>OX422216.1:431860727-434489477 GCA_949130495.1 Sambucus nigra | reverse complement strand
TAAACTGTCATCCCCCGCACATTATGTCGCCACAAGTTTTAATACCCATTTTTATCTTAGGCATTAATTCTCATTTTCTCAATTTCATAATTAAAAAAATTACCCCACCCTTTTAATCAGCGTTAGATCCTCAAAATACCCCTTAGTCCCATACCTTAGGGTCCTTAAGTACACATACGTCCTATCCTACATATATGATGAATCACCAATGCAAACCTCATCCTAGTCTCATGCCTAGGCTAACGAAAAGATGATATGACGTAAAAAACTGACCCACCCCGAAATATAAAGTCCCCACGAATTTACACTAACTAGTATCATACCTAGCAAGCATAAATTTAATTAAGGCCTATCCACTAGTCCCATACCTAGTAAGCATCCTAAAAAAGGTTTGAGCAATATACTAACCAAAATACCCTCGTCCCCGCGATGGAAAACGTGAATAAAACAATTCACACAATACACAATTCATAAGAACAACATAACACTTAATCATAAAAAGGCCCAATTCAATTTAATTAAATGAATAATACCGTCAACGTGTTCAACATAATTATTTACGTTCAAAAATGTTAAATTTATTAACATGCAACAATATTCAATACATCATAGTCGTTCTCTTCTATAAATCATATAATTTTTTAAAAGTATGAGCGCGTCCTAATAATTATAAAATAGTCTTCATAAAATTCTACATGAGATCCTACACCCAAACCATAAAAATCCAAAAATATAACCTACGCCCCAAGGGTTTCAAATAATAAATGATATTTAAAAGTTTCATAAAAATAGTCCCAAAATTTAAGTGTCCACTTTCTCTAATTAAGTTACTAATTGATTTTAATAAAAAAAAATATGATTAAGGGTTTAGGCGACACTTAAAACGCATAATACTAAAGGAAAGGAATAGATTAATCATGTCTGAGATTAAGATGATGAAATTCAGACTACACGGTTAGATTCCTCTCGAAAAATTAGCAAAGAGACGTTCTTGAACAATCTTGAGAAAAACCGGTTTAAAGCTTCAGAACATGGATTGAAAATAACACTCCATTGGTATTAAGGTTTTGAGGGAGGAAGAAGATGTAAAATAGGAGATTGCTGCTCTTTGGGTTTAGAAGAAAGTGTTTTTAAAATTCCTAAACCTGTTACTTTGTTTATATACAAAAAAGAATTTGAGTCCTATTAAATACAAACACTCGAAAAATTATAACGGACGATAGGAGTGTCAGAATGATTTGAAATTTTAGTATGTTGTAATGAACGGTGAGACGGAGTTGCTGTAAAAAATTCAACTCGATTGAACAGTCGGATTTTAAAAAATATTATTTTTATCCTCCTTAACTTGGATCCTCCCCCGATTTTTATACAAAAAGTTATAATTTCCAAATTTTAATCCCGATTAAAATTCCACTTAAAACTTTATTTTTATTTATAAAAACCAACATATTTAAATACTAAGAATAATTAAATCCAAAATTTATTTTTTTCTCGAATTTCCCAATTAATTAATTTAATTAATTGTTAAAAACACGTGGTATTACATACTTCGCCACTAGCAAAGGAATTTTGTCCTCGAAATAAGACGAAGCATAAACATCAAACGTAAATCGTGAAACATAAAATAAGGCTGACATACGCCTACTCGTTGAATGCAATAACTGGACGTCCATACACCCAATACTACACGCACCTACCCCATGAACAACAAAATAATACATATCGTTATATATATACATAACTATGAAAGTGACGGCGTACCCCGCACTCTCGTAAATCACCACTCGATTCTATTTTTGATAATCTTCACAACATGTAAATCCTAAAATCAGATCACATTGCTGCATCGATATAAGACATACCCAAAATTTATACTAATGATCTTTCAAATAATTAACGTCTCCAAAGTCATCTATAAGGATCCTCACATCAAGCTTACTAATTTTAAACTCAATGCCTACAACGTACTTAACACAAAATTATATATCTCCAAGAAACACATATAACACGTATGCTAGACCCTCTACCTTAAGGAGTACGAATCAATAAAGAGAGTCAAAGATCGATAACGCGAAAGCTAAACGGACTCACAACCATTGAGACCTAAGATTATGCTTTGATACCATCTATCACACCCTGCGTAATTCTGGTGTCGATCACCATCAAAACTAATCCGGACGTGAGCTAAATAAAATACCATTCTTAGCATGAGCCAGATATGAGACATATAAAATTAATCCACAAGATAAATGATAATCAATCCCAAAAGATAAACCATCCAACTAAGCGATAAAAGATCCATCTCCATGCTAAACTCAAAGCAAATCCAATCCCTAATGATATGAAACTGAAGTAATACCTCGTATTTCTGAATATTTCTATTTAATTAAATTGGAGAATTAAACGAGAAAATACAGTTTAATTTAAATTACGTAAGAGAACTAATTTAACGAGTTTTTATTAATAATTGTGATTTATGGAATAATAATCGAGAGATAAATACTGATTAATATTGCCTCATTCAAGTTACTTAGCACGTGAAAGCCATTTTGGGGTGAGAACGAGTAATATTTTTTTTAAGTGACTCAAATGATAATTTAGTGGTGACATATGAGTCCAGAAGGATCGAATTAGTCAAAATAGTATACTCGGGGGTACTAGTTGAGTCTCGGAGTAATTTTGGACTGAACCGAGACCGTTCGGGGGCATTTTGGTCTTTAACATGTGAGGGTATGGAGACCTACGAATTTGAGAGTCTTTTATCATTCATATGCAAGAGGGGTTAGGGTTATAAAACCCATGTAAACACCAAGATCATTAGAGAGAAGGAGAAACCCATTCTCAAGGCTTAGAAGATGCGTTTGAGGAGATTGGGTTTGGATCTTGCATCCTAGGAGCCAAAGGAGGAAGGATTGAAGAAGAGAAGCATGAATCCATCATCAACGCCATGAAATTAGAATCCCTCTGTCAAGGCAAGTTGTTTATTACAAAAATTATAAAGTTATAATATCCATGTGTAGGGTTTTTGAATAGTTTTGTTAAATCAATATCTTGGAAAGAAAAGAATGATATTTATGCATGTTGGGATAGGAATCGCATGTAGAATGATTTAGCATATGTAGAGGAATAATATTCAGAGCTGACTTGATAATTATTTCTGAATAAAATCTGGGTATGAAAATATGGGAAGAATACCATAACTAGGGTTTTAAGAAATTCTAAGTTTAATCCATTATTTCTTTAAATGAATTGAGGTTTTGATGTATTTGAAACGTTAAAAATTGTCCTAGTATATGTGGTAACACGTTAGGATAATTGGGTCGTAACTTGGTGTACTATAATGAAGTATTCCGAACTAAAGTAGGGTTATGAGACGTTAGGGTCGATGAAGTATTCCGAACTAACATAGGGTTATTATATGTTAGGGTCGATGAAGTATTCCGAACTAACATTGGGTTATCATATGTTTGGGGTCGATGAAAAATGCCGAATCAAACCTTCGAACTGGTGGCGTGATGAAAGAGTCTGAGCCAGAATATGTGTATATAAATAATTGGGATCGATGTGTCATTCCGAACCAATTCTCACTTGGGGTCGATGAATCATTCCGAACCAAGAGTCCTTTACGTGTGTCAGAAGGACAGGATAGTAATGACTGATATTTAGTATATATTGTGTGTGAAATATATACTTAATGATATTCTACTTCTGTGTATTAGTATATTGATATATGTCGTGTTTAACGATACATGTCAAACTGGTAAGTTAAGTAGTGAAACTTAATTACGAAACATAAGGGTAGATAGAGAATATCTAATTAATAATCTAAGCAGTGAAACTTAATTACAAAAGTGGGAAGATGTTAATTGTGAGAAGTTTTGAAATATAACATAGGTGAAATGTTACTTGAGAATTAATTAACCTTCATGAGATGTTAATGAAATGGATGTACTATATGGGCGGTATAAGAACTTAGGTATAGATAAGTTCAGATGATTACTTTAGTCCTAGTTAGCTTGGGTGAAATGGCTAGGTAGGCTAAGAGTAGAAAGTTAGGTGTGCACAATAGATGAGGAGTGAGTAAACTCATGAGAGTGTATGAGAACCTAACACGTGTAATCAATAACTGCATTTTATATCGTGATAAATGCTTGCTAAATATTTTCAAAATGTTTTGAGTACTAACTCTTGCTATAAAATATTTTCAAAACCTTTTAGGTGTCCAGCCACAGGGATGCCATGTATGCCGATTTCATTCTAAGGACTCGAAGATGTTGCACAGTGGATGCTTACAGAATTTTGATTAGACGATATCTCTCTTTCAGATCTAGTGCAAGATCTCACACTATTCTATGTATGGACTTGTGGTCCGGTATTAGTCTCAAATGTTTAGTTTCAGACTAGTGGTTGTTCTATTGTTGTTTTGAAATTTTAGCCGATTGTTTATTCGGTAATACTCTTATTCTTTTGTACTTATACTTTGTTGATTGGGTTATAGTACATGGTGATTGTTATAAATTGTTAAGCATGGTTGATTTATCTATTTTAAGAAAGATAAAATTTGGCACCGGTCTAATTTTCACTTAGGGGATTAGTAATTAAAAAGTTTTCGATAATGATGCTAAGAATGAACCATTTAAGAGATTTGCTTTTAATTTAATAAAGGCTTGATCACCTGATGTTTAATTAGGCGGGGTGTCACAGATGCTATGAGAGTGTCAGGTTCTAGTGTCCATAGGATCTGTACGGCTTACTACATTTTCGGCATATCATTTTATTGATATAGAGCCATATCTTAGGATTATTGTACTCCTCTATGTACGTGGTTTACATTCTCCTTCTATTTAGTAGATGAAGTGATATGTATACGAGTTCCATTAGGTATGGTGTGTCGAACATGGAGGTAGGACCAGCGTAAGTGTTGAAAGAACTGCAGGAGGAAGGGACTTGGCATAAAGCATGGAGTGTTCGAGGATGGTAATCGTGGAAGAGATGATCGTTGTCGAGGTAAATCCTAGTGTGTAATGGAAGTAGATGCTGCAAGGACTATTCGGGCATAGCAGGAATTTTTTAAGTACTGCGATGGTACATGGTGATGCTAATGCAGTGATAATGGAGGAGGCCTAAACGATTGAAAATGTCGACTGTGTATATTAAACAATAGATGCAGAATATCCAGAGGTCTTGACATTAGGGATATAGTAGAAGTACTCATAAGTGAAAATTTGGGTAAATTTTTATAGAGGCAACGTGGTGGGGATACCAGTCACCACATCCGGACCGAGGGTCAGTATATAAATAGAGGGATCTTAAGTATAATTTAATCGTAAATTCCTCCAATGATGATTCAAAAGGAAAGTAAATGGAAATTTTTAAACCCGTCATGTGAAAACCTGGTAGAGGCAAATGGTAGGAAATAAATTTATTTGTTGAAGTGAACTTGTACCCAGTGAGACAGGTATAAGGAAAAAAAGCCCTTGAGAGGATGGACTCACGAGTTATTGTCGCCCACAATTTTGGGAAAACTCTGCTCAGACGACTTATGTGTCTGATGGTGGTATGGTGCTTCTTACACAGCTGATGTAAATGCTATTAAGTAAGGGGAGCTAAAAGAGTTTAAGGATTTAGTGAAAGAGTAAGACTGGAAGTAATGGGTCTAGTGCAAGCCGTAACTGGAAACCCACTAGGGGATTCATTGATTTGATTCTAAGTTGGGACTGTTAAGTCCAGTAGTGTGTTCCTCTTGGTCAACAAAACTAAGGGAACCATGATGATAGTGTTCAGAAATCGAGTCTGTCAAGTCCGAGAGGAGGAATATCCTAAATTGGTCGGTGTGGGCTGAAACAAGGGGATTTATGAAAGGATGTTTGATATGGGACGTAAGACCACACGTTTTGATCTTGCCTGAAGTTATTTAAAGGAATAATAACTCCGATAAGCTTTGCATTCCTGGAAGGACAAGCGTATTATGTTCGGGAACCATTTGAACCACCAGTGCGATGGGCAAGAAAGTATATGAGTTTTAGCCTCGAGTGAATGAGGTGTATGACAATGCCTCACTTGAAAGAGGGTTGAGATTGCATTATTCATTAGTATGTTGGAGACTTAAGAGATTATGGATGTCTCATAGTGATTGATCCTGGTGTATAGGGACTTTAATGATGTGATTCAAGATATATCATATGACCACTGAGCGGAGAGATCGAGCTCGTTGTTGTGATTAGTGCTAAGGACTTAGTGATAGTATATGCGCAATGGCACTTGACTCATTTACAGATATTGGAGTATGGTTGGACATATTATTCGGGAATGGAATTTTAGTATCTAGACTATGTGTTGTTCCGACAATGCTTAGTAAGAATGCATGGGGAGAAGTTCCTTGTTTAAGTTCGATTGCGGAAGGGGATACGATTGAATTTTTATGCACGTCAGGAGAAGAGACATTGTTAGATGCTAGGGCATCAGTGGAGCCAGTAGTGTTGTGGAGAAACACTGAAAGGCTTATTTCACCACGAAGGGATTGGTGGGACTTTGTGGGCAAGAATTTGATTTTTGGTCTATAGGGGATTGAGAATACCCGTAAGATTGTAGTCACGCCATGAAGACAAGGCGAGAGTTAAGGAAAAGCACGTTATGAGTGTGGTGGTTGCAATGTTTTTGCAAATGTGCACAGAGAAAAGGGTGTATGGGCGCCCTAGTGAATTGTCTTTCTTAGTCATTCGAGATAGAGGGATGCGGAAAATTATTTTTGATAAGTACGCCGGTGGGGAAGTTATGAGGCAAGTCATATTCATGAAATGGATTGAACGTCATGGGAGATAGATGATGATCCAAGCTTATATGTGCTGAGAGAGCCAGCACACCCTATGGTATATGAATCAGTGGGAAGCTGTTCAAAGGTTATCTCTTGATATGGGAGACCTAACTGTTGTGAAAAAGTAACGCAAGGTGCTACTTAACTGAGTGTTGAGATTGACTTACACGTTACTAAAATGTTGATTCTTATAAGGTAACCAACCCTAAAAGTGCACCAATTACGAAGAGCACACATATTGTAAAGTATAAAATACTCAGAGACAAAGGGGAATAGAGTAACACTTGAGGAAAGATGACGTAAGTGGGAAGCGGTGTTACGAAAGAGACATAGTGAGATTGTCTCCAGACGCATCACTACTTGATAGAGAAAGATGGGCTCGAAATGAGCAACCGGAATTTGGTGGTGAACATACGTTTTCCATTGATGGAATACATAGGCAGGCATATAATTTATGGATGGACTGTGAACATTGTAACTAAGTCAAAATTCAGTTGGGGTAGCGGAATGGGTTGATCCGGATGGACTATTATGTCGTTGGAAAGAAAGAGTGCACAAGTCCAAGGTGTCGCCCTATTTTGTTGTCAATCAGGATGAAATCCTAAAATCCCACCCTGTGAGATATGGTCAGGGAGGAATGGAGATGAAGTTTTATTTTGGGTATGTTATGTCGCCTATGACTCAATGATTGTGAAAAAGGAGGATACTACGCCCTAACGATAGTGAAATTTTAGAAAAACCCACTGATCAATTCATAAGTTAAATGTATACCTATAGGAGCATATTTATAGGTAGTGTGAGTGTGCCTATATGGACGGTAAATAAGGATTAGGTTTGTGGGTACCTATTATGAACTTATATGTATGTTGAGGTGTGGTTCGAGGAGACATTTTCGAACTCTTAGTCCTTAATGCGTGATATGAGGACATTCTATTGGAGTATGACATTTTAGAATATATGAAGTTTGAAATATATAGTTCCTAAATTGTCTACTCATGTGTGATGATATATACATACATATATTGGTGCTTGAGGTGTGATTCCGAGACAATATAACAAATCACTATTGGCGATCGAGGTGGGATTCCGAGCCAATAAACCCAAAAGTGTTATTGAAGAGGGGTGATTATAATATAAGTGTTGATAGTATATGTTATGTGTAAGAAATATACACCTTATGATTTTCCTACTTATGTGCGATAATAAGTATGCTTAATTCTGTACTGGGGTCGATGATGTTCCGGACCAATACATGAAGGATCGATTTGGGGTCGATGATTTTCCGAACCAAATCGATGATGAATGATAAACATTGGTATCGACGGAAGGTCTAAACCAACATACGCATTACATTTACCTTAGGGTCGAGGGATTTTCAGACTACGTAAATGATATGACGATTAGGGTCGATGATTTTGCCGGACCAATTTTCCTTATAGTATATATTGTGAGTGAAATATATACCTTATAATATTCTACTTATGAGTGATAGTAGACACATAGATGTTTTATATAGAGATATACATCGAAAGGGTAAATTAAGTAGGGAGAAACTTAATTTCAAGAGTTAACGTTAGATTGGGAAAAATCTAAGGGGAAATTAAGTAGTGAGACTTAATTATAATATATGAGGCATGCATAACATGCAACAAGGGTTTACAATGAAGCAAGGCATGTACTTGGGATGACCCTTAGGATGATATGATTTGATTTTTGGGTATTAGAGGACGCAGTTATGTTTAAGGTCCTTAGTATCAATACCAGTCTTATCCTAATTTCGGGGACAAAATTCCTTTGTAAGGGGGGAAGTATGTAATACCCGTATTTCTGAATATTTCTATTTAATTAAATTAGAGAATTAAATGATAAAATACGGTTTAATTTAAATTACGCAAGAGAAGTAATTTAGTGAGTTTTATTAATAATTGTGAATTATGGAGTATTAATCGAGAGATAGATACTGATTAATATTGCCTCATTCTAGTTACTTAGCATGTGTAGACCATTTTGGGGTGACAACGAGTAATATATTTTTTAAGTGACTCAAATGATAATTTAGAGGACACAGATGAGTCCGAAATGGTCGAATTAGTCAAAATAGTATTCCCGGGGGGTACTAGTTGAGTCTCGGGGTAAATTTGGACTAAACCGAGACAGTTCAGGGGGGGTTTTGTCTTTTAACATGTGAGGGTATGGGGACCTACGAATTTGAGAGTCTTTTATCATCCGTGTGAAAGAGGGGTTATGGTTAGAAAACCCATGTAAACACCAAGACCATTAGAGAGAAGGAGAAAACCATTCTCAAGGCTTAGAAGATGCTTTTGAGGAGGTTGGGTTTGGATCTTGCATCATACAAGACAAAGGAGGAAGGATTGGAGAAGAGAATCATGAATCCATCATCAACGCCATGAAATCAGAATCCCTCTGTCAAGGCAAGTTGTTTATTACAAAACTTATAAAGTTATAATACCCACATGTAGGGTTTTTGAATAGTTTTGTTAAATCAATATCTTGGAAAGAAAAAAAATATGATATTTATGCATGTTGGGATAGGAATCTCATGTAGAATGATTTAGCATATGTAGAGGAATAATATTCAGAGCTGACTTGATAATTATTTTGGAATAAAATTTGGGTTTTGAATGAAAATATGGGAAGAACACCATAACTAGGGTTTTAAGAAATTATGAGTTTAATCCACTATTTATTTAAATGAATTGAGGTTTTGATGTATTTGAAATGTTAGAAATTGTCCTAGTATATGTGGGAACACGTTAGGATAATTGGGTCGAAGTTTGGTGTACTATAATGAAGTATTCCGAACTAAAGTAGGGTTATGAGACGTTAAGGTCGATGAAGTATTCTGAACTAACGTAGGGTTATTGTATGTTAGGGTCGATGAAGTATTCCGAACTAACATTGGGTTATCATATGTTTGTGGTCAATGAAAAATCCCGAACCAAACCTTCGAACTGGTGGCGTAATGAAAGAGTCCGAGCCAGAATATGTGTATATAAATAATTGGGGTTGATGGATCATTCCGAACCAAGAGTCCTTTACGTGTGTCAGAAGGACATAATAGTAATGACTGAAATTTAGTATATATTGTGTGTGAAATATATACTTAATGATATTCTACTATTGTGTATTAGTATATTGATATATGATGTGTTTAACCATACATGTCAAACTGGTAAGTTAAGTAGTGAAACTTAATTACGAAACGTAAGGGTAGATAGAGAATATCTAATTAGTAATTTAATCAGTGAAACTTAATTACAAAAGTGGGAAGATATTAATTGTGAGAATCTTAGAAATTTAGTAGTGAAACTAAATGAGAAGTTTTGAAATATAACATAGGTGAAATGTTACTTGAGAATTAATTAACATTCGTGAGATGTTAATGAAATGGATGTACTATATGGGCGGTACGAGAACTTAGGTATAGATAAGTTCAGATGATTACTTTAGTCCTAGTTAGCTTGGGTGAAATGGCTAGGTAGGCTAAGAATAGAATTTTAGGTGTACACACTAGATGAGGAGTGAGTAAACTCAAGAGAGTGTACGAGAACCTAACACGTGTAATCAATAACCGCATTTTATATTGTGATAAATGCTTGCTAAATATTTTCAAAATGTTTTGAGTACTAACTCTTGCTATAAAATATTTTCAAAACCTTTTAGGTGTCCATCCTCAGGGATACCATGTATGCTGATTTCATTCTAAGGACTCGAAGCTGTTGCACAGTGGATGCTTACAGGATTTTGATTAGACGATATCTCTCTTTCAGATGTAGTGCAAGATCTCACACTATTCTACGTATGGACTTGTGGTCCAGTATTAGTCTCAAATGTTTATTTTCAGACTAGTGGTTGTTCTATTGTTGTTTTGAAATTTTAGCCGATGGTTTATTCGGTAATACTCTTATTCTTTTGTAGTTATACTTTGTTGATTGGGTTATAGTACATGGTGATTGCTATACTTTATTCCGCATGGTTTATTTATCTGTTTTAAGAAAGATAAAATTTGGCATCGGTATAATTTTCACTTAGGGGATTCATAATTAAAAAGTTTTCGACAGTGATGCTAAGAATGAACCATTTAAGAGACCTGCTTTTAGTTTAATAAAGGATTGATCACTCGATGTTCAATTAGGTGGGGTGTCACAACTGATTAATCTCCAAATGAATCCAGTGAAATAACTGAATAAAACTCATAACAACTTTGGAACCGAATGACCCAATTAATATCCTAAACTTTGTCTCAAAGTAAATACGAAGGAATGGAAAACTAAAATAAATTAATACGCATAAGGTAGAGCAAATCCAACTGCCCCTCCAAGCACATCTTCAAATAATTCTATGCAGCTTCTCCATATAATATTTTTTGAAAAGTTAGTCAAAGCACGAGGTTAGAGCCCCGAGGATGAATACACACTACTCTCCTCAAATAAGATCCTTGAATCCAGACAGTAGCATTATACGCAATAAATATCACAATAGAATATTCTAATTAATGCGAGATAATTAAATTCAAGAAAGGTAAATTACTAAAAAAAACCAAAGCTTCTTATAAAAACACACCAATATCTTTTTAATTCTCCAGGATCCCCAAAGCGTTAATTTAATTAAATTAACCTAAATTTATTATTATTCTTACTTTTTATTATGGCGGTCCTCCCACCTCGAGTGGTAATCCACCAAAGTGTAACACTTTCCCTTGCCAAAACGCCAGCCGAATCCGTTTAAACTGTCGATCCCCCGTAATTTGACAAGGTTCCACACACGACATGACATAAATTGCCAACCGACTCGTTTAAACTGTCAGCCCCCGCACATTATGTTGGCACAAATTTTAATACCCGTTTTTATCTTAGGCATTAATTCTCATTTTCTCAATTTCATAATTAACAAAATAACCCCACCATTTTAATCGATGCGTGATCCTCAAAATACCTGTTAGTCCCATGCCTAAGGGTCCCCAAGCACACAAATGTCCTATCCTAGATATAAGATGAATCACCAAGGCAAAACACGTACTAGTCTCAGGCCTAGGCTAACGAAAAGACGATATGACGTAAAAATCGGCCCCACCCCGAAATATAAAGTCCCCACGAATTTACTCTAACTAGTCTCATACCTAGCAACCATAAATTTAATCAAGGCATACCCACTAGTCCCATACCTAGTAAGCATCCTAAAATAGGGTTGAGCAATATACAGACCAAAAGAGCCTCATCCCCGTAATGGAAAACGTGAATAAAATAATTCACACAATACACAATTCATAAGAATAACATAGCACTTAATCATAAAATGTCCCAATTCAATTTAATTCAATGAATAACACCGTCATTGTTTTCAACATAATTATTTACATTCAAAAATGTTAAATTTATTAACATGCAACAATATTCAATACGTCATATTCGTTCTCTTTCATAAGTCATCTAATTTTTTTAAAGTGTGAGTGCGTCCTAATCACCATAAAAATAGTCCTCATAAAATTCTACATGAGATCCTACACCCAAACCATAAAACCCAAAAATCTTACCTCAGCACCCAAGCGTTTTAAAGATTAAATCATATTTAAAATTTTCATAAAAACTGTCCCGAAATTTAAGTTTCCACTTTCTCTAATTAAGTTACAAATTGATTTTAATAAAAAAAAATACATGATTGAGGGTTTAGGCGACACTTAAAATGCATAATACTAAAGGAAAGGAATAAAGTATTCATGCCTGAGATTAAAATGAAGTAATTTTGACTACACGGTTGGATTCCTCTCAAAAAATTAGCAAAGAGACGTTCTTCAACAATCTTGAGAAAACCCGGTTTAAAGCTTCAAAACTTGGATTGAAAGCAGCACTCCAATGGAGTTAAGGTTTTGAGCGAGGAAGAAGATGTAAAAGAGGAGATTGCTACTCTTAGGGTTTAGATGAAAGTGTTTTTAAAAGTCCTAAACCCGTCACTTTGTTTATACACCAAAAATAATTTGAGTCATAATCTAATACAAACACTCGAAAAATTATAACAGACAATCGGACCGTCATAATGGCTTAAAATTTTAGTTTATCGTAAATAACAATGAGACGGAGTTGTAGTGAAAAATTCAGCTCGATCGGACGATTAGATTTAAAAAAATATTATTTTTATCCTCCTTAACTCAAATCCTCCCCCGATTTTTATACAAAAATTTATAATTTCCAAATTTTATTCACGATTTAAATTCAATTTAAAACATTATTTTTATATATGAAAGCCAACATATTTAATTACTAATAATAATTAAATCCAAAATTTTATCTCGAATTTCTCAATTAATTAATTTCATTAACTATTAAAAACACGGGTGTTATAAGAGCTTCTAGGAGGTCATGGGTACGGAGTTATGATTGTGTTCGATTTATCACTCGCAAACTAATGGGCAGACCGAACGGATGAATTAGATGTTAGAGGATATGTTGTGGGTGTGTATCCTTGATTTTGGCGGGAGCTGGGAGCAATACCTTCCACTGGTGGAGTTACTTATAATAACTCCTACCAGTTTACTATTGGCATGGATCCATTCAAGGTGTTATATTGTAGGCCTTATCATTCTCAAGCATGTTGGCTAGAGGTGGGGGACAATAAGCTACTTGGTCCAGAGGTGATTCAGAATACCTCGGCCAGGATTGAGATTATTTGGATCCGTATTCGGGTTGCTCAGGATAGACAAAAGAGGTTCTACAAGGAGTTTAATGTGGGGGACCAAGTGTTATTACGAGTATCTCCTATGAAGGGAGTAATGCAGTTTGGGAATAAAGGAAAGTTGGAGCTGAGGTATGTAGGGTCATTCCCTATTATTGAGCAAATTAGGCCAGTAGCTAACATACTTGGGTTATTTGATCACTTGTATAGGATTTATGACGTGTTCCATATTTCTTCGCTAAGGAGATATCATCGGGATGACATGGCCCACACTCATATTTATTTAGAGGAGATTGACCTGCAGGCCGACAGTTCCTACGAGGAGGGGCCAGTTGCTATCCTAGACTGTAGCGAGAGGAAATTGTGGTAAAAGGTAGAGCTGATTGTGCGTGTTCAATAGAGGCATCATAATGTCAAGGAGTCTACCTGGGAGCACGAGGATGAGATGCACGACAAGTATGCAGAATTGTTCCTACCAGGTATACCGTTATTTTCACGCTTTTCCAAATTTCAGGATGAAATTCCATTATTAGGGGGGAAGTATGTAATACCCCGTATTTTTGAAAGATTTTATTTTTAATTATGGGATTAAATGGAAACTTTATAATTAATCCGAATTTAAGTAAATAATTACTAACGTGATGAGAGCTAGTATTTATTGGTGAGAATTATGTTGTAGATTACTTAGTGAGTAAATAAATATATAATGAGAATATTATATAATTATCGTGTGTGAAAAATACGACAGTTAAAGTACACTTAGTTGGGACGCGTGTGTGAGTCGTGTCTAGACATAAATGAGGAATTAAAATGTAATTTTATTTTTGGTTATTCGAATGGCTATTTTGAGTATGCCAGTGTGTCCGAAAGGGTCAAGATACTCAGAAAAGTTACGGGGCAACTTTAGGCCAACTCGACACCCCGGAGGGGTATTTTTGTCTTTTAAAAAATTAGGATTAATTAATGGATGAAATTGGAGAAATATATCTACATGTACGTGGGAGAGTAAGGGTAAATAATTGGTAAACCCAAGAAAGAGTCCAAGAGGAAGAAGACGAGGTTCCTAGGAGTTCCAAGGCCAAACCTAGTCACCTTTCACCAAAAACATCATCAACGTGTAGATCGGGAAGAGGAGAACGCATCTATACCAATTTCAAGCGATGAATCAGACCATCGTAAAAAGGCAATTGTTTATCTTGCTGAATTTAGAGCATATAATGTCCATGTTAGACTAGTTGATGATTAATTCGTGATATTATGAAAATTTGGGACTGAAATTGGGTATTAATCCGTGATTGTGGTATAGTTTTTTTGCATGTAGTTAAATAACCATATATTTAGGATAATAAATATGGATTTTAGATGTTGAAACCACAAATTTAAATCTGGTTTTAATTGTGATTATATGAATTTAGGGGTTTTTGAAGATTTGAGGAATCAATCTGAATTCATGTTATAACTTTGAAGGATTTGATGTTAAAAATGTGTTAGAAAGCATTCCATTACTAGGGAGTATAATTTAGAATCATTGGATTTGAGTTAGGATAAGTTTTGGGTCATTTGGGTGTTGAAAAAATTGGAAAGACGTAGTTTCTAAAGGTGAGGGATGAAGTTCGAAAATCTCGTTCGAATGACCCGAGTCATTCGAATGACCTCGTTCGAACTCGTTCGAACGAGAATTCCAATGACCTATCCAACGAGAATTTAGAGTAGATTCGTTCGAAATTTTTTTGAACGACCTTCTAACAGAAATTCAGGCCCTAGTTCATTCAAAGTTTCGTTCGAAAGAGATTTTTCCCAACTTCTAACGAGATTTCAGAAGTTCAAATTTTTCCCTAACAAGTTAAAACCTTACAAGGTTGATTTGAGTGAGAGAGCATAACCTACGCCATTCTTGAGTGACTTCATTACGTAGTCTAGTGGTGAGATGATTGTGTAACTACTAAGGGAATATGTTGAAATAAGAGGGCCGTATGGAATACATACGATAGCGAGATTAATCGTACGGATAGAGTAACGTGAGTATTAGAGATAATAATACTACGTATAAATTTGGGGATTTGGGTTGCGTGAATACCTAATAATTATTATAGGTTATGTGTAGGTACATCAGCGCTGACGTTCCTGCCTTGGCAGTGTGTGTACAGACGCAGTCTTTTATACGAGAAGGTTACCATCTCCTGATCGAGTCCATGGACGCCACCTCTTCATACATATGGATTTCATATACTATTATAATTAGGATTATTTATTTGGAACAATGCAATGAGTCAAACAAGTCGTTCTGTAAGCCTCGTAGGATTAGGCTATTATTTTAACTATGTAACTCAAAGTTCAGGCCTTATTTTGATGTTTATTTATCTTTGCAAAACAATGCTTCGTGTATCAATAACCCACAAGCTTTAGTTAGTAAAACACCTGGAATGAAATTTATTCAGGTTTCAATCAAATACGAAGTGGGGCTGGATTTAAGTTCCTAACATTGTGCTCAAGATCAGTAAGCACTTCCAGGTTTAGATACAACTGATATGAAACCACAACAAATCTCTCCATTTTCTTGGCCTTCCTCTCCATCTTTTTCCACTTATAATACCAACCACACCAATTTACATTAATCACACTATATCTATAATCGCACTATATCTATAATGTAACTAATCAATGAAAAATCGTATAGCTACATTCACATATTGGTTATTTTATATACCTTTCGACTTTTTTTTATTAGGACTTGCTTCAAAATGTTCTAACTCATGCACTGGGACTGTTATCTTCTCTCTAGGCTCTGAATTTAAAACATACAACTTTTTTGTGCTTAATGCTTATCATAATCAGGTTAATCAGTAGCTCTAGGGGATAAGTTGCAATAGTCCAAATCATTACTTCATCTTCAAAAATTTCACAGTGCTTAATTTTGTCTTTATGCTGGCAAATAGCTTATTGTGGAACTATATTAATACTAATATCTTCATCAGCTTTGGGACAACACTTTTCCATTTCTTTCTCTTTGGAAAATCTCTGGTTCTGTCTTGTTCTGTGTGATAGTAGTTGCTTGTTTAAATGCTTGATATTTGTATTGATAAAGTTTGTTCTCCATATCATATTTACAAAACCTCTATCAAGTCTAGCTAGGATCAAACCCTCCGCATCTCTGTTATTACACCGACCACAGTATGTTCCACTATGATCAATGGTATAAATGAAATCCTCCACAGTATGTGGGAAATATTTCTATTATTAAGCGTTTCTTCTTCAATTTCTTATTTGTTTTATGCCTATGATTAATTTTCAATAGTTCTGGCAGAGGGTGATTCAAATAAGAAAAATATGTAGGAAATATATCTAGTTTACTTAATATATCAGTATTTGTCGCTAAACATGGCAGAGGGAGATTTTTTTTGTTCAAATGAACTGCAACATGATCATTAAAAAGGTCTACCAACTTATCTCATCCTCTTGTTCAACTATAACATTGAAATCTGCTAATCCTCAAAATCATATACTTCATCAGAGATTCATTCTCAAGTTTAATACAATGCAAAACAAAACTATCCAATTAGTGAAATGGGAATAAAAGCCTAATGAGAAGGGGGAAAAAATCAGCAAATGACCCTTTGTTTTTACCTTTGCAGATGCAAGAACTAAACAATGAATTAAAATTGACTCGTCTGACATAGGCAATAGTGACACATACTTGTGAAAGGAATATTGATTTTTGAAAAGGAACGATCCCATAATGAGTCACTGACTAAAGCTTTGATTCAATTTGAAAATGAACTATATCCAATGCCAATATTGTCCCCTACTTAATTTCCATACCACTTACCTATAATATTCTAGATTCTACTTCTTCCTATGAAACACGAACACTTCTACGGAGGTGCGGGACTACAAACTTAAGGGAACCACATTCTAAAGATGAGGGACTGCATACCTAAGGGAAAAAAGTATATGCAAAGTGGGATTATACTGAAAAACTCTCTTAATTTCACTCCTTAGCTTTTATCTTTTCGAGATAGTCCTAGCTAGCAAGTTAACCTAACATTATATGTATGATGTAAAAGCAACATTTCTGATCATTAAATATATTTGGGAGGTTTCATCTTTGATTTGTATGTGCTTCTTTGTAGCATTAGTTGTTTTTATGAAATCCAACGTGTGAAAGAAACAAGTTCAGTTCTACATGTGTTTGATTTTTGTTCAACTTTTTATTTCTTCCGAAACTAGTTATCATAGTCTGTTGCTTTGGTATGTCCCAAAATTTATTCATTGATTGGACGCTACATATATTGAATGATTTCTTGGACAAACTTTTATCTCCACTGAAATCAAGGTAAATTCAGTTTTTTTCTAAATCAAGGTAAATTCAGTTTTTTCTACTCACAAAGAGATTGATGTAGCTCCTTTGTCCGTAGCTTAGCTTTAGACTGTCACAACCTCTAGTCAAATTTAACTGAATTCTGTATTAGAAAAACTACATTCTAAAATTGAAAACTACTCTTATCCTTATTAGATACAATTTGTACTCGAAGAATTACTTTAAATTTACTTCAAAACTAAAGTTTGTAGAAAATATTTTGCCGAACATCTAGGTGTAAATCCTAAAATTTTGAAATACCACAAAGTTTGCCTTTTGTTTTGATAAATTTGTCAACAATCTCTCTCTCTCTCTGAAACGAAATAGAGCGGTGTGCATACCAACTAAAACTACCATTATTCGTCAAAGATATAAGTTTAATTGGTTACATTCATAAATTTTGATGTATTTTTATTTGATAGGCAATGCTTGAAAGACGTTGATGAGCGGGATGTTCGACATTAGCAAGACATTGAAGATCGAGATGCTCAACATCAATAAGAGCTCGAAGAATTAAAAATTAGCAACCAAAAGTTCTACTACAGGTGCAGACTGATATGAGGAGCGAAATGAAAAGTTTACTTCTTAGTATTATCTCACACCATGCTTCAAGATTCTCAATAACTCGTACCGACTAGGTAATAATACATCTTTATTATTATGAGATTGATGTAGATCATAATATTTAAATGAAAAATTGTCCATTTTAAAGTTACATGTTAGTGTGTTGTGGCAATTTTAATATTTAAAATAGGTTAGCTACCTATGGTTTTTATGAATAAACAAAGGAGACCATGCCGATTTAAAAAAAAATAGTAGTTAGATATTTATTAAAAAGAAATCGTATTTTAAAATTTATGTTGTTTGTGATGACATTATACTATATTGATTAAGTTATACACTATGAAATATTAAGTTAGATAGATTGATATTATGGTTCAATTTGATTTAAGTTCATACCACAGTTTTTACATGGTTACAACATAGTTGGCTCATATAACATCATTATAATACCCCACTCAACAACATTTTCCTAAAGTTTTTTTTGTAAGTTTTTGATTGACTGAATTGTATACATTAAGATGTATCTAAATCAATTTTCATCTATCTTCTTCTTAATAATATGCAGCAGTCCTTGTTCTCATAACCCCCATTCTCTGGTTTGGAAAAAACCTTAGTTCGTTTATAGCCTCATTCCTCAATTGAAGTTAAACATTTTTTTCCTGTAATGGTCATAACTATGGGCTAACTCTATTTTTAGTCACCTTACCTTATTTATGCAATTGATCAATAATGTAGTATTTCAATTGTTTTTATACGGTTCATAGTTATTGGCGGAGTTAGCATTTGACGGCCGGACGGGCTACCTTAACGGTGATTTCTGGGGGTTTGGGAGCGGGAGCCTCCGAGCTGATTTTTTATTTAGATTATTTAAAATTTTTGGAGGAAAATCACGAAAAGTCCTATTATGGGTGGGATGAATTTATATTTTAACACTTTTTTTAATAAAAAAATTAATACTACTTATTTTTTAGGGTGGGCTGGTGCCCCCCCAAGCCACCCCCTGGCTCCTCCCTTGTTCATAGTATGATTGAAAAACTTGATTAGTTTATTAATGACATCAGATGTTGACAAAGGTTTGTTCTTTATTTCAATTGCTTTTTTTGGGTCGATTAAAATTTTAATACTTGATTTCTTTATTGTAGGATGCGTTAAAGAAGCAAGTCCATAATGGGATATTATTCAGGCTTATATTATATGATTTGGAGCTTTTGAGGTGTCAACACAATTTCATGAAAGCCAACGGAAGGCCGACGCATTTTTGCATGATTTTTGGATGTATATTTTTTTGGGGACATTTATTTTGAATGATGTACGTAGTGGGTATATATAGTTATGATACATGCAGTTTGATACTATTTTTTTGTGAATAATGTAAATGGTGGGTATATCTATTTGTGTCCCACTATTTTTTTGACATGGACAAATGACTTAGTTTGGTGCATTTTAGATGTACGTGACTTTGAATACAAAAAAATTCAATGTTGTTTTTTATGATACTATGAATTTTGATTTGTGTTTAGATTTATATGTTAACTGTGACATTAATATTGGTTATTTTTTTATTATATGTTTAATTTATAACCGTTTATATTAAATCCTCATGTGATGAAATATTTTATATGACCTTTTTAGATATTTGGAAATATTTATCATGACGCTTTTTAAAACAAATATGACAGCTTGTAGAGTATATTATGACCCTTTTTTGTAGTAGATATGACAGTTTAAAAAAAAAGTCATATATAACTGTTACCTAATACGACACTTTTTATGGGTATCAATTATGACACCCAAACTTATGACGCTTTTTATTGAAACATAAAGCGTCATAAAAAGGCTTTTTTTTCTTTTAGTGAGTGTATAATCGATATAATGATAAAATTATGACTCCAATCACATCCAAAATCACCTTAAAAGAATAAAGCATTTTATAAAACCATATATCATTGTAAAAGTCAATTTTAGTTAACTAAAATATGCAAAATTCGGGTGCCTCACTTTAAACTCTTTTTTAACCTTTTTAAAAAGTCCTCAACTCAAGTTTTGGGAATATTAGCCGACTAAAACTATTTTAGTTGAATAAAGAGCTCATGTCACATTTCCAATTGCTGATTTTTCAAAATTCAAAACACAAAGCTCCATAATTTACCAAAATACCCCAACATCTAGTTTCTTTTCGAGCCTGTAATTATACCCTCGTGATTGATTCCAAATGTCAAACTAACATCTTTAAATTTATAGTGAGAGGAACCAAGATCCATTTAAAAAATGATAGATTTAAATCAGAAATCTCCATTGAAGCAAATATCCGACCTAAACCATTATTGAACCACTATTTAATAACCGAATTTATTTGCGTTAAGATTCAAAACCCAAAAGCAAATAATTGATATTTTAAAGATAGAAATCAATACTCATTTTAAATGTCATAGTTTTAAACCCAAATTCCATTGGAACCAAGTTCCAAGACAAAACCCCCATTTGATAATTAAATATATTTAAAATCCAAAATATCTGTTGAACCAAGACAACTAAAATCTCACCTAAGATGAAATCTAAATGTAAATCGCTCTTCAACAAAGATTTAAACGAAATACCCAAGTGAGACAAGGGTTTATGATATCTAAAAGTGATTCATTTTCAAAGGGAAAATGTTCTACCCATTTCACAAGATTAATTTTAAGTAACAGTCTATTTCAAACCAACAAAAAACAAAAATAATGCGGAAGGTAAAAACAAAATGTGACACCCCACCTATTTTAATCTCGTTGATGAGTCCTTTATCAAAATAAAACAGGATTCTCATATGGATCATTCTCAGCATCACAGTTGAAAATTCAAATTAATTACTAATAACCTATTAGACCCGGCGTCAAATTTTAAACTTTCTAATCCTATTAACTAAAACACACAATAAATCCATCCACACAATTTATATACACATTAATTGAAATAAAACAATAACCGATAACTCTCGGTAAAACATTAATACAACCATATCGAATATGCTTAAATGAAAATGCAAAAAATAAATTAAATGACAATAGTCGGGCAACATTCCCGAATATAAATCACAGTACCTCATATCTAGAACACGAGGATAGAAGCGTCTAAAACAATTCCTACTAGCATCCACAGCTGCGACATCATCGTCTAACTCGAAGGAATAATATCATCCAGGCTTCCCTGTGTCTGGACACCTAAAAGATTTTTAAAATATTTGAAAGCGGGTCAGAGACCAAAACATTTTGAAAATATACACACAACTTATTTTAATCCCATAAGGATCCACTCACTTATGATACAATTATCACTTTGATATATTCCTGAATATTATCTTATCACGTCTAGCTAGTATTCTAGTTTCATCCCACTCACACATTTGGATTTACTCATATACTATTGGCATATATATATATATATACTTGTCGAAATAATTTTCCTGAGTGTCGTTCGTCCCAAACACTTCTAAAATTTATAACTCAGATCTTATTCCCGCTAACCCGAGGTTTATACATCACTCATTTAATCTTTTAGAGGCCCTCACACTCTATTTAGGGCCCCTTAATATTTATCTCCAAAAAGGAATTCTTCTCCAATCCTTTAAGCCTAAGAAAAATTTCCCAAATTTAAATGCCATCACCGAATCGATGGCTCCAAAAACGAACAGGTTCGGTGATCAAACCGAACCCTTATCTACCGGTTCAACGTAATCAGTTCAAGAGTTTCATCTTCTCCAACTCCAAAATTGATGGTTTCTAACATCTCCAACTATCACTATAAATATCTACACACTTATTTTTACCCAACACATCAATTTATTCATGGGATTCATCAATTTAACTAAGGTTTAAAGCCTAACTTAGTTAAACCCTAATTTTATCCAAATCTTCCAACTTCTCACCAAAAATTACCCTATTAACATGAATTTAAGATTAGATTTCGTACGGAGTTGTTATCACATCAATTTATATGAAATAATTTCTAAAAAACCCATTTTTGGTTCAAGAATCCCAACCCAAAATCATATAGTTTTCACCAACTATAATATGAATTATAAACACACATAAATACTTAAAGAAAGTTAAACACTTTCCTCGATGGATAAATCTGACAACCTCATGTCGGAATCCGTCAGAATCTCATCTTCTTCTTCCTTTTCTCCTTTACTTTCGTTTTTTCCATCTTTTCCCTTTCTCTCGTGACCTTATAACAGAGAAATAAAGGTTATACCGTTATTAAACCCAAAATTGACTCGTATACACAAATGCGAGTCCCTACCTATTCAAAATGTCCTCGGAACCCAAACACTACCGTCGGGTACTCTATTGGGACTATTGAATCCCATCCGAGAACAACCGTGCACTCTAAATCCCTATCTGAGCCCTTATAAAAAATTTACCTTTTTAAACCCAATATAGCTCCGCATGTATTTTCTAAATAAAATATTATTACTTGTCACTTTTCCCAACTGCGACATGATATAAAATAATCCAACTTCATTTACTTATTGTTGTAAGTAAAAATAGCACACATCAATATTAATCCGTCGCTCACTAATTGATATTTATCCACTCACTTTAAATTCTCAAATTAATAAATTACACTCACTTGTGTAATTTAAATGTCCATAAAGTACGGGGTATTACATACTCCCCCTACAAAGGAATTTTGTCCTCGAAGTTCGGATAAGACCGGTACCAAAAACTTAGGATCTTGAACCACAAAACACCCTTAGTACCCAAAATCAAATCACGATAATGGTATGGCCACTCCACTATTCACCCGCTAGTGTAACCCAGCTGCATAAATGCTTACTTACTATAGCCCAGCTTAACAACAAGCTAGTTCAATACATTTCATATTGATATACTCCATCAATCATAAGGTCTCACCTCAATGACGACACATCACCCATTGTGCTTCTATCAATGACATCCGGGAAAGACGAGCCTATACATCACTAGCTTTTATCACTTTAACACGATTGGAAGGCTGCAGATCATTAAGTGCTAGCTTCCTATATCCATCCCACATAAAACTCCCATCTTGAGAGAAACCGTAAGAACAACTGACCACTCCTTTCAGTCCTTCAAATCTAAGTTCATGGCGACTTAACTCTTACAACGCTCAAAAGTCACTCAATACAATTTTTTGTTAATGTCCCTCTCGACAACGGACTCTAAATCACGTACGATCCAAAAGTCTAGTTATTTTCTCTCCTCTAAACAACCACAAGGGGGATTAACAAGGCTTTCCACACAAAACTTCAAATGGCACCTAGTCCATAATAAACTGGTACGAGTTATTGCACACAAATCTAGCAATCGCTAATTTCCCCTCTCAATTACTGTATAGTTTATAATGCTCACCACTCGTATTATCCAACATTATAAATCAATTGCCGTATACTCATCGGTTATAGGTGACACAACTTGACCAAAAGAAAATGTCATCCCCACTAGTTCCTAAAAATCCCTATCGGAGGTGGGGTTCAAGGATTTCATCCCGATTCTCAATAATATTGGACAACACCTTGCACCGGTGCAATCCTTCTTTTTAAAGAAAGGTTTGGGTACATCAACTTATTTCCATATATGAGTGGTTCACCCCAAAACAATCTCACTATGTCTCTCCTAACATCACTTCCCACAAATAATATCTCACATTAAGTGGTACTTCATATTCCCCTTCTTTCTTGGGGTATACCAAAAATCACGGCCCGTACACTTTTGCCACAATGCGCACTTCTGGGACCATTTGACCTTATAGACATCAACATTCTATTTACGCGCAATCCACCCTCAACATTCGTCCGAGTAGGACTCCTTTTTACTTTTCCACACTAGTTGGATTTTCCTCTTCTCAAGAGATATACTTTTAAATGGACTCCCACAGCCTTTCAACCCATCTTGGGTGTGCTACTCTTGTTGAATATATGTACTTGGATTATCATGTTTCTCACATGACGTTCTATCCATCATGCCATTCCATCTCTATTTACAACTTCCCCACATGCATATATTCCACACATTATTCCCACATCCTCCTATCTCGGACGACTCAAAATCAGCTAACCAGGGCGCCCATACACCTTATAATCCGTGCATATTTGCTCGACATTGGAAACATCACACAGTTAACACACTTTTCTCAAAACTGGACTTGTATTCTAGATGCGGCTATAACACATGGGAATTTTCAATAACCCCATAAATCAAAATTTAATTCTCCTTAACATCGTTCCACCCTTCAACTCATGGTGAGATGAAAAATTTATAGTGCTCTCTCACGGCAATACAGGCTCCACTTCCCTTATACTATGTAATAGCTCTCAACTCAGAGTATTTTCTCTCACTTTTATTGATTAACATTCAAAACTGATGCCCTAGCATCTATCAAAGTCCATGCATATCTCATCCCGCAATAACATTAAAATAAGGAACTTTTCCCGAAGGCAATATCGCTCCGCATTGGCGGTAATCAAATTCCATAAACTTTAAACACATAACTGGGACTCTTAAAAATCTTATACACATACATATAAATATAGATCTAAACTCCCACGTCTCTAAAGGAGTGATATAACAATGCTCTCTCCCTATCACCAAGTCCTAAGCACTAAACATAATAACGAGCTGAATCTCTCCATTCGATAGTAAACCCAGTATACCTTAAATCATATCGGTAAAACCCCTACACATCGGTATCAATATCTCGAGACAACTATACTCTCAAAAATCTCTATCATGATATAATATGAATGCGAGCTGGACCCTCTTTCGGTGAGGCATCGCCAAAACAACACATCCTACACTGGAACATCAAATATGATGGCCTTGAAATCTCAACCCACTATCGATATAACCAGACTGTACCCAAGATATTATCATAGTCATATAACACATCACTAAAATGAGTAATTCTAATAAAATATATCCCCACTGACTATAACCACTCCCCTGCGGATGAAACCAAAGATAACCCTGCTATACTACGGATAATATATACACATAATAATGTTATCTATATAACCGCTAAACTCGTCTCACACACGAATCTAGTGCTAATCAAAATACCGTGACTCGCTCGTGTCACACAAAACATACCCCATTCACCCAAGGTTAAAACTCATATTTCCTACCTTACCAAATCGCCCTGGCTGCTCAAATGGTTCTCGAACATAACACACTTGTTCGAACTAAACCAAAAACTATCTTAATCATTGCCCCTGCTAGGCACCATACTCTTGTCCCTTTCCTCACTTCGGGCAAAATCAATGCATGTGGTCTTACTCTCCACATAAAAATATCTCTCCATATAATCCACTTATCTTCAGCCACACTGTCCATATTAGGGTTGTCCTTCCCTTCGACCTTGGTAAACTCGACCCTGATGGCCACCCTCATTGTTCTATTGGATCTGCTGGCCCTAAGGAGCACATTACTGGCCTTACCAGTCCCGACTGAATATACCATCACTTGGTAGAAATTCAGCTATCTAAATAATTTAAATGGTCCCCCCTAATGGGTCTCCTCTGTGGTGTTTCACTAGCACCATTACATCCAGCCTTACTCCCTAACTACACACTTCAACTCCTTTAGCTCCCTTCACAAACAAGCATTAATATCATCACTACAAAAAGCACGACATTGTCGCCATCTGCATCAATCATCCAAGTAAAATTTCCCATAAGTGATGGCGACTACTACCGTGAGTCCATCACCAACTTAAGGACTCTTTTCTCCACTATACCTACCTCATCGGGTACAAAGTTCGCTAAACAAGGCCTCTGTCCGATCCTCCTGTGATAAGTTCAGAATTTTATCCACATCTCATTCTGAAATAGATGAAGAAACTTGCGATCAAACCATAGATAAGATCCTTCCACTGGCATAACATTTCACTTTTTAAATGTCGTAATTGACTCCCACCCTATAACACTACTCCCACGAGCTAAGAAAAACTTTACCCCAAATTCTCAATTTCGGGTATACTACACTCTGCTATATGCCAAATCCTCTGGGTATCTTACATCCATTGGCTAACACAAATAATCTCCGCATTCACTTGAATTCCAACAGGTCGTCATCTTCAAAGACCCCTCTGTCTCTCTCCTATTGTAACGACGCAGGGTGAGTCTAATTTGGCAATGCTTTCTAATATAGTGGTACTTGAAAATATATATTTTTTACCCTAGCAGTACTTACAACCCTAACCTCTTGACTAACAATAAGGGTGACCTTAACTATGGTCATTATCCCCAAAATATTTCACAACTCCAAGTGAGCCCTGCCTCCTGCTGTTCTCGCAACGGACCTCACTGGCCATCCTATGTTGTTCGGCATAAGAAACACACCCAAACCCATATAAGATTCACTATACTTAAACATTATAGAAGGATAACGACATCTCACCATAGGAATCAACAATCCTAAACATAGGGCTCTATATCAAATAGAATACAATGCTAAAAATGTAGTACGTCCGCACAGATTCCTAAGGATACTAGAACCTGATGCTCTGAAACCATCTGTGACACCCCACCTATTTTAATCTCAGCTAATCAATCCTTTATTAAAATAAAATAGGATTCTGATATGGATCATTCTCAGCATCACTGTCGAAAATCCAAATTAATTACTAATAACCTATTAGGCTCGGCGTCAAATTTTAGACTTTCTAATCTTGTTAACAAAAATAATGAGAATTAATTAGTGTGTAACTGATCAAAATGAAGTTGGACCATAAACTTAAATGCTTTAGGCTTGGGTATGGGAATAATACTCGGGTAGCCTGAATTTATATATATATGTTGATGTGTAGTACACATATATGATTTATTTATTTATATTTATGTGAATAATATATATAGTAAAGCCATACCAATATTAATGCTATCATAGGAGGTTGCGCAATGTGGGTTAGTTCCCTGACTAGAGAATGTAAGGTGAGTATATTCCCGAGGCCATAGCGTCCGTATATTAGGGGTGGGACCGTTACGGTATGTAGCGAACATTTTCGGGGGGAACTATGGTCGCCTCCTATGCATTCAGTGATAACATTTATATCCGACATGTATGTGAATGTTGATATATGATACATATATATAGGGCATAATTATATACATGAATTGATATATATATATATATATATATATATACATGGTGTGAAATGTAGAGATAATATAACTTGTGGAAATGACATATGATTTAAAGTGAGAAATGATGCTTTATGAAAGTTAATGTGAATAATAACTCATAGAAATGTACTAAATTCACTTGGGGTATAATATAGGGGAATTTAGCATAAAATTCGGGACAAGGCTAGTTATAGGGAGAGTGGCTAGGTATATTATGTATAATTCATTAGGCGTGCACATTAGTTGAGGGGTGAGGTATACTCAAGGGAGTGCACGACACTAATTTAATTATATGAAGAGCATTTGCATTTTATCTTACATTTAAATACACTTGCTAAATATTTTCAAATGTTTTGGGTTCTAGCCCTTGCTATAAAATATTTTCAAACCCTTTTAGGTGTCCTACCATAGGGGCGCCAGACCTGATTCTTCCTACAGGGTGCGCAACTGTAGTTTATGTGGATTGCTGCGGGAACTTTGTGTAGACGCTTGTCTCATTCTATCTCTAGATAGGGACTTTTTCAGCTGTACATTTATATTTAGTATTGGCATGTATCGGTATACATTTTTGCTTGCACTTGTGGATTGCTTGTAGTCGATGTTGTTCGACAATCTCTTATACATACTTTATGGCATGTGTAGTTTTCTTTCTTGTATTAGTTAACTTGTTTTCCTTGTATGTTGGTTGGGTTGGATTAATAAATATGAAATTTGTCATCAGCTTAATGAAAGACTAGGTGGTTAGTAATTAATGTCTTAACGACAGTGATGCTAAAAATGAACTAGACGAGATTCCTGTTTAATTTGATATATGACTGATCACCCGATATTTTATTAGGTGGCAGGGTATCACAGATGGTATCAGAGCATCAGGTTCTAGTGTCCCTATGATCTGTGCGGGTTACTTTAGTTTCAGCATTGCATTCTTTGACATCGAGCCCTATTGATAGGGCTGTTGACTCAAGTTATAATTCTTTGTTATCGCTCTTCTACTATTTCAAGGTTTGTATTAATTGTGAACTAATACAACTCATTCTACATTTTGGATGCCACTTAATAGAGAGTGAGGGTGACCTAGGAGGGAAGACGCCCAGGGAGGATAGGGTGAGGATCCCTGGGAGCCTGATGTTCCGTAGCCCTAGACGCCACAAGTTTTTTTTTTACGGAGCATGTAGATGGCATCGTAGCTCAGGCGGTTAATGCCGCCATAAATTCTATGGTAGCGCACTTTCCCCTCTATCCGCCACTACAACATGTGGATCCATAAATTCTATGGCAGGTCAGGCCCATTCGTGGCTGACTGAGTGGTATAGGGTTATGGAGGCCTTCCAAAAAGGCAATCCCCTGCAGTTTTAGGGAACTGCAGTCGTAATAGCAGCCTATCAGTGGAGACATGACATGCAGAGGAACTTACGGATAGTAGACTATAGTGAGATCCAAAAACATATTCTCATAACCTTTAGACTGACGGGTGCCTCCTTACGGTGGTGGGAGTCCACTACTTTCATTGTAAAGAGAAATTCTATGACTGTGACATATTTTTTGGCACGATTTGATCGTATATACTTTCCTCCGACCATCAAGGCTAAGATGAGGAGGAGGCTGATGGAGGTGTCTCAGGGGGGATAGATCGATTACCGAGTACAAGGAAGAGTTAACTCGTCTAGCCACTCTTGTGCTAGATGAGGTGAGAGACAAGGAAAGGAAGAAGACGATGTTTGTTGATGTGTTAGCCTAGAGGATCAGGTAACATTTGATAGGGAATTCGGCTCTTGTGACTTATATGGACATGGTTAATGCGACCCTCCTTCATTGTCAGGATCATCACTTCCACCTTAAGGGAAGTAATAGGGGTGGGGAGTCGAGCAAGCAGGGCAAGGTCATTGGAGGTTCTTCGAGTGGTGCACAACAGGGGCAGGATACCCATCAGGGGAATCCCACCAAGATATTTCAATTTGAAGGTCAGGGGTTTAGGGAGGGCCAGCAAGGCCCAAATCAACAACTAGTTCCTTAGGGCTTCCATGGCCAGGGGAAATACGGGGATGGGAATTAGGGCCAACAGTCGGGGCAGCCTCGCCAGGGCCATCAAGGCCAACCTCAGGGACCGCAACATCAGGGCCAACAGGGTCAGTATCAGGGAAACGGTCAGAAACATTATTTCATTTATGGTCAGGCAGACCACCTCAGGAGAGATTTCCCACAGAAAGATAGGGGGGAACAACAGTGTTCTTCGTAGGGATATAAGGCACCTGGATTTCAGGCAGCACCAGCTCCCCCGATTTAGCAGCAGTTGGGATAGTTATAGTACCGACGTGTGTACAACGTCTGAGATGTTCTGATTCCTCCAACACCACCCACACTACTAGTAGGTAAGGGTACGTTCCGTATCCATGGTTATGTTGGTAGAATCCTTTTTGATACTGTTGCATCACATTCATTTGTTAGGACCCATTTTTCTAAAATGGTTAGGTTACTAGACATAACTGATAGTCTACTCATGTGTGTGGAGTCACCGATAGGGGGTGGATCGCTTATTCACTCTATTTGTAGAGGGTAGACATTGTGATTGGGGGTTTGATTTTTACAATGAATCTCTTGGTTTTGGATTTGGAGTGCTATGATGTTATTTTGGGTAGAGATTGGCTAGCCAGTTATAGAGCGATTGTTGATTGTTATGAGAGAGCCATAGTGTTTGGTATCCTGGGACAGGAAATGTTTTTAGTGACGATGCCTCTTCATAAAGGAGGATTGCGCACTCATTTATATTACCTTGAAGAGGATACCTCATAGGGGATGGTGATCCTGATACACTCGATTATGAGAGTGATGGACTTTGAGGACGTATTTCAGGACATACCGGGGTTGCCACCCAATTGGGAGATTGATTTTGTTATTAACCTAGCGTCGGGTACTAGACCGATAGCCTGAGTGCCTTACAGCATGGCCCCTTCAAAGATGCATGAATTGAGGGAGTAGATTCAGTAACTCTTGGATCGGGGTTTAATTCGATGGAGAACATTGCCATGGGGTGGTCCCGTGTTATTTATGAAGAAGAGACGCGACTCACTCCGTTTATGTGTTGATTATCGGGAGTTGAATAAGGTCACGATTCGAAACAAGTATCCACTGCTTAGAATTGATGACCTTTTTAACCAATTGCGATTGTTAGTATATTTCTCCAAAATTGATTTACAGTCGAGGTACCATCAGTTGAGGATTTGAGAGGAAGACTTCCCAAAATCGTTTTTTTGTCACGGTATGGTTCTTATGAGTTTCGGGTGATGCCATTTGGGCTCACCAATAACCGCTGGTATTCATGGACCTTATGAATCGGTTTTTTAGATATTTTCTTGATCAGTTTGTCATAATATTCATAGACGACATTTTGGTCTATTCCCTCACGGAGGAGGAGCATGTAGAGAACCTCCGTATGGTCTTGTAGACATTGCGGGATCACCAAGAATATGCCAAGTATGAGAAATATGGGTTTTGGATTTGAGAAGTGAAGTTCTTAGGCCATATTATGTCGAAGCAGGGGACTTTCGTGGACCCAAGCAAGGTGTCAGCGGTAAGGGAGTGGGGTCAACCCACGACAGAGACTGAGATCAGGAGTTTTTTGGGGTTATTTGTGTGTTACCTCTGTTTCATCAGAGGGTTCTCCAAGATAGTAAAGTCATTGACCAATTTAACTAAAAAAGGGGTACCCTTTGTATGGAGAAATCAGTGTCAGTTGGGGTTCGACGAGTTGAAGGATAAGCTAACATCGACCCCATTTTAGCATTACCGAAAGCAGGAGTGGATTATTGAGTTTTTACTGATGCGTCCTTACAGGGACTAGGAGGTGTGTTGCAACAAGAATAGAAGGCTATAGCTGATGCATCCTAAAAGCTAAAGCCCCACGAGAGGAATTACCCCACTCATGATTTAGAGTTCTTCGTGGTCATCTTTTCCTTACGGATTTGGAGGCATTACCTTTTAGGAGAGAGGTTCACCTTGTTCACGGACCATAAATCACTCCAATATTTATTTACTCAAAGGGAATTGAACATGAGGCAAAGGAGGTGGTTGGAGTTTATGAAGGATTATCAGTTTGATATTTAGTATCATCCTGGTAAGGCCAATGAAATTATGGATGCGTTCAGTCGACGGCCCAAGGAAGATTTAGTGGTAGTTTGGAAGGCAAAGTGGAGCGAACTTAGGCATGACGATTAGATCGCCATGGCATGCATGACGATTTTAGCAGTCACACTCGAGATTGTTATGAGGGTGGTGCAGGCTCAGATGAATGATCCTTTGTCCCAGGACAGGGTGAAATAGTTACTAGCGGAGGGTGAAAATTCCTACTCCATTAGCTCTGAACGTGGGTTACGCTTTAATGGGTGATTAGTCGTGTCAGAGGATGAAGATTTGAGACACACCATATTGATGGAGGATTATAGCTCTAAGTTTACGGTACATCCTAGTGGGGACAAAATGCATAAAGACATAAAAAGGCAATACTGGTGGAAAAGGATGAAACGAGACATTATAGAGTTCGTCTCGAAGTGTGCCACGTGTCAGCTTATGAAGGTAGATCACCAGAAACCATCGGGGATGTTGCAGCCACTTGATATCCTTGTAAGGAAGTGGGAAAGCATCTCTATGAACTTCATTACAGGGTTACCTGTTTCACAGAGAGGGCATAATTCCATATGGTTGATAGTTCACCATTTGACTAGGTGTCCCACTTTCTGCTGGTTCGTACGGATTTTGAGACTTTGCAGTATGCGAGACTATTCATCGCGTAGATAGTCAAATTGCATGGGATTCTGATCAATATAGTGTACGATATGGATAAGATATTTGAATCATATTTTTGGTAGATCCTCTAGGAGGCTATGGGAACCGAGTTGAGATTGAGTACCGCCTATCACCCCCAGACGAATGGGCAAATAGAAAAGGGTGAATCAAATGCTCGAAGATATGCTACAGATGTACATTCTTGATTTTAGGGGAAGTTGGGAGCAGTACCTTCCTTTGCTGTAGTTCACGTATAACAACTCATACCGATTTACTATAGGTATGGCCCCATTTGAGGCTTTTTATGTGTAACAACCCTTGACTTTGGAGACTGAGAAATTAAATTTTTGGGAAAATAAAATTTAATTAAATTGGAGAATTCTAAAATTTGGAATTTAGGCCCAAAAATAGAGAACATTTCAAAGTGTTCTGGATGATGATTTTGAGGGTACCATCGATCCCGGAAGGGTCGAGATAGTCAAAATGACTGTCATTGGGTTTTATTTCGGTTCCAGATTATTTTTAAGTCAGTTTGATTCGAATTGGAGTAAATGAGTCATTTAAAGTGTGTATTAACATTTCAAATTGGGACTTATGTTTTATAGGCTTAAGAGGCTTACGGATGAAGCCTTTTCATTAGAGAAAGAGAGAAATAGAAAGAAAAGAGAAAAGAAGAGAGAGAGGACGAAAAACTTGGAGTTTCCGGCCCAAACGCGATATCGAGGACGATTCAACCTCTACAAAATGGAGGCAAGTGTTTAATCTTAATAAATAAGTCATTTGGGTATTTCATTTCATAATTTTTGGATATAAGAATTGGAATTTTGGGTATATTTATCAAAACCTAAAATTTTGATTTAATTCTTGAAATTGAAGATTATAATTGGGTTGAAGGGATATAAATTGATGAGGTTAGATGTTGGATGAGTTTTAATGTTTGAAAATATGTTAGGGTTGAATATTAAGTGTTGGAAGAGGAATAAAACGAATTTTGGAAATTTTGGGTTTATAGAAAAATAGCCATTTTCGTGGCTTTCTGAACTGACCGAATCGATTCGCCACTAGCGAATCGATTCGCCAGGTTGCAGAAGCCTCAGGTCTTTAGGGTCGAATCGATTCACCCCTAGCAAATCGATTCGGTATGTGACAGACTCTCAGGTCCCTTGGATCGAATCGATTCGGATGGGGCCGAATCGATTCGCTTCTGGGGCCGAATCGATTCGGAGGGGCCGAATCGATTCGAAAACAGGGCCTTTTGAGGAATTTTCTTTATAGTGAATTCAAACCCTATTATTTTGGGTTTATTGGTTTGGGGCCCTCTCTTATGATGTAAGAGATATATTTTCGGAGACATAAAAAAGGGGTTTCTCACATTCTATGGTTTTGGGACTCCTTGGAATAATTGGGGAGAAATATATCCATGTATAGATTGGAGTTGTGTATAGAGATTGTGGGGAAACCTCATTGTGGCTGAAAATCCTAATTATAAATCTAAAGTAAGTATAGATACGATGGGAGGTTAAGAACTCCTAGAGAGAGTTTCGAGGGTAAGTTGTGAAATTCTAGGCCGACATTTATATTGAATCCTTATAGAGATAGGATCTCATTAAAACACAATTTAGGGACCAATGAGAGAGAGTATTCGCATTATCCTTAGAAATGATAATTTAAGTGGTAAATAAGAGGTGCTTGACTAGGGTAATCATGAGAGAAAATGAACCATTGCCCGAATTGGGACTTTGGGTCATACTGTCAACTAGAATAATTGGTAGCATAAATTCTAGCCAAGATAGTTATTATATGATCGTGTGGAAATAATTATTGGGATTCCAATACCTGAAATGAGGTTGGGCTAAGTTGAGGTTTATAGACTATTATTTATATATGTATCAATAGTCGAAACTAGTATTGGAGACATGGATGTCTTTTAGGAGACATATGGAATGTGTAGTGATTGTTACCTACACCGAACTTTGGGTGATAACCCTAATGTTGGATATATACATGTATTTTTTTAGACTATTCATCATGGGAAAATGGATGAATATGCTTCAATTGAGAGATTGTATTCACATATCGAGGTAAATTAAATGAGTTTGTGGTGACGGCTTATGAATATATGGATATATTTATGTTGTGGATATACATGATATGGATATTTAAACCTTATGTGATGGTTTAATATTTGATCATATGATGGGATCATATGGATGTGTATATATTGTGCATGTGAATGATATATATACTTATGTGGTTAAGCATACCCCGCTCATGCTATCATTAGGAAGTTTTCGCGTAGAGGGTGAGCATCCTGGCTTAAGGAGCCGGGTGTGGATATTCCCCAGGTCATAGTCGTCCAGTGTGTTATTATGTGATATATCTTTTGGGGTGGGATGTGGTGGGTATGTCTCATGTCATTGACTGGTTAGGAGCTATGACCGCTTTTCGGGACGTTGTGTGCGTGAGTATATAACGAGGTGGGTGTCGTGGATCCCCACTAGGTAGTCCCCAGTATTGCTACATGAGTCGGGCACTAGGAAGATGATAGCATGGTGCAATTTATCGGCGATATATATAGTCGGGTATTTATGTGCATGGCCCTTGTACATCATATGTAGTATGTACACTTGGTCATGGGAATGGATGATTGATATATATATATATATATATATATATCCAATAGATGAAAGGATATGGACTTTTTATGGAGTGCATCTTGGATGATTATGGTATACTAGATGATTGGTGGTTGATGTATCGCATTTAAGGAATATTTCGGTTACATCATCCCAAGGATATCATTGAAGACTTTGAGTTGTTCTTATATGGTAATCTATATTTAGTAGTATTGTATGTATGGCATAATGGATCTCTATGATCGACGTTGACAAGGAGTAGTGTAACGGGGTGGTTCCTTATTTGGATTTCGCTTTGCGAGACACCCCACGCACGAAACGTAGTGCAATGTTGAGATTAGAGAAAAGTTCTATCAATAATTAGGTATGACATAATGGATCTCCAGGATCGACGTTGACAAGGAGTAGTGTAACGGGGTGGTTCCTTGTTTGGATTTCGCTTTGCGAGACACCCCACGCACGAAACGCAACGCAGCGTTGAAATTGAAGAGTAGTTTTGTCAATAATAATTTTGTATGCTTATTATTTAGAAATTAAATCATATGCTTCAGCCCAAATGCATATGGGTAACTTATTAAGATTTATAATTGGTCAAATTATAAACCGAAATCCATTAAGCCTAATATGGCATATATGTTTGTAAAAATACTTAAGTGTGTTTAGAAAGAGTGGATTCTTAGGTTATGATAGGAAGGAAGATGTCGTGGGTATAGGCTAGGCCTATGATAAGTTAGGTTGTCCTTATAATTAGGGCAATTTAACTAAAATTTGAGGACGCGAATAGGTGCGCGCCGTTAGATGAGAGGTGATTTGGGGTTTCACGAGAGTGCGATTCCACTTTAATTATGAAATAAGTGCATCAATATTTATTATGCACGGCTAACACACTTGCAAAATATTTTCTCAACTCGTGCTTTATCCCATTTACTTTTCTCTCTTGCCTGTATATATATATATATATATATATATATATATATATATATATATATATATATATATATATATATATATATATATATATATATATATATATTACTATAGGTGTCCTACCGTATGGATGCCGGATGACCTTCTATCCAGAGTCTTGGGAGCCGCAACATGTGCTGACTATTGCGGGATGTATCTTGTAGTCACTTCTTACTTCAAAAAAAAATCTTGGTAGGATTCATGTTATACATCGGGTTTATACCCAAGGGATATTTATAGATGAATATATTTACTTCATTTCAGTCATTGTATTTGTTGTGACCCGACAGCATATTCGGGTTTACTTTCTTGCGGTATATTTCAGTTGTAGTTATTTATTTCATTTTATTCTAGCATTTCATTTCTCATAGTTCTTTCCTGCATCTTTCTTTCCTTTATTCGTAGTGTTATAGTGTTTGTTTTTGGTATGTTGCATATATTATTAAATTTTAACATCTTGCTTATATGATATCGGGTCGTTAGTCCTACATTATATAGTATCGGCAGTTGATGTTGAGACTGGACCATCTGAAACTCCAGATTTAATGTAGTATAGGGCTGGTCACCTGTTACTATTTTAATCAGGGTGTTACAGATGGTATCAGAGCATCAGGTTATAGAGTCTTTAGGATCTGTGCGAGTTTTCTGCGTTCTTCCGTTAACGTTCTTGATATAAAACCCTACTATTAGGACTGTTGTGTTCACTGCGCTTATCTTCTTCTATGAATTGTATTCACTTGATCGACATTCTGATAACAGTTGCTCTCATTTCATACGTAATCTAGATGTCGTCTAGGAAAGGAAAAGATTAGAGATAAGATACCCATGACAGATTTTGGGTACGCTTTGATCGGGGGTATTTATTTCTCTCGATTCTAGCGAAGATATAAGAAAGATAACTCTAGCAGTGGTTCAGGGTAACCTATAGGTGGTTGAGTAAGAAGGAAGATTTACTCGAAGGGCGAATCTTGGACTTAGTAAGGAAAGTCTGAGAAGAGATGTATAGTGTAGTCCTTTGGAAGTTTAGGTTGAGAAACCCGTCAACTTTCGTTAGGAAACCTGGTATTGGTGACTCTTACCGATGTAAGGTAGGTGGAGTTTTTCCACTCTCGGGTTTATCGCCTTCTGGGATGAGGGAGAAAGAAATTTGGAGACTCAGTTTCGCTACATAGGACTGAGGGAGTTTTCGGTAGTTGCAATCACGTTTTGTCCTTCAGTACGGTGAGGAAAGAGTGTGCATGAATGTCGCCTTTTGAGAAAATATTGTCTCGTAAGGAGACAATAGGGAGTTTTGTTGTTGAATTTCGGAAGTATGGATTGTCGAGGTTGGTTGGGTAGTGATTATAAGGTTAATTGTCTTATGGATAGGGTAGAGCATGTAATGGTAGTGCTCCGTTGAGGGAAGAAATTAGTTTATGGACAAGTGTTGATGTAATGTAGAGAAATTTTTGTACTTGAGAGGTTCAAGTTGGTCAATTTATGTTGAGCGAACAATTTAGCTCATATTTGTGCTAGTTTTGAGAACTAGGTAGTGGTTAGGAGTGTTGTATTTGTTGAGGCCTTGGTATTTAAACATGGGGTATTTGTTTAGCGTGTCGAAAGACGCAGGATTTATTTATATTATATATTATTACATAGGCCTTCGGGCAGTATATAAAATATGAAAATATTTTATAAAAACTTTAACCCTGGTTCAACTAATCTCAATCCCCGACCTAGCTACATAGTAGTGTATTGGGAGGGTTCCTTGTTTGGATTTCGGTTGCGAGACCTCCCTCGCACAAAGGTGGCTAGCGTCAGGAATTGAGGAGAGTTCAACCATTGGAAATTTTTGAACTTATATATAATTGATATGTTGTTATAGATTATATTGCTGAGGGTTATATTATGAGTTGAGGCTAATGGAGACTGATTATAATTCTACGAGTGAAAGCTCGGGTACGGGGTGTAAGGGCGCCCCGGGTAGTTAGTTTGCTTTAAAAGATATATAGTTCGACGCGAGAACTAAAAAGGATCGGTATAGTGATCCTGAGGGTTGATGAAAGGACTAGATCAGATTGAGGTCCTAGGGACATCTTAAATTTCACGGGCGAAAGTTTTTTAAGGGGGGAAGTATGTAACAACCCTTGACTTTGGAGGCTGAGAAATTAAATTTTTGGGAAAATAAAATTTAATTAAATTGGAGAATTCTAAAATTTGGAATTTAGGCCCAAAAATGGAGAACATTTCAAAGTGTTCCGGATGATGATTTTGAGGGTACCATCGATCCCGGAAGGGTCGAGATAGTCAAAATGACTGTCATTGGGTTTTATTTCGATTCTGGATTATTTTTAAGTTAGTTTGACTCGAATTGGAGTAAACGAGTCATTTAAAGTGTGTATTAACATTTAAAATTGGGACTTATGTTTTATAGGCTTAAAAGGCTTACGGATGAAGCCTTCTCATTAGAGAAAGAGAGAAATAGAAAGAAAAGAGAAAAGAAGAGAGAGAGGAAGAAAAAACTTGGAGTTTCCTGCCCAAACGCGATATCGAGGACGATTCAACCTCTACAAAATTGAGGCAAGTGTTTAATCTTGCTAAATAAGTCATTTGTGTATTTCATTTCATAATTTTTGGATATAAGAATTGGACTTTTGGGTATATTTATCAAAACCTACAATTTTTGGTTTAATTCTTGAAATTGAAGATTATAATTAGGTTGAAAGGATATAAATTGATGAGGTTAGATGTAGGATTATTTTTAATGTTTGAAAATATGTTGGGGTTGAATATTAAGTGTTGGAAGAGGTATAAAATGAATTTTGGAAATTTTGGGTTTATAGAAAAATAGCCATTTTCGTGGCTTTCTGAACTGGCCGAATCGATTCGCCCCTAGCGAATCGATCCGCCAGGTTGTAGAAGCCTCAGATCTTTAGGGTTGAATCAATTCGCCTCTAGCGAATCGATGAGGTATGTGATAGACTCTCGGGTCCCTTGAACCGAATCGATTTGGATGGGCCGAATCGATTCGCTTCTGGGGCCGAATCGATTCGAAAACAGGGCATTTTGAGGAATTTTCTTTATAGTGAATTCAAAACCTTTTTGTTTGGGTTTATTGGTTTGGGGCCCTCTCTTATGATGTAAGAGATATATTTTTGGAGACATAAAAAAGGGGTTTCTCACATTCTATGATTTTGGGACTCCTTGGAATAATTGGGGAGAAATATATCCATGTATAGATTGGAGTTGTGTATAGAGATTGTAGGAAAACCTCATTGGGGTTGAGAATCCTAATTATAAATCCAAAGTAAGTATAGATATGGTGGGAGGTTAAGAACTCCTAGAGAGAGTTGCGAGGGTAAGTTGTGAAATTCTAGGCCGACATTTATATTGAATCCTTATAGAGATAGGATCTCATTAAAACACAATTTTGGGACCAATGAGAGAGAGTATTCGCATTATCCTTAGAAATGATAATTTAAGGGGTAAATCAGAGGTGCTTGACTAGGGGAATCATGAGAGAAAATGAACCATTGTCCGAATTGGGAGTTTGGGTCATACTGTCAACTAGAATAATTGGTAGCATAAATTCTAGCCAAGATAGTTATTATATGATCGTGTGGAAATAATTATTGGGATTCCAATACTTGAAATGAGGTTGGGCTAAGTTGAGGTTTATAGACTATTATTTATGTATGTATCAATAGTCGAAACTAGTATTGGAGACATGGATGTCTTTTAGGAGACATATGGAATGTGTAGTGATTGTTACCTACACCGAACTTGGGGTGAAAACCCTAATGTTGGATATATACAAGTATTTTTTTTAGATTATTCAGCATAGGAAAATGGATGAATATGCTTCAAGTGAGAGATTGTATTCACATATCGAGGTAAATTAAATGAGTTTGTGGTGACGACTTGTATATTGAGGATTATGTATACTAATAGCCGAGTTTATATATCTTATACTTATGAACGAGAATTAGTTCGTATATATATATATATGTGTGTGTGTGTGTGTGTGTGTGTGTGTGTGTGTGTGTGTGTGTGTGTGTGTGTGAATATGAATATATGGATATATTTATGTTGTGGATATTTATGATATGGATATTTAAACCTTATGTGATGGTTTAATATTTGATCATATAATGCGATCATATGGATGTGTATATATTGTGCATGTGAACGATATATATACTTATGTGGTTAAGCATACCCCGCTCATGCTATCATTGGGAAGTTTTCGCGCAGAGGGTGAACATCCTGGCTTAAGGAGCTGGGTGTGGATATTCCCCAGGTCATAGTTGTCTAGTGTGTTATTATGTGATATATATTTTGGGTTGGGACGTGGTGGGTATGTCTCGTCTCATTGACCGGTTAGGAGCTATGACCGCTTCCCGGGACGTTATGTGCGTGAGTATATCACGAGGTGGGCGTCGTGGATCCCCACCAGGTAGTCCCCAGTATTGCTACATGAGCCGGACACTGGGAAGATGATAGCATGGTGCAGTTTATCGGCGATATATATAGCCGGGTATATATGTGCATGGCCCTTGTACATCATATGTAGTATGTACACTTGGTCATGGGAATAGATGATTGGTATATATATATATGGTTAGAATAAATGCCTATATATATATTTATATATCCTATAGATGAAAGGATATGGACTTTTTATGGAGTACATCTTGGATGATTATGGTGTACTAGATGATTGGGGGTTGATGTATCGCATTTAAGGAATATTTCGGTTACATCATCCCAAGGATATCATTTGGAGACTTTGAGTTGTTCTTATATGGTAATCTATATTTAGTAGTATTGTATGTATGGTGTAATGGGTCTCTATGAGCGACGTTGACAAGGAGTAGTGTAACGGGGTGGTTCCTTGTTTGGATTTCGCTTTGCGAGACACTCCACGCACGAAACTTAGTGCAATGATGATATTAGAGAAAAGTTCTGTCAATAATTAGGTATGGCATAATGGATCTCCAGGATCGACGTTGACTAGGAGTAGTGTAACGGGGTGGTTCCTTGTTTGTATTTCGCTTTGCGAGACACCCCACGCACGAAACGCAGCGCAGCATTGAAATTGGAGAGAAGTTTTGTCAATAATAATTTTGTATGCCTATTATTTAGAAATTAAATCATATATTTCAGTCCAAATACATATGGGTAAATTATTAAGATTTATAATTGGTCAAATTATAAATCGTAATCCATGAAGCCTAATATGGCATATATGTTTGTAAAAATACTTAAGTGTGTTTAGAAAGAGTGGATTCTTGGGTTATGATAGGAAGGCAGATCTCGTGGGTATAGGATAGGCCTATGATAAGTTATGTTGTCCTTATAATTGGGGTAATTTAACTAAAATTGGAGAACGCGAATAGGTGCACTCCGTTAGATGAGAGGTGATTTGGGGTTTCACGAGAGTGCGATTCCACTTTAATTATGAAATAAGTGCATCGATATTTATTATGCACGGTTAACACACTTGCTAAATATTTTCACAACTTGGGCTCTGACCCGTTTACTTTTCTCTCTTGCCTGTATATATATATATATATATATATATATATATATATATATATATATATATATATATATATATTACTACAGGTGTCCTACCGCATGGATGCCGAAAGACCTTCTATCCAGAGTCTTGGGAGCCGCGACATGTGCGGACTATTGCGGGATGTATCTTGTAGTCGCTTCCTACTTCTAAAAAAAATCTAGGTAGGATTCATGTTGTACATCGGGTTTATACCCAAGGTATATTTATAGATGAGTATATTTACTTCATTTCAGCCATTGTATGTGCTGTGACCCGACAGCTTATTCGAGTTTACTTCCTTGTGGTATATTTTAGTTGTAGTTATTTATTTCATTTTATTCTAGCATTTCATTTCTCATAGTTCTTTCCTGCATCTTTCTTTCCATTATTCGTAGTGTTATAGTGTTGGTTTGTGGTATGTTGCATATATTATTAAATTTTAACATCTTGCTTATATGATATCGGGTCGTTAGTCCTATATTATATAGTACCGGCAGTTGATGTTGAGAGTGGACCATCTAAAACTCCTGATTTAATGTAGTATAGGGTTGGCCACCCGTTATTATTTTAAGCGGGGTGTTACATAACGGTAGGCCTTGTCGCTCACTAGCTTGTTGGTTGAAGTTAGGGGATAACAAGCTTTTGGGACCAGAGATGATTCGGGATACATCCACTAAGATTGAGTTAATTCGGGGTCGTATCCGTATAGCCCAAGATAGACAAAAGGGCTACGTAGATGCGAATCGAAAGCATGTAGAGTTAGAGATCGGTGAACAGGTTTTAGTGCGGATATCCCCTATGAAAGGGGTGATGAGATTTGGCAAGAAGGGGAAGTTAGTGCTAAGGTATGTAGGCCCTTTCCCCATCATTGAGAGAGTTGAACCGGTAGCATACCGTTTGGGTTTACCCGATCATCTTCAGCGTATCCACGATGTATTTCATATTGCATCGTTGAAGAAATATAAGAGTAGTCCAAGGGCATTTTGGCATGCCCCACTTGAGGAAATAGATTTGAAGACCGATATTTCTTACGAGGAGAGGCCTGTAGCAATCTTAGATCACAGTGAGCGCAAGTTACGATCAAAAGTAGTGCCACTTGTCTGGGTTCAGTAGGGTCACCATAATTCCGATGAGTCCACTTAGGAGCGTGAGGAGGATATGCGGGAACGGTATCTAGAGCTATTTACTACAGTTACATCCGAATTTTGGGGACGAAATTCCCTTGTAAGGGGGGAATGTAACAACCCGCCCTTTTGGAGACGATTAAATTCCATAATTAAATATAAACTGGCAATTTGGGGAATTTCCTACAATAGTAATTTTTGGGATTTTCGAGGATTAAATGATTTTCGAAGGATGTTGTGATTATTTTTGGGACTATATAGGTCAAAATATTTTAATTATATGTCGCTGTTGAGTAAAGCGACACGAGGCAAGATTTTTAACTGGAAAACCCGTATTTATTTATTTAGGGTTGGAATAGTGATTTGCGGTCAAGTACCTCGGATGGGAATTTTGATTGCGCCGTGAGTCTCTGAATGTCCGAGATAGTCGAAAAAGAGTGTCCGATTGTCGAAAATGAGTTTCGGGTAATTTTAGAGGTAAAAGTAACTCGTAATTGGGTAACCGAGTCTTTTTTGGGTTTTAAGGGGTATAACCCTTTTTCTTTATTTATAAAGAGAGGGAGAGGGAGAATAATAGAAAGGAAAGAAATAAAAGGGAGATAAGAGAGAGAGGAAGGAGAAAGAGGAGGAGAAAATGGAGATTCGGGCCAAACTCCGCCGGATTCGACTCGAGGTCGTCGGATTTTATTCACGAGGCAAGTGTTTACTTGCTTTATTTATCTTTTTGCATAAATATCTCACACCTTTGTTTGGTATAAAAAAACCCTAAAGGTTTTGGGGTGGGTTATCGTGGATAAAATGGGTTTTCGGGAGTGAAAATAATTAAACCCCAAGAATATTTCAATTTGTGGAACTTAGGTTTTAACCTAAATTAATTGGTGGTTTTGGGTTCTAGGATGTTTAGAACCCTTAATATATGTGTATTTGTAGTTGGTTGAGGTTGTGGGACGTTGGGTGAGGCGACAAAAGCTTGGGAGAAGCTTTAATGGCCGAAATCGTCTTGGAGAAGATGATGAATAGTAACCCGTGACTTAAGGGGGCCATTTTGTCCAGGAAAAGAATTGATTTAGCTCTCGGCCAAAACACAAAAGTTGTAGATCTTTTCGATACGGTCGCGTGGGCACTGACCGCGTATTTTTTTGATTTTTCTACGATTTGATATGATTTTTACAAGATGGAAGCTCTGGGTTAAAATCATCAACTCGGAAATCAAATCGGGAATTGGAAAAATTACGGCTAGAATTAATTGCGTAGATGTTCGGGATAATTTTTATGGTAGTTTAGAAACCCTGATAATGAATTCGGGTTGTTGAATGGAGGATTTGAGGAGATTAGTGTTGAGGACCTAGTGTGACCGGTCGACCGCGCCCCTATGGCCGGTCGACCGCGTCAAGGAGAAAAGGCCTACTGCTTTGTTTCATAGGCTTATTTGCAACCCACGGTCGACCGGTGCACTGTTTTCAGCCCAAGATTTTGGGAGATTAATATGACTTCTCCTCTTTGAGTTTAAAGTTTAAGGACCTTCTAAGTTAGAGTATTATAGAGGGTTATGTCCTAAAGGACTTGGTGAATATATATATATATATATATATATATATATATATATATATATATATATATATATATTCACTTAGAGTGAATTAATATATTTGGGGATATCCGCTAAATCCGTAGATGGGATTAAGGTATGTATTACTTATTAAAGTAAGAAAATACTTTGGATTTAGTATCATGCTTATATGAATGCATGATTTTGATTCCTTATGGAAATCTTTGGGATTATTGGTCATCGCTAGATGCTAAAGGCCATTATGGCCGTTTATATATTCTAGGAGGAATATATGGTATATGTATATACTATGTGATTAAAGTATATATATATGATATGATGTAAATGATTTTGAAAATATAAAAATGAATATTTTCAAAATGGAAAGATAAATGATTTTCATAATTGATAAATTATGGTTACACACCTCCCTAAATCGCTATCATAAGGGAAGTTGCGCGTGTTGTGGTGAAGCTCCCTGGCTATTGAGCAGGGTGGATATAGTCCCTCGGCCATATGGGCGATTATATATGTTTACTGCGCTGGTTAGGAGATTCTGGGTGTGGTCTTGACTTTCCCGCAGGCATATGGCCGCTTCCTGACATTGGTAGGTTCATAGGTTGTCTTGTATAGATAGGCCCTGGAAGATGATAGCCATTTAGGAGCGCGTCCAGTGGGGAAACCCAGAGGGACGGTCTTAGATATGTTAAAGCAATTTATGATAATAAATTGGTTTTAAATACATTTCCCGGATGGAAGAAGGCAAATGGGATAAAGTTTTGGCTTCGGTAACACTCCTGGATGGAAGAAGGGATGTGGAAGCATATGATATGATCAAAGCATTTTCATAATAATGAAAATGGCTTTGGGTACATTTCCCGAGTATAAAAAGGGAAATGGAATGATATAAAAAGAAAAATCATTTTTATGATAATAAAATTGGCTTTTAAAAGTATATGATTTGTTAAAGCAATTCATGATAATGAAATGACTTTTATATTTACATTTCCTGAGTATAAAAAGGGAAATGGGAAATTTTGAGAAAAATAAAGGTATTGATAAATACTTGATATATGAATCCTCAGTCCGGGAGATAGATCCGGATGGTTATGGTAAAATGTATATGTATATATAGATGAATCGAGTACCGAGGGTCTAATGGATCCCGACGATCGACCTTGCCGCATAGTAGTGTATCGGGGGGGTTCCTTGTTTGGATTTCGCTTCGCGAGACACCCTACGCACGAATATGGAAACGGGTTGAGACTGGGGATAAGTTTAATCCTTATTGCTCTTATATTATTAATTCTTATGGTATATATATTTATATATATCTTTCTGTACTGAGGGACTGGCGGATCTCGACGATCGACCGTGCCGCGTAGTAGTGTATCGGGGGGGGGGGGGGGGGTTCCTTGTTTGGATTTCGCTTTGCGAGACACCCCACGCACGAACATGGCATAGCGTTGAGACTGGGGTGAAGTTTATCCCTAGTACATTGCTTGGACTATCTAGGGATGATAGTGGTTGGGTAATAGACTAGTCTAGCAGGGTAGCTTGACTAGGATGTTTAGAGGGGTGCGCTAGGAGTGCACTATTAGTGGAGAGGTGAGGGGTATCTCATGGGAGTGCGATACCAAATTTAAATATGAGATAAAACCTTTTTCAAAATAATAAGGCATTTATGCACTTGCTAAATATTTTTAAAACTCGGGCTCTGACCCGTTAATCTACTTTTCCTTTCTTCCTACATTTTATATATATATATATATATACATATGTCCAGACACAGGGATGCCTGGATGGCACTTCTTTCGAGTCAGATGTCAGCTGCAGCAGCTGTGGATGCGTACAGGTTTTTGATAGCCGCTTCCATCCTTCTACTCTAGATAGGAGGTACTGTATAAATATTTGGGACAATGGTCCAACTGTTTTTATTTATTCTTTGCGCGTTATTCGATATGGCTGTATAATTTGAACCGAGTGTTCGGTTATTTTAATTTATTTCATTTTCATTTAAGTTCATTTACGCGTTAACTTGTGGATGTTTTATTTTAATGGTTTAAAAAGAGTAGTTAGGTAAAAGGTTTAACGCTCGTCTAATAGGATATTAGTAATTAAATGGACTTTCGACAGTGATGCTAAGAATGATCCATAAGTAACTCCTGTTTTAATTCGATATAGGAGTGATCGCCCAGTATCCTATTACGTGGGTTGTTACAGGGAAGTATGTAACACCTCATAATTTCTGGGTTATTATTTTAATTAATTAATTCGGTAATTAGTAAATTACTTGTGTTGTAAATTAATGAGAATTAATTAATGGGAATATTTAAAAATGAATATATTTAAATAAGTTAACGGGTGAGAGTTAATTTTTGAAATTTATTCCGGATGATAATTTTAAGCGCCTGGTTGAGTCCAGTAGGGTCGAAATAGGCCGATAAGAGTGGTTATATTCATATATTGGATGTCGGGGCCTAATTAGACGCATGTGATCTCCATATAGAGAGTATGGACCCTTTTTATAAAGCCCATAGGCCCAAAAACGTGAATAGGGTTTTTAACCCCAAATGTGTAAGGGTTAGGCAACATTAAATCACATTAGAAGACTAAAGGGGAAAAAGCTAAAGGGAGAGCCAAAGAGAAAAGGAACTTGGGATTCTTGCAGATATTGTTTCAATTGCAATTCAACACCTTCATTCAAAGCCCTAGATCTTCATTTTTCAGGCAAGTGGTTCAAATTATGATTATTAAATTGCATATATATTTTCATATTAAAAGAGGTGGAATTCAATTAAATTCTACGGTTTGTTCTTGAGAAAATTGAGGATTTCCTTATAATGGGTGTTATAAATTTGTAGGGGTTTTGATAGTTGATGAAATTGATGATTGAATTGATGAAAATTGTCAGGAATAGATTTGTTGTAATAAAAGAATGGATTAGGATGAATTTGGGGATGTTTTAATGCAGAAATCTGTGCAGAATAAAGGTTGAAAACTTGTTAATAGCGGACTGGCTTTTGAGCAGAAGAGAGAGAGAGGAGAAATAGCAGGGTCGTTCAAACGACCTGGTATTTTGTTCGAATGAGATCCATTTCCGTTCGAATGACATGGCTCTTCATTCGAACCATCTCTGATGGTTGCCAAATTTATGAAATTCCCCTGATTCAGACCTGTTATGTTGGAGATTTATAGTTCCTGCCCTAACTGAATTATGAAATTTAGTATTGAATTAGAGTTTAATTTGGGAATAACTAACCTTAAAATATATTAGACTTGATTGCATGAAATTGAAGACATAATTTCATGATTTAGCATATTGTAATCTTGTTGTTTAAGTGATTAGACTTGATTGTATGAAATCGAAGGGGGGATTAGAAAAATTGAATTTCGGGCCGAGAGATAGAGAGTCCGGGTATACTTGAAAGGGTTACACCAAAATAATGAGAATTAATTAGTGTGTAATTGATCAAAATGAAGTTGGATCATAGACTGAAATGCTTTATGCTTGGGTATGGGCATAATACTCCGGTACCTAGATTTCTATATATATATTGATGTGTAGTACACATACACACACACACACACACACACACACACACACACACACACACACACACACACACACACACACACACACACACACATATATATATATATATATATATATATATATATATATATATATATATATATATATTTGTGTGAATAATATATATAGTAAAGGCATACCAATATTAATGCTATCATAGGAGGTTGGCGCGATGTGGGTGAGTCCCTTGACTAGCGAATGCAGGGTGAGTATATTCTCCAGGCCATAGCGTTCGTATATTAGGGGTGGTACTGTTATGATATGGAGCGAACACTTTCAGGGGAGTAACTATAGTCGCCCCCTAAGAGTTCAGTGGTAGCATTTATATCCGTCATGTGTGTGAATGTTGAGATATGATACGTATATATAGTGCGTAATTATATACGGGAATTTATATATATATATATATATATGGTGTGAAATGTATAGATAATATGACTTGTGGAAATGACATATGATTTAAAGGGAAAAATGATGCTTTATGAAAGTAAATGTGAATAATAACTCATAGAAATGTACTAAATTCACTTGGGGTAAAATAGTGGGGCATTTAGTATAAAATTCGGGACAAGACCAGTTACGGGAAGAGTGGCTAGGTGTATTTTGTATAATTCATTGGGCGTGCACATTAGTTAAGGGGTGAGGTATACTCAAGGGAGTGCGCGGCACTAATTTAAATATAAAGACCATTTTCATTTTACCTCTTTCATTTAAATACCCTTGCTAAATATTTTCTAATGTTTTGGGTTCTAACCGTGCTATAAAATATTTTCAGAACCCTTTTAGGTGTCCTACCATAGGGGAGCTAGGCCCGATTCTTCCTACAGGGTGCGTAGCGGCAGTTTATGTGGATTGCTGCAAGATCTTTGTGTAGATGCTTGTATCATTCTATCTCTATATAGGGACTTTTTTGGTTGTACTTTTATATTCGGTCTTGACATGTATCAGTATACTTTTTTTACTTTCACTTGTGGATTGCTTGTCGTCGATGTTGTTCGACAAACTATTGTACTTACTTTGTGGCATGTGTAGTTTTCTTTCTTGTATTAGTTAACTTGTTTTCCTAGTATGTAGGTTGGGTTGGATTAATAAAGATAAAATTTGGCATCAGCTTAATGAAAGACTAAGTGGTTAGTAATTAATGACTTAACGATAGTGATGTTAAGAATGAACCAGATGAGATTCCTGTTAAATTTGATATATGACTGATCACCCGGTATTTTATTAGGCAGGGTGTCACACCTGATGTCGCTCGAATGGCATACTGATGTTGTTTGAACGACGTCAACGTTAAAACAAGTTCGCCTCAACAATTAGAAAAAATTACATTTGACGAAAAACAAAGCCTCAACTGATTAAAAATAATTTAGATTTTTTTTTCAATACTTAGAAAAATTATCCCAATACTTTAAATGAATCTTGAAGCGAATTAAACACAACTTACCAAAATTAATCTCACAGAGGCTTTTTTGTTGATGAATGTTGATATTTGGACCTGTCTTGATGCCGGATTGAACTTGAATAAATCTTCGAGGGTTGTAGTGGTATATGACATACACTAATGTAAATCGAACAATGTAAAATAGGTTCTTACAAATCTCCCCCTATTTCTATGTTGGTACAAACTAAAAACATACGAATTACAAAATCAAAAGGCCTATACAAATCTAATACCCTCCCATAAACCCAAAACTGAAAAGGTGCTAAAAAAGCAAGAGTAAAACTTTTTTCAAAAATTCTTCAACTCTTCAAATTTTCAAATTTTCTTTGTCATCACCAGGGTGTGCAAAATATTGATCTTCAATTTTGTCCTACACACATGAAGACGAGAAACAAATACCCTTCATGACGTATGGAGTTTGAAATGAGATAAACATAAATCAAAATTCTCCCCCATAATCAAAACTCCCCTATAAAATCATATTTTGTTCTTCCCCTTTTTATTTGTCCGAAATAGAGAAGGAAAAGAATTAATAAAAAAATATACATGGAGTGTCACGACAAGCAAAGCAACCAAATCAACTAGGATCACCAAGGACGGTCATCAAGTATAACCTTGAAAGCATTCACCAACTATTTTTTATTTTTCAATTTTTTGATACAAAAATATAAAAATAATTTTACAAAAATCACACACCATGAATTTACACTAAGATAACCAAATCGTGAAAATGGAATGAATGGGTGTGAAAAAATTTGATAGGAAAATCAATGCAATCAAACATAACATTTGTGCACGATGAATACGGATACTCCTAATGAATGATCTCAAAATCGTCCTTAGGTGTCAAAAAATATGAATTTATATGACACCGACTCAATTTAATCGACACATCAGAGCCTAAAATGCTTTTTCAAGACTTTGTCAGGCCATGTAAACCTGTTGTTTAATTTCCAACCAAGCTCCCTTAAATATATATTTCTTTTTCAAGCTCTTTTGAACTTTTTTTTTCTCAACTTAGAGAAATCTTGTTGGCCCTATTTTTGGCATATCATTATTTTTATTCCTTTAATTTTGTTTTTGGGCTCTTTTTAAACTGTTACTTTCACAGCGAGTTAATTTTTTTACTCTTGCAACCCTTTCCCATGTTCACTCATCATTGTTTCATATTAAACAAATTCCTCACGTGCAACGGTTATTACATGCACTACTTTCATTGTCGAGTTTTATCGCATTTGGTTCATTTTAAAGACATATTTGAGATGAAAACACTTCGACCAACATGTGATATACAAGTACAATAATCAAATAAATCTGCGCAAGTGTGCATTAAAGGAGACTAAGAGTCAAACATGTAGTAGAAATCTCAAATTACATCGTAATATAAAGCAGAAAAATGAAATGATGACGCATATCAAAACACTATCAAATAGTGCCATGGGTATGGAATGAAATTGTGACTCGGCCGTCCTAAATGTCCATCCATAAATGGTGTAAAACAAAATACCAAACTATTTTTGTCTTTTTTTACAAAAAAAATTATTAAAATAAAATAATTTTGGATTTTTTTTTTAATTTTTCCTCAAAAAAATAGAAAATCTTTTTGTATTTTTCCAAAATTTTTTAAAAATAAAAATCTAATACAAAAGGTACACATGTCATAACACTAGCAAGAACTTATCAAGAAGCACAACTAGTGTATAACAAACAAACCATGCAAGCAATCAACGATATGAAATAACATGTGATATGCGCAAGCATGTAAGACTCAACCAATCTAACATTTAGTGTCTCCAAAAGTGATTTTCTAACCCAAACTGGTGTGTAGCTAAATCGATTGGTTATGGAAACCAACGAGACACTATCCTTAAACTTCTTAGGACCTCTTCTAGGATGAAAAAAACGCCTAAGGTGACCTTTCCTACCACAGTGTGAACATGTGAAAATACAAGGGAAGTTACCTATGGGCTGACCGTTTCTAATGTCCATGGATGTGGTTGACCCTATAAAACAAACAATGGTCTTGACTTTGACACTCGAAGCATGAGAACACGACGAGCCATTACCATAACTACACTAACTGCTCTAGTCTTTTAAATTATTTTTCAATTCCAAAATTTTTTACTCAAGCAAAGAATTAGACTCTTCCAATTTTAGGGACTCCTTCTTCATATGTTCAATCATTCCTAGAAGGTTATAACTCTCTCCCTCAATAAAAGAAAACTTTTCCCTAAGAGTCTTTTCATGTGCCACAAAATTATCGATTAAAATATTTTTATCCTTTTGTCACAAATACAAATCCTAGATTTTTTAATGTCCTCCAATTATTTTTCTAAAAATAGGACTATATCATCACTCTCCTTTTTGGACAATTCTAATTTTCTAAAGTCATGGTCCAAGGCAACAAATTTCTCATCATAAAAATCTCTTTGATTTTGAACCGTTTGCAAAAGATTCATAGTAGATTTAAAACAACAATTTTCTTTTTGTAAAACTTTAATTCTTTTGGAAAACGTCATGTTCAAACTATTTAAATCATCAAAACTATTATTTGTGCCATCAAAGAGGGGCATCCGATTATATACGTGCTCCATCGAAAAAAAATGTGATTTTTCAAAAACGTTTTTAAAAAAAAATCAACATCACACAAATTTTGCAAAAAACACGGATCACTCAATAAACTAGAGAAACCCGCTCTGATACCAATTTGTAAAATCTATGTGATATTGATTAAATATGGGTTCGCAAATTCCAATTAAATACTTATTTAATCGATTGTTAATTTTTATCCAAATTAATTCAGCCCCAAGATACAAACAACTACGTGAGTAAAATCAAACCATCATAAATAAATTTGCTGACACACAGATTTCAGGAAAAACTCAAAAGGGAAAACCTTTTTATTTCTCTATGTAAAATAAATTGCAACTTACGTACACAATGAAATCTAAAATGAATATCAGCAGACACTCACATAGACACGCATCCTAGAGTCAACATCAATCCCATCAGCCCATAAGAACACCAAGCTCTCAACCAGTAAGGAATGCCCACAAGTACTCCCAATTGACACACAGTCGGCAGTCATAGATTTATCCTATCTACATTAGAAACTTCAACAAGATCGTATCTTGGGTTCCAAAACAATTCACTAAACTATTGGGATTTTACGAATTGAAGAACAAATTGTTACAACCCTAAATTGAAGAAGAAAAAAGTATTATGTTGTTTGCTATTTCTGTGTATCGTAAAACATCATGTCTTCTTAACCAAAAATGACTCATTTAACACGCTATATATAAAAAAAATGAGTCTGCACATCGCTTGAACAAAGTAAGAATGTAGCTCGAGCGAGAAGCAATGTCATTTGAACGACATCGTGCGGCATCCTTATGTCGCTCGAACGACATACTGATGTCGTTTGAACGACATTAGCGTCAAAACAAGTTTGCTTCAATGCTTAGAAAAAATTCCATTTGACGAAAACAAAGCCTCAACTTATTAAAAACAGTTTAGAAAAAAATTCTCAATACTTAAAATTATCCCAATACTTTAAATGAATCGTAAAAGGACTTAGGCCCAACCTTACCAAAATTAATCTCGCAGAGACTTTTCTATTGAAGAATGTTGATATTCGGATCTGCCTTGATACTTGATTGAACATGAATAATTCTTCTACAGTTGTAGTGGTATATGGCATACAATAATGTAAATCGGACACTGTAAAATATGCCCTTACATTATGAACTTTCTTGTGTAGATGTTTATATTAATTGGATAAAATTTTAGACTATATCTTATGAAAAAAAATTAATGTCTCGTATTTTTTTCGCATGCTAAGAATAGTATTTTAATTCTGACTCCCAGCGTAGGTTGGCAATGGACACTAGACACCTCCAATGTCAAAATATACGGGGTGTCACAGTTAGTATCAAAACATGGTCTTAAGTCTCATAGATTTTTATTTTGTTATAGCTTTCGCGTTACGGATCTTTGATTTCCTTTGTTGATTCGTACTTTCTAAGATATTGGGTATATCATACGTGTTAGTTATGGTTTTTGGAGATATGGTGTTTTGTTGTTATGGTCGATATAGGAATTGATGTTAGAAGTAATAATCTTGATGTGACGATCATTAGAGCTGATTTTGGAGATGAGATTTTTTTTAAGATCGTTGATAAAGATGTTAGGTATCTCCATTATCGATGTGATGATGTGATTTGATTTCAGGACCTAAGTTTTTCGATGGCTTTTGAAGGTAAAAACGAGTGGTGATACGTGGGGGAGTGTGATACACCATAATTTTCATATTTATGTTTATATATATCGTTAAGATATATATTGTACTTTTATTTGTGGGGTAGGTGTGCATAGGATTGGGTGTATGGTCTCTCAATTATTGTATTTTATGAGTAGGCATATGTGAGCCATATTTTATTTGTACAAGTTTATGTTTTAAGTTTATGCTTCGTCGAATTTCGAGGACGAAATTCCTATATTAGTGGGGAAGAATTTAATACACCGTGATTTTTTTATCGTAAAATATCTTTGTATAATTCAAAACTCGAAAAAATATTTTTATCGGGCTGAATTATTTTTAGTATTTATAAATGTTTGTTTTAATATATATGAAATATGGTTTTAATCGGATTTGAAATTGGGAACAAAATTGGATTTTTTTCAACTTTTCTTATTTGTCAACTGAACATGGGGGAAAAAATTCAGCCCTGGGGGATAAATCGATTCTCTTAGGAGGAATCTAATCAGCTCTAGAGAGGAATCGATTTGGTCAGGGGCAGATTTCGCGAATTAGCTTGTTTTTAAGTGTTTGTGTTGGTTTCCAATTCTTTTGTTTTTGTATAATAGAAAAAGTCTCAAGTTTAGACTTTTTCTAGCACTTTTAACTCATTTCAAAAAGAAATTACTCCCATGTTTTCTTTTCTCTCTTCTACAAAATCTAAACCCCATTAAAAACAAGTTTCAACTCATTTTTGAAGATTCAAATTAAGTTTTCTCAAGAACAACCAAGAATGAGTAAATATTATTTTCTTGAGAGAATCGCAACCGTGTAACCAGATTTGTAAAGAGTATTCTTATTAGGCATTAATATCTCTATTGTTCCTCATAAGTGTTATATGTTGTAAATGTTGCATAAACCTTAATTAATCACTTTTTCTTAAAAATAATTAGGAAGATTAATTAGGGAATGTGAAAGTAAATTAAGGGTTATTTTTATTAAATCTAAAAATATGATTTAAGACTTGAAATAATCGCATCTTTAGATAATTGTTCTTGGTTACGGTAGATTTGTGGGAGGAATCGCATGTTAGAATTAAAATATGAACTTGAAATAATATTTTGGCTCGTAAAATTACGCTATTAAATGTGCATGTTGTAGTACGACTCTATTATCATGTATGATTGTTATTATACATATTTGATTTGGATTATGCGTTGAATTTTTAAATTATCCCTCGTAATGGAATTATGGAATTTTAAAACTTGTGTAACTATTTGGTAAAATTAGGTTATTAGATGATTAGATGGATGTAATTTGAATGGAATTGAAATCGTAAGATTAATTAGAGGATTTTAATGTAGAATTGAAATATAATTTACGTGGAGAGTGTTCGGGTTAATATTTCGACAATGCAGAAACATTGGGATTTTTTGGAGTAGTTGTACTTTAACCCATTTTTATAGGTTTCTTTGTAGGTATGGGACTTGTGAGTGTGTGCTTGTACGGTTGGTTATTTTCCTGTACGAGGATAGGTAGTACACCATTATGTTATTCTGTTAGCCTAGATGCGAGGCTTGGTGATGATTTTTCGTAGGTATTCTTCCTAGGTGATAGAATAGGTATTACTTATGGTTTAGTAATCTTTAGGTATGGTATCAGGGATGGCTTTAGGTTGTGATACCCGAAATAAGGATGGGGCGAATTGAGAATAAGAGAATTAATAGAGATTAATAATAAATGCCTAAGATAATAAACGAGTAATAAAATGAATTTGTATTGCGAGTATGGGTAGAGCTAACAATACTTGAGCAGACTTGCTATAGCGATGTAGCTGTATATTGGCATCACGGGTATGTGCAGGGCTAACGAAATTAGGTAAACTGACTATAGTGATGTGTCCTGTGTGGAATTCATGAGAATGTGTAGTCCTGACGAAATTAGGGAAACTATAGTGAGAGGAATGGGTGTAATGTGCTATAATTATTGGCGTGCTAGGAGTATGTAATGGACTAGTATAATGTTAAATTGTCTATACTTGTGTCGTATTAATAATATTGGTTGGATTATTGCACGCCAAGAGTATGTGCAGGATCAATAGAAAGGTAAACATGCTATACTGGTAAAGCATTAATAAGATTGGCTATATTAATTCAATTAATAATTTAAGATTTAATTTAATGTTGAAATAACATAATTGGACATGAATAATGTGGTGGCTTAGCTATGTGGGTAGTTAGTACTATTTTACTTTACTTACATCTTTTTATATCATTTTAATTTAAAATACTCTGTTGTAATTATCTCGTATGATGCTTATGTCAGCATTCAAGGATCCTAATTAGGAAGAGTAGCTGGTGTTCATGCGATGGGCTTTGACCCATTGTGTTGACTAATATTTCAGCTATAGTTGCTGGAGTAGTTTAATAGGATGGATCAGAGATTTGTGGAATACAACTATAGTTATTTTACTGCTTTAATTATTTAGTTTATTTTCTTTCCGTCATTTTATATATGAGACAATTGTGTATGAATTTGGAGGGTCATTCGGCTCGATGGTTGTTTATCATTTTTAGGTTGGATTATTTCATTTAATTATTAATCTATCTCTTGGAGTTGAGTTTTATTTTGGAGTTAGCATGGTGATTTCTTGTGTGGATATTTTCATTCGTTGGTGTAAGGACATTATTTTTATTGTCCGTTACATTGTTGAGTATGTCGTATATCACTACAACCGTTGAAGAATTATTCAAGATCATTCAAGCATCAATATGGATTCGAATATCAAAGTTCAACAACATTCAAACCTCCGCAAGTTGAACTTTGGTAAGGTTGTGTTTTAAGTCCTTAATGGTTCACTTAGAATATTGGGATAACTTTTATGAAAACATTTCTAAGTAATGGAGCGGAGTGTTTTGTCAAAAATATTTTTCGAAGTTGTAAGGCGGAACATTTTCTAGCAAAATAAATAACAAATTATTTTTCAATGTAAGGACATATTTTTATAAATGTCCGTCACAATTAATTATGTCATATACCATTACAACGGTCGAAGAAGTTCAAGAGCAATCTACATTAAGACGGATCCGAATATATCAAGGTTCTTCGTCAAAAAGCCTCCACAAAGTTTACTTTGGTAAGGTTATGTTTTAAATACCTTAACTTTGTACATAGTGCTTTGAGATATTTTTTTCAAAATATTTTCTAAGTGTTGGAGAAAACTTTTTTCGTCAAAATTTGAGAATGAGTAATTTTCTAAGTTCTGTAGCATTCCTCGATTTTGACGCTCAGGTCCTTCAAGTGAGATCCCATCTCGTTCGAACGACATAGAGATGTCACGCGATGTCGTTCAAATAACACGTGTACTTCGTTCGAGCGAGATCCCATTTTCATTTTACCAACCGAGGCGGCACGATTTTCTATAAATACTCATTAAATGGTTTCGTTTTCATTAAGAAGTCCCAGCATTTTGAAAGACCGAAAACTGCAAATCTGCAGAATTCTTTTTGACTTCTTCTTTTAGGGTTTTCATCCCTTTTGTTTTGAATTCACAAAAATCCCATATGCTTTGGTGAATTGTTTTGGTGTCCAAGAACACACTTTTCTTTTGTTCATTCTTTGTGCGGAGAACTCTACAACCGTAGAGTTGCGCGCTATTATGGAGGGAGTCCTTGTGAAGATTTTAGACTGCGTGTCTGGACTGTGCATCCTTGTGGTATAGATGCGTGTGAACCACTGCTGATTTCTAGCCGTTGCTTTGGAGGTTTGACGAAAGCACGGTGCTTTACTATTGTGGGCGAACGCAAGATGGTATGTAAGTCAATGGTCTTGTAAACTTGTCAGAGTTCTAGAAATAAAAGGTTTGCCCTTCGGGGATTTTTCCTGAAATTTTGTGTCGCATGTTTTATTTATTATTTGACACACGCACACGCGTAGTTGCAAGTTTAGGGTTTGAATTAATTTGGTTTAAAAATAGACTCTAATTAAATAAGTGTGACAAATAAGAAATTTTTAATTTTAATCAATTATCACACAATCATATTTTACAAATTGGTATCAGAGCAGATTGTGCTAATTTATCGCATATTCCTATTTTTCACAAAATCGTGTGATATTGATTCTTTCGAAAAATCAGTTTTGTGAAAAATCTCAATTTTTCCAGTGGAATATTAATTTAATAAGGTGCCTATTTTTTATGGAAAAAATTATGCCTATTGGAAAGCTCGCATGAAATCTAGATTAAGAGGCATTGACGAGCGTGTTTGGTTGCTTTGCAAAAATGGATGGAATCCTCCCACTGTCACCGTTGAAAATATTACCTCTTTAAAACTCGTGTCGACCTGGACTGAAGATGATTTTAAAATGTCTAATTTTAATTCACGTGGTTTGAGTAGTATTTCTGGAGCAGCCAGTCCTGATGTGTTTCGCCGATTATGACATGCACCACGTCTAAAGAGGCATGAGATGTTTTGAAATTAACACATGAGGGTACAAATGCGGTTAAAGAATCAAAATTATAAAATTTGGCCACCCAATTTGAGATTATCACCATGTCTGAGTCTGAATGTTTTGATGATTTTTATGCCAGTTTGTCGGACATTATTAACACCAGTTTTAATTTGGGTGAGGTGATTGATAACACGCGTGTCGTTAAAAAGATTTTGAGATCTCTCCCAAAACGCTTTATTCCTAAAGTCAGTGTTTTGAACTCTTTGGAAAATTTAAAATCACTTAACTTGGATGAACTTGTAGGAGATCTTCAAACCTATGAGATTGACATGTTTTCCCAGACCATTAAGGCTAAGGATAAAGGCGTTGCTTTAAAGACTCATTTTAAGAAAAAGAAAGAAAAATTTTGTGAGTCCGATTCTGAGGAAGATTTTGATTTTAAAGATATGGCCTTGTTTGCGAAAAATTTTAAAAATTTTCTCAACATGGACAAAAATATTTCTTCCAATAAGAGATTTTTTGAGAAAAATAAAGAGGCCAAAGAAAGCGGTGAGGAAGAGAAGGAGAGAGAAAAAGAAAAGGAGAGTGAGGAAAATTTAAAAAGTTTGACATGCTTTGAGTGTGGGGGAAAAGGGCATAAGGCGTATGAGTGTGCCACTAGACTTAGGAGAGAGGGAAAGAGAGTGGCTATGCCTGCCACACTTAGTGATAGCGACATAGAGGTTTTTGATTCAGGTGATGAAGAAGAGAACGACATGTGTGTCCCATTTTAGCTAGTCAGGTTAACACACCTAGTTTGGATGGAGGCGAGGGGACTAGTCATCGTGAGACCCCCGTGTAACAACCAGCGTAATTTTGGGGGCATTTTTAAAATAAAGTGGAAAAATAAATTTTGAGATAAAATTATTTTTATTGCTCAAATATGTTGGATTTTATTTTTAAAGATGAGAATTTCAAACGGTTTCGGAATTGGAATTAAAATGGTATTTTAATTGAACTTTTATTATATAGAAGAGTCCTCAAAACATAAAACTCCATAGCAAAAAAAAATATTTAAAAATATTGAAAGATCCGATTGAGCTGAATTTTTTTCTGCAGCTTCCTCTCATCTTCAGATAATTCTCTATAAAATTTCATCTAATTTCAACAGTCCAATCGTCTGGAATAAAATTTTTAGTGTTTGTATCTTATTAGAACTCTTTTCTTAATCAAACTCTTAATCCTTTATATATCAACAAATTCGTTGATGGACTTTTCAAATCACTTTTTCTCAAACTTTTCAACCAGAAGACCTCACCAAAATTACTCGCTTTGATATACAAACCATAGCCCCAAACTTATTCAAGATTTCAACCTTAGATTAGAAGGCTTATTTTGTGTTTTCTCGTGTTCGGGCTAGAACGAGATTTGATTATTTTCGCGAGAAGAATGTGATGGTGTGATTAGATTTTGAGGCTAAAATTATGTCATGATTCATGTTGGTTCTTTTTGGTGGTTTAAGGTATGTGGTTTTACACAATATGCTCATAAATCTCGCGAGTGTTTATTCCGTTGAATTCTTGTTAATTGAACTCATATTTTGAATTGTTAAATTCATTGAAATCTGGAAAAATAATTGTTGGAATTATTTTTATTCATGTGGTATTATTCATGTTGTCGTTGAGCACATTGCCAAGAGATTTTAATATGGCACGGACGTTGGGCACCCCCCAAAATTCTTACTTCCATGGGCTATGACTTGATAAAGCATATGCAGATGGGGTGAGGCCTGGTGACCCGGTTAATGTGTTGTTAAGAAATTTATTGATAAAATGCAATTGAGATTTGCATTTGATTTGAATATTCATATTCGTATTATTGCGCTTTATTCTTCGCTAACAATATTGTTGAGCATCTTCATGTCGTATTGTGTACTTCCCCATATTTTCTTTTAGTGGTAGGTCAACGCGGATTTTGTGCGCTTTGGATTTGATTTGGAGATTGGATTTTAGCATGGATTATTCTTTTGGGAAGATTTTTAATACAAGAGACCTGTATTTATTTTTGATGTATAGAGCATTTGGAGATTTATTTGTTTTCGAGATAGTTAAATTATTGTAATTATTTCGAGAGAATCGTTGTATTAGTTTGGAGAGATTTGAGATTAGTTGTTTCTCTTGTTTTATTGTGGGATTTAGATGCTCTATACCTTGTTATATTGTGGATTCGATTTAGTTTTTATCGTAGTAGCGCGCCGCTCTCTCTCCCCGGATGGGCGGGGTGTTACACCCTGAGGAGGAGAATTTGAGTGATTCAAGTGAGGGGGAAAGCGAGAGTGAAAGTGGAGATGAAAGTGAGATCCAAAAAGCCTTTAGAGATTTGTACACCGAGACTTTAAAAACAAAGAAGTATAATGGGGATTTAGGTCGTCGAGTGTTAGATTTGGAGAGAGAGAATGAGGGTTTAAGAAAGAAAAAAATGTGATTTGACCGACACGGTGTCTATTCTGAAGACACGTGTATCCCAACTCGAGAGTGATCTCGAATGTGCTCGGGAGGTCAAAGTCCCTTTAGAGAACGCATCTAAAAAGGTTGGAAAGATGGTTCTCAATCCTATTTTGGCTAGTGGTTAGAGTTTAGTAATAAGTCATGACGATGCTTCTACTTCCCAAGTAGTACCCGAGCTGGTTTCCACTTTAGTGTTAGATTCACTTGAGTCTCATCCTAACCCACATAGGCATCCCATTCCTATTAGAAGAGCGCGTCCTAGAGTTTTTGAGAGAGGTGTTCCTAGGCCTAAATATGTTTGTTTCCATTGCAAAATGAGAGGACACCTTAGGGAATTTTGTTTTAAGTTGGGTTATGTGTCGCGTTTTGCTACTACACATGTTTCTACCATACATGCACCTGCAAATGATACTTTACATGCTCCTAGAGACTACATGAGAGAGTTTGCACATCTAGGTGAGAAAGTTAAGTTTTTAGTCAAAACTTCACAAAATTTGATGGAGGCTTTTCATAAGCTCACACCACCTTTGGAAAATACCTCTGCACCTGACAATTAAGGTTTGACTTGTTTACTAGCATAGGATGTTTTCCATGATGCCATTATTTGCCTATTGCTAGTATGTATCATTTTTTTACGATTTTCATTTCTATTAGAAAATTTTTAAAAAATACAAAAAGATTTTATTTTGATAAAATTTTTGAAAAAATCCAAAAGGATTTTTGTATTATGTTTGCACCTTTTATGGATAAACACTTAGGATGACCAAGTCACAATTTCATTCCATTTATCCATGTGACTATTTGATAGTGTTTTGAGACAATATATCATGTCATCTTTGTGCTTTATAATGTGTGTTGTCATTAAGATGTAATTAAGTGTTACTTCCTACATTTTTGACTCATGATTTCCTTTATTGCATACGTGCACGGATTATTTTGATTATTGTGCTTGTCTTGTCACATGTTGGTTGGGTGTTTTCACTTCAATACTGTCTTTTAAAATGAACCAAATGCGATAAAACTTGACAAGAAAGTTGTACATGTAAGAACCGTTTGTGAGTTTGTGTGCTTTATTTAAAAACGGGGAAGGGCTGCGAAAGGTTCACATTTTACCTTTGCGAATACTAAGCCACCATTATATCGGACCTAAAAAATTGAGAAATTTTATTATTCGAGGTCCAAAGAGGTTTAAAAGAGCTCGAAAAAATTTAAAAGGCAATAAAAAGAAATTCATGCCAAAGAGGGGCCATTAGGTTTTTGAACCAATTCTCCAATGTTTGAGAATTTAGATTACCACTAAAAGAAAATATGCATGAGGGAGTTTGGATGGAATTTATAAGGATTTTTCACATCCTTGAAGTCTTGAAAAAGCGTTAAATAGTTTTGGACGTTATTGGTGTGGAAATTACTTTGACTTTGATTTGTCGATTTTCATAAGACGATGTCATCTAAATTCAACAATTTTTACACTTAAGGATACTTCTGATGTTCATTTGTTAGGAGTACACATATTCATCGTGCTCATATGATTGATTGAGTTTATTTACCTATCGAATGTGTTCACACTATTCATTCCATTTCCATGACTTGGCTGCTTTAATTAAATCCATGGTGTGATTTTTATAACATTATTTTTGCTTTGAAAAAATTGAAAAATAAAAAATAGTTTCTGAATATTTTTTAGATACTCCTTTGCATGCGCGTTGATTAATTCATGTTCGCTATGCATATGTTTCGTGACACTCCATGTTTCAGTTTGTTTCTTCTTATTTGTCTATTTGGGGATATCATAAAGAGGGGGAGAACGAATTATGATTTTATGGGGGAGTTTGCATTATAGCGGAGATTTGATTTATATATGATTTATTCTTATATCATTTCAAACTCGATAAGTCACGAAGGTTTTTCCTTTATCTCATGTGTGTAAGTACAAAGATTGAAGATCATTATGTTTCACACCCTGATGAGAAAATCTTTGAGATTTGATGAAGATTTTTTAAAGAAAAATTTGAGAACTTGCAAATTTATTCCTTTTTAGTTTTGAGATTTATGGGAGGTTAGATTTGTATAGGCATTTTGGTGATTGATAATTCAGTTGTTTTCATGTATATTCCGGCATAGACACAGGGGGAGATTTGTAAGAACATATTTTTATAAATGTGTGTCACAATTAATTATGTCATATACCGTTACAACAGTCGAAGAAGTTAAAGAGCAATCTACATCAAGATCGATCCGAATATATCTAGGTTCTTCATCAAAAAGCCTCCACAAAGTTTACTTTGGTAAGGTTATGTTTTAAATACCTTAACTTTGAACTTAGAGCTTTGGGATATTTTTTCAAAATATTTTCTAAGTGTTGGAGCGGACTTTTTTCGTCAAAATTTGAGAATGAGTAATTTTCTAAGTCCTGTAGCGTTCCTCAATTTTGATGCTTAGGTCGTTCAAGCGAGATCCCATCTCGTTCGAACAACATTGAGATGTCGCGTGATATCATGCAAACGATACGTGTACTTCATTCGAGCAAGATCCTATTTTCGTTCTAACGACCGAGATGGCGTGATTTTCTATAAATACTCATTAAATAGTTACGTTTTCATTAAGAAGTCCCATCATTTTGAAAGAAAGAAAACTAAAAATCTACAGAATTCTTTTTGACTTATTCTTTTAGGGTTTTCATCCCTTTTGTTTTCAATTCACAAAAATCCCATATGCTTTGGTGAATTGTTTTGGTGTTCAAGAACACACTTTGCTTTTGTTCATTCTTTGTGGGAAGAAATCTACAACCGGAGAGTTGCATGCTATTATGGAGGGAGTCCTTGTGAAGATTTTAGACTACGTGTCTGGACTTCACGTCCTTATGGTATAGCTGCGTGTGAACCACTACTGATTTCTAGACGTTGCTTTGGAGTTTTAACGAAGGCACCGTGCGTTACTCTTGTGGCCAAAATCAAGATGGTATGTAAGTCAATGGTCATGCATACTTTTCAGAGTTCTAGAAATAAAAGGTTTTGCCCTTCGGGGATTTTTCCTGAAATTTTGTGTCGCACGTTTTATTTATGGTTTGATACATGCACACACATAGTTTCATGTTTAGGGGATGAATTAATTTTGTTTTAAAATTGACTCTAATAAAAAACGTGTGAAAAATAAGAATTTTTTTATTTTAATTAATTATCACACAGTCATATTTTATATTTAATTTTCTCGTTCAAGCGACTGTAATATATCGTTCGAGCAACAAGCCCCTGTCGTGCAATGTCGTATGAATGGCATGTGTATCCATTCGAGCCACAATAATTTTTCGTATAAGCGACGTGCCGCCTTAGATTTTCTATAAATTGATTTTTCCGACTTCGTTGAATTTTCAATAGACGAAATTGCTTTAGCAGAATACTTTGTCTTCTCACTTTTAGGGTTTTAATCCTTTGTTTTCAATTCACAAATCATTCCAATAGTTTGTGTGAATTATTTTGAAACCCAAGAACACATTTGTGTCAAGTTTATCTTGTAAAGAAGGTCCTTATTGCTGAACTAGGTGCTCTTGAGCGGAGTACTGGGATAAAGACGACTGCGTGTGAATAGGGAGTATTCGTGGGTATTCCTTAGCTAAATTGGAGTTGCGATTCTTATTGACTCTAGGTTGCGGTCTATGCAGATTTTCTGCGATTAACTTATTACGAATTTCATTATAAGTGTAAGTGTTACATATTATACTGAAATAAAAAGGTTTTACTCGAAAGTTTTTTTTTTCCTGAAATATGTGAGTTAGTAGTTTTATTGGTGATGGTTTGACACACACACACACACACAAACGTAGTTGCATGTTTAGGGGTTGGTTTTGCTTTGTTTTAAATTGACTCCAGTTAAATAAGTTTAAATTGGAAATTTGTGAATTTATTTTAATCGGAATCACGCACATCATATTTTACAAATTGGTATCAGAGCATGTTGCGCTAAGTTATTGCGTTTGATCCGTTTTTTCGCAAAATTATGTGATATTGTGTTTTTTTAATCTGTTTCTTGAAAAATCGCAATATTTACGATGGAGCACTTATGTAATCAGATGTCCCCTCTTGATAACACGAGTCAGAATTTTGATGATTTAAATAGTTTGAATTTGACGTTTGGCAGAAGAATTGATTTTTTGGAAAAAGAAAATTGTCGTTTTAAATCCGCGATGGATCTTTTGCAAAAGGTTCAAAATCAAAGAGATTTTAATCGTGAAAATTTTGTTTTTTTGGACTACGACTTTAATGCATTAACATTGTCCAAAAAGTAGAGTGATGATAGAGTCTTAGTTTTAGAAAAAGAATTGGAGGACTCTAAAAATTCTGGGATTTGTATTTGTGACAAAGTGGATAAAAATATTTTACTCATTGAGTTTGTGACACGTGAGGAGACTCTTAGGGATAAGTGTGCATATTTTAAGAATGAACATGATAACCTTCAAGGAGTCATTGAAAATTTGGAGAAGATGTATCCAAAATTGGAAGAGTCTAATTCTTGTTCCTGAGATAATAAATGATTTGACAGACTCGAGTAGTACTGGTTGCAATGGTAGTGGGTTGTCGTGTTCTAGTATTTCGAGTGTTGAATCCAAGACCATTTTTTTATTTTAGAGAGTCAATAAATCCCAAGGATGTCAGAAAAGGTCAACCCATCGGTATCGTTCCACCCATTTACACATGTTCACATTGTGGTAGGAAATGACAGCTTAGGCATTTTTGTTTCGATCTTCGAAAAAGTCCTAGGAAGTGATGTCATTGCACACCTATTTGGGTTAAGAAATCACTTCTAGAAGCACTGGATGTTAGACTAGTTGATTCTCGATTTCTTGCACATGATTCTTCTTTTACTATATCATATAAATAATTGTGTTCGCATGTTTGTCATTACGCTAGTTGTGTTTCATGATATATTCTTGCTAGTAATTTTTGTATTTGATTTTTTCGAGAAACGTTTTGAAAAATAAACAAAAAATTATTTTGATAAATTTTTGGAAAAAGACAAAAAAAAAATGTAGTTTGTTTTTACATTGTATATGAATGGACATTAAGGATGACCGAGTCACAATTTCATTATGTATCCTGTGATGATTTGTTAGTGTTTTGATATGGGGCATCATTTCATTTTACGCTTTACAATGTATGGAGTCATTGAGATGTGACTAGTCGTTACTACCTACATGTTTGACTCATGAGTTCCTTTAATGCACACTTGCACGGATTTGTTTGATTATTGTACTTGTTTATCACATATTGGTCAGAGTGTTGTCATCTCAATTATGTCTTTAAAATAAACCATATGCAATAAAACTTGAGGATGAAAGTAGTGCATCTAATAACCGTTTACCATGAGAAATTTAATTGCAACAAAATATGATGAGTGAATCACGTGAAAGGCCTGCGAGAGTTCAAAATTAACTCGCTATGAAAGCCACCGTTTGAAAAGAGCCCAAAAAAATTTAAAGGCAATAAAAATATAAATATGCCAAAAAGCGATCACCTCTAAAAGAAAAAATTAAATGATTATTATTTATGATAGAGTTTGGATGGAATGAAATGAAAAACGAGTTTGCACATCCTGACAGCGTCACGAAAAAGCATTTACATATTTTTAGACATTATTGGTGTGGGAATCATTATTGACTTTGATGTGTTGATGGATTGAGTTGATGTCATTACAATTCAACATTTTAAACACCTAAGGACGTTTTTGAGATTCATTCATTGGGAGTACACATAATCAACGCGAACATATGTTATGTTTGATTGCGTTGATTTTCCTATCGAATATGTTCACATCCATTCATTCTGTTTCTATGATTTGGTTATCTTAGTGAAAATTCATGGTGTGTGATTTTTGTAAAATTATTTCTACATTTTGCTATAAAAAATTGAAAATAGTTTGTGGAAGCTTTTGAGTTACTCTTTGCATGAGCGTACTTTTATCCATTTTTGTTATGCATATTTGTCGTGACAACTCCATGTTTATTTTTATCTTCCTTATCTATTTCAGTCAAATAAAAAGGGGGAGAACAAATTAGTGTGTGGTGGGGGTTGAATTATGGCCGAGATTTGATTATATTGATTGATTTATGCTTATATCATTTCCATCTCGATGCATCACGAAGGTATTTGCTTTGTCTCATGTGTGTAGGTACAAAATTGAAGATCATTATTTGCACACCCTGATGAGAAATCTTAAAGTCTTTACGATTTTTTGAAGAAAAGTTTGATACTTACATTTTTAGTTCCTTTTCATTTTTGGATTCATGGGAGGGTATTGGATTTCTATAGCCATTTTGATTTGATAATTCGAATGTTTTTATTTTGTACCGGCATTGACATAGGGGTATATTTGTAAGGACACTATTTTTATTGTCCGTTACTTTGTTGAGTATGTCGTATACCGCTACAATCATCGAAGAATTATTCAAGATCATTCAAGCGTCAAGACGGATTCGAATATCAAAGTTCTTCAACATTCAAGCCTCTGCAAATTTGACTTTGGCAAGGTTGTGTTTTAAGTCCTTAATGGTTCACTTAGAATATTGGGATAACTTTTATGAAAAAAATTCCGAGGGCCTGTTTGGTTTGCAACTATAATTATGTTTTTTGTGTTTAAATACAATTCTGATAGAAATCTGCGTTTGGCAACCTATTTTTAAACACTGAATTATAATATTTCTAAGTTATAAGCAAGTTTTTCATAAAACAGGTTGAGGGTGTTTTATAAATTTTTGTTTTTTATTTTTCAACTCAAAGTTATTCATTCTTAATATTTTAATGCATTTATACATTAATATATAATATACATACATAATACATGAATATGTGTGTAATTCTTAAAAATAAAAAATATATATGTACATGTACACAAAATTACATATGGAATAATATAAGGTTATATAATATTATTAATAGATAAATGATATTTATATATAGTTTTATACATGTATTATTAATGTATGGAATAATATAAAATATACATATAGTACATATGTATCAAAAAATATTATCAATTCATGTATGTATATAATTTTATAATGAATTATACATGTAATATCATTATACACACACACACACACACACACACACACACACACACACACACACACACACATATATATATATATATATATATATATATATATATATATATAGTGAGAGAGAGAGAGAGAGAGAGAGAGAGTTAAACTTCTCAATATACCTCATTAGATATATATAAAAATACATGATATTAAATATAAATATATATAATTTATGATGTATGTATGCATGCATGCATGTATGTATACATGTATCATGTATGCATGAAAGTTTTATGTATGTGTTTATATATCTCTACTACCTAAAAAGAGGACACTCCATCTTCAGTGGTTATAAGACTAAACTACCCTCACTAAATTTAAATTTCCTATTATACCCTTGATAATAGTCAATATATCTCTCCCTAATTCATTAGCTCCTACAAAATACCCAGGTTCATTTCATCCCATCTTTCTCCTATTCATTCACACATATTAAGCATCCAAATACATTCATGTTCTAACCCTAGAAATCCAAATTCAATTGCCTCAAATTTCATTCTCTAATTCACTCACATTCATTCATTCATCATATTTCTCTCCTATTCATTCACGCATACCAACCATCAAAATACAGTCATCTTCCAACCTTATAAATTCATCTTTACAAATGGAAGTTCAAACAACTATTTAATTGAACATCCATCGTTTCTTTGCTTCATTGCTATCATTTCTTCTGCCAAAATCAAGGTCAATACTCCTAATATCATCGATATTTTTTTATTATGTCAGCAAAGTATGCATTTGTTAATTTGAAGATGAAGACAATTACATAAATTTTATAATTATATATATCTCACTGAAGAATTTTGTCTCTCATTTGTGATAAGAGTTTGTATTTCCGATTTTCATTTTTTCATGTTTTTAGAGATGTGTAGTTATTACATATTCTAAATTAAATGTTAATTTTAAAACAATTAAACACATTCACATATGCGTACTAATTTAAATGTTAATAATTTGAAAATTATGCATACTGATATAAAGTTTTTCAATACTAAAGATTGTGCCTATTTTTTGTGGTTTTCTTCTAATTAAGTAAATATCACTCATGATAAAAAAATTATTAGTTTCGTAAGGTGGAAGTTCACTACTACAATAGTTGATGGCAGTAAGACAAGTACTTAATTTTATGGTTTATTGTCATTTTCATATAATTTCAAATTACGGAAATTTCACTCATGGTAATAAATTTTTTTATTATTTTCATATGGTGGAAGATCAATATTTTGGTACTAAAGATAAGACACGTATTTAAATTTATGGCATATTGTCATTCTTATATAATTTTTAATTATAGAAATTTCACTCATGATAACAATTTTTTTTCATAAGGTGGAAGTTCACTACTCCATACATTAGTTGATGGCCCTAAGACAACTATTTACTTTTGGGGTTTATTGTCATTCTTATATAATACGATGTTCTTACTCTTTACAAGTATGTTAACAGTAGTACAAATGTAATTTGATAGTTTGTAAGAAATTGTTATCATTTCACTCTTTCGTAAGTAATTGTTAACTGAAATCGTGTAGGATATTATCAATATTGGTGGTACAAGCTCGAATTATGAATATGAGAGTGAATGAATTTCACTTTTGTTTACGTGGTATGTGAAGTAATTAATATCATATTGAAATTATTTCTTATAATTTATATTCGAGATGGTAATATATTTCGTTTGAATTTTTGTAGGATATTGTCAATATTTCTTATAGAAGCTTGGATTTTCAATCTCATAGTGAAGGAATCACAATTTTATTTAAGAGGTAATTGCAATTGATTAACGTATGATTGCGAATTTACTTGTCATTTTTTATTTATTTTACTGGCCATTATGAAACCGATTGAAGAAATATGTAGATGAGCTAAAAATTTTGCATACATTTTACAATTTGTTATTTGTAGTTTTTTTTTTCTTTTTCATGGAAAAAAAAATAAAGAGTTAGGAAACAAATTACATCATATCAATTGAATTATATGAAACACAAACTACGTGTGTATAACAAATTATAGAGTAGAACCAAGTATATACCCAAATCTTTATAAACTAATAAATAGCATAATTGTTTGGATAAACAAAATTAAGTCATTGCAATGTACATATTTAACTTTTTGATATCATCATAAATGAAACAACCTATGAACCAAAAGAATCAAAGACTCTGATGATTCATTATTTGGTGGGATTTTTTGAAGCAATTGGGTACTCAGTGAATGGAATTTTGGGACCACTAAGTTTAAAATGACTTTGATGCAGAAACTTATGTATTCATACATAATTTTTTTATATTAGCCGAATATATGTTTTTTAACCTAAATTTTTCAAAATATTTTCATTTTAACCTAAAATTACGTATTAATGTCTTTAATGCCATTCATTTGACATGTTATCAAGATGTAATTATGTTTTATTGTTGTTGTTGTTGTTGTTGTATTGATTTTGAAATGTGTACAGGGTGATAGGAAAAATAATAAAGATACTAATCTACTTGAAAATTTCCGAATAAGATTATAGACTTTCCCCTAAATTAAATTCATTCTTTTTGGAGTCCTAATTTAAGATGGATCTCAGTTCTATAGGTGAACTATCAATATAGCAGTTGACTCCAAAAATATGTTACTGGTATCAGGGGACTAAAACGAAGTACAAATTTCCTGCATTCCTTATCCAATAGTATTTAGGATCAATTGGAAATCAGTTGACGAAAAACTCATCTATATAAGATTGTCATATGCTCCAAAAAACGAAAAAAAAAGGTTTGCCAGTGTTGTTTTATGGTCTAGAATAGGCATTCACCTCCTTGTCCTAAGCCAAATAATTGAGGGAGTTTTTCATATATAGAATTCGGTAAAACTGTGTGTCATTAACTAGATGATAGTAGACAAAATCCATCATAGGTCATAAACAACTATTGTAACGTAAATGTGAAAAATCACATTCATTAAAATTTTATACTTTATCTGAAATATATAATGAGGTGAGCCTAAGCCATGCTTCATCCTGGTGCCTACGCCCGCAAGGCATTGGAATTAATGAAGGAGCCTCGCCCGATTTGAGGCGAATCTCAACATATGAAGCTTTGTTAGACCTGGGCCTGGGCATACCTTGGACAAATTTAATACTGCATTAGTTTTCCCCTGGTTTGAGATCACTCTGTAATCTTATATACTCCACCTTTTATTTATTATATGGACAAACGAAGAAAGAAACGAAAGCTTGATCTTTTTAACCTTAGTTTTAAAAAATCCTTAAATGAAGAAATAAATCCCAACCAACATTCCATGAAGTCTAGCTTGATTAGTATGAATTTAGTCTACAATTTCTGGCTGAAATTAATAATAACATTACTAAATTAACTTATGAACTATGCTATTATAGTTTTATATAAATCAATGTAACCCGTAGTTTCCTATTATTCATATCTGTACTTATCGTGTTGGAATACTCAATTGGTGTATGAGTGTTCAAAGTTGGGTTTATAGGGTCAATGTGTACTTCTTCATTATCATTGGTTTCTTCTTCTTTTTTTGCTATATTCGATCAGATTTATATTCTATAACATTTGCCTCCAACTGTTTGAGGATGACAGTGCTCAATATAGACGAAATTTCTCATTCTTCTATTGAAATGGATATATCATCCACTGGATTTGGATCTATAGTGGCTCCATTATGTCAATCAGTAGCTGTAGATGTTATTGCTTGGTTCGTGAATGTCACTCCTACATTTAGTAACAATATAGTAACAAATATTCTCTACCTATCATATAACACACATTTAGGACTACGTTCACTGCCCATGCCTTTATTCTTTTACATTTTCATCCTCTCTAAAGATAATATTTAGAACTTGAAACAAAGAAATTAACATACTTTAAATAGTAGGGTATGCTGATAGTAGTAAACAAGAAAACAAAATAATTAAGAATATTGAAAAAACATAAGTTGTCCTCTAGAGTTCCCTTGGTCACTTCATTCGGGACTCAATTTCATTATTAAGATTTGGTGAAATAGTCTCTCCTGAAGTGTTTGGGGGGAACTCCCAAACTCATCTGATAAATATACATACTGCTAAGCATGATGAGATTCTTGGTAGCGATCTACCTAATCAATCTGCCTACAATAAATATTTTAAGTCTTATAATTATAGAGTAACTACATTTATTTGCTTTAATATGTATAATGAATATTAAATTATAATTTCAGTTCCATATATTTTTATTAATGATAGCATATGTACTGTAACACCTCGCAATTTCTGGGTAATTATTTGAATCAACTAATTCGGTAATTAGTGATCCTTAATTAATGAGAAGAATTAAAAATGAATATATTTAATAAAGTTAACGAATGAGGAGTTACTTTTAGAAAAATAATCTGGATGGCGATTTTGAGTGCGTAATTGAGTCCGGTAGGGTCGAAATAGTAAAAAAGAAGTGGGTACTTACATCTATTTGGTATTGGGGTCCAATTACACATGTGTGATCTTAATAAAGAGAGTTTGTGTCATTTTAATTAGGGTCCATAGGCACAAAACGTGAATAGTGTTTTAACCCTAAGGTGTGTAAGGGGTTAGGCATCATTAAGTCATAATAGAAGACTAAAGGGAGAAAAGAGAGGGAAAGCCAAAGGAAAAGTGATAACGATTATAAATATGTAGATGATTTGATAAATAATGCATTTGATAATTGAGGATTTGAAAATTTGATGAAATTATTAGGTCTAGATTTGTGATAACAAAAGAATGGATTTAGGATAAATCTTAAAAAGTTTTGATGAAAAATCTATACATAATTGAGGTATTCATTGCTCTGATCGCGAGTTTGTCCTTAATTCCCTGTAGAAAATTGCGTTTTCTAACTTTTGTTCTCTAATACGTTTTTTCCAAAACGGCTTCAAAATGCCCCAAATTGGCATTTTAAATATCTGGGTAGATTGGTGGGGCAAATTTTAAGAAATATTTTTAGTTGTTATTTCATTGAAGATTGCCTAGATCGATAGGTGTGACTAATTACTTGTGGATTAATTAGATTGGGGAGATTAAGGTTTATGGTTGAGTTATTTAAACCGTGTTAATTACACGGGGGAAAGTTAATTGGATGAAATTAAACATTAAATTGGGAAATTGAAATTTCATGCCAAGAGAGAGAGAGAGTCCGGACATTAATTTAGATATGACAACTAATGTGTACGCCTAACGGGCTAAACGTAATGTCCCTAGCCACTTCCCTCATAACTAGCCTTTCACAAATACTATACTAATTACCCCACCAATACACCCCAAGTGAGTATAGTATTTTAGTTATTAAGTTATTACCCGCATTAACTTACATAGATCATAGATCTTACATTTTAGCTCGTATAACATTCCCACAAGTTATAATATATATACATTTCACGCCATATATGTATATAAATTCTAGTATATAATTATGCACTATATATACATATCACACCTCAACATTCACACATATGTCAAATATACAATGCTATCACCGAACACATAGGAGGCTACCATATTTCCCGTAGAACACATTATTTGTGAAAGATCAGTCCTCCTTGCGTCGTTGAGCCTCAGGTACCCCAGGGGAAAAATCACTTTTTGTTACCGATATAACAACTTCGAGAACTTCTTTAAGCCTATTTGGAAGCCTTTGCAATGATCTTTTGAAGAATGTTAAAAAACCTAATAGGTTTGAATTGAGACATATTCTTAGGATTTCACACTTTAGGGAACAAAACTATGTGTATGTTTTATATGTCTAAAAGGCAGCCTATTATTAGGAATCAAAATTGTGATCTGATCGACAATATGCCAGTAATTTTGGAAGAATAAAACAGGCATACCATCGGGGCCAGGTAATTTTAACGGTGACATTTGCTTGAGAGAGGAATGCAACTCTGAAGCCTTGAACTCGTGTAAGAGTGCGTCATTCATTTTCGTGGTGACTTAATTATTAATCCCATCCATAATTTTTTGATGATCCAATATGTGAGGCTCGCTTGACTCAAAAATAACTTTTCAAAATAGTTTATCGTGCATGCTACAATGTCGTCATCATTTTGCGCTCGAACTCAGTTCTCATCCTCTATTGAATGAATGTAGTTTTTCTTTCTCTTGTCCTTTGTCTTCGTGTCAAACAACTACTTATTTTTGTAACCCTCCTTTAGCCATTTGACTTTTTCCCTTTGCTTTCATTTTAATTCTACTGTCTTCAACAATTTTTTTTCGTTCTCTAAATCTTTTATGCTGGAAGAGATTTTAAGGTGTTAACGGTTTGTCGTATCTCTTTGAATTCCATGTACAGGTATTTTCTCTTTCATTGACTCCAATGTCTCAACTGATTTCAACACTGCTATAATTTATCTCGATTTCCTTGGAATTTACCCCTCCCCCCTCCCCACACACAAAAAAAAAAAATTATTTCTACTATATTTTGACATTTTTCCTCTTTGGCCTACCATGTTTCATATCTCATAGGCTTGTGTCTCCTATTCATTATATTTGTCTCTTCATTCTACTCTCAGAACTGAACTGCATATAGAAATATGGTCTGAATCATGTTTATTTATACGATACACAACAGCATTCGAGAACATCAAAATCCATTCTTGATTTGCAAACATTATATCAAGTCTTTCCTCCACCCACTCCCCAGTTTTCAACACTCTGTACCGTGTAAATTCATAGTCTTAAAACCGATATCAATTAGTTTACATATGTCAATCCCCTCTCTAAAATTGCGAACCTATCAGTTTAGTATAATGATTGTTCCTGTTTTTTCTGGGTTTGACATAATTTCATTGACAACCCCCCACCCCCACATACACACACCACAACTAAGAAACGACCTCGGACTATCGTGACTTAAATTACTCAACAATTTTTTATTCCTCCTTGCATCACTGAACCTCAGGTACCCCATAAAATCCTGTGATTCTCCATGACTGCCGTTACGGAGAACATTTTTAATACATATGTTTTGCTCAAACATTTATGAAGCTTATTATTTTATTATATTTCTAATTATCACCCATACAAATGTGTTAGAATTTGTGATAAATGTAAAACCAATGAGTACGTTATTATCGCTTAATTGTTTCACACAAATCGTTTCTTAACTTTGTTACCTGTGCATAGATTGTTGTAGGAATTATGCTCTACATAAAAAAATTGGAAGCTCATATTTATTTATTCAAAACCTCAAATCAAATATCTGGAATCAGCCACACGTGCAACACACGTGGGTACAACTAGTATACACACACACACACACACATGTATAATATAAATATACATGTTTGCCAATTTTGTAAAAATTTTCAAAAAACTGTATTTAAAAACAAATTTATCAAATGCACACCAACAGAAAAAATTGAATTTTAAAACAGTATTTAAAAACAACGTTTAAATCAAGTTTTCTGAATATAGAACCAAACGGGATCTAAGTGTTGGAGTGAAGTTTTTATATAAAAATATTTTTCGAAGTTGTAAGGAAAAATATTTTCGGGAGAAAGAAATAAAAAAATATTATTTAATTTTCTCGTTCAAGCGACAACAAGACATCGTTCGAGCGACAAGACTCTGTCGCGCGATGTCGTTTGAACGACATGTGTATTCCTTCGAGCGACACTGCCTTTTCAATCGAGCGGCGCGCCACCTTATATTTTCTATAAATTGGTTTTTTCAACTTCGTTTTTATCAGAAGACCTTAGAATTTTCATTAAATGAAACTGCTTTGGCAAAATACTTCGTCTTCTCACTTTTAGGGTTTTAATCCTTTGTTTTCAATTCACAAATCATCCCAATAGTTTGTGTGAATTGTTTTGGAACCCCAGAACACATCTTGTGTCACGTTTCTTTTGTAGCGAAGATCTCTACAGCTGATTTAAGTGCTCTTGAGGGAGTACTGGGCTGAAAACAATTGCGTATAAATAGGGAGTTCTCGTGGGTATTCCTGCACTGAATTGGAGATGCGGTTCTTGCGGACTCTAGGTTACGGTCTATGTCGGTTTTCTGCGGTTAACTCATTGCGGATTTCATTATAAGTGTAAGTATTACAGATTATAGGGAAATAAAGGTTTTACCTGAAAGGGTTTTTTTTCCTGAAATTTGTGAGTTAGTAATTTTATTGGTGATGGATTGACACACACACACACACACGCGCATAGTTGCATGTTTAGGGGATGATTTTGTTTGGTTTTCAATTGACACTAGTTAAATAAGTTCAAACTGAGAATTTATTTGAATTGGTATCACGCACATCATATTTTAGAGTTGGATTAAATTTTAGATTATATCTTGTGGAAAAAAAATTAATGTCTCATATTTCTGTCACATGCTAAGAATGGTATTTTAATTCTGAATCTCGACATAGGTTGACAACGGGGACTGACCAACTTGAATGTCAAAATATGCGGGGTGTCACAAAGAGAAAGGGAGGAGGGGTTTTCCATGGAATGTATTTCATTTATTTCCAAGGAAAATCATTCAAATCGTTTCATATTTGTTCGTCCTCCATCTAGTGCATATACTTCAAAATTTAAACTCTTTGATGCTCTAATGAATATAAAATGTGTTGCAGGATAATGCCCCCCAAAGCATTATGCCCTAAATTTAGCATGAAAATTAATCGAGTCAAAGTAGGCCATAATGTTAAAAGGGGAAAAATATATTCTGATTTGTTGTGGAGCCTAAAAAACATACGATTTAGTTTGATATTATAGTCAATATCTATTTTATACCCACATTGACAATAATAGTTCATTAGTCGTAACGAAAAAACAAAATTTTAGCATAATAATGCCTAAAATTGGACAACTCTAAGAAAGTTAGAAATAAAATTCAATCCATGAGTTCAAAGTTTTATAATTTATAGAACTCATTTTAGGTATTCAAAGGGTGAACAGAGACTACATACTTCAGTACTTTTTTCTCCTGACCTTAACATGGACATTTCAATTATAATGTCAATATTTAGTTTAGGACACCTAACATGCATGTATTCAAGAAATAGATGTTTTGAGGCAAAATCATCCAAGATTAGACTTATAAATTGGAAGACAGTACTTAAAATCATTCAAAAGAAAAGTAAAACAAACCAATTTAGCACATCGAAGGCCTTCGCATGTCTTGGAGCATTTGAGACATTTGAATCTGCAACATTAATCTTAAACATAGGGATTGAATCCTAAAGTTTAATACAACTAGATATATTACTCTCCAAAAGACTCATTATTGCCAATGCGAATAGAAAAACACAAATTAGAGGGGAAACCATATCAAAGTTGAAGTTCTAATTATCAAATTTTATTGAAGGAAAATAGACGACTCGCGCAACATCCAGTCAGTATTACCGGATATGAGATTGACTGAGCGAGATATACAAAGCATGATGGCATGGTCTACGTTTTCAATATCCAAACCTCTGACTATTATGACAACCCTCTTAAGTTTACCAAACAAAACTAAGGAGAACAACCATCCAAATAAATAGGAACACAACGATTAATTAAAAAAATCGATAAAACGGTATAAATATAACTAAGAGGAGACTTTGATGAGAAAATATAATATAGAATTATTCAAATAGCATACTCCCAAAATACATAAGGCTAGCAGATGTGCAAAGGAAACAAAAAATAAACAAATAAAAACAATGCAGCCAAAAGTTAAGCCCAAAAGTAAAGAAAGAAGTTTAAGTGGTTTGAACAATGGTTTTGAGCGATGATGTGATGAATCTGTGAGTGAATATATACAAAACAAACAATATAAACAAATTACGAATCCGATTCTCTGGGAAAAAAAGACTGATCAAAGAAGAAATTTGAACTGGAAAAAATAAAAATATAAATATAAATCAATGAAGAGCACGCACACACGCCACCCACGATTTGAATAAAAAGAACCCAAAACGTGAATAACACAGATTGTGAAGCTAAAAAATTATATTTTAAGCCCACGCTCATGTTTATAGCCATTAGCTACACAATATTCAGAGATTCTAGACTCCTTGAACTCTCCACCTCTATCACTCCTAATATGACACACTTGGGTGTCCTTCTCATTCTCAATTTTCAAGAGAATTCTTAGGAATTCAGTGAAGGTTTATGATTTATGATTTATAAAAGCTACCCATGTATATCTTGTATAGTCTTCCACTATAACTAGGATGTAAGAGTTTCCACATAAACTAACAGTTCTAGAGGGACCCATGAGGTTCATGTGGATAAGTTCTAGGGGCTTAGTGGTAAGGATATCTTTAACCTTCTTATGTGGGGATTTACTTATTTTCCTTTCTTGACAAGGTCCACATATAGGATTAAAAGAATTTTTAATTTTTGGTAAGCCTCTAACTATCTCTTGGGAACTCAATCTTCTAAGGTTATCATAATTTATGTGTCCCGATCTATTGTGCCAAAGATCAGAATCCTCTAATCTGGAAATATTGCAAGATTCAGAATTAGAAGTTACTGTGTAACAGTTTTTTGGGGTTCTGTTTCCTGTCAAAATACAATTGCCCTTTTCATCTATAATGTTGCAATCATTTTTAGAAAAGGTAATTGAGTGATTGGAGTCACAAAATTGTGATATACTTAAGATATTTGCTTTATGGCCTTTAACTAATAAAACATCATTCAGTTCACTCAATGCTCCTTTACCTATGATCTGAGAAGAAACACTATCTCTAAAGATGACACTACCTCCAAGGAAGCCTGTATTTTTCTTCAATTTGGTTTCATCCCCGGTCATATGTTTAGAACATTCGGAGTCTAAATACCATCCAGTTGAAGTGATTTGTGCCTTTAAAGAAGAAATGACAATGTTGCACTTGAACTGGGGTAGTAAATCATCTTTTCTAATCCAAATAGGCTCGGTTTTAAAATTTTTGTGGCCTTTTGACTTAGAAAAGGTTTGAGGGGTCTTTCTAAATGATTTTTTCTTAGTCTTGGACCCTCCCTTTTCTTTTTAGAGTTAGAGTTATTTGTGGCATGTCTAGGAAGTATATAAGTATTTTTGGATTTCCTAGAATAGTTAAAGTTCTGTTAGGTAGGAGTGTATGTCCTTTTCTGGAAACACTCATCTATAGTATGTCCAAAAATATCGCAATAGGAACAGTACTAATGAGTATAGGACTTGACTTTCTTACTAAAATCATTGAAAATTGGCTTGGATCTATTAGGTACAGTAGTCCAGTCATCACTTGGTTTAGGTTTTTATCTTTGGTCTCTGGCAGAAGGACAAGCGTATTTAGTTTGACAGTTTGGTTTCAACTGTTGATTGTACTGATTATGTGTTGATTGAGTGAAATTGAGATTAGGTTCACCTTTTTGAGAAGTTTGGCCTTGTTTTATAAAAGCGACTTTTTTAGGAGAAACTTTGGTCTTACTAGTTTGCACTATTTCTCCAAAGCCTAGGCCAGACTTATCTTTAGAGTCAAATTTGCTTCCGGTAACAATTTTTTCATAAGTCTTGGTTTGTGTTTCAAAGTGTTGACATTTTTTAAAAACGTTTGAAACCTTTTGCTTTGACTCTTCTACTTCAATAAGAGTTGCCTTGTATTTTTGTTCAAATTCATGGTTCTTTTGAATTAAACAATTTATTCTCAAGTTGTAATTCTCAATCTCAGTCTCATGAGCAACACATTGGGCAGTATAAATTTTAGTGTTCTTCCTAATGGTTTGGTTAAGCAAATTGATACGCTCACTTAAGGTTTTTATCATCTTTTCTAGGCGAGCACTCTTCTTAACCGTTTTAGTGTATAATTCATGTAAATCAGGTAGGTCATCATCAGACTCACTATGTGCATCGTGTGAATTGTCCCCTATAATTTGATTAGGTTCTTTACTCACACACACATTCAATTCGTCATCAACATTCTCACTTTGACTCACACACAATGTTTCAGTAGTAATAGGAATAGAATTATCATTAATATCATTAACAACATTAATAGGCATAGCAGGTTCATGAACATGCAAGCATGTATCATCATTATATATTATCTTAGAAAACAAATACATGCAGTTCTCATTCATTTGGGTTGACTCAGTTTCATCCTCATCAGAATCACTAGAGTCATCCCATGTCTTATACATATTGGCCTAGTTTGTACATTTACTAGCATCGTGACCTAGTTTACCATAACAGTGACACTTGACATCTTTTATGTCTGTTTTAGGTCTGTTGGTGTCATAATTCCTTCTATTGTCATAAGTGTGTTTGGTATTGTCTCTGTTATGAGGTATGTGAGCTTGATTACCTTGATAATTTGAATTGCCTTATTTAGAGGCTACAACATTTCCGAATTTCAAAATCTTTTTGAAATGCTTACTCATAAGAGCTATTTCACTGTCAAGGTTTTATAAATAAGAGTTTTCTAGACAGTTAGTGTGTCAAGGTCTATAGAGTTCAATATAGGTACTGGTAATTTAGATGAAAACACAAAATTGGAACTAGAGGCTCTACTGGTCTTTCTGGTCAATTGTTTTTTGAAGTTCAGTTCAAATTCTACAGTACTCAGTTTAGTGCTAAGTAATTCAAGAGTCATGTCATGGTCATTCATTTTTTCAATAGCATATCTCTTGTTATCCAATTTAGATGGCAATGGCCTAAGAAACTCTAAAATAATTTTCCTTTCTACTGTAGGTTACACCATTAGCATGAAGTTTTGTAAAAATGTCAGTTAAACTTATGTAGAAGTAGTCAAAAGATTCATTGTCATTCATAATCAGGGTATTATATTGCTGTATGAGCATTTGAGTTTTTACAGCTTTGACACGTTCATTACCCTCATGAGCAATTACTCAATTGTCCCATGCCTCTTTAGAAGTAGAACATATGGATATTCTTTTGAATTCATGTTCGTTTATAGACATAAAGATGGCATTATTTCCTTTATTATTATCAAGAGACAGTTTTTTCTCTTCCTGAGTAAATTCACAGAGAAGTTTCTTAATCCTTGTTGGATTGGTTTCAGAAGTAGGTTTAGTAGGATATTTATATCCAATTTCAATCATTTCCCAGACTTCATCACCCAGGGTTCCTTTAATGAGAGCAGTTATTCTCACTTTCCAGTACAAAAAATTATTTCCATCATAGAGTGGTGGTCTGGATAGGTTACCCAACTTCTCAAATTTTTCTTCCATATTCAGAAGTTTTTCAGAAAGAGGTTTCGAAAATAATTTCTCAAGTTTCAGGATCACAAATGGTGTTCCTGCTCTGATACCAATTGAAAAACAACCTTAATACTAAAAACCTTTTGTTTACAAGATTAATATCAAATACTTATAAGCTGTGTAAACTCCGAATAAACTTTTTGGGCAAAACTCTTTTTGAAAAACACAAGATGTGTTGTAAAAGATTTTTCTGAATGTATGGATTAAATTCGACAGTTGATTACCTTTTGTTTAATTTTTAATAAACATCTATTAACGTTACCATGCAGTCCCAATCACAACAATAGTTAAGAACATTCAAAGAAATAGACACATGAATTTTAACGTGTAAAACCCTTAAACAAGGGAAACATCCATGGTGCCCTCTACGGCACAAAACAAAAATCCACTAGAATAAAAATCAGGTTACAACACTTAAGCAAACCACAAAGATCCTAAACTGAGTTCAGAACGTACCTTCACGAGATTCTCCACTCTAAAGGTATTCTGACTTGGAACTTGATCTTTTCTTGATGCTTCTTTGTCTTTTCCTTGATCTCCTTCTCTTTGAATTCAGATTCCAGTAAATCTTTTAAATACAAGATTCTCAAACAGAACCACGGTGTCTAAATGTTATTGTGAGATAGTGTTTGTGATGTGCTACTACATGCAAACATGCAACTCACCCTCTCAAGATTTATAAGAACTTTCCTAACAAATTACAAACGTTCTAAGATAAAGGTTATTTCTGAATCTTGATTTATCAAGCAAAGACTTATTGATCTTTTATTTAACCACAGATCTCAAGGATACCTTGCTCGGAAGACGGTTCAAGGTCTTATACAATTTCAGGGTTTTGAAAATATTTTTGAAATTGTAAACCTCCAATTGCAGATCCAAACTAGACCAGAAGTCTACTTTATCAAAATAGATTCAGACTTAACATGCAAGGACTGATTCAAAAAGTTTTTATCTAAAACTTATTTTCAGATTTGAATGACTTAAAACTTTAGCAAGAGTTCTTTTGCGTTCCTTTTATTTTTGTACACCAGTATTTCATAAAATATGAAATAAAAGCTAGAAACACACAACTCTCTAGATCTGAAAAATTATTTTTGAAACTAAAAGTAGTTATGTCAAAAACTCGCTGAATCAGACTAGATCTAAAATATCAGATCTAAAAAGAGAAACAAAAAATATACGTGAGATGTTCTCTTTTAGAAAGACTCAATTTCAACAATGAAACTTAAATCTTCCTTAGAGATGAGTTCTGAGAGAATCAAAGTTTTTAAAAAGGACTTCAAAAAGGAAAACACAAAACCACCAACACAAAAATCGTAGAAGGATCTAACTCTCACAAGATGGGTTTTCTGTTGTAGAAACTTTTAGGTTTTTTGGTGTTGGGTTTGGGGGAAGACTCACAGAGGTTTGAACTACGAAGAAAACAAGGGTTTCTTCTTCTAATCTCTCTGTTTCTATTTTCCCTCTCTTCTCCCTTCTCTCTCTCTACTCTCTCTTTTCTCTCACAAAGACGAAATGGTAAAAAGTTCCAAAATGCTGAGGGTTGATCCCTTTTTATACTAGGCGTAGAAGGATCGAGAACATCAACGTCAATCCTACGGATGAGATTAATTCTAAATGGATTGACTTAGATCCAACAGCTTAACTCAGGTGGTGGATTATAAGGTCACTGATTGGTTAAGGCTGGGATCACAAGGATTGAGATAGGACACATGCAGTACGTTGATTAAGACAATCCAAGGGCTGGGATAGTATACGCATTATGTGTCTATAAGAAAACATAAATCCAACCGATATGTAACCAACATGTGTACGCACAGGATGAAGGCTGAGACGTGCGTTTGAAAATAATTACAAGGCACACCTCTAAGTCTCCAGTGCTTTTGGATTCTACCCAAGCAAACAATCAGCATATAAAACAAGTTTCTAAAATTCCACTTTAACCTAAAAAACTTTTAAAACCAAATTTTAATTAATTCAAAAATCATTTAAAAATTGTTTAAAATTATATAAAATGATTTGTTTGGAATTAAATAGATTTTAAAATGATTTCAAGTGTTGAAAAATCATTAAAGCATATGGGTAATATGTAGGATGTAGTGCAAGTGTCCTATTTGTGGTTTAAGGGTTAGAATTAACTTCCCTTTTGATGATTCTTTTGGACTTGATTTCTTCAAGGAGTTTGTACCTTTAAGGAGATGGAGTTCTCAAGCTACTCTATCCTATTTTGTCTAAATATCTAAACTAGTTGGGATGCCTATATATGCACACTCAAGTGAGTCAATATATAGTGTGCTCTCATCCGGGCCAGCTTAAGCGCACCTCGACTAATCCCCATTTGCGGTTCATGGCTTCCACTAGACAAGCATTATTATTGTTGGAAAAATTGGACTTAAAATGGACTTAAAAGCTGTCCAGATTTTTCTGGAGAGAATTTTGAGCAATTTTGAGCTCAAATTTAGGTGGGACCCACACCACGATAATTATGGGACCATATACGAACGCGTTCTCCTTCGCAAGGAGATTAACGTAGTATATTCATATGTCCAATTTCATTAAATTATGAATGATAAATATGTCCCCAAAGTAACTCATAAAGCAATGAAAGTTAATGAATTGGGTATGTTTTAACTCTTGTCCCACATTGGAAGAGTAGTGAAAAAATGATGAGTTGATAAAACCTAAATAATGGACTAAGGCATGGATGCCTTGGAGTATCCCAACTCTTTAAAGGGGAGATATCCTACACTATGCATGTGTCGGGCTTGGGACAAAAGCCAACGCGTGCCATATGGACGAACGACGCGGTTCGATTCGGTCTTGGGCTTATAAAAATCGCCTATATTTTTGGGCTGAATTAATTAAACTTTTTGGGCTTTTATTAATTAATTACGGAATTAATTAATTATTAATAGCAAAGGTCAACAGCGAATGAAATTAACTATTTTTGACAGTGAATTTCGGTTTTGACTGTTCCCAACAGTTAACACCAAAGCTATAAATACAAATCATTCCCTCCAGTTTTGGTTGCTGAAAATAAAACCCTTCCAGAAAAAATTCCGAAAATGCTAGTGCATTCTTTCCTTTATCCAGAAAAATATTTTCTTCATTTCTGTATATCATGCTACTATTCTGGTTGAGTATTAACACAGATTTATGTTCGTTGGGATTAATTATTGTTGTGCTACATAATTAATGCCGAAAATACATTCTATCTTGGAAGACAATTATTCAATAGCCTTTGAGCACATTGGAGGGAATAAATTTGCCTTAAGGACACTGTTCTACAGGGCTCAAATTTATCTTTTTATTTAAGTTATTAATTCTGCAATATCAAGTAAGCTATTTTAATTCTGTAATTTTGTTTTAATTCTATAATAATTATTTCATTAATAATTTTGTACTGTTTGATAACTAAATAGTAGACATAAAAATTTTGACAGTGCCGGGGATCGAACTGGGGACCAAACCCAATCCACCCCCAAGACTGTTCCAGTGGCAGCATTATACCACTGATCCAAAAGGCTTGGTTAAGCACCCACATACTCAAATTGAGGAACATACAGAAAGTTGGTTCTCACTGAAGAGAATTTGAGAAATGAAGACATGAGAATAATTGGAGGAATGAAATTGATACTCATTTATTCAAGGAATGAAAATGTACAAGATAGGTTGAGATTTATAAATTAAGGCAAGTGATAACTAAATACTTAACTGTCAAGTTGTTACAAAAGAGGTTAAATAGTAACTAATCTAAAAGCTTTAACTAATCAAAAAAATCTAGAGATGGGTTCATCTCTTAAGGCTACCTCAAGTTGAAATGAGGTTATCCCACTGAAAGCTTGCTTCTGAGGAACTGAAAATGAGCAGTGGACAAGTACTTTGTAAAGATATCTGTAAGTTGATTATGGGAAGTGACAAACTTTATGGTAATAATGACTTTTTGCACCAGCTCCATCATGAAGTGGTAATCCACTTCTACATGCTCAGTTCTTGCACTGAATACGAGGTTAGAAGCCAAATGAATGGTTGATTGGTTGTCACATAAATAATAGGAGCATATGGTAGATGTACGCCAATATCTTTAAACAGTTTTGAAATGTACACAAATTCTGCAAATGTCAATGCAATTCCTCTGTACTCTGCTTCTGTAGAGCTTCTGGAAATAAAAGATTGTTTCTTTGTAGACCATGAAATACGATTGTTGCTTAAGTAGAACCTCTATTAGTGGGACAACCAGCCCAGTTTGCATCTGAAAAGACTTGCAGATTCAACCCACCTTCGCACAACCAAATACCCATTTGCAAAGTGCCTTTTAAATATCGTATAATTCTCTTGACTTCAATAAGATGATTTGTTCTTGTAGCATGCATATGTTGACACACAACATTAACAACAAATCATTAGTCATACCTGGTCCATGTGAGATACTATAGTGCACCTAGAGTCGATCTGTAAAAAGTATGATCAGATAAAAGATCACCAGAGTTATCTAGTTTATATATTCCCAAAGGAGTAGAGAAATGAATAGCACCAACAAAATCAGTCCTTTTAAGTATGTTGCATGCATATTTGGTTTAACTGAGAAATAAGCCTTGTGTTGTGATGATCTCTTAACTTTCAGTCCAAGGAAGTAATTTAGAGGACCAAGGTATTTTACTAGGAACTTAAGAATGATATGATAGATTACATATTGGCAGGCCTTAACATTATTACTAGCCATAATGATATCATCCACATAAACTAAAATAAAGACTATGGTTATATCAGATTTAATACACAAGGAAGAATCTACATGAGAGGAATTGAACCCCAAAAATTCAAATAGTCCATCATACCAAGGTCGAGACGCTTGTTTAAAGCTATATAAGCTTCTGTTAAGTTTGTAGACACAGTTTGGTTTGCTTGGATCATGAAAACAAGAAGGTTGTTCCATGAAGACATATTCCTTTAACTAACCATCTAGAAAAACATTACTAATGCCAACTAATTTAAAACCCAATTATATTCCACAACAAGAGACAACAGAATCCTGATTGTTACTAGTTTAGCCACTGGGCTAAAAGTTTTAAAATTCTGTTACTCTACTTGCCACAATTTGCAACAACAAAGTTATAAAAGTTAATATTTTTTTTTATCTGAGATCAGAAATAATCACAATTATAAAAAATCAAGAATTAATTAAAAAAGAATGAAGGAGAATACCTATGAAGCACAGACACTCTCCTGGAAGCCAACGTGTCGTGTCCAACAAGGTGTCAGACACCTATGAAGCACGAACACTCTCCCGAAAGCCACGATTTAGCTTTGACTCAAGTGACGGTGATTTATTTATGATTCTTAATGTCAAAGTGTGTCTGAATTTTGTTATGTATGGTCCATTTTCTTATTTTCATGTTAAGAATGCTCTAATAATGTATTTTATGGAGAAAATCTATTTTATTTCATTAATATATATTTAAATATATATTATATACTATGCATATCATAGCATGTCGTATCCTAGTTTTTTTATCAATCACGTGTCGCGTGTCGAAACACGTAATACGTATCCGTGCTTCATAGGAGAATACAAAAAGGATGTAAATAAGTCAATACCAAAGTGGTAGAGGCGGACCTACCCCATCCCGAATGGGGGCGACCGCACCCACGAGATTTTTGGAAAATTTTTGTGAGTATTTGTAAAGAATTTTTTTTAGATCTATTTATAAGTTTTTAAAGATATGGGGAAAATTGTATAAATAACCTAAACTATTAAAACCTAAAAAACATGGAAGAAAGAACCAATCAACCTACCTCTTTTAATTTCACTTCTCACCTCTTCTCTCTCATTTAATTTCTGTGAGGCTCACTCGTGTCCTCCCTCCCCTGTTCGACCTCCAGGTGTAATACCCCGTATTTTTATAACTTTTAATTTTTGGGGATTTATTAAATTTAATTAGAGATATTAAATTAATATTAATCCAGAAAATCATTTAAATACTTACTAGTGTGATGAGAGTTAGTAATTATTTTTTTGTAAGTTACTTTATGGGCAAGTAAGTGGTGTAATTATGATTAGTAAAATTATCACGAGAATCTAATTTGATAATTTTGGAAATTTATCGGGACGCGCTTGTGTTGTGTCGGGATTAAATTTGGACTATTAAAAGTAAATAAATTATAAGTCACCCGTATGGTCATTTTGAGTGCGTCAATGTGTCCGGAAGGATCGAGATAGTCAAAACAATGTACCCGCGGGTTTAGTTTGGGTCTTGGGGCATTTTTAGGCCCAATTAACACCCCGGGAGGGCGTTTTGGACATTTTACATTTTTTGGCATGAAAACCCACGAAAATTCTAAGGTCATATCAGATGGAAAGAGTCACCTTCTAGGGTTAGAATCACCATAAACCAAACACAGTTATAGGAGAGGAAGAGGAGAGGCTTTTTAAAGGGTTCTAGGCCAAGAACTCCGCCGTTTGCACCGCCGTCGCCGCCAAACGATAGATCATGCAACAAGGATCACAACCACACGAGTCCCTCCAACAATATGAACTAAGAATTCCCAGGAAAGTATCTATCTTGCTCTATTTAAGTTAATGCTCCAATAATATTAGCCTAGGATTGATTAGGACTAGTTTTTGTGAAAGAAAAACCTATTTTGCAGATTTGAATTCGCATGTCGTATGAGAAATAGATGTATTCTAGAAACCCAATTCATATGTAGAGATTGAACCACGAAATTACAGTAAATAAAGAGTATGTAATATAGCTAAACAAAAGAAATATTAGGGTTCTTAATGTTTTTATGGATTATGCCCTTTTAATCTGTTATTCATGATGACAATCCGCATGCCTGGCGTAGAAAATCACTTATTTGAGGTTGTAATACTTGTAGTATAAATTATTGGGAGTTTGCTAGTATAATATATCATTTTGGATGATTTTGGATGAGGAAACCCGTAACTAGAAATTCTGCAGATTTGTCACACCTGCTTGATCGATCGATCGACCCTGGAGCATCGATCGATCGATGATTCGATCGATCGAACAGCTGCCATCGATCGATCGACCCCTCCTGTATAACTTATATTCCCTTTTTATTAGGTCATTCTAACTTAAATGATTAGACATTCTTGGATATTAATGTGAGAAAATTTTGGGACATAAAGAATACCAATAGGACTTTAGGAATATATGGACCCGTTAATATGAGACGAGATTAACATTTCATGGAGGTGTTTTACATATAAGGGACAATGGGAATATGTGTTAAAGGGTGAGACTCGTAAGGAAGTTACGTTGTAAAATAAATGAGTACCTACTGAAATTACACTTGGGAAGATAGGAATCCTCGAGTGTTACGTAGTAAGTTGGAATAATCCCACAAATTAAAATAAGAGACAAACCATTATACGTGATAACTAAATAATGAGTAATAAGGATAAATATCATAATTATGCGTCGTGAGAGTGTACCTAAATTTGATATGGGAATAGTAGTATACATATATGACTGTGTTTATGCATATATTATATACGTGTAAAAATTATGCCCGCGCTACTTGCTATACCTTAGGTTACCGCACTGGGACAGTCTTATCTCGATGGGACCTTTATGGGGGATATTGAGTCATACCCTAGAACATATGAATCCTTGGTACAGGCTAGCGAATCGATAGTTAGACGGTCATAAGAGACGTGAGGGTATGTGTTGACCTCTTAGTGACTTGGAACTATGCTTTGCCTCATTTGTATGTGTTTTGTGTTAATACAGTTCGAGAGTGATTCTGAACTAGTATTTCTCTTAGTACGAATGATACGGGAACTGGATAGCAGAGTATGCCCGCACCATAGATTTTATGTGGGGTGCTGTTAGAATATATATATTAGATGAGTATTTAATATATATATTTAAATCTGGAATTTGGGAACTACCTACTGTGACTATGGTACGTAAGAAAACAATAATTATTTCGACTTGGGAATAAGTGTTTGAAAAGTATGATATATTACTGAGAAACTTTATTATCAAATAAGGCTTATGTGAGAATTGTGCTATTAAATAAAATTAACCTCCTTAACATTGGAAATTGTCGGCTTGAAACCTTACGAGTAACTTAAGATAAGATAAGTTAAACTGTTGAGAATATTAGTGTGATAGGTGTGCACATTAGAAGAGAGGTGCGAATTTCTCAAGGGAGTGCCGCACTAATATGTTGGTTGCATTGGCCGGTAAGCATTTTAAATACTTGCTAAACTAATTTTAAACTGTTTTACAATCGGGCTCTGACCCGTTTTTTATTTTCTCTTCTCTCTGGTATATATATGTATATATTACAGGTGCCCAGCCACAGGGGCATCGTGCATAGGATCCTTTGGAAGGAACGCGTTGCAGCTTAGGTTGGAGTTGCATGCCTCTTGCTTAGACGACCTCATTGTTGATTCCACTTCTAGCACTATTTATTCAGTTGGGCATGTGCCTCCCTTTTCCATTATTCAGTTGTTTTATCGGAGATTGCGATTCGTTTATTACCGGTATTTATACTTTGGGATTTATTACTGTCGGGATTTTTTCCTTTAAGTTTTAAAGTTGGAATTAATTAGTTGGATGTTTAATTGTTTGGATTATATGTTCCATTATAGTTGTTGTGTGATTTTTAAACTATGAATTATGTAAAGTTTTAAATGTTGGTTTTTAAAATAAAATTTGGAAATTGATGTCTAAAAATGGTTTTGACACTTAGCTTAATTATTTAGGGTGTTTAATTGGAAAAGTTATTGTTGCGACAGTGATGCTAAGAATGAACCAACTGTTCACCTTGATTATAATTTAATAAAGGACTGATCACCCGGTATTTAATTAGGCGGGGTGTCACAGGTGGTATCAGAGCATCAATTTCTATTTTCCTTTAGGATCTGTACGACTTATTTCGCTCTCAGCTTAGCGTTCTTGCTATAGAGCCCTATTTTAGGATTGTTGTATTCATGCTTTTACGATTACGTCTTCTGATATTTGAGATTTGATAATAACTGTACACTAATAAATTTCTTCATGTTTCAGATGCCTCCGAGACGTGCACCAAAGGATAGGCGGGCCCAAGCCGAGAATACAGTAGCTCCGTCTCAGGGAACGATGAATGCAAATGATGTAGCCGCTATCGTTGCTGAGGCGGTGAATGCCACGATAGTAGTAGTACAACAGGCTCCACCCCAAGTTCAGGCAGTGGCGCCAGTACCGGCACATCTTCCATCTGCATGGGAGCGATTTAGGGAAGCCTTTCAGAAGGCGCATCCCCCAGAGTTTGCAGGTGGTTCAGATATTATTGTAGCCATCCAATGGAAGAAAGAAGAGGCATCTGCGCATGTATGAGTGCACGGATGTGCAAAAATAGCTGTTGGCTTCCTTTAAGCTGGTGGGAGCCGCTTTGCATTGGTGGGAATCCACTACCACCTTGGAGGATAGGGATACTATTACTATTAAGTCATTTTGGGCGCGGTTTGACAGCAAATAATTCCCATCCGTCGTGCAGACTGAGATGAGGATGAAGTTACTGAGTCTGAAGCAGGAGAATTCGACTGTTGCTGAGTATGAAGAGGAGTTCATAAGACTTCTCACTATAGTGCCAGATGAGGCACCCACTGAGGGTAAGAAGATACTATTATTTGTGGACGGGTTAGCTTGGAGGATCCGCCAACACCTTATAGGAAATATATCTCTAAGTACCTACACAGACGTACTCAATGTTGCTCTGCTACACTGCCAGGATCACTGCTTCCATGTGCAGGGAAGTAAGCGAGTAGAAGAGTCCGTCCAGCGGGGTAAGACAGGGGGTAGTGGTGCTAGTGGAGCACCGACATCTCAGGGGCAGACTCATCAGCATGAGCAGAGTTCCCATCAGGGGGACCCTACCAAGCGGTTCCGATCAGGTGATTCCAGGAAGGGATTTAGGTGATTTAGGCAGGGTCAGTAAGGCCAACATCGTCAGCTGCAGGGGAAGCAACAGGGCCAATAGCATTTTCAGTAGGGCCAACAGGTGGGGTGGTAATGGCCAGTAGGGCCGTAATCAGCAGGGACAGAGGGGAGGGAATTTTAGGGGCCGATGTTTCGGATGTGGTAAAAATGGCCACAGGCTCCAGGATTATCCAGAGGGTGATAGGGCCCTACAGCAGCAGGGTGCCCGTAATGAGCCACAGAGGCCACTTTTTCCAGCCTCCCTCCCAACACCAGCTCAGGTACCAGCCCTACCAGCCATTCCAGCTGCTCCAGTGCAGCATGGGTAGTTACAGTACGGATGTGTCTATAACGTCCACCAGGTAGTAGCTCCACAGGCACCACCTACGGTTGAGGGTATGTTTCCTATCCATGGTACTATGGGTCGTGTTTTATTTGATACTGGGGCAACACACTGTTTTATAGCTACCCATTTTGCGAAGGCCTTAGGGTTATTAGCCACAGCAGAGCGCACTGTAACGTGTGTAGACTCACCACTGGGAAATGGATCGTCAATTTTCTTTATATGCTAGGGTGTGGGAGTAGAGATTAGTAGCTTGGTAATACTAGTAGACATGTTAGTCTTAGATATGCATGAGCACGACACCATTATTGGTATGGATTGGCTCTCAGCATATAGAGCCATGATAGATTGCTTCGGTGGGAGTATTGTCTTTGCCATTCTGGGGAAAAATATGTTTGTGGTGGAGATGCCTCGCCCAAAGGGAGGCTCGACTGCTTATTTGTATTACATAGAGGAGGACACCTCTAAGGAGGCTGTGATTCCCTTAGATTTGATCTCGGTTGTTCGTGAGTATTCTGATGTATTTCAGGAGATACCAGCCCTACCTCCCAGTTGAGAGATAGATTTTGTCATAGATTTATTACCGGATACTCGACCAATAGCACACACTCCATACCGTATGGCTCTGATGGAGATACGAGAGTTACGAGATCAGATAGAGCAGCTGTTAGGTCATGGCTTTATTCGCAGGAGTACCTCACCTTAGGGCGCTCCAGTTTTATTTGTGAAAAAGAGATATGGTTCATTTAGGCTATGTATGGACTACCGGGATCTGAACAAGGTCACAATACGAAACAAATATTCGTTGCCTCGAATCGATGATCTGTTCGACCAGCTGAGGGGAGAAACTTTCTTTTCGAAGATAGATCGGAGGTCAGTATTCCATCAGCTACGTATTAGGCAGCATGATGTTTTGAAGACTACTTTCTTAACGAGATATGGATCCTATGAGTTCAGAGTATTGCCATTTGTACTTATAAATGCTCTAGTCGTATTTATGGACTTGATGAACCGAGTGTTTAGAGAGTTCTTGGATCAGTTTGTCATCGTCTTCATAGATGACATCCTAATATATTCACACTCTGAGGAAGAGCATGTCGAGCACTTGAGGCAGGTTCTTTAGACTCTACGAGAGCATTAGTGGTATGCTAAGTACAAAAAGTGCGGGTTATGGTTACGAGAAGGCAGTTCTTGGGGCATGTTGTTGTAAGGACATTTTTATCCAACATACTTGTATATGTCATTAGTCGTAATACCGTTGCAAAGATTCAAAGTCCATTCATCATCAACGGAATCCGAAGATCAAAAGAAAGGAAGAATTCAGAAATCTAGTTAGTCGGACCGGTCCGCCTGAAATTAAAACGAACCGATCCGCTGAGACCCGGACCGAACCGCCCTGGACTGATCCGCCTTGCTCTTTGAAGCCAGTGAGCCCCGAACTGAATGCGAACAGAATCAGCTTCAAATTAAAAGAACCGGTCCGCTATCGGACCGATTCGCCTAAGGCCCGGACCGGTCCGCCGAGGATAAACTCTGCCAGATCGTGTAGCAGATTTTTTAGGGTTTTGGCTTCCTATTTAAACCACATTCGGAGGTTGGTTTCTTAATACTTTTAAAAGATAAAATCCAGAGTCCTCATACTCCAAGTCTGCACCTTTTTGAGTTCCCCAACTCATGTTTGATTCACACAACTTTGCCATACCATTATGAATCTTTTGGAACCTTAGAACACAAGCTTTGTGTATTTTTCATCTTTGTGGAGAGAACTTTGCAACCGAGTGCTGCGTGTCATTGCCGAGGGAGTCTCTACGAAGTGTTATGATTGCGTGTCATTGAGGAGTGTTGCGGTTCTTCCTTTACCGATTAGACTGAGGTTCATGTGGGTTCGCTGCGTGTGCATTCATTGATGTATTTCATTGTAAATCTTGTAAGTTGCGATTTACTCTTTATAGTGAAATAAAAGGTTTTGCCCTGCGGAGATTTTTCCTTAACTTGGTGTCACATGATTTATTTAGTTATGGGTTGACACACACACGCACTTTAGATGCATGTTTAAGGGCTGAAATTTAATAAGTTTGCCAAATTAGAAATTTGCGAAGTTTTTCAATATCACGCATTCTCAAATTGGTATCAGAGTAGGTTATGCTAATTTATTGCGTATTCCTTTTTTTCGCAAAATCGTGTGATATTGATTTTTTGAAAAATCAGTTTTGTGAAAATTCGCATTTTTTCCTATGGAGCACTTATATAATCAGATGCCTATTTTTGATGGGTCTAATTATGCCTATTGGAAAGCTCGTATGAAATCGATTTTAAAATCTATTGACGAGCGGGTTTGGTTGCTTTGCGAAAATGGTTGGACTCCTCCCACGGTCACTGTTAATAACATCACCTCTCTAAAACCCGTGTCAGCCTGGACTGAGGATGATTATAAGTTGTCCAATTTTAATTCCCGTGGTCTGAGTGCTATTTCTGGTGCTATCACTCCTGATGAGTATCACCGAATCATGACGTGCTCCACGTCTAAGGAGGCTTGGGATGTTTTGAAACTGACACATGAGGGTACGAACGCTGTTAAAGAGTCTAAGTTACAAAATCTGGCCACCCAATTTGAGACTATCACCATGTCTGAGTCCGAATGCTTTGATGATTTTTATGTACGTTTGTCGGACATTGTTAACACTAGTTTTAATTTGGGTGAGGTGATTGATAACACGCGTGTCGTTAAAAAGATTTTGAGATCTCTTCCAAAACGCTTTATTCCTAAAGTCACTGTTTTGAACTCTTTGGGAAATCTGAAATCACTTAAGTTGGAAGAACTTGTAGGAGATCTTCAAACCTATGAGATTGACATGTTTCCTAAAACCATTAAGGCTAAGGATAATGGTATAGCTTTAAAGACTCATTTTAAGAAAAAGAAAGGAAAAGGTTGTGAGTCTGATTCTGAGGAAGATGTTGATTTTGATAATATGGCCTTATTTGCGAAAAACTTTAAAAAATTTCTCAACATGAAAAGAAATAATTCTTCTAATAAAAAGATATTTTTTGAGAAAAATAAAAGGAAAGGAAGGGCCAAAGAAAGTGATGAGAGGAATGAATCTGATGAGGAGTGTGAGGAAGATTTAGAGAACATCACCTGTTTTGAATGTGGGGGTAAGGGACATAAGTCGTTTGAGTGTCCTACTTGGCTTAGAAAGAAAGGGAAGAAAGTAGCCATGCCTGCCACACTTAGTGATGATGAGGGAGATGAGTCAGATAAAGGGTTAGGACATGGGATGGCTGTCGCCTTTTCTAGTCGTGTTAGCACACCCAGTTTGTCTCACAAAAGTGCACACGAGAGCGATAATAGTGATTCATGTTCTTCGAGTGAGGGAGAAAGTGAAAGTGAGAGTGGAGATGAAAGTGATCTCCAAAAATCTTTTAGAGATTTGTACACCGAGACCTTGAAAACAAAGAAGTATAATCGAGATTTAGGTCGTCGAGTTTTAAGTTTGGAAAGAGAAAAAGAGGTTTTGAGAAAGGAGAAGTTTGATTTGACCAACACGGTGTCTTATCTAAAGACACGTGTATCCCAACTCGAGAGTGATCTCGAACGTGCCCGGGAGGTCAAAGTCAAGTTTGAGAACGCAACTAAGAAGATTGAAAAGGTGGTTCTTAAGGGTAAAGGTGAGAAGTTAGGAATAAGTCATGACGGTGCTTCTACTTCCCAATTAGCACTCGAGCCTGTTTCCACTTTAGTGTTAGATTCACGAAAGTCTCACCCTAACCCACCTAGGCGTCCCATTCCTATTAGGAGAGTGCGTCCTAGTGATTTTGAGCGAGGTGTTACTAGGCCTATTTATGTTTGTTCACATTGTAAGAGGAGAGGTCACCTTAAGGAATTTTGTTTTAAGTTGGGTTATGTGTCATGTTTTTCTTCTGCACGTGTTTCTGGCACACATGCACCCACACATGATACTTTACATGCTCCCGGTGACTACATGAGAGAGTTTGCACATCTAGGTGATCAAGTTAAGTTTTTAGTCAAAACTTCACACGATTTGATGGAGGTTTTTCATAAGTTGTCACCACCTTTGGAAAACCCCTCCGCACCTAATGATTGAGGTATGACTTTTTTACTGGAATATGATGTTTTTCATAATGTCATCATTTGCCTATTGCTAGTATGTATCATTTGTGTATATATTTTTTTTAAAAATTTTAAGAAAAGCACAAAAAGATTTTATTTTTTAAAAAATCCAAAAATATTTTTTCTTTTGTTTTGCACCTTTTCTGGATGAGCATTTAAGATAGCCAAGTCACAACTTCATTTCATATATCCATGTGACTGTTTGGTAGAGATTTGAGACGCTACATCATTTCATCCATGTGCTTAACATTGAATGGAGTCCTTGAGATGTAATTATTGATATCTTCCTACATGTTTGACTCCTATATCCTTTAATGAACACATGCACGGCTATATTTGATTATTGCACTTGTCTATCACATATTGGCTTGAGTGTTTCTATCTCAATTCTGTCTATACAATGAACAATATGCGATAAAACTTGACAAGATTGGATTGCATGTAAAAACCGTTTTGGTGAGACTGTGTGTATATTTTCATAATGGGGAGGGGCTGCGAAAGTTGATTCCTATCCTTTGAGCAAAAGCCACTGTTAAAATGGACCTAAAAAATGGAGGAATTTTAATATCCGAGGTCCTAAGAGGTTAAAAGATCCCGAAAAAAAAATTGATTAGGCAATAAAAAGCAATTCATGCCAAAGCTAGGCCATTTGGGTTTCACCATCAATTCTCCAAAGTTTGAGAATTTAGTATACCTCTATTATAATATAAATCTGAGGGAGTTTGGTTGGAGAATGAAAAACGGTTTTGCACTTCCTTGAACGTCCTGAAAAAGCATGAAAACATTTTGGACGTTATTGGTGTAGAAATCACTTGGAGCTTTAATTTGTTGATTTAATTTAGTCAATATCTTATATTGCATCTCTTTTACACCAAAGGAAGCCTTTGAGTTCATTCGTTAGGAATATCCAATATTCATCGTGCACATATGTCATGTTTGTATGCATTGATTTTCCTATCGAATTTTGATCACACCCATTCATTTACGCTTTCACCGACTTGGTTGTTTTGTGTTCATTCATGGTGTGATTTTTGCCTTGTGACACCCCGGTACTTGGTTGCATGATTTATTTCTCTCATTTGTCTATTTGGGGACATCATAAAAAGGGGGAGAATGAATTATCTTATTATGGGGGAGTTTTGAAATTCTGTGATTCATCTTCAATTTATATATGCATATGTTTATCTCATTTCAAACTCGATACGTCACTTGCTATTTGCTTTGTCTCATGTGTGTAGGTACAATCCCATGTTGCACACCCTGATGAGAAAAGCATTGAGATTTCTGATTATTTGAAGAACAAGCGATGAAGTCTTATACATTTGATCCTTTTCAGTTTTGGGTTCATGGAAGGGTAGATTTGTATAGGCATATTATTTTTTGATAATTCGGATTTTTTATGTTTGTTTCAGCATAGACATAGGGGGAGATTTGTAAGGACATTTTTGTCAAACATACTTGTATATGTCATTAGCCGTAACACCGTTGCAAAGATTCAAAGTCCATTCATCATCAACGGAATCCGAAGATCAAAAGAAAGGAAGAATTCAGAAATCCAGTTAGCCGGGCCGGTCCGCCTGAAATTAAAACGAACCGATTCGCTGAGACCCGGATCGGACCGCCCCAGACTGATCCGTCGTGCTCTTTGAAGCCAGTGAGACCCGAACCGAATGCGAACCGAATCATCTTCAAATTAAAATAACCGGTCCACTATCGGACCGATCCCCCTAAGGCCCGGACCGGTCCGCCGAGGATAAACTCTGCCAGATTGTGTAGCAGATTTTTTAGGGTTTTGGCTTCCTATTTAAACCATGTTCGGAGGTTGGTTTTCTTAAGACTTTTAAAAGATAAAATCCAAAGTCCTAATACTCCAAGTCTTCACCTTTTTGAGTTCCCCAACTCATGTTTGATTCACACAACTTTTCCATACCATTGTGAATCTTTTGGAACCCTAGAACACAAGCTTTGTGTATTTTTCATCTTTATGGAGAGAACTTTGCAACCGAGGGCTGCGTGTCATTGTCGAGGGAGACTCTACGAAGTGTTATGACTGCGTGTCATTGAGGAGTGTTGTGGTTCTTTCTTTGCCGATTAGACTGAGGTTCATGTGGGTTCGCTGCGTGCGGATTCATTGTTGTATTTCATTGTAAATCTTGTAAGTTGCGATTTACTCTTTATAGTGAAATAAAAGGTTTTGCCCTGCGGGGATTTTTCCTTAACTTGGTGTCACATGATTTATTTGTTTATGAGTTGACACACACACGCACTTTAGATGCATGTTTAGGGGCTGAAATTTAATAAGTTTGCCAAATTAGAAATTTGTGAAGTTTTTCAATATCACACATTCTCAGTTGTTTCTGAATAAGGGATAGTAGTTGACCCGGGTAAAGTGTTAGCGGTGAGGGAGTGGGGACAGGCCACGACATCAACGGAAGTACATAGTTTATTGGGATTAGTCGGATACTACATGAGATTCATTCGAGGGTTCTCCAAAATAGCGGGTCCCTTGACGAACCTGACTCGTAAGAGGGTACCATACGTTTGGGACGATGCTTGTCAACTGGCTTTCGAAGAGCTGAAAGACAAGCTTACTTCAGCATTGGTCCTTACTTTACCTAAGCCATGCGTGGAGTATCTAGTTTACACTGACGCCTCTTTACGGGCACTTGGGGGAGTACTTCAATAGGAGGAGAAGGCTATAGATTTTGCCTCCCGCAAGCTTAAGCCGCACGAGAAGAACTACCCCACACTTGACCTAGAGTTAGCATCGATCGTCTTTGCATTGAGGATATGGAGAGACTACTTATTGGGGGAGAAATTTCACTTGTTCACAGACCACAAGTCACTGCAGTACATGTTCACTCAGCGAGAGTTGAATATGCGTCAGCGCAGGTGGTTAGAGTTTGTGAAGGACTATCAGTTCGACATATAGTACCATCCGAGAAGGCCAACGTAGTTGCTGATGCATTGAGCCATAAATCGATAGACGATGTAGTGGACGTCTGGAAAGCAAAGTGGAAAGAGTCAGGTCACCAGGACACAGTATCCCGTTCCTTCATATCTGTCGTGACAGTGACACCTGAGATTGTTACAAGGGTAATACAGGCAGAGACAGCAGACCCATTTTTCCAGGAGAAGATTGTACGACTTTTAGCTGAGGGTGCTGAGTCCTATTCTGTTAGTTCCGATGGAGGTTTGAGGTTTAATGGGAGAGTGGTGGTTCCCGAAGGAGCAGACTTACATCATGCAATGATGACCCATTCTCACGGGTCCCGATTTACGATGCATCCTGGGGGAGATAAGATGTACCAGGATATGAGGCAACAATACTGGTGGAGTGGGAGGAAAAAGGACATTACTGAGTTCGTTTCCAAGTGTTCTACCTGCCAGCTGGTAAAGGTGGACCACCAGAAACCATCGGGGTTGCTTCAGCCATTGGAAATACCCACGTAGAAGTATGAGAGTATTTCCATGGATTTTATTACTGTGTTGCCAACATCACAACGGGGCCACGACTCCATCTGGGTGATTGTGGACTGTTTGAACAAGGTGGCTCATTTTCTGTTGGTGCGGACAAACTACATAGCGGGTCATTATGCTCAGTTGTTCATTGCTGAGATTGTCAGATTACATGGGGCGCCCCTGAATATTGTGTCAGATAGAGACAAGATTTTCATGTCGTATTTCTGGGAGAGCTTTTAGGAGGACATGGGTACGGAGTTGAGGTTGAGTTCAGCTTATCACCCATAGATAGATGGACAAACATAGGGTACTAATCAGACGTTGGAGGATATGCTACTCATGTGTGTCCTTGATTTTGGAGGACGTTGGGAGCCACATCTTCCACTAGTAGAGTTCGCTTATAATAACTCTTATCAGTTCACGATTGGCATGGATTCATTTGAGGCTTTGTATGGCAGGCCTTGTCATTCCCCAACGTGCTGGCTAGAGGTGGGGGATAACAAGTTGCTCGGACCATAGGTAATTCAGGAAACCTCCGCTAGGATTGAGATTATCAGGAGTCGCATTCGGGTAGTCCAGGACAAGCAGAAAACCTACGCCGATGCAAAACGGTTCTTTCGAGAGTTTAATGTGGGGGACCAAGTATTACTACGTGTATCTCTTATTAAAGGAGTGATGAGGTTCGGGAAGAAAGGGAAATTAGCCTCGAGGTACGTAGGACCATTTCCCATTATCGAGAGGGTTGGGCCGGTAGCATACAGATTGGGTCTGCCAGAGCACTTACATCGCATTCACGATGTCTTCCACATCTCGTCGTTGAGATGATACCTTCGGGATGACATGGCCAATACCCATATCGCACTTGAGGAGATTGACTTATATCCCGACAGCTCTTACAAAGAAAGACCAGTGGCTATCCTAGATAATAGCGAAAGCATATTGAGGTTAAAGGTAGTCCCACTTGTCCGGGTCCAGTGGGAACATCATAATGTGGAGGAATCCACTTGGGAGCGTGAGGCGGACATGCATGAGAAGTACCCAGAATTATTCTTATCAGGTATACCTTATTTTTCGAATTTCAGGACGAAATTCCGTTATTAGGGGGGGAGTATGTAATACCCCGTATTTTTACAACTTTTAATTTTGGGGGGTTTATTAAATTTAATTAGAGATATTAAATTAATATTAATTCAAAAAATCATTTAAATACTTACTAGCGTGATGAGAGTTTGTAATTATTTTTTTATAAGTTACTTTATGGGTTAAGTAAGTGGTGTAATTATGATTAGTAAAATTATCACGAGAATCTAATTTGATAATTTTGGAAATTTATCGGGACGCACTTGTGTTGTGTCGGGATTAAATTTGGACTATTAAAAGTAAATAAATTATAAGTCACCCATATGGTCATTTTGAGTGCGTCAATGTGTCCGGAAGGGTCGATATAGTCAAAATAATGTACCCGGGGGTTTAGTTTGGGTCTCAGAGCATTTTTAGGCCTAATTAACACCCCGGGAGGGTGTTTTGGGCATCTTACATTTTTGGGCATGAAAACCCATGAAAATTATAAGGGCATATCAGATGGCAAGAGTCATCTTCTAGGGTGAGAATCAACATAAACCAAAGACGTCCATAGGAGAGGAAGAGGAGAGGCTTTCAAGGGGTTCTAGGCCAAGAACTCCGTCGTTTGCACCGCCGTCACCGCCAAACGATAGATCGTGCAACGAGGATCACAACCACACCAATCTCTCCACAAATTTGAACCAAGAATTCTCAGTCAAGTATCTATCTTGCTCTATTTCAGTTAATGTCCAATAATATTAGCCTAGGATTGATTAGGACTAGTTTTTGTGAAAGAAAAACTTATTTTGGAGATTTGAATTCGCATGTCGTATGAAAATAGATGTATTATGGAAGCCCAATTCATATGTAGAGATTGAACCACGAAATTACAGTAAATAAAGAGTATGAAATCGGGTAAAAGAATGGGAAGAAACTGAACAAAAGAAATATTAGGGTTCTTAATGTTTTTATGGATTATGCCCTTTTAATCTGTTATTCATGATAAAAATCCGCATGCTTGACGTAGGAAATCACTTATTTGAGGTTATAATACTTGTAGTATAAATTATTGGGATTTTGGTAGTCAAATATATTATTTTGGATGATTTTGGAAGAGGAAACTCGTAACTGGAAATTCTGCAGATTTGCCATACCTGCTTGATCGATCGATCGACCCTAGAGCATCGATCGATCGATGATTCGATCGATCGAATACCTGCCATCGATCGATCGACCCCTCTTTTATAACTCATATTCCCTTTTTAATAGGTCGTTCTAACTTAAATGATTAGTAATTCTTGGATATTAATGTGATAACATTTTGGGACATAAAGAAGACCAGTAGGACTTTAGGAATATATGGACTCGTTAATATGAGACGAGATTAACATTTCACGGGGGGGTGTTTTACATATAAGAGACAATGGGAATATGTTTTAAAGGGTGAGACTCGTAAGGAAGTTACGTTGTAAAATAAATGAGTACCTACTGAAATTACATTGGGGAAGATAGGAATCCACGAGTGTACTGACCTCTTAGTGACTTGGAACTATACTTCGCCTCATTTTGTACGTGTTTAGTGTTAATACAGTTCGAGAGTGATTCCAAACTAGTATTTCCCTTAGTACGAGTGATACGGGGACTGGATAGCAGAGTATGCTCGCACCATAGATTTTATGTGGGGTGCTGTTAGAATATATATATATATATATATATATATATATATATTTATTTATTTAAATCTGAAATTTGGGAACTACCTACTGTGAATATGGTATGTAAGAAAAGAATAATTATTTCAACTTGGGAATAAGTATTTGAAAAGTATGATATATTACTGAGAAATTTTATTATCAAATATGGCTTATGTGAGAATTGTGTTGTTAAATAAAATTAACCTCCTTAACATTGGAAATTGTCGGCTTGAAACCTTACGAGTAACTTAAGATAAGATAAGTTAAACTATTGAGAATATTAGTGCGATAGGTGTGCACATTATAAGAGAGGTGAGAATTTCTCAAGGTAGTGCCGCACTAATATGTTGGTTGCATTGGCCGGTAAGCATTTTAAATACTTGCTAAACTAATTTTAAACTGTTTTACAATCGGGCTCTGACCCGTTTTTTATTTTCTCTTCTCTCTGGTATATATATGTATATATTACAGGTGCCCAGCCACAGGGGCGTCGTGCATAGGATCCTTTGGAAGGAATGCACTGCAGCTTAGGTGGGAGTTACAGGCCTCTTGCTTAGACGACCTCATTGTTGATTCCACTTCTAGCACTATTTATTCAATTGGGCATGTGTCGCCCTTTTCCATTATTCAGTTGTTTTATCGGAGATTGTGATTCCTTTATTTCGAGTATTTATACTTTGGGATTTATTACTGTCAGGATGTTTTCCTTTAAGTTTTAAAGTTGGAATTAATTAGTTGGATGTTTAATTGTTTGGATTATATGTTCCATTATAGTTGTCGTGTGATTTTTAAACTATGAATTATGTAAAGGTTTAAATGTTGGTTTTTAAAATAAAATTTGGAAATTGATGTCTAAAAATGGTTTTGACACTTAGCTTAATTATTAGGGTGTTTAATTGGAAAAGTTATTGTTACGACAGTGATGCTAAGAATGAACCAACGGTTCACCTTGATTATAATTTAATAAAGGACTAATCACCTGGTATTTTATTAGGCGGGGTGTCACACCAGGTTGTCTGCCCTCTCCTCCCTCAGCTTTACTCCCTCCCCTACTGTTGCTGCCAAAGCAAAGTAGAGAAACAACCCTTCTTCACGCTAGACTGGACCACGAAGCAGAAGCAGAAGCAACCAAGCCCATCCAAGCCCCCCTTCCTTTCTTTGAGTATGTTTTTTTTGTAAGAGATCTCATCTCATTATCATTAGTTACTTTTTTTACTTGCTAGCTATTAATAGATCTGATTAGTTTTTTGTTGTTATGCTTAAAATTAAAAGTATGCTGAAATTAGTTTTAGTTTAGTTGTTATGGTGAATTTTCAATTAGTTATTAGTATGCTGAAATTTTAATTAGTTGTTAGTATGCTGAAATTTTATTTGTTAGTATACTGAAATTTTAATTAGTATGTTGAAATTTAATTTGTCCCCAAAATTAATTGTTGCTGAATTTTGTATTAAACTTTAATTTTAGTTAGTAAGTAAAAAATTAATTTAAAATATTATATGTATGAACTTTGGTTGTTAGAAAATGTTAGTTTATGACGTAGGGGCTAAAAACTAGTGAATATTAACCACAAGATTTTTAGGTTCAAAAACTGCAAAACAAGTAAAACCAACCCAAAAAAATTTGAAAAATTCCCGCACCCACAAATCGAAAATCCTGGGTCCGGCACTGCTTGGTGTGAGGTGTTGAACCTATAGATAGAAAAAGAGAAGAATGAGACCTTAATCTTACTAAAAAAATACCCAAATTTGTGGAAGCCAATATGCTCCATTCCTGTGATAGTTACTATCACCCTTTGTGGCCAAAAATCTTATGAATTTACTAACAATTTACAGCACTGCAAAACACAAATGGACTTTTAAAACAGCAAAACAATAACAATATATTTGACGATGAATTATAGCTAAAAGGAAAACATAATGAAGTAATATTTCAAAAAAAATCCATAAGATTTGAAGTAAAAGCCCTAAATCACTAAAATTGAACGAAACCACGTTAAAAGCGACACAAAAATGAAAAATAAATCTGAACCTAAACAAAAAAGTAGAACCAATGCTTTTTTGACTTTAGCCCGTCTCCTAAGATTTTTTTAGGTTTCCATCCCATGTATTTTTAAAATTGTCTTAAGTCCCATAACCATCCAAAACTACTCGTAACTATCCATCTTTCTTTATGCAAAAATGACATTTATCCCATGGTGGTTACAATAGGACGAACAACTAAAAAAAACATGGGAGTGAATACAAAAAAATCTTTAAAAATAGTACTAAATACTTAAAATCTCTAAAATCATAACAAAATAAGAAAATCCAATGTCATTCAAGTATTATATACAGTAAATCCAATAAAGTTTCAAGTCCCAAAGAAAGTTTGTGAGAGAGAGAGAACATTTGAATGTCAAACAATGAATCTTGAAAATAAATTACTCAGGTCTACAGAAACAAAAATAAAGAAATATGTGAGGTGTATCAATTTTATGTATATCTGTATATAGCAAGAAAAGGTTACACGTTTGCTTCCATGAAATCACCTGCAAAAAAAGAAATAGAAACAATGAGCGAGAAATGGAATAGCCTTTATCTCAATTATTGATTTGGATCATGTGGAAAAATATGAGAAATTGATGTGCTTTTACATTTTTACAATTCAAAAAATTTCCTATCATATTATCTACATACTGTAACTGAAATTATTTTTATAAAAACATATTTGTCAAATCCATTTTATCAAAATGAACCTCAAGGAAATCTATATAATCTATATAAAAACTGTAGACCCAATTCGTGTGAGGCTGACACATGGAAGTAATAAAGGAACAAATCTTATGATGCTGACACATGGCAATAAGTCATAAAGGCTTACTAGCATTTATCATCAATGTTTGTTTCTCCCTCTTTCATGGATTACGCTGCTCCACAGTTTCCAACTCATCTAAATGTTCACATTTATGTACTTACAAATATGCCTACATTCATGTACTTACAAATATGCCTACATTCATGTACTTATAAATATACATCTAGTTCATCTCCCCCTGCATCTAATAGATTCCCTTCCTAATGGTTAAAACACAAATTTGGGAGTTGATGTCAAACCTCTACGGTGGAACACGGCTCAATAAAACAAAGGACAGTTGGCCTAATAAAATAAAAGATAGTGCTTTATTCTCTTTATTTGCTTTCTCCAACTCATATCTTTATTTTTCATTTCTTCTATTTTGAATTTGTTGTATTGGAGCAGGTGGTATCTTGAAAGACTGTCATCATTTTAAAGGTAATATAATCCAACACTTTCTCTTATCTTTTATTTATGTTCTCTTTTAGTCACCATGTTTAAGATGATTTTAAACACTAACGAAAACTACTAATGTAAAATTGCTATATATTATTTAATTATAGGTTTTTATTATTAATAACTTCAAACAACAAGTAAAGAAAAATGACATCACACGAAGTTCGTGTGGTCCTAGACCGTCAGAACATAGAACCCGTCAAAACATATTCATCTAATTTTGTGTTTGATGATTTTAAATTATGTCATGTTTTTTGGAAGGAAGTGGAATGGAAGCAATTCATCGAGTTTCAAAACCTATAATTCTATATTTAGGTGACGGTATTAAAATTTATGAATTTGAAAGCTTTAATATATACAGTTTCAATACATTTACCTATTTTTGGGTGTCAAAATGGGAGATTTTGTTGTTAGAAGCTATTTCAAATAGTGTGAAATAACATCTAATAATAATTTTTTTTGACTTTCATACTTTAGAAATACTGTTGGTTTTTTTTATTGTTATCTAGAGTTTGGATGTGCATTTCATTTTATTTTGTTTTTTTGGAACTAGGTTGTTAGCGTTGATTTTTTTTCCTAATGATTTTGACTGTTGAATGTTGTTTGCACTTTTGTGTCAACAAATCTGAAATTTGGTTTCATTTTTTTCCCATACGTTAGATCCTAATGACTCATACCTTTTCATATGATTTTTGGATTTTTTTAATTGTAAATCATGGTTTAAGAATTGAGTTTTTCATAATTTATTATGTATACAGTTTATGTTGGTAGTTCCAGTTTATTTTGCCTCGATTCACTCTTTTTTTAGAAATGAAAAGACTCCATGTATTAATTGGGTGCATACATCTGTATAATCACTTTCGTTGGTTTTAACAAAAGGGTGGTCTCCAAGCAACATTAAACTGTATTTTAACTAGCTACAATCGTTAAAGTACAAATGACCTTTCGTTTTTAAACGGTGGACAAGTGAACTATTTTACGTGCATATAAGTGCATGCAATTGAGTTCGTTTACTTTTCACGACACTACTGCTTAAAAAATGGAGTTCAAGCTTAATTGATTGTTTTTTTACACCAATTATGCTTTGTATATGTATTAGTGTGCAAACAGGTCTGCAGACGATGGTTAAGGCGCATGGGACTGCTGAGGCAGCCAATGATGCTATTGGCTTCACTTTGAAGGTAACATATAATTTTTTCAGTCATTAGATAAATAAATTTACTTCTTTTAAATGGTTATAATCATTTATAAATTATTCGCCACGCATCGCGTGTCCTACATGCTATATTAATTTAAAATTCTATCTCCTTTCATTCATGAAATATATTATGTGAAAAAAGACACAATAACAAAAGAATAATGCTTTCCTAAATTCGGCCACGCATCGCGTGGCCTTCATTCTAGTCTATAGTATATAATAAAAATTACAGACCTAAATTATATGAGATTGACATGTGGCAAATGCATTAAATGTCATTTAAGTTCACTTCTTCCAATGAGATTAATGATAAGTTCTCTCTCTTTTGTTTATCTCACACTATCTCTTTCTCTTCATCTTCCCAAAAAAGATAATTAAAAGATGAACTTATTGAAAAGGCAAAACCCCCACTCTTTTGTTTCTCTCTCACTATCTCATTTTGTTTCTCTTCCAAAAAAAAGGCAAATAAAGGCTTAACCAAAGGCAGAACCCGTGAACCAAATCAGTGGTTACCCAAGATTGAATTCCAATTAATCTTGCCTCACAAGTACAACCAAAGTTTAAAGACCCAATAGCAACAAACCCTCCAACGCCGGATAAACAAGAGGATCCATTTCTTTTGTATCTCAATTATAAAGTGGGTATCATTTTTCTCTAGATTGACAACCTGCTCTCTTATTTCTTTCTCTAATCTTTCACTATCTAATCTATCATCCCATGGTTTTCCTTTTTGAAGATCCTGTAAACTTGTTGTCTTCTATTCAAATAAGTATTAAGGGTTTGATTTCATTGAAATCATGAACTTAACAGGACAGCATCAGACATGTAACCTTGAATGATGCAAGCCCTTGTCTTGAACCTTTTTTCACAAGTCCAGCATTTAATCATGGTTATAAAAATGATGTCCTCGTCGTCTATTTTGGTGAGTATTCTAACTATTTTTTTAACTTTTACACTATTAATTAAATTGTTAATTCTTGGCTGGGGATGAAGATTGAGATAGTATACGACATTGATCGAGAGGCTCATGAGGAATGAGGAGCACTTACCAAATAATAATGTTTTTATCTCATTCTGAAGAGAAGGATGTTAGTTATAATTTTTTTTCCCTCCCAATTATGTCAATATATATAACCATATTTGAAAGCCCCCAATTTTAAAATGGGAGAGGCTATTAGCACTCCTAAAATTCTTCTAACACTCCAATTTTTTTATCAAATGTCAATCATGCCCTTGCATTTATAAATTTAAATTTTCATTTTTTTTGCTTTCAATTAAAACAAATATATATGAAAAATAATGAAAAAATTTATATTATTTATAAAAAAATATTTTTTTTTATAAAAACCTGTTTTTAATAAAAATATATTTTTTTACTTTTCATAACTGTTTTAAAAAAACATTTCAATTGTTTAAATAAATGGTTATCTATTTTTTTTTATTGAAAACTGTTTATATAACATAAAAAAATTATATAAAATAAAAACCGTTTTTTACAAGACACTGTCAAATAAAAGCGACACGATACCCCCCGACACGAAATTTTATTTTTTTGAAAAACAATTTCCAAAAGTGAGACGACATAATTTTTTTTTTAACTAACACGATCTAATTAAAACGTAACAGGACACGACATGAAATTTCATTTTTACCTAACACGAATACGGCTCAAATAAAAGTGACACGACACAAACACGACTTCGTTGAAAATCATGTTGTGTCGCTTTTACTTGGCGATATTTGCGTTTTGTAAAAAAAAAAAAAATCGTATTGTGTCGCATTTTAATTCAATCGTGTTTGTGTTTGTGGGTTGAATAAAATATATTTTATCGTTTTCTTTAATATTTGTACAAGTTCATTCAATGAATTGACAATTCATTCATTAATTGATTTACACTTTAGTATTCACTCATTTTTTTATCCAACACAAACGCAATCTAATTACAAAACTATACGATACGAGATGATATGAAATTTAATTTTTTACCTAACACAAACACGACTCAAATAAAAGTGACACGAAAAGATGCAAACTCTTATTTTTATAATCAAATCCGTACACGATCCAATTAAAATGCGACACGACACATCACAATACATAATCTTTTTATTTTAACAAGACACGACCTAAATAAAAGTGACTCGATACACCCCTGACACAAAATTTTATTTTATTTATCTACCACGATCTAATTAAAATGTAACACGACACGATAGAAATAAAGTTTTTTAAACTAGTGTTGAAATAAAGTCTTGTGAAGTTTTGCTTCCTATGCCATGTCGTGTTACTTTTTTTTTAAAATTGTGTTTATGTTACGTAAAAAAAATATATTACGTATCGTGTCGTGTCACTTTTATTTGAGCCGTGTTCGTGTTAGGTAAAAATGAAATTTTATGTCGTGTCGTGTTACATTTTAATTAGATCGTGTTAGTTAAAAAAAATTATGTCGTGTCACTTTTGAAAATTGTTTTTTAAAAAAATAAAATTTTGTGTCGGGGCGTATCATCTCGCTTTTATTTTGCCGTGTCTGGTTAAATTAAAAAAAAAATCATTTTCTTGTTATTAGAAATCATTCTTTGTGGAAATCATTTTATTTGGTGAAATCATTTTTTTAAATCAGTTTTTACGATTTTTCTTTGTCAAAAATTATTTTTGTTGTTGAAAATTATTTTTTTTAACTAAAATTATTTTTTTCCTTAAATCTATTTTCTTTAATTTTTGCTAGAAATCATATTTTAAAAATACCTATTACTATTGGTCCAATTTTTTTCTTTAGATTTTCCAATTTCTTAAAATTCTTTTTATGTAATTTTTTGAAATTTTAAATAAGTTGTTTTAATTTCCAAATACTAAAATTCTTATTTTGTTAAAAAAAGAATTCGTATTTATTAATTTTAATATATATATATATATATATATATATATATATATATATATATATATATATATATATATATATATATATATATATATATATATATATATATATATTAATGACAATTTACTCATTAATTGATTTACACTTTAGTGTTCACGCCTTTTTTTTATCCAACACAAACGCAATTTAATTACAAAATTACACGATAAAAGATGATATGAAATTTAATTTTTTACCTAACACAATTAAAATGTGAGATGATACGAGATGATGTGAAATCCGTACATAATCCAATTAAAATGTGACACGACACATCACGATATGTAATCTTTTTTTTAACAAGACACGACGTAAATAAGAGCGATACGATGCACCCGACACCAAATTTTATTTTTTAACTAATACGATACGACATAAATCTTATTTTATTTTTTTATATAGCACGATCTAATTAAAACGTAACACGATACGAATGAAATAAAGTCTTTTAAACTAGTGTTGAAAAAAAGCCTTGAGAAGTTTTGCGTGTCATGTTACTTTTTTTTTACGTCGTGTTTATGTTACGTAAAAAATGATATTTTGTATCGTGTCGTGTCACTTTTATTTGAGTCGTATTCGTGTTAGGTAAAACTGAGATTTCATGTCGTGTCGTGTTACGTTTTAATTAGATTATGTCAGTTTAAAAAAAAATTATGTCGTGTTGTGTCACTTTTGGAATGTGTTTTTAAAAAATAAAATTTTGTGTCGGGACGTATCGTGTTGCTTTTTATTTGATCGTGTCTTGATAAATAAAAAAAATATGATTGGAGCTTTGTGATATTTGTTTTGTTTTTAAATAGTAAAGTATTTTAAAAAATAACATAAAACTAATGTGGAAGAAAGTTTGCATTTTATTAAAAGGACAAATTTGTCATTTGATTTTGTATTGGAGTGCCATCAGATTCTTATGGAGTGGCAATAGCCGCTCCCTTTTAAAATTCTTATAAAAATATATTTCCTTTTTATAAAATTGATGCGGAAGAGATGTGATGGTTCAACTTAAAACAAATTTTAATTTCTTAAAAAAATGATGGTTCAATAAAACAAATAAACAAATTTTAATTTCTTTCCAAAATTAAAATTAAGCAAAGTGAAATTAGGTTAATCCATTAAAACATTTTCACTTAAACCATTATAATTAACACAAGTCCTAAAAAATTTGCCTAAGTCATATTTCTCAATTTAATCAATATAGGCCAAACCAAATTTTAACATATTAAATTGAAGACTTGAATTAACTAAACATTACCCAATATTTAATTTCTCACCAAATTAAACATGTAGTGATTAAAACCAAATTTTATATTGAATTACCTAAGAATGTGCTCTTGGTGAGTATATCAAGATAAAATAAATAATAAATCACTACGCCGCGATGTACGAGGAATAACCCACAATGGGAAACAACCTCGGATGTCCCTAGCCTCAAATCCACTGAGTACGGAATTTACATTTACAAGACAGATGACTTACTTCCTCAACTCGAACTCTCTCAAGACTTGACGTGTCATCTTGTAACCACCTTTTCCTAGCGGATAACCACGGAGCTCCACTGCGATCTCGGACTCACCGATCGGACAATAGGTACACCGTCAGCCACACATGGTGCCTTTTACCATGTGAAAAACCCGCAGCTAAATAATTCTTCTTCTTCGAGGGATTTAGAAGAAAACCCAAACTTCTCTTCAAATGGTAGAGATAAACCGGTGCCAAAATGCTCCAAGAAAAGTATATGTATATATGAACTTGGAAGAAACAAATATGGGTATAACTAAGTGTTTAAAGGATTTTTCTTTAAGGAAGAACACTCAAACTCATGAACTTTTTCTTGGAAGAATCAACTCTCAAAAATCTCTCTAGGAGTTAGTATGGTATGAAAAAGTTAAAAGAAAAAGTTGGCTTCCCGCACGTTGATATTCAGCAAAAAGTTAGTGGGGTAAACAAGTGGAAAACATGGGAAAAAACTGCTAAAAACTCCCATAAAATTTTTTCGCCTGAAATCTCATTCGAACGAGGCTTCTAACGAAGTTCCAGTGTGAACTCGTTAGAATCTCTTTGAAAATATCGTTTGAACATAAGGTTCGTTCAAACGACATATCGAACGACATTCCAATGGCCTATTCTGGGAACTCATTGGCAAACTTGATCGAACGACATCTGGTTCGAACGAAAATCTTGTTCGAACGACATTTCGAACGAACTTTTAAAAAGTTTAGAAATTCTCATTTTTAGCCCATAAAACTTTATAAACTTTATTTAAAGTTTTAATTCATTCTTTCTGAAAACAAAACACAATTTTAATAAAACTTAACACCCATTATAAAAACGTTCCAAGCTCCTATATATATATGTAATGCATTCATACCTTGGGAGCATGGAACCACTATTGATGACATAGAAAATGAGGCACTTAAACTCGAAATTTTGATGAATCTTTATACACTTGGTCGCTATGTCTTCAACACACACGTCATAGGCTTGAAGGATGATCAATATACTATATCCTATGACTCAAACGTTTTTGTCCGGAATTGAGCCAAAACTACAAAGGACTCAATTGGAAATTTGTGTCCTTACAATATTTTTATCGGGTTGGTTTTATTTTTTACTTTTTCTTTTATGTACATTAAACTAACAACAATGTTAATTTTCCATGATAGCAAATATGCGTATTAGGAAAACGAAATAGAAAAAAGAGAAATTGTTATTCTAAGGCGGAAACTTAAGGATCGAGAACGTAATTAGGTATGATGTATTAGACAATATTTTGAGCTTTCAGATTCTCTCTTTTAAATGATGGAATTTCCATTTTATTTTGAAATATCAATTGGTATTGAGGAAGCTTTCAATTGCTTTGTGTAAGTATTAGTTTAACTAGGTGTATAACAAATTATTAGATACAAAATAATCATGAAATTTTAATTCTTTCATACTAATGAAATTAAGTATTTTGTTGTACATCAAGTATGAGAAAAGCTAAAGGAAGATTCTAAAATATCTAAGCTCATTCATTCTCCCTTTTTGTAATTAAGGATAGTTTTTTTTCTCTCTTAATTTATAGTTGTTTATCTCAAGAAATGGCCTTTTGAAATTTCACTATAATTTTACAAAGTAACGTCAAATTAATAGAAATTTATATATTGATATATTATTAAACTTTATTGACTTGCTAAAATAGAAAAAAAAATTTATATTTTCGGTCACGCATCGTGTGGCCTGCATGCTAGTAACTAAATATAATTTCGGTTCCTCTTCTTAGAGAATTGACACGTAGATTGCATTTAAGACTAAAGAAACGAACCATATTCTCTTAATCTCCGAGAGCCAATATGATATCTCCAATCGTGACTTTTTTGATTCTCATCCTCTCTCTAGAAGCTAAAAAGTTTCTCTCTTAGTTATTAATTACCTATATTCTCTCTGTTCATCTTATTTCTCTGGGCACCAAACCCACCAGTTCCATATCCCTTCTTCCATTGACGAGACCCAAATCAGAGCTCAGGTATTATTAACAACAAGACAACACGTAGCAAATCCAACTGGTAAACTTCAATATTACTGATTTATATTGCAACCTGTGATTTCATATATGTATTCGTTACCTGTGTTACTTTAATTTTGAAATGAACTGTGAAATCAACTTATGCTGCGACGACCGTTACACAACTGTGAGAAGGGGTTTGGAATGGGTGGGGAAAGGGAGAGGGTTTGGAACGGGTGGGTTTTCTACAGTTTTTTTGTTGAGACTTACTTTCGTTGTTTTTTTCATTTCTTTTTGTCAATACTAAAAACATCAACATTTTGGATTTTCATTCAATGGTTAATTTTTTAGATAATTCAAAAGATAAACAAATAAAAATAAAAATAAAAGTGTGTCCCCAAAGCTGGAAAATGGTTTCTTCAATTTGGAAGTGATAATGAGATCCAAAATTGACTGGCTAACAAAATAATAATGTCTTATGTATTGTTATCATTTTTTCGTTCATAAAAAAAAGATTAATAGAGCTAATGTTGAACAGAACAAGTGTTTTAAGATGAACACAGTCTCTTTGGTAAATTAAATGATAAAAGGAATTGAGGACTTAAAGTTTTTGGTTAGTAGTAATGAGATAAATATGACAAGGCAATTGTGTCAAGATGAGGCACCTTAGTCTTTATACCCTTTTTTTTCCTTTCTCAATAGCCTCATGGTAGTGCCACATAAGCTAAAAAAGGCACGTAGAATAAGTTGTCAAGCTATATAGTATATACCCCATATCTAATAACCAAACTTCAGCTTGATGCTACTGCAATATTGTTCTTGAACCTTTTTATCATTCCCTGAAAATGATAGCAAATGTTGTTTATTCTCCTTGAAATTGGAGGCAGATTGTTTGGTGTGTCCAAGTTTTTGTAAGATTTTTTTAAATTGGACATAATTCTAGCAAAGTTCTACTTCATATCACAACAAAATAATATTTTTAGCAGAACATATCATCGTTCCCAACAATTTTCATTACTTTGAATGGATCATCATAAAACTGATATGTGTAGTGAGAATTTTAATACTAGATTCATTTTTTACTAAGAATGTTTCTTTTTTTTGTTTCTTTCAATTGTCTAAACTCAGTTTATTCTATTCAAAGTTTAGTTCTTCACTCTTATCATAACTGTTTTTGGATAGTTTTATGCATTTGAGGGATTTATTGGACTCCATTGAAGTGCTTGAGAATTTTAGTAAATCTATCTTCTCTCGATGATACAACCATTTTCGGCATCGCAAAAATTTGAAATAATTTATCATGGATTATATTTTTTTGTTCACATTATGTTTGTACAAACTATAAGTCGCTCGAGCATCGCGCCGGGTTTAAAACTAGTTATATGAAAACTTCACATTCTACACTAAATTTAGCCATTATTATTGACCCTAAGAGCATCCACAATGGGGATGCTTAAATCCAAGAAAAATTATAACTCTGCGAATTTCGCGCGCTGCAATGGTGGATTGAGGTGGACAAATTCAATAGATGAATTTATAAGGATTCTCTAAGCTTGCTGAACGGCTACTGAATTCGTAAAGCTCCATGTGAACTTCATTTGTTCATAGGAATCCCTATGAACTTTTGAAATTCATTGGAACTCATACGAACAAATAAAGTTCGTAGCAACTATAAATAATTAATTTTTATTACATAAATTGGGTTCTTACGGACTACATTTATTTGTAATAACTCCTACAAATAAATGTTGTTCGTAAGAAAAATTATTTTTACTTCCTATGAACAACATTTGTTCGTTGGAACTCATTTTACCATTTCCCCTTATCTCACCACTGTGAGAAGACACTTACGAGGAAAGACAAAACCCATTTCTAATTTGTAAATATGCCTTTCATCCTTCTCCCCCATTGTGCATGCTCTAATGAGAAAGCAACCTAAATAAATAGATGAAATTGAAAATTATTTATTAAATAATAATATATTGGAACGTGATAACACTAAATTTTCGGCATATATGTTTTTGGGATAAAGGCTTCTACCTTAACTACATAACCTCATTTTTTCTTTCGTAGAGCATACGCCTGTCAATGGATAGAATATTATTCGAATCCGAATCCGAAATCCATTAATTTAAATGGTTATGGATCATGCCTAAAATCTGATTACTTAATTACTCGATTATCCGATTATTTGTTTATTAAATGGAGAGAATTTGGATTCATATACTCCGATCTGTTAATAATCCGATCCGATTAATATTTTTAATGTGTATATATATAATATATTTTAATTAATATATATTGTATTTATTAATATTTTAAATATATAATATAATAGTTATAATATTATATAAAAAAAATCCCTCATATAAAAGGAAAAGGACAAATATATACGGCTTCTAAGAGTTGAAAATTAAAATGTTGCAAATCAAGTGGTCAAAAGTATATGTTTTGACATATCATTATTTATTTATTTAATGAAAATTATTATAAAAAATAAATAAAAAATAATTTTTCGGATAATCGGATCGGATTCGAATCCGTTTAACATAAACAGATATGGATTTAGATTCCTAATAGTTAATCCGATAGATAATCGGATCGAATCCGAATTCGTTTAACATAAACGGATATAGATTTGGATTTTCCTGATTCATTCCAAATCCGATCCGTTTATAGGTCTAGTAGAGAATATTTTAATTCCTATAAACCTCTACAAGTTTTCATTGCTTACCACTCTTCCTCATGAACTACTTATATTTGGGGTCCCCTTGAGTTTTCTCTTTCTTTAATTATTATTAAATGTGTCACTAAAATTCAAAATGATGTTTAGAGTATAAAAGAAAAAATAAAAGGGGAATTAAATGGTGGATAAAGTTATATGTCTTTTAAAAGTTGCACCATCAACATTTGAAATCGACAATAACGGGGTGTGAAAGTATCCATAACATTTCCATTTTCATTGAATGTTAGCATTCATAACATGTGACATATAAGTAATTCACTGCTTAGTTTATCATGTATTATATTACTAGAATATTTTTTTTATATTATTAAGTAAGTTCAACCCAATTTTTATTTACTTCATTAAAATCATTTTTTTTGGAAAAAAGGGCAAATCAACCCATTGTTTTGTCTTACAAATATACTCATTATTTTATATTCAAAACAAGTTGTTTAATTTCTTTATAATTATAAATAATATTTTTTTTCCTCAAATGTGGGTTATTCATGTTAGCAAACCTTAGGTTACTAGAGTGTAAATAAAAAATTGCATAATCAATTTTTAGTTTTTCATTTTGGATGTTAGATTGTCAATTGATCCTTCATTTCCATTCTTGCATTGGGTATTGGACAATAAACTACATTTTTTCACTAAAAATTGAATTTTAAATATCCAAAGTACGGCAGTACAAAGTTAAATTTAAAATGTACATAGTCCAAATTAACCAAAAATTCCCTTTGTGAATTCTTAACAAAATAATGTATAAACTTGGACCAAATTCAAAGTGACAAAATTTATATTTCTTGGAAAATAATTTTTTACAAGAACCTAAGGGGGGAAGAGAACTTTTGTCTGTTAGGCTAAAAAATGAACGTGACATTAGGGCAGTTAGGTTGAACTACTAATACTGATATTTTTAGAACCTAAAAATTACAATATATATATCAACGTTCTAAAAAACGCAGGACGTGACTAAGTCGTGGACGCTAAGCCTTAAGCCTTAAAAACCTAGGCAGGCTTAGGCTCAAAAAGGCATTTAGGCATTTTTTAATATATTTAAATATTTTTTAACCATAACACGGCTATTATAAATATTAAAATTGTACCTACCTTAAAAATATGTCTAAATAGTTGCAAATTAAAATACTATTGATTGTTTTGGACAAGATATTGGTCCGGTTTGTAAAAAAAGTCTTTAAAAGGCGCTATCATTTCACTAAAGAATTTTTGTTTTAAAAAAAAGTGTGTCTTAGGGCTTTTACCAAGAATAAGGGGTAAAAGGGTTAAGGCGGGGCGGCGTTTCTCCCAAGCCTTAAGCCTAGGCGCGCTTTTTAGAACACACACACACACACATATATATATATATATATATATATATATATATATATATATATAATAAGGAGTAGAAGTGTGACACTATTCCATAAGTTGATAAGCTAATTAGGGGCTGGGATTGATTCTAAAAAAGTGGGATCCAATGGTTTAGATAAAAAGAACCATCCTTTCCTTATTTGTCCCTTTGTTATATGATTTTCCCCCCTATTTTTCACTTACTTTCATTTCTAATTCTTGCCCAAAATTCAAACACGGGGATACAATAGTAACCTTAACCAGCTCACTACCTTTTTCTATCTACCAAACCCATCCTCCTCCTTTATTCGTCTGCTTCCACACCCTACTCCAACATTGCTGCCCTCCCATGCCCTCATCATTCCCAAAGCCTCCCACACCATTATAAACCTCATGAACATCACATAGATTTTTTTTATATGATGATGGAAGACCTATACTCGCTGCATTCCATGTGTAATAACCCTCTCTTCTGATAGCCCATTTTATATTTATTTTACCGGGTAGGAATTTATTTTATAAGATGGTAGATGTTGAGTAGATATTAATTTGTTATGACGAGGTCAATATTTACTAAATGTTGTATAGTTACCTCGTGAGTAGATAAAATGTTCATGTGGTAATTTATTATGTCATAAAGATTTAAAATGACATTTTGGTTTATTATGAAACCGGAACTAAAATGAGTTATAAAACTTCCAAATGATAATTTGAATAGTGTAGTTAGTCCCGGTAGGTGTGAGACAGTCAAAATAAGTGCCATATTGTATTTTGACATTTTGGGGACTTTTGACTGGTTTTGGCTTGAATAGTGTAGTCGCGTATTAGTATATCGCGTATTAGCATTTTTAGTTGGGCTTTTAGACTTAAGCCCCGTTTTATTTTCCCCACCCCTATTCCCATTCTTCCATTTTACACATTTGAGCCCTAGAGAGAGAAGAGAGAGGAAGAGAACTTGGAAAAAAAAAGAGAGATTGGAGCTTGGATTGTTGCCTCCTTCTTCATCAAATCAGATTCTTACCTTGAGGCAAGTAATCTACTTGCAAATTTATGGTTTAAGTAGAATAAATTGCATTGATATTTATGATTTAGAAATGTTAGGGTTTTGGTGGAATTTTGGGTATTTAACCCCCTTGAGATTGATTTGGATGATAAACATTACAAATGATGGTAGTTGGGTGTATTTTTGGTGTACTAGTTCCCTTGAATCAATTGGGTTTGGCTGGTTTGGGTTTGTTTAGAATTTTGGAGTTCAAGACTCCATAGCCATTCTTGGCATTTTCGCAGGGGCGAATCGATTCGGCCCCTTGGGCGAATCGATTCGCATAGATGCAGAAACCCAGGTCTGGTTGTCCGAATCGATTCGGATTTAGACCGAATCGATTCGGCAATTGCAGAAACCAAATTTTATTGTCCGAACCGATTCGCTTTCAGAGCGAATCGATTCGCTGGGGCGAATCGATTCGGCCCTTAGGGCGAATCGATTCGGTTCCAGCAGATTTTGGGGGTCTTTTTCTTTTAATTTTCCTCCTTATTCTTTAGGATTAGGACCTAGGAAACTTCTTTCAAGAAGTAAACTTAGAGTCCTAGAGTAGCTATGGAGTTGGGTCGTTACCCTGGACTAGAAATGGGTTCATCTGGGGATTGTTTCGGGGAGGTTTAAAAGAAATGCTAAGGCATTTCTTCTTTTATTCAAACTCTTAGAAGTTTGGAAGTTAGGTACCCTAACTAGGAGACTAGAAGGGCTTGTCAAGTTACATAGGCCTTGGAGATTTGTAGGATCATAATGATCATTTGGAGAGTTAATCGGGGATTGTAATTTGAGGAATAAATGATAAATTCGATGGGAATTAGGTTCGCATAAAATGAACCCATAGGTGTTTAAAGATAATAGGGTCAATTTAGAATGAACCCCGTTGTTTAACGATATTAGGTTTAATAAAAGAACCAATCACATGATTAATGGAAATGGATTTTTGGAAATAAAATGATGATAAATGTAAATGTTAATTTACTGTTACACACCTCTCTAAATGACATCATAAGGGAAGTTCGCTCGTGAGGTGAAACCCCCTGGCTAGTGAATGCAGGGTGGATATAGTCCTAGGCCATGGGAGCGTTTATGGTTGTATATTTTTCTGCGATGGGTAGGAGATTCCGGGTGTGGTCTTGACTACCCCGCAGGCTCATGGCCGCTTCCCGACGTGTTCCGATAGGTGCCCAGGTTGTCTTATGTTAGGCCCTGGAAGATGATGGTCATTTAGGGGCGCGCACAGCGGGGAAACCCGGACTGGCGGTCTTAGATATCGTTATATGTATATGAATATAACTATATTTTCATCAAGTTGGACTTGATGGTTGTTAAATGCCATAAAGAGCATAAATATGTGCCAGGAAGAGCACGGGAATAATATATGTGCCATTAAGAGCACTTGATGTAAGTGATATTCCTAATAAGGAATAGAAAGATAAAATGGGAAGTTTTAATTAATGAATAGAAATTATAACTTCTTGGCTTAACCGAATATATGGTTTTATTCCTAATAAGGAATGTCTGAAGGAAATGGAAATTGTTTTAATAAGGAAGGGTTTTTAAATTTCAATGCTTTACCTTCTATCCTTGCTTGTAATTGTAGCTAGCGTGTCATGTGATCATCCTCATCATTCATGTATAACTGTTCATATCTATTGATGTAAGTGATATTCCTAATAAGGAATAGAAAGATAAAATGGGAAGTTTTAATTAATGAATAGAAATTATAACTTCTTGGCTTAACCGAATATATGGTTTTATTCCTAATAAGGAATGTCTGAAGGAAATGGAAATTGTTTTAATAAGGAAGGGTTTTTAAATTTCAATGCTTTACCTTCTATCCTTGCTTGTAATTGTAGCTAGCGTGTCATGTGATCATCCTCATCATTCATGTATAACTGTTCATATCTATCATGCTTTTTATTCTTCTAGAAATCATACAGAACCCGGCCCTGACCGGTTTACCTTCCTTGTTGTATATATATAATTGTATCCGCTCAGGTGCTCCACCGCAAGGACGCCCGACTTGACTTTCCAAGTTCCTTGCACCTTCGACGAGCTGTAAGACTTTGCGGGTTATTACAGGATGTTGCATTAGACGCTTTCATTCTTGTTATTCTAGTTATGATCGGGTATTGCCCCTCGGGCGTGTGGCCCAAACTATTGTATTTGATTAATGGTTGTACTGTGTAAGATATTTTATATTGTGGTACGTTGTCTTATGTAGCTGTGGACCGACAGCTTATTCGGTCCATTTGTATACATTTGTTTTAGTCATATTATATATTATTTTTGGAATTCCACTTGCTCGTCAGACTGGGTTGTTAGTTTAAATTTTCATAACCGCATTTTTAAATTTTTACACTTTTTGGCAACCCGTTTTCTGATTTATAGGGTGGTTTTCCCGTATACTCAGTTTATATTTGTGATGCTGAGAATGATATCCATCCATGATCCCTGTTACGTTGAGTATCGGGCTGGCCACCCCTTATCTCGGATTGCGGGTTGTCACAGATGGTATCAGAGCATCAGGTTCTAGAGTACTAGGATCTGTGTGGACTTGTCTCGTTCTACCGTAGCGTTCTTTGATGTAGAGCCTAATGTTAGGATTTCTTTGATGCTTATGTTTACGATCTTCTGCAAGATAGACTGTTTTAATTAGCATTCTAATACTATTGTTCTTCCATCTCAGATGCCGTCTAAGAGAGGTCGCCCGGCGAGACGTGTTAAGGTCGTAGTGAAGGAAGTAGGTCCTCCACCGCCACTACAAGGGACAGTTAATGTTGCGGATGTAGCAAGCATAGTGGCTGGAGCGGTTAATGCCGCCCTTTCCGTAGTGATCCAACAATTGCCATGGGCTCCAGGTGTTCAAGCTCCTACGGGACTTACTCCGTGGGAAAGGGTTAGGGAGTCCTTTCTAAGGGGCAATCCCCCGGAATTTGAGGGAGGTGCGGATGTTATTAAAGCCAATCAGTGGAAGAAAGACATGCAACGCCACCTTCGAATGATAGAATGCAGTGAGGATAAGAAACAAGTCCTTACCACCTTTAAGCTTGTCGGATCTGCATTACACTGGTGGGAGATGATGACCACCCCGGAGCAAAGAGACACCATGTCAATCACTGAGTTCTGGACTTTGTTTGATCTTAAGTATTTTCCTCCCGCTGTTCAGAGGGAGATGAAGAGGAAGTTGCAAGATGTAGAGCAAGGGGAGAGGTCTGTAGCGGAGTATGAAGAGGAGTTCACCCAGTTGGCAAGTTTTGTACCAGATGAGGTGACTCCGGAAGAGAGGAAGATCTCGAAGTTTATGGGAGGTCTAAACTGGAGAATCCGAAAACACTTATTGGGTAACCCAGCTTTCCAGACTTATGGCGAAGTTATAAATGTAGCCTTACTCCATTGCCAGGAACATCGATTGTATATGCAGGGTAGCAAGAGAGCTACTGAGATGAGGAAAGTGGGGAAGCTTGGAGAGTTTATTGCGAGGGGCAATAATAGGCACGAACAAGGTGCTTTACATCAGGCAGATCGGGGTGGCCCTGGAGGTAGAGGTCGTCCGGGCCGAGGCTATTCCCAGTTTAGGAATATCGGAGGTTGTGGTCGGGAGGACATGAAGGGACGGTGCTTCCATTGTGGGGAGGCAGGTCATTACAAGAAGGAGTGTCCTCAGATGATTGGGGGTCAGTTTCCTCGGGCTCCGCAGCAGCCATATGTTCTGTTTCCACCTCCGGTACCTATTATGGTTGTTCCTCCGCAGCAGGGGCAACTACAGTATGGGCGTGGTTGTCATGATCGGGAGGCTATGTTTCCTCCGGCCCTGCCGGCACCACCCGTTATTGAGGGTAAGTTTTTCTCAGAGATACGTGAGTTATATGTTATTCGATGCGGGTGTTACGCGCTCATTTGTTTTACGAGCTTTTCTCAGATTACAGATTTCATAATATCTGCTGAGAGTATTTTCATTAGTATCGAGTTCTATGCGTAATGGTTCGCTCTTTTCTTTTGTTTGTATGCATATAGGAAGTTCTCTTATTAATTGTGCTTGAGGTCGATTTACTCGTCCTTAACATGGTCGAGTATGATGTGATATTGGTATGTGATTACTATGCCTTATCTCCACGACCAACAAGTTGAGTGGTAGCGTATAGGAGGGGTTCCTTGTTTGGATTCCGCTTCTGCGGGACGCTCCACGCGCGAACCTTAACGACGTTGGGAGTGGGGATATACTACCTTTCCTTTCTTTTACCTTGTTTGTATTACGCTCTATCTCCATGATCAACTAGTTAAGTAGGCATGTGACGGAGGGTTTCCTTGTTTGGATTTCGCTTTGCGAGACACTCCGCCGCATGAACACTTAACGATGTTGTGAGTGAAGATATGCTATTCTTCCCTTTTATTATATTTTATTTTGTTACTTTATTTTCGGAAGTGGGATTTGAAAGTTTAGCCGAGGATCACGTACTAGGATGATTGATGGCTATTATAGTGCGACATAGGGGCACTGCACATAGTTCTCTCCTCTGATCGATATGAGGGAGACCGAGGTACGAAGTCGAATTGAGACTTCGGGTTATGCCTTGATATAGAAGGTTATTTGTTGAGATGCATATGTTATAGGGTATATAACCCTAGGGTTTCACGAAGGGTTAGCTTTGGTTAGTTAATATTCTTTTCTTAATTATATAGTTAGTGTAGCGGTAGAATCTTTTGGTCCCGAACATGTGTCTTAGACCTATACCCCTCGATGACTGGCAACGCGAGGTAGTAGTGTAACGGGAGGGTTCCTTGTTTGGATTTCGCTTCGGCGAGACGTCCCACGCACGAAACTGAGCAATGTCGGAAGTTGAGTAAGGTCTTGGACACTAGGGATATACTTAACATTAGGTGTATACGACTTAGATAGGGTATAGGTAGATAGACTTTAGGATTGTCTAGGCGTAGGACCTTTTAGTATGGGACGTAAGTTTAGGAATGCTGTTGGGAGTTGACCATGAATAAGTCATGCGTAAACTCTAAGAGGGATTGGTTTCATGTTATATGAAGTGGGAGGATTTCGAGAAGTTGGTGGTTAAGGCCGAAGGAGATGAGGCCTCAAGTAGTGGAGTGTGACGGAAGTAACGATAGAGTGAATTAACTCTTACCCCTGAGCCACGTGGTTAAGCTCGAAGGTAGATTCTATTAGCAAGTCTCTGTCATGACGGGGAGTGATGACACTGGAGTGTCGATTTATTGTGGATGCGCCTCACAAGTTTAAACTTGTAAAGAGTATTATCCCCCATCTAAATTAAAGTCCATCTTGAGGGTGGGGTGCGTTCCCTTAAGAAAATTTTGTTCCGAATGGAAGGGACTTAAGTTTCGCAAATCTGGAGAAATCATGCGGTTCTAACGTTTTTGGTGCATCGAGGTAATGATGAATCGTGCCGAGTTATATGACGCTAGTACTATTGGCTGGGCCTGAGAAGGTTGTTGTACTGAATCAAGACGCTCGTTTCTCATTCTTGGCAAGGTTCCAAGAAGTCATGGGAATCGAATTATGGTTAATCACTTCTTATCGATTTCCACAAGATGACCAAACCAATAGAATAAACCATATGCCGAGGCATATACTCCTTACCTGCGTGCCTAACTTTAAGAGTAGTTGGGAACGATGCTTCCACTCGTTCAATTCGCCTAGGTAAAATTTGTGGTTGGGACGGCGCTTTGGAAGAGGCCTTGTATGGTAGGCTTTTTAGATCTCCTGCTTGTTGGTTAGAAGTGCGAGATGATGAGTCTCTCGTATAACCGAGACCGACAAAAGAGCTCATGCGATGCGAGAAGAAGGCATCTGGAGTTGAGGTCATTAGACCAAAGGTTGTGGTGAGTATCGCCTGAGAAGGGCGTTATGCGTTTCGAGGAGAAAAGGAAGACTTGCACCGCATGACGTTGTACCTTTTCTAGAAATGTCGCGGTGGGTTCGGTAAACTATTCGCTCGCTTTGTTGAAACATTTTGCGGCAAGTTCATAATTTGTTCCTTGTCTCTCATGCAAGGGAGTACGAAGGATACGATGGTGCCTTTAGGCACATTCCTTTCGAAGTAGGTGCAACTTGACGGTTCTTATTAGATGTAGTCGGTTGCTATCTTAGAGCGTAGAGTTACGTTAGTGTCGCCGATAGTACCTTGGGGGGGGGGGGATGAGTTCTATATATTAAACTGAGTGTCGAGAAATCGACATAGGGGCGCGAGGATGACTTGCGGGAATAGTATCCGCACTTCTTCTTGCGGCGTATATCCGAATTTTGGGGGCAAAATTCCCTCTTAAGGAGGGGAGTGTGTAATAACCCTCTCTTCTGATAGCCCATTTTATATTTATTTTACCGGGTAGGAATTTATTTTATAAGATGGTAGATGTTGAGTAGATATTAATTTATTATGACGAGGTCAATATTTACTAAATGTTGTATAGTTACCTCGTGAGTAGATAAAATGTTCATGTGGTAATTTATTATGTCATAAAGATTTAAAATGACATTTTGGTTTATTATGAAACCGGAACTAAAATGAGTTATAAAACTTCCAAATGATAATTTGAATAGTGTAGTTAGTCCCGGTAGGTGTGAGACAGTCAAAATAAGTGCCATATTGTATTTTGGCATTTTGGGGACTTTTGACTGGTTTTGGCTTGAATAGTGTAGTCGCGTATTAGTATATCGCGTATTAGCATTTTTAGTTGGGCTTTTAGACTTAAGCCCCGTTTTATTTTCCCCACCCCTATTCCCATTCTTCCATTTTACACATTTGAGCCCTAGAGAGAGAAGAGAGAGGAAGAGAACTTGGAAAAAAAAAAAGAGATTGGAGCTTGGATTGTTGCCTCCTTCTTCATCAAATCAGAGTCTTACCTTGAGGCAAGTAATCTACTTGCAAATTTATGGTTTAAGTAGAATAAATTGCATTGATATTTATGATTTAGAAATGTTAGGGTTTTGGTGGAATTTTGGGTATTTAACCCCCTTGAGATTGATTTGGATGATAAACATTACAAATGATGGTAGTTGGGTGTATTTTTGGTGTACTAGTTCCCTTGAATCAATTGGGTTTGGCTGGTTTGGGTTTGTTTAGAATTTTGGAGTTCAAGACTCCATAGCCATTCTTGGCATTTTCGCAGGGGCGAATCGATTCGGCCCCTTGGGCGAATCGATTCGCATAGATGCAGAAACCCAGGTCTGGTTGTCCGAATCGATTCGGATTTAGACCGAATCGATTCGGCAATTGCAGAAACCAAATTTTATTGTCCGAACCGATTCGCTTTCAGAGCGAATCGATTCGCTGGGGCGAATCGATTCGGTTCCAGCAGATTTTGGGGGTCTTTTTCTTTTAATTTTCCTCCTTATTCTTTAGGATTAGGACCTAGGAAACTTCTTTCAAGAAGTAAACTTAGAGTCCTAGAGTAGCTATGGAGTTGGGTCGTTACCCTGGACTAGAAATGGGTTCATCTGGGGTTTGTTTCGGGGAGGTTTAAAAGAAATGCTAAGGCATTTCTTCTTTTATTCAAACTCTTAGAAGTTTGGAAGTTAGGTACCCTAACTAGGAGACTAGAAGGGCTTGTCAAGTTACATAGGCCTTGGAGATTTGTAGGATCATAATGATCATTTGGAGAGTTAATCGGGGATTGTAATTTGAGGAATAAATGATAAATTCGATGGGAATTAGGTTCGCATAAAATGAACCCATAGGTGTTTAAAGATAATAGGTTCAATTTAGAATGAACCCCGTTGTTTAACGATATTAGGTTTAATAAAAGAACCAATCACATGATTAATGGAAATGAATTTTTGGAAATAAAATGATGATAAATGTAAATGTTAATTTACTGTTACACACCTCTCTAAATGACATCATAAGGGAAGTTCGCTCGTGAGGTGAAGCCCCCTGGCTAGTGAATGCAGGGTGGATATAGTCCTAGGCCATGGGAGCGTTTATGGTTGTATATTTTTCTGCGATGGGTAGGAGATTCCGGGTGTGGTCTTGACTACCCCGCAGGCTCATGGCCGCTTCCCGACGTGTTCCGATAGGTGCCCAGGTTGTCTTATGTTAGGCCCTGGAAGATGATGGTCATTTAGGGGCGCGCACAGCGGGGAAACCCGGACTGGCGGTCTTAGATATCGTTATATGTATATGAATATAACTATATTTTCATCAAGTTGGACTTGATGGTTGTTAAATGCCATAAAGAGCATAAATATGTGCCAGGAAGAGCACGGGAATAATATATGTGCCATTAAGAGCACTTGATGTAAGTGATATTCCTAATAAGGAATAGAAAGATAAAATGGGAAGTTTTAATTAATGAATAGAAATTATAACTTCTTGGCTTAACCGAATATATGGTTTTATTCCTAATAAGGAATGTCTGAAGGAAATGGAAATTGTTTTAATAAGGAAGGGTTTTTAAATTTCAATGCTTTACCTTCTATCCTTGCTTGTAATTGTAGCTAGCGTGTCATGTGATCATCCTCATCATTCATGTATAACTGTTCATATCTATCATGCTTTTTATTCTTCTAGAAATCATACAGAACCCGGCCCTGACCGGTTTACCTTCCTTGTTGTATATATATAATTGTATCCGCTCAGGTGCTCCACCGCAAGGACGCCCGACTTGACTTTCCAAGTTCCTTGCACCTTCGACGAGCTGTAAGACTTTGCGGGTTATTACAGGATGTTGCATTAGACGCTTTCATTCTTGTTATTCTAGTTATGATCGGGTATTGTCCCTCGGGCGTGTGGCCCAAACTATTGTATTTGATTAATGGTTGTACTGTGTAAGATATTTTATATTGTGGTACGTTGTCTTATGTAGCTGTGGACCGACAGCTTATTCGGTCCATTTGTATACATTCGTTTTAGTCATATTATATATTATTTTTGGAATTCCACTTGCTCGTCAGACTGGGTTGTTAGTTTAAATTTTCATAACCGCATTTTTAAAATTTTACACTTTTTGGCAACCCGTTTTCTGATTTATAGGGTGGTTTTCCCGTATACTCAGTTTATATTTGTGATGCTGAGAATGATATCCATCCATGATCCCTGTTACGTTGAGTATCGGGCTGGCCACCCCTTATCTCGGATTGCGGGTTGTCACACCATGTTATTAGCAGTTTATTTCAAATGCTAATCTCTCTCTCTCTCTCTCTCTCTCTCTCTCTCTCTCATACACACGCACACACTCGCCCCCTGATCTACCAATGTTTTTGTTTTATATGTTTGAACTAGTTTTTAGATCAATATTTCTTTTGTTTTATTTTCAAGATTTGGCCATGGATTCATACATATTGAACAAAGATCTTCAACTCTCAAGCCAGTGCTAGCAACCACCAGGTATTTTTTCATATCTTGAAGTTTGCAGATCATAAATTTTTTAGGGTTGTTTGGTTGGTTTGTGATTTTTGTGTTTAAGAACCTTATTTATACATATCTGTAGAAGTCCGATTTTATTTTTTGGCGATGAAATTTTTGTATGGGTAGGAGAAAATGGCCTACTATGTGTTTATCTAAATGCTCCAATGACCTCGTTATTGGTATTATAATAAATGACCCCATTATTATTGTTGTGCATTATAATAAATTTTCGAAACCTTTTGGAAGGTGGTGAAATATTTTTTGGATTCGAAAACATTCCATAAAGTGAAATTTGTAAATTCAAAAAATAAAGAGAACGTGGAACTTATGAGATCACATTTTGATATATATAACCTTCCCATTGAGTTTGGTTGAAGAGTCGCATTGCAATATGATTACGACGAGTTCTCTAGATTAATGGCTCAAGATGCTATGAAAGTTGCTAACTTATGGGGCCTTGATGAAAAATACCAAAATGGTACTGATGGGTACTTTAGGGCAAAGGTGGTTCCTGAACATGAATGTCTTGCCTCCCCTACTAGCAAAACCACCACCACCCTTTCCTAACTTAGTATATAGTAATAAGTCAATAATAGTTCTACACCATTTTTTATTTGACTATATATGATATTCTTGATGTTTCTATAATTCACTAGTTGATATATTTATAAACCCAAATTAAATTTCGCAAACACATCACAAAGTCAGAGAAGAGAGTAATAGAGTTATAACTAATACATATTATGCTCTGTCAAAACTCCTAAAATATTTATTTCTCTGTGTAACACTACTAATGTGTGTGCTATGTTTAGATACAAAAAAAACATGTATTGTTTGTTGATGTTTTTTTATTTCCTTTTTGACAAGTTCTTTACTAGAAGTTATGATCTTGAAGTGTTTTTTTCTTTGATGTAAGCACCTGATTTTGGATAAAATTTTATTTTTATTAGAAATGGGCATGAAGCTATGATTGGTACATTCTTATTTATTTGAAGCTTTCTTATTTGGCGATTAACATTCAATTGCTTTGGTGCAGGTACATTTATGGCACTATTTGAATCATGGTTTGTGCTTTTGGGTCATTCCCTATTATATGTTTTATAACATGGGACTTCGGTTAACATTGTGTTATACTCTGCTATTGTTATATTATCTATATTGTATATAGCTTTATGTGGTCAAGTTGTTTGATACGTTGATTCATTGAGATTTCTATCAGGTTATCGCAATGAGGCAATGTACTGGAACCATTAACGTTGTGAATAACGCACTGGTGGATGGAGACGTTTGCCTATTATATATATCTGGAAATTCTTTTTATGCCTATACAATTTATTCATTAACATTAAGGTTTTTGGGTTCTGCATCTCAAACAAGGTTTTGGAATTCTGCATTTATAGAAATAAATTCTTCATTTATGTCTCTATTATTTGATAATTAGACATTTTTTTCTTATTTTCTATAATTTCAAAGTAATGAGTGTGCTTACCTTTTTAGATTAATTCAACTTTGCTTTACTTTTTTATTTAATTTTGGGTGAGTGTGAGTTTTTTTAATATTACAGACAACTTGACATTGAGTTATGTTTGACTTTTTTTTTTGTTTAATCATGAATCAAATTGATGAGTTTTCATCTCCATAATTTCATATTTTCATTTCCATAATTCATATTTGTTGTGACATTGACGATTTTGATGGATTGTGTGAAATCGTAACCAATGTATTAAATGCACGGGTGTTCACACTTTAGCTTTCATCATTTACTGTACTTATATTTCACTCAACCTCATTCATATTCAAAATCATTTCAGGCCCTTTTTCTTTCTATGCCATCTCTCGTCGCCGGTGGTTAAAATTGGAATCGCGATCTTTATTCATCATTATTTCCTAGGTACTTATGCATATGCATCGAGTGGCTAAGTTTGTGTGGTGTGAGTGTGTGCATGAGGTGTGTCCTCTCTAAGCACATGAGGCGAGGTAAATAAGGTTTACAACACATCATTTAGAATGGTAATAAAATTAGTGACATGAGGTTTGCGTTATTCTGTTTCTTGGGATCATATGGAATGGATGAGGGGATGACCGACTAGCTGTTGATAAGAGATTTTCGTATGTACTCTGTGTGTGTGTGTGTGTGTGTGTGTGTACATGTGTAAAGTTTTTTTCTATCTTATTTGTTATTTTTTTTGGGGGGGGGGGGGGGGGGGGGTGAAAATAAGCTTTCTGGTAACAACCTGAGCAGTTGGGTGCTTTTAAAATCTAATTTCATTGATCGTGTATTCTGAAGTTATTTCATTTCAAAAGAAAACGAGTTTTTCTCATGTTTTGTTTAATTCTTTCCTTGAAAATGGATAGGAAACTTGGTATAAGCAACAATTTTTAGGTACTCTGGGTGGCTTATCAGGTCTTGAGTGATCCAGAAAAGAGTGAAACGTAAGGCAACTATGGAGAATTTGGAATATCACAAGACCTCATGGTGGACCCTTCCACTATATTTGGAATGATGTTTGGGAGTGATTACTCTTATGATTATGTTGGCTAGCTTTCATTTGTTCTTTGGCATATGTAGATACCGAAGAGGGCTCGAAGTGATTACTCTATGTTTTGGGATTTGGATGTTTTATGTTTTAAGATTTTGATGCTTTTATTTTCTTTTTATAATGAAATACTGAGATTGGATGTTTTTATTCTTATAGATCTATGTTCTCCTATGTACCAATGCCGATTTTATTAAAATGGGATGATCTTTTTTATGTAAAAATGTAAATAAAATAAACTGCGACTTATGTTACAGATGCCACCACCATCGCTATTACTGTTGTAATATGGCTAATGTGTGAAGACCTTTGTTGTAATCATGGAATATTTTTCGTGTTGTAGACATGTAGTAGTATGAACACGTTTGATAATATTTTGTATAAACATGTTTGATCATATTGTATTTGATCATAATGCGTGAACATGTTTGTGAACAGTAATTATGTCTCATTAACCATTTTATGACTCTTCTTTCCACATATTGAAGTTGTTGAAGACATAAGATATACTCGATCATGTTGGTTCACAGTAAAGTAAGTAAAGTGATATCTAATTCCATTGAGAAATATCCTATTAAAATATAAAATTAATACATTTAATTGGAGGTTACATAACACAAGGAAGTTCACCCAAAATCATTAGATAACTTTGTATCTACTGCATTGCACTTACTCTTCTTTCCCCAAACATATATAGTTCCGGACTAATCTGGCTACTGCATTGCAATTGTCTGCTGCACAATCTGCCTAATGCATTACATCTTTGAGCTTTCCACAATTGCACGAGGCTACTGTATTGCAGTTGTATAGTTCTTATTGTTGCTAGATGTTAGTGTATAATCTTTGAAAGATCAAATATAACTGATGTTATGCTAGGAGGATTATCAAATATAGTTGTTACTAAAGTCTCTGAAAGATAAAATGTTGTGCTATAATTGTATTATTTCATATACTTTTATCTGAAAGATCAAATGTTAACGTATAGTTGCAATATTTCGTATACTTGGTCATTAAATGCCTATTACTTTTGATGCCAAAGTTGTTTTTGTAAAGGAGAAATGTCTCACTTAATTTCTAATGTCAGTATAAATTAAAAAAGGTTCATCTCTGTCAGTTCCATCTTGACAAAGCTTATTTTCTGTTATACTTCCCTACAATGATTATATGGGTGTGGTTAAGGTCCTTAAGTGGGTTGTATAAATAATTGGGGCAACGAAGTTTGTTAACCTCGGTTTTTAAGCCAAGAAGTTTTGAATTACTGCGCCATTAGACTTTTTCATAAGTTCAAGTATGAACATCATGATTTATATATCTAATTCAAATTAATTTTAGGTATAGGAGGTTCTTGCAATCTCTAAACCTCCTATAGGTAATTTTACTAGAACAAACTATAATTTTACACTTTAAACAATAGGGAAATATGGCAAGTATTTTATAATTAACGTTCTTAAGATGGTGAATAATTGAATAATTATGGATCAGATTTTGATTCATTGTCTTCATTCCAGCTTCTGTGAATCAAAGTTCTTAAGGTGCTGAATAATCTTGGGGTGTTACCAGTAGCAGATATTATGTAGGGTCTATTGCGATCTGGAGTGGATCAAAGTTCTTAAGATGTCTCAGATGTTCATTGGAATAGGTATTTTACACACTTATTTTTGGACTATTTTTTCCCTAATGTATCATCCATGCTATTACAAGTAACACAAATAGGTATCTGAGTAAATTTTAATAATAGAATATAAATTACCTGTATTTTTCAGGGATTGAAGGAGGTTTGCCTTGTTCTTTAGATCAAGAGCAGCTTGAAAGTGTGCGTGTTGGCCGAGGATAGACTCGAGACAAGTCATGTGTTTCATATTACCAGCCATAAACCAATAGAGGTCAATTAGGCGATCAAATGACAATTGATGAAAAATTGATGTAGGCGCAATCTTAGTTTACTATATTAGGAGTGGCAACCGTTGTCGCGACTGCATATAGAGAGGTTGGTGCTATTCAATTAGAACTATCTTTGACGGGGTTATGATATAGTTGGTTACTTTGAGAAATCTCCAGTGAAGTTAGTCTTATTTTTATTCTTTTTTTTTCTAACGCTTAAGCCTTTTTTAGTTTAAAAGTTATGACCGTGTAAATTTATGTGCATTGTACCATTGAATTGATAACGAAAATAAGTGTTTCCAACCAAAAAAATAAATAATAGTATGGTGTTTTTAATTTAGTTATTTAATTTTGTTCTTTTTCTTGAATCGCACATCCGCATCCAGGAATGATAAGTCATGTCGATTTGTCAATTTAGTTGTGAATGATCGAATGGGAGGCTGAAGTAAAAGAATGTTTGATGTGTACGGTGTGTTTGACCAATTATATCGCACGAAAAGTTTTCAAGATTGCAGTTCAGCAATGCATCAATCAGTGAATCAAGTCATGCATCCTCTTTTGTTCTCACGCCACAAGAAAGTTTCAAGTGCCAGTATCGAAGAGTATGGTTTTGAAAGCACTAAGATTTCATACATATTAAAAGGGAAAGGTAAACATAAAGATGTCTTCTAGCTTTGGTGCACCAAATAGGACCTGTTTATGATGTTGTGAAGTCTGTATTTACTTTTGTTCTTTCAATGTTTATTTATTTATTTCTGTAATGGCCTAAGTAGATATTTCAAATTTGTTGGGTAGCCTACTTTGAAAGTGGGTTAACATGACCCTATCATGTTAATTGTTGGAGATTTAAAGACGGATTCCTAATAGTTATTGTAACTCGACATGTAACATGAGACTTGAGGGTGATATTAAAGGAGAGTCAAGAAATTTCAACACTTTATTAGACATGTATATATTTTATTTTTTAATACTTGGTACTTTGGCATCCAAGAACTTTTAAACTTAACAATTTAACTATTTATATTTTTTTTCTTTTATTATGAACAAATGTTAACATTTTCGATTAAAGTGGTTTTAAATCATATTAGTGGACATAGAAGATGGGATCTTTTCCCATTATATTACATATTTTTTGCGTAATTTAAAAAGCAACTCAAATAGTGTTTTCATTTTCTTATCACATCCCGTTTTATTCTATATAGCCTAGCTTTGAATAATATTTTTTTGGGAGTTGTATGTGTTATAATATTTTACTTGCCAAAAGTTTATACCATTGTCGCAGGATGAAACTAATATTTTTTTAATAATTTTGTTACAGGTTCCAAATGTGAAATTTTCATCTCTTTTAATGGGACTGCCCATGAAAGGGAATTAGTTATTGATATATACAATTGAGTTTTTCAAGTAGGGGTATTGTAGATAAGTAGCTTAACACAACTTTTTTTCCCGTGAAAATGATTGTTAATTTTCAAATTTGATATATATATGTTTTTTAGAAAGTTTGTTTCGTAAAAAGTATTTGTGCACTGAATTTTGGCTCTTTGAATATTATTGGCTTCGTTGTTTTCCCTTAACCAGGGTGCATAGTCCAATAAACAAAGGAGATTATGTCCAATTTTTTTTAAATCGACACTTTGTTTATTTGGGGCACAATGCGAATTCGGTTGATGAATATTATATATTTCATGTTATATATGAATTTATTTGGTGAATTTAGACTATTTGAATGTTGTTGGACTATTTGTTATTAAGCAAAGAAGATTATGACCATATTTTTTAAAAAATATTCAATTTGTTTTGTTGGGGAACATAATTTTTGTCGTTTTGCAATTACGTACTTTGAAAATTTTCACCGTGCCTTCAGGCACGGGCATTCCGCTAGCATATACATATTTGTTAAAACTTATAATTATTGTTAAATATTTATTATCTGTAATTAAAAGATTGTACCTTGTCAAAGATACGAGTTGCCTAGTGTCTCCTCTTCGATATGTGTTGCAATAACACCAAGTGATAGCCTATCAACATTAACAAGGACAAAAGAGAGAGCGTTATTACAAACATTATAGTTAAACATCCTTATAAATAATAGTGCCTCACCATATGATGGGGCATGAAAAAATTATGGAGACATATCTTTATTAAAATGTACTCTTATTCTCTTCATTTAATAAACATAACTCCCCTATGGATATAGGCACATTTTAGAACCACATACATCTTATTTTCATTATCTTTCTATATAGTTCTTATTACTCTTTCATTTTTATTTTGTTTCCATCATTAATTAAATTCGGTATAGTTATTTTTACCAAGTACTATTAGAGTCATATGTGGGAATAAGTTTCCTTAATTGCATTACGAATATTTTTTGTCAATGACCAAGATCAATAGCCAAAACTTTGGAGGAAGTTATGGCTCTGAAGTTATTCAAGATAGTGGGTATGTGTCATCAACAACCAAACGAATCAAATTCTTCATCCATTTGGCCTACAATATAACTTAGTTCCCCTTACCAACTTAGAGATTATTAGTCTGAGGTATATTCAAAGAACCATCTTAGCCTAATCTCCTATACAAGATATGCGTATGAAGAATGTTTACGTGAGTATGAGATGGTTTCATGATGTTCGGAGGAGAATGATCACCTCCAACATAATTTCGACAAGATCGAGCATTAGATCCAAAAGGAGAAAAAAAATAATAGGAAAGTTGTTATGACTCCCGGAATTTAGGCAAGAAGAAATTGTAAATTGGTTTTATCCCACATGAAGATTTCAGTCTTGCATCAAGTGGATATATAATTAAATTTTCATATAGTGTTAGAGTCTTAGGTTCCTAATTCCCATGATAATATTTGAACATCTTATCTTCACAAATGAATAGGAATTAAATAAGATATGAACTACAAATTTAAAGATCATGTAGCGTTTTGTGGTCAATTTAAGTCTCATGGAAGGTTCACATGCTCACACGCTTTTCAAAAACATTATTTTGAGTTAGAGTGTGTTTTTTTTAATATACAATATATTATTTTCAAAGGTTGTTTCATAATTGGTGTTTATTGTTGTGAATGAGGCTCTTTGTGAAAAAATGTGCACATGACATTATATTGAAACCATGCACACAATTTCTAATTTTTTAACTGAGTAGTAGATTATGTGACACGTGCTTCAACCATATCCACTAAGATTTGGAACGTGCATACAGTGTCGGATCTCATCCGTGCGCATGACTCTATATTTTATAAAATGGTATATAAATCATTTTGTCTATGTTTTTCAACTGTATTTAACTTTTTTGAAATCTTTCTAATCATTTTTTAGAGATATCAGATTCCATTTTGTGATTTTAGTTTCTCTCTCTAAAATTAAGTGATAAAACCTAGATATATTACTATGGAGTCTTCTTCAGAGAATTATTTTGAGATCCATATTCATTCATGACGCGACCAAAAATGTGTCTAAAGTGCGTGCTTATATAGGCTCAAGTGCAATCTTATCGCGTAAGTAATAACCCAGTAAGTCGGGATCGTATTCACAGGGAACTAGAAAGAATGCTTGTAACGACGAAGGAATATAAGATTAACCCTAAATTGATTCGATCAAAGAAACTAAAAGATGATTAATTGTGGAACTAAATTCTACTATCTAAATGCAATTGAAATTTAAATTACGAACTACATTACTTGCACAGAAATAAAAATTCTGCAATTAAGTAAATATGAATGAGGGAAAAGCAGGTTAGGATACAATTCCCCAAGCCCTAGTAGATTTACCAGATAGAACACTAGCTTTTGAATTAGAGAGTTGATCAAACCCAGTCTTTATTAATCATAAGCATTATATATATGAAGGTACTAGCCCACATCATACGTAATCAAAGACAAGAATAAAGAGGGATGCATATCCAACACGCACATCGCATCCTTAAACACCCCGGTTACCTAGACCAAACGAGGTTAAAAGGCCTACGATGGTTGTGTTCACTACACAACACGAATCAATCAAAATTTAATTTAAAACCTATTTTCTATTCATGTAAAATACATCGGGTTGGGTTCATGCATCCCAACCCTTGGAAATTTAGCTGGATATAATTAAACTAAATATGAACACAAAAACTGTTTTGCATGAATTCACAACTACGTGAAAAATTGGAAAGAAACCTGTAAATAAAAATTGCAACCTGATTTCTATGAATAATCTTGAACAAATGTAAAAGCAATTCGGAAAGGAAACAATAATTGGAATGAAGAAAATTCTGGAATTAATGTTTGAAACTTGAATGAATATTGTAGAAATTACATCCTAGGGTTCTTAGTTGCAAAAGTTCTCTAAAGCTACTAAAAAGAGAACTCCAAAAACTCTAGGAATTAATTAAAATAAATACCCTACGAAATTACAAGAGTTTGAGCTAGATACAGCTCTATATTTGAAAAAGATAAATCAGAAATTCGTCACCCAGACCGGTCCTGACTTGTCTATCGGTTCGGTTCAGTGTATACCGGATCGGTTCATTTTAGGGAATAATCAGATCGGTCCAGTAGTTTACTTTATTCAGGAACTTTTATGATTTCGGACCGGTTCATTATATGATGATATTGGATCGGTCCTCCCTTGATGAAAACTTTGTCTTCACCGGACCGGTTCGCTCTTGGCTTACGCCGGATTGGTCCGGAGTTCTTTTTCTTTCTACTTTTGTTGTGATTTTCTCTCATCTTTAAGAGAAAATCAACTTTCACTCAAACAAAAATCAAAATACCTAAAAATTGTATAATTTAAACTTTTCTAAAAACAATCACCATGTATTTATATTCACAAGTCTCAATTTGTCATGTGTGTGTGCGAAGTCAAAAATTAAATCGCAAATTTCCACCGATTGATCATTATGTTACTTTCCGAAAATTCGTTTTGATTTCAAAATCTCATGGATGATCTCATAAACGAATCACTCGGGATGTGGCTATTTATCTCAATGTGCGTGATATAAGGAGTAAATGCATTAAAACACGAATTCACGCACACAAAATTGAAAGACGAAAATTTTATGGGTGAAAAGATCTCTTCATTGGATTACGGTCTTTGGGGAATTGGAAACATCGCCTCTTATACATACCAATTAATCCATCTTTTTATATTTTCATGTTTTAGCTCTCCACGTGGTAATTAATTTCGCAATCCATCCTCGATTAGAACTTTCTTGGGTTTAAGGTGTATTGGGTACATTGGGAATGGTTAGAAAGTTCAGAATTGAAAAATGTCCTTATGATGTCCGTTAGTGTTTTTTCGGGCTTTGCTCATTTTCTCTTTTTTTTTTCTCTATTTTTTTCCTATTTTTTTTCCTAATTTTCCATTTTTCTTTTCTTGCTATTTTTGTTGAGCCGTGCTCTATTTTTCTTACCCCATTTTATCGCAAAAATTGGAATTAATTCATGAAATATCTAATTTTCCCAATTTTGGGCTATTTGGGGTTTTTGAGGTTACCAAACGTAAAGGGGAAACATTTTATTAGGCTCAAATGGGGTTGCAAAGGGAAAAAAATTCACAATTTTTATGGCTAATATTTTTGGGTAAAACAAACGAGGGCCTAACTTCATTTATCCGAATTACTAATCACATTACCATATGCATCTCGAAATTAATTTAGTTTAGAGATATGTTAGCGCGCTTTTCAAGGCAACGTCACAGTATCTTCCCGTAACCGATCAAAAACAAGGGTATATAGATCCTCAACGACTTATTTTAATGATGAAAAGAAGTTTGAGTTAACCATTAACTCGGATTGATTTAAAAACTCAAAAAAATGGATAGACTCAAAATCTCACAGGGTTAGTTAATCTCTACACTTATTTGCTAAGTCATTAATTTTCGCTCAATTTCCATCTTGTGCCAATTTCGGCTTTGTGCATTTGAATTTTACAACTTTAAGACTTCAAACAAAATTTCGGTGGTATTTTTGAAAATTTTAAATCCCCAAATTTATTTATTTTGAAGATTTTTTTTTGGCTTTTTTGGCTTTTTTGGTATTTTTTTTTGTTTTTGGGAATTTTGAACTTTGTGAAATTTTTGAAGTGCATGCGTACTCCCCCCCCCCCCCCCCCCCCCTCCCCCCCCAACTTACACTTTTGCAAAGTCTCGATGCAAAAGGACTAAAAGCTAAACTAAAGATATAAGGCATAGAAAATGAACAAAGTACAAAATGCAAGAATAAAACTAGCAGGTATAAGAACACAAAGATAGGTAAGAAAATCGTCCATTATATATTCAAAGTGCAGGAATGTATAAATAGCAAAATGAAAGAAAATACACAAAACAATCACTCAAATATGCTATTGGGGGATGGGTGAGAGGCGTTGGGAGCATTCGGGTCGTAAAAGTAACTCAGAGGTGGTGCACCCATAGTCATGCAATAAAGCTCCGCCTGAAGGCAATGCATCATGCTAGTGTCACACCGACAGGCCCTGACGATCCTCTTTACGATCAGCACGGTATTCATTAATCAAACCGTTGAAGCGCGATTCTAGCGCAGTGATACATCGATCAACATCTCCTCCCGGTGGCTCAAAATCCGAATATGCATCTTCATCATACTCTTCTTCTTCTCCCTCACCGTCTCATCATCATCCTCATCATCTTCCTCCCTCCATTATCGGATGATATCCCTTTGCCTCTCACTTTTAGTGCAGGTGCCCTGGACATAATGATTGGGAAGGCGAGTTAATTCTTGGGGAGGAACAATGCCGGCATCGACTAAAATAAAAGTGATGAGTCGAGAATATGGGAGAGGGGTTGTACCCTTCTTATCCAAGGCCATGAAGAAAATGACCTTATAGAGAATGCAGGCCAGGTGGATAGGGGTAGTGGGGTCGAAGATGTGATAGACGAGGGTAGCTTGACGGGGGTGCATAGCGGAGTCATTTGAGGATTGGAGTATATTGGCGCATACAATTTGGAAGGTTATATGGGCCTTGTCATTCATTTTTCCCACCTAGAATGTCTTGGTACTCCAATGTTCGTTGGGTGCGATGCGGGATATGCATGTGGATTAAATAAGGGGCGAGATTGTTGGGGTACGTAAATTGGGCTGGGCTCGAGACCCCTTTTTCCCCCAACTTTCGGGTCAGAATGTCCAAATAAAACGGGATGGTAGTGGTATCAACATATTCTTGGGAAGTGAATTCAACGATGTGGATGAGAGATCCGTAAAAGGCACGCACTTCAGCCTCCCATACCACCTCGTGAGGCTCGTTGATAAAATGACACCCCCGCGGAAGGAAGAGGTTAGTGACGGATTCGGGAAGCTCGTTCCAGTGCACTTGGCGCTCCATGTGTAGTTTGTGTGAATGTATGAAAAATCATTCTAGCCATATATTCTCTTGGTGTGATCGGAACGTTCCGTTTCCATCGTCAAGAACCTCGATGGAGGCGTATTATTTTGGGAGGGCCTTGTTTTCCATGTGGGAATGAAGTGGGTTTATGGGAGAATATGGAAGAGAGAATAAGAGAGTTGGTCGGGTGGAGTGGTGGTGAAATGGGGTGGGGGGAGGTGTATTTATAAGTGGTGGGTGAAGGGAAGGGTGTCTTTTGGAGGGAAAGGATTTTAGATGGAAGAGGGTGGATTTGAGAGGGAAAATGTATGGGGAAGAGGGGGAGGACATATATGGAGGGAAGACGAGGGATTGGGTGAATGTGGGATGCATCTTAGGAAGAGGTAAAAATGCAGACACTGGACCGATCCGGGTCCCAGGACCGGATCGATCTGGTCCTTATTATTTTTTCAATTTTTTGCATAGCCGGAACGATCCGGGTCCCAGGGGTAGACCAGTCCTATTCCATAGAACTTTATATTTCTGTTATCTTAGAACCAACTCTTATCTCTCAATTTCCCGAGTGTTCCCATAGTTATTACTATACAAGAGTGACCTAGGACCTCCCAACTCTTACCTCGAAACCCTATACGCTGTCTCAATGTGTGTGCTCCCTCTCCTATCCTATCATGACTTATACCTACAGACTCCTAACTAACCGAACCTACGCACAACTATTATACACAATAATCACCCCATACACGTCGGGGGTGCAATGACCTTCTCGTATTTCTCAATCAATCCCCATAGATATGTTTTGATAACCAAATTGTGATGGCTTCTTCTACGCATGCCTCAAAGTATGGTTTAAGGCGTTGGCCATGAACCTTGAAAGTATTTGCCCTTTCCAATCTTCCAACTCTATAGCTCCATGGGGGAACACTTCTCTTACCATAAATGGGCACGTCCTCCATGAACGCAACTTATCGAGAAACAAGTGTAGTCTAGAGTTGTAGATAAGCACTTTTTATCCCGGATGAAACTCTTTGCGTCGAATTATCTTATCATGCGCGAGTTTCATTCGTTCCTTTAAAATTTTAGTACTCTCATATGCGTTATTACGCATCTCTTCCAACTCGTTTAGCTAAAGCTTGCGAACCTCACTGGCTTTATCTAGATTGTAGTTCAACCTTTTGATCGCCCAAAAGGCTTTGTGCTCTAGTTCCATGGGGAGATGGTAAGGCTTGACATAGACAAAATGAACTGGGGACATACCGAGGGGGTTCTTGTAGGCAGTGCGGTAAGCCCATAGTGCATCGTTTAGTAGAAGGGACCAGTCTTTTTGGGTTGGATCGACGGTCTTTTGATCTCACGATTTGCTAACTCAGCTTGCCCACTTGTTTCGGGGTGATAAATCGTACCAACCTTGTGAATGACCCCATACTTTCTCATTAATTTTTCAAACGACCTATTGCAAAAATGTGTGCCATTATCACTTATGATTGCCTTCGGAACACCGAAGCGAGAGAGTATGTGTTCTTGTAAGAACTTTATCACCACTTGTTTCCATTCGTCTTGGTAACTATTGCCTCTACCCATTTAGAGGCATAGTCTACCACAACGACGATGTACAAGAAGCCGAAGGGGGGAGGTAATGGTCCTATAAAGTTAATACCCCTACAATCAAATAACTCAATGACGAGTATCGAGGTTAGTGTCATCATGTCGTGATGGGTAATAGCTCCCATATGTTGACATCTATCGCATAATTTGCAATAGGCATTCACATCCTAGAACATTATGGGACAATAGAGACCACTTTGAAGGATTTTAGCGGCCGTCTTATTCTTGGAGAAGCGGCCTCCATAAGATTTCGTATGACAAAACTGAATTACACTTTGAATTTCTTCATCCGGAACACATCTTCGGATGAGGTGGTCCGCACAATATTTGAATTTGATGAATTTTATGCTAGACTTTTCGATATTGTTAATTCATTTTTTAATTTGGGAGAGAAAATACCCGACAACCGAGTAGTAAAGAAAATTTTAAGGTCCCCTCCCGATTGATTTATTCCAAAATCGACCGTTTTAAATTCTTTACCAACTTCAGCCTCTATGAAATTAGAAGAGCTCGTAGGTGATTTACAAACCTATGAACTAGACATGTTTCCCTGTAAGACTGAAAAGAAAATATAAAAGGGCATTGCTTTAAAAGCCTAAAAAGAGGAAAAACAAGTAGTAGAGAGCGAGAGTGATAGTTACTTGGAAGACATGGCCTTGCTTTCTCAGAAATTTTGAAAGTTTCTTAAATTTAACAAAGATAAATTTAAAAATGACTTTAAGAAATTTGAAACTTCTAAGCATGACAAAGTCGAAAGGATCCCTAAAACTTCTAAAGAAAACTTAAATAGGGACGAGTCAAATAGGTGTTTTGGTTATGAAGGGTGTGGCCATAGGGCTTCTGAGTGCCCCACAAAACTAAGGAGAGAGGTTAAGCGACCCATTTCATATAATGCGACCCTTAGTGATAGTGATAAGGAAGAGGGACCCGATTCCCCCACTAAGCCCAACTTTGTAGCTTTTATGGCTAGTCATGTGAGCACCGATAATGAATCATCCCATGAAGATATTCAAACACATGACACTTTAGTGGTCAAAGTTTTTTATTCCCTTATGTTTTATGGTAGTGAGAGTGAAGAAGAGAGAGAGAATGAAAATGATGAGGTTGATGTGAGTGAACTTCAAAATGCTTTTCAAGAACTTTATGAAGAATCTATTAAATTGAAAAGAGCTAATTTGAAGTTAAAAGCGTGTTTAAGATAGCGTGTGAAGGTCGTTGATGAGAATGCATTAGTGGAAGACATTGGACACGAGAGAGATCTCTTCGAGAGAAGCTAGAATATATAGAAGGCGAGAGAGATATCCTTAGATGTTTAATGGAATCCTTGAAAAAGGAGTTTCTCGAGTTTGAAGAGATAAATGCTTTATTAGAGTCTAACATCCTAGAATTAGAAAATAAATTAAAAGACTCTAGTAACGTCAAATTTTATTTGGAGTGTAGGTCCGAAAAAATAGATAAAATCTTAGGCACGGTCCAAATAAAAAATGACACTTGTTGTTTAGGCTTCGATACTTGTAATGAGTCCACTCATAAAGCCAAAACCAATGTTTCAGGAGAATCGCCTAGGAAAGCCTTTAAGGATCATTCCTTAGGCAAGTCTTCTCGTCGAGTCTTTAGGTGCTCACATTGTGGTCGAAAAGGTCATCTTAGGAAATTTTGTTTTGATCTTAAACGAGGTCCTATAAAATCCCTACGTAAGGAAACCGAGGTAGCCAAGATTCCTACACCCCGAGATAGTCATTCGTCATTGGTTTAGGTTAGGAGATTCGACTTGGTAGCTTTATAAGATAGGGTATTTGATTCTTATTTACTTTCACATGCTTCCTCCCTTGCAAAATCTAAAGGTTGAATGTGTTAGTTTTGTTTTCATACTTTATCTTTTGTAATTCATGCTATATTATCATGCTAAATGTATGATTGTTTAATCTTTTTCTAGTATATGCTCCTTGCTTAATCACATGCTAGAATTATGATTTTTGTTTATCTTTTGTATTATATTTCTTTCATTTTAGTTTGCATTAAATGAAAAATACAAAAAGATTTTTGTTTATCATTTGTGTTTCACATTTTAGTAATTTAGACTTAATGAAAAATACAAATGATTTTTGTTTGTCTTTTGAGTAAATATTTTTATTTTTTGGTTAAAAATTGCCAAAAACTCAAAAAGATTTTCTTTTGTGTGTATTTTAGTTTGACACACTTTATGTGGCATATACTTGTGTTTGAATCCCATATTTTTTGCTCCCATGTGGCTAGAACTTTTGGTTTAGATTGTCAATACTTATTATGTTCTTTACCATGCCTTCATGGAGTAGTTGGACTTTGTGTTGTTTAAATGGATTCTATTTTTATATGCCTCAATTCACACATGCACGAGCTCTTTTGAAATTTAACTTCATATGTATATTTGAGCTTTGTGAGGTGTTCTCCTACCAATCTTGTCATCTACATACTTGTGACATAGGAGGACTGGTGCATGTCAAAATCCGCTGCACGTGAGATTTGTGAGATATAAAATATTATATATAAATGTGCACGGGGAAGGGCTCCGAAAGGATTTATTATCCTTTGCGAATAGTAAGCCACCGTTTGAAATGGACCTAAAAGAAATACATGGTCCAAATGTCTAAAAAATAGAAAATATGGCATTAAAAAGAAAAATAATTGCCAAGACCTATGTTTAGTTAAATTATTCATTCAAAAGATTAAAATAATATGCTTATATTGAGGGAGTTTGGATGGTATATCAACGGTTCGCACAATGTCCGTTTATCTTACTTGTACTTTTAATGTCATGACTCTATTGGTTTGTAGAATCGTCAACATTCTAGGCTTATATGCATTGTGTATGTTTGTTCATTGAGTTCAATCCTTACTGTCACATGAGGTTATATTCAATTGTGATGAAGTTTGCAATCAATTGAGAACTCCGTGAATATGTTTTAAGTGATTAGGTCTAAATTTAATTGTTACTAGTTCACATCCCTACACTTCTGTTTCCATATGACACATTTTTGACATACGAGTGTGAAAAACTTATTGTATTTTGAGTCATTTGTGAGTTTATACTTATATATATGTGCGTTTGCGTTAGTGATATTCATTATGTGTACATATATATGGTATTTTTTCTTTGCCTTGCTTTCTAGTCCATCAATGTTTATACTTATATATATGTGCGTTTGCGTTAGTGATATTCATTGGTGCATATGTTGTTGATATCACATGCTTAGTATCTTATGAATCACATTGATATCATTTTGTTTCCATCTTCATTGGTATCCGTTATTATTTGTATGGATTAGTTTTGATTTGGTTGCCCATATGCTTTCATGTTATTATCACTCTAAGCTTCATCATGTTTAAATTTATTTTTATCCGTTGTCTATTTCTGAACAAAAAAGGGGGAGAATGATAGAGGGAGAATTGGTATCTAACCCTATTGTAATCATATCTTAGTTTGGGAGATCTATCTTAGGGGGAGACGTCTTTCTAATTTGATCATATTGATAAATGGGATAATTAATTTAGGGCGAGTAATTAATTTAATTGCATTTAATATATTGATATTCCCTATGTGTTTGATAGTTCTCTTAAGTGTTCAGGAAATCTTCTAAGTGGCAACCTCATCGGCAAAGTGTTTGATCCTTGGGTCTTGTGTCAAGTATTGGGTGGGATGTTTTGAGTCTAGTGAGCTTGACGGCCCTTTAGGATTTTTTGTTGGTTTTTGTCCCGGAATGACAAAGGGGGAGATTTGTAAGGACACAATTCTCCAATTGAGTCTTAATGTAGTTTTGGCTCAATTTCGGACAAAAACGTTTATGTCATAGGACAGTGTTCAATGTATCTATTCAAGCCTATGATGAGTTTAGTTGAAGACGTAGCAGCCAAGAGTATAAAGCTTCTTTATATTGTCAAGTTTAATGTGCCTTGTTTCTACGATACAAACATAGTTCTAATTGCTCCAAAGGTATGAATGCATTACACATATAGATATAAGAGCTTGGAATAATTTTTCATTGGGTGAATTTTATTTTAAACTGTTATTTTATTTTTAGAAAGATTTTATTAAAACTTTAAAAATACAGTATATAAAGTTTCTGGGCTAAAACCTAAATTTTCAACTTTCTGGAAGTTCGTTCGAAGTTGTCGTTCGAACGAGAATATCGCTCGAACGAAGTCTGCCAACGAGTTCCCCAAAAGGCCACTAGAATGTCGTTCGAATGAGAATGATAGTTCGAACGAGATATCCAACGAGATTTATAAAAAGTTCATTTTTTTAATTCACTAGAACTTCTTTAGAAGGCTCGTACGAACGAGACTTCATTCGAACGAAAATCTCGTTCTAATGAGTTTTTGGCGAGAATAGTTAATTGGCAGTTTTTGAGCTGTTTTTCCCTCTTTCGCACTACTTTTTCCACTAACTCTTTTCCTGAATATCTAAGTGCGGGAACCAAGTTTTTTAACTTAACTTTTTCATATCCTACAACCTCCAAGAGAGAGTTTGAGAGCAAAATTAAAAGTAGAAAAAGTTCATGGTTTAAGTGTTGTTGTTTTTCAAGAAAAATCTTTTAAACACTTGTTTTACACCCAAAGTTTGTTTATTCAAGTTCATCTATATATATATATACTTTTCTTGGAGTTTGGCACAAGTTTTTATCTCTACCGTTTGAGGAGAAGTTTGGGTTTTTTTCTAAATCCCACAATGAAGAAGATTATTTGCGTTGTCGTACCCACTTGGAGAAAGGCTCCTACTTTGGGTGACGCTGACCAACAAAGTTCGATCGGTGGATTTCGAGATCGCGGTGGAGCTCCGTGGTTATCCGCTAGGCGGAGGTGTATACAAGAAGGAGCATCGTGGCTCGAAAAGGATCGAGTCGAGTGTTGTAAGTCTTACTGTCTTGTATCTGTAAAACCATACTTAGTGGATTTGTGGCTAGGACCGTCCGAGGCTTTTTATCGTTGTGGGTTTTTCCTCGTACATCACGGCGTAGTGGTTTGTTGTTTAATGTTATCTTGCTATATCACCTAGAACGCATGCTTAGGTAAAAAGATCAAATTTGGTTTCATCACTACCTGTTTAATTTGGTGCTAAATTAATATTGGGTAATGTGTGTTAATTCAAGTCATTAACTTAATTTTATAAAATTGGTTTGGCCTAACTTGGTTAAATTGAAAAAATATGACTTAGGCAAATTTCTAGGACTTGATTTAATTAATTGTGTTTAAGTGAAATTAACATTAGTATGTGTACATCTTATTTCACTTGGTTTAATTTTAATTTTAGAAGAAATTAAAATTTGGTATTTTTGTGAACCATCTCGCTTCCGCATCTATATTAAAGGAAATTGACTTTTTATAATAACAAATCGGGGGGTTTCAGGAAGGATATTAGCACTCACACCTAAGTCCAGCAAGGCTTTCTCAATTCGACGCTCTCCAATAACACATGAAATCGTGGGTGCGCCCAGATCTTTAAACTTGGGTGGGAGGTCATTAAGTAGAACGGATTTCACATTCTGTGCTAGGAAGACATTCTTCTTCACCTTTAGTCGACTTTTGACAGTCAAAAGATCTTTAATGACCTTGGCATAGGCATGAATTTGCTGGATGTCATCAAGAAATAGAAAATTCAGCTTAACTTGCTTTAGACGATCTACCACATCTGCACGGGAGGATCCCTTTTGAGGTGGGGCCAACCGTTGAGGAAACGGAGCAACGATGGGCGACTTCATAATAACTTCAAGCTCACTAGATTCGTCCTTGTCACTCTCATTCATGGGGACATCTTCGGCCTCTTTTGTGACAGGCAAAGCCTCCTTGTCTTTTGGCTCCTCGTGTGGGGGAGGTTATAAATCAACAACTCGCCCACTACGTAGAGTGGTGACGGATTCGAATTTCTCTTGCTATTCGAAAGATGTAAAGATAACATTGGCTTGACCTTGAGGAAGTCTTTGGCCTTGAGCCAGAAACTTTCCCTTCTCTTGGACACTTAATGAGGATTGCAACTTAGATATGGTCGTATTCATCTCAGTGAGCATGCGCTCAAACTTGGCATTGGTTGCGTTTTGAGATTGGATGAACTAGTTTGAGTTGTCATTAAGAGGAGTCGGTGGTGGGGTAATGTATGGGCCTGAAGGAGGTTCTTGCATGTGTGGCTGCATAGGCAACGCTTGTTAAAATTAAGGAGTGGGTGGAGGTAGGGCAACATGTGAAATTAGCTGAAACCAGGATGGTTCCTCCATGAAGGTTTGTATGCGTTCCCATGCAGGGCGTTAAAATTTTCCTTAAACCCTCCTATTGCTTCCACTTGCTCGGTAAGCATGGCTTTGTAAGCAGGTATCGTCAGACATTCCTTTGTTGAATGACCCGCCTCACAAATGGCGCACACCTTTTCTTTCATTACACACATGGATTCGGTAATTTCTCTTAGTCGTACCTCGAGTATGACTCTCATATTTTTCTCAAATTGATCAAGTTGAAGATCTAACAAGGTATCTTTATCCAATTGGTATAGATCGGACGCAGCAGGAGTTTAGATACTTGTCAAGGTTGATTTTGGGCATTAGGATCGGATATGTCCCATGCTTGAGTAGTCTCGGTGACATACTTAAGATGATCCTCAAAATCACATGCATCTAATTGCCAAAACGGTCTTTCACACATTGTTTGAAAAAGTTATTTCGACTCTATAGTAAGCTCGTGATGAAAGAAAGAGATAAGGTGATGTTTCTCAAATACATGATGTGGGAAAGCGTTAACCAACTCTTGGAATCGTTCCCAACACTTATCAAATGACTTATTATCTTGTTGTTGAAAAGATTGAATTTGAGCATTGACGGAGTTAGTTTTATGTTGTGGAAAGAACTTCGAAAAAAAACTTAGATTGCATAAACTTCCATGATATAATAGAGTTCGGTGGTAAAGACCAAATCTAGGTCTTAGCTTTATTCTTTAAGGAAGAAGTGAATATCTTCAGGCGAATGACATCTTGCGTGCAATCCTGCTCACTAAAGGTTTCACACGCCTCTTTGAACTCGCGGATATGGATATATGGTTTCTCCGAATCCATGTTGTGAAATGTTGGAAGAATCTATATAATCCCATTACGGAAGTGGAAATGTCCTGCATTGTACGGAAGTAGAATGCATCCAGGTGTAACTGTTCGCTTGGGAAATAAGATTTCTTTCATGGTACGATACAGTAGGTTTCCCTGACCCGTACCGAAACTAGTGATATCCAACATTGATCTCTCTCCAATTGACTCAGAATCCTCACTCAGTATTCTAGAAGTGTAACTCAGCGTGTGACTTGTGTGGAGTTCGTAGGTGTCGGAGGTGGAACCCAAAATTCTGGAACTCGAGGGGTATGTGGGCTATCGGAATTAAACTCAACGATGGGATTTTCGTGAAATATTATTGGAGTATTTTGAGGCGTTTGTTCTGAATTTTGTATGAAAGGGATTTTGAGAGATGATTTCTTTTTGGCTTTTTTTTCCCAAACTTTTATGGATTTTGGTTTATGTTTTTTTTTTTAATTTTGGAATAAAATTTGGGATTGAATCTACTAACCTAAAGTCTACCTAATTCCCCGTCCACGGCACCAAAAACTTAATGCGACCACAAATGTGTCTAAATTGCGTGCTTATATAGTCTCAAATGCAAGCTTGTCGCGTAAGTAATAACCCAGTAAGTCGGGATCGTATCCACGGGGAACTAGGACGAATGCTCATAACGATGAAGGAATAGAAGATTAACCCTAAATTAATTCAATAAAAGAAAGTGAAAGGTGATTAATTATGGAACTAAATTCTACTGTGTAAATGCAATTGAAATTTAAATTATGAACTACACTATGTGCACAGAAATAAAACTACTACAATTAAGTAAATATGAATGAGGTCAAAGCAGGTTAGGATACAATCCCCCAACCCCTATTAGATTTACCGGATAGAACACTAGTTTTTGAATTAGAGAGTTGATCAAACCCAATCTTTATTAATCCTAAGCATTACATATATGAGGGTACTAGCCTGCATCATACGTAATCAAAGGAATGAATAAAGCAGTGTTGCATTGCCAACACGCACATCGCATCCTTAAACACCTCAATTACCTAGGCCAAACGAGGTTAAAAGTCCTACGATGGTTGTGTTCACTACATAACACGATTTGATTAAAATTTAATTTTAAACCTATTTTCTATTCATGTAAACTACATCGGGTCAGGTTCATGCATCCCAACCCTTGGAAATTTAGCTGGACATAATTAAACTAAATGTGAACACCAAAACTATTTTGCATGAATTCATAACTACGTGAAAAATTGGGAAGAACTTGTAAATAAATATTGCAACCTAATTTGTATGATTGATCCTACACAAATGTAAAAGCAATTGAAATCAGAAAGGAAATAATACTTGGAATGAAGAAAATTCTGGAATTAATGCTTGAAACTTGAAAGCATATTGCAGAGATTAAATCTTAGGGCTCTTAGTTGGAAAAGTTCTCTAAAACTATCAAAAAGAGAACTCCCAAAAGTCTGGGAATTAATTGAAATAAATACCCTACGAAAGTATAAGAGTTTGAGCTAGATACAACTCTATATTTGAAAAGATAAATCAGAAATTCGTCACCCAGACCGGTCTGGTCTGGTATATCGGTTCAGTCCGGTGTTATACCGGATCAGTTCGTTTTGGGAAATAATCGAATCGGTCTGGTTGATATGCCCAAAATGTACCTGACAGCCCGGAGGCACCAACCTCGGCCAAGAAGATGGCCGAGGTAACAAGGGGTCAAGATTGGCAACCAACGATCTCATCCAACGAATGGTCGGCTATGGCTGACATTACTAGTTACCTCATAGTCAGGCAACATCTGAGGTCTTTATGATCCATGGGGTCAGTTATCCGTCAGGTCATCCGAAGCCGACATCACGTCTACCTCATACATCAACCTCGGCTGGGTATAAGCTGAGGTAGCAAGGACTATCACCATCAACGTAATCAACCTCATCTGTGAATCAACCGACATTCTAACTACTATGATATAACCCCAGTCCAGACCGACGTTATAACTCCACCTGTCTTACCTCGGCTATCCAAATGGGTCAAGATCATCACGAAATAACCTCAGATAGGGCAGCAGTCAGACTTCACCAACCTCGTACTCTTATAGACCGAGGTTGCACCACTCAGGGACTGGGCCGAGCATTTATAAGCATATGCAAGGATAAGAACACATGGAAAAAATCAGTTGTAACCGAATCAATCCCCTCACGTGGTGGAATATTTCATCACCATTCTCTACATGTGATAGTGACAGATGTCTTCATTAGATTGGCTAGATCAAAACACACATTCTCATTGCATGCATGGGGGGTACATTACACCCCTCACACACTATATATACTTGTCTTCTCCTACCTTGAGAAGGGCCCAAAAATAACAACCCTAGCTAAAACTCTGTCCAATTAGACAGTAGATAGAGAAAGCTAAAGAGATTGAATCCATGGCCGTTAGTGCCTTATTCTACTGACCACACTTACTCACTTGCACAGTGGACGTATGCTTAATTGGTTGAACCACTTATACATTGGTGTTCATCCTCTTATCCTCATCTCTATCTCTTATATTTAGTATGCTCTTATGCTGCCATTATTAACATTGATTTAAGATTACAAACACCTTGAACGGTGGTGCTGTTTCTTGCATCATCATTTTGGCGCCGTCTTTGGGAACGAGAAGTTGTCTCTTCCTCTTTTTCTACATAACCTCATCGGAGACTCTGGTGGTGAACCAGGCCTCACCCCTTGTATGGAGATGTTTCACCATTGAAAGAGGTCCTTTAAGGTATTAATCTCTTCTTCTTCGCAAGACCCTTTAGTATTAACATATGGCACCGGAGTTACCACCACCGCCACCACCATCTGGTGCCGGAGGACCTAGTTCCAGCCAAGCACTACCCCAGTCCGAAATGGATGAGGTAGATGCATCCTTGAGGTCCTTGGCTCTAATGAAAAAAGTAATGAAGGAGCAATTTTCATAGCTCAGTCAAAACATGATGAGGCCAACTGGGGTCTCATCGGAGAGGATTACTCCGGCAGCTGCTCAGCCCCATCCCGAAGCCATGGGACCACTCCAGGCACTGCAAAAAGACCAACCTACACCTCAGTGAAGGAGGGACGTTGCTGACCCTAGGCGCTTGCATCTGGGGAGGCAAGGACACCCTTGCCCTGAGGATAGGCATGACGATATGGAGGCAGAAGATTATTGGGAGCCGTATGAGTTTTCAAATAACACAGTGCGTCCTATCCAGCAAAGCCAAGGTTATGGAGGCAGAAGAGGTGAAGGTGCCCAACAAAGAGAATCATCTTTTGAGCGATTGAGCATAGGGTCGGCCTTTGAAAGGCTCGTCCCAGTAAATGACTTAAGACAGAGGTCATCCAGGTCAAGAAGTGCAACAGGGTCACAAAGGGGAGATAGGGAACATCGGCCTCATCGGCCTCATCATGACCCTGGACCCAGCAAAGCTGAGACATGGATCAAGAGGAGGTCAATAGCTGACGTTGTGCTATGATTGGGGAACCCTTAATCCACCCCATGGAGGTGGATGGGGACAACCTCGGCCAGGCTGACGTTGCAAGACCATGGAATGACTCCATCCAACGTTTTGAAGAAAATATAGGAGACCTCATCAAAAGCCAAGACCCACTGCAAAGAGGTTTCTCATAAGTCTCTCCATTCGCGGCTAAGATAGTGAGATTCCAAACCCCTTCCAAGTTCAAACCACCTACAGTGTCTCCCATATATGATGGTAGCACAAACCCTGTACATCATATTGAGATGTACCAGTCTGCGGTGGACATTTATTCAATACCAGATGAGATGAAGTGTCAGGCCTTCTTCGAGACTTTGATCGGAGTTGCACACATCTGGTTTACCTCACTTTCGAAGAACTCAATTGAGAACTTTAAGGGCTTGGCTAAACAATTCATTTATAATTTCTATTTTGGGGTAAGACCTCAAAAGAAGACCACCCATCTGTTCTATGTCAAGAAAGGCAATAACGAGAGGCTAAGAGACTACATTGCTAGATTCAATAAAGAGAAATTGGAAGTTGAGGATTATAAAGAGAATATAGCCATGACAGCCCTCATCGAAGGACTCCAGAAGAGGAAATTGCTATGGAAGCTTGCGAAAGACCCTCCCAAGTCTATGACAGAGCTATTGGCAACTGAAGGAAAGGTCATGAACGCCGAAGAGGCTATGGACACAAAGTATGAGGATGAGAATGGAAATGGCAGCAGGAAATTCCAAAGAAAGAAAAATGGAAAGAAGAGGTCAACTAACGACAAGTTTACATGCTATACTCCTTTAACTATGAGCTGCGAACACATCCTCAACGAGATAAAGAATGACCGGTCTCTGAGATGGCTGGAGAAGCTGAAGGCTCCTCAGTATAAGAGGAATAAGAACTTGTGGTACAAGTTCCACCAAGACCATGGCCATGTGACAGATAAGTGCTTTGCCGTAAAGGATGAGATCGAGAAGATGTTGAAATCCGAGAATCTGAGGAAGTATGTCGATGGTTAGGCCCCTAAGAGTGGAAGAGATGACCCTAAAAAGAAGATAAATGACAGATGTCGAGATAATACTCCAGAAAGAAGAGATGATGACTCAGATGGGGATGATGAAGATGATCTAGACCTCCCACCAAAAGACGACAATGCCCTGGTGAAGAGGGTTGGAATGATCTCCTTTGGTGTTAACACCATCTGTAGAGGACTTGCTGGGGGTGGCTCTGAAGTTGCTGACCAAAAATCTCATGTGGCAGAGGCCAAGTCAGAGACCAAAGTAGAGGTTGTGAATATTATATCTTCAGAGGCTAAGCAAAAAGAAAGAAAGTAGATATGGATACTATTATAGTTGGATTCTCCCGAATCGAATTTAAAGATATCATAGCTCTGCATGATGACCCTTTGGTAATCACAACAAGAGTTCATGGATGTGAGGTACATAGAATCTTTATAGATAGGGAAAGTTTGGCGGTCGTGATGTTCTGGCCCTGCTTTAAGAGCCTAGGCCTCAGCAGAGCTCGACTAGTCCCTATTATCATCCGTTGATGGGCTTCAGCAGGGAGAAGGTCCATCCGTTGGGCATATATGAGATGGATGTACGAATGGAGGACGAGTGGCCTAAGAGGTTGACCCGAAAGATTATTTTTTTTATTATGAATGAAAATATTTTCTTGACGTACAACCTCATCATAGGATGAGTTGCCTTTAAGGAGTTTGAAGTTGTGACGTCAACGGTCCACAAATGCTAAAATTCTCGACCCACTATGGGGTAGGGGAAGTGTAGGGGGACCAAAAATTAGTGAGAGAATGCTATTTCAACTCGGCAGAAGAGAGGGAGGCCCATAAGAGGGTCACAACCACATATATCATTGGTAAACTCGACCCTAGGGATGAAACAAAGTTAAAGAAAGGATAGGCCACGGAAGAGGTAGAATCCACCATCCTAAATGAGGACGAACCGGAAAAAACCGTCCAAATAGGCAAGGCCCTAAAACCAGAGATCAAGGAAGAGCTTATAAAATTCTTGAAGGACATGCAGAGTGTCTTCGCTTGGATCCACGCAGACATGCTTGGCATCGACTCTGAGATTATGTGCCATAAACTCAACATGGCAGAAGGTGCTAAGACAATCAAACAAAGATGAAGAGTTTACCCTAGGGAGAAGTATGACTTCATCAGAGAAGAGGTCAAAAAGTTGGAAGAGGAAGAATTCATCAGGGAGGTTATATATCCAGAGTGGCTATCAAACGCCATCATTATGCCCAATTCCAATGGAAAATGGAGGATGTGCGTAGATTTCACCGGCCTGAACAAGTCTTGCCCAAAAGACAGTTATCCCTTACCTCAGATTGATCAGATGGTAGATGCCACAATAGGGCATGAGATCATGAGCTTCATGGATGCATATTCAGGCTATAATCAGATCTTCGTGGATGCTAAAGACTCGAAGAAGAAAACCTTCATTACAAACAAGGGGACCTATTGCTATAAGGTCATACCCTTCGGATTGAAGAATGCAAGAGCCACGTATCAACGTCTTGTAAATAAGATGTTTGAAGATCAAATTGGCAAGACCATGGAGGTATACGTAGATGATATGTTAACAAAGAGACTGAAGGCCTGCACTCACGTAGCAGACCTAGAGATAAATTTTAACACCATGGACTTTTATAGAATGAAACTTAATCCTGCAAAGTGTGTCTTCAGAGTAGGAGATGGAAAATTTCTTGGATTTATTGTCAATCAGAGGGGAATAGGGGCCAATCCTGAAAAGATCAAGGCTTTACTTGATATGAAGACACCAAGGATTATCAAAGACGTTTAGAGGCTCACTAGAAGAGTAGCTGCACTCAACAGATTTATTTTTAAAGCCACGGACAAGTGTCTTCTATTTTTTAAAGTTCTTAGAAAGGACTTTGAATGGGACGAAGAGTGTGACGAGGCCTTTAAGCATCTCAAATCTTACCTCGAATACCCCCTGCTCTTATCTCGGCCCATCATGGGAGAGAAGTTGTATGTTTACCTAGTAGTCTCAGAGTCAGCTATAAGTGCAGCCATAGTACAAGAAGACATTAGGATCCAAAGGGCGGTATACTTCAATAGTAAGGCCCTTCAAGGGTCTAAACATAACTATCCTCTAATGGAGAAGTTGTCCTACGCTTTGATACGTGCTTTTAGAAAGATGAAACCATACTTCCAACCCCACTCTATGGTCATTCTCATTGATTCCCCATTAAGGCAAGTCCTCCACAAGTCTGAAAAGTCAGGCAGATTGATGACATAGGCCATCGAGTTAGGAGAGTATGACCTCATTTATACAACCAGGGTGGCCATTAAAGGGCAGGAACTTGCAGATTTTATTGTTGAGTTCACGTGGGAAGAGACTGAGGTTAAGAACAGTCCAGTGATCATAGTGGGATCAAGTAGTAATGTCTTCCAAGACCTATAAGAGGTTGTGTCCAATAAAGCTAGAAATATAATAATTGAGAATGAAGAAGACAGGTACCTCTTAGAGAAAGGAATCCTGTTAGAGGGGAGCTTCTATTCAAATGAAGACATTTGGAACCTCTTCGTTGACGGGTCTTCTTGCGAAAGTGGAAGCGGTGCAGGGCTGATACTCTCAGCTCCGGACGGTACCAACATTGAATATGCACTAAGGTTTAACTTCAAAGCATCAAATAATGAGTTAGAATATGAGGCCATGATAACAGTCCTCTCTTTGGCGAAGACCCTTAGGGTTGGACGACTCCTACTTCATAGCGACTCAAGGTTAGTTATCAACCAATTATTTAGAGTTTATGAGGCCGAGGATGAAAGTATGGCCAGATACCTGAAGACTTTGAGAATGATGCTAAGAGGTTTTGAAGAGGTAAAAATGAAGAGGGTACCTCGACAAAACAACAGCCACGCAGATGAACTAGCAAGGTTGGTTTTAACAACAAGGATAAATATCAGAAGGACGGTACCAGTCGAGATCCTGCTCAAACCGACCATTGAGGAAGAAAAGGTTGCTAGCCCTTGCCTCAACTTGAACCTAGGGGACTCATGGATAGACCCCCTCATCAGATATATCAGAGAGGGAGAGCTTCCAGAATCAAAGCTAAAAAGGAGGAAACTGAGGTACAGAGATACAAAGTTCTCAATAATAGGAGATTTCCTATATATGAAAGGATTTATGTTACCTCTCCTCAGATGTGTTCATCCTACAGAGGTACCCTGCATCCTACAAGAGATACACGAGGGTTCTTGCTTCAGTCGCATAGGAGGAAGACCTTTAGCCAAGAGGATCATCACGTAAGGATACTGGTGGCCGACCTTGGCTAAGGATGTTACAGCCTACGTGAAGAGATGTGGCAAATGCCAAAGATTCTCCACTATCCCCTATCAACCTCATCATACTATGACATTAATTAGTTACCCTTGGCCATTCAAAGTATGGGGGATTAATTTAGTGGGTCCCCTCCCAAGGGCTGTGAAAAATTATCGATTTCTGATAGTAGCAATTGACTACTTCTCCAAGTGGGTGGAGGCTGAGCCAATCATCATGATTACAGAGAAGAAGATTTTTTAATTTATCTGGAAGATCATCATATGCAGACATGGCCTTCCAAACACCCTCATCTCGGACAACGGAACCCAGTTCAAGAATTCTACTTTAGAGAAGTATTGTAAGACAGTTAGGATCAAGCAATTTTTCTCTTCTCCTGGCCGACCTCAGGCAAACGGTCAGATCGAAGTCACGAATAGAACAATCCTCAAAGGGATCAAGAAGATATTAGAAGAAGCTAAGGGGAGATGGACTCAAGAGGTTTATGCTGTGTTATGGGCCTATAGAACAATGGCTAGGACACCAACGGGGGAGACCCCATTTATGTTAGTACATGGCTCAGAAGCTGTCATACCAACAGAGGTAGGTCTCCCCACTCAAAGAATTCAAACCTATGACCCTAAAAAGAATGGGGAAGAGAGAAGACTTGACCTAGATTTTATTAAGGAGAGAAGGGAAGATGCCAAGATTAGACAGGCAGCCTATCAGCAGAGAACATCAAAATTCTACAATCAAAGGGTGAAATTGAGGCCCATAGCTGTAGGAGACCTACTGCTGAAGAAGACACTGCAGAAGGCAAATAAGTTTCACCCAAATTGTCATGGTCCTTACAAAGTGATTGAGGAGGTTGTACCCGGGACCTACAGGCTGGAAAACCTTGAAGGGGAACTTTTCTCCAATCCATGGAATGTTGATCATCTGAAAAAGTATTATATATGATGTTGTAATAGTTTCTATGTAAATGTATCATCTTATGAAGAGATTATTAATGAGAAGATCAGTTCCTTTGTCAATTCTTGGTTCATTATGCTTTAGTGGTGAAATATATGAGGATAACATCTTAGTTTGATGACCTCAGACCTTTAGAACATCATAATTTGGTGAGAAGGTCTGAGGTAAAACATCTTAATTGGATGACCTCAGACCTTAAAACATCATAATGTGGTGACAGGGTCTGAGGTCCAACATCATATTCGGATGGCCTCAGACCTTTAGAAGATCATAATTTGGTAAGAAGGTCTAACGTGAAACATCTTAATTGGATGACCTCAGACTTTAAAACATCATAATGTGGTGACAAGTTCTGAGGTGAAACATCATATTTGGATGACCTCGGACCTTAAACATCATTAATTTGGTGAAATTTATTTGGGTATCTTAGTTTGATGACCTAAGACCTTAAACATCATTAATTTGGTGAAATTTATGGGGGTAACATCTTAGTTTGATGACCTCGGAGCTTTAGAACATCATAATTTGGTGAGAAGGTCTGACGTGAAACATCTTAATTGGATGACCTCAGACCTGAAAACATCATAATGTGGTGACAAGGTCTGAGGTGAAACATCATATTTGGATGACCTCAGACTTTAAACATCATTAATTTGGCAAAATTTATGGGGGTAAGATCTTAGGTTGATGACCTCAGACCTTAAACATCATTAATTTGGTGATATTTATGGGGGTAACATCTTAGTTTGAAGACCTCGGACCTTTAGAACATCATAATTTGTTGAGAAGGTCTGAGGTGAAACATCTTATTGGGAGGACCTCAGACCTTAAACATCATTAATTTGGTGAAATTTATGGGGGTAACATCTTAGTTTAGTGATGAAGACACCATTATATTAAGGCTTCAGACCTTAATACAAACACTATTGCATGACATATAAAACCATTCAAGGAACATTAAGCACAAGAAGCAAAGACATATTCAGAGGATGATATAGCATGAAGAAGTTAACAATTACAAGTCAAAATGATGTTTCAGAAAATGTTATCAGAGGTTACAGACCAATATGAATCGGAAACAAAAATTACAAGTAAAAGCTTCATAAGGTACGACCTGGGAGTCTGCAATCTCAGGGTCGGTGGTCAAAGCTCTACTCCCTTGGCCGGTGTTGGTCACTTCAACCAAATTGTCCCGAGGGTTGACATCCTCAGTCCCTGTAACCTCCAAAGGGGTGGTCTCTGTAGGAGCAGCATCTTCTTCCTCCACCTCTTGTAAATGCTTGACAAATTAAGAATTAGCGAAGCCCAGACCAACAAAGTTAGAGGCTGCCAGGCTCTGTGACTCCTTCTCTTTCACCGCAGCCCATTTACGAGTGGCCTTAATACCTCCTTCGAGGTATTCAATGATGAATCTTATGAACTAATCAGAGACCTGATAGTCGGCCCCCCATTTCACAAAGGCATCCTCTAAAGAAGCTTTTACAGCAGCATCGACCTTTTATTAGAGGACGTCATCCTTGGCCTTCAGGGAAAAAGAGTGGTCTTTTTAATGCTTCACTATATCCTTCTCCCTTTGCTTCACCTTATTATTAGACTCATCCAAGGTATCTCTTAAACGCTCCACCTCAGCATTCAGAGCAACCTATGTCTTCTGGGCCTCTCCTCACTTTTCAATCAGGGGCATCTTCCGCAGAGTCGAGTCGACAAACTGATACATGCTAAGGATACCCTGTAAAGCATATTCAGACATATGAGTTCAAGAGATAATAAAATTCAAAGCCAATGTTACACAACAACAGTAAAAGTCTTACTTGGATAGATCGATGGAGGAAGAACTCGGCCAGCAGTGGGGTGTCCAAAGAATGACAAAATCGTTTGTCGGTGTCAGTCATCACGGAGCCGATGGCATCCAAGGCCTTCATACTTTGACCAATAAGGTTGTCATCGATCTTTAGCTGCTATAAACAAGCAACTAATGCATCCTCAGAGGAGATGGGGTTCGTGCGATCCCCCTTTGGGGTTTTCATCTGCCTCTGAACCTCAGGGGCAGGGTTATTGGATTTCCTTTTTTTGGAGGCATCGGCCCTTCAAGTGGTAGGAGGAGGAGGAGGCGCATTCAAACCTTCTTTCTTAACTAGTTTGGTGAGGCTGGGGGCTGCCATTTCCCAGATATCATCTGAAATTCCTTTCGGACGCTCTAAAAAAAGAAAAGATCTGATTTAAAAATTCAGAGACATAGCAAAATTAGAGGTATAACTTGTAGAAAAAATAAACTTACGAATCTCGGTCAGGGGACTCCCCCCAAGTCCAGTTTTAAAGAGATAATAAGGGGTCATCAAATGCTCGTACTTGACCAGATTACCATGTTCCCCCTGATCTTGAAAGTTTTTGGCCTTCTGAAAGTTATTCTGGCTTAACCCAGGGTCAGCCCTAGCAGCTATCGACACCTTTCCCCACCTCAAAGGTATTCTCGTCTTTAAAGATGAAGAGGTGGCACAGGGACCAAATTCCCATACCCTTAAGGTGAAGAAGTATCTTGGTTTCCACTTATGGTTTAAAAGTCTAGGTAACCAGCAACATCTTCTTATTGGACTACCGAGCTAGAAAATGGTAATAACTCGGATGATTCCTAGTAGAAAAGGGCACGTATCACCCTGTGAAGACCTAGACGGGAATGTCTTAATGATGGAATACCCTCCATAAGACGATATCTCCAATCATCACCCTCTAGGCATTGAGGGATAATTATGAGGGAGCCATGTTGATATGAGATAATATGGCCCTAATTATTGGATGAATGGGGAGACAAAATCCTAACTTGAACATCTTCTCATATAGGCAGATTTCATCATCTCGGCCTCCAAAGGCCCTCTCATCCCTTAGATACCTCCTAAGTTTTGTGGAGGGGACTATGGAATAAATATGCCTAAAGGCTAGGAGGTCGAATTCCTTGATAGTGCTCTCTATCTCGGCCACATACGAGACATCAACGTCACTCTTGTGACCATCATCCTCATCCCGAGTAACGTTGACTTTGGCAGAGGTGGGAGCACCAGTGGGAAATCTCTAAGCAAACTCAGCCCCTGTGACAGACGACAAGGGGATAGCATTCATAGGTGGTGGAAAGTCCACATTGGGCTTAGCAACCTCAACATCAGAGGTGCTAGCTCTGTTATGTGACTAGGCTCGACTTTGGACCTCGGCCTGATCAGGGACCTAATCCTGCCTAATAGAGAAGTCCATCGCCTCCTGGAATGAGTCAACAGACATGGGTCTGAGGTGGATGACTCAGACATTAGAGTGAGTTCCATTGGAGTCTCCTCTGGCTTAACTGCTTATGTTAGCTCCGGGTATATCACCCTCAGAGGGGGTGGAAAGATTAGTCTGAGAGGGAGTGCCTCTTCCCTCCTCTTGGGCTCGTTCTATTTGCCTACTCTTATCTAAGTCTTCTCCTTAAGAGAAGGAAATTCCTCTAAAAGATGGTAAAGAGGTCTGAGCATAGGAGGATGAGACTACACTTGGGACTCTAAACCACTAACAGCTTGACACAACCTAAGCTAAAGATCAAAAGTGGTTACTTAAAAGATTTCTAACCAATAACAGTCAAGAACAGTCAACTGAAAAACTCATAAACTCACCAAAAAAACGTAAACTACCATAAAAAAACTCAAGCTGATACCGAAAAATGCAACGAATGGAAAAATAAGGCTGAAAAAAAGGCAAAGGAGATGTAATAAGCAATACCTTATGAGATACAAGGCGAAGAATGGGAAGATTGACAAGAGAAATCCATAGAACTCACCCTCGATCAAGCTCTGGAAGAGAGAGAAAATGAAGAAGGTTCAGGCGGGAGAAATGGAAGGAAATGAAGAAGGAGAGAGAAAAGGGTTTAAACCCTCAAAATCTACTTGCAAGCACCCCAAGGCCCATCATTACCTTGGGAGCCCAAAATACCATCATCATTGCACTTGCCAAGCATGCAACCTACTTCAAAAGCTGACACTTGTCAAGAAAATATTGTCATATAAAGAAATCAAACCTCGGACATACATACCCCTTAGTCACCTATTCATATAGGAAACTAAGGGATAGGGGGTGACTGATATGCCCAAAATATACCTGACTGCCCGGAGGCACCAACCTCGGCAAAAAAGATGGCCGAGGTAATAAGGGCTCCAGACTGGCAACCAACGATCTTGTCCAACGAACGGTCGGCTATGGACGACGTTACTAGTTACCTCATAGTCAGGCAACAACTGAGGTCTTCATGATCCATGGGGTCAGTTATCCGTCCAGTCGTCCGGAGCCGACATGACGTCCACCTCATACATCAACCTTGGTTGGGTATAATCTGAGGTAGCAAGGACTATCACCATCATCGTAATCAACGGCGATTGGGAATCATCCGACGTTCCAACTACTCCTACACAAACCCAGCCCTGGCCAACGTTATAACTCCACCTGTCTTACCTAGGCTATCTTACTAGGCCGAGATCATCATGAATAACCTCGAATAAAGCAGTAGTCAGACTTCACCAACCTTGTACTCTTACAGGCCGAGGTTGCACCAGTCAGGGAAGGGGCCAAGCATTTATAAGCATATGCAAGGATAAGAACACATGGACAAAATCAGTTGTAACCGAATCAATCCCCTCACGTGGGGGAATATTTCATCATCATTCTCTACATGTGACAGTGGCAGATGTCTTCATTAGATTGGCTAGATCAATACACACATGCTCATTGCATGCATGGGGGGTACATTACAACTCTCACACACTATATATGCTTGTCTTATCCTACCTTGAGAAGGGCCCAAAAATAACAACCCTAGCTAAAACTCTGTCCAATTAGACAGTAGATAGAGAAAGCTAAAGAGATTGAATCCATGGCCGTTAGTGCCTTATTCTACTGACCACACTTACTCACTTGCACAGTGGACGTATGCTTAATTGGTTGAACCACTTATACATTGGTGTTCATCCTCTTATCCTCATCTCTATCTCTTATATTTAGTATGCTCTTGTGCTGCCATTATTAATAATGATTTAAGCTTACAAACACCTTGAAGGGTAGTGTTGTTTCCAGCATCATGACTGGTAGTTTAATTTATTCAGGAACTTTTATGATTTCAGATCGGTTCATTTTATGATGATATCGGATTGGTCCGCCCTTGACGAAAACTTTGTCTTCACCAAACTAGTTCGCTCTTGGCTCATGCCGGATTGGTCTCGAGTTCTTTTTCTTTCTGCTTTTGTTGTGATTTTCTCTCATATTTGAGGCTTCATAACTTTTGATTAGATACTCGGATTTGGATATTGTTTATTCTCACATGCTTGTAAACTCGAGGTCTTCAACTTTAATTTTGGTTCCTCATCCAAACTCCAGATGTAAAGTTACTCTTTTGCCCTCTAACTTTTCTTCCTTTCTTTCTTCCTTGGTTTCTCAGTTTTGAGTTTCCTCTTCTCTTCACTTGTATAAAATACCTGTAAATATCAAAAAGAATACACGAAACTCGATAAACTATATAGGAAATGTCAGTAGCAAGGATATGAGATAAATTAACGCATTTTACATGTTACGAGGTGATAAAAGCCTCTAAATTAAGGGGATAAATTGGAAGAATTTATGCCCAATCAATTCACCTACCTTCTCTGGTGGAGTTTTGATATCTAATTTATTCAGATTTGGGAATTTAGGGTTCATGAAGATATCTTCAATTGGATGTGATGCTTGGAATAGAATGAACTTCCTCACTACCTTGGTGGAGATCGAAGTTTGATTCTCAATAAATGGAGGAGAGTTTAGATGTTCAAAGGAGTTGACTGTAAGAAAATTCATGTATAAGTCTTGCATCTTGCATCTTGTAAAATTAATTTTTCAAGTTTAGTGAGAGAGATAACATGCATCCCAAGGTTTTTTCCTAAAGGTTGGGGTTTTTATGTCTATATCTTGTGTTTTTTTTACTTTGAGCCTACGCTTTATTAACACTCTATCTCACAATATGACTTTTATATGTTTGTGTGATTGTGACTATTATGACAAGGTTTAGATCTACAATTTTCTTTAAAAAAATCTTTTTTAGGATTTCCCACCACTTAGACCGAAATGATTGAATTGAGTGGTTTAATAAATTTATTGAAAGAATTTGTGATTAATTAAAGTGAATTACAATCATTGTGTTGAAAATTGATATTTATTCCAATTTGTTGATTATTTGATTAGTGGTACAAATTGATTAAAATTGATTATTTATCTTGCCGTGTCATATTCATCCCATTTAGGACCTTGCACATGTATTAATTGGGAATCTTTAAAAAGACTGCCTAAGGCATAGTGGGTGAGTGATGCATAAGGAAAGGTCACCCTATCATTAAAAACAACACCCCTTAGATTTCACGTTAGACCCCAAATGAGGGAACGACGACATGAGATGCATGTAATCCGTAGTTTCAAAATAAAGGATCTCTTTGGTGAACATTTGAAAATTATTTATGATATATATATATATAAATTTTGTAATAGACTTTTCTTCTTATCCATTTGTAGTGATTCCCAAATACTTATAAGATAATAGTTATTAATCTACACAATTTAAAATCTAACACCTAAATATTTTAATTTTTGTAATACCTCATTGTGGGGCTTATTTAATTCAACCCTATACTTCAGCTGACCAACCCACAACTCAGAATGGACTGCCCGGCCTAGCTGAAGATAGTTATTTTATATCCGTGTATTTGACATGTGCTTAAGTGAATGGAGATAGACTCAAATCGGTTACCAATAATCTCGGAGGAAATATTCAGGGACACTTATCATTTATTTATAAGTTGGTTGAGTTACTTGTATAATTTAATCACTTATTTTTGTAACTATAAAATTTAAACCCAGACCCGGGACAAGGGGATGTAACTTTGAGAGACACTAATAAGAATATAATAGCCTCTTCGTGGACATAGGCAAGTTGACAAACCACGTATCCATGGTGTTGTGTGTGTGATCATTTATTCTTTCATCTCGATATTTCTTTCTAGATTTCTTATTGTGAAAATATTTGCACTCACAATTGGTGTCGTCTGTGGGAAACGATTCTTTTTCCTACGAATTTAGTTATCGAAAGAAAGCCCATGATGTCTCACCACAACAATAATCTTCCTCAAGTTGGTGACGTGCAGGACGATCCAGTCCCGCCTAGGGTCATGTAAGAGATTCGTTAACTATCAAATCCCAGGTTTTTCCAAGAGAGTCAACTTTCTAAGGGAAGTTAAGTGTTAACGAAAATGTTATATATCCCTAATTAATTAAATTAGTTTAATTAATGTACATTTTAGTTTAACTTAATATATTGATTTTGATGATTCCAAACACATTTTTTATTAGGTTATTCTATAAATATTTATCTTTGTATAATCTCGCCTTGACTCTATTCAATGACATATCCGGGTAAAGGTATTCATGTATATTGCACATTTGTACTTGATACATTAGACACACATGCATATTTGCACTTGACACATTAGACACATTAATTGCGAGACTAATTAATTCTGAGCCTAAGCATTTTTTAAAAATGAAATTATATTTTTTTTAAAATATCTTTTTAAATAAAATTGGTGTAAGACTTGTTTTAAATAAAGTTCTTATTTTTTTTGTCTCCTTGGATTTACTTGGAAGATCTTTGCCTTAGACTTGCTATAGTAATAAGTACACTGTTTTGTCACTTTTGAAGTGACCTGACTTTGGCCATGTAGACCTGCTTTTATATGTACTCTATTTTTTTGACTTGGTCAGCTCCATTTTTTTTCATGAACAAATGTACTACTCATATATATATTATATATGTATGCATGCCGCATACCTGCTTTAAGTTTTATCAGTAGTACACGCCAACTGTCTATCAGTGTACTGCTATTCAGTCCGAAATATTCATTTACATATCTGATTTCATCCGCCAGCTTTTATCTATATATTTATATATTTTTCTTGGTCCGATATTTTTCAGTCCGAATTTCTGTTATAATATCTGTCCGAATGGATTTTTTTTGTGCGATTTTCGTTTCATTAAATATCTGTCCGAATTGATTTTTAACATACATATCTGTTCTAAATTTTTTATATTCAGATTCTTTTCTGTCCGAGATTTTTTTCTTATGAAAATCGGTTCCGAATTTTATATATACATGTTCTTATATGTTTAATATTTTTTTTGGGAATGTTGTCATAACAATTACATGCGTGTACACCTATTAATATTTTCAACTGCTCTGCCATCATTAACCGACATATCAGTTCAGAATTTCTATCAAGTCAGAAATCTTTTATATCTGTGGGTCAAAAATTATATATATATATCTGTGCATCAAATATTCTTTATATACATATCAGACAAATATTCTTTATATATATATATATATATCTGTTTGCAGAATATTTTATCTCAGTAAATTATGTGCATTTAATGCTACACTAAGACCATTCCAAATCTTCTGCAACGGCCATATTTTTATTGAGAATCAAAATGGAGATGTATATATCAGATTGGAGATTATTTTCAGACTACACCATCCCAGAAAATCTGGAGCATTTAATGCTGAGATTGCTTGTGTCTAACAGCTAGTTTCTCACAGAGATACTTAATGGCTTGATGTACTGCATCAACATTTCGGAGAGCAGAAAATTGAGACAGCTTATGTGAAAGAACTACACAGATTTCTTTGAGAGCATTTTTGAATTTATTAAGTAGCAGAACAAGAATGAAAATATGAGACAGACTTGAAATATTATTGAGAGCATTTATTTTACTACTCAGCTACACATTCAAGAGAGCAATAAATTTTATCATCTGCTCAATCATTGAAGAAGAAGACTTGTGCCTACTTTAACACCATTTATTGAAGTCTGATTCAAGAAGGAGAAACTCAGATTACAAATTATATTTTAAGGAGTTTCAGTATTTTATTCTGTACTACAAAAATTCAGATTTGTTGTTAAGCTTTGTTGAAGCTTCGGTTTTTACCGGTAATTGGTTTCACCCGCAAGTGGGCCACGGGGTTTGAAGCTCGGAGTTAGCTTGCAAACAGTTGTACGCGGTGGTTTGATCCTACCCGCAAGTGGATCAGGTTTAGTGAAGCGCAAAGGAGACAGTGGCTCTAGGCGCGTGGACGTAGGCCGGGATTTGGCCGAACCACGTTAAATTTCGGTGTCATTTATTTTCCTCACTCTTATTTATTTATTTGCATATGCTTGCTTGAGTTAATATTTTCAGCACACTATCTTGCAAATAAATTAATTCCGAAATTTGACTAAATTAATTTTAAGGTTAAAATAATTATTTTTGAGTTAAATAATTAATTTCAGAATATCACTTTAAATTAAATACGAAAATTAACTTAATATTTCTAGAGTGTTAAAATCTGCATCTCTAGTTGTTTAAATTAGTTAGTTGCATTTATTTGATATTATTGGATTTATTCTTTATAGATTTATTAATCTGAAATTTGTTTAAGTGATTTAAATTTACTATTTTTCTAAAATATTAATTTGACTTTAAAGTTTGTAAAAACTCAATTCACCCCCCCTCTTGAGTATAATCTGGGCAACATTAAGGACCACCTAGGTCTACTTAGATCTCTAGGTTGGTAGATGCTTACAAATCAAGGCTTCAAGAGAAGGAGGAGGCAACGTGACTTTAGATGGAAGAAAATGCTCGCTTTACAACAAGAAAAAACACATTTCGCAACACATAAAACATGTCGCGAAAAGTATTGATTATGTCACGAAAGACATTTCGCTACATACGACCGCCTATCGCCCCTGTGTCGTGGATTCCCCGTCTGGGAATGTATTTGGCCACATATAAGATCTATGTCGCAGAATGTATTTACTATTCGCGACAGGCTACATGTCCTGGAACGTATATATTTATAAAATATATATTAATATTTTTTTTATTAGATAATACCTCACCTTTCGCAACATAATGGCATGTTACAAAAGTTCATCCTTTAGGCGACATTCCATACACGTCATGAAATCTCATCTTTTAGGCGGCATGCTATACATGTCACGAAATGTCTTTTTTTAGGCGACATGATATACATGTCGCTAAATGGCATCTATAGTGCCAGTAAAAGTCATTATTCAGAATATGATTTGATTTTCAACAACACTCACGTTATGTCGCTAAAAGAGTTCTTTTTTAATAAATAATTTCAAAAGAAGATTGCAAGATGCATATATATAAATTTTTTCCATGATATAACCTGTATAAATGTGCATCCATAGCAATTTAGCATCCAAACTACCACACAAAATGAGACCATATTCAATTCTACAATATTCGTTAAAAAACAATTCATTTCATTTAAATAAATTTATGATTACAACAAAGGTTCAAAATAACACCAAATGCAAAAATAAAACACATTTTGCGAGAAACGTCGAGTCATCCAATCAACTAGCGTAATGATATCCAATAAAATCCATCATCGATCTGTGATAGGAAACAAATAAACACGTGTAACCATAATTGGATTACATAATATGAAAAAACTCTACTTTTATCATAAGTGTGCCTCTTTTTGCTTTTTTTTATAGTCCTTTTACGTTTTCACTCCCCGACGCTCAATTTTCAAATTCGGGTATGTTTGAGTTAATCAATTTAGAACACTTCATAATTTCAAAAAATTTTGACAGAGTTTCCTTTGTTTATTCACGAAATCCAACCTATTTTAACAATTAAAATTAACTCAATGACATCAGCAAAATCCATAAATAAACAATCAACAAATCCGTTCCAATAATTTAACATAAGTAACACGATTGATATAAAGGTTCACCGGATTCGTGTCCATAGTTAAAAAATAGTCTCACGTGTCTCGCACGGCCCAACAATGGTCTTACTTAGTATAATATGTGATTTTTCATGCTCCACCCCCAATTCTCAAAATGTTTCCTAAAGTTATGTTTGAGTTAGTCAATTTAGAATACTCAATAATTTAAAAAAAAAATTGACGGAGTTTCCTTTGTTTATTCAAGAAATTAAACCTATTTTAACATTTAAACAGACTCAACAACATCAACGAATCCTTCAAATAAACAATTGACAAATCCCTTCCAATAATTTAATATAAATAATCTCGTAAATAACTCAATCGATATAAAGGTTCACCAGACTAGTGTCCATTGTGAAAAAATAGTCTCGCGTGTCTTGCACAACCCAACAATGGTCTTACTTTAGTATCATATGTGATTTTTCACACTCCATCCCCAATTTTCACGATGTTTCCTAAACTTATATTTAAGTTAATCAATTTAGAACACTCAATAATTTCAAAAAAAAAAATCGACAGAGTTTCCTTTGTTTATTCAAGAAGTCCAACCTATTTTAACATTTAAATCATGTGAACGACATCAATAAAAATCATAAATAAACAATCAACAAATCTCTTCCAATGATGTTACATAAATTATAAATTACTCAATCGATATAAAGGTTCACCCATTGGAAGCTATTTTTGGTTGTTACCCACTAACGACATGTTTCAAGCCTAAGTTTAGATTTTTTCAAATTATCGTCTCATTCTCAAAGAGGGAGTTCTGTGACTAGACTATAAGTTCCCATGAGTTACATTGGTCTTGTGCGAGGTGTCCGTGCCTGTTCCGGGGCCGTTTGGGCATTGTTTTGGGTTTTCAACCTCTAATAACATGTTTTAAGCCTAAGTCTATATTTTGCAAATTATCGCCCTATTCTTAACCTGGTAGTCCAGTGACTACGCAGTAAATTCCTACGTGTTACGTTGGTCCCGAGCGAGGTGTTTGTGCATCTTACGGGGCCATTTGGAGCTGTTTTGGACCTTCACCCTCTAATGGCATGTTTTTAAGCCTAAGTCTAGATTTTTTCAAATTATCGTCATATTCTCTAAGAGGGAATCCCGTGACTATGAGATTAGTTTCTACGTGTTGTGTTGGTCTCGTGCGAGGTGTTCGTGCATCTTACGGGGCCGTTCGGGGTCTATTTTTTATTTTCACCCTCTAACGGCATGTTTTAAGCCTAAGTCTAAATTTTTGTAAATTATCGTCACATTCTCAAATCGGGAGTCCCATGACTACGCAATAAGTTCCTACGTGTTACATTGGTCTTGTACGAGGTGTTCGTACCTCTTCTGGGGTCGTTTGAGCATTTTTTTGGATTTTCACCCTCTAACAGCAGATAAAATCTTAGATTATTTTAATGTAAGCCTCCAACAAAAATCTTAAGATTGATATATTCAAACAAACTAATTTCAAATAGCATATTTACACAAACTAAACCTACATATTGTTCTTAAATATCAAGAGTTGTAATTACTTATTGTAATGATAATGAGAACAAGTATGTCTTATTTAAAAAAATAAAATAAAGGTTACCTAAGGTTATACGTATGTTGTGTATACTATGACAAACAGAGGTTACTTAAGGTTGTACTAAACAAACCAGCGCCCAAAAGTTGTGATAACATTACACACTCAACTTTTAACGAACAACCCGATTTTCAACAAAGTCACTAATTTAGACTAATTAAAGAGTTCCGATAAAAAAATATACAGTTTATTTTATGATTTTAATTGAAACAAACAGCACAAAATTTGCAACTGGAGAAAAAAAGGGGGTTACCATCATCAAACTAATCAAAAAAATAGTTTCAGCATAAAAACCAGATCAACTGCAAAATCCCCAAAATACCTTGATTCAGGAGCTTTATTCGGCATGGTGGAATTAGAATCTTCGTGAAGATTCTTGTGGAACTCAAATCTTCTGATTTCGTTTTGTTTGTGCTGTAAATGTTAACCAAAAATAAAATCAAATAAACACTAGCATACTGTAGTTTGAAATTATAGTTTGTCCAAAATCGTTAAGAAATTTGTTAACTCTAACTCACACTTATCGTTTTAAATTAAATGTAATTGAGTATCCTATAAAAAAAATTTAATTTTGGAAAATGAATCAAAATCAAAAAAGAAAAAAAATCAAAAACCCATTTCAATGTTCAATCTAACCCCCACCCCCAACTCTCTCTACCACCTCCTCTGCTCTCCCCTGCCCCATCCCTCGAGGCCACCTCCTCTGCTCTGTTCCCACCGGTCGGCACACAACCAAATAAATTTCAAACCAAAACTAAAATCTCCATTAAAATCGTTTATCTATATTATAAACGCTATAAAAATCTATAATGGCAAATCAAAAATTTCTCTCCAATCTACTCTTATGTGTTTAGATTAGATCAATTTCAAGTAAGAAATTTGTTTGGATCAGGTTTAATTTTTTTTTCAGGACATTTTTCTCATGTCCTTTTACATGTTAGTATGTCGTATACCGCTACAACCATCGAAGTAATGTTCAAGAGCATACACACATTAAGATCGATCTGAATGTCAAGAAATATTCAATGAACCCTCGACAAAATAACGTGGTAAGGTTAGGTTTTAAGTTCTTTAAAAGTTTCATTTTAGTATTGGGAAATTTTACAAAAATGTTTTTATAAAACCGAAGCAAGTATTTTTTTAAAAACAAAACGGGGAGAAGAAATATTTTTTTTTTAAATACCAGACCGATCCGTTTAAGAAGAGGTGTTTTTATACAAAGAAATCCCACACACCGGATCGATCCCTTAAAAGAATAAATCGAACCGATCCGACTGCCGAACTGATCCGATGACCATTTCCAAACCGATCCAATGACCTCAGAAAAATCCGTCGCCTCAGATTTTCTAAAAAGCTATATATACCTATTTCGGTGGTGTAATTGTTTAAGACTTTGATAGACATTTTTTAGAGTCCATATTCAACAAGTCTTCATGTTTTTTTAGTCCAAAAATTCAGTTTTGATTCATCAAAATTCCCATATACTTTTTTGAATCATTTGGAACCCTAGAACGTAATCTTGCTGGTGTTCATATATTTGTGGAGAGATTTTATACATCATATGTATGCATGTCATTGAGAAGCACTTGAGGGAGTTCCTTTGCTAATTTAAGACTGAGGTCTATGAGGTTCATTGCATGTGGATATTTTCTGAAGATTGGACTGCGGTTCTTGTGGATTTCTACGTGTAATTCATTGTTGACGATGCCGACTTACGCCTGCGGGTATTCGTGTCTCAAACAACTGTATTTCATTGTAACTGTGTAAGTTGAGATTTGCAATTATAGTGAAATAAAAAGGTTTTTCCCTTCGGGGATTTTTTCCTGAATTCTGTGTCGCATATTTTATTTATGTTGGTTTGACACATGCATGCACGTAGTTTTGAGTTTGTGGATTTAATTAATTTGATTCCAAAATTTACACTAATTAAATAAGTTTGTGATTGGAATTTTGCGAGTTGATTTGAATGAGTATCACACACGGACTTTAAGGCATTTACAAATTGGTATTAGAGAAGGTTACGCTAATTTATTGCGTATTCTTATTTTTCGCAAAATTGGGTGATATTGATTTTTTTAAAAATCATTTTTTAAATTGTCGCAATGTTTCCAAGTGAAAAATTATATAATCGGTTGCCAATTTTTGACGGGTCTAATGATGCTTACTGGAAAGCCCGAATGAAATCCCATTTAAAAGAAATCGATGAAAGAGGTTGGTCATTTGTGAAAGAGTTTAGGTGAAGCACTTACAATTCACGAGGGCTTAATGCAATTTCCAGACACGTCACCCCTGATGAGTTTCGACGTATTATGATGTGCACCACGTCTAAAGGAGCGTGGGATGTTTTATAACTCACCCTGGAAGGCACTAATGCGTTCAAAGAGTGTAAAATTCAAAATTTGACCACTCAATTTGATACGATCACTATGTTAGAGACTAGGTGTTTTGATGAGTTTTACGCACCTTTGTCTGACATTGTCAACACTAGTTTTAATCTAGGTGAGACTATACCCGATGCACGAGTGGTTAAAAATATTTTAAGATTGCTGCCCAAATGTTTTATCCCAAAAGTGACGGTTTTAAATACCTTAGGAAATTTGAGTCGTCTGAAACTAGAAGAGCTGATAGGAGACTTCCAGACGTACGAAATTGACATGTTCCTCGATACTGTCAAACCTAAGGATAGAGGGATAGCGCTTAAATCCCAACCTAGGAAGGGAAAGAAAGTATCCATGAGTGATAAGAAAAAGAAAGTGAGTTTTTATGAGTCCGAGTTTGAGGACGAGTACCTTTCTTGCAAATAATTTCAAAAAAATTCTCAAGTTTTAGAAACGAAATTCTTCCAATAGAAGGTTTTTTGAGGAAAAGAAAGATAATTCCAAAGAAAGTGTTGATCAAGAGAAAGAGGGTGAGGAAGCTTTTGGAAAAGTGACATGTTTTGAATGTGAGGGCAGAGGCCATAAGTCGTTTGAGTGTCCCACTAGACTTAGGAGAGAAGGTAAGAAAGCTATTATGCCAGCCACCCTTAGTGATAGTGAGGAAGATGTAAAAGATTTCGAGGATGAGTGTTTACAAGGAATGTTTTTTGCCTTTTTAGCCAGTCATGAGAGCGACGATGATGAGTTGAGTGTTTCTAGAGGAGGTAAGAGCGAGTGTGGAAGTGGAGATGAAAGTGAGCTCCAAAAATCCTTTAGTGATTTGTACACCGAGACCTTGACACAAAGAAGTATAATAAGGATTTAGGTCGTCGGGTCTTAGATTTGGAGAGAGAGAAAGAAGTTTTAAGGAGGGAAAAGTGTGATTTGACCAAAACGGTGTCTAGTCTGATGACACGTGTATCCCAACTCAAGAGTGATCTCGAACGTGCCCGCGAGGTCAAAGTAATTTTAGAGAATGCATCTTATAAGGTTGAAAATATGGTTCTCAATCCCATTTTGGGTAGTGGTTAGAATATAGGAATAAGTCATGAAGGTCCATCCACTTCTTTTATTGAACCCGAGTCGGTTCCTACTTTAGTGTTAGATCAACATGACTTTTGACCCGACCCACCTAGGCATCCCGTACCCATTAGGAGAGCATGTCCTAGAGTTTTTTAGAGAGGTGTACCTAGGCCTGTTTATGTTTGCTCCCATTGCAAAAAGAGAGGATACCTTAGAGAGTTTTGTTTTAAGTTGGGTAAAGTATTACGCTCTGCTTCTACACATGTTCGCACACATGAACCTACTCATGATACTTTGCTTGCACATAATGATAGAGAGTTTGCACATATTCAGGAGCAAGTAAAGTTTTTGGTCAAGACTTCACATGATTTGATGGAGTTGTTTCAAAAGATGTACCATCTTTGGAAAACTCCTTCGCACCTACTGGATGAGGTTTAGACTATTTGCCAATATAGGATGTTTTTCATGATGACATTTTTTCCTATTTCTAGTATGTATCTTTTTTGTATTTATATTCTCCATTTGGATATATTTTTTTCGAAAACCTAAAAAGATTTTATTTTTATAAAATTTTTGAATAAGACAAAAAGATTTTTATAGTTTGTTTTACACCGTTTATGGATGATCATTTAGGATGACCAAGTCACAATTTCATTCCATATCCATGTGACTATTTGATAGTGTTTTGAAACAATATGTTGTGTCATTCATGTGCTTTACAAAGTTTGGAGTCTTTGAGATGATATATAGTGTTGCTTCCTACATGTTTGACTATTTTGTCCTTTATTGCACACATGCACGAATTTGTTTGACTTTTGTGCTTATCTATCACATGTTGGTTGAGTGTTTCCATCTCAATTCTGTCTATACAACGAACCAAATGCGATAAAACTTGACAAAAAGTAGTGCATGTTATAAACCGTTTGTGAGTTTGTGTGGTTTATTTTAAAAACGGAAAGGGGTTGCAGAAGGTATTTCATTTTTTCCTTTGCGATAAAGCCACTGTTTAAATGGACCTAAAAAAGTGAGGAATTAAAAATTATCAGGGTTCCAATGAGGTTTAAAAGAGCTCAAAAAAAATGAAAGGAAATAAAAAGATACATATGCAAAAAATGGGCCAATAGTTCTAGTTTCATCACCTCATAAGAATAATAAAAAGCATTTAGTTATTTGCGCGTCCTTGAAAGTCATGAAAAAGCATTACATAGTTTTAGACATTATTGGTGTAGAAATCATTTATACTTTGATTTGTTGATATGAATAATTCGATGTCATCTAAATTCAACATTTTTTACACCTAAGGATTATTTTTTATGGTCATTTGTTAGGAGTATACTTGTACATCTTGCACACATGTCATGATTGAGGCGATTTTCCTATCGAATTTGTTCACACTCCTTGTTTCCGTTTCCACGATTTGGTTGTCATAGTAAATAATTCATGGTGTGTGATTTTTGAAACATCATTTTTGTATCTTTGTATGAAAAATCTGAAAAATCAAAAATAATATGTTTGTCTTGTTTACCGTGACACCCCAATTTGATTTATGTGATTTATTTTGTTCCTCGTCTATTTCGGACAAATAAAAAGGGGGAGAATGAACTATTATTTTATGGGGGAGTTTAAGTATGGGGGAGAATTTATTTTGCTTTCATTTTTATGCTTTATATCATTTCAAACTCGATACATCATGAGGTATTTGCTTTGTCTCATGTGTGTAGGTACAATTGAGTATCATTATATTGCACACCATGGTGAGAAAAAAATTAAGTTTTGAAGATTTGATTGTTGAAGCAAAGGTTGAAGACTTGACAACTTATCTTTCCACTTTTCTTCTTAGGAGGGTGTCTTTGTATAGGTCATTTTATGTTGATAATTCGGATGTTTTTATTTTGAACCGACATAGACATGGGGGGAGATTTGTAAGGAAATTTTTCTCATGTCCGCTTACATGTTAGTATGTCGTATACCGCTACAACCATCGAAAGAATATTCAAGAGAATACACGCATCAAGATGGATTCGAATGTCAAGGAATATTCAACGAAGGCTCAAAAAAATAATGTTGGTAAGGTTGGGTTTTAAGTTCTTTAAAACCGAACCAAGTATTTTATTTTAAGACAAAAAGGGGAGAAGAAATAAAAAAAATTCAAATATCGGACTGATTCATTTAAGAAGAAAAACGAATCGATCCGTCTGGCATTTTTATACAAAGAAAGTCCACAGATCGGACCGATTCGTTAAAAGAAGAAATCGAAATGATCCGACTACCGAACCAATCCGATGACCATTTTCGAACCGGTCCAATGACATCAGAAAAATCTATCGCCTCAGATTTTCTAAAAAGCTATATATACCTATTTCGGTGGTGTATTTTTTTTAAACTTTGAGAGACATTTTTGAGAGTCCATATTCAACAAGTCTTCATATTTTTTAAGTCCAAAAACTCAGTTTTGATTCACCAAAATTCCCATATACTTTTGTGAATCTTTTGGAACCCTAAAACACAATCTTGCTGGTGTTCATATATTTTTGGAGAGATTTTATACATCTTATGGTTGCGTGTCATTGAGGAGAACTTGAGGGAGTTCATTTATGATTTAAGACTGAGGTATTTAAGGTTCGCTACATGTGGATCTTTACTGAAGATACGATTGCAGTTCTTGAGGATTGTTGTGCGTAATTCATTATTGACGACGCCGATCGACTCCTGCCGATATTCGTGTGTTAAATAACTATTTTTCATTGTAACCGTGTAAGTTGCGATTTGCAATTATGGTGAAATAAAAAGGTTTTACCCTTTGGGGATTTTTTCCTGAATTCTGTGTCGCATATTTTATTTATGTTTGTTTGACACATGCACGCACGTAGATATTTAAGTTTGTGGACTGAATTATATAAGTTTGTGATTAGAATTTTGCGAGTTGATTTGAATCAGTATCACACACGGCCTTTAAGGAATTTACATAGCAAATCCAAAATCTCTCTAAAATCTACTCTTATGTGTTTAGATTAGATCAGTTTCAAGTTAGAAAGTTGTTTGGATCAGGTTTAATTGAGGGTTTGAGAGTTTCTTTTTCCACTAAGGATTTTGATTGTTTTGAGGTTTCGTTTTCAATAAGCTTCTTGATTCTAGTTGTATTTAGAATGGATTAATTTTTTACTTCTATTCCAAAAATAAAAACGAATTAAAATGAAAAAAAACTTCCACTATTCAAACTACGATTTAAAAATCCAGGTCAACGAGGGGGCCGGACTAAAAATACCACTATTCGGGAGTTTATACTGATTTCATTTGTGCCGATTTTGTTTCTGTCCAAGTGGGTGCCAAAGACGACGGATGTCGGAGCACAGAGAGAGGTTTGATGCCGAAGCAGAGAGATATGGGTTAGAGATGGGCGATCCAGGTGAGTCCGGTGAAGATGGGTTTGTAACACCCCGCCTAATAACATACCGGGCGATCACTCCAATATTAAATTAAAACAGGAGTCTCATATGGAAAATTCTTAGCATCACTGTCAAAAATCCATTTAATTACTAATACCCTATTAGGCCGGTGTCAAAATTTTAACTTTACTACTCGTTTTAACAACTGTAAATAAAGCATACACACAGTTTTGCGGAAATAAAACTGAAATGAAATAAAATAACCGAACACTCGATCAACAATATACTACCATATCGAATGATGTACTGAAAGAATAAATAAATGCAGATGGGCCATTGGCCCGAATGTTTATACAGTACCTCCTAACTAGAGTACGAAGATGGAAGCGGCTATCAAAAACCTACACGCATCTACGGCTGTTGCAGCTGACGTCTGACTCGAAAGAGGTGCCATCCAGGCATCCCTGTGTCTAGACACCTATATATATATATATAATATATATATATCAAGAAGGGAAAGTAGATAAACAGGTCATAGCCCGAGTTTTGAAAATATTTAGCAAGTGCGTAAATGCCTTATTTTTATAAAAAGGTTTTATCTCATATTTAAGTTTGTTATCGCACTCCCATGAGATACCCCTCACCTCTCCACTAAGAGTGCACTCCTAACGCATCCCTCTAAACATCCTAGTCAAGTTACCCTGCTAAACTAGTCTATCACCCAACCCACTATCAACCCTAGATAGTCCAAGCAATGTACTAAGGGCTAAACTTCACCCCAGTCTCAACTCTATGCCATGTTCGTGCGTGGGGTATCTCTCAATGAGAAATCCAAACAAGGACCCCCCCCCCCCCGATACACTACTACGTGGCACGGTCGATCGTCGAGATCCGCCAGTCCCTCAGTACAGAAAGATATATATAAATATATATGTATATACCATAATCATTTATAATATTAGAGCACTAAGGATTAAACTTCTCCCCAGTCTCAACACAATGCCATATTCGTGCGTGGGGTGTCTCGCAAAGTGAAATGCAAACAAGGAACCCCCCCCCCCCCCGATACACTACTATGCGGCAAGGTCGATCGTCGGGATCCATTAGACCCTTGGCACTCGATTTGTCCATATATATATACATATTACCATATACATCCGGATTTATCTCCCGGAATGAGAATTCATTTACAAAGCATTTATCAATACTTATCATTTTTATTTCAAAACCTTCCATTTCCCTTCTCATATCCAGGAAATGTATTTAAAAGCCAATTCATTATCATGAATTTCTTTAACAAATCATATACCTTTTTAAAAGCCAATTTTATTATCATAAAAATGCTTTTCCGTTTCAAAATATCTCATTTCCCTTTTTATATTCGGGAAATGTATTCAAAGCCATTTTCACTATCATAAAAATGCTTTGATCATATCATATGCTTCCACTTCCCTTCTTCCATCTGGGAAATGTTACCGAAGCCCAATTCATATAACCCATTTCCCTTCCTATATCCAGGAAATGTGATTAAAGCCAATTTATTATCATGAATTGATTTAACATAACGCATTCTAAGACTGCCCGTCCGGGTTTCCCCACTATGCGCGCCCCTAAATGGCTATCATCTTCCAGGGCCTATCATCAAGACAACATGGGATCCTACATCGCAAGACGTCGGGAAGCGGCCATGTGCCTGTGGGGTAGTCAAGACCACACCCGAAATCTCCTACCCATTGCAGAAAAATATATATCAACAAGCGCTCACATGGCCTATAGGACTATATCCACCCTGCGTTAATTTGTCAGGGGGATTCACCATACGCACGCAACTTCCCTTATGATAGCGATTTAGAGAGGTGTGTATCCTCATTTTTATCATTTATAAAAATCAATTGTATTTTCATTTTGAAAACATTCATATTTTATTTTCAAAATTACTTACATCATATCATATATATACTTTAATCACATAGTATATACATATACCATATATTCCTCCTAGAATATATATATAATGGCCCTATTTGCCAATTACATATAGCGATGACCATTAATCCCAAGGATTCTCTCAAAGAATCATAATCATGCTTTCATATAAGCATGATACTAAACCCAAAGTATTTTCTTACTTCGACAAATAATAATTACCTTAATCATCTCTTAAGGATTTATTGGATATCTCCAACTATACTAATTCACTCTAAGTGAATATATATATATATATATATATATATATATATTCCCAATTCATCAAGTCCTTTAGGACATCACCCTCCATAATACTCTAATTTGGAAGGCCCTTAAACTTTAATCTCAAAGAGGAGAAGTCATACTAATCTCTAAAATCTTGGGCTGAAAACAGGGCACCTGTCCTGAACCCCCGGTCGACCGCGGGTTGCAAATAGGCCTACGAAACAAAGCAGTAGGCCCTTTCTTCTTGCGGTCGACCGACCTTAGGGGCGCGGTCGACCGATTACACCAGGTCTCCCAAGCTAAATTCCTCAAATCCATTTTTTTTAACAACCCAAATTCATTATCGGGGTTTCCATCCCAAACATCTACGCAATTAATTCTAGCCGTAATTTTTCCAATTCCTGATTTGATTTCCGAGTTGATGATTTTAACCCGGAGCTTCCATCTTATAAAAATTATATCAAATCGTAGAAAGATCAGAAAAATACGCGGTTCGCGCCCACGCGATCGTATCGAAAATATCTACAACTTTTGTGTTTTGGCCGAGACCTAAATCAATTCTTTTCCTGGCTAAAATGGCCCCCTAAGGTCACGGGTTACTATTCATTGTCTTCTCCGAGATGATTTCGGCCATTAAAGCTTCTCCCAAGCTTTTGTCGCCTCACCCAACGTCCTAAAACCTCAACCAACTACAAATACACATATATTAAGGGTTCTAAACATCCTAGAACCCAAAATCATCAATTAATATAGGTTAAAACCTAAGTTCCACAAATTGAGATATTATTGGGGTTTAATTGTTTTAACTCCCAAAAACCCATTTCATCCACGATAACCCACCCCAAAACCTTTAGGGTTTGTTTATACCAAACTATGGTATGAGATATTTATGCAAAAAGATAAATAAAGCTAGTAAACACTTGCCTCGTGGATAAAATCCGACGACCCCGAGTCGAATCCGGCAGAGTTTGGCCCGAATCTCCATTTTCTCCTCCTCTTTCTCTTCCTCTCTCTCTTCTCTCTCTTTTCTTTATTTATTTCTTCTTTTCTACCTATCCCTCTCTTTATATAAGAAGAAAAAAGGGTTATACCCCTCAAAACCCAAAAACGACTCGTTTACCCAATTACGAGTTAGTTTTACCTCTAAAATTTCTCGAAACTCATTTTTGACAATCGGACACTCTTTTCCGACTATCTCGACCATTCCAAGAATCATGGCGCAGTCGAAATTTCCATCCGAGGTATTTGACAACAAATCACTATTCCAACCCAAAATAAATAAATGCGGTTTTCCAATTAAAAATCTTACCTCGTGTCGCTTTACTCAACGGCGACGTATAATTAAAATATTTTGACCTATATAGTCCCAAAAATAATCACAACATCCTTTGAAAATCATTTAATCCTCGAAAATCCCAAAAATTACTATTTAGGGAAATTCTCCAAATTGCCAATTTATATTTAATTATGGAATTTAATTGTCTCCAAAAGGCGGGTTGTTACAGGGGTGGAGACGATGATCGGATGAGCGGAGAGAGAAGAGTGGAGATCGTGGGAGAGGAGAGAGAAAAAAAATTTGGGTGTTTTTTAGGGATTTTTCTTAGCAGGAGTTTTAGGAAGTTTTTGTGGAGGGGGGGGGGGGATAATATTTTGGCTGGAAAAAAAGGGGAGATATAAATTTTGAGTTTTTATTTTTTTTAAATTGAATTAAAATACATATCGCGATATGCATGTGATGAAGATGAAAGTGTATAGCATTTCTCAACATGGCACTCATGTCGCCAAATGTGGGTGATATTTTTGTGACATACAACACATGTTGCCGAAAGTAGGGGACTAAATACGCGACATCAATTGGATGTTGCTGGATGTAAATGACATTTGAGGGGGGAAATGCTAGTAGGGAGACCACCAAAATAACAACTTTTTGCAACATAAAAACTATATATGTCGCCATGAAAACATTTATGTCACTGCAACATGTCGCAAATTATGTTTTTTTCTTGTAGCCTTGCAATAGAGACATGAAAGGATGGAGAGATATATCCATAGAGATACTAGGAAACGTTGTGATAGGTCTCCTAGTCCTCAGGCGAGCAACACTCACAGTCGTTGGAGGATCTCCAGGAACGGCCAGGATCGATCTGAGCATTACAGGTCGGAGCGTGATTGATCAGAGTGTGGACGATCAGAGAGGCTCCACAGAAGTAATGATCGTCAAGATGAGGACATCAGCACCCAGATAAAATCCCTTTTCTCAAATTGATCGAATAAGAGGAACCCTTAAAGAAATTGGTCGTTCCCAGATTCATGATCTATGGAAAAACAAATCCCATCGACCATGGTCGACAATACAGGCAGGATATGACCCTGTAGAGCCACAACGATGCCTTGATGTGTTGAATCTTCCCTTATAGCCTATATGACGTAGCACAGAAGTAGTTTGAGAAGCTGACCCATAGGCTGATCAAGATCTTTAAGGCCCTAGTAGAGGCTTTTACTGCTCATTTTATAACCAGTAGATCCCACCCTAAGAGGACGGATTCACCGCTCACGATGAAGAAAAAGTCACAAGAAAGCCGATTCGGCAGGAATATTGTATTTTTCACCCCTTATACTTATGCATTTTAGCCCCCTTGGGTACCTTAATTCCTAAATTTATGCTCGTTATCTAGAAAACCTCCGTTATATATGTTAACATGCTATATGAGATATAATTGAGCTTTTGTAGGTATTTCGGTGCTTAGTGTGAAGCTTGGTCACTTTTTGGAAAAGTTTCGTTAAAGATTGCAGCTTCAGGGGCATTTTAGTAATTTTTGCATTTGGGTTATAATCACGAACTCTTCATGGAAGTTGAATCCCTTTGATTTCTCTTTGTGTGGCCACCGACGGTTCATGATTATGATGTATAATGAGGGAGTTATGGCATTTTTAGGATGATTTTATCTTCAAAGTCACACTCAAGGTCACATTCAAGGGCATTTTAATCATTTCATCATTTGTCTTTTTGGACTAATATCTTATTGGATGTTGTTTTCCTCCGAGCTATCTTTGTGTAGCCTCCGATCGTGCCTCATTTTGAGTTATAACGAAAAAGTTACAATATTTTTCGTAAAGTTAGACAAAGCTGAGAATTCAGCACTGTCAGGTGCCAATCGATTCGGGTTTCATTGAATCGATTCGGCTGAAAGTCCACAAATTTCATTTTTTTAAGTTGGTTTTTTGGTTGGATATTTAGGGAAAAACATTGTATTAAGTTGAGAGATCATTTTTAGACATGGGAAGATTCATTTTACGTTAGTTTTTTGGGAGCTTCTCTCTCTAAGGGTTTCACCATTTTTGTGTATGTAAGTACTATTCATCTTCACTCTCCATTAATATAGTTTCTTTCTCTTGTTCCATGCTTTATTTACTTTGTTTGTTTCTTTGATTAATTAGTTATTGTTAGTTTATTTCTTGTTTTTATTGGTTAATTGGTTTTATTTGTTGTTCTAATCATGTGTAGTAGCTAGTTTAAGGGTTGGGGTTACATTTCAGCCATTAATGGCTCCCGAGCTCCCAAAGTTAGGTTTTGTGTAAAATTTCATTTAATAAAAATCTTACATATTAAAGTCGGATTATTATGCTTTTAACTTTCTTTTTCATGCAACGTTAGTGTTTATAGCGATAATCCGAATTTAATCCGCGTGTGACCATTTTTTATTAAATGTTTTATCTCGCAACTTTGGATTAAATTACTTCTTGTGAGATGCTTACGTTTAGTTGAATATGGTCAATTAAATGCTTTCGAACCAAAATTCTAATTATACGTTGTTTAGTCCATGGCGGGGATGTGACCCTAACTGTCGTTTTATTAATTCTTGTTTAGACTTAACTTCTTTCTTTTTCCTTTTTTTTACCGTAACAACCCATTACCGTTTACATTTTTATTCTTCAAATAATAAATCAATTAAAATCTGTACGACATTCCCTGTGGATTCTCGATACCCGACTTATCGCTATACGTGTATCGCAAGTGCAGTCATAATTTAGGTTTTTTTATTAACACGGTGAAATGAATTCAATGATTAGCATTTTGGCGTGATGCTACTTTTCACATTCTTACGATACCCGACTTACCAATGTGCTTGCCTCGCGAGTGTAGTTGTAGCTCAGGTTTTTGTATGTTGAGTGAGGGCTGGTAACAACGACCAGCGTCCTCACATGAGCGCTCGGTTCCCCTCGCATCAAAATGGTGTCGTTGTCGGGGAGTGGGTTTTTAGATTTTAATTGTTATATTATTTCGTAGTATTTTTTTCTTTCATATCTGTATTCTTTATATTCTCCTTTCTTTTTTACTTGTGCTAGATTATTTCGAGAATTGAAATTTTGGAACTTGTCGCTTAATTGAATTAGCTTATTGTGAAATGTCTTGCTATAACTCTTTAGATAACCTTAATTGTTTTGAGAATATCTTTCCAAGTTACACTCCCAAGACAATGCAAGAATGCCAACAAATTCTTAAGGATGAGCACATTGTGCGTGAAAATCAAGAATTTGTAAGTAATCCCTCATCGCCTTGTGATCTAACTTTGCATTATGGGAATAAGGAAATGAATGATGAGGTTGCGATTTATGATGCTTGGACAAAGAAAAATGTCCAACTCGATGAGATTATTTCTTCTTCACAAAGTCGGGTTGAGGTTGAAATTTTCTTTTAACTTCCACCCCTTTTGAGGATGAAATAATTGAGAGTGATCCCAGAACTTTCAATGGTCCTTAACTTCCTTTATTCCCTAATATTACCGAATAATTAAATTTATCACAAGAACCAGTTGAAAGTCTTGAGGACTTTGAACCGATTTTTGAATGGGAATGTTATTTTGAGATGGTTCATCTCATGGTCTATTCACTTGCACTATCCCCACATCCCCTTCCAATGGAATAACCTTAGGGATGTGATTTCAATTTTCCTGATATCAATGTGGTCATTTCCCCCTTAAAATCCAAACCCCCTATCGTCCAACTCAAAGTGTTAATTGATCTTGGTTCATTTCTTAAGCCTTACACATGCCTTCTTTTTTTCAAAAGGAATTTATATTTTTCGAAAGGCATGCTTGCATGGGAGGGTCCATAGTTGATCTTCCAAAGTCAAAATGTTGTTCGGGTGGACCCTCAACTATTTAGACTTCTAGTGTATAGTTAGTGTGAAGTCCAAATAGTAGGTTATAAATAGTTAGCTTTTTAATTTTCTTTCTTTCTTTCTTTTTAATTATTGTCTAGTGTATTTAGTTAAATTTTTGTTATTTGTTTTTGTTATGCTCGGTACTAACTTATTTTGTAGATTATTTGGACTTGTTCTTATCGAGGATTGCTCCAATTTCAGTTAATATCATTATTTCCCTATCTTTGTGCTGTTTTGTTTACTAGCATTGAGGACAATGCAACATTTAAGTTAGGGGGTGCGGGATGTTCTATCCATTTTTTTTCCATTGATGTTATCGCATGCTAGTTACTAAGTATGCTTTCTTAGAAAAATTGGAAATTTTCAAAAATATTTTTTGTTTCTTTTTTCTCTTTTGTTGGGCACTTTGCCTTGTTTTCTATGATAAATTTCAATAATTTCCCGATCCATTACACATTCAACGATGCATGTTCTCGATTATAGAAGTTATTAGACTTTAGTCCTCAAATCATTGATATTATGAATAACTTCATGAATTAAACTTTAACCCATGAGCACATGCGCTTTACTTGTTATATTGATTTGGTTTAAGATTTTTATAACTCGATAATCTTTTGTTGCATTGTATATACTTACACCGAGTGAGTTTTGAGACATACCTTCGTTTGTGAGTGTTATATACTTCTCTTTCCTTACTGAAAATGTTGATTTCGTCAGTAATCTCACTTTTCTTTCATTTGATCGTTCATTAATGGAGTTCATTTATGAAATATGTTACGTGAGCATCATTTTCAAAGTTGTTTTGACTTGAGAATTGCGTAAACTTTAGGAAATGATCATAGGCCATCTTTGTTATATCACCCAATTAGCCTTGGCCTCACCTTTAATGTTTTCCTAATCAACTCCTTTGAGCCTAAATATAGACTTTCATTTAATTACCCAAAATCCCATAACAAACTCCACATTGGAGTTATAAACCATACATACTACCTTCCTTACCTTTGTTTGGAATGTTGCTTGGGATTGAATGATGTTTGTGTAGTGTGGTTGCAATTTGAGCATTAAATGAGTGAGAAAAGAAGAAAGTAGTGAAAAAGAAAAAAAAAGAAAAAGAAAAAACTAAAGAAAACATGAGAAAAAGAAGAAAAGAAAAGAAAGAGAAAGTTTGTATATGTTGTATATAGTGTCCAATATTCCTTGTCGCTCTCCAATTTCATATTTCATGCTTGTTATGGAAATCATTTCCCAATTTTGAAATTTCTGACAATTTTCCATTATCCCAAGTTTTTCATCTCCGAACAGTTTGAATCCGTACATATTTCATTCATTCATACCTTAACCCTAAACCTACATTACATCCCTATATAAGTTCTATGTGATCATAGGGTGAATTTAGTTTAAAAGTTTAAATAGTTTTGATAATCTGTGAAAATACTTTTCGCCTCTTTTAATGTACGATATCTTTCATCGAGATTAAAGTTTTTAATTTCATATATAGCGTTCTTCATCTGTGACATATTTGCCGCCTAGTTTCCATTTACATTTACTCTTTATGTCCGCATGTTCTGTGTGTTACCTCCCTGTTTCGTGTGAATTCATTTTATGAGCGTAATGCCCGGGAGGATTGAATATATTCTTTCTTTAACGTTTATCTATTTTATATATTTTTGTTCCAAATCATACCATGCATGTGCTCTCCCCCCTCCCACTTTTAAGGTTTCAATTCTATGAAGTTCGTTCTATAATGTTAATAACAACGAACTTTTGTTTGAATTCGTTCAATATGCTAATAATGCGTTTGAAATCTTTTTCATTGTTGTTGAGTTTATTTCATGTTGATTGGGCATATTTTGAGGAAGCTATATGATGTTTGTGGATTTCGTCCCTGAAAACCCTTACGAGACGACACTTATCCATTAGGGTAATCTAGGGGTTTAACGGATTATTGCATGTGCTAAATGCAATCGTTCGCCCATGAAAGTGGCATTTATCCCTTTTATACATACCTACTTTTTTATGGTTTTCTTTTAGTTCTTTTATCTTTGTATTTCATTGCTAGGGATTAGCAATGCATAAGTTAGGGGGTGTGATTTGACACGAATATTGTATTTTTCACCCCTTATACTTATGTATTTTAGCCCCCTCAGGTACCTTAATTCCTATATTTATGTTCGTAATTCAAACAACCTTTGTTATATATGTTAACCTGCTATATGAGGTATAATTGAGCATTTGTGGGTATTTCGGTGCTTAGTGTGAAGTTTGATCACTTTTCAAAAAAGTTTCGTTAATGATTGCAGCTTCGGGGGAATTTTAGTAATTTTAGCATTCGAGTTTTAATCCCTAACTCTTCACGGGAGTTTAATCCCTTTGATTTCTCTTCACGTGGCAGCCGACGGTGCATGATTCTGATGTATAATGAGGGGTTTATGGCATTTTTAGGATGGTTTTATCTTCAAAATCACGCTTAAGGTCACATTTAAGGGCATTTTTGTCATTTCATCATTTGTCTTTTTGGCCTAATATCTCTTAGATGTTGTATCCCTCTGAGTTATCTTCGTGTATCCTCTAGTTGTGGCTCAATCCGAGTTATAATGAAGAAGTTACGATATTATCTGTAAAGTTGGACAAAACTGAGAATCAGCACTGTCAGGTGCGAATCGATTCGGAGTTCAACGAATCGATTCGGCTGAAAGTCCGAAAATTTCATTTTTCAAGTTGGTTTTTGGTTGTATATTTAGGGAAAAACATTGTATTAAGTTGGGAGATCATTTTTAGACTTGAGAAAATTCATTTTTGGTTAGTTTTGGGGGGTTTCTCTTTGGGAGCTTCTCTCTCTAAGGGTTTCACCATTTTTGTGTATGTAAGTACTATTCATCTTCACTCTCCATTAATATAGTTTCTTTCTCTTATTCCATGATTTATTTACTTTGTTTCTTGCTTTGATTAATTAGTTGTTTTTAGTTTATTTATTGTTTTCATTGGTTAATTAGTTTTATTTGTTGTTCTAATCATGTGTAGTATCTAGTTTAAGGGTTGGGGTTACATTTCCGCCATTAATGGGTCTCGAGCTCCCAAAGTTAGGTTTCGTGTAAAATTGTATTTAATTTAAACCTCGTGTATTAAATTCGGATTATTATGCATTTAACTTTCTTTGTCATGCAACGTTAGTGGTTATAGCGATATTTCGAATTTAATCCGCGTGAGACCATTTTTGATTAAATGTTTTACCTCGTAACTTTGGGTTAAATTCCTTCTTGTGAGATGATTATGATTAATTGAATATGATAGCTTGAATGATTTCGAACCAAAATTCTAATTATACGTTGTTTACTCCATGGTGGGTATGTGACCCTAACTCTCGTTTTATTAATTCTTGTTTAGTGTTAACTTATAATTTTCCTCTTTCTTTACTTCCAACCCATCACCTTTTACACTTTTATTCCTGAAGTTATAAATCAATTACCAATATAATCAACACTCCCTGTGGATTTCTTACGATACCCGACTTACCGTTGTGCTTGCCTCGAAAGTGTAGTTATAGCTTAGGTTTTTGCATGTCGAGCGGGGGCCCATAACAACGACCAGTGTCCTCACATGAGCATTCGGTTCCCCTCGCATCAAAAGACTTTGTGATTATGCCAGGAGGTACTTGGAGGTCTTTAATGAAGTCAAGGACTGATTGGAGAAGGTTGTTGTTGTGTCCTTTAAGATTGGTTTGTGGACCACTACTTTGTTACACTAATCCATGACCAAAAAAAATCTAACACCACTAACGACCTCATGGCGCACATTAAAAAATACGTCAAGGTTAAGAACATGGTTCACTCTACTCCAGGGGACAACGGTCGAGCAAAAGTAAGTAAAGCAAGAGACATAAGTGGCACTCTAAAGGAAGGGAATAAGAACGGGGGCAAGAACGACCCAAAAAGTGGGAGTAAGGCCGATCCTTCAAAGGTCTTCCAGGCTATTAACATAGTCTTCAAATAACCAATCTATAAGATCTTGAGCAAGATCAATGATCATCCATTTTTCAAGTGACCCAAGAATATGGGTGGTGACCCAATGAAGAGCAATAACTTGCATAGATTCACATTCCATAAGGAGGGCATCCACAAGACAAATAATTCCAAAGCACTGAAGTCGCATTTGGAATAGCTAGGACAAGATAGACATCTCAACGAATACATAGAGAATAAAGCCGACAAGGTCATAGCCAATGGTGACTAAAAACTGGACAATGTACTTGATGATGACATGGGAAAGGATTTCATAGTAATCTATGGAGTGTCCAACCTAAAGCAGACCCTAGGGAATGCTATTTGGATGGAACTGAAGAAGGTCACCACTATCATAGAGGCATTCCAGATTGACCCTGTAAAAAGACAAGATGGCGAATGTCGACGACCATAGGATGTCAACTAAACCAAACACATAATCTTCACAGAGGAAGATCTGATCGAGATAAAGACCCCCCACCACGATTCGCTTGTGATTACTCTCAGAATCATGAATTGGGATGTCGACAAGTTACTGGTAGACCAGGGAAGCTCATCAGAGGTGATGTACGTAAAGTTATTCCACAAGTGAAAGCTCAACCTAACTGACCTCAAGGAGGCCACAGTTCCATTGGTCGGCTTTGCGGGGATAATCCTGATGCCATTGGGAAAAATAGTCTTTCTAGTTAGGACATGAAATATTTTAAAGATGATTGAATTCTTGGTGATGGACATAGAGTCACTATATCATAACATTCTAGGTAAAGGCTAGTTACATGCCATGAGAGATGTACCATCTACCTACCACTAAAAGATCAAGTGTGCCACCGATCAGGGCATGGTTGAGATTCTTGGAGACTAGGATACTATAAGGATATGATTCATCGCATCCATTCACCCCCATAAGGAGAGGATACTCGAGAGGAAGTCCAAGATGGGGATACACACTCTAAATAGCAACTACAGTACGACCGACTTGGGGTGGAAGAGACTATGATCCATCCTGCTAATAGGGTTATTAAAATCCTAGAAGAAGTTGATGTTGATGACAACTTTCTAGATAGAAAGTTTTTGATCGAAATTACCATTGTTGATCATAAAAACAAAGAATCGATTACCTTCTTGAGAAGCAATTTTGTGGTTTTGAATGGGGAGCCATATGATTTTTCTGAAATCGATCCTAGAGTATCCTACCACTGTCTACACGTTGGCCCAACCTTCAGGCCGATCATTCAAAAGGCATGTTGAACATCCCCCAAAAAGGCTAAAGCGGTGGAGAATAAAGTTGGGTAGCTTATCGATCCAGGATGTTCCATTGGGGAAGTTCAGTTACCCAAATGGTTTTCCAACCCAGTGGTAGTACGAAAAAAATATTGGCTAGAGATTCTGCATTGATTTCACATACCTCAACAGAGCATACCTCAAGTTCAGTTTCCCACTGCCCAAGATTGATCAGTTAGTCGACACCACGGCAGCTCGCGAGAGAGTGAGTTTTCTGGATGCCTATTCAGGGTACCATCAAATTCTAATGTTCATCCTCGACTAAGACAAAACATCTTTCATAACCCCAGGGGGTCTATACTATTACAAGGTCATGCCATTCGGATTGAAGAATGCAGGGCCAACTTACCAGAGGTTAGTCAAAAAGATGCTCAAGCAGCAGATATGAGACACCATGGAAGTATACAACGATGACATGTTAGTCAAGGGAAAAAATAGAGACGACCACCTCATGGACATTTGCTATAACCCTTAAAATCCTCACGAAGCACTAGATGAAACTTAATGCAAGCAAGTGTTCATTCGGTGTAGAATCAAGTAAATTTCTAGGTTATCTAGTCAGCAAAGGAGTAATTATGGCCAAACCAGACCAAATTGATGCGATCAACAAGGTCCAGCCCCCAAGGACATTGTAGAATATTCAAGCTTACTAGAATGCTCGCATCACTCAATTGCTTCATCTCCAAGTCCTCAAAACACTACTGACGATTCTTCCAGCTAATAAAGAAAGATAAGGGTCTCATATAGAATGATGATTGATCAAGGAATTTGTATGAGATTTATTCCTACCTTAGCAAACCACCCTTGATGGTGATCCCCGACGACGGAGATCCCCTGTACCTCTATTTCACAATATCAAACCACGATGTTAGCTCGGTTCTGGTATGTGAGAAGGAAGGCAGACAGTAACCTATTTACTACACTAGTAAGCACTTTTGGATACAGAGTAACGCTACTTTCCCTTGGAAAAGCAATCCTACGTATTTTAGTAATTGCATGTAGGAAGATAAAACACTTCTTTGAAGCTCACTCAATAATGGTGATCACTTCATTTCTCCTCAACATTGTTATTTGGAAAGTCGACCTCTCTAAATGACTCTCAAATTGGTTGGTCGAGCGCAGATGGTTAGATATTCACTTTCAGCCAACAAAAACAATTAAGGAATAGTCTTGGTCGATTTTATCCCCAAATTCACAGGGGATAAGCCCAATAACCAACAGGTAATTGAGAAATCAACAAATGAAGAAGCATAGGCTAGGAACTGGACCATATACATTGATGGAGCCTCAAATTGTAAGGGGACAGGAGTGGGGATCGTCCTCATCACACCTAAAAACATTGTCATTAAGAAAGGAATCGGGTTAGGATTTGAAGCCTCCAACAACGAGGCCGAAAATGAAGAACTGATAGATGGCTTACGTAATGCCCAACTACTAGGGCAAAGTGCCTCAACGTATTTCATAATTCTAAATTGGTCTCCAAGAAAGTGAGTGGAGATTTTAACGTAAAAGACAATATGATGGAAGCCCACCTTGCTGTAATGAGGACTCTTATGGTAGGATTTGAAAAGGTTCACATTCAACAGTTCCCCTAAGGGAAAAATAGTCACCCTGAGGCCTTAGCAGCCCTAAGCTCAACAGTGGACTCTGATCTCAGAAGGACTACTCAGGTAGAGTTCCCTGCCTAACCTAGAATTGGACAAACAATGGTCACCGAGAAGGTCCTCCTTGTACAAAGATCCCCTAGCTGAATGGATCCCATCATTACCTATTTAAAGAGGGGCATAGTGTCAGATGAAAGGAAATTGGCTCACCAAATAAGAGTAAACGCAGCTTGTTTCTACCTTGACCCCGGGGGAAGCTCTATAAAAGATCCTTCACATGCCTTTACCTTCAGTGCGTCCACTCGCAAGCCACCGAGCAAGTTCTCAGTGAGCTTCATGATGGTATTTATGCGAATCACGCAAGAGAAAGATTGTTGGAATTTCAAACAATCAAATAATACTAATGGTGTCCACACGTTTAAAAGGATGTAAGTGTCTATGTTTCGAGATGTGAAAAATGCCAAAAATTCTCCCCCATGGTTCATCATCCAGCTAGCGACCTGAAATCTTTGGCCAGTCCTTGGCCATTTCCATAATGGGGATAGATATTGTGGGAGCACAGCCTACTGCACCTGAGAATCGTAAGTATCTTCTTACCGGCACATACTACTTCACCAGTTGGGTAGAGGAAGAACCACCAGCAAACATTCATGATGCCGATATGACAAGGTTTATATGAAAAAACATCACAATATGCTTTAGGGTACCAAGAGCTATCATCAACGATAATGACACACAGCTTGAAAGCAGCTTCTTTCAAAGATTATGTGATAAGCATGTCCTTAAGCATTATTTCTGTTCTGTAGCATACCTCCAGAGCAATGATTAGGCAGGAGCTTCCAATAAAATTATGCTCGACGGCCTGAAGAAGAGTCTAAAAAGAGAAAAGGGTTCCTAGGTGGATGAGCTCTCTCATGTCCTTTGGGACTACCATGCCACTCCTAGGAGACCAAATGGGGAAACTTGATTTTCATTCACCTATGGAATTAAAGCTAATATCCTTCTTGAAGAAGGTCTTCCTACTATAAGAACCAGCTTGGTCGATTAAGGGAAAAACAACGATGCCTTGTACACTAAACCTGAATTAGTAGACGAATGAAAAAAGCATGTCATAATTAAGATGGCTTCATACCAGTAACAATTGGAAAAATAGTATAAGAATAGAGTCAATCCGAGGAAATTCTAGGTAGGTAATTATGTTCTAAAGAAAGTCCTCAGGAATGCAGTTAGACTGTTAAATGGCAAGATGGGAGAAAATTAGGAAGGACCTTTAAGGTAATCAGGGGTAACCTTCAAAGAGCTTAAACACTAAAGGGAAGGGAAATACCAAGAGCGTGGAATGCGACCAATGTCAAGAAGTTCTACTTTTTATCTTCGTAATCTTTTTCAACATATTTAGTTTACGTAAATTTTAATTTCAATCTTATGTTGCTCTCAAGTTATTATTCAATAAATAAAGAACCATTGGATATCGCATTTAGATTTTACATATTGACTGTCTCAATTTTATGATATGTATCTTAATATTATGCACCATCTCCAAATGATAGCTCCATTCTCTTAACGTTAAGTGGAATCAACCTTAGTTACAACAAGTTGCTCATCCTGCTTCAACCAAGGAACTTCCTCACGTAAAACATAACTCCTTTAGATTACAATAAGTTATTCAACTTGTTTCAATCAAGTAATATCCTTATGCCGAGCAGGGTTCATAGTAATTACAATAAGCTATTATGTTTATTGTAATCCTCAGGTCTTTGTTATAAACAAACATAACAGACCTCGTGATTTACCCCAGTGAAAATAAAAGACTTACATGGGATCCTTAGGAAAAAGCCAAACTTTGTTGGTCACAAACTATATTAGTCGTTGAAACCCTAATTGGGTAGAAGGCCCATTAACGAGGTGTATTCTTGCCATCATATGGAATGATATTGCTAAGGCATATTGGACTGGGAAAATGTTTGACATATGTTATCAACTAATTCAGTCGAAAAAGGCCCAAAATGATTAACATTAGATACTAACTCATCTCGTCGGCGAAAGGCCCAAAATGATTAATAGTGTTATTGGGTCAACAAAAGTCATAAATTACTGGTAAGTATTAACTCTTCCTAGTTAGCAGCTAAAATACAAAAATAATTATCAATTAGATTTAGTTATTACATGCTCAAAATACGATACAATTAATAAACAAACTTTATACATCTTGACAAAAGACTTAAAAGTACAATTATGTAAAGATATTCCAAAAATCATACATAGATGTAGGCTATTCATTGGTGGTGAGCCAAAAATCCTGCTATCTGTCTTCTTCGGCCATCATCCGAATTGGGGGAAAACTCTTCCTCGATGCTAGGATACACCTCAAAGCCATTCAGCATCTACTAGGGAATAGCATCTAAGGGAACCCACTTTTTTCCCTTACCAAAGGGAGGTCGTCGATAGGCTGGGCAATCCGTTTGATACATTTACCAGAGTTGGGACTCTTTTGATTCCTTCGGCACTTTGAGGGAATTAAATTACACATGTTTGTATGCAATATCCTGGACTTTCTGTAGCCTCACAGAAGCATCATCCCGAGCCTCATCGTAGCTTACCAACCATGCTGCTCGAGGGACTCTCCTGGATAGGAACCTTAGCCTCGTGATGTCTCTTTGAAGCCCAAATATTATATTGTCCTTCCTCAGAGTATTTCATTATTCTTCAGATAACTTCTTCTTCAGCTCATCGTTCTCCAACTGGACTAGCTATCTAACCTTTCCTACTTCCTCTCTTCATGCGAGCTGAGACTTGAGGTTAGCATTATCCTTCTACATCACGGAGCTAATATCCTCCAAGTCTTGGAGGTCATCCTTAATCTTGGCGACCACCTTAGTTTATTCCTTGCATGCATCTATTCTGGTCTTTAATGCCTTGCAAACTTTAATGAATTCCTGACGGTATTTCTTGCTCACTCTAGGACCCAAAAATCTTTTCAAGATTCTTGGAGGAAGAGGAATCATCCTCGATAACAAGCTACAAGCATTAACAGCAAACACAGAGAATAGGGAAAATTAGTAAGAGAGGATGGGATTCTTTCATTAATTACCAAAAGAGATAGATAGTAGCCATTACAATGAAGAAAATAAAAATGGGGAAGAGTACAACACTAGAATAAAAAGGAAAACGAGCCTAATATACGATATTTTACTCCATCACCTGCTAGGCTGATATAAGATCCTTCGCCTTGCCCGCGGCATCCTCAACTTGCTCGTCAACGGACCTAATTTGGTCAGGGGTGCCCTCAACATGGTCATCCTTAGGATCAGTAGCCACCATCTCCTCGATAATAAGGGAAGGACCTGGATCGTACCTCCCAAAGAAACTCCCACTGCAGTAAGAGCTTGGTCCCAACCCTTCTTGAAGTTCACCTTCCAAGCGTACACTATTTGAATTTCAGCATCCTCATACGTTGCATCCTAGACTTTCTCGTAGCTTGTGTCCTTGATGGAAGGGACCTCATATTCCAGTTATTTTACCTTTACAGTGAACCTGTCTCTCTCTCTACGGCTAATAAGTTATTGTTCGTCTTCATTGAGGCTATTACCTCAACGGTGGACTTCTTATCTAGCTCATAGGTTGCCCGTTCATCCTGAAACATTTTTGCAACTTCATTTAACTCCAATACCTTCTTGTAATGGTCGGCATTACCATCCAAGAAATTGGAGAAGTTTTCCAGGAACTGTAAAACAAAGACGAAGAGATACATGAATACTCAAGGCAGGAGTCATTCTTAAAGAGAAATAAAGAAAGAGGAATATTTACTAAAGCCAGATCTGGGCAGAACGAATAGGAAGATTGTCGATGCCAAGCTTCGTTAACCTTTCATAGTCGATAGCAAGAACTACCCTCTTTTGAGGTTTGGCATAATAGACACGTTCACGAACACACTCTCAACCTTGGAGACAGTGGAAAGGGAGGGGATATTAGTAAGGCCCTTTATGGGCCTTCTTTTTCTTTTGTTTCTCATTTCGCCTCTCCTCCTCTCTTTTTTTCTCTCATTCCTCACTCTCACAAGACATTATGTTAGAGCCTCCATACCTAGGGGATCCCCACAGACTTCTTTAGGGATTTGACCCTGGAAGACAAAAATATTTGATCGTCATCATCATCACCTCCGAGCAGCAACCTTCTCTTAAGAAGGGACATTTGATCTCCCTCCTCTTCTTCGGGGATAAAGGAGTCAAGGACTATGGTTTCAAAGCAACTAACACCCTCATTTGGATCATAAATCGAAAGGTTTTTATCCACAGGGCGAGCAACAAAGATGGAGGTAGTATCGGTGTACTCAAAGAGGTAGACAGGAGATTGGGGATGCTCACCATCGGATAGTATCTTTTTTATCTTTCATACCTTCGTGAGGTCATAAACCTTTATGTGGCGGAGAAAAGGTTCCTTGCTCTTATCCCGAGCTGTAGAGATACATAGCATGTGTTCATCAGTAAGCAGATGAAGTAGTGAGAACAAAAATGAAATAATTTACAAACAAGACTAATTAATAATCTATATTATCCTCCCCTAGTCATGGACAAAAGGGACTCTATGCTTCTCGCCCTCGGGAATGGGATAATGTTGCCAGTGTTTGTCAATGAAACCTTTATCTCAATAACCCTAATTAGAATTACAAAGATTCATGACTAGGATCACGTTCACCTTCCGTGCCTCCAGATACAAATGACTATCAGTGGTGTGTGACTAAGAATTGCAGAACCTAATCTCATGGACTCCTAGATTAGTCCCATACAACTCATTAATTCTATAAACTCCATTCACTATTCTCCAAGTGTTAGGAGCGCACTAATCAAGGACAATATCAAAATAATTAAAAAAAATAAGAAATAAGTGATTTGGGGAGAAGGTTAAACCCCCTTGGACCACAACCAGGGTGTGAATTCAGTGCCCCTCATCCATGTATCTAACATCCCTTGGAATGGGAGCACAATGTATTTTCACCCAGTGCGATATAGAGTATCTCTCCCTAAACTCCTCTACAGTTATACCATCGATATTATCCATTTAAGATAGAAATTCAAAAAGAAAACGGGGATAGAGGACTTACACGAAAAGATCAGAGGATAAAACTCTGAAATAGTGAGGAATTAGTAGGGGAGATTTGAGAAAACTTTGCAAAGAATAAGGAGTGGAACACAGAAGTCACGGTTGCTTACAGCTTAGCTTCATTTGAACTTCGTGAAAAAATGATAAGAAACAATACCATAGGAGGATTTTGGTGCTTCGGATTTTTGGTAGAACGAACGTGTTCCTTCTGTTTCGAAAGTATAACAAGTTTTCCATCCATGTTGATATGACCAAAATGTACCCTCGTCTCTTAGGACGATGAGCATCACATCTCACAATAGCCTCACATATCCTCAGCAGGTTCGTCCAGATAGGGGTCGGCCTCAATAGGGACGGCCATAACTTAATCCGCAGTAGGGTTATCCAAATAAGGGTCCGCCTCAACAGGTTCGGCCTCAATAGGGTCGGCCTCAACAGGGTCAGCCATGGCTTAATCATTGGCAGGATCATCCAGATAAGGGTCGGCCTCAACAAGGTTAGCCTCAATAAGGTCGGCCTCAATAGGGATGGCCTCAACAGGGTCGACCATGGCTTAATCATTGGCAGGGTCGGCCAGATAAGGGTCGGCCTTAACAGGGTCGGCCACGGCTTAATCCTCAGCAGGGTCATCCAGATAAGGGTCGGCCTCAGTAGGGTCAGCCTCAATAAGGTCGGCCTCAATAGGGACAGCCTCAATAGGTTCGTCCATGGCTTAATCATTAGTAAGGTCATTCAGATAAGGGTCGACCTCAGTAGCGTCGGCCTGAATAGGGTCGATCATGGCTTAATCATTGGTAGGGTCATCCAGATAAGGGTCGGAATAGAAGACGTTGGACTCAGCCTCAGCCTGATAACTCTCATACAGCAGCTCAGCCTTGACCTCAGCCTTATAGATCATCACATTATGCCCTGACCTCAGCCTTCTCTAGCATCAACGTCATCTCAGTCACAACCGAGTTGACAAGAAGCTTATGACAACCATTAGCAATGTTATCTCTTATAAGGTCGACCCCTCATACACCAACCTCGTGTCTTCATTGGCCGAGGTTATCAGAGTCTCAGGGGCTCAATCAACTGCCAATGTCATCATCGGCCTCAATCGACATTATAACTACCTCACACCTAACCTCGGCCAGCCCTCCTGACCGAGGTCATCACGATTAGAGACAAGACAAAGAAACTATAGTTAATTCCACCAACCTCATAATCTTCCAGATCGAGGTTGTGACCAATCACAGATAGCTGAGCTCTTATGCGCATATGTGTGGCTGGGAACACGTGTACACAAATCAGTTATAACAAATCATTCCCCTCACGTGGGGGGAATATTTCATCATCATTCTCTACATGTGACAGTGACAGATGTCTTCATCAACATACACATGCTTATTGCATGTATAGGGGGTACATTACACCCCCATGTACTATATATAATTGTTTTCTCCCTCTTAAGAGGGATCCGAAATTAGCAACCCTAGCTAAAACTCTGTCAAAAAATAGTTAAGAAAGAGAAAGCTTGAGAGATTGTATCTATGGCCATTAGAGCCCTCATACATCGATACACGTCATACACTTGCACATTGGACGTAGGCATGATTACCTGAACCACTTATATTCCGGTGTAAATTCTCTTCTCCTCATCTCCCTCTACTATGTGTGTATATACCCTTATACTGCCATTGTTAACATTGAATTGAGCTCACAAACACCTTGAAGGGTGGTGCTATTTATAGCATCATTATTTTGGCCCCGTCTGTGGGAACGAGAAGCTGTCTCTTCCTTTTTTTCTGCTTAACCTCATCGGAGACTTTAGTGGTGAACTAGGAACTACCCCCTGCGTGGAGCTGCTTCACCATTGAAAGAAGTCCTTTAAGGTATTAAGTTCATCTGCTACTCAAGATCTTTAGTGTTAACATATGGCACCAGAATTACCACCACCTCTTTCGCCGCCTGATGCGGCAGCACCTAGTTCCAGCCAGGCCCCGCCCCAGTCAGAAATGGCGAAGGTGGCTGCAGCCTTGAGGTCTTTGGCAGCAACACAATAAGCAATGAAGGAGAAATTTGCATAACTCAGCCAAAACGTCATGAGACCACTTGGGGTCTCACCGGAGATAATTACTTCGGCGGCAGTTCAGCCCCATCCTGAAGCTAAGGGACCACCCCAGGCACCACAAAAACACCAACCTAAACCTCAATGGAGGAGGGACATTGTAGACCTTAGGAATTTATTCCTGAGGAGGCAAGAAACCCTTACCTTGAGGATAAGTATGACGATGTGGATGCGAAATATGTTCCAGAAGAGTGTTGGGAGCCGTATGAGATTTCGAATAACACGGTGCATCCTCTTTAGCAGAGTCGAGGTTATGGTGGCAGAAGAGATGAAGAAGCCCAACAACGAGGATCAGCTTTTGATCGATTGAGCAAAGGGTCGACCTTTGAAAGTCTAGGCCCAGTAAATGACCTAAGACAGAGATTATCAAGGTCGAGAAGTGCAGTCGACTCACAAAGAGGAGACGAAAAACATCGGCCTCATCAAGGCCGACTTCATGTGGGAAGAGGTAGAGACTAGGAGGAGGTCAACATCCAACGTTGTGCTGCGGCTAGGGAACCCTCAGTCCACCCCTTGGAGGTGGCTGGGGACAACCTCAATCAGGACAACATTGCAAGACCATGGAACGACTCTATTCAACGTCTTGAAGAAAAGATAGGAGACCTCATTAAAAGTCGAGACCTATTGCAAAGAGGTTTCTCGGAGGTCTCCCCCTTTGTGGCCAGGATCCAAGTATGACGGTAGCACCAACCCTATACATCACATTGAGATGTACCAGTTAGTGGCGGACATTTATTCAATACCAGATGAGATGAAGTGTCGGGCCTTCTGTGGGACTTTGACAGGAGCAGCGCACATATGGTTTACATCTCTTTCGAAGAATTCAATTAAGAACTTCAAGGGCTTGGCTGAACGATTCATTCGCAACTTATGTTTTGGGGTAAGGCCCCAAAAGAAGACCACACATCTGTTGTACGTCAAATAGGGGAAGAACGAAAGCCTAAGAGACTACATCACCAGGTTCAACAAAGAAAAACTTAAAGTTGAGAATAACTCAGAGAATGTAGAGGGGTCAAACGTAAACGTCTTCCGAGATCCAAAAGAGGTTGTATCCAAAGAGACAGAGATTAAGAATAACTCAGAGACTGCAGAGGGGTCAAACATAAACATCTTCTGAGATTCGGAAAAGGTTGTATCCAAAGATATAGAGATTGAGAATAACTCAGAGACTACAGAGGGGTCAAACGTAAACGTATTCCGAGATCCAGACGAGGTTGTATCCAAAGATATCGAGATTGAGAATAACTCAGAGACTGTAGAGGGGTCAAACGTAAACGTCTTCTGAGATCCGAAAGAGGTTGTATCCAAAGAGACCGATATTGAGAATAACTTAGAGAATGCAGAGGGGTCAAACTTAAACGTCTTTTGAGATCCGAAAGAGGTTGAATCCAAAGAGATCGAGATTGAGAATAACTCAGAGACTGTGGAGGGGTCAAACGTAAACGTCTTCCAAGATCCGGAAGAGGTTGAATCCAAAGAGATCGAGATTGAGAATAACTCAGAGACTGCAAAGGGGTTAAACGTAAATGTTTTTCGAGATCCGGAAGAGGTTGTATCCAAAGAGACCGAGGATGAGAATAACTCAGAGACTGCAGAGGGGTAAAATGTAAACGTCTTCCGAGATCCGGAAGAGGTTGTATCCAAGGTCTTCCAAGATAGAGAAGAGGTTGTTCCCAAGGGAGTCAGAAATGGAGTAGCAAAAAATGAGGAGTATCACTACCTCTTCAAGCTAGGAATCATGTAAGAACGGGGCTTCTCATCAGATAAAGACGTATGGAACCTCTTTGTTGATGGGTCTTCTTATGACAGTGGAAGCGGTGCAGGGCTAATACTTTCAGCTCCGGATGGTACCAATGTTGAATACGCCTTTAGGTTTAACTTTAAGGCATCAAACAATGAGTCAGAATATGAGGCCATGATAGTAGGCCTCTCCTTGGCAAAGGCCTTTGGGGTAAGACGACTCCTACTTCATAGTGACTCAAGGTTAGTTGTTAATCAAGTGTTGGAGGTTTATGAGGCCAAGGATAAAAGGATGGCCAAATACCTAAAGAGGGTGAGAACGATACTGGAAGGTTTTGAAGAGGTAAAGATGAAGAGAATACCTCGACAAAATAATAACCATGCAGATGCATTAGCAAGGTTGGCTTCGGCAACAAGGACAAACATCAGAAGGACAGTCCCAGTCGAGATTCTTCCCAAGGCGACCATTGAAGAAGAAGAGGTTAGTAACCCTTGCCTCAATTTGAACCTAGGGGACTCATGGATGGATCCCCTTATCAGATATATCAGAGAGGGAGAACTGCTGAAATCAAAGTTAGCGAGGAGAAAACTGAGGTACAGAGTTACAAAGTTCTCAATAGGTCCTATATAAGAAGGGATTCCTATTACCTCTCCTCAGATGTGTTCACCCCACAGAAGTCCCCCACGTCCTACAGGAGGTACACGAGGGTTTTTGGTCCAGTAATATAGGAGAAAGACCTTTGGCCAAGAGGATTATTACGCAAGGATACTAGTGGCCAACCTTGGCCAAGGATGTTGCAGCCTACGTGAAGAGGTGCGACAAATTTCAAAGATTCTCAACTATCCCTCATCAACCTCATCAGCTTATGACATCAATCAGTTCCCCTTGACCATTCGCAGTATGGGGGGTTGATTTAGTGAGCCCCCTACCAAGGGTTGCAAATAATTATCGATTTCTGATAGTTGCCATTGATTACTTCTCCAAATGGGTAGAGGGCAAGCCGATGATAACGATTACAGAGCAGAATACCTTCCAATTTATTTGGAAGAACATCATATACATATATGGCCTCCCAAATACACTCATATCGAACAACGGAACCCAGTTCAAGAATTCTTCCTTGGAAAAATATTGCGAAAGAGTTGGGATAAAGTAATTTTTCACTTCTCCTGGCTGACCTCAAGCAAACGGTCAGACCTTATAACATCATAATGTGGTGACAAGGTCTGAGGTGAGACATCATCCTCAGATGACCTTAGACCTTAAACATCAATAATTTAATGAAAAATTATTTATGAGGATAACATCTTAGCGGATGACCTCAGACCTTAAACATCATTAATTTGGTGAAAAATTATTTATGAGGATAACATCTTAGTTGATGACCTCAGACCTTATAACATCATAATTTGGTGACAAGGTCTAAGGTGAGACATCATCCTCAGATGACCTCAGACCTTAAACATCATTAATTTGGTGAAAATTGTTTATGAGGATAACATCTTAGCTGATGACCTCAGACCTTATAACACCATAATTTGGTGACAAGGTCTGAGGTGAGATATCATGCATGGATGACCTCAAACCTTAAACATCATAATTTGGTGAAAAATTGTTTATGAGGATAACATCTTAGCTGATGACCTCAGAACTTATAACATCATAATTTGATGACAAGTTCTGAGGTGAGACATCATGCTTGGATGACCTCAAACCTTAAACATCATAATTTGGTGAAAAACGGTTTATGAGGATAACATCTTAGCTGATGACCTCAGACCTTAGACATCATTAATTTGGTGAAAATGGTTTCTGAAGATAACATCTTAGCTGATGACCTCAGACCTTAAACATCATTAATTTGGTGAAATTTATGGGGGTAACATCATAGTTTGATGACCTCAGACCTTAAAATATCATAATTTGGTGATAAGGTATGAGGTGAAACATCTTAGTTTGATGACCTCAGACCTTAAACATAATTAACTTGGTGATCTCATATCTGAAACATCATTAACTTGGTGACATGAGAGTTAACATCATTAACTTGGTGATCTCATATCTAAAACATCATTAACTTGGTGACATGAGAGTTAACATCAATAACTTGGTGGCCTCATATCTGAGATAAACATCATTAACTTGGTGATCTCATATCTGAGACATCATTAACTTGGTGACATCAGAGTTAACATCATTAACTTGGTAGCCTCATATCTAATACAAACATCATTAACTTGGTGGTCTCATATCTGAAACATCATTAACTTGGTGACATGAGAGTTAACATCATTAACTTGGTGGCCTCATATCTGATACAAACATCATTAACTTGGTGATCTCATATCTGAAACATCATTAACTTGGTGACATGAGAGTTAACATCATTAACTTGGTGGCCTCATATCTGAGACAAACATCATTAACTTGGTGATCTCATATCTGAAATATCATTAACTTGGTGATCTCATACTTTGAAAACCTGTCTTGGTTAGAGACAAAAATCAGTGATATGACCATGTATACCCTTGTCCAAGATTGGGACCCCTCGGTCAAGGCTGACCTTGATAAATCATCAAACATAGAGATATTATGACTCGGCCTGGGGGTCGACGCCGAAAGCCTCAGCCTTGTTCATGACAGTACATGCGATGATCTCATTACCACCAACTGTCCTATCAGAAGACCGACTTATCATCTCGACCTAGACTAACACAGCCTCATCCTGCTAAAGGACTAGCTTATTATCTCAGTCTCATCAGATAAAGGACCCCTCGTCTAAGGCCGACCAGTAGCGGGACCATCAGTTTATGCAAAATACACAGTAGCATTTAAGCATTAGAGGTCTTATGACCCAATCACTCTCGAACTCGTCCCCCATATGAAAGAACGTCTCATCAACTTCTCGGCCCAAATATACTCTATCCCTTACCCTTCTATATACATTGAAGACTAAGGGCTAGGGGGTAATTGATATGACCAAAATGTATTCTTGTCTCTTAGGAAGGTGAGCATAACATCTCACAAGAGCCTCACATACTTCAGCAGGGTCGTCCAGATAGGGGTCAACCATAACTTAATCCTCAGCAGGGTCATCCAAATAAGGGTCAACCTCAGTAAGGTCGGCTTCAACAGGGTCGGCCTCAATAGGGTCAGCCTCAATAGGGTCAATCATTAGCACGATTATCCAGATAAGGGTCGGCCTCAACAAGTTCGGCATCAATAGGGTGGGCCTTAACAGGGTCAGCCATGGCTTAATCATTGGCAGGGTCATCCAGATAAGGGTCGGCCTCAGTAGGGTCAGCTTTAATAGGGTTGGCCTCAATAGGTTCGACCTCAACAGGGTCAGCCACGGCTTAATCCTCAGCAGGGTCATCCAGATATGGGTCGGCCTCAATAGGGTCAGCCTCAACAGGGTCGTCCATGGCTTAATCATTAGCAGGGTCATCCAGATAAGGGTCGACATCAGTAGGGCCGGCCTCAACAGGGTCGACCATGGCTTAATCATTGGTAGGGTCATCAAGATAAGGGTCAAAATAGAAGATGTTGGCCTTAGCCTCAGCCTCATAACTCTCATATAGCAGCTCAGCCTCGACCTCAGCCTCATAGATCATCACATTGTGCCCCGACCTCGACCTTCTCCAGCATCAACGTCATCTCAGTTACAACCGAGTTGACAAGAAGCTTATGACAACCATTAGCAAGGTCATCTCTCATAAGGTTGGCCCCTCATAGACCAACCTCATCTCTTCATCGGCTGAGGTTAGCAGAGTCTCACGGGCTCAATCAACTACCAACGTCATCATCGGCCTCAACCGACGCTAAAACTACCTCACACCTAACCTCGGCCAGCCCTCCTGGCTGAGGTCATCACGATTAGAGACGAGACAAAGAAACTATAGTTGATTCCACCAACCTCATACTCTTTCGGCCGAGGTTGTGACCAATCACAGATAGCCGAGCTCTTATGCGCATATGTGTGGCTGGGAACACGTGTACACAAATCAGTTATAACAAATCATTCCCGTCACGTGGGGGGAATATTTCATCATCATTATCTACATGTGGCAGTGATAGATGTCTTCATCAGATTAGCTAGATTAACATACACATGCTCATTGCATGCATAGGGGGTACATTACACCCACCATGTACTATATATACTTGTCTTCTCCCTCTTGGAGAGGGATCTGAAATTAGAAATCCTAGCTAAAACTCTGTTAAATTATACTGAAGAGAGAGAAAGATTGAGAGATTGTATCTATGTCCATTAGAGCCCTCATACATTGATACACATCATACACTTGCACAGTGGACGTAGGCCTGATTGGCTGAACCACTTATATTCCGGTGTAAATCCTCTTCTCCTCATCTCCCTCTACTATGTGTGTATATACCCTTATACATCCATTGTTAACATTGAATTGATCTCACAAACACCTTGAAGGGTGGTGCTGTTTCGAGCATCATCACATGTTCCTTCCATTTCTACCCGAACGAGTGTACCCTTAACAGTTTTAAAAAATTACAAGAGTGACATGCCCGTTTTAAAACTGTTCTAGGCCTTGAACCTTGAACTCACTTAAAATATGTTGGCCCAACACCTTAGGAGCAATTATGGGGGCTTATTTAATTTAGCCCAATGCTTCAGTCGACCAACCCACCACGCAGATTGGACTACCTGTCCAAACTGAAGATATTTATTTTATATATGTGTATTTAACATGTGCTTAAATGCATGGAGATAGACTCAAATCAGTTACCAATAATCTCAAAGGAGATATTAAAGGACAAATATGAGTTATCTAAAAGCTGGTTAAATTACTTATACAATTCAACCACTTATTTTGACAACTATAAAATATAAACCCTCACCTGGAGCAAGGGTATGTAACTTCAATTATTGGAGAGACACTAATAAGAATACAGTATCCTCTCCGTGGACATAGGCAAGTTGTCGAACCACATATCCCTGGAGTTGTGTGTGTGATCATTTATGTTTTCATCTTGATATTGATTTCTAAATTTTTAGAGTGATAATATTTGCACTCACACCGATCATCTTAAAATAATTAATTTAATTCAAAATTGACACGTTAATTTAATAGGTAAATTAAATAATTAATTTAGTTAAAAAAATCATGTTAAATTTATGTGTTAGATCAAGTGATAATGATGTTTTAGATTATGTGATAATTAATTTGTTTGACTAAAATTTAACATTGTGATAAATAAATTAATTGAATACTGATTAATTACACATAATAATTTAAATAATTTTTGTGTGTATTATGTACTCTTTATTTATTAGTGTTAGTGCCAACATAATTGGGTTGTGGTTTGTGTGGATTTATTGGGTTTTTGGGAAGCCCAAATATAGTTAAAAAGATTAAGGATAGAACCTATGGATTGGGTGACCTAATGGGTCAAGTTGGGAAGTGTTTAAGCATGGTTTTGGAGATAAGGTGGAGATAATTTAGAGTTTAAGGGTAGTGACGAAGTTAAAATTTTAAATACATAAGTTATAGTGGGTTAAGCCTCTTATTACATTCCTAAAGCAAGATCAATACTTAAAATTAATAGATGTTGAGATAAGTAACTTGTGAAAGAAATTAGAGAAAAAAAATGAGGATTAAGAAAAGATAATTCCAATGAAAAAATCAACCTCTACACCAAGGTGAGCATTTTTATATCCATAAATCAAGGAAAGAATTTCAATTCTACTTTTTCCTTATGATTCATATGAGATAGAACTCATGCTTAGGAACCTTAAATAATTAAGATGTGATTTTTGTTATCCTAAATTAGATTGATAAACCCAATCTTTATCTTGAGTATTTTTTTATGAATTATAAATAAAATGTGAGAAGACACTGTCACCACTTCTCTATTGAGATTATTCTGTGTATTTTTCTCAGTATTGTCTATTTTATAAAGTCATCTTCAATTTTTTGGTTTTTAGCTTTTCCTTACTTTGGAGAGGTGAGGTTTTAAGTCCCCTTGTCTTATTCTCTATAACCCACCATGACGATACCATTTCTCCATATAATTATTAATAATATGTGTGGGTGTTCCATCCCTCTTTTGTAAAAAAAACATATATTATGTTGAATAAAAAGATTATAATATATGTTGTAATTATGATAATTGGAATAATCGTATCATCTGAAATTGGTAATTTAACCATGTTAGAACTAAGTTTTATAGTCTAAATTCAAATTCAATAATGTTTATACAAAGAAAGCGATTATATCATTCATTTCATATGACTTTAGGGTTCATACGATGTTATACTCTTATATTGAGTTATGAAATATATTAGTAATGTCAAATTCATGAATTGATTGTTTAATAATTAGGGTTTCTACCCCTGAACTTAAATTAGGTCATTGTAAACTAAATTAATATGTTTAGGATTGAAATTACATCATTTTCATGAAAATACATTAACTAAAAAAGGGTAAAAAATCGGGTTTGTCAACCAGGATCGATTCGATCGTAGGAATATATATGGACATTAAAGGGTTTTGGATTATTTGGTTGGATTTATTTATTTGTCTTGATCTGGGATGATTTTTAGAATCATTTTAATATTATTTAGTACTAGTAGGTTAGTTCATAAATTTAGAGAATATCCATAAACCTTTCCTAAGTTAGGATACATTTGGGAATTTAATTAACAACGGGGAGTCAAAATACACAATTTAATAGTTTATAATATATAGGTTGTGTGTGCTTATATATATATGATTTTGATGTGCATTAACATACTATGGGTGGGTGTGTAGGCACGTAGAGAACATACAGGACTCATACATTGTGGTCGCGTATTACACCCTGGGGTGATAATGTTGGTTGTCGTCTTCTGTGATATGACAATGAAGTTAGATAATTCCATGTAGATGTTAGCATATGATTACATGGTTTGTTTAATGTCATAAATATTTCCCTTGTTGTGTATTTTGAGATGTTAAGAGTCTTTACCTTTTTTAGTCAGTACTAGTAAAGGCACAAGAGATCCCCAAAGGCGTAGACCTTTGTGAGATATATATTAGTGGGATGAGGGATCACCCTATTCTCTAAAACAATGGGTCAAGTTTACTTATGTTATTAATGTGTTGGTGAAATTATGTAAAATCATTTGATATTATTGGTGATGATTATATGGTTAGGATTGACGGTAGAAAATGTATCGTTATTTTGGTAGACTCGTGAGAGAATGTGATCTTATATTTATCACATGTTATGGATGATTGGTTAGTTTACACGTGGTTATATTATGGTTGAGAATGAGTATTTTCGAAACCAAGATGAATGGAGGATGACAAATTAAAATCCCTTGTCAATAAAGAGATAAGATTTTACTTTAATTACTTATTAAGGGTAATAAAGACAACACCTAAGGTCTATGTGATAATTTTTATTCCATATTATTTAATTTTATCTATGTGCAAAAAAGTTAAACCATATAGCGCATTACCAAGGCGTGTGGAAAACCCCACAACAGGAAAAAACCTCGGGCCGACAGAACAAATATGAAATATGGTAGGACTTACAGAGGTTATTTATGTATTACAACCCTAATGCATAAATTCCTCATAATGCACTTTCACACCATATCTTCCCCACGGGAAGGAATCATCACCTAGAGCACGCTTCACAATCGCCATCGGTTTTGGTCGCAGCCAATGTCTTCTCCAATACCAAATCAACAATCCTCATTTCGAAATGGAAGAAAAACTTTGTATTCAAAATCTCAAAACAAGGTTTATAAGCCCCCATTGAGTGTAGTACCACTTTCGAGGTGTGTGAGAAACCTAAAGTGAAAGCTTTTATAAAATATGACTAACTCATAAATCTCACAATATATGTTTTAGACGAGTAAAATCTAAAAATAAATCAAGAATAGACTAGAAAGATATTTGTTCAAAGTTTTAAAACTATATTAAAGTAAATAAATTCACTCTAAAGTGTTTTCAGATTTCACAAGTAATGAAACTTAAAATATCTCAAGAACATAAAGAGGAGAAAAATAAGATTAAAACTTGGAAGAATCCTAGATTCAACACAAAAAGAAGTTTTTATCTTTGCAAAAAAAAAATCTCTTAAAAATGAATATTATGGCATGAATGCATAAGCATATATTTTACAAAATATTTTCTTCACAAAAATCACACTTCACACTTCTCACACATTTTTAAAATAAGTCTAAACCTTCATAAATATACTCTCAATTTTGTAAGAGAAGATTAGGGTCTAAGTAGGTAAGGTGTAGTCTTCCTATGAAGTGACAAGATACAAAATTTGATATGGCAAGAACTTTGGTTTTGCATGAGTTCTTAGAAAAGATATGAAGAATTTAGGCAAAAAGCAATCTTTTGGCCCTAAACTGCACTCCTTCACTGCGGCATCTTTAAAGCCAATATATTATTCCCTGATACAAGGCTTCGGCAAATCCAGGTTGCGGTAAGACTATATAAAATCCCTCGTCAAGTGTGTGACCAGCTAAATACCTTCATTGCAAAGAAGAAAATCTTTGATGGAGTACCATTGCGGCGGCTCGCCTGAAGCAACCAAAAAAGGCAACAAGTTAAATTTAGATAAAAATAAAATTTAACTTATCCAATATATGTAATGCAAAAAAGAATTTTCAAAAGAGTATTTGCATTTTATATATTTTATGTAACATCTTAAGGATATTTGATGAATGATATGAACGAAGCTTTTCTAGAACGACCTGAAGGACAAGTCTCAAAATATAATTTAGGAACAGAATAAGACAACCTAGTCCTATGGGGCACAATAAGAGTGTTATGCATACTCTAACAATCTTTCCCTTTGCCTATTTCGTGAAAAAATATAAAAAATAAGATTACAAGTATAAGAAAATTTAATTAACCCATGACTTAGAGAGATATACTGACCAAAGTCAAAGGATGAACATATATTACACAAATCTTCAATCAAGAACTTAAGAACCTAAATGAAGAGAACGTGAACCTGTGAAGCTTTCATACACTTAAAACAAAAGGAATCAATGATACCAATGTATATAAAAGACATTTTAAAGGTATAAAATAGATAAATAAGATATGGAAGTTTGATTCATCATCAAAATACATATATTTAAAGTCTAGCATGCAAATATCCTAACGCTACAACAGAATTAAGTAATGTTCACAATTTTTTGAATAAATGATCCATCTTCTTTATTTTCTTTTGGAACAAATAAAGATATGCTCCATAATAGAATTTTCCCTTGATTTAATCTCCCCCCACCCCCAACCATGTCATGGAATTTACAAAGGAAAGAAGCATTAAGCTAAAAGTGTGTGCTATTATAGATCATACAAGGAGTTATTTCACTTAAAAGTAATTAAGATAGTGTATATATTTCAAGGAATGTACTCCAAATCACTTTATAATGACAAAAAGATAATAAAGACTATATTAAAATGAATATTAAAGATAGTTCAAGTGTAAGTTATTAGAGATAACACAATGGTAAGCAGTGTTAATAAAAAATACTAAAATTAAATGGAGTAAAGACAACCTATAGGATAAATAGGGAAATAAAAATGCCAAAAATCCAATATGTATCACATAAAGACACACAAAATGAGTTTCAGCTTACAGTAACGAAGGTGAAAAAAAGACAAGTAAGCTAAACTAAAAAAAAAAAATAGCATAAAAGTGCTATAAAAGATGTCCAAAAGAGATAGAATTCTTCAAGCAAAGTACTAACAAACAAAAGTACAAATAAAAGGCACCACCACAATAATAAAAATCACTAAAACAAAATAACCAAAAATCCACCACATATATTTGTCATCATCATCGTTATTGTCATCACCCTTGAACTCTTCATATTACATACAGAGAAAACGAACCTCATCGCTAGGGCCCACTAGATCTCATTGTAAGGCATCTATCCGTGTAGTCATAGAAGTCAGGAACTCAGTATGAGTATACTTAAAAGATTCAAAATATTGAGACATGTATAGGTGATGAGAATCTATGTCCGGTCAAAGAAAATTCACCCCGATCAGAAATCTACGTAATTTGGTTATCAGGGGAGCGAAAGGCTTCGGTAGATTATGATGGTGTGCAACAAGGTCGTAAATAATAAGAGAAACATAGTGCATCTTCAAGAAGTTCCTCAACCTCATATACCTCAACTTCATGATCTAGTTGAGCAACCTTATTCCTACCTCAGAGGAAGGATGATTAAGTGAAAGTCTTTTCACATATAACATTATTCTCATCGAAGTAATAAATACATCTTTGATCTTCAGGAGATAAGGAGTGAGACGACCAAAGAGAATAAAAGGGAATCTTCTCCCCTTCTTATAAGAACCTCAACCATCACATTGTACATAACCTGACCAAAGTCCATAATGACACATGCCCCAACAATATAATGGAAACAACAACTGAAAGTAGGAGCGAAGTACTGGTGGGAGTTCTTGGCAGATGTTCGCAGAAATTTTTATATGAAAAAGGTAGTAAAAATCTATCAAATGCTTCTATTTCAGTACAGTCCCATCGAAGGCATTAATGTTACCACCAATAATCTTTGTCAAAATGGTTTTGTTGTTAGGAATAACATTGGTAGTTGGGATGGTTGACTCTTGGTAGCCCAAACGTCTCTCGAATGATATCATGATAAACGATCACCTCTATACCTCAAAAGGTAGAAGTAAAATAATGAAGATAATATTAACTTGTCATCTATCGACCTGAAGTTTAAAGTACACGTGCCATATTGGGATACACTTCTTCATTGTCAGGACCTTAGTTACCCAAACCAAACCAAGACTGATCCTCAAAGACAATCTCAAAGATAATCGAGCCACGCGCATGGTTATTGCGCAAGGAACTCCAATCAATAGTACGCTCTTAATGATGGAGAGTTCCTTAAAATAATTGAACTAATTCAAGTGCCTGTTATTGGTGAAACAATGAGGTAGAGATGGAGGTGTAACAAAAGATGAAGCACTAGATTGATGTCACTCGGATGATCCAAAAATGGTTTGCATTATAATTAATAAAAAAATCAATCATAACAAAAAGAACACAAGGAACCAACTAAGTCTATAAAGAAATAAACTCAAAAGAGAGGATTCCAAAAAATGGGCATGAGTTTATACTATTGGTACACCATGCCAAGAATATCATGGATCTGCTTATCATCGTCTTCATTGGTGAGAAGACCCTATGCAGAGAAGACTAGATTCATAAGAAAGATCCTTACAAATATGTCACCGAACTGACTAAGACTCATTACTATTTACCAAAGGTTAAGGATTTATTAGAGAAGTAGGGATAAAACCTCAGGAAGTTTTTATTTTTTAATATAATGGTAAGTTGGCATTCTCGAGGTCTTTAGTCTAGTGAAAGTTGATTTATTTACGAAGCAATAACGAGCATTCCAAGCATTTGATAATTGCACTTCAAATGTTGCGAGAGCATAAGTTGTATGCTAAATTCTAAAAGTGAAAATTTTGGAGGCGAGAGGTGAAGTTTTTAGACCATGTAGTCTCAGAAGAGGTATTGTCGGTGGATCCAAAGAATGTGTTAGTCCTATTGGATTGGGATAACTCATGACACCTATTGAGGTTCATAGACTTTTAGGATTCACCTGTTAATATGAGAGGTTTATTTAGGGTTTCTCAAAGACATAGGGAGCATTGACCAAGATGACTCGGAAGGGCATTCAATTTTTTTGGACCAAGAGGTGTCAGCATGCTTTCGAAACTCTTAAGGAGAAATTAACTAAAACTCAAGCTTTGGATCTACCTAAGGGTAGGGTTAAATATTTAGTCTATAATAATGTTTAACTACAAGAACTAGGTGGCATGTTGATACATGAGGATCATCTTATTTTACTTGTATCTCGAAAGTTGAAGCCTCTTGAGGTTAATTATCTTACACATAATTTGGAGCTAGCAACCGTAGTGTTTGCACTAAATGTTAGGAGGCATTATTTATGGGGTGAAAAGTTCAGCATCTTCAGTGATCAAAAAATTATTTAGTGTTTGTTCATTCAGAAGGGCTTGAACATGCGACAATGATGGTGCTTTGAGTTCATTAAGGACTACCAGTTTACGATTAAGTATCAGTGAGGAAGTCCAATATAGTGGAAGATTCTTTTAGTTGATGATCGAGTGGTATTTTTTCTACTATTTGATTGATCAACGTGGGATAGTTTGTTGGGAATCGGGATTTACTTTTGAAATGGGGAAAATTTTCATTTATAATAACATTTATTAATCATGCATTGGATAGAAAATAAAAACTAGGTTTAAAGAATAAACCTAGTGTTTCAAGAGACAATATCATTGAGGATCTTATTGTGATCCATATGAGGTCAAAAATGTTGAAGAATATAAAGATCTTGATTCCCTCCTAAGATCTCCAAAAACCTTGTTAAAATTCTTGGAACATCTTGAATCTTCTAGTATATGATCCACCAAAAGTAAATCTTGGGTCGGCACTCTTGAAGAAGAAAAGTCGGTGAAATATGAGAGAAATCATCTCTTTCTCTCCTCACCCCTTCACAAAAACGTGAATGGTGTTTTTACTCTCCCTCTCTAACCCTTCATAATCGATCATTAACCTAAACCCCTAGCTTACACCAATTTAAATTGGTATTGGTGATGGGCTTTAGCCAAACTGGGCTTCCAGAGAGTTTCGAGCCTACTACTTAGGTATTAGCCTATACTAGGGAACAAATGTAAATTATTAAATTGGCTTCCAAATAAATAATCAAAAATCCAAAATTATAATTACAGTATTTTATTTCTTTTCTTTATTTAATCGCGATTAATTCCACTAGATAATCATGATTTCACTCTAATTTAATTATCATTAAATAACTCAGAATAAAAAGGAACTATTTGCAAAGTTGATTATAGTACATAATATGGTTCCCTATGTTAAGTGTTTGTACTGTTAACGCAAAAATTCTCCATCTGCGAGGACCAATCAGAAAAGGACACGTGTCATCCTACGTGGCAATATTCGACACCCGAGGAGTGTTAGTCGGCACCCGAGGAGAGTTGGTCGGTACCCGAGGAGTATTAGTCGGCACCCGAGGAGAGTTGGTCGGCACCCGAAGAGTGTTGGTCGGCATACCAACCAGGAATATCAAAGGATAACTACGTATTTGATGATCATTAATGTACATTTATATTGTAGATGACAACAGATAGCATACCAAGCAATTAGATTCGTTGAATGTAGACATAATGTATAAATGTCTACATACAATGAATCTCTTTATCCCCCACCACTATAAATACATGTATTCCCTTAGCCAAAAGGGGGGAGAGAGATCCAAGAGATCCAAGAACCGAGAGACACAATACACAAGATCCATACCTTTTTCTCTCTCTACATCACATTGTGCTATTATAAACCCCAGGGAATAAAATAACACTGGACGTAGGCTTTTCCTTATAGCCGAACCACTTTAAAAATCTTTGTCTCTCATGTGCTTGATTGGATTGCTTTTATCTATTTATCTGTGCTCATAAAAATGGGATTTGGTCCAGTTTTTTGCATCAACATGTACTATCTTGGTCAAATCAATTTTCTTTAATCAATTTTAACCAATATATAATGAATTTCTTTATTCTTAGACTTAACTTATTTGCTACTTCATAAGATTATAAAATAATCCACTGATTGGGTTTTACTGGGAGAAATAAAACATACAAGTCTATAAAGGGGGTATCACAATCCAAGATATCTCTTGGATGCGGATTCTTCAGAATTATGATCTTAGACCTACTCACATAACTATTGCCTAACGTGAGGGGATTTATTGATTCAATATATAATTAAATTTCACCCATTGCAATAAAAGAATTTTTTTTGCAAGAATTCCAATCCTCATACCCCTCGATATTAAGAATCTATACACCCTTTCCAAATGGTGTAAGATTACATATGTTTAATCAAGACATCCCTTAAACTTAAATCTCACGGGTGGTCATGTTCAATACATCCATATAAGTTCTTAAACCATCAGACAGGTTCTCTTAGTTAGAGATAAACCATTACGATTGTACATGTAATCATACTGATAGGATTTAAACTTCTTGTCTAGGTTATGAACTAATTTAGTTGAACTAAAATAGAAATTCAGATCTCCTATGATCAAGCTGAACCCAACTCATTGGAATCCCTACTAAGTTCATTTGATCGACATTGTATACAATATATATAATTACAAATATAATGAATTCTCGTAACCATGGTTCTTAGTTCAAAATGAATTGATACACCTCTATTGAAATGTAAAGGTCATAGATGGATTTTAATATAATACCCAACCAACCTCCTACTCAGTCTTAAAGACATGTACCTATACATCTAACTCCCAATCCATGTGTTTTTCGATGCAACCATGGTCATAAACTTATCACCTCACCATCCAATCTCTTGAATAAGATGAAACCTACACTCGGTGTGATTAAACATTTTCTGGGTTACAAGTTCTTTTGAACTTGCAATCGTACTATTATGAACATTAAAATGTGTAATAGCTAATTGCACTTCAAGGAACCTCACCCAATAGGAAGTCCCCAATCCAAATAGCCTATTTATTTACCAACGAATTGGCAACAACTTTGGCCTCCTCAATGGAGTCATTAATCCAAGATTTATTCACCCTTATTCAACTTACAGCTCAACTTCTTTTGGCAAACACATATTTCAAGGTAGAAGACTTGGATTCCTTATCTGACAGAATAATAGTTTTTGTACCTAAAGGGTATTAGACTAAAATCTTGTGACCATGCCATTAACATAGCATATATTCGGTCTAGTACGCAATATAGCATACATGAGGCATCCCATCACCGAAGCATTAGTTATATTCCTCATTTTTCTCATCCCATCAAGTGTTTTAGGACACTAATTACTAAATAAAATGATTCCATACTAGAAAGTAAAATACTTTTCTTGAAATCTCGATGATACTCTTGTGAATACAACATCGATAGAAGAGACTTTGGATAGGAACATAATCTTTTTTATTCGATACAGTGAAATCTTGATCATAAGGATGTGCCTGGATTGTCCTAGGTATTTTCTATCGAGTTTCCTGGAAAAACACACTCTTATGTAAGACAATACACCCACCTCATTCCCTATTAGGAGAGTATTATCCATAAATTTTACTAGAAATACCATAATGTTTTCTTCATGCTTCTTATACAAACAAGTATCATTTAGGCATTGATCGAAATCAAAACTTTATTACATGATCAAATCGAGTGACCCAACACCCTGATGTTAGCTTAAATCCATAAATGGATATCACAAGCTTACATCACTTTGATTTCTCGACTTCTTACTATGTATGTGTCAAGACAATCTTATTTAAGACAGTTGTCTTGTCATTACAAGAATCTCGAGAGTCTTTAGCATGGCTACCAATGAGAAGGTTTGCTCATAGTCAATCCTTTTCTTTCCGAGTAAAACTTTTCACAAGCCTTTCCAAGAAAGTTCTCACCTTCCCATGCATTTATCTTTTAACTTCTTGTAGATCCACTTATCCCTGATGGGTTTTCCCCATCAACAAGTCTATAAGCCCCAATCCTTGATTCGAATACATTGAATCCTTTTGGTACCCATAGTCATAAATCAAATATAAATTTCCTTTTCTTAGAATGACTTGTAGTTCTTGGGGCCCGGTCCATGTTCACCTTAGATGTCATCGAAATGATAACCCAAAACACTAACCTTCTACGATTTCTCCTCATGATCCCACTACGATGTGGCACCACTTGTTATCTAGTATAAGTGACAGGTGTACCATGATTATCAGCAATACTCCCACTACCATTAGGCAGTGTATTATTAAGACCTTTATTGTATTTCATCTTGTATGGATGGTCTAACAACACCAGTAATATGAAATTCCTTTATATTTGTAAGAATATATTACATTTTGGCCCATGATTTATTACATAATCCTTTTGCAAGAAATGGTAATTGATACAATCGATGACCTTCTCGTACTTAGGAATACGATATAAACTAACTTTATAACCTTTGGGATAACCAACAAAGATATATACCTCTGTCCTTAGTTTTAACTACCCTATCTCCTTTAACAGCATGAGTGTTGGGCACCCCTAGATCTGAATATGCCCTAGAATGAGCTTGCACCCACTCTAATGTTTAATAGGAGTTGAAGGGATCGATTAAGAAGAAAATAAAAAAGATATTCTATTTCTAGTATTGTTTCCTTATTCTTATTTCCCATTATTAATAATATCTCTCTCTTAAGTAATTGCTCGATTACATGGAACCTCTGGAAAGACTTGTAATCCTGATTTGTGATCCCTAAGTATACACACTAGCCTGCCATAGATTGGATAATAAATCATGAATTTAATTTTAAGATAAAAACCACTGGCAGTTCCCTTTCCTTATAGAGAAAGAAAAATAGGACACGTTGATGATACCAGAAATGGTATCACCAAATCAATGTGTTGAGTAAGCTCAAACTAGTGCAATAATGAAGTATGACAAATATATGTAAATACAGAAAGATATGAGGCAAAGGGGAAGATAATACCAAATGTAAGTGGTTCAGCCTTTGAAGGGACTACGTCTAGTGTGCAAGTGTGTGAAATCCACTAAATAAGGGCTCTAATGGCCTTGGGATACAAGCACTTAATCTTTATCTCTCTGTTGTGATTTTGACAGAGTTTCAGTTAGGGTTTACAATAAGCGACCCTTTATAATGAGGTAGAAGAAAAGTCTTTATAGTGCTTAGGGGGTGTAGTGTATCCCCCAAGCATGTAATAATCATGTGTGGAATGTTCCTAGCCAATGAGGAGGATTCAGCTGTCTCTGTCACATGTAGGTCATGATGATAAAATATTCCCTCACATGTGAGGGAGATGTTTTTATAACGGTTTTGGTCCACGAGGGATCTGTAGCCCACACGCACACTCCCACGTGTCTCTCAATGCACGCTCCCTACCAGTTGTGAGGCCTCGTCTGACCATCATGGCCGAGGTCGGATTATTAATATATATACCACTGAGGAATTAACACATGTTATGTTGAGTAGTCTCAACCTTTCTTCATCAGCCCGAACAAGGTCAAGGCCGAGGGTCTATAATCCCTAAAATTACTGCTTTAAGACACATTGACTAGACTTCAAAGGTCGAGACCCCCTGCACTTATTCGTCGATCGAGTCAGTCCTTACCGAGTCATAATTCCCCACATCTAGACGATTTGGTGATGGTCAGCCTTGGACGAGGGGGTTTGATCTTAGGCGGGGCTATACTTGGCATATTAATCACCCCTAGCCCTTAGTCTTCAATGAGAAGGGAAGGCTGAGGGGTAAAGTGTCCTCTGAGTACGAGATAAATAAGTGCCCTTTTAGGTGTCAGATCTACAGAGTTCGATAATGGCTAGGCGAACCCTTGGCAGTTATCATGTGGAATTGCGTATGGTTCAAGAATGATGACTATAAGTGATGTTTAGGGCTCTGTGCCCTAATTATGACTTCCTTGTAAATTGTTCCCAATGATTACTAGTATTTAAATGCATTTGAAAAATATTTATTCTACTTATTTCTCTTTCTTCGCTTGCTAACCTTCTCTCTCTCTAAAACCAGCCTCTCTCACTATCTGTTCAAGAAATTTCTAGTGTGTAATCAAGTTTCTTGAGGTTGTCAGCCTTCAAACTCTTCCAGGTATTCCAATTTCCCATTATTCATTTTCCATTGCATTTCCACTATTTCATTTCTTTGGGTTTTTTGGCGACTTGATTGAGTTTTTCGACGGTGATTCTGGTTAGTTATTAGGCTGTTAGAGGGATGATTTTGGGAGTGTTTGAGTTTGGAAGCTGTTTGGGGTTTCTGGCCACCTATTTTTGGCTTTGCCACCCCCTTTTAGGTTTTTCTAGTCAACTCTGGTAGGGACTCTAGTTGTCTTCTCCGGTGAGATATAAGTATGTTCTTTATTGTTCTTGTTAAAACCATATAAATTCCCTTTTCAATCCTTTAGTCAAACCCATTAAACTATCAAGTTGTTTGTGTAATTTAACTCCTCAATTGCATAAGTGTAGATTCGACTTTTTTGATGATAAAGAAGTTGTATGAGTTAGTAGAGAAATTTCCCACACTAGGGGAGAGGTGTTTCCAATAGATACGTCAGGTAGAGGAAGAGGATTAAGCTAGGCATAAAGCCGACCCCCAGTGGGTATGACCCATTTTCACCATCCCTTTAAAGACCATCTTTACCTCTTCCTCTGAGGTCGGCGAGGACAAGATGACTTGATCGTCCTCTACTCCAGTCGAAAGGAGAGATTCGTTTGAGGAAGTAATGAGGATGCCTCCCACAGATACTATGGACACTGAGGTAGCCAACACCCCATCCCATACCTCATCATCTAAACAGGACGATTCCTTGGGCTAAGATGATTCTTCAATCCAAATTTTGGATGAGGAGGCTTCTAGTGATTCCTCAGTTCGAGTCCTCTCTGAACCTATTGAACCGACTATAAACGTCGCTACTCCCCCAACTGTTATCCCACTTAGTGCCATGACTGACAATGAGTTTCAAGAGAGGTTTCTAGGGGTATTTCTGACTGTTGAGAATGAGACCAAGGACGTGAATGAGAATGAGGCTGAGGACGATGATGGTAATGGCTCCGAGATCGAGGAACCAATTGACTGTACTTTCGCTAAGCAATTTTAATATTATGTGAAAGAGTCTGATATTCTCCTTTGGATAAACCTTTACGACATCAAATTTGATGTCGTCATGGATGTCTCGACTGATGATGAGAGAGCATACGACGACCGAGAGGGTGAAATTACAGTGTATAAGCAAATATTAAACTCGTCATTAGATTACCTTTCCAACCCTCTGTACGAGCCATATTGTCCAGTCTAGAGCTTTCTTCGACTAAGATGGCACCAAGCTCTTGGACAATCATCCTCTGCTATGTTCCCTTATGGATGAAAAATATATGGACGACCCCTCAGTTGAGATTTTTAAAGCTTGTTACAATATGTCATCCTCCAAAAACCAGTTGGGCTACTACTACTTAGGGGATAGGAAGCTCGATAAGAAAATAATTCAAGTTACTTAAACCTCCAACCACTACTAGAAGACGAGGTTCTTTTTAATTTTGGGGGCTTGGGAGGATACGGCTGATGCCGACCCAGATGATGATGAGCTTAAAGTTCCTCATAATTAGTCAAACCCCTCTATGTGGGCTAAATTGGACCTCGGCCTCAGCGTTGCAAATCGAAAGATGGTTGAATATCTGAATAAGCAAGGAAATGAAGGTCTTCTACCCAAGTTTGAGGATATAATGAATCTTCTCTACCTGGAGAATGCTGTCTTAGGTGTTGAACCCTTAGCCGAGTTGTGTGAGTGATATTTTTTCTATTATCAAGTCTTTTGTCGGCTCAGAATTTTTGAACTAATCTTTTTTGTTTCTTATTTGCAGATCGTCCTCCACACATTTTTGACGACCTTTGGAATATGACGGCCCTTAGTCTGAAAAAAGTTCTGAAGAAGGGGATAAGAAGCCCACAAAGGAAACCATAATTAGTGGGTCATCCAATATTGAGGTTGGCCATAAGAGAGAAGCACCACCACCTCCTACTGACATCCGTTGGGATAGTCGGATGAGGTAAAAAATAACCACTCTGCCTCATATAGTTCCTTCATCCTTTGGACCCGGCACATTATCTGAGGAGACCTTTAACCACTACTGATCACCCAATATTGTCCAGTTGAGGGCTTGTCTGGGATCGATCCTTCCATTGTCTTTAGGGCCTAAGGGAGTCATGTTGCACATTCTCTCTCAGGAAGACTACGAGTTCATGGATAAGGTTCCTCCACCACAGGTCTTTGACTTCGGCCTTCACTCCATGGCCCAGGTATCTGCCTTTTTCTGATAACTGTTATCTCGTGTTTGATAGTTATATTCTAACATTTTTCTCATTCTTCTGCAGCTTATATGTGCTCTTACCTCGACCATAAAGTGGATGGCCGTGAATTACTCAAAGGTTCAGGAGGCCGATAGGGCCTTAAAATCTAAGGAAGAGATGAAGAACAAGCTCATGACCATCTAGTCTGACTACAATAAGGCCCTTAACACCTTGAAGGAGAGGGATGAGGCCTTGAAGACTAAAGACGAGCTCTTGAAGAAGAAGAAGATGACAAAGCATTCACTGCTCTAACATCCCAACACTCCAAAGACCTTGAAGATTCCATCACCAAAGATAAGGACGAGGCTCTATCGAATGAATCTATTCAAAAGATCAAAGACGAGGCCATAGAAGCATATAAAAAATCTGATGACTTCCTCAACTTTGACACAGAATACTTCGAGAGAGGCCTCAAAACAGCTTGCAAGTGGTTCATCACCAAATTTATCGAGGTCATCTCCTCAATCAAATCTTTGTTGATGCTCCGGACATGGAAAATCCCTTTATGGAGTCGGATCTGGAGTATGTTGAGTCTCTACCTATAATTTTGGGAGATGAGGTGATGACCGAGGCCCCACTTGAAGTACATATCAATGCACCTATTATCCAAACTCAGGCTAAGGGAAATGTTGATGGGTTATCCATGGTTTTTTAGCAGGTTCAGGTTAACAGAGGAGTCGGAGGGCCTATCTCAAACATGGAGTCAGCTTCATAGGGTGTTCGTTGAAAGAGTTGTGTAGTGCATGATACTGATTAAATCGAATTTGCAAATTCCCAATTTAAACTTATTTAACTGGAGTCTATTTTCAACAAAATAAAATCAGCCCCTAAATATGCAACTACGTGTGTAAAAATCAAACTAACAAAAATAATTGTTGACACACAGATTTCAGAAAAAAAACCTTTCGGGTAAAACCTTTTTATTCCACTATGTAAAATAAATCACAACTTACATACACAATGAAATCTGTAATGATCACTCCGCAGAACAATCACATAGGCACCCAGACTAAAGTCAGCCAAAATTGCAGCTCGTGGAACACTCGTGAGTACTCCCTCCTACGCGCAGTCGTCTTTATCCCAGTACTCCCCTCAAGAGCACCTAGTTCAGCAGTAGAGATCTTCTCTACAAGAGAAACTTGACACAAGATGTGTTCTTGGGTTCCAAAATAATTCACATAAGCTATTGGGATATTGTGAATTGAAAAACAAAAGGGATTAAAGCCCTAAAAGATAAGACAAACGTTTCTGCAGTAGCAGTTTTCATAAAACAGTAATCTCAGGTCTTCTGATAAAAATAAAAACTGGAAAAACCAATTTATAGAAATTATAAGGCTGCGCGTCGTTTACACGAGATAATAGCGTCGCTCGAATGATGGCATGTGTAGTTTGAAGGACATCGCACAACACAGGGATGTCGCTCGAACATTAGCTTCTGTCTCTCGAACGAAAAATTAAAAAAATAATATATTTTTTCGTCAGAAAATAGTCCACCTCAACACTTAGAAAAATATTTTTGATGAAAAACTCTGCTCCAACACTTAGAAAAAATTTCATAAAAGTTATCCCAATATTCTAAGTGAAATGCTAAGGTCGATCTATATATACCCTATCTAAGTCGTAGATATATATAATACTAAGCATATCCCTAGTGTCCAAGATCTATCTCAACTTCCGACATTCACTCGGTTTTGTGCGTGGGACGTCTCGCCGAAGTGAAATCCAAACAAGGAACCCTCCCGTTACACTACTACCTCGCATCGTCGGTCATTGAGATGTGACGGTCTAAAACACATAATCGATATCGATAAATTTTAACTTGCAATAATTTCAACAAAATTCTACTTCCACGTCTTACCCTAGCATTATTAAAGATTTTAACTCATTAGACATTCACTTTCTGTGAAGTCTTTCAAATACATATCCCCTTATATAACATGGCCTTCTTATCAAGGAACAATCCCAAAGTCTCAATTCGACTTCGTATCTCAATCTCCCTCACATCGATCAGAGGAGAGAACTATATATAGTTCTTTTATCTCGCACTTTAATAGCCCTTAATCACTCTTCTACGTGATTCTCGGCTAATCCTTCCAATCCCACTTCTAACAACAAAATAAGTAAAGTAAAATATAAAGAAAAGGATAGCGTCTCTCCAATCACAACATCGTTAAGTGTTTATGCGGCGGAGTGTCTCTCCAATCACAACTGCTTAACTAGTTGATCATGGAGATAAGCCATAACATGCATAAACAAAACAAACAAATAATCAAACACTCACACAAGGTAACTAAACGATTAATAAAATCTCCTACCTACCTCGATCCACCTCCATAAAGTCTCAACCTGTATTCAGGAGAGAAATCATAGAAAATATTATAAAGGAAAAGTAACATCTCTCCACTCCCAACGTCGTTAAGGTTCACGCGTGGAGCGTCCCACAAAAGCGGAATCCAAATAAGGAACCCCTCCTATGCATTACTACTTAACCTTGTTGGTCGTGAAGATAAGTCATAACATCCACATACAATGCAAACAAGTAGTAAAAACATTCATACTAGTTATCACATATAGCACATATGCCTTTAAAATATCATCACTCGTTTTATAACGAGTGAAGAGATCATAAAACTTCCCTACCACGAAAGTCATATAGTTACCTTTCTATAATAATGTCGATATTATTACAAACTCGATATGCACACCCGAATCTAGAGTAAACACAATACTACTCTATCTTATCCTAAGGAATACACCACCCACTAATAAGGTGGAATTCCCACCAACAGTTTATGCCAATCACTCCGGGTCAATACCAATGAATCTCAGACTCCATATTCGAGCCTTATACGAACCAATATTACTTCCATCAACTCCCCAACTAGGCACTCTTTTTTTTTGCCCTTGTTCTTCCAATCAACGTAATGAAAACGCATGGTTCTTCCACGTCACTATAGCCCACGTAGTTCCTTTTACTTTCTCAATAAAAGAGAACACGCTCTCGGCCTCCTCTTCCTCAGTTCAATGAAACCTTCCCAGACCTATGTCCACTAATGCGGTTTCATGATCACTGCCCCATCAGAAGTGTTAGCGACACTTATTCTGGAGCCTATCATTCCATTGGGGGGGGGGGGGGGGGGGGGCTCTCACTTATACCTACCTTTCTTGAGTGCACGATCTCCCTAATCGCACAACTCTTCTTCACATGTCGGCCTCTAACCGAGCCTCTCGTGAACACTTGAGGATCTTACCTTCTCCTCCTTCCAGTTATCCCCGAGAAACTTACGATAGGAATTATCTACCGAGTTCCTCCATGGGAAAAACTTCCAGCACCCACGAATAAGGTGACTACGTTCCCATCATTTCCATACTACTCCTACGAGTGAAGGATTCTCTTCCATCCTACTTCTGGGCACTTCTCTACTTCAATTTAACATCACTTGAAATCTCAAGCTTAGTACCACTTTCCACTTCTAGCAGTACTTGGGAAACTACATCAACTGTAATTAGTAGTCGTAGTAGTAAGATAAGAAAATGCCCCAAAAAGAAAGCGACCACCAAGGCAGTCCTCATCTCTGACCACAACTTACAGTTCCTAGCAGTCCCATCTCATAACGCCTTCTCAACAACCTTCTCTGGTATCCTTCAATCGACCTACGAATCTCACACGAATGCGCAAAAGATTCTATGGATTCTACCTCATGGCAGAAGAACGAAATATCACAAGAGAATTCAACGATCTTAATCCTAAGGCTCTATGTCAATCAAAAGCAATGCTGAAGACTTAAGGCGTCCACACAAATTCCTAAGGACTCTAGAACCTGATGCTCTGATACCATCTGTGACAACCCGCTCACCAAAATAAGGGGTGGCCAGCCCAATACTCCAATATAACAGGAATCATAGATGGAATCATTCTCAGCATCACAATAAAAATATAGAATCACTACACCAAAAATGCCAATCTGGCATGCTTAGGCAAGGAGATTCTGGCACTGTTTAAAACCGTGCCAGATTCTGGCACGGTTTTATCATAATCTGGCACGGTTTGAAATAGTGCCAAAATTTGGCACGATTTTTAACTGTGCCAAATATGGGTACGCTTTGTTAAAAAAATAACCCCCCAAAATTTGGAGTGGGGACCAAATTTTCAAGACATTCCAATCCCCCCTCTCTCTCCCGCTCACTCTCCCTCCCGGCTTCCTCATCGCTCTCCTTCCTGGCTCGCTCTCCCTCCTCGTCGCTGCTACTACTCATCTCCTTCCCGGCTCGCTTTCCCTCCTCGTCTCTTCTACTGCTCCTTGTCGCTGCTACTGCTCATCATCGTAAGGTATTACATCTCTCTCTCTCTCTCTCTCTCTCTCTCTCTCTCTCTCTAAATATATATATATATATCATATGGGTATCGCAGATCAGGTCAGTTGCGATTTCTGACCTGCGATTTCGCTCTCTCAGATCAGGTCAGTTGCGATTTCTGACCTGCGATTTCGCTCTCTCTCTCTCTCACTCGCAACTGGATATATATATATATATTGATATTACTGATACTGATATTACTAATATCAGGTACAGTAATATCAGTACATATATACATATATATATATATATATATATATATATATATATATATATATATATATATATATATATATATATTATATATATGTGGAGGCAATTATTATGCAACACAAATAAATATGAAAGAGGTGACAACCAAGAAAAACAAATAAAGGGCCAATCACACAACAACGAAGATACGTGGTTCAGCAAAGAAGTGTCTACGTCCACGGCGGTTCAGTCAGTGTTATTTCTCTATAATCTGAAGAGTAAGTACAGAGAATACAACTTGTCCTTTGCCCCGGACTTGGGGTTTAATTTATACATGTATGTGTTGGAGTAGTGGGGGTGATAGGTTCCTCTTTATTAGCCATCTCCCTTTCATGGGATCGTGTACCCCCACAACTCCTCTTCATGGCATCGTGGAGTAAATGGATGAATACCAGAGGTGATGGGCCTGGGTTTTGGGCCGCTGAGGATGGGCTACTCGTCCAGGCCTTTATGGTGATAAAATCGGGGTACCCACAATTGCCCCTGAATTTGTTGGGCCGTTCTTTATGGGTCCGATGAATTTAAATGATCAGCAATGATGGTTGATTTCTTTGAAAACTGTGAAGTTGCTTTGGCGGCACCCGCTTCGCTATCTGTGCGTTATGATTAGTTTTGAAGGCTTGTTGGAATAAGACACATTTTTTCTTCGTCGTTCCAGTTCTTCCAGCAATCTTCTATCTTTTGAGAACTTTTGAGTTTTGTACCTTCTGTTTTCGGTCTCCACTCTCATCGCTTCTTCGCCTTTTGATCTGATCTTCTATCCTGTAAGTCTTTCGTGCCCTTTTTCTTGAGTTTATAGTTTTTCTTGTATTTTTCCAATGGCGAAGATTGGAAATAGGTCGGTAACTGAGTTTAGAAAATTATATGGTATTCCTGAGTGGGTAGAGATTGAGTATTGTGCCTCGCCGCCTAGGAACGTTAGGGACATAGAGGATGCACATTGGATTCACGTCCTGTTGCTCTCCCAGGGGGGTCTCACCATTCCCCCTAATGGTTTGTTTCTGCACTTTTTTAGTTATTTTGGTATTGTGCCTGCACAATGTTCACCCAACGTATGGAAAATAGTGAACGGTGTGCACATGATAAATCAGTTGTACGGCACGAGGTTAGGGCTTGCCGAGGTCTGTTTTTGTTATTCTTTTTCTCGAACGAGTTCAGGTGTCTTGTACCTTAAGGCCAGGAGCCCTGATAGGGTATTGGTAGTAAATTTACCTGATTCCCATAAGGACTACTGGCAAGAAGGTTTTCTCGTTAGGAACTGGCAATACTCCCCTCAATTTGAAGGGTCGAGGTCCGAGAGGTTCACTATTCCCTTTTATGGGGAAGAATATATAGGTAGATGTTGTACTGTTGTTTCAACCTTTGCTAACTTTGTGATTTTTCTAACTCCTCCTTGCTTTCTCCTTTTCAGCAAAGATAAAGAACTTGGAGCCAGCTCTCAGCGAGGTTCGTATCTCAGAACTGGTGAAAGCTTGGAACATCAGGGAACCTTTGGGTGACGGCGAGCATCCTAGGTCTGCTGCTTTTCCGCTTGAATACAAGAACACAGGCTCCAGCTTCATAGCCCGACCTGTGGAAAGTGTTCCGGACTTTGACTCTTCCGAAGAGATTTCAGCTGAGCCCATCCAATTGGACGAGGAGGAGAGCATCTCGGAGAGCGAGCCTGCAGGTTTTGTGAGTAACTTGGGTGGAGGCAGTGCTGATAGTAGCAATTCATCGAGTACTACCAGCAGTCCAGGTGAAGAAATGCCTCCCAGGAAGAATCTAATCCGGGATGATGATGATGATGATGATGTGCTTCTTGCACAGAGGTCCAAGAAATCGAAGACTGTCTCCGGGGCTATAGCTACTGGTTCTCGGCCTCCCTCTCAAGAACAAGAGAAGAAGAAGAGAGAGGAGGAGCAGGCGAGGGAGAGGGAGAAGAAAAAGGAGGAGGAGAGGAAGAAGGTGGAAGAGAGAAAGAGGAGGGAGAAAGAGAAGGAGGAGGAGAGGAGGAAGATGGAACTGAGGACCAAGACTGGTCAAGCCTTGGTCCCAGTATCTGCTTTGCCTGAGGGGGCTTCGGTGGCCACCTCTCCTCAACTCGCCCCTGCGCTGCTTGAGAGGGCAGTCCTCCCTGCAGATCGCGAGAGGGCGTCAGGGTCTGATCAACTGGCCTTGCAAGCTAGCCAGAGGCTCGCCTTGGTAAGGTTTCTTTTCTACTTCCCAACTTCTTCTAATCTGTTTTGATGGTTTCTTCTTTCTGATCTTCCCCTTGTTTTCTGCAGTTTGTGACTGACTTCGCTGTGCTATATCGCTCTCGCGACGAGTTGTTGAGTAGGAACAGCGAGCTGGAGCAACAAAAGTCTACCCTGGTGGCCAAGGGTTCTCAGTTGGAGGCCGATCTGAAGGCTGCTGATGCGGCTCGAGCTTCTTCTGACTTGGCCCTTGCTAATTCTGCTCGCGAGAGAGATAATGCTGTCAGGGATCTCGGCGAGCTGACGAAGTCGTATGAACAGGTCTGCTCTAGCAAGCTGGACTTTGTGGAGAAGAATAGGGTTCTTACCGAGCAGCTGGAAGCGGAGAAGGCCCCGGCAGCCACTGTTAAAGAAGATTCATACAATTCTGGCTGGGCTGCTGCATATGAAGACGCCGAGGTTCAGATAGGCTATATTAGCCGTCTGAACTTCAAGAAGGGGTGGAACAAGGCCCTTGTGGCTGTAGGGGTGGATGTTGCATCCCCACTTTTTTATGAACATGATCCAGGGCCCAAGCCAGTTGTGGATGAGGAGCCAGCCCCAACTGCTGAAGGGGTCAATCCTGCTTCTCAGGCGACTCTTGCTGATGCTTCCTTGGTCGAGGGGGCAGTGCACACCTTTGCAGAGGGTAACGCCCCTGCTGATGCTGATAAGGACAAGGGTCCGTCCACCGAGGTTGCTAAGTGATAGGGATTTCTTTGTAATTTTTTCCTTTTTTGTTCTGATGTAACCTCGCCCATTATCAATAAAAAGGCTTCGTTTTTGTTTATGCTGATTTCTTTCTGTTCTCTTCCTTCCTTTTTTACTTGTAGTTGGTTGACGCTGATGAATATATCCCTGTCACTTCACATCTGGGTAGGACTCTCGGTCCCAATGCGAGTCCTGCTGTTCGCCAGGCTTTTGCTAGACTCTGCCGATTTGCTAAGTTAAGTAACAAAAAATACAAGGATCAGTCTGATCTGGTGGCCAAATTGAAGGACAGGCTCCAGGAAATGGAAGAGATCGGAGCTTCAGTGCAAGAAGAAGTTAGCGAGCTGAGAGCCAAGTTACTGGAGGCCACTGAGATCAATCAAGTCGTGGAGTTTCTTCAGCGGGAGAATGACGACCTGAGGCGGGAGGTCTCGAGGCTTAAGGAGCATTCGCCGAGCACTGCTTCGGCAGTCCTACAAGGTTCTTCCTCGTCGCGAGCTGCTCGACCTCCCCTCCCGCGTGTTGGTAGGAGTACAAGGGGTAGGAGTAGGGAAGTTGAGGAGCAGCGTGAGAGGGAAATAGAGGAGCTGCGCGGTGATGTCCGGCGAGCTTACGTAACTGCTGCTGGGCTCCAGAGGGACGTCACCCGACTGCGGCATCTATTCAAGAAGGGCCCTCGCCAAGTGTGGACTGATGGCTATGATCAGGGCTGGTTCGATGCTCCCACGAGATTATCAGAGTTCGAGGAGCTTTCCTTCATCAGGGGGTGGTTGAGTGCTCTTCGAGAACTGCAGGTCCCAAGGAATTCGATATTGTGGTATCGGCATGAGATGTCTCCGTCCGCTCTGATGCCCAATCCATTCAGGCGAGATGACCGATGGATTCCTATCGATGCTATTCCTCGGCGGCTACTGGAGGTTGACACAGATGAAGTTGTTGAGGAACTCGATCATTCCCCTGATGACGGGAGGAGAGCTAAGGTTGCTGATTACCTTGCTCGGAGGCTTCCCCCTTCTTGATAGTTTGTTTTTTAATAATTGTAAATGCTTTGGGCGAACCTTTGCCGACTAAACATGTACTATTATTGTTTGTAAATATATAAGATTAATGGAAAGTTTGAGTTTTGGGCGATTTTGCCGACTAAACGTGTTTATCCAATCTCTGTTATATTTTTGCAGCTTCACAATCTTTATCTTGTCATGTGAGTGTCTGCCCAGTCCAGTATTAAGAATACCATTGTGCTCTCTCTTTACCTTTTAGGTTGTGTCGTCACACTCCCTTAGGTCTAAGAGGGGCAATTGGCGAGGACACACCTGTTTTTGGATGTCTTCATCCAGTTAGGATTTTGTTTAACCAAAATAGGTTTGATGCCTAAGAATATTCTGTAGGGCTTCATATATTGCCATGGGCAATGCTAAGAGGTATGTCGTGCTTCGTGACGATGACCTGAGGAGGGGTGTTCCCCTGCTATGTCAACTATGATACCTGTGATTTGAAAAGGATGTGCAATAAGATATAATTGTTACTTTTTTAGAGAGTAATTAACTGAGAGATTCTTATTGGTGAATAGAGAAATAAACTGTTTTTCCCCAAAAATGAGTACAATAAAAGATCTAGCAACAGAACTCCTAAAAGTAGAATTTCTTGAGATTAGCTGCGTTCCATGCTCATGGTATCTCTCTGCCCTCCATCGTTTTCAAATGATAGGCACCTTGGAGATTGTCTCTAATTATCTCATAAGGTCCTTCCCAGTTTGGGCCCAGTTTACCATCTGATGGCTTCACTGTGTTGCCCATGACCTTTCTTAGGACATAGTCTCCAACAACGAACTTCCTCGGATTGACCTTTTTGCTGTAGTGCTTCGCGAGCTGTTGCTGATAACTCGCTAGTTTCACTAGGGCAAGTTCCCTGCGCTCGTCGGCCAAGTCGAGTTCAGCGAGCAAAGCCTGATCGTTCTGATTTTGCTCGACAAGGTCGGATCTCATTGTAGGCAATCCTACTTCTAATGGGATGACCGCTTCCATACCATATGCTAGTGAGAATGGCGTCTGACCTGTGGCTTGTCTGGGAGTCGTTCTGTATGCCCATAGGACATGTGGTAGCTCAGTAGTCCACGGGCCTTTTGCTCGTTCTAACCGCTTTTTTAATCCAGCGATCACCGTTTTGTTGGAAGCCTCAGCTTGTCCGTTTCTCTGAGGATAAGCTACCGAGCTGAAGTGGTGCCTGATCCCGTGTTGGTCGCAGAAGTCCTGAAAGGGGCCACTCTCGAACTGTGTTCCATTGTCAGTGATGATGGTTCTGGGGATCCCGAATCGAGTGATTATATTTCTCCATATGAACTTCATCATGTCAGCATCTCGGATGTTCGCCAGTGGTTCTGCCTCGATCCATTTGGTAAAGTAATCAGTTGTGACCAACAGGTATTTGTGATTGCCGGCAGCGGTGGGCAGTGGTCCCACGATGTCCATTCCCCACTGGGCGAAAGGCCAGGGGCTGGTCAGGGATTTCAATTCGCTGGCAGGCTGGTGGACCATGGGGGCGTGAAGCTGGCATTTTAGGCATTTGCGTACATAAACTGCGGAGTCTCTTTGCATATATGGCCACCAGTAACCTTCCTTCATTGCTCGGAAGGCTAGAGACCTTCCTCCGACGTGACTTCCGCAGATTCCTTCGTGGAGCTCGTGAAGCACTGTCTTGACATCGCCTGGGTGGACGCATCTAAGGTAGGGGCCGGAGAAAGATCTTTTATACAAGTCGCCTCCCGTGGATAAGTGAAAGCGAGCAGCTTTGATTCTTATCTGGTGGGCAGTCCTCTTATCTTCTTGGAGCGTTCCGTTTTTCAAATAGTCTCTCAAGGGATCCATCCAACTAGGGGCTGGTTCCAATTGGAGTATTTGTTTCGCTTTTGTCAGCTCGCAGTTGGGGTGAATGCTCGGGCAGCTAAGGAAATCGATGGGGATTATCCTTTTAAGGCTGGAATCAACTGCCGAGCTTAGGGCTGCCAAGGCGTCAGCGTGGCTGTTTTGCCCCCTGGGAAACTGTTGGATGTTGATTTCTTCAAAGTTCGTCATCAAGTTTCTTACCAAGGAGAGGTAGGCTGACATCCTTTCATCCTTCGCGTTGTAGTCTCCACTTATCTGATTGGAAACTAATTGCGAGTCTCCGAATACCTGTAAATGCTTTGCTCCTAGAGTTTGCGCCCTTTGGAGACCTGCAATTAAGGCTTCGTATTCTGCTTCGTTGTTGGAGGCTGCAAATCCCAGCCTAATTCCTTGTTCGAGGACTGCATTTTCTGGAGTGATGAGAACAATTCCTACTCCTGCCCCCTTTGAGTTGGAGGCTCCATCAATGAATAGCTTCCAGCTTCCCCCTGTAGCCTGGCTGTTTTGTTCTGTTGGTTTAGGCTGGTCGAGAGGTTCTTCGCCCGTGAATTCAGCTATGAAGTCAGCGAGGACTTGACCCTTGATAGCTGTCCTTGGTTGAAATTGGATGTCAAACCGGTCGAGCTCGATTGACCACTTAGACAGCCTGCCTGACAAATCCGCCTTCCTTAGGACAGCCTTGAGGGGGTGTGATGTAAGGACGATGATCGTGTGAGCTTCGAAGTAATGCTTAAATTTCCTCGATGACATTACTAGGGCGAATGCGAGCTTTTCCAATGGCAGGTATCTTTCCTCGGCGTCCAGTAAGGTTTTGCTCGCGTAATAGACTGGATGTTGGATCCCTGTGACTTCACACATTAGCGCTGAGCTGATAGTATGGCTGGATACAGAGAGGTAGAGGTACAAAGGGTCCATTTGCTGTGGCATGACGAGCAGTGGTGGGGAGCTTAGGTAGGATTTGAGATCGCCTAATGCTTGCGAGCAATCTGGGGTCCATTCTACCATTTTGCTACCCTTTAAGAGTTGTAAGAAGAGCTTGCATCTCTCGGAGGATTTAGAAATGAAACGATTCAGAGCAGCGAGCATTCCAGTGAGCTTCTGTACATCGCGGATTGTGCGAGGAGGTTGCACCCGTTTAATTGCCTCAATCTGGTCCGGATTTGCTTCTATGCCACGCTTGCTGACCAAATACCCAAGGAACTTTCCTGACTGGACACCGAAGGAACACTTGCTCGCGTTGAGTTTCATTCGGTATTTCCTGAGGATTTCGAAGGTACTTGCCAGATCAGAAAGGTGGTTTTCTTTCTCCTTGCTTTTGACGAGCATGTCGTCGATGTAGACCTCCATCGTGTTTCCCATCTGTTTTTTGAACATTTTAGTAACCAGCCGCTGATAAGTTGCCCCTGCATTTTTTAGCCTAAAAGGCATGACCTTGTAACAGTATAAACCAACCGTCGTGATAAACGCCGTTTTATCCTGATCTGGGGCATATAAGGGAATCTGGTGATAGCCTGAGTATGCGTCCAGGAAACTCATTCGCTCGTGAGCTGCAGTGGCGTCTACTAGTTGGTCTATTTTTGGAAGAGGGAAGCTATCCTTGGGGCAGGCTTTGTTGAGGTCAGTGAAGTCTATGCAAACTCTCCACTTACCGTTGCTTTTTGGAACTACCACTGGGTTGGATAACCATTTGGGGAACTGCACTTCACGTATGGATCCTGCATCCAGCAGTTTTTCGACCTCCTGTTCTATTGCTTTGGCTTTCTCGGGAGCAGTTTTGCTTTCTGTGCTATCGGCTTGAATGTGGGATTGACGTGCAACTGATGGCAGACCATATTGGGATCGATTCCTGGCAGCTCGTAGGGTTCCCAAGCGAAAACATCTATGTTGCTCCAGAGTAAGGTTAACAAATCCTTTTGCTCTTCGTTAGTGAGTGAGGTCCCGATCAGGAAGACTCTGATGTTGTCGCCTTCCCTAGCAATTACTTCTACCAGGTCTTCTACAACCCGTTCGGAGGGGAGGAACCTGGTCTCTTCCACTCCGGGCCTTCCATACTTTAATTTCTATTTGGAAGGGATTGCACCTTCCTCCACTTTCTTGCTGGTTCGAACGTCTTTTTTCTCTGGCTTCGGTCGGATGGCCGCTATGAAGCACTTTCTCGCCATCGCCTGGTCGCCATGTATCTCCATCACTCCCCGCTCGGTGATATATTTGAGTTTCTGGTGGTAGGTCGAGGAGACTGCCTTCATTGCATGAAGCCATCCCCTGCCGAGGATGGCTTGATAAGGTGAATCGATGTCGACCACCAAGAATTCGATCATTTTCGAAACACTCCCAGCGAGCACTGGTAGTACTATCTTGCCCAAAGGCATGGTCATTTTTCCAGCGAAGCCGACTAGAGGGACAGTGGTTCCCTTCAGGTCGGCAATGTCCAACTTCAATTTTCTGAATAGGTCGATGTACATTACTTCAGATGAGCTTCCTTGATCGACGAGCAGCCTGTCGATATCAAAGTTGGCTATCCTGAGTGTAATGAGTAAGGCATCGTGATGTGGGGTCCTTACTCCCACAAGATCTTCATCCGTGAAGACAATATGCTTGTTGTAGTTGATGTCCTCTGCTCGGCGGCGTTTTCCTGCCTGTGATTTTGCTGGATCAATTTGAAAAGCTTGCATTACTGCTGTCAGCTTCTTTACCTCCATCTGAGCTGAGTTGCCCTGGATTTGCTTAACATCGGATACTCCATGGATTACTGCGAATCGTGTCCGGTGTCATCTTCTAATACGTTGTCAGGTTTTGCCTCCTTGTGGACAGTCACTCTCTCTACCTTCCTTTCCACAAAGTCATCCAAATGTCCGGATTGGGCCAACTCCTCGAGGTGGGATTTAAGAGCCTTGCAGTGCTCGGTCTTATGTCCTCCCTCTTTGTGGAAGGTGCATCTCAGCGCATTGTTTCTTTTCGATGGGTCTCCTCCCATTTTCCGGGGCCATTTGATGAACGGCTCATCCTTGATCTTAGCGAGAATCTTGTAAATTGGTTCTTTGAAGACGGTGTTGACTGCCTGGAACGACTTTGCGACGTCAGGGCTCCCTCCGTTCTTGGGTCCATTCTTGCTCCCATTCTTTCCTCCTTTTTTCTGGTTATCAACTTTCTCACTTCCCTTCGTGGCGAGCTTGGCTCGACCGTTCTCACCTACGTTAAGGCGGGTGACATCTTCCACCTTTGCGTATTTCTCAATCCGGGCAATCAGGTCATCAATGGTGTTTGCTTCCTTCTTTGTTAAGGACTGGTAGAGGAGGGAAGAGCTAGGTAGCCCAATTTTGAATGAAGCCACTGCCACCTCTTCTACGCAGTCTTCGACTTCGTTGAATAACTCCCAGTACCTTTTCGCGTAGTCTCGAAGTGTCTCCTGAGGAGTTTTCTTCATCGTCAATAGAGCATCCATCCTTTTGGGATGGGAGCTGCTGGTGATGAACCTGGACGTAAAGAGCTCGGCCAGGGATTTGAAATTTCTGATGGATCGGTGAGGGAGTCTCTCGAACCATTTCTGGGCCACGTCATGAAGGCTTGAGGGGAAAATACGGCACATCAACGCATCTCGGTGATTCCAGAGGGTCATAGCCTGCCGGTACTGCCTGACATGATCAATGGGATCAGTCTTTCCGTCATAAATCTTGAACCTTGGAATAGCAAACTTTTTGGGAGCTTCTTCTTCTTCAATTTCCCTTGTGAAGGGCGATTTCATCTGGGTCTTGAGGGCTCTCCTGGCGAGTTCTCTGGTTGACCTGGTGCCGCGGTGAGCTGGATGTTGGTCCATTTCTCTGCGGACTAGGTTCCGTATGTTGTCGTCGCTGCGAGCAGGGCTCTGATAGCGGCGAGCTTTTCTTAGTTGCTCGCGGAGGTCGTCGTCTGAGTCGCCACCTTCGAACCCTTGATGTTTCCACCTAGGGCTCTTTCCTCGGCTGCGAGATTTGCTTGCCTGAGGGCTAGGAGTGCGATAGGGGCGTCTCCTGGTATCAGGACGTAGTTCTTTTTCCAGTTTTTCCAGTCTTCTTTTCAGGCGAGCATTCTCAGCCTCATACCTGCAAGAAGACTCCCTCTGCTCGTGGAGCCTTGCTTCGTATGCATCGATCAATCTGGATATCTGAGTGGACCTCGCTGGTCCTTGACTTTCTTCTGAGGCTGGCCTTTCTAAGTGAGCCCCTTGATCGGAACGTCGGACTTCAGACCTGATCCTGCGAGGAGCGGGTGGCTCCTGAATGTCTCCTGCTTGAGGAGCGTTGCTGCTGTGTGCAGACATCTTAGATTTTTTCTCGGTGTGGGATCTTCTCAAGGAAAGATAAACGTTTCCCACAGACGGCGCTAATTGTGGAGGCAATGATTATGCAACACAAATAAATATGAAAGAGGTGACAACCAAGAAAAACAAATAAAGGGCCAATCACACAACAACGAAGATACGTGGTTCAGCAAAGAAGTGCCTACGTCCACGGCGGTTCAGTCAGTGTTATTTCTCTATAATCTGAAGAGTAAGTACAGAGAATACAACTTGTCCTTTGCCCCGGACTTGGGGTTTAATTTATACATGTATGTGTTGGAGTAGTGGGGGTGATAGGTTCCTCTTTATTAGCCATCTCCCTTTCATGGGATCGTGTACCCCCACAACTCCTCTTCATGGCATCGTGGAGTAAATGGATGAATACCAGAGGTGATGGGCCTGGGTTTTGGGCCGCTGAGGATGGGCTACTCGTCCAGGCCTTTATGGTGATAAAATCGGGGTACCCACAATATATATATATATATATCAGTAATAGTAGTACATATATATATATATATATATATCAGGTACAGGTAAGTTGCAAGTCAGTTGTATAATGTATCAATTGCAATTTCGGGTACCGATTTCATTGAAACTTGAGGAAAAATCAAAATATTAAGGCTCATAGAGAAATCTAGATTTAAAAATAATTGTCACACGCAGTGTGTGTGTGTTCGTATAGTTGTATATTTTCCTTTTTATGGCCCTGTGTCTCGTTGATTATCTGTGTGTGTAGATTTGGAGCTGGAAGGGTGGAAATGAAATAAAAATGGGATTATTTCACTAAAACTTTAGGAAAAAAAGTGAGAAATAAAGGTCTATAGAGAAATTTAGAATTAGAATTAGAATTAATTGCCAAAACGCGTATGTGTGTGTGTGTGTGTGTGTGTGTGTGTGTGTGTGTTTATATATGTTTGTATATTGTCATTTTAATACCTTAGCGTCTCATCAATGAATTGTTTATTTATGTATATATGTGTGCATGCACATAGTGTGTGTACGTGAAGGTGGAAGGGAAGAAGTGCACTAAAGATCAGCTTTTGATTGGTATGAATATGTATATTTACACATGTATGTATATACATGTATTTATACACTTTAAATTTATTAGCTCTATGTTTGGTTGATGAAATAGTGCCAAACTTTGTTGCAAAACGTGGCCAGAATGTTGTTGTGAGCAATCACCGGGGGCTTGGGGGCATATCAATAATTGTTAGTAAGTATTCACTATATGGAATTTTTCTTTATTTTTTCCATTCTTTATTTTTTTTCTTTTTATTGTCCAGTAAGAAACCATTCAATAAATTTCTGTAATTGAATTATATATAATGATGTAGTTAGCATCCATTTGGACTGTTCACTTGTGCTAAGGATTTAGTTAGCATGGATACAAAGGTAAGCTTATTGTTCATACCCTTTGGACTTGACTTCTTTCTAGTTTATTTTCTGGTTAATTTTGATCGAATTAACGTATTGTACGTCAGGATGTTAGCAGTTTATATATAAAAGTAGCTTCAGAGCAAGGCCAAGGGCAAGGAATTACAAGTAATGTAACTTTCACATGCAGAATCCCACTAACCCGCTACTGGACAGGTAAAACTCTAGTATTATATTTTACTTCTAATAAGATATATAGTTTTATATATGTGCAGTAATTTATATATGCGTGTCCTTTACTGTATATATGGTTAGGGGGTTTAAAACTTATTTTTTTTAAATTACGTGTTTTCATATTTGAAGTTTTGTTATGGAAGTAAAATTAAAGTTACGTGATCTTATGCTATTAATCAAGACGTAATTGGCTCAACTATGAGAAACTTTAAAAGAATATTTACTTATTACTTGAAGTCACAAAACAAAAAATTGTAGTTGTGTGAGCATTCCCACATCATCAAACCTCTTCCAATGATAGGAGTTCTAATGAATGGAGTTTGAATAACATGTGTTAGTTTTTCAAAATTATGCCTCTTGATAGTAATTATGCCTTACACTATTGAGATTTAGTACAAACAATTGAAGTCCATATTGACATAGGAGAAAAGCTTATTATGGACATGAGTTTTTTACTCATGCGGTCAGGAGGTGTATAGCTATTGGACTGCTATAGGTGATGAAAACCCAAACCATCCCCCAAACGACCTCGTAAGAGGTACGAACACCTCGCTCGGGACCAATGTAACTTGTAGGAACTGACCGCATAGTCCCGGGTCTCCCGGTTTAGAGTATGACGATAATTTGCAAAAATAACTCTTAGACTTGAAAACAGGTCGTTAAAGGGTGAAAACTCAAACCAGCCCCCAAACGACCCCGTAGGTGGCACGGACACCTCGCACGGGACAAATGTAACTTGAAGGAACTGACCGCGTAGTCTCGGGTTTCTCGGTTTGAGAGTATGACGATAATTTATAAAAATCACCACTTAGACCTAAAAACAGGCCGTTAAAGGGTGAAAGCCCGAACCAGCCCCCAAACGACCCCGTAGGAGGCACGAACACCTCGCACGGGACCAATGTAACTTGTAGGAACTGACCGCGTAGTCCCGGGTCTCCCGGTTTGAGACTATGATGATAATTTACCAAAATCACACTTAGACTTGAAAACAGGCCGTTAAAGGGTGAAAACCCGAACCAGCCCCCAAACGACCCCTTAGGAGGCACGAACACCTCGCACGGGACCACTGTAACATGTAGGAACTGACCGCGTAGTCTCGGGTCTCCCGGTTAGAGAGTATGACGATAATTTGCAAAAATCACACTTAGACTTGAAAACAGGCCGTTAATGGGTGAAAACCCAAACCAGCCCCCAAACGACCCCGTAGTAGGCACGCACACCTCGCACGGGACTAATGTAACTTGTAGGAACTGACCGCGTAATCCCGAGTCTCCCAGTATGAGAGTATGACGATAATTTGCGAAAATCACACTTAGACTTGGAAACTGGCCCCCCAAACGACCCCGTAGGAGGCACGAACACCTCGCACGGGACCAATGAAACTTGTAGGAACTGACCGCATAGTCCCGGGTCTCCCGGTTAGAGAGTATGACGATAATTTGCAAAAATCACACTTAGACTTGAAAACAGGCCGTTAATGGGTGAAAACCGAAATCAGCCCCCAAACGACCCCGTAGGAGGCACGAACACCTTGCACGGGACCAATGTAACTTGTAAGAAATAACTGCATCGTCCCGGGTCTCCCGGTTAGAGAGTATGACGATAATTTGCAAAAATCACACTTAGACTTGAAAACAGGCCGTTAATGGGTGAAAACCCAAACGAGCGCCCAAACGACCCCGTAGGAGGCACGAACACCTCGCACGGGACCATTGTAACTTGTAGGAACTGACCGGGTAGTCCCGAGTCTCCCGGTTTTAGAGTATGATGATAATTTGGGAAAATCACACTTAGAATTGAAAACAGGCCGTTAATGGGTGAAAACCCAAACCAGCCCCAAAACGACCCCGTGGGAGGCACGAACACCTCGCACGGGACCAATGTAACTTGTAGAAACTGACCGCGTAGTTCCGGATCTCTCGATTTGAGAGTATGACGATAATTTACAAACATCACACTTTCTTGAAATCAGCCCGTTAAAGGGTGAAAACCCAAACCAACCCCCACACGACCCCGTAGGAGGCAAGAACACCTCGCAGGGGACCATTGTAACTTGAAGGAACTGACCGCGTAGTCTCGGGTCTCCCGGTTAGAGAGTATGACGATAATTTGCAAAAATCACACTTAGACTTGAAAACAGGCCGTTAAAGGGTGAAAACCCAAACCATCCCCCAAACGACCCCGTAGGATGCACGAACACCTCGCACGGGACCAATGTAACTTGTAGGAACTGACCGCGTCATCCCGGGTCTCCCGGTTTGAGAGTATGATGATAATTTGCAAAAATAACACTTAGAGTTGAATATAAACCGTTAAAGGGTGAAAACCCAAACCAGCCCTCAAACGTCCCCATAGGAGGCACAAACACCTCGCACGGGACCAATGTAACTGTAGGAACTGAGCGCATAGTCCCGGGTCTCTCGATTTGAGAGTATGACGATAATTTGCAAAAATCACACTTAGACTTGAAAACAGGCCGTTAAAGGGTGAAAACCCAAACCAGCCCCGAAACATCCCCGTAGGTGGCACGAACGCCTCGCACGGGACCATTGTAACTTGTAGGAACTGATCGCGTATTCCCGGGTCTCCCGGTTAGAGAGTATGACGATAGTTTACAAAAATCACACTTAGACTTGAAAACAGGCCATTAAAGGGTGTAATTCCAAACCAGCCCCCAAACGACCCCGTAGGAGGCACGAACACCTCGCACGGGACCATTGCAACTTGTAGGAACTGACCGCGTAGTCCCAGGTCTCCCAGTTTGATAGTATGACGATAATTTACCAAAATCACACTTAGACTTGAAAACAGGCCGTTAAAGGGTGAAAACCCGAACCAGCCCCCAAATGACCCCGTAGGAGGTATGAACACCTCGCACGGGACCAATGTAACTTGTAGGAACTGACCGCATCGTCCCGGGTCTCCCGGTTTGAGAGTATGATGACAATTTGCAAAAATAACACTTAGAGTTGAAAACAAACCGTTAAAGGATGAAAACCCAAACCAGCCCTCAAACGTCCCCGTAGGAGGCACGAACACCTCGCACGGGACCAATGTAACTTGTAGGAACTGACCGTGTCGTCCCGGGTCTCCCGGTTTGAGAGTATGATGATAATTTGCCAAAATAACACTTAGAGTTAAAAACAGACCGTTAAAGGGTGAAAACCCAAACCAGCCCTCAAACGTCTCCGTAGGAGGCACGAACACCTCGCACGGGACCAATGTAACTTGTAGGAACTGATCGCGTAGTCCCGGGTCTCTCGATTTGAGAGTATGACGAAAATTTGCAAAAATCACACTTAAACTTGAAAACAGGCCGTTAAAGGGTTAAACCCCAAACCAACCACGAAACATCCCCGTGGGAGGCACGAACGCCTCGCACGGGACCATTGTAACTTGTAGGAATTGACCGCGTAGTCCCGGGTCTCCCGGTTAGAGAGTATGATGATAGTTTACAAAAATCACACTTAGACTTGAAAACAGGCCATTAAAGGTTGTAATCCCAAACCATCCCCCAAACGACCCTGTAGGAGGCACGAACACCTCGCACGGGACCATTGTAACTTGTAGGAACTGACCGCGTAGTCCCGGATCTCCCGATTTGAGAGTATGACGATAATTTACCACAATCACACGTAGACTTGAAAACAGGCCGTTAAAGGGTGAAAACCCGAACCAGCCCCTAAACGATACCGTAAGAAGTATGAACACCTCGCATGGGACCAATGTAACTTGTAGGAACTGACCGCGTCGTCCCGGGTCTCCCGGTTTGAGAGTATGACGATAATTTGCAAAAATAACACTTAGAGTTGAAAACAGACCGTTAAAGGGTGAAAACCCAAACCAGCCCTCCAACGTCCCCGTAGGAGGCACGAACACCTCGCACGGGACCAATGTAACTTGTAGGAACTGATCGCGTAGTCCCGGGTCTCTCAGTTTGAGAGTATGACGATAATTTGCAAAAATCACACTAGACTTGAAAACAGGTCGTTAAAGGGTTAAAACCCAAACCAACCCCGAAACATCCCCGTGGGAGGCACGAACGCCTCGCACGGGACCATTGTAACTTGTATGAACTGACCGCGTAGTCCCGGGTCTCCCAGTTAGAGAGTATGACGATAATTTGCAAAAATCACACTTAGACTTGAAAACAGGCCGTTAATGGGTGAAAACCCAAACCAGCCCCCAAACGACCCCGTAGAAGGCACGAACACCTCACACGGGACCAATGTAACTTGTAGGAACTGACCGCGTAGTCCCGGGTCTCTCGATTTGAGAGTAGGACGATAATTTGCAAAAATCACACTTTCTTGAAATCAGCCCGTTAAAGGGTGAAAACCCAAACCAGCCCCCACACGACCCCGTAGGAGGCACAAACACCTCGCAGGGGACCATTGTAACTTGTAGGAACTAACCGCGTAGTCTCGGGTTTTTCGGTTAGAGAGTATGACGATAATTTACAAAAATCACACTAATACTTGAAAACAGGCCGTTAAAGGGTGAAAACCCAAACCAGCCCCGAAACATCCCCGTGGGTGGCACAAACGCCTCGCACGGGACCATTGTAACTTGTAGGAACTGACCGCGTAGTCCCGGGTCTCCGGTTTAGAGAGTATGACGATAGTTTACAAAAATTAAACTTAGACTTGAAAATAGGCCATTAAAGGGTGTAATCCCAAACCAGCCCGCAAATGACCCCGTAGGAGGCAGGAACACCTCGCACGGGACCATTGTATTTTGTAGGATCTGACCGCGTAGTCCTAGGTCCCCCGGTTTGAGAGTATGATGATAATTTGCCAAAATCACACTTAGACTTGAAAACAGGCCGTTAAAGGGTGAAAACCTGAACCAGCCCCCAAACGACCCCGTAGGAGGTACGAACACCTCGCACGAGACCAATGTAACTTGTAGGAACTGACCGCGTCGTCCCTGGTCTCCCGGTTTGAGAGTATGATGATAATTTGTAAAAATAACACTTAGAGTTGAAAACAGACCGTTAAAGGGTGAAACCCCAAATCAGCCCTCAAACGTCCCCGTAGGAGGCACGAACACCTCGCACGGGACCAATGTAACTTGTAGGAAATGATCGCGTAGTCCTGGGTCTCTCGGTTTGAGAGTATGACGATAATTTGCAAAAATCACACTTAGACTTGAAAACAGGACGTTAAAAGGTTAAAACCCAAACCAACCCCGAAACATCCCTGTGGGAGGCACGAACGCCTCGCACGGAACCATTGTAACTTGTAGGAACTGACTGCGTAGTCCCGGGTCTCCCGGTTAGAGAGTATGACAATAATTTTCAAAAATCACACTTAGACTTGAAAACAGGCCATTAAAGGGTGTAAACCCAAACCATCCCACAAACGTCCCCGTAGGAGGCACGAACACCTCGCACGGGACCAATGTAACTTGTAGGAACAGACCGCATCGTCCCGGGTCTCCCGGTTTGAGAGTATGACGATAATTTGCAAAAATCACACTTAGACTTGAAAACAGGCGGTTAAAGGTTGAAAACCCAAACCAGCCCCCAAACGACCCCATAGGAGGCACGAACACCTCGCATGGGACCAATGTAACTTGTAGGAACTGACCGCGTAGTCCCGGGTCTCTTGGTTTGAGAGTATGACGATAATTTGTGAAAATTACACTTTCTTGAAATCAGCCCGTTAAAGGGTGAAAACCCAAACCAGCCCCCAAACGACCCCGTAGGAGGCACGAATACCTCGCACGGGACTAATATAACTTGTAGGAACTGACCGTGTAGTCCCGGGTCTTCCGGTTTGAGAGTATGATGATAATTTGTAAAAATAACACTTAGACTTGAAAACAGGCCGTTAAAGGGTGGAAACTCAAACCAGCCCCCAAACGATCCCGTAGGAGGCACGAACACCTCGAACGGGACCAATGTAACTTGTAGGAACTAACCGCGTCATCCCGGGTCTCCCAGTTTGAGAGTATGACGATAATTTGCAAAAATCTCACTTAGATTTGAAAACAGACCGTTAAAGGGTGAAAACCCAAACTAACCCCCAAACGACCCCGTAGGAGGCACGAACACCTCGCACGGGACCAATGTAACTTGTAGGAAGTGACCGCGTAGTCCCGGGTCTCTCACTTTGAGAGTATGACGATAATTTGCAAAAATCACACTTAGACTTGAAAACAGGCCGTTAAAGGGTGAAAACCCAAACCAGCCCTGAAACATCCCCGTGGGAGGCACGAACGCCTCGCACGGGACCATTCTAACTTGTAGGAACTAACCGCGTAGTCCCGGGTCTCCCGGTTAGAGAGTATGGCGATAATTTGCAAAAATCACACTTAGACTTGAAAACAGGCTGTTAAAGGGTGTAAACCCAAACCATCCCCCAAACGTCCTCGTAGGAGGCACGAACTCCTCGCACGGGACCAATGTAACTTTTAGGAATTGATCGCGTTGTCCTGGGTCTCCCGGTTTGAGAGTATGACGATAATTTGCAAAAATCACACTTAGACTTGAAAACAGGCCGTTAAAGGGTGAAAACCCAAACCAGCCCCCAAACGTCCTCGTAGGAGGCACGAACTCCTCGCATGGGACCAATGTAACTTGTAGGAACTGACCGCGTAGTCCTGGGTCTCCTGGTTTTAGAGTATGACGATAATTTGCGAAAATCACACTTTTTTGAAATCAGCCCGTTAAATGGTGAAAACCCAAACCAGCCCCCAAACGACCCCGTAGGAGGCACGAATACCTCGCACGGGACGAATGTAACTTGTAGGAACTGACCGCATAGTCCCGGGTCTTCCGATTTGAGAGTATGACGATAATTTGTAAAAATAACACTTAGACTTGAAAACAGGCCGTTATAGGGTGAAAACGCAAACCAGCCCCCAAACGATCTCGTAGGAGGCACGAGCACCTCGCACGGGACCAATGTAACTTATGGGAACTGACCGTGTAGTCCCGGGTCTCCCGGTTAGAGAGTATGATGATAATTTGAAAAAATCACACTTAGACTTGAAAACAGTCCGTTAAAGGGTGAAAACCCAAACTAGCCCCCAAACGACCCCGTAGGAGGCACGAACACCTTGCACGAGAACAATGTAACTTGTAGGAACTCACCGCATAGTCGTATATGCAATGTTTCTTCTTGTATATGAAATTTTTTTCCTTGAATATGATTTTTTTTAAAATGACTTGGTTACTAATATTGTATCTTTTTTGTGTCTTATTTTTTTTGTAGGATGACATTCAATCGTTAGCTTTTATCCACGTGGAACGCACAAAGAAGTCAATGCTTTACAATAGGGGGATTGTGTATTTAGTGTCGTTAATATTCAGGATTCTATTTTTTGTGTTATGGCCGAGCAGGCTTCAGTAGTTTTATGGTTTATTTTTATGGTCGTGCTGACTATATTGTTTTATTGTTGACTTTTATGGCCGTGCGGGCTTTATATGGGTAGATTTTATGTTAGCGGGTTTTGGAATGCTCAAAAAATAGAGAAAACTCTGCCCAATTTTTTTTTGATATGGGAACTATTAACTCTTGTATTTTTTGAAGTTATTGTTGACTTTTATGGTCATGTGTTGCTTTATATTGGTATTATCTCTTGTAATTTTTTGAAGTTTGTATGCACATTAGTTTATCAACAACCTGCGATATTCATAATTTGGGAATTTTCTTGATTTTGTTTTTGCAAATAATAAAATATTTTTCCTACTGAATTTGGAATTTGCAGATTTTCCAGATTTGGTTCCAATTATTTATTTTTTTAATCAATTGAAAAATCTGGCACGGTTTTAAACCGTGCCAATGCATAAAAATGAGAATGCTTATAAAACAATCTGGCACGCTTTATAACCGTGCCAAAAGCGTGCCAGAAAATAGATCATTTGGCACGATTTTGGCGTGTGCCAAAAGCTTGATAGATTTAACATCTGACACGGTTTAAAAGCGTGCCAAAAGCGTGCCGGATTAAAAACTGGCACAGTTTAAAAGCGTGTTAAAAGTGTGCCAGTTTGGAAAATCTGGCACGGTTTTAAACCGTGCCAGATTGCGTTTGGCACGGTTTTAAACCGTGCCAGTTTCCTGTTTTTGGTGTAGTGAATATCCAGGATAACCACCCAATATTTTAGAAAACGGGTTGCCAAAAATTTTTATTTTTAAATTTAAAGAACAAATTTAAACAACTCAAATCCTGAGAAGATAGGGGAAACCCCAAGACATATATAAATAATACAACAAGAAAACAATAAAGGGACCGAATGTGCAGCCGGTCAACAAACTATATAACAACATTTAAGCAATTTCATTAATTTATACAATACGTTTCATTAGACATTTATAAAGGCTTGGGCCTCTCGCCCGAGTAAAGAGACCCGATCATAGCTAGAATAAAAAAAATGAGAACGTCTATACCAAATGTCCTGTAATACCTGCAATGCATCACGGCTCGCCGAGGACCTCGGAATAGGGATTCAAATCAGGCATCCTTGCAGCGGAGTACCTGAGCGGAGACAAGATGCATGTGCAGCAAGAAATATAAACAGGTCAGGGCCCGATTCTATACGATTACCAGATGAATAAAGAGTATGACAGTTATGAATAAGATCATGCTAGAAAAGAATAAAACTTATCTACACAGTTCTAAAACATAACTAAGACAGAAAAGAAAAGCATGAGTAACATAAATTTAAAAGCTTCCGTTTCATTATTATGTTCCTTATCAGGAACTCATAAATTCAACATTTATGCTCTTTACTAGCATTTCGTTTCCTTATCAGGAAAATATAATTATAATTTTAAGCTCTTTACGGCTTTTATTTCAATTACATGCCCATCCTGGCATTACCATTCCTTAACAGGATTAAAATCAACATTCAATGCTCTTTGTGGCATTATACTGCGCTCTTTGTGGCACTTCTTTATGCTCTTTATGGCATGTAATCCATCAAGTCCCACTTGATGATGAATAGTTATATTTATATACATATAACGATTCTAAGACCGCCCCTCCGAGTTTCCCCACTGGGCGCGCCCCTAAATGACCATCATCTTCCAGGGCCTATCTATACAAGACAACCTGGGCACCTACAACGAAACACGTTGGGAAGCGGCCATATGCCTGCGGGAGAGTCAAGACCACACCCGGAATCTCCTCACCAGCGCAGAAAATATAACATAATCGCTCATATGGCCTATGGACTATATCCACCCTGCATTCACTAGCCAGGGGGCATCACCAGGCGCGCGAACTTCCCTTATGATGTCATTTAGAGAGGTGTGTTTAACCAAATCATCATTTATCATATTAATGATTAAGTAAATTATCATTTACCATCATTTTCATTTCCATTCATCATTTTCAACTTCCGTTTACATTTTTGCAAATGCATGATTTTATATTATCCAAAAATCATAGTCAGTTACAATTTGTAAATAAATTACCTTTGTAATTCAGAGCCCTACTTAAAACATCTTATCATAGTAACCTCGATAAATAAATAAGCTTACAATTTTCTCCCAAGGTTCGTTGTGAAGTTATGATAAACCATCAAGACGAATCATAACTCTATTGAGCTTCTAAGGTCTCGCAAACGTAATATTACATCCCCTATTTTTATATTAATCAACTAGAAGAAAAGAATGCCCTAACATTAATTGGCATAACCCTGAAAAACCCCTTATAAACCACCTCTATTCTAAGGTAGCTTTCCCACTCATCTAGAACTCTAGGACTCTAAGTTTACTTCATTCAAGAAGGTTCCTAAGTTCCTATCCTAAAATAGAAACAATAGAAATAAATTTAGGATTTATAGTGAAAAATAGGGGACCGGTCGACCGGTCCCAATACCGCGGTCGACCGCGTCTCCAGATTTTGCCTACAAAGAAAAACAGAAAGCTCAGAATGGATGGGCCGGTCGATCGATCAGGGAACCGCAGTCGACCTCGCCCATGATTTATGCCTTTGTAGGAAAGCAGTAAGCCCTCCCGCGAAAGCCCGATCGACCGGTCCTGAGACCGCGGTCGACCGGTCATAGCAAACCTAGGGTTCTTCCTTCTTCCAAAATTAAACCCAAGTGAAAAATTCACTTTTCCCAAATCCCAAATCTCTTTTATTTTGAACCCAACCAACAACCTTTATCTACCCAAAGATTATTCTACATGATTTATAACCATTACAACTCACCCTTTTATCATCAAAACCAAATCTAGGTTTAAATACCAAAATTTTCATTTTTGATCTCCAAATATATATATACATAAATATCACACCATTTATTCATCTTAAAACATATATTAGCAAGTAGAAAACTTGCCTTAGGGTTAATATCTCAGATTTATTTGGAGAAGAAGCAATCCCAAATCCTCCATCTTCAAATCTCTATCTTTTCTTCTTTTTCTCCATTTCTCTCTCTTTCTCTCTAACTCTCTTGTTTGGTAAGACACAATGAGAAAAAGAAATAAGGGGTAAGACTAAAATTCGGGTCTTAAGTCTAAAGTCTCCAACTTAAGTGGTTAATACCACATTAAAATGACTCGCAAATACGCGTTTAAGCTAAAACCAGGTAAAAGTGCCCGAAACCCAAAAATACAATATGGCATTTATTTTGACTGTCTCGGACATTCCGAGACTAACTACATCCTCTAAACTGGCATCCGAAAATTTTATAAATTATTTCGAGTTCTAATATCATTTAAACCATAATGCCATTTAATATACATGACACTATAAATCACACCACATGAAGATATTTACCTACATAATCGGTAAATATACAACATTACAGTAAATATTAGCTCTATCTCATTCAATTAATATTTACTCCGGTTTCAACATTTTATATAATTACCTTATGCGGTAAAATTTATACAAAAATAAGCCTCCCAAAATCGAGGGTTGTTACAGTTTTATCCCCCAAATTAATGATGTTTAACATGAACCACAATAAAGTGATTCTTAAATTTGAATTCACTAAATTATGATGTTTGCATCACAATGTGACAACACGCCTAATTAAATAAATATCAGGTGATCAGTCAATTATTAAATTAAATCAGAATATCCAATTGGTTCATTTTCAGCATCACCGTCGAAAAAAATTCTTTATTAATTCACCTAGTAATTAATTAAGCTAGTGTCAAAACTTTTTCATTTTTAAATTTAATTAAACCATTCCATAATACGGAATATTATTAGAACATCACATCACCACAGAATTAAATATAACAAGAATAAATGTGACTGGAATAACTCTCCAGTTAAAATATATCATTACCATAAAATACAACTGATATCCACAGTACTAATATAAATAATTACAACCTCTAGAATCCTGGGAGACATGCCCTAAAGGAAAGGAAATACTACAGATGTATTTATCAATAGATTGGAAGCGTCTAAGCAAAGTCTGCATCCCCAGTAGCAGCTATAATCCACCAAGACATCCACATTCTATGCTGGCATCCCTGATACTGGACACTTGATGTACAAGATATAATAGAGAAGATAATATGCAAGGAAATGGGTTATAGCCCGATTGTAAAAGACTTGTAAAAATAGCAAGTGCTTGACAAGTGCAACTAAGCAATTGTTATGTACATGTTAGCCACACGGGCTCTCGCTTGAGAATTTTCACCTCTCATATAGTGTGCACACCTAATTTCCCTTATCATCTCCCAAATTATGGTTTTCATTTAAGATTCTATCCCATATCATTTCCCCTTATTTCCCACATAATACGCATGATAATTAAACATGTTCATTTCTCTATAATATAAACTAGGCTTTCACATCTTTAAGATTATGTATTCACTTACTTAATTCAATAAAATCTCATTATTCATTTTTTTATCTACAATTTCACACAGTAGATTACATCATAGTATATATATTCATCACATTATTATATATACTAATACGGCACCTCCCAAACACAATTGCGGTGCATACATACTCTTCTATAATGTCCTGATACATCTCTCATTGTATAAACGACTATTGGTTCGGTGTCTCTCACGAACCATAATTAACATAACACACAATATTAGAGGCAAGCATACTCCCCAGTCAAATGGGTCATGAACATACCTACACTCTCAATCAACCGTCGAAACTATCGTTCACACCGATAGCACGTGTCCAGGTCCTATTCTTAGGGTACGAATCTAAAATCCCCCCAAATGGGCTCATCAGGATAAGATCGTCTACAACGCGAAACCTCCACCCCGATAACAAGTTGCGTAGGTATGTCATACACACAATAAATAATAATATAGGTATTCACCCCAACTATATATAATAATAGGGCACATGCACGACCCATATAATAATTTCCATATGTAGTATATTTATCTCATAAATCCTACGTATTTACAGATTATGACTTTACTTCTCAAATTATATTCCCGATCTTCTCTCATCACTCGAAGGGTAATTATTTACTCCTCAAGTAAATTCAGTAGGTAACATTTACGCCCTATTGATCCATGTCATCACAACTCTCGAATTTCTATGAATTAAAATTATCTTCAATTAGGTTTATCTCTCCATAATCTCGAATTCAATTTTTATCCCTTTATTTCATCTCTTAGGGTTAATCCCATATAAGCCTAAGGTTATTCCGATACTTAACGACCTTCTTACTATTGGTACTAACCTTACTTCATCCTTTTTTCCGATTTAAACCTCAATTTATACAATTCTCCACCATAATTCATTCAATTAACACTCGTTAATTTACCCCATTCAATCTCACGCATAATAATATTTTTTCGGGTCTCAAGTATATCCTACTGCCATTTTTTATATCCTAATATGTTTAATTAATCAACACTAAATATTTCTCAAAGTTGGTATTTGCTCAAAATTCAAAAGGAAATAAATCAAATTTCCAGGGGGAGTCGATCGATCGACGATTTTGGTCGATCGATCGATCGACATTCTTGGGTCGATCGATCGATCAGATATTTGCCCATATTTATGCATAAGTTTACTTATGGATTTTACACTTTTCCATCGTCAAAACCATTATCAATTAATCCCAAACTCCTCATAATTCATCCAAAATGATATATCAAGGTATATAAATGATTTCAAACATTTAACAACATAAATTCATCTAAAAGTTTCAATTAAATTATGTTATTTCCCTTAAAATTCAAAAACTTCTTATTTTATCCTTTCTCCAAGAACAATTATAAATCCCATATTTTCTTCGCCAAATGATTCCCAAATTTCGTGGATTAAACTATATATTCAAAAAAAGATTAATCCTACAAAATTCTCATTTCAAGGATTTAATTAAAACCACCATAATCATCTTTGGATCATGCAACTTTTCAAAATTTCATAACTATCCTAACATGGACAATATACATGCTAAATTTGCAATGGTTAAATCACTTGCCTTTATTTTTTAGGTCTAAAATGTTGGGGATGATAACTCTACCGGTGTTCCTCCCCTTTTCGACCAACTTTTGGTAGTGGTGCTGGTGCAGTATGACTCTTGGGCTTTTGGTTTCCTAGAGAAGTCTCTTCATTTCCCAGAGAAGTCTCTCACTTTCCCCTAAGTCTTTCCCTCTAATATTTGGTGAATGAATCTAAATCCTACCACATTTACCCTTATATAATATCACTCAAATTTCATGGGTACTATTCACTCATTTTGGAAGATGACCAAAATACCCCTTTTGGGTGTCTATTTGGTTCTAAATTGCCTGAGACACAAATTAATCCCCCTGGGTAGACTTTTTCGACTATTTAAACCCTTTAGGACACTTTGGAGCAGTCAAAACTACCATTCAGATGAGATAAAAATAATTTACTTTTCATTCCATTTAATTATAGTCCCGATACGACTCACATGCGCGTTCCAACTTAATTACCATAATTGTCGTATTCATAAGTCGCGATAATTTATAAAATCATAATCATATGTAAAGTCATAATCAAATATATTTCTTATAATCACCAAGTAATATTCAACATAAATCACATATTACTTTATTCTCAAGTAATATTTAAATCTGGATTAATTTTTAATTATCCCATAATTAATTCTAATTATATTTTAAAAGTCATTAGAAATACGGGGTGTTACATAATTCCCCCTTACAACGGAATTTTGTCCCGAAATTCTAGAAAAAGTGGACCAAATATGAATAACTGTGGCTATATGTTGCGCATCACATCCTCGCACTCACAAGTAAACTACTCCGTACCACCCATACAGTACACTATTAAATACCCTTAGCGGTGATCACCTCACGTATGTTCTTTTTAAAGATCAGGTCACCCTGTCACATAGGTTCTTGCCCAATCCTTGTCGTTTAAGTTTCACTACTTAAACTTATTTTAGATATTCACTATATAGCATTCTACTATTCGCACTTTAGTAGATTAATCGTTCTTTAGATACATATGATCTCGTCTCGCAACGATCGCACACAAGTAGGTTATTTGCTCAGTATATATTTCACACACAATATATACTACAAGTGTCAACTCATCTATAATATTCTTCATGGTACCTGGTCCCCTACTCTTAACTAAGAAGCAGGAGAACAGTAAGGCTTACCGTACAATACCTCAACTAGCACCATGCCCATAAGTGAACTTACATGCGCTATTGTACATAAACCCCACTAGTAGAAGGGACTGCTCCCGTCCTCGCCTAAGATCCAAGGGTACACATATAATTTATTCTCCAATATCTGATTAGTCTGCTTGGTCTGCCCATTAGTCTGCGAATGATAGGCCATGCCCACTCATAACTCAGTACCCATGGCCTTATGAACACTCTTTCGAAATTGAGAGACAAAGATCTTATCCTAATCGTACATAATAGTAAGTGGTGCCCTAGGTAAACTCCCTATCTTGGTTATAAAGATCTGTGCATACTATCCCATAGTATGTTCAGTCCTAACTATCATAACGTGATCTACTTTGGTCAACCGATCCACTATCACCCATACAGGATTGTGGCCCCCTTTCACGATAAAATCCTTGGGAATCCTCTCCTATTACCACTTAGGAATACCTAATGATTGAAGAAACCCCTGCTGATCTCGGATGTTCCACCTTTTACTAAGAGACATATGACCCATTACAAAACGAATTTAGTAATATTTCTCTTCATTAAAATCCCATCACCACTATCGTTTATAACATGATACATCTTATATTCTTTCAAATGTACCTCTAACCGTGATTCATGTGACTTTGCCTCACCACGTGTCACAAGTCCTTCAACCATGATAAAAATTCAGTTTCTCATGAAATGCAGGCCTCTGCCAAATCTTATGAAATAAGCTTTGATTTTCTCGGCTAGATGTTGTCGAATTCACATGACAGTCATAATTCACTACCTGATTCAATCACCTAGGGCACCTATACACCCTATGTCTCGCACATTATTGTACAAGTGAAACTTGCTCTGCTTAAATCAATTTCCACACACTCGGCATGCTAATCTATTCATGATGTAACCATTTTGTCCTGGTTTCCCATCAGGACTAGGTGACTCTACCAGCCTTAAGTCATAGTGGAATTATCGACTCTCAGTTATATTCTTGTATATGTATAATAACCAAGGTACGAAACCCATGTACCATCGTCCAAAATTCTCTCCCACTTCCGACGTTCGCTAGTTTCATGCGTGGGATGTCTCGCAAAGAGAAATCCAAATAAAGAATCCCCCTATTTACTACTACTTAATATAGTCGGTTTTCGAGATCCATAAGACCCTTGGTCCATAATATGTACCTTCCTACAATTATCCGTACGTTGACATAAAAGTCTACTTATCCCCTCTTATGTCCCTTAAAATAACATGAAACATGACACTCACATTATCCCAAGTTCTCGGCGTTATATATATAATGAGTTATATCTCTCTACTCGATAAAGAACACAATGTATCCTAAGTCACATCAGTAAATAAATCCCTACGCACCAAGATCACATATAACTAGACAATATACTCACTAAAGTCTAGGTTACCGTGAAATGTTCATATAAATACATATATATAGGCCCAACCCTATTTCAGGTGGTGCCTCACAAAAGTAATATTACTCACCCAGAGTATCCAGCACAATAGTCTTATTACTCAATCTACTATCGTACAAACATTCGATAATTAATCACTACTTATTACCATAAGCTCTACTTTGTTAACTCAATGCAATAATAAATTTTAACAACAAAATATGCTCTTAATGCTCACCCGGCTCGCTCATAGGCAACATCAAAAAGCCCTGTTATCAATGAGAAATACGTTTGTAACCAGACTGTTAAAACTAACGTACCCACTAAACTTGACTCTCACGTAAATTTTAGGGTTTACAATTTATATATATGTTGTGACACACCCATGTCACTAGAATTAATCTTTTACTCACAAGGATGCAACAAAACTTCCCCAGACTCGCCTAATCGTAGGGTCCCAGCACGTAGTTGCTAATACGACCCATGAGCATCTACAATCGTTATATATCTAGTATTTCATCCAATAGTTTTACCCTCCTTGTAGTGGGAAAATTATTCTGTTATGTGACTTACACGCCCATAACTGAAATGTTGGCCCAAAATATTTAGGCCTCGCTTATGGATTTATTGGCCTCTATTTTACTTCTTGGGCCTCGTCAACCCTGAAATAGGGTATGCTAATGTTATCTAGGACTCCACTGGTCCTTCCTAAACCCACCATGCTCGGTTTATAAATTCATAATCCCAATTCTCTTCACCCAATTCCTCCACTAACAATTTCACTCCTCTAGTTGTTATGCATAACTGGCATGGTTTATCATTTACAATCTTATCGGTCTCACTTCTCAACGTGGACACATTCAACATTGATAGTATCACTCTCTAAACGTAGGATAATTTCCTCGATGCTAGTCCTACTGATCATTTTGGAATGTCCTTCTCTCGAACTTGGTAATCTTAGCATCCAATTGCTATTTCCATTATTCCTTTGGCTCTACTGGTTCTATGGAATACGTGGTTGACCTCGCTAGTCTTGGTTGAATTCATATCCGCTTAGTAAGGATTTAAATAGGTCCCCTATTGGGTATACCTTCCATTAACGTTTCAATATCACCATTGAATTCAATCTTGCGCTTCGATTAGGTTTTCCTAACCCTCCGGCTCCTCTTCTTCTGAAAGCGATTACGATTTCTTGGCGACATCGACCCTAGTCGTCATCGTCAAATTTCCATTCGCACTTGAGTATTTAACTCATGAGTTCTTTCACAACAATGAACTCTTCTTATCATCGATATACCCCTTCTTCATTGAGTAAAGATTTCATTAAGCTAGTTCACTTCTGTCTTGAGTTGGGTTTTCTTTCTTGCCCATATGAGATTAGTTTGGAGATTCTTTCTCATCCCTATTAAAACCACATATGGATGATTTCACAATAAAACCATACCCATATTTCACATTTTAACTTCACACATGCTTTTTTATATGTGATGTCTAACTCTCATCACTTTAGACTGCTCCTATGAGCAAAAAAAATTGCCTAAAATTTTTAAGTCCTAGGTGTTACTACACTTCATCCTACATAATTGCCTTTGTATTTCTTCCTTCACAAAAGTCCTTCTGACTTCCTCACCCTTCACTGACAGTGCTGGGTAGGTTTGGAATGGCACAAATGTCATCCATGATGGTGTTTGGGAAACTACAACTCCCAAACGTCTTCTTTAAATTCCTCAGCCCGAACAACAATTTTGGTGAGTTCTATCTCAAACACCACTTTCCAAAACAATATATATCTTCGACTGAGTCCTCTTCCTGATGTCCTTATAGCGACCCTCGCTTGTCAAAAATTCCCTACCGAGCTCGTAGAAGAATCACATCGCTTATATTTCCCGGCAGGAGCACGTACGTTGTAATACGCAAAGGAGTACAACATCCTAATAATATGGCTCTACATCAAAGAATGCTATGCTGAAACGTAGAAAGTCGTATAGATCCTACGGACACTAAAACCTGATGTTCTAATACCACCTGTGACACCCCGCATAATTAAATATCGGGTGATCAGTCCTTTATTAAATTAAATCAAAATATCCAGTTGGTCAATTCTCACCATCACTGTCGAAAAATAATTTCTTTATTAATTCACCTAATAATTAATTAAGCCAGTGTCAAAACATTTTCATTTTTTAATTTAATTAAAACCGTTCCACAATACGGAATATTAATTAGCACATCCCATCACCACAGAACTAAATATAACAAGAATAAATATGACTGGAATAACTCTCCAATTAAAATATATCATTACCATCAAATAAAACTGATATCCATAGTACTGACATAAATAATAACAACCTATAGAATCATGGGTGACATTCCCTAAAGAAAAGTAAATACTACAGATGTATGAATCAATAGATTGGAAGTGTCAAAACAAAGTTTGCATCCCCAGTAGCAGCTATAATCCGCCGAGACTTCCATATTCTATGCCGACATCCCTCATACTCGACACCCGATGTACAAGATACAATAGAGAAGAGAATATGCAAGGAAACGGGTCATAGCCCGATTGTAAAAAATTTGTGAAAATAGTAAGTGCTTAACAAGTGCAATTAAGCAATTATTATGTACATGTTACACTCCCGAGCTTTAGCTTGAGAATTCTTACCTCTCATTTAGTGTGCATGCCTAACGTACCTTATCATCTCCCAAATTAAGATTTTCAATTATGATTCTATCCCATATCATTTTCCTGTATTTCCCATATAATATGTATGATAATTAAACATGTTTGTTGATACCAAAAATTATCCATCTACGTGGACCATTCGAATACTGACACTGTTGTAGAGTGGAAGATTAATCCAAGTCAACAAGGATGAAATGCCAACCTACACCAACAGTTCTATACATAAATGATTGTACATATGTAAATGTCTATGATATAAAGACATTCCATCCTTTGATATTACATCTCTAGTACATCCCCTAGGGGCTATAAATATATTGTAAACCCTATATCCAAGGGATACGAAAAGAGAGGCAATTGAACAATCCTAAAGCAATACACAACAGTGGAAGTAGGATATTCCCCTAAGCTGAACCCCTTTAAAAATCTCTTGTCTCTTTTGCTTCTATTTATCTGTGATCAATTAATTAGCCTAGTCCAGTTTTTTGTATTAACAGATTGGCGCTGTCTCTGGGAACGATATTTGTAATCGATATCACTCAATCAAACATCTAAATGGATGATATTCCTAAATTAAGTCTCAGGAATGAAGGTATTCCACCTACCCTTTTTGCTCCTCCATCTACAAATGATTTAACTGGGATTCTCGTTAGTCTTGCAAGAGGCCAAGAGGCTATGCAAGATACTATCAGGCAACTTGCACAAACTCTTCAAGTCGGGGAACCTACTCTATCTGCTCAAGGAAATATGCCCCCCACCCACTAAGAGGCGGTCGATGTAGCCACTCGATGACGAGAAGAGATTTTTCCTACCATCAAAGGTCAAATTCATTACTTAGGACATCGAAATCTTTCCACGCGTAATCTTATTATCCAGAGAGGCCAAGTGCCTTAGATAGATTAAGTCACGCTTCTCCCTTCGATCATTTGGTACCCAAGAGGAACAAAAATGTTCCTAGGGCAATGTCAGGTAATACTTGACGACCATCTGATCAAAGGGAAAGCACAACTCAACCTATATCAAGTGCATGACGAACTGCTACTCGGACCGAGCAACGACTTCAGGAAGAAAGCTCAGCAACTAACCAATTTGCAAAGCATAAATTCGGTGCTACCAATAATGCATGGAAAGGCTCCATACAGAGATTGGAAGACAGATTAGGGGAAATAGCGAAGACAAGAAACCCACTACAAAGAAGTTTTGTAAAAGGGTCTCTTTTGTGCCGGCAATTGTGGATTTCCCTACTCCAGCAAAGTTCAAGGCTCGAGTAGTAACACCCAAATATGATGGAAAACTGATCCAGTCATCCATATAAAACAATATCAGGCAGTTGTTGATATTTATGTCATCCCCGATGAAATGAGGTGTAGAGAATTTTCTAGAACCATTACTGGATCTGCTCAAATCTGGTACAATGGACTTCCTCGGGGACAAATTTTTAGCTTTAAACAACTAGTTAAGCTATATATGAACAACTTTTTCTTTGGAGCAAAGCTTGTTAATAGGGTGACACACTTACTTAGTGTGAGACAAAAATAAGGAGAGAGCACCAGAGATTACATCACTCGTTTTAATAATGAGAAACTAGAAGTCGTAGATTATGAGGAGAAAACTGCAATAACCGCCTTCATGAGTGGATTACTCCCAAAAAAGTTGTATTAGACTCTTGTCTAGGATCCTCCGAATATAATGGCAGAATTAATGGCTAAAGCAGTAAAGATCATAAATGCCGAGGAAGCAAGGGCAGCCAAGCGTAGCTCAGGCATAAAAGTTTATGGCAAAAATTATAAAAATATCATAAAGACCCAAAGAACATAGGGAATCAAAATAGAAAGGAGTTTTGGAGCGACTCAAGAAGTACAACGACTATACTCCGTTAACCGTGGGAATTCACCATGTTTTATAAGAAATCAAACATAATAAAGATGTGCGTTGGCCTGATAAGTTGAGAAGATCCCCGACCAAGAGAGATAAAACTAAGTATTGAGAATTCCACAAGGATCACGGTCATGTGACAGAACATTACATAACTCTTCAAAATGAGATTGAAACTCTCATTCAACGAGGAAAGTTGAATCAATATCTTGATCGGCAGAATAATGAGGGAATTCGATGAAGATCAAAATCTCGTTTTAAGCCCAGAGAAGAGAAGAAAATAACTCATAAAGATGACCAAGATGATGATCCCGATCTCCCTAAAAAATCAACAACCAGAACACGAGGTATTCTGTATCAATTTTGGTTCTTTTGATTGCCAAATGATTATAGCTACAGATCCAAGAAAAGGATATCATACAGCAGAGCAAAAAGCTTACCTCAATGAGGCACAAGCTTGCTCTTACATATAGAGGATCAACCTTGTCGAGGAAGATCGACCAAGGAAGGTTAACAAAGACAAACTAGTAATTAGTTTCTCTAAAAATGACCTTTCAGGAGTATTATATCCTCACGACGACACATTAGTAATCAAAGTCAGAAAGGAAGAAATCATTGTCTTTAGAGTACTAGTAGATAATAGTAGCTCGATGGATATCATGTTCTATCCTTGTTTCAGCAACTTGGATTTTAAACTCAGTTAATTAGAGCCCTATCATCGACCACTAATGGGATTTGTAGGTGACAAAGTCTTTCCTTTGGGAACCATTAAGATGGAGGTGATGATAGGCACCTAGCCAACTAACCGAACAGAGAAGATCTGTTTTTTTGTAATGGATAAAAACGTCCATTCAGCTTACAGTATAATCATTGGAAGAGTAGGTCTAAAGAAGTTCGAGGTAGTACCATCCACTGTTCATCAGTGCTTAAAATTGCCTACTAACTTTGGTGAGGGAATTATGAAAGGTGATCAGAAAGTTGCTCAGGAGTGTTACTACTCTTCTGTCGCCCAAGTAGACTTGGAAGAAATAAATAAGAAAACCACTACCTACCAAGTGGATACTCCTGAGCTTGATAAAGAATCTGAGGTTGAAACCTTAGACCCGAGGGAGGAAACAGAGGTAGTAAAGGGACAGATTATGGAAGGAACTGAAAGCATTGTGTTAGATAATGCCAAATGAGAGTGCATAACTCAAATAGGGACAACACTGGACCCTGTTCTTAAATAGGAACTTGTGAGCTTCCTTAGACAGAGAAAGCATGTGTTTACCTGGAGTCATGAAGATATGTCGGGGATAGATCCCAATTTCCTTTGCCATGAGCTCAATCTAAATAAAGAAGTTAAACCAGTAAAGTAAAGACGAAGAGTGTTCAGCCCCAAGAAGAACCAACCCATACAGGAAGAAGTTAAAAAGCTTCAGAGAGCATATTTAATTAATAAAGTGAAATATCCAGACTGGTTAGCCAATGTAGTTATGGTAAAAATAAAAACAACAAGTGGAGAATGTGTGTAGATTTCACATATTTAAATAAAACATGCCTAAAGGATCACTGTCCTTTTCCCCGAATAGATAAACTCATGGATGCAACATCAGGATATGAATTACTCAGTTTTATGGATGCTTATTCTGGTTATAACCAGATAAAATGAAGCCCGAGGACAGGGAAAACACTTCTTTCATCACTGCCCGAGGAACATATTGTTATAATGTTATGCCTTTTGGTTTGAAAAATACAGGTGCTAGATATCAAAGGTTGGTTAATAAGGTGTTTGAGGAGAAAATAGGCAAGAATATGGAAGTCTACGTGGATGATATGCTTACAAAAAGAAATAATGTGTCCGATCACATTACCGACCTTAGCCAGACTTTTGATCAGCTTGAAAAACATTAGATGAGGCTGAATCCGACCAAGTGCATTTTTGGAGTGCAAGAAGGAAAGTTCCTCTGGTACATAGTAAATAAAAGGGGAATTAAAGCAAATCAAGATAAGATCAAAGAATTAATTAAAATGAAATTCTCAACTTGTAAAGAGGACGTGCAAAGACTGATGGGAAGCGTAGTAGCATTGAACAGATTCGTGTCCTGAGCTGCAGATAGGTGTCTGCTGTTCTTCAAGGTGCTCAGAAAGAGTTTTAAATGGAACGAGGAATGTGAGAAAGATTTTATGTAATTAAAAAAGTATTTGGGGTCACCTCCATTACTCTCCTGACCAATCACTGATGAAAAATTATATATAAACTTAGCTATTTCTTAATCGATAGAAAGTTCTGTATTGATCCGAGAAGCGAATGAAGTTCAAAAATCCGTCTACTATACCAGTAAGGCTTTTCGAGGAGCATAAATTAGGTAGCCTCATTTGAAGAAATTGACTTCATCACTAATTGAATCATCCAAGCATATGAAACCTTATTTCCAAGCCCATACAATTGTAGTTTACATTGATATGACTCTAAGGCAAGCTTTGCATAAATCGGAGAAATCTGAAAGGTTGATGTACTGGGCTGTGGAATTGGGGGAGTATGATATCACATATGAACCCAGGTCTTCTTTGAAAGTCCAAGCAGTGGCAGATTTCATAGCGAAGTTCACTTACTGTGAGGTCCCCAAGTAATAAAGTGAACAGGTAGAATAAGAATCAGAAGGAAGTGATATTAATAAGAAAGTTCCCGAAGAACGTTCTTCAAAAGAAGCGGTTACCAACCTACCAGATTCCTCCTCCCGAACACAGGAGATGACCATGAAGTATGAATAAGCAAAGGGAAAAATATTCCACTATAGGAGTTTGACAGACCAAGCATTTAACAACAATTCCCCGATATGGAACGTATATGTTGATGGATCAACTTATTCAATCGGTAGTGGAGCGGGTATAATACTTAACACTCCTGTGGGTATTGATATTGAGTATGCCCTACGTTTTCAATTCTAAGATTCAAATAATGAATTAACAACTAGGTATTTATCCAAGGCAATGGAAGTCATTGCAAAATTACCAATTGTTTAGATGAACAGAATCCCAAGGTTGGAAAATGCCCGAGCTGATAGCCTTGCTCCGCTAGCCTTAGCTACTAGAATTGAACTCCGACGAACTATCCGTATTGAGATTTTAGCCAATAGGAGAATAGATGAAGATTTGATCATCAATTTTATTGCCATAAATATGGTTCCATCATGGATGGACCCCATCAGAGCATACATTGAAGAAGGAACTCTACCAACATATATGGTGAAAGCAAAGAAGTTGAAGTACAAAGCATCTCGGTATGTATTAAATAAAGGTGTTTGTTACAGGAATGACTAACAGTAAATTTGCAATGTTGTGTATATCCATAAGAGGTCCAAGATCTAATTCAATAGGTGCTTGAAGGATCATGTAGAGCTCACATAGCAGGAAGAACACTTTTATGGAGAATCAGTACACAAGGGTATTACTGGCCAACAATGCGAACAGACAGTGAAACTTTTGCCAAGAAGTGGGATAAATGTCAAAGATTCTCCATGATTTGAAAAACTCCACAGGCTGATATCACTCCAATCACTTCATCATGGTCATTTTTCGTGTGGGGTATAGACTTGCTCGAACCACTGCCGACTACCCGAGGAAGATTTAAATACTTAGTTGTTGTCGTGGATTATTTTATAAAATGGGTTGAGGTGGAGCCCTTGATAGACATGCCTTATGAAAAGGTGTATCAGTTCATATGGAAAAATATCATTTGTACGTATGGGTTGCCTTATGCTTTCATTACCGATCATGGAACATAGTTTAATAATTATGAATTCGCAACTTACTGTGCTCAGTCCAATATTTAAAAATTGCATTCATCTCCAGGACATCCTCAGAGTAATGGACAAACTGAAGTTACGAACAGAACTTTGCTTAGAGGGTTGAAGAAAAAGATTGATGATACTAAAGGAAATTGGATAAACTGTGACACCCTGCCTAATTAAATATTGGGTGATCAGTCCTTTATTAAATTAAATCAAAGTGTCCGGTTGGTTCATTCTTAGCATCACTATCAAAAAATAATTTTTCAAATATTAATCACCTAATAAAAAATTAAGCTAAGTGTCAAAACATTTTTTTTAGAGATTAAGTCCTATTATTATGATTTAATATACGAAAACATTTTTGTTAACACGAATAATATTAAAAAAAAACATCCAAATGAAAGAAACATGTTATATAAATCAATCCAAATATAATATCCCAAGTCGCAGGACAATGTAATAATCAAAAGCAACCCCAACTAAAATAGAATAGAAATAAATCAAGAGTACAAATCTCTCTGACCTAGATAAAAACTGGAAATGTGCAACACATGCCCTATCTAATGATGACTAAATAGAAGACTGAGAAGACAAGGATGAAGTCGTCTACTGCAAGGACCTGCAACTCCCACACTAGATGCAGAACGTCAACAGTCCAAAGATCTAAGCCTGATGCCCCTGTGGATGGGCACCTGTAATATATATATATATATATATATATATATATATATATATATAAGAGAAGGAAGATATGACAGGAAACAGATCGGAGCCCGAGTGTGAAATAACTTTAAAATAATTTAGCAAGTATTTAAAATGCTTACCAGTTGATATTACATACGTATTAGTACCTCGACACTCACTTGAGAATTCTCACCCCTCAGCTAGTGTGCACGCCTAACGTACTAACGAACTAATTTAGATAAAGCTAACCTAATACTCTAGTCTGCTTCAATTTCCCCTCACCAAATTTTGTTTCAAGTAATCGCATGATTTTAGTTTATATCGGCTAACATTTTCTTATGAATATATCAGGCCAGTTATATTCGTCTCAATACAGACTTAAGTTCGCAACCATTTCTTTCATTTACTATGAATTATTGAATTCATATCTACTTACAAGCACAGTAGATTAATCATAGGTATATATATATTTATCACTCATAATATATATACTAATAAGCCACCCCACATAAATCTATGGTGTTGGTATACTCGGCTACCAAGTCCCCGTATCTCTCGTACAAAGGGAAATACTAGTCTGGAATCACTCTCGAACTGTATTAACACAAAATACACATAGTGGAGGCGAAGCATAGTTCCCAATTACTAAGAGGTCAGAACATACCATCACGTCTCTTAGGACCATCTGACTATCATTCTGAAATAGAATGTATCAATGATCATATGTTCTAGGGTACAAGTCAATATCCTTGATAAAGGCCCAATCGAGATAAGACTATCCTGGCGCGAAAACCTCCGTGATAGAAAGCAGCGTGGATATGATTACACACAAACATACAATATTATATATATACATGAACCCATATATATATTCACATTATTCAGCTAGGTACGCCCGCGAACCATAATATATTCGAACCATGCGTGGCACGTAACGCCCGAGTTCTACGTATAATTTAATCATTCTTTTATTTTCTCAATGACAGCAAGTCCTTAAGTATTTCTCGACTCTAGAAGGGTATCCTCTAGATAAATATAAAATCAGTAGGTGTACACTCACTACCCTACTAGTCTAAGTCTTTCTAAATTATTCGAAGACCTACTTTAACATATGCATTTCTCACTCAATTTATATCCCCGAAACCCCACAGTTAAATCTCACATAAATTCGTCTTACCCGGATCCTACTTATACCCTCCTGGTCCTTTTCAAGTCCCATTATTATATTTAAATTATGTCCAACGGTCCTTACACATTGGGATTGAATAATCATTAAAAGGGGAAAAAGTTTTAGTTTCCAGGACGGGTCTATCGATCAATGAAAGAGGGTCGATCGATCGATCCAGCCGATCGATCTACATTCTTGAGTCGATCGATCGATCAAGCAGGTGTTGTCCAATTTTTTGCAATTTTAGACTACGATTTTCATCCAATATAAATCCTCAAACCTCCATTAACATGTCCCAAAATCCCAACCAAACATCATGAACGTTATATAAGCCAATATTGAAGATTTCTAACATAAAACATTCACAAATTCACCAAGAATCATCATCAAAGGCGATTAATTTAAGAATTATCATTTAACCCTAGTTCATCCAATTTTCTCAAGAATTCATTTAAATTTCCAGATTTTTATCTCTATTGGGCATCAATTTCATGGATACTATATTACATATGACAGATATCCATCCTAACATGGTTTCCACTCCAGATTTGCAATAAAATCTCCCAAACAACATTTTATTTCCAAAAAGACATGAGAAAATTAATTCCTACACTAGCATGGATGTGTTATCAACTAAAGAATAGTAAGTTAGATACTTGCCTAGAAATCTAAGGTCTGATCCGACATATTAGAGTGGTATAAGAATGATCCCCTTCTTCCGATCTACGCGTTGGTGGTGGAGTTAGTGAGAGTGGTGTAGGGTTGGTGGCTCTCCACCATGGAAGCCTTCTCTCTTCTCTCTTCCTTAGCCTCTCTTTAACTCCAAAGTTTCTAACCTTCGAGAAATCTAACTCTCATCATATATAACACTCCAATTTTCGTCCATGATTAAGGCTAAAATGGGTAATTACCAAAATGCCCTCTGGAGTTACCGGTTAGGCCTAAAAATGTCCCGAGACCCAAACTAAGCCCCCGAGTATACTTTTCTAATTATCTCGACCCTTCCGGATACATTGGCGCACTCCAAATGACCATACATGCGGCTTATAGTTAATTCACTTTTATTCCATTAATTTTAGTCCCGACACGACACATGCGTGTCTCGGCTTAATTTCTTTAATTGTCGTATTATTCACTCGCGACTATTTCTAATAAATTTAGTCTCATATATTACTTTACTCATCTAGTAATATTCAACATTATTCTTACCAATAATTACTAACTCTCATCACGCTAGTAAATATTTAACTTAAAATCTGGATTAAAATTAAATTAAATTTATCCCAATTAAATTTAAATAATCCCATAATTAAATGCCATAAAAATACGGGTTATTACATACTTCCCCCCTAATAACGGAATTTCATCTTGAAATTCGAAAAACTAAGGCATACCTGGTAAAAACAGATTTCCTCCAGTACTCAAAACCAACTTCAAAGTAAGGCTCAATCACTATAGACTCTGCTTCACAACAAGCTTGTTTAACACTCTCGACACTTTATCAGTTATAGGGTCACACCTCAATAACGGCACCTCGTCTTGTTATCCTACTAAACAACATTCGAATAAGACTAGCATATACATCATTGGCCCCATTCTCTCCATATTATTGGGAGGTCGTACCTCACTACGTGTCAACTACTCGTATTTATCAAAACATTCCCATCCTGAGAGAAGCCATATGAACATCTGACTACTCTTGTCAGTTATTCGAATCTCGTTTTCCAGCGACATAACTCTTACTACTGTCAAAAGACACGTAAGACAGTTTATGGTAATTCCACTATAGTCATCGAACTCTAACTTGACCAATCCAATTTCTGATTATCCGCTCACCTCTAAACAACCAGAGGGAGAATAGTTAAGGTTTTTTTTTCCACACAAAACTTCAATAAGCAGCTTGTCCATAATAAACATGTATGAGTGTTTACACACTACATTACCTTAGGTAATATCTTCTCCCAATTACCGTAATATGATTGACTTACTATCTATCCCTGTTGCAGATATGAAATGACCACAATGAGTCCAAAATTACATTCATACCGCTCCACTAGTCATTTATCACCTTTTGTCTACTCCTCGAGCTATCGGTGATACAACCTGCTCAAAACAAAATGTTATCCCCACTGCTTCTTGAAACCCCGTATCTAAGGTGGGGTTCATGGATTTCATCCTAGTTCAGAATAATATCTGGCAAGACCACTTACCAACGCGATCCGTCCTTTCAAAGAAGGACTTGGGTATATTATTTAATAGTGTAAATCACCCAAAAGAGTAACAATTTCTTTCTTTTAGGTCAATTTGTTCCACACATTCGAAGGGACTCATGACCTTATCTTGAGGTTGGCAACCCCTCAAAGAAATTTACCAAATTGACTGCCCTTTCTCATTACAGGAATCGTCGGCTTGCTACAAAATTCTCTGGCGGATCCTATTGCTCCAACCGATTTCTATTTATGAATGGTGCACGCGGAGACTACTCTCTATGTCCCGCCCAACATTGACTCCTACTTGTAATGTCTCACATTAAGTGATACTTAATACTCCACTTCTTTCCTCAGTGTATACCGAAAGTTCCGACCCGTGCACTTTTCTCTATGATGTGCACTTCTGGACATTTTATACCTTACTACCATCATCATTCAATCTACGCGCAAGTTGCTCTCAGTATTTGACTAGGAAAACTCCACTCCAAGTGTTTTCCATAATAGTTAAATTTTACTCTTCTTAATGAATACCCCTTTTTAAATGGCTTCCCACATCCTTTCAACCCAATTAGGGTGTGCTATACTAATTGCACACGTATATATGGATTATTATCCTTCTCATATGATGATTAATACACTTTACCATTTCTACTTTGTTATATTAGTCCTATAGTCATATATTTCACACATCTATTCTCATGCCCCTTTTATCCGGACAATTCTGACATCAGCTAACCAAGATTCCCACATACCAAACCGTGCCTACTGGCATAAGCATCACATACGTTTCACACATAACACTCAATTATTTATTTCCCTTGTATTCACAACGTGTCTATATCACTTGGGTATTCCTAACAACCCCGCAAATTGAAATATTAAATCATCCTTAACATCATTCCACCCTTCAACTCGTAGTGATAAAAGAAAACTTTCAATGCTTCCCTACCACACAATCGGCTCCACTGGCCTTAAATCCTCATTTAACTTCCAAGTTACAGTTATAACTACCTGGTCCCATAACGATCGAGGTACCGGACTCATGGACTAATGACCAAACATCTCCCTACTTCCAACCTTACACTAATTTTCATTCACGGGATGTATTGCAAAGATAAATCCAAATAAGGAACCCCCGTGATACACTAATATCTAGTATCATTTGTTATTGAATGCCGTTAGGCCCTCCATCCATAACATGTACCCCTATATTCCCGTCTCATGGCATAAAAGCTACATCTCTTCTAGTAATTACACGTAAGCAAAGAACTTTTCGCCAATTGCACTATCGCTTAACATTAGTGGTAATCACATTCCATAAACCTCGTAGACATAAAATCGGGTCTCTCAAAATCCTATTCCCAAATATATGAATATAATCTTAACTCTTGCGTCTCTAAAGGATAGGTATAACAATGCGCTCTTCCTATCATCAAGTCCTGAGCACTAACACAATAATGAGTTAAATCTTTCCACTTAACAGTAAGCCCAATACTCACCGAATCAAGACAATAAAGTCCTTACACACCCCAGGACTAAGCGTTTATATACCACTATACCCTTCTGAGTCTTTATAATATATGATATACATGCGAGCCCTACCCTCTTGTGAGGCCTCTCTAGAACAAAACATCCTACACTATGATAGTAACCCCGATAGGCTTGTGATATCTTCCCACTATCGGTCTAATTATTACTATAAAACCATAATCAAGATAATATCATACTCGTATATCACATCACTAAAACGGGTAACCTCAATAAGGTATATACCACTAACAATACACCCATTTATCCTCCTTGGATAACACCAAAGATAATCCTACTATACCAGGGAAAACACTCACATAATAATAACATTATCGATATACGTGTTAAACTCGGCTCACGTGTGAATCCGGAAATAATTAAAATATAGTGACTCGCTCGTGTCACATAAAACACGTCTCATCCTCCGAGGGTAAAACTCATACTTCTACCTTGCCAATTACCCTGGTTGCTCAGATGGTTTTCGGACATAACACGCCTGTCCGAACCAAAACAAAAACTACATTAATCATTTCCCCTTACTAGGCACCATATTCTTGTCCCCTTACTTTCTTCGTGAAAAATTAATGTGTGTGGTTTCACTCTCCACAAAATACCTCTATGCATAATCCACTTATCACCGATCATACTGACTATATTAGGGTTATCCTTCCCTCAAATTTTGGTAGGCTCGATCCTGATGGTTACCCCCGTTGTTTTCTTAGCCTTGTTAGTCTTAAGGAACACATTACTGGCTTCGACAGCCCTTACTGAATTCACCATCGCTTGGTAAGGACTCAGTTACCCAACTAATTTAAATGGGTACCCTAAAGGGTCTCCCCCTTATGGCATTTCACTAACTGAATTTCATCCAGTCTTACTCCCTAACTAAATCTTTAGATTCCTTTAGCTCCCTTCACAAATAAGCGTTAACATCTCTACGAATAATGGGTGACATTGTCACTACATGGATCGACTGTCCAGCAGAATTCCCTTTAAATGTTGTCTACTTTACTTACGAGTCAATTTCCCACTTGAAATCCTCTTCTCTAGTTGTATATACTTCTTTCGGCATAAGATTCTCTAAATAATAAAATTGATTTTCACACATGGACCTTTGTTCGGCCCTTCTGTGATGAGTTCAGAACAACATTCATGTCTTAACCTGAACATCTGATGAAGGAACTTTCAGTCAAAACATAAACCGTACCTAAGATCCTTGCATTGACACAACACTCCACTTCTAAATGTGGTGGTTGACTCCCACTATTATAACTTTGCTCCGACGAGTCAAGAAAAAATTTACTCCAAATTTTCACTCCTCGTTACCAACACTCCTCCATAAGTCCAAGCCCGTGGATATTTTACCTTCGTTGATTAACACACAAAATTCTCGCATTTCTAGATCTTTCACAGATGGTTCTCCATAATTCTTTATCTGTCGCTCTCCCAGTCCTACCACGTTGGGTGAGTCTAATTTGGCACAACTTTTGACTATAGAGGCACTTGGAAATCACATGCTGCGCCCTAACCGTCTTTACAGTCCTGACTTCTCATGCCATAATAGGGTTGACCTTGAATACGGTCATCATCCCCGAATATACTCTATAACCTCAACTAAGCCCTGCCTCCTGTTATCCGCCCAATGGTTCTCACTTGTCATACTTCATTGTTCGAACATGCCCGAACGCAAGTAAGATTCACTAACATATATACGTTATAGCAGGAGAACGAAATCTCGCCATTGAAATCAAAAATCCAAAACATAGGGTTCTACATTAAAAAAAGCAACTTCGAAAGCATAATAAGCAGCACATATCCAAAGGACACTAGAACTTGATACTCTGATACCACCTGTGACGCCCTGCCTAATTAAATATTGAGTGATCAGTCCTTTATTAAATTAAATCAAAGTGTCCAGTTGGTTCATTCTTAGCATCACTGTCAAAAAATAATTTTTCTTTATTAATCACCTAACAAATAATTAAGCTAAGTGTTAAAACATTTTTTTAGAGATTAAGTCCTATTGTTATGATTTAATATACGAAACCATTTTTTTGAACACGAATAATATTAAAAACCAAACCATCTAAATGAAAGAAACATGCTAAATAAATCAATCCAAATAAAATATCCCAAGTCGCAGGACAATGTAATAATCAAAATCAATCCCAACTAAAACAAAATACTGAAATAAATCAAGAGTAAAAATATCTCTGAACTAGATAAAAACTGGAAATGTGCGACACATGCCCTATCAAATGATGACTAAATAGAAGACTGAGAACACAAGGATGAAGTCGTCTACTGCAAGGACCTGAAACTCCCACACTAGCAACAGCACGTCAACAGTCCAAAGATCTAAGCATGACTCCCCTGTGGTTAGGCACCTGTAATACATACATATATATATATATATATATATATATATATATATAAGAGAAGGAAGAGATGACAGGAAACGGATCAAAGCTCGAGTGTAAAACAACTTTAAAATAGTTTAAAAAGTATTTAAAATGCTTACCAGTTGATATTACATACATATTAGTACCTCGACACTCCCTTGGGAATTCTAACCCCTCAGCTAGTGTGCATGCCTAACGTACTAACGAACTATTCTGGATAAAGCTAAACCAATACTCTAGTCTACTTCAATTTCCCCTCACCAAATTTTGTTTCAAGTACTCGCATGATTATAGTTTATATCAGATAACTTTTTCTTATGAATATATTAGGCCAGTTATATTTGTCTCAATACAGACTTAAGTTCGCAACCACTTCTTTCATTTACTATGAATTATTCAATTCGTATCTACTTACAAGCAAATTAAATTAATCACAGGTATATATATATTTATCACTCATAATATATATACTAATAAAGCACCCCACATAAATCTATGGTGCCGGTATACTCTGCTATCAAGTCCCCGTATCTCTCGTACAAAGGGAAATACTAGTCCGGAATCACTCTCTAACTGTATTAACACAAAACACACATAGTGGAGGCGAAGCATAGTTCCCAGTCACTAAGAGGTCAGCACATACCCTCACGTCTCTTAGGACCATCTGATTATCATTCTCAAATATCCTGCATCAAGGATCATATGTGTAGGGTACAGGTCAATATCCCCCATAAAGGTCCAATCGAGGTAAGAGTGTCCCGGCGCGAAAACCTCCATGATAGCAAGTAGCATGGATATGATTACACACAAACATACAATATTATATATATACATGCACCCATATATATATTCATATTATTCAGCTAGGTATGCCAACGACCCATAATATATTTGAACCATGCTTGGCACATAACACCCGAGTTCTACGTATAATTAAATCATGGTTTTATTTTCTCAATTACTGCAAGTTCTTAAGTACTTCTCTACTCTCGAAGAGCATCCTCTAGATAAATATAAAATCAGTAGGTGTACACTCACTACCCTACTGGTCTAAGTCTTTCTAAATTCTTTCAAGACGTACTTTAACGTACGCACGATTTCTCAATCAATTTATATCCCCAAAACTCCGCGATTAAATCTCACATAAATTCGTCTTACCCAGATCCTACTTATACCATTTTGGTCCTTCTCGAGCCCCATTATGATAATTAAATTATGTCCAAGGGTCCTCACAAATTGGGATTGAATAATGATTAAAAGGGGAAAAAATTTCAGTTTCTAGGAGGGGTCGATCGATCGATCCCATCAATCGATCGTCATTCTTGAGTTGATCGATCGATCAAGCAGGCATTGGCCCAGTTTTTTGTAATTTTATCCTACGGGTTTCGTCTAATATAAATCCACAAACCTCCATTAACATGTCCAAAACTCCCAACCAAACATCATGAACGTTATATAAACCAATATGGAAGATTTCTAATGGAAAACATTCGCAAATTCACCAAGAATCGTCATCAAAGGGATTAATTCTAGAAATTATCATTTAACCCTAATTCAACCAATTTTCTCAAGAATTCATTTAAATTTCCAGATTTCTATCTCTACTGGGCATCAATTTCGTGGATACTATATTACATATGACAGATATCCATCCTAACATGGTTTCCACTCCAGATTTGCAATAAAAATCTCCCAAAAAACATTTTATTTCCAAGAAGGCATAAGAGAATTAATTCCTACACTAGCATGGATGTGTTATCAACTAAAGAACAACAAGTTAGATAGTTTCCTGGAAATTGATGGTCTAATTAGACATATTAGAGTGGAATAGGAATGATCCCCTTCTTTCGATCTACGCGTTGGTGGTGGAGTTGGTGAGAGTGGTGTAGGGTTGGTGGATCTCCTCCTTGGAAGCCTTCTCTCGTCTCTCTTCCTTAGCCTCTCTGCAACTCCAAGGTTTCTAACCCTCGAGGACTCTAACTCTCATCAGATATAACACTTCGATTTTCGTCCATGACTAAGGCCTAAAATGGGTAATTACCAAAATGTCCTCCCGGGTTATTGATTAGGCCTAAAAACGTCCCGAGACCCAAAATAAACCCCCGGGTACACTTTTCTGACTATCTCAACCCTTTCGGACACAATGGCGCACTCAAAATTCCCATAGGGGTGACTTATAATTAATTCACGTTTATTCCATTAATTTTAGTCTCGACACGACACATGCGTGTTCCGACTTAATTTCTATAATTGTCATATTCTTCACTCGTGACAATTTCTAATAAATTCAATCTCATATATTACTTTACTCATCTAGTAATATTCAATATTATTCTTACCAATAATTACTAACTCTCGTCACGCTAGTAAATATTCATCTTAAAATCTGGATTAAAATTAAATTAATTTATTCCAAGTAAATTTAAATAATCCCATATTTAAATGCCATAAAAATATGGGGTAAAAATCCCATTATGTAATTTATTACATAAACGAGCTACATTTTGTCTTGTGGGCATACCAAACAACACCGAGAACAAATACTGGAGAATCCCCATATATGTTAGCATTTGGGACTGAAGATGTCATTCTTGCCGAGATAGGCTTACCATCCCATATAGTTTTAAATTTTAACTCTCCTATAAGTGACCTAATGAGAAGGTTGGACCTAGATATGCTGGAAGAAGTAAGAGAAGATATTGCCCTAAGAAATGCAGCTTACTAATAGAGAACAACCCATTTTTATAATAAAAGGATGAAACCGACCAACTTAAAGGAAGGAGATTATGTTATGAGGAAAGTGTTGTAAGAAAAATAACAAGTTTGAGGCCAATTGGCATGGGCCATACCGTATTTCAACAGTGATCCGACCTGGAACTTATCTAATTGAAACCTTGGAAGGCGAAGAATTCAAAAATCCATGGAATGCAGAGCATCTCCGAAAATATTACCAATGATGTTGTAATCAGTTTGAAATCAACTTTCAGTATTAATAAAATCATCAGTTCTTTCAATTTTTGTTTTAAAGTTATTTTTGGAAGTACTAATGTTATGCACTACTATAGTTAAATTGGAAAAAAGTTAAAGGATTCTTCAAATTGTTGCTCGGATCAGCAAATATTATCCTAAAAGATACTCGGCAGAACACAAAAATACAAGCGAGTTTCCTGGCACAAGTAATAAGTTGCTTGGGGAAGCCACAAACTTCATCGCTGATACACAACGTACAATTCAACATGATGCTAAGTCCTTAAGAAACTTGGTCCACAAATATAAGGATAAAACAAAATCTTTATCCTACTGAGGAAAGTACATGAATAATGTTGTAAAGATTCCTTAAGAGGAATGTAAGCACATATTCCACAAACGTCTGGTCACACCATTGGTATCTAATGCAAAAACCTAACACTTGAGTGTATTAGTAAAACCTTTGGAGACACATGGGTAACAAGCTATAAATTTAGATTTTAATCTAAGTATGCTAGTAGAACCTATGTATTCATCTAACTAGCTCTAAATTTAGATTTTAATCTAAGTATGCTAGTAGAACATCAGCACTCATTGGTAATTCATACTCAACTTAATCGAAGTGTATCGATAGAACTAATAATAAAAAAAGGATTAACATTCAATAGAAGTTAAGTTGATAAAATTTACATTTCATTCAATCAAATTAATTGCATGACTGTGTTAACAAAACAAAATATAAAGCTTCATTCTACAGGACGTTTCCCTTCAGCTTTGGAAACAGGATCCATTCCAGCAGGAGGATCATCTAAAGTGTAAGGAGAACTAATGAACTTAAAATCCTGAAGCATTCTAGTATTACTGCTACTAGGACGATCAAGCAGGTGAGGAGGTCGGATGATTTCTAATTCATCATGAAGCTCGTAATCTCCCAAGTATTTTGAAATCAAGCATTGAGGAATGTGATGAACTAGAATCCAATTGACATCTAATTTAAATGGAGGATTATTAAGGTCAGGCAATCCTGGATCATACCAGTCCTACAATTGGTTGTTTTGATCCACCTTCATCATTGTCAAAGCATTCATCCAACCCTATTTATAACTATCATTCTTAGCTTGTTAAAGGTTATCATCAAAATAACCCAGAACTTTATTGTACCCGTCCATCCAGACTTCCCTTGGTTGTTTATGAAATTGAAAGGTCAATCTATCAACTTGGTAATATAGTTTCTTCAACACTCCATCCTTAGCTTGTAATTGAGAAGATCTAGTGGATAGTTGCTCGAATAAGGCCTGTAGCTTTTGGGACATCTCAGCAATGGCTTGATTTTTGAATTTTAATTATTTAGCTTAATTTATAAGGGTCTGTTGGGTCCGAATTTACTTTGTAGTACCTTATCCAGGTTTGACTCTAGCTCAGGAGATAAAGAAGCAGGTTTTAATTTCTTCACAGCCTCCAACTCCTCACTCAACCTTGCGTTCTCAGCCTTCAAGACTGAATGACCCTTATCAGTAGTAGTGATAATAGAGTGGATGAATTTAAGGCATCAAGTTCATCTCTTTAATTATTATTATCTTACTCTAAAAGCTTGGCAATGTCCTTTGTTTCATCCACTTCACGTTTAAGCAGGAATTCTTGTCTTTGAAAATGAGAAGCAAATTTATCCAAATTTTTCTCAAAGCCCCAACTTTTACTAAGGACCTAAAACTTCTTCTCATAATACTCATGCATATATACCTTAGATTATTTAAAGTCTTCTTACATCTCTTCAATCATTTCATAGTAGGCAATATTATTGGCCACTGCCCGATCAAGAAGACACTTCAGATGAACATAGGCTTTTTTGGCTTGCTCGGATACCTCTTCCCCTAGAAACTTCAGTAGGTCGACATCAGTCAGAGATAAGTGACCAGCTTTGAAAATATCATTACACCTCTGGAGTAGATCAGAGTCAGTAGATGAGAAGTATTCCAATTTATCCATAAACTATTAAGAAGAAGAAAGTCATCAATCAACAAGGTGGAAATCATAGAAAAACATAAACAGAGGAATAAAAATATTTTTATTTTCATTGATAAAAAGGGGAAAGTACAAATACATCTTCAAAAAGAAAAAGAAAAAGTACAACTACTGAAAAAGGAAAACAAAAGGATGCCTAGTTCTACACCTCTTTCTTATTTGCCTCGGGATTAGCTGAAGTAGAAGCAGGAGCAGAAGGATGAGGAGGATTAACTGTGGAGGGGATAGAAGAATCAACATCTTGGTGTTGATCGGCAGACTCCGTCGCTATCAAGGATTCATTGGAAACCCCATCATCATCAACTTCCTCGTCCAGGTTTGGAAGGGCCCTAGGATCATATCGCAAGAACATCTAAGAATCTTTTAGAGTACCAACCTCCATCAGTGCAGCAAACCAGACGTCCTTAAAGAATTTCTTCTTTGTGTACTCAATTTTTAAAGAAGCTTCTCCAATGGCCTTAACCCAGCCTCTGTTGAATCCAGCCTTCCTAGCCTTAGTCCTCTTCGCCTTCTCAACACTCAAATCCTTTTGTAGTTGGGTGGTCTTGACTTTCTCATCATCTAAGTCTTTTTGTAACTTATCAGCCAGACCCATAGTGATTTCAGTAGCTCCTTCAGTAGCTTTCATTTTCTCCTCCCATTTCTTTTGTTCATTAGCCAATGCTTGTTAGGAATCAAGTACTAACTTTTTCAGCTCATTAAAAGCCTCTTTAGCTTCCCTAAAAGAATCTCTCAAAGCCTCTTCTTTCTCAAACATATTATTGAAGTCAATGAGCAACTGCACAATAACAACAAAGAAAGTCAGTATTATGAAGAACAAACAAAGAGACAAAAAAATAAAGAAAGTAAAATAATATAACAGAGCAAGGCTTTGAGCAGCCCTATCAGATCCTTTGGAATGAGGTAGTGCCGTTACAACACCCCTGTGGTCTGGTAAAGTCCTAGACTTTATTAGTTATCTTGCCAATCCAGGGACAAGGATGTAACACCCCGTATTTTTGTGCATTTAATATTTAATTAATTCGGGAATTTTAAATTACTTGTGTGTTGTAATTTTAATTGAATTAATTATGGCAATATATATTTTGAAATATTAATCGGGGAGTGAATGGTTAATGTTTAGGGAAATGTATTTACTAAGTGAATAGTAATAACTTAATTACATTATTTCGGGTATTAATGACGGGGTATGTACTTATCCCAGCCAGGAGTCGGTATAAACTAAATTGGGTGTGAGATAAGAATTTTTATAAATTAATTCATATGCCAATTCTGAGTGCACGATTGAGTCCAGATGGGTCGAGATAGTCAGAAAAGAGTACCCGAGGGTAATAATTGGGTCTCGGGGCATTTTTGGGCAGCCAGGCCCACACGGGGTGAGTTGGGCTATTTTAATTAAGCCCATTAGGCTAAAAATGGGATTTAGAGTTTTAACCTAATAGAGGGATTAGGAAATCAGCAGCCATCACAAATCTAAGCCTAGGGCTTGAGAGGGAAATTGGGGGAAAGCTTAGCAAAAGCCAATTTGGGGGTTTTGGAGTCAAATTAAAGGGCGTCGACGACGGATCAAACCCTACGAACGATTACAGGCAAGTGGTTAACTGTTTTGATTCGTAAAGTGTGATATCCAATTCATATTTTAGGGATGTGTAAACTAAATTTCATTTTGGGGATAAATGGGTACAAAAAGGGGGTTTTGTTAATTAAATCATTGAAAGAGATTTAAGGTAAGAATTAGTTGTGCTATATAATTCTGAGTATGATCATCATATTTGAATGAGAAAATTCAGAATATAAAAGGATGGAATTTGAATTTGGGATTGTACCCTAGAAACTTGTGTTCTTGGGTGGGTCAAGATTCATAGTGTTAATGATGTTAAAAGGTTTAGATGATACTTTTAGTTCATGAAAAATGTTATAAGATGATTAATAGGATGATTTGAGGTTAGTTTTGAGGAAAAAAACCTTAAAATTTCGTTAATGGTGGAATTCAGCGAGGAAGGAGAGCTGGCACGAAGGGATCGATCGATCGATCGGGGGCATCGATCGATCGACGATGGGAAATTCTGGGCATTTTGGCCTGTGTGTGATATAAGGGGAAATTAATTATATATTAATTTCCATACATCCATTAGTGAGTAATTAAATAGGGAACACATATTCCTAGTAATTATGGGGAAAAGTAATTGGGACTGAGGGAAATTTATGTGGGGCATTTTATGGATAAGATTTAGGAAGGTTTATTCCAAAATAGGGAGATACGGATCAAGTGAGCAAGTCCGGGAATATTGGCTAAGCGACGCCAAGGTAGTGAATTAAGTTTGGAGATAAACTAATTAATTTAGAGTCGGGATATAGACTCGGGAAATATTCAAATTCGAGCCAAGTGAATCGAGTCCGGGTATGTTAATAATTATAGGCAAATATAATTGGGAAAATTATAGAAATAAAGGTGTGACAAATTGTAAGCGAAAATGTGGATATGATATGATATGATATGATATGATATGTAAATTGAACCAAGTGAGCGAGTCCGGGTATGTTGGTTAAGTGACATTAAAGTGTTAAATTAATTATCGAGAGAAAGTAATTAGTTTGGAGTCAGATTGTAAACTCGGGTAAGTATTAAATTAATGGGTGTAATAATTAATTTAATTAGAGTCGGGGTGTAGACTCGGGTAGTTATTAAATTAATAGGTGTGTAAATTAATTTAATTAGAGTCAGATTGTAGACTCGAGGAGGTATTAAATTAATAGGTGTGTAAATTAATTTAATTAGAGTCGGATTGTAGACTCGAGGAGGTATTAAATTAATAAGTGTATTAATTAATTTAATTAGAGTCGAATGATAGATTCGGGAAGACGATAAATTACTAAGTGAGGAAATTAATTACGTTGAATCGGGTCACAGACACAGGTAATTACAGGCAGTGTAAGGGATTCTTAACACACGGTAAAGCCGGGGGTTTATATTATATATATACTTTGTAGTGATAGTATATATATGTGTATATATTGGGTGTGATATTAAATATCAGTGACTAGATATTTATTCAATTTATATACTCTAATGCTATCAAGGGAGGTTGCGCGATGTGGGTGAATCCCCTAGCTTGAGGAGTAGGGCGAGTATATCCCCAGGTCATAGCGTCCGACATTTATATGGGTGAGGGACTTATCTCACTTTCAGGAAAGGAATATGACCGCCTCCACTTCGTTTATATTTTGGTCCGAGTTGGTGAGCTATTCCAGCTTGGGGAAAACTAGGTTTTGTGAGCAAACCTAGTGAGATGGCATTTTAGAGTGAATCATCCGGTGAGGGTATACTCGGAAGGATGGATACACGTATGATATATGTGTGGATGTTAGTAAAGGTACGTATAATATGGTAGTAAATATTATATGTCGGTGATGATACAGTGTGTGATGTATTTACTTTATATAACTTGTGTTATGGTTATATGTTATTCATTAAGGAGGAATTTATTTAAGTTAATTGGTGAGATAACTTATAGTTAATGAATAATTATACTTGGGTTAGAGTAGTATGGCAAGGGCAGGTTACACCAGGACTAGTTGGACGGGGTAGTACAACTAGGTGGGGTTAAGGTAACCGTTAGGTGTGCACATTAGTGGAGGGGCGAGAATATCCACAAGAGAGTGCGACACTAATTTTTATATCAAGCGCATTCATGCATTTTAAATTACTGCAGTTAATTCACTTAATAAATAGTTTCAAAATGTTTTGGGTTCTAACCCTTGCTATAAAACTATTTTCAAAACATTTTAGGTGTCCAGCCACAGGGACGCCAGGATTGATATTCTATTACAGGGACACGGAGCTGCGGCATATGTGGATGCTAGCAGGAGTTTGTATTAGATGCATCATTCATTCATTTCTAGAGTAGGAATCACTCATCAGTTCCAGTTTTATTTAGGGCATGTCGCCCAGACTTTCAGTTTAGTTTTTCAGGTTTGTTTTATTCCGATGTTGAATATTGTATTGGATTATTTCACTTTGGTGGCCTATGGTTTATTCGGAAAGTTGTGTAATTAATTATTACAGTTGAGTTTTATTCAGTTGTGTGAATGGTTTATATTTGTTTCCGCATGTACTGTTTTGTTTAATTAAAAAGTTAAAATTGGCACCAGCTTTTGGAATACACGGTGGTTAGTAAGTTTTAAAAAGTTTTCGACAGTGATGCTAAGGATGATCCAATTGGGATTCCTGTTTTAATTTGGTATAGGACTGATCACCCGGTATTTTATTAGGTGGGGTGTCACAAAGGACCACTAGAGCGGTAGAAGAAGATATATCGACCAACTCACGTTGGTCAGGAAGGGCAGAAGAACCTTCTGCTAACTTAGAAGGAAACACTTTATTTATTCTTTTCAGAGGGCTATCTTCAACTTTCTTGGATGGGGGTTTCCTCCCAGTCTCATATTTATTTTTCACCCCTTCATCAACTTGTTTGGAAGGGGGATTGGCAGCTATGTCTCCCAAAATGTTGGGAAACTTCCTATTTCCTATAGTTACGGCAAGGGGTAAGTTTGAATATAAGGAAGAGGGGGGGCGCAAGATCACCACTGCCAGATGCAGCAGCTCAGGAAGAAGAAATAGGTTTTTGCTCAAGGTCAATTACAGGGGAAGGATTAGGATGAGCAACAAAGGAGGAAATTATATTCTTATATTGCAGTAAATAGGATGCAGACCTGATGTGCTCCTCGCCAATTCTCTGATGAAGTCCCCAAATAAATTTCAAATCCCTAAGATTCACTTCACTTTCCTTTAGGCAACCTCTCTTCAGATCAACTACAATTAAAATTTATGGAGAAAAAATTATTATTACATTTAAATAAGTATGTACATGGGAAAATAGTTAAATGAGGAATAACCTATCCCATTTCTAAATGGAGGGCATCTACGCCCCTAGTACTCAACATTTCCAGTCAAAGGGGGGTATTGACAATTTAATTACAACCACTCCATGCTCAAAATAATCCCTATTGGAGTCTAGAAGATTAACTACTAATGCTTTGTTTACAACCCTAGTCTTTAAATAAAAAATGGTGTCACTAGTCACCCACTTATAACAAAACATTATTTTTTGAATCCCTAGAAAGGTTCCATGGACTTTATTCAACCTATACACTCCATTTATGACCCTCCAAGTATTGGGGGCTACCCTTCCTGGGATAACGTCAAAGTATTGACAAAACTTAAGGCACAAGGGGTTGGGACGAAAGGTAAACCCACACTCGGATTTAAGGATAGGGTGAAACCAGTAACCCTCAACAAGTGAGAAAAAATCAGCAGGTAAAGTAGCATGTTCCAAAAAAACCTAAGAGGGAATCTTAAATTCATCTCTGAATTCATTAAGAAAATCAATAGAGTAAACTATGATGAAGGATAAAAGAAAAGAGAAAGAGTTCTTACAGAGATTAAGGATTCAGCAAGAACTGAAGAACAAAAAATGATCGCTCAAGAAAGAAAAAGAAAGCTTGAAGACATTGTAGCCAAAAACACTCAAAAAATTTGAGGTGGGAAAATATCTTGTCTTTTCTCGCTCTTTATAGGTTGCCTCAAAAACTGGAAAAATAATTATTAAAAGGCATCGTCGATTGATCTGATGGCGACTAAAAGCAGAAAAAGACAGATTTGCCAAAAAAACGATTCGTTAAAGTTGTGGATAATTTCAAAAATGCCACGCGCATTATATTTCCATAATTAGTCCATAATTTTTATAAGAATGGGAAGTCGGTAACTGACCAAACCTAAAATTGTTGCCCGAGCAAGTTTAAGAGCTAAATGCTCCATACTCTTGTAAAAAAATCAAGCAAGAAACATTGGGGGATTTTGTTAATACCAAATATTATCTATCTACGTGGACCATTCGTATATTGACACGTGTTTTACAGTGGGAGATTAATCCAAGTCAATAAGGATGAAATGTCGACCAACACCAGGAAGACCGACCAACGATGATAGAAAAAGACCAACAGTTGTATACATAAATGATTGTACAGATATAAATGTCTATGATATAAAGGCATTCCATCCTTTGATATTTGAGCTCTTGTACACCCCGTGGGGGCTATAAATACATTACAAACCCTGCATCCAAGGGACACAAAAAGAGAGGCAATTGAACAATCCCAAAGCAATGCACAACAGTGGACGTAGGCTTTTCCCTTATGCTGAACCACTTTAAAAATCTCTTGCCTCTTTTGTTTCATTTTATCTGTGATCAATTAATTAGCCTAGTCTAGTTTTTTGCATCAACAATGTTCATTTATCTTTAATATGAACTAGGCTTTCACAGCTTTAAGATTAAGTATTCACTTACTTAATTCAATAAAATCTCATTATTCATTTTTTATCTACAATTTCACACAGTAGATTACATCACAGTATATATTTTAATCTACAATTCTCACATAGTAGATTACATCACAATATATATATTCATCACATTATTATATATACTAATACGGAACCTCCCAGACACAGTTACAGTGCATGCATACTCTGCTATATCATGTCCTGATACATCTCTCGCGGTATAAACGACTATAGGTTTGACGTCTCTCACGAACCATAATTAACATAACACACAATATTGGAGGTGAGAATACTCCCCAACCAAATGATTCACGCACATACCTACGCTCACATTCAACTGTCAAAACTATCATTCACACCGATAGCACGTGTCCAAGGTCCTATGCTCAGGGTACGAATATAAAATCCCCCCAAATGGGCTCATCGGGATAAGATCGTCCACAATGCCAAACCTCCACCCGATAGCAAACTGCATAGGTATGTCAGACACACAATAAATATTAATATAGGTATTCACCCCAACTATATATAATAACAATAGTTCACATGAACTACCCATATAATAATTTCCATACGTAGTATATTTATCTCACATATCCTACGTATTTACAGATTATGACTTTACTTCTCAAATTATATTCTCGAGCTTCTCTCATCACTCGAAGGGTAATTATTTGTTCCTCGAGTAAATTAAGTAGGTAACATCTACCCCCTACTGGTCCATGTCATCACAACTCCCGAATTTCAATGAATTAAAATTATCTTCAATTAGGTTTATTTCTCCATAATCTCTAATTCAATTTTTAACCGTTTATTTCATCTCTCAGGGTTAATCCTATATAAGCCTAAGGTTATTCCGGTAATTAACGACCCTCTTACTACATGAACGAACCTTAATTCATCCTTTATCCAATTTAAACCTCAACTTATATAATTCTTCACCGTAATTCATTCATATAACACTCGTTAATTTCCCCCATTCAATCCCACACAATATATTTTTTCGAGTCTTAAATATATCCTACTTACCTTCTTTAAGTCCCAATATGTTCAATTAATCAACACTAAAGATTTCTCAAAGTTGGGATTTTTTTCAAAATTAAAAAGAAAATAATCACATTTCCAGGGGGCAGTCGATCGATCGACGATTTTGGTCAATCGATTGATCAGTCGATCGATCGGCATTCCTGGGTCGATCAATCGATCGATCATATATTTGCCCATATTTCTACATAAGTTTACCTACGGGTTTTAAACTTTTCCATCATCAAAACCATTATCAATTAATCCAAAACTCCTCATAATTCATCCCAAATGATATATCAAGGTGTATAAATGATTTCAAACATTTAACAACATAAATTCATCAAAGAAGTTTCAATTAAATCATGTTATTTCCCTTAAAATTCATAAACTTCTTGTTTTATCACTTCTCCAAGAACAACTATAAATCCCAGATTTTCTTCACCATATGATTCCCAAATTTCATGGATTAAACTATATATTCAAAAAAAGATTAATCCTACATAATTCTCATTTCAATGATTTAATTAAAATCACCATAAACATCTTTGGATCATGCAACTTTTCAATATTTTCATAACTATCCTAACATGGACAATATACATGCTAAATTTGCAATGGTTAAATCACTTGCATTTAGTTTATAGGTCTGAACTGTTAGGGAATATAACTCTACCGGTGTTCCTCCCATTTCCAACCAACTTTCGGCAGTAGTTGTGGTGCAGGATGACTCTTGGCCTTTTGGTTTCCTAGAGAAGTCTCTTCATTTCCTAGAGAAGTCTCTCACTCTCCCCCTAAGTCTTTACTTCAAATATTTGGTGAATGAATATAAATCCTACCACATTTACACTTATATAATTTTAGTCAAATTTGGTGGGTACTATTCACCCATTTTGGAAAATGACCAAAGTACCCCTCTGGGGTGTCTATTTTGTTCTAATTTGCCCCGAGACCGAAATTAATCCCCCGGGTAGACTTTTTTTACTATTTAATCCCTTTTGGACACTTTGGAGCAGTTAAAACAACCATTCGGATAAGATAAAAATAATTTACTTTTCATTCCATTTAATTATAGTCCCGACACTACGCACACGCGCGTCCTAACTAAATTACCATAATTGTCGTATTCATAACTCGCGACAATTTATAAAATCATAATCATATGTAAAGTCATAATCATATATATTACTTATAATCACCAAGTAATATTCAACATAAATCACATATTACTTTATTCTCAAGTAATATTTAAATCTAGATTAATTTTCAATTATCTCATAATTAATTCTAATTAATACCATTTTAAAAGTCATTAAAAATACGGGGTATTACACACGAGTCCCCTCTCATTGTTTTGAGAGTGTATAGACGAGAGCAATCTCGTCCATGCACTGTCATCTCGACCGAGAGATATTATCGACCAAATTAATGATGTTTAACATGAACCACAATAAAGTGATTCTCCCCCTCTCGGTGTTACTGAGAGTCCATGGATGACGTTGGCCCCGTCTAGGCTGTTATGTCACCGAGAGAGAGTTAAAGCTATTTCACCACGAATGATATTTTATAGCTTAAGATGAACTGATACAATCTAAAATTATTTGTACAACAGATTAGGAGAGAATGCTTGGATATTTTTCATTTATAATCTTTCTCCCATATACATAGACAAAATAAATTAATACAAAACTCCTACTGATAGTATTTTTTGAGATTATCAGCATTCCATGGATTGGGGAAAGGTTCTCCTTCTAAGTTCTCCAGTCGATACGTTCCTGGGACCACTTTTTCAGTCACTCGGTATGGACCACCCCAGTTAGGATGAAGTTTGTTGGGCTTCTGCCAAACCTTCTTTAGTACTAGGTCTCCTACTGCCAACGACCGGGTCTTTACTCTCGTATTATTGAATTTCATTGTTCTTTTAGTGTCCTCCCTTATCTCTTCCACTGGGTCCATATCCAGTCTGCGTTCTGTAATATTATGCTCTAGGTTATATGTATGGACCCTGTGGGTTGGGAGACCAATCTCTGTCGGCACCACAACCTCTTAGACATATGCTATTATGAATGGGGTTTCCCCCGTTGGTGTCCTCTTTATCGTCCTATGGGCCCATACGATGGCGTTCACCTCTTCAGTTCATCTTCCTTTAGCATATACTAGCTTTATCTTAATTCCATTAAGAATTCTTATATTCGTTACCTCTATCTACCCATTGGCCTGGGGTGGGCTGGAGTTGAAAAGAATTATTTGATGCCAACCCACTCACAATACTTTTTTAGGGAAATGTTCTTAAACAGCTTCCCGTTATCTGAAATCAGAGTGTTTGGCAGGAAGAATGTGCAGATAATGTTTCTCCAAATAAATTGGAAGGCTTTCCCTCTGTTATCGTGATCATCGCCTCGGTCTCTACTCACTTCGAAAAATAATCAATAACTACAATCAAATACCGATAATTATTCATATCCCTTGGCAATGGTCCTACTAGGTTAATCCCCAAGACGGTAAATGGACAGGGGGAAGTAATAGAAGTTAGAGAATGATGATGCTGATGGGTAATGGTGGAAAATCTTTGTCACTTATCATATTTTTGCGCATATGCAGTTGCATCGTTGGCCATCGTTAGCCACCAATATCCCTGAGTGATGATTATCTTTGTTAATGATCTTCCTCCTATCTTAATGGAGTAAGATACCTCATGTACGTCTTTCAAAATATATTCTATCTCAGACGAGTGGACACATCTGAGTAGAGGGAGTAAGAATCCTTTCTTATACAGAATGTATCCTGTGATCGAGAATTTTATCGTTTTGTACATTAATTTCTTCTTCTCCACTTTTGACTCGGCAATTATCCATCCCTAATGTACCGAATGATAGGATCCATCCAGGAAGCTCCCATGTTCATGTTTAAGAAAAATTTTACAGTGTTATCTTCCTTTTCAATAGTCGGCCAATGTAAGATATCTACTGGCACCGGCCTTCTGAATTTTGTTCTTGTAATGGAAGCTAACTTACCAAAACATCGACTTGGTTAATGTTTAGTCGAGGTATCTGATATGACCAGAGTGTACCTTTGTAATTAGGGTCACTAACCTCGGCCTATCTCACAGACGAGTTGACAGGAAGCTTACAACAGCCATCAGAAAGGTTGTCTTCTACAAGGTTGGCTCCTCATTGACCAACCTCAACTGGCCAGCAACCGAGGCCGACAGCATCTTATGAGCTCAAGTTATTTCCAATATTGTACTTTGCCTCAGCCGATGTTACATACTGCCTCATGCTTAACCTCGGCCAGTCTCCCAGGTCGAGGTCATACTTAAGACTGGTAGGAGAGGGAAGCTATCGAAATTTCCTAACCTCATACTTGGCCAAGTCAAGGTTACGACAGTTGATGTCATAAGTTATATCACACGTAAGAACATGGAAGACCTACCTTGGATCCCCCCTATTCCTATCTCGGTCAATTCAGGGTGAGAAGTTGTATGTATATTTAGCTGTCTCAGTGTCCTCCATCAGTGCTGTAATAATAAGAGAAGAGGAAGGAGTGCAGAGACTAGTGTAATTCAATAGCAAAGCAATCCAAAGGTCTGAGAAGAAGTACCCTCGAATTAAAAAGTTAGCATATGCTTTGATACATGCTTCTAGGAAAATGAATCCATACTTCCAGGCCCACTCCATGGTCATCTTCACTAATTCCCCACTAAGACAGGTCCTCCATAAGCCTGAGAAGTCAGGAAGGCTAATGACCTGGGCAATCGAGTTGGGAGAGTACGATAATATTTATCAACCCAAGGTTGCCATCAAGGGATAGGCACTCGCAGATTTTGTGGCTGAGTTTAACTGGGATGAGGCCGATGTTGATAAGGGTTATGAGGCCGAATTTGAGAAGGGTTACAAGGCTAATGCTGCTAAAGAGCTTCAGACAATAAACGATAGGGTTATCGACTGAGATTCAGACGAGGTTGAGTCAAGCACAACCGGACAAAGATTAGTTGAGAATAAGGAAGAGAGATACCTCTTCAAGAAGGGGACCTTATCAGAGGGAAACTTCTCTTCAAATGAAACCGTTTGTAACCTCTTTGCTGATGGGTCGTCCTATAAAAGTGAAATTTTAGCGGGCTGATAGTGTCGGCACCAAATGGTACAGATATCGAATATGCGCTGAGATTCAAATTTAAAGCTTCCAACAATGAGTCAGAGTATGAGGCATTAATAGCATGTCTCTTTTTGGCAAAAGCCCTTAGCGTCGGCCAGCTCTTAGTCCACAGTGACTCAAGATTAGTTGTGAACCAAATCCTGGGGGTATATGAAGCCAAATATGACAAAATGGTCAAATACCTGAAGAGGGTGAGTTCGATGCTAGAAAGCTTCAAAGAAGTAAAGATAAAGAGTATACCTCAGCTAGACAACAGCCGAGCTGATGCACTCACGAGGTTGGCCTCACTAACAAGAACAGGCATAAGGAGAATAGTGCCAGTTGATATTCTGCTCAAGCTGACCATCGAAGAGGAAGAAGTTGCTAAGACTTTCTTAAATCTGAGTTTGGGGGCCTCATGGATGGGCCCTCTTATCAAATACATCAGAGAGGGAGAACTACCACAGTCAAAGTTATAAAGGAGAAAGCTAAGGTTCAGAGCTGCTAAATTCTCTATTATAGGAGATGTCTTGTATAAAAAGGGATTCCTGCTCCCTCTCCTCAGACATGTCCACCCTTCAGAGGTCCCACTCATTTTGCACGATATGTATTAGGGATCTTGTTCAAGACACATGGGAGGGAGGTCATTAGCTAACAGGATAATCACTCAGGGGTACTGGTGGTTGACCTTGGCCAAAGATACAGTTGCGTATGTGAAGAAATGTGATAAGTGTCAGAGGTTCTCCACCATTCCCCACCAGCCACACCAACCTCTGACTTCTATCAGTTCCCCTTTGCCATTTGCAGTATGGGGTATTGATTTGGTAGGAACCTTGCCAAGGGCTATAAACAACTATCGGTACTTGATTGTGGTAATTGATTATTTCTCCAAATGTGTAGAAGCTGGGCGCATGATCACAATCACTGAGCAGAAGACCTTCCAGTTCATCTGAAAAAACATCATATGGATGTATGGCCTCCCAAACACCCTCATCTCAGATAATGGAACCCAATTTAAGAATGTTTCCTTAGAAAAGTACTGTGAAAGAGTAGGGATCAAGAAATTCTTCTCCTCCCCTGGCCGATTGCAGGCAAATGGTCAGACTGAGGTCACAAATCGAACAATCCTTTATGGGATAAAAAAGAAGTTGGAAGAGGCTAAAGGAAGATGGATAGAAGAGGTATACATCGTGCTTTGGGCTTATAGGATGATAGTGAGGACACCCACAGGGGAAACTCCATTCATGTTAGCCCATAGCTCAGATGTTGTTATCCCAACAGAGATAGGGCTTCCCACTCATAGAGTTCAGACATATGACCCTCAGAGGAATGGGGAAGAGAGAAGACTTGATCTTGATTTGATTGAGGAAAGAAGAAAGGATGTAGAGATAAGACAGGCAGCCTATCAGCAGAGAACTATGAGATTTTATAATCAAAAGGTGAGGTCAAGGCCGATAGTTATGGGAGACCTAGTCTTGAAAAAGACGTGGCATAAAATAAATAAGCTCCATCCTAATTGGCATGGTCCTTATCGGGTAATTGATGAGGTTGTACCTGGGACCTAACGACTAGAAAATCTAGAAGGGGAGCCCTTCTCCAACCCTTGGAATGCCGACCACTTGAAAAAATATTACTTATGATTTTGCAATTGTTCTATCTTTTTGTAATGCATGTATCAACTTATATAGAGAATGTCAGTTAAAAAGTAGCAACGTTGTGTTCATACTTTTGTTCCAATGTATGTGGGTTTAACACCATTATTTGATGACCTCTGATGCTTTAACATCATTAATTTAGTGAAAATATGAGGGTAAACACCATAATATGGTAACCTCAAACCTTTAACATCATTAGTTTGGTGAAAATATGAGGGTAAACACCATAATATGTTGACCTCGGACCTTTAACATCATTAATTTGGTGAAACATTATTATTTGGTGACCTCTGATCCTTTAACATCATTTATTTGGTGAAATATGAGGTGAAACATCATTATTTGGTGACCTCTGATCCTATAACATCATTTATTTGGTGAAATATGAGGTGAAACATCATTACTTTATGACCTCTGATCCTTTAACATCATTAGTTTGGTCTGATGAAATTTGTGAACGTGTAATAAAACATCATATGAAGCAATAGAATCAAAAAAATCCAAGCTACTTATGATCATATCACAAAGAGGATTCAGAATTACAATACATAATATTAAGAGGCTACCATCAGAGTTCATATAAATGAATTACATAAAGTTCATCAAAACTATAACTATAAAAAATCTTCACTAGGAAAAGTTCAGTTAGCAAGAGAGCCTATGCATCGGCTAGAGCCGACCCGCCAGTGGCTGGAGTCGTCTGATCAAGATCGTCATTTGTAACTTCAACTTCTTCATGGTGATGAGCACCGTCGTTTGTCTCTATGACTTCAAGAGGAGCCGTCTCGGCTGGAGCAGTGTCACTCTCTTCAACCTCCTTCAAAGCCTAAGCAAACTGAGGGTCTCCAAAGCCTAGACCAATAAAGTCCTCGACAGTCAATCTCCCAGACTCACCTTGCTTCATGGTCGCCCATTTACTGGTCGCTTTGATTCCCCTCTCAAGATACTCAAAGACCAAGTTATAAACTCGTTAGAGACCTTATACTCCTGAATGGCCTTCTCTGTAGCATCTTCCAATGCAGCCTTGACTGCAGCATTAACCTTCAATTGAAGGACATCATCCTTGGCCTTCCGAGATTTATTGTGATCCTTATTGAGCTGAGATATATGGTTATCCCTCCCATTGAGATCTTCTTTCAACCTTGGCCTTTAGAGAAGCCTCAACTCTTTTAACATCCTTACCCTTGTCTATCAGGGGCATCTTCTTTAAGGTCCACTCAACAAGGCGGTGAAAAGACAAGACACCCTACAGATGAAGATCAGACATTCGAACATATGAGTAATAAATTTTATAAAGTCGAGGTAACACTTGGAGGAAAGATAGCCAAAACTAAAACTTGAATCAATTTGTGAAGAGAGAACTCGGCCAGTAATGGGACATCTAAGGAATGAAGAAAATGCTTGTCTTCCTCGATCATTATGGTGCCAGTAGCGTCGATAGCTTTCAGACTGTGGCCGATCACGCTATCTCCAATCTTGAGCTAAGATAGACGAGCAGCCAAGGCATCGTCAATTGGAATAGGTATGGCACGATCCTTAGCTTGAGTTTTACTCGGCCTGGTATGGGCCGGGTCAGTGGAAGACTTCCTCTTCCCGAAAGCATCAGCCATAGAGGAGCTAATGTTCTTTTTGGCGGTAAGTGCAGGCGTACTCTTTCCACCTCGCTTCTACATGAGCTTTACTAAACTGGGAGCCGATATTTCCTAAAACTCGTCTGGAATGCCTGTTGGTCTCTCTGTAAAAAGATAAGTCTCTGAGTTATCAAGTCAGATAGATAAAAAAAACATACGAGACATCACTTGGTAACAAAAAATGTGGACTTACGAAGGTCCTCAATGTTCTTGTAATTGTCTTGTCTAAGACTAGGGTTGGCTTTATCCATGAGTGAGACTTTACCCCATCGCAGAGGGGTCCTTGGAACAGACATTCCACAAGCCTCATCTAAACTAAACTCCCATGCCCCGAAAATAAAGAAGTACCGGGGTTTTCAATTATGATTCAAATTTTAGGTAACCAAGAGAATCTTCTTCTCAGATTTCTTGGCTAAGAAGTGATAGTAGTCGGGGTGATTTTTGGTAGACGAGGGGACATAACAACCAGTAAAAACTCTAACTGGAAGGTATGAATGATGAACAGCCTTCCAAAGGACAATGGCCCCAATCATAACCCTCCAAGCATGTAGGGATAATTGGTAAGGGTAAAGATTTATGTGTGAGAGTATAGCTCTGATAGTTGGGTGGATAGGAAGATGAAAACCTAACTTAAGCATCTGCTCATAGACGCAGATTTTGCCATCTCGGCCATCGAAGGACCTCTCTTACTTCAGAGGTTTTGTAAGGATGATTGAGGAATCCATGGAATAATGATGCCTGAAAGAAAGAAGGTCGTACTCGTTCACAGTACTCTCATACTCTGCAGTTGTAAAGGTATCAAGTTCGCTCCCTTCATCATCATCACCATCCCCATCAACTTAGGCTTGGGTACTCGTAGGGGTACTATCAGGAAACCTCTTCACAAATGAAACACCAGTGGAAGATGATAGAGGAATGGCGTCAATAGGAGGGGGAATTGCCACACTCGACCCTAAAATTTCAACGAAAGAAGATTTACGTGAAGTACTAGCACCTCTGTGGGACGAGGCATGACTTGAAACCTCGACGTCCTCCGAAACCTCACCTTGCCTAGGGGAATAATCCATAGCCTCTTGAAAGGAGTCTACAGACTCGCTCACCTCAGACGTTGACATTGGGTCCGAAGAAGCGTTATCCTTAGACATGGGTCCAGGAACCTCCGCAGGCTCTGCAGGATTAGGGTATATGACGACCTTCAAGGGTAGAGGAAAGATTAGTCTAAGAGGAAAGACCTCAGCCTTACGATCCTCCTCTTGGGCTAACTCTGTCTGCCTAATCTTCTCAAAGGTCTTATCACGCAGAGTTGGGAACTCTTCAATGATTTTGTACAAAGGTCTGAGCATATGGCAGATGATACTACATTTTGGGAAAAGCTCAAACTGCAAACAGTTACACAACTTATGCTACCTAAACTAAAAATAAAAGGTTATAAATTGAAAGGTTTCAAAAAAGAACACCAGGAACACCCTAATTTAGGTAACCAGAGAAGATGATCGGAAGGTCACCGAAAAGCCTAAAAGAGGAAGATTTGTGGCTGAAACAACCTCGAAATAGCCTGGTATGGCTCTAGTACTACTTAACCACTGCAATCCCAACCCTATAACCACTTCATAGTGGTGGAAACCCTCACCAGAAAAGGAAAAAGTCACTAAAAAACCAAAATGTAAATTAATACCTAGAAATGAAAAGCTTGAAGATGAAGAACAATACATGATGGAGATTGAAGGAAGGAAAAAGAAATTAAGAAGCAAGAGACCTTGAATCGTAGAAAAGCAATTGAGGGTTTGAGGAAAATTTTAGCAACAGGGACTCAAGGCACGAAAATGAGAGAAGAATGAGAATGAAGAAAGAGAAAATGTATTTAAACCCTTTTCCTAATGATGGGGCGCAATTTTCAAAGCACCCTCATTACCTAGAGAACCTAAAGGCGCCATCAAAGCGGTCATACCTTGGTAAGTACGTAAACCATTTTAATGAGTGACGTGTTTCAAGGAATCACTTTACATCGCAAGGCATCAAATGTAACTCGGTATCGGACTAAATTATATACCCCTCAGTCACCTACTCATATAGGAGACTAAGGGTTAGGGGTGATTGATATGCCCAGAGTGTACCCTCGTACTCAGGGTCACTAACCTCGGCCTGTCTCATAGACGAGTTGAAAGGAAGCTTACAACATCCATCAAAAAGGTCATCTTCTATAAGGTCGGCTCCTTATTGACCAACCTCGGCTAGCCAGCAGCCGAGGCTAATAACATCTTATGAGCTCAAGCTATTACCAACATCGTACTCCGCCTCAACCGACGTTACATCCTTCCTCATGACTAACCTCGGCCAGTCTCCCAGGTCGAGGTCATACTTAAGATTGGAAGGACATGGAAGCTATCGGACTTCCCCAACCTCATACTCGACCAGGCGAGGTTACCACAGTTGATGTCACAAGTTCGATCACACGCAAGCACATGGAAGACTTGGAACACGTGTCAAATAGGTGATAATCGAATCATTTCCCCCACGTGAGGAATTATTTGCTCATCATTCCTTACATGTGGCATACCTATGATTATTTTATTTAACTCACACATGCTCATGGCATGCTTGGGGGTGCATTACACCCGCCAAGCACTATATATACAGGTATTCTCCTACCTTGCAAAGGGATCTAAAAATACAATCTTAGTGAAAGCTCTGGTAAAATATACATAGTAGAGCAAGAGAGAGAGAGAGAGTGAGATTGTATCACAGGCCATTAGTTCCCTCATTCTAGTGAAACTTACTCACACACTCACAATGGATATAGGCCAAATTGGTTGAACCACTTACATACAAGGATTTTTCCTCTTCTCCTCATCTCCTTCCACTAGATATTTACTCTTGTGTTGTTATTGTTATTACTAGTTTGATCTTATCAACACCTCATCGAGTGGTGCTATTTACATCATCATCAGTATCCTCTTTAGCTTCACCTCTCTAAAATACTTCAGTGCTGCTTTTATCCTTCCAATGTATTTGGCCATTTTGTCATCATTAGCCTCATATACTCCCAAAATTTAGTTCACAACTAACTTGGAGTCACTATAAACCAAGAGTTGGCCGACATTTAATGTTCTGGTAAGGGAGAGTCCTATCAGAAGGCCCTCGTACTCTGACTCATTGTTGGAGGATTTAAAATTAAACCTCAGAGCATACTCAATGTCAGTACCATCTAGGTTCGACACACTCAAACCTGCTCCGCTTCCAACCTCGCATAAAGATTCATTAATAAACAAGTTCCACACAGTACCATCTTTAGAAAAATTACCCTCTTCCAAGGTCCCAATCTTGAAGATATATCTCTCTTCCTCATTCTCAGACACCTTACTCTTTATTGTACTCATCTCGGCCTCAGTCGGGGAGAGACATACTCTTCTTTCTGGCTCACAATCTAGAGTCTCAATCTCTTCTGCGTCAGCCTCGTCCTATATGAACTTTGTTATGAAATCAGCTAAAGCCTGCCCCTCAATGGTCGTTCTTGGCAGGTAGATGATATCAAACTCCCCCAACACAATTCCCCAAGCCATTAACTTTTTTTATTCCTCAGGTTTATGGATGACATGTCTGAGAGGAGAGTCTGCACTTATTGATATGCGAGAATATTAGGCCATAGACATATCCGAGTTGAACATATTAGATTGCCTATGACCAGACCACACTTCAAAAGGGGCCTTGTCATAGATATGTCCTAATCAAGACATTGTGTGATCTAGGAAACTAATGTTTTCACATGATCAAGTCAACAAGGTCTGACCTAAATGACTAGTAAGATGGATAAAGCAATGGCAAATCCAAAAATAGACAATCATGTCACTAGCCATAGCTAAAAGACTTCGCAAGTTGATAGGGGAACCTTAAGTTTTCACTTATAACAACCCTATCAGTACAACTCAAGTTTTTCCAACTCGTATCTACTAAGTCAGGTCAAGCTAAAAAGATCTTCCCAAAAGACCTTAAGACTAAGAATACTTGCATGCCTATTCTAATTTTAAAAGGCTAATAATCATGTCAGGTCGATAATATCTGACCACACGACCATATGACTAAAAATACTAGTAGGTTGATAAGATCCGACCACATTAACTCTATGAAAAGTATTTTACATACACCTAAAAATAATCGATTATAGGTGGGGACTAATAGATTAGCCGAGCAAAATAACTTTGGCATAGAATCAAGAAAATTGAGCAAAATAACATAAACAAAGACTAACAAAGAAGAATGGAATTTTTTTTTCATTCAAATAAGACATCCATTCAAGTTAAATTATTAGAAGCCGATATGATTGCTCAAAATTACAAGTCGTGATTGTTCCAAAAATTATAATTAGTAAAATATAGATAAAATTATATAGGAAGGTAGAAGAACTTAGGCAGTAAAAGGATCTTGGGAAATATTTCCACAAACTTCCTTGATTATTGGAGCATCTGGGGGATCCTCTTAAAGATTTTATTGGATGTTATTAGGGGTAATGGGATGAGTCGGCTCAGTGGAAGTAGCCTTCTTAGTCTGTTCAGCAGTCTGATCATCAAAATTCTATTCGTCCACCTTCATGTCAGCCTCATCGTTAGCTAAGGCACTGGACTCATCATCATCCCCTTCCTATTATATGGAAACCTCAACGATGTTTAGGTAATGTTTCATCACCCTTTTCTTCAGATCATCACATCCTTCAGAGAAAAAAGTTATTATATAAATAGTAAAGTCAGGGGAAGCCTTATACTTCTAAATGGAACTCTCCTCTACTTTTTTCAAGTGTTTTATTGGTCTTAGCCAATGCCTCCTCCAAGCTTTGGATTTTAGTGGCATCAGTGCTTGCATACTCTTTTAGCTTCCTATTTTCATTCTCAGCCACATTAAGACCCAGGGTCTTCTATACTAAATGGTCATCCTTCTCCTTTAGCTTAACATAGGTTTCTTTTAACTCATCTATAGCCTTGGTGGCCTCTTCCTGTAGCTTGATCACCTCCCGGATCTAAGTATTGTACTTCATACAGAGCTCTTAGTTTGAATTATTTTCCAAATTATAAGCTCGAATACTTGTAAAAGCTTTCTCCCATAGAACAGTATAAGTCAGGCCACTTCAAAAAAGAAAAGACAATAAAGGTAGAGAACAATAAAAAGCCCAGTTAGACAAACAAGGTATTGCGAACTTACCAAAAATGCCTTATGATGGGCAACAGTTTACAAAGTGTCAAAATCTAGTCCCCTAAAAAACTAAAAATCAGTATTGTTTTCGTGATACCTAACAACATCTAAAGAGTTAGTTATATGATGGAAGATGGAATCCTTATCCTTCTTCAATATCTTAAAAGTTATTGGATTCTTAGGGTCAAACTTGAACTCTTCTACCACAGGATAATGGGAGGATAATCCAATTTCCCTTATCAAGTGATGAGCAGATTTCTCATATATCCTCACATGCACCAAGTTAGGTCTTGTCATCCTCTGCTCTTCGATCCATTAGTGTTTTGGATAGTGTTGGGTAGTATGACCCCCTATTGTCCTTTTATTACCAGCTTTCGACGGATCAGTGGTGCCAGTTTGATTTGTAATGGATTTTCCTTTCTCCTTGGCATTAACATCAGCCTTGTTTTTAGCTTCTTCATCGGCCTTGTTCTTGGCCTCAGCATATAACTACTTTTTAGCTTTGTCCTTGGATTGAGCTTTATTTTTTTCCCCAGTATCATCTTTTTTCTTCGTATCTTTCTCAACCTTTTTCTGGCAAATAAGATCGAGGGAATTATGGTCAGTTTTCCTGGGAGCCATCTGTGACAACCCTGATTTTTATATCTAATTCGATTAGCTACGCCCAATTAAATTAAAGCTGAGCGTCAATATGTTGGCATTAGAAACAAAATTTAAATAAATGCAGTAAAGTAAACATGTACACTCTCATATGTGTAACCAAATCATATAGTAACAACTATAACAAGTGAAACCAACTCATAACTATTAACTGCAATAGTCCATCAGTAATCTCAAGCTGAAAATATAAAATGCCAATACTTGCGGCCCAACACAAAACGGGAAAGAATAATACAACAATTCTCTCAAATACCAAGTATAAACAACGTGATATTAATCTCTGATACCACCCTCAAGAAAAGGGAAACAATCAACATAAATTAAAATAGAATAACTCCACAACTACAAGAATCCTAAGATTGATATGATCTCATCAAGCTCCATAGTCTATTGTCCATCGGGACGAGGACCTGTCATATATTATATATATAGGAGAGGAGCAAGAAGCAAGATAGACGAACGTCAAAGCAAGAAAACAAGCTATAAGATTATAAGATGTACTTATAATGAAAGCACACTAGTCATTACTCATCTCCAGTAATTAAGTTTTTCAATTACCCAACCAATATTCCTATGTCATGACTACCCAATCCAAACTCGAGTAACGTGTAGTCTCATATCGTATCATGATTAATCATTATTAATCTCATTTCAGTATTTAACGTATCAAAATATTTCCTTCAAGTATAATATCAAATGCATCGATTCGGGATATTATTTTAAGACACAAGAATAATATCTCACACAACAAGTCATATCAGGTCACTATCGTTACCTGGGGGAACAAGTCGTAACACTAGGCCTACACACGAATATTCCCCAATATTACGTGGCAAGGGAAATCATACTAAGTCCTAAATCACATGGCGTTTCAAGGTCTTTCTATTCGACCTGCATCACAATCATGTGTCCGGTTCCGGTGGTTTATCTCTGACACGGCACTCGAACGGAACCTAACCGGATCAATCACAAAAATTCGCATTCAACATGTGCCTACGTCAACCGTAGGACTAGTCTAGTTTATACTCGATAATATACATGTAAAACAATTTCACGCTCATGTATATATACAATCGTGTGAAGTCTCTTACTCGAGTTATACAAATGTCATTATTTATAATATAACATAATTTAGATCATTAATTTACTAATTCAACATCAAATCATTTCAAGGTTATATATCCCTAATAACCATAAGTATGTGATCAAGTTAGGATATTAGGCACAATACCACAATTATCTTACTAACGACATGAAAAATATTATCACTCATATTTCACCAACATGCTGCCCAGAATTTAAAATGCAGATTCGAGGCTCTTCCGATCCGTTTTTGGAAAAACTTAAAACTACAAAGTTGTTCGGAACGTGATTTTCTATAAAGTCACACGAGCACGTTTCCATAGATTTCATAAAACAAACCCTAAACTAAAATATAGTAATCTCCCCTATTTTCGACAACATTCTGCCCAGAATTTTAAAATGCTTATTTAAAGCATTTTATCACTCCTATTTAACGACATGAAAAATATTATCACTCCTATTTCAACAACATGCTGCCCAGAATTTAAAATGCAGATTCGAAGCTCTTCCGATCCGTTTTTGGGAAAACTTAAAACTACAAAGTTGTTCGGAACGTGATTTTATACAAGGACACGCGAGCACGCTATTGTAGCCTGCCTTAAATAGACCGAAAACTAACATATACAGTTCAGACCTGCTCACGACAACTTTATGTGCAGAATTTTAAAACGCCGATTTGAGACTTTTTCGATCCGTTTTCGAAAAAACTTAAAACTACAAAGTTGTTCAGAATATGATTTTCTACTGGGCATTGCAAACGGAACGTCCATTTTCGGAACCAAAACAGCTCAAAACAGTTTTTAATATGATGATTTACTTAATTTCAGATATTTCTAAAATTCAAGAGGTTGTTCTACATCTCAATCCCTTTAATGATGTTATTGCATTTGAATCTACATGGATGATGATCTTAATACATTGCATATCATTTTTAACATCAATTTCATATTAATTTAGGGATCCAAATACATGTTCATGTGAAATTTCATTATAGATACATAATATACACATATAGGTTATTAACTTGCCTTGGATTGTATGGAGAAGTTGAATCTTCTTGAAATCCTCTTAGCTTTCTTCTCTTCTTACTATCTCTCTCTACAAACCCTAGCCCCCTTTGTGAAATGATAAAATGAAGACTTCTTCTCTTCTTTTCTATTTATACCTAGGGTTAGTTTATTTACAAAAATGCCATTGCCCCAAATTTAACCCTCTCGATTCTTTTACGCGTTAATTCGCATCTAATATTTAAGTCGCACATTCGTATCTTAATGAATTCATTTTAACTTTTCATTTCCAAATATTTTGAATATATATACTGACATAGTGTCATTTCCAAACATTTCGAATATATACACTGGAATAGTTTTTTTTTTCCAATTCAATCAAAAATGTGAGGTATTACATTCTCCCCCTCTACGAACGGGATTTCGTCCTCGAAATCCAAATTAAAACAAATCAATTCAAGTCAAGTAAGGCAGTTTCGCACGTACCTTCCATGAAGAGATATGGGTGACTAATTTGCAAGTCATCCTCTCTCTCCCAAGTGGCCTCAGACTCATCATGATTACTCCACATAACACGAACAAGAGGAATAACTTTTGACCTCAACTGCTGCTCACGACAATCTCAGATTCTGACCGGCCTCTCCTCATAGCTCCCATTGGGCTACAACTCAACCCCATCTAACTCTATGTGTAGGTGTGAGTCCTCGGGACATAAGAACTTCCTCAACATGGATACATAAAAAATATCGTGTACCCGCTGGAGCTGGTGTGGTAGGGCTAAACGGTAGGCAACTGATTCCACCCTACCCAACACTGTAAACGAACCCATGTATCGCGCTTAAAGCTTCCTTTTGGCACCAAAATGAACAACTCCTCTCATGGGTGAGACCCTCAACAGCACGTGGTCCCCAACAGCAAACTCTAACTTGCTCTGACTTATGTTAACATAAGTCTTTTGACGATCTTGCAAGGTCTTCATCCGTGCACGAATCAAGTCAACCTTCTCCGAGGTCTCCCTAACAATATTCGGACCCAGCATTCGGTGCTCTCCGAACTCCAACCATTATGTAGGGGATCGACAAGGCTTGTCATAAAAATCCTCATATGGTTCTATGGCAATAGTTTGTCTTATAACTATTATTGTATGAGGACTCCACCAGTGGTAAATGTGTATCCCAACCACCTTTAAAGTCCAACACACAAAATCATAGCATGTCCTCCAAAATTTGGTTTACCCGCTCCGTCTGACCATCAAACTGAGGGTGGAACGCAATACTTAAACTCAACTGAACTCCCATCGCCTCTTGAAGACCACCCCAAAAGTGCGAGATGTGGACACTGCCACGGTCAGACACGATATCACGTGGTACCCCATGCAGCTTCACAATCTCGTTAATAAAAATCATGGAATACTGTGCTACCGTATAATCCGTCATCATTAGAAGTAAAGATCCACCTTTCCAGTCTGTCGATGATGACCCAAATCGAATCATGATCGCGCGGCGATCTTGGCAACCCAATAATGAAATCCATGGAGATACTTTCACATTTCTAACTGTACAACCGAAGTCTCACCAAAAAGCCTAGCATCACTGAACTACTAAGCTGATCCAGAAATCAATACCCCCAAGTCCATACTTGCTAAGTTTCATGCATGGAGTGTCTCGCAAGCGAAATCCAAACAAGGAACCCCTCTGATACACTACTGTCAGCTTGTCGAGATAAGGAATTTGTCAACTCAAGACCCCTAGTGGTACAAGAATCATCTAACTCCAAAAAAACACGTATCTCTAGACTCAACGGTTCATCACACAACAAATAATCCAACTTCCTCTATTCAATACAGATGCCACTATTCATTAATCATACCTCGATACTCAACTCATAATCGACTAACAGATGGTACTGAAAGCTCAAAAGCCAACTCTACTCCGAGTTGTCAATAACACTTGCCTTGCACTTATATTGGTGGTGAGTTAACCGATATGGCAACCCTTAGGATCCACTAAGGTTGCACATGTTCATAATCATACAACTTCTATGCATGTGCGAATATTGTTCCATATTTCCAAGTCTAGACTTAGGTAAATAATATCAACAAGGTTCATACTCTCTCGAACAAGACAACATCGACAAAGTTGCGTTCTCGGTGGTCAACGATCCCTCATATAAAGGTTTCGAACTAACCCAAGATGCAATATTCCCCCTTGCACACCCGCACTTCTCACGGTTTGGTATCTCCAACCCAAGGTTATAGACCCTCGCTAGATTCGACATACCTCTCTTTTGTTAAAAACACGTATGGGAATTCAACCTATCCCATAGGATTTTCCTTGGACTGTGAGTATATTAGAATTTTCTCACCGAACATAAAATGAAATTGGTTCTTCAAACCACGAATAAGGCTTGTACATTTTCCAAGCAACGAGGTAAGATAAAAAATTCCCACTTATCCTACCAAATCAGAATATAGGATTTGGCACACTCACCATCCGAATATTCATCTTCCAGCACGCCAACGCTACCTGATCTTTATGAAGAACGGTGTGCTATCCAATATGTCAAAGGTCGTAAATATAAGGTAGCGGGTACCTTCACGTATCGTGACCCCAATTAACACTCAGTACTCCACACATAACTCACGTAAAAATTAAATATCTTATGAACCCATTTGTGGGTGTTTGCCCAAGAGTACACACCTTCCTTACAAAACTTCTCAACAACGGTCGAAACACTCTCTTGTTGTCCCCCTAGAGTGGAGGTTATCTCAACCATTTCAATGAATGGTCCAACATTTGGAATCCTAAAATGTCTCAATCCTTGCCATTAATGATTACACTCAGTTGGTAACACTATCATCAGTCAACCGAAAACTGATCGAGCTACACACGACTCTACCATTATCAAAAGACCATCAAGACCATTCTATGACTATTCACTAGTCTAGACATCACCAAAATCGAACATCTTACACTTGATTTCGGAACGCGTCTTTAATCACACATGATCTAAGTAAACATCATGTCACTAACTACTCACTCGTGCTCTAATTCACATTAATACATAATGAGGGCTACAACATAGCCACATTACCATATCTGATGGATTCAAAATCAAGCACCACCATTATCAAGGTGCAAAAAATTAGTCCCCCCAATCACTGGGTGATAACATAAAACCTAACTCATGGATATATCACCAACTAAAGCGATCACACTCGCATAAAATGAAACGCATATTGAACACTCCCTCATGATGTTCTCACTCGACAACTCGTCCCTTAGAGATTCGCTACTCATCGTAGGGTTCACAACTGGTAACTCCAGCTCAAGTCCATCCCTTATCACACCCATATTCACGTTCCTCTCTCGATAGCTTTTAACAAATATACCGGCGCTACAAATCAAGATAACCACATCTTATCAAATACCAATTCTAATCTGGGGATTTACAAGAACACTGAACTCCATTCATTGCCAAATACGAAAAGAAAACTACCTAAAAAAAATTCTCGACTTCTCTAATGTCAATCCTCGTATGACCTTGTGATACGGACTTCCTCATCCCTAGTGTCCATGGTTAAGACATCGCAACATTATTAATACATTCTCATGAACTTGTTCGTGATAACTCGCCGAAACATTCCACTTTGAACATGTGAGTATCCAACCCACTAAAATATCTTGTGCATGACCGAACACACACCTAATTGGCCTTAAGTTTATTCCATTACAGATTTTATCCGATCAGAACACTATGGAACCACTCTATCACCCCAATACGACATTTATCTCTTGTGTGGACAACGTGTAGGTTTACATGCCTACCAAACTTCCCTGATACCAACACAATATTTCATGGATAATCACTTATCCATTCTAGATTCAGACTCATGAATCTCTCATTATACATCATCAAACGGATGAATCTAGTCCGTGCTTTTCACAAGTACGATGACACTCTTGCGTACACCAAAATTGGACCCCTCAGGTAATCTTTTGACGGGGTGGGACATACACCGATTTGGAGTAGTCCTCTCTCAAATCATAACCCTTACTTTACATGTTCATGAGTGATAATATACTCTTATTATCACAAGACTTACTTCGTTAACCATTCATGTATTGACATATCATCAAATGCCTCAACAGTGGAACATGATGTTTTCTTCTTAGGAAAATGTCACAACAACAACTGGACCACATAATTTTAAGGTATGCCATATCTAAAGCTCTACCCTTTCACATTGGAAACAACTTCAGACAACTACACGTGCAAGTGGTACCAACAACTCAGTGGTACTACAGGGTGGGCTATAACTTATACCAACTTCTTTACAGCCATAAGAGCGACAATATTCAAAGTTGATAATGCACAGCAAATATACGGGTGTTTCCTCCCCCCTAAAGCATTAAAAGTCAACTCAATCATTAAGTTCAACATAGGTTTTCTTGCCTACTATTGGGAGATGAAACTACGATAGTTGCACGTGAATCGCGGTCTCGAAAAATTCTTGGACCCTATGCCCTCCCAGAGTCCACATCTCATCAAATGACTATCTTCAAAGATAGTAAGTGAACAAGTATCCAAAAAAAATTATTCAAGTGGATCACTAGTCATAATTACAACAAGTACTCATACACAGACCTCACGCGTACCATCCTATGGTCGATCGAAGATTCACCTCATGCGTGGGACGTCTCACGAATGAAATCCAAATAAGGAACCCTCCCTATACACTAGGCTAGCTACGAATCGCCCATCAAAATCGCAGTGTGAAGATCTTCCAAGTCATTGAATACAATACCTAATCGTAAGGCTTTACGTATCAAGGAAACGATGCGCGAAAAACGTAACGGACGCCCTCAGATCCCTAAAGGCTCTAAAATCGTGCTCTGATACCAACTGTGACAACCCTGTTTTTTATATCTAATTCGGTTAGCAACGTCCAATTAAATTAAAGCGGAGCGTCAATATGTTGGCATTAGAAACAAAATTTAAATAAATGCAGTAAAGTAAACATGTACACTCTCATATGTGTAACCAAATCATATAGCAACAACTATAACAAGTGAAACCAACTCATAACTATTAACTGCAATAGTCCATCAATAATCTCAAACTGAAAATATAAAATGCCAATACTTGCGTCCCAACACAAAATGGAAAAGAATAATACAATAATTCTCTCAAGTACCAAGTATAAACAACGTGATATTAATCTCTGATACCACCCTCAAGAAAAGGGAAACAAGCAACATAAATTAAAATAGAATAACTCCACAGCTACAGGAATCCTAAGATTGATATGATCTCATCAAGCTCCATAGTCTATTGTCCATCGGGACGAGGACCTGTCATATATTATATATATAGGAGAGGCGCAAGAAGCAAGATAGACGAACGTCAAAGCAAGAAAATAAGCTATAAGATTATAAGATGTACTTATAATGAAAGCACACTAGTCATTACTCGTCTCCAGTAATTAAGTTGTTCAATTACCCAACCAATGTTCCTATGTCGTGACTACCCAATCCAAACTCGAGTAACGTGTAGTCTCATATCGTATCATGATTAATCATTATTAATCTCATTTCAGTATTTAATGTATCAAAATATTTCCTTCAAGTATAATATCAAATGCATCGATTCGGAATATTATTTTAAGACACAAGCATAATATCTCACACAACAAGTCATATCAGGTCACTATCCTTACCCGGGGGAACAAGTCGTAACACTAGGCCTACACAAGAATATTCCCCAATATTACGTGGCAAGGGCAATCATACTAAGTCCTAAATCACATGGCGTTTCAAGGTCTTTCTATCCGACCCGCATTACAACCATGTGTCCGGTTCCGGTAGTTTATCTCCGACACGGCACTCGAACGGAACCTAACCGGATCAATCACAAAAATTCGCATTCAACATGTGCTTACGTCGACCGGAGGACTAGTCTAGTTTATACTCGACAATATACATGTAAAACAATTTCACACTCATGTATATATATAATCGTGTCAAGTCTCTTACTCGAGTTATACAAATGTCATTATTTATAATATAACAAAATTTAGATCATTAATTTACTAATTCAACATCAAATCATTTCAAGGTTATATATCCCTAATAACCATAAGTATGTGATCAAGTTAGGATATTAGGCACAACACCACAATTATCTTACTAACGACATGAAAAATATTATCACTCCTATTTCAACAACATGCTGCCCAGAATTTAAAATGCAGATTCGAGGCTCTTCCGATCCATTTTTGGAAAAACTTAAAACTACAAAGTTGTTCGGAATGTGATTTTCTATAAGGACACGCAATCACGTTTCCATAGACTGCATAAAATAGACCCGAAACTAAGATATAATAATCGCCCCTGTTTTCAACAACATTCTGCCCAGAATTTTAAAATGCTTATTTAAGGCTTTTTCGATCCGTTTTTTGGGAAAACTTAAAACTAAAAAGTTGTTCGGAACGTGATTTTATACAAGGACGGGTGAGCACTCTATCGTAGCCTACTTAAAATAGACCCGAAACTAACATATACAGTTCGGACCTGCTCATAACAACTTTCTGCGCAGAATTTTAAAACGCCGATTTGAGACTTTTTCGATCCGTTTTCGGAAAAACTTAAAACTAAAAAGTTGTTCAGAATATGATTTTCTACTGGGCATCGCAGACGGAACATCTATTTTCGGAACCAAAACAGCTCAAAATAGTTTTTAATATGATGATTTACTTAATTTCAGAGATTTCTAAAATTCAAGAGGTTGTTCTACATCTCAATCCCTTTAATGATGTTATTGCATTTGAATCTACATGGATGATGATCCTAATACCTTGCATATCATTTTTAACATCAATTTCATATTAATTTAGGGATCCAGATACATGTTCATGTGAAATTTCATTATAGATACATAATATACACATATAGGTTATTAACTTGCCTTGGATTGTATGGAGAAGTTGAATCTTCTTGAAATCCTCTTAGCTTTCTTCTCTTCTTACTATCTCTCTCTACAAACCCTAGCCCCCTTTGTGAAATGATAAAATGAAGACTTCTTCTCTTCTTTTCTATTTATACCTAGGGTTAGTTTATTTACAAAAATGCCATTGCCCCAAATTTAACCCTCTCGATTCTTTTACGCGTTAATTCGCTTCTAATATTTAAGTCGCACATTCGTATCTTAATGAATTCATTTTAACTTTTCATTTCCAATTATTTTGAATATATATACTGACATAGTTTCATTTCCAAAATTTCGAATATATACACTGGAATAGTTTTTTTATTCAATTCAATCAAAAATGCGGGGTATTACACCATCCCAGCAAAAAATTCAAAAATGAAAATGTAAGGATGATAGGGTAGTAATTTCACAGGAAACTCAAACAGTGAATAAAATAACTATGCAAGGATAACCTAACACTTAAAGAAAATTCTCTTACATTCCTTGACCTCATGTTCAACCTCTTCATTAGCAGTAGTAAGTACTTGAACTGTCGCTTTAGTTTGAGTCGACCCTGGGTGTGTGTAATACCTAATATTTGTGAACTTATTCAAGTTTAAGATATCCTATAAGGTAGGAGGGTCATCCACGCAGACTTTAATGACCAAAATCTCTAGAGTTTTGGACATCTTGGGAGCCTTCTTCTTTAAAAAAGAGAAAATAGAAGTTATAACACAATTTTGTCAAGGGAAAAAAATAAAACTGAGAGGAAATTTATATACCAATATGGTTCGTCCCACTCCATTCACGAGGAACCCTGTCAGTTTTGTCCCTCTCATTTGGGCCAAACTCCCAGTTATCCTTCAAAAATACAAATTTGATTTTCCTATTGTGGTTGCTCATTTAGGCCACCTTCACTAATTTTTGGTGAGATTTCTAGGGTAGAAATAATGGTACTTCGGGGCCTTATCATTTTCCTTTACTCCATAAATGAACCCAAAAATATCCTCGGTGATATCATACCCAAAATGTTGCCTGCGATATACCATTTCCCTAAGGATCGTCATATAAGCATTTGGAGGAATTGAGTTGGAGCCACACCATATCCTATCAAGATTAACCTAATGATGGGTTGTAGAGGAAGGCAAACATTGACCTTCAAAGCCTGGAAAGGGAAGTAAATATCATTGGATGAATTTCGATCATAGGCACTCTCATCGGGACCTAGCAAACTACATTTTACACTAATGGGGATAACGTAAAATTCTTCCAAGTCCACCAACTCATGCTCAGTAATATCACAAGCATGATATTCGGCCTCAATGTTCACAGCATATTACAATCTACTAAATATAATTTTTGCATCAATAGGACAATAACATATCAAGTGGAAGATCAAGATAAAGAGACAAACATGGCATCTTCAGTAGATGTCCCAAGGTCAACCATGGACATCTCAGAGGCCTTATTTGCATCATTTCTACCACTAGACTACCAGTTGTCACCTTCAAAGCTCATGGAACCTAGGATTCAAACCTATTATACTGTACACTTAGAGGTTAAAGAGCTTACCGAATAGAAAACATAACATAGGAAGTGAAATTGGGATGAGCTGGATCGTCTTTAGATCGAATGATTTGTAAAGGAATCGGCCTCCTAGACTTAAAAGAACTAGGACAAACCTCATTTAACTCCATAATTTTCTCTAATATCCTCTCAACCCACAAGGATTCACTAAAAAAAGGGTAGATTTTGACAAGTAAAAAAAAATGGGGTTGAATTGCTTTTGGAAGCAAAGGATTTGGAAAACAACCAGAAAAACCAAAAAAATCCTAAAATCTAAGAAATGATAGGCCAACCAACTCAGTAGCCACCTAAATCCACAAATCCACCAACCAAAAACCAAATCAACAAAAACAACAAAATGTAATAAATCATAACCAGAAAACAGAGAAGTTTTAGGGAAACCCTAAGAAAGCTCCAAATGATGAAGAACAAGACTAAAATTACCACTAAATAATCTGAAAATGGTAGGATCAAGAAACACTTACCGGTGGCAAGTATCTCAAGTAAAGAGACTGAAATGGTGGGAAGTAGCGAAATGATAGCCAAAAAAGTAAGGAATTTGAATGCAAGGGTATCTCTCTCTCTCTCTCTCTCTCTCTCTAAGATGGCATGTGGAAGATTGGTTTAGTGAATAAATGACTTTAGAGGGGCGATTTATACTTTTTTGGTGGTAATGAATACCTTTATAAAAATAAGCGGACATCTTACCTTGACAAAACAACAAATGCTTTGAATTTGAGCGCACACTACCCTAGGCACGCATGCATTAAAGTTGCCTTCCGCCACTTCCAGCGTTTAATGCATGGAAGCCTCCAGCCTAAATAGTATTCTCAAAATTTGCAAGTCAATGTGCTCGGAAACAGATGAGTCAAGGACCTCCTGTGTCGAAAAAAATCTGAGTCGATGACATCATGCAGTTAAAACTTCACTCACTCAATTCACCTAGCACTTACCTGGAAGATGGAACACTTCATAGAACCTACTACGAGCTATAATCATGAGCAAAGTCTGGAGTTCTTGTATTATATCATACATATGGGATGGCTTGTGGACCCATTATAAGAGGACACCTAGACTAGAATGAGTTTGGCTTCATACAGTAATCAGGTTGGTCCACATAAGACATCGAATCGACATTTAATAGAGCAGTTAACTCCATCATTTACACTGTTAGTTAATTCTGTTACAACAAGCATGTATTGTGTGATTGGATGACGTCATCAATCTTTTTAGGCATATGAATATGGGGAAAGATATGAAAATATCTTCCCCCATGTGCCATTAACTAACTTATGATTGTTCTTTCACTAAGTACGTAAAGCATGTACTCTAACCTATAAAGGTGAGCCACGTGGCACTCTCTTTTCTCTCTCCTCTAACAACCTATAAATAATACACACCGCCCATATTTAGGGAGATCTGAGATCATTTTTCTTACTATTATGTTGTCCAATTTTAGAGAAAACTTGAGAACTTTGCTATTATGTATTTGTTTATGGTTTTTGCCCAGTAAATCAATATAATCTACACTTGACTTGTGAATGTAGGTACCATTTTTGGGTTGAACCATTTAAATCTGGTTTTATTTCTCTTTATCCCATCTCTATACTATTTTCTCTTGTTTGTATTTTAGTAATTAGATATCTTATGTGTTATTTACTGATAATTAGTAAATATTATCTAAAATAATTAGTGTACTAATTTTAGGCGATAACTACCATCTTCCCACTTAATTAAATCAAGTTTTGGGCTTTTTTTATGCAAGTCACTAGTCTACTTTTCTCCTTTTATATATGCATTTGTTAATTTAACCTAGACCTTAAATTTAGGATTAAAATTCATTAGAAATCCTTAGGTTTTTTAGATTTATATGATGTGACCCTAATTTACTGGTTTAACGATGAAATATGTGTAAATTGTAATTTATCCCAATTTGAATTAGGAAATTATGAGATCTAGCCATGAATGAGTAAAATTGCATATTAAGATTTGGGGTTTATGATAATTATGATCAATTTAATTTATGTTAAACAAGTAAAATTTAATCAGAGGTTATTTTGTATTATAAATGTCTGTGTTATATATGGTTGTATGTTTAGCTTCATGAGTAGTACCATTGAATATATGTTTAATAAATGTTAATTCAAGCATGTCAAGTAATAATTAGATTTTAATTCCTTATATGTTTGCATGAACATTGAATAAACCCATGTTTATAATCGTTAATTATGATTAGAATCCCTTTAATTGAATTATGTCCTTGGAAGTTAGGAATTTAACCTAATTGTATATGAAACTATTTTGAGCCCTTATTAATTTCTTTATGCATTGGAAATGTAATAATTGAGTAGATGGAGTATGGGATACACATTTGTTGGCTTGTTGGTTTGTGGTTGTTGTCGATTTATGATGGATGGATATAATTGAATATGAAAGTTGGTTGTTTAATTTTCTTAAACCCTTAATTTAAATTATATTAATGAATCCTTAACTAATTATAATGTCTTAGTGACTATCATATATAAATGGACGTGTATCATAGGTTTCTTATATGCATTTAATTTATGAGATATCACATGCACGACTTTAGGGATGGGTGGGAATGATGACCTTTAAATCCTTAACTACCATATCTCTTTTATTTTATATTTAAACATATGAGTAGTCCCTTATTATATATATTATTTTAAGCGTTTTGAGAATTCCTTTAGTCTATAATGAAATGACGTAAAGTTTGGTTTAGGTATATAATTATAATAACTCAAAGGGTGGGGTTAATGGAAAGTAATAATATAATGATAAGTGATGAGTTAAATGTGAAACATGGAAGGTTAATGATGTAATAATGTTACGGACTTTCAAAAGAGATAAATTATGAATGAGGATTATGGGTGTGTGCCGAGATAGAACGCTCTTATATGAGAATGGTTGGGGAGAACAGTTTTATGTAGATGTCTTGCCATATGTTCCTTGTCCGGACCACTTTATAACGAGATGGTGTCTATCGACGTGACGGTATATGGATAGGATAGTACGTACATTAAATGGTATATGGATTTTGTTGCATCAGATAATTTAATTGTGCATATAGTTTCATCCATGCAAATACCAGGTGGCATCTGGTTGTGTGATGGGTTTTATATGTGCATCACACGTTTTTGTGCATATTTCTGTCCATTTGAATAATAGGTGGTGATGTCATACATGACAGTTTAATATGTGCCTACCATATGTTCATAAGATGGTAGGGGAGAAGGGGCCCATTTTGGTTACGGTGTAATTAATTAAGAGATTAAATAATTATTGAAACTAATGAGATAATTAGAATGAAGTGTTAGGTTTTGTGATATATGTATGGTTATCTTAGTAGGCTAGATAATTGTGTGTGTGTGTGTGTGTGTGTGTGTGTGTGTGTGTGTGTGTCTATATATATATATATATATATATATATATATATATATATATATATATATATATATATATATATATATATATATTGAGTTGTGTATATTTAATGACTTGTTGAGTTTTGACCTATTTTATATGTGGTAACCTTTCAGGTGCTACGGATAGTTCTCACGCATAGACTCTCTCCATCTAGCACATATCTTCCACTATATCCTCTCCAATCATCATCATCATCATGGATTGATGAAGGTACACCTCCTTGATAGAAAATATTTTATATTTCAGTCGTGTGAGTTATGTATTTTAGATTTAGTTGGCATATATTATTGAGACATGACTTTGGCATCTATTATTGAGATAGGACCTTGGCATGTATATTTCATTGGGGATGAGTTTTAGTTTTGGACTTTGTATTAGCATGTATTTGAAGCTGGTACAGTTGTATAGATATTCCTTACTCTATTTTAGATGATGATTCATCTTATGAATTTTATATTTGAGGTTTATCATATCACATTCATATACCATCACATGTTTTATTTGTTTCCTTTCATGCTAGGAATTATATTTAAATTATTTTTAAAGTTGTATACCTTAGGGTTAGGAATTTATCAACCCTAATCTTAAAATATACAGGTTGTTACACGAGGGCATAAGTATATCTCTTTATTAGTTATCCTAAATGTTCTAAAGGTGGTTTATTTAATATTTCTAAGCACAAGATGGTCCGTGATGGTATCAAAGTATGGTTCTTGAAAGAGTGTTATATAATGAACCACGTGCCCAAGGGAAAGCTAGAGTAATAAAAAAATTTATAATGGAATATCATGTTATTAATTTTGTTAGACCACCCAAACAGGAAGAAATACAACTTGATATCGATATTACATAACCTAACATAGAAAGGTGTGTGTGTGTGTGTGTATTGATGTTAATATAATGCGGATACCTTATGTTTATTTTCTTACTAAATTTAAATTTAGGAAATATACGAGACGACTTGTGCATATGACATGACTTGTGACCAATTTGAGGTCATTTTGTAATTTTTAGAAGGGTCATTTAGGTTTTAGCATAGTAAGAATTTTCGATTTTAGACTTTAGTAAATGCCTCAAATGCCGAGTGTGATATTGATTCAAATCAACTCGCAAAATTCCAATTGCAAACTTATTTAATTAGTGTCAATTTTAGAATCAAATTAATTCAGCCCACAAACTCAAATATCTATGTGCGTTCATGTGTCAAACCAACATAAATAAAATATGCGACACCGAATTTAGGAAAAATCCCCTCAGGGCAAAACCTTTTTAGTTCACTATAATTGTAAATCACAACTTACACGGTTACAATGAAATATAGTTGTCTGACACACAAATACTCACAAGCGTCAGTCGGCGTTGTCAGCAATGAATTACGAGCAGCAATCCATAAGAACCACAGTCCTACTTCAGCAAAGATCCACAAGCAGTGAACCTCAATGACACACTTCCATATGATGTAGAAAATACTTCCACAAAAATGTGAACACCAGTAAGATTGTGTTCTAGGGTTCCAAAAGATTCACAAATGTATATGGGAATTTTGGTGAATCAAAACTAAGTTTTTGGACTAAAAAAATATGAAGACTTGTTGAATATGGACTCTAAAAAACGTCTCTCAAAGTCTTAAACAAATACACCACTGAAATATGTATATATAGCATTTTAGAAAATTTGAGGCGGTAGATTTTTCTGAGATCGTTGGACCGGTCCGAAAATGGTCATCAGATCGGTTCGGCAACTGGATTGGTTCGTTTTTGTACATTAGCGGGTCGGTCCAGTCTGTGGGCTTTCTTTGTATAAAAATGCTAGTCGGATCGGTTCATTTTCTTCTTTTAACGGATCGATCCAGTAGTTAAAAAAAACATTTCTTCTCCTTTTTTTGTTTTAAAATACTTGCTTCGGTTTTATAAAAACATTTTAGTAAAAATGTCCCAATACTAAAATGAAACTTTTAAATAACTTTTAACCCAACCTTACCAAAGTTATCTTGTCGAGGCTTTGTTGACGATTTCTTGACGTTAGGATCCATCTTGATGCGTGTATGCTCTTGAACATTCCTTCGACGATTGTAGCGGTATACAACATACTAACATGTAAGAGGACATGAGAAAAATGTCCTTACAACTTTAATACATTTTAATTTGAATATTAGACTTTGCCCAAAGTTGTTAGAAAAACTGTTGAGTTCAACACCCACATGGATTTTAAATTACAAATAATTAAAAAAACCAAAATTAATTTGGAATTAAAATAAAATGAAAACCCCCCAAAAAATATAAAACCAAAACCTTCCCACAACCTCACTTCCACCATCCTTAGCACCCACCCACCAACTCTCTCTCTCTTCCCCCCCCCCCCCCTCCCCACCTCTTCCTCTATATGTATCAATATATTTATCTATATGTATCAGGTGAAAGTAGATCTATAATAATTAGAAAATTGGATAGATGGGAAGGTGGAAAACTTCAAGGCAAATCCTGTTGCAAAAAGGTTTACTTGGAAAGTGTCGGAGAGGCTTAACGATACACTTCAAGGTCTGACGGGACCTGGGACACTTTACATGCTCTTTCGAGGAAGCTCACTCAGGTATTCTTTGAAGGAATTAGTTTGGAGAATATAGAAAAAGGCATCACTAAGATATTTAACTTAACCATTCTAAATACACCAAGTAAAGCACCAAGACATCCTGAATGAGCATCATTCGAACAGCCTTATCAGGTATTCTCAACCACACACACTTTTAGCACCAAATATCATATCTTTCATAAGTCGGATGACCCATCGATATTTCGTTCATCATTTAATTCTCTTAACATGTTAGGTATTCTATAGTGGCAAATCATTCAATGCCACTATGTTGTCCTTTTAAGCCTTTTGTCCTATAAAACAACTAGCTTATTATTTATCATATCATCAAGAAATTAAATTAAAACTTTTACTCAAGAGAAAATATTCTCAACTTACATACATTACTGAACTTACTTTGTTCTCAACAAGAACATTACAATTTTTACCTTCAAATACTCACCCATTCACCCATTGGTTCTTAACAACCTACTATTGCGTGTATAGAGAGCTTATTCTTTTCCCTCTAAATTAGTACCAATCAAAGGCCTTCTATTTATTATCAGACATTCTACTATTCATTGCTCATTTATTGTGATAATTATAAAATTTTTATTTCATCATTATCAGTGCTTTAGATATTATCTTTTCTCCCCTAAATGGGTTATGCCTCATTATTTATTCAAAATACCCCAGATTAACTACTCTCTTACATTTGGAGACTCTGCTAGAGAGGCATTCTTGTTGAATTGGTGATGGATAATATTAATCGTACTTTGGTTGATGACAATCAACCAGAAGGTGAACATGACACTCTTATGGCTAATCATCCACAAAACACTATTGGCATTGGAGGTGTACAGATGGGTTAAGCTTCCAATAATAATGTGATAGGGCCAACACTATTGCTAAATTTATGGAGTTTTTTCAAATGAATCTTAGGGTGGTGGAATTTGATGCTACTGTGGATGCTATTTCTTTCACCACCCCATTATCACAACCAATAAATCCCATAATAGGACAAGGCGTTCAATGTTAAAGGCTTGTTGGTGGATCAACGGCCAACATTCTATATGCCTCAGTAACACTAATCACTGAAGCACCTGTCATAGTCACCACAATTCACTACTTAACCCCACCAGAAGACAAGAAAGCTAAAGTTTTGGTAAGTCATTGATTAACAGTAGAAAATGGAAAAAAAGAAATGGAAAATATGATAATGTTAAGCGCATAATCCTCCGGAGAAGAAGTGGCGATAAATGACGATTTCAGAACACTATACCATACTTAGAGGAATACAATGGTGAACCATACCCTGAAGGGTATACTTCAGTAGTGTTTGAGAAGTTTAATGGAAGAGGTGAAAACTGAAAAGGAACATATCAAACATTTTGCTAAACACTTAGGGAGCCCACTACAATAACAAAATGATTCATTTAAGAAGGTTTTCAAAATGACTAACATAAAAGGCCTAAATATGTTACTTTTGTTTGGATTCAAGGAGTGTGACCACATGGGAAGACATGTATGAATATTTTTTTGCAGAAGTCCTTCTTAGAAGAAGATGATTTCACTCTTACTCAGCTTGCTCATGGGAAAAAAAACATGAGAAGAGGTTATGACTTACATAAGGAGGTCTAGGGAGAGGCCTCTAAATGTGAGAGAAGACTCAACCGAAAGTAAAATATTACAAATTTGCGTAGAGGGTTTACAACCTCAGTATATGTCACTTAATCAATGAAATAAGCGAATGTACCTTAAAAGCTTTCACCAGAATAGAAAGAAAATTTTTATAGTGGTTCGAACTAACCCAGTAGCAATAAATATGGATTGAAAGCCTATAATAAGTCGTCAATACGAGGAAATTTTGGTAAAACACCAACATCCATGCACATCCATAATTCAAATCGATAGAAGGAGGAAAGGAGGCTCAACAAACTGGAGAGGGAAAAAAATCAAATAAATTGAAATTTGGTTTCAAAAAATCACCAATGCTAACATGTTCTATCGAATAAGAAATGAGTTATTATACTACAATGATAGGTGATGGCTTAATTTTTACTCCCAAAAATGCTGCCTAATATGCTCAATCAGCAGAAGTTCAAGTTAATCCAAAGTATCGTCAAGTACAATGGTGAGTGGGCCTCCATACTGAAAAATGTTACACACTAAGGAGAGTCATCAACAAACATGGGTGGAACGAAACGTACAAACTCCCCAAGTTGCTGTGGATAATAATTCCTTGCCATCTTACACAAATATGGTGGTGGCGTTTGATAAGGAATATGAAATAATGAGAGAAGATAATGAGTTAATTAGAATGTATGATGAATGTCTGGTAGGAATGGATAACTGGGCTATTACCTATTATGAGCCAAGAAATAGAGATTCCATATAATTATTTTAGACTAAGGTTTAGGAATTAGATGTAGCTATAGAGTACCAAGTTGTGTCGAGATCCTGAAAGTTCACCTGGTTGTTTATCCATATTGGTATGCCTTAATCCAGTTAGTATAAATCACCCATGCGATTTCGGAGATAGAAAGGAAGAATTAAATCCCCTTACTGAATTAGAAAGGCCCCATGGGAAGGTTTATCCATCTCTTTATGCTTGAAATAACTTTCTCAAATGTTGACCGAAAAATCAGACTGGTTTTTTTAGAGCATTGATCGATGATGATGCATCATGCCCATTTGATCCTTTTACTAAGAAAAAATTCTAGAGTCAAGATTAATTTTCATTCCTTTATCTATTTTTTATTATAATAGTCAGACCTCCTAATGAATTTGATATGCAAACGTAGGAATTATAATGGGTAACCTCATATCATATATCAAGTTAGTTGTGATTAAGTCAGACATCTATTACCACTTGTTGATCGGGGAAATCTAAATGCAAAATCATGGGTTGGTTCCTTCGAAATACCATAAGTGAATCAAATCCAATGTAAAAGTGTCATAGACAATCAATAAGGCAACTAAAATGCCTTTTTTCAAAAGAAGCACACTTTACAGACGCAACATTGTACACAAAACACAATAAATATACACTCGTCCTCACAAAGCGTGTAAAAGAAGTAATAATTCTAACGAGCAAAGATAGGTTGGTCCCAATGATGAATCAAAAGGATGAGAATGAAAAAGATAAGTATGTAAATTAAGTTACTCTACAAACCAATATTATTTTGGAACAACTGTGAGATAGGATGCAACCCAAAATTGACTCAAAATATAAGGAAGTTATATAAAAGAGTGCATTAAGTAGATTGGGAAGGCCCAATTACGAACCAATAGGGAGTTCAAATAAAAGGAAAGCACCATCACTACCAGAGCGAAAGTTAAGAAAATATTGCTTAATAATGGTCGAGTGGTGTATTGATTATGCAGGTGTGAGAGGGTAATGGGTTTTTTAGAAGTAGTTATCCCAGAACCAGATTATAATTATTTGTTAGTAGATAATCAAGGGCAATGTCTAGTTATTGATAATTCCAACATCAAAGAGTTTGTAAAATATGTGGAAGAAGAGCCTGAGTGCATTCAAGCTTAATCGAATCCACAGGTGCAAGAGCTAGAACAGATTGATCAGGTCGATGATGGTGAGGAACCACGATTGATATTCATTTCAAAAGACCTAGGGGCAATGAATACGCTGACCTGATCTAACTTATTAAGGACTATAGGGGCATTTTTCATGGAAATATATATATATGCCTTGGGCTAGACTAAGAAGTAATTTTCTACAAGTTGAAAGTTATACCTTCAGTTATCCTTGTCAAATAGGCAACGAGGAGATATAAATTAAATATAGGCCTAAAAATAAAGGTTGGGTGGAACGATTGCTCGCAGTTGGATTCACTAAGACAATTCAACATTCAAATTATCTATCCAATATTGATCTAATAAGAAAGAAAGATAATATAAAATTACGCATTTGTGTGGACTTTAGGGACTTCAATAAAGATTGACCCAAATAAGGGTTTCCTCTACCCTCCATTGAGAGCTTAATAGATTCCACATTTGATCATGAAATGTATAGTTTTATGGATGTATATATGGGATACAACCAAATTAAGATGGATACAGTTGATGTAGAGAATACGACATTTAAATCTTCACTAAGAAATTTCAACTACACAGTTATGCCTTTTTGTTTGAAGAATACATGAGCTACGTGTAAAAGAACAATGATGGCCATTTTGCACTACCTATTTCATGATATTTTGAGTTTTATCTGGACGATTTGGTCATCAAATCCAAGAAGGTGGATTTACACTTAACATATTTGAGGAAAGTCTTCAACAAATGTAGAAAATTCAAGCTCAAGATGAACCGACTCAAATGTGATTTTGACATAACAAGTGCAAAATAATTAGGCTTTATGCTGGATCGACAATGGGTCCAAATGGAACAATATAAGTAGACGGTTATTCTCGATATGTCGTGTCCAAGGAGACAAAAGGAGATGATAAGTTTTCTTACCAATATTTCCTCTTGAAAAGTTTTTCCTGGGTATTTTAAAAATTACTCATCTATTGATGTAGTTGCTGCAAAAGACCACTAAATTCAACTAGGAGGAACTTCGCCAAAATTCCTTTAAAAAACTCCAACAGTTGTTGATATCCTCCAAATGATGATCATGCCGAATCAAGGAACTCTTTGTTGATCTATCTTACTTTACCACACCATCAATCAGTGCTCTCTTGGCACAAGAAGTAGATCGAAAAAAAATTATTTACTACTTTAGTAAAATTATCTATGGACCTAATGCTAAATACACGAGCATCGAAAGGCATTGTTTGGTGTTAGTCTTCATGGATCAAAAGTTAAGACATTACATACTAGCCTCTGCTAATTCACATAGTTAGTAAATCTGATTCAATCAAGTTCGTGTTGGCATGGACGATTTTGATAGGAAGAGCAGCAAGGTAGTTTCTCATTATTTCTAAATATGCCCTCAATTGTGTGTTTCCTCGAGAAATTAAACGTCAAGGTTATGATGATATTTTGGCTATATTTCCTCCTCAAATTTTTGAACTACCACATGAAAAATACCAAGTGCTTATCTACAGGACAACATTTGTGGCACGGACTTAGAGGAATAATACATGGAATTTGATGGTTCATTAACAAAGGGTAGAAGTAGCGCATGAGTCATATTGTCAAGGTGTACAAAAATAATCACTTTATTTATTAAGTTAGATTTCCCTTATTTAAATAATGAGGAAGAGTATGATGCATTGATATTGGAGTTTCTTGAAGCTCTATGAAGAGACATTATATCTCTCTATGTAAAAGGAGATTCCAACCTTATAGTCAAGCAAGTAAATGGGGAACATCTGAAACACCTCGGTTTGGAACCATACATAACAATCGCAAAGTTTGGCCAGGAAATTTTATGAAGAGCAAAGATACACCTAAGAACAATGAAATGACATGCAGATGTTTGTGCCATAATTTCACAATCATGGATGTTGAGTCAAAAACAATCGTCATACAAAGGAGAACAACCCCATAGGATGTACTTCAACTCTTCCCTAATGAAAATTATTCGAATTGGAGTTTGTGATAGAAACTGACTGGAAATCAAAGATGGCACGATGAATCTTATCGAGTTAGCACAATACTTCTTCCTTTAAGGAACATTGTACTACAGAAATCCTAAGAGCACATTATTCAGATGTACGAGTCTAGAAAAATCACACGAGTGCTTTGGGAACACACAAGATGAGCATTGTGAAACCACTATCATCCCTATATACTGAAGAATATAGAGATAAAAAAAATTATTAGCCAATGATAAAGTAAGACACGACATCAGTGCAAAGAAAATGCATCAAATGTCAAGATTCCTTTCAGCGAGCAGAAATGAACTTCATTGAAGCTTAATTGGATTGGTGATAACCTAACATTGATTTTCTCAATGATAGATTTATAGCAAGCAATAAGGCTAATGTAATAGTGGTTTGGAGAAGGGCCCCTAATATAACACCTCGTATATATACCTCTTGTCGAATTTTCATATAACAATAGTTACCAAGATAGTATTAAAGATTCACCATTTGAAGATTTGTACGAAAGACCTTGCAAATCCCTTGTATGTTGGATATAGTAAGAAGATAGTAAACACTTTGGTCCAGAAATAATACAAGAAACCACAGAGGTAATATAGCAGATTCGAGAGAAGTTAAAGACGACCCAAGGTCGATAGAAAAGTTATGCAGACCAACGCCAAAAACTTTAGAATTTTAAGAAAATGAGCAAGTATATCTGAAAGTGTCTCCTCGAAAAGGAATTTTACGCTTCGGGAAGAGAGGAAAATTAGCTCCCAGATATATTGGACTTTTCACAGTTTCTAAAAGAAGTGGCTCCGTAGCCTATCAATTAGAATTATGTATGAAATTATCCAATATCCATAACGAGTTTCACGTATCATAGTTACGCTAGCATATTTCAGATCCATCCCATACCATCACATGGAAAATGTTTTAGTTGAACCCAACCATGAATTTGAAGTACGTCCTATTCAAATTCTTGATTGCCAAGTGAAGTATCTTAGAAATAAGGAAATCCCCTCAGTTAAGGTATTTTGGGAGCATCAGAATCAGCAAGAAGGTACATGGTAACCAGAAAAAGTAATGAAGAATCAATACCCTGACTTATATCAAGGTAAAATTCGAGGATAAATTTTTTTCCTTAGGTAGGTAGACTGTAAGAATCGAGATTTTCTTAACCATAATTTACCTACGATCATGATTTAAACCCTCATAAAGTGTGTAAAATCAAAATTCTTCTAATAAGAAAGAAACTATATTTAAACACCTATATTTTATTAATTAACTTAGACGCTTTGAAGTTTTTATAAATTACAAAAAAAAAACTAAAAGTTTCAAAGTAAGATAACTTGAGGTATATTTAACCCCTAAACCTCAACTTTCATCAAATTAATCCTTTAGACCTCAATTAACATAAAATTATAATTTAACCCTATAAACTTTATGAAATTACCAAAATACCGTTATACTTGATAAAAAGTTTACTTTTGGGGCTATACAATTAAATATGCAAACAATTACGGACTAAACTTGAAACTTTCTTGATTTATACTTCAACCCCTGTCCACATGCTACCACACATCAACATAAGAAGTTAAAACCCACATGAAACCACCATAAACCCATGTGCATCCCATTTACCCATAACCAAAACTTCACCTAAACTGATTCAAATTCACCTCCCTTGAGCTCCAATCAAATCCTCTCGTGAAGTAGTATAAATACCCCGTGATCCTAGCATTAAAAACTCACCCTACAGTTCAGTTATAAATCTCAAAATTTCTCCCAAATTAGGTATCTTATCATTTTGTGCATCATTTTTAATTCTTTCAATTCTAGTAGTTTTCCACATAGTTAATATAGTTAGAACAATCATAATATGCAAGCTTTTACGTGTAGAATGGCCTAAGATAGAAAAAAGCAGTGGAAACGGCATTAAAACTTGAGCCTTAATGGTGAAACTTGATATATTTCCTTAAACTTTGATTTGAAGCCATACATAACTTCATTATTACCTAAATCTCTCGAGTGTAATGGTTAAAATCCATGAACGGTCATGTAGAGCTCAAATCGATAAAAAGCATATTTTGAACTGAGAAACTGAAAATTCAAACTTCTCCGTGTACAATCGATCTTAATTCTTGAAACCAAAACCAAACTACTCACACGTATAGAAAAAATCAAACCCAATTCATAAGAGACCTTTCCATACTCGAGAAATCCACGAAGATCAGGTCAAATTTCAAGAAAAAACACAGTTTTGGAACTTGAGTTATATTAATATCAATCCATAAAACTTATATATTTGGATTCCTCGTGATAAATTAGGTTACGTTTGTTAAGGAATCATCTCAAATAGTATAGCAATGAAGGAGAAAACCTCGGTTAATTATTGAAACCCTAAAAAGTCAAAATCGAGAGGTTTAAGCTGAATACTTTTTTCAGAGACATTGACCGCGCGCGTGAGGGCGCGTGGCCAATCAGGAATTTTTGATTTTTTTTCTCAAAATTATTATTAAATTTTACTGGTCAAAATGGTATAAGGTAAGGTCATGTTTGGATATTCCTAGCTCAAGTTATGCAAAAACAAGGTTTTTACTTAAAAAAAACTTTTCCAAAATTACAAATTAACCCCTATCAACTTTTCTAACTTATGAATTTGATCCTCAATCTTTGTACACACATATGTCAAACTATTTTAAGATAAAAACCCTCTTACACCAAAGTTTAATAATGAGCTTAAGTTCAGTATTTTAAAGTGCCGAGATAATTACAACAAAGCCTCCAAAACTTAAAAAAAAAGAAGGTTTTAATTCAAAATTGAGTGAATAAATCTTAAAATACTTTTATACCACACACTGTATAATAGAAGATCAAGCACAAGTTCTTCTAAATATCCCAGTGTGATAGCAAGGCAACCGTATAACAAGCAAGTAGGTTTTTCCTACCTTTTCAATAGTACACTTTGCGTATTTGAAATACTATTATTGATATCACTATATGATAGTCCCACTTACTCTTAGTGTGTGTATGTTATTATACTTCCATACTACATATTTTGTTAATCATCATTAGTATTTGAATTTATCACCAAAATTTAAACTTAAGGAACAATTTTAACCCTTCTCATCTAATAACTATTATCATATACCTTATTGGTTCAGTCCACCCTAGCATTTTGTGCTATTTTTTACTAGAAGAATCAGTGTTACAAGGAAGTAAACCGATGTGTTATCCCAAGAAATACTCTACTTGACCTACTAGTCTCAGATGGTTGAGAGTCTTGATTATTTCTACATACATATGGGTGCCACTTTAAATGTGTGCACAGAAGGTTAATTTTTCCCAAAAGTTTTGGGTTAATTGATTATTATTATGGGTTAACTGATGGCTTAACTAATTCCATACCCTTTTGTGAACTAGTAAGAATGGGATTATTAGTTCCAAACTCCTTGACTTTCTTTACATGATACTAAATAAATGGGTAATGAACCGTGTTTCATAAACGGACTAGTCAATATGAAATTGTGAGTTCCAACATTTAATGTTATTATAACCTAATAAGTATGGAATTATCAACTTATTATTGTCAAACATTTTAAACACTAATTCAATGCACACTCCAACTCTCATTCGTATCTATATCATTGTTATAGAACTGGTAGAACCTGCTTAGCATATTTTTGCTAATTCCTTTCTTCTCTAGATGAGCCAAGAGAAAGAGGATAGTATCCCTTCCCTACTAGAGACATAAACTGGTTACCTATTTGCGTATGTGATCGTGTGGATAGAGATTAAACTATATGGGAGCAAGGAGTGACACTTTTAAATTTTTTATATTATCGTATATATTAAAAACATGTAACTCACCCCTGTGGTGGTTCAACCCTATTAGACCTATTAATTATGAATAAAGTTATGTTATTCAACCTTAGCTCTAATTCATTGCTTTATGTGTACTTCTTGTTCATTCATATTCAAAAGCAAGGTGTGGTACCTATGCTTAGGATTGTTGATTCATATTACGCTTTTACGCTCTTATGTTATTGAATATAGTTGAAGTGAATCTTATACGAATTCATTTTGGTTTAAGATGCCAAAGAATAAGAGGGTACGACCTGCACGTGCCACAAGGAGGGTCATAAAGGAGGAGGCTCAATAAGAGCCACCAGCCCCTCAAGGGACGATGATCGCAATAAAGTTCACCCCTATTTTTTCACAGGTGATTAACACTATGATGACGGCCATAGCATAATGGTTTCCCCAAGCATAGACACAATAACCAGTGCCGTAAGTTCAGGCTCACCTAGTGTCATCTGTTTGGGAGCAAGTTAGGAATGCTTTTTGTAACACCGCGTATTTTTTAAGATTCAAAATTTAATAAATTCGATGATAAAGGATTTAAATTTATCTAAAGGATTTAATTAAATTAGTGAATTAAGATTTAATTAATTCGGATTATATTTTTAAATTACATGTGTCGTAATATGAGGTTAAGGTTGGAGATTTTAGTTAAGGGACTCGGATGGCGATTCGGAGTGCTCGGTTGATTCCGAATAGGTGGAGATAATCGATAAAGAGTACCCGGGATAGTACTTGGGTCTCAGAGAATTTTTATGCATAATCAGGCTCACGTGGGAGTGTTTGGGCCATTTTAATTTAGCCTACGAGTCAAATTTTGGGATTAGCATTCGAAAATCAAAACTTAAGAGTTTGAGGTAGAAACAACTCCCAAAAGGAAAATATCAAAAAATATAAATTAGAGAAGTTGGGGCAAACACAACTCAAAAAGAAAACTCTAGCCTTATAGAGACGAAAAGAGGGAGAAAGTAGGAGAGCTTTTGGGAGCCAAACCAAGAAGAAATTAGAGAGTTCTTCGTCAAAACTTTATCCGCATCAAAGGAAATCAGACCCTACAAATTTATTCAGGCAAGTGGTTAAACTTTCTTTCAATCTAAATTGCAACATTTCAATTCATATCGTAGTGGGTATGATTGAGAATTCGTTTTGGGAGGGCGACACATGTGAAATTTGGGTCTGGGGGGATTTAAGCATTAAAGGTGAAATTGATGTTTAATTAATGTGAGAATACTATCATATGATGTTAGAATGTGGTTTAGAATCAAACTAATTAGAAATTGTAGTTGAATTTGGATTAATGAATCGAATTGAATTTGTGATTTAAGAAATTGTGAGAAAAACTCAATTCATGAACCCTAAAAGTTTTAATGAGAATCAGTGATGATTGATGATATACATTTTTGTTAGAACCTATTTATAGATGTAATAAACATGGGTTATCAATTGGGTTTAATCCATGGAGGTTTGAGGGTTTAAAATGGCAAAAAACGAGTTAGAGAAGAAGATGGTTCGCAGTATGGTGAACCGCTTCGATTTTGAGGCCAAAACGGTTGGATTTACCTGTTTGCCAAAAATAAAATTTGTATATCTTTTCATTACGATCGTGTGGGAACCGACCTCATATTTTTTTAATTAGTTATGATTCTTCTATGGAAGGGTGTTCGAGATCGAAATTTTAAAATCCGGGTATGGATGCCCGAGATTATTTTACCTAGGGATTATAGGTGGGTGTAACTGAGCTTAGAAAGGTGAAAAAAAGAGGAGGAACCTAAATAATGAATTGAGTGAAATATATTCGTAATGGTTTAAATACGAACCAAATAAAGAGTCCAAAAATTATGGTTAAGAGACACCACTGGGATAAAATTAATTGAGCGGAAAGTAATTTAATTTAGGGTCGTGGATTAGACTCAGATATTTATAGGTTGTGTGTTACAGGAGTTGGGCACAAGATATCCGGATTAATTTATTAAATAGTTATATAATAAATTGTTGGATATTAAATTTAACGAGAAGTGTCAAACTATCTAGTGGGATTTTGTGTAACAAATAATAAGAGATAAAGATTCAGACCGAATGAGTGAGCCGGGGTATTATAATTGGGTGGCACAACTTGAATGATAAAATGATTAATATGTGATTAATTAAATTACAAGTCGGGATATAGACTTGGTTATTTTGGGCTAGTGCTACGAGTGTTATGCAGGGGTTAGCCGGACTTTATTTAATATGTGTATACGATAGTGTGATAGTATATTTATAGTTGCGTACTTTATAAATATCGACATAAATGATATTTATGTGAAATCATACCTCTCTAGTACTATTATAGGAGGTTGCGCGATGTGGGTGAATCCCCTAGCTCGAGGAGCAGGGAGAGTATAATCCCCAGGTCATATCGCCTATTTTTATATTTTGTGAGTTATTTTCAGAGGTGAACCGTTTTAGGTATGATTGGGTTTCACTTTCGGTGAAGGAATATGACCGCCTCCACTATGCTTATTATTTTTGTCGAAGTTCGGTGTGTGCTAGTCCGACTTGAGGTGGACGGGTTAGAGTGAGCATGCCTGGGACATGATAGCATTTTAGAGAAAGCAACCGGTGAGATTTTACTCGGGAATGGATGGTTATATTACACTTGACATGTGTGTGAATGTTGTAGTATACTAGTACGTATATAATATGAATAGATAATTATATACGGGATTAATAAATGAGTGTGAATGTATTTTTATATAACTAAGGTGAAAGTTAAATGATTTAAAAAGGGGATTTCTTATATAATTGGTGTGAATGCTATATGATTTAAAATAGTTGAACGGATTAATAAGTTAATGAGGACATAATGTAATAATCAAAGTAAGATTACTCGAGTTAGATTATTGGGGCAGAAAGAGGTGTGATACGACTAGTTAGGTGGGGTAGCTTAACTAGGAAGGTTAACAGGCAAGTGTTAGGTGTGCACATTAGATGAGGGGTGAGCTATAACTCAAGAGAGTGCAAAACTAGATTAAATATGAAACGTGTGCATGCATATCTAATTATTGCAATTTAACTGCTAGCTAAATATTAAAAAAAAAATTACTTTGGCTCTGACCTGTGTCAAAATCTTTTCCAAAATATTTTAGGTGTCTAGCCACAGGGATGCCCAGTTTGAGGATTCTATCCAGGGATGCACAACTGCAGCTCATATGGAAGTTGCAGGACCATGCTATAGACACTTTGTTCATTTATTCCTAGTGCAGGATATTTACTTCAGTATTCATTTGCACAGGTCGCCCTCAGATGTAGTATTCAGTTATTTAATTGACCAGCGAGGGCCTTTAGAAGGACTATAGGGGAGAGGCTCAGTTGAAGCCATGGAATAATCTGCGAACGGTGACCGCGATAGAAGTTACTATGGTTACTTTTCAGGCATGAGGCATTAGGATAATCACTACGGCGCAATAGTTTCCCTAAGCATCGTTGTAGGAAGCTGTGGTGCAAATTCAGACTCACCAAGCATACTCAGTAAAGGAGAGGGAGGATTCAGAGAAATTATTCCGAAGATCCATCCATAAGGATTCATGAAAGAGGGGGAGTGTAATGGGTCAATGGAAGGAGATAACCCAAAGGTAATTGTGTAAGGTGGAGTGCAGTGGCACCCAGGATTAAATTTTGGGGGCGAATTATTTTTTGCTCATAAGAGCGGTATTTTAGTGATAGGAGTCAGTTACCATAACTATGGAGAGATTCCATGAATAACGAAGAATTTGGGGTGCGGTTTGGCTGCAAATCCTATCATTAGCTATTTAAACAGAGAGGCAAAGGATATTTCAATACTTGTTTCAGAAGAACCATTCAGTGATCGGTCATGAAGGAAAGTTGACGTATTTATCGAACTTGGTACCCGACGAGGTGGATATAGAGGATCAAGAAGGCCCGTAAGATAATAATGGAGTCATGGGTAGAATATACAAGCATGGATGGGGAAGTCCAGATAGAACGACTAGTATCGTTACTGTCATTGTAATGAGAAGGGAGCTAAGAGAGTTGGAGGATCTAACCAAAGGGTAAGGCTAGATTTAACGGTGCTAGTAAGGCACCACAGGAGGGGGTACCCATTAGAGAACTCGTATTAAGGATTGAGATCAATAGAATTCCTACCAGGTGATGGTGGATTCAGTCAGGGCCATCAAGGCCGGTAACGAGTCCCATAGGGCCAACGGAGCCAAACGGACAACGGGGGTAGCAATTAGGGTAAATACTACCAGGTTTGCAAAAAGGACAATCCGACATATCCAGTGGGGCCAGATAAAGGGGAATGACATGGAGAGGTGTCTTTTGTGTAAAGAGTAGGGAACACATGTGTCGATCTTGTTCGGAGCGAATTGTAGGACAAGGACGGGATGCCCGGTAGGGGTAACAGTTATAAGAAGTTTTGGTTAGGACGAGGGTTTTATGTCCAGGAACTATTTGAACCACAAGTGCTATTAGCAATTGAAAGTATGAGTTTTATCCCAGGGTGATTGTGATCTATTTTGTTTTATATGAGAGAGTCACAATATTTTATTAGTACTAGATTCGCTTGTGAAACAGGTTTAGTAGAGGTATCGTTAATATCATTATAGAGTGTGCATATTTACCATGGAATAGGGGGGCACTCTCCAGTTCCATCTGCAATGGAGCAGGTGGGGTACACTGAGATGATATACATTTTATGAGGTTAGCTCATTTTGAGAGGTGATATTCGAGATATGTTTTTATCCTTGGTACGGACTGCTGAGCGATAGCGGTGTAACACCCCGCCTAATTAAATACCGGGCGATCACTCCTTTATTAAATTAAATCAAGGTGAACAGTTGGTTCATTCTCAGCATCACTGTCGATAAAAATAATTTTCCAATTTAACACCCTAAATAATTAAGCTAAGTGTCAAAACCAATTTTAAACATAAACTTCCAAATTTTATTTAAAGAAAATATTTATTTATTTTATTAACAAAGATCAATGAATAAGATTCACGCCACACTAAACTGGAACCAAAAATCCAATATATAAAACATCCATCAACGAATTCCAACATACGAGAAAATAAAGTAATACATCCATCTTGAACAAAATCCCATAATAACGATCTAGGAAACAACTGAAATAACAATGTCCAAACATAAAATTAATGGAAAGGGCTACACATGCCCATCTGAATGAAAATGCTAGGAGTGGATCTGAATGAATGAAGTCGTCTAATCAAAAGACCTGCAACTCCCACCTAAGCTGTAGCGCGTTCCTTCCAAAAGATCCTAAGCAAGACTCCCCTGTGGCTGGGCACCTGAAATACATACATATATATACAAGGGGGAGAGGGAGAGAAGAAACGGGTCAGAGCCCAAAAGTGTGTGTTATTTAAGATCAGTTTAGCAAGTATTTAAATTGATACAGGCCAATGCAACAACATATTAGTTCGACACTCCCTTGAGAAATTCTCACCTCTCTTCTAGTGTGCACGCCTATCGTACTAACCTTCCCAAATGGTTTAACTTAACATTTAGATCATACTAACCTTCCCAAAAATTTAATTTATCTTAACTTACACATAAGTTTTAAAACCGAACAATGTCAACGTGTAAAAAGGTTACTTTCTAGTTGTAGCACAACTCTCATTTTAGCTTCATTAATTTATAAAGTTTCCCAGTGTCATATTATACTTTCGCAAAACAGTATTTATTATTTGAGTCAACAACCATGTCCTACTTATCAAGTCACAGTAGGTAGTTTGAATTCCATGATCTCATATATATATATATAAACTACTCGGACAATATATATATATATATATATATATATTAGCACCCCAACTAAGATTATGGTGCGGGCATACTCTGCTATCCAATCCCCGTATCGCTCACACAAAGGGAAATACAAGTTCGGAATCACTCTCGAACTGTATCAATATATACAAAACAAATTTGAAGCGAAGTATAGATTCCAAGTCTCTAAAAGGTCAGTACATACCCTCACGCCTCATAGGACCGTCTGAACTATCGAATCGATAGCCTGTACCAAGGATATCTATCTCCTAGGGTACGAACCAATATCCCCCAAAAAGCAACACAGGATAAGGTCGTCCTAGCGCGGTAACCTCAGGGATAGCAAGTAGCGCGGGTACGTTTTTCACATGTATATAATATATGCACACACAATCATGTAAATATACCAATTTCATCATATTAATATAGGTTCCTCTCATTACCCATAATTACAACATTTATCCTTAATTTCACATTATTAAGATTACGTATAAGGTTTCGTCTCTAACCTTAACTCGAAGGGTTTTCTCACTAATTATGTGATACTCGTGGATTCTAACTATCCAAGTAGTAAATTCAGTAGGTAGACGTCTATGCACTATCGTAAGTATTCGACGTAATCTCTCACTGGAAATACGTAGTTTCCTCGTTCTTTAAATAATTGTCCCTAAAACCCAAATATCGTCACATAATAAAGTTCTTCAACACTTAATCATATGTCCTACTGGTCTCTCCTATATCCCAAAACATTTTATTCATAATCCCAAAAGTTATTCCACGGTAAATTAATTCAACTAATTAAACAAGGGGAAATAAGAGACTGCCAGGAAGGGTCGATCGATCGACGACTGGGGCTCGATCGATCGAACCTTCGATCGATCGACGCTCTAGGGTCGATCGATCGATCAAACAGGTGTTTCGATTTCTGCAGAAGTGTAGTTACGGGTTTCATCACAATTCTTCATCCAAATGCATATTTGTCAACACTAATCGTCCCAAAACTTATACCACAAACATAATAACATATTACCAGATGTTTCTAACGTTAAGCATGCGTATAACCATCATTAAACATGATTAAACAACCTAAAATCTCATCTAATCATCAAGAACCCTAAGTTTTCTTAACTTCTGTTCTAATCAGTTTTTCTCCTGAATTTCCTTCTACATAATCATCAAAATTCGTGGGTTAATCATCTACATCATATAAGACTTCCAGAATATGGTTTTAATCTTTTCTACATGCAAATTCCTATCAAAAAGTGGGGTTTTCTTCCATAGATTATACTCCTAATCATTCCTAACTAATATGAATATTGCACCAACGAAAATACGCAAGTTAAACACTTGCCTGGGATTTCAGAGGTCTGGTTTCCTGTTGATTTTGGTGTGGTTGCATTTTCCTCTTCGAGATCTACGTGTTGGTGGTGACGGCGGTGCAAACGGTGGTGTATTTGGCCTTGAATCACCTTGAGAGCTCTCTCCTCTCTTCTCCAATGGCCGTACTAGGGTTATGAATGTTCTAACCCTAAAAGGCTGACCTAAATAGCTGCTAAGGATGCCTGAAATTCGTGGGTTTAATTACCCTATTTTGTAAAATGACCAAAATGCCCTCCCGGGTCACTAATTAGGCCTAAAAAACACCCCGAGACCCAAACTAAACCCCCGGGTACACTTTTCTGACTATCTAGACCCTTCCGGACGCGTTGGCGCACTCAAAACGACCATACGGATAATTTATAAAATATTCCCTTTTTAATTAACATAATTAGTCCCGACGTGACACGGGCACGTCCCGACTTAAATTTTCAAAATAGTCATATAATTTACTTATGACATTCAATATAACCAATATAATATATTACTATGCTCATTAGTAATATACAACAAGTTTCCCATAATTACTAACTCTAGTCACGTTAATAATTATAGCATAATTAATTTCCGGATTCTTATTAAATAAATCATCACATTAAATTTAATAAATCCCCAAATTAAAAATAGCATAAAAATACGGGGTATTACATACTTCCCCCCTAATAACGGAATTTCGTCCCGAAATTCGGAAAATAAGGCATACCTGGTAAAAACAACTCTGGATATCTCTCGCGCATATCTGCCTCACGCTCCCAAGTGGATTCCTCCAGATTATGATGCTCCCACTGGACTCGCACAAGTGGAACTACCTTCGACCTCAATCTCCTCTCACTATAGTCTAGGATAGCCACCGGTCTCTCCTCGTAAGAGCTATCAGGCTATAAATCGATCTTGTCTATCGCGATGTGAGTATGGGCCATATCATCCCGAAGATATCGTCTCAGCGACGAAATGTGGAATACATCGTGGATGCGATGTAAATGTTCTGGCAATCCCAACCTGTATGCTACTGGCCCAATTCTCTCGATGATGGGAAATGGTCCTACGTACCTCGGAGACAACTTCCCCTTCTTCCCGAACCTCATCACTCCTTTCATAGGAGATACACTTAACAACACTTGATCTCCCACGTTAAACTCCCGGAAGAACCGTTTCGCATCGGCGTAGCTCTTCTGCCTGTCTTGGGCTACCCGAATACGACTCCTGATTATCTCAATCCTCGCGGAGGTCTCCTGAATCACTTCTGGCCCTAATAACTTGTTGTCCCCCACCTCGAGCCAACAAGTTGGAGAACGACAAGGCCTGCCGTACAAAGCCTCAAATGGGGCCATGCCAATCGTAAACTGATAGGAGTTATTATAAGCAAACTCTACCAGTGGAAGGTGTGGCTCCCAACCTCCTCCGAAATCAAGAACACACATTCGTAGCATATCTTCCAACATCTGATTTGTACGCTCTGTCTGTCCATCTGTCTGTGGGTGGTAAGCTGAATTCAGTCTCAACTCTGTACCCATAGCCTCCTGAAAGCTTTCCTAGAAACGTGACACAAAAATCTTATCTCTATCTGATACAATATTCAGGGGCACCCCATGTAATCTGACAATCTCAGCGATGAACAACTGGGCATACTGACCCGTGGTATAATCTGTCCTCACTGGCAGAAAATGAGCCACCTTGGTCAAACGGTCTACAATCACCCAGATAGAATCGTGGCCCCGCTGTGACGTAGGCAACCCGGTAATGAAATCCATGGAAATACTTTCCCACTTCCACGCGGGTACTTCCAACGGCTGAAGTAATACTGACGGTTTCTGGTGGTCCACCTTCACTAGCTGGCAAGTAGAACACTTGGACACAAATTCAGCGATGTCCTTCTTCATTCCACTCCACCAGTACTGTCGTCTCATGTCCTGGTACATCTTATCGCCTCCCGGATATACTGCGAATCGGGACCCATGAGAATGAGTCATCACTTCATGACGTAACTCCGCTCCTTCTGGAACCACTAACCTCCCATTAAACCGCAAACCTCCATCAGAACTAATAGAATAGGACTCCGTACCTTCGGCTAGAAGTCGCACAATCTGCTCCTGGCAAAACGGGTCTGTGGTCTGAGCCTGTATCACCTTCGTAGCAATCTCGGGGGTGACAGTCATAACAGATATGAAAGAACGGGCTACTGCGTCCTGGTGACCCAACTCTTTCCACTTTGCTCTCCAAACGTTCGCAACATCTTCTACCGGTCTATGGCTCAACGCATCAGCAACTACATTGGCTTTCCCTGGATGATACTGTATATCGAACTGGTAATCTTTCACAAACTCTAACCATCTGCGCTGACGCATATTCAGCTCTCGCTGAGTGAACAGGTACTGCAGTGACTTATGGTCTGTGAACAAACGAAATTTCTCGCCCAATAAATAGTGTCTCCATATCCGCAATGCAAATACGACCGCTGCTAACTCCAGGTAGTGTGTGGGGTAATTCTTCTCATGTGGCTTAAGCTTGCGGGAAGCAAAAGCTATAACTTTCTCCTCCTGCTGGAGTACTCCTCCAAGTCCCCGTAAAGACGCATCGGTGTAAACCAGGTATTCCATACCCGATTTTGGTAAGGCAAGGACTGGTGCTGAAGTAAGTTTATCTTTCAATTCGTCGAAAGCTAATTGACAAGCGTCATCCCAAACATACGGTACCCCTTTGCGAGTCAGATTCATCAATGAACCCGCTATCTTGGAGAATCCCCGAATGAATCCCCTGTAGTAACCGGCTAGCCCCAAGAAACTACGCACTTCGGTCGGTGTCGTGGGCTGTCCCCACTCCCTCACCGTTGACACTTTACTCGGGTCAACTACTATCCCTGCTCAGAAACAACATGGCCCAAGAACTGTGCTTCTCGCAACCAAAATCCACACTTCTCGTACTTAGCATACAGTTGATGCTCTCGCAGAGTCTGAAGAACCTGCCTCAAGTGCTCGGCATGCTCCTCCTCGAAATGGGGATATATCCAGATGTAATCTATGAAGACAATGACAAACTGATCCAAGAACTCTCTGAACACTTGGTTCATTAAGTCCAAGAACACGGCTGGAGCATTAGTGAGGCCGAATGGCATCACTCTGAACTCATAAGACCCATATCTTGTCAAGAAAGCAGTCTTCGAAACATCCTGCTCCCTAATACGTAGCTGATGGTACCCCGACCTCAGATCTATCTTAGAAAAGAAGGTTGCTCCCCTCAGCTGGTCGAACAGATCATCGATTCGAGGCAACGGATATTTATTCCGTATCGTGACCTTGTTCAACTCCCGGTAGTCCACGCACAATCTCAGTGAACCATCTTTCTTCTTTACAAATAAGACTGGAGCGCCCCAAGGTGAGGTACTCTTACGAATGAAGCCCTGACCTAATAGTTGCTCAATCTGATCTCGTAGCTCTCGCATCTCTGCCGGAGCCATACGGTACGGTGCACGTGCTATAAGTCTCGTATCCGGCACTAAATCTATAACGAAGTCTATCTCACGACTGGGCGGTAGGCCTGGTATATCCTGAAACACATCGGAATACTCCCTGACAACAGGGATCGAATCTAAGGGAATCACAACGTCCTTAGAGGTATCCTCCTCTATGTAATACAAATGAGCGGTCGAACCTCCCTCTGGGCGAGGCTTCGCCACTACAAACATCTCTTGCCCCGAAATGGCAAAAATAATGCTCCACCGAAGTAGATAATCATGGCTCTATAAGCGGCGAGCCAATCCATACTGAGTATAACATCATGATAATGCATATCTAAGGCTATCATATATACAGGTAATACCAAACTACCAATCTCTACCCCCACTCCCGGGCATATAAAGAAAAATAAAAGACCCACTCCCAAGATGGTGAGTCTACACACGTCACTGAGCTCACTGCCGTGGCTAACAACCCTAAGGCTTTCGCAAAAATTAGCTTATAAAATAGTGCGTTGCACTCGTAACAAACAAATCTCGACTCATGGTAACATGGATAGAAAAACATACCCTCAACCGCGGTTGGCGCCTGTGGGGTTGCTGCCTGTGGGAAATTATAGACACGTTCGCCCTGTAGCTTTCTCTGCTGAACTGAGGCTGTTGGAAAAGGTGGCGGAGTTGGCTTCAGAGGTACATTGTCCGCACATTCCTGCCGTGGGGCCCTATTCTTCTCTGGATAATTTTGACACCTATGGCCATTCCTGCCACATTGGAAACACCTCCCCCGAAACTTCTTTCCTTCCTTACGGTATTGACTAGCCTCTCTTTTTCCCTCGTCTTGCTGGCCTTGAGGGGAAACCTGCGGAAAAACTATGTCAGGGCGAGGACAATCCATCCACTTGTGACCCGGTTGTACACATTTATAGCATAGTTTCGAAATTCTTTGCCGGTCAGGTTGTAGTTTATCCCCAGTCTGATTCGGATAAGATTTACGTTTGTGGTCCTCTATTCCACAACCGAAACACCTCTTGGTGATTTCATTCTGAACCTGGCTTCGTTGTCCCTGACACTTTTGTCTCTGTACATAAATCTCGTTACTACTGGAACTGACTCTATCTTGATTGTTTTGTTGTCGCAGATTCGGTGCCTTCGCACAGTTCCCAACGTCAGTCACACGCACTAGGTTAACCTCTCTAGGTCTTTTGCCTCCTTTAAGTTGTAGGCTGCGTTCTTGGTATTGTAGAACTGCAGTGGTAACTGCTTGTGCCACGATACCTGCTAACTCGGCGGTTGATACTCTCCCTGGGGATACCTGAGGTGTGAGTCGATCTTGCTCGATGACTCCCTTAACCATCTTAGCTAGTTCTCCTTGACGATCCATCTGAAAATTTAAGTAAATTTGGATGAGTTCATCATTCAAATAAACAAATCGCAGAAGCACGAATTCCCAAAGTATAGAAGTGAACACAACATTCCTAGTATTAGGGCTCTATATCAAAAATGTTAAGCTGAAAGCGAAATAAGCCGTACAGATCCTAAGGACACTAGAACCTGATGCTCTGATACCACCTGTGACACCCCGCCTAATTAAATACCGGACGATCACTCCTTTATTAAATTAAATCAAGGTGAACAGTTGGTTCATTCTCAGCATCACTGTCGATAAAAATAATTTTCCAATTTAACACCCTAAATAATTAAGCTAAGTGTCAAAACCAATTTTAAACATAAACTTCCAAATTTTATTTAAAGAAAAGATTTATTTATTTTATTAACAAAGATCAATGAATAAGATTCACGCCACACTAAACTGGAACCAAAAATCCAATATATAAAACATCCATCAACGAATGCCAACATACGAGAAAATAAAGTAATTCATCCATCTTGAACAAAATCCCATAATAACGAACTAGGAAACAACTGAAATAACAATGTCCCAACATAAAAATGATGGAAAGGGCTACACATGCCCATCTGAATGAAAATGCTAGGAGTGGATCTGAATGAAAGAAGTCGTCTAATCAAAAGACCTGCAACTCCCACCTAAGCTGCAGCGCGTTCCTTCCAAAAGATCCTAAGCAAGACGCCCCTGTGGCTGGGCACCTGAAATACATACATGTATATACAAGGGGGAGAGGGAGAGAAGAAACGGGTCAGAGCCCGAAAGTGTGTGTTATTTAAGATCAGTTTAGCAAGTATTTAAATTGATATAGGCCAATGCAACAACATATTAGTTCGACACTCCCTTGAGAAATTCTCACCTCTCTTCTAGTGTGCACGCCTATCGTACTAACCTTCCCAAATGGATTAACTTAACATTTAGATCATACTAACCTCCCCAAAAATTTAATTTATCTTAACTTACACATAAGTTTTAAAACCGAACAATGTCAACGTGTAAAAAGGTTACTTTCTAGTTGTAGCACAACTCTCATTTTAGCTTCATTAATTTATAAAGTTTCCCAGTGTCATATTATACTTTCGCAAAACAGTATTTATTATTTGAGTCAACAACCATGTCCTACTTATCAAGTCACAGTAGGTAGTTTGAATTCCATGATCTCATATATATATATAAACTACACGGACAATATATATATATATATATATATATATATATATATATATATATATATATATATATATATATATATATATATATATATATATATATATATTAGCACCCCAACTAAGATTATGGTGCGGGCATACTCTGCTATCCAATCCCCGTATCGCTCACACAAAGGGAAATACAAGTTCGGAATCACTCTCGAACTGTATCAACATATACAAAACAACATTGAGGCGAAGTATAGATTCCAAGTCTCTAAAAGGTCAGTACATACCCTCATGCCTCATAGGACCGTCTGAACTATCGAATCGATAGCCTGTACCAAGGATATCTATCTCCTAGGGTACGAACCAATATCCCCCAAAAAGCAACACAGGATAAGGTCGTCCCAGCGCGGTAACCTCAGGGATAGCAAGTAGCGCGGGTACGTTTTTCACATGTATATAATATATGCACACACAATCATGTAAATATACCAATTTCATCATCTTAATATAGGTTCCTCTCATTACCCATAATTACAAAATTTATCCTTAATTTCACATTATTAAGATTACGTATAAGGTTTCGTCTCTAACCTTAACTCGAAGGGTTTTCTCACTAATTATGTGATACTCGTGGATTCTAACTATCCAAGTAGTAAATTCAGTAGGTAGACGTCTATGCACTATCGTAAGTATTCGACGTAATCTCTCACTGGAAATACGTAGTTTCCTCGTTCTTTAAATAATTGTCCCTAAAACCCAAATATCGTCACATAATAAAGTTCTTCAACACTTAATCATATGTCCTACTGGTCTCTCCTATATCCCAAAACATTTTATTCATAATCCCAAAAGTTATTCCACGGTAAATTAATTCAACTAATTAAACAAGGGGAAATAAGAGACTGCCAGGAAGGGTCGATCGATCGACGACTGGGGTTCGATCGATCGAACCTTCGATCGATCGACGCTCTAGGGTCGATCGATCGATCAAACAGGTGTTTCGATTTCTGCAGAAGTGCAGTTACGGGTTTCATCACAATTCTTCATCCAAATGCATATTTTTCAACACTAATAGTCCCAAAACTTATACCACAAACATAATAACATATTACCAGATGTTTCTAACGTTAAGCATGCGTATAACCATCATTAAACATGATTAAACAACCTAAAATCTCATCTAATCATCAAGAACCCTAAGTTTTCTTAACTTCAGTTCTAATAAGTTTTTCTCCAGAATTTCCTTCTACATAATCATCAAAATTCGTGGGTTAATCATCTACATCATATAAGACTTCCAGAATATGGTTTTAATCTTTTCTACATGCAAATTCCTATAAAAAAGTGGGGTTTTCTTCCATAGATTATACTCCTAATCATTCCTAACTAATATGAATATTGCACCAACGAAAATACGCAAGTTAAACACTTGCCTGGGATTTCAGAGGTCTGGTTTCCTGTTGATTTTGGTGTGGTTGCGTTTTCCTCTTCGAGATCTACGTGTTGGTGGTGACGGCGGTGCAAACGGTGGTGTATTTGGCCTTGAATCACCTTGAGAGCTCTCTCCTCTCTTCTCCAATGGCCGTACTAGGGTTATGAATGTTCTAACCCTAAAAGGCTGACCTAAATAGCTGCTAAGGATGCCTGAAATTCGTGGGTTTAATTACCCTATTTTGTAAAATGACCAAAATGCCCTCCCGGGTCACTAATTAGGCCTAAAAAACACCCCGAGACCCAAACTAAACCCCTGGGTACACTTTTCTGACTATCTCGACCCTTCCGGACGCGTTGGTGCACTCAAAACGACCATACGGACAATTTATAAAATATTCCCTTTTTAATTAACATAATTAGTCCCGACGTGACACGGGCACGTCCCGACTTAAATTTTCGAAATAGTCATATAATTTACTTATGACATTCAATATAACCAATATAATATATTACTATGCTCATTAGTAATATACAACAAGCTTCCCATAATTACTAACTCTAGTCACGTTAATAATTATAGCATAATTAATTTCCGAATTTTTATTAAATAAATCATCACATTAAATTTAATAAATCCCCAAATTAAAAATAGCATAAAAATATGGGGTATTACAAGTGGGTGGTTACAGCTAGACTATCGTGTTCACTGTTATGGGGAAGGATGTATATTTTTGTAATGTCTCACTTGAAAGAGTTTCGATCTCGCGGTGATACTTTTTTAAAGTAGACTACATAGAGTACATTTGTCTAGTTATATTAGATTCTGGTGCCTAAGAACTTTTAGCGATGTGATTTAGGTATATCGGGTTTACCGTTAAGCGAAGAGATTTAGCTCGATATTATTTACGCGCTGAGGACTTAGTGATAGTGGGAGAGTTACATCATGTGATTCCCTTAGAGACATGGGTATAGACAATTTGATTTATGTGTCAGGATATAGGATTTTTTATATTTTAGTTATATTCTGGGACCCATGGATTTCGATGATCGGCAATGCTAGGGAATAGTGCATTAGGAAAAGTTCTCTTGAGCTCCATTGAGGGATATTACACGCATGGACCTTATTAAATGTTGGGAGTAGTGAGGTGTTGTTGGATGCTAATCCATCGATTTTAAATGTTAAATTATTGAATGTGTAGAGAAAACATTCTAAGCAAAGAGCTATTATGATATAGGGCCAGTGGAGCTGGGGAGTGTTGTGAAGGAAGCATCGAAAAAACTTATGTACCACAAGTTAATGGGGTGGATAGTATCGAGAAGGTTTAAATTGCAAATTGTGGGGTAATCGATAATACCTGTAAGATCTAGCCACATTGCGAGTGTGGATCTAAGCTTGAGATATATATGTTACGTACGAGACATTAGTGATAATTAGGCTCAGATGTTTGGACTGTAGTATATAGTATGGTTAGACTTTGTGTCCGTTATTCTGAGATAGGAATTACTTATGCTAGCTATCACCTCAAAGAGGGTTTAGTCTATATATACGTGTATATATGTTATCGTGTGTTTCATAATGGACTTATAAGAAAGTGTTTGTATTGTTATATTTAATCCCGGCGAGTAAGGATGGATATTGATGGGATTCAGGGTAGATAGGTTTATTATCGAGCGGGGAGATATAACTCATGATTGATTCGCGCTAAGAAACTAATGATAGTAAGGGGCGCCGTATGGTATGATGTTTTTTGTAACGTGAGAGCGGACGAGTATACTTTTACTTCAAAAGATGGGAATTTGGGGGTTACATGTTATGGACTGAGGGACTAGCGGATCTCAACGACCGATAATGTTAGGTAGTAGTGTATCAGGGGGTTCCTTGTTTGAATTTCACTTTACGAGACATTCCACGCATGAGACTCAACGCAACGTTGGAAGTGGGGGGATGTTTGGTCATTAGGACATGGGCTTGGCAACTTGGTTATTATACACATATGTGGTTATCATTGTGAATTGAAATTAATATTACAAGCTAACGCTAGTGGAGTCGGGTAACATTCGTGCGGATGAGCACGGGTACAAGGTGTATGGGCATCCTGGATAACTAATTTAATTTTAATATAATTTGGAATTGGAAAGGGTGGAGATGTGTGTAGTGATCTTCGAGGCATGCTTGGAGTACTGGACTCATCCAAATTTCGAGGATGAAATTCCTTTGTAAGGAGGGAAGTATGTTACACCCCGTATATTTTAGGATTCAGAATTTAATAAATTCGATGATAAAGGATTTAAATTTATCTCGAGGATTTAATTAAATTAGTGAATTAAGATTTAATTAATTCAGATTATATTTTTAAATTACATGTGTCGTAATATGAGTTCAAGGTTAGACATTTTTGTTAAAGGACTCGGATGGAAATTCTGAGTGCTCGGTTGATTCCGAATAGGTCGAGATAAGCAGTAAAGAGTACTCGGGGTAGTTATTGGGTCTCAGGGAATTTTTAGGCATAATCGGGCTCGCATAGGTGTGTTTGGGCCATTTTAATTTAGCCTACAAGTCAAATTTCGGGATTAGCATTAGAAAATCTAAACTTAAGAGTTTGAGGTAGATACAACTCTCAAAAGGAAAATATCAGAAAATCCAAATTAGAGAAGTTGGGGCAAACACAACTCGAAGAAAAAACCTCTAGGCTTGTAGAGACGAAAAGAAGGCGAAAGTGGGTGAGCTTTTGGGAGACAACCCAAAAAGAAATTGGAGAGTTATTCATCAAATCTTCATCTACATCAAAGGAAATCAAACCCTACAAATTTATTCAGGCACGTGGTTAAACTTTCTTTCAATCTAAATTGCAATATTTCAATTCATATGATAGTGTGTGTGATTGTGAATTCGTTTTGGGAGGGTGACACATGTGAAATTTGGGTTTGGGGGAATTTAAGCATTAAAGGTTAAATTGATGCTTAATTATTATTAGAATACTATCATATGATGTTAAAATATGATGTAGAATGGAAACCCAATAGGAATTGTTGTTGAATTTGGATTATTGAATCGAATTGAATTTGTGATTTAAGAAATTTTGAGAAAATCCAATTCATGAACCCTAGAAGTTTCAAGGAGAATCAGTGATAATTGATGATATATATTTGTGTTAGAACCTGTTTATAGATATAATAAATTGGGGTATCAATTAGGTTGATGTGTTGGGTTGAATCCATGGAGGTTTGAGGGTTAAAAATGGAGAAAAATGAATTAGAGAAGAGCATGGTTCGCAGTACGGTGAACTAGTTCGATTTTGAGGCTGAACCGGTTCGCTTTACCTGTTTGTCAAAAATGAAATTTGTAGAATTTTTTTGTTAAGTTCACGTGGGCGTCGACCTCGTATTTTTCTGATTTTTTTTTTTAATTAATTATGATTTCTCTACGGAAGGGTGTCCAAGATCAAAATCTTTAGTCAGAAATCAAATCCGGGTATGGATGCCTGAGATTATTTTACCTAGGTATTATAGGTGGATGTAACTGAGCCTAGAAAAGTGAAAAAAAAAAGAGGAGGAACCTAAATAATGAATTGAGTGAAATAAATTCATAATGGTTTAAATACGAACCAAGTAGGGAGTCCGAAAACTATGGTTGAGGGACACCACTGGGATAAAATTAATTGAGCGGAAAGTAATTTAATTCGGGGTTATGGATTAGACTCGGATATTTATAGGCTGAGTGTTGCAGGAGTTGGTCACGGGATAGCCGATTTAATTTATTACATAGTTAAATAATAAATTATTGGATATTAAATGTAATGAGAAGTGTTAAACTATCTAGTGGGATTTTGTGTAACAAATACTAAGAAATAAAGATTCGGACCAAATGAGTGAGTCGAGATATTATAATTGGGTGAGACAACTTGAATGATAAAATAATTAATGTGTAATTAGTAAAATTACTAGTCAGTTACAAGTCGGGATATAGACTTGGGTATTTTGGGCTAGTGCAACGGGTGTTATGCATGGGTTAGCCAGACTTTATTTAATATATGTATACGGTAGTGTGATAATATATATATATATATATATATATATATATATATATATATATATATATATATATATATATATATATATATATATATATTTGTGTACTTTATAAATATCCATGTAAATGATATTTATGTGAAAGCATACCCCTTTAGTGCTATCATAGGAGGTTGCGCGATGTGGGCGAATCCCCTAGCTTGAGGAGCAGGAAGAATCTAATCCCCAGGTTATATCACCTATTTTTATATTGCGTGATTTATTTTCAGAGGTAAACCTATTTGGGTATGATTCGATTTCAATTTTGGTGAAGGAATATGACGGCCTCCACTACGCTTATTATTTTTGCCGAAGTTCGGTGTGAGCTAGTCCGACTTGAGGTGGCCGGGTTAGAGTGAGCATGCTTGGGACATGTGTGTGAATGTTGTAGTATACTAGTATTTTGGAGAAAGCATCCGGTGAGTTTTCACTCAGGAATGGATGGTTATATTATACTTGACATGTGTGTGAATGTTGTAGTATACTAGTACGTCTATAATATGAGTAGATAATTATATACAGGATTAATGCATGAGTGTGAATGTGTTTTTATATAACAAAGGTGAAAGTTATATGATTCAAAATGGGATTTCTTATATAACTAGTGCGAACCTTATATGATTTAAAATAGTTGAACCGATTAATAAGTTAATGGGGAGATAACGTAATAATCAAAGTAAGAATACTCGGGTTAGAGTATTGGGGAAGAAAGAGGTCTGATATGACTAGTTATGTGGGGTATCTTAACTAGGAAAATTAACAGGCAAGCATTAGGTGTGCACATTAGATGAGGGATGAGCTATACCTCAAGATATTGCGATATTAGCTTAAATATGAAATGTTTTCATGCATATTTAATTATTACAATTTCACTGATTGCTAAATATTTTCAAAATATTTTACTTGGGCTCTGACCCATGTCAAAAGTTTTTTAAAAACATTTTAGGTGTCCATTCACAGGGACACCCAGTTCGAAGATTATATCTAGGGATGCACAGTTGCAGCTCATGTGGAAGTTGCAGGACCTTGCTATAGACGCTTCGTTCATTTATTCCTAGTGTAAAATCTTTACTTCAGTATTCATTTGGGCAGGTGGCCCTCAGATGTAGTATTCAGTTATTTAATTGACATTGTGTATCTTTGTTATGGTTTCAATTTATTATTGGGATTTTATTATTGAATCGATAGTTGATTCGGTCATCTTATATATCATTCAACTATGTTGGATTCACTTATCATTTGTGTTGATGGTTTAAGTTATTATTATTTTCGCATTTTGATTATTAATGAAATGTAAAATTTGGCACAAGTTTAATTAAATTACTAGGTGGTTAGTAAATTTAAAAAGTTTTCGACAATGATGTTGAGAATGAGCCATATGAGACTAACGTTTAATTTTGATCACTCGCTGGCCACCTGGTATTTTACTAGGCGGAGTGTCACAGATGGTATTGGAGCATCAGGCTCTAGAGTCTTTAGGATCTGTGCGGCTTATTACATTTCAGTGTAGCGTTCTTTAATATAGAGCCTTATTATATGATTGTTGTATTCCTCTACGTATTCGACTTAAGTTCTCCAGCTATTAAGTATAGTTTATGCGATTCATATACGAGTTCGGTTGGGCTTTGTACACCGAACAACTTTAGACGACCAGCGAGGGACTTTAGAAGGACTATAGGGGGAGAGGCTCAATAAAAGATATGGAATATTCTAAGAACGGTGACCCCGATAGAAGTTACTAGGGTTATTTTGCAAGCAGGAGGCACTAAGATAATCACTAGGGCATAATAGTTTCCCTAAGCATCATCGTAGCAAGCGATGGTGAAAATTCAGACTTACCCAGCGTACTCGGTAAAGGAGAGGAAGGAGTCAAAGAAACTCTTTCGAAGAGCCATCTGCAAGGATTCGAAAAGAGGGGGAGTGTAATGGGTCAATGGAGGGAGATAACCCAAAGGTAATTATGTAGGGTGGAGTGCAGTAGCACCCAGGATTAAATTTCGACCGAATTATTTTTTTATCATAGGAGAGGTATTGTAGTGATGGGAGTCAATCACCATAACTATGGAGAGATACCATGAATAACGAAGAATTTTGGATTGGATTTGGTCGTAAATCCTCTCATTAGATGATTAAACAGAGAGACAAAGGAGATTTTAATACTTGTTTAAGAAGAGCCATACAGTGATCGATCATGAAGGAAAGTTGACGTGTTTAGCGAACTTCGTACCCTATGAGGTGGACACAAAGGAGCAAGAAGGTCCGTAAGTTAATAATGGACTCATGGGTAGAATATACAATCATGGATGGGGAAGTCCGGATAAAACGACTTGTATCATTACTGTTATTGTTATGAGAAGGAAGCCAAGAGAGTTGGAGGATCTAACCAAAGGGCAAGGCTAGATTTAATTGTTATGAGGCACCACAGGAGGGGATACCTAGCAGAGAACTCATTTTAAGGATTGAGATCAATAGAATTCCTAACATGTGACGGTGGATTCAGTCCGGGCCCTCAAGGCCGACAATGGGTCCCATAGGGCCAGTGGAGCCAAAGGGACAACGGGGGTAGCAATTAGGGTACGACCTACCAGGTTCGCAAAAAGGATAACCTGACATGTCCAGTGGGGCCAAAGAAAGGGTAATGACACGGAGAGGTGTCTTATATGTAAAGAGTAGGAGAACATGTGTGGATCTTATCCGGAGGGAATTGTAGGACAAGGACGGGATGCCCGATAGGGGCAATAGTTATAAGAACTTTTGGTTAGGAAGAGGGTGTTATGTCCCGGAACCATTTGAACCAAAATTTCTATTAGCAATTGAAAGTATGAGTTTTATCCCAGGGTGATTGGGATCTATTTTGTGTGACATGAGCGAGTCACGGTAGTTTATTTGTACTAGATTCTCATGTGAAATGGGTTTAGTAGAGGTATCGTTAATATCACTATAGAGTGTGTATATTTATCATGGAATAGCGGGGCACTCTTCAGTTCCATCTGTAAGAGAGAGGGTGGGGACACTAAGATGATATATATTTTATGAGGTTAGCTCGTTTTGAGAGGTGATATTCAAGATATGATTTTATCCTGGGTACGAATTGTTGAGTGATAGTGGGTGGTTATAGTATGAATATCGTGTTCACTGAAACGGGCAAGATGTATATTTTTGCGATGTCTTACTTGAAAGAGTGTCGAGCTCGCGGTGATATTTTATGAAGTGGACTGTAGGGAGTACATTTGTATAGTTCTATTGCATCCCGATGTGTAGGGAATTTTAGCGACATGATTCAGGTGTATCGGGTCTACTATTGAGCGAAGAGATTTAACTCGTTGTTGTTTACGCGCTGAGGACTTAGTGATAGTGGGAGCGTTGTATTATGTGATGCCCTGAAAGACATAGGGATAGACAATTTGTTTTATGTGTCGGGGTATAGGATTTGTGATATCTTAGTTATATGCTGGGACCCACGAATTTTGATGATCGACAATACTAGGGAATGGTGCATTGAGAAAAGCTCTTTTGAGCTCCATTGCAGGATATTACACGCATGGACCTTAGTAAATGTTGGGAGTAGTGAGATGTTTTTGGATGCTAATCCATCGATTTTAAATGTTAAATTATTGAATGTGTAGAGAAAACACTCTATACTGAGAGTTATTAGGATATAGGGACAGTGGAGCCAGGGAGTGCTGTGAAGGAAGCACCGAGAAAACTTATGTACCACAAGTTAATGGGCTGGGGTAGTATCGAGAAGGTTTAAATTGCAAATTATGGGGTAATCGAGAATACTTTTATGATATAGCCACGTCGAGAGTGCGAAGCTGAGCTTGAGATACATATGTTACGTACAAGACATTAGGGATAATTATGCGGGGATGTTTGGACTGTACTATATAGTATGGTGAGACTTTGTATCCGTTATTCTGAGATATGAATTACTTGTGCTAGTTATCACCTAAAAGAGGGTCTAGCCTATATATACATGTATATATGTTATCGTGTGTTGTATAATAGACTTATAAGAAAGTGTCTGTATTGTTATATTTAATCCCGGGGAGTAAGGATGGTTACTGATTGGATTCAGGGTAGATAGGTGTATTATCGAGCAAGGAGATATAACTCGTGATTGATTCCTGCTAAGAAACTAATGATAGTAAGGGGAGTCGTATGGTACGATGTCTTTTGTAATGTGAGAGCGAATGAGTATACTTTTATTTTAGGAGACGGGAATTTGGGGCTTACATGCTAAAGACTAAGGGCCTAGCGGATCTCAACGATCGACAATGTTAAGTATTAGTGTATCGGGGGTGTTCCTTTTTTGAATTTCTCTTTGTGAGACGTCTCACGCATGAAAATCAGCACAACGTTGGAAGTGGGAAGACATTTGGTCATTAGGATATGGGTTTGGCGGATTGGTTATTGTACACATATGTGGTTATCATTGTGAATTGAAAGTTATTTTACAAATTAAGGCTAGTGTATATGGGTAACATTCGTGCGAATGAGCACGGGTACAGGGTGTATGGGCGTCTTAGATAACTAATTTAATTTTAATATAATTTTCAATTGGAAAGGCTAGTAATATGTGTAGTGATCTTAGAGGCTTGTGAGTAAGAAAGTATTTGAGGCTTAGAGTACTAGACTCATTCAAATTTCAAGGACGAAATTCGTTTGTAAGGGGGAAAGTATGTAACACTCTGTATTTTTTAGGATTCAAAATTTAATAAATTCGATGATAAAGGATTTAAATTTATTTTGAGGATTTAATTAGATTAGTGAATTAAGATTTAATAAAAATTATATTTTTAAATTACATGTGTCGTAATTTGAGGTCAAGGTTGGAGATTTTAGTTAAGGAACTCGAATGGCGATTATGAGTGCTCGGTTATTTTTGAATAGGTCAAAATAGTAAGAAAAGAGTACCCAGGGGTAGTAATTGGATCTCGGGGCATTTTCAGGCATAACCGGGCTCACACGAGAGTGTTTGGGCCATTTTAATTTAGCATACAAATCAAATTTCAGGATTAGCATTAGAATATCTAAACTTAAGAATTTGAGGTAGATACAACTCTAAAAGGAAAATATCACAAAACCCAAATTAGAGAAGTTGGGGCAAACACAACTCAAAGAGAAAAGTCTAGGCTTGTAGAGACGAAAAGAGGGAGAAAGTGAGAGCTTTTGGGAGCCAAACTAAGAAGAAATAGGAGAGTTCTTCATCAAATATTTGTCTACATCAAAGAAAATTAGACCCTACAAATTTATTCAGGCAAGCGATTAAACTTGCTTAAAAATCTAAATTACAGTATTTCAATTCATATCATAGTGGTTATGATTGAGAATACATTTTGGGAGGGTGACACCTGTGAATTTGGGTTTGGGGGGATTTAAACATTAAAGGTGAAATTGATGTTTAATTAATGCGAGAATACTATCATATTATGTTAGAATGTGATTTAGAATTGAAACCCATTAGTAATTGTTGTTGAATTGGATTATTGAATCGAATTGAATTTTTTATTTAAGAAATTTTGAGAAAAACCCAATTCATGAACCCTAGAGGTTTTAATGAGAATCAGTAATGGTTGATGATATATATTTCTATTATAATCTGTTTGTAGATGTAATAAATGTGGGGTATAATTTTGGGTAAATGTTTGGGTTGAATCAATGGAGGTTTGAGGATTAAAAATGAAGAAAAATGAGTTAGAGAAAAAGATGGTTCGTAGTACAGTGAACTAGTTCAATTTTGAGGCCGAACCGATTCGCTTTACCTGTTTGTCAAAAATGAAATTTGTAGACCTTTCCGTTGCAATCGCGTGGGAGCCGATATCGTAGTTTTCTTATTTTTTTAATTAGTTATGATTTTTCTACGGAAGGGTGTCCGAGATCGAAATCTTTAGTCAAAAATCAAATCCAAGTATGGATGCCCGAGATTATTTTACCTAGGGATTATAGGTGGATGTAACTGAGCCTAGAAAAGTGAAAAAAAAGAGGAGGAACCTAAATAATGAATTGAGTGAAAGAAATTCATAAAGGTTTAAATACGAACCAAGTAGGGAGTCCGAAAATTATGGTTGAGGAACACTACTGGGATAAAATTAATTGAGCAGAAAGTAATTTAATTCGGGGTTGTGGATTAGACTCAGATATTTATAGGCTGAGTGTTACAGGAGTTTGGCATGGGATAGCCGATTTAATTTATTGTATAGTTAAATAATATATTATTGGATATTAAATTTAATGAGAAGTGTTAAACTATAGTAGGATTTTGTGTGACAAATACTAAGAAATAAAGATTCAGACTGAATGAGTGAGTCGGAGTATTATAATTGGGTGACACAACTTGAATGATAAAATAATTAATGTCTGATTAGTTAAATTACAAGTCGGGAAATAGACTTAGGTATTTTGGGATAGTGCTACGGGTGTTATGCACGGGTTAGCCAGACTTTATTTAATATATGTACACGGTAGTGTGGTTGTGTGTGTGTGTGTGTGTGTGTGTGTGTGTGTGTGTGTATATATATATATATATATATATATATATATATATATATATATATTTGTGTACTTTATAAATATCGATGTAAATGATATTTATGTGAAAGCATACCCTTTTAGTGTTGTCATAGGAGGTTGCGCTATGTGGGTGAATCCCCTGGCTTAAGGAGCAGGGAGAGTATAATCTCGAGGTCATATTGCCTATTTTTATATTGCGTGATTTATTTTCAGATGTGAACCTCTTTGGGTATGATTCGGTTTCACATTCGGTGAGTTTTTACTCGAGAATGACTGGTTATATTGTACTTGACATGTGTGTGAATGTTGTAGTATACTAGTACGTATATAATATGAGTAGATAATTATATAAGGGATTAATACATGAGTGTGAATGTATTTTTATACAACTTGGGTGAAAGTTATATGATTTAAAAAGGGGATTTCTTATATAACTAGTGTGACCGCTATAAGATTTAAAATAGTTGAATAGATTAATAAATTAATAAGGAGATAACGTGATAATCAAAGTAAGAATACTCGGGTTAGAGTAGTGGGGCAGAAAGAAGTGTGATACGACTAGTTAGGTGGGGTAGCTTAACTAGGAAGGTTAGCAGGCAAGCGTTAGGTGTGCACATTAGATAAGGGGTGAGCTATACCTCAAGAGAGTGCGACACTAGCTTAAATATGAAACATGTGCATGCATGTTTAATTATTGCAATTTAACTGCTTGCTAAACATTTTCAAAATGTTTTACTTGGGCTCTGACCCGTGTCAAAATATGTTTCAAAATATTTTAGGTGTCCAGCCACAGGGATGCCCAGTTTGTGGATTCTATCCAGGGATGCGCAACTGTAGCTCATGTGGAAGTTGTAGGACCTTGCTCTAGACGCTTCGTTAATTTATTCCTAGTGTAGGATCTTTACTTCCGTATTCATTTGGGAAGGTCTCCCTTAGATGTAGTATTCAGTTATTTAATTGACATTGTATATCTAGGTTATGGTTTCAGTTTATTGTTGGGATTTTATTGTTGAACCGATAGTTGATTCGGCCATTTTATTTATATCATTCAATTGTGTTGGATTCAGTTATCAATTGTGTTAATGTTTAAATTATTATTATTTCTGCATGTTGATTATTAATGAAAGGTAAAATTTGGCACCAGTCTAATTAAATTACTAGGTGGTTAGTAACTTTAAAAAGGTTTCGATGTTGATGCTACGAATGAGCCATATGAAAAGGGGAACTTTGTTATAGCTAGCTAATGGAAGAAAGACATACAGAGGCATTTGCATATGGTTAAGTGCAGCATCACCCAAAAGCGGGTACTAGCTACGTTCAAGCTAGTCGGGGCATCTCTAAAGAGGTGGGAGTCGATTACCTCCTCATAGGAGAGGGATTCAACAAGTATCAAGGAGTTTTGGGTTCAGTTCGATCGCAAGTTCTTTCAGTTGGAAGTTCAGATGAAGAAGGGGAGGAAGTTCCTATATGTTTCATAAGAGGACCAGACTATGGCCGAATATGAGGAGGATCACACGCGCCTGGAAAAATTTATGCCAGGAGAGGTGAACACCGAGGAGAATAGGGTCCTTAATTTTATATATGGACTCACTTAGAGTATTCACCAGCATTTATTGGGACACCCGAAATTGAAGACTTACCCTGATATGGTCAATGCCACACTTTTACACTGTCAAGATTAACACTATCATCATAAGGGAACGAAGAAGGCCGAAGAGTCTAGCCAGTAGAGCAAGACCTGGGGTAATAGTGCTAACGGGGCACCACAACAGTGGGGTAGGCATCATGAACGAGATTCCCAGCGAGAGGAATTGGCTAAGATATTTAAGCCAGGTAACGAGTTATAAGAAGGGCCAATAAGGCTAGGAGAACCAGACTGGATGCTAGTAAGGGCATGGATATGAGGCTAATAGGGATAGAGATAAAAGAAACCTCGTTAGGGTTAGAAGGGCTAGAGGCAGGAAGATTTCGTAGGGAGGTGTTTCATATATAGGGAGCAGGGCCACATACGACATGAATGTCCAAACAGGATTAAGGTTCAGGAGTTGGGTGCCAAACAGGGGCAACAATTGTAGCTGTTTTTGAGGCAGTTTGGGCGTCAATATTACATCCGTAGACGAGTTAAATAGCTAATTCCATTATCTATTGAGGGTATGTTTTCTATCTATGGACACCTAGGTCGAGTTTTATGTGACATGGGTGCGTCACATTCTTTTGTAAGCATTAGATTCGCTTGTGAGACAATTTTAGTGGATGTAGCGTCAGTTATAATCATTATGAGTGTATATTATTAGTTAGGTAGCGGGGCTCTCTTTCGTTCCATTTATAAGGGAGCGGGTCTGGACACTCGGAGGATATGTTTTAGTTGATCTACTCATTTTAGAGAGGTGCGAGTATGATGTTATTCAGGGTACGGACTAGTTAACAACGATTAGAGCGATGGTGGATTGTTACGATAAGTCTATAGTGTTCGCTATTCTAGGGCATGATGTGTTACTTTTACGGAGTCTCGTCTATAGTGAAGGTCGAGCCTATATTGGAGAAAAGACTTTTGAGGGTACAGTTGTCTCGTTATATTCGATCCCTATGCATGGATACTTTACTGATGTGATTCTGGGGATACTGAGGTTACCACCGAGCTAGGAGATTGTGTTCGTTGGTGATTTAGCGCTGGGGACTTAGTGATGGTGCGAGCACCGTGTTATAAGACTCCTTTAGAGATGTGGGAGGGGAGATGGGAATCTGATTTTGTACATTTGGGGGCAAGATTTTTGAGTGTCCCGATAATATGTTTTGGGCCTACGAATCTCGGTAAGCGACAAAGTTAAGTAGTAGTGTATGGGGAGGGTTCCTTATTTAGATTTCGCTTGTGAGACATCCCATGTATGAACCTTAGTAAGAGTTGGGAGTTGGGAGACGTTTTGGGCTCTAGGACATTGGTTGAGTACGTTAGTTATTACACGTGTGAAGATAACGCTTTAAGCAGTGAGCTATTATATGATTTCAGGCTAGCGAGCTAGGTAGTGTTATGTAAAAAGCATTAGGGTATGTTTGCACCATTAGTTGATAAGTGGGGCAATCTGAGAAGAATTGAGTCATAATTAGTGGGGTAATCGAGTATCCCCTTACTATATATTTATGGAGAGAATGTGGGGTCGATTTTGATGTATGTAGATCGCATTCGTGATATTTTTGCATATATACACGGGATATAGGGTGTATTGGCACCCTGATCAATTTGATGTTTAGTAGCATCCTAGATAATGTAACGTCAAGGTAAATAAGTTGAGTCGAATGCCTATAGGGCAGTTAACAGCAGATTTAAAATGGTTAGGTGGACTGAACTTCGTTAGGGAAAGAAGATAGTCCAAAAATTTATAGCAAAGAGAACCATCCTACTCGAGATGGGTTAGAATACTTTGAAGACACAAGCAAGGGATCCTCCTTGCTAAGGAACGACTAAATTTTTTATAAAGTAGAGAGGAGTCATACCCAATTAGTTTTGACGGTGGCTTGATCATCAATAGGAGGTCGATTATCTCAAAGAAGGACAACCTACAAAACACATGGTTAGGAAATAAACGCACGGGTCACGATTTTTAGTATACCCCAGGAAGGGGATAAGATGTATCACATAATGTTAGATATAGTATGTATGGGTCAGTGTGGAGCATGACATAGTGTAGTTTTTCTCCAGGCGCACCACTTGTTAGATGGAGAAGGTTGATTCTAGGCGATAAAATGGAGTTCTGCAATAATTGGAGATTTCGGTGAGGGAATGGGAGTGTAGATTGTTTGACTTTATTTTTCATTACCAACGTCGCAGAGGGGTCAAGATTTTCTATGGATTATTAGGATTGTTTAAGCGAGGATGAGTAGTCTGACTAATTTGGGTGAATTACTCGACAGGGCAGTAATGCCCTATATTTCATTGTAGAAAGAGAATGAGTTGGAACGAGGTGCTGCCAAACATTCTTTTGGATTAAGATAAGATCTTTGTGTCCCTCTTCTGATAGAGTCGTCAGGAGGCGATAGGGACAGAGTTATGACTGAGCAAGGCATTTCCCCGTAGACCGATGAGAAAACGGGAAGGGTGAGTAACATGTTGGAAGATATGCTAAGGATGTATATTCTAGATTTTAAGGGTAATTTAATGGAGTATGTACCGTAAATAGAGTTGCGTGTAATAACTTGTGCGAGTTTTCTTGGCATAACACCTTTCGAGGCTTTGTACAAGAGACCTTGTTATCTGTCCTCTGATTGGTTAAAGGTGGGGAACAATAAGCTTCTCGATCAAGGCGTGATGTAGGATACGTCAACAAGGATTAAGTTAATTAGTAGTCAGTTTTGGGTTGCTCAGGATCATCGGAAGAGTTACACCATTACAAATTGAAGATTTTTTAATCTTGACGTGAGTAGTCAGGTGTTACAATGGGTATCTCCCATGAAGGGAGTTATGCGGTTTGGGAAGAAGGGGAAGTTGGCATCGATATATGTGGGGCATTTCCATAGTATCGGTAAGGCAGGACCAGTTGTGTATAGGCTCGACTTACTGGAACATTTACAGCGGGTTCACGATGTGTTTCGTGTGTCATCATCAAAGAGGTATCTTAGGGATGATGAGGTATATCAGCGTAGAACATTAGAGGATATTTACTTACATCAGGACATTTTTATAAGAAGAGACTCAACGCCATTTTACGGCATAGTGAGTAAGACCTAGGTCAAGATGGTACCGTTAATGGGGTTACAATGGGGACACAACAATTTTACCGTGAGTCGATTTGGGAGAATAAGGATACCTTGAGATAAAATTATTCAGAGCTCTTAGTGCCAAGTATATCCAAATTTAGGGGACGAAATTCCATTGTTAGGGGGAAAGCATGAAACACCCTGTATTTTTTAGCAGTATAAATTACACGTGAGCACGTAATTTAACTAAATTAAGAAATAAAGTGAATTAAATAAATATTAAGTAGTAAATAAAAGTATTAATATTTATGTGTAATTATATTTACTTGTATGATAAGTAAATGATAACATGTTAAATTGTATTACGTCGTAAGTGAGTAAAATCGACGTGTTTAACAGTATCTCATTCAAGACACGCGAATAGGGTCGTGTTGGGAATGTAATAGAAAATTTATATTGGATAATTTGGATGTTGATTTCGAGTGCACAGATGATGCAGAATGGGTCGAGATAGTGAGGAATAGATACTCGATGGGTTATATTTGAGTATCGGGGGCTTTTTAGGCAAATCGAGGCCCGTAAGAGGGTATTCGGGTCATTTACACATGGGGCCTAACTTAATTTTGGGATTAATGATATTTAGAGTTATATTTCGGGATGTTCAATGGAGTGGACAACCATTCCACCATCCAAGAAACCTAGGCTTTGAGAGAGAAGAGAAAAGAAAAGGAAAAATCCAAGAAAAGTGATGAGAAACGATCCGGGAGGGGAATCGAATCATTTCGGACATAAGATCATTACGTAAAGAGGAACTCAATGGGAAGAGTTCAGGATATCATCAATTATAAGGCAAGTTTTTATCTTGCTATAATTACTGTTGTGGTGTCAATCGTTCACGTATAAATTTGGTGTAAAAACACACAAAAAATTTAGGTGGTATGATCATGTAAAATGGGGGTTTCTATAAATGAATTCATCGAAAAAAGGTCTCGATTATGAATACATGTTGAATTTGATGTGATTGAAAGTATAAAGATGAAATTAGAATTATAAATATGAAATATTGTATGATCAAACCAATTATTAATGAAATCTTGAATTAGGGTGAAAATATGTATAATTTTTTACAAAAGATTGATAATCCCAATGATTCAAATGTTTTTAGGTTAATTCATACATAGAAATATGTGTTATTACGTTTGGGATTGAAGTAGAACTCATGTTTAGAGTTTGGCTGAAGTTGGGGTCTCATATGGTTGAAGGGAAGGTGATAAATCTCGTTAAAAAAATTAGGTTTGCTGCCCAAATGAACCAAATCGGTTCACTGGAGGGGGATCAAATCGGTTCGCCCATTGAACCATTTTGGTCAGTCAGGCGAACTGGTTCGGTCAGCTTGGTTGCCTCCTCTTATTTTGTGTGTTTTTTTGTGGACCGTTGAAGGTTCGACTAAGTTTATGGATTTCGATAGGTGGGATATAACTTTTGGGAATATATAGGAGAAATTAGACAGTACATAGGTTTAGATGGGGATTAAATTTGGGTAGAAATTATGGGTGTATTAGGGTGAATAGCACTCGGGTAATAATTATGAAATCAGGTTGGGATTTTAGGAAAAGTTCGGATATGGGCTTGAGTTAAATAGCATGGTGGCCAGAAATGTGAAATTAAAGAATTTATAATAAGTGAGTAAATACTTGATCAATCGGGAGTCGGGGTAGACTCAGAATTGCTGGGCTAGTGCTACGAGGGATATATGCACAATGCATTATCTGGACCAACTTGATATTCTGAAATTTAATTAATTAAGGACTGATCACTCGGTAATTAATTAGGCGGGGTGTCAAAAATAGTTGGGAAGTCTCAACTTTTTATAGACTCCTACACGAAATATCTTGAGGTTATACCAAGGTAACTATGTGATAATACTGGATTCGATGCAACTGATGTGCTAAACAAACTAAGTTTTTAGTCAAATTTAAAACAAATTTAAAACTGAGTTTTTAGTCAAATTTAAAACTAGTTTTTTGGTCAAAACCATATAAAATCTCAATTTCATTAATGCTTATATTAATAGAATGGAATGCATAAACTGATATGGGTTACCTGATATGGGTTACCTGCGCAATGTAGACATTCTATTTCAATATTTTTATCTGATTTTTGATTATATATGTTGTTATAGTGTCCCTTGAAGATTGTATTTGTATTAAACTGACCTTTTTTTATTAGCATTATTGATTGCCAGAGAAAGATATGTTGCGTTTCTATTTAGAGTGTGTTTAATTGATATGACATTCTTTTTCATAAAAAATCCTACTTTTTACTTATTTTTTTCTTTAATGGTGCTTGTTCCCAAATCTATTCTATGGTAATAGTAGCCTTAAACGTGACACGTGATCCATCTTTTCCTTATTTTTCATGAATTTTTTTTTCTTACCCATCCAAAGAATTAGATTTCATGGAAAGTCGAAGGGAACGACCATCATTTTCAACATTTTTTTCCGCGACAATGAACTATTTTTTCAATATTTTTTCCCACTTTCTAATCAAAAGAACATTTATTTCTCCTTTACGGACTGTTGATTAGCATGGCTTACTAAACCGTGTTTTCAATTTATTGGCAGTTGCAGTGATACACAATGGAAAAGAAATTTTATTGCAGGTCAACATGACAATGCATTCTCTGTTTAATTTTCGTAGAGAATTGAAGTAAATTTTTATTAAAATGATTTTAAGGCAGTTATTACCATGCTCTTGGATTATTTTTTAAAATACGTACTGAACTGAACTAATTTATTTATTTTTATTTTAAAATACGAAGTGAACTAATTATCTGTTGTGGCTCAGCTTCTAGTGTTACTAGTCGAATAGTTCAAATCACAGCGATCAGGTTAAGCTATTAACTTGCATAAATACAAAAAAAGGTATATGCATTGTGTGAATATTCACCTGTTGTTATTTTTGTAGCAATCCATAACTTGATCTCAAAATCTTGTAATCATGAAACTAAGCATCCTGTGAATGCATTCGTGACATGAAGTAAGAGTGAAAACATTTCAATTGTTGTTCTATTTTATATGTGAACTAACTTAATATTTATGCTTGGCATTAGTTTATCATTTTTTTGTTCCTTTCCAAAAACCAATGTGTAGTTATCATTGAACACAATTGTAGTTTTAATTTGCTATACTAGTTTGTTTATATTAACATAAATTAATTAGTTATTTGTTATACTAGTTTTGATTTGTTGATTTTGTTTTAATGCCTTTTTTTGTAGTTGCCATGAGGAGTGGTGGGTGGTTCTACAAGGGTCGATTGGGTCGTAGAAGGGGACCGATGGAAGGAATACAACTTAAGGAGACATAGAAGGTCGTGGTAGCATTAATGGAGATGGCATTGGAGACTATGACATTGGGTAATAGTGATGTTATTGAGATGGCGGGTTTTTATTTTTTATTTAATGTATCGTTATTAAGTTTTGATTGTGTTAGTGAACTTTGTAACAATTTAGTAATAATGATTATTATTGCATTGATGTGCTTATTGATGAATTTGTAGTAGAAATGCAAAGTTTTTATTCTTGCCAAGAATTTTCTTCCTTTTATTAATGTGAGGGTGATTGCATTTGATGGATAATTTTTATCTTTTTTAATATTTTAATTTATGTAAGGGTTCATAACACTTACAAAAATAACATTTTTTTCTTTACATATTACTATTTGTAAGTGTTTTGAACAGTTAAAAAAAAATTTAAAAAATCATTTGTAAGTCTTTATAATCGTTGTAAATTAAAAATGATTGCTGAATTTTGCAAGTGTTTTGAACACTTGCAAATGAAATTTTTTATAGTGTTTAAAACACTTGAAAAAGTTTAATGTAGAAATGTTCAAGACACTTGCAATTTTTTTTTGTAATAGTTTTCTAAAACGGACATGTGTTTCCAATAAACACTTGCAAATGACATTTGCAACAGTTTTGAACACTTGCAATTTTTTTGTAACGCACTCATTTGTAAGTGTTTTAAACACTTGCAAATGGCATTTGTTACTGTTTAAAACACTTACAAATTGCCTGTTTTGATGTAGTGATGAGACATAAAATTCATTCCACAAGATAATAATGAAATCAATCACATTAAATAATAATCATCAATGCGGTCGAAAATCCATCACCATGCTAATCTCTAATAATATCTAACTCGAAGTAAATATAATCTCCAATAAACTGAATTCATAGTGAAATGTCTGAATAAAAACCGTAACAACTGTGGAACCGAATGACCCACTAAATCCATAAACTGAGTCTCAATATAAATTCGAAGGAATGGAAAACTAAACTAAACTACTAAGCATAAAATAAATATTCTAGCTGCACCTCCAAGATAAATCTCCAAATACTCCTATGCCGCTAATCCGACACTAATACTTGAAAAATGTTAGTCAACGCACTGGGTCAGAGCCTCGAGCATGAATACCGACTACTCCCTCCAATTAGGGTCCGTGAAACCAGACAATAGCATTATACATGATAAACATCACAATAGAATATTTTAATTTAAATGAGATAATTAATAATGATGTCTGTAATTAAACAACATATGCTAGAATACTCATTTATTCCATCTCAACATTTAAGTCCAATTATCCACTCATCTAACTTAATTTAAGTTAATCAAATTATTAATTTTTCATCATCATTAATATCACATGTGGGACTCCCACTTACATCTTTATCTCATTTTATTTATTTTGTTGCAGGGCTCCCGCTGTACTACATCACACCATTTCCCTCGCCATAGCCAGCCAATCCGTTTAAACTGTCAACCCTGCAATCATGTGTGAGGTTCCATGTACGACACGGCTTCATAGCCAGCCAGCCCATTTAAACTGTCAGACTTGTAATTATTCAGACGCCACATACCTACACGTCATAATAGTCAACCCGTTTAAACTGTCGGTCCTGCAATTATTAACGACGCCAATATATTTTAATCCCCGTTTTAGTATCTTAAGCATTAATTCTCAATTTCTTATTTTCTCTTATTCAATTATCTATTTACCCCACCTTTATTATAGATGTGAGATCCTAAAAAACACCCTTAGTCCCATACATAAGGGTCCCAACACATAAATACATCCTATTTTAATCATGGGATAAATTTCTATCAATAATCTCTTCCTAATCTTATGCCTAATCTAGCTAATCGACATAAAAATCATCCCCACCCCAGAATATGCCATCCGTAAAAATCTACACTAAATAGTCACATGCCTAGAAAGTATCAATCGTAACTAAGGCCTACCCACTAGTTCCATACCTAGCGAGCATCCTAAAATATAGGTGAGAGCATACGACCAAAAATCCCGTCGTCCCCACAATGAAAAATATGAATAACAATTAGTTACACAATCCAACAACATATAAGAACAATATTGCAATTTACTCATAATGACACAATTTAATTTAATTTAATTAACAACACCGTTACCATTCTTAACACAATTATTTCCATCTAAGAATTTTAAATTAATCAACATGCAAGTTTGTTCAATACGTAATAATTGTCCAGTTTTATCAATCACAAAATTATATGAGTGTGTACGCGCCCCGTTTATTATTTAAATAAACTCCATAAAATTCTACATGCGAACCTACACCTAAAATAACTAAAACTCAATACTCTAACCTACACACCCAAAGGTTTTCAATCTTATTTCATATTAAAAAATTTCATAAATACAGCACCATAATTAGTTTCCACCTTTTCCAATTAAGTTGCTAATATATTTAAAGAAAAACATATAATTAAGTGTTTAGGCGACACTTAAAACGCATAATTCTAAAGGAAGAGAATAGAGTATCCATGCCAGAATAAAAGTTGATTGAGAATTCTAATTTCAAAGATGTATTATTCTCAAAAAGTTGATAAAGATATGTTCTTGAGACGTCTTGAGAAAACATAGTTAATCTTAACAAATTTTGAGTTGAAACCTTGAAGAAAATTGGGGTAAAGGTTTGTAGATGAAAGGAAAATATTTTGGAAAAGTCTTCGGGAGGAAGAGTTATGAAAAAAGAGATTTGAAGAACCCAACCAAGGATTAGTTTTAATTTATAATGATTAAGAGTTCTAATGCTAATAGGATTCTATTTAAATTAAAAAAAATGCCCGTTAGTCATGGCGCAGAACCTTGGCAACCGTTTTTTTTAAATTCCCATTTTAACTCCGATTTCAATTTTGATTAAAATCCTACTTTGCAATATTAAAACTCAACATTTTAAATTACCAAAATTAATAAATTCCAAAATTTTATTTTATCCAAAATTTCGAATTAATTTAAATAATACCTTTTAAATTTACGGGGTGTTACAGTATGTCTATGATCGCCTCCAATTTATGTGTTTACGATTTGGGATCGATGGTGAGATTTTGACCCGGTAGTCTAGGAGTGGTACGTGATGTACGTGGAGCCTGATAGCATACTAGGGAATTCATCCGAGAGGATAGCTCTGGGATGCTATGTATATACGTATACAAGGGTGTTATATGTATATGTGTGAATAAAACGAATGTGTGAGCATTGAAATTATAACCAATGTACAATTATGTGAATTGTTAACGATAATATTATAAGTGAGAATTATAATGATATAGTTTATGTGATAACTATGTAAAATACGTGTAGCATGGTTAGTCTAGAGGTTTAGTGTATTGGTCTACATTAAGAAACCAAATTATTTAGGCGGGGTAGCATACTAGAAAATTAAAATATATGCGTTAGGTGTGCATTATAAATGATGGTTGAGGATAATCTCATATGAGTGTGATACCAGATGAACATGAATAATTCTACTACATATTCATTATTGCATTTTAAATACTTGCAAATATTTTTAAAATGGTTTTGGTTTCTGATCGGTATCAAAAATCCTTTTTCAAAACCTTTTAGGTGCTCAGCCACAGGGACGTCAAGTTTAGTTATCCATCAAGTCAGCGATGCTGTAACAGCTGTGGATGCATGCAGGGTTCGACTAGACGCTTCTATCCTTGCCATCTAGATAGGATATTATTTCAGTTCCTTTTACTTCGAGCATGTCTCCCATTGTTGGACAACTTTTCTTTTAGACATTACTACTTTATTTCCTTATCAGTTAGATGATTGTATTTAGAGTTTTCGAGAGTTATTCGGTTATTTTATTTATTTCACGTCGTTAGTATTCATTTTATTCTTGTGATGAATATTTATTTAAATGTTGGAATGGTTGTTTAAATGGTTGAATTTTTTAATAAGTCAAGTTATTAAGTTTTTAAAATTTGACATCGGAATTAATAGATTATTAGTAAATAAATTGATTTTCGATAGTGATGTTAAGAATGAGCCAGACTGAGATTCCTGTTTTATTTCAGTAGAGGATTGACCACTCGTTATTAGAATAGGCGGGGTGTCACATCTAATTTGTTCTTGCTACATAAATATCTTTTTCAAAAAGGTTACTTAAGCAAACCATTATGAAGCATCGCTAAGGAAGAATTGGGAAAAGTCCTTAAATAATCCCACGACTTAGCTTACATTGGGGGATCAAAGTTATGTGGCCATATCATGACACTTTTTTTTATATCATTGGCCAACTATGGAAAATGACCCATCTCATGTTATAAATGCAAGCCTTATCAGTTACATGGCAATATCAGCCATTCTCCATTGGTAAAACTACACTCGTTGTCCACACCCTACCCCTTTCACACTTGGGCATTTTATTTAGTGAGAAAGATCAATCCTTCATCTATATACAAAATCTAGATTTTAGTGGTAACAGAGTGCTTCACCAAATGGACGGAAGCAGTCCCACTAAAAGGGACACAACAGGAGTTATGCCACGGTTCATAAAGGAACACATCATTTATTGATTTGAAATACCCAAGATCATTTTATCAGATAATGGAACTCCATTCATCAATAAAGAGGTGGCAATGCTGACGAATAAAAATATTTCATCATCCATCACACTTCCATGGTGGCATACCTAAAAGGTAATGACTAAGCTAGGGCCACAAACAAAAGCGTTAATCAACATCCTTGCAAAGATAATTGAAGATTTTCTAAGGGCATGAGATGATAAGTGTTCAATGGTTCTCTGGGCCTACCAAACAACTAAGATTAATCCAACACGATACACACCTTTTCCTTAATATATGGAGTTGATGCAATCCCCCCAGTGGAACTTGAATGCCTTAAACCAGATACACCTTGGGAAGTAGCATGCTCTCACAGATAAGACATTTTCAGTTAGAAGCACTAAATGAACATCATGATAATACTCCAAGTCACTTCCAAATCTACATGAAGCAACTCTCTAAACCATATAAAAATTTAGTTAAACCTAGGAAATTTGTGAGGGTGACTTGGTTCTAAAAGTTGTTGTCAAGCCCATTAGAGGTCTACCTTTGCCAAAGTTTGCAAAAAATTGGGAGGGACCTTATGTCATCAAGGAGGCTCACGATTCGATTTATTGTTTAATATTAAAGATTGAGTAAGATAGTCCCGTCAAAGTTAATAACAATTGATTGAAGGCATACCATGTGTGTATAATTTTTTTTTTATGTATATCATATTCCATAAAAGTTGTGATTAGCACATTTAATTTTTGTTATAATCATGTGTGAATAAAAAAAGCAAGTGTCAAAGTAAGAAAATCACATAACGAACATCAAAGTACAAAAATCCAAAATCCTTCTTACATTTCATTGATAAAATAAATTACAAAAAGAATAGGTACTTCTGATCAAATTACATTATAAAAGAAAAATATACCCTATGAGGAACCACGTGTTTAAACTGTCAAATCCCTCCCTAATCGACAAAAATACATCCGTAAAAACTTCTTTATGATAGTTATACATACCTGAAATGCTAGATTCAACTTCAGCTTTCTCTTTTAGCTTTACCTCATGAACATCTTTTTCTCTCTTTAAAGTTTCTTCAGCAATCTTTCAGATTGAGCAACTTTTTCAATTTGGGGGACAAGTTTCTTCAATTTCCCTTGTTAGACCTTCAACTCTTCAAAAACCTTCACGAAATGAAATCGATAAGTCAGTATCTCTAGGTCTTTTAATTCCTTCAAACTGTTGATCAATATTTGAATCTCGAAGCTGTATATTTGCATGTCTCACAAGCAACCCAGTTGTCCGTTAATAATGGATGTTCTTAGCGAGGCAGATGAGGTATTGGAAATTTCTTCTATCTCAACATCTATGCCTTGTAATCGATACACCATCGATATATGGAAAAAAGTTTTATGTCTCTGAGACATCAAACTTTTTGATATCTTGGATTGTGATTGGTCAATACTACTGGCGGGGACTCACATGACTTATGGAAATGGGTCCGCACCAGCGATATTGACCAATCATAATCTAAGACATCAAATTTTTATCCTCGATATATTGGTCATCCTTAATATTTCAATTATTAAAGTCACTAAATAAGAGGGAAATAAATGATCAATCACACCAGTTAATTGACTTGGAAAGGAAACAATACTTTGAATAAGCTGACAACAATATTCAACTAGTGAGTGACATGTCAAGAATTGGAGCACCATAAGAAGATTCACTTTCCTCACAATTCTCGCAGGACATAGACCCATAATTATTGTGATCACCGGTTCAGCTCTCTCGATCTCAATGTGACCTTTCTCAACGTTCCTTATTCGGGAAACACGTTACGAATGACTGAGTTGGTTATGGTATATTTGGAAATTTTTGTTCTTCTAATGGTTGTCACAAAAGAGCAAAACACTCAACACGAAATACGTAAGAATAATGAGAAATATAAATTACCAAGCATGTAATCCTACAAAATCTTGTTAAAAAAATTAAGCCAAGTCACTAAACAGGTATATCATTTGACAAGAAGAAACAAACCCAAGTAAGTGACAAAAAAATAATACATATGAACATCACACAAGCATGTGAGATTTTTCTCTCTAAGTTAAACCCAAGTAGGGTAAGACACTAAGAAAAACCATTCATACTACTAATATATGATCAAAATGTTCAAAAAAATGAAAAGGCTTACCTCATTCACAGGGTTCACTATGACCAAAGGTGTAGGATAACCAACTTGTCCTCCATTATAGGTGTGTCAATAATAGCTAACGCACCTTCGATTTTAAGATATGATCAATATAAACAGAGGAAGCAGGATCTCCCTCTTAAAAACTTCAACAGTCTGAAGCATCACAAAATGTTTATCTCAGAGTAAGGAAAAGAAGAAGTGAATAACAAACATAAACAGAATAAAGAGAAATACATTATCTCTAATAGGCCTTAAATGTGCAAAAATATTTAAGGGAACCATAGAGGCGGGAATAGCGACTTGCAATTAAGGGGGCAAGGATTGCTTTGTGAATCCAAGAGGTATCTTTAAAAATTGAACTCTATGTACTGGTGAAATTTAGAGAACAAGTTCCGTTGTTCAATTTGTAGTGATTCTATAAAGATACAAATTGATTGGAGAATTTACAAAGGGTTTTTACGAACTTCTGATGTTTGTAAGAATTATTACAAATTTCTTTTCTTCGTACCAATTCCTATGAACTTCAAAAGTTCATAGGAAGTATTATTACCACATTAGTTAACAGGAAAGTATAATTGGGTTCCTACGAACTATATTAATTTGTAAGAATTTCGTACGAACTAATATAGTTAGTAGGAACTTCTTACCCCAGTCATTTTTCAATCTCTTAATTGTCACCGGTGTATATCTAATGTCTCAACGAAAGGCACCTCACCTTTTACATTTGTAAATATAATTGTTCATGTCCTCCCCCACTACGGATGCTCTAAGGATGACACTCCCATCGTGAAGAGATAACGATAGTAGTCTAAAAGTTGGAGTGCCACTTGCAACACTCATTTATCTCCTAAAAGTACTCAGACACAAGACAAGAAGATCAGAATAAATAAAAACACATAAAGAAAGAGGAAACCGTAACAAAGAAGTATTTCTACTCAAATGTTATATATATATATATATATATATATATATATATAGAGAGAGAGAGAGAGGGGTTCAAAAGTGAACGCTAAAAAATGAACATTTTAATGAACATTACCAAAAGAGAGAGAGAGAGAGAGAGAGAGAGAGAGAGGTTCAAAAGTGAACGCTAAAAAATGAACATTTTAATGAACATTACCAAAAAACACCTAACAACCAATTAATTGGATTTTCTATGTTATAACTGGTCCGCACCAGCGGCAATGGACACCCGTGTAATAATAATAAATTGTGGTTCCCTATAATAACAACACCCCCCCACCCCACCCCACCCCCCCAAATTATAATAGTTGTAACTGCCCCAAACCTACACCCACCTGCTGCCTAACCCACCTGAGATATCCATACCCCCCTTGGCAACCCGACATCCCTAACCCAAAAGCTCAACCCATCCTCATTCGCCCTGCTTAATCCAAAACCCACTTCAGGCTAGCTACTCCGTCGACCATCTTCATATTAGATTGAGATCGGGTTCATGCATGTGGTCAATATATTTTGGGTTGTGGTCTGCACCGGGTTAAAGGCTAGATGGGTTTAGTCGCGGGTTGAATATGGGACGGGTAGGAGGTTCAAATCGGAGCAACTATGGGGTCGCCGACTGTGTAGCAGTTGTATGGTGATAATAACCGATGGATTTCAAAAAGCCCAAAAACTAAATAGTGAACCCCAAGCTTGGTTCCATGGTTTCTCATGGTGGGTCAGTGATTAATTCGCTAAGTTCAAACAGAGCAGTTGGGTCAGCGATTTTGTTTTGTTTTATTGAGGCAGGTGGGACAAATGGTAGTTTTCAGATGTGTGGGTGGGGTGGGGTAGGTATCTGTAGGGGTGGCCGTGGGCCGGGATGGGGGAGGTCCGGTCGGGCTCGGGCCGGGCTTGAAAAATTAAGTGCTATCCCAATCCCGCTCGGACCTAGATCGGGCCTTGTTATGTTATCCCACGCCCCCCAGATTTGAAAGCTCTTTACCCAGCCCGTCCGATCGGGCCTTATTATGTTAATTAAAAGATTTTTTTTAATTAAAATATCTATTTTTTTATTTAAAGACGATTTTTTTAATTAAAAATCTGTTTTAAACTCCATATATTACAAAGTTCATATATAAAGTTTCCCACTCTACATGAAAAGACTTGGTATACGTTTTTATATTTATAAAAGTTCTCCCCCCCCCCACATATATATATATATATATATATTTCGGGCCTCGGGGCGGGCCGGGACTCATCGGCTTTAAGAACTCATTGCCAAGCCCGCCCGAAAAAAAATCGGGCTATAAAATTTTGCCAAGCTCGCTTTGCGGGCCTATTCACCTTACCCAAGCCCTATTTTTTTATTGGGCGGGCTGGGCGGGCTTGGCAGGCCTCGGGCCTATGGCCACCCCTAGGTATCTGTATATAAAACATCACGCGTATCACACGCATGTCCATTGCCGCTGGCGCGGACGAATTACATCACAGGAAACTCAATTAATTGGTTGTTATGTGTTTTTTGGTAATATTCATTAAAATGTTTATTTTTTAGCGTTCACTTTTGAACCTCTCTCTCTCTCTCTCTCTCTCTCTCTCTCTCTCTCTCTCTCTCTATATATATATATATATATATATATATATATATATATATATATATATATAGACACACACACACACACACTGAGCGTCCCACGGTATTTCGATAATCGCGTGTACCGATGTCTCGGCAACTGATTTGCTCCCCCAATCTCCCTTATGTTGCTCCTGAAGAGGGTTTTACTACTATTAGGCCTCTTCCTTATCAAAATATTAGTTTGTTGAGTATTTTGAACATTCAAAATTACAAAAATTTAAAGCAAAGATAATTTTTGACAAATTTATCAATTGCATTCGAGATGATATATACATGGCCCGTTTGATTCTATATTCAAAAAAGTTGATTTAAACGTTGTTTTTAAATATAATTTTTAAAATACAATTTTTTATGTTTGTAATTATTGGTGTGCGTTTGGTAAACTTGTTTTTAAATATAGTTTTTTAAAAATTTGATAAAATTGGTAAACATGTATATATATATATATATATATATATATATATATATATGTGTGTGTGTGTGTGTGTGTGTGTGTGTGTGTGTGTGCGCGCGCATGAATTGATATATTTTTTAATATATATGTACTATATTTATATTTTATATAATTTAATAATATAAATATACATAATTTTGTATATCAGTCAGGCTCCCGTGCGAGAGCCCAAATGCGGGACTCCCGTGCAGGATGATTTGTAGAAAAAAATAATATATATATATATATATATATATATTGTGGGTTATAAACATTTCATTCCACTCCTGTAAAAAAATCAGCTCAAAATAATACTTTTTGGTATTTTAAGAAAATAGGTCAATTTTTTACAGTACTTAAGCTGCTTAAAATACTGTCAAATATTGACCCATTTTTTTAAAATACCAAAAAGTGTTATTTTGAGTTGATTTTTTTTACAGAGGTGCACTGAAATGTTTCTAACCCACAAAAAAAAAACATTTTTTTTAAAAAGATCCCGTATGGGATCCCTCATTTGGGCTCTCGCATGAGAGCCTCACTCTTTTGTATATATGTACATATATATTTTTTATTTATAAGAATTATACACATATTGATGGATTGTGTATCTATATAATATATTAAGGTATAAATACATTAAAATATTAATAATGAATAATTATGAGCTGAAAAATAAAAAAAAATTAAGTAATAAAACACGATTTTGTTGTTTTCTGAAAAACTTGATTATAACATAAAAATATTACAATTCAGTGTCTAAATACATGCTGTCAAATGTAAATTTTTATCAAAATTGTATTTAAACACATAAAATAAAATTATAATCACAAACCAAACAGACCCAAAATAATTATAATAAAATCATTTCATATTTTAATCTCTCCGACCCATAATGTTTTAAGGGGCATATATCAAACAGTCCCTCGAACTTTTTTTAATAGACGTTTAATCCAAGTCTTTTTATTTTGCATCCAAAAATCCTTCATCATGTCAAAAAAGTTTTACCATGCCGCTAGCACTAGGGGTGTGCAAAAAAACCGACCAAACCGACAAACCGACAAAACCGAGCCGAACCGAAAATTTTCGAGCCGGGTGGTTTTGAGGGTCGGTTCGATTCGATTTAATCAGGTATAAAACCGACAGAGTCGGTTCGATTTTCAGTTTTGGCATAAAAAAATCGATTTTGAACCGAACCGATTTAATTTTTATACTTTTTAATTTTATATTTTATATTATATTTATATTAGTCTTGACATATTATATTATATTTTTTAATTTTATATTTATATTAGGTATTAAAAAAAATATTTTTTATTAAAATAAAGGAAAAAACCGAACCGACCCTATATAAAATCGGCCCTGTCAAAAATCGACGGGCAAACCGAACCGGCCCTGTCAAAAATCGACCCGATTCGATTCGGTTCGATTTTTCAGCATTTTCGGTTCGGTTGTCCTCCAAAAACCGACATGGTCGGTTCGGCCCAAAAAATCCGATCAAAACTGAACCGACCGACCCGTGAACACCCCTAACTAGCACGAACCTTTAAAGATAAGAGAATAAGAAATTTTTTAATACAAAATAAAAGACTTAAATTAAATTTGTATTAAAAAATATTTGAGAAACTTTGTGATATTTAATCCATATTTTAAAATATATAAATACAAAATACAAGAAATATATCATAACCGATTAAGAAATACGGAATAAATATCTATTGTTAATAGAAAAGTTTAATGTACGAGATCTACCTAAAAAATTATTTAAAAAAAAAAAGAAACATGCTTATTATGATTGTCTGTCTCTGTCTGCGGCATAGAGTTCTGTCTTGAGCCGCCAACGCAAATCATGATTACCCCTCTCTCTCTCTCTCACGCAATAGTAATCCTCCTCTCTCTCTCATGCGGAAACATACTAAAATTGTACAATATGAAAGTTTTGGTTACGCAAACTGAGTGTGCATTTCCCAACCACTCACATATCTCCCACCCATCCGTCCAATAACACTACCCACCTGATCTCATCCTAACAACCCATCAACAAAACTAAACTAAACAAAACAAAACGAAACTCCTCCCTCTCCTACTTGTTCTATTCATCAGATGAAAGACACCGCAGGAGCAGCCCAAATGCAAGGTAGCGTAGGTGGTGTAGGCAGAAGTGCAGCAGACAAGGAGAGAACCAAGTTGAGAGAGAGACAAAGGCGATCCATTACCACCAAGATCTTCCACGGCCTCCGCAAACACGGCGGCTACCGTCTCTCTCCTCGCGCTGACATCAACGAAGTCCTCCGCGAACTCGCTAAAGAAGCCGGATGGGTCGTTGAGCCCGATGGAACCACCTATCGCTCCACCCACAATGTAAATACACATTTTACTTTTATAGTTTGCCCTTGTACACTTATGTTTAGCACATTTTTGGGTTTGTTTTTAGGCTTGTTCTGATCTTTGTCGCGCTTGCGGTGCCGGCCTAAAAAGTGGAACACCCACGCCAACTAGCAGCATCATTGGTGGTGGAGAATGCTCCACCACGGCTTCTCCCCATTGCATCTCTGTCGCTGACTCCATGTTGGGCTACGTTGGGTCCACCTCTCTCTGCTACTCTCGTAATGGTAACCCTATTGGAGACAATGCTTTTGCAATCTACATGAGCGGAACGGTATCAAGTGGGATACATAACCCAGTGACATTGGCGGCCTATCAGCAACAAATGTACCTCGACGAGGCAAGGGCATCTAACCAGAATACTCCCCTTGCTTCACCTTGCCGTCGTGTTTGAATCTTGAAGATGAGGATCCTGGGGGATGTTTTCTTGGGGATCGCTTTTGATAGTGATCGTCTGGCTTATTTATATATTTTCTTTTTAAAATTATACAGTAGAAAATATACTATATAGTGTTTTACGTTTATTCACTAGATTATGTTTTGCTTGATTTATATGTAGGTACACTATTGTGGATCCGAAAGATATCCTTTTTACCATATTTAACTTGCAGGTCTTTTCTTGATTATATTTTCATATATATTGGTTTAACGTTCTCTATCAGGTAATCATTTTCAATTTATTCTTTTCTTATTTGTCTTCTACTTACATTTTATGAATTTATTGTAAACTCTTTCAGGCATTTTAAAATAATAAAAGTATAGCTTTAAGTAAATATACTTTGAGTCATAGTAGGTGGGAGTCGCACACTCTGCGTTGAGAACAAATAACAGTTTTCAATGAAACATTATACTAATTGTTGGATAATATGTAAGTAATGTCAATTTTAATACAATCAAATAAACTTCTCAATACAACTTTGTTGAATCTTCAAATAAATTCTAAAACTTCAAAGCGTAATGTCACTTTCTTAAATTCAGTATTTATTACACATGATAATTCGGTATACGAACGGGAATCTGCAAATCTGCACGCAATATAAAATGAATCAAATGCACTGTCTATAAATTGTACGTTTGAAGACATTCCTTGAATGTAATAGCGAAGAATAAACAATCAAGTTTTTGTTCTGTTTTTGTGCACGAAACAGAATAAGATAATTTTGTATCTCTTGAAAATTGTAAGTGAGTAATTGCAGGGGTTGGAAAATCTGAAAACTGGATTAATTAATTATGTGCAATTTCGTAATTGGCAGTTTTTATTTATAGGAAATGAAAGGCGGTGTCTCAAGAGTCACAATTGTTGAATTTAACAGTCTTAAGCCATTTTCGAAATGGTGTGATTGTTAAATACCAACAATCATGAACCGTTTCCGAACAAGTAAACTTGTATTGTTTTTATACGGGTCAGTCAAAAAGTGATCGCACTCGAGCTACCTCGTTTCGACCCGAACGAATCTCGGCAACCCGCTACCATTGCGGACCACTGCGGACACGCGGCATGCGAAATGCAAAGTGGGTCGCGCGCGCGTGCGTGTGCGTACGGTGCTTCACACCGTATTGGAGGTCTCTTGAATAGCCTCTTAAATGCTAGATGAAGTAATTCTTCATCTTCCATTTTTACTTATTAAGTCCACACATTTTTTATGTTTTTTTCAATGTGGGACGAGTAATAAACATGCTACATAGTTTAGTAGGTTTCACTTGGCTCTACTCATTTTTTAATGTGGGATATTCTTCCTTTTATATTAGCTTTGATTCCCACATTTTTCACACTTTTAATGTGGGATAAGCTCTCAAGCTTTTACTCACTTATTTAAAAATCTCCAACATTCTTCCATCATTTTCAAATAAGCTTTGTAAATCTTTGATTGTCTGTAAGGTTGTGTATAAGTATTGGTGTCTCACAACTTGAACCAATACCCTGTGAAGATTCGTCAAGGCTAATCATGAAAGTATAGTAGACTTGTCTTTGAACTATCAATCCATATTGATCAGCGGAATTTGTCTACACACACAAATCTTTTAGTCACTGATTATTCTTATAAGCCTACATATATGTTAGGGCTTGTGTCTGTACCTTGATTTCGTGACTGCTTTAGAGTCGAGCCCAATTTTCATAAGAAGTGGCACCACTTCCACCCTCATATAAGTAGACTATCATAAGTGTCCATGTAACTAAAACACCATAAATCTATTAAGATTAAACTTACCCTTTCTCATTATTCATTACATGTTCTAAGCACTTATCCTTGGGATATTTGATTTTGTAGTGCTTACAATAACGTTGTATGATGTACTTTAATCATTGAACTTGAGACTTGAATATATCAAGTTTCAAGTTGAGTTTCCATCAAGAGTGATTATTGTTAATGGGCTTTAGTCCCATTCCTAATGATGTCTTAGACACCAATCCTCTTGCAAGACCTTTTATAAAAGGATCAGCTAAATTTTGACTTTATTTTACATAATCCACTGTTGTTTCACTATCTGTAATCGTTTGTCTGACATAACTATGTCTCAGGCCAATATGTCTAGATTTCTCATTATACACCTTACTATAAGCTCTCGAAAGTGTAGATTCATTATCACAATGTATAGATATTGGAGGCATTAGTTTTAGCCGAACTGGAATTTCAATTAATAAATTCCTTAACCATTTTGCCTTTTTATTAGTTGCAGCTAATGCCACAAATTCAGCTGCCATTGTAGAGTTAGCCATACAAGTCTGTTCTTTGATCCCCAAAAAACAACTTGTCGACCAAGAGTGAAAATCAATCCACTTGTTGAGGAATGATCCTCCTTCTCAATTATCCAACTAGCATCAGAAACCCCTTCTAATACTAAAGGATATCCATTATATTATATACCATAGTCCATGATTCCTTTTAAATATTTTAATATTTTATTGAGAGCGCGCCAATGCAATAAATTTGGATTACTAGTATATCTACTTAATTTATCAACAGTATAAGTAATATCAGGTCGAGTACATGTTATGGCATACATTAAACTACTAATTACTCGTGAATATTCCAATTATGAAATAACTCTACCAGTATTAGGGATCAACTTTAGTTGTGTCTCAAAAAGTGTACCAACAGGTGTGCAATAAAACTGATTAAATTTCTTTGAAATTTTATCAATATAATGAGATTGAGTGAGAATTATATTTTTGTCTCTCCTTATTATTCTCATTCCTAATATGACATCAGCTACACCCATATCTTTCATATCAAATTTCGAAGACAGAAAACTCTTTGTATTATTAATACTTTCTAAATCAGTACCAAGAATTAACATGTCATTTACATATAAACAAATGATTACACCTTTACCATTAGCAAATTTACAATAAATACACTTGTTAGATTCATGAATTTTAAAATTATAAGAAATAATTGTTTTATCAAATTTTTCATGTCACTGTTGTTTAGGTGCTTGTTTTAGACCATACAAGGACTTAATAAGTTTACGTACTTTATGTTCTTGTCCAGGCATAATAAACCCTTCAGGTTGTTCCATATAAATTTCTTCTTCTAAGTCACCATTTAAAAAGACAGTTTTCACATTCATTTGATGAATTTCAAAATTATATATAGATGTTAATGCAATCAAAACTCTAATAGTAGAAGTTCTAGCAACTGGTGCATTGGTATCAAAATAATCAGTTCCTTCTTTTTGTGTAAAACCTTTAGCAACAAATTTAGCGTTGAATTTATCAATTGTTCCATATATTTTCATTTTCTTTTTAAAAATTCATCTACACTTAATGGGTTTAGATCCTGGAGGTAACTCTACTAACTTCCAAGTTTTATTTCCCATGATTGAATCCATTTCATCATTTATAGCTTCTTTGCAAAATGCTGAATCTACCGAATTAATTGCCTCACTATAAGTTTGTGGGTCTGTTTCAACACTAAGGGTCAAAGCAAATTGATTACAAGGTGTGTCTCTAGTTCCTTCAACAAGATAGACAACAAAGTCAGGACCAAAGCTCTTTTCTTTTCTAGGTCTTTTATTTTTTCTAATCTCTTCTTGTTCTATTAATGGAGTTTCAGGTAACTGTGAAGGAGTGTTTACTTCTTTTTCATTATTTATTTTAGGAATAGAAGAAAACCTTTGTTCATAAAATATTGCATCTATCGATTCAATTATTGTATTTACCTCAAAAAAATCATTAGGTTGACTAACCAAAAATTTGTAGGCTTTACTATGTTGTGCATAACCTATGAAAATATACTTAATGCCTTTGCTTCCTAATTTCCTTCTCTTGTTTCAGGCAGTCTTACAATGACTCTACAACCCCAAACTTTAAAATAACTTAAATTAAGTTTTCTATTCTTCTATAATTCGTAAGGAGTTTTCTTATTCTCTTTAACAGGTATCCTATTCAGAATATGACATGTAGTTAAAAGTGCTTCTCCCCAAAACCCTTTACTTAAACCAGAATAAGAAATCATAGCGTTAACCATTTCAGTTAGTGTCCTATTTTTCTTTCTACTACTCCATTTTGTTGTGGTGTATAAGGTGTAGTAACTTCATGTATAATGCCCACATCTTCACAAAATTGAGGAAAGTGATATTCACCACCTCTACCATATCTAAGACATTTTATTTTAGTATCACATTGATTTTCAACTTCATTTTTATACGTCTTATATCTATTATGCACATCATCCTTAGAGTTTAAAAGATATACGTAACAATATTTTGAAAAGTTATTGATAAATGTAGCAAAATATTAACTACCACCTCTAGTAGGTGTTCCATGCAAATCACAGACATCATTATGTACTAATTGCAACAAAGATGTAGTTTTTTCTATTTTTGGAAAAGGCAATTTTGTTATTTTTGTTTGCATGCATATTTTACACTTTTCATTCATAGCATTCTCATATTTAGGAATTAAATTTAAATTAATCATGAAATGCATTTTCTTTGTATTAACATATCCTAAACGACTATGCCATAATGAAAGACAATCAACGATATAAGAAGAAGAATCTTTTTCATTGATATTGAGCTTAAACATGCCTTTATACAAATAGCCTTTGCCTACAAAGGTACCACCCTTAGTCAGAATAAATTTATCTGACTCAAATACAAGCTTAAAACCAAATTTGATAAGAAGACTTTCAGAAACTAAATTTTTCCTAACATCAGGAACATGAAAAACATTGGTGAGACTAAATTTTTTTTCAGAAGTGAATTCGAGATCCACTGTCACTTTGCCTTTAATCGCAGCATTTGAAGAATTTTTCATATAGAGAACATCTCCTTCCACAGTTTCATAGGCAGAAAATAGGCTCTTGTCCTTACATACATGCCTTGTGGAACCAAAATCAATCCATCAAGAGTTATCTTCTCCAAGCATATTAGCGTCGGATATCATAGCAGCAAATTTTTGCTTTGTGTGTGATGATCCTCCTTTTTCTTTTAGTTTCTTGAACTCACGATAATACTTCTTGAAGTGACGTGGTTTATTGCAATGAAAATAATTTCCTTTCTTCTTTTTGTTTGCTTTAGAATTGTTTGAAAAAACATTCTGCTTGTTATTATTTCCATGATTGCCAAATTTTTGCTCATTTCCTTCCTCCACCACATGGACCTTAGAAATAAAATTTTCCTATTCCTCTTTACCATCTAGAATTTGAGACTCTTGTTCAATTCTTAAACGAGTCTTTAATTCTTCAAGTGAAAGATTCTCCTTTTTGTGTTTGAGTTTTTTCTTATAATCTTTCCAAGAAGGAAGAAGTTTTTCAATTATGGCAGAAACAATTACATTATCATCCATATTTAAAATTTTCAATTTGAAATGATTTAAGATGCGTTGAATGTCATGAAACTGTTCTAGCACAAGCTTATTATCATGCATTTTAAAGCTTAAAAACTGATCGATAAGGAACTTCTTACTTGTAGCGTCTTTCGTAAGATATTTGGTTTTCAATGTTTCCCATAAAGTTTTCGCAGTCCCAACATTTTGGTACAAGTCGACGAAATTGTCAGCAAGTGCATTGAGAATGTGATCACGACACAAGTAATCATCGATCTCCCATTTTGTGCGTTGCCTAGTCTGTTCCACGGTTTTCATTATTCATTTGGTTTCGGCTATGATAAGACATACACAATCCCCAATGTTAGAAGAAAGTGAACATTTTTCTGCCAACGCAGAAAATTACCACCGTCAAAATGGTCCAACTTGACAAAGCCTTCTGTTATTTATCGAAGTGATTTGGAAGAGTCTGCTATTTCTGGAATACTGTATTTAGATTGTTGGATAATATGTAAAGGCATAAATGAAACTCTTCTATTATAACAGTAATGTCAACTTCAACACAATCAAATAAACTTCTGAATACAACTTTGTTGAATCTTCAAATAAATTCTGAAATTTCAAGGCGTGATGTCACTTTCCTAAATACAATATTTGTCCCACACGATAATTCGGTATACAAATAGGAATCTGCAAATCTGTACTCAAGATACAATGAAGCAAATGCACTATCTGCAAATTGTACGTTTGAAGATAGCTATTGGATGCAGCAGCGAAGAACAGAAAATCAAGTTCTTATTATGTTTTTGTGCACGAAACGGAATAAGATAATTTTGTATCTCCTGAAAATTGTAAGTGAGTAATTGCAGGGGTTAGGAAATCTGAAAACTGGTTTAATTAATTATGTGCAATTTCGTAATCGGCAGCCTTTATTTATAGAAAATGAAAGGTTGTGTATCAAGAGCCATGACTGTTGAATTTAACAGTCTTAAGCCATTTTCGAAATGGTGTGACTGTTAAATACCAACAACCATGAAACATTTCTAAATAGATGCAAGTAAACTTGTACTGTTTTTACACGGTTCAATTAAAAAGTGATCGTGCTCGAGCTACCGCGATTCGATCCGAACGAATCTCGACAACCCTCTACCACTGGGGACATGCGAAGTACAAAGTGTGCCACTAGCGCCTCCACAACTCACTGCCCCCGCGCGCGCGCGTGCTTGTGCGTACGGTGCTTCGCACCGTGTTGGAAGTCTCTTGAATAGCCTCTTAAATGGTAGATGAAGTAACTCTTCATCTTCCATTTCTACTTATTAAGTGCACACATTTTTTATATTTTTTCAATGTGGGACAAGAGTAGTTCACATGCTTTATAGCTTAGTGGGTTTCACTTGACTCTACGTATTTTTCAATTTGGGACACTTTCCCTTTTATATTGGCTTTGATTCCCACCTTTTCCACACACTTTTAATGTGGGAGAAGCTTCCAAGCTTTTACTCACTTATTTAAAAATCTCCAACACTAATTGCTAAAAGCATCTCTCTCATGCGAAAACATACTAATGTATAACATATGTGAATTGATGCGACAACTAAGAATATCTATTAAAGTGAAAAGGAATTAGATCGTCTTTTTCACAATGTAAATTGGTGAAGTGTTACACAATAATAAATTTCCAATTATGAAAGGGTCCTTTTTATGGATAAGGATCCTCTTGAGTTACTCCTAATGATTTGTTCAACCATTGATTATGCATTACGATTATAAATTATTGATCTCATTTCACTTCACTTTTATGTTGCCATTCACTTCAATCTTCCTTTATTAGCGCGAAAACTTCTTTGCCATTTGAACTCTCGCATTCTCTCATAAACATAGCGTCTTCTCCACTAGTTTTATATGTTGCATTATAGTTCAATTTCAAGCATCCTCGAAGAGGGGGGAAATAGTCAACTAGTCAATTACATTATCGTTGAAAAGTACACCTTTTATATATTTCCTTATTTATCTACAAGTGAAGTGCAAGTCTTCCTTATTTATCTATAAGGATACGTTTGATTGCAAACATGAAAAATGTGTAAAAAATAGTTCATTTGGATGAGAACTTGGAAAATGAGTGAAAAATATACGATTTTTTGGTGTAACTTTTTGTGACACCCCGTATTGATGTAAAAAACTAGATTTGATCTAATTATTTAATCACAGATAAAAATGAATATATAAATATAAGACAAAAGATTTTTAAAGTGGTTCAGCCTTGTAAGAATGACCTACGTCCACTGTATTTGTTATTGTTGACTGTTTGCAGAATTCTCGATAATGGATTTACCAAGAAATTTCGAGTCCCCTGCTAATGAGGAGGTTACAATGTATTTATAGCCTTGAGACTGTACAAATGAAAGGACAATGCACTGTTATCTAGTAGACATATACATCTGTACTATAATAAATGGCATTTAGTGCGCTGTACGCTAAGCAGCTCGGATCGCTTAAGTTGCTAGCACCGCTTGAGCTGCTCGGTCTTTCTAAGCTGCTCGGACTGCCTAAGTAGCTTGACACGCTTAAGCTGTTCGGGGACCCTGAGTTCCTCGTGGCTTCTTAGTTGCTCGGTGGTCTTAATTTGCTCGTATGGAGTACTCGTATTTACCACGTAAATTGACACGTGTCTTCATCTGATTGGTCCGTGTCAGCAGACTAATTTTGGTATCAACAGAAGCCCCCAATGTTTCGTAGTTTGATGTTGAAGAAAAGAATGGAACATTTTTGCTGCTTAGATTTTCGGTTTGTATGGTTTTTAGGAAAGCATTCGTTGTATACAATTCCTTTTTAAATGCACAGTATCAGTCCTCATAAATATTTTGAGCTTCCCTAACCTCTTCGTTTTCCGTGCCCCTTTTTTTCTTTTTAGCCACCGGATACGCAAACGTCCGTTTTGGTAATCATTGCTTTTTCTATTCCCGAGGTAAAGTATTTAAGCGCGACAGAACTCCTATCATTTTTTCACTTTTCAAATCTGCCTTTGAGCTTTTCATTTCTTCTCTATCTTGTGCGTTCGTCTCTTTCCTTATTCGTTGTCAACTGATTCACTCTTCTCTTGTAAGATCTTCTTCCTTCTCTTTTATTTTGCTTTGATCATCATGGTTTATGTTGTTGAATCGATTGACAAATTTCGTTATGAATTTTCAATTCCTTCATGGGTCACCTTGGAAGAGCTTTCTGAACTTTCTGATTATTTTTTTTGGCTGAGGTACATTGGTTCCCCAGTTTCTTTGTGGCCGAATGTGGCTTCTCTTTTCCTCTCAATCCTTTATGTTTGGAATTCCGTCAGTATTTTGACGTTGTTCCTGCAAAAATAGCGTCAAATACTTGGAGAATAGTCAATGGAGTTCATAGGTTAAATCAACTTCATGGAACCCGTTTAGGGATTCCAGAGATAATGTACTGTTACAGATGGGTCATTAGTGATAGTACTTTTTACTTAAAAACTAGGTTTTTGAATAGGGCATTAGTTGTCAATCTTCCTGATGCCAACAGGGATTATTTTGAACATGGAGTGGTAATGAAAAATTGGCAACATCCTCCATTAAATGGAGATGATGTATATCAAGGTCCTAGATGTCCTCCTTATGGCAATGGGATAGGTTGTTTTTATTTTTATTCTGCTTTTGAAATTATGTTTTCTTCATGTTTGGTAAAATGCTTCACTGATATTTGATTTTTGATTATTTGCAGCTGACAGCAAAATAAAGTCTCCCAAAGAAACTGATGTTAATTTAAGGCATTTGAAACTTATCTGGAGTTTACACCAAACTGTTGCTGAAGAACATATTAGATCAGCCTCCTATTTATTGCAGTACAAGAGCTATACTTCATCCTTTACTGCTCGTCTAGTGGTGGTTGACATCGACCAAGTACCAGCTACTGATACTAGTGTAGAAGGCTCTTCTTCAGAGTCAAACATTCCAATTAATAACATAATGAAGAGAAGAAGAGCTCCTGCTTTCTTTGACAAATCAGACTCTGCCAATGTGGAGGCGAAGAAAAATAAGCAGGATGTTCCAGTGGAAGGAACGAGAAACATTGATGCACCCCCTCCAGTTACTGCCAAGAAAGTTACTGAGAAGCCCCCAATGGCTCCGAGCAAGGCTGTGGTTATCTCTCCTCCTAGTGAGGTTATTGTCATATCACCAACCAAGACTTCGTCTTTGGTTGAAGATATTCCTGCTCCTCCAAAGAAATCAAAGAAAAGTTCGTTTGAGAGACCTGCTGGACCTGTCTCTCAGGCTTTAAATGCTGAAAGTGGTATTCCCACTTTTGTTCCTCCGACCTCTGCCATGGGCTCTGTGAAGTCTTGGATTATCCCAAAAATCCAAGGTATTGAAGACACTCTTCCTCGGGACAGGGTCACTACCTTGGCAGTTCAACATATTGCCTCAGTAAGTATTACTAGTCTAATTTTTCATTTTTCATTGATATGTCCCTGTATTGACTCAAAATTATTTATTTCTTCAACTGGTAACCTGTTTCAACAGTATTCTGAAGAAGGATGAGGCTATTAAAGCTTCGAGCTCCTCGGGAGGTGTAGAGGAAGCTTTTATAAGTCTGACTCAATCCTTAAAGGACTCTCGTCAGAAATATGAAGAAGACAAAGTGTCTTGGGAGAAGCAACTCAAGTCCATCGAGCAAGAGAGAGATCGAGTTGTGAAGGCCTATAAGGGATTAGAGAAGAAGATGAAAGAGTTTGAGAAGAATAATAAAGAGCTTGAGGAGAAGCTCAAGAATGCTGGAGAGCTTGAGAACAAGATAAAAACTGTTGAAGAGGAAATTGGTAGACTTCATGGAGTTGATCGCCAAAAGGAGGAGGTGGAAGGGAAGTTAAAAGCTGTCGAGGAGATCCTTAGGGAAAGGACCTCCTCGGAGAAAGAAAAGAGGAAAAAGGTTGTCAAGAAATCATTCAGTGTTGGCTGGGATAAGGTCCTGGCTGCCATGACCTTGCAAATGGAGTATGCCAATGTCAAGTACTTCAGGGATGGATGGGTTGATGCTTTGCAGGAGTTAAAGATCGTTGAGAATTCTGAACTGTTCCAGCGACATGTTCATGGTCCTCCTCCCTCTCCTGGAGAAGAAGAGGACGAAGCTGCCTCAGAGGAATCTTCCATGATGATTGGAGACCAAGTTACTCATGTTCCAGTTGTTCAGACTTTCTACGAGCAACTTCAGCCCATCAGTACTTCAGTCGAGCAACTGCCACTATCTTTCGAGCAACCAACCTCCTCGTCCCAGCTTTCGAGGAAGGTGTAAAACACAAGGAGAAGGTGTAAAGTTGCTCGGGCTCTAATTTTTTTATTTCTTTTGAATGTAACCTGGAGCTTTGTATTTACTTTTTTATGAATAAAAATTTGAATTTTTGGTTGTTCATATTGACTCCCTTCTTCTTGCCCTGTCTTTATCATTATTGATCATGTTTATGGCTTTTCTTTGCTAGTTTATGGCCAGGATGGAGCTATTATCGGCTCATGACACAGAATTGATGAAAAAATGCAATGACTACTTCAAAGATGGTCATGCAGATCTGAATGAAGCTCAAATCATTGATATCCTTGGTCCAGAGACTTCTGAACGAGCAGTTGAAGCCTACTAATATTTGAAGTGCTTGCTCGACCGTGCAGTTGCCAACAATGTAGCATATTACGAGATGATTGAAGATCTCCAGGGTACCATCGAGGAACTCCAACAATAATACAAGGAATCTTCTGCCCTTTTGCATCAGGGGTATGAAAAAAAAATATCAGCAACTAAATGCTGACAAAGGATATGATAAGTTCATTGTTGCTTACGAGAAGAAAGAGAAAATTCTAAGGGTTGAGGTCGAGGAGCATAGGCAAATCGCGAAACTGCTGGAGCAGGAAAACAATGTTTTGCGAGGAGAGATATCCCAACTGAAATCTGCAGCATCTACCTTGGGAGCCTTGGTCCCTGTCAATGACGAAGGTTTCTCTTTCTTAGAGGTAGAGAATGCCAACTTAAGAGATGATTTGGAAACTTTGAAAAGAGTTGGACCCTCTACTTCTACTCGTGGTCGAGAAAGATCTTCTCGGGGACGTGCAAGAGCTGCTCGGATCTCAATTGAAGAGGCAATGACCCAATAAGCCTTAGAAAATCAGGCATTCCAGTTGATGGCGAAGAATCAAGCCTTAGCAGAGATTTCCAAGAAGATTCTGAACCTCGACGAGCAACTTTCTACACAAAGCTCGGCCTTAGAGAATAAGAAAATTTTAGTACAACTAAGACCAGTTAAGAAAATTTAAAATTTTAAAACCAGTTAAGAAAATTAAATTTAAACAACCCAAATCTGATAAGCAAGTGGAATTCCACAAGAATATGTATAATACAACTAAGACGAATGTATACAAAAGGACCGAATAAGCTGTCGATCCACAACAACATACAGCAAACTACCACAATTTAAATATTTTTACATCATACATTCATTAAACAAGTACAAATGTTTGGGCCACACGCCCGATGAAAAGACCCAATCATATCTAGAATACAAAGATGAGAGCGTCTAATACAATGTCCTGTAATAACCCGCAAAATCTTACAGCTCGTCGAAAGCAAAGGAATGGGAACATCAAAACTGGCGTCGTTGCGGGGGAGCACCTGAGCGGATAAAATCATATACACAACAAGGAAAGTAAATCGATCAGGGCCGGGTTCTATATAATCACCAGAAGAAATAAAAAGCGTGATAGAAATGAACAGTTATGTATGAATGATAAGGATGATAAATTTACATTGCAATTTAACTAAATGATGAAATGAAATGTCATTTATATAAAAGAAAGAAAAGTAATAACTTAAATTTAAAACCTTTCCTCATTTATCAAATTTCCATTTACCTTTTGTATTCCTTAATAGGAATAAAACCATTTATTAACTTCCATAGTTAATTATCTTACCATTACATCTTTCCATTCCTTAATAGGAATATCATTAATATCAAGTGCTCTATATGGCACATATCTCATTAATTTCATTTCCCGTGCTCTTTATGGCACGTGTCATGCTCTTTATGGCATATATCCATCAAGTCCCACTTGATGCAGAAAAGTTATATTCATATACATATAACGATTCTAAGACCGCCCCTCCGAGTTTCCCCACTGGGCGCACCCCTAAATGACCATCATCTTCCAGGGCCTATCTATACAAGACAACCTGGGATCATAACGCAACGTCGGGAAGCAGCCATATGTCTGCGGGAAAGTCAGGACCACACCCGGAATCCCCTAACCAACGCAGAAAACATATAAAAACCCCGCATATGGCCTAGGACTATATCCACCCTGCATTCACTAGCCAGGGGGCATCACCAAGCGCGCGAACTTCCCTTATGATGTCATTTAGAGAAGTGTGTATCAGTAAATTAACATTTACCATTTTAATCTCATTTTCATTTTCAATTACCATTACCAAATTCCATTTCAAATACCCTTGTATTTGGTTCTTTTTATTCGAACCTATCATCATTAAACAACTGGGTTCATTTTAGTTGAACCTATCATCATTAAGCATTTGGGTTCATATTAGGCGAACCTAATTCCCCTCAAATATCGTCATTAATATTCCTCAAATTACAAGTCCCGACTATTTCTCCAAATCATCATTATGATCCTACAAGTCCCCAAAGTTCATAAAATTTTGATAAGCCCTTAAGTCTTCCAAATATGGGCCTACAACCCCTATCCTCCTATTAAGAAGTAACTAAAAGAGTGATGCCTAAACATCACTTTGGAATACCCCCCCCCCCCCCCCCTTTTTGGACTTAACCCCAAGTGAAATACATTCCACTCTAGGGTGATAACCAGACTCAACTAGGACTATAAAAGCCAAAGTTTACTTCGTTCAAGAAGGTTCCTAAGTACCTATGAAAAGAAAAGATTTAAAAGCAAAAGTAAAATTTTGGGAAGAAAACAGGGGACTGGTCGACCGGTCCCAAGACCGCGGTCGACCGCGTCTCAAGTTTTTGCCTAAGAAGAAAAGCAGAAAGCTCACTTCGGCAGGGCCGGTCGACCGGTAAGGGGGGCGCGGTCGACCGCGCCTCAACATTTATGCCTTTGAAAGAAAGCAGTGTGCCCTCTCCCGAAGGCCCGGTCGACCGGTCTGAGAACCGCGGTCGACCGGTCATTGCAGACCTAGATCAAAACTCTCTATTTCTTCTTCCAACAACCAAAGACCATATCATTTAATGGAACTAATACACCACAAATATGTCTAATTACCATCATTTACAATATTAATCATCCAAATCAATTTCCAAGGGTTAATACCCATAAATCCAACAAAAACCCAAAAATGATTAAACACAACAAATTCATAATTATCTCAACTAATTACTCTCCTTAAATCATATAATAGCAAGTAAATAACTTGCCTTGATGTAGAAAAATCAGATTTGAGGAAGATGCAAGCAAGATCCAAGCTCTAATCTCTCTTTTCTCCAAAGTTCTCTTCCTCTCGCTCTTTCTCTAGGGCTCAATTGTATAAAATGGAAGAATTGGAATAGGGGTGGGAAAAAATAAAACGGGGCTTAAGTCTAAAGAGCCCACTTAAATGTCTAATACGCGATATAATAAATCGCAACTACACATTTAAGCTATAACCAGTCAAAAGTGTCCAAAATGCCAAAATGCAACATGGCACATATTTTGACTGTCTCACACCTACCGGGACTAACTACACCCTCCAAATTATCATTTGAAAATTTTATAACTCAGTTTAAGTTCCGGTTTCTCATTAAACCAAAATGTCATTTTATATCTTATGACACCATAAATCACCACATGGATATTTTTACCTACTCATCAAGTAATCATACAACATTTCAGTAAATATTAACCTTTTTCATATTAAATTAATATTTACTCAACATCCATCATTTTATAATTAATTACTACACATAGTAAATAAATACAAAAATAAGCTATCAAAAGTGAGGGTTGTTACACCAAGTTGATTACATTTCAGTTTGACTCTATTTGGTATTATGGCTATTGGTGGATTCAGTTTTTGTTTAGTGACTCTTTTATATTATTTTATCTTAATTATTTATATTATTCATTATTATGTCATGGATGGTTTTATTTTATTATCTTTTTTATTTATCATTCATGTTGAGAGTGGTATAAATTGCATAATTCATCCTATCTTTGACGTGTCAGCCTGATCAACTTCACGTTAGAGTTGGTATTAGAGCATCCCTAGTTCTAGTGTCCTTAGGAACAGTGCTTCTCCAGTTAGGTTTTTTGTGTTGCTTTGGTTATTTACTAGAGCCATATGATTAGGATTATTTATACTCTTCATTAACAATCGATATCTCATACAAATTTCCTTTTTTACTTTCATATGAGAAACACTTGAGGAAGGGTATGACTAACAAATGCCACCAGGGATGCCAACTGGGAGGCTGAGCCCGACCAGTAGCGCAAGAACAATTGGAAGCACCAGTAAACTTAGCTAGCATCATTTCCTAGGCGGTCATATCCGAGGTGATTATTATTTTGCAGCATCCTAAGCAGCCATAGTCATAGGTGGTTGTTGTAGCTCAATCATAGTTATTTATTTGGGAGAGTTAATGTGGGGAATTTTCTCAGGACAACCCATCAGAGTTTTTTAGGACTATAAACATTTTGGTGGCACGCCAGTGGAGGAAGTAATTCATAGACATTTGCAGATGCTGGATTGTGCATAGTTTCACATGAAGATGCTTACCAGATTTAAATTTGTGGGTAAGGCATTAAAGTGGTGGAAATCTATCACCACAATCGAGGAAATGAGCAGAATGACTATAGTAGAGTTCTGGAAGAGGTTCGAGGGCAAGTATTATGCGCCAACAGTTAGAGCAAAAAATAATAGGGAGAATGACTTTGGTTTAGGCGAGTCACACGATGGTTGAGTACGAACAAGAGTTCACAAATCTCTTTATATTTGCACTTGATGATATGAGCAATGAGGAGAAACGTATGGACTATTTCATCAAGGGATTAACTTGGAGGATTAATCAGATATTATTGGGAAGTTTAGCATACATCATGTATACCCATGTGGTGAATGTTGCACTTATGCAATATTAGGAGATTTCAAACACTCATATGTCTAAAAATGGAAAGGCAACAAACAAGGGGACTGACTCTACTCATGAGAAATGGAGAAAAGTACTCTCACTACAAGGAGGAAAAACAACTATAGCGCAAGGATCAATAATCGAAGTATCAGCCATGGAAGAAACATGAAGAGGAAGTTGTGGCTTACAATCAATTCTTTAAGTAAAATTACTATGGATATGGAGATGAGGGTCATTAGTCCAAGAAGTTTCCAAAGTCCAAGGGGTATAGGATACAACCATTTCATTAGATTCCACTGACACTGCAGTTTCCAACACTGATTCATGTTTCACTACCTCTGTCGACACCATAAGAGCCGAGGAGACAACAACTACCACGGTAGGAGGTCGTTCAGCATGGTACCTTATGTAATGGGTATCATATCGAATGGACCAAGGTATGTCATTATCGCTTTATAATTTTGATTTTCTTATCAGTGTATGTGTAAGGGAATGGTAGATAGGATACGTGGATACACTAGATGAGTTATGTGTAACTACTAGGCTTGGCATGGGTAATTTTCCAAGGATAGGACAGGAAGGATGGCATGGTTGACTTATCGTATCATATGTTATTTATTAAATTCGATGGCGCGGGTGACTTCCCACAGCATGAATGATTAGTTGAATAGGATTGCATCATTAATTTGTGACAACGTGAGTGAGCTTTTAAGTAGGATGGCATTGTTGACTTACCACAACATGGGTTATTTGATAATAGGGTGGCATAGGCGATTTTCCACCGCATGGTTTATTTGCCAAAATACGGTTAGAGTGTTGAGAATAGGATAGTATGGCTAAAGTGTATATGCTTGAAAGATTACATAAGTTATTGGGTCTAGCGCTCAAATGGAAGGATACAAGTATATACGAGGGTTTCATTGTTTGGATTATTCATCTAACATATGAGTTTCTTCTGAGTGTTGATATTTGGATCCAATGGACTACTATTTCTCCGTTCTTTTTGGTAGGATAAGGGTTTGGGTTAATTACAAGGACGGAATTCCATTACTAGGGGAAGAATATAACACCCAGTATATTTATAAAGTACATAAATGATTATTTAATTATTAATTAATATTTAATTAGGCAATTTAATTGATATTTGATTTAGATTAACTGGTTTGGATTATTAATCGGAATTTAAAACGGGAATTTTTAATAATATGTGAACGACTCATAAATTTAATAACACAATTGTAATTAATTTTGATATTATAGGTTGGTATGGTTGGACTAGGATCTAGGGGAATACAGATGCCGAAAATGGTATTTTTAATGTGCCAATTTGGTGCTCAGGGCTAGGTTACCATTTGGGTCAAATTTTAAGAGTATTTGGTTAGTGTTTTGGGCTTATTTTAGGGGCCTAAAGCGGGTCCATAGTAGACTTGCGGGATTAGGGTTATAAATAGGTTGTTAAATCTCAGTAACCCTCATAATACATCATAATCCACAACCTAACAACAAAGGCTAACTTTGGGAGAAAAGAGGAAGCACACAAAAGGGCCTAATCAAAGTTTAAAGTAACGTATAATGTCTTTGCTTATCATATTAATGTAACTCGACTGTGATTTGAATCACTGAGTATGGATTAATTAATTAGAAGCATGTTTTAAGGATTTAAATATGTTAATTATTCATAAATCTGATTATAAACCTTATTATTGAATATTCAATTTGATTAGATTAATAAATCTATGTTCAAAATAAAACGTATCTTTAACTTGTCCTACTTTGATTATATTGGTTAGAACTCATGCTTAAATCTATTTTTCAATCAATAATTGTTGTAAGTATAATTCATTATATATTTTAAATTATTCATAAATGTGGAATCACATGTTTAGTGGATTATAATAATGTTAACTAATTGAAATTTGGGTGTAATGTTAATTTACATGAACAACATGTAAAAATTTAAATGTTTTCCCTAATATTGAAATTAATCATGAATAACAATCAGTTTAAGGTTGGGTTTTAGGTTAGAATTAATTCGAGGTTATTCCTAATTGTTTTGGTGGTGCTAATAGCGTAGGAATACTCATTAATGGAAGATTTAGGTTTATGCGTTTGTTAAAATTTGGGTTGCTGTAGGAGATAACATTTAAACAATGGTGCACACGGGGGGGGGGGGGGGGGGGGGAGTGACTAGAGACGTGAGGGAGACTCGAGGTAATCTTCATGGTTGTGGCAAGTCAGGTTGTAGTCATATTAGGTAAACATATGAGGATAGTCTAGTATGACTCAAAAAAGATTCTGGGATATTTGGTTATTACTAACCAATTGAATGTGTTAAGATTAGATGTTAGATCCTTAAGAAATTATTTATAGGATATGTGTTCAGGAATTGTGAATAAGTCGGATACACGTGACCCGAGTATAGTTTGTCGATTATAGGTGTGTATATATGGGCATGCACAGGTTTCTCTAGTAATTAACTGTGAAATCTCACGGGATTTTTGGTATGAGTACTCTTAAATTAGGAGGTGTATATAATGAGTTAAAATGTATAAATGCATCGGGATAAGTTAATCATAATAAACAGATAATGATTAATAATGTATGATTTTGATACACTCCTAAAAAATGTATTTGGTTAGAGTACTTAGACCCTCTGTACAGTTTTAAGGGTGGGGGACTGAGTTGGTTTGTTATAAGATCATTGGATGATTAAAGGTTGGAGTATCTATGAAAATTATAGAATGATGTGAGTTGGGTTATTACTCAATGTTGGGACGGTTCAGGGTTGATTGATTACTCTGAACCGACATAAAAATTTATGTTGTATTGTATACTTTGTATCATCAAGTGGTTTTTTAGTTAGTTGATTGTTCTAGGTAGGATGATTAGGTAGGGATTTAGTACTAGTTTGGTATATGAGTTGTGTTAGCGCTCTTGGGTATTTAATATGGGTATGGTAAGATAGGGGTTATTGATAATTGCTTAGGGATGATTCTGACAGACGATTCAACTTGAGAGAAGGGTATTGGGGAGTCCTTATTTGGATTCCATTTGTGAGCCATCCCACGCATGGAGTTTAGTTCAGTCAATTATTAGTGGATATTAGGACTAAGACTCTTAGCACGTATCTAGTTAAATATTCGATCAAAGTTAGTAATTGTATATGGCTTTTGTGTATGATGTACTGGGTTATGGGATGGTAGCCTTATAATATTATGGTAAGTTTGGATACGTATAGTTAGAATTGTCTTGGGTTAGAGGAGAGGTGGGGTATTATTGTATGAGTTTAGAGGGGGAGGTCATGAGGCATAAATGAGGCACATTTAATTCTCTTAAGTAATATATATATTTCTTGAAATTATTAGGCCCTGACCCAAATCTATCAAAATCGTTTGATCGATACTATTAAGCTAAAGTAGTAGGACTAAGCAGTCAAACTTGAATTGGTTGGATCCAATTCATCATCCTATAGTATGATTATCTCTTTCATTTTAGTTGACATTCCATCTTTTATAAATCAAGATTTATATTAATGGGATGAGGTGGTTCCAAGTTGCTTCAGTATAAGACTATTCGATATTGTGGAGTTTTTAGTTTAGAGACTCTTTTATATTATTTTATCTCGGTTATTTATATTGTTCATTATTATTATGTCATAGATGATTTTATTTTAATGTTGATTTTTATTTATCGTTGGTGCGGAGAATGGAATAAATTGCCTAATGCACCCTATCTTCGACATGCCAGCATGGTTAACTGCATGTGGAAAATAGGGGTGTTACATCCCATTAGTCGCATGTCGTGAAAAATACAAGTACAAATGGATCTTCTTACCATAAATTATCATTGCTAATAATGGTGGGGAAATAATGTATCTCTTAAATTGATCTAATTCTTTATTGCCCTTTGTTTTCCAGATTGTCATGTTAGACTTCTTCAATGCTTAATACATTGGTCGGCACTTGTTCGACAAACAGGATATAAATTGATCAAGCGTTGACAACATCCTAATAAGAATGTACTTGAACATCTATGACTGTGGTCGACCACTAGATCTCCTGTAGAGCTTTAAACTAATCTTAGTTGGCCTCTTTAATCTTGGTTGGCCTCTCAACTCCTTTGTGTGATAAGGTATCAACGAATTTACTCGAACTAACTCCTAAGGCACATTTATAGGCATTGAGATTCATTTTATAAATAATGATAATCTTAAATATGCTAGAGATGTCTTTGATGTGGTTGGTAGGAATCTTGATATTTACAAGCATATCGTTGATATAGACCCCCATGGTTAATCGATATGCTTTCTCAACATCTTGGTGAGAATTCCTAGTAAGTTATCTCCGTCTTCTTGAGGCCGAATGGAATTGCCATGTAGATGTATAACTTAAGAGTAATAATGAAGGAAGGTTTCTCCTGGTCAAGACTTAATAACAGTATGATGGTACCCAAAATAGGCATCTATGAAACTCATATGTCAATAATCAGATGGTGAGTTAATTAGCAGATATATCCTTGAAAAGGTAATAAATTCTTAGGATAAGATTTTTTGATGTCATTGAAGTCCATAAAGACTCTTTATTTGTCGTTCTTATTCTTAAAGACCATTGTGTTGGATATTCAATCTTGAAATTGTACCTCCTTGATGGAGTTAGCATGTAGTAGCTTCTCAAATTCATCTTCTACCGCATTCACTTTATCTAAAGCTGACTTTCCTGGATTCTAAATATATCGGCTAATAGGATCCCCACACACACACACACACACACACACACACACACACATATATATATATATATATATATATATATCAATTGGCAAGAAATATCTAGCTATATGCCTTGTAAATCATATGGATGACAAATGAACTCGTCAACATTTTGATTGAGGAACTTCTGGTCGACTTCAAAGCCTGGTGATTCTAATATGATGAGAAAGAATTTCTCTAGAAATGATGGATCATGAGTAACTGTTTATAGTTCCTTTAATTTTCAGTCGGTAGGGGACACTCTAGTTTCTTCAACACACGACTGAGCACCTTTTCATTATTACTTGGCAAGCTCAGCCCTAGATTCATAATCCTCTTAATTCTTTCTAGATCGAGACTTCTTTTCCTTGATGGTGGTGACAAAATGTAAGGACATAAATTTCCAATTCAGTCCTTGTATTGTTTTGACTTAATTTCGTGAACAAAACTGTGTTTGTGATATGTCATAGGGAGATTTTTATTTTGTCATGATCCCACTTGGTCTACGGCGTATTGAAGAAAATTGAAGACGTTGCAGCAAAGCTTCAAAGAATTTATCATGCCGAAGTTTAATTGGTGCAAGTTTATTCGTCTTCAAAGTTAATTTCATTCCGAGATCACTCAGGTATGAATGTGTATAATTAATGGTGCTCGGAATTGTTTTTATAAAAGATAAGGATGTATTTTTATACAGAAAAATATTTTAAAAGTGTTTTAATGGTTAACACTATGTTATATTCTGATATACTCTAAATAGAGTTTGACTAATTTGGATCTCTTTTAAAAGGGACGTTTTAAACAAAAATTCAAAGAAAGTCAAACTGACACAACATCGTTCGAACAACATGTCAGCTCGTTTGAGCGAGATGCTCATGTCCCGCGAACGACATGGCAATCTCTTTCGAGCGACACTCTTTTCGAGGCGGCACTTAATTGTTATTTAAAGCGTGTTTTTATCAAAGTTTCGTAAGTGTGCATCTGAAAAAAATAGTTTACCATCCAGTACGTGTTTGCACATGTCTTCTAAGGTTTACAAAGCACAAACACATCCTTAGAGTTTGCAAAGATCCGAGTTATCATTCTTATATGCTTACGTGATCTTGCTGCACTAAGTTTGTTTGTTCTATCATTAAACATAAGGGTTTGCAGTGAAGAAAAGAGAAGGACATATTGTTCGACATCGTAGACGAATCAAAGCTAATCGGTGGACACCGAGACATTCGTGGAGTCGAGTGTTGTGGACAGGTATCGTGGAAGATGAAATTTCTACGTGGGCACTATTGAAGAACGGTAGAAGATCATAAGGAGCATCAAGACCTGTGGGGATCGAGTCATTGAGTAAGGCTAATCTGTCTTTGTAAAACCATTGTTCATAGTGATTGTCTGGCTTGGGCCGTCCGAGGTTGTTTTTTCGTTTTGGGTTTTTTCCTCGTACATCCAGCGTTGTGAGTATTCTTTACTTTACTTTAATTTCTTTAATCACTAGATGGATGTTTAGGATTAATCAAGATAAACATGGTTTAAAGTAAGAATTGGGTTTTCACAACTTGGTTTGGTGCATAATTAAAAGTTGGATAATTTTCGGAGAAAATTGGTTTTATTTAAAAACACACATATTGGGCACTTTCAAATTGGTATCAGAACTAGAAAATATAATTAATTTGTTTTGTGATCCCATGTGTTTGTTTATCTCTCATGTGTTTGTTTTCTCTCGATGGATTCTCTAAGCTTTGACGATTTACATCGTTTGAATTTACAGTTTGCAAAACATATTGAAGTTTTGGAGAAAGAAAATTATGGTTTCAAAAATAGGATTGAATATTTGCAAAATTTTAAAATTCAAAGAGATATTTGTCATGAGAAGTTTAGTTCCTTGTTTAAAGATTTTACTTTATTAAAATTGGGCAGAAAGGAGAGTGATGATAGAGTCCTCATTTTAGAAAAAGAGTTAGAGAATTTAAAAAATTCTAAAGTTTGTGATGTTGAGGAAAATAATTCGATTAATGATTTTGTGGCACGAGAAATGGCTCTTAGGGATAAGTTTGCTCACATTGAGGGGGAGCGAGATAACCTTCAAGGGGTAATTGAAAATTTAAAGAAGGATTCCCTAAAGTTTGAGGAGTCTAATCGTTTGCTTGAGTCGAAAGTTTTGAAGTTAAAAAATGATTTAAATGACTCGATTAGTGATGGTAGCGACTTATCTTGTTCTAGTGGTTCGATTGTAAAAGCCCAAACCATAGTTTGTTTTAGAGCGTCAACCACATCCGAGGGTATTAGAAAAGGTCAACCTAAAGGTCCCGTACCTCGTCGTTTTTTCACATGTTCGCATTGTAGTAGGAAAGGTCACCTTAGGAGTTTTTGTTTTGATCTTACAAAAGACCCTAGGAAGATTAAACGTAGTGTCCCATTGGTTTCCAAAATCCGTTTTGTTAGGTATACACATGTGTGGGTTAGAAAATCCGTTTTGGAGATGCTAAATGCTTCGTTGGTTGATTCTCTCATGCATGCACATGATTCATCTCTTGCTATATCATATGGTTAGTAGCTTGCATGTTTTGTTATATGCTAGCCCGTACATCATGTTTTATAATTTTCTATTGTTATGACATGTTTATCTCTTTGTATTTTATTTTTCACTTGTTTGAGTCTTATTTAAAAAGACAAAAAGATTTTGTTTTTGAGAATTTTTTTGAAAATCCAAAAAGATTTTAGGTTTTTGTTTTTGAGTTTACATGTTTGATGTGGCATATTGGTGTGCTTGGACCCCCCGTCGTTTCATTATCCATGTGGCTAGGACATTTGGTCATTATTATTGATGCTTAGTATGATCTTAACCATTGTTTTTATGAGGTTGTTTCGAAGTTGATATGCATTTCGATTCGACTTTGTATATATGCCAACATTGCACACATGCACGGGTTTATATGGATGTTTGACTTCTCTTGCATATTTGAATTTGGTGAGGCGTTCTTATCTCAATCTTGTCATCTATGCGTAAGTAGACTTAAGGAGAAGTGTGCATGTAAGAACCATTTATCGTGAGGATTTAAATTGATAAAAATGTTGAGTGATTCACGGGAAAGGGCTGCGAGAGTTCAAAATTAACTCGTCGTGAAAGACACCGTTTAAAAGAGCCCAAAAAGAAAATGCAACATGTTAAGAAAAGGGATAAATTAGTTTAGTTCATTCCAAAGAAAATATGATATTATTGAGGGAGTTTGGATGGATTAAAAATTTTAATGGGTTTGCACAACTAATCATAATGTTGAAACATTGCAATTTGACGCTATTGTTTGTAGAATTGTCAAAATTTTGGATTTGTGTGCATATAGTATGTTTAGTTCATTAAGCTCACACTTTTATTATGATAAAGTTTGATGATTTATCGCTATTAATTAGAGCTTCTTGATCGTTTCGATGTGTTGGAATTGTGACTCATTTATTGTAGTTTCACGCTTATTCATTCCATGTCCATGTTTGAGCACATCGGTACTATGTTTGCTTGTAACTCGCATTTTTAGTTTTTATGAGTTTTTGCATTTTTTGTTAAAAGCCTACTGTTTTAACACTGTTTTACTTCTGTCAGGACCTTCCTGGAATTTTTTTGTGACACTTTTTTCACTGGGCAATATTATATAATATTTCTGGGAATCTGGAAAATTTGGGCAGGTCACGAGAATTCGTTCAAGCGACATATCCATCTTGCGCGAACGCCATGTGTACCTCGTTCGAGCGACGTGCTCAAGTTGTTTTAGCGACGTCCCTGGCTCGTTCGAATGACAGCCTGAATTGTGGCTTATGATTGGTCTGTAGTCCACTGGTTTAATTTGGTATTGTTTTGGTACTGCTAGAAGTGTTTCTGGACTGACTAGGTTTATATGCAGGATTTATTGGTTCTAAATTTTTTTTCACATATAGTTCGTTTATCACACCTGATTAGATTACTATATTCTTTTTGTGTTTGCTTGGTTTACTAGCTACTGATTTGTCTTTACTTGATCATATTTAGCTGGTTGTTTTATGGTTATCTAGCATTTTCAATTCTCAAATTGATTCAAATTAGTATATTCTCATGCTATATACTTTGATTGGTTTATATTTTCACCGGATTGTCTATTCGAAACAAAACGGGGGAGAGATGTATGTGATGTAGGGGAAAATTTGTTGAGCGTTTTTATTGAAGTCTTGATTTACATATTATTTGATTATATTTCTTCCTAATTGGTATCAAATAATTGCTCACATGTTTTAAATGATTTGTTCATATTAGAAATATAAATTGGTATCATTTGTTCCTCCATACTTTACTGGGTATTTGTTTGTCTGTTTCATGTGTGTAGGTATGCTTCAGCGATTCGAGATTTCATGTCTACGTCACATTCATATAGTTTATGCTCGCCGATGCTACATATTCTAGTCCGTGTCCTGTATTTTTTATTTTGGGTTTATGGGATGGGATTTAGGCATCATACGGCTTGACGAACCGACTTAAGCACTTCACTGGTTTAGTTTTGTCTCGGAATAGTCAAAGGGTGAGATTTGTAAGGACATATATTTCCAATCGAGACCCTGTATTGTTTTGACTTAATTCTTTGAATAAAACCGTGTTTGTAATATGTCATAGGGAGATTTTTATTTTTTGTCACGATCCCACTTGGTCTATGACATATTGAAGAAAATTGAAGACGTTGTGGCAAAGCTTCAAAGAATTTATCATGTCAAAGTTTAATTGATGCAAGTTTATTCGTCTTCAAAGTTAATTGCATTCCGATATCACTCAGATATGAATGCGTATAATTAATGGTGCTCGAAATTGTTTTTATAAAAGATAAGGATGTATTTTTATAGAGAAAAATATTTTAAAAGCGTTTTAATGGTTTACACTACGTTTTATTCTAATATACTCGAAATAGAGTTTGACTAATTTGGATCTCTTTTAAAAGTGACGTTTTAAACAAAAAGTCAAAGAAAGTCAAACTGACGCAGCATCGTTCGAACGACATGTCAGCTTATTCGAGCGAGATGCTCATGTCGCGCGAATGATATGGCAATCTCGTTCGAGCGACACTCTTTTCGAGGCGGTGCTTAATTGTTATTTAAAGTGAGTTTTTATCAAAGTTTTGTAAGTGTGCATCTGGAAAAAATAGCTTACCATCCAGTACGTGCTTGCACATGTTTTTTAAGGTTTACAAAGCATAAACACATCCTTAGAGTTTGCAAAGATCCGAGTTATCATTATTATATGCTTACATGATCTTGTTGTACCAAGTTTGTTTGTCTATCATTGAACATAAGGGTTTTGCGATGAAGAAAAGAGAAGGACATCTTGTTCGACATCATAGACGAATCAAAGCCAATCGGTGGACACCGAGACATTCGTGGAGTCGAGTGTTGTGGACAGGTATCGTGGAAGACGAAATTTCTGTGTGGGCACTATTGAAGAATGGTAGAAGATCAGAAGGATAGTTAAGACCCGTGGGGATCGAGTTATTGAGTTAGGCTATCTGTCTTTGTAAAACCATTGTTCATAGTGATTGTCTGGCTTGGACCGTCCGAGGTTGTTTTCCCATTTTGGGTTTTTTCCTCATACATCCGGCGTTGTGAGTATTCTTTACTTTACTTTACTTTCTTTAATCACTAGATGCATGTTTAGGATTAATCAAGATAAAATTGTTTTAAAGTAAGAATTGGGTTTTCACAACTTGTTTGGTGCATAATTAAAAGTTGGATAATTTTCGGAGAAAATTAGTTTTGTTTAAAAACACACGTATTGGGAACTTTCACAAAATAACGCTACGTTGCTGCTTGGTCACCCATGATCTCCATTATGCCCCAAGCGGTTATAAACATTAGATTTTTTGGCGTAAAGATGTTCCCTCATAGGATGCATCTAACCTCTCCCCAAGAAGGCTTTGTAAGATGACTCTTATCCCACAACATAATTTTTTATCTCATGCTTGATCGGTCTGACTTTAAATTAAAACTTGTGTGATGCCCCATAAATTCCATATTTAAGGTGATCATTCATAAATACCCATTTTACGAGATTCAAATAATTAATCACATTTTAAGAATTTGGAATAACATAAGAGTGCAAATGAATATGGATAACATAAAACCATATAAATATGACGATAAATAAAAACATTAACATCCATATTTATCCCATATGAATCAACTGATACAAGCCAATTATCTTTATAATTACTCTGAATACAAACATATTGACTAACTTAATAATACAACCTCTGAGTGAACAGATTTTTTACAAATGACTATACACAATACTTTATAAATGAAATAGAAAGAGCTTTATCTACACATATCCTTAATTGCGATCCCGTTCTAAGGAATTGACACCGCTACGCACAACCTATGGTCTTCATATCAGAAATTGAAAATGCTAGTAAAAACATGCGGGTCAAAACGCACTGCAAGAAATCTTCTACATAGCCCAGATAGAGATAAGAATATATTATGTTAAACCCATGTGATCCTTAATATGCATAAAATATAAGTATCCAAAAATACAAGAAATATCGTGCAAATAATATCTTAATGTTCCCTAAATAGAAATTATCACCATTATAATATATAACGTCTTGAATAAATGGTAATATATAAAGTTGAGATGATCATTAAGCATCAAGTATTACCCATAGGGAATTCTATTCTCATATATGCTACTGGGAATACCAAAGACTATTTCATACTCGAACACTAATTACCAAATATCTACCCATGTCTGACAATCATCCCGATCCAAATGCTATTAAGATCCATTCTAGAATAAAGCATCATAACATCACACAATCTCCCAAATCCCAATGCGTGGGACATATAATCCAAACAAGGAACATCTCGATACATTTATGTCTAGAATAGTTAGTTATTGAGATTTACTAATTAATGGACCTTAATCGTCAACCTACGTTCATTTCACCCAAAGTACCTTCCTAATCATAGTTACCTATCTCAAGAGACACTATTACTAATACCTTATCTACATCCTACGGAGTCTCATATTAACCCCTTTTTTATAATAACTAATGGCCCAACACTTTCCCCTAATCAGATAATATGTCAACTAAATACTTCATATACCACCCCACTATATGGTTCACGCATTCCCAATGATATACCTCCACTCGTTTGTTATATCAAATCCAGGAGTACCAGAATTAAATACATAAATAGTAAATACTAGAGCATAGCACCGCCCACCCCAGATTTTCCTACCAACCCGTCAAACACCATAGAGTTTTCATGTCACCCCTTTACATTTCACAATAGGGAATCCATACCCCTTTCACCTTAATTTCGAACATTTCATCCACATGTGAGGTTCACGCAAGAGTTAGTACTCAAAACATTTGAAAACATTGAACAAGTAATTTATCACAATTAAAATCGGTTATTGATTACACATGTTAGGTTCATGCACACTTCCCTGAGTTTCCTCACCTCTCATCTAATGTGGGCACCAAACGTTCTATACTAAGCCTACCTAGCTATCATACTCAAGTTATCCCGACTAAAGTATGTAATCTATCTTATCAAGTCTACTCTCCCGTATCGCCCATACATTATGCTTCATTATTAACATTTGTCACATGTTCTACATCTTTCATATAACATTCACATATGTTATGTTTAATCAACATAATCAAGTCTGACTACTTGATTCATATGGCAATTCACATAATCATCATTCAACTTCCATAATTAAGTTTCACTACTGAATTTACTATAGATATTCCCAATCTATTTTTAAATCTCGAAATTAAGTTTCTCTCTACTTAATTTATCATTTATATATATATATATATATAAGGAGAGGTTCACAAGTGGACAAAAAGAATGGACTTTTTAATGAACCTTAACAAAAAAACACATAATAACACATTAATTTTAATTCCTATAGTGTAATTGGTCCGCGTCAGCGGCACCCGAGACCACACCTTCACCCCACTAACCCCCCACCCCACCCCCCACTGCCCCCCAACCACCACCATCACCATAGCAGCCCTTGTGGCAGCTCTTATGACAGCAGGGCTGCCATGGAGGTGGGGGTGGGGGTGGGGTGGGTGGAGGGCGTGTGGGGGGTGGGGGATCGATCGACACGCATATTTGGTGCCGCTGGCGCGGATCAATTACACTATAGGAATTAAAATTAATGTGTTATTATGTGTTTTTTGTTAAGGTCCATTAAAAAGTCTATTCTTTTGGTCCACTTGTGAACCTCTCCCTATATATATATATATATATATATATATATATATATATATATATATATATATATATCATCTCCAAGTCTACTTTCGTACATAAGTAGAATATCATGATGTATATATTTCACACACAATATATACTTAGGATATTGGTTTGGATAATCATCGACCCAATCATCATATCATTTACATTGGTTCGGATATCCTTCGACCCCAACGTAAATGTTAGCATATGTATATTGGTCCGGGTATCCCTTGACCCCAATATCATTTATCTTTGATTTGTTCCAAATAATCATCGACCCCAAATTGAGATTCCATGTATTGGTCCGGATAATTATCGACCCCAATACAGAATTAAGCACACTTTATATATATATATATTTTTCACACAATATATACTATAAACACATGCTATATAATCACCTCCCTGTATCACATTTTAGGGGTTATTGGCTCGAAATCCTACCTCGATTACCAATAGTGATTTATATCTCTTGGTTCGGAATCATACCTCGATCACCAATATATATATTAGTATACTTTAGGTATTCACACAACCTAAGTAAACTATGCCTCAATAGGTATTCACACAACCCTATAATACATGTTAGTGCATTGTATATATCTCTTGCATACTTGTCGTACTATTTACTTTATGATTTATCTCACTATCGTATATATAGGAGTGTTCACACAACTCTAGGGTCCTAGATACCCCCTTGTAAAATAAATTCAGTAGTTACCATCTTTAACCTACTCATATACATGTTGAATTGATGTCTACTCTCTCTCCGTAGATCAATTCCCAAATTTCCCGATCCATCTCTTCATCGGTTATCTCTTCCGGTCCATGCTCTAAGTCTTACACCCAATGAACTTAATGGACCTTAACTATACCCTATTGGTCTTTATCAAGTCCTTACGTAGGTATAATAGTACTCCTAAGATCCCATTCCATCATTGAAATCCTAAAAAAATCATCCAAGAAAAGAACCCAAAATCTGCCAGGGTCAATCGATCGAAGGGTTGGGTCGATCGATCGACATTCAAGGGTCAATCGATCTATCGAACAAGTGTAGCTTCGTCTTCTTCAATTTTTCACCCCTTCTGATTTTCTCAAATCCCAAGATTTTTCACCAAATTCACATCCGGTTATTCCTAACTTTTTCTACACGAGGTAGGATGATTTCTAATGTTTGAAACACATTAAAACTTCACTGAAATCAATCAAGAATGAATCAAACCCTCAAAAATCTTTAATAATCTAGTTTTGTGTTCATCCATTAAATTCAATTCAAAACCCAGATTTAAATCCGTAGTAATAATCAAAACTCTTCTAATTTAAATTCTCTACAAGTATAAACACTAACTACATGCAATTTTACCCGAATATGTAATCAATTGATACTTTTCATCAACGATCTTTCAATAAAATCAATCTATTCATGAAAACCCTACACATTAGTATTATAACATCAATTAAATTTGCAATAAACACTTGCCTTAGATTGATTGATCTGATTTCTTGGTTCTTTGTTAATGATTGATTGTTTCCTTCTCCAATTTTCCTTTCCAATTACCTTGGGATATAATATTTCTTCACCATCTTCAAAATCCCTCTTTAAACTTTGAAAATAGGTTCTCTCTCTTCTCTGTAATGGCCTCTCTAACCTTTTTGTGTTATGATCCCTAAACCCATTCTCTAAATATCAGATATATTGCTCTAAATTTCGTAGGTCCCTTCACTTCTTTTTGAAAAATGATTGAAACGCCCTTAATAGGTGCCGGTTTGGTCCAAAATTGACCCGGGACCCAAACTATACCCCCGGGTACCCTATTTCGACTATTTTGACCACCCCGAAATCATTCGCGATCTCTAAATTATCATTCGAGTCATTTAAAATATATTTCTCATTTCTCCCTTCAAAATATTCTACACGCGACTCCCGGTGAGATAGAATAAAATACGTACATATCATTCACTATGTCATATAACCACAATCTATATCGTATAACCACAATTAATAAAATACGCACATATCACTCGCTATGCCGTATAACCAAAATTATCAATTATTTACTATTTACACTTAGTAAATATCATAATGTAATATTTAACTATTTATCTCACGATTAATATTTAATAGTCACAATTATCATCTAATCGCATTAAATTACTTCACTCGTGTAATTTAATTAAAACATATTTTTCCTAATTAATTAAATAAAAATACACAGAAATACGGGGTATTACAATTAAGAACATGGGTTTTAATCAAATTATAAACTTAACATGATTCTAACAATTGTTATAAAAATTGTCTAATTCAATATTTTAATATTAATTTCAGAATCCAATGAATAATAACATCATCATACAATTTCCATTATACTATTATAGTAAACAAACTTGCCTCAATCCTCAATTGGTTGAATCAAAGGTGAAAATACCCAAATTTTTCTTCTCATTTCCTTAGCCTTTTTCCTTAGCTACAAGGTTGCCTCCAAATGTATAAAAGGATTTATCTTAACTCTAATCATCTTTATATCTTAATCAACCATGAAATTAGGCTTAGTCCCTTCATGTACCGTGACCCATTAATCTATAAAACCATTCCAATTATTTTAAAGTCTAGCCCAAGACCTATACTAACTTATGGGATTTAAAACTGAACATTTTAAGGTGTAAACGGACCTTCTACTATCCCGAAAGTCATTTACCAATAATTAAAATAATTATTTACTTTGTTTAAATTATTATTAACATATTTTTTATTTAATCCAATATAAAAAAAAATACACACAAATTAGTGACGTCACTCATCACTGTAGATAAATAAATCAATATCAATTAAAGAACAATGTAACACCCCAAGACTTTTGAGACTGAGAAATTAAATTTTTGGGAAAATAAAATTTAATTAAATTGGAGAAATTTTAAAACTTGGGAATTGAGGCCCAAATATAGAGAATGTTTCAAAGTATTCCGGATGAAGATTTTGAGGGTACCATCAATCCCGGAAGGGTCGAGATAGTCAAAATGACTGTCATTGGGTTTTATTTCGGCTCCGGAATATTTTTAAGTTAGTTGGACTCGAATTGGTGTAAACGAGTCATTTAAAGTGTGTATTAACATTTAAAATTTGGGACTTTTGTTTTAAAGGCTTAATAGGCTTACGGATTAAGCCTTCTCAATTAGAGAAAGAGATATAGAGAAACTAAGAAGGAAAGAAGAAGAGAAGAGAGAGAGAGAGAGGAAGAAATCTTGGAGGTTCCCGGCCCAAACGCGACAACGAGGACGATCCAACCTCTACAAATCTGAGGCAAGTGTTTAGTCTTGCTAAATAAGTCATTTGAGTATTTTATTTCATAATTTGTGGGTTAAAGAATGGATTTTTGGGTATTAATATCAAAACCTAAAGTTTTGGGTAAATCTTGAAATCAATGTTTAAAAATGGGTTTAAATGGTGTAGAAATGGTTAGGATCAACCTTGGGTTGATTTATTGGCTTGGAGCCATGTTGTGGTAAAGATTTGGAGGTTAGAATGGAAGTTTTAGGGTTTTAAATTCGTGGGTTTTGCTGAAATTAGAAAATCGGCCAAGGCAACTTGTATGGCCAGTCGACCGCGGTCTGGGGACCGGTCCACCGCGCCTTAAGGGAAAAGTCTACTGCATTTCTTCGTAGGCAAAATTTGGACCCGCGGTCAACCGGGGGTCTGGGACCGGTCGACCGGTCCCCTATTTTTAGCCCAAGACTTGGACTTCTTTCTTTCCCATTTTCTTTTGGAATTTTAATTCTAGGGGCTTTCTTAATGGGCTTATTTAGGAAAGTTATGATATTAGATTAAGGGAATAGGGAACTAGATCGAATGGGGACTTGCGGGCCTATGTTAAATTGACTTAGGAGGATGGGATGCCTCTTTTAGTAATGAAATGAATATGGAACTTAAGTGAATATAGATATGATGGGAGGTTAAGAACTCATAGAGAGAGTTGCGAGGGTATGTTGTGAAATCCTAGGCCAACATTTATGTCGAATCCTTATGAAGGTAGGATATTGTTGAGATTACAATTTGGGGCCCAATGAAAGAGAATAATCGTATATCCTTAATGATAACAAATTTAAGGAATAAATCGGAGAGGCATTAGACTAGGGGATTCATAAAAAGTGATTGAACCGTAGTCGAATTCGAGAGCGATGAGATCATATTACCAACTAGAGTAGAGTGTGTAAATCTAGTTGGGGTAGATATTGTTTATTAATGTGTGATTCACATAGAGGATTTCCCTAACATATGGGATTATTTGATGAAGTTAATATTGAGCTCGAGGCTTATGGACTATTAGTTATATGTATACCGATAGTCGAAATTATTACTAGATTTATTATGTGCATCTCGGATACAGATGGAATGTGTAGTGATGGTTTCCTACACAAAATTTTGGGTGATAACCCTAATGTTGAATATATATGTATAGATATATACATATGGTTTTGGGAGACTATTCATCATAGGAAAAATGATTGAATATGGTTTAAATAAGGGATTGTACTCACATATCGAGGTAAATGATATGAGTTTGTGGTGACGGCTTGTATATTGAGGATTTATGTATACTTATAGCCGGGTTTGTATATCTTATATATATGAATGAGAACTAGTTTATATATAGATATATGGATACGTGAATATGTGTGTATATATATCTGTATGCATATAAAAATATGGATATATTTATGTTGTGGACATATGTGGTATGGATACTTAAACCGTATATGATGGTTTATTATTTGATCATATGATTGGATCATATGTATGTATATAGATTGTGCATGTGAATGATATATATACTTATTTGGTTAAGCATACCTTGCTCATGCTATCATTGGGAAGTTGCGCGCGTAGAGGGTGAGCATCCTGGCTAGAAAAGCAGGGTGTGGATATTCCCTAGGTCATAGTCGTCCCGTGTGTTATTATGTGATTTACATTTTTATATTTTGGGATGAGACGTGGTGGGTATGTTTCGTCTCATTGTCGGTTTGGAGCTATAACCGCTTTCCGGGACGTCGTGTGCGTGAGTTTACCACGAGATGGGTGTCGTTTAGTCCCACCATGGTGGCCCCAATTTTGCTACGTGAGCCGGGCACTGGGAAGATGATAGCATTGATGCAGTTTATCGACGATATATATAGCCGGGTATATTATGTGCATGGCCTTGTACATCATATGTAGTATGTACACTTGGCTATTGGATTGATGATGGTATATATATATATATATATATATATATATATATATATATATATATATATATATATATATATATATATATATATATATATATATATATATCCTGAGAGGATATGGACTTTTATGGAGTACATCTTGGATGATTATGATGTACTAGATGATTGGGGGATTGATGCATCGCGTTTAAGAAATATTTCGGTTACAGCATCCCAAGGATATTATTGGAGATTGTAGATGTTTTCATAGTGTTGTCTAAAAAGTAGTAGTAGTAGTATATGGTATGTACAGCATTATGGATCTCGAGGATCGACATTGTCAAGGAGTAGTGTAACGGGGCGGTTCCTTGTTTGGATTTCGCTTTGCGAGACACCCCACGCACGAAACGTAGTGCATTGTTGAGATTAGAGAGAAGTTATGTCAATATTTATGTGTGGCACAATGGATCGACGTTGACAAGGAGTAGTGTAACGGGGTGGTTCCTTGTTTGGATTTCGCTTTGCGAGACACCCCACGCACAAAACGCAGCGCATCGTTGAAATTGGAGAGATGTTTTGTCAATAATAATTCTGCATGCATGATAATTAGAAACTAAATCATATGTTTCAACCCAATTATAAATGGGTAACATATTAAGAATTATAATTAAATAAATTATAAATCGGAATCCATTAGCATATCTGTTCGTAAAAATAATTACGTGTATTTAGAAAGAGTGGGTTCTGGGGTTAGGGTAGTAAGTCAAATATCGTGGGAATAGGCGGGGCCTATGTTAAGTTAGGTTGTCCTTAAAAGAAAATTGTGGTAATTTAACTATTAAAAATTGAGGACGCGAATAGGTGCGCGCCTTTAGATGAGAGGTGAGTTGGGATTCCACGAGAGTGCGATTCCACTTTAATTATGAATTAAGTGCACCGGTATTTATTATGCACGGTTAACACACTTGCTAAATATTTTCACAACTCGGGCTCTGACCCGTTTACTTTTCTCTCCTGCCTGTATATATATATATATGATTACAGGTATCCTACCGCATGGATGCCGGATGAATTTCTATCCAGAGTCTTGGGGGTCATGACAGGTGCGGACTGTTGCGGGATGTATATGGTAGACGCCTCCTACTTTTAAAATTCTAGGTAGGATTCATGTTGTATGTCGGGTTTGTACCCAAGAGATATTTATATACATGTTTATATCTATTTCATTTCAGCTATTGCATTGGCTGTGACCTGACAGCTTATTCGGGTTTATCGCCTTGTGGTATATTCAGTTGTATTTATTTATTTCCTTTTATTCTATCATTTCACTTATTATAGTTCTCTCATGTATCTTTTATTCATTTATTAGTAGTGTTATAGTGTTGGTTTGTTGTATGTTGCATGTTTTAATTTATTTAACATCTCGCTTCTATGATATCGAGTAGTTAATCCTATATTATATATTTTCGACAGTTGATGTTGAGACTGGACCATCTGAAACTCCTGATTTAATGTAGTATAGGGTTGGCCACCCGTTATTATTTTGAGCGGGGTGTTACAGATGGTATCAGAGCATCAGGTTCTAGAGTCCTTAGGATCTGTGCGAGTTTATGGATTCTTCCATTAACGTTCTTGACATAAAGTCCTATAAATAGGACTGTTGTGTTCACTGCGTTGTTTTCTTCTGTGAAGTACATTCACTTGGTTGACGTTCTGATAACATTTGCTCTTGTTTCGTTTCAGACGTCGCCTAGATTTTGTCGTCTTGGAAAGGATAGGATTAGAAATGCAATACCCATAGCATATTTTGGGTACGCTTTAATCGGGGGTATTTGTTTTCCCCAATTTCGGAGGAGATATTGAGGTGATTTCTAGCAGTGGTTCGAGGTGATTTATCGATGGTTGAGTAAGAAAGGAAAATTTACTCGAATGGCGAACCTTGGACTTAGTAAAATAAGTCTGAGGAGAGAAATATAGTGTAGTCTTTGGGAGGTTTAGGTTGATAAACCCGTTAACCTTTGTTAGGAAGCCTGGTGTTGGTGACTTTTCCCTGATGTGAGGTGTGGAGTTATCCCAATATTGGGAGTATTGCCTTCTGGGAAGTGGGAGTAAGAAATTGGAGACTCAGTTTCGTTGAGGGGGACTGAGGGAGTTTTCGGTAGTCGAAATAGTACTGTCCTTCAATATGGATTAGGAAGGATTTTGAGGAAGATGTTTCTCTTGCAGAGAAATAGGTTTAGGAGTAATGATCGTCCTGGAAGAAGTAGAGGGTCTTGAACTGAGATCCTTAGATGAGGTGAAACCATTAGATTAAGGAAAAATAAGGTAGAATACCTTTCTTTGGGTTTAAGTTACGCTTTGTGCGATATTGGGAACGTCGCGTGTGAGGTGTGATGTGTAGCTAGCCGCTATACCGCTAGGGTGTGTGGAATTTTCCTAGAGGAGGAAGTGAGCAAGTGTGGCCTATGTATGTCATCTTTGGAGATGATACACCTTTTCGTAACGAAATAGTAGGGAAGTTTTAGAATCCCAATGAGGGAAGAATTTATTTTTACATAAAAGTATTGATGTGATGTAGAGGAATTTCATAACTGAGAGGTTCAGAGTTTGGTAGATTTATGTGGAACGGATAGTTTAGCTCATAGTTGTGCTAGTTTTGAGAACTAGCTATTGGCTAGAGTGTTGTATTTGTTGAGGCCTTGTGTTTTAAACATGAGGTATTTATTTGGCGTGTCGAAAGACGCGGAATTGATTTATATAGTATTGTTGTATAGGCCCTCGGGCAATATCTAAAATGTGAAAATCTTTTTTTTATAAAACCTTAACCCTGGTTCAACTAATCTCAATTCCCAACCTAGCTACACAGTAGTGTATTGGGAGGGTTCCTTGTTTGGATTTCGCTTTGCGAGACCTCCCCCGCACGAAGATAGCTAGCGTCAGGAATTGAGGAGAGTTCAACCGTTGGGAATTTTTCAAACTTTTATATTCAATATGTTATTATAGATTATATTGGCAATAGTTATGTTAAGATTTGAAGCTAATTGAGCCTAATTATAATTCTACGAGTGGAAACTCGGGTACGGGGTGTATGGGCGCCCTGGGTAGCTAGTTTATTTTAAGGATCGGTAAGGATCTATATAGTTCGACGTGAGAACTAGAAAGGATCGGCATAGTGATCCTGAGGGGTTGATGTAAGGACTAGATGATATTGAGGTCCTAGGCACATCTTAAATTTCGCGGACGAAATTTTTTTAAGGGGGGAAGATTGAAACACCCCAAGACTTTTGAGACTGAGAAATTAAATTTTTGGAAAAATAAAATTTAATTAAATTAGAGAAATTTTAAAACTTGGGAATTGAGGCCCAAATATAGAGAACATTTCAAAGTATTCCGGATGATGATTTTGAGGGTACCATCGATCCCGGAAGGGTTGAGATAGTCAAAATGACTGTTATTGTGTTTTATTTCGGCTCCGGAATATTTTTAAGTTAGTTGGACTCGAATTGGTGTAAACGAGTCATTTAAAGTGTGTATTAACATTCAAAATTTGGGACTTTTGTTTTAAAGGCTTAAGAGGCTTACGGATTAAGACTTCTCAATTAGAGAAAGAGAGAAAGAGAAAGGAAGAAGGAAAGAATAAGAGGAGAGAGAGAGAGGAAGAAATCTTGGAGATTCCCGGCCCAAACGCGACAACGAGGACGATCCAACCTCTACAAATCTGAGGCAAGTGTTTAGTCTTGCTAAATAAGTCATTTGTGTATTTTATTTCATAATTTGTGGGTTAAAGAACGGATTTTTGGGTATTAATATCAAAACCATAAAGTTTTGGGTAAATCTTGAAATCAATGTTTAAAAATGGGTTTAAATGGTGTAGAAATGGTTGGGATCAACCTTGGGTTGATTTATTGGCTTGGATCCATGTTGTGGTAAAGATTTGGAGGTTAGAATGGAATTTTTAGGGTTTTAAATTCGTGGGTTTTGCTGAAATTAGAAAATTGGCCAAGGCAACTGGTATGGCCGGTCGACCGCGGTCTGGGGACCGGTCGACCACGCCTTAAGGGAAAAGTCTACTGCATTTCTTCGTAGGCAAAATTTGGACCCGCGGTCGACCGGGGGTCTGGGACCGATCGACCGGTCCCCTGTTTTTAGCCCAAGACTTGGACTTCTTTCTTTCCCATTTTCTTTTGGAATTTTAATTCTAGGGGCTTTCTTAATGGGCTTATTTAGGAAAGTTATGATATTAGATTAAGGGAATAGGGCACTAGATCGAATGGGGACTTGCGGGCCTATGTTAAATTGATTTAGGAGGATGGGATGCCTCTTTTAGTAATGAAATGAATATGGAACTTAAGTGAATATAGATATGATGGGAGGTTAAGAACTCATAGAGAGAGTTGCGAGGGTATTTTGTGAAATCCTAGGCCAACATTTATGTCGAATCCTTATGAAGGTAGGATATTGTTGAGATTACAATTTGGGGCCCAATGAAAGAGAATAATCGCATATCCTTAATGATAACAAATTTAAGGAATAAATCGGAGAGGCATTAGACTAGGGGATTCATAAAAAGTGATTGAACCGTAGTCGAATTCGAGAGCGATGAGATCATATTACCAACTAGAGTAGAGTGTGTAAATATACTTGGGGTAGATATTGTTTATTAATGTGTGATTCACATAGAGGATTTTCCCTAACATATGGGATTATTTGATGAAGTTAAGATTGAGCTCGAGGCTTATGGACTATTAGTTATATGTATACCGATAGTCGAAATTATTACTATATTTATTATGTGCATCTCGGATACGTATGGAATGTGTAGTGATGGTTTCATACACAAAATTTTGGGTGATAACCCTAATGTTGAATATATATGTATAGATATATACATATGGTTTTGGGAGACTATTCATCATAGGAAAAATGATTGAATATGGTTCAAATAAGGGATTGTACTCACATATCGAGGTAAACGATATGAGTTTGTGGTGACGGCTTGTATATTGAGGATTTATGTATACTTATAGACGGGTTTTTATATCTTATATATATGAATGAGAACTAATTTATATATAGATATATGGATACGTGAATATGTGTGTATATATATCTGTATGCATATAAAAATATGGATATATTTATGTTGTGCACATATGTGGTATGGATACTTAAACCGTATATGATGGTTTATTATTTGATCATATGATTGGATCATATGTATGTATATAGATTGTTCATGTGAATGATATCTATATACTTATTTGGTTAAGCATACCTCGCTCATGCTATCATTGGGAAGTTGCGCGCGTAGAGGGTGAGCATCCTGGCTAGAAAAGCAGGGTGTGGATATTCCCTAGGTCATAGTCGTCCCGTGTGTTATTATGTGATTTACATTTTTATATTTTGGGATGAGACGTGGTGGGTATATTTCGTCTCATTGCCGGTTTGGAGCTATGACCGCTTCCCGGGACGTCGTGTGCATGAGTTTACCACGAGATGGGTGTCGTTTAGTCCCACCATGGTGGCCTCAGTTTTGCTACGTGATTCGGGCACTGGGAAGATGATAGCAATTATACCGTTTATCGGCGATATATATAGCCGGGTATATTATGTGCATGGCCGTGTACATCATATGTAGTATGTACACTTAGCTTTTGGATTGATGATGGTATATATATACGGTTAGAAATAAATACCTATATATATATATATTTATATATATATCCTATAGATGAGAGGATATGGACTTTTATGGAGTACATCTTGGATGATTATGATGTACTAGATGATTGGGGGATTGATGCATCGCGTTTAAGAAATATTTCGGTTACATCATCCCATGGATATTATTGGAGATTGTAGATGTTTTCATAGTGTAGTCTAAAAGTAGTAGTAGTAGTAGTAGTAGTAGTAGTAGTAGTAGTAGTAGTAGTAGTAGTAGTAGTAGTAGTAGTAGTAGTAGTAGTAGTAGTAGTAGTAGTAGTAGTAGTAGTAGTATATGGTATGTATGGCATTATGGATCTCTAGGATCGACATTGTCAAGGAGTAGTGTAACGGGGCGGTTCCTTGTTTTGATTTCGCTTTGCGAGACACCCCACGCACGAAACGTAGTGCATTGTTGAGATTAGAGAGAAGTTATGTCAATATTTATGTGTGGCACAATGGATCGACGTTGACAAGGAGTAGTGTAACGGGGTGGTTCCTTGTTTGGGTTTCGCTTTGCGAGACACCCCACGCACGAAACGCAGCGCAGCGTTGAAATTGGAGAGAAGTTTTTTCAATAATGATTCTGCATGCATGATAATTAGAAACTAAATCATATGTTTCAACCCAATTATAAATGGGTAGCATATTAAGAATTATAATTAAATAAATTATAAACCGGAATCCATTAAGCCTAATGTGGCATATCTTTTCGTAAAAATAATTACGTGTATTTAGAAAGAGTGGGTTCTGGGCTTAGGGTAGTAAAGAAAATCTCGTGGGAATAGGCGGGGCCTATGTTAAGTTAGGTTGTCCTTAAAAGAAAATTGGGGTAATTTAACTATTAAAAATTGAGGACGCGAATAGGTGCGCGCCTTTAGATGAGAGGTGAGTTGGAATTCCACGAGAGTGCGATTCCACTTTAATTATGAATTAAGTGCACCGATATTTATTATGCACGGTTAACACACTTTCTAAATATTTTCACAACTCGGGCTCTGACCCTTTTACTTTTCTCTCCTGCCTTTATATATATATATATATATATATATATATATATATATATATATATATATATATGATTACAGGTATCCTATCGCATGGATGCCAGATGACTTTCTATCCAGATTCTTGGGGGCCGTGACATGTGAGGACTATTGCGGGATGTATCTGGTAGACGCCTCCTACTTTTAAAATTCTAGGTAGGATTCATGTTGTATGTCGGGTTTGTACCCAAGAGATATTTATATACATGTTTATATCTATTTCATTTCAGCTATTATATTGGCTGCAACCCGACAACTTATTTGGGTTTATCTCCTTGTGGTATATTCAGTTATATTTATTTATTTCATTTTATTCTATCATTTCACTCATTATAGTTCTCTCATGTATCTTTTATTCATTTATTAGTAGTGTTATAGTGGTTGTTTGTTGTATGTTGCATGTTTTAATTTATTTAACCTCTCGCTTATATGATATCGGGTAGTTAATCCTATATTATATATTTTCGGCAGTTGATGTTGAGACTGGACCATCTGAAACTCATGATTTAATGTAGTATAGGGCTGGCCACCCGTTATTATTTTGAGCGGGGTGTTACAAACAATTTAATTCATGTAATATTTAATTCACTTAAAATTAGCGGTATTACACTTTCATTATATGATCCACCCAAAGCAAGATATGTGTGGGGCACATTTAGAGTTTAAAAGTTGATGAAAATGGAGAAAAATATTTTCTCTCGCCTGACCCCTCACAAAAACATGAATAGTTTTCTCTCTCTCTCTCTCTCTCTCTCTCTCTCTCTCTCTCTCTCTCTAACCCTTAGAAGTATTTAAAGTTGATTAAACTCCGCAATAAATTGCACCCAATAATTACAAGTTCACTCCAATTTAATTATCTTAATATCACTTGAATAAAGAGGCCTTGTTTGCAAAGTTAGATACCACATAATATGATCCCCATGTTTAGTATTCAATTCCCCTTTTGTAAAATTCAATTTGGTGTGAATTATTTTTACCTATATCTTAAATTCCTTGATTCTCCAACTTAGATAATTTGACACTCAGAGGTATTATGAAATAATCCATTGATTGGATTTATTGGTTAAATTAAACTTATAAGTTTATTATGGCTATATCATAATCCAAAATATCTATCTTAGGTGCAGATCCCTACAAAACATGATCTAATATATATTCACATAATGACTACCCAAATCACATGCCTTATTAACCAAATAAATTAAATTGTACCCATCGAATAATAATAGCAACAACTAAGATGAAGAATCTATTCACCTTTTACAAATCGTAAGATTGTGCCAATCTAATCTAGTCATCTCCTACACTTTAATATCACATTTGGTCTTGTTAAATACATTCCTGATCTACTGGTACAATCTTTATTGAAATATAAAATAAGTTCTAGAACCATTTTAGTTCCCGTAGTTACGATAAACTACTGAGATTGTAAACAAAAACTGCTCAATATGTCAACCCCTTATCCAAGTTGTGAACAATTCAATCATACTAGATATATAATTTTGATCTTTCATGATCAGGCCTAACCCAACTCACTAGAATTCAAAGTAAGTACAATTAACTTACATATATAATATATTTACAAACAAATATAAGACATTTCCACATTCATGATTCATAATTCAAATGAGCTAAGAAAATCATTTATTAAAATAACAATTATTATAAGACATAATTTTAAGAATAAAATCCCAACAATCTACAATGTAGTCTTAAATCCATGTGCTTGTGCAAATAGTGCCCATTTCCTCTAAGTATCTGACCAAAGTCTTGACTTTTAAAAGGATTAATCATGTTGATATTCGATGTAATCTTGGTCATATTATTATTACATGTCTTGATCTATCCATCAAAACACCAACACTCTATGTGATTAGATATTCTATGGGAGTTGGGTTCTCTCGAACTTTTAATTATATTTCTATTATCATAATACAATGCAATAACCGATTCCACTAAAGGAACCTTTCTAAGAATACTTAGGAAGTTCTTGAGCTATATACACTCTTTAGTTCCCTCTAAAATGGAAATGACTTTGGACTACATGGTGTAGTCATCAATAAATAACTATTTGACATTCCTCCAAAACACTTCTCCAACTTGAAACTCCACCTCTTAGAGTAAACAAATATCTTGAGGTAAAAATTCTAAAAACCTTATCTAACTGAAAATTCGTGTCCATGTACCCTAAAGGTATAAGATTATCCACTGATTAAACCATAACATAATCTCTAAAATTTTAAGTTACTTAATAATGGTCTTCACAGCAATCCAGTGATCTTCATCAGCATTTGATAGGAATTTGCTAACTATTCTTGCAGCAAAGTAGATATGCGTTCTAGTATGAGAAGGAAAGATCGCTTATAAATCTCTGATACTAATTTGAGAATGTTATGTGATATTGATTGTATGTGGATTTGCAAATTTTTAATTTTAAATTTATTTAACTAGATGTCAATTTTTTATCCAAATTAATTAAACCTTAACACATGCATCGAGGTGTATAAATCACTCCATCACATAAATTAGTGACACGCAGATTTCTATGAAAAAATCTCGTGGAAGGGTGAAACCTTTATTTCTATAAATGTAACAACACATATAGAAATTTACAATGAATATTCCTTAGAACACTCACATAGGTCACAACCTAGAATCAATAATGGATTGACCGCAGCAAACCCACAAGAACTGCAGCTCTATCTTCAGTAAGAAACACCCTTAACGATTCCCATGTGATCGCAGTTGTCGGCCAGCACCTCCCTCAAGAGCTACCAATTCAGCCGTAGATATTTCGTCTCTACAAGAGCAACGTCACTAAAGTTGTATCTTGGATTCCAAAATAATTCACTAAATCCATTGGGATGATTTGTGAATTGAAAAACAAAGTAAAAAACCATTAAATGAGAAGACACAAATTCTGCAGTTTGCAATTTTCATAAATTGAAACACTGAAGTCTTCTAAAGAAAAATGGACTCATTTAACAGATATTTATAAAAAAAATTGAGTTGGTGGCTTCGTTCGAACGACAATGGAAGGTCACTCGAATGACATCAAATGTCATTCAATCCAGGGATCCCGTGACCTATCAAACGAGGTAAGAATACCAAAACAGTAGCATGTCGTTTGATGAAATGGATCAAACGAGCTATCACGAAAGATGCTCTGTTGTTTGAAGCTATCATTTGAATGACTTTTTCATGTCGTTTGAATGACATAGACATGTCATTTGAATGATGCAGCGTAAAATTAGTTTTTATTAAAACTCCGCCTCAGGACTTAGAAAAAATATTTTGATGAAAAATGACGCCTCAGATGTTTAAAAACATTTTAGAAAAATTACCCCAACACTTTAAATGAACCATTAAGGGACTTAAACACAACCTTACCAAAATCTATCTCGCATAGGCTTATTTGTTGAAGAATATATATATATGGATCCGTCTGGATGCATTAATGAGCTTGAACGTTCTTCGATGATTATAGTGCTATACGACATACTCTAATGTAAAATGGACTGTGTGAAATATGTCCTTACAAATCTCTCCCTAAGTCTATGCCGGTACAAACTAAAAACATCTGAATTATCAAATCAAATGTTCTATACAAATCTAATAGTCTCCAAATAACTCAAAACTGAAATGGTACTAAAAATGTAAGACTTTAAACTTTCTTAAAAATCTTCAACATATTCAAATCGCCAACGTTTCTTTGTTATCATCAGGGTGTGCAAAATACTGATCCAAAAATTTTGTGCCTACACACGTGAGATAAGAAACTAATACCTTCGTGGCGTATCGAGTTTGAAATGAGATAAACAAAGTATAAAACTCAACTCTCCCCCATAATATACACTCCCTCATTAAATCATAATTCGTAAAAAGGGGGAGAACGAATTTTGATTTAATGGGGGAGAGTTGAGTTTTATGCTTTGTTTATCTCATTTCAAACTCGATACATTATGAAGGTATTTGTTTCTTATCATCAAGGTGTGCAAAATAATGATCCTCAAATTTTGTACCTACACACATGAGACAAGAAACAAATATCTTCATGACATATCGAGTTTGAAATGAGATAAACAAATCATAAAACTCAACTCTTGCCCTTAATATAAAATCCCCCATTAAATGATAATTTGTTCTCCCCCTTTTTATTTGATCGAAATAGATAAGGAAAAGAATAAGAAAAAATAAGTATAGAGTGTCATGACAAGCAAACCGAATCAACTACGATCATCAAAGGATAAACTTGAAAGCATTCACCAACTATTTTTTTTCTTTATTTTTTTTAACAAAATCAAATTTTACAAAAAAAATCACACACGATGAATTTACACTAAGATAACCAAATCGCAAAAACAGAATGAATGGGTGTGAACATATTCAATAGGTAAATCAACTCAAACATACATAAAAAATGTGCACGATGAATATGGATACTCCTAACGAATATTTCACAGACATCCTTATGTGTAAAAATTATTAAATTCAAATGACATCGAATTAATCGAATCAACAAATCAAAGTCTAAAATAATTTCCACACCAATAACGTCTAAAACTATGTATCACTTTTTCAAGACTTTTTCAGTTTGTGCAAACCCATTGATATATTTTCGACCAAACATCCTCAAATATAATAAACCTTTTATTTTTCTTGAGGTGATCTAAATTCTAATGGCCCCTTTTTGGCATATTTATCTTTTTATTGCCTTAAATTTTTTTGACCTCTTTGGACCTTGGCCACTTTTTACAATGCCACACTTTTTTAGGTTCTATTAAACGGTGGCTTAATCGCAAAGGATATTATGATTACCTTTCATAGCCCTTCCCTATTTCACACACACACACACACACACACATATATATATATCGAAACAAATTCCTCACGAGCAACGGTTCTTACATGCACTACTTTCATTGTCAAATTTTATCGCATATAGTTAGTTTTACAGACAGGATTGGTATGGAAACACTTCGACCAATATGTGATAGACAAGCACAATAATTAAACAAATTCGTGCAAGAGTGCATTAAATGAAATCACGAGTCTGTAACACCCCGCCTAATTAAATACCGGGTGGCCAGTCCCATACCAAATTAAAACAGAATATACAGTTGGCTCATTCTTAGCATCACTGTCGAAAACATTTACAACTCACCCAATACCCAATTAAGCTGGTGTTAAAAACTTTCCAAATTTAAATTTCAGCAAAACCATTTTTAGTTTAAGAATAACACTACACATTTTATTCTACAAAACTGGTAACACAATAAATAACACAAAAGAATTTAAATGCAATTGGAATAAACATTCCCAAATAATATAAATCCTTTACAATAATCCCAACAATGTTAAATGTATTAAAAAGTCCCGAATACAATAATATTTGACCTCGATAGAAAAGATAACTGAATCCTTTGGGTGACATGCCCTAACTAAGAATACTGTGAATCAAAAGATGGAAGGCGTCTAGGCAAAACTCCATAAATCCATAGCCTGTCATAATCCGCTAACGTTGGCGTCCCTGCTTCTGGACACCTGATATAGAGATACAATAGAAGAGAAATTATGCAAGGAAACGGGTAAGAGCCCGAATGTGTAGATTATTTTTAAAACAGCAAGTATTTAACAAGTGCAATAAAGCATTTATTATGTACATGTTAGATCCAACTCTCACTTGCAATTCTCACCTCTCAACTAGAGTGCACACTTAACGTTTCCTATTAACCTCCTAGTTAATGGTTCCTCTTTTCTACTCTCCATATTACAGTTCCATTCCCATATCATAATCCCCGTATGTCCCATACCATACGTCACATTATTATCCATTTACATTTCTCCTTTATGATTTAGTTTCTCATTAACAGGAATCATTATTCATTAATCTAAATCATTTCTCATTAACATGAGTTAAGTTTTTTCAATTCTAAAATCATAAACTTTTATTAACTAAATTCCATTAACATATTTTATTCACCGTTATCTACAATTATCACCGTAGATAGATCTAACCACAATATATCCATTTAATCATATAATTCATTATATATATATATTCATATATAATACGGCACCCCGAGTCACAGCTGCGGTGCAATGCATTACTCTGCTATCATGTCCCATCATCGCAGGTCGCCTAATAGGGGACTACAGGTCGGTAAGATTCCACGAACCACAAACAACAACAAACAAATTGGAGGCGAACATAGTTCTCGTATCCATGGGTCACGCACATACCTACGCACCCACAGTCAGCGGACTTATCAACTCCCCGGTAAGTCTTTCATAGACCTATGTTCTCGAGCGATAATTCAAAGATCCCATGGATTTATCAGGATATGACTGCCCTCACGCGTAAACCTCCCACCGATAGCAAGTAAGCTAGGTATGTCATACACATAAATCATTAATCAATCAAATAGGTATTATCATACCTATAATATAATATCAATAAGGTAATTATCATTACCCTAAGATATTTCCCATACGTAGCATTATATCCCTTTTAAATCCCACGTATTAACATATTATAACTTTACTTCATAATTTAATTATCCTCGCATCCTATAACATCTCTCCACTCCCGACGTCGTTAAGGTTCATGCGCGGAGCGTCTCGCAAAGCGAAATCCAAACAAGGAACCCCTCCAATACACTACTACTTAACTTTGTCGATCGAGGAGGTCCGAAAACTTCAACTATGCGATCGGGATAACCTCATACCCTCTTTCAACCAAATGAGTTCTAAACTCCCATCTCACAAGATTTAATTAGGATTTCTCTCATCTTATAATCAGTGATAAGTCACTAATTTCCTACTGGTCCATAGCCTTTATTTCTCCCGAACTACTACGAATTTAATTCTCCTTTTAATTACGGTTAAAACCGATAGTTTCAAATCTCTTATAAACACGTATTTTTCACTTAGGATTAAACCCTCTTGTAAACTTAAGGATACCCAGGTATTATATAAAATCACCCCTACTGGTCCTATCTTAAATCCTCATACATCACCATTCGGAAATTAACAAACGAATCTAGAAACCGAAATTCCATTCGATATAATTTTCATCATTTAAATCATTTGAATCTAAATCAAATTAATTCAAATCTTAACAAGGGTTTACTGATATTTTCCAAGTTCCAAAATATTCAAATAATAATCACCAAAGATCCATAAAAGTTTCGGGATAAGAATCAACATTTAAAAAGAAACAAACTTTACTTAATTAGGGGAGGTCGATCGATCGAAGGTAGGGGTCGATCGATCGATCCCTCAGGTCCAGGCCTAATTTTCTGCATTTTCTGCAACTACGGGTTTAACAACTTTTGATCATTTAAACCTTAATCTAAACATTCCAAATGACTTATAAACTTTACTACATGATATATCAACATATATGAACGATTTCCAATACTCTAAACATCCTATAATCATCAAAGGATTGGATTAAAAAGCATGTTTATCTCCTTATTCCCAAAAATTTATTAACATAACCTCTTCAAGAACACATCAATGGTTTCCATCATTTCTTCAAGAGATTCATGACTAATTCGTGGATTATTGTTATCCTAACACATGAGTTAAATTCCTATATCATTTTAGTTTTCCAGAAATCCATTTAATGATCCATTATCTCTTCCAAACATGAATAATCTTCTCTTTTCATACTACTCTAACATGGACAATATACAAACTTAAATTGCTATTATTAAACACTTGCCTTTAGTGTAGGTCTGATCCTTTGGTGTAGTTTATCTCAGTTGGTTGTCTCTTCTCCGGTCAAACTCCGGTGGTGGCTGATGGTGGTTGGTGGTGGTGAACCTTGGTTCTAGTTCTTCTCCTTCCCAAGTGACTTTTCCCTTTCCAAGCACTCTTACTCTCACTCTAAGAATATGGTTGATCTTATTTGTGAAGAGGAGATGAATAACTACCATTCACTTAATCTACCTATTCTTATAATGTTCCCAAATCCGAAATCACTATTCATCCCCCCTAGAAAAATGACCAAAATGCCCTTTCGGGTTGTCTATTCATTTCCAAATGACCCGAGACTCAAAATTAACATCCAAATAGACTTTTCTGACTATTTCGAACCTTCCGGACGCAACGACGCAGTCGAAATGACTATTAGATCGATAGAAAATAAATTTCCCTTTTTAATTTAATAAACTAGTCCCGACACGTCCCATACCGCGTCTGACTAAAAAATATATATTACCGAATTTATATCATACGGTCATCTCAATGACATCACATTCATATATTACCTAAATATCTTTAAGTAATATTCAGAATCATCCATATCCATTTCCACAGTCCGGATAAAACTCGAATGAATTAATTAATAATAAAATCTAATTAATCCATTAATTTAAAATATAACCCATTTTAAAAGTCATTTAAAATTACGGGGTATTACAGAGTCAAACATGTAGAAACTAATCTCAAATATCATCTTAATGACTCCAATCATTATAAATCACACGGATGAAATGATGTATTGTTTCAAAACACTATCGAATAGTCACATGAATATGGAATGATGGTGTGACTTGGTCATCCTAAATGTCCATCCATAAACAGTGTAAAACAAAGTAAAAAAAATCTTTTTGTCTTTTTTCAAAAAAATCATCAAAATATAATCTTTTTAGTTTTTCAAAAAAAAATATCAAAAATGAAAAAGACAAATACAAAAGTGGTACACACTAGCAATAGGCATAAAAATATCATCATGAAAATCATCACATGCTAGCAAACAAGCCTAAACCTCAACCATTAGGTGTGGTGGAGTTTTCCAAATGTGGTGACATCCTATGAAAAACATCCATCAAATCATGTGAAGTTTTGACCAAAAACTTAACTTGCTTTCGAATATGTGCAAACTCTCTCATGTAATCATCCTGAGAATCATGTGTCGGTGCATGTGTGGGAACACATGGCAAAACTCTATACGACACACTACCTAACTTAAAGAAAAATTCCCTAAGGTGTCCTCTTTTCTTGCAATGGGTGCAAACATACACGGGCCTAGGAACACCTTTCCTAAATTGTCTAGGATGTACTCACCAACGAGTAACAGACTCCTATATGGGTTAGGTTGAGAGCCATATGGATCTATCACAAACTCGGGAACCGATTCAAGTGCAACATGGGAAGTAGATGCACCATCATGACCTATTCCTAGTCTCTCCCGACCTATGATGATAAACTTTTCACTTAAAGTAACCTTCACCTTCTCAAGTTGCCTCGCCGACGCCTCAAATCCTCTAAAAATATCTCTCTCTCTCTCTCTCCAAATCTAACACCCTAAGACCTAACTACTTATTCAACTTCTTCGTCTTTAAGGTCTCGGCATACAAATCTCTAAACGCAATTTGGATCTCACTTTCACTTCACTCTCACACTCACTAAAGATACTTAAATCATCACCGATGATACTTAAATTGAGAGCCCCGGGGATCTCACTTTCTCTCTAAACGCAATTTGGATCTCACTTTCCCATCAAAAACTGGCAACCAATTATATAAGTTCTCATTCGGAAACATTGCGATTTTTCAAAAATTAATTTTTAAAAAAATCAATATCGCAAAATTTTTCGAAAAACAAGGATCACTCGATAAATTGGAAAAACCCTCTTTGATACCAATTTGATGACGTGAGAAGTCAAAAGGTATCAGACAAAAAAAATCAGGATCTCGCGATAGATCAGCGTAACCGCTCTGATACCAATTTGACGGCGTGAGAAGTTTAAAGGTATCAGACAAAAACATCAGTATCACGTGATAAATTAGCGTAACCCGCTCTGATGGCAATTTGAGAAGGTAAGATTGCTTATAAAGCTCTTATACAATTTGAGAATGCTGTGTGATATCGATTGTATGGGGATTCGCAAATTTCCAATTTTAAACTTATTTAACTAGATGTCAATTTTTTATCCAAATTAATTCAACCCTAACAAATGCATCTGGGTGTGTAAATCATGCCATCACATAAATTGTTGACACACAGATTTCAGGAAAAAATCCCTCGCAAGGTCAAAATGTTTATTTCAGTAAATGTAATAACACTTTAGAAATATGCAATGAATATTCCTCAGAGCACTCACATAGGTCGTAACCTAGAATTAACAATGGATTGACCACAACAAACCCACAAGAACCGTAGCTCTATCTTCAACAAAAAAACACCTTCAAGCATTCCCAAGTGATCGCAGTCGTCATCCAGCACCTCCCTCAAGATCTACCAAGTCAGTCGTAGAGATTTCATCTCTACAAAAGAAACTTCACCAAAGTTGTATCTTAGGTTACAAAATAATTCACTAAAGCTATTAGGATGATTTGTGAATTTAAAAACAAAGTTAAAAACCCCTAAATGAGAAGATAAAAATTCTGCAGATTGCAATTTTCGTATATTGAAACACTCAGGTTTTCTAAAGCAAAGTGGACTAATTTAACTGGTATTTATAAAAAATTTGAGTTGGCGGCTTCGTTCGAATGACAATGGGAGGTCTCTCGAACGACGCCAAATGTCGTTTGATCCAGGGATTGCGCGACCTATCAAACGAGGTAAGAATAATAAAAAAGTAGCATATCATTTGATGAAATGGATCAAGCAACCTTCAAACGAGCTATTGAGAGAGATGCTCCGTCGCTTGTCCTGTCGTTTGAACGACATAGAAATGCCATTTGAACAACGTTAGTGTAAAATTATTTTTTATTAAAACTCCACCTCGGGACTTAGAAAAAATATTTTGATAAAAAATAACGCCTCGCATAGGCTTGTTTGTAGAAGAATGTTGATATTCAGATCCGTCTTGATGCATTAATTAGCTTGAACCTTCTTCGACGGTTGTAGCGGTATACGACATACTCTAATGTAAAAAGAACTATGTAAAATATATCCTTACATAGTACATGACATTGGATACACTAGGATGTCCACCCCCAAGCATAAGTTATATTACTCATCCTCTCTATTTTATCAGGTTTCTTAAGACACTGATCCTTAGACAGAGTTATTTTATGCTTAATGGAAAGAAACCCTTTTTTGGAATCTTGCATGCTAAACTTTGTGAGAATATTATCAATATAGTTAGCTTGGAATAAACCCAACATCCTATTTTTTAATCTCATAAAAGCTTGATTCCAAGGATGTGATTGTATTCTCCTAATTCCTTCATACCAATTGATTGGATAACCACACTCTCATGGAAAATAATAACCACCTCATTCCTGATTAATATAATATCAGGTACATAATGTACTAGAAATACTACCACATTTCTGTCATGCTTCTTATATGCACAATTTTTATTTTGACATTGGTAAAAGTAAAAATAATTGATTGTTTAATGAAATCCTATGTTCGAAGGCCTTGACACCAACTTATGTTTATAAATGGACCTTTTAAGATTGCACACTTTGCTTTCTTGAATTCTTGCTATGAATCCCTACAAATACACCATATAGATGCACTTGTCAACACTATCGTCCAATAACACAGTCTTAACAATATAAGAATCCTCCTGACTTTAGCATGGCTACTGGAAAGAAGGTTTAACCATAGTCAATCCATTTATTTTTTAGTAAACCCTTTCTCAATAAGCCTTTCCTTGAAGGTTTATGTAATACCCTATAATTTTTAATTGATTAATTAATGATTTAATAATAATTAATATTTCAAGAGAATATATAAATCGGGTTGATTTTGATGGAAGAGATTTACTAAATGAGTGAAGTTAAATGCTTAGAATATTTTGTGATTTTATGCTAATTATTTTTTATAAAAATGGACATTTATTTGGTTTAAGTACGTCGTGGGATTCAACTTAAGACCTTAAGGGTGAGTGGGTCTTTTAGTATGTCTTGGTGACCAAGTTAGGATTTGGAGGAGTCTCACCTGCATCTACTATAGAGTAGTGAGGTTTGTGTGTGAGTGGAAGGAAAAAGGGGATAATTATAACTAGCTGGGGAGCCCCACGACTACGAGTTAGCTCAATCACGACTTCAAGTGTAAGTAAGCACGATCGCGGCCTACTATGGCCTAGCCATGGGTCCATATGTTTTGGGCCTTATTTGTTCTTCTTATGTGTGTGTTTACACTATCAAATTAGAACTAAAAACCCTCTTTTATCTTTATCTTTAACCTCTAAAACCCTAAGCTCCTATAAAATACTTGATCGCATCGAAAACCGAGAGTCCGTGTAAATACGGGAGTCGTTGTTATCGGCTTCCAACCACAATACAAAAACCTAAACTGTAACTACACTCCTACGGAATATAGTGGCTAGTTTGGGTATCGAATCCTCAGGGAACTAGGACGAGTGAACGTGACGACATTGGATAGACAGAGAAATCCTAACTTTGACTCTAAAGAAAATGGAAAATTGATTTGGTTTTGGGAATGATTAAACTAGGTGCAAATATGAAATTATGAAAAGATGAAATTATACTAATTTACCTAAAATACTGATGAAAAAATGATTTGAAACTTTAAACTATGTATGAGAAAAATAGGACGGGAATACAATCCCCCAGCCCTAGTGTATTGCAGTTATAATATTAATCGTAAATTTAACTAATTAAATTTAACCCGGAATTTAGTACTCCTAAGCATTATTTATACGAGGTTCAATCCCGCGTCATACCTAATCTGAGGATGAGTAAATCGGTATCCCGATAGTAACACTCGAATTGCATTTTAAATCATCACGGTTACCCAGAGGCAAACGAGATATAAAGACCTACAATTGTTGTGTTCCTACGCAATACAGTCGTAATCAATCACTAAATTCAGAGGATTAATGTTATACACGTGCAATTAACACATCAGGTTGGGTTCATGTATCCCGGCCTTAGAAAATCTAGCCTAGCATGCTGAAAGTGATGAAAACAGTATTTAATGTGCAGGAGTTCATGATTAATCTAAGGATACTTGTAAATTGATGTAGAATAGAATTGAAAAGAATAAGTAACTCACTAATCTCACCAAAGAAGTAACAACATAAATTAATACAACTGGTAATCAAACAAATTGTGAAATAAAGCTTCAATCTTGGAATTAAAACTGGAAATTGTATCTAAACTAGGGTTTGCTGGAAGAGAAAGGAAAAATCTATTATTCTCCCTAAAATCTTCTCTAATCTACGTGCTAAGAATGATAATAAAATGGGTTTATATACCCTACAAGACTCCAAGAGTTTTAGCAGCACTAGGACCCTCTATTAGAGGAAAATTAGAAAATTAAAACTGCGACAGCCGGACCGGTCCCCCTCCTCCCCCGGACCGGTCCCAGGGCGAACCGGTTCTTTTTATTTTTGGTGGACCGGTCCGAGGGAGGATCGGTTCTTTTATTTTTGGCGAACTAGTTTGCTTGTGATCCGGGGTCTTCTGGATTTTGGCAAATCGGACCGGTCCGGGGTAGGGGAGGACCGGTTCTTTTATTTTTGGCGTTTTCTTAGATTTTTTCTCAACTTCAAATTGGCATAACTTCTTCACCGTAGCTCGGATTGAGGTGCCGTGTTTTCCAGTGTTCTTGTAATTGAAAGATCTTCAACTTTCCAGTTGGCCCCACCTCCAGACTAAGGCTGAAAAATTACAAAAATGCCCTTCAACTCCCCGATTCTTGGTTTCTTTCACTATTTTGAGTTCTCTTTTCCATCTTTCTTGCATGAAATACCTGTAAAACACATAAGAGATACACAAAATACGAAATACTTGCCAAAAAGGGTTAGTAGCATAAATATGAGACAAATCCAAGTTATTTATACCGCACGGGATCATAAAAAAACCAAAATTAAGGGGATAAATGTGAAGAATTTATGCCTAATCAATACCACCTTAAAACTTTCCTCTGAGCGACTTACACTTGAAATTGGGGATTTTTGCACGAGGCAAAGTTTATCAAAATTCAGAGAAGATCAAGGGAATCAAGTCAGATTTAGAAATACTTAAAAGGCAAGAATACTCAACTTTCCTCGTTAGTGTTTTATGATTTAGATATTTCCTACAAAATGCTTATTAATTAAGTAAAAATGATTAGATGTTTAATTAGGAAAATATAAACCTAATTAATTTCCTATTATTATCAATTAATATTGAAATTAGTGAAACTCCTATAAAATGAGAATTCCTAGAATATAATTATGTGAATCAAATGGTGTAGTTGTTGTAAAAATGAGAAAATTAACATGTTAGTTTTTTAAGAGTTGAATAATATTCTTTAGAATGGTTTGAAAAATGAAATATGAATTAGGAATATGACTTTTTTGGTGAAATTATAATATGAGTGGAATATATTTAGCTTGGAACACTTTTAATGATTGAGAATTCATATGGACCCCACTTAAAATGCGTATAAAATAATATTTTATGAACTTGTAATTGAAACTTTGGGAATTGGCTTAACCCGATTGTGAATTGGCAATGGTAAATGTTATGAGTAAAAGAGGACTTTATATGAGACTATAATTATATGTGTTAATTAAGGGGATTATTATTTTATCCCTATATTATTGGTGTTAGTAATTGGATGTTGGATAGTTATTATTATTGAAGAGATTTATGTTATCAATGTATTCATGTTAGTGTAGGAGCTAAAATTATTTGGTCATTTGTTATCATTTTGTGTTGATGAGATATTAGTTGTGCTATTATGGAGAATTGTGTTGCTGGGTTATTTGTTGAATAGAGAATTTGTGTTGATAGTCCGTTATTTTAGTTGTTGATAGGATTTAGGTTGTTGGATAATGGTCGTTAATGGTGAGATTTTAATTGTTAGATAATGATGTTTGAGGATGTAGTTTATACTAATGATTAAAAATTATTTCTTGAGGATATATATATGATGTTAGCATTACGATGTAATCTTTGGGACTTATGATATTTGTGTTACATATTGATGAGATCAGAGTCATAATATATGGGATATGTACATGTAGGGTTTGAAATGAATAATATGATATATTAGGATGCTTGAATTTGCATGGAGGTTTCACATGAGACTTGAATGTAGTAATTGTTATCTAAAAGTATTATTTGGATGAATGATGTTAAGAAAAAGGGAAGGCTGTGATGTGTGAAATGTTTAAGAGTGAATTGGATGCTTGGGAAATGATGAATCTACTAAGGTTAGGTTATGTAATAAGATACTTTTGAGAATCACAGAGTGAGATATGAGTTTTATGTGACTGAAGTGTATTAGATTGGCCAGTAATAGACTGAAGTGTATTAGGAGACCTTGGAACCTTTTCCCTTGCACATGGGAACGTATGAGGTTATGAACTCTTAGAATTATTGAGTAATTTAATGTGGTATCATCAAAACCTATCAAAAATTACTAGACTAACCAAAATTAAAAAAGATAGATAACATTTAGATGAAATTAAATGAGGCAATACTCTCTTTATCTTTCTAAGAGGCGCTTAAATCCTATTTTCTTACAGACACTACAAACTCATCAAAATAACAATGTGTAAAGAAAACATATAATATGTTTGTTTAAAAACAAACAATATAGGCATATAATGCAGGAACATATATTTTTCCCTAACTAGCATGTGATCATCAATACTCCCTCTAAATAGGTATTGCCATCACATAATCTCTCCCCATTACTAAAAACTTCTCCCCTTTTTATCAAGGAATAGACAAAGTAAAGAACATAATGAAACAGTGAGATCAAAGAAAATGAGGTTAATATAAATTAAAGCACAAGGAATATTTTATGAGCAAAATAAAGCATATTGTTCAAAAAGCAAAGAAGATAAGCAAAATCTTATGCAACCTACTCTAAGCAAAAGTTTTTATAAGGAGACAAAAATCTTAATTTTGATCATTTACAAGGTTTTCCAATTATGATCATTTACAAAGATAGGATACTATTTCTAATTATCAAAAGTATAATCACCCATTCTAATGGTGTATCCATAGCCACCTATTCACTCTTATATTTTGCACAACATAAGATTTTTCAACTTTACCCAAACATGAAATTAATGTTCCTCACTTACAAATACTGAGGATTTTAGACACACTTTCATAAGTCCAATTAAGCGTAGAATATTTTATTGAACACCATAAATATATGTCATCCCTTATAAAATGGTATCAATTTAATGTGTATTCCGGTGTAAAATGTAACAAGATGTGATCATGTGTTCCATAGTACAATTTCTCTCATAGTTAACAAGGCATAAAAACACATCACATTCCTAATGAAACGAAAGAGTGATAAAAATATCCGTTTGATATACAATATATGTAAAGGAGTATATCATCAAAAGGGTCTAAAGTACTTTCCACCTAAAGTTCCTATTGTCTTAATAAAGGAGAAGTATAGTACTCCTAAACAATAGAGTGTGAGATGCTACTTTGTTAGTGGGGCTTGGGCCACCCCATACCAAGTGGAAAAGATTAGTTTCCTTACCATGTGGTGTAACCCTCCATTTCTTGGTGAGTTTTCTTTTAATTTTAACTTCTTTTACTCTTGGTCGTAATCATATTGACATTTTTCTTTTGTAATACATGTTATTCTTAGCAAAGACGAGACTTAAGAGGCTTGAGACTTTAAAGCTGGGATGTCTTGGTCACCCCTCAACTACCTATATAAAAATGATCATGGACCTCAACCCAAGGAAACTCATTATGGAGGGGTGATTGAGGCTCAACTGATTGTGGTTAGGGAGGTGGAAGGAATCGATACTATCTAATTGTGGTTGGGGTTTGTGGTTGGGGAGGTGGAAGGCTCAACTGATTGGTTCGAATAAAGAAATAAGAGGTTAATGTTGATGTTTTTGAAGACCTAACTAATGTCCCAAAGGTGGCGGAGGCCAGCGGGGTTGAGAATGAAGGGATGAAGAAAGTTCATAAGCTCCTTCTAAGTATTTATGAGGTCTTACCTCCCGTAAAGAACTTAGTTATCCTCGATTTTGACTGTTCACCAATTAAGTTAATTGAACTTTTTCTTCATTTATACTAGGTCTTATTGAGTTTTAGTCACTAACTACTGGATTTTGTGGACTCAGTAGATGAACAAGAAGAAAGAAATGTTGTTAGGAACCAAGAAAATATGACATATACCCCTCCGCTTGTGGTGATGGGGAAGAGATCCAAGGCTATAAAATTCAACACCTCTATAGAGATTTCAGCGCCCTTTGTGAAGCTCGTGGATGAGCCTTAGCCAGGTCCTGAGATGAAGGAATATTTATCATTGGAGATAGTTATGAAAACCCTATCTCTAATACAAGAACTTCTAAAGGTTGGTGGGTCTTGTTGGGAAACCTAGAGTGAGCCTTTTATTTCAGAAGACTTACAACCCCTAGTTTTATACATTTTTATAACCGGGTCTAGTATTCCCTCTATGGAGGAAAAAAGGTTTTCAAGACCCCTCTTAAGTTGTATGAAGAGTCCTAATTTAAGGAAAATAGGAAGTTTGGGGCTTCCCTAAGTACCTCTGATTAGCTCGGTGGGCCTGCTGAAGTGAAGGAGGAAAAGTTGAGGTTCTCTAAAGAAGACAAGTACTTCAGGTCATCATCTTTTGAGAATAAAAACTATTATGCCTTTTTTTATTAAGAATTTGACACCGATGACCATTGTAGACACCACATTTTAGTACCCCCTAAATCTCTCCTTAGGTCCCTAACACCTCTCCATTTGACTACAAACCCAAGGTAATACTTTGAGTACCGATCTAGAGGCCATCGAGTGCTCTCGGGCCCAGTTTAACTCCAATCAACTCTATCGTCAGAGAAAAATCTTAATGAATCTTTGAAGGGATCTAAATCCCCTTTCCAACAGTCCACCTCATGCATGAATGGGCATAATGGTTCAGACGAACGGACTATTTTACTATTAAAAACTTATCTGGAGGCCACCGAGCCCCGATTTTCCTCCAATAAACCTCATCGTCAGAGCAAAAGCACATTGAATCTTCGAAGGGCATCAAAATCCATTTCCAATGGTCCACCCCATACATGAAATGACATAACGGTTCAGATGAACGATCCGTTTTCCCTTAAAAATTGATTCGGGAGCCACCGGGTGCTCTCGAGTTTTGTTTGCCACGATAAACTCTTCAACTCAAATGAGACTGAATGAAACTTTGAAGTTCACTGAATACCCTTTCAATGGTCTATCCCATGCGCGAATCAGCCTTACGGTACGAACGAATGACCCGTTTTACTCTGAACGATCAGTGGGTGCTTCCTGATCCTGGTTGACCAAAGTCAACTCTTTGAACCGAGTGAAGCTCTTTGGAATGTCTAAGTGCCTCTCACAAAATTTCCAAAGGTCCACCCCGTACACGATTCTAACTTATAGTTTGGACGAACAATCCATTACTGTCCGATGATCTTCCGTCCAAAGGATCGATGTGCGTTTTTTAGCCCCGTTTGACCCAAAGTCAGTTCTCGGACCCGAGAGTGGCCCAAGAAATATTTAAGGTATCCGAATTAAATTTATAACGGTATGCCCCATGCACGATTTGGAGTTACGAATTGCGTTCTAAAACCATTTTTCTGAAAACATTTGCACAAGACAACCGATTGGCGGATCCATTTCTCTACCAGTCAGTAATGTGTCTAGGGTCACCTATCAATTGGTAGGGATATGGGTATGACAATTGATAGTCTCCTACCCTATATAAGGAGGTCATGATCTCAGTTCCAAGATGCACCTTAGATCCATCAATATCAGTGCTCTCACCAACATTCTCTTATAATCAACGGAGTCTCCTTGTGAGAAATTTCTTTCCATCTTTCATTCCCATCATTTTCATCCCCAATTTGGTAAAATATCCTTCTCTCTCATCCAACATTCATCCCAACATTCAAGGGAGCTCGTCAAGGATCAAGACCAAGCCTTGATTCTCCAAATAAGGTTCAATTACCCTTATCTCTCTTTAAATTTCTTTATTTTTGCATTAGTTACATAAAGTCTTAATCTAGATTTTACATTAGTTCATCCACATTAATATCTCACCCTTTATTAGTTATATTGCACATAAATTATTTTTTATAAAAAAACAAAACAAAGAAAAAGAGGGTTACACCTATAAATTCCAACAGGATTATTCACTACATTTTCGCAAAACTATAATATCTTTTCTACACACACACTTATAATTAACTCCCGTTTGAATTTATGGCATAAACCCACCCTTATTTCACATGCAAACTTTGTGGACTTTGATGCCTTTATAGGCTACGCAGGCATTTCGGGCTAAAGCCCGAGACTCGAGTCCAATTTTTCGATTTTCAACTTTTCCATTTTTTCCATTTTCACATTTTCCATTTTTTCTATGTATTATTCATATATATCATGCTTGTGATTCATACTTGCGTCTTATATAACTAATATTATCATTCCATTATAATGATCGATTTTTCGATAGGCGCGTGAATTATATTTTCTAATTATTATTTTGGGAACATTCCTTTGGAAGACCTCACTCTATCCTTTCCATGATATGAATCGAATGATTCCGATCTCCATTTATATATTCACACCCGCACACTTCATGGAGAAATTAAAGAAAATAGTAACATAAGCCCATGAGAGATCGAAACGGCGGAATGGGTGTCTAACACCTTCCCATCCCATAACTTAGCCCCCGAATCACTGAACTATTGGTTTCGTAAGCAAAAGTTTAGCTTTGATACTGCTGTCTCGAGACGGTGACATGTTCGTTTACCTTTTTTTTGCAGAATAGGCTGGTGATTCCATCTCTTTACATCACCCCACATCAACAACAGGCGAATTGCTCCTAAAAAAAGGGCGCGATACCTTCTCTCCCTCTCAGAGTGCGTGCGCGCGAGCGTCGGGAACCAGCCAAGACAGGAGGAAAGAGCCAAATGAGGTATGTCCATAGTGGTGAGTCCGTTGGGAACTTTCTTAAGAGGGTTAGACTATGTTTTTATGGATGTTATCATTTTATACTTGTGTGTGTATGCACCTACCTATATGTACCCTTTTTTCTCCTCTATTATTTCTTTTATATATCTACCTCATGCTTATATCACTCCTCACTCACACACATGTAAATAATCTCCATGTACACTTCACACTACTTACACGTAAGATCATTTATATCCACATGTTGCACACACCACTTAGAATATCCATGGTTAGGTGTCACTAGCACACACCTCCACTTATTACACTTGTATATATATCCATGCTCACTCACACTTATCATACACCACTTGTAGTTGATCCATTCTTAGGTTCTCTATCACACACTCACTTATATAATTTCACATATCACCCACTCTCACATATCCTTGCTTAGTATAATCTCCATGCTATATTTGCTTTTCATGATACTTATACATTCTCCCTTATTGGTATAGTGCTCATCATGCCAAATAAAATTACTCTCTCCATAATATACTAATTAAGAATCATGCATTTTTCACATTACATCACCAAAGAGCATGGCTATTGACCAAAATTTTGTCCAGTACTGGGGGGTCACTTTTCGATGGGCGCTAGTCCGACAGGTCGCATTTAGCCTAAGCAATATGACTTTCACCTTTCATTGGCCATTTACCTTCGATGTATATCGAACAGTTCCCCCTGCATCATACCACTTGACCGAAGTCATGACGAGAGGTATATAGCATGGAACTCGTTCATGTACATCGAGAATATCGAATTCGCTATCAAACGTAATCTACCCACGAGGTATATAGTGAGGTAATTCACGTACACTCAGGTATATCAAATGTCTTTTCCACATGTACCGATGTCAAAAGAAAAATGTAAATCGTGGAAGTCATGCCAATGGGGGGAACCTTTCCATTAACCCAACAACTGCAAACCCTCATATAGGCATCAAACGTAGGGCACTCATGTTTAGTTTGTCGGTCACTACCCGCAACTCTGCTGAAATAATGGTTTGGCATGACTACCTAATTTTTGCACGATTTTAGCTTTTTTTTAAAGTGAGATCATGTCCATGAGACTGGATACAAGTCAAATCGTGTTTTACATATTTTTCAAACCCAATCTTCCTAGACTCGGATTCCGTCCAACATTTCTTTTGCATTTAGGTAAACCTAATACAAGTGAAAACATAATACTCTTCTCTCGGTTTTCCATCTTTCCTTATCAAAAGTGTCAAAAGCATTTCCTCCACCTCTTTTCAAAACATACCAAAAATAGTTGTCCATCCCTTTCCAAAAAAATTCCAAAAATAGTTTCTTGTTTTTTCTAAAAGATTTTCTCCTCCTCTATTTCAAAAAAATAAATTTTAATAATCTTTTTTCTCAAGTCGATCGCATACCCGACCTTTGGCTTGGTTCCCTATTATCTTTGATCTTTCGTCGAATCGCCCCAAAGCTCCGTTAGTTCTCCCACTACTTCCTCCGAGTCCGGAATCTACCATCACCCAATTTTCATGAAGAACGCAGACCAAGTACCGAATGTTCATCTTGATTTGATGACGGTTCTTGTCCAACTTACCCCTAAGATTTACAACACTCAAACCAAGGTTCGTGAGAAGTAAAAAAATAGAGTCCCTATTCCCAAAGAGCCTGAGGTACTCTTCCCTCGCGCTATGGGTCTACCCACACCTGAGCCTATTTATGTTCCAGAAGAGTACCAACACACTCCACGGGCCTCTCTTGCAAATGGGCCACCACCAGCTCAGCTCCCTATGCCGAATCTTGTCCAGCCATGGGTTAACCTATCAATACTTATTGATCTGAAGGAAGATGAGCTGAATAAGATCAAGGAGGACCTCAAGCTGTAGACCAAGAAATTTTACCAAGTTCGAATCTTCAAAAATTACATTGATTACACCTATAATTTCTAAGTGTTGGACAAGATTTTTTGTCAAAAATATTTTTCTAAGTATTAAGGCAGATTTTTAAAGTCGAAATAAAAAATTATTTTTTATTTAAACTCGTTCAAGAAAGATTCACTGTCGTTTAAGGGACAGGTGATCTCGCACAAAGCTATCATTCAAGCGACATATGTTTCATTCGAGCGATCTGAAGCCTTGACTTTTTTATAAATAGGATTATCCAACTTCGTTTGTCATAAGAAGACCTGCATTTTTACCAGCTACAAAAACTGCTTTGGCAGAATACTTTGTCTTCTCTATTTTAAGGTTTTAATCCTTTGTTTTCAATTCACAATCATCCCAATAGTTTAAGTGAATTATTTTGGAACCCAAAAATGCAATTTTGTTGAAATTTCTCAGGTAGAGAGGTTAAATCTATGGTTGACTTGGTACTGCTTGAGGGAGGTGCTGGTTGACTATGATTGCGGTCATTGGGAGTGCTTGCAGGTGTTCTTTGTTGTCTTATGAATTCACTGCAGGAGTCCATTGCTGATTTAGGTTATGGCATATGAGAGTTTGTTATGGTAAATTCTTTGTTGATTTCGTTTGTAATATTGTAAGTTGTGATTTGCAAATTATTAGTGAAATAAAAGGTTTTTGCCCTTTGGAGATTTTTTCCTGAAAATTGGTTTCCTTTTCATGCTTTCTGATTTAATTCATTCAAATCACTTAGATGCACGATTTAGGGTTTAACTAAAATTTGGGATAGATTAAAACAGGTTGGATTGTCATAAAAATTGAATTGAAGAACACTTTGAAATATTCTATTGCACCGCATTCTTAAATTATTTACAAAGCTTATTTAAGAGATCACTGATTTTTATCAAAGTCGTATCAGAGCAGGTTGCTCTAAGTTATTCTGTTTGATCCAGATTTTCGTAAGTATAAGTTTTGGTGGTATTGATGATTTTAGATGTCAACTTTTTGAAATGGCTAATTGGAAAATTCACTTGAATTCTTATTTTAAATATTCCGTTGAAAACGACTCTGAGAGGTGACTTGGTCGTGAGGTAATTTGTCATTTGATAGATGAGTGTCCCACTAATGTAAGGAAAATTTTTAATAAACCGACATCTCATGTTTTTTCACTCGGTGATAATAATTCAGAAAAAGAAGTTTTGTATGATTCTAAGCGAGAGCTTCCCACCCCTGTGACTAGTGATGAGAGTGAGGAGGAAGAGTTGAGTGAGTTGCAAGTTACCTAAAATAACCTATATGTGGAATCTGTAAAGTTGAAAAAGGCAAACTTGTAACTTGAAGCTAAATTGATTGAACGTTCCTTAGATAAGAATAACACGAATGCCTTATTTAAGGATGTTAGGACACGAGAGGAGATGCTTAGAGAAAAACTAGGATACGTCGAAGGTGAGAGAGATAGTCTTATAGGGTTGATGGAGACTATGAAAAAGGAGTTTTAGACTTTGAGGATTCTAGATGTGTACTTAAGTCAAGGATAGGTGGGCTTGAGAAGAGTTTAATAGAGACAAGTAAAGTGAAGTTTGATTTAAATTCTAGGTCAAAAAAGTTAGATAATATGTTAGTCATTATCCAAATCAAGGAAGATAGGTGTGGTATAGGTTTCGATGATAATGTTGGACCCATTCCCAAAGCCAACCCCACACATGTGAGAGAGCCTCCTAGGGTTGTTCAAAAGAGGCACCTACAGTTATTAGGAGAGATCCACCTAGGAACATTGTGAGAGAACCAGCTAGGAATTTTAGGAGAGCATAAACTATAAGCTTTAGGAGAGGGCCGCCTTTAGGGAATATGCATCACCCTATTTACACTTACACACATTGCGGTAGGCAAGCTGATCTTAGGCATTTTTGTTACAAATTTCAAAATACTCCTAGGAAGTTTAATAAGAGAATAAATTTGATTCCTCAAACCTCCACGTTTCGGTATAAATCTTTTTGGGTTAGGAAATTAAATTTAGAAGCTTTCGAATTGATTGTTCATGACTCTTGTTTGATTGCACGTGATTTACCTCATGTTAGATCTCTCAGTTGATTGTATTGGTTGTTTGTCATATGCTAGTTATGCTTCATGATATATTCTTGCTAGTGCTATGACATGTGTACTTTTTGAATTAGTTTTTGTTTTTTGATTTTTTTTTAAAAAATTGAAAAAGCCAAAAAGATTTTATTTTGATAAAAAATTTGAAAAAGACAAAAAGATTTTTGTATTTTGTTTTGCACCATTTATGAATGGATATTTAGAATGACCGAGCCACAATTTCATTCATATCCATGTAACGGTTTGATAGTGTTTTGATATGCGTCATCATTTGATTTTTGTGCTTTATAATGTATGGAGTCATTAAGATGTAATTTGTGATTACTACCTACATGTTTGACTAATAATTTCCTTTATTGCACACTTGCACGGATTTGTTTGATTATTGTTCTTGTCTATCACATGTTGGTCGATGTATTTTCATCTACTTTATGTCTTTAAAACGAACCAAATGCGATAAAACTTGACAATGAAAGTAGTGCATGTAATAACCATTTACTGTTAGGAATTAAATTGTAAAAGATTATGAGTGTTCACGAGAAAGGGTTAGGAGAGTTAAAAATTAACTTCTAGTGAAAACCACCATTTAATAGAGCCCAAGAAAAAATTAAGGCAATAAAAAGAAATATATGCCAAAAATGGGCCAATAGGATTTCTCTAAGGGGATAATTTAGTTTCATCACCTCAATAGAAAAATAAACGCATTATTATCTATGAGGGAGTTTGGATGGAATATAAAATGGATGTGCACGTCCTTGAAAAGTCATGAAAAAGCGTTACATTGTTTTAGACGTTATTGGTGTGAAAATCATGTCTGACTTTGATTTGTCAATTTGATTAAGATGATGTCATCTAAATTCATATGTTTTGACACCTAAGGACGATTTTAAGTTCTAAATTCATATGTTTCGACATATAAATCAATTTGCATTCTTGTATGAATATTTGAAAAAGAAAAAATAGTTTATGGATGTTTTTGAGTTGCTCCTTTGCATGGGCGTAGTTTTATCCATACTTGCTATGCATTTTTGTCATGATAACTCCTTGTTTATTTTGTTTATTCGTTTTGATGTCTATTTCGGACAAATAAATTGGGGGAGAAAGAATTATGGGGGAGTTTTTGTATTGTGGAGGAGATGTTATTATTGATTGATTTATTGTTATATCATTTCAAACTCAATGTGTCACGAATGCTTTGCTTTGTCTCATGTGTGTAGGTACAAAAATTGAAGATCATATTTTGTACACCCTTATAAGAAAAGCTTGAAGATTTTTGAAGAAGTTTTGAGACATACATGTTTAGTACCTTTTCAGTTTTGGGTACATGGGAGGGTATTAGATTTGAAAATTCAGATATTTTTATTTTGTACTGGCATAGACATAGGGCCCGATTTTTAATGACATTATTTTACTGCCTGGCTTACAATTGAGTATGTCGTATGCCGCTACAATCATCGAAGACTTATTCAAGTTCAATCATGCATCAAGACGGATCCGAATATCAATTTATTCAACATTCATGCCTCCGTGAGATTAATTTTATTAAGGTTGGAGCGGACTTTTTTGTCAAAACTATTTTTCTAAGTGTTATGACTGATTTTTAAAGTCGAAATAAAAATGATTTTTTATTTAATCTCGTTCGAGCGAGATTCACTGTCGTTCGAGCGACATGTGATCTCGCGCGAAGCTTTCATTCGATAAACATCTGTTTCGTTCGAGCGACGTCTTTGTTTTGTTCGAGCGATGTGCCACCTTGCTTTTTTTATAAATAAGGATGTCTAACTCCGTTTTTCACATGAAGAATCGTGTTTTTATCAATTACGAAAATTGCTTTGGCATAATACTTTTTCTTCTCAATTTTAAGGTTTTAATCCTTTATTTTCAATTCACAATCATCCCAATAGTTTATGTGAATTGTTTTGGAACCCAAGAACGCAATTTTGTTGAAGTTTCTCATTTAGAGAGGGTGAATCTACGACTGACTTGGTACCTCTTGAGGGAGGTGCTGGTTGACTACGACTGCGGTCATTGGGAGTGCTTGCGGGTGTTCCTTGCTGTCTTGTGGATTCGATGCGGGATTCCATTTCTTAATTAGGTTGCGGCCTATGAGAGTTTGTTGCGATAAATTCTTTATTGATTTCGCTTGTAATATTATAACTTTTGATTTGCAAATTATTAGTGAAATAAAAGGATTTTGTCCTCGGGGATTTTTTTCCTGATAATTGGTTTCCTTTGCATACTTCCTGATTTAATGCTTTCAAATCACTCAGATGCATGATTTAGGGTTTAACTAAAATTTAGGATAAATTAAAATAGGATGGATTGTCATAAAAATTAATTTGAAGAACACTTTGAAATATTCCGCTGCACCGCAGTCTAAGTTATTTACAAAGCTTATTTAAGAGATCATCGCTTTTATCAAACCTTAAAGCAATCATCAGCAAGATGACTGAGAGTTATCAAGATTGGGTCGATCAAATCCCTTACGCCCTCTGTGGCTAACACTTCAGTTCGAGCATCTACTGGAGCTACCCCTTACTCTCTGGTATACGGCATGGAAGCAGTCCAATCCGTCGAATGAGAAATCTCTTCACTACGTGTCATGCATAAAAGCAAAGTCAGTGATAAAAACTAGTATCAGCGTCGTCTTAATGACTTTTCACTTTTGGACGAAAGGAGGATAAAATCTCTATATCATATACAGTGGTACCATCGCCGAATAGCACGATCATTTAATAAGGGAGTCAAGGACCATGGTGTCCAAAAAGGGGATTTATCCCTTATAGAAATTATAGAACCCGTTTGGAACCCCAGAGGGAAATTCAAGCTGAAATGGAGTGGCCCCTACACCATGAAAAAATATACTATCTGATGGCACCGCTATGCACACCGACCTCGACGGAGAAGAGATGGCCCGTTCAGTCAACCCGGACCGTCTCAAGAAATTCTACCCTTAGTCCAAAATCTCAACGCGCTATGACTCCTCTCATATCCCTTCTATTTTAAAAAAATCTTCATTTCTTGCTACTCAACATGGGTCCTGATCCTCTAAAAATCCCTTTTACTTTAAAAAATGCAACTCAAATTTTTTTTAAAACCCCCAAAGGTACGTAGGCAACTCATACGCTTTACATGAGCACGACCCCCTTCTTTTTCACAAAAGGCAATTATTTTCTTATCCTTGAGAACGACAAATTGTTTTATCATTTACATGAGCAAAACAATTATGCATGCCTTAGAGATTAGTATCGATAATTCAAATGTAAAACTCATCAAGAGGCACAACAATATAACTAAAATCTTTTTTTTTCATTTTTGGAAAATCCGGCACGATTATAGGAAATATCAGCGTAGGGAGTCAAACAACTATCCCCGCCAACCTTGACTATCCTAAAAACAAAACCAAGCCAGATTGCTCCTATACAAGACAATTAAAACCTTCCGAAATTTATTCCCAACAAAAATAAATAACCAAACACAAAACCAGCATCACAAATATCACAAGCTTCATAAAAGACCAGACCCACAACTACCATAAGATCGAGCCCCATCATCATCTACATTATGAGGCCCCTAAACTTCTCCTGTCTGGATAGTATACCGAAGGCGGTCCATGGAATGGTAAGCCCGAACCAGCCTAGGAAAAAAAACACTATGCCTCCCTCCATGGTGTCAAACATGGCAAGCCATCTTTGTCTGATCTCCTAGACCAACATCTTAGTCAGTACCCTCCTCCACAACCATTTCATGTAGTATCCAAAAACATACCAAACTCTGAGAACAGATTGAAAAGGACAAGTTGAAGGCTGACGAATCTCCCATAAAGAACCCAATCGCATGCGCATAACTTTCGTCAAATCCTGCACAGGAAAGAACTCCAGAATACTATAAGGCACGATATGCTCTCATCCAACTTGACGTAGGAGCTGCCCAAAAAAATAGAAAGAAGGATAACGGAGACCAACTAACCGAACATATTAGTATTCCCCCAGTTCCATAATGGGATACAAGTCCCACCACTAGGGTATTGACCAACGCAGACATCGAGCCCCATGCTCCACAAACTAGTTTACCCAGTTCTTAATGTTCAGGCCAAAGCTGACGAAATAACGTGAGAAGAAATTTTGCACAGCTACCAAGGCATATTCAGGATGAACCGTCAAACGGAATCTCTCAAACATCCACATGAAAAGCATTATGAGGCTTCCTCTCAGAAAATAAGAATGGCCTTCCCGCAGACATCTATACCATTTAGGGTCTCTGTAGTATCACCGTCATAGGGTTGCGATGATATGACATCCATCCAGTAATGGAAATAATTTGAGGTTCCACCAATAGATCCCCGGTCACCAATAATATCTTAGAAGTTAAGCGAAGGGCGATAGCTCCGACATAGCCCGCATCATTGACATCCCAAAGATGCATGGAATACAGCACAATCGGGAGGAAAATCATTCCTTCAGTAACTAATAATCGAGCCATCCAGGGTGAGATATGAAGAGATTCCACCAACAATACCCGAGGATACCAAGAGAATTCAGGCATGGCCACTGCCACACTAGGATTTACCCTCGATATAGTAGAAAAATCCCCATAAATTGAGCAGACTTCGTCCAAGCCAAAATGAAAATATGATCCTCGGGGTACCAGAATTGTACTGCCGCCGTCAGTATGTTCCAGCTAATGGATCAATTACTCCATAAGGAAACCCGACGCAGGTTAAAGACATTGTAGTCTACATTGTACGAACACATATCCTCTAAATTCTTGACGTAAGAGGAAAATTCAACGCTATGGGAAGAGCCATTGTGAAATTAGACACAAAGTACGAAATAAGTAAGAAGAAGAAGATATGAATTGGTGAAGAAAAAATCTCCACCATTACCCATTTTTTATACTTAAAAAATCGTAGCTAAAAACAAGGATTCTAGAAAATATGGATGACACCCTACCCCATCAAGGACAAAGTAGCTGAAGAAAGTGAAATCAAAGCCTTGGGGTGATTTTATTGTACTAACTTGCCGTTAGGCAGAACAACGGATATGCTGATCGACATCCCCCCATTTTTAGGAAATTTCCATTTTTCCCTTTTTGTCAAAATAAAAAAAAAACTCGATTTTTTTCCAAAAGAATTCAGAATTTTCCTCTCCTTTTATTTTTAACCCATTCGATTTTAAAATAAATCCTCTTTTAAGTAATTCTAATCCTTTTTACGATCTCAGCAAACAAAGTATAAAGTACATGTAGATTAACTCATTTAAACCAAAGATAATTTTTGTTTGAAATAAATTTATTAGATAATTGAGATAATAGCCCCTCAAGGTGGCATGTACATGATACTATCACATTGAACATGAAAGTCCAATATAAATGAATTAAAAATTCTAGAAGTGGGTCCCTTGTAAGGATTTAGATGGAAAGCTAAAAAAATATCCCTTTTTATCCTATTAATTGCGAGATTCAAATTAAAAGGAATATTATCAAAATATTTTGCATTTCTAGATTTCCATATATGCCAGTAAATGAAAGGATGGATGATTTTTCAAAGAAGGCTCTGGATAGATTTTCCTCTAGCTTGGAACCACCATATCATTAAATTTCCTTTGAAGGTCAAAGCGCGAAAGGAAAGACCCATTAAACATTGAAAATGATCCCAAATATTTTTAGCAAGAGTATTGTTGAAGAATCAGTGTTCTCGAGTTTCTTCTTTGTGAATGTGGAAACATCTACACATAGATGGAAGATTTATACGCATATTTTTAAGGTATTCATCCAGAGGAATTCCTTGATTAAGAAATTTCCACATGAATGTTGAAATCTTAGGCTGGATTCTAGAATTCCAAATGTTGGTGAATGAAAAGTGGGAACAAGATGAGTACCGAATTAACTCCCATGCCGATTTAATGGAGAATCCTGTAGGAGAAGGATTCCATATAATGTTATCTCCTAAGATGATATTGTCATGCATGATCTTCCAAAGCTTTTGCATACGGTGCCAAGTGTGGGATGGTCTAGAAGATAAACCTTGATAGTTTACTGAAGCAAGACTTGCATATTTAGATTTGAGAAATCAAGCCCACAAACAATTAGAATTATAGAAATTCCACCATAATTTACGGATCATAGCATCACAACTGCCACTGATATGACGAATGCCTAGACCTTCTTCTTTTCTAGGAAGACAAACTTGTTCCCAGGAAATCTAGTGATGATTTATGGAAGAATTAGCGTTGCCCCAAAAAAAGTTACTGAAGATGGATTCAAGAGAGGATATAACTGTTTTTGGAGGATTCATCGCCGCCAATAGGTGAAAAGTTGATGAATGAAGGACATGCTTTATAATGATGATGCGACCTGTAGGAGAGAGAAATTTCCCAACCCAAGTGTTAACTTTGCGAGACAACTTATCCACAAGGCCGTTGAATATATCTTTATTTTTTCTGCTAACATAGAGAGGGACACCCAAATAGATTAAAGGAAGCTCTTTATGCGAGAAACCCATAACTGCATTGATGATATTCCTTTTGGTGATATTGGTAATAGCAGGAACAATGTAGTCGCTCTTATCTTTGTTGATGATGAGAGCTGAGTATGATTCAAAGTAATCTAAATAATTGGTTAGATTTTTAAGAGACTTTTTATCACCATTCGAGAATATTAAGAAATCATCTGCAAAAGAGAGCGAAGATATGAGTGGGCATCCTCTAGGATGTGTAAAAAATTTATTGAGCCCGAAACCATGAGCCTGTGAATGCCTCTTGAAAGAACTTTTGATGCAATAACAAATAGAGCGGGCGAGAGAGGGTCGCCTTAACGAACTCCTTGAGTTGATTTGAAAAATCCGAAAGAAACACCATTGATGCAAAGAGAGTAGCAGTAGTTTGAAATAAGCCGCCAAATCATATCAATGAAAGGTTATCCAAACCCAAAAGCTCTCAAAACTTTTAAGGTGTAAATCCAAGACAAGCGATCAAAGGCTTTTGAGAAATCTAGCTTGGATAGAACATTAGAACCTCTAGCTTTGTTATTGAGAATGGATATAAGTTCCTGGGCAATAAGTGTGTTGTCATGAATGATCCTACCTTTGATGAAACCTGTTTGAGACTCAGAAATAATATTAGGAATAATTGAACCTAATTTATTCACTAAAATTTTAGACAAAATTTTGCAATCGAAATTACAGAGACTAATAGGTCTGTAATCGCTACATAATTTAGCATTTTTAATTTTAGGAATAGGAATTAGGAGAGTGGAACTCCAGCACCGTGGAATATAATGACCCAAGAAAAATGATTGAATAGCCAATGTTAAGTCTGATTTAATGATTTAATAGCCAATGTTGTTTGAAAGAATTTTCCGTTGTATCCATCAGGACCAGCAATGCTTAGACTCTACATAGAAAAGATTGTCTTCTTAATCTCCTCTTCGTCTGGAATTATGCAGAGATTGGAGTTTCCCTTTTCGAAAACAGATGAGGGTATATCAGTTAAAAAATCATTTAATGTAGGGATGAAAGTAGGGGAGCAGAGAATATCTCTAAAATTGTCAACAAATATGGTTTCAATGTGATCTTGACCCTCTACTGTGATCCCGTTTGAATCAGTGATTTTTTGAATTGATAAAGATGAATATTTTTCATGATGCATTTCATGGAAGAGACTTGAATTTTTATCACCCTCGGAAGCCCATTTAAATCTAGTTTTCTTATTCCAAAAATCAGACTCATTTTTTGTTTGCCTCAAATAAACCGCTTTGGCTTTGTGGTAATCACTCCTTGTTGAGGTTGTGGGAGTAAGGTCATAGGAAAATTCAGCTCTGGTAAGGTTGTCTTCAGCTTGCTTAACCTATTGAAAAACATTTTTGAAAATAGATTGATTCCAAGCTTTGAGAGATCCTTTCAATCTTTGAAGTTTAGTGGACAATTTTTACATAGGGAGGACATCACATGGAATAGACCATGATTTAGAAACAACTGGAAGGAAGTCATGATGATTAGTCCACATTGACTAAAATTTAGATTCTTTGCGAAGACAATCTGTAGATTTCTCTATATTAATGAGTAAGGGGCAATGGTCCGATTCAGTCCGATGGAGATGTTGTACTCTAGTTAAAGGATACAGATTGAGCCAATGAGAATTACAAACCACTTTATCAAGACGAGCCCATATACGAGATAAACCTTCTCTATTGTTACACCATGTAAATTTGGATCCCTCAAAAGGAATGTCAAACAAACCTGAGGCTGTAGGGTGCTTGAGAAATCAATAACAACACCCCTTTTAATAGGGAGACCTCCAATCTTTTCAGATGCATCCCCAACTATATTGAAATCACCTCCTATAAGACATGGACCATTTAGGTTAGAAGAGAGGTCTAACAATTCATCCCAAAGAGACAGTCTACTAAATCTCTTGCATTTGGCATAAACACAACTAAAGTATAGAGGGTTGGGTAAAGAAACATGTGAAACTTGAAAAGTTACACAGTGACAGGATGATTGAATGATATCAACAGTCCACTCTTGACTCCAAATAACCCAAATCTTGTTGTTATTGTTGGAAAATCCCCCACTGAATTTTAAAGAATTACGAAAAAGATCCAATTTATTATCTTCAATTTTTGGTTCAAAAATGGCAAACACATTGATTTTATGAGTTCTAATTAAGTTCTTAATCCTAGAAATAGAGGAATCGTTACCTAAACCTCTGATATTCCATATACGAACTTTAAACAATAGAAACATTGGAGGTAGAATTTTTTGAGGACCTCTTAGCAGAACGAGTGAGAATGCTAGATGTTTTGATAAACACATTGTATTTCTTTTTCTTGCATAGATTCTTTGGATCAGTAGGAAGAGCATAGAGTTGTTCTAACTGATAAAAAAAAAACTATTGGATAGATTCCACAAGAGTGTCATTTTTATTGCCTACTCCATCTGAGTCAGAAGCCCAAGGTTTCTGTCATTCTTGGGTGTGAGATATAAGTTTTTCTCCATCCGAAAAGTAATGTGGAGATTGGGCCACTGGGGTGGTATCAGAAAAAAAATTCCTTCTTCACATAAAGCATCAAATGGGTTAGGATATGAAAAGGATTTAAGAGGGCTTGAGGTTAGAGAGGTTTGTGTTTCAAAAGGGCTAGAGATAAGAGAGGTATGTGATTCAAAAGGACCTAAAATGGTATAGGTTATGTCCACAAGTATACGTTCGAAAAGAGTTTATGAGGAGGGTTTCGATGGTTTGGTGGTTTGAGAAGGTATATGATTGAATGGTATAATGCTTGTACTGGGGATAGGTTTGGTGGTATAGGGTTGAGGTTGAGTGGTTTTAGGAATGAAGGTGGTTTTGGAAAAAGTGGTATTAAGTAGGGTGGTTTTAGGTTTAAAAGTTGGTTTAAAAAAAGTTTTTGGCAAACTGGTTTGGTGATGAAAACGTTTATGTCGAAATGTTTTACGATAGAAGCTCGTAATAGGGTGAGAAGTTTTAGGTTTAAATTTTGAAATGGGGTCAATGATGACGATGGACTTGGGAAAGCCAAAGTTATTTGTAATGGGAATATTTTCTTTGGGGAATAAGTTAGGTTTAGCATGAATTAAGGTATCAGTTGTACCAGAGGTTCCACAAAAGTTGGAGTAATCATTGCTGATGTCAGATTGGTTCTTAAATGAAATTCTGATTGAATTTCGGCCACCTCTCATCTACCATTCATACTTATTATTTTTTACTGGATATTCAGTCAAGATTGCTTTACCTTTATCCGCAGTGCCTTGCGAAGCATTAGTATTACATGAAGTATTTGAATGACCGAACATATGTTGCAAAAGGACTATAAGTTTTCATATTCAACTGATTGCCAGAATCCTTTGCCTTCATAACCAATCCAAATTCTGGAGGGGAGGTCCTGTGATAGATCTATTTCTAGGCAAATTCTTGCATAGCTGGGTCTAGTTAGAGAAGCAGTGGCTTCATCTAACATCAAAGGCTTACCTACCGAGGTAGAAATAGTGGATAAATAACTTTTTTGAAAGAAATGAACTGGGATATTAGGAAGAGTAATCCAGATTGGAGTGATAGAACAGTCATGTTGAGGAGAAAAGTCAGATGTCCATTTATACATCTTCATACGTGATTGAAAAATGTACCAAAAACCTCTAAGACAAATCCGAAGGTAGTCTTCTTCACATCCAAGTTCTATGAGAATATGACTAGGGGTAAGTAGTCCCACTTTAAACAGTTTCTTCAGGGAAAGATTAAAAAACATTTTTTGAATGGAGTTCATTGAGGGTCTCATGTGTTAAAAAAAACCAATGAGAGAATACATGAAAGTTTGTGAAAGTGTTGCTATATTAGAAGCAGTAAAGAAGCAGCCAAGTTCACCTTTGTAAGGAGAAAGTTTACCTCTCAGTATTTGTTGTGAGTTATTTGCGGAAATAATCGAAGAAAATGATTTTTAGAGAGGAATATCTGGAGGTTTGGGTTTGAGAGGAAGGTTAGCAGGCTCTGCCATGGTGGCCGGAGAGAGATTAGAGAGAGGCTCGTGAATTAATTACTCCCACTGCTGGCTATACTGAAGATGTTTTTTAGCAAAGATAAATAAATAAAACCCATTTCATATATATGTGTCGCCATCATTACATTTATTTGCAGAAAAAATAAGAAAAGAAGAAAAATAATGGGACTTAGCCTGATCACCCCAAAACTTTTTCTCGCTCACCTTTATTTTTTTTTTCTCTCTCCCCCTATTATCCCCTATCCTTGTGATGCGCGCATTTCCCCCAGTGACGAGCTCAGGAGACTCCACTACATAATTCAGATCCCCCTCAAACGAGGAAGATAGCACAAAATAGGAAGGAACCATAATCGAATTTCGGAAGTGAGCTATCGCAAAATCCACCCAGTGTCGAATGTCCCTCAGCCAGGTAGTCGACACTCGGACATGCTGTAAGAATAACAAACAAGAGAAAATCAGTGGGTCTGAAGCAAAGGAGAAATCGAAAGAAAAAAATGGAAAAGTGAAAAGTTATACCTCTGGATAGAGAACATCCTCAGTCAACCCCAACACCTCCGGGTACCTCGCATTGGGGCAATGTAGCATTCTCATAGATCCTCCCCCGGGTAGTCTGATGTTATAAGATGGAGGAGAAAGCCGAAGAAATGTAACCTCTAACATCGCCACCGTTGCTGACATCAACGCACCACCCGTACTGTGGGTAGATCCCATTGGTCGACTCGTACCCATGGCTGAAGTTGTAGGAGGCGGGCATATTCACCACGTCATAGATGCATGATGGCATCAGCCATCTCGTCGAGAAATCGAGGAAGTCGTAGGTCACCACTGTGTTCTTATACAAAGAATAGGGCTCGCTAATCATCTCCACCACCCTGGCATCCTCTTACATCTCCCTCACCTGCCTCATATATCTCGGGGAAATTATAGATAAGATCGACACCTTGTCCTCTATAATCTGTTTGACCACTCTCTCCCCCAGATCCCAGGAATAGCCAAACTTATGCGTCAACAGTCGACACATCTACACATTCCCTCTGGTCACCCCCGTGTGCGAGATGGACATCCCCCTGGGATAGAAGGTCACCTATATTTTGACAAAACAAATTTAATAATTTAACGAAGGAAATTCCAAAAGCAAAACTAAAAAAAAAAAAAGATAACTCGATCGCTCGTCAGGTCATTTAAGACCTGATGTAGCACCACTAAGGAAAGATACCTCCTCGACTATCACTTGGACTTCTGCCACTGGTACATCTGGCAAAAGCCACCCATCGACAAACCAATCAAGTGGGCATTGAGCTCGATCACCTCATAGAACCATCTCTGCAAAAGTACAAGGGTCAATAATCAGAAGTAAGCAATCAGGAATCAAAAAGGAAATAAAAGAAAATACATAAAGGGAAATGCAAAAAGAAAAATACCTCCTAAAAATACATGGATCCAGTAAAGGTATGCCGGTAGCACCAGCTAAAATCATCCAAAGATGAATGAAGGGTCGTTAAAGTCAGGTTTCCCCAGTAAAAGATAGGGATATTCAAAAATTCCCTCAAATATGGTAAAAAGCACAAGTGATCGACGTAACCGCTCGACGCCACCAAAAATCCTCCCAGCGGCAAAACAATAAATAAATGGGTCATTTGATGAACATATATTCTATCAGTATCGTCAATCTGCCGACTCAACAAAACCTCTTGAAGAAGAGATATATAGATCGAGTTCCCTGAGATTATCTTTCCAACATCGCCCAGTGGTACCTCCACCGTCATTGGTCCTACCCTCAGTGTATAATCCACCTTTATCTGCGTCCCCTCACAATGTATCCCCAACAGCTTATGTCCGTCAATGGGAGTCATTTTCATCTCCCCAAAACCCAAATGGATGGTGTGGGTAGTATCCCACCACCTCTCTCTCAGAGAACAAAGAACAGCCGTCGAATAGGACGTCTCATCCAATACAGACGCTAGACTACTAAAACCCGTAAAAGAAACCATCCAATGCACCACTGCAGGAAGGTGCTCCCTGACATCTCTGAAGCTCGTCATCCCACGGGATCAAATACTCGTTGCAGCAATATCAGTCTGTCAAAACAAAAAAGTAAATATTTTGTCAAAATTTGAAGACATAAGAGAATGCAAAAGAAAATTGTTAAAAGGAATGCCAAAAGTTATGTAGTACTTACATAACCACCAGGGTTCCTCACCCTGGACGATCGATGGTGAACAGACTCACGCAAAAAGAGTCTGCTCATTGGTAACAGACTCAAACAGATTAAAGGTATTCTCGTTGCCCAATGCCAAAGGCACCCTGGCCCGCTACTCCAAGTGCGCCCAATCATCAACGTCAAGTCACGCCATATACGTCTCACTGCTAGAAAAGTCTGCCATTTTCTAAACTGAAATGAAGAAGGAACGCAATAACGAATCGCAGAAGAGAGAAAAAGAAGGTAAGAAAGCTGGAAGTTGTGAAAAATGAAAAGAACTCTCCCCTTTTTATAGAAGGCTAAGGGGTATGTCGATCGGCAATCCCCTAACACCCACTGATCGACATTGTCCCTTTCCCTTCCCTAGGCAATCTAAAAGATCGTGCCACTTCCGTTTGGGAACCTCGACAACCTTCCAGTTAGCAACCCGCTGAAATTTCATACAAAAATATCCCAAAAAAGGCCAGAAAATCTTGAAAATTTCCTAAAATTACCCAATGAATATTGGAATAATTCTTCACGAAGAAAATCATTTTTCAAAGTTCCCCAAGTCCCCAACGGGATTAATACCACATTTTTATTCCCCAGTTTAAACGCTAAAAACACAACGTACCCATTGCCACTCCTCATAGGAATCCCGAGAACATCAAACTCAACAGAAATCAAAAGCTCCTCAGCAGAGTTACCCATTTTCTAGCAGGAATTCCCTAATTATAATTTTCCCCAGAAAAATTCAAATTTCACCGAACAAAGTCAGAAGCCTTAGCCGGGCATCTCTCCCTAACAACACATTCCCAAGTGGAACCTCAAATTATCAAACTAAGATTTTCCAGATCTTCTCAAAAGGACATAACTCCCAGACAAATGTCTCCTCCCCGGTATAGTCTGAAATAAAAATTCCTTAGAAGAGCTACTCCCTACTACTTAAGGTCCTCAGAATTGACCTCGACCCTCAAAATTGGTTGCCTTTACTTAAGGTCCTCATAATTGGTCGCCCTACTTAATGTCCTCATAATTGACCTCGATCTTCAGAATTGGTCACATCCTCAAAATTGACTTGGATCCTCAGAATTAGTCGCTCCCACTTAAGGTCCTCAGAATTAACCTCGACCTTCAAAATTGGTCACTCCTGCTTAAGGTAATCAGAATTGTCCTCAAATTGGTCATTCCTGCTTAAGGTCCTTTGAATTGACCTCGACCCTCAATTTTGGTCGCTCCCACTTAAGGTCCTCAGAATTGGTCGCCCCCACTTAAGGTCCTCAGAATTGACCTCGGCCAGCAGAATTGGTCGCTCCACACTTAAGGTCCTCAGAATTGACCTCGACCCTCAAAATTGGTCACTCCTTACTTAAGGTACTCAGAATTGACCTCGACCCTCAGAATTAGTCACTCCCTACTTAAGGTCCTCAGAATTGAGCTTGACCCTCAGAATTGGTCACTCCTACTTAAGGTTTTCAAAATTGACCTCGACCCTCAGAATTGGTCACTCCCTACTTAAGGTCCTCAGAATTGACCTCAACCCTCAGAATTGATTTCTCTCCACTTAAAGTCCTTAGAATGGACCTCGACCCTCAGAATTGGTTACTCCTTACTTAAGATCATCAGAATTGGTCGCTCCCTACTTAAGGTCCTCAGAATTGACCTCGACCCTCAGAATCGGTCGCTCCTACTTGAGGTTCTCAGAATTGACGTAGACCCTCAGAATTGGTCACTCCTCACTTAAAGACCTCAAAACTAACCTCGTCCCTTAGAATTGGTTTCTCTAACTTTAAGTCCATAGAATTAACCCATAGAATTGGTCGCTCTCAACTTAAGGTCCTCAAAATTAACCTCGACGATAAGAATTGATCGCTCTCCACTTAAGGTCCTCAGAATTGGTCGCTCTCACTTAAAGTCCTCAAAATTGACCTCGACCCTTAGAATTGGTCACTCCCATTTTAAGATCCTCATAACTGACCTCGACCCTCATAATTAATTACTCCCATATTTAGGTACTCAGAATTGACCTCCACCCTCATAATAGGCTGCTCCCACTTAAGGTCCTTAGAATTGACCTCGACCCTCAAAATTAGTCTCCCCCACTTAAGGTCCTCAGAATTGCCCTCAACCCTTAGAATCAACCATACATAACATCACCTTAGGTCCTTAACATTGACTTGACCCTCTAAATTGGTCGTCCTCATCCTTCTTGGTCCTAATAATCGACCTCCTTCCCCAAGCATTATGTGGTGTTTATTTGACGACTTTCACTTGTTCCAACCTCAACCATAGAGGATCTATATAGACACCACATTCTAAGATAGCCTAAGTATCTCCTTAGGTCCCTAACACCTCCTCATTTCACTAAAAACCATAAGTCATACTCCAAGTAACGATCAAGAGGCCATCGAGTGCACCCGGGCCCCGTTTGACTCTAGTTAACTCTATCGTCAGAGCGAAATCTTAATGAATCTTTGAAGGGATTAGAACCCACTTTCCCATGATTTACCCATGCACAAATTAACACAAAAATTCGGACGAACAGCCTATTTTACTATCGAAAATCGATCTAGAGACCATCGAGCGCTCTCGCGCCCTAATTTTACTCCAAACAACCTCATTGTCAGAGCGAAAGCTTAATGAATCTTCTAAGGGAACTGAAATACCTTTCCAACGATCCCCCCATGCACAAAATGGCATAACGTCTCAGACAAATGATCTATTTTCTCCCAAAAACTTATTTGGAGGCCACCGGGCTCTCCCGGGCTCCGTTTGACCAAGGTCAACTCTTCAAGTCAAATGAGAATAAATGAATCTACAAAGGGCACTGAATACCCTTTTAAATGGTCTGCCCCATGAGTGAATAATCCTTACGATACGGATGGATGACCCGTTTAACTCTGAAAGGTTATTGGGTGCTTCCGTGCCCTAGTTGAACAAAGTCAACTCTCCAAACTGAGCAAAGAACTTTGGAACATCAAAGTGCCTCGCATAACCTTTCCAAAAGTCTACCCCGTGTGCAATTCTGACTTATGGTTTGGATGAACGATCCATTACGATCTGATGATCTTCCGTTCAAAGGACTAATGGGCGCTTCCGAGCCCCGTTTAACCTAAAAGTCAACTCGTGGACTCGAAAGCGGCCCAAAGGACTCTTAAAGTTCTCTAAATTAACTTTCTAATGGTATGACTCGTGTATAATTTGGGTTTAAGGATTGCATTCTACGATTATTTTTTTGAAAAAATCTACATGAGACTGTTGATTGGCAGGTCCATTTCCCTGCCAATCGAAAGTGTGTTTAGGGTCACCTTCCGATTGACAGGTTAGGGGTATGCTGATTAGCAGTCCCCCTACCCTATATAAGGAGAGAATGGGTTCACTTCTAAGATACGCCTCAGATCCATCAATATCAGTGATCTCTACAACATTCTCTTGCAATCAACGAAGTCTCCTTGTGTGAAATTCCTTTCCATCTTTCATTCCCATCATTTTCATACCCAATTTGGAAAAATCACCTTCTCTCTCATCCAATAATCATCCCAACATTCAAGGGAGCTCATCAAGGATCAAGATCAAGCCTCAATTCACTAAAGAAAGTCCAAATATCTTTCTCTTTCTTTAAATTTCTTTATTTTCGCATTATGTGCATAAGCTCTTAATCTAGCTTTTACCTTAGTTCATAAACATTAATATATCATCCTTTATTAGTTATATTGCACATAATTTATTTTCTATAAAAGCCTAAAGCAAATAAAAATAAGGTTACACCTATAAATTCCAAGGGGATTATTCACCACGTTTTTGCAAAACTAAAATATTTTTTCTACACACACACATATAATAAACCCCCGTTTGAATCTATGGGATATATCCCACACTTGTGCCGCATGTGAACTACGTAAACTTTGATGCCTTTATGGGCTACGTATGCATTTTGGGCTAAAGCCCGAGACTCGAGTCCAATTTTCTGATTTTCTAGTTTTCTAATATTCCTATTTTCACATTTCCATCCTTTTTATTTATTTTTATATATATTATTCATATATATCATGCTTGAGATTCATACTTGCATCCTATCTAACAAATATTATCATTCCCATATAACGATCAATATCTCGATAAGCGCATACATTATATTTTCTAATTATTATTTTGGGAACATTCCTTTGGATGACCTCATTCTATCATTTCCATGATATGAGTCGAATGAGTCCGATCTCCATTTATATATACACATGCACACACTTCATGGATAAATTAAGGATAATAGTAACATAATCCCATGACAAACCGAAAGGGAAGGATGGGTGCCTAACACCTTCCTATCCCATAACCTAGCCTTCGAAGCTCTGAACTATTGGTTTCATAAGCATCAGTTTGTCTTTAATACCACTCTCTCGAGGTGACTACATATTTTTGCCTGTTTTGTGAAAAATAGGTTGGAGAATCCATCTCTTCACATCACCCCGCATTGATAACAACCTAAGCGCTTCGAGAAAAGGGGCGCAAGACCTTCTCTCCATCTCCGAGTTGACGCGCGTGAGCACCGAGAAAACCCCAAGATGGGAGGAACGAGCCAAAGGAGGGATGTACACAACCATGACTAACTACTTTATGATAGTGTCAACAATGAGGGGCAGAGGGACGTCAACCAATTCTGAAGAGTTGGTCCAGATACTTAGCAAGGCAACTTCATACTTCTATATTTCATTTAGTAGTCCTTTTTTTTATTTTTCTCTATTCTAATATATTTCTTTTGTATTTCAGGCTCAACACCTAATTAAGGACCTCATGGTTGATGTTATTGAAGGTTAGAAGGAATAAAAGAAAGCTTTGGTGATGGATAATTAGTGGAATTTGGAAAATTTTGACCTTCACCAATTGGTTGCTCCCAGTAGCCGGAGATGGATGTTTTGGAAGATAAAAGGGGATCTTCAGAGCTTAAATAAATTCTTTAGATAATACATATCTCTTGAATGATAAGTCTATCCATGATAGTGTTGCTATTCTCTCTGTTTCTCGAAATTCACTCGTTGAATCTAAGGTGTCTAATGCTGAGAGTTTGATCCATATTAAGAAGACTGTGGAGGTTATCTATGATGAAATGCTCAAACTTCGTGGTGAAAAATACAAGCTCCAGCATAAAGTTAAATACTTGAACTTATTAAAGAAGTAGGTCTCCAACTTTAGTTATCTTAGTGATCGAATGATAACCGAGGTCATAAAGCTAAAGTCTGTTGAAGCCTCTAATTTTGAAGCCAAATATAAAGCCTCTTCTCCCCCTTCCATGGAGACTAAAGGTGTGCCAAGATCGTCTACTAAATAATTAGTTGCTCAGAATATTAAGAATGATAAATATGAGAATACCAAGCCTTGAAAGGATTTTTTTTAATCCTTTTTTTGTTTGGTCCATGTGGCCTTTATTGTAGAACTTGCAACTCATATACTATCAATGTTAATGGTTTGTTTCTTTTGAAATTTCTTCTATGTTATTTATTTACTTAGCTTTGCGGGGGAATCTTTGTTTGTGTTTATTTGAGGTGGTTAATATTTCCCCTTAGCCCCCCAAGATTTCTTGGTTAAGCAATGAAAAATAATTAGGAGCTCTCCCAAAGTTCTTTTGAGGGTCTATAGACCTTTGAAATATGATCCAGTAAGGATGAAAGATTTGCGAGCTAAGTATTAGAGTTCTACTAAGGGTTCTAAGACCTCATAAATATAGCCAACTAAGGGGAAAAACCTTAGAGTTTAAATATAAAGCTCCACTATGGGTCCTAAGATCTCTGGACTATAATCAACTAAGGACTAAAGCCTTAGAATTTTAAAAATTAAGTTCCACTACGGGTCCTATGACCTCTGAACTCTAATCAATTAAGTACGAAAGACTTAAAAGTATAAAAATTAAAGTCCTACTAAGGGTTCTAAGACCTATTAACTCTAATCAACTAAGGATGAAGGCCTTTGGAGTTTAAAGATTAAAGTTTAACCAATGATCCTAAGACCTCAAAACTCTATTCAATTAAGGATGATAGCCTTAGAAGTTTAAAAAATAAAGTTCCATTAATGGTCTTAAGACCTCTGAACTCTAATCAACTAAAGATGAAGGCCTTAGAATTTTAGGATTTTACACGTACTGATTTAAAACTAGAAATCTGAGAATTTTTCATATAAACTCTTAGCCCCCCCCCCCCCCCCCCCCCTCCAACCCCAAAAAAAATATTAATTGTGGAAATTTTAAATTTTTATTTTTTAGCCATGGTTTTTAGGAACCTTTCGTCTTTTCAATCCCTAACCCCCTTGAAATCTTTTAAAGTAAGGGCTAAAAAATCTTGAGAAATAGTTGCCAAGGTTTTCCATACTTATTTTTTGAAATATATTTAGGTGTCCAAGAGTCTTTTAAATTGACCATTTTCGGTCTGTAGGCCCTAGGAAACTTAGGTAGAATTGAGGATGGAAGCCTTAGTAATTCTTTTGGTCTTTGTGGTGTCCTTAGACTTTCGACTATTTGTTTGAGACAATGATGAATGCTTTGTAACTCTTGTTGGGTCGTTTATGTTATAGTATCATCTACGGTTTGGACCTTGATAGAACTTTGTGGTTAGTCCTTGATGTCACATTCCCCTAACTCTACAAACTGCTTGACAAGCCTCCCCAAGATTTCAGGCTTGTGTAGGATTTCTCATGAAAATTATGGTGTGTGACTAAAACTAAGGCCTTGGACGTCTGGCTAAGATAATCAGACATAAGTATATTTTTTCATCCTTGGATAGTTGCTCTAAACTCTTTGTAAATCTCGGATGACGTAGTACATGGTCTAATGGACCCCATACTCGTCCATTATCAAAGTTGAGCTGACTGTGGTTGAAGGGGCAGAAAGGTAGAGGTATACGTTTTCTCCAGTAATGGTTTGGGATAAGAGAGGAGGAGTCCCCAGATACTTCTTTAGGTCCTAAAATGATTCTTCTTCCTGCGATCATCCCGAACGTAGGGGGGTTGGGGTGTCCGGAGGTGGATACCTCCTTCCTTCCACCCTTTTTCCTTAAGCCGATGTGTAGGCGGGATTACGTCCTTTATAGGGTCGCTCGACCATCGTCGATGTGGGGTGATATGTAGATATAGAGCCTCTAGCCTATTTTGCACAAAATAGGCAAAATAAAAGTTTCCTCCTTGAGAGAACGGCATCAAGGACAATATTGATGCTTGTGAAACCAAGTAGTTCAAAGTTCCAGGGACTAAATTATGGAATGGGAAGGTGTCAGTCACCCATCCCGCCCTTTCAGTCTCTCATGGGCATGTCTTAATCTTCTTTTTCGAACTCCATGATGTGTGTGTGTGTATGTGCATAACACAAATGTACCATGGAATCACTGGACTCGCGTCATGGATAAAGGCAGAGCGAGGTCATCCTTAGGAGTGTTCCAAAAACAATACTAATAAAAAAAATAAGATTTGAGTGTTTGTCGATTCAAAAATCGTTATGGAAGAACGATTGCATATATCGAACATGACACAAGAAAACAAGCATATAAAATGTATGTATCATGAATAAATGAGAATAAAATAACAAAGGTGAGTGGGAGGACTCAAGTTGAGGGATTCAACCAAAATGCCTACGTAGGCCAGGGGCATCAAAGTCCACGTAGTTCGAAAACAATATGAGGTGGTACTTAACCCATAAATCTAATTGGGACTTTATTTATGTGTGTGTGTACAAAAAATATATTTTAGTATGAGAAAATGTGATGAGAAATCCCCTTTTGGAATTTACAAGCGAACCCTCTTTTTATTGTTTTTGGATTTTCCATGAAATCCAAGTATGTGCGAATACCAATAAAAAAAAAACTTAGATTTAAGATGTGTGATGTGATGAAGTGAGATACTAAAGGAAAATGAAGTAACTAATGAAAAATTAGGAGAAAGTAAAGACAAAGATGAAGAAATGGAACTCCTTTTGATGACTTTAAGTAGATCTTCCTTGTATATGAACTAACCTCAAGGTGAAATGATGGTAGTTTGAGTAGGTGGATGGGGATTTATGCAAAAGATTATGAAAACGATGGAAGGAATATGGGAAATGGTAGTTTAAGGAAAGAACAACTCTGAATTCGAGGAAATTACTAAGAGGAATGTTTAGGAGTGCCTGAGGTATGTTTCAAAGTGAGGTCATGGACTCTATTTATAGGGACAAGGGCGATGTTGATCATCATGGTCCTTTACCTTCCTATAGACATAGAACCTTAGACATACTTCCAATAGGCAGGGTTTTGGGGTTGCCATTCGACACTCTCAAGCTAGTTTTTCGAAAAAATGATCGTAAAATGCGAAATGTAAGTCAAAATCGCGCACGGGCGGACCATTGGAAAGGGTATTCAAAGACCTTTAAGGATCCATTGAGCCACTCCTACATTCAAATGTTGACTAAAGTCAAACGAGGCCTAAGAGCTCTCGTTGGTCTCTAGATAGGAAATTCTCAAAGGAAAATGAATCTTTCATCCGAATTATACGTAAGAATCATGCATGGGACACACCGTTGGAAAAGTTATTAAGATCCATTCAAAGATCCATTCAGTCTCGTTCGATTTGGAGAGTTGACCTTGGTCAATTAGGGCCCGAAAGCACCCGATGACACCTCGGAGTAAAATGGGTCATTTATTCGTACCATAAGGCTGATTCGTGCATGGGGTGGACCATTGGAAAGGATATTCAGATCCTTTCAAAGATTCATTTATTATCGTTTGAGTTGAAGAGTTTACAGGAGTCAAACGAAACCCCAGAGTGCCCGGTAGTCTCCAAATAAATTTTTAGGGTAACACGCCCCGTTCATCCTAATCGTAAGTCCAATTCACGCACGATACTAACCGTTGAAAAGGAATCCAGAGCACATCAAAGATTCATTGAGCTTACACTCAAGCGAGGAAGTTTATTGGTGTCGAAAAGGGGCTTGGGAGTACTCAGTGGTTTCCAGATCAACTTTTTATAGTAAAATCGATCGTTCGTTCGAACTATAAGGCCAATTCGTGCACGGGGTGAATCATTGGAAATGGGATTCAGAGACTTTTGAAGATTCATTAAGCTTTCACTCTGATGGAAAAGTTAACTGGAGTCCAAACGGGCTCGGTGGCCTCTAGATCGATACTCATGGTATGACCTAAGGTTTACAGTGGATGAGTGAGTTCTAGGGACCTAAGGTGGTGGTTAGGAGGGTCCCAGGATGTGGTGTTTACACTTTCTCTGTAGTCCATTAAAAAAATTATTCATTATCTTGAAGAATGGTAAGAATTTTTCGGTGGCCTTGGAGACAAAATGATTGAGGGAAATAACCCTTTTGGTCAGGCTTCGTACTTCTTTGACAATTTTAGGGTATTACATATCAAGCAGAGCTTGGATCTATTCTATTTTGGCATTAATGTCAAGTATGGTTATCATAAAATCTAAGAATGTTCCCCCTGCTAGCCCAAAGGCACACTTCTTTGGGTTGAGGCTCATTTCATTTCTCCAAAGGATGGAAAAGATATCCCAGAAGTTCTGTACGTGATATTGATACTCAAGACTCTTAACTAGCATATCATCAACATAGACCTCCATGGATTTACTGATCAAGTACTTGAATATAGAGTTCATCACCCTCTGATATCTGGCATCTGCATTCTCTAGTATAAAAGTGATAACTTTACAGCAATTGGTGTAACACCGCCTGCCCGGGGAGAGCGAAAGGAGCGCCACTCATCGATAAAATTAAACTAATCCACAATCACAAGGTATAGAGCATCTAAATCCCACAACAACAAGAGAGGAAATAAGTAATCTCAAATCTCTTCAAATAAATACAACAAATCTCTCGAATTAAATACAACATCTAACTCAAAATAAAATAAATCTCAATGCTCTATACATCAAAATAAATAAATACAAGTCTTATCAAATGTATTAAAAATTCTTCCCAAAATATCCAAGATAAAATCAATCTCCAATAATCCATAGCGCCCAAATCCACGCTAACCTGCCACTAAAAGAAAATATGGGGAAGTACACAATACGACAGGAAAGATGCTCAACAAATATATGTTAGCGATAAATAATGCGTAACAACACGACTACGAATATTCAAATCAAATGTAAATCTCAATAGCATTTTATCAATATAATTTCTCAACAACACATTAACCAGGTCACCAGTCCTCACCCCATCCGCATATGCTTTATCAAGAGATAGCCCGGGAAGCAGGAATTTTGGCGGGTGCCCAACCTCTGTGCCATATTAAAATCTCATGACAACGTGCTCAATTACAACATGAATAATTCCACGAATCGAAATAATTTCAACAATTATTTTTCTAGATTTCCAAGAATTTATCAATTCAAACATGAGTTCAATTAACAAGAATTCAACGGAATAGCACTCGGGAGATTAAGGAGCATATCGTGTAAAACCCCATACCTCAAATCATGATGAGAAACCAACGATCACATCCTCAAGATCAACACAAAAGATCTACAGAAGCTCCTCCAAGAACCTCCAACAAAAATAGCCCCAAGAACACCTCTAATCTAAGGTTGGAACTCACAAATCTCAAGGGCCAAAGTATAATTAAAAAGGAGAGGAATATAAAATGTATTTGCTGCAAAAAGTTGGTTAAAAAGGGTTGCCCATGACTCCTTTTATAATGCAAAGAAATGAAGAGTTGGAAGCCAAAATACTCCTTTAACTAAGGCAAAGAAATGAAGAGTTAAAAGCCAAAAGACTCCTTTAAATAAGGCCAAGAAATGAAGAGTTGGAAGCCAAAACATCTCTTGAAAATTACTTATTGTTCACGAAATCTGGGGAGGTCGATTGATCGACTCCCAGGATCGATCGATCGATCCTTCAGGAATTTTGACAGTTCGCCGACTAAGAATTCCAAGAGTTAAAAACATTTAAAAATAATTTTAAAATCCTTTTTAACTCCAATTTTGAAACCGTTTGAAATTATCGTCTTAAAAAATAATAACCAACATATTTGAGCAATAAAAATAATTTTATCAAAAACTTTATTTTTCCTCTTTATTTTGAAAATACCCCAAAAATTACGCGGGTTATTACACTTCCCCACTAACAATGGAATTTCGCCCTCGAAATTCGCCGAATGCCTAACTCTCAAAATCAGGCCAACAATCTCCAAAATAATCTCGTCTCCAAAAATAAATTCCTCACATCTAATCTCTAAACCTATCACGAATATCACCTAAAATTTTCTATCTCCAAAAATTGTTATCCATGCAATGAACCCAAAACCCAAGACCCGAGGGTTGCCGTATACCTAAGCTCTGATACCATTTGTAACACCCCGCCCGCCCTGGGAGAGCAAATGGAGCGCCACTCATCGATAAAATTAAACTAATCCACAATCACAAGGTATAGAGCATCTAAATCCCACAACAACAAGAGAGGAAACCACTAATCTCAAATCTTTTCAAATAAATACAACAAATCTCTCGAATTAAATACAACATCTAACTCGAAATAAAATAAATCTCAATGCTCTATACATCAAAATAAATAAATACAAGTCTTCTCAAATGTATTAAAAATTCTTCCCAAAATATCCAAGATAAAATCATTCTCCAATAATCCATAGCGCCCAAATCCACGCTAACCTGCAACTAAAAGAAAATATGGGGAAGTACACAATACGACAGGAAAGATGCTCAACAAATATATGTTAGTGATGAATAAAGCGTAACAACGCGACTACGAATATTCAAATCAAATGCAAATCTTAATAGCATTTTATCAATATAATTTTTCAACAACATTCCATCTGCATATGCTTTATCAAGACATAGCCCGGAAGCAGGAATTTTGGCGGGAACCCAACCTCCGTGCCATATTAAAATCTCATGACAACGTGCTCAATTACAACATGAATAATTCTACATGAATCGAAATAATTTCAACAATTATTTTTCTAGATTTCCAAGAATTTATCAATTCAAACATGAGTTCAATTAACAAGAATTCAACGGAATAGCACTCGTAAGATTAAGGAGCATATTGTGTAAAACTCCATTCCTTAAACCATTATGAGAAACCAACGATCACATCCTCAAGATCAACACAAAAGATCTACAGAAGCTCCTCCAAGAACCTCCAACAAAAATAGCCCCAAGAACACCTCTAATCTAAGGTTGGAACTCACAAATCTCAAGGGCCAAAGTATAATTAAAAAGGAGAGGAATATAAAATATATTTGCTGTCAAAAGTAGGTTAAAAAGGGTTGCCCATGACTCCTTTTATAATGCAAAGAAATGAAGAGTTGGAAGCCAAAAGACTCCTTTAACTAAGGCAAAGAAATGAAGATTTGGAAGCCAAAAGACTCCTTTAAATAAGGCCAAGAAATGAAGAGTTGGAAGCCAAAACAACTCTTGAAAATTACTTGTTGTTCACGAAATCTGGGGAGGTCGATCGACCGACTCCCAGGATAGATCGATCGATCCTTCAGGAATTTTGACAGTTCGCCGACTAAGAATTCCAAGAGTTAAAAACATTTTAAAATAATTTTAAAATTCGTTTTAACTCCGATTTCAAAACCGTTTGAAATTCTCGCCTTAAAAAATAATAACCAACATATTTGAGCAATAAAAATAATTTTATCAAAAACTTTTTTTTTCCTCTTTATTTTGAAAATACCCAAAAAATTATGCGGGTTATTACAATAGGTACCTTTGTAAGTGATGAATAAGGTTTTTTTTCATCTGTTGATGCCATTCTGATCTATTTTTAATTAGAATGGGAATCCATAAAAAATAGGATCTCGTGACCAGCAATGGAATCTACCAAAGTATCATTGTGAGTCAATAGATAATAATCCTTAGTATAGACTTTATTAAGGTCACGAAGTCTACACATATCCAACACTTATTTTTGGGCATGAGAACTAGAACCACATTGGAGAGCCAATCTAAGTATTGAACCATCCGAATTAAGTTCACTTACAAAATCATAATGACCTCTTCAATTGCAATTGCATTTCTTTCGAGACTAAATAAACTCTTCTTCTGACTTGCTATTATGTGGTTTGGGTCCATATTGAGGTGGCAGAACATGACCTCAATATTTACATCGATCATATCTGAGTGACCCTACATGAGTACATCTTTATTTCTTTCAAGAACTGGGTCAAATCCTCTATAAGGGAGAAGTTAAGACCAACCCCAATTTAGATGAACTTGGTTAGATCAGCTTAATCAATGAAAATAGTGTGAAAGCCTAAACAAATTCACCTTTTTCCTTTTGTTCTTCATCTCATTGATCTAGAGTATGCACATTCATTAACTATATGCATAAAATTTCTTAAGGGAGCTCAAGCAGTTCAGTTAGAGGAGTCAAAGCCTCTTCGAGGACCTCATAACTTCTTTAGGAACTCTCTGGAACTTTGAGTAATCTCTGAGTTATCTCCACTGGTTTCTTTGTATATTTTACGGAAGTGTTGTAACACTCCCTAGCTTTATTTTGGTCTCCATACACTTTTCCCACACCCATGGGGGTTAGGAACCTCATCACCATCCTCTGAGTAGACACAATAACATCTAAATCATTGAGAGAAGGTCTGCCCTAGATCACATTATAAGGAAAGGTCAAGTACAATACTAGGAACTTATTCCAGATGGTGGAGAAGCATTCCTTAGAGCTATTATAAGGGGAAGAGTGATGCATCCTACAGAATAGGTTCTTTCTCTGTTGAAACCAATCAATGGGGCCATGATGAGTAAAATGTTCTTTATTGTGAGGCTTATGGCCTTGAAAGCATACAGGAACAATATGTCACTAAAACTCCCAGTATTGACTAATACTCTCCTCGTAGTAGTGTTTCCCATGATTATAGTGATGACCAGAGGATCCTCATGTAGCAGGGGAGTCCTCCTAAGTTCTGTGTCTAGAAAGACCATCATAGGATCCTCCCTTGGTGATTTTTTATGGCAATACACATTATTGACTTGCACTCCATCTTATTGCAAAATTCTGAGGTCATATTTTCTTACTATGGAGGAAGTTGTGCCACCAACAAATCCTCGTGAGTTGTTGTTTACATCAATTAGAGGGACATTATATTAGTTTTTATTGTTGTTTTGAGCTTTGGCAAAACATCCTTAGCCATAAATTCTTTGAGATGCCCTATCTTGATCATTCATTTGATGGACTCCTTGAGTTAGAAGAAATTACTTATGTTGTGACTATGGTCTCTATGGAACCAGAAGTACTTGGAATTACCCCTCATATACTCTGAGACACTCATGGGCTTGGGTGGATATAAGATCTCTTGTGTTTCCACAGCATTGAAGACATCTGTTATGGTGGTAGTGAGTGGAGTTATGTGTATGGCTTCTATAAATCCATTCGCTTTTCCTCTATTCTTTATCTTCTTGGTCTCAGTGGAGTCATGGTACTCGTTAAAGTATAAGAATACATATTTCCTCTTCCCCTGTTGAGGGGAGGCTACTATTCACCTAGTTGTGACTTCATCTCCTGCATTCATATACTTTTAATCTCTTTCTATCAACTTCATCATGGACCAACGGAGCCTTTTGCTAAAGGAACTTATCAAATCTTCTTATGTAAGGCCTGAAGCGAAGGCTATCACACAACTGTTATCATTCAAGTCATCCACTTGTAAGGCTTCTTAGTTGAATCTCTTAGCATACTCTCTGAGGTTTACACCATATTTTTACCTAAACTGAAGGAGAGAAGTAATTGGCTTTCTTATTCTTTAAGCCCATATGAATTGGGTGAAAAAGTATTTTGCCAAGTCCATGAAGCCCTTAATGGTCCTTGGGCAAACCAATGCATTGTCATCCCCCTCAACCTAGTAGGCAAAGCTCTATAAAGAACCTCATTTGGGGTATCTTGGAGAAGCATAAGGGGCCTATAAGTTTCCACGCGATCGACGGGGTCTTTATACTGTAACAACCAGCGTAATTTTTGGGGTCTTTTCAAAATATAGAGGAAAAATAAATTTTGAGATTTAATTATTTTTCTTGCTCAAACATGTTGGATTTTATTTTTAAAGATGAGATTTTCAAACGGTTTTGAAATCGGAGTTAAAATGGACTTTATATGAAAAAATTTAAATATTTATCCCTTTCAATTTTTGCTGGGCGAACTATCAAAATCCCTGAGGGATCGATCGATCGATCCTGGGAGTCGATCGATCGACTCCCCCAGATTTCGTGCGCAGCAGGTTTTGCATAGAGTTGTTGTTTTATTCAAACTCTTATCTTTTGTCCCTTATTTACGGAGGTCGTGGGTGACCTTTTGAGTTGACATCTGTTGCAACAAAATTATGCAGTAAACATATTTTCTTTTCCTCTTCTTTTTATATACACTTAGCCCCTTTAATTTATGCATTCAACCCAGTTTTTGGAGGTGTTCTTAGGGTTGTTTTGATGGTGATTCTTGGGAGATGATTTTGATTGATTAATCTGAATTTTCTGGGAAGAATTATGTTGGTTCCTTTTGATGGTTTAAGGTATGGGTTTTTACACAATATGCTCCTAAATTCTCTCGAGAGTATCCATTTGGTTTCTGTGTCGATTGCACTCATATTGAATTATGATATTCTATCAAATCTGGAAATTGTTGGAATCTAATTTGATTCATTGTGACATATATTATATTGTGATTTAAGCATAGTGTCATGAGATTTTAATATGGCACAGAGAATGGGCACCCGCCTATAGTCCAAAATTTGGATATACTAAAGAATACATAGGCGCGGTGAGGTGAGGCCTGGTGACTCATTGACGTGTTGTTGAAAAATTAATATTGAGATAATGCTTAAATATTGCATTTGACTTGTTTATGCGATTCTTATTGTTGCGATTTATTCATCGTGCTAATTATTTTTTAGCATCTATTCCTGTCATATTGTGTACTTCCCCGTATTTTCTTTTAGTTGGCAGGTTAACATGGATTGGGACGCTATGGACCTATTGGAATGATTTTAACGTGGATTATTTTAGGAATAATATTCGAGAATACATGAGAAGAATTGTATTTACTTTTTATGTATAAAGCATTGGAGATTTATTTTAATTTCGAGTTGGTTAGAGTTGTATTATTTTGAGATATTTTGTTGTATTTAATTTGAAAAAGTGAGATTAGTGGATTCTCTTTTATATTGTGGGATTTATTTAGATGCTCTATACCTTGTTGATTGTAGATTTGATTAGTTTTATCGCAGTAGCACTCCGCTCGCTCTCCCCAGGCGTGCAGGGTGTTACAAATGGTATCAGAGCCAGGTTATACGACAATCCTCAGGTTTTGGTTTTGGGTCTAGCATGCGGGTTAGACATATTTTTTGGAGATAGAAATTTTTGGTTATAAGTCGTGTTAGGCATAGAGGTTGGATGTGAGGTATTTAAAGTTTTTTTTTGGAGACGAGATTATTTTGGATATTGTTGACCTGATTTTTTAGAGTTAGGCATTCAGTGAATTTCGAGGGAGAAATTCCATTGTTAGTGGGGAAGTGTAACAACCCGCGTAATTTTTGAGGTATTTTCAAAATATAGAGGAAAAATAAATTTTGAGATTTATTTATTTTTCTTGCTCAAATATGTTGGATTTTACTTTTAAAGATGAGATTTTCAAATGGTTTCGAAATCATAGTTAAAACGGATTTTATATGAAAATTTTTAAATATTTATCCCTTTTTAATTTTTGTTGGGCGAACTGTCAAAATCCCTGATCCTGGGAGTCGATCGATTGACTCCCCAAGATTTCGTGCACAGCAGGTTTTGCATATAGTTGTTATTTTATTCAAACTCTTATCTTCTATCCATTATTTAAGGAGGTCGTGGGTGACCCTCTGAGTTACATCTTTTGCAACAAAATTATGCAGTAAACATATTTTCTTTTCCTCTCCTTTTTATATACACTTAGCCCCTTTAATTTATGCATTCAACCCAAGTTTTTTGAGGTGTTCTTGGGGCTGTTTTGATGGTGATTCTTGGGAGATGATTTTGATGGATTAATCTCACTTTTCTGGGCAAACTTATGTTGGTTCATTTTGATAGTTTAAGGTATGGGATTTTACACAATATGCTCCTAAATTCTCTCGAGAGTATCCGTTTGGTTTCTGTGTCGATTGCACTCATATTGAATCGTGATATTCTTTGAAATCTGGAAATTGTTGGAATCTAATTTGATTCATTGTGATATATATTATATTGTGATTTGAGCATATTGTCATAAGATTTTAATATGGCACAGAGAATGGGCAACCGCTAATAGTCCAAAATTCGGATATACTTAAGAATGCATAGGCGCGGTGAGGTGAGGCCTGGTGACTCATTGATGTGTTGTTGAGAAATTAATATTGAGATAATGCTTAAATATTGCATTTGACTTGTTTATGTGATTCGTATTGTTGCATTCATCGTGCTAATGATTTTTGAGCATCTATTCCTATCATATTGTGTACTTCCTCGTATTTTCTTTTAGTTGGCAGGTTAACGTGGATTGGGACGCTATGGACTATTTTGGTTAATTGTTTTAGAGCTTCGATTCGAAGATTTATTTTTGATGTATAAAGTAGTGGTGAAATTTTAGTTGGAGAATTTTGAATTTGAGAGACTTTATTGTAATCTTTTTGTGGGAATAGAAATTGTGGATTTATTTCATTTAAACTGTGGACATTTAGATGCTTTGTACTTGTTGATTGATGGATTTAGTTTAGTTTTATTATAGTAGCACGCCGCGTGTCACTTTTCGGGTGCGCTGGGTGTTACATGTACCTATAAAAAGTTTTAATGCTAGGAATATTCCACTAAGGGGTAAGAGCATAGCATTGAATTCGTTAGAGAAAGGGGATAACATCTTTTGGAGTGCCAACTTTATAGTGTTTGGAGTTTTCATTTTATACAAGTTGAGTAAATTCCCCAACCTATCTTGCATCTTTTTTAATTTGTTATCCCAAGACTTTCCACCGTGGAACATCCATGGGATTAATCTTTAGGAAATGATAAACGATCCCTAATGGGGATACGAGTCACTGATATTTGTAAAACTTGGTCCACACATTCTTATTTTTTTTCCCTTTTGATTGTGTCTATGTAACTCCCCGTGATTTTGAGGATTTAGTATTTAATTATTTTTGGGAGATATTAAAATATTTAAATTAGATAAACTTAAATTTATGATTTGGAGAATTTATTTGAGTGGGAAGAATTATTTATATTTGGCAACTTTAAGCTTAATTGTTCGAAATTTTGTGTGTCGCATTTTGAGGTCAAAATTTGGAGAATGTTATAAAGTATTTCGGATGACAATTCTGAGTGCACGGTTGAGTCCGGATGGGTCGAGATAGTCAGAAAAGAGTATCTGGGGGTAGTAATCAAGTCTCGGAACATTTTGGGCATAGTTGGGCTCACACAGGGGATTTGGGCGATTATAATTAGGCCCATGTGGCTAAAAACATGATTTGGGATTATAAAACTAATTGAGGAAGTGTTGAACGGGAGTTAACAAAATTCTAAACCTAGGGTTTGAGAGAGGAATAGAGGAAACAGATCAAGAGAAAATTGGGGATCTTTTGGAGACAAATCGAGGGACAAATTGGGTGTTCTTTATCAACACTTTCTCTACACCAACGGATCAGACTCTACGAACAATTAAAGGCAAGTGGTTAACTGTTGTGATTCTAAATTGATGATAATCAATTCATATTATAGAGGGTGTAAACTGAAATCCGTTTTTGGGTGGGTTATGGCATGGAATTGGGTTTTTATGAAATTGAGCATGTTGTGTAATTTAATAGTTCAATTGAATTATAGAAGCATTTAGTGTTAATTGGAATTAGAACTCTAATAGAATACCAGTATTATAGACGAATTGATTGGGATTGTGGAATCAAATTTTTGAATGACAATTGGGATTATACCGTAAGAATTCATTTTCTTGAGTTGGTGATATTTGTAAAAACCAATGATGCTAAAGTGTTTGGATGACGATTATAGTTCATAATCGATGTAAAAAGATGATAAATATGATGTATTGAGATTGGGATTTGAGAAAATAAAGCTTGGATTTTCGTTAATGGCTGAACAGAAAATCGAAAAAGAAAGGGACTAGGTCGATCGATCGATCGACCCAGGGCATCGATCGATCGATGGTCCCAGATTTTTGGCGGGTTCGCCAGTTTTATACATAAGAAATTAATTTAAAATTTAATTCCCATATTTTATTTAGTGATAAATGCATGTGGATCTCATACTCCTAACATTAGCAGGAAAATTATATGATTAAGTTTAGGAGGACGATAATGATATGTCACAAATGGATGACTTGTGGGGAAATAAATTGTAGTAGTAATTCTGGGTCGAGGGAAAAATGTTCAGGTATTGTAGTTGGAATAATACTTCCTTATTAAATTAATTGAGGTATAATTAGTTAAGTAGGGGGCGAAATATAGACTCGGGTATTAACGATGGTACGGGCCAAGCGAGTGAGTCCGGGCATAATGGTTGAGCAACACCAAGTATTAAATTATTTCATATGTAAATTAATTCAATTAGAGTCGGACCTTAGACTCGGGAAAAAAACTATATTAATTAATGTGTTAATTAATTTAATAGAGTCGGATCGTAGAATCAAGAAGGTAATAAATTAATTAAAGAGAAAATTAATTAATTTGAGTTGGCCATAGACTTGGGAATATACAGGCTAGTGTTACGGGGTTTAGTACACGGTAAAGCTAGGATCTATATGATATATACGGTGTAGTGATAGTATATATGTGTGTACATTGTGTGTGCTATTAAATATCAGTGACTAGATATTTATTTAATTTATATACTTTAGTGCTATCAAGGGAGTTTACGCGAAGTGGGTGACTAGATATCAGTGACAAGATATTTATTTAATTAAATATCAGTGACTAGATATTTATTTAATTTATATACTTTAGTGCTATCAAGGGAGGTTGCGCGAAGCGGTGAATTCCCTAGCTTGAGGAGTAGGGCGAGTATATCCCCAGGTCATAGCATCCGGTATATGGGTGAGGGGCTTATCTCACTTTCAGGGAAGGAATATGATCACCTCCACTACATTTATATGTTGGACCAGGTTGGTGAGAGATTTCGACTTGGGTAACTAGGTTATGTGAGCACACCTAGTGAGATAGCACTTTAGCGAAAATTATTCGGCGAGGGTATACTCGGAGGGATGAATATACGTGTGAAATATGTGTGGATGTTGTAGTAAAGATACGTATATAATGGTATAAAATATTATATGCAGGTAATAATATAGTGTGTGATGTATTTACTTTATATAACTTGTGTCACGGTTATATGATATTAATTAAAAAGAATTTATTAGGTTAATTTGAGAGATAACTTATAACCCATGAATAACAATACTCGGTTTAAAGTAAAAAGGCAAGGGAGGATTATACTAGGACTAGTTGGATAGGTTAGTAAAATTAGGTGGGGTTAAGGTAACCGTTAGGTGTGCACATTAGTAGAGTGTTAAGTATGTCCTCAAGAGAGTGCGACACTAACTTAAATATGAAGTGCATTCATACATTTTTAATTACTGCAGTTAATTCACTTGCTAAATATTTTCAAAATGTTTTGGGTTCTAACCCTTGCTATAAAACTATTTTCAAAACCTTTTAGGTGTCCAGCCACAAGGACACCAGACTTGATATTCTATTCCAGGGACACGTAGCTGTGGCACATGTGGATGCTAGCAGGATCTTGGATTAGACGCATCGTTCATTCTTTCCTAGAGTAGGAATCATCCATCAGTTTCAATTTTACTTAGGGCCTGTCACCCAGACTTTATAGTACAGTTTTCAGATTCATTTATTCAGTTGTTGAATGATTGTTGTTGTACTATTTACTTTGGTTACCGATGGTTTATTCGGCAAGTAGTTTAATTATTTATTCAGTTGATTTAATTCAGTTATTGTGAATGGTTTATGTGTATTTTCGCATTTTATTGTCTTGTTTAACTAAAAAGTTAAAATTTGGCACCGGATTTTTGGAATACTATGTGGTTGGTAAGTTGCTATCAAAAAAAGGGTTTTCGACGGTGATGATAAGAATGAACCAACTGGGATTCCTGTTTTAATTTGATATAGGACTGATCACTCGGTATTTTATTAGGCGGGATGTCACAGTCTAGAGGTTTTACCCTGCCTTCTACGCTCAGATCCAGTTAATTCCTCTACCATAGGTGGTTAAGGGATTATCTAAGAACGTTGTTCAATTAGTCTTAGAGCTCCTTCGACGAGCCTCCACCTCCCTGATGGAATAAGCTAACTTTGCATTGGTAGTCATCCTAACAAGTGAAAAGTTTGTGTATGATTTTTTTTATTATGAGGAAAAGTAGTTCCCACGGGCAGTGCCAAACTCGTGGGTGTTAAAATCTTTTGAGACCTTAGACTAATAAGTTCTCTCCACAATACTTTAGATTGGTTAGTGGGGAGGTATGTCAAAATGAGAGACAAAGATATAAAGAGGTTTGGATCTCGGATGAAGATCCTACATCCACTGTAAAGAGTCTTGATATGTATATTAGGTCATAAATGAGAGTATTACAATTTGAGGACCTCTTGGGCTTTGGCTAAGATGGTCTGAGGTGTTTGCGATCTTTATCACTCATAAAGAACCACTAAGAAGAAACTTATGGTCTCCTCCAGAGTTTCCTTATCTTATTTTAGGACTCAATAGAGCATAAAATGTATAGGAGGTTATAAATGATCCTAGTCTTATGTATATTCAGCTAACAACGGGTTCACCAAGACTAAGATAACAAACGCTTAAGAGACAAAGGATCCCTAGACGCTTTGTTATTTTCTAGATGATTTTTCTTTATATTATTTTAATAATTGTTATTTTATATGTATTCGATGCCCCTTAACGCTTCACAAACCTTCCATATATAAGCATTCACTTGGAGAGAGAGTTAGTGAACTGCAATGGCATTGCAGGGGTCGCCTTGAGGTTTGACGACTATGGTAACATGATGAAGTGTTTGTAAAAGGCATGTAGGTGGTGTAAGGTAATTAATTGGTGCATTTCATGTGGATGGTAACATTCAATTCTAGTGGGTGTGAGTGGTGTTGTTATGTGAATAATGTTTGTACCTTTTACCTACCCGCCAAAGAACTTACAAGGGCTTTGCCAGATGTTTGAGGGGTCTTATTATGACTATGGTTACTCTAAAATGGTCTGAGGTGGTTCTAGTAACACAATAGGGGAATTAAACCTTGAAAGAGGGGTTATAAACACAATGGAGGTTAGTTCTTGCTGCCAAAAGGTCCATTGGACTAGTCTGAGACTTAGAAATGTTTGTCGCGAGGTTGTTGATCTTAGTTTTCAAGGTTTGGTACTAGACTGGCCGCTTTGTATCATTAAGGACAATGTGGTAGTCCCTGACCCTAGTGTAGACCCCTTTATATCATAGACTAATTCTTAGGAGGTTGGTAATTATCTGGAAGAGGTCTCTGGTAGACCTTGGGACCTCTTCCCTTTCAAGGAGAACGTAGGACGTTATTAGCTCCTAGAATTCTTAATTACTTGAATGTGGTATCATCAAAAACTATCACAAATGACTAAACCAACCAAAGGCACAAAAGATGTAAGGACATAATTTTATAAATGTCCATCTTATTTTTGGTATACTGATACACCGTTAAGAATGTTCATGCTCATATTGGCCTTAAAGACGGATTCTAATTTTTGGTGATTTTTCCAGGTCAATCCGGACCGGGTATTCCAGGCGATCCGTGCCACCTAAGGTAAAAGGCTCTGGATAAGTTTTGGCAGCGATCCGGACTTTTTTATGGAAAATGATCCGGACCGCATTTCCGAGGATCACTCTGTCTCAAATTAGGCATTGATCTGGACCAGGTACCCAGAGCAATCCGAACCGCCTCACTAGATAAGCTCGAATCTGATAGAAATATTTAAGAGGATCGAAAATTCTTTATAAGGGTTATTTCGGAGCTATTTATTTCAAGTCTTTGGGAAAACGTTTTGGAGATTCCAAACACAAAAAGACTTCAAAGTTCGATGTTCCAAGCATCCTTTTGATTCACAAATCATTCCTTTATCATTTTTGTGAATCCCTAAACCCTCAATGGATCGTTTTACTCATCTGGAGTAACTTTGTGGAAAAGACCTCTCTTTTCCACTGCTAACCATATGGAGTTCTTGCGGGAGATTTCAGCAGACGACATCGGAACTGACACCTGAGGGTATTTCGTATGTCACTCTTATTTTCATTGTAAACCGTTCTTTACGAATTATAGTGAAAATAAGAGGGTTTTCCCCTTTGGGAGATTTTTCCTCATTTATGTGTTTGTTTATGATTGAATGTTTTGGCATGATTATATTATCTCCAATCACACCTAGATACATGTTTTAGGATTTAATTGAAAAACTAAGTTTAATTAAATAATTTCTTTATTTGAACATAAGCACACTCTCAAATTGGTATCAGAGCCTCTTACATAACTTTATCGTGTAATTTTCCGCAAAAAAATTCTGAACATCAATTTCTTTAAAAATTGATTTCTTGAAAAGGCGTTTGTTCAAATGGAAAAATCGTTTAGTAAAATTCCAATTTTTGAGGGGTCTAATTATGCGTACTGGAAATCCCGTATGAAATCTTATCTTAAAGCCATTAATGAACGTGTGTGGTTTCTTGTTGAAAATGGGTGGTCACCTCCCACGGTCATAATTGATAATGTGACAAATTTAAAACATGTAACCCAGTAGACTGAGGATGAACAAAAATGGTCCACATTTAATTCTAAGGGTCTGAGTGCCATTTCTGGATCCGTCACTCCTGACGAGTTCTGTCGCATAATAACGTGCGCCACATCTAAAGCGGCATGGGATGTTCTCCAACTTACCCAGGAAGGCACTAATATTGGTAAAGAATCAAAGTTACAAAATCTTACTACTCAATTTGAAATAATCACCATGCTTGAATCTGAATGCTTTGATGATTACTCTGCTCGTTTGTCTGATATTATTAACAACAGTTTTAACCTTGGTGAGTATATTCCTGATTTTAGGGTGATTAAAAAGATTTTGAGAACTTTGCCTAAGAGGTTCATCCCCAAAGTCATTGTGATAAACTCTTTGAATACTTTAAGAAATATGAAATTAGAAGAGTTGGTAGGAGACCTCCAGACATATGAAATTGACATGTTCCCTCACACGATAAAATCTAAAAATAAAGGCATAGCACTTCAAGCCCAAGATAGGAAGATTGAGGGGTCGGTAAGAAAGAGAGTAGAGTCATCTAAAAAAAGGGAGAAAGAAACGTCAGATTCCAAGTGTGACCTTGATTTAGATGATTTGGCCTTGTTTGCAAAAAATTTCAAGAAAATTCTCAATCTCAAGAAAAATAGAAATTTCAAAGAAAAAAAGAATTTTGCGAAAAACAAGTTTGAAAAGAAAATTGAAAAATATAATAAATATCCTCCTAAGAAAGACAGTGAGATACGTTATGAGTGTGACGGTAAGGGTCATAGAGATTTTGAGTGTGCTATTAGGCTGAACAGACTTGCTAAAGAAAAAGGCAAAGTTGTCCTTAACGCTACCCTTAGTGATGACAGTGATGTCGAGTCATCGCATGAATGTAACTTCACCGCATTCATGGCTAGTCATGTGAGTACCTCTAGTGCTCCTCACGACGATGAGGATGGTACTTCACAGGGACACCTCGACAGTGAGAACGAAGTGAGTGAGAGGGAGGGTGCCACAACTGAGAGCGAGAGTGATCTTTGACGTGCCTAAGCAGAGTTATATATCGAGTCATTTAAAACCAAAAAGCATAACAGAGCGTTAGTTCTTAGGATCACCGCTTTAGAGGAAGATTTAGGAGAAGCGAGAGAAAGAGATTCCTCCACCTGTACTGCCTTGAGAGAGAGAGAGAGAGAGAGAGAGAGAGAGAGAGAGAGAGAGAGAGAGAGTCTACCTGCGTTAAGAGAGAGACAAGTTGTGTTGCCAAAGAGAGTCAGCTTAGAGAGAGAAAGACTATTTGGAGAGAGAGAGAGATTTGTTTAGAGAAAGATAAAGGGGATTTGACTAAGCAAGTGGCTAGTCTTACGAGTGAGCTCCATTCCTCCCTGGAGGCTCGAAAGAACCTTAAAGCCTTATAGCCTAGCTTACTCATGATCTTGAGAAAGCACGGGAAGTCAAGGTTCAAATTGAGGACAGATATGGAAAGATGGGAAAGATGCTCCTTGGTCCTGCTTTAGGTTTTGGCGAAAGGCAGGGAATAGGTTTCACTGGTGCCTCCACGTCCCAAATCACACCTGCACCAGTTCTTAAGTTTACAACAACTCTATATGGCCTTCGTCGAAAACCACGAATAAAAGTTCGACCAAGAAAAGTAAACCAAAGTCGACCTAAGACTGTGTACTTTTGTACCTACTGCAAAAGAAAGGGACACCTCAAGGAGTTTTGATATAGTTTGGGTCGGACACGACATATTACTGCTTCGCCACCTGCCACTACTGATTTGTCGAGTGTTAGAGAGGAAGTTGAGTTCCTAGTCACCACATCTCAGAGTTTAATGGAAGAATTCTAACGGATTTCCCTTCCCTCAGCGGATACTTCCATAAACCCGACTAGAACCAACATTAATAAGGGCAAACAAAAGTTTACCTCATCTTGGGTGCCTAAGCACGACGTAAAAGCCCTTATTGCACATGTTGCTCTTAAAGCACAAAATACCTCACAGTGGTATTTCGATAATGGGTGCTCCAGACATATGACCGGTGATGTCTCATTTTTTACCTACCTAAAGGATCATAAGGAAGGTAAATTAACCTTTGGATACGGGAGAAAGTCTAGCATTGTAGGACGAGGTAAAGTAGAGTTACCAGGATTTTCTAATCTAGAGAATTTTTTGTACGTCAAAGGTTTGAAAGTAAACCTTCTCGGCATTAGCCAGCTGTGCGATGCTGACTTTGCAATAAAGTTAGATCGGGACGCGTGTAATGTCTATAATCAAGCCGGTAAACTTTTATTATAAGGGGTGAGGACAGAGGATAATTTTATATAACTGTGCCCAAGTCCTCAATTGTCTGCAACAGCACCACGATCACTCCTATGGATTTGTGGCACCAGCGTCTAGGTCACGTGAACTTTAGAGATTTGACGAGATTAGCTAAAAGGGACCTAGTACGTGGCTTGCCAACCCTTGGAAAGACAACTTCCCCGGTTTTTGGACCCTTTCAGATGGGAAAGCAAGTCCGTAGCACCCACCAGAAGTTGAATGCCATTACCTTTTCACGAGTACTTGAGTTAATACATATGAATCTCATGGGTCCTACTCGTACAGAGAGTTTGGGTGGTAAGAGGTACATCCTAGTGATGGTAGATGATTTCTCCAGATATTCTATCGTGGGATTTCTGGGAGAGAAATCAGATGCTGTTGAGTTTCTGACGACCAAGTGTCGTATCATATAAAACCAACACGGTGTCACTATCAATAGAATACATAGTGATAATGGCACTAAATTTATGGAGCAAAAAGTAGATCTTTACTGTGATAGCCTAGGAATCAAACATGAGTTTTCTACTATGAAGACTCCTCAGCAAAATGGGATTTTTGAGAGAAAGAACAAGACGATTCTGTAAATGGCTAGATCTATGCATCTAGATCGTAAAGTTGCTAAGAGATTTTGGGCAGAGGCAGTGTCTAATGCATGCCATATGGTGAATAGGGTTTACCTTCGTCCACACTCACTTAAGATGCCCTATGAATTGTGGAGTGGAATGAATCCCAATCTTGAAAATCTCCGTATTTTTGGTAGTAAATTCTACATCATATGGGATAGAGAGAAATTAGGAATGTTTGACTCCCTAAGCGATGAGGGAATATTGTTAGGATATTCATCAAATAGTAGAGCGTACCGGGTTTTTAACCTAAAAAGCTCTAAGGTGATGGATTCGATAAATGTCACTGTGCAAGATGACGAACCATCAACATATGTTGACTTCACCCATTTGAGTGAGGATGACACACTCCCTATTGATGATCTCACTGTGTCTCCCATACCCAGGGTGGACCCTACTCCTGTTCTAGGGGACACACCTTCTTGGGTTCGCAAGAGTCATGACCCTACGTCTATTCTAGGAGATCCCACCCTAGGGGTCAAGACTCATCCTCAGCTAGAGAATGTTGTTAGCTATGTCTGGTACACATCTAAAGTCAAGCCCAAGAACTATAAAGAAGCACTCACGGATGAACACTGGATCTATGCGATGCAAAGAATGATGTCTAGGAATTAGTTCCCCGATATAGTGAGACTAATGTAATAGGTACCTAATGGGTCTTCAAGAATAAGATGTATGAGACAGGTACTATCATCAGAAATAAGGCTAGGTTGGTCGCTCAGGGCGACACACAGATAGAGGGTGTAGACTTTGATGAGACATTTGCACCTTTTACGAGGCTTGAGTTCGTTCATTTACTCTTGCCATTGCATGTCATCTGTGCTTCAAGCTATATCAGATGGATGTCAAGAGTGCCTTTCTGAATGGCATTCTATAGGAGGAGGTTTACGTGGAACAACCAAAAGGGTTTAAAGACCCTAATCACCCTAAACACATCTACTATCTAAGATTTGAAGCAAGCACCCCGTGCTTGGTACGAGAGGCTTACTTCCTATCTCTTAGACATTGGCTTCAATAGAGGGGGAGTTGAAATAACATTATTCATCAGGAGAGATGACAGTGCTATTTTAGTTGCCCAAGTCTATGTGGACGGCATAATCTTTGGGTCCACGTGCTCCCATCATGCTCACCACTTTGAGGAGGAGATGAAAAGTGAGTTTGAGATGAGCATGGTAGGTGAACTTACTTTCTTCCTTAGTCTCCAAGTTCGTCAGCTCGAGGATGGGATGTTCATTTCCCAATCCAAGTATGCTAGAGACCTAGTGAAGAAATTTGGTTTAGACTCCGCTAAGAACGCCCGTACACCTATGAGCACATCTACAAAGATTAATAAGGACACTCCAGGCAAGGACGTTGAGCAAACCTTATATCGGAGTATGATAGGCAGTCTTCTCTACCTGACTGCTAGTCGTCCTGACATCGCCTTTAGTGTTGGAGTCTGTGCGTGATATCAGGCGTCCCCGAAAGAGTCACACTTACTCGCTCTTAAATGTATTATCATATACGTAAGTGGGACTCTCTCCCATGGAAATTGGTATTCCTTTGATACCATTGACTGTTTGTTCGCATATTAGAATGCCGAATGGGCTGGGGATGCAGATGGATGTAGAAGCAGTTCTGGTGGGTGTTTCTTTTTTGGTTCTGCTCTTGTCTCTTAGTGTGCAAGAAGCAAAATTCCAGCTCTTTGTCCACAACGAAGGCTGAGTACATAGCCGCCGAAAGTTACTACACGCAACTTCTGTGAATGAAGCAAATGCTGGAGGATTATGGGATATCACAGGACACCAAGACCATCTCATGTGATAATATGAGCGCGATACACATATCCCGCAATCCAGTCCAGCATTCGTGCACAAAACACATTAGGATACGCGAGCACTTTATCCGTGAGTTAGTTGAGGAGAAGGTCATTTCCCTGAGTTAAGTGTCTACCGACCTCCAGTTAGCCGATATTCTGACAAAGCCTTTAGATGCCCTTAGATACGAGAGTCTTAGGAAGTTTCTAGGTATTTTCACCATTGACTGAGGGGGTTTGTTTTTGTTTAGTATAGGATGCACTGTCATGTTCATATCTTATGTTTCCTATTGCTAGTCTATATCATTTGTATTATTTTTTTTTTGCTTTCTTTTTCATATTTTTTTTAAAAAAACAAAAAGATTTTTTGTTTCTTTTGGAAAAATTGAAAAAGACAAAAAGATTTTCTTTTTATAATCTTTTGAAAAACACAAAAAGATTTTTGTATTTTGTTTACACCTTTTATGGATGAGCATTTAAGATAGTCGAGTCACAACTTAATGTTCATACTCCACGTGACTGTTTGATAGTGATTTGAGATGCTACATCATTTCATCCATGTGTGTTACATTGTTTGGAGTCTATGAGATGTGATCAGTGATATCTTTATACATGTTTAGATCATTATCTCCTTTATTGCACACATGCACGATTTTATTTGATCATTGTACTTGTCTATAACATGTTGTCTTGAGTGTTTCTATGTCAATTATGTCTATACAACGAACCATATGCGATAAAATTTAACAAGATTGGAATGCATGTAAAAATCGTTTGGTGAGATTGTGTGATATTTGAAAACGGGGAAGGGTTGCGAAAGGTACTCATTTGGCCTTTGCGCATACTAATCCACCATTAAATCAGACCTAAAAAATTGAGTCATTTTAATTATCCGAGGTCCAAGGAGGTTAAAAGAGCCCAAAAAAAATTTTAAAGACAATAAAAAGAAATTCATGCCAAAATGGGCCATTAGGTTTCAACGTCAATTCTCCAATGTTTGAGAATTTAGATCACCTCTAAAAGAAAATATAATTATGAGGGAGTTTGGTTGGATAATTTAAATGGGTTTGCACTTCCTTGAAAGTCCTGAAAAAGCATTAAATAGTTTTGGACGTTATTGGTGTGGAAATCACTTTGAGCTTTGATTTGCTGATTTGATTTAGTCAATTTCTTATAATTCCATTTTTTTACACCTAAGGAAGATGTTGAGTTCATTTTTTAGGAGTATTCGATATTCATCATGCACATATGTTATGTTTGTATGCATTTATTTTCCTATCGAATTTTATCACACCCCTACATTCCCACTATCACTGACTTGGTTGTTTTTGTGTTCTTTCATGGTGTGATTCTTTGTTGTATATTTTTTGTGAAAAAAATTGAAAAATTCAAAAAGAGAAAGTTTATTACCTTATGACATTATCCATTTTTTATTTTGTGATTCTCATATCTGTCTATTTGGGGACGTCATAAAATGGGGGAGAGAGAATTATGGGGAGTTTTTAGTATGGGGAGATTTGATGCCTTAATGATTTATTCTTATATCATTTCAAACTCGATACGTCACAAAGGTATTTGCTTTGTCTCATGTGTGTAGGTATGAAGATTGAAAATTCTATATTGCACACCCTGATGAGAAAATATTTGAAGATTATGGAGTTTGTTTGAAGACATGTCTCTTAGTATGTCCAGTTTGAGGGTTTTCGGGGGATATTAAATTATATGTCATTTGTATTTAGTGAGATAGCATAATTCAGATGTTTTTATATATGTATCGGCATAGACATAGGGGGAGATTTGTAAGGACATAATTTTATAAATGTCCATCTTATTTTTGGTATGTCATATACCGATACACCGTCAAGAATGTTCATGCTCATATTGGCCTTAAAGACGGATCGGAATTACAAGAAGACAACTTCTAGTTTCTGGTGATTTTTCCAAGACGATCCGGACCGCCTAAGGTAAAAGGTTCTGGACAAGTTTTGGCAGCGATCCGGACCTCTTTATGGAAAATGATCCTGATCGCATTTCCAGGGATCACTCTATCTCAAATTGGGCACCGATCTAGACCGGGTACCCAGGGCGATCCGGACCGCCTCACCAGATAAGCTCAAATTTGATAGAAAGATTTTAGAGGCTCGAAAATTCTTTATAAGGGCTATTTCGGAGCTGTTTATTTCAAGTCTTTGGGAAAACATTTTGGAGTGTCCAAACACAACAAGACTTCAAAGTTTGATTTTCCAAACATCCTTTTGATTCACAAATCATTAATTTATCATTTGTGTGAATCCCTAAACCCTCAATGGATCGTTCTACTCATTTGGAGTAACTTTGTGTAAAAGCTGTCTCTTTTCCATTGCTGACCATCTAGAGTTCTTGCGGGAGATTCCAGCCGACGACATTGGAACCGACACCTGAGGGTATTTCGTATGTCACTCTTGTTTTCATTGTAATCCGTGTAAACCGTTCTTTACAAATTATAGTGAAAATAAAAGGTTTTGCCCCTTTGGGGGATTTTTCCTCATTTATGTGTTTGTTTGTGATTGAATGTTCTGGCATGATTATATTATCTCCAATCACACCTAGATGCATGTTTTAGGATTTAATTGAAAAGCTAAGTTTAATTAAATAATTTCTTTGTTTGAACATAAGCGCACTCTCAAAAGATAAATAACATTAACACAAAATTGAATGAGGCATTATGCTCTTTATCTTTCCAATAACTGATTGAACGCTATTTTCCTACACACACTACAAACTCATCAAAATAACAATATGTAAATAAAACATATGTTAAAAGTTAGTACAAAAACAAACGATATGGGAATATATTGCAGGAACGTATATTTCATCCTAACTAGAATGTGATCATAAATACTCTCTCTAAATAAGTATCGCCCTCACATAAGTAAAGAACAAAATGAAACAATGAGATCAAAGAAAATGATGTTAACATAAATTAGAGCACAAGAAATATAAATTGAGCATAATAGAGCTTATTGTTGAAATAGCAAATAAGATCAACAAAATCCTTCACAACCCACTCTAAGCATGAGGTTTTACAAAGAGATATCGATAAAGAAATTCAAATAGATATAAACTCCTAATTTTTTGTTGGATAAGTAAAATTATAAGCATAAATGCCATACTAACCCAAAGTTTGAGTGTGTGATAAATCATAATAATTGAAAAAATATTAAAAATTAAAGGCTAATAACATGAAAAGTTTTATCAACCAAGAACATTATATCATATCCCATTTGTGCCAAAAAAAAGTATGAACACCATTCAGATGAAGGTCGAAATGCAAGTTCAAATAATATAATGAAGCATAAAATAAAGGACTCAAATCTTTGACTTAGTTAAATATCCAACACCCTTTTAGAAAAAAAAATTCTACTACCACTTTTTCCCCTCAAATAAGCAATTTTTGGTTAAAACCTTTCGTCTTATATTCTTGTTGTTACCCAATTTAGGATATATAAAAATATTTGAGACATTGCTTTTATTCAAATATTTTACACCTGGAAACTTTCACTCGAAAACAAATATGGGATGCTATTTCCAATTATCAAAGGTACCATCACACATTCCAATGTTTTATCCCTAACCACTTATTCACTCAAGATACTCTTCATAACATAAACTTTTTCAACTTTATCCAAACATGAGATGAATATTCCTCACATATTTTGAGGAGTTTAGACACACTTTCACAACTCAGTTGGAGCATTTAACACTTCATTGGAAACCATAAATCTTTGCCATTTCCTATATAGTGGCATTTATATAATGCGTAGTGTGGTGTAAGGTGAAAAAATATATGATCATGTGTTCCATAATACAATGTCTATAAAAGTTAGTAAGACATTATAAAACAGATACCATATCATGAAGCACGCATTACATTCCCAATGAAATGGAAAAGTTATCAAAATAGCGATTTGGTATACAAGATATGTAAATGAGTATATCATCTTAAGGGCATAAAATGATTGTATTAGAATATTTTCATGGAAATAAATACAACTAAAATCAAAGAAAAAACATGTCATGGTATATAAGGCTAATATGAAGATAAATCTCAAAATCCTATGTGTGTTACTAACCAATGAATCAACAATACAAATACTTAATGAAGATCTAAAATATTCAAAGTTAGTCGGATTAAGTGGTTTAGTTAAGATATTGTATAATTGATGTTTGGTTGAAAGAAAAATTAATGACACCACACTTCAGCTTTAACAAGATCTCTAATATAGTGATGGCAAATGGTAATGTTTTTCATGCATGAATGTTGAATGAGATTTTTTAAAATATCAGTGGCACTAGTATTATCACAATCCTACAACCCTTATCAATAATATAGTCTTCCAACATTTGCTTCATCCAAAGTAATTAAGTAGAAAAATTACATGTATCCATATATTTCAATTTGGTCGTGGACAAAGACATGCAATGTTGTTTCTTAGAGTGCCAATAAACCAAACAACTTCCTAAGTGGAATCAACCACTGGAGGTACTCTCCCTATCTTCCACATCACCGAACCAATCGGCATCGGAGTACGTCAACAAAGAGGTATTAGTACTATATGTGGGTACCAAAAGTAAATCCCATTATCCCACCAATATATATGATGATACAGTTAACATCTGTTAAATGGTATTCTTTGTGACACAATCAGTAGAGAGAACTCTTAACGCTAAAGGATATATTAGGATGACTAGCCATAAGGTATAACAAACTACCTATAAAATACACTCATGGGATACTTAGAAGAGTCAAGTTTAAATTTATTTACAAGGCCTTTTGCATATTTATATTTGGAAACAAATATTGCACTCACCATTTGGCGCATTTTTAGAGTTAGAAAGATTGAGATACTCAACTATACTAACTACAAACTCTTTTTTTATAAAAAAAAAAAAACCATAACTCTGAGCAAGGTTCTCACTAATGAAACAAAATGCAATATCATCTACGTAAACTTGGGATACCACTATATCTTTCCCACAAGATTAAAGAATAAAATCTTGTCCACACACCCTCTATTGAATCCTTTACCCACTAAATGTGAGGTGAGTCTACCATACCAATCCCTTGGGACTTGGAAAAAGCCATAAAAATCCTTTTTGAGTTGATAAACATGTGTAGAGAACTTAAGGTCATCAAAGACCTTTGGTTGTGACACATAGACTTCTTCTTAAAGAGTACCATTCAAAAACACACTATCACATCTATTTAATTGAACTTTAAGTCCAAAGAACAAGATATATCTAAGAGAATATGTACAGACTTTGGCCTAGTACCTGGGGGAAAATATTCATCAAAGTCAACACCTTAAACTTGGGTGTATAGACTTATTTTTCAATACATCACCTTCTTTGTCATATTTATATTTGAAGATCCATTTGCTACCGATGATGTGAACATGTTTCATCATAGGAACTATATTTCAAACATCTTATTTTGTAAATTAGTTTAATTGATCTTGCATAGCAATGACCTAATATTTAACTAACAAATCCAATTTCACATTCATGGGTTCGAGGGTAAAACTGTAACAAAGAAGGAGTTATGAACGGGTGTTCATCCCAATGATAAGACTTACAATGATTTTGGAAATGTCAAAGTGTTTTTATACCCAATTAAGTGTGTCACCCACATCAATAACCACAATCAGTGGTGTGGGAACCTCTACATAATCATCGGGTCCACTTTACTTTTCTTATACCACATAAGTAAACATGGAAGATGTTTTCTCAAAAAATTTGTCATTCAATGAAAATAAGTCATTATCATTGATGATAATTTTTATTCACTTCATCATCTTTTGAGATGCACAATTATATACATGGTAGACACGACTATTAGTGGAGGAGCCGAGAAATATGTAAACATCATTCCTTGAGTCAAGTTGGTAATATACTTACGATATGTAACACTTTTTTCCAAATACTCTAATATACTTGAGTGTGGGCTTCTCGGATTTTTTAATTTCATAGGGGGTTTTGTTGCTACCATACCTCATATAGACTCGGTTCACAACATAACAAGTCGTGTTCACCTGCTTCGCCCAAAACCTCTTAGGCATACCCTGTAATACTCATGCACTCAAATCAAGCCAACTGAATCAACGAATAACTAAATTGTCCTTTATCTCCCTTATAAAATACTCAAATCCAAAAACAACCTAATAAAGTTAAAAATGCATTACTACCCTACAACTTTTTTTAATTACCCAAGTACATGTAATACCCCGCATTTTTATCGATATTTATTTATGGGATTAATTGAATTAAATGTGAATTAATTGAGAATTAATCCGGATAAAATATTAATGATATGTGAGTTAGTATGTGATTATAATGTGTATATATGGCAATATACGAATATTGTAACTATTGAAAATGTCGCGATATTGAAATACGGCAATTTGGGAAATTTTGTTGAGACGCGTGTGACTGTTGCGTCAGGAAAGTAATTATTTAATTAAAAAGTGAATTTTATTTCTATTAACCGTATGTTCATTTTGAGTGCGCCAACGTGTCCGGAAGGATCGAAATAGTCAGAAAACACTAGCCGGGAGTTAAGTTTGGGTCCCAGGGCATTATTGGGCCATACCGGTAACTAAAAAAGGCATTTTGGTAATTTCGAAAATTTGGGAATTAAAACCCACGAAAATTAGAAATAAAAATCTGACTTATTCTTTATCCACTAAACCCACTAACTACACTAAGGGACTTAATGGGCTACGGGAGAAGTTAAGAAATAGTTCTAACTTGCCAAAAACCAACCCCCACCTCCATTGTCATCCTCCTTAGAGAAGAACTTGTAGAGAGAGAGAGAGAAGAGAATTCTGCAGAGAGAGAGAGAGAGAGAACAACTCAGCCTTCAAGATTCAACATCAAATTCAAAGAAAGATTAGAGGCAAGTGGTTTAATTATAATTGATTCAATGCTATGCTTTTCCATGTTTAGGATAATCATCAAATTTATCTCGGAAGATTGATTAGACCCATGAATTTGAGGATTAAAACTATGAACTATGTTAGGAATTGCAAGTAGAAACATTCTGGAAGAATTATGCATTCAAAACATAACCATTGATGATCTAAAAACGGATTTTAGAAGAAGTTTATTAATGTTCTTGAAAGAAATAGAAAACTGGAATTCTTGATGAAGTTTTGATCCAAACAAAGTCCTTGAATGATGAATTATTGGTTTTAGAACGTTAAAACTGTTGTAGGATGGTTGTATGATGATATTATAACGTTATCTTAGATTTTCATGCTTGTTAATGGTGTTTTGAGATGATTTGAAAACTGCAAAACGAAGCAATCCGCAGCCTACCTGGTGCGTTCGATCGATCGACATTCATCAGTCGATCGATCGACCACCATCGATCGATCGAATGTCAAGGTCGATCGAGCGACCTTCCCAGAAAGAGTAAAATTTCCCCTAGTTAAATTTTAATGATGTTAACCCTTGGAAAATATTATTGGAGACCTTATGAATATCCTTAGACTTAAGGAAGACCAGTAGGTATGGTTATAAAGTTTGGACCTTAATTAGAATTTAATTTGAGGAATTATTCTAAAAGCTAATGAAGCTCGATGAGTGAGATAATATTAGGGTTAAAAGAGTACTTTTGAATAAATTGATGAATTGAGGTTTGGGGCAGAAGTAAGGACCTTAAGAATAATGATGTAATATGTGGGAATAATAGGAAACTTAATAACCCCTTTGAGATAAGTTTTAAGTATAAGAATCTAAGACGTGAGATGTGTCGACAGTCTACATTATATATTATCGGAAGACTAAAAATGTATACAATTGGAATAATGGTATAAGGATGTAGAAAATACATTTATTAATATTGAGATATCTAAGATGTGTGCATGCTTAGTATATGATCTTATGTGTATGACATACCTACCATACTTGCTATCACGGGAGGTTTACGTTCGCTTAGTATATGATCTTATGTACGTGATGTACCGGGATGGATAGCAGAGTATGTGTGCACCGCAGCTTAGCCTCGGGGTGCTTATATTGTATATTTATGATGTGAATAATATACGGTTGAATGAAAAGGAATTGTGATGTTTATTTATGAGAATCATTTATAGTAACTCCTTGAGAAGATAAATAAGGGGATAACCTCCAGTAAACGGTAATGCTAACAATTGAGAATCCGAGTTCAAGTAAAGCTATCTATTTAAGTAATAACATTGGGAATTCATATTGTGAATCGAGTAGTTGGGTTAGAACTTATGATGGTTTAGTTAGATAAATAACACATGAATGGGTACAGGAACGTTAGGAGTGCACAGTTAGACGAGAGGTGAGTATTTCATGTGAGAGCACGTCCTAACATGTATCTTGCATTCATTGTTTTAATTGTTATTAAAGCACTTGCTGTTTTTAAAATACTCTCCACATTCGGGCTCTGACCCGTTTGCTTTCAAATCTATCTTTTTGTAAAAACCATTTTAGGTGCCCAGCCACAAGGACACCATGCATAGTATTTCCAGTCAGGTGACGAGCTGTAGCTGTTGTGGAAGTTACAGGGCCTTGCTAGTAGACGCTTCATTTGCTTTGACTCTATATTCAGATTTCATCAGTTGTAGGGCATGTCGCCCATTTCTTTTAGAGACATTTCATTTTATATTTCAGTTATTCAGACTTTGGTTTGTAATTAATTCAGGATGTAGACTTGTTTTATTTCCTTTCATATTGGGATTGTTGTGAGGAGTATTTCCTCTAGACTCATCTTTAATTGTTGATTCATTATAGTTGGACTTTATCGTGAATGGTTGTGTTACATTTCTATATTTCATTTATTGCATGTTAATCAGATTTAATTTAAAATTTGACAACTCACTTTTTAAATACTAGGTGGTTAGTAATCATTAAAAATGTTTTCGACAGTGATGCTACTAACTGGACCAACTTGGCATTTTGTATTGATTTAATAAAGGAGTAGCTACCCGGTATTTAATTAGTAAAATTACCAAAATACCCCTAGAATTTTAAAAAATATATATAATTTAACCTATATAACACCCTTAAACCCAAACTCTATACCAAATTGAACCTCTAGACTTCAACTAATAAGAATTTAAAATCCTAACTCTTAGACTTTCATGAAATTACACAAATATCCCTAAAATAAAGAAAAATCTATATTTAATACCAAATAAATACAAAACTCTTCTTCTAAGGACCAAAATCAAAACCTTGGTATTTACACTTTCCTCCCACCAAATCAGCCTCAACCTAGGCAGAAGAAGACAAAATTACATGGCTACACCATGCAACCATGTGAAGTTAAACTCCCCATAACTTTATCTTCTTGATTCTAGGAAGAAACCACCTCCCAATTTCACCAATAAATTCCCCTTAATTCTGCTATAAAACCCCCACGATCATCAAGAACAAAACTCACCTCTTAACCTGTCTAAAGTTTAAATCCTCCCTCTAAACTGGTACCCTATCATATTATGTATCAATTTTTATTTTTTCAATACTAATAGTTTTTTGCACTATTATTATGTCCAAACCAATCAAAAACATCAATTTCTTAAGCTTTAATGGTGGAACTTCATTCTTTGACTCTAAACTAGTTTCAAAGTGAGAAATAAGTTTCTTATGAGACCAAAAGCTCAATTATAGTGGTTATTTTTTAAACTTATAAGCTTTGAATCTCAATTTCTCTAAAGAGTCTTTTAGTTGTAGATACTGAAAATCCAAAATTCTCCTTGACAGAGGACCTCAATCCTTCAAACCAAAGCCAAACTCTTCCTTAAAATAGCATAAGTCCATTCATAACCTTAAACCCCATTGCCATATCCAGTGAACTCACAAATTTTTGGTCAAAATTTTGACAAACACACAGTGTTTCAAACTCAATGAATACTGAACCTCAATCCATGAAACTTATATATTTGGATTCCTTGTGAAAATTTTGGTTAGATTGGTTCAAAAATCATCTCAAATGGTTCAGAAAATCAGAAGTTATCTAAGGTCAAAGTTTTTTCAAAACCTAGATTACTTGTTGAAAGGTTGAAGATGAACTTTTCAACCAGAAAGCTTGAGCAAGCATGTGAAGGCGCATGGCCAATTAAGAAATTTTTATTGTTTCCAATATTTTTATTAACTTTTTTGCTCAAAATGGTATAAGGTAAGGCATTGTTTGGTCAATCCTAGCTCAAGTTACAGAAAAATAAGGTTTTAGGTTAAAATTATTTTCCTATATTTATAAATTATCCCCTCATGATTTTTTCAAGTTATGAGTTTTGACCCTAAATTTTTTTATATATACCTTGGTAAATTTTGAATCAAAAAGTCCTATGTACCATCTTTCAAATTGGACCCTAAGTCCTATATTTTAAAGTTGTAAAATAATTACCGATTAGCCCCTAAAATTTAATAAACACAATTTTTTACATTTATTTTCCTAACAGTCATTATTATTAATTACACCTACTCACAAAAAGGTTATGTACAGATAATTAGGTACTAGACCCTCTCGATCTCAAATTAAATACTAACTAAGCCCGCTCTACTCAACATATAAGTAGGTTTTGCCTTTCAATATTAATTTCAATGTACTTGTTTGTTATACTGTTATTGATATTACACTATGATAGCCCTAAAATATTCTTAGTATGTGTATGTTATAATACTACCATACTATTTACATTATTTTACCTCTGTGATATTTACTCATGGATCAATTGGATCAATTTAAACCCCTCTTATCTAATAACTAATATCATGAAATCATTATACCAGTTCATCCTGCTTCTCTGTGTAAATTATTCTTGTAGACGCATCAATATTAACTAGGGAGTAGACTTCTTGTTATCCAACGGAATTTTTCTACTTGGCCTAGGGTCTTAGATGTTTGATAGCCTAGTTTTATTTCTACACACACATGAATGTCGTTTCAATAGTGTGCCTAGACTATTACTTTTTTCCAAAGGTCTTGGGTTGATATTAATATTTGGTTATACTGATTACGCTTTATTATTCTATACCAATTAGTAAGTTGTAAGTATAGAATTATTAGTTTAAATTACTTAACTTTCTTGTTATAAAAATTGTACCTATGATTTTGTAGCAAACAATTACTCTATACACGCTCCAAGCCTCTATCTACATTTAAATTGTTATAGAATTGGTAAGATCTGCTTAGCATATTTGTTCTAATTCCTTTTTCCTCTAGATGTTCCAGGGAAAAGAGGCTAAGTCCCCATCTATTTTTGTGATATGCACGGACCACATGTTTGCTTATATAACTATATGATGGGATATTAAAGGATAAGGGAGCAAGGAGTGGTGGTTTTCAATGACCCACATTGTTTTCTAATTTTGGAATAATATATAATATCGGTAATTTACCCCATGTGGTGGTAGTACAATAAATGTGTGACTATGTCTAATGAATAAAGTTGTGTTTTTCGCTTTAACTTTAGTTCATTGCTTTGTTACTATCTTGTACATTCATACTAAAAGTAGGGTGTGACGCACCCTTTCCTATCAACATGGACATATCCATATCCTTTATAGTTCGATATTTCTTTCAACTATCCTATTTTTTTTAGGTATTTTAGGGTTTGAAATTTCATGGTGTGTCGCTGTAACACACCTTATTTTCCATGTGCATTTGATCAGGCTAACACGCTAAAGATAGGGCATGCTAATCAATTTATATTATTCTCAACATCAACGATAAATAAAAATGATAATAAATAAAAATAATCCAAAACACAATAACAATAATATAAATGATTTAACTGAATAAAATAAAACTCCAATAAAAATTGAATCCACTAATACGATATTCCATAATACAAAAGTCTCCAACTAAAATTAAATGAACTCCTGAATACAAATAGAAACAAAAGTTATCGATTCAAATGAATCCAACTCCTACACTAAGGATGATGAACTGGATCTCCAATAACTGGAAGTATGACTGTTCATTCCAACTCTAAGTACTCAGTCGTACTGCTCCTATATAACAATAATACATGGGGAAAAAGCTTTATATATTTGGGTCAGGGCCCGAAAGTTGTAAGAAATACCTATGTTACATAACAGTATTAAATGCGACCCACTTAAATCCCATATTGTCAACCGCCAGCACACATGTAATATATACCCCACTCTCCTCTAACCTGATACAGTTCAAACAGATCATGCCCAATACATACCTTACCATACTAAGGATATTTATCCACATAAGTAACACATAAACTAATAAACCAACGGTCCTAGTGTCCAATTGTCTCTCAACTCTCGACCTTTGATAACTTCCATGCATGAGACATCTTGCAAGTGAAATCAAATCAACGAACCCCCTTAAAACACTATTACTAATCTCAGACTGTTGGTCTAAAACTCAACGCATGCAACAGTAATGTTCACACAAACCAAATAATCATCATGAGTTAAATCCCAAGGATCTCATGCCCAAAGATCATAAACTCCCGACCGAATAAGACTACATGCATGGAACATCTCGCAAGAAAAATCCAAATAAAGAACCCCCTGATACACTTATATATATTTGAACAGTTTGTTCAGATTGTGGTAAGAGACTCCTTAATCAAATACTGAAAGTGCCCAATTTATGTGTGTTTTAAACAAAACCAAATTTTCACCAAAAATTGTGCACCTTTTAACTATGCACCAAACCAAGTTGTGAAAACCCAATTCTTACTTTAAACCAATTTTATCTTGATTAATCCTAAACATGCATCTAGTGATTAAAAAGTAAAGAATACTCACAACTCCGGATGTAGGAGGAAAAAACCCAAAACGGGAAAACTACCTCGGACGGCCCAACCCAGATAATCACTATGAATAATGGTTTTACAAAGACAGATTAGCCTTAATCAATTACTCGATCCCCATGGTTCTTCACACTCCTTCTGATCTTCAACCGTTCTTCAATAGTGCCCACGCATAAATTCCATCTTCCACGATACCTTTCCACAACACTCGACTCCACGAATGTCTCGGTGTCCACCGAATGGCTTTGATTCGTCTATGATGTCGAACAAGAAATCCTTCTCTATTCTTCATCGCAAAACCTGGATGTTCAATGGTAGAACAAACCTTCTTGGTGCCGCAAGGTCACGTAAACATATAAGAATGATAACTTGGATCTTTGCAAACTTTAAGGATGTGTTTATGCTTTGTAAACCTTAGAAAACATGTGCAAACAACGTACTGGATGGTAAACTGTTTTTCCAAATGTACACTTACAAAACTATGATGAAAACACGCTTTAAATAACAATTAAGCACCGCCTCGAAAAGAGTGTCGCTCGAACGAGGTCTCCATGTCGTTCGCGCGACATGAGCATCTCGCTCGAACGAGCTGACATGTCGTTCGAACGACGCTGCATTAGTTTGACTTTCTTTGACTTTTTGTTTAAAACGTCTCTTTTAAAAGAGGTCCAAATTCGTCAAACTCTATTTTGAGTTTATCAGAATAAAACATAGTGTAAACACTTAAAACACTTTTTAAAACATTTTTCTTTATAAAAATACATCCTTATCTTTTATAAAAACAATTCCGAGCACCATTAATTATTGGCATTCATACCTGAGTGATCTCGGAATGCAATTATCTTTGAAGATGAATAAACTTGAACCAATTAAACTTCGACATGATTTAATTATTTGACGCTTTGCCGCAACGTCTTTAATTTTCTTCAATACGTCATAGATCAAGTGGGATCGTGACACAAATAAAAAATCTCCCAATGACATATTACAAACAAGTTTTGTTCACGGAATTAAGTCAAAACAATACAGGGACTCAATTGGCAATTTATGTCCTTACAAATCTCCCCCTTTGACTATTTTGGGACAAAACTAAACCAATGAAATGCCTAAACAGGTTCGTCAAGCCATATAACACCTAAATCCCATCCCACAAACCCAAAATCAAAAATACAGGACACGGACTAGAATATGTAGCACCGACAAGCATGAAATGTCTGAATTTGATGTAGACCTGAAATCTCGAATCGTTGGAGCATACCTACACACATGAAAGGAACAAATAAATACCCAGTGAAGTATGGAGGAACAAATGATACCAATTTATATTTCTCATAAGTACAAATCATTTGAAACATGTGAGCAATTATTTGATACCAATTTATATTTCTAATAAGAACAAATCATTTGAAACATGTGAGCAATTATTTGATACCAATTTGAAAGAAATATAATCAAATAATATGTAAATCCAGATAACAATAAAAATGCTCAACAAATCTCCCCTACATCACATACATCTCTCCCCCTTTTTGTCTCAGATAGACAATTCTGTGAAAAGATAAACCAATCAAAGTATCTAGCATGAGAATATAAACCAATTTGAATCAATGTGAACTCGCTAGATAATCATGAAACAACCAGTTAAATATGATCAAGTAATGACAAATCAGTAGCTAGTAAACCAAGAATCACACAAAGAGAATAGAAAATTAATCAGGTGTGATAAACGGACTATATGCAAAAGATCAATTTTGAACCAATTATAACCTGCATATAAACCAGTCAGTCCAGAAACACTTCCAGTAGTACCAAAAATATACCAATATAAATCGGTGGACTGCAAACCAATTAGAAGCAAAAACCCAAACTGTCGTTCGAACGGGCCAAGGACGTCGCTCAAACGAAATGAGGACGTCGCTCGAACGAAGGATAGATGTCATTTGCGCGACATGGAGATGTCGTTTGAACGACTTCTCGCGACCTGCCAAAATTTCCCAGATTCCCATAAATATTGTATATTATTGCCCAGTGAAAAAATTTCCACAAAAAAATTCCAGGAAAGGCCTGATAACAGTAAAACAGTGTTAAAATAGTATGCTTTTAACACAAAACACAAAAACTCATAAAAACTAATAATTTGAGTTACATGCAAACTAAGTACCGATGTGCTCAAACATCGAATGAATGGGCATGAAACTACAACAAATGGGTCACAATTCCAACACATCAAAATGATCAAGAAGCTCTAATTGATAGAGATAAATCATCAAACTTTATCATAGCCATATGATAATAAAAGTGTGAGCTTAATGAACTAAACATACTACAGGCACAAAAATCCATAATTTTGACGATTCTATAAACAATAGCATTAAATTGCAATGTTTCAACATTAGGATTAGTTGTGCGAACCCATTTAAATTTTTAATCCATCCAAACTCCCTCAATAATATCATATTTTCTTTGGAATGAACTAAACTAATTTGGCCCTTTTCTTAACATATTTCATTTTTTTCTGGGCTCTTTTAAACAGTGCCTTACACAACGAGTTAATTTTGAACTCTCGCAGCCCTTTCCCGTGAATCACTCATTATTTTTTCAATTCAAATCCTCACGGTAAACGGTTCTTACATGCACACTTATCCTTAAGTCTACTTATGCATAGATGGCAAGATTGAGATAAGAACGCCTCGCCAAATTCAAATATGCAAGAGAAGTCAAACATCCATATAAACTCGTGCATGTGTGCAATGTTGGCATATATATAAAATCGAATCAAAATGCATATCAACTTCAAAAAAACCCATATAAACAATGGTTAAGATCATTCTAGGCATCGATAATAATGACCAAATGTCCTAGCCACATGGATAATTAAACGATGGGGGGTCCAAGAACACCAATATGCCGCATCAAACATGTAAACTCAAAAACAAAAAACAAAAATCATTTTGGTTTTTCAAAAGTTTTTAAAAAAACAAAATCTTTTTGGATTTTTCAAAAAAATTCTCAAAAATAAAATCTTTTTGTATTTTCAAATAAGACTCAAATAAATGTGAAACTAAAATACAAAATGATACACAAGTCATAATACTAGCAATGAATATATCATGAAGCAAACTAGTATATGAAAAACACGGAAACACTATCATCCTTTAGATTTAGCATGAGAAGAATCAACTGCACCCAAACAAGAATCATGAAGTTTAATTCCTAAGGCCACTAAATTCGATTTCCTAACCCAAGTAGGTGTAAAATGACGCATGGGGGTTTTGGGAACCAGGGCAACTTTATTCCTAAACTTCCTAGGAGCTTGTCTAAGGTCGTAAAAATAACGCCTAAGGTGACCTTTCCTACCACAAAACGTGCAAGTGTAGCGATGGTGGGAATGATTACCTATATGTGGACCTTTTCTAACCTTCCTAGTGTTTGTCACACGTGTGAAGGGAATAGGAACAACTCTCTCAACAAAACCTAGACCTCCCCTATCTCCCTTAATTTGGACGGTGCCTAAGATCTTATCTAACTTCTCTCACCTAGCCTCCAAATCAAACTTAACTCTAGACGAGTCTCTCAATCTCTCTTCCAACTCGTGAATCCTAGACTCGAGAAAATGTCTAGACTCCTCAAACTCTAAAATCTTCTTTTTTAAGGACTCCATCAAACCACATAGATTATCTCTCTCCTTCTCCACAAGCTCTAGTTTCTCCCTAAACTTCTTCTCCCGTGCCCTAAGATCCTAAATCAAACTATCATTATTTTATATGGAACACTCATTCAACTTAGCTTGCAATTTAGAGTTAGCCTTTTTCACCTTCACTGCTTTGGCATACAACTCGTTAAACGCATTTTGCAACTCTTTCACATCCACCTCCTCCTCTTCACTCTCTTCACCCTCACTAACATGGGATTCACTCAACCTCCTCGAAAGTGTCATGCACATGAGAATCGTCGTCACTCACATGACATGCCATGAACACAACAAAGTTATGATCAATGGGGGAACTCTCTCCCTCTTCTGAATCACTATCACTTGTGCTATCACTATAGACAATGGGTTGCTTTCCCTCTTTCTTAATTTTAGGTGAAACTCCTTAACTTTGTGACCATACCCCTCACACCAAAGCACTTATCCGACTCATCTCTCTTAGGCTTATCAAACTCATCCTTAGAGGTGGGATCTACTTTGTTGTTCTTGAATTTTTTAAATTTCTTGGCATCTTTCGATTGCTTTTGAAACTTAATAAATTTTTAAATTTCTTTGCCAACAAAGCAACATCCTCAAAATCGAAATCGGAATCGAAATCTAAAACTCTAATTTCCTCCTTTTGGGTTTTCAAAGCAATACCCTTTTCTTTCTTAGGCACTTGCTTGGAGGTAATCATGTCGATTTCATAATTTTGTAAGTCACCTACAATCTCTTTTACTTTCGCCAACTCTAACTTACCCAAGGAGTTTAAAATGGTCACTTTTGCATCAACCCTACTAGGCAACGACCTAAGAATTTTATTAATGACACGGTTGTCGGGAATTTTCTCACCTAGGTTAAACGACGAGTTGACAATGTTGGACAACCTAGCATAAAACTCATCAAAAGTCTCACTCTCTAACATCCTAATGGTCTCAAACTGTGTAGTGAGATTTTGAAGTTTTGACGCCCTAACCGTGTTAGTGCCCTCGTGAGTGAGTGCCAAAATATCCCAAGCCTCTTTTGATGTTTCACAAGTCATAATTATATTATATTCATCCTGTGTGATATGTGAAGAAATAACGTGCAGACCCTTGGAATTATATTGTGCAAGTCTTCGTTCACTTTCAGTCCATGACTCAATAGGCTTTAAACTAGTGACCTCGCCTACAATAGTGACAGGGGGTGTCCAACCTTTCTCAACTGCTAGCCACACACGCTCATTAATATAATTTAATGAACATCTCATTCTCATCTTCCAATAACTGTAATTAGTGCCATCAAAGACAGGAGTTCGAGAAAGTTCGTTAAAGCCAAAATTCATCTTTGAAAACACACGGGATCACAAAATAAATAAAATAAATTTTCAAGCTCTGTTACCAATTTGAAAGTGCCCAATATATGTGTGTTTTAAATAAAACCAGATTTTGACCAAAAATTGATCACCTTTTAATTATGCACCAAACCAAGTTGTGAAAATTCAATTCTTACTTTAAACCAATTTTATCTTGATTAATCCTAAACATGCATCTAGTGATTAAAGCAAGTAAAGTAAAGAATACTCAAAACACCAGGTGTACGAGGAAAAAACTCAAAATGGGAAAACAACCTCGGACAACCCAAGCCAAACAATCACTATGAATAATGTTTTTATAAAGACAGATTAGCCTTACTAAATGACTCGATCCCCACGGGTCTTGATGCTCCTTCTGATCTTCAACCGTTCTTCAATAGTTCCCAGGCATAAATTCCGTCTTCCACGATACATGTCCACAACACTCGACTCCATGAATGTCTCGGTGTCCACCGAATGGCTTTGATTCGTCTACGATGTCGAACAAGAAGTCCTCTTCTTTTCACTGCAAAACCCTGATGTTCAATGGTAGAACAAACCTTCTTGGTGCCTCACGATCATGTAAACATATAAGAATGATAACTCGGATCTTTGCAAACTCTAAGGATGTGTTTATGCTTTGTAAACCTTAGAAAACATGTGCAAACAACATTCTGGATGGTAAACTATTTTTCCAGATGCACACTTACGAAACTCTTATGAAAACATTCTTTAAATAACAATTAAGTGCCGCCTCGAAAAGAGTGTCGCTCGAACGAGATTGCCATATCGTTCGCGTGACACGAGCATCTCGCTCGAACGAGCTGACATGTCGTTCGAACGACGTTGTGTCAGTTTGAATTTCTTTGACTTTTTATTTAAAATGCCTCTTTTAAAAGAGATCCAAATTCGTCAAACTCTATTTCGAGTTTATCAGAATAAAACATAGTGTAAACACTTAAAACACTCTTAAAAACATTTTAAAACATTTTTCTTTATAAAAATACATCCTTATCTTTTATAAAAATAATTCTGAGCACCATTAATTGTACGCATTCATACCTGAGTGATCTCAGAATGCAATTATCTTTCAAGACGAATAAACTTGCACCAATTAAACTTTGGCATGATTTAATTATTTGAAGCTTTGCCGCAACGTCTTCAATTTTCTTCAATACGTCATAGACCAAGTGGGATCGTGACACAAATAAAAAGTCTCCCTATGACATATTACAAACAAATTTTGTTCATGAAATTAAGTCAAAACAATAGAGGGACTCAATTGGAAATTTATGTCCTTACAAATACTCAAACCCAATATATGTATATATAGTCTACTATACATATACAATGTTGGCTAAGCAAAATCAACCATCCTAAACCGACCCTACAAAGAGTAATCACCCAACTCATATTTTCTATCATACAAAAAAATAGGCCAACCACAATTGTCCAACAGTTGAGTGATATACCTGTAAGGAAAATTTTCCAAAATGAGTTAATTTGTATGTATTAGCTTCATTATGTGTGGACAAAACCGTTTGACTCATAGGTTAGGTCTTGCATTGGTTTATCCTTTAAAGCCTATGACATTTTTTATTAAACGTTGTAGCATCCAAGTTAAAGAGTCTACATCATCATGTTGTGTTTCGTGCCATGTTTAGTCTTCAACTATTAAGGATCTCGTGAGCTATGAATGCATATTATTTTTTTATCCTCAGATATATTCATTGGGTATTATTTTTAAAATAAACTTTGAGGCCATTTTGCATAAAATGATTTTTTATAAAAAAATATTTTTGAACAAAGTCATTTGAACGAGATTTAAAAGATGTTCAAATGAGGTCTCATCGTTCATTCGAATGAGATTTTCTGTTGGTTCAAGCGAGGAACTTATACCGTTAATATGAAGACTTTCTATTTTCCAGAGAAAATTCGTTCAAAGCTCATCCGAAGTCTGTTTGAACGAGATAAGATTCTTCATTTGAACGAGCCTGGTTTTAGTTCCAACAAAATTGATATGTTCGTTCAAACGAGCCTACTGTATTTGTTATAACGAGATTGTGCCACCTCAAAAATCATATTTTCTATAAATAGGTGTGCTAGAAACATTTTTGTGAGGGAGTTTTGGAAAAAAATAATTTCTTATACATATCCAAAAGCCCCTAAACCCTAGTTTACACCCAAACTCTTTGAGATCCAATATTCAATTTTTATATGCTTTGAGATCTCTGTTTTGTGTACGAAGTTTTTTTTATCATCTTTATTGAGAGAATTTTTGTATGGAGGACTCCGTGAATCATTTATTGTATACACACGATAGATCCATGTGTATGGAGGTTTGAAGTGGTGGACTCCGTGGTAAAATCATTGATAGTTTATTGATCCTGGATTGGTGGATACTAAAACGTGTGTAGATTCACATGTTGTGTAATTGCGTAGGTGGATTCCTATGTGTGATTGTGCAGAAGGTTAAAGGAATGAAGATCCATCAAGGCAGGAAGTAGTCGAGTCGGTTGTGTAATTATTTTGTTGTGTTCTTGTGTAATTCCTGATGTAGTGAATTTGATACAATTTTTCACCTGGTCGTTACTACAAATCATTTGTTTCATCTGAAAATATTCATAAATATTTTTCACAGGGTAATGCGTACCTCGCCTTTGTATACTAAACTTGTTACAATGGGGTATACTTGATACTAAATTAAACTCCTAATTTCAATTTCATCAAGAAAAAACTTCTTATTTTGAAATAGACAAAACACCGAAGATTCACTTTTAAACTCCAATTATTATTATTTTTGTCAACACAATACGTCTATAATGAAATTCAATCACTTCTCTTAAGAAACAGGAACAATATTTTTTCGATACTTTTTATGATTAATAGGTGTGACTTCACGTCTCGACACACCCCGTGAGTCGAAATGTCTAGAGATAACTTACATTCTTGTTCTTACGTTATTTAATTTGACAAGAAAATACAATGTTATATGTTTCTTGAGACACGGTGGATGCAATGGATCACTCGCCTTACCATGTATGTACTTTTATTTTAACTCCTTGTGGGTTTGAGAACCATTTTCACCCCCTTCATCTCACCAATGAAAACCTTCAAATAATTAACGTTTCGATTAAAATTTCAAACCCATTATAAATAAGTTCCTCCATCCTCGGATATTTAGGCATAGCATCATTTTGTTCAACATCTTCCCTAGTTGAATGTTCATTACTCTCGACATATTCCTTCTCCCCATATAAATGCCAAAATGTATATGACTGCAAGTTACCATGGCGAAGCAAATGAAAATTAGTATCTTCAAGGTCGAGCAATTTCCAATCTCACATTTACAGCGCGAATATGAAAATATAGTTTCTCCACCACTAATTTTCCTCACAAAATCAATAAATGTAGCAACCCCATTTATATATTATGACCTTCCTCTATCACGTTCTTTCATCCACTCTTTATAGAGTCATGACGACATTCAATAAGTCAAACAAATCCAATGGAAAATGAATGTTAGATGATATATTTGATAAAAGTTACAAAGTGCTAAAAAATAACACAATTAAGTAATATAGATCACGGATACTGAAACGGCAATGTTATAAATGAAAAAACTATTAAAGACCTCTATAGGAAAATCTATTGAAGAAATTAAACTCCAAAGAAAAATATCAACTACACGATTTGTTACGATAAGCCAAATTAATACCTAACTCAATCAAATTTTAATACTCATCTCACATACATAAAACCAAATACCAAACATCTCGGACTTAGGTGAGGGTGATTCATCTCCATGTGTTCCATGTGGTACCTCATTTTCAATGCCTTTGAAAATAGGAATGGGCCTTTCATGAATTAAAGTATGTTACGGCTCAAGCTCCTGTGCTTTCTTTGCTAGACTTTACTAAACTCGTTGTGATTGAGACTCATGCATATACTAAAGGTATTAGAGAAGCATTAATATTTGAGATGCAGTTTAATAAATACCTCACAATTGTTGAAGTATTAGTACATGCATTTAGTTCCAATACATATCTAATACCTTTAGTAAAATGATATTCGTCATTCATTCATCAGTATATGGAGTGGCAGATTCTCTTTCAAGTGTTGTTTCTACAGATGCTCATTATTTCCTCATGACTGTGGTGGTTCCTGCATGGGTTCAAGATCTTTTAAAGATCTATGTGGGTGATGAATAGGTGCAAGAGGTTAATGTGGATTTCTCGGTTTATAATTTAGGTCCCCCCTTTTTACGTATTATTCCGGCCTTAACCGATGTAAGGGAAGAATTTATGTGGGACCAAGTGATGATATTAATTATAAAGAACTCTTTGACCAATTCTCTGTTATCAAAATTATGAATTACATCAAATACAATCTCTAAAATTATGATTTAGGTCAAAAAAAAAAAAAATAAACCCCACATCAGTAGCTGAAACAATCAATAATTACACTAAACACGGTCATTAATCAAGAATTACATGAAGTTTACACTTATTCAATAGCAAAAACAACAAACTCAAAGTAATGCATTTTAAGAACACAGTTCATTATGGAAAAATCTAAAATTCCTTCAACTCCTCATAATTCATCACAATGAAGTAACTCTAATTAAACAGTTTAAACTTAAAAACACATAAAACTCAACTTCACACTCATAAATATCAACGATTCAACTAAACAACATAAAAACACACTTTCAAAGCCTAACTAATTAAACAACAAAAATCACGCAGATCTCAACACAAACAACCAAACAGAACAAAAAAAACTCTAGACGAAAATCGATGATAACCTTGAGCTAGTGATAATCTCCTAAGAAGAGGGATTTGAACTGGTGATAATCACATGAGAAAAGACAAAAATTGGTGATAACCTTGAACTCTAATAGAGGTGACCAAAAATGGACGACGAAGATGGTGATGAGCAGCAAGGGTTTTGAACAAGACGACGAAGATGGTGATGACCTTGGAGGGTTTGTTCTTTAAAATGTTTTTAGAGGCTTTTCTCTCTACTAAAGTGTGGCACCCCGCTTAATTAAACATTGGGTGATCATTCCTTCATTAAATTAAAACAGGTTGGCCCTATCCATTTAACATTCTTATTTACACAAATTCCAACGGGTGGCCCTTTCCAAACATCCCTCAAGATCTCTCCCAAATTCTTCAATTCGTTATATATATACATCCTCATGTGGGGTACCTAAGTCACATCACTACATTGCTGCTCCTATGAGCAATATACTTTGGATTTCTTCCATCCCTTTGTCTATCACCCATCATATCTATCCCAATTTCTTATAGGTGACCCTTTTGGAAGAGTTCTCCCTCAACTCTCTCTCCCCACTTACAACTCTAGGTAAGTCTAAAATTGTATCCCCATTCTCTACAATGGTGTTTGGGACACTACCATCCCCGAGTGATTAACCGGCTCGTCATCTACTCAAACAGTATTTATAGTGAACACCCACTCGATTGTGATTTCCCGAATAGTTCATGACTCATACTAAACCCTTCCCTCTTGCAGTCCTTCAAACGCCTTCGCTGATCGTCTTAAAGATTTCAATGTACTAAGTCCAAGTGAACTCGTAGATGAATCACATCATCTACTTACTAACAAGAGAACATAAGCCACGTACATAAAGGAATACAACAATCCTAAAATAGGGCTCTATACTAATCAAACGATACGTTGTAAACGTAATAAGCCGTACAGATCCTATGGACATTAGAACCTGATGCTATGATACCATATGTGATATCACACCTAATTAAACATTGGTTGATCAGTTCTTTATTAAATTAAAATAGGTTTCTCATCTGGTTCATTCTTAACATCACTATCGAAAACTTTTTAATAACTAACCACCGAAGTGAAAAAATTTGCACTTACAAAAATTTAACTTCAATTAAACATACAACAGCCTGTGGACCAATATATAAATCAAGTACCAGCATAAGAGTCTTAATATAACAACTAAGATCAAACAAAGTCCTGCCGAATAACCCGTCGGCCAAAAACAAACCAATAACAAACTCCAAAAATGAAAGTACTGAGGGACAACAAGTCCGTACTGAAATCAAAAATCCTACACTAGATCAGAAAGTGAAAGAGGCATCTAACAAAATCCCTACAACATCCACCTATGATGCAGCTAAGAAGTCCCTGGAATGAAGTCATGATTGGCATCCTTGTGGCTGGACACCTAAAAGGTTTTGAAAATATTTTACATAACAAGAGTTTGTACTCAAAACGTTTTGAAAATATTTAGCAAGAAATTTATTATAGTAAAGATCAGTTATTGATTACATGTAATACCCCGTAATTTTATTGATATTTATTTAATGGATTAATTAAATTAAATGAGAACTAATTGGAAATTAATCCGGATTTAAATACTAGCGAAATGTGAGTTGGTATTTGATTATGATGATAATATTGAATATTACTGAGTATGTATGGTAATATATGAGTATTGAAAGTGTTAAAAATTTCGAGAGTCATAAATACGACAACTAGGAAAATTAAGTTGGGACGCGCGTCTCAGTCGTATCAGGAATTAATTTACTTAGAGTAAAAAGTAAATTATATTCTTATCAACCGTATGGTCATTTGGAGTACACCAACGTGTCCAGAGGGGTTGAGATAGTCAGAAAACACTAGCCGGGGGTTTAGTTTGGTTCCCGGTGCATTTTTAGGCCAAACCGGCAACCCGAAAGGGTATTTTGGTCATTTTAAAAATTAAGGAATTAAGACCCACGAATTTTAGTGTTTATTTATTTATTATTGGAAATTCCATTAGGTCCATTATCAGCCAAAAATAAAGAGTGGGCTACGTGAGTTAGAGGGGAAGTTGTAGGAGGTTTCCACCAACCATCACCACCAAATCATGATGAAATTGTGACCGGAAAGAAGGAAAGAACCAGCCCCTGGATAGCATCAATGATTCTAAACATCAAACTTAAGACAAGTGATTTGATTTCATTAGTTTCAGCGAATATTTCCTCCATGATTAGTGTAGAAATTAATATTTTCCTTGAAAGATGATGGAAACCCAATGAAATTGATGTAGAACTCTAAACCTTGGTTAGGAATTGCATGTAGATTTGTTCTGGAAGAATTAAGTACCAAAAACATAACCTTTGATGAACTAAAAATGGATTAAAGAGGAGAATTATCATTGTTCTTGAAGAAAACAGAAAACTAGGGGATTTATTTATGTTTTTGATCCCTATAAGGCCAATTGTTGATGATTTAAAGGTTTTCGAATGTTAAAATAATGTATTTTGGTGGCATAATGATCCTATAACCTTAGATTAGAGTTTCCTACCTTGTAATGGAGTTTTGGGACAAATCTAGGATAGAAAAACGAAGCAGTCCGTAGCCCATTTAGTCTGGTCGATCGATCGACCACCATCGATTGATCGATATTCAAGGTCGATCGATCGACCTTCCCAGAATCATGACTTTTCCCCTTACTCAATTTTAACAATTTCGACCCTAGAGAATTATTGATGGGGACTTTGTGAACACTCTTAGATTTAAGGAAGACCAGTAGGCATGTTTGTAAGACCCGGATTACAATTAGAATTCAATTTGGGAATTATATGAAACCTAATAAGGCTCGACGTGTGAGATACTATTAGAGCCTGAAATTATATGATTTAGCTTTTATATAGTTTGATAATATAAGGTTAGTGGCAGAAGTGAGGACCTTAAGAATAGTGGATTTAAATGTGGGGATAATAGGAGACTTTGTAACCTTTTTGGGTTAGGTTTTAAGTACTTGAAACTACGACGTGAGATGTGTCAGTGGTCCATATTATATGTTATCCGGTGACTTAAAAATGTACAAATTGGAATAACGGTATAGGGATGTAGAATATACCTTTAATAATATTATAAGATATCTAAGTTGTGTGAATGCTTAGTATATGGACTTATGTGTGTATAACATACCTACCATACTTGCTCTCACAGGAGGTCAGCTTTCGAACTAGGCCATCTAATCTTTGTGTGCCTACGGGGGGGATTTAGATTGGTACCTTAAGAACAAATTTTTGTGAATGACTTATTTGTGAGTTAATAAGTCAGCTGACCATGGGAGCGTAGGTATGTGCGTGACCCATGGGTATGTGAACTATGTTCGCCTCCATTATGTGTGATTTTGCCTATTGAGACGGTTCCTGAGAGATTCAGAACACGTGGTCCTTATGTTCCTTAAGTTACCGGGATTAGATAGCAGAGTATGTGTGCACTGCATCTTAACCTAGGGGGTGCCCTAATTGAATATTTATGTTGGGATTAATATACCGGTAATTGCCATAGACTCTTTATTAAAGTAAAAATGTGTTCTTGAGACATTTTTAGTAGAGATAAAAATGAGAATTTCATACATTAAACATTATAAGTAATGAAGGAGAAATAAAAGTAAGACATGCACAGATTATATTAGAATATCTTGAATGGACCCTTATATTATAAAGTGAAGTCAGCTGCTAATTTAGACTAGTTAGTTAGCGGCATGACTAGGACGGGTTACGAATACGTTAGGAGTGCACATTAGTTGAGAGGTGAGGAACTCATGTGAGTGCACGTAACTAACATGTATTTAATATTCACCGTTTAATGTTATTAAACACTTGCTATATTTTAAATTGTTTTCAACTCGAGATCTGACCCGTTTGCTTTCAAATCTATTTTCTTGTAAAAACTTTTTAGGTGCCCAGCCACAGGGACGCCAAGCTTAGGAGTTCCATTCCAGTGACGTGTTGTATCTGCTGTGGAAGTTATAGGACCTTGATGATAGACGCCTCCACACTCTATAGTGATTCCATTTAAGACTTATTTAGTTGTTAGGGCATGTCGCCCCATTTCTTTTAGAGACGGATTTATAATACTCAGTTTCCTTTCAGTTTTGGAGTTAAATTCATTAATTATTCAAACGTGGTATTTGGTTTTATTCAGTATTTGGGACTATTCTGAGGAGTGTTACTCCAGACTCATTTATTATTTCATTTATATTATGTTGTGACTGTGATGTAATTGTGTTATCATTAGTTGATAAATATTCAACGGATTGCATGTTAATTTAATTTAATAAAATTTGACAACTCACTTTTTAAATATTAGGTGGCTAGTAATTGTTTAAAAAATGTTTTTGACAGTGATGCTATGAACTGAACCAACTTGACATTTAGTATTAATTTGAATAAAGGAGTAGATACCCGATATTTAATTACTCGGGGTGTCACAGGTGGTATCAGAGCATCAGGTTCTAGTGTCCTTAGGATTTTTACGGCTTGTTATGTTTTCGCGTAGTAACCTTTGATATAGAGCCCTATATTTTAGGATTATTGTATTCTTTTGTGTATCTTACATTCTTCGGCTATTTTGAGATATTAACTGTGGACTTATAAGACTTATCTCTCATTTCAAATGCCTCCACGACGTGCACAGAAAGTTCCCAGGAGTGCCCAGCCCGACCCACAATCGACACCAGTTCAGGGTATTATGAACACTACAGAAGTTGTCGCCATCGTAGCCCAGGCGGTAAATGCCGCTTTAGCAGTTTTGCAGGAACCTGTTGTTTCCCCAGTTCAGGATCGTGCATTCCCTTCTTCTTGGGAACGGATCCGAGATGCCTTTTAGAAGGCACACCCTCCGGAGTTTGCAGGTAGCTCCGAAGTCGTTGTGTCCAGTCAGTGGAAGAAGGACACCCAAAGACACTTGAGGATGTACGAGTGTACAGATGTAGAGAGGCAGATACTAGCTACTTTTAAGCTGGTAGGATCAGCGTTGCAGTGGTGGGAGTCCATTACCACCGCAGAGGAGAGAGATGTTCTTACCATTCCATAGTTCTGGGCATCCGTTCACACCGAGATGAGGAAAAAATTGATGAACCTCAAGAAGGAGGGGAGGACATTGGTTGAGTATGATTCTGAGTTCACAAATCTTTTAATCATTTTCTCGATGAGATTCCGACTGAAGAGAAGAAGATTCAGAAGTTCATGGATGGGTTGACATGGAGGATTCATCTTCACTTACTAGGAAATCTCTCGTTGGCCACTTATTCTGATGTGGTTAACGCAGCATTACTTCACTGCCAGGACCACCGCATTCACTTTTTAGAGGGTAAGCAATCAGGAGAGTCCAACCATCAAGGCAGGACAGGGGGAAATGGTGCCAGCGGGGCCCAATCAGCTCAGGTTCAGAACAGGCAGGGTTATCATAGTTCCCAGTAGGGGGATTCTAAGAGGTTTAGATCTGGAGGTTTTAGAAATGGTCAGGGAGGTTTTCGGCATGTCTAGTAGGATCAGCACGGCCAACAGCATCAGTTTCAGCAGGGCCAGCAGGGTCAGGGTAGGAATGGTAACGACCACTAGGATCGTGGGCAGCAGGGTCAGAGAGGGGGAAACTTTGCAGGGAAATGTTTTATTTGTGGCAAGATTGTCCACAAACGCCAGGAGTGTCCTGAAAGGGGCAGGGCCCCACAGCAGCAGCAGCAGGGTGCTCGACATGATCCCCAGAGACCTATGTTTCCTGCCGCCCTCCCAGCACCACCACAGATGCCAGGTTTACCACCCATCCCAGCAGTCCCAGTCCAGCAAGGACAACTTCAGTACGGGCGAGTTTATCAGCTCTAGTAGGTCGCAGTCCCACAGGATCCACCCGCTATTAAGGGTATGTTTTCTATTCAGGGGACTATGGGGGGTATTTTGTTTGACACGGGAGCCACACACTTTTTCATTGCCACGAGATTTGCATGCACTATGGGGTTGTTAGATACCACGGAGAGCATTGTTACTTGCGTAGATTCACCGTTGATTAGGGTTCTGTGATTTCACTTATATGTTGAGGTGTGGGTGCATAGATCGGGAGGCTTACTTTACCTGTCGATATGTTAGTGTTAGATATTACTGCGTACGATGCGATTATCGATATGGATTGGCTAGTTGTGTATTGAGCCATGATTGATTATTTCAGTAGGAGTATTATTTTTACCATACACGGGCAGGCGATATTCCTAGTGGAGATGCCTCGTCCTGAGGGAGGATCGTCCACTCACTTGTACTATATAGAGGAGGAGACCTCTAAAGAAGTGGTAATACCACTCGATTCGATTCCATTTGTTAGGGAGTTCGCTGATGTATTCCAGGATATTCCGGGATTACCTCCTAGTAGATAGGTAGACTTTGTTATCGACTTGACGCCGAGAACTCGGCCAATTGCTCGTGCACCTTACTGTATGGCTCCAACGGAGATGAGAGAGCTACGGGATCAGATAGAAAAGCGGTTGGGTGAGGGGTTTATCCATAGGAGTACTTCGTCGTGGGGTGCCCCTGTACTATTCATGAAGAAGAGGGATGGATCTTTGAGGTTGTGTGTAGATTACCGAGAGTTGAATAAATTCACAATATGGAACAAGTATCCGTTGCCCCGAATCGATGACTTATTCGACCAGTTGAGAGGAGCTTCCTTCTTCTCAAAGATTGACTTGAGATCGGGTTACCATCAGTTGCATATAAGGGAACAGGATGTCTCGAAGACTGCCTTCTTGATGAGATATGGTTCCTACGAGTTTCGAGTTATGCCTTTTGGCCAAACCAACGCTCCAGCCGTGTTTATGGACTTGATGAATAGGGTGTTCAGAGAGTTCCTAAACCAGTTCATCATCGTCTTCATTGATGACATTCTGGTTTACTCCCAGATAGAGGAGGAACATGCGGAGCACTTAAGGCAGGTTTTGCAGACGCTGCGTCATAACGAGTTATATGCAAAGTATGAGAAGTGTGGGTTTTGGCTGAAGGAAGTTCAGCTTTTGGGGCATATCATTTCTGACAGGGGGATATCTGTTGATCCGGGGAAGGTATCGACGGTGAGGGAGTGGGGCCATCCCACGACACCGACTGAGATATGTAGTTTCTTGGGCCTAGGAGGATACTACAGGAGGTTTATTCGTGGGTTCTCTAAGATAGCGGGTCCTTTGACACATATGACTCGAAAGGGTGTGCCATTTATCTGGAGCGATGCCTGTCAGTTGGCATTCGACGATTTGAAGGGCAAGTTGACCTCAGCACCAGTGTTAGCATTGCCTAGACTGGGAGTTGAGTATCTAGTCTACACCGATGCATCCTTACTAGGACTTGGGGGTGTATTACAACAGGAGAGTCAGGTTATAGCTTATGCCTCCCGTAAGCTTAAACCTCACGAGAAGAATTACCCCACCCACGACTTGGAGTTAGCAGCAATCGTATTTGCTCTTCGAATTTGGAGACATTATCTCCTGGGGGAGAAATTCTGTTTATTCATGGACCACAAGTCCCTACAATACCTCGTCACGCAAAAGAAATTAAATATGCGTCAACGTAGGTGGCTTGAGTTCGTGAAGGATTATCAGTTCGATATCCAGTACCACCCAGGGAAGGCTAACGTGGTAGCAGACTCGTTGATCCGTAGACCGATAGGGGAGGTGGCCGAAGTGTGGAAAGTAAAGTGGAGGGAATTGGGACACCAGGATGCAGTGGCCCGATCATTTATGTCTGTGATGATAGTTACGCCCTAGATCATTATGAGAGTCATACAGGCCCAGGCAAAAGACTCTTTTTGTCAAGAGAAAATAGTCATATTACTAGCAGAGGGAGCCGAGTCATATACCGTTAGTTCATATGGGGGCTTAAGCTTCAATGGGAGACTGGTCGTTCCTGAGGGGGAAGACTTATGACATGGGGTAATAATAGAGTCGCACGATTCGCGGTTCGTGGTACAGCCTGGTGGGGATAAGATGTACCAGGATATGAGGCGACAGTACTGGTGGAGTGGAATGAAGAGGGATATTGCCGAGTTCCTTTCCAAATGTGCCACTTGTCAGCTGGTAAAGGTAGACCATCAGAGACCGACAGGACTTCTACAGACATTAGAGGTCCCAATGTGGAAATGGGAGAGCATTTCCATGGACTTCATCATGGGTTTACCCACATCGCAGAGGGGTCACGACTCCATATGGGTAATCGTGGATAGGTTGACCAAAGTTGCTCACTTTCTGCCAGCCCGGACAGACTACACTATGGGACAGTATGCCCAGATTTTCATAGTGGAGATAGTGAGACTCCACAGGGTGCCTCTCAATATCGTGTCTGACCGAGAAAAGATATTTGTTTCATGATTTTGGGAGAGTTTCCAGGAAGCCATAGATACGGAGTTGCGGCTGAGTATGGCATATCACCCGTAGACAGATGGACAAATTGAGCGGACGAATCAGATATTGGAGGACATGTTGCGTATGTGCATCCTAGACTTTGGAGTTGGTTGGGAGCAATACCTTCCACTGGTGGAGTTTTCCTATAATAACTCCTACCAGTTCACTATTGGCATGGCTCCATTTGAGGCGTTGTACGGTCGACCTTGTCGTTCCCCAGCATGTTGGCTAGAGGTGGGGGATAACAAGCTTCTTGGGCCGGAGGTGATTCAAGATACCTCGGCGAGGATAGAGATGAAACAGATCCGTATTTGGGTAGCTCGGGACCAACAGAAGAGTTATGTCGATGCCAAAAGATTCTTTAGAGAGTTCAAGGTGGGGGACCAGGTGCTACTTAGAGTATCTCCGATGAAGGGGATTATGCGTTTCGGGAAGAAAGGGAAGTTAGAACCTAGATACGTGGGCCCATTTCCTATCAATGAGCAGATTGGGCCAGTAGCATATAGACTTGGGTTACCGTAACACTTGCATAGGATTCATGACGTGTTCCATATTTCCTCACTAAGGAGATATCTTAGGGACGATTTGGCCCATACCCACATTGATTTAGAGGACATCGATATTCAGCCTGATTGTTCCTATGAGGAGGGGCCGATTGCTATTCTGGACCACAATGAGAGGAAACTGACGTCAAAGATAGTACCGTTAGTACGTGTTCAGTGGCGGCATCATAATGCCAAAGAGTCAACCTTGGAGCACGAGGATGAGATGCGCGAGCGTTATCCAGAGCTATTTTAGCTAGGTATACTTTAAATCCGAATTTTGGGATGAAATTATGTTATTAGGGGGGAAGTATGTAATACCCCGTAATTTTATTGATATTTATTTAATGGATTAATTAAATTAAATGAGAATTAATTAGAAATTAATCCGGATTTAAACACTAGCGAGACATTAGTTGGTATTTGATTATGATGATAATATTAAATATTACTGAGTATATATGGTAATATATGAGTATTGAAAGTATTAAAAATTGTTGAGAGTCATAAATACGACAATTAGGAAAATTAAGTTGGGACGCGCGTCTCAGTCGCGTCCGGAATCAATTTAATTAGAGTAAAAAGTAAATTATATTTGTATCAATTGTATGGTCATTTTGAGTGCACCAACGTGTCCGGAGGGGTCGAGATAGTCAGAAAATACTAGCTGGGGGTTTAGTTTGGGTCCCGGGGCATTTTTAGGTCAAACCGGCAACCCGGAAGGGTATTTTGGTCATTTTAAAAATTAAGGAATTAAGACCCACGAATTTTAGTGTTTATTTATTTATTATTGGAAAGTCCATTAGGGCTATTATCATCCAAAAATAAAGAGTGGGCTACGTGAGTTACAGGGGAAGTTGCAGGAGGTTTCCAAAACCTAGCCACCGACCATCACCACCAAATCTTGACGGAATTGTGATCGAAAAGAAGGAAAGAACCAACCCCTGGACACCATCAACGATTCTAAACATCAAACTTAAGGCAAGTGATTTGATTTCATTAGTTTCAGCGAATATTTCCTCCATGATTAGTGTAGAAATCAATATTTGCCTTGAAAGATGATGGAACCCCAATGAAATTGATGTAGAACTCTAAACCTTGGTTAGGAATTGCATGTAGATTTGTTCTGGATGAATTCAGTACCCAAAACATAGCCTTTGATGAACTAAAAACGGATTAAAGAGGAGAATTATCATTGTTCTTGAAGAAAATAGAAAACTAGGGTTTTTATTGAAGTGTTAATCCATATAAGGCCAATTGTTGATAATTTAAAGGTTTTGGAACGTTAAAAATAATGTATTTGGGTGGTATAATGATACTATAACGTCAGATTAGAGTTTCATACCTTGTAATGGAGTTTTGGGACAAATCTGGGAGTGAAAAACAAAGCAGTCTGTAGCCCATCTGGTGCGATCGATCGATCGACATTCATAGGTCGATCGATCGACCACCAGTGATCGATCGATATTCAAGGTCGATAGATCGATATTCAAGGTCGATCGATCGACCTTCCCAGAATCATGACTTTTTCCCCTTATTTAATTTTAACAATTTCGACCCTAGAGAATTATTGATGGGGACTTTGTGAACACTCTTAGATTTAAGGAAGACCAGTAGGCATGTTTGTGAGACTCGGATTATGATTAGAATTCAATTTGGTAATTATATGAAACCTAATAAGGTTGACGTGTGAGATACTATTAGAGTCTGAAATTATGTGATTTAACTTTTATATAGTTTGATAATATAAGGTTAGTAGCAAAAGTGAGGACCTTTGTAACACCCTGCTCGCCCAGGGAGAGCGGAGCGGAGCGCCACTATCGATAAAACTAACCAAATCCTCAAAAGCAAGTATAGAGCATCTAAATACCACAATATAATAAGAGAAACCACTAATCTCAATCTTCAAATTGAAATACAACCAATTGTCTCTCGAAATAATACAACTATCTATCTCGAAACAAAATAAATCGCCAACGATCTATAGATCAAAATAATAAATGCAATCTTCCAACTTGTATTAAAATTCTTCCCAAAACAATCCATGCTAAAATCATCCCAATAGGACCAAAGCACCAAAATCCGCGCTAACTTGCCACTAAAAGAAAATATGGGGAAGTACACAATACGACAGGAAAGATGCTCAACAAATATATGTTAGCGATGAATAAAGCATAACAACACTAGTACAAATATTAAAATCAAATGCAAATCTCAAAGCATTTATCAATAAATTTCTCAACAACACATTAACTGGGTCACCAGGCCTCACCTCATCCGCATATGCTTTATCAAGACATAGCCCGGGAAGCAAGAATTTGGACGGGTGCCCAACCTCTGTGCCATATTAAAATCTCATGACAACATTCTCAACAACAATATTATGATGCCATATGAATCAAAATAATTCATCAATTATTTCTCCAAATTTCAAAGAATTTAACAATTCAAATATGAGTTCAATTAAACATGAAATCAACGGAATAACTCTCGAGAGATTTAAAGGAGCATATTGTGTAAAACCCCATACCTTAAAATCATTGTATGAATCACCACATAAATACAACCTCAAAATCTGATCACACCATCACGTTCCTCTCTCAAAAATAATCAAATCATGTTCTATCCCCAAAACGAGATAACCCTAAGTAGTCCTATTTTAAAAACTCAGAAAAATCAGCTCCAAAAATTATTCGAATCGCTGATCCGACTTCATATTTGGATTCTACATGAAAAATTGAGCCAGGTATATGTTTTGAGTTTTTCTCAAATCTCATTCGAATGCACTATAAAAGAAGATCTAAACATTCCAAATTGGCTCCTCATTTAACTCGTTTTTTGCCTCTTTGGATTTCGGTTTTGACCTCTCTTTTTCATCTTCCTTTCCTTATAATCACCCATAATATTCCTTATATAGTCCCTCTCTCAAACCCTAGCTTGGAGCCTAAGATAACACATATTACCATAATGCCTTTCAATCTAAAATTATCAACTTTACATATTTAAACCATTACAAAGTGTCCAAAAGTCAATTAAATTTGAATTTAAATATTTGATTCATTTCAAATAAAAATAAATATAATATCAATATCCCGATTAATAAAATAATAATATTATTAAAATTATATATCATATTCATAAATAAAGCCCTCAAAATTACAGGGTATTACAACCTTAAGAATAGTGGATTTAAATGTGGGGATAATAGGAGACTTGGTAACCTTTTTAGGTTAGGTTTTAAGTACTTGAAACTACAACGTGAGATGTGTCGGTGGTCCATATTATATATTATCCGAAGACTTAAAATGTACAAATTGGAATAACGGTATAGGGATGTAGAATATACCTTTAATAATATTATAAGATATCTAAGTTGTGTGAATGCTTAGTATATGGACTTATATGTGTATACCTACCATACTTGCTATCACGGGAGGTCGGCTTTCAAATGGTCCATCTAATCTTTGTGTGCCTATGGGGGGATTTAGACTGGTACCTTAAGAACATAGGTCTGTGAATGACTTATTTATGAGTTAATAAGTCAGCTGACCATGGGAGTGTAGGTATGTGCATGACCCATGGGTATGTGAACTATGTTCGCCTCCATTATGTGTGATTTTGCTTATTGAGACGGTTACTGAGAGATTCGGAACACGTGGTCCTTATGTTCCTTAAGTTACCGGGATTAGATAGCAGAGTATGTGTGCACCGCATCTTAACCTAGGGGTGCCCTAATTGAATATTTATGTTGGGACTAATATACTGGTAATTGCCATAGACTCTTTATTAAAGTGAAAATGTGTTCTTGAGACATTTTTAGTAGAGATAAAAATGAGAATTTCGAACAGTAAACATTATAGGTAATGAAGGAGAAATAAAAGGAAGACACGCACATATTATATTAGAATATCTTGAATAGATCCTTATATTATAAAGTGAAGTCGGGTTGTGATTTAGACTAGTTAGTTAGCGGCATGACTAGGACGAGTTACGGATACGTTAGGAGTGCACATTAATTGAGAAGTGAGGAACTCATGTGAGTGCACGTAACTAACATGTATTTAATATTCACCGTTTAATGTTATTAAACACTTGTTATATTTTAAATTGTTTTCACCTCGGGCTCTGACCCGTTTGCTTCCAAATCTATTTTCTTGTAAAAACTTTTCAGGTGCCCAGCCATAGGGACGCCAAGCTTAGGAGTTCCATTCCAGTGGCGTGTTGCAGCTGCTGTGGAAGTTACAGGACCTTGATGATAGACGCCTCCACACTCTATATTGATTCCATTCAAGACTTATTCAGTTTTTAGGGCATCTCGCCCCATTTCTTTTAGAGACAGATTTATGATACTCAGTTTCCTTTCAGTTTTGGAGTTGAATTCATTTATTATCCAGACGTTGTATTTGGTTTTATTCAGTATTTGGGACTATTCTGAGGAGTGTTACTCCAGACTCATTTATTATTCCATTTATATTCTGTTGTGACTGTGATGTAATTGTGTTATCATTAGTTGATAAATATTTAATGGATTGCATGTTAATTTAATTTAATAAAATTTGACAACTCACTTTTTAAATATTAGGTGACTAGTAATTGTTTAAAAAGTGTTTTCGACACTAATGCTATGAACTGAACCAACTTGACATTTTGTATTAATTTTAATAAAGGAGTAGCTACCCGGTATTTAATTAGACGGGGTGTCACATTACACACGTTAGGTTTAGGCACCCTCCCTTGAGTTTCCTCACATCTCATCTATAGTGCACACCTAACGTTCCATACTAGCCTATTTAGCTACACTACCCAAGCTATTTAGACTGTATTAGTCACCTGAACCTACCTACACGTCTAAGTTCCCATACCGCCCATACAGTACCAAATTTTTATTAACACTCCTCATGTGTGAATGAATTCGCGTGTAACATTTCACATATGTTAGTTCCTTATTTTGAAAATTACATCTGACCACTTAATCTTATTCATTAGATGTTCACTATCTAATATTAGAGCTTTCCAATTAAGTTTTCTCCACTTAATTTTATTTTTTTGGATGTATACACGTCATCTAACTATCTACTACTTCGCATTAGTAGATTGTTCATATAGTACATATTTCACAGACAAAATACAGACTATAAGGATCATTGGCCCAGTCTAATCATCGACTCCAATTCTCCCAATTTATATTTTTATATGTGTGTACGTCATCTAAATATCTACTATCTCACTCAAGCAGATTATTAATATAGTGTATATTTCACTCACAATATACACTATACGGATTAATGGCCCGGTCTAATCATCGACTCCAATTCTCCTTTCATTTACATTGGCCCGGTCTAATCATCGACTCCAATGGTAAATGTTATATAAAATTATTGGCCGGTCTAATCCTCGACTCCAATACTATATAAGTACTATAGGTATTTCACATAACCTAAGTACATAATTTATATGTATTCACACAACCTAATCTTTCACATTAGTATGTAGTATATTTCTCTAATACTCACCGTACAGTTTATTTTACGATTTTTCTCGTTATTGCATCTTCTCGAGTATTCTCCCAACTTTAAGGGACCTAGTTAACCCCTTTGTATTTTCAATAGCTAAACCTAACTTACTCTACTGGTATACTTATCGTCCATTCGAAGTTCCCATAAATTATTATTTCATTACCCGATAATTTATGACCAAAATTTATCCCAATTTATTCCCGTCTTACTTTCATTGCTAAGAGAGAACTACAAATCCTAATCAGGCCTACTGTAGTATTAATAATTCCCCCAAAATCCCTTAGTAAGGTTCTAAAAGTTTATACGATAATCAATTAGAAGAACTAAGTCAAAAAGGCAAAAAATAGAATATCTGGGAACCTGACCAAATACCGGATCGATCCCCTTTTTTTAAAAATCGAATCAATCCTTTTTTCTTTTAAACCGGATCGATCCCCTTTTTCTGAAATTCACCAGTCACGTCCGTTCTTGCGTCTTTTGCTTATGATCTAGTACCAACCTCCATTACTCTACACTAAGGTTTCAACTAAACATTCCTAACCATTTCTACATGCATTAGGACAGATTCTGACGTAATTCTTTTCCCAAAACATTACAATAATCATGCAAGAAGGGATTTATTCTTTCTATACTCTAAAACCCTAAGTTTTCATATTCATCCATGATTGTTCATCAATACCCAGATTTATTTCATGGAATACAACCCATATCTTCAATATCAATAACTCTACAGATTTTAAATCATTCTACATGCAATTTCCTACCCAACATGCATTTAATTAAAGCTTTCTTCTCAATAATTCAACAGTATCATCATATGATTGAAGCCCCAATTACATGGGTATTATAACTTCAATTAATTGCAATAAACGCTTGCCTTATTCAGTGTAGGGTCTGATTTCTTCGGTGAGTATGATGATTTGATGTTTCCCTCTTCAAATCTTCACTCCTTAGGTGTTCGTATGCAAGAACTCTTTCAAACCTTTAAGAATCCTCCTTAAGCTTTTAGGAAAGGTTCATCTCTTCCTTCTAAGGACCTATCTAAGCTTTTTGTGTTAAGAACCCTAGCCCCCCATTTACAATCATCAGATATAATGATCTAATTTTTGTAAGTCCTTTAGCCTCTATTTTTTAAATGACCAAATTACCCTCCAAAGGTGTCAGTTTGGTCCAAAATCGGCCCATGACTCAATTAACATTCCCGGGTATACCATTTTGACTAATTCGCCCCTTCCGCACTCATCTGTGACCTCTAAATTATCATTCTAATCACCTAAAATATATTTCTCATTTCCCACCTCGCCATAATCCAATGCGTGACTCTCGATGAGATAACATAAAATACGCCCATATCACTTGTTATGACGTATATCATATTTAACTATCAATATTTATTATTCACTCTTAGAAAATTTAAATTATATATTAATCAGTCTCTATCTCTCGATTAATATTTGAATACCACGATTATTATTCAATCACTTAATAATCATAACTAAAATTTCATCTCATTAAATTACTTCTCTCACGTAATTTAAATATTAAATCACATTAAATTACTCTACTTGCGTAATTTAAATATAAACTAATATTAAATTACTCTACTCACATAATTTAAATTAAACGCATTTTCCTATTTAATAACTCAATTAATTAAATTCTAAATACGTAGAAATACGGGGTATTACATACTCTCCCCTTACAAAGGAATTTCATCCTCGAAACTAGGACAAGACGGGTAATTAAACTTAGGATCTTTAATATCACGACATCCTATAGTATCCAATTTCAAATCATGATAACATAAGGGTTACTCAACTATACACTCGCTAGTGGTACCCACCTATCAAAAGTCTAAGTCACTGTAGCCTCAGTTTACCTGAGAGCTTTCTCAACTCACTACATAATGATACACTCCATTAGTCATAAGGTCTCATCTCAAAAACGGCACATCACACATTGTGCCTCTACCACAAAATTCTGATAAGACGAGCCTACATTTCCCTGGCTCTATCATTTCAATACTAATGGAAGGCCGGACATCACTAAGTAACAGCTTCCCGTATCCACCCCAACACACAACTCCCATCCTGACAGAAACCACAAGGACATCTAACCACTCCTATCTGTCCTCGAAACATCGGTTCATGGCGATGTAAGTCTTACAATATTCAAACATTATCGAATTGAGTTTGGGGTTACTCCACTTTTTCTAACAGACTCTAAATCACGTCCGATCTAAAGTCTAGTTATCCTCTCCCTTTGGATCACCCAAGGAGCAAACGATGATGCTTACCACGCAAAAACCTCAAAAGTACTTTGTGCATGATGAATAGGTACGAGTTATTACACACAACTCTATCAATGGAAATTTCTCTCCTCAATTACCCTTCAAGTCACCAAATGCACTACTGGCATTAACCTGCATAAGAAACTACCTCTCGTCTAACTATTGACTATAGTTGATACAAAGGACCAAAAAAAATTTCGTCCCCATCACTTCCTGATAATCCCTATCAGAGGTGAAATTTCAGGATCTCATCCTAATTCACAATAATATTGGGCGGCACTTTGCACCGGTGTAATCCTTCCTTATAAGGAAAGAAAATATTTCTTCATCTCGATCAATTCATTCCACAAATTCTAGGAAATATTTGACCTTGTCACGACTTGGCATCCCACCAATGAAATTTTATAGTTTGCTTACCCATTTCATCACTGGGAAACGCAGACTTGTTACCAAGTTTCTGGTTGCTCATCTCAAGTCAACCTTTTTACATCCCTGAGTGATGTAACTGGAGACAATCTCACAAGGTCTCACCCAACATATTTCCCACTTATAATGTCTCACATTAAGTGGTACTATATACACTCCTTCTTTCCTCGGAGTATAATAATATTCTAGTAGTGCGCAAGCCACTCTTCAATCATTCATTTGAGTACGGCTCCGCTCTACTTTATTACAACAATTTTTTATCCTCTTTATCAAGAGATATCTTTTTAAATGGCTTCCCACAGCCTCTCAACCCATCTCGGGTGTGCTAGCTCTTGTTGCACATATATACTTGGATTATCGTCTTTCTCATACGATGTTCAATCCATCATACCATTTAAACTTTAGTTGATAATTTTCCTTTAGGCATATTCTCACGCATAATTCTCATGTTCTTTGTATCTAGGATGAGTTTTGTAAATCCAACTAATCAGGGAACCCATACACCCTCTAATTCGACGTACTTGCACAAACACCGCAAATGTCCCACACGTAATACACTTTTGTCAAAATTGGCCTTGCAATTTTAGCTTGGTTATAGAACTTGGGTATTCTTCATCACCCATAATTCGTAATTGATTCTCCTCAAGATTGTCCCACCCATCAACTCACGGTGAGAAAATTTTCAGGGATTTTTTTTCTCCAGGTATTACCGGCTCCACTTGTCTTATACCGTATAATAGCTCTCCGCTCATAGTGTTTCCTCAACACATTAGAGCATTTATATTCATCACCGATGCCTTGGAATCCATACATGTCTCTCTACTCCCGACGTTCATCAAGGTTCATGCATGTCTCCTCCTGCAGTGAAACCCAAGCAAGGACTTACTCCCAGTTTACCATCACTAGCACTATCGTAAATCGAGTTCTATAAGCCTCAAATGCATAATTGGGACACTCAAATGCTATCCCCTATAATGTAAATATATATCTCACTCCCACATATCTAAAGGAGTTATCTATCACTGAGCCCACGCTATCACTAGTCATTAACACCAAAGATCCTAATACCGAGCTCAATTTCTCCGCTTGACAATACATCCTTTATACTCTAGATCACATCAGTAAAGTCCCTACGCACCGGGATCAACCATAATGCGACATCTCTACTCTCCAAATTCACGCTAACCAGTCCATACACAGGATAACATCAACCTCGTATAATACATCACTATAATGAGTAATTTATAAAAAGTATCACCATTTGGTCTACACCCTCTCCCATGCAAATGAAACCATAGATAAATCTGCTACAACATACTAATCTCTCAAGCAAATCTCGTCTAAACAAAATACCGTGACTCGCTCGCGTCACACCAAATTTACCTCTTTCGTCCGAGGATAAAACTCATTTTTCTACCTTTATCATCACCTGGATATTTAAATGGTTCCCGAACATAACACAATTGTTCACACTGAACCAATAACTATTTTAATCATTGTCCCTGCCAGGAAGCATGATCTGGTTCCTTTTCTCACTTCGGGTGGAGTCATAGTGTGTGGTATTTCTTTTCACGAAATATTTCCTTATAGAATCCTTCTATCTCTGGCCACACTGGCCGTATTAAAGTTGTCCTTCTCTCTAACCTTGGTATCCTCATCTTAGATGGTTACCTTTATTGTTCCCTTAGCTCCGATGTCCCTAAGGAGCACACTGCTAGCCTTACCAGTCCCAACTGAATCCATCATCACTCAGCATGAATCCAGTTATTTGAATCATTTAGTTCCCTTATGTGTCTTTCCATGTGGAGTCTCATTAATACTATTATATTCAGTATTACTCCCAGACTGAATTCTTTAACATTCTTAACTCCCTTATCATAGAAGTGCTAATATTATCTTGTAAAAGTACGACATTGTCGCCATTTACATTAATCAAACAAGCACAATTGTTGCCATAAATGTTGGCGATGGCTACTTGTGAGCCCATTATTCCACTAAAGACTCTTTTCTCCATTGTAACTACCTCATCGGTTATAACGTCTGCCACATAATATAAATTCTTTCTCACAGTCGGCCTCTGTTCGACCCTCATGTGATAAGTTCATAAATTTCTCTCGCATCCCTTTCTGAACAAAAAGAAAATAAGGAACTTGCAGTCAAACTGTACCTAGGATTCCTCCAAGGGCATAATATTCCTCTTTATAAATGTGGTGACTGTTTTCCCCCACTATCACTATGTTGTTCCCCTAAGCTAAGAAAATTTTACAAAAATTCACTTCTGAGTATTTCTACACCCAACCATATGTCACTATCTATGGATGTTCTCTATCCATTTAGTTGACACATATAAAATTCGTATTTACACAAATTTCAACAGGTGTCCCTTTCCAAAGATCCCTTAGGCTCTCTCCCAAATTCTTCAATTCGTTCTATATATACATCCTTATGTGGGGTACCTAACTCACATCACTTCAGTGTTGCTCCTATGAGAAATATACTTTGGATTTCTTCCATCCCTTTTCTATCACCCATCATCTCTATCCCATTTTCTTATAGGTGACCATTTTGGAAGAGTTCTCCCTCAACTCTCTCTCCCCACTTACAACTCTAGGGAAGTCTAAAATTGTATCCCCATTCTCTACAATGGTCTTTGGTACACTACCATCCCCGAGTGATTAACCGGCTCATCATCTACTCAAACAGTATTTATGGTGATCTCCCACTCGATTGCCATTTCCCGAATAGTTCATGACTCATATTGAACCCTTGCCTCTTGCAGTCCTTCAAACGCCTTCGTTGGTCATCTTAAAGAGTTCAATGTACTAAGTTCAATCGAACTCGTATATGAATCACATCATCTACTTACTAGCAGGAGAACGTAAGACACGTACGTAGAGGAATAGAACCATCCTAAAATAGGGCCCTAGACCAATCAAATGATACTCTATAAATGTAGTAAGTTGTACAGATCCTATGGACACTAGAACTTGATGCTCTGATACCATCTGTGACACCCCACCTAAATAAGCATTGGGTGATCAGTCCTTTATTAAATTAAAATAGGATTCTCATCTGGTTCATTCTTAGCATCACTATCGAAAACTTTTTAATTACTAACCACCTAAGTGAAAAATTATGCGGTTGCCAAATTTTAACTGCAATTAAACATACAACAACATGCGGAACAATATATAAATCAAATACCAATATAAGAGTCTGAATATAACAACTAAGATCAAACAAAGTCTTGCCGAATAACCCGTCGGCCAAAAACAAACCAATAATAAACTCCAAAAATGAAAGTACTGAGGGACAACATGTCCGTACTGAAATCTGAAATCCTACACACGATCAGAAAGTAAAAGAGGCATCTAACCAAAGCCCTGCAACATCCACCTATGCTACAGCTATGAAGTCCCTGGAATGAAGTCACGATTGGCGTCCTTATGGCTGGACACCTAAAAGGTTTTGAAAATATTTTACATAGCCAGAGTTAGTACTCAAAACGGTTTGAAAATATTTAGCAAGAAATTTATTGCAATAAAGATCAGTTATTGATTACACATGTTAGGTTCACGCACACTCCCTTGAGTTTCCTCACCTCTCATCTATAGTGAACGCCTAACGTTCCTTACTAGCCTATTTAGCTACACTACCTAAGCTATTTAGACTATATTAGTCGCCTGAACTTACTTACACGTCTAAGTTCCCGTACTGCCCATACAGTACCAAATTTTTATTAACACTCCTCATGTGTGAATTAATTCCTGTGTAACATTTCACATATGTTAGTTCCTTATTTTGAAAATTAAGTCTGACCATTAATCTTATTCATTAGATGTTCATCATCTAATATTATAGCTTTTCAATTAAGTTTTCTCCACTTAATTTACTTTTTTTGGATGTATACACGTCATCTAACTATCTACTACTTCACATTAGTAGATTGTTCATATAGTATATATTTCACAGACAATATAGACTATAAGGATCATTGGCCCGGTCTAATGATCGACTCCGATTCTTCCAATTTATATTTTTAGATGTATGTACGTCATCTAAATATCTACTATCTCACTCAAGTAGATTATTAATATAGTGTATATTTCACTCGCAATATACACTATATGGATTATTGGCCTAGTCTAATCATCGACTCCAATTCTCCTTTCATTTACATTGGCCCGGTCTAATCATCGACTCCAATGGTAAATGTTATATAAAAGTATTGGTCGATCTAATTCTCAGCTCCAATACTGTATAAGTACTGTAGGTATTTCACATACCCTAAGTACATATTTTATATGTATTCACACAACCTAATCTTTCACATTAGTACGTAGTATATTTCTCTAATACTCATCGTACAGTTTATTTTACGATTTCTCTCGTTATCGCATCTTCTCGAGTATTCTCCCAACTCTAAGGGACCTTGTTAACCCTTTTGTATTCTCAGTAGCTAAGCCTAACTTACTCTACTGGTATACTTATCGTCCATCCGAAGTTCCCGTAAATTATTATTTCACTACTCGATAATTTATGACACAAATTTATCCCACGTGATTCTCGTCTTAGTTCCGTTGCTAAAACAGATCTACAAATCCTAGTCAGGCCTACTGTAGTATTAATAATTCCCCCAAAATCCCTTAGTAAGGTTCTAAAAGTTTATACGATAATCAATTAGAAGAACTAAGTCAAAAAGGCAAAAAACAGAATTTCTGGGAACCTGGCCAAATACCGGATCGATCCCCTTTTTTTAAAAGCGAACCGATCCCCCCACCCCACCCCCCCTTTTTACCGAATTGATCCTTTTTTCTTTTAAACCGGATCGGTTCCCTTTTCTGCAATTCACCAGTCACGTCCGTTCTTGCGTCTTTTGCTTATGATCTAGTACCAACCTCCATTACTCTACACCAAGGTTTCAACTAAACATTTCTAACCATTTCTACATGCAATAGGACAGATTCTGACGTAATTCTTTTCCCAAAACATTACAATAATCATGCAAGAAGGGATTTATTCTTTCTATCCTCTAAAACCCTAAGTTTTCATATTCATCCATGATTGTTCATCAATACCCAGATTTATTTCGTGAAATACAACCCATATCTTTGATATCAATAACTCTACAGATTTCAAATCATTCTACATGCAATTTCCTACCCAACATGCATTTAATTAAAGTTTTCTTCTCGATAATTCATCAATATCATCATATGATTGAAACCCCAATTACATGGGTATTATAACTTCAATTAATTACAATAAACACTTGACTTATTCAGTGTAGGGTCTGATTTCTTGGGTGAGGATGATTATTTGATGTTTCCCTCTTCAAATATTGACTCCTTAGGTGCTTCGTATGCAAGAACTCTTTCAAACCTTCAAGAATCCTCCTTAAGATTTTCGGAATGGTTCCTTTCTTCCTTCTAATGGACTCTCGAAGCTTTTTTTGTTAAGAACCCCAGCCCCCCGTTTATAATCATCAGATATAAGGCTCTAATTTTCCTAACCTTTATTTTTAAAATGACCATATTACCCTCCAAAGGTGTCGATTTAGTCCAAAATCGACCCGTGACTCAATTAACATTCCAGGGTATACCATTTTGACTAATTCTCCCCTTCCAGACTCATTCATGACCTCTAAATTATCATTCGATTCACCTAAAATACATTTCTCATTTCTCACCTCACCATAGTCTAATGCGCTACTCTCGGTGAGATAACATAAAATACGCCCATATCACTCGCCATAACGTATATCATATTTAACTGTCAATATTTACTATTCACTCTTAGTAAAATTAAATCCAATATTAATCAGTCTCTATCTCTTGATTAATATTTGAATACCACGATTATTATTCGATCACTCAATAATCATAACTAAAATTTCATCTCATTAAGTTACTTCAGTCACGTAATTTAAATATTAAATCACATTAAATTACTCTACTCACGTAATTTAAATATAAACTAATATTAAATTACTCTAGTCATGTAATTTAAATTAAACGTATTTTTCGATTTAATTACTCAATTAATTAAATTCTAAATACGCAGAAATACGAGGTATTACACAAAGCAAGAAAGATGAAAATGCAATAGATGGAAGGGAAGTGAAAAAAAATTTAAACATTTTATAGACAAAAAAATGGTATACATGAGACAATCACGTGTTCTATATTCTCAAGTGTGTGTTATATTAATAATTTTGTATCAGTCATGAACATTCACAAATTTTTTAAGTGACCAAAACCGTTATAAATTTTACTAGTGTCCTAAACACTTATAAATTATTTTTTTAATTAGTTATAAAATAAAAAAATTGGTGTAGTGAACCCAATACCACTTTTATCATTAGAAGATTGGGTGTGAGGTAAAAGCATTTCCGCAACTTCTTTTAGTGACCTTCATACTTTTAGCATTTCAAGAGAGTTGAGATTTTACTTTTACCGTTTCAAGAGAGATGAGATTTCATACTTTTAGCGACCTTCATTGCTTGAATAACTGAAAGAAAATAATCTATCAATTTTTAAAGCATTCTCTTCACCGCAGTTTGATGATTGATAAATCTTTTTTTAATTTGGCTTAAAACCACCCAAAGAGACAAATATACTAGAGCGTTGGTTGCATCTTCAAAACTATAAATACCATTAAACATAAAAATATTCTCCATATGACCCAATCTATTTCTATGTGATTAAACCTAACGAAAGAGGCCTAGCTCTAATACCACATGAGAGTGCGTTTTTCTTATCGAAACAAATAATACGCCAAATTAAAATTTTATTTTCAAATTTTAATTGTGATAAAATTAAAAGCACACACTAAAATGTTTATCTGACAATATTTACAAATGATTCATGTGAGTGCAAATAATCATAATTAATTTTTCTAAGCAATAGAGAAATAAACAAGGAGTAAAACAATATCACGACACAAAGGATTTGCGTGCTTAGGCAAATGCCTACGTCAATGAGGTGTTCTTCAGTGAATATTAATTCTTTAAGAGTTTTATAATCAAGAATTACATGCCTCTTGTCCCCGGGGTAAGGGTTTTATTTATAATTATAGGAGTGGTTGAGCCTTATTTTAACTCTCCCGGCTGCTAATTAGCTCATTTATTGATCTCTATTGATCTCCTCTGTGTTTATAGATAACAAGAACAAACATTTCATGTTTATCCCACATGACTCTAATCTTTGACTTGAAAACACGTTTCATATCTCTGTCTTAGTCCTGTTTGGACTGCTGAAATTTGGGCCATTACATGATCTCTTGGCCTAAATAATCAATTTATGAAAATTTAACGATCAAGTTTGTGTGAACGCATGCTTTTAATTACCAAGTTATGAAAAGATGAACGTTGGTCTTTGGTTCCAAAATAAACCGATAATTTCATTAATGACTTCGGACTTTGTTCCATATGATTAGATTTTTGAGATTTTGCTTATGTTTACTCAAAGAGACTCTGCATTGTTATTTTTATACCTTCCTTCTTTCAAAAATATCATTCGCAGTATTCGTCTTTACAATCTTCCTGTAAGTTTTCCTTTCTCTTGCTTATTTTTCCTTGTGAATATTCTCAGTTTCTTCATTTCCTCTTATCTGTTCTTATTAAGTTGTCCTTTTTCCCGTCAAAAAATGGTGTACACTGTTAATGAGAAAATGGTGGGGGAGTTTATAAAAGTATATTCGATCCCCTTTTGGGTGACGATTAAGTGAGCCCTCGTTCCCATAAATTATGTTGACGTTGAGGGTAGTCATTGGATTCACACCCTCTCAGTGGCCGAAGGGGGATTACATTTCCCTTAATAAATTAATTTTGGAATTTTATGAGGTTTTTAGGTTATTCCAGCCCAAAGTGACCCAAATACATGGCATATTATCAATGGGATTCACCCAATTAATGAGCTATATGGGACCGATATTGGGATTCCAGAGATCAGATACTACTACTCCTGGTCCCACACCACGGATGGAATTTTTATATCTCAAGGCATAGAAGGCTGACAGGGTTGTCAACCTTCCTGATTCCAATAAAGGTAATGGGATTAAGGTTTTGTTGCTCGAAATTAGCAACACCCACCTCTTTTGGAGGGTGAACAGTACAGGGGGTTTCTATGCCTAGAGAGGGGAAGTAATATAAGTTAACCGTTATTTTCCTTACATTGAGATTTATTTATTTAAATTGTTACTAATGATTTCTCCTTTATTTTGTCTAGCTCGATCAATGAAGAAAGAGCCTTCTCCTTCTCATTTCAATAAGGAAGATTTGATCAAGTTTTGGAACTTGAGAAGGTCGTTTGTCACTGGTGAGGATCATCCAAGGTCTGCATCTTTTCTTTTGGAGTATAAGAATTCCACCAGCATCTTCACAGCTCGCCTAATGGAAACAATACCTAAGGTTCCCTTACACTCTGGAAGTGAGGAGACTTCTACTTATTCATCCTTTGAGTCCCTGAACGTTGAGTATATCCTAGTTTCTAAGGAAGAGAAAATAGATCCTAGGAAGAGAATTTTATTAGTTGATGATGATGAAATGGCCGCTACCTCTCCCAAGGCCAAGGTTTCCAAGAATACTGAGCATGAGGTCCCTTCTGCCTTTATATTTGTGCCATACTCATCAGTTCAAGAGAAGAGAATAAAGGAAAGATTCATTCCTCAATGTCTCTGGTGCCTTCCAAGAAGGGTGACACCCATAATTCTAGTAGGACTCAGGAGGTTATGTTCGTGGAGGAAAAATTCTTTGGCTTTTGGTCAACTCAAGGATGGAGTGCACGCACTTGATTGTGACCAATTTAATCAGTTGAGACACAATCAACTTTTTACCCAAGTTGCTCAAGCATTGTCTCTAGTAAAGTGAAATTTTGTCCTACTTCATCTGAATTGTTGAAACTTTTAGAATTATGACATAATATTTGTTATCTTTTTTGAAATTTATGGCGGATGTTATCACCGTTTTGGAGAAGCGCTCCAGCCAACCCAACTTATATGACCAAAATGTCGCTTTGAAGAATTATCAATCTACCCTAGACACTGCTCAGAAGGATTATGAGGCTAAAAGTTAATCCACCAAATTGACGATGACTACCATAAAGGATGATCTAACTCAGCTCCAGGGTAGCTTCAATAAGTTGAAGACTGATCACGACTAGATTTTGGTCGAACATGATCAATTAAAGAAGGATCAAACTGAAGCTTTGACTGCTGCCAAGGACACAGGTTATGACAGTGGCTTCAACAGGACCTATACCGATGCCAAACATCAGTTAGGCTTTATTAGAATGTCTAACTTCAAGAAAGGTTAGGATGTTGCTCTGGCGAGAGAGCCAACCTCCTTGCTCGATCTAAATTATTTGGCAAGCAGCATTCGGGCTCCCCACTACGGGCAGATAAATATGTTTAGGCCAACCAAGAATATTATGAAGTTATTCGGGGCAAGGGTTAAAAAATAAAAGAGCGAATGAAGGAAAAACAATCCCAAGTCTTGTTAGAATAGTTAACTTGTGAATCTTTATTTTTCCCTTTGTTCTTTATTTGTAAGGGCCTTTCCACTTTGGTTATGATGAAAGATGTTGCCAATGTTTAATCTTTTCTTACATTATTTCTAAATTCCTCCTTTTTACTTTTACTTTCTATAGCATAGCAATGTTTTCGGAGCAATTCCTTCTTTTTCTAGTAATATAGATGTTATTCTTGGTTAAGACACTCATGTTCAAGCTTGTCATGCTTTTTCCTCTACTCGAAAGGCTCTTAAAAGGGTAACTGAGGCCTATAAGGACCAATCTTCCTTAGTGGCCAAATTGAAAGATGATTTAAAGGACCTGGGCGAGTTAGGCCCTCTTATGTAGGAGGAGATGAATTCCCTAAAAAGGCAGATCACTGAGGCCAAGGACATTCGAGATGTAGGGGCTCTTTTACAAGATGAGATAATTCCCTCAAGAAGTAGCTCGTTGAGAGGAAATAAACCTGAGAAGGGAGGGTGTTGTAAAGATAGGACTTAGTCGTGACCTACTCAAGCTTCGATGCCTCTTTAGGAAGGTTCCTTGTGTAGCGTGGTCTGCTAGCTATAAAGAGGGGTGGATAGATGCCCCAGTTAACTTAGATGAAGCAAAGTAAATAGACTAAAAGCATGGTTGGTTGAATACCTTAGGGGTTCAAAAAGTCCCAAATGACTCTAAGCTTTAGTACTGTCACCAAGTTAACTGTCTAGCATATCAACATCCCCATTTTAGAAGTGAAAAGAGTTGGGTTCCTCTGGATGCCATTTCTCTTCAACGAAGAAAGCATTATTTGTCCTAGAATGAGAGTGACGATAAGGTCCGACCAAATTCAGATTATAGTGGAAGAGAAGCCATTGTTGAGGCACTTATTCACCAAGGATGATGATCGTACTTTTAATATTGTAAATGAACTTTATTTGTGTATTATAAATTTATGTAACAATAAGTTATTTGTATATTACGGCGTTTTTCATTTTTCCAATCTTTCATGCTAAGCATGTGTTTTATCGCATTGTCTTACCTTTAGGTCTTATCGTCACAATACCTTAAGCCTAGATCAAAATAGTAAAAATGCACATGGTTTTACGTCAATCCACTCATTCAGTATATTTATCCTATCAAGATCGGGTTCACTTTGTGCCTAGGGATTCTCTGTAGGTATTTGTTTGCCTGGGAAATTCATGAGGTTTTTGTATTTTTCAAGACAAAAACAGTGAGACTTTGAGTTTAATTGTAATTAAAAGGCTTTTAATTGTAATCAAACTAAGCTAATATTGATCAACATTTTGGCCAATAATTAAAGTGTAAGTCTATCACTTAAGAACAATGTCAAATAGCTAATTGAACTACTTGGGCTTATACTTTATTAGAAAACTAACTAAGATAAATAAGCAAGAATGAATTTAAAAATAAAACTTTTTGAGGTTGGTTGCATTCCAAGCCCTGGGTATCTCTCCACCCCCATTATTTCCAAATGGTTGGATCCTTGCAAATTATCTCTGATGACCTTGAACGGTCCCTCCCAATTAGGTCCCAACTTATCATCTGAAGGTTTTTTTATATTGTCAAAAACTTTCCTAAGGACGTAATCATCGGCCTAAAATTTCTCAAATTAGCGTCGTTATTATATTATCTGACTAGTTATTGTTGGTAAGAGGCCAACTTTATCATGGCTTACTCCCTTCGCTCTTCTACTAGGTCAAGTTCAGTCCTCACGGCTTCATTGTCAAACCTTTCTTGACAATGGTGATCCTCATGGTTAGTAGACTAGCTTCCAAAGGAATGACAGTCTCCATCCAATACGTTAAAGCAAAAGGTGTTTCCCCAATAGGTTATATAGGCGTAGCACGATATTCCCATAAGATGTGAAGAAGCTCATCCTCCCAAGATCCTTTTACTTTCTTTAATTTCTTCTTCATGCTGTCGAGCATCATTTTGTTGGAAGTCTCGGATTTCCCATTTCTCTGGGGGTAAGCCATAAAGCTGAAGTGGTTCTTCATGCCATATCTATTGTACAAACCCTAGAATGGTCCACTTTAAAACTATATGTTATTGTCTGTGATAATCGTCCTGGGTATGCCAAAACATGTTATGATGCTTCTACGGATGAATATCATCATGTCTATATCCCTAATGTTCACCTGTGGCTCTACTTCAATCCACTTTGTGAAGTAATCTATGCCAACCAAGAGGTATTTGTGATTTTTGGTGCTATTAGGAGTGGATCTATGATATTCAAATCCCACTGGGTGAATGGCCACGAGCTAGTCAGTGATTTTAAGTTACTAGCAGACTGATGGATCATGAGGGAGAACTTTTGTCATTTTCCACACTTCTAGACGAAAGAGATTGCATATTTCTGCATGTACGACCACCAGTACCCTTCTCTGATTGCTCAGAAGGCAATATATCTTCCTCCCACGTGGCTTCCGTAAATTTCATCATGTTGTTCGTACAAAATTTGGTCGATGTCACTTGGATGCACACATTGGAGGTAGAGACTAACGAAGGATCTTCTGTAGAGTTTTCCTTCGGGTGCCAAATAAAATCATGCAGTTTTCACCCTAACATAGTTGGCTTGCTTTTAATCATACGGAAGGATGTTGCTTTGCGAAGCAGCGATTATTGGGTCCTTCCAACTAGGACTTTTTTCATGGAGAGAACTTGTTTGGCGATGGGCTTTATGATGAAAGGTTTGGAGAGGAATTCCATTTCAATAGTTCTCCTCATATCAGAGTCAACTACTAATCTTAAATCTCCTAAAGTATCGACATGGATATTGTTCCCCCAAGGGGATCGTTGAATGTGTAATTCATCAAATTTTGACATTAAATCATGAGCACCTGCAGGTATGCCGCCATCCATTAATCCTTGGAATTGAGATCTTCCGGTACTTGGTTGGAAACCAGTTTTGAATCGTAATAAACATCCAAGTGGCTTGCACCTAGTGAGTGAGCTTTACGTAGTCCAATGATGAGGGCTTTGTATTCAACTTCATTATTGAATGCTTCAGAGCCATGTTTGATTCCTTGATCGATCATGGAATTCTCCGGTGTGACGAGCACAATTCCTACGCCCATCCCTTTAGGGTTGGAGGTTCCATTCACACACAGTGTCCATTTTTTTGACTAGTCAATCTCTTGGCTCTTAGCTGACTGGCAATTTTTGGTTGTTGGGCCCATTCTCTCCTGTAAATTTTGTGATGAAATCATCTAACACTTATCCTTTAATCGTCGGTCGTGGTTAATAGTGTATATCAAATCTCCCAAGTTTGATCAACCATTTCGACATCCACCCAGATACTTCGGCCTTTTGAAGAAAAACTTTGAGGGGAAAAGATGTGTTGACTATGATTGAGTTAGCTTCAAACAAATTTTTCAACTTGCATATCACGATGACCAAAGAATAGATCAATTTTTCCAGTGGGAGGTAGCGTTACTCGGCGTTTACGTACAATCTTTTAGCCTTGGTACAATCCTTTTATTATGTCACATATTCTTACTCCATTTTGTTATCAGCAAAGGGTATAATGAAAATGCAACGGAGTTCAAAACAAACGGAGACTAATCATAATGAATATTATCTATCAAAAACTCAAGGAAACATATTAAAATATAATAATGTAGTATTAAATGAGTACAATGCCTGGCCAATTGTCTTATTTATAGTTTCTACATTGAGTTCTAATCCTAAAATAACAATAAAAATATCCAAAATAAATAAGAATAGGAATAAAAGATCATTTTTTATTTTAATACATTACTAATTTTTATATTGGACTTTAATACATTTTAATTGATTTATTAGACTTTAGTACAGTTTTCATCGCTAAATTATCCTAATTAATAATCTAATAAGAAGAATAAGAAGAAAATCGAGTCGTGTACATCATATAGCTTTTATATTCTACTTACCTCTCCATGAGAACAAAGACTCAATTTATCACATTTGTAACTCATAACAGTTCGCTTAACTATTGCACAGGTTTCAACTCATTGTAATAATTACCTTGAAGGAGCTATTAATTTTTAGGGGATATTGTATTTTAGTCCTAGTTTTTTGGTCAACACTCATTTATCTCCTATTGACTTTTATTTAACTATATTAGTCATATTTTTTAAATATCTTAAACTAAAATGTCTAAAGTACCCATTATAAACCATAACTCCCACATCTAATCCATTTGAAACAACACATCGTAACTCTTCATTTCTCCATATCCGACTCACTTAAACTCTCACTCTTTCTCTTCGATATCAATTTCAATTTTCAATTTTTTTTATGTGTGTGAGCCATGTGTATGTATATATATGTGTGATTTATCTGTATATGTGTGTTCGAGTGTGTGTAAATTTATGTGCGAGTGTGTGTGTATATTTGTATGCATGTGTATATATTTGTAAGCATTTGTGTGTATATATTTATATACGTGTATGAGTGCACGTGTGTGTGTGTGTGTGTGTGTGTGTGTGTGTGTATTTATATACGTGTATAAGTGTGTGTGCACGCATGAGAGAGAGACAGAGAGAGTGGGTATATATGTGTGTGTGATTGTGTATATGTGGCCATGAGGGTCGAATTACTCCGGCATGGGCCGGCCCCTAAATTGGAAGGGAAAAAAATTGAAGAAATCCCCACTTCGCACATGTGGGTCGAGGATAAAGGAAATCCTCTTTTTGCCACTCGTGTTGATCTTCGCGAGCTTCCACGGATATAAATCGATTATCATTAAAGGGGAGTAGGGGAGAAAAAATGTAGAAATGGAGTCGCAAGCCTATGTTCCTCAAAACAGGCAAAAGAATGTAGTGTCCCGAGAGAACGACATCACAAGGCATACTGATGCATACGAAACCAAATGAGTCGAGGGTTCGGGGACTAAGCTACAGAATGGGAAGGTGTTAGGCACCCATTACGCCCTTTCGATCTCTCATGGGTTGTGATAATATTATCCTTTTCTCCAAAATATGAAACATGTGTACATGAGCTCAGTGTGAACAATGGGAGAAAGAAATCATCCGATTCACATTATAGGAAAGACGAAGCGAAATCACCATAAGGAGTGTACAAAAGACTAATGTAAAAATAATGTGAGTGTCCGTCAAATCATAAATCACTATGAAAAAGTGAGTGTGTATATTGAGAAAGATACAAATATGTAGGACTGTGCTTATTTACAATACTACTTAACACAAGAAAACATAAAGTGACTAAATGAGACAATAGAACTCGAATCCCAAGATTGGCTCGGGACGCATACATTGCCTAAAGGGCGTCAAATTCACGTAGTTTGATAACACGCAAGGGTGAGTTTAACACATAAATCCTAAATTAGAACTTACTTTAGTTTGTATTTGGAAAATGTATACAAGTGTAAAGAATGTGGAACATGAGGAAATTCGAGTTTAGGGTTTATAGGAAAACCCTCTTTTTGGCTTTTTCAAATTTGATGAAAATAAGAATGGTGTGTAGTAAATAATAAAAATGATGATTAGTTTTGAAGCGAAGAAGTGAAACAAGCATATATTAAAAGTGGAAAAAAGTAAATAACTAATACTAATTGAATGAGTTGTAAATTGATAATAGTGAACCTTCTAGAGGACTTTAATTCTGATTTTGTAGTAATAAAGGCTAATTTTTTAGGTGGTTGGATGGTGGTGAGGTTTGAGTAAATAATGTGGTAAAATATGGATGAGAGTGATGTAATAAATTAGAGAGAATGTTTGGAAAAATGGAATTTTAGCGCACTGATTTCGAGGAGAATGTTCTGACTTCAGAAAAGGGGCCCCATGGGAATGAGGTCATGGTCCACTTAAATAGTAAAAAAAATGGGTTTCAGGGGGGTGCCAATCGGCATGGCCTGTGGCCTACCTATCAGCACATCCCTACCTTACTAGCAAAGTAAAGTATACCCTAACGACAGGTAGGGGTTTGGGGGCTATAGGCAGTCCGAAACGAATTTTTCGAAAAAGATGACATAAAATGCAAATCGTAAATCCGAATCATGCATGGATGGGATTTTTGGATATGGTATTCAGAGCCCTGCAAGAATCCATTGATCCACTCCTGGGTTCAAGAGTTGTTCGAAGTCAAATAAGGCTTAGAAGCCCCCGGATGGCCTCTGAACGGGGGATTATCAGAGTAAAAAAGGTAAGAACGCATTAATTGTGAGGCCAATTCATGCACGGTATGGACCATTGAAAAGGGGATTTAGATCCCTATGAGGTTTCGATAAGCCTCGCTCAGTTTGGAAGGCTGGCCGAGGTTAAACAGGACTCGAGAACACCTGGTGCCCTCTAGATCAGGGTTCAAAGTAGAAAGGTGAGTGCGCCCGAATAATAAGGACAATTTACGCACAGTATGGATCGTTAGAAAGGGGACTTAGAGCCCTATGAGATTTTCTCAGGTTGGAGGGTTGAATGAGAACAAATGGGGCTCGAAAATGCCTGGTGGCTTCAGGACCAGGGTTCGGAGTAAAAATTTGGGTACGCATAAACCGTGAGGCCAATTAGTGCACGGTATGGATCGTTGGAAAGTGGATTTAGACCCCTGTGAGAGCCCAATGAACTTTGCTCAGGATGGAGAGTTGACCAAGGTCAAATGGGGCTCAAGAGTGCTCGGTGATCTCTACATCATGGTTTGTATCAGTACCTAGGGTCTTATGGTGGGAGGAGGAGTATTAGGGATGTAAGGAGGTATTTAGGGGGTACCAAGATGGGGTGTCTACAGAGCCCCTTGGCGAGCGAGCTTGGAGAAATAGGATGTCATTAAAAGATAGACACCTCAGCGATGTTTAAGGGTTGAGGACCCTATTGGGGATTTAAATATGGTAGCTTAAAGGGTTCGGGTAGGTTATGCAAACCTACAAATTTAAAGTGACCGATTCAAAGGGTCGAGGATGATTTTACAGACCTAGGTCAATTTTAGGAACCTAAAAAGTTGAGATGACCGATTCAGAGGATCGAGGTCGATTCTACGGACCTAAGTCTATTCTATGGACCTAAAGGGTTAAAATGACCGATTTAGAGGGTCGAGATTGATTCTGCAGACCTAAGGAGTCAAAAGAACCGATTCAAAGGGTCGATGGTCAGTTCTACAAAACTAAAAAAGTTTAGATGACCGACTCAGATGGTTGAGGTCGGTTATGCAAACCTAAAAAGTTGAGGCGATCGATTCAGAGGGTCAAGATCGATTCTACGAACCTAAAAAGTTAAGGTGATCGATTTAGATGGTTGAGGTTGGTTCTACGGACCTAAAAAGTTAAGGCGATTGAATCAGAGGGTCGAGGTTGGTTCTGCGAACCTACATCTATTCTATGGACGTAAAAAGTTGGGGCAACCGATTAAGAGGGATGAGGTCAATTTTGCAGACCTGGGTCTATTATGTGAACTTAAAGAGTTGGTATTGGGGTGCTTACTTTAATTCTGACTCCGTTGGGGAAAGTGTTGGCATTGCGAGTGCAAGTGCACTTGGATGTAGGGTTCCACTGGGGAGTAAAATTTTATAAGTGCTAATGCATTTTGTTTCTGATTTTGATGGGGATTGTACTGGTAATGAGAGTTATTTAAGTGGTTTGATACTTCTTAATGAGTTTTATCAGAGCTATGACGTATTTGACCTTTGGGGACTTTCTGGGAATTTTTTATGAATTTTTCAAGCAATTTTTGGATTTTTTTGGAATTTTTGTAACAAAATTTTAAGGGGGCTGTCGATAAGCATAACCAGAAGGTACCTATAGGCATATGGCATGGATTCATGGGCTTCTTAGGGAAGGTGAAAGTTCACTAATGATAGGTAGGTCCAAGGAACAGGCAATCGGCATACCCCTTTAGTTCAAAAGGGGCCGACCCTCGTCATTTTTTCACACCTTTATTCGAGTAAATCTCTCGCTTTCGCTCTCTGGCAATCAATTTTGGGTCTATTTTCTTAACATAACTCATAGAGGGCACCTTAGACAACAAGTGGATGGCAACCGAGGACAAAGGGGTCTTGGAATGGCGTGTTGCTACGTCGCTGGTACTGAGGAATGAGAACCTTTATGATAACTTCGAGCCCATTCTTGATGAGATGGTTCTACTACGGGAGTCGGCGCATCATCGTTCCATGAGGGTGAAGAACCTTAATAGCTATGTAAGCATTCTCTCTCTCTTCTATTTTTTTTTTCTTTTTCTTTTTCTTCTAATCCATAGGAAGTTGAATGGGTTTCTTGGTTTTTGTGCAGGTTGGCATAGCTTCGTCGAGCATTCTCTCCCATGGGTCGACTGGGATGAAGGAAGTGTGGAAACACCTTCCTGCGATTGTTCTATTGATGGTAAAGGCTATCGGATTATCCCACTAATGGGGGATTTTGATGAGACATCGTGTTCCATAGTTATATATTGTGTGCCTTATAGGCAAGAGGCGGTAGGACATGACCCGCACATTTTATTTTGGACGTTGGGAAGATAACGGTCAATCCTCTAGATGGTCATCAGTTGATGGGATGGAGTGCGAGGGCTAGCTGATAGTGGTGGACCATATCGTGTGAATTTTTGAGGTGGCAATGCGAGCTGCCTTGGGTGACATTGGGAGGATTATGTCGAGGGAATCTATCTGCATATCGGTGTTAAAGGAGACCTTATTGTCTAGTATATTGATGAGATTAACAGGAGACAAGTGAGGTAGGCGGTCCGCTTATTTATTTTGCTTATGTTGGGAGGGTTTGTAGTGGCGATGAACGACGATGTCGTCCACCTGTGGTTTCTTCTGCTCTTGAGGATCATCTCAGAGATCCACCTGTACAACTGGGGGAGCTTTACGCTAGGGTCCCTTTATGCTTCTTTGGATGCTTTCAGTCGGTGTTTTAAATAGACTTTCATGGGGCCCACGTATCTTTTGGAGGTAATCTTTAGATTTAATTTCCTCTTATTTTCCTGTTGTCATTCCAATTTCATTCATTTTGACATCCTATATTGCCTTCCACATGCGTGATTTTATGAAGTGATCAGGCATAATGTCGGGTTGATATCACTGAAGATGAGCAATTCTGGGAACTTCTCCAAGATGTATAAGTGAGGAAATCGAACAGGCGATCGAACTAGTCCCTATTTTTTAAGGTTGTACGGTCGGCACTGAACGCCCTAACATGCAATCAGGTTAGGCTTCTGCTTTTGTGGTTTCAATACTTTGTTTTGTACTTGGTAGAATACTGATTCTTTTTAGGGGAAAAGGTTACCTTTTACCCCTCCATGGGGATCACGAGAGCATGTATGCCTCGATAAGGAAGTTATTGGTGCATGAGTTTGGGTATGTCTGGTACCTGGGAAAGAGGTTTATGAGGCAGGTGATGGAGGGTAAGGTGGAAGTCCCACCATATATGCCTCCGGAGTGTATGAGGCAGTTGAAAGAGATGTCCCATGAGGCAAGACTGGCAGTAATGGAGGGACAGCCCTATACTCACTATACTGATATTATCGCAGGCTATGACTACCTGGACTTCGCGACCAGCTGGTTGATGTCGTTGTGTTTCTATGATGTGGAGAAAATTTATCCACCTGCTGCGGGAACTGGGAGGGGTACCAGCATACCAGAGGCATCGGCCCATAGCACGGGGGGAGGTAAGGCGGTGACAGCGATGGAGTTTCCTTTCCACCACATTTCCACCCCTTCATATCATATTCCTATCATATTCGGGTACGCAGTGGGGAGATGGTCTCAGTGCCTCATCGCCCTCATGTGGAGATAAATGGCTTCGTGGGTCTTCCTAAGGAGGCTCTCCGAAGAGATGCATGGATTATTTTCTTCTTTTATATTTCATCTTTATGATTTTATTCTTCTCATTAATGATTCGCTTGCCTTTGGTGGTTTGATTCTTTTACAAGTTATCCGCATGTCAATGACCAAGTTGTGGGACATTGGGGATTGATTGACGTTATTGTTCGACTAAATGATCACAAAACCCATATAGACCTGATTTTCTCATCTCTCGTTTAAACATTAATCTTTTGCCTTTTTTAAGCTTTTTAAAACCGTTTTTTTTTCCTTAACTCAATTTTTCCCATATGCAGTTATCAGTAGGTTTATGTAGGTACTAAGTTTGTTACGTTTAACACATAACTTCCTAATGGCCTATATTAACGATAAAATTTAACGATTTTATGTGATACCCCTTTGGTATTAAATATGTGGATTAATCAGTCAGTCATTAAACATTCTTACTGAGAACCCCCTAATTGGCCTAAACCGTATTTTTTTAAATAGATTCTCTCCTAATCCTTATTTTGTCTTTTTCTATACAAACTTTAAGATTAAATATCTCCAAAAATATAAGTCCGTTTGAGATAATTTATATATTTGGAAAGTTCTCGACAAAATCTATCAAAAGAGATCCATGAAGGATATTTCATTTTGAAGTTTGAAATTTGGCAGTGCAAATTCTGGCATGTTTTCCGGTGGTAAAATTTTGCAATGTGAAAGTGCAGTGTAAAAATTCAAATTTCTCAACGTGAAATCTCAGTGTGAAATTGTAGTGTAAAATTAATGGTTGAAACTTTATATAATTTAAATAGGATCACATACCAAAAAGTCCCTCAAACATTTTTTAATTTACATTTAATCCAACCTTTTATTTTGTATCAAAAAGTCATTTATTCTCTTATCTTTAAAAGTCCGCGCCAGCGGCATGGTAAAGCCTTTTTGACATGATGAATGACTTTTTGGTGCAAAATAAAAAGTCTTGGACTATACATGTATTAAAAGAAGTTCAAATGACTATTTGGTATATGCCCCATTTTAATATTTATAATATTATTTAACATAGAGGTCTTAGCATACTATATATTTCAATAATACATACATGTATGTAGGTTTATGTACATGTACATATATAATTTTCATTTAATTAATTATACACATATATATGCATTGTATATGTAAATTATATATTAAGATAAATGCATGAAAATAAGGATAATGAATGATTCTGAATTGAAAAATAAAAAACAAAATTTAGAAAATAATGTTTTGCTATTTTCTGAAAATATGATTTAAACACATAAATATTATAACCCGGTATTTAAAAATAGGCATATCAAACATAAACTCTTACCAAAGTCATATTTAAACACATAAAACAGTATGATCATTCATAACGAAACAGGCCCTAAACACTTTACAAATGTTTTCTAATTTATTTATTTTAATTTACCTTTTTAAATAGAAAAACTATAGATGGTAAGCATATAAACAGAATACTTTTCTGTTAAATAGCAGAAAACAACAAGAACAAAAAAATTGTATGAATTATAATCAATAAACACTTGAAATTTACAGTTTAATAAACTGTTTTTATACTTATTTTCCTCTTTAAGCATATAAACTATAAATAATTAGTTTATTTATAATGGTTTTTTAACAGTTTTGGTTAAAAAAAATAATATTGTTTCCATGTTTGAAAAAGTAGTTTTGCAAAACAGTTTTTCTGCTAATTTTTCTTTTTTTAATTATTTTCCTTTTCTAACATAAAATAAAATGTTTAACCTCCACCATTCTAATTGTATTTAAACAGTTGAATTTCTAGAACATATTGATGACAATTTCGGATGAGTATCTTAAATAGGTATACATTGTCTATGGACTAAGGAGTACAATTTGTGCTAAACTATTTTATCATGTATATCATATTCTGTACGATTTAGTTTCTTTGAAGCGCGAACAGAGATATCCTTTTTAATGTCACAACCATAATTTGAACCAACGACACAGGTTCAACACATTAAAGCAAATCTTATATCGAAAGCTTAAATGTTACAACACTGCCATAAAAAAACTCACGTTCTAAAAGAGAAGTTTTCCATCATTGCCTAGTATTTCAAAAGAAAATAATAGTTTCCATACACTATCAAGAGAAGCCAGGGATTTCACCCGGCATTGGAGCCAACTCATTCATATTGAACCTCTCCTCCTCGTAGAAAGAGGCACGAACCACCCGACCCCCAAAGAAACGACCATCAAGGTCTATAAGAGCTTTTGTTGCTTCTGCTCCTCTCTCAAACTGCACAAAGATTCTAACTGCTTCGTCCGCTGGGAAGTTTGGTTCTGTTATCTCAAATATTAGGACCCGAGTCACTGTACCATACTTGGCACACTCGGATGCTACCTCGCCTTCTAGATCATCATCTACCTCACCAGGTCCCACCTTCAAGAAGAAAACATGATATTGTTATTGATTCATTCGCATAATCTTCACAAACATAAGCACCAAGATAACATGGACTTTCCTGATAAAATGAACTAAAACTACTCCAGATAATAGAGTAACATGCGCTTGCCTGATATCACTGAATTAAAAGAGCTGCCATCCTTTTAATGACTTATTATTTATCCAAGAATCATTAGTTCCTAATAAATTCGACTACAGAAATCAGCCATCACATTATAAAGGTAAAATGAGAATTTTTTTATCTGCAGGAGGAAACTGTTCAGGGGTTTCACTTAATGCCTCACTTGACCCATCTATGAAGCTAGGTACCTATAAGAATGTCCAACGGAGCTAAGTTCCATGAGAGGTGTCAGTTATTTCCGAACTTCCGAATTTTCCGTTTTCGAATCCGAATTTTTCCAATTTTGGCACCATTTTTTAATTTTCCGATTTCCGAATTTTCCAATTCCGAATTTTCCGAAAAAAATTGGAATGGAATTGGAAATCATATATGGAATCCGAATTTCCGAATTTCTGATCCGAATTTTCCAATATCACGCCGATCCGATCCATCCAAAATATTTTTCGAAATAATAATATTTTTGTTTATTTTAATACATTTTTACTACCCTTATTTATATATAAAATTTATTATTTATAAGTTTAATCTTGACCCTCCATTTAAAACCATCTCAACCATTAATATATACCCATATATATTAACCTTCTACATCACACTAACCCTAAATCGCAAGACAACATCCGGAATTATATTCAATTGTTATGCGAATTTAGATTTCAAGGATGATTTATATTAAGTTTCCCTCATCTTCCTTTTGTTCATTTTTTGTATCTAAAATACTGATGCACCGGCTCTACTACAGCTATTAACCATTTTTGCATTTCCTTTTTTTAAGTAGGTAAACAGTAGTTTTTTTCATTCACATAGCTTTGTAGCTTCTTAGTATCATAGTCAAGCCTTGATTGATCTTTCTCCAAAATGGTAAGAGATGCATCGCTCTGTAGTTTATTGCATTTCCAAAATGGCATGAGATGCATAGCATTGTGATTCACATAGCTCCGTAGTTTATTGCATAGGTGATGAAAAGTGGAGTGTTTGATTTTTATTTTTATTTTAATAATATCCTTTTCAAAAATGACATTTCCGATATTTTCCGAAAATATTATAACAGATAATTCCGATTATTCCGATATTTTTACGAATAATAAAATTTCCGAATATTCCGAATCAGCCGAATATGAAAAAAAATGATTTTTCGATTTTTATTTTTTCCGAATTGGAAAGGATTTTAAAATTCCGAAAATTTTGGAATTTTTTCCGAACACCCCTATTCCGATCCGATCCATCCGAAACACACCCCAAATCCAAACAATCTGAAGGAAAATCAGAAAGTACTGAATGCATATGTTGAAGGAGACGCCAACATCTTGTTTCAAAATTACCAGGAAAAAAAGTTATGTAAGAGAAGTTTGCTGGAGACATTTGTGTTTATTTTGATGAATTCGGATGTGATTATGTGGTGGTGGCCAACTTCCAACCATTTCAAAACTCCTACCCATTCCCCATCCAAACCCATGTTCACTGATCAATTCTTTCAAAAATCCGTTTACCAATTTCCCATCCAAACCAGAAATTACTCCAACTACCCCCACCCCACCCCACCCCACCCAAAAATAATAATAACAAAAAAAGAGAAAAATAAAAATCAACCACAAACTGCATCTTAACCGCCAAAGAAGCCAAAAACGACCACTGACCTTAGTGGCAGTTCATAAACGGGTCTATGTTGAGATGAGAGCTAGAAGAGGTATAGTCTTGTGCAATAATTGTGATGAGGTGTTTTGAAGCCTGGTCACATAGTGCAAAAAACTACAGATAATGAGGTAGAAAGGGTGACAGAATCATACTCAGTTTTTGAATTAAAAAAAGGAAGCATTTTGACTTTGCCACCAATTTAGTTTTCATAATTAGACTTTACCCACCATTTTGTTTTCTTTTAGACTAACACTCTTTTTTGACAGACCATCCAACAACAGCCATTAGGCATGTGACTGTCACATGTGATTTTTTTTGCAATAACCCAAAAATGCCCCTGAATAACCAATTACACATTTCTTTCCACAATTTTTAACCACCCACCCACCCAAACCCATAACCCCAACCTCAGCCCCATATCTGCCACCTCCACCGGAAACCCACCCAAATCGCACCTCTCCCCCTTGTCCTCCACCGGCAACACCCAAACCTGCAAATCGCACCTCCGCCACCTCTGCCCCTTGTCAAAACCTCCAAAGCAAATCAAAACCTCCAAATCCAAATCAGATTCCAAATCAAATCAAAACCGCCAGATCCAAATCCAAATTTGATTTCAAATCGAATCAAAATCTCCATCTTCGATTTCAAATTGAATCCAAAATTTATTTCAGTCAAAAACCTCCAAATCTGAATACATGTGGAGAGAGAGAGAGAAGACCGAGGGAGGGGAGGGGAGGGGAGGGGAGGTGGTGCGATGAGTGGAGCACAGGGTTGGGGATGAGGGCAGTTTGAGTGTTGGGCGGGGTTGGGGGTGAGGGCGCCTCCGTCGAGGCGCTCCTTTAAGAACACTGCCTTCAAGTATTAATTGATTTAAATATTGCCTGCATTAATTACTCATGGTTTTAGTAAAAGCAATTAGAAAGATTAATTAGGGGAAGTGTAATGAACTTTGGGACTGTTTTTATAAATTAAAGAATATGAATTAAATACTTGAAACCTCGTAGGTAGAATTGTTGTTTTGCTGTGAAAACGCGTTTTTGGGCTAAACCGCACGTAAACTGATTTACATTTTTTGTTTGCATGATGATTTGATTAGTAAAAGTTGTGATTCACATGTTAATGATATAGGGCTGAATTAATGGTCTAGAATTGCTATTGTACGCATGCTTGGAGTAATTTCCGTGTTTAATTAATGAATTAACACCCGTATAAATCGGTGGGAATTGAGAATTGAATTGTCGTACGTATAGACTTGATTGGTATGTGTTGAGATTGCTGAAATTGAACAGAAATCAGATTTGAATGATTAAAGTTAAAGACTTATAAAGATTGATTAGACCGTTGAAATCTCGTTATCGTTGATTCATGGGTACAGTAGTCGTTTATGCTTTTACCCGTGTTGTTTAGGTGCTTGCTAGGTATGGGACTAGTAAGCTTAGAATAATTTAGTTGAGTTTTGGTTGGGTGGGGCTTTTTTGGTGTGCCGTTACAATCTTCCGTAGTCTTAAGTGTTAGACTAGGTGCCTTGTGAGCGTATTCATTCTTCCTAAACGTAGGATTAGGTGATGCGTTGGTTTGTGGACTCCTATGTATGGGACTAGGGGTGGTTTTAGGTAGGTGATACCTTGTTAAAGGTGGGCTACTTGTTAATAAATAATGAACTTAATAGAAATTGTGGATTAACGCCTAAGATAATAAGCGGTTATTAATGAATTGGCGTTACGAGTATGTGTAGTTAAACGAGCCAACTGGCTATAGTAATGTGGGTGTGTGTGGCACCACGAGTCTGTGGAGTGCCGACAGTATAAACGGGCCAACTGACCATAGTGGCGTGGCGTGCGTGAAACCTCACGAGCATGTGCAGTACTTAAGTCGGCCAAGAGTATGTGCAAGACTGAGCGTGGTTAACTGGCAATATTGACGTCGTATTAAATTGATAATTGGACTAATGATTAAATTGAATTGATAATTAGATTAATTGATTAATCGAGTTGGTAATTGGACAAATTTATCAATTTGATCTAATGGTTTTATAATATTATTTAATGTTGGAAAATACTTAATTGGATTTGCACGTAGGAGTGACTTGGTTTAGATCTGGTAGTTGTATTCTGTTACTTTACTCGTTCGTATATATATTAGTTGCTAATGTTAAAATATTTTATTGTGATGTTTATATCTCTTTATGCTTATGAATGGGTTTAATGACCCTATTTGGAAGGAGTAGTTGGTATTCATGCGATGGATGATTGCATTGACTAACATTTCATGTTTAGTTGCTAAAGTAGTTTCATAAGATTTATTGGAGATTTATATAATTGGAAATTTGAGATTTTATTTAGATGTAGCATGGCGATGGATTATTTAAGTTCGAAATTATATTGTGGGATTTAGGTGCTTGAAACTCAATGGGAAAAGTGTTTTTATGTCTCATTTCTGACGCATGCTAAGAATGGTATTTAATTACATTAACACTTCGTGCGTTTCGACGGCGAGGCGACTTCATAGTCGAAAAGTGCATGGTGTCACATGGGATGGCCGGAAAGCGGCATTCGATTCGTATTTGCGCTTTGTGCCCGTTGGCGTCAGTAGGCCGCCATCGCGATAGCTTAATGGAGTCACCGATGATCGAACTTCAGCGTGGGTTGCCTAGCTCTGGATAGGGTAAATGAGGGTCCGATTTGCTGTTCGGTGGTAATGTGAATGATGTTCTCTAGGGTTTAGAAAAAGAATTTCAAATCTACGGTTATGGGGTGGTTGGCTCTTGACCGCAAGAGGCGAGGTTTGTTCTTGAGAAATGGCTCGTCGATTCCTCCAAATCCTACCCATAGCTCTACAACAACCACATCGGCAAACACATCAGGAGCAAATCGCTCTGAAACTAATTTGATGTGCAGTTGGGAGCAAAAGCGATTTAGTCTACACTATACAACATTGATTTAGACATAAAATGCCTAATTTTTATCTCTAATTTTCATCCATCTCAAAAGTAATAGTAGTGGTGGCAATGGGAGGCCAATGGCCTATAGGCTAAGTTATCGTGCTAGCCAAGATAACCCTAAAAGGTCTCCCGAGGCATCGAATTTTTATTTGACTCGAGTCAGACTCAGATTCGTACGGGATTTGAGCAGAACATATCCCATTGTTTATTTATTTTTTAAATACCGGATACATTCGGATACGTTCAGGTTTGAATGGATACGCTCTAAAAAATAAAAGAAAACAAAAAACGGAAGAGAGAAAGAAGAACAAATATAGAGAAGGAAAGAAAATAAACACGAAGAACTCACCTCTTTTATTTCTTCCATGGATTAACGAGAGAAAGGGGGGTTAGCCACTGTGAAAAAGAAGAGGATGTGACTTCGTATCAAGGAGAGAGAAGGGTCCACCTCTTCTATACTTTCATTGAATAACGAAAGAAAGGCAGGGTTACACACTGAGTTGACTTTGTATTGTAGACAAGATTTTTTTTACTTTTCACTTTTTGCAGGTTGAGATGAATAAAGTTATCTGATAGAGTGACTTGAGAGGTTTTGACTTCATTACATGACAGCTCAGCTGGAAACAATTAAAGGTTGTCAGTGTGGAAGGTAGAAAACAGCTAGGTTAGGACTAACCTTCCCCATTAGCAAGCAAATTATACATTTTAAAGGTGACTGTAGTGGGAATTAATTTAGTTTTTTAACTAAAATTATAAAAACTTCATAAATAATATTAAATATTTAAAAAAAATAGTTATAACTATTTATATATATATATATAATATACTCAACTCAACTCAACAAAGCCTTTTCCCAATTATTTAGGGTCGGCTACATGAATCCTATTTTTCCATTCCATTCTGTCTTAGTGCAATATCTTCGGTTAAACCGCATGATATCATGTCCTTTTTTATAATATCCCACCAAGTTAATTTAGGCCTACATCTACCCCTTGGGTTACCATCAATACTAACTAAATCACTCTTCCTTACAGGAGCATCCATTGGTCTACGTTTGACGTGTCCAAACCATCTAAGTCGATTTTCTCTCAATTTATCTTCTATAGGAGCTACTTTTACCGTTTTACGAATTTGTTCATTTTTAATTTTATCCTTTCGAGTTTTACCACAAATCCATCTTAGCATTCGCATCTCCGCCACACTCATTTTCTGCACATTTTGTTTCTTGGTTGCCCAACACTCTGTCCCATATAACAAGGCGGGTCTAATGGCCGTCCTATAAAATTTTCCTTTTAACTTCAAAGGTATACGCCTATCACACAGAACGTCGGTCGCACTTCTCCACTTAACCCAGCCTGCTCTAATCCTATGCGTAACATCATCACTAATATCTCCATCTTTTTGTATAATCGATCCTAAATAACGAAAATGATCATTTCTAGGTATTTCTTGACCCTCCAATTTCACCACATCTCCATTTGTCCTCCTATTACTACTAAAATTACACTCCACATATTCTGTTTTAGTTCTGCTTATTTTAAATCCTCTTGTTTCTAAAGTTTATCTCCACAATTCCAACCTAGCGTTTATCCCCATCTTAGTCTCATCGACTAAAACAATATCATCTGCAAATAGCATACACCATGGCACCTCATCTTGTATTTGTCCAGTCAACTCATCCATAACAAGAGCAAAGAGATAAGGACTTAATGCTGAACCTTGGTATAGCCCTACCGTAATTGAAAATTCACTACTTTCTCCAGTTGATGTTCTTACTGTAGTCATCGCACCATCATACATATCCTTGATCACGTCAATATATCTGCGAGTCACTCCTCTTTTATGTAGAACTCACCATATTATATCTCTGGGTATCCTATCATACGCCTTCTCCAAATCTATAAAAATCATATGAAGATCCTTCTTTTTCTCTATATACCTCTCCATTAATCTCCTCAATAAATAGATTGCTTCATTGTTGACCTCCCAGGCATAAACCCAAATTGATTCTCAGATACTGTTGTCTTCAATCTCAATCTATATTTAATCACTCTCCCAAAATTTCATTGTATGACTCATTAACTTAATACCACGACAATTTGAACAACTTTGTATGCCCTCTTTATTTTTATAAATAGGTACTAAAATACATTTTCTCCATTCATCGGGCATCCTATTAGTCATTAAAATTCTATTAAATAATTTTCAATAGGGATACCATCTAGTCCTAAAGCCTTCCCTGTTTTCATCTTTTTTAGAGCAATCCTGACCTCTGTTGTCCTAATTCTACGAAAAAATATATCTTCTCGAGTCTCCCTAAGTTCCTTTATATCTAATCTACTCCCATTATCTCCATTTAATAACCTCTCAAAGTAGTTTTTCCATCTTTCCATAATTTCATCATCTTTGACTAGGACTCTTGAATCATCACTTTTGATGCACTTAACGTTATTAAAATCTTTTGTTTTCCTATCCCTAAGTTTAGCAAGCTTATAAATACTTTTTTCCCCTTCTTGTGTTCCTAATTTTGTATAAAAATCATCATACGCTTTTAACTTAGCATCTCTTACCACTTTCTTAACTTCCTTTTTAGCTCATTTATATTTCTCAAAATTCTCTTCATTTCTATTTGTTTGCCATGTTTTAAAGCACTCCCTTTTAATTTTTACTATATTCTGTACTTCTTCATTCCACCACCAAGTTTCTTTAGACTGTGGCCCTTTGCCTTTTGATTCTCCAAGAATTTCTTTTGATATTCTCCTAATGCATGTGGCCATCTTATTCCACATTATGTTAGTTTCTTCTTCACAATTCCATGTTGCTTCATTTAATACTTTATCTTTAAATAGTTCTAATTTCTCTCCTTTTAAATTCCACCACCTAGCTCGTGGGTTAATCTTCACTTTTCGCACTCGTGATTGATTTTTAATATTAATATCCAACACCATTATCCTATGTTGTGAGGTTAAGCTCTCTCCCGGGATAACCTTACAATCTTTACACGTTAATCGGTCTCCTTTCCTAGTAATGAAAAAATCTATTTGGCTCTTATGTGTTCCACTTTTATAAGTTATTAAGTGTTCAAGCCTCTTTTTAAAACATGTATTTACTAGTACAAAATCATAAGCCATCGCAAAATCCAAGATAGACTCTCCCTCGTCGTTCCTATCCCCAAAACCATGTCCTCCATGCACTATCTCATATCCTACACGATCTTCTCCTACATGGCCATTAAAATCTCCACCTATATAGATTTTCTCACCTAGGGGTATTTCTTGAATTAGTTCATCCATTTGTTCCCAAAATTGTACTTTAGTGTGCTCATCTAATCCTACTTGAGGTGCATAAGCACTAACAATATTAATTATGTTTTCACCTAATACCAATTTTACAAGTATAAGTCTATCACCTTTCCTAATAATGGTTACGATATCGTCCTTAAAGTTTTTATCTACTATTATTTTAACTCCGTTCTTATTTCTATGTTTTCCTGTATAATATAATTTAAATCCTGTATTTTCTATTTCTCTAGCTTTCTCACCGACCCATTTAGTTTCTTGTAAACAAGCTATATTAACTTTTCTTCTGATCATGGTATCTACTAACTCCATCCCTTTTCCTGTCATAGTCCCTATGTTCCAAGTCGCTAACCTAAGTCTAGTATCCTGAACTAGCTTCTTTACCCGCACACGTCCAGCTTGTTGCAGGAACCCTTGCGTATTTATCGTCACATCCGGGCGCCGATGCGACGCCCCTTGCCTATTTTTCGAGACACCCGGTGGCAGCCTATTTTTCGAGACACCCGGTGGCAGGCGCAACGCATCGCTTAAGGGGAATGCCCTAGCATTAGCACGTATATTCATAGAATTCATGTTCAAATTATATGTATCCCGACGTATCCGTATTCTTCATTTTTGAAAAATAATATATTTGAGCATCTCGTGTCTCAAGTCATGTCGTATCTCGTATTACATGTTGAGTCCGTACTACCTAAGAGAGCACACTTGAATATTACAAGGAAATATTACCCTCAACCTATTATACCAACTCCAAGGTGTGGAAGCAAACTTGCTCACTCAAAATGCAAAAAAAATAAACAGTTTTGCTTACCCAAAGAACTAGATTTGCTCCAGGGTTGGAGGGACAAAAGGCCTTCCCACGGTATTTCATTTGTCGCTCGAGAAAGGTCCCCCCAGCAATTGGACTTCCGCGGGACCAACAGTCTTATCAACGGCTATTTTACATTATTTGTATATATAGCCCATTAATTTAAGTTTTTTTAACACTCAAATTCTTGCTCAATTCTTATTTCAAACCTTTCTAGCACTTTCAATTTCTTCTCAATTTTCGATGGAAAACTTCTCCACACAATTTGAAGAAACAGTCGAAAAAACCCAAGAATTTCAGGGGAACCACCGAAAGAATAAAAATTGGAGGTTGAAGACACTCTCATTTGTACAAATTGGGTTGTTGATACATCTAAATACTCCATATATGGAGCAAATAAAAAATTGGGATGTGGGAGAACGTGGCCCACCTCTTCAACGCTCAGAACCAGAAACAACACACCGAGTACCATTTTGCTGGCTCACTCTAGACACGGTATGGCTTATTGGGTTGTTTTCATTGCAACACAGGGAAAGCACCGGCCTGCCCTAAAATTGTCCTTCCCAAGTTTGGTGGACCATGGGCTTAATGAAGCTCAGGGTTTGGGGGTTGAATAATATGAGAAACTAGAGCCCTAATCCCCAAGGGTTTCCCCACTGACCGATGAGTAACTCGGCTGAGCGATTGAGCATTTGGTTTGGTTTGGTTTGGTTTGGTTTTAAGCGCAACAATGCTAACAGACCGCTTTGCCCCGATAGCATAACCACTATAATTCTCGTGTCTACTTCTCTATATTATTTTATTTGTCAAAATCATGCAACATCAGTTGGCTACATGGGAACAAGTACATTTCATTTGAACAAGTATTTACTAAACAACAATGTTAGCAGAATGGAGAACCAAGCAATGTGTCTGGCTATGAATTACGGACTCGACACGTAATACGTGTTTCGACACAACACGCGACACGTGATTTTTCCAAAAACTGAATAAGACACTAGGATACGTATAATATAAAATTTATATTTAAATATACAACATATATTTAAATATATATATATATATTAATGAAATAAAACAGATTTTTCCCATAAAATACATTATTAGAACATTCTTAACATGAAATTAAGAAAATGGACCATACAAAACAAAATTTAAACACACTTTAACAATAAAAATAATAAATAAAGCAAAATCACCATCACATAAGAAAAAAAAATTAAAAATAGAAAAAATAACAAATAACAAATAACAAATAAAATAAAATAAAATAACGTGTCCTTTTACGTGTCCCGGCGTGTCCTTTTACGTGTCGGCAACGTGTCGGAGCATGTCGCATGTCGGACTCGTGGCTTCCAAAAGAGTGTTCGTGCTTCATAGGTGACTGGTGAGCTTTATCCCAAGCAAATCCTTATCACCAACACAACAAAGAACCATCACCTATTGAGCTCAAATCACTTAAAACAAAAGGAACATGCAAAATGTAAAAACCTTAAAAACCCTGTTGGTTGCAAGTGGGCATGTATTGAGACAGCAAGCAGAACAGTGCTCATCCCAGAGAACAACCTACAAGGGGTCATCGTTGACCATAAAGCCTCCCAAAGAGCACATAACGCTAGGGAACAAACTCAAGTATCACGAACACAACAAACACAATCCAAGGCTATCTATGTGCCTAAGGGTAAGCATAGTGTGCACCTCAAGGACAAGATAGACGTTGCGTGGTCCATTACGAATAGCCAACAACCCAACCTCCATAATCAGCTTAACTCCTCACTCAATCATCGTCAAGTAAAGGATCTTTAAGAACTCAACAACGACATGAACAGTGAAGAGATCTCACCAAATGATCCCAATAAAACTATGAGACAACAAATCCAAAAGTTAGAGAAAAATATCAAGGGGATCTCGTTGATGCCTCTAAGAGAAGCTCAAGACTCCTCTATCATAATGCAGCCACCCTCTTAACAGAGAAGATAACGATCTCTGTGATCCCCACAGTGTTCCTATGACGGAATTTATTGTTCAATATGACGAAACCTAATGTCCCAAGGACCATCTGGCCACCAATTGGACTCTCAGATGGATCTCACCAATGCCGGTGGCATGCTCCTTTGTTGTCGCGCTTTCTCCAGTACAATAAAGGGTGGTTTCGCAACCAATTCATCAACAACTTCAACTGGAAAAAGTCGGGCATGCAACTCCTCTCTCTACAACTTCAGAAGAATGGAATGAAAGTAAGTGGGCTAAAGAGGAAGTGGGGAAAAGGATGGTGAATACAATATTGATGCAATCTTTTTGGAATCATGTGGAGACACAAGACTTGATCACCGATGAGTCGCAAAAGTGTGAGAATGTCGAGGATCTCTTTGGGATCGACTTTGCTATCGGATAAAGTAAATAGAAGGCCCAGGTAAATACACGAGTGCCTAATAATTTTCTTTAACATTTTTATTACAAATTACAATTAAAAAATTATTATTTGACAACTTTGTGGTAGGGTTCATATGGTCGCACAACTCCAAATTTGCAAAGGTTTGCAATGAAGATTCTTTGTCTCACGCGTAGTGAATCCGGTTGTGAGCGTTTCAATGACTTGGTGTCCATCAAATATAATAGGGCATTGACGCGATTTCAGTTGAGAGACCATAGATCCCATCTCTTTAAATGACATAGATGAAAGCAATAAGTGATTGATTGGAAGAATTGATGAGAAGTCATAAGCAAGTAATGAGTATGTTTTTACCGAGGATGATTCAATGACATGGGCTGAAGTTGGTAGATCTAATGGCACTGGAGAACCTAGTTACAATTCTCGATCAAGAGAAACTTTAAGGGCAACACAAGATACAGGGAGGATGGCCACTTCAAATTCTCGAAATGATCCTTGGCCCTCCCCTTCTATTTGATGTTGTAAAAGCACATGTTACCAGCTTTTGCAATGCCGATACACCTTATCCAACCCTCAACACCAATTAAGGTGTTGTTAAACCCCTTTTAGCCAAAATGATAGCTTCAATGTTATCAGTGCACAATCATCAACACCAATTAAGGTGTTGTTAAACCCCTTTTATCCAAAATGATAGTTTGGATGTTGTCAAGGCCCATAGCATATACACTGAACTTTACTTGAATAAGGGATGACATAAAACCTCAAACATTCATGAAAAAATTGTAGTGCGAAAAAATCATTAGGTGTACAGTTAGAGAGTTGGCACTTGAGACGGTTAAACTGAAATTATGGTACACTACACATAATAAAAAAAAAATGTAAAAAATAAGGAAGTATCCCCCACCAGAAACTGCAACTTGTCTCGAAACCAACTCTTAGCTAGCCCAATCGTGGTTGCATGATTTTTCAATTTAGTTATGAGTCATGTTGTACCCCATGCCAACCAAGAACTGACCCCATAGGTATAAAGATCATATATTATAATTTACTAAGGGTGGGTTTGGTTATAGAGTACGAAAAAAATGAATAGCAGTTCATATTTATGAGAAGTTGGAAAGCGTGAAAAAAGTTATGGGCGGCTTGGTGTGTTATTCGGCTACTATTCAGGCTTTCCATAAAATCCAAGTCTTTGGGGTTGGGTGAGGAATGTTCTCCGTGAGAACAAGATGGGGTGCGTGTGACATTTAAGACCATTATTTCCCTACAATATACTTGTTATTTCCAAACAATATACATGCAACCAAGCACTAACAACATAAGAAATATAAAAAACTATGAAAAAAAAAGTATTTTTAACGCGCAAAAAAAGATGAGAAATGTCAATCGGTGAGCTTGGCACAGGTACTCGGCAAGGCATCTCCAGCTAAACTAACCAGCTCAGCTAGTTTCCAAATCTCATCTCTTGTCCATCTCCAGTGCCCTCGAATCTACTTGGTTACGACATATCTTGTACGCAAGAACCCTAAACAGCTACCACTCGGGGAACATTTGGATAAAGGACGAGGATGATGCAAAGGAATTTCAAATCAATAAGGGATAGCGCCGAATATAACAGTGTCTAACTACAACTCATGGGATCACTATAAATATACGTCATTTGTATACAATGGAGGAAGAATCCATATTCCCTCTTTTACTCTTCGTGTATGAATAACCTGAGTTCGTTGGCAAACCACTGTAACTCTATAATACCAACATAATGCAATTATCCATCTCCCCACGTAGGTCAACTTTTGGCCAAACCACTATGAATCTCGTGACTATTCTCTTTATTTGTCAAAATCGGGCATCATCAGTTGGTTTGGGGAAACAAGAGCATTTCATTGGAACAAGAATCTACAAAACATCAATGTCGCCACGATGGATAACCAAGGAGTATGTGACTGGTGAGCTCGATCCCAAGCAAATCCTCGTCACCATCACGACAGAGAACATTGAGCTCGATCCCAAGAAATTCAGGTCACCCTTGCTCAAGAGGAACATGTAAAATCCATGATAGAGGCAACATGCGCGTGTAGTGAGATAGCAAGCAAAACAGTGCTCCTCCCATAAAACAACTTACACGGTTTCGTCATTGACCATAAAGCCTACTAGGGAGCACATAACCCTAGGGAACACAATCGCGTATTACGATCACAACAAACCCAATCCAAGGTCAATGTACCGCCTCTGCAAGCTACCACCGTGGCTAGGGGTAAGCAAAGTACGCAACTCAAGGAAAGGGTAGACGATGTGCGGTCCATTATGAATAGTTGACGAACCAACCTCCACAACCAGCTTAACTCATCATTCAAACGTCGTCGACTAAAGGATCTCTAAGAAGTCAACAACATGGATTGTAAAGCGATCTCATCACAAAATGATCCCAATTAAACTATGAGAGAATAAGTCCAAAAGTTGGAGCAAAATATCAAGGGGATCTAGTTGATGCCTCTAAGACAAGCTCAAGACTCCTTTAGCATGAAACAACCACCCCCTTTACAGAGAAGATAACGACCAATGTGATCCCCATTGTGTTCATATGATGGAATTAATTGTTCAATATGATGGAACCTGATGTCCCAAAGACAACCTAGCCACCTATTGGACTCTCGGACGGATCTCACCAACGCCGACGACATGCTCCTTTGTTACCACCCTTTCTTAACTTAAAGGGGTAGTAAGGATTTGGATTGATTGCCCCACCCCATGTCCATTGGTTCCTATGCAAAGCTTACTGAGACGCAACCAATTCATCACCAACTTCACCAAGCCAAAGGCGGGCAAGCTGCTCCTCGCTCTCTGACGAGCAAAACGAGACCCTCCAATCTGAGTCAATAAGGTCTATATATAAGCCAAAGGGCTCGACAAGAATGTGGCTATTACAAAATTTATTGTTAGGGGGTCGTAATGTTAAATGTCAAATATATATACATTTCTGCTCTTGTGCGGACTAGTCCGCATTTTAAGAGTGCGGACCGGACATATGTCACCTAGCGATGAGCCCACAAAAGAGAGAGTGCCTATAATTTAGGCAATAATTAATAGGCTCACCGTTAGGTGACACATGTCCGGTCCGCATTTTTAAAATGTGAACGAGTCCGCACAAGAGCATTATTATATATATATATATATATATATATATATATATATAGAGAGAGAGAGAGAGAGGCTCACGTGCGGGAGCCCAAATGAGGGTCTCTCATGCAGGATTTTTTTTTAAAAAGAAAAAAAGTTTCTTTTTTTTGTATGGGTTATTAACATTTCAAGATACCCCTATGAAAATAGCTCAAAATGTTATTTTTTGGTATTTTAAAATAATAAGTCAATATTTGATAGTTTTTCAAGCTGCTTAAAAACTATCAAATATTGACCCCTTTTTTTAAAATAACAAAAAATTATCATTTTGAGCTGATTTTTTTAGGGGTACCCTGAAATGTTTATAACCCCTACAAAAAAAATAAAAAATAAAATACCTTTTTTTCTTTTTTTTTTAAAATCCCGCATTGCGCTCCTGCTGTTGAGCTTCTCTATACACACACACACAGAGGGGGGGAGACACTACCCTGTCCACGCTAATAGATAATGTTAGAGAAGACTTCCTCAAGTTAGGAGAGTTCGACAAACAAGCTGATAACAAGCGGAAGAACTCGTAAAATGACAAAGTCCAAAGCCAAGAAGAAAAAGGAGAAGAAGCAGGGCAACAAAGACAGTGCCACGAATAAGTTCACCTCTCTAACCCATTTGGTGGCAAAAATCATGGCCCCGCAAAGCAGACGAGACCCCCACAAGTGCAACAAAGGCACACTGCAAATAGCCCTGGGAGCACGGTCACGACACCTCGCGCTGTTACAGGCTCCGAGAAGAGAGAGAAATGGATACAACAAGGTCATCTCAAGGACTTCTTGAAGGAAGATCTAGCTCCCCCGAAGGAGCCAAACCCAATATTGTTGTCACATTGTAGTAGTATTTGTCGGATATGTCGAAGGAGGGGCTCCAACCATTCTCAACAAATGCACGAGAGGAGAATTTGAGGAGATGGCGGGGAAGAGATCTACTTGGTGAGGCCTTGGAAGAATATATGAGAGCTTTAATGGAGTAGCCTACCTTCAGCAAGGACAATGAGGGGAGGGCGTAAGATACCCTCGCGATAACTACTTGGTGGTCACACTTGTAGTGGCCAACTTCATCATTGGTGGAGTCTTGACAGACACCGACAGCAATGTCGATCTCTTATTTATCGACAGTTTCAATAAGAAGGGTTTTTCTAGACAATGGTGTGAATGGGGTTACTTGTCATCCCCTTGGATCCATTATGGTGGATGTTCTAGCCGACACATATCCTTAGCAAGTCTCGGTGGGAATCCGAATCCTAATGGTGGTTGCCCCGCCAAGGCAAAGCCAATCTCCACTCCCTCAAAGCAACGATTCTTTCTAAATGGACCACATCGGAGTAACCTACAAAATTTGTAAACATGTTAAACCACATCCCAACAAAAAAAACTTTACTTTCACCTGGCCGAAGTAGGCAAAATTTGTCTCTACAAGAACCCACCCCCCCACCCCCCAAAAAAAAATCAATGCTAAATAGTGAGTTCTCACTGAGAACCTCACATGTCTCCCTCCCCTCCATAGCAAAGTCCCAAATTTTCCTTGTCCACCTTTGACCCGTTAGCATATTTGGCTACTGATTACCTTAGGAAAGAATATTTTGTTTTGCCCAAATTTTCAAATGATTAAAAATGTTTTATCTAGCCCAAACCACTATGATTCTCTCGTGCCTATTTCTTCTTATTTATTTCTTTGTCGAAATCATGCATAATCAGTTGGCTATGTGGGAACAAGTACATTCCATTCAAACAAGTATCTACTAAACAACAATGTTGTCATAATGGAGAACCACACAATGTAACTGGTGATCTCGATCCCAAGCAAATCCTCGTCACCAACACTATTGTCTCCAAGCTCACTTAGACTCAGCATTGACGTCTTCCCTCAATCAAGCAAGGCTCCTTTAACAAGTCACGCGCCTTGTGCGCTTAAGCTCTAGGCTCAAGGCGCCTTATTAAATTCTTTTGGATAACGCCCCCAATACAAAAATGGACCAATTGATATGCTAATTTTACATTTTTCCAATAGAATATGGAAGATTATACGATTCCCCACCCCCAAACCGACCAAATTAAGTCCTTAATTCCTAGTGAAGCTTTATCCTTCTCAAAAAAATTTAAACTCCGACATCATGGCATTTCAAAACAATTTACATGTTGCATTTGATTTTTCTTTTCACACATTGGAGTGTCGTTTATTCAAATACATCAATATCTTTCCTTTTGTTGACTATTGGATAATTATATTGTAAAATAAATTCTTTTAATTTTTATTTTTTTCATATGGTGGTATTAAGCTCCATCTTTTTCTGATTATGTCACTTCATAACCGTGTATAGTAGTATTTATGCTCTATATGTCTAATTTTATATCATAAATGATCTCATTATTTATAAATATACAGCTTTTGCATGTTCTATAAATTATGCGCCTCATTTTGATGAAGCGCGCGCCTCGCCTTGCGTCTAGGTTCCACGGGGACCTTGGCGCCTTGGTGCGCCTTTTGCCTCTAACAACTATGACCAACACGACAAAGAACCAACACCTATTGAGCTCAAATCACTGAAAGCCAAATGAGCATGCAACATGTAAAAACCTTGTTAGTTGCATGTGCGCATGCGGTGAGACAGCAAGCAAAAAAGTGCTCCTCCCAAAGAACAACCTACAACGTGTCACCATTGACCATACAGCCTCCCAGGAAGCGCATACCCTAGGGAACAGCTCAGGTATCACAAACACAACAGTCCCGGTGCAAGGCCAAGGCACCTCCTCTGCAAGGTATCTTTGTGCCTGGGGTAAGCAAAGTGCACACCTTGAGGACAAGATAGACAATGCACGGTCCATTATAAATAGTCGACAACCCAACCTCCACAACCAGCTTAACTCCTCACTCAATTGTCAACTAAAGGATCTCTAAGAACTCGACAACAACATGAACAGTGAACATCTCCTCAAAAAAAGTCCCCAATAAAACTATGAGAGAATAGGTCCGAAAATTAAAGAAAATTATTAAGGGGATCTTATTGATGCCTCTACGAGAAGCTTAGGGCTCAACACGAATGTGGCTACTGCAACATTTGTTGCTAGCGTTCGTAATGTTAACATTTTAAAAGAATATATATATATATATATATATATATATATATATATATAGTGAGAGAGAGAGAGAGAGAGAGAGAGAGAGAGAGAGAGGGGAAGGGGGAGGAGATAATGTTAGAGACGACTTACTCAAGGCCGATAAGAAGTAGAAGAACTCGTAAAAAGACAAAGTTCAAAGCAAAGACATTGCCCAAATAAATTCACTCCTCTTACCCATCTGGCGGCAAAAGTCATGCCCCTCAAGCAGACAAGATCCCCACGAGTGCAACAAAAAGATACTGCGACTACCACTGGGAGCACAATCACGACACCTCGAACTGTTATAGGGTGAAGGAAGAAAGAGAAATGGATACAACAAGGTCATCTGAAGGAATTCATCAAGGAATATCTAGCTCGCTCAAAAGACAAATCAAAATAAGGAGCAAGTCCAATATTATTGTTACGTTGTAGTAGTATCCGTCGAATATGTCGGGGAGAGGACTCCAACTATTCTCAACAAAAGCACGAGAGGAGAATTTCAGTAGATGATGAGGACGAGATCTACTTGGTAAGGCCTTGTAAGCATAAATGAGAGCTTCAATGGAAGAGCCTGCATTCAGCAAGAAGGATGAGGAAGGAGTAAGATACCCTCATGATAATTGCTTGGTGGTCACGCTCATAGTGGCCAACTTCATCATTAATGGAGTCTTGACAAACAATTGTTTCAAACAAAATGGGTTTTTCTTAACAACGGTGGGATGAGGTTAGGACCCATCTAATCAAGTTCAATGGGGATACTTATCATCCCCTTGGATCTTTTATCCTAGATGTTCTAGCCGACACATATCCTTCGCAAATCTCGGTCAGAATCTGAATCCTAATGGTGGATTCCTCTTGAGGCAACGCCTATCTCCATTCCCTCAGAGCAATGACTATTTCTCTCTCTAAATAGACCACATGATTCAGGACAAAGCAACCTACAAAGTTTCAAACCTCATTCCAAATTCAACACCCTTTACAAGCTGCAAACATTGCAATCACGTTATAAGGGATAACCCAATGAATCCCAAACTGGGTAATAATAGACGACAATATCCCTTTTGAGACTACACAGTTCATCAAGAGATGATCAACCGTCTCTACTCCACCACCTTATAAAGTCAACACCTCCTGCCTAAAAGTCTATCCCTTCGCTTCAAATTATTGGCCACAACCCAACCGAAGAAACTTTACTTCACCGAGCCGTATGCAAAATTTGTCTCTACGAGAACCCCAACTCCCCCACCAATCAAGTTTACATAGTGAGTTCTCATTGAGAACCTCCTATGTCTCCCTCCCCTCCACTACGAAGGAGTCCCCTCCTAGTGAAGTTTTAATGTCATCTAAGAACTTCATTAAAAACTCAACCTTTGTCTAACTCATAATCATAGAAGTCTCCTAAACTAAAATTCCACATCTCCTCTTTTTAAGAATGAAAATAAAATCCACCACCCTCCCACTATAATCCCTCGTATCCGATACAGAATTTGAAATTAGCCAACCACTTCTCCTCTCAACACCAAAGATCCTCTCAATATCCGACCCTTCACCCATCTCCAAACTCCAACACTAAATGATGTTTGAGAATTAAGCTCATTCCACACTCCTGCGATGGCTCTCCATAGCAGAATCACGTGAGGAAGTTTAGTAAGTAGTGACACCACATCTCTTGATTTGGTCAAAATCTCGAGCAACCATCCCTCTCCACAGGTTACCTCTACAACCATTTCACCTGAAAATCCTTGTTAAATGGCGTAAGTTTCTTGATACCACAGCCTCTTCCCTACAACAATTCGAACACATCCTTCCAACTCACCACCTAAGACTTATTAACCTCCCCATTACCTTTCCAAAGATAATACCTCGTACACTTTGCCAGTTCCACATTGATAATCGAAAAGGTTGAATTATAGAAAAAATAAGTAGGCAGTCTTCCCAACACGCTCTTAATCAGTGTCAAACATCCCTCTTTACACAATTAACTCTTCTTCTACCTCGCTAACCGCCTCTCGCACCTTTCCACCTCAACTCAACTCAACTCAACAAAGCCTTTTCCCAATTATTTTGGGTCGGCTACATGAATCCTATTTTTCCATTTCATTCTGTCCAATGCAATATCTTCGGTTAAACCACATGATATCATGTCCTTTTTAATAATATCCCACCAAGTTAATTTAGGCCTACCTCTACCCCTTGGGTTACCATCAATACTAACTAAATCACTCTTCCTTACAGGAGCATCCATTGGTCTACGCTTGACGTGTCCAAACCATCTAAGTCGATTTTCTCTCAATTTATCTTCTATAGGAGCTACTTTTACCGTTTCACGAATTTGTTCATTTTTAATTTATCCTTTCGAGTTTTACCACAAATCCATCTTAGCATTCACATCTCCGCCACACTCATTTTCTGCACATTTTGATTCTTGGTTGCCCAACACTTTGTCCCATATAACATGGCGGGTCTAATGGCCGTCCTATAAAATTTTCCTTTTAACTTCAAAGGTATACGCCTATCACACAGAACGTCGGTCGCACTTCTCCACTTAACCCAGCCTGCTCTAATCCTATGCGTAACATCATCACTAATATCTCCATCTTTTTGTATAATCGATCCTAAATAACGAAAATGATCATTTCTAGGTATTTCTTGACCCTCCAATTTCACCACATCTCCATTTGTCCTCCTATTACTACTAAAATTACACTCCACATATTCTGTTTTAGTTCTGCTTATTTTAAATCCTCTTGTTTCTAAAGTTTATCTCCACAATTCCAACCTAGCGTTTATCCCCATCTTAGTCTCATCGACTAAAACAATATCATCTGCAAATAGCATACACCATGGCACCTCATCTTGTATTTGTCCAGTCAACTCATCCATAACAAGAGCAAAGAGATAAGGACTTAATGCTGAACCTTGGTGTAGCCCTACCGTAATTGAAAATTCACTACTTTCTCTAGCTGATGTTCTTACTGTAGTCATCGCACCATCATACATATCCTTGATCACGTCAATATATCTGCGAGTCACTCCTCTTTTATGTAGAACCCACCATATTATATCTCTCGGTATCCTATTATACGCCTTCTCCAAATCTATAAAAATCATATGAAGATCCTTCTTTTTCTCTCTATACCTCTCCATTAATCTCCTCAATAAATAGATTGTTTCCATTGTTGACCTCCCAAGCATAAACCCAAATTGATTCTCAGATACTATTGTCTTCAATCTCAATCTATATTCAATCACTCTCTCCCAAAGTTTCATTGTATGACACATTAACTTAATACAACGATAATTTGAACAACTTTGTATGTCCCCTTTATTTTTATAAATAGGTACTAAAATACTTTTTCTCCATTCATCGGGCATCCTATAAGTCATTAAAATTCTATTAAATAATTTTGTAAGCCATGATACTCCATCCTCCCCTAAGCACTTCCAAACCTCAATAGGGATACCATCTAGTCCTAAAGTCTTCCCTGTTTTCATCTTTTTTAGAGCAATCCTGACCTCTGTTGTGCTAATTCTACGAAAAAATATATCTTCTCGAGTCTCCCTAAGTTCCTCTATATCTAATCTACTCCCATTATCTCCATTTGATAACCTCTCAAAGTAGTTTTTCCATCTTTCCATAATTTCATCATCTTTGACTAGGACTCTCGAATCATCACTTTTGATACACTTAACGTTATTAAAATCTTTTGTTTTCCTATCCCTAAGTTTAGCAAGCTTATAAATACTTTTTTTCCCTTCTTGTGTTCCTAATTTTGTATAAAGATCATCATACGCTTTTAACTTAGCATCTCTTACCACTTTCTTAACTTCCTTTTTAGCCCATTTATATTTCTCAAAATTCTCTTCATTTCTATTTGTTTGCCATGTTTTAAAGCACTCCCTTTTAATTTTTACTATATTCTGTACTTCTTCATTCCACCACCAAGTTTCTTTAGACTGTGGCGCTTTGCCTTTTGATTCTCCAAGAATTTCTTTTGATATTCTCCTAATGCATGTGGCCATCTTATTCCACATTATGTTAGTTTCTTCTTCACAATTCCATGTTGCTTCATTTAATACTTTATCTTTAAATAGTTCTAATTTCTCTCCTTTTAAATTCCACCACCTAGTTCGTGGGTTAATCTTCACTTTTCGCACTCGTGATTGATTATTAATATTTATATCCAACACCATTATCCTATGTTGTGAGGTTAAGCTCTCTCCCGGGATAACCTTACAATCTTTACACGTTAATCGGTCTCCTTTCCTAGTAATGAAAAAATCTATTTGGCTCTTATGTGTTCCACTTTTATAAGTTATTAAGTGTTCAAGCCTCTTTTTAAAACATGTATTTACTAGTACAAAATCATAAGCCGTCGCAAAATCTAAGATAGACTCTCCCCCGTCGTTCCTATCTCCAAAACCATGTCCTCCATGCACTATCTCATATCCTACACGATCTTCTCCTACATGGCCATTAAAATCTCCACCTATATAGATTTTCTCACCTAGGGGTATTTCTTGAATTAGTTCATCCATTTGTTCCCAAAATTGTACTTTAGTGTGCTCATCTAATCCTACTTGAGGTGCATAAGCACTAACAATATTAATTATGTTTTCACCTAATACCAATTTTACAAGTATAAGTCTATCACCTTTCCTAATAACGGTTACGATATCGTCCTTAAAGTTTTTATCTACTATTATTCCAACTCCGTTCTTATTTCTATGTTTTCCTGTATAATATAATTTAAATCCTGTATTTTCTATTTCTCTAGCTTTCTCACCGACCCATTTAGTTTCTTGTAAACAAGCTATGTTAACTTTTCTTCTTATCATGGTATCTACTAACTCCATCCCTTTTCCTGTCATAGTCCCTATGTTCCAAGTCGCTAACCTAAGTCTAGTATCCTGGACTAGCTTCTTTACCCGCACACGTCCAGCTTGTTGCAGGAACCCTTGCGTATTTATCGTCGCATCCGGGCGCCGATGCGACGCCCCTTGCCTATTTTTCGAGACACCCGGTGGCAGGCGCAACGCATCGCTTAAGGGGAATGCCCTAGCATTAACACGTATATTCATAGGATTCATGTTCATAAGGATCTGACAAAGTTTTACGCTGGCAAGGGGGCTGATTTATGGTTGCCTTAGATTTAACTAAGATTTGCACTAAAAGGTATAAAGAAATATAAAAACAATAATTGTTACCTCTTATTGCTGAATGAAGGGAAACACCAAACACCCATTTCGGATTAGTTATTTGATTTTAAATCTCATCTGATCTAACACCAATATGGATATAATAAAATTATGTTATCCATCTTTTAATCCACCATATCAAACTGGCCAAGGAAATGTAAGAACAGTGAGATCTTGTGATCTCCTAAGGATCACAATGGGAATATTTTATAATAGTTTTACCCTATTGGTTGGGTGGGGATATGAGGCAGGGTCAGAATGCCTAAAAGTTCTTTGAGTTAAAAACTTCAAATAATCTTTTAATAAAATGAGATTCCTTCAAAGTCATCAACGGGGATAGGTCAACAAGGATAAAAAGTTTGTAATTCTTCTTTATTAATAAATACTCATTGGTGCACCATTCAGGCAGGGGGGGAAGAGGCAATTTTCTCCGAGGTGGGGAGTGGAAGGGAAATGTAAGTAGTTTTGCGACATTTTTATCAAATCGCCATCGATACATTGTTTTAGAAATCCATAAACATACAACCGCATGGTGTGTACAATAGGGTTCTATCAAATCAATTATTGTTCTTACTATCTCATTTGTAGTTCTGTTTTCTAGTGGAGTGACTTGGGGGTTGCTAGATCCTTAGAGTTTATATTGTTTTAGTTTTTCAGCCTTCTTGTTTTCCACATCTTTAGATGAGTTCTCAAGCTAATTCATAACTATTATGTTTCCATCCTAAGTCATCAACACAATCTTATGATAACAAATCAAATGCTTAACATTCATAAAATTCATAACTTATTCATATGCATACCATGTTCCTAAGCAACACAACGCGCGTGGGCGGACCATTGAGGCTAACACTCTTGACCTTTTTCTCAGAATGCTTGTCGGACTGCTTAGCCTCGCTGGCGTTGACAATCACTCCAGCTCTCCTATCGGTCTTTTTGGCCATCAAGGGCGTCGTAATCCCCTGCTCTTGCTTCCCAAGCCCCTGCCCCTGTTTCCACCCCATCTTGGCCATCATCCTCTGTGCGGCAGTCATCTGGCCACCGGCCCCAACCCCCAACCCTCCCGTCTCTGATTTCCCAATGGTAAACCCATCGGCAGAAGGTGGAGGGGACGGAGATCTGGGAACAGCAGCTGGTGCCCCAGCACTAGTCATGGCGGCCCTACGCTTCCAGGCTTCCTCCCCGGAAATATTGATATTAAGCTCTCTCTCCCTGTCCCTCTCGGCCAATTCTCTGTCTCTCCTCTCTCTGTCTTTGTCTTCCTCCTCTTGTCTCCTTCTCTCCAACTCTCTCTTCATTTCTGCCTCCACTGCTTTTCTCTTTTTCTCTCTCTTGTAGTCTTCGTAATCGTTGGGTCTGGCGGGATCGTATTCTTCGATGACGGTTGATGTAAGGCCGACGAGGGCTGGTTGAAAGGAGGAGGAGGAGTTGGAGATTAGTGGTGAGGAAGTCGTGGGTTTGGAGATTAGGGTTTTGGGTTTGGTTTGCGGCTTGAGGACTGTTTGGGGTGGGGCGAAAAGGGAGGATGGTTTGCGGAGGGTGGGTGGAGCCATCTTGGCGCTGCTGGACCACACATTGGAGGAGGGGTTGATCCTTCCATCTTCGTCTGTGGATGAGGGCGGAGGTAGGTCTCCGTATAACCCACCTAGCATTGTTTAAGGACTCGCTAACTCAATCACCGACTGCAAACAGATTCTGCACTCTCATCTCAACATTCCCAAACGATGCTACTAGACTAGACTAGACTACGGTACCAAAACTCACCCAATTCGGGAACCAAATGGAAAAACAAAAAAAACGGCAAATTTACAAATTGATATTTTATAACAGAAATGACAACGATTCTCTAAATTTATGAAACCATTACGAAATTTATAAAAAAAAAATTATGAATTTTATTTGTTCGTAATAAATTCTACCAACAAATGAAGTTCATAAGAAATATAAATACTTACTTTTATTATATTTTTAGATTCTTACGAACAATAGGAATCCATATTATTTTCTACGAATAAATGTTGTTTGTAATAAATATGTTTTATATTTCCTACGAACATCATTAGTTCGTAGGAATATAACTTTACAAATTCCGATTGCCCACCACTGTGGAGGTAAGCTCATGCGAAGGCTAAACTGACTTTTGCATTATTTATATTTGCTTTTCGTATGAGTCCACCAATATGGATACTCTTACGAGATTCGGTGTATGGGGCTTCGTTATGGTCACCCTCGATCTTATTCCGGTTCGGGTTCAATTCGAGCTTACCAACCTTTAGCTCAAGTTCGGCCGATACACAATTCACGCTTGAAAGTTTAGTTCTAGTTCGGTCTCGCTCAAGTTCGCTTAAAATCGGGCTACATTAATTGGGCCAAACGGACGAGCATCGAATTTTTTCGACCCAATGACAGGCCTAGACAAACGTGTAGAGATATTAGCTAAGCATGCAAACATATTTAGTCTAAGATCCCTTGCACGTGTACATAGTTGTTAAGTTGTCAAAAATACTCTTAACATGGTAATCAGTTAATGATGATAGTAACCGATTAATAACAACTCTATGATAAACTATGTGTCCAATAACGTTTCAAATTTAGTGATTATCTCACTTATGGTATGTAATATTACCTCCACGATTTTAGGCAAATTATATGAAATAGAAAATTTTCTTATATATGTAACTCTATATCATTCTCTGATTTTACACTTCTATTAGGATTCTTATTGTCTTGTTTAACACGTTAACGATGGAAAACGATTTAGTTACATGTTTTGTTAAGCATTGTATATTGAATGTTGCTATAGTGATATATGTTACGTGTTCTTATGAGGAATTTGTTGAAAAATTTATCTGAAATGAGAAACGTTGAGATCAACTTCCTTTTATATGAGTTATGAAGTTTCAAGGAATCAATGTTGTATGTTAGGTGATGAGAATGATATGGGATACATGGTTATATATATATACACTCTGAGTCTGGATCTGAAAAAGCTTATAACTTTTATCACAATGAATTACACTATATCGAAATTGATTGAGAAATGCAATCTAAATGTTATACATTGCAAAATTAAACATTAATGCCAACTGCCTGGTCACAGATAATTGTAGTAGTTGGTCAGATATTTGAAGGTGGTGCAAGGCAATTCATAATGGATTTGTACAAGTATACTATTGATGTTGGATTTGATTTCGATTATTTATATAATGAAAATATCATAGTCACTGCACAATGTTTAATGAAAGTATAAACTAATTGTAAATACTGAATTCACGCTTCAATCGAGCATTATAATGATTTTTTGTTACAAGGTCTTTTAATGGTGATCATACTTGTGGTTATATTGTGAGCATTAGACAGAGTCGTAAGGTTACATCGGATCTAGTTTCAGAGTTGATTGGGGATGAGATAAGTTCAAAACCTTTAACTAGATCTTACGATGTTAATCATAAATTAAATTTAAATTATGGAATACAAATGCATTATCGCACTGCTTGGTTGGGGGTTGAAAAGGCAAAGGCGCAATTATATGGTGATGTTTATCTTTCATTTTATCAACTTAGGTGGTACGATGATGTTGTTAGGAACAAATCCTGGAAGTGCTATTGACTTAAGTTGGAATTCTTCAACAAATATGTTTAAAGGGTTTTTATATCTTTTGGCGCATGTATCACTAGTTTTAAGTTTTGTCGGCCAATTTTATTTATAAATGGTATATTTTTTTAAAGTTGATATAAACAAAATTTACTTGTTGTTCCTAAAAAGGAGGGAAACCAAGGTACGATATATGTTATGTTTTGCAATTCGGCTTTTAAAATGGATTATGCTAATGCAATTTCGCATTGCGAACTCGTAGTGCGAAATGGTACATTATGCGAAATTGCATTACGAGTTTTCACTGGGTAATGTTTAATGCAAACTTCAATGTGGAAACACAACTCCAAAATATAGCATTGAGAAATTAAACTGCGAAATATGTATATATATGTGCGAAGACGGAAAATTAATATGTTGTTGCAATATGTAATTGAGAATGTACAAATTTAACAGATATTCCATATAATTATTCATTTGCTCTTGAAGTCCTCGCTAGGGAAATTTACATTATAGTTCAACTATCAAGCGATCAGATATCCTAATAGGATTTTCTATTCCCTTAAATCCTCAAAGTGGAAATATGTGCATTTTGTTGTTACAATGGATATGAACCATGCGTGGTTCCTATGGATGTATTCAGAGAAGAAATGGTACATTAGTTCCATGCTAAATATACCACAATTTTTAGTCCAACCACACAGATTTACTCAATTATTTTTGCGACCCCTTTAACTTTTGTTGTATCAATGATATTAGGCTTGAATGTGCATTTGATATCTTTCGTACAAGTGGTAGACTCCTAACAAATGTCGAGCCTTGTAATCGAGTTGAAGAAGGAATTAAATAGTATCACCATTAAGACATTATTGACAATTTTAGTGAATGGCTTCGTGTTGTTTAGATCGTCGTGAAAGTATTTGATCTTTAACAGTTAAATAATACTAAATTATATAGTTTAATAATGCATCACCTTTTATTTTTTATGTTATATATAACATGCGATAAGAGTGAAATGTGTGGAACTGGTGTAAAAATATTTAAGAAGTTGTACAACACATGCGTGCAAAAAACATGATTAAATGATTTTGCATTGCAAATTTCATCATTTTGCAGTGCAAAATGTCTTATTTCGCATTGTGAAATATATAATTTCACAATGAGAAATTTATGATATCACAGTGCAACTTTTCTATTTTCGAAATGTGAAATTATTAATATCACAAATCGACATACGTTGTGTTCATAATTTTTATAGTAATTTATTTACCAATATTAAACATCGACATTCTGATTATTTATTTAATATTCTTTTACAAATTTTCTTAGTGGAAGAAGATGAGGAAAACTGGACATAGTTCTTAAACCAACTTCGTTGTGTTGTTGGTTATGATGGAGAGCTAACATTCATTTCGGATCATAATTATAGTTTGAAATAATCTTTTCTTCATGTTTTCCCTCGGAGTCACCATTCATACCGTGTACAATATCTCAAGGGAAATTTAAGGAATTTGTTCAGTGGTAATCAGCAATACTCCAAGATTCTAGGTGATACGTTTGTTAGTAAGTTCAATGTTGCAGCTTATGTACATATAAAAAAGTTATATGAAAAGAGAACGCATGAACTGCGAAAGTATGGTGGGTAAAAGAATTCAAAATTTCCTAGACGAATGTGATTCAAAACATTAGGCCAATGTTGAATCATTGGTAAACTGTACACATGAGTTGTATTCCAATGTAGTTCAATATAAGACTAAAGAGGATGAACATTATGTCAAAAAGTGGCACACAATTGAAAGAATGGACTGGTGTGTTGTGCCCTAACACGGAAAAAGATTGACATTTGACCTAAAAGGTGGTCTTACTTAGTGTGCATCTCAGTCAACAGAGGGCATATATGAGGTTGTTTGCCCTTATTATTTTACGTCGATCAACATTGAGAATAGGACTTGCTTATGTGGGAAATGGCAGATAAAGGGATTTCCTTATTCTCATGGTGCTACAGAATTGCAAAAGGGTGGCAACAACGTTTATGACTATGTTGACAACTATTTCTACGTCGAGATCTTTCAAAAATGCTTATAGAGATTACATTTCGTCAATACCTACTATTAAAAAACTTGAATTCATAATTAAAATGGGCTCATTTTACCCTCAATCACAAAGGAATAACTTGGCCATCCAAGGAATAAAGGTATTCCATTTAAAGGAGAGGCAAAAAGGTCGACTAAATGTGGTAGATGTAAAATATCTGCACCTCATAATTGTAGGGCATGTAAGGAGAGATAATTGAGGGTGAAATTAATGATAATTAAAATTTGTCCTTCGCATGTCCATTGATTTTCAGTATTTTTCCTTATATTAATTTCGCACTGAGAAATAATTCCCAAATTTGCACTGCAAAATACAATAGTTCGCATTGAGAATTAATGTAATGTTGACTATATCAAAGAAATAAAATTGTGTCACTTTTTCGGCAAGGGTTTGTCACGGTCCTTAACCGTGACAAGTACTTGATAAGGTTTGTAATGGTCCTTGACCGCAACAAGATCGTGATAATTTCTCAGTTGTTACAATCCTTGGACCGTGATAAGAATTTGGTCACCCTTTAGTTCAACCAAAAATCCACGATTAAAATGATTTTGACAAGTTTGTTGTTTTGGTGTAATGGTCGCATTGGGAAATAAGTTTTAACTTAATTTTAACTTGTTATAAAATTCATTATAACACCTTGTTAACGTGTGTTATATCATATATCCTTACATTTTTTAAGTGATTATGTTTTCTCATTGATTCCGTTATATTATTATCCTTCGCTAAAGGCATCGAACAACATTTTAATTATAATCAATGTAAAAGATAAATTTTCAGATCATTTGGCTATACTAATACCATACCGGTTTTGATGCTTAATAAATCATGATAAATAAATTTAAGTTCCAATGCACAAACAAGTTGTGATATTACAACAAATATAAAACCAATTGTTTTTAAGTATATTTCACAAATAAAAGTTGATTAACAATTTGTGAAAACATGAATAAGGAACAAAAAGCATAAAAATAACTAATAAACTATAAATATATTTAAAAAGGGAATTGACTATTTGGGTGCTCAAGACATACATCCCCAAAATCCTCAAGGGATTCTATGAAGTTGATAACAGTGTTGACCTTTGGTGGAACCATTATTCAACTAATTGCATTTAGTCCATTTTTAAAATCATTACCTCATATTTTGGCATGACTTGAAGGGCATAAAAAGTACATAAATCATCAAAATTGTGAGGAATCTCAATCCCCACTATTAGTTCAGGTATTGGGGATAATCTCATGCAACCTTGTCCCACATATATAAAGGATCCATGGTATAAAGCACCGTATTTATGGATAATATACTCAATGTCTTGAAGTTCTCGTCTCAAGTTTGTTTTCATTTATAGATAGTGATCCAAATGTCTGATAAGTTAAACCATTATTGATATAAGAAGTTAAAAAGTATTAAGGCTTGTGTCTTTATGTTTTATAGAGAAGATGTAAGTGAAGATATAGTGTTAATGCGATTAATGTATATATATATAGACGAATACGGGTAGAGATGTGGTTAATATAAATGTTACATCATTTGATATTTTGACATTTCATATATCGAATAAGCAGTTTGGCCCTATCTAAAAATCATTCGTCACTAAATACTCAAACAATCATTATTATTATTGTGTCCCTCTTTTCATTTAAGCGCTCAATTCATTTTATAAAATTCATTAGTAAGTGCATTAGTATTCTAAAAAATATGTAGTTATCTACTCGATGTTATTATTTTAAAAATATTATTATTTCGCATTCATTATTTTGTAAGGAAAAATATTAACACGTGTTAATTGCAATCACGATTTTATAGTGTCGTTTCTCACTATAACTTCACATGGTTTTTAGTAATCATTACCTAGACACACATGTTGATACTACCCTCAAAATATGCATTATAATACCCTGTCCCAATAATTCAATTAAATTTTATATGAAAACATTTAGAAAGTATTTATACACATGTTAGGTTTACGTACACTCTCTTGAGTATCCTTACCTCTCTTATATTGTGCACGCCTAACACTTTCTACTTAGCCCACCTAGCCATACTAGCCAAGCTAACTAGACGTAAGTATCTATCTGGACTATCGACACCTATAAGTCCCCGTACCGCCCATACAGTAAGCTATCCGAATAAAATTCATACTAAAATAAGGACTATTGGTTCGGCATGTCTCCTCGAACCCAAAAATCAAATAGTAAGTAATGTAGGCGAACATAGTTCTAAGCCTTTGGACTACGCACATGCCTAACATACCCAAATGACATGACAGTTTCACTAATACACGACACATAGTGAGCTGCCCTAAGTTATATGTTTTGGGGCACAAATCCAAACCTCCCTGGAATCGGCAAGGTGGGATCGCCACTACGCGGGAACGTCTGTGATAGCAGGCAGCGTAGGTATGTTCACATTTAATACCAATCATATAATAGGTATACACACAACCTATATATACATTAAATCAGTAGGTATACACACAACCTAATTATCATACTTCGTACGAAGTATTTATCTCTCGAATACTCACCGTACTATCAAGTTACGATTATTCTCACTATAGTATTAATATGAGTATTGCTCTATACTCTAAGGGCCCTAATTACCCCTTCAATAAATTTAGTAGTTAGCTCTATCTTATACTACTATAACATAAACTCACTCAAATTCATCGTAACTCATTCTCCTTATCTTGAATTAATTACGTCTCGATGTAAGTATATTAAATCCTCGCCTTAAACCTCTCCTTCAGACTAAGACAATCCTAATTATAGGCCTACCATAATATAATATGTCATTCATTATGTTTTAATAAAGTTCCAAAAGTTTCCTCGACAAGACTATAGGATTTTCTAGGCCAAAAGGGAAAATAAGCAAATATGGGCAAACCAAATCGATTTGCCCTTGGGCCGAATCGTTCGTTTTGTAGCAGGTAATCTTCTTCCTCTACGTAAGTGCACTTTTCACCATTTTAATTATCATAACTCACATGCTTCTCCACCAAACTCAAAACCAATTATACCAAACATTATATACATGCATTAGGATGATTTCTAATGAAATTTTATCACCAAAACATTTTTATTTCTATTCAAAAATGGATCAAATCACATATTCATCAAAATCCTAGATTTCTATATTCTTCATTCATAATTAACATAAAACCCATATCTAATTCGTGGTGATTATCCCATACTCTTTGATTTCTTATCCTCTATAGATGTTGAATTGTACTACATGCAATTACTGCCCAAAACATGAGTTCTAATCATTCTTTTCTTCCAAGAACATCAATTTATTCAATATATTTTGAAGCCTTAAGCACATGGGCATTATAACTTCAAAAGAAATTATAAATAAACACTGCCTTATGTTAGATGATCTGATTTCATGCTTTAGATGATGGATTGTGTGCCTTCACTTTCAATCCTCACTCCAAGATTGATTGTGGTGCTAGAACACACTCCAATTTCTCAAGAACTCTCTCTTAGGCTTCACAAATGGCTTATCCTTCTTCTCTAATGTCCTCTATTGGTTTTCTAACCTCTAAACCCTAGCCTCTCCCATTTATATGCTGATACAGATGTTGTAAATTCATAGGTCTCTTGACCCTTGGTTACCAAATGACTAAAATGCCATTGTACGATGTTGGTTTAGTCTAAAATTATGCCGGGACCCAATCAACACCCCCGGGTATACTATTTTGACCATTTCGAAGTCATTCGTGACCTCAAAATCATCATTGGAATCACTCTAAACAAATATCCTATCTCTACCACAATTTAGTCTACACGTGACTCCCGATTGAGATAAATCTAATTACGCCAATCTCATTCGTTATGACGCGTAATAATTTCCATCCACTTAGTAAATTTACCACATAATATTAATCACTATCTCCCTCTCTTGATTAATATTTAATAACCACATTATTATTTTATTAATAAATTATCGAATTAATTAAATTTCAAGTACGCAGAAATACGGGTTATTACATACTTCCCCCTTACAGGGAATTTCATCATCGGAATTAGGTCCTACCTGCGGTGAATAACTCGAGATACTGCTCTCGAATGTCATCCTCCCGCTCCCACGTAGACTCGTTAATATTGTGGTGTCCCCACTGAACTCTGACTAATGGTACCACTTTAGACCGCAGTTTACGCTCACCACGATACAGAATAGCCACGAGTCTCTCCTCGTATAAGACATCTGGATGCAAATTAATCTCCTCGAGTGGAACATGCCAGAAAGCTCTCTCTCTCTCCTCCTGTACTTCTTCAGTGATGCCATATGGAACACATCGTGTATCCGCTGAAGATGCTCCGATAAACCCAATTTATATGCCACCGGTCCCACTCTCTCAATGATCACGAAAGGTCCCACATACCTCAATGTTAGCTTTCCCTTATTATCGAACCTCATAACCCCCTTCATGGGAGACACACGTACCAATACCTGTTCACCAACCTCTAACTCTACGTTCCTCCGGTCTGCATCGACATAACTCTTCTACATGTCCTAAGCTATTTGAATATATCCCCGAATTAGCTCAATCATGGCAGTTATCTCATGTATCATCTCTGGTCCCAACAGCTTGTTGTCCCCCACCTCTAACCAGCAAGCGGGCGAACGACAAGGCCTCTGATAAATTTCCTTGAATAGTTCCATACCGATGGTGAATTGATAAGAGTTACTATATGCAAAGTTTACCAATGGATGGTATCGGTCCCATCCTCCCCCGAAATCTGGGATGCACATCCTCAACATGTCCTCTAGCATCTAATTTACCATCTTAGCCTGTTCATCTGTCTATGGGTGGTATGCGATACTCAGTCACAAGTCAGTGCCCATGGCCTCCTAAAAACTCTACCAAAAATAAGATACAAAGATCTTGTCCTTATCAGATACAATGTTGACCAGTACCCCGTGCAGCTTAACTATCTCTATTGTGAACAACTGTGCATACTACATCGTCTCAAAGTTAATTCAAATTAGCAAGAAATGGGACACCTTGGTCAGTCGATCCACTATCACCCAAATGGAATCGTGACGCCTCTGCGATGTCGGCAGTTCGGTAATAAAGTCCATCAAAATTCTCTCCCACTTCCACACGGGAATCTCCAGTGGTTGTAGTATCCCTGAAGGTCTCTGGTGGTCTGCCTTAACTAACTAATAGGTAACACACTTCGAGACAAACTCTGTTATGTCTCGCTTGATCCCTGACCACCAATAATGTCTCCTTATATCCCGGTACATCTTATCCCTACTGGGATGTATCATAAATATCTAAACCGTGAGCCTCAATCATCATTGTCTGCCTTAAGTTCTCATCATCTGGCACAACTAGTATCCTATTAAAATGTAGACCTCCCTCTAAGTTGATCGAGTAAGACTCCGCACCCTCAGCTAATAATTATCGCACTTTATCCTGGCAGAACTGATCCTCCGCCTGTGCTTTCACTACCCATAATATAATCTCGGGAGTGATAGCTATAACTAATATGCACGCTCTAACGATCACATCATCGTGTCGAAGCTCACTCCACTTCGCCTTTCAAACCTCTGCCAAATCCCTAGTGGGTCTTCAGCTTAACGCGTCTTCCACCACGTTGTGACACCCCGCATAATTAAACATCGAGTGATCAGGCCTTTATTAAATTAAAACATGTTTCTCAAATGGTTCATTCTTAGCATCACTGTCGAAAACTTTTTAATTACTAATCTCTTAAGTAAAATTAGACCGGTGCCAAATTTTATCTTTCTTAAAACAGAAAAATCGACCATGCAGAACAAAGTACAAATAATCATGTACAATAATTCAAACATCAAAGTAAAAGTACAACAGAACAAAAGTATTACCGAATAAACCATCGGCTAAAAATCCCAAACAACAATAGAATAACCACTAGTCTAAAATAACATCTGAGACTAATACCGGACCACAAGTCCATACATAGAAGAGTGCGAGATCCTGTGCTAGATCTGAATGAGAGATATCGTCTAGTCAAATCCTGTAAGCATCCACTGTGCTACAACTCCGAGTCTGGAATGGAATCATCACACATGGCGTCCCTGTGGCTGGACACCTAAAAGGTTTTGAAAATATTTTATAGCAAGAGTTAGTACTCAATTGACTAGGGCGCCCATACACCCTTATCTCAAATTCGATTCCTCGACCCTTTATCTCGGATGTCTAAGGAATCCAATTGACTAGGGCGCCCATACACCCTTATCTCCGTGCACATTTGCAAAAATAGTGCAAATGTAGCACCCGTAACATGTTTTTCTTCAACTCCAGCCTAGTCTACACGACGTGACTACAATCTTGTGGGTATTCTCAATACCCTATAGACCAAAAATCAAATCTTTGCCCACAAAGTCTCACTTATCCCTTCGTGGTGAGGTAAGCCTTTCAGTGTTTCTCCACAACACTACCGGCTCCACTGATGCCCTAGCATCTAACAATGCCACTTCTCCTGACGTGCAAAAATTCAGTCGTATTCCCTTTCACAACCGAACTTAAACAAGGGACTTCTCCCCATGTATTCTTACTGAGCATTGTCGGAACAACACATAGTCAAGATACTCAAATTCGATTCCTCGACCATATGTGCAACCATACTCCAATATTTCTAACGGAGTCAAGTGGCACCGCGCTTATACTATCACTAAGTCGTAAGCACTAACTACAACAGTGAGCTCGATCTCTCCGCTCAGCAGTCATACGACAAACATTGACTCACATCATTTAGGTTCCCACACACCGAAATCAATTACTAAGAGATGTTCATAATCTCTGAAGTTTCTCACATTTTGATGAATAATGACAACTCGACCCTTTTTTAGGTGAGGAGTCGTCATATACCCCATTCACTCGAGGCTAAAACTCATATACTTCCTTATACATCGCTCTGGTGATTTAGATGGTTCCCGGACATAACACGCTTGTCCTCTCCGGAATAAAAAACTTATTAGAGTTATTATTTCTTCAAATAACTTCCAGCTAAAAATAAAACGCGTGGCCCTAGAATCCACACTAGACATCTTTTAAAAAATTCCTTACTCCAGGCCATGCTGACCGGTTTGGGTACCCCTCCTCTCGGACTGGGTAGTCTCGATCCTGAACACTATCATCTTGGTGCCCTTAGTTCTGCTGACCAAGAGGAACGCACTATGAGACTTAACAACCCCAACTTAGATTATAATCATTAAATTCTCTAGTGGGTTTCCACTTATGGCTTGCACCAGCCCCATTACATTCAGTCTTACTCTTTGACTAAATCTTTAAACTCTCTTAATTTCGCCCCTTAGGAGCATTAACTTCAACCTTGTAGGAAGTACCATATTGTCTTCATATACATAAGTCGTTCAAGAAAAGTTTTACTAAAAATTGCGAGCTATAACTTGAGAGTCCATTTTCTCAAGGGCTCTTTTCCCTTATACCTATCTCATCGGTACAAGTTCACTTCACAGGATAAATTTCTCTCTCACGATTGGCCTCTACCAGCTTTCACGTGAGGGGTTCATATATTCCCATTCACTACGCTTCTGAATCATCATTGGAGAACTTTGCGGTTAAACTATACGTAAAGTTCTTCTATTTGTATACGGACCCTCGGTCCGGATGTGGTGACTGGTATCCCCGCCACGTTGCCTCAAACATTTTACCCAAATTTTTACTTCTGGGTATTTCAACTTTATCCCTAAATGCCAAAACCTCTGTACATTCTACTTCCATCGGTTACCATGCACAGTCGCCGTTTTATCACATATTATGGCTCGTTCTCATCAAAAATTTCTTCAGACTCCCTCCCACTATCACTGCATTGGGCGGGTCTAGATTAGCATTCCCCCTCGCCGTCGTGACACTTGGAAAATGCCTGCTATGCCTCAACAACCCTTGCAGCATATACTTCCATTACACGCTAGGAGTGACCTCGACAACGGTCATCTCTCCTATGATTACCATCTTCGAACACCCCATGCTTTATGCCGAGCTCCTCCCTCCTGCAGTCCTTCTAACGCCTATGCTGGTCCTACCACCATATTCGACGTACCGTGCCCAATCGAACTCGTATATATAACACTACATCTTCTAAATAGCAGGAGAACGTAAACACGTACGTAGAGGAGTACAATAATCCTAGGATAGGTCTCTATATCAATCAAACGATACGCTGAAAAGGTAGTAAGCCGTACAGATCCTATGGACACTAGAACCTGATGCTCTGATACCATCTGTGACACCCTGCCTAATTAAACATCGGGTGATCAGGTCTTTATTAAATTAAAACAGGTTTCTCAAATGGTTCATTCTTAGCATCACCGTCGAAAACTTTTTAATTACTAATCTCCTAAGTAAAATTAGACCGGTGCCAAATTTTATCTTTCTTAAAACAGAAAAATCGACCATGCAGAACAAAGTACAAATAATCATGTACAATAATTCAAACATCAAAGTAAAAGTACAACAGAACAAAAGTATTACCGAATAAACCATCGGCTAAAAATCCCAAACAACAATAGAATAACCACTAGTCTAAAACTAACATCTGAGACTAATACCGGACCACAAGTCCATACATAGAAGAGTGCGAGATCCTGTGCTAGATCTGAATGAGAGATATCGTCTAGTCAAATCCTGTAAGCATCCACTGTGCTACAGCTCCGAGTCTGGAATGGAATCATCACACATGGCGTCCCTGTGGCTGGACACCTAAAAGGTTTTGAAAATATTTTATAGCAAGAGTTAGTACTCAAAACATTTTGAAAATATTTAGCAAGCGTTTATCACAATATAAAATGCGGTTATTGATTACACATGTTAGGTTCTCGTACACTCTCTTGAGTTAACTCACCCCTCATCTTTGGTGCACACCTAATGTTCCACACTTAGTTTGTCTAGCCATACTTCTCAAGCTAACTAAGACCAAAGTAGTAAACTGAACTTATCTGTACCCAAGTTCCAGTACCGCCCATACAGTACAACCGTTTTACTAACATCTCGCGTATGTTAATTAATTCTCAAGTAACATTTCATCTATGTTATTTCTCAAGACTTCTCATTTAGCTTCACTACTAAAATTACTACAATTTTCACAATTGTTGACTTTCCCACTTATGTAATTAAGTTTCGCTACTTGAATTACTAAATAGATTTTCTCTATCTAAAGGTTCATTTCGTAATTAAGTTTCACTACTTAACTTACCAATTCAGTATGTATCTTTAAATACATAATATATCAATCTACTAATACACGGAAGTAGAATATCATCAGGTATATATATTCCACACATAATATATACTAAATATTAGTCACTGCTATTTTGCCCCTTTTTATACACATAAAGGACTCTTGGTTCGGAATGATTCATCGACCCCAAGTAAGAATTGGTTCGGTATGATACATCGACCCCAATTATTTTAAAAATATATATATACACATATTCTAGTTCGGGACTCTCTCATCGCGACACCAGTTCAAAGTTTGGTTCGGTATTTCTCATCGACCCCGGACTTATAATAACTTTATGTTAGTTCGGAATGTCTCATCGACCCTAACATAATTAATTTAGGTATAATCTCTCTACCTAAAAGATCACATAATTCAGTAGGTACACGCCCGACCTATTAATTATATACGTACGTTATATTTTAATCTCATATATTTACCGTACAATATTCGCTTTACGATTTATCTCATTAATCGTATTTATATGAGTATTCACACAACTCTAAGGGTCCTAGTTACCCCTTACATATAATTTCAGTAGTTATTGCTTACCCTACTGGTCTATTACTTAAATTAAATTTACTTCGCCCCGTAACTCAATTTTCGAAGTCCCCGATACTCTACTAAATCGGATTATTCTCCTCGGTCCGTAATCCAAGCCCTACAACCAATGGCCTTATTGGACCTCAACAATATACCTACTGGTCTTATTCTTACTCCCATATAAGTATAATGTAAATCCTAGAATACTTATTCATTCCCGAACTCAACGAAGGATCAAACACAAAATTTTTGGGAAAACAGCTTGCGTCGATCTATCGACGGCTGGGTTCGATCGATCGACATAGTCGATCGATCGATAGTTCAAGATCGATCGATCGATCGAACAGGGACAGACGCAGTCTGTCTTCTTCGTTGATCTTCTCCTCCATTAACAAATTTCCAAACTCCATTATTGTTCACCAAACTCCGACCCAATGATCCTAACATGTTTCCACATATACTAGGACAGTTTCTAACGTATCAATTACATCAAAACTCCTATTACTTTAAAGAAATAATGAATTAAAACCCAGAATTTCTTGAAACCCTGGTTATGGTGTTCTTCTCATATTATCATCCAAAATCCAGATTTTTATTCCGAAAATCATCAAGTCTAATCTGAATATTAATCCTCTACATAGTTTAAATCATTCTACATGAGAATCCTATCCCAACATGCATAAATATCATCTTTCTCCAATCAAAATATTGATTTAAACAAAACTATTCAAAAACCCTACACATGGGTATTATAACTTTATAAATTTTTGCAATAAACAACTTGCCTTATGATCAGTAGGGTCTGATTTCGTGGTTCTTGTTGATGATTGATGATCTTCATCCTTCAATCCTTCTTCCCCAACAAGTTGATGGTAGAACCCCTTTGAATCCTTCCCAAATCTTCTTTTTGCTTTAGAAAGTGGTGCCTCTCCTCTCTCTAATGGTATTGGTGTTGACATGGGTGTTCTAACCCTAATTCATCTATCATACGGCTGATATAAAACTCTCAATTTCGTAGGTCTCCATACCCTCTTATGTTAAAAGACCAAAACGCCCCCGAACGGTCTCGGTTTAATCCAAAATTGCCCCAGGACTCAACTTGTACCCCCGGGTATACTATTTTGGCTAATTTGACCCTTCCGGACTCATTGGTGACCTCTAAATTATCATTTGAGTCACTTAAAAATATTACTCGTTCTCACCCCAACACGGTCTACACGCGTTAAGTAACTATTTACCATAATTACAATTTTAAATAAAACTCTTTAAATTACTACTCTTACGTAATTTAAATCAAGCCGATATTTTCTCATTTAATTCTCCAATCTAATTAAATGGAATATTTGGAATATTCAGAAATACGGGGTATTACACACGTTATCCTTCCCAGGGTAATATTGTATATCAAATTGGTAATCCTTCACGAATTTTAGCCACTGCCTCTGCCTCATGTTCATATCCTTCTATGTGAAGAGATACTGAAGTGACTTATGATCCGTGAATAATGTAAATTGCTCACCCAGAAGATAGTGTCTCCATATCCGTAAAGTAAACATAATCACTGCTAACTCAAGGTCGTGTGTGGGGTAATTCTTCTCATGTGTCTTAAGCTTTCGAGATGCATAAGCTATAGCATTTCCTCCTGTTATAATACACCCCTAAGTCCCCATAAGGATGCATTCATCTAGACTCGGTACTCCACCCCACTCCTAGGAAATGCAAGTACAGGTGTCGATGTCAATTTGTCCTTCATCTCGTCAAAGGATAACTAACAGTGGTCACTCCACACAAACGGTACCCCTTTGCAAGTTAGGTTCACCAACGGACCCGCAATATTCAAAAATCCATTAATAAAATAGCGATAATAGTCGGCTTACCCCAAAAAGCTACGAATCTTTATCGGTATCGTGGGCTGTCCCCACTCCCTCACCGTCGATACCTTACTCAGATCAACAGCAATACCCTGTCGGACACAATGTGGCTAAGAAACTGTACCTCCCGTAGCTAAAATTCACACTTCCCAAATTTAGCATACAACTAGTAGTCCCAGAGTGTTTGTAGAACCCTACGCAGATGCTCCGCGTGCTCCTCCTCAGTGCTAGAGTAAACCAGAATATCGTATATAAACATGATCATAAACTGGTTTAAAAACTCACTAAATACCCTATTCATGAGATCCATGAACACTGCTGGCATATTAGTGAGCCCAAAAGGCATCACCCTGAACTTGTACAACCCGTACAACGATAGAAAAGCGGTATTGAGAACATCCACCTCTCGAATGCGCAACTGGTGATACCCCGATCTCAAATCAATCTTGGAGAAGTACGTAGCCCCTCTCAATTGGTCAAACAGGGCATAGATCCTCGGTAACAGATACTTATTTAGTATCGTGACCTTGTTCAGCTCTTTGTAGTCTACACACAAGCGAAGCGAACTATCTATCTTATTTAAAGATAACACTGGTACACCCCACGATGATGTACTTCATCAAATGAAACCCTACCCTAATAGCTGCTAGACTTGTTCCCTCATCTCCTGCATCTCTGAAGGGGTCATGCGATACGATGCTCGGGCAATCGGTCTCGAACCTGTTGCTAGGTCAATAATAAACTCGATCTCTCGGATGGGTGGCAACCCTGGTATCTCCTGAAATACATCCTCAAAATCTCGCACAACTAGAATTAATTATAATAGAATAACTACCTCCTGTGAGGTCTCATCCTCAATGTAGTATAGGTGGGTATGCAACCCTCCCTTGAAAAGAGGTATCGCCACTAAGAACATCTCTTGACCCGGAATGGAGAATACTATGGTCCTCTCGTAACAGTCTATCATCGATTTATAACCCGCCAACCAATCCATGCTTAGGATAATATTGTATCCCTCCATATCTTACACAAAAAGGTTCGTTGCTAAGCTCAAACTCCCAATAATGATGTCCACGCCTCTACATACCGAGTGTATAAGTGACCCGCTGCTCAATGGTGACTCTACACACATAAGACGAGTACCGACTACTCGTGTAAATCTAGTGGCAATAAAGGTATGCGATGCCCCCATATAAAAAAGAATCCTACCCTCATGCCTATGAATAGGAAACGTATCATCGATTGTTGGCGGTGCCTGAGGTGCTGGTGGCATGGGTACGTCCCGGATGTTATACACACGCCCGTAGTGCATTTGTCCTTGCTGCTACTGTGGGGCTCGGGGTTCTGGTGCTGGAGGTAACGGAGCCTACTGCCCCTGTTAGGCACCTTGTTGTTGTGCCCTACTTAGTTGTGGGAAATCTCTCCTCTTATGACCCTGCTGGCCACATAAAGCACTGCCTTAGAAATTGTCTCTGCCTCTGCCTCTGGCCCTGTCGAGGCTAGCCCTGGCGCTGTCCTTAATAACCCTAGACCTGCTGGCTACCTACATTATTCCTATGGCCCTAACGGCCCTGAAAAACCTGCTGCTGCTGATTAGGGCTCTGCTGACCCTACCTGTATCCTTGGACCTCTGGTCGGTACCCTCCTGACATGAACCTCTTGGCGTGATCCCCTATCGAGAATCCTACCCATGTTATCTGTCGGCCTACTATTGCGGTGCTTCATTGGTACCACCCCCACTTACCTTGACCGACTGTCTAGGATCGCCTCCTCTTTTGCTTCCTTTCATGTGAAAACGATGGTCCTGGCAGTGTAATAATATGGTATTAACGACATTTGTGTACGTCACTAATGCGGGGTTACCGATCAAGTGCTGCCCAATCCTCCAGGTAGGGGTGTAAACGGATCGAGTAAAGGTATATCCATATCCGATCGGGGATTTTTTTAACGAATTGAGTCTTACCCGATTACCCGTTGGGTCTCAAGAAATAGATCTACTCCCGGATCCATTAAGGACCCGAGGATCCGACCCGAATACCTGTAACTATATATATATATAAACTATATAAACTAACTTAACTTATAAACTGTAACTATATAGATAAACTAACTTAACTTAATATATATATATATATATATATATATATATATATATATATATATATATATATATATATATATATATATATATATATATATATATATATATATATATATATATATATATAGTAACTTTATGTAAGACTATATATGTATAATATTATATATAAATATATATTTATTATATTATATATATACACATTCGGGTCGGATCCTTATCAAATCGGAGTCATGTATATCCAGATCAAGTCCATTAACTAATCGGGTTTATAAAATTTTCTCAAATCCGTTAATTCAGATCGGATCCGGGTCGAGTCCAGGTTCAGACCCGGTCCATTGACAATCCTACCTCCAGGCTAATCTATCCATAAACTTTACTTTCTTTTATTCCTCATTGCTCACCTCTTCTGGCACAAAATTAGCCAAATAGGTGAACTACTCTTTATATTCTGCCACAAAGCGGTCACCCTGTGTCACTTCACTAAACTTATTCTGCATTTTGATCTTCATCACTGACAAAAAGTACTTACGATCATAGTCTATTAAAAACTGCAAAAGTTAATAGGAACACAAAATCAGTCAATCAGAGCATTGAAAGTACCAATAAAAGACATAGGATCAAAAGTTGAGATATTTACCAAGGCCAGATTATGGTTGACCCTTTCCAGCAACCTTGCCCTTGAAAGAGCAGCAATAGTAGATTCGTTGGTAGGCAATACTCCGAAGCCTATTAAACCTCTGACCAGACCAAGGCTTGTTTCCACAAAAGCAGCATCCACATAAGTTTAGTTGGCCTGGGATTTTTTCACCAACTCATACCGGTCGGCAAGTCCCTTTTTTAGCCTTTTTTTTTATTGAGGCTCTTAAGTTTTCACCTCTTCAAGCACCACTACCACTGGGCGTTTGGAACCACCCTCACCTGCATCCTTCTTCTCAGTTGGGGTAAGAGACTTGGCCCTAGTAAGCAAACTGGGGATCTTCCTCTTAACCATTTTCTCGAGGGAGGAAAAAGTGACTGGTATAATTAGTATGCCCAATGATTTAAAGGAGGAGGATGTTCCTCCAAAAGCAATGATCCCTTCTTCTTGGGAAGGGGATTCTGATGCAATAATAGACGAAGATGAAGTCAACGGCTACAGGAATATCCTTTGTAGGTCAAGCAATACAAAATATAATTGTGCTTTGATAATCCAGTAATACAGAGCCCGAGCATTGGTGAGCTTCCCCTATCCTCTATTGGATAGACCAAATGTGTTTTAAATTAGCAAAATTTACTCTCGAATCAGGGATCAATCTTTCTTCTTTCTTTTTGCGAAAATAAGTATAGAAGTTTTGGTTAGAAAAATAATGAAGGAAAAATAGTTCGAACAGAAAATATGCAAATGTTTGGGATGCCGACCTATGTCACTCCCTTCCTGAGGGAATCTTAGCTCATTGTATTCACCACCCTCAGGAAGATAAGTGATACGACGCAAATATTGCGTATTTCATCCCTCGAACCTACGCATTTTAGCCCCCTCCAGTATCTTATTCCCTATATTTATGCTCGTTAACCAGACAACCTCGGATTTCTACGTTAACATGTTTTGCAGGGGTTAATTTAGCTTTTATAGGTATTTGGATGCTAAGTGTGAAGTTCGAACGCATTCTGCTCGATTTCCGTACACAATCGCACATTCAAGGGCATTTTAGTATTTTTATAGCTTGGTCACCTGGCCCAACATTATACGAAAGTTGAAGCCCTCCTCGCAAGCTTCGTGTGGCCGTGAACGGTGCGCGATTCCGATTCAGAACGAAGAAGTTACAACGATTTTAGCAAAAGGAAATTGCATTCAAGCCAAAATAGCAATGCAGGGGGCTCGTACCTACTTGATCATTCGATCGATCAAGGGGATCGATCGATCGATCCTTCAATATTTGGAAATCGTGGGGAGGCAGTGGGCTATGATTTTCAGCATCGATTGATCGACGGTTTGGGTCGATCGATCGATCCCCTCTTTTTATGAGATATTTTTCTTTTCTTTTCTTTCTTCTTTTGTTTTATTCCACTTACTATAAGTACCAAATTTTGTGTAAATATCAGATATTAAGGTTTAGAATCGTTTTTAGGTTACAATAGCTTAGGGTTTGAGGGTTTTGGAGAGTTCTTCTTTGATTCTTCTTGGTTTGACACCTAATTGGGTTGTAAGTTGCACTATTCATCATCTTCTCCATTTTAATATAGTTGTATTTCCTTATTCCCTTTCTTTCTAGTTTAATTTCCACGCTTTCTTTACATGCTTTGATTTAATCACTTTCTAGTGTAGATTTACCGTGTTTATTTATCGCTTTCCTTTACCGCATTTTTAACATGCTTTCTTGTTAATTTAAATTATATTGTGCTTGAATTGAACTCACTCGGGTTGACACGTTGCTTTGCTTTGGTGATGGTGTTTACGAGTCTATTTCGAGTGCGTTGTCCTAGTTATTGCGCCTAGGAGATTTGACATGGCATATCATGTATGTCCCGTGCTTACGACCTAACGTGCACAATTTTCGGGGCATTTGTTGATGCCAAAATCTTATTAGGATTTTATGCGGATTTAGGGGCGTGGCAACCCTTGGTTCAATTAACGGTCAAAACGAGAAGCATCCTAAATAACTCGTCGACCCATGTATCCATTTTATACTAATTAACTCGGGTGAGAGATATTCGACGCAACCTATAATTTTTACTCGCTTTGTTAGTCTAGATTCAATACACTCGCCTAGATTAACTTTTCCCTTTAATGCATCTTTTTCCTTTTTGTGTATAATCATCTTTTACACTTTTATTTCGGAGTACTAAATCATATAAATTCTAGCATCTCGTCTCTGTGGATTTTTAATACCCGACTTATCGTTGTGCTCGCCTCGCAAGTGTAGTCGTAATTTAAGTTTTTATATTGAGGTGGTGAACAGAAAAAAACGATCCGCGTTTGACACGCGCTACTTTTTGCCCTTAATCAAAATGGAGCCGTTGTCGAGGACTTGTGTTTTTTAGACTTTATTTGATTTAGTATTTCATAGTATTTTCTTTCTATTTGTATTATTTGCTAATATTTTTGCAGGACTTCCACATTTGAGCACTTAGAAACGCTCGAATTTTTCCCCCGCGCACCTAGTTTGTGGAATTCGCACTTCGAGCCATTTTGGGGGTAAGCATGTCTTATTCTAATTCTTTCGGTAATCATTGTTATAATTCTCAAAATTCTCGCAAACCTATGACTTTCGATGAATAGTTAGATCCCAAAGAATTTCAAATTCAAATATGACTTTGGGCGAGTATAACGAAAGTCAAAACTCAGGTTATTGGAATTTTGATGATGATGATAATGATTTTGGGCCTTTACCTCCTTATAATAGGAATTTTGAAACGAATTCGAATAGTTTTCAGAATTCCTATAATAATGAGTTTTCGTTTAAGTCCGATGGTAATTTTCAAAGTTACCATTTTTATGGATCTGCACCTCGACCTATGACATTTGGTGAGGGATTCCGTATGTATGAGAATGAGAAACTTGAAAAGCGTTATCGGGAAGAAAATCGTTGTTGGGAACATGAATTGAATTTATTATTTGAGTCTGACGACGATTTTGCTTTCGAGACTTTCTAAGTCGAGGGATGTTTTGAACCAAATGTGGTACTTTTGCCTACTTTGGAACAAACCATTCTAGACTTTGCCCATTGCATAATAGATATTGAAAGTGAGGATGAAAACAACGTAATATCTATTTGCAATGAAATGATTTATTCTTTGGCCCCCAAAGAAGAACATTTCATTGAAAATGATATTATTTCCTTCGAAACTCAATCTTCATGCGATGATGATTCATCTCATGAGTTTGAATTTCTTTCATCCCCATTTTCATTCTCTGTTATCACACCGTCACATGTACCCGATGATTCGGTTCAAACTTTAATGTTTTAAACCTTTTCGCCGATGAGGAGTACTTGCTCCAGTCGCCTTCCACGATCGCATCTTTGCCTTCGTGTGCGCCGCCTCCCATTCCAATTTTAAAATCATTGGGAGGATATTCAGCTTTTCTTGGTCCCCACATGTTTTTGTCACCCGTTCAATCCAAATCCCTCATCGTCCCTCCAAAACTTTTAATTGGCGATGGTTCATTTCTTCCGCCTTACACATGCCTTTCGTTGTTCAAACGAAATTCATATTTTTTGGAAGGCATGCTTGTATGTGCGGGTACATCGGTTATCCTCCAAAGTCAAATCATTTTTACGACGGACCCTCAGTTATTTAGAATTCTAGTGTATAGTTAGTGTGAAGCCTAAATAGTAGGTTGTATATAGTTAGCTTTCTTTCTTTTTATTTTTTCTTTCCTTTTTAATTTAGTTTAGTGTAATTAGTTAACTTTTTGTTAGTTGTTTTTGCTATGCTCGGTACTAACTTGTTTTGTAGATTCTTTGGACTTGTTCTTATGGGGATCGGTCCAATTTTGGGTAATATTGCTCTTTTCCTCTCTTTGACTTGGTTCTTGATTTACATTGGGGACAATGTCAGGTTTTAAGTTAGGAGGTGTGGGATATTCTATCCATTTCACATTTTAGTCCATGTTTTGCTCACATGTTAGTTACTTAGTATGCTTTTCTTACTTTTCTTAGAAAAATTGAAAATTTTAAAAATATTTTCTTTCTTTTTTCTCCTTTATTGGGCATTTTGCCTTTGTTTTCGATGATAAATTTCAATAATTGCCCGATCCAATAGACAACCCAATGATGCATGTTCTCGATTTTAGAAGTTATTAGACTTTAGTCTCAATTATTGATATTATGAATAACTTCATGAATTAAACTTTAATCCCATGAGCACATGCACTTTTATTGTTCTATTGATTTGGTTTAAGATTTTTATAACTCGATAATCTTTTATTGCATTATATATACTTACACTGAGTACGTTTTGTACCTTTCGTCGTTTGTGAGTGTTATACACTATTCTTTTCTCATTGAAAACATTGAATTCATTGGTAATCTCTCTATTCTCTCATTTGACTGTTCATTAATTGAGCTCATACTTGAAATGCGTTACTTGATCATGATTTTCATATATTGTTTTGACTCGAGAATTGCGTAAATTTTGTGAAATGATCATAGGCCCTCTTTGTTATATCACCCATATTTACCTTAACCTCACCTTATATGGTTACCCTCGTTAACCCCATTGAGCCTAAATATAGCATTTCGTTTCATAACCCCATTCCCATAACTAACTCCGAATTGGAATTTTAAACCATACATACATTTTACATACCTTTGTTTGGAATGTTACTTGTGATTGAATGTTGTTGTTGTGTTACGATTGCAATTTAGGCATATGAGAGTTTGATAAGTAGAGAAAATAAAGTAGTGAAAAAGTGAAGAAAAAGAGAAAGCAAAAAGCAAAAGAAAACAAAAGATAAAAATGACAAAAAGAAGAAAAGAAAAGAAAGATAAAGTTGTATATGTTGTATATAATTCTAATAAGCTTTGATTACTCTCCCCGATGATATATCTAATGCCTTTTTGGAACTTGTTTTTCAATTTTGATATTGCCCGTATTTTCCCATTATCCCGAGTTTTCATTTCGAACACTTTGAATCCGTACACACATATCCTTCATTTCATATCCTAGCCTAACCTACATTACAACCCTATACAAGTCCTAAGTGATCTTAGGTTAATGTAATTCAAAAGTTATAATAGTTTTGATAATCTGTGAAAATGCATTTCGCCTCCTTTAATGAGTGATATCTTTCATTGAGATTACAATTTTTCAATTTATATATAGCGTTCTTCATTTGTGACATGTGTGCGGCCTAGTTTTCATTTACATTTACTCTTTATGCCCGCATGTTCCATGTGTTAGTTCCCTGTTTCGAGTGAATTCACTTGATGAGTGTAATGCCTGCGAGGATTGAATGTATGCTTGCTTTAATGTTTATCCGATTTATATAAGTTTTTCGCCAAATCAAACTTTGCATGTGTTAGCTCCCCCTCCCACATTTTAAGGTTTCAATTCTATGAGGTGCATTCTATAATGTTAATGATTTGGACTTTTGTTTGAATTCATTCATTTTGCTAATAATGCGTATGAAATCTTTTTCGCCATTGTTGGGTTTGTCGCATGTTGGTTTGGCATAATTGGAGGAAACCATGTGATGTTTGTGGTTATCATCCCTGAAAACTCTCACGAGATGACACTCGTCCACTAGGGGGACCTAGGGGTTTAATGGCTTATTGCATATGCTAAATGCAATCGAATCACCCACGAAAGTGGCCTTTTGATTTTATACCATACTTTTGTACTATTTCCTGCTTTTGGTTTGCTTGTAGTTCTTGTTGCATCCTATTTCATTGCTAGGGACTAGCAATGTGTAAGTTAGGGGGTGTGATACGACGTAAATATTGCATATTTCATCCCTCGAACCTACGCACTTTATCCCCCTCGGGTATCTTATTCCCTATATTTATGCTCGTTAACCAAACAACCTCGAATTTCTATGTTAACATGTTTTTTAGGGGTTAATTGAGCTTTTATAAGTATTTGGATGCTAAGTGTGAAGTTCGAACGCATTCCGCTCGATTTTCGTACGCAATTTCACATTCAAGGGCATTTTAGTCTTTTCAAAGCTTGGGCACCTGGCCCAACATCTCACGAAGTTAAAGACCTCCTCACAAGCTTCGCGTGGCTGCGAACGGTGCGCGATTCTGATTCAGAACGAAGAAGTTACGACGATTTTAGCGGAAGGGAATTGCATTCAAGCCAAAGCAGCAATGCAGGGGGCTCATACCCGCTTGATCGATCGATCGATCAAAGGGATCGATCGATCGATCCTTCAATATTTGACATTTGTGGGGAGACAGTGGGCTAGGATTTCCAGCATCGATCGATCAACGGTTTGGGTCGATTGATCGATCCCCTGTTTTTATGAGATATTTTGCTTTTCTTTTCTTTCTTCTTTTGTTTTATTCCACTTACTATAAATACCAAATTTTGTGTAAATATCATATATTAAGGTTTAGAATCATTTTTAGGTTAGAATAGCTTAGGGTTTGAGGGTTTTGGAGAGTTCTTCTTTGATTCTTCTTGGTTTAAAACCCAATTGGGTTGTAAGTTGCACTATTCATCATCCTCTCCATTTTAATATAGTTGTATTTCCTTATTTCCTTGCTTTCTAGTTTAATTTCCATGCTTTCTTTACATGCTTTGATTTAATCGCTTTCTAGTGTAGATTTATCACGTTTTTAACATGCTTTCTAGTTAATTTAAATTAGGTTGTGCTTGAATTGAACTCACTTGGGTTAACGCGTTGCTTTGCTTTGGTGATGGTCTTTACGGGTCTATTTCGGGTGCGTTGTCCTAGCTATTGCGCCTAGGAGATTTGACGTGGTATATCATGTATGTCCCGTGCTTACGACCTTGCGTGCGTAATTTCTGGGGCATTTGTTGACACCGAAATCTTATCAGGTTTTTATGCGGATTTAGGGGCGTGAAAACCCTTGATTCAATTAACTGTCGAAACGAGACGCATCCTAAATAACTCATCGACCCATGTATCCATTTTATACTAATTAACTCGGGTGAGGGATATTCGACGCAACCTATAGTTTTTACTCGCTTTGTTAGTCTAGTTTCAATACACTCGCCTAGATTAACTTTTCCTTTTAATGCATCTTTTTCCTTTTTGTGTATAATCATCTTTTACACTTTTATTTCGAAGTACTAAATCATATAAATTCTAGCATCTCGTCTCAGTGGATTTTCGATACCCGACTTACCGCTGTGCTTGCCTCGCAAGTGTAGTCGTAACTTAGGTTTTGGTATTGAGGTGGTGAACAAAAAACAACGATCAACGTTTGACACATGCTACTTTTCGCCCTTAATCAATGAGCATACTTCTAGTTCTTAAGTTCTATTAAATAATCCTAATAATATTTATTGGAGTCGGGTAGGTTCACCACCGAAGCTCTGTTAGAGTATCTCTTCTTCAGGTAGTAAATATTTCCAGTAGTGATCCCCCGACTATATCAATATATCAATTCAGTTATTCCTATTCGGGTTCCACATAACTCATTAAAGCGGTTGACCCTATTTATAACTTTCCAACTGTTTGGGGACACTTGAGCAGGGACCACATCAAAATATTGACAAAATTCAAGAAATAAATGATTGGACGGGAAAGTCACATCACACTCAGCTATAAATATTATGGGAAAACAATGACCTTCAGTCACAAGGACCCGTAACTAACTCTATTATTACCCAATAGATAATTTTAGGTTTTACTCTAAAATCTTCCATAGTACTCTCATCCACAATGTAAACTATCTTAAAGACTCAGAAAGGAAAATATCAGAAGGAAAAAGTTCTTACATTGACATCAACCTATCAAAATCTTTCCTTAAACAGCAAAATAAGACCTCTACAATGGAATTTAGAATTTAAGGTGCAACGTGAAATGAGATTGAGAGGGAAGAGACTCTTTATAGGTAGAGTTACGACTCTTGATCTCCAAAATTTAAAATGATCAAATGTATCAAACGTTTCAGATATCGACGGCGTCCCATATCCCCAGGTGTTCAAAAGACCAGTGTACCCTTAGGCAGTTCATTATTTTTCAAGTTATTTACAAAATTGCCACTGTCTTAGTGTAACTAATTAAAAACAACAAGTCCTTGAGGTCAGATATTGACCAACACTTTCCCAGGGCGCCAAGCAGCTTGGAAGATGAATACTTCATTCTTTTTTTAGCCCCTAAAGTATGAAGTATTCGGGACTTTTGTTGTAGCCTAAAATTATTAGGCCAAGTGGACCAATACTTTAGTGACACCTGTCAAACATTGCCATTGGACCCTCAACAGCAGGTAAACTCAATCCACTCAAGTATCCTTTGGTCGGTCGCCCAACCGACCACAGCTAGGAAGTTGAACCATCAGTAAGGTGAACAGACGCACGTGGGATATTCATCAGTCACCATGCACAACACGTAAACAATGTCCAACTACATAGTATCATTGTAAAGATGCAAATGCCCAGTTTATATATCCATTCCATCTCTTTAACTTCCACCTATTATAAATACACTACTACTTCTTTTAGCTGGGAGGAACTTCTTCCTTCTAAACCCTACAGATTGTTACTGAGAGACTTATAGTAAACCTAAAACTGATAGTGATAGTACCCCGTGGACGTAGGCACCATTTATGGACTGAACCACGTAAAAAGCTTGTGTCTTTTCCATTTTCTTTATTTTCTTTATCTGTGATTATAAGTTTGGGTCAATTGAAGCTAAGATCATATATGATATATATGTATAACCCATATTTAAATATCAACATATATGCTGGTATATGTTTGTAAATATAGTATTAAATGATATATCATTAAATTTTAAAAATATTTTAACAAAGTTTAATACATTACAATTAATTGGAATAAAATTGTAAAATGTTAATTGAAATAAATGTCAAAAAATATTTCACGTTTCATATGTTGATAATGAGAAATGTTACTCATTTCTCATTGAGATATATTAAGATGTGATATTTCGCACTATCATTTAGCAGTGTCACTTCGCACAATAATTTCGTAAGGAAGTTAATAATAGAACTCATTACCTAGAGACAAGCGTACTACCGTCAATTAACATACAATTCATGATTAATTTCAACCCAAGCAATGCATTTTTTAGGAGTGGGATTTCATACGTTCTATAAATACATAGAAAACTATTCGTAACATGTCACAATCTCTTCTTCTTTTATAATCGAAATAAACAATCTCCCATTTTGGAAATTATCGGCTTAAAAAATGGGACTCATGTTTGTTCTCAATGATGAAATAATAATTAAGATATTTTCACTTTTATCTATTTTTGACATACTTCCTACATCCAAAAATATCATGCAAAATATGTTTACATGATAATACACTAGTTGAAATTTACATGGAGATATACCCATTGGAATTTCAGCAAGAGTGACTTGTTATAAAAATGGTATACATATTAGGTATGCGAAGCATACAAATTACATCAAATATAGTTGGGCTTTGATGAGGTTAATGGAAGCAGAAGCTGGTGGGCAATCACGGTACATAATAGAAAATTTGGGTGCTCATGGACAGTGAATTTACAATTGACTTGTTGAGATAGAGGGTTTTTGAAAGAAATTGCACTTTTTAGAAGGAATTCTTCAGGAGTTTTGAAGTAATTGTAGTACATCCAAGATTTCTACGATTGTTATGGGGGGCTTGGATCTGCTTGTAATATACATAATAATTATAGGAGACGCTTCTCCAAGGATGAGTATGAACAATTAGTTTGTACTGAGTGCAAACTTGATACAATCTTTAGGAGGACCACTTTTTCAAATGCATGAGTAAAATTATCAATGTCATCCATCTATATTTTGAAGTATAAGTTTTTAATGTTTATTAATACTATGTAACATTGAATCTTTTATTGAATTAGTCATTACTAAAGGGTTTAAAGAAATTAACATGATTAATCATATTAAAATAGTACATAATATATATTCACATTGTAAAATTATGTTATTTCACAATGATAAATTGTTATTTCGCATTATTGTGAGTGCAATTCGCATTCGCAAACAACAAATTATTTACTTACATCCATGTTTCATGTAAATTTATATATTTTCATCTTAATGAAAATATTAGGAGTTGGGATTGGGAGAAGGTTCCAGAATTGGATCTCACAAAAAAAACAAAAAAACTTAGGCAACCCTTCTTCAAGGCTTACTATAAGAAAAGTAAGAGTTCGTGTTGGTTATTGATCATGCTTAACACTTCTTATATTTTTGAGCCCCAATAAAGGTTTAATACAGAGGATAACATAATAGATAATAGTTACTGTTCATTTTTTAATGTGTCCAACTTGAAGGTGATTGTATAGTTTTTTACGATTAATTGTGATAAGAGGTTGAGATATGAAGAATATAATGCTAATGATTCTGATTCGAAAATACTAGCCAACAAGAGTCAGGGAATTTGTAATTAACTTAAATATTTTTGTTGATATCGCACTGCAAAATAATGTATTTCATAGTGAGAAATGTATATTTTGCAGTGCGAAATAATATATTTTAGAATGAGAAATGTTTAATTCGTATTGCGAAATAAACATAACTTTCAGACTCATAGTCAACATGTATTTTGCAGTGATAAATATTTTATTTGCTAGGGATATCACATGTAACATGATGGAATTACCAATATTATTATAGAAATTGCAACCAAATCTTAATCTATGAATCCCTCTAGCGAAGATTAATACCATCAAAGGGAAAAACTATATAAATGCATCAATTTCACAACCAACTGTTGAATATAAATGAACGTGTACAATTTTCTTTCCTATCCCTAAGTATCTTGCATTTGCGATGCTAACGATAAATCTTATGTACATGTGAATGGTGGGTTATTTAATAACATGTGTATTATTTAACATCTAAATTCATCCATAAAATCACTATCTAATTGAGCTTGAGGTTCCCCACTCATAATCAACTTCTCCACGATATAACAAATGATGACTCTACAATCCACACTACAAAATAAATCAAATGAAGAATGTAATTAAAAATTTATATCTCATTGTGTAACGTTTGGATAAATATAGTAAATTGTGTATTTTCTCATCACCTCTCAGGGGTTCGTTGAGGGCTTATTATCGCATTGCCAATTTACATTAAAATTCTTGTGTAACTATTACGATTGGCTGAGAAAATTCTTTATCTCTAATTTCAATAGTTGATTTTTCGTTAATTGCTTTTTCGCAGTCACGGAATGAATGAATCTGAAAATAAAATAAGAAATCAATTGTTGACAAAATGAACGTACGATTAATTAAAATTCATAAATTTTAATATCAAATCATTTCTCAATTGTTAAGTTATGCATACCACTTCAGTGGCGTCTTTAAGGTAGACGTTCTTGTATTTTCTTTTCGAACGAAGGTAGTTGAATAGAGACCATAATCCATCACACATGCCATAGCATCCTAAAGTCCAATAACGTGCGTTCCACTTCTTAGAGTCCTCATTATAGTGAATTAGGAGGAGGATATACCGAAAGATTGTGTATTTTCCCTCATTTTTTTAACCATTTATATACCACCTTCTTTGCTCATACGATAATAGTCTTGGGTTAATTATACTATTGAGTAGCATTTTCATAAAATATTATTGATCATGTATACAAACGTATTAAATACATAGTGAAAATGGCGATTACAACCCAATCAGTGCACTCATTATATAACAGTTCTTTGGATTATAATTGTCTAGTTTCATTTCTTTCTCTTTTTTCTCTAATATCCTCTTCGATTCTCTGATGATCATCTCCGAAAATGCATCAATTATCTACAATTGTTAGCTAACTAATACATTAGCATGATCTAATAATTAGAATTGAACCTAGTTAACTAGTAATCGCAATTCTCAATGTAAAATCACAATGATATTTCTCAATGCTAATTCGCATTACGGAATCATAATGATTTTTCATAATGCGACATATCATTCTGATTTCGTAGTGTGAGTAAGCAATGTGAAAATCTAGACTTTTTATTCACTAACAATTATGGAATGAGCAATTTCAATAATCACAATACTTGGCGCCTCGTCCCTTTTTATCAGGTGATATATGTTATCAATACACACAAGTGCACCTCCACAACTCCAAATTATTATCGTGTCATATAATCAAAATAAATTTAGTAATACAATACAACAACTTAATGTAATGAAAAAAAATATTTTAATGATACTTATTCTTGCTCTTTGTCATTCATTGACGTAGATTTTTGAAAAGTTATTTGACAACATTCGGCAAGCCATTGTAAATGTTGTTATCAGATGGGAATGACATTATAGATTTTCCAACAGAAGAATTATCATCGTCAACTGGTTGTTTCTACGGAGGTTGTTTCTTTATTTTTTGGAGATTGCTTTATGTGCACGTGTTTTTTCCTCTTTTGTGTTTTCCCTATGTTGTGAATTCATCACCAATTATCTTAATATTTTTTCTTGGATTCTTTTTTACCCCAATAATAATTGTGTTGACTTCATTCTTCTTAACTATTTTTTAGCCGGTGTTTCATATTTCACAACATTAGTTTTTTGAGATCCTGCTTTGTATTTAAGATGTTTGCCTTAATTCATTTAAAACCTCGTTATATACAACTAATAATTTATCTGAAGAGATGCCATTTCTTTCTCATGCTCTTTATTGATATATTCGATATCATATTTCTGCGAATCAACCTCAGCATTATTTCATTTTAACTCTACCTTGTACTTGTCCATGATGACATTAACATTATCCATATTGTCCTCACTTATTTTCCTCATTGACTTAATGGCATTTTTTTTATTCTAACAATCCTTTTAATTCTTCCATTTGATTATTCCTATTTTTAACATATTTTGTGCTTATTATAATAACAAGTCTTTTTTTTTTCAATTCTATTCTTCTCTATTTCTAATTCATTTATTCAATTTTCATATTGATAAATAGCCTATTGCATATCATGCTCAATTTTTTTAAAGTCTTTTCTTATTTTCATTTAAGCTTTCTTTCAATTTATTTACATATGCTTCTTCCTATCTTGTGTCCTCATGTGTATTATGGATAAGTCCTGCTTTCAAATTTCCTATTAACTCATCTTTCTTATCCATTTAAGTTGATTGTTTACAGTTTTACTCCTTCACTAGCATGTGCAACGCGCGATGTGTGGGAGGCAATCTATGTTACGAATGCTGTTAATTGAATGTTTTGATAAAAAAAAATCTGTCTCACTATTAAAATCATCTAAAAGAAATATATATATATTTTTATTATTTTATTATATTAATAAAATGAAATGTAAAATTTCTAATTTTTTTGTCCGTTTTCATGATAATCTCACTCATATTTGAATTGAACTTTTTATATATAATATTCTCACTTTCAATACCCTATCAAAAAAATCATGAAAATGATTAATTTTTTATTATTTTAAAAAATTGGTTGGCATAGGATCCACACCTGACATGAACTTCATATATGTGTACGCCTATGTGTGAAATGACCCAAAGACCCATTCCAAATTCAAGCACTCCTATTTTTTTGTTTTGACAATTCAAATTCTCTTTAATGCATGTAATGTTATTATTTGATCCAAATCTAAGTGTAATCACAACCTCTATAATCAGTCATGTTAGTCATCATTACATTATATGAATAAATAAGTGGTACGTGTTCGATCTCGATCCTATTCGGTCCATACCCAAATAAAACAATACATTTTTTTTATTTAAAAACAACATGCTTTTTTTTTTAAAAAACAACACCTTTCTTTTAAAAACAACACTTTTCTTTTAAAAAATAGAACATTAACCGGTCTTAGGAAACAACACATTTTTTTTTATTAAAAAAACGCGTTTTTTTAAAACATCACTTTTATTTTTAAAAAATAGCATTTAAAAAAAAATAACACATTAATCGCTCTTAGAAAACAACATATTTTTTTAATTAAAAACAATACTTTTGTTTAAAAAACAACACTTAAAAAAAACAGCACTTTAAATTTAATCATACCTATATAAAATAGTTAATAATATAAAATAGAGCAAACAACAAACAACTACAACTCATAAGCGTACGAATACAAAAGTATGTATGTCCACATAATCAAAAGTGGAGGAGTTTTTAGTGAAACGATCCCATACCGTAAAGGAATTTTTCCTCTTTTTATGTAGTGATGTAGGCAGCTCGACAACAAGATCAATTGGTCCATGCACTAAAAACTCAAAAGTTCACAATAAATCAATAATTAAAAAAAAAAAGACTAAAAAATAATAATGTAATAAAAAAACAGATTTACACACAATTTTTTTTTAATAATACATATAATTGTGAGTGTAGTTCCATATCAAAACTACTAAGCCCCTCCATAAAAAAATGGTACCAATTTTGGAACAAACACAAAACCCACAAACAATCATATAATGGTTTTAATTTCAAGAACAATCATAACCATATCTCACCAAATTGCAATCAAATGATCAAGACATGACAATTTAAAGTCTCATTCCAAGAATATAATAAGGATCATCATGCGGGTCTTGATTATTTTTATAAGGCCACAGTTCAGTATACTAAAAGAGTACCGTTAAAAGTGAAACCTTTTTGCTCATATCTGACAATGATCTCCCCAATCTGAAACAATACTTTTAACATCAAACACAAACAAAGTTTTTGGAGAAATAATCAAAGAAAAAAACATTTTAAATAATCAAACATAGTAAAATTGTGATCAATTAAGTCATATGTGAGCCTTTCAACCTCTCCTTGAAATTTTCCCTACATTTTCTCAGTAGCCAAACATGCCAGATCCACCCAAATACTGAATAGTTTATACAAGAAAAGTAAAGCCCAGAAATGTTTACCTTTTTTATATAAAAGGGAAAAGCATTAAAATCAATAATCCGAAGACATGTTTGTGTCTTCCCATAGATTGGTAAGTAATAGTTAAACCCTAAAACAAAAGGAAAAAAATGGAAATGGTTAAAGAAAATTAGTAGGCCTCTTTGGACGCCATCAAGCTTGATCACGACGAAGGTATGTTCCATTTCCCTACTGAGTGTTTTTTAAAACACCGACCTATTAGTGTCTCTTGGGTTTAAGGTTTTAAAAATGACAAAAGGATATATATGGGCACTTTCTTTAGTCTTTCAGTTACCTAGTCTTTCTTTGGTCTTTCGGTTACCAAGTCTGAACCATAAATGCTATTAAAACTCTAATACTATTGTATTAGAGGTATAATGGAGATTTCTTTATGCAAGTCACTTAACTTTGCAGATAGATCAATATTTTTACATTCCATATTTTTAAAGTTGTGAATATCAACTTCATGCTACAATCTAAGCTCATCATTGTCCTTTCTTAAATGATCAAACTCACTAGCAATTTTTTAAACCTCCATATTAAGATATTTTCCCAACTCTTTATATTTTATCTCAAGTTGTACAACCTCTGTCCCCTACTTGTTCTCCCTACTAATTCTATATGAATTACCATATTGTTTAAGTTCTTCATTAACCTAGTTTTCAACTGGGCAAACATAATACGGGTTATCAAATTCACATTTATGGTTTTCCATAAAAAATTCCATTATACCTTTAACAACTTTTGTTATATCACCCTCAATAAAAACTTTTTTTTCATTCTTACTGATTGCATCATTAATGTACCGAATGATTTTATTTGTACATCAATCTCAGTATCACAGGTTGGGCCTCGTTTGTAATCCATATCATCCCCCTAATCATGAAATTTGTCATCATTATGTACTCCCTAGCCAGAGTCATTCGCTATGCAACATCATGAGAAAATACATCTTGGTCTTCACTCTAACTTTAGCTTCAACTTTAACCTCAACTTCTTTAACTTTTTCCATCTCAACTGCATAATTCAAACGACAATTGTCTAGTTCTTTCAATGTTGACTTAATTATTTTAATTGGCGATAAACTAAATTGGGATTTTTATTTTTACCATATTTATTTTATTTTAATTAAGTCATATTGAATTAATAAATTGACATAAGATAAATTACTAATCAAATTAAAATTAGAAATAATTAATTTAAGATTATTTAATTTGTCGACCAATAAGAAGATCTGTGTTTTTCAAATTGGTATCAAAGCGGGTGTCTAAAATTTACCTAAGAAAATATCCAGAGGTCGATATATGGAGGGTCAATCCATTTCTAGACCACATTTATTAATTAACAGGTCTAATTATGCCTATCGGAAGGCATGCATGAATAAGCCCCTTGGCAAGCGGGTTTGGGTAGCACTAGAAAATTGGTTGACACATCCCACAACTATGTAAGGAGACAAAATTGTCTTTATACCCGTAGAGAATTGAAGTGGGGATGACCATAGATTATGTACTATGGTTCTTATAGGCTTTGTGCTTTATTTTGTTCGGTCACACCGTAGAAGTTTTGTCGAATTATGACACGTGAGATGTCTAAGGAGGAGTGGAGATATTCCAACTTACCCCCGAGAGTATTGATATTATACTAGTCTCAAAACTTTAAAATATTGCCACCCGGTTTGAGATGTTGTCGATGCACATGAAAGAGACTTTTGATGCATTCTATGCTAAATATCTAATATCGTGAATTTTATTTTAATTTGGGAGAGAAAATTTTGGATAATAAATTAGTGTGTAAGATTTGAGGTATTTATTTCGTAGATTTCTTTTAAACATCACGACCTTAAATTTTTTAGGTAACGTTGATAGGATGAAGGTTGATAAACTCATAGATTACTTTCAAATCTTTGAGTTAAAAAATTATAGCCTATCCAAAAAGGATAAGGACATTCTTTTAATATCTCATAAGTTGGATGTGACCGATTCCGATGAGGAATCCGAAAGTGAAAAAGAGGATTTTACCATTTTGGTTAGAAATTTTGAAAATTTAAAAAAAAAACCATTTTTTTCTAAATTTAAAAAGTTTGAGAAACATAAAACCAATAAGGTTGAAAAAAATTTGGGGAGCGGGGTTGAAAATGATAAGGATTCAAGAAGGTGTTATGACTGTTAGGATATAGGTCATAAATCATTTGAGTGTCCCATGAAATGCCACCTTTAGTGATAGTGAGTCGGAGTCTGATGCCAATGAATCACCCCGCGATGATAACTTTACCTCTTTTACCACCACTTTGGACTTAGACGTAGCTAGTCTTTAATCTTCCTTTATTGAATATAAGTTTGAGGATGTCGGGGAGGAATACCAATTAGTGAGATCCCATGATGATAACACTTTAAAAAATAATGGATGGGATGAGTTTGATATCGAAAAAGCTTACTCTGAGTTTAAGAGATGGATCTCCAATTGGATCAGGTGAACCTTAATCTAAGCTCTAAGCCTAAGATGTTTATTGAGGATATTTGTGACCTAAGGGAGAATGAGTCACTTTATAAGCCCATGAGGCTACTCTTATTGAGAATATTTGAGAAGGGGATAAAGAGATAGATCTCGTACATGAGAAGTTTACTATACAAAAGAGAGCACAACTTGAGTCATCACAGACTTAAAGGTTGCTTAAAAATAATAATGCTACACTATATAAATACCTAGATGTGTCTTTAAAGGTAAAGGGTGGCCTTGAAGATAAATCTGGGAATCCTAAGAATATGTTTTTTCACACCAGACCAATCCCCGAACACTATGCCAAATACCAGAAATGATCACAATTTTGGACCGGGACCAACGATCGTGACCACAGAACATGGTCATGGTCCCCTTCGTAACCTTAATATTAGGTAATTGGTCATGATTATGAACTGTGATCAGGGGTCATGGGGAGTTACGGTTGATGATCGTGACAGTATTTTCTTAGTAACGACCCAGAACCGTGACCACCCTTCGTAACAACCGACTGTGTTTAGTCACGATTACCAACTATGACTCTATATCCTTCCCACTGGTCACGTGGTAACAGTTTTGGACCATGACTAATATTGAATTTATTTTAATTTTTTTTGCTTCTGAAAAAATTCATGTACATGTTTCTTTAACCCGGATACAAGTTCATTATAAAACTAACTAATACATCAGTTAAAATGCAATAATATAAAAACTATCAAGCCATGAAATTAATTGCATTAATCCCACACAAATAAATAATTTTTTTATATCTATTCGTTCTCTGAAGCATTTGTAAATTATTCAAAGTGTTAAAAGTGTCCCTTCTCTAACTAAACCTGTAAATATTTTAAAATATTTCAAATGGTAAGAAAGACTTGAATTCCAAATTTACTTCGGGATGCCTACGTAGCCAAAAATGGCATAAAAGTTCATATAGTTTTTAAGAAGAAAAAGGTTGTGGTATAACCCATAATTCGAATCTACGGTGTATCTTTTGATTATGAAAATAGTTGTGAAATGTGTTGAAAGTACAGAAAATTATGAGAACACTCTAAATTGGGAATACTGGTATAAGCTCCCTTCCCCCTCTTTTTTTACCTATGAAAATATATTTGAATGTATATATGATAGTAAAAAGAGTGGGATTATTGATATAAGTGTTATAAACAAGCTACAAATGGAATAAGAATACGAAAATATGCAAAATAGAATTTATGGGACTAATAGAACATAAAGGATATTGCAACGTATCCATAATTTTGTCTCAGTATCCTTGAATAGTTTCTTGGGTGTCTAACTGGTCCAACACATCCGGGGTTCCTAGCTTCATAACAAGACCATGAAATAACTTTGTTAGGATTGAAATCCCGGATGAATTCGACCTGTTAGACCCCTAAGAAACTTTTTCAAGGATAGTCACATGAACAAAGCTACAACATATAAATAACTACCGAATCCGACCCGTTATCTTAAGAAATGACTCAAATATCAATTTGACTTCGGGATGCCTACATAGCCAAATAAATCGAAATCAATGTCCATGTAGTTCTATCTCGATACAAGATTAGAATGTTAATATCCTATTTTTAATTTTATTAATGTGTCCAATGATACAAATCGTGAAGTAAAAATCTTACTAGCATCAATAAAGTGCTACTCTGAGGGGATTAACCTTATTGGGGTATTGAGAGTGGTTATAATCAATGTTGTGTAGAACCCATCGGTTGAAATGCAGGCTATTAGTCGATTTTATAGGCTTGACAAAATTATAGCTATACACAACCTTATTTTACCCAAGGCTAGAAGCCTGATTAATAAAATGCATTTCACCCGACGGGTTCCACAAATTGGGAATGCTATTGTTTCGTTTTAAATATTGGTATTGATTAAGGCTACATCTAATTTTAGTGTTGTGAAAGTATACTTAAACTTTGTTGTTCGGGAATAACTAGTCAAACTCACCCGGTGCTCCCTAGCTTCATAACAAGACTATAACATAACCTTATCATGGCTTGAAACATCTGATGATTTAAACTGGTTACACTTAGAAAACAAAGTTCAAGGGTACACATATAAAACTAAAATTAAATTTGTGATTATCCTTGTTCAATATCAATAATATAAACAAAATAACCGTATCCCCAATTTGTGGAACCGATCGGGTGAAACGCATGCTATTAGCCGAGAAAAAAGACTTGGCCAAAAGAAGGTTGTTCATAGCTATAAATTGACTAGCATATAAGATCGTCTAATAGTCCGTGTTTCAACCGATGGGTTCTATACAACGTCGATTAAAATCACTCTCGATGCACCAACAATGTTAATTCAATCCGAGCAACACTATGGCGATCTTAACAAAATTTTGGCTAGACTATCTAGATCAGTGAACATGCCAACCATATTATTATTAGGATACTAACTTTTAATCTTGTGTCGCGTTAACATGTAATCATGTCCTGTTATTATGCCATGTTGTTCCACTCATAAAAAGGTTGTTCTAACGAGTCGTGTCATATATACATACACAAATGTACATTATTCAAATACATAGACTGATGCTTTTGATGATAGTGGACTCCATAAGCATCATCAACTAGGCCGGTAAAAAAAAAAACTAGGTCGGTCAAAGAACAATGTGCTAGAGAATAATTCATCACTTCCACCCATTTAGGTTCCGTTACTCGATCGGGTACCGATATTCTTCTGGAACATATGATATATTCTTTTATCCATGGAATGTCCATATTTTATCATCTTGCGACATACCCCGCCTTAAGAAAATTTATTAAAGAATGTGAAATAAATTCATTCAACCCAAGCATTCAATCAATATAAAACAAAATTGAACAAATTATTATGTTATTAAACCTCGATTAATAAAAATAAAAATAAAAATAAATTAAGATGTCATCACATTGTCCAAAATAAAAGAAAATTTCAAACTTATCCCAAAAGAAAACATTATTCATTGCTTAATATTCATCAACAAATAAACTGGCTAGATAATATATGCATTTTATACTGGTCTAATATAGGCCCATCGTTGAGATTAATATGAACAGACTCCTCTCCGCAAACCGGGTATATGGTATCAACCAATATCTCATCCTCCCTTACTTGCAAAGAGTGACCATGCACATGTTCTCCTACAATGATATAAATGAGCGTGTACGTGTCAATGACCCTTTTATTGGTCAAGTCCTTTATATAATACTCCTCTCCATAGTCAATGTGTATGGACGATGATGATGATCGAATAGAGGGTTAGTAAGATGGGAGAGGAGTGTTAGAGGAGGCATTAGGAAACCATGAGGCGCGTGAAGGGGAAAATTTACGGCACTAGCTGAGATCCTCCTTGTTTTTGAGTAATATATTGGAAAAATCCCTTGATCTCACCCGTCAGTTGTCCCAAGGTATTAGTAACATTGCTCATGTCCTTCTTGATATCTGACACGTCCTCTTTCATATTGGTATGTTATTTCACCTAACTTGACATGTGACGCCTCCTCACCGAAGAGAGCTCATCCAACATAGGTGCGGTGTGTCGTAATTTGGTCATTGGCATCTTGGAGACCACACATATTTTCCTCTCCATTTTTTCATTCCTAAATACCTTGAATAGGGCATTTTAGTCAATGTCACGGGGGTTGTACTCGGACTAACTACTCGGCATGCCATCTTTCGTTTCCTATAGTATAATATTATATTTAAAACTATAATTTCAACACTATTTTATTACAGTGTGTATATATATGATCATTAAATTCAAACTCACCCGAGTCAGAGCCAGTTTGTCTAAGAATTTGTTGGTCTGTTTATCCCGCCGGGAATGCAAGTACATGTTGACCTGATTAATGTCTTTCCTTTCTTCGAGAGTCCCCTTGGTCCTTTTAGGCCATTTCGCCTTCAAATCCTCATATGATTTGGACCCGATTTTGTGGATATCAACTCTTTTACCCTATATTTTTTATTTTATGTTTCTCCCTGGGTAAGTTTTTCCTCCCTAGACTATTTCCTAAAAAAATCGTTCAATTGTTGTATGGGCATTTCAATATTTAGTATAACTGTGCCTTTCAACCCTCAAATGTCAGAACTTGATGTCCACATCGGGAAGTGAACCCATAAAAGGTTCTTCTAATAGGTTTTTAATTGTTTAGCTACTCAGGAAAGAACAACTGCCTTCGAACCCGGTGGGAATGTAAAATTTCTACAAAGTTATTCCCACACGTCATCCTTTATGGTACGATTAACATTCTTCCAGTTGTATGTGCCCCCCGAATCCCACATTCATATTAGCAAGAGCCAAACAACGGGCTTTGAAAATTTGGATGCCATTTTTTCCCGATAGTATTATTGGCCTCGGAGAACCTAATGTGCCTCTTGTATTGTGCTTGGGATTCCTCCGTAATAAGAGTAGGGGGAGTTGGATTAGCAGGGGTTTATGGAGTCTGATGACTTGGAGATAGTATAAATGGAGTGGTATAATGAATCTGCAGTGGAGTAGAGTATTGCAAACCCGCAGGTGCCAAAATTCAGTTGTTGGATTAGGAGAGGACTGTGTTGGAAGAGGAGTTTTGTTATTTGGTTGATTATCATTATTTATGTTCAATCCTACAAATAAAAAAAAACAATTTAGCAAAGAATGTACGACATTTATGTTTAAGACTACATATACACGTATATGTATATACCCACATGCTCGGTATGCCTAATTTCCATACAAATTGGTATTGTATTTTAAAAATTTGTGAAAATTTTCATGTAGCCAACTAGCGTAAGCGTATCCAAGATTTCCATATAAATTTTCATGAGTTGAGATCGAAATCCTTTCTTATTAAATTTGTTTGCAAGCTGATCTTTAATGTTTATATGTCGTGTGATGTCGCGATATGAGTGAATGCTTAGTTTACGAAATTATATCCTCAATGGATGAATATTTTTTTGCCTTTTCTAATAGTGTCACTAACGCCAGTGCATGGTCGGCGTTATGAACATGAAAGATATTCTTTATTGCCTTATTTCAGCATTATGACAAGGAAAATATAATACGATCAAACATGTACTGTTGCGAGACATCAACTCCATGATTTGTAAGGTAGAACTGTTCAATTTTCCTATTCCCGTACTCGTAAATAAGAGTTCCCTCTATATAGCGCACACTAATAAAAAAGGTTTTAATGTGATCCAATCGTGATTTCTCGACCACATGTTGAAAGTAATTATTATCGTGATTCATTTTTCCTTTAAAAGATATATAGAACGAGGGTGTGAATATGACCAATGTTTTCTAACGTGAATGGGAAGAAGAAAAATGTATAAAATATTTTTAGATGTGGGACAACATACAAATAGTGGAAGTAAAGGTTCTAATTAATCTTAAAATTAATATGAGTCCGTTAACTAATTAATGTTTTCCAATTAATCAGTGAAACGCAACGAGTCCAATTTTAGTTCATTTTATATAAATCAATCATAAAATTACTGTGTGTCCACCAATGTGCAAGCCCTTACACCAATTTTTGTTCACCTAAATAACAACCACTTGAGGAGGGGGTGAACACTACCACAACAGTTAACCAAGAAGATTTATGCATTAATATTCATCCGCACAATATCAATATTAACTATTTAACATTTTCTAATTAATTAATTAAATGCAACAAGTCCAAATTTAGTTCATTTTATAAATCAATCCTAAAATTAATATGTGTCCACCAACGTGCAAACCCTTCCACCAATTTGTGTTCACCTAAATAGTAACCACTTAAGGAAGGGGTGAACACGACCATAACAGTCAACCAAAAATATATATGCTTTATCCACACAATATGAACATCAACTATTTAATATTTTTCAAATATTCAATGAAACGCAATAGTTCCAAATTTAGTTCATTTTAAATAAACTAATCCTAAAATTACTATGTGTTCACCAATGCGCAATTCCTTCCATCAATTTATGTTCACCCAAACAACACCCACTCAACTATCAACCAAGAAGTTATAAATAAAATTACAAGATGTAAAATTACATTAAAAAAATTACTTGAATAAAGAAATCAACTAAAATCAGTTGAGCTTCATTAATTGTTCTCCAATTGCGTGCACATATGGAATGAGAGGAAAACATGTTGACATATTATTCAATCTAAAATATTAACATATTATTCAATCACATGATATAAAATTAGGGCTAAGTAACACTTTCTAATTTACTAATCAACAACCAATCCATACCCTAATCATAATACGATACACATTGTTTGAGAAAACTATATGACTCCAATACGCATTTTGACAACCATGTATATAAATACAATTAGTTATCACCCCAAAGTTTTATCTATTTCATAAAAAAAGTTTAGGTTAGAATTTTTTTTTTATATAAAGACAGTCTTTTTATAAAACAAATAAAACCTTTTTATATAAACAAATAGTTTTACACACACAAGGGGGGATAAAAGCAGTTATAACATCATTTTCATGGGAGTAATAAAATGCAAATAAGAATGAAAATTTACATACACATTGACATTGTCATCCTTAATAAAAATGACAATGTCAATGTCTATGTAAATAATGACAATTTTAGCAATACAAATTCAGTCTCAAATAAGAATGACAATGTATATAAAATCAGTAATACAAAACCCTAATTCCAAAACAAATTTCAGTGATACAAAACATAATTGCAACATAAATTTCAGCTATACAAAACCCAAATAAGAATGACAATTTTAGCAATACAACTTCAGTCCCAATTAAGAATGACAATGTGTATAATTTTAGCGATACAAAACCCTAATTGCAACATAGATTTCAGTAATACAAAACCCTAAATGCAGCACAAATTTCATCTATACAATTAAGAATGATAATTTCAACAATACAATACTCAAATAAGAATGATAATATATATATATATATATATATATATATATATATATATATATATATATATATATAGAGAGAGAGAGAGAGAGAGAGAGAGAGAGAGAGAGAGAGAGAGAGAGAGGTTGACCTTACGATTTAGGGGTTTCTAAGAGAGTGACAAAGAGTTTTGATGGTGGTGGTGCACTATTTCAGTGTTGGTTGAGAGAGTGACAGAGTTAGTCGATCGGGTTCGTATGAAGATAGAAGGAAAGTTAAGTTGAGTGAAATGTAAAAAACTATTAGGTTCTATTTATATTCAAAAGTGGGTCACGATTCAGGCCTGTGACACGATCCGTAATCAATTTGGATTAATTTAGTGGGTCATGATTTTTTCTACTTGGTCACGGTTCCAGGCCGTGAACCAAATAAATCACTGGCATCGAGTCACGATTCCGAATCGTGACCCACATTCTTTGACCATTTTAAAATAAAAAGTTATCACGATTTTCGATTACTAATATGAACTGTGACCATATTTCATGCCAAATTTATCGCGATTTCTTTTTGTTAATCATGGTTCTAAATCTTGACCCACTACATGACAATTTTGGCACTAATTTTTTCTCCCTTAGGGTCACGAATAGGACCACAGATTTAGACCCGGACCAACCGTTGAATGATGGTTTAGGTTACCCGTAGGTGGGCTCATAGACTGGGTCACAATTTGGAATGAATGGTCACGGATTTGGATCGTGACCCCCTGGTCATGAATTTGAACCGCGACCCCACTACCACGACTATTTAAGATTTTTTGCGTAGTAGAAGGATAAGACATAGCTTGGTTATGACAAGACTTTATAGTCTATCATAAAAGCAAAGGCCAACATTGTCAAAGGTCCCAATTTGACAGCATCTCATCACACATGCAAAGATTTGCCTATGCCGATGAAGGTTATTACCCCTCAATCATATTTTTGCACTTATTTTAAAATTAAGGGTGACCTTAAAGAGTACCACTCTTCCTAAAGGAGGACATAAGTAGATCTCCTAATCTGCACTTTGGAGCGGTTGAAAATATACACGAGCGTATATAATACCTAGTTAAGACTTCTTAACAACTCGTTAATGAGCTAAAGAGGTAATATCCTCCCCAAGAGGTTAGAGTTAAGAGAAGGACTAGTCATATGAGAAAGAGGAATAAGGATGAGGTAGTTATTCCCAATCCCGACATGACGTGAGTTGTTTATTTTTCTCAGTTAGGATTTCGTGCATTTTATTGATTGCATTGTATTTATATCCTGCCTAGATATATACTATATGTATTGTATTTTTTTGGTTTATTTTGTGTGTTTTCTTACTTGGTTTGTTTTGGTTTTGAAAATTTATGAAAATGCAAAAATTATTTCATTTTGTGTTTTTTGTGGATAACTAGTGTTTTGGGATGATGGAGCGATTTTACTTGTGTTTCGATTAACCATTTTAGGAGTTCATCAAGAACAACTCATGTTGCATATGTAGTAGTCATTAATATATTTTCTATGGTTCATATTTACATGCATATATTTCGCTTACTCTTATTCTAAAACTTTTAGTTCTTTGATCATATCATTTACATTGTTAGGGTTAGATGATTTCAGGAATATATTTAATTTGACATTTAATATCTATCTTTTGTTTTAACGCTTAATTGGATATGTTGCATTTTTTGCTTCTCCCTTCGTCCATTGTTGACAAAAAAGGGGAGAGGTTTTTAGTTTAAGGGGGACAAAATTTTTGGTTTGTGAGGGAGAATAAATTTCGGGGCATTAATACCTTGCATCTTTATTTACTCATTTGGATTATTTATCATTATCTATATTATATCTTTTATACTTTAAGTGGCGTGCTACATGTGTAGGCGACGTGGACAACGATTACATAATGAAAAAATTTCAAGTTTTTGAAGCCTATCATGCATATCGAGTCTCGAGGGGTTGGGAAATGGGTAGCAATAGATGTATATGATGAACTTTTTTATCCGGTTCTATTTTGGAATGTTTTGATTTATTTATATTGATTTATTTTTTGTTTTGTATTGGAATTATTAAAGGGGTTTTGTAAGAACAAACGTCTCCTTTTGTCATAATTTAAGGTTAGGAAAACGTATATTTGTTGGTTCATATTGATTGAAGCTCATCCACATGACCGTATACTACATTGTCGACAAAGCGACGTAAAAATAACCATAAAACACGAAAATAAAAGCCACATAAGAAGTAATACAAGTGATAAAAACTAAAATTTTAAATTTTAAATTAATCTAGCTTTTGTGGAATTTTGAAAATATTTTAAGAACTTTCTAAAGGAGTTTTAAAAGTTTTTTTCTAAGTGTTTATGTGCAACTATATTAGCGACTTACTTTTTCCGACATATGAAAAATGCTCCTATAAAGAATAAATCTACAAGTGTTTTCATAAAAGCTTAAAAACATATATCAAACACTAAAATACAGTCCACACAACAGGTAGTACAATGGACAAATCTAATTTTAAAATATGTAATTAATCTAGCTTTGGAGGAATTTTAAAAGAATTTTTAGAAAATTTTAAAGGTTTTTTTCTAAGTGTTTATGTACAACTATATTAGGGGCATAGTTTTTTTATGACATTTGAAAAACGAGCATAAAAAGAATAAAGCTATAGGTGATTTCATAAAATCTTAAAAGAAAGAGAGGCACCAACCAGTAACCTTCGTGAGGCCTCACATCCATGAACGCACACCCAAAAGGCGCGATCGCGCATGCTATAAGGGTGAAACTTCCTCCCATGGTTGCAGATACTGCCAAATGGCACCGTTTTATTAGAGAGGTTGTGAAGGTCTTTGGCATTGATAGCTTGTGTTCTCTTTGACTAACATTTTGTTTTAACTAGGTGAAAACCCGCGCGATGCGCGGACCAAACGATTTTGGCCATCATTTTGCACACAAATCATTTATTAGAAAATACCAACATGATAAAGTCCTTAAACAATTCTACCAAATGGAAAACATTAACATAATAGTAAGCTAAATTGAAATAAAAATATGTGATAACAAACAATAACCATTAATAATGTTTAAGTTGAAAACTTTAATTAACAAAAATAAGAATTATCATATGACACTCATTATCCAAATTAAATTATAAATCATGTAAATGAGATCTCAAAATTAGGTAGGATGCCCCCAATATAGGTAGGTAATAGCCTGATAGAAGCGTCATACATTAGTTCTACGCAAATTCCTTTGATTTTTTTACATTGCCAAATTAATGTTAATTCTCTTGAAAGAAATTTTTTTAAATTGCCAAATTATAAAACACGGACAACTCCTTCACCCCACTTGTTTACTACCTGGTATAAGATAAATATGAACCCTTTTTCTTTATCTCACATTTTGGGATTTGTAAATAATCAAAAAATGAAAACCAACACATTTTCAAAAAATTTACCCTGCAAATTGATCTAAAAATGAAAAATCATTCGCAAAGACAATTAACGTGAGTGGTTTTACCATAACCAATTCAACCAACCAAAATCAAAGTTTAATCAACTTTCAAATCCCCAAAGAACTCCTCATTTTTATGCCAAACCAACCATGTATCCACCTATTCATTTTATTATATGGTTACCCACTTCTTATTTAAAATGTCTGTTTGTACTGGTATTTGGTAGTAAATAAGTGAATATATTGAATTCAATTTGATGGGTTTAGGTATGAAAAGCACTACGTGAAGCAAAATTGTGCAGGAAAAGTGATACTTCAAAAGTTGAAACAACTTCTAAAACAGAAGCAGAGAGGGAGAACCAGAAAAGTAAAAATGCAACTATCAACAAAGCTTCACCAAACAGTCATTCGCATCCTAGCATTACAAATAAAATTATAAAAGGAAACAATTTTCCCCAACATTAAAATTTGAAAAACAAAAAACTACTTGTAATAACCCGCCCTTTTGGAGACAATTAAATTCCATAATTTAGTATAATTTGGAATTTGGAGAATTTCTCGAAATAGTAACTTTTGGGATTTTCGAGGATTTAATGATTTTTAAGGGGGTTATAGATTATTTTGGGACTATATAGGCCGAAATATTTTATTTGTATGTCTCCGTGGATTATAGCGACAAAAGAGGTAAGATTTTGAGTAGAAAACCCGCATTTATTTATTTTGGGTTAGAATAGTGATTTGCGGTCAAGTACCTCAGATGGAAATTTCGACTGCGCCATGAGTCTCGGAATGTCCGAGATAGTCGAAAAAGAGTGTCCGATTGTCGAAATTAAGTTTCGGGCAATTTTAGAAGTAAAAGTAACTCGTAATTGGGTAAACGAGTCGTTTTTGGGTTTTAAGGGTTTAAACCCTTTTTCTTTCTTTATAAAGAGGGAGAGGGGGAGAAAAGAGAAAGAAAAGAGAAAGAAAAGAGAGAAGAGAGAGAGGAAGGAGAAAAGAGGGGAGAAAAGGGAGATTCGAGCCAAACTCCGCCGGATTCGACTCGAGGTCGTCGGATTTCATCCTCCAGGCAAGTGTTTACTTGCTTTATTTACTTTTGTGCATTAATCTCATATCACATTTGGTATAAATATGATTTTAGGGTTAGAACCCTTAAAACAAATTGGGTAAAAGTTGATTATGAGTTTACATATTGATGTAGTGTAAACTCTTAATGATATTTAGTGTTAAAACCATGTTAATGGAGTATAAAAATGGGTTGAAATGTTAAGTTGGGGTTTTTATGGTTTTAGGGTTTAAAACTAAGAGAAATGATTTAATACCCCAAAATAATTGATGTGTTAGTTGTAAAACATAGATTAGATGTTTGTTGAGCTGTTGGATAAGGTTAGAAACAACAAAAATGGAGAAAAATAGAGTTTGGGAGTTTGGGGAAGATAATGAATAGTGAACCTGTAGCCTTTGAGGCCATTTTAGGCCAAGAAGATAAATGATTTAGCTCTTGGCCAAAACACGAAAGTTGTAGATCTTTTCGATACGGTCGCGTGGACGCCGACAGCGTATTTTTCTGATTTTTCTACGATTTGATATGATTTTTACAAGATGGCAGCTCCGAGTTGAAAGTACCAACTCGGAAATCAAATCGGAAATTGGAAAAATAAAGGCTAGAAATTATTGTGTAGATGTTTGGGATGATTTTTGGTGTAGAGTAGAAACCATGAAAATGAATTTGGATTGATTTTTGGGTATTTTGGAGTTTGAGAAATCGCCCAAACAGTGACCCTCGAACAGGCCGAATCGATTCGGGTACAGGCCGAATCGATTCGCCTAAGGGGAATTGGGTTTCTGCAATGGGCCGAATAGATTCGGGTACAGACCGAATCGATTCGCCATTTACAGACCTGTTTGCAGAATACTTTTCGAATCGATTCGGATTGGGAACCGAATCGATTCGCCCACCCGAATCGATTCGCTAAAGGGGCGAATCGATTCGCTTAGGTCAGAATTTCTAGTTTTCTCCCTTTAAGAGTATGGGGAGTTGAATTACCATTTGGGATTTTTATGGGGATTCCTAAATAAGGGTTTTGAGGATAAATAAACCTTTAGGAGATGATTGAGGTAATTAGTATTGAACAAAGTATGAAATACTTTGGATTTAGAATCATGCTAATATAAATGCATGATTATGATTCCTGGAGGGAATCTTTGGGATTATGGTCATCGCTAGATGCTATAGGCCACTATGGCTGTTTATATATATATTCTAGGAAGAATATATAGGATATGTATATACTATGTGATTTAGGTATATATATATATATATATATATATATATATATATATATATATATATATTATGATGAAAATGATTTTGAAAATATAAAAATGAATATTTTCAAAATGGAAAGAGAAATGTTTTTTTCATAATTAATAAAATATGGATTACACACCTCTCTAAATCGCTATCATAAGGGAAGTTGCGTTCGTATGGTGAAGCCCCCTGGCTAATGATGCAGGGTGGATATAGTCCTATAGGCCATGTGAGCGTTTGTTGTTATATCTTTCTGCGCTGGTTAAGAGATTCCGGGTGTGGTCTTGACTATCCCGCAGGCACATGGACGCTTCCCGACGTCTTGCGATGTAGGATCCCAGGTTGTCTTGGAGGCCCTGGAAGATGATAGCCATTTAGGGGCGCCCACAGTGGAGAAATCCGGACGGGCGGTCTTAGAACGCGTTTATATTAAAGCAATTCATAATAATGGGTTTGCTTTAATTACATTTCCTGGATATAGGAAGGGAAATGGGTTATATATATAAATTGGCTTCGGTAACACTTCCCAGATGGAAGAAGGGATGTGGAAGCATATGTTATGATCAAAGCATCTTCATGATAATGAAAATGTCTTTGAATACATTTCCTGAGTATAAAAAGGGAAATGGGATAATTGATAAAGGAAAAGCATTTTTATGATAATAAAACTGGCTTTTAAAAAGGTATATGATTTATTCAAGCAATTCATGATAATGAATTGGCTTTTAAATACATTTCCTGGATATGAGAAGGGAAATGGAAGTTTTTGAAATGAAAAGGTTAAGTATTGATAAATACTTTGTATATGGATTCTCATTCCGGGAGATAGATCCAGATGGTTATGGTAAAATATGTATATATATATATATATATGGATGAATCGAGTGCCGAGGGTCTAATGGATCCCGACGATCGACCGTGCCACATAGTAGTGTATCGGGGGGGGGTTCCTTGTTTGGATTTCTCTTTGCGAGACACCCCACGCACGAATCTGGCATTGTGTTGAGACTGGGGAGAAGTTTAATCATTAAGTGCTCTAATATTATAAAATGTTTATGGTATATATATGTATATTATATATATCTTTCTGTACTGAGGGACTGTCGGATCTCGACGATCGACCTTGCCGCATAGTAGTGTATCGGGGGGGTTCCTTGTTTAGTTTTCGCTTCGCGAGACACCCCACGCACGAACATGACATAGCGTCGAGATTAGAGTGAAGTTTAGCCCTTAGTACATCTGTTGGACTATCTAGGGTAGATAGTGGTTGGGTATTAGACTAGTTAGCAGGGTAGCTTGACTAGGATGTTTAGAGGGATGCTCTAGGAGTGCACTGCTAGAGGAGAGGTGAGGGGTATCTCATGGGAGTGCGATACCAATTTAAATATGAGATAAAACCTTTTTTCTAAAAATAAAGCATTTATGCACTTGCAAAATATTTTCAAACATTCGGGCTCTGACCCGTTTGTCTACTCTCCTTTCTTTCTCTATACTATATATATAGGTGTCCAGACACAGGGACGTCTGGATGGAAATTCTTTCGAGTCAGACGTCAGCTGCAACAGCTGTGGATGCGTGCAGGTTTTTGATAGCCGCTTCCATCGTTGTACTCTAGATAGGAGGTACTGTATAAACATTCGAGCCAATGGCTCAATTGCATTTATTTATTCTTTCAGTACAGCATTCGATATGGTTGTATATTTGGACCGAGTGTTCGGTTACTTTAATTTATTTCATTTTCATTTCAGTTCAATTACGCATTTAATTGTGGATGTTTTTAATTGGTCGCTAAAAAGAGTAGTTAGATAAAAGTTTTTAACGCTCACCTAATAGGATATTAGTAATTAAATGGATTTTCGACAGTGATGCTAAGAATGATCCATATGAAACTCTTGTTTTAATTTAATATTGGAGTGATCGCCCGGTATCTTATTAGGCGGGGTGTTACAGATGGTATCAGAGCATCAGGTTCTAGTGTCCTTAGGAATCTGTGCGGACGTACTACGCTTTCAGCGTTGCTCTCATTTGTTATAGAGCCTCAGGACTAGGATTGTTGATTTCTATTGTGAGATTTCGTTCTCCTGCCATGTTAGAAGATTATAGAAATCTTTTATGCGCTCGTTTGAGAATTGTGTGCGGAGCTTGGATGGCAGCAGGAGGTGAGGCTTAGCTAGTGCAGCTGGTAGAAGGTTGGGACAAGGACCTTAGTAGAGGTCACTCTCCCTATGGTAATTGTTAAAGATTATCTCAACGACTACTAAAGCATAGTAGTTACGAGTACCATAGTACCGCCGTAGTAGAGTGTGGTACTAAAGTTGGATTTCCCAGTGAAATAAGGATTCGAAAAGGATCTTACGGATAGTTCTAACCGTGAGTCCCCATGAATCAGCAGGATGAGAAGAATGCTGTTTTGGGAATTATTCACCTAAGGATCGGCCAGAGGCCGATGGTGAATAAAGAGTATTATGGCGAAATGAACCTTGTACCTAAGTGAGTTAGGTGCAATGAATATTGAGTCCTTTTCAAGAAGGATGGGTTCATTAAAGAATGGGTATCCTCGAGGACCCCGTGGTTGGACATCCACTCGGGGAATTTGTAAAAAGGAAGTTGTTGTTATGAGTTTTACCTCAACCGAGGAGGTATATTTGCCGTGGCTAGATAAAGTTGCGGTATTAGTTAGCCCTAGAATCGTGTGGGTAATTTGAGTTATGGCGGTATCGATAACATTATATCATGTATGCCTATGTGTTGTCCGCAGTAGCGGAGTTTTATTTTTCTTCATTCGCCATAGAGGCGGGTGCTGATATATGGTATATATATATCTGGTTTGGGATACTAGTTTTATATGTCTATACGAGTACGGTGTTACGATGAGTATAATACATTATGGTGTATTTTCGGAGCGATAGCAAGCTAAATGACAAGTCTATCGTGTCCATGGTTTCTGGAGGGAACGGGTTGTAGTTGCGGTGTCTCACCTAGATATAGGTTGAGTTAACCTTATTTGTTATGGGTTAGTGGAACTTCAATGAGAAGAGGTTTCCTTATCGTGATTTGGGTTTATGGCGACCTTATATATATGATTTAAGGCCGCAGGATTTTCGTTGAGCTGAACATAAAGCTCATTATTGTTTGCGCAAGGACTTAAAAAATAAGTGCGAGCGCAGGGTGGTATGACTCTTAGTTAGAGATAAGAGTTCAGACTACCTTTTTATTGGATTAGGGGATAGGGATATCCCGGTTGCAGGTTGAAATGACAGAACTCCACAACCAACGAAGTCAAGGGTTAATGTGTGGAGGGGTTCCTTGTTTGGATTTCGCTTTGCGAGACACTCCACACATGACTCTTAACGGCGTCGGGAGTGGGGAGCTGTTATGGGATGCAAGGATGTGGGTTAGTCTTATAGTGTGGATGAACCACTATTAACTACGAGCCCTGTGTTAATGGTACTCTTACGAAATATTGTGCTATGGAAAAGCACTAAAGTGGTCCCCTCGCCACAAGTGGGTGGGTGAGGTTGGACTTGGAGAGATTTGTTTGAGGATAATAACCAGCCTTAATGAAAAGGCAAATTTTGAGAAGGTATGTTTTGGGTATTATGTTCGTGACACTTTCTACAGAAAGTGGGCACTTTGATTGATTAGGTTTCCTTCTGTATGGGCGGAAGGATAAGATAGTAGGAATGCGTTCATAGGCTAGCCTAGTAGGATTTAGGACGTCCCGCTTATGTGCCTTGGGTCGCTATATCTTGATGACTGACTACGCGAGGGAGTAGTGTAACGGGAGGGTTCCTTGTTTGGATTTCGCCTTGGCGAGACGTCCCACGCATGAAACCAAGCAATGGTCGGGAGTTGAGAGAGACCTTGGGCACTAGGGACATACTTAGGATTATGTTCGTTCCGTGTAGGTAGGATATCGCATAGACTTTAGTATTATTTAGGACATAAGTTCGTTAATGTTAGTGGCACCGAGACTGGGAGAATTGATTTCGCGGGTTGGTAGGACCCATAGGTGAGTATTACACCGAGGAAAGGAGACCCTTATTGGGAGAGAGTGTTACGTGTCAGACGTTCGCTATGGATGTGCAGATGTGCACAAGTTGGAAAGGTGTATGGGCACCTTGGTAAAATGGTTTTATATACCGCGTAGTGTATAAGGTTGAAATTCATGCCAGGAGGCATCATGGTGGATGGGTATTAAGTGATGTATTAGAGTCACTTTACGATCGTGGTAGTCATGTAGCATATGGCTGGGAACCATTGGGTTAGTATCGTTTCCCTTGAGAAATTAGGATTTGGAGTTATCCTAGTTTTAGGGTGTAAGTTATCTGAATTTCGAGGACGAAATTCCATTGTAAGGGGGGGGGGGGGGGGGGAGAGTATGTAATAACCCGCCCTTTTGGAGACAATTAAATTCCATAATTTAGTATAATTTGGAATTTGGAGAATTTCTCGAAATAGTAACTTTTGGGATTTTCGAGGATTTAATGATTTTTAAGGGGGTTATAGATTATTTTGGGACTATATAGGCCGAAATATTTTATTTGTATGTCGCCGTGGATTATAGCGACAAAAGAGGTAAGATTTTGAGTAGAAAACCCGCATTTATTTATTTTGGGTTAGAATAGTGATTTGCGGTCAAGTACCTCAGATGGAAATTTTGACTGCGCCATGAGTCTCGGAATGTCCGAGATAGTCGAAAAAGAGTGTCCAATTGTCGAAATTAAGTTTCGGGTAATTTTAGAGGTAAAAGTAACTCGTAATTGGGTAAACGAGTCGTTTTTGGGTTTTAAGGGTTTAAACCCTTTTTCTTTCTTTATAAAGAGGGAGAGGGGGAGAAAAGAGAAAGAAAAGATAAAGAAAAGAGAAAGAAAAGAGAGAAGAGAGAGAGGAAGGAGAAAAGAGGGGAGAAAAGGGAGATTCGAGCCAAACTCCGCCGGATTCGACTCGAGGTCGTCGAATTTCATCCTCCAGGCAAGTGTTTACTTGCTTTATTTACTTTTGTGCATTAATCTCATATCACATTTGGTATAAATATGATTTTAGGGTTAGAACCCTTAAAACAAATTGGGTAAAAGTTGATTATGAGTTTACATATTGATGTAGTGTAAACTCTTAATGATATTTAGTGTTAAAACCATGTTAATGGAGTATAAAAATGGGTTGAAATGTTAAGTTGGGGTTTTTATGGTTTTAGGGTTTAAAACTAAGAGAAATGATTTAATACCCCAAAATAATTGATGTGTTAGTTGTAAAACATAGATTAGATGTTTGTTGAGCTGTTGGATAAGGTTAGAAACAACAAAAATGGAGAAAAATAGAGTTTGGGAGTTTGGGGAAGATAATGAATAGTGAACCTGTAGCCTTTAAGGCCATTTTAGGCCAAGAAGATAAATGATTTAGCTCTTGGCCAAAACACGAAAGTTGTAGATCTTTTCGATACGGTCGCGTGGACGCCGACAGCGTATTTTTCTGATTTTTCTACGATTTGATATGATTTTTACAAGATGGCATCTCCGAGTTGAAAGTACCAACTCGGAAATCAAATCGGAAATTGGAAAAATAAAGGCTAGAAATTATTGTGTACAGACCGAATCAATTCGCCATTTACAGACCTGTTTGCAGAATACTTTTCGAATCGATTCGGATTGGGAACCGAATCGATTCGCCCACCCGAATCGATTCGCTAAAGGGGCGAATCGATTCGCTTAGGTCAGAATTTCTAGTTTTCTCCCTTTAAGAGTATGGGGAGTTGAATTACCATTTGGGATTTTTATGGGGATTCCTAAATAAGGGTTTTGAGGATAAATAAACCTTTAGGAGATGATTGAGGTAATTAGTATTGAACAAAGTATGAAATACTTTGGATTTAGAATCATGCTAATATAAATGCATGATTATGATTCCTGGAGGGAATCTTTAGGATTATGGTCATCACTAGATGCTATAGGCCACTATGGCTGTTTATATATATATTCTAGGAAGAATATATAGGATATGTATATACTATGTGATTTAGGTATATATATATATATATATATATATTATGATGAAAATGATTTTGAAAATATAAAAATGAAAAGGTTAAGTAGTGATAAATACTTTGTATATGGATTCTCATTCCGGGAGATAGATCCAGATGGTTATGGTAAAATATGTATATATATATATATATATATATGGATGAATCGAGTGCCGAGGGTCTAATGGATCCCGACGATCGACCGTGCCACATAGTAGTGTATCGGGGGGGTTCCTTGTTTGGATTTCGCTTTGCGAGACACCCCACGCACGAATATGGCATTGTGTTGAGACTGGGGAGAAGTTTAATCCTTAAGTGCTCTAATATTATAAAATGTTTATGGTATATATTTGTATATTATATATATCTTTCTGTACTGAGGGACTGGCGGATCTCGACGATCGACCTTGCCGCATAGTAGTGTATCGGGGGGGTTCCTTGTTTGGATTTCGCTTCGCGAGACACCCCACGCACGAACATGACATAGCGTCGAGATTAGAGTGAAGTTTAGCCCTTAGTACATCTGTTGGACTATCTAGGGTAGATAGTGGTTGGGTATTAGACTAGTTAGCAGGGTAGCTTGACTAGGATGTTTAGAGGGATGCGCTAGGAGTGTACTGCTAGAGGAGAGGTGAGGGGTATCTCATGGGAGTGCGATACCAATTTAAATATGAGATAAAACCTTTTTTCTAAAAATAAAGCATTTATGCACTTGCAAAATATTTTCAAACATTCGGGCTCTGACCCGTTTGTCTACTCTCCTTTCTTTCTCTATACTATATATATAGGTGTCCAGACACAGGGACGCCTGGATGGAAATTCTTTCGAGTCAGACGTCAGCTGCAGCAGCTGTGGATGCGTGCAGGTTTTTGATAGCCGCTTCCATCATTGTACTCTAGATAGGAGGTACTGTATAAACATTCGAGCCAATGGCTCAATTGCATTTATTTATTCTTTCAGTACAGCATTCGATATGGTTGTATATTTGGACCGAGTGTTCGGTTACTTTAATTTATTTCATTTTCATTTCAGTTCAATTACGCATTTAATTGTGGATGTTTTTAATTGGTCGCTAAAAAGAGTAGTTAGATAAAAGTTTTTAACGCTCACCTAATAGGATATTAGTAATTAAATGGATTTTCGACAGTGATGCTAAGAATGATCCATATGAAACTCCTGTTTTAATTTAATATTGGAGTGATCGCCAGGTATCTTATTAGGCGGGGTGTTACACTACTAGTAAAAGAAAAATAAACATATCATGACAGAAAAACTCAAGATGCTCTGCTCATTGCTACTCACGAAACAACGTGAAGAGAAAATGCTATAACCTGCATCATAAACACATTAAGTCAAAGAGAGAAAAAATCAGTGCTATGCTCACTGCTACTCAATAAACATATATGAGTTTTTACCTGAAGAGAAACTCCATTAAAATATATGGACATTGGTAGTAGTACTGGCAAAGTTTGCCCAAATCATTCACACCACCCATTTAAATTCACTATTTAAGATATGGGACCCATTTTATTTAGTTTACGGGCCGAATTCAGGCTAAGAAAAAACATATCACCGATCAATATGACCACCCATTTGTTTGTGTAAAAGATACCTCTTTGATCTCTCCATCTAAAGCGAGCCAAATGAGTCTCTGCCATGAAGATGGGCGATCAGATTTTTCATGTAAAAACCAACTTTTTTGTTATTATTATTTTTTAGAATATGTGAAAACGATGGTGATGAATATTGATGATGGTTGGACAACTTTCATCACAAATTTTTTTGTAAAAGATGAAAAATAAAAACGGGCTCACCCAAACCAAACCCAACCCACATGATGTTCCAACCCATATTTGGCCCGCTCAAATCTAACCCAACCCATATTTGGTCCACCTAAACTAACCCAAAACCGTTCATCTGTCGGTGCTTATTGGTAGTGTGATAATCCAATAACCTTTCATCATAATAAGTTTACCGTAAATATAAAAATCACACAACACAGTAAGAAACATAGAGATAAAAAAATAAACACCTTAAATAATCCACACCGAGATATGTTTTTACACATATATGCCAATAATGGTAATGAGAAATGAGAAGGATATATAATGAGGAGCATAAAGCTAAAAAATCTATAACGTTATTTTTTTTATTCGTACATTAAAAATTGATGAAATCCACAAAAGAAAAAGGTAGAAAGTGAATGAAGGAAATAGGGATCTCAGGAAAAAGGAAAAGGCAAAATTAAGTAAGGGTTTGCAAAACAAAATTAGGGTGGAGAGAGGATACCTGAAAATGTTGAAAATAATATTAGATCTGCAAAATAAAAAAAATGTATAATCAACAAAAATGAAAATTATTTAAATCTGTGAAAGAACAAAAATCAAATTATGGGTTTGAATCTCATTAAAACAGGGAATTATTGATTTTGAATATGTAAAAAATATAGCGTTAAAAAAATGTATGGCTTATTGGGTTTTGATGATCTTTCATAACATCAATGAGTCTTTTTGAGTTGATAAAAAGAGAGGTCTAAGATAGAACGTAGAGATATATAGGGGAAGAGAAACTATTGGAAGTTAAAGACAGAGATGGAGAGAAATGAAGTTTAGAGGCAAAACATACAGATAGAGTTAGACCTACCTCCCAACCATCACCTCCACCATCAGACCTCCTCACCACCACCACCAGAACTCCCCACCACCACCCACCTCGGCCACAAACTCACCTCCACACCTCGACAACAAACACGTCAGATTGTTGAATGTGGATCCGCGACACATTCTCGAGTCCACGCCATTTTTTAAATTTTAATAAAAAAAAATATTTAATTTGATGTCTTAGAACCACATTCCCGAGTCCACATCATTTGTTGAATGTGGGTCCGCGCCAACAACACCAATTAATCGCGATATTTTTTTAATAAAATATCGCGATTAATTAGTGCCGCTGGCGCTGACCAACATTTGACAAATAATGTGCCCCAAAAATGTGTGTCCCCGCCAACGCCACTAATTAATCTCGATATCTAATTCTAAAAAATATCGTGATTAATTGGTGTGACGCGAACCCACATTCAGCAAATGATGTGGGTCCAGGAATGTTGATTCGCGTCAGCGGCACTAATTAATCGTAATATTATTTATTGAAAAAATATCACTATTAATTAGTGTCACCGGCGCGAACCCACATTTAACAAATGATGTGGGGCCAGAAATGTGAATCCGCACCAACAACACTAATTAATCGCGATATTTTTCATTGAAAAAATATCGCGATTAATTAGTGTCGCTGGTGCGGAGCTACTTTCAACAAATGATGTGGGGCCGAGAATAAGGTTCGCGCCAGCGACACTAATCAATCGCAATATCATGTTAATAAATATTATTTTTTTATTTATGAAAAATATATTTTTTTAATTTTAATAAAAAGTAAATTTCTTTACAAAAATAGTTTTTATATATTAATAGGAAAACTGTTTTTTTATATATATAAAAAATTATATTTATTGTTATAAACAAAACAGTAAGAAAATTAAAAAAAAAGAAAAAAATGCGGCCCCAAGACGGGTTAAGAGGCGATTCCACAAGAATTACTCTTTATTACCATATACAATACACAATTTACCTTTTTTTTTAATAAAAATTTGCCAAACAAAAATGTATTTTGTATAGAATACCAAATCCGAAAGCAACAGAACAGTTGTAATGCTCACAAATAAATATTCCAATCAATTACAAACTCATCTTCTCTATAGTGTAACAAAACTAAATATAATATGATTCAATTTCCCAATGCCTGGAAACAAAATAATAGAGTTGTTCCACTAAAGACAATAAAAATTCACAGAGAAAATCCGTTACGACGTCAGGAACAGTTGTAATGCATTTCCCATACATATCGACATAGTTGTATAAGACTGTACCATGCTCTTATTTGACCAAAAAAATTTCAACTCTTATAAAGAGTTCATTGAAATATGTATCATTTAGTTTTAAGAAAAAAATATAGGGAATTAAAAAAAAGATCATGTTCTTTTCTATATTTAGATTTTTAGGACAATGATTTTAAAATTTATAAATCTAATCTCTATGGTACATTAGCATTTATAAATCTAGTCCATGTGATACAAATGCATTTATTTTTTTGGTCTGCGCCAACAGCATTAATTTTCACCATTTTTCATGGTGTTTTTAGTACAGGGTCTAAATTTATAAAGTTATATGGAGTGTCTTATTTTTATACACTTTGAGTATTATGAGGACCTTTTCTCAAAATCCCCAAAGAAATATGTACCATGCTCTTATCTGATATGTTGATATTTAGCTAGCTTGTTAGCCACTTTTGATATCTCCAATGCCGAATTCACTCACTTCATGGCAGACTAAAGGGTATAAGTGATGCATTAATAATTCTAAAGATCAATGATACATTGTTAATTAGTTGACTTATGTAAGTTGATTTATGTATATTTCACATCATTTGAGTGTTTCGCCTTTATTTACAACAAATCATATCTGATATGTATATGTCTATATATATGACCAACTGTCTCAAAAGTTCAACTGAATTTGATGATATTTTTTTACTCCAATCTCCACCATTTATATGTATATGTCTATATATATTACGTTTAATTTATAGGCAACCCCCTAAACTATGATGGAAGTCTCAATTTGGTCCTTAAACTAAGAATTGTACCTATTAAAAATGATATTGTTTTGTGCAGTTTTTAGAAAAAAAGAAGTCAAAATACAGTTTTTTGTATAATAATTAATAAAAACAGTTTTTCAGTTATATTAGTTAATAGAACAACTTACAAACACTCCACACAATGTTATTAGTTAATAAAACATAGCTATTTGCAATTATCACATTCTGAAAGCCTTTTCTTGTCCCCCTTGTAGGATGCTCTAGAACATACAATACAAAGCTTAGTAAGTGATTCCAAATATTAAAACATTTGCAATTATCTTCAATGTTCAACATATAAGATTCACCTTATACACGGGGCCAAATCCGCATTGTCCAAGCTTGTTATTGCTTGCAAATTTATCAGTGGCAACTTCTACTAAGTTGAAACAAACCGGGGATGAATGTTCCGAAAAAATGTGTTTAAAATTCTTTACTTTTGCTCAAGTTCTTATAGGTGGTTTATTGTTTTTCCTCCGTGACATTGGGAATGCTGTTAGAAGATAATAAAATTTAATAAGTAGACTTCAGTCTAGATACCAGCCCACATCCAATCTCCTCCCACCCAAAAAAAAGTCAATATTAGAACACAACAATAGCTAGTTTCAAAAACAGCCCCAGAAAAAATTAGAACATACCGGATAATAATACCAAATAGTAGATAGATCTGCAAAATAGAAAAACTGTAATTAGAACACAACACACAAATATGCCTCTTCAAACTCTAGTTAATTAAAACTTAATAACACACGAACTAAACATGAAAAATTATACCTTAAAAAATGATGGTGAGAGAGAGAGAGAGATGGAAAAAATAAAGATACTACTTGTAAAAATGAAACAAAAAATGAGTACGGTGTTGTATACTCAAGTCCGTAAATTTCATACGGGTCTAGATTTGTTCTTTCTATCAATGCCTATAACAAAAGTAAAAAAAAAACTTGGAAACGTAAAAATAGGTACCCATCCGCTAAAATCTCAAAAATTCAAAACCTATAAATAAAAGATAATATTGAATGTACCTCTTGTTCTAATTGCATAATACCAGGGGTAGAGAGACACAAACATTATGGGTGGGTTTTAAGAGAAAAAAAACTATTTTTTAAATTTTGGAACCAACTGAAACAACGCGCAAGAGAGAACCGACACCATCGAAGGCCACCCACCTGTTGAAACCGTTGCCTCCCTCGACTCAAATCAGTAACCCACGAAACTTAATAACGTCAAAACCCTCTCGTGGGTGGCCTTCGATGGTGTAGAAAGACATTAAATCTGCATATATCTGGACAGATTAGAAGCTCATAAGTTAATGGCTTTGTGAGATATGACGTGGGTCTCCATCTTCTACCCCATCTTTGTTGAAACAGACCTATGAAAGCATCCAAGGCTTCTGCCAAATATGTATCTTCCTTCTCTTTCATGGTCTGAGAAGAAGCATGAGACAAAAGTGTGTTTGAGAGAGAGTCGACAAAATTAAATCTCAAGTGGGTTGGTGAGACTTGAAAGTCTCAAGGCATTGAGAGTCTCGAGAACTGATTAATGGGGGTGAGTTTTGAAATTTGCAGGTCCACGTGCATTGGGTGTATGTGTGTTGAGAAAAGATGTACGGAAGACACACAACTGTCTTGGTAAGAGGAATAGACAACGGGATGCTAGAGAAAATCAGTAATAGGGGAGAGAATAAAAAAATAATAACTTGGGAAGGGATATTGAAAATAAGAGTCATTAAATGCTTTGCCTACGTGGATAGGCTAGTTGGAGAAGAGTTTTAATGCTTGGTTTTGCATTTTATAGTAGTAAAAGATAAAACTCTTTTAACTTGGTTTATAGCGTCCTTTTTAACCAAAATTTCTTTTACTTCTCTTGAAAAATCTATTTATGCTGAATTTTGTGGTTAATTTATAATTTACATATTTTTATTCCTCTGGAGAACCTTTTTGTGAGTCTTTAAACCCTAAAAGTCTCCCAAATCTATTTCTTTGTATTTAGTTCCTTTTAATGATTTGAGGAACCCCTTTACAACCAAATGAAGATCAAATTAGTGTTTTTTAAATCAACGTTCGAGAACAAATTACTATAAATATTTGTGGAAGTTTTGTCTTTGGTTGTGATAAAATATTTCTGAGGTAATGGATAATGGTGAGACATTAAGGGTTGGGATCCGAGATATTCGAAAAACTAGTGAGCGAGTTGTCAATATTTTAGAGGGGATTGAATTAAATGCATCCATTCGTAGATAGGTGGATACCAAGGCCCAAAAGGTGTGGCTATCAAGTCAAAGTTATGGTGGAGATTGATAAAGCTATTATTACGGTTGTTGAAGTTTCAAAATGTCAAGTATTTTTAGCTGCAGTAAAATCTGCATTGGAAGTCGTGTTTGTCCTTTTTGTAAATCCTGTAAACATATGTACTAATGGACTTGAGATAAAGGTGGGTGGGTGTGATTTTATCGAAAGGTTTCCATGTTAAATACCATGTAACTTATGTTTGTGATTGCATTTATTTTCCACATTTATTAATTTGTATCACCTTATATGTAATTTGGATGGACTTATTTAATTCGGTAAATTATAAAATTTGAGTAAAATAATTTAATTGAGAAAAATTAAACTTATATTTTTAATTTGCACTATACTTGTATTATTTTAAGTAATTCATATTGAATTAATAAATTGACCTAAGATAAATTATTAATCATAATTCAAATTGGAAATAATTAATTTAATTTCTCGATTATAGAAAGATCCATGTTTTTTACTTTTATTAAATATGAGTGTTTTAGTAAATAAAAAAACTCTTGCTGATAAGTCAATAATTTAATTAAAAACTCAACTCAATAAGTAATTTGAATCCTTTTTTAAAATATAAAATCTAAAGTTCTTAGTTAATGTATTGTACAAATCTATTTATGAAATCAAAAGATTCTAAAAAAATATATAGGATATGTATATATTTTTTTTTATTATGTTGTTAATTGTTGAAGTTAGTGAATTCTAGATTAGTGACAAAAAGTTTTATTCATTTAGGAAACTCTTTGATTTGGGGGAAACTTAATATACTTCGAATTAATTTCTATCATTCTTTAATTAATATAGTTTATTTATGTGTTCGGTTGCAAGGGTTATGATAAGTCTTTTTTATTAATTCACCTAACCTTTTGGATTGTGAGAGCTTTTTTTACATCCTCTAGGCTCTCGGGTTATGGAAGATAATTTTAATAAAAATTGTGATATTTTATTATATGCGTGTGTGTATATATATATATATATATATGCATGTGTCAGGGGTCCTAATCAACATTTCGCATATAAAAATATTTATATCTCAAGGCGCGACCTTGCATATTGGTTTAACGCTCTCACAAGCTATATAAAAATCACGACTAAGAAAATAAACCACATAAACATACAGGAAACACAACAATGTATGTATTTCAACAGCGTGCCTTCATCCACGAGGGTGTTGTGATTATTATTGAATGTGGAAATAATAGTTTGGCATAATTTTTATACATTAAACTAAGGGTTCTGACTTTGGGAGTTAAGAAGAATTATTTATAAGAAAAAATGAACACACGTGTGGGTGTCAGACTCTCTCCTCTATGCATATCCATTATCATGAGTTATCGACTAACTCTTGTGATTATTGTGTGATTTCCTTTAAGATTACGCACATGATCCATGGATGAGCCCCCTCCTACGATTAAGATCTCTTTGTGGTATTCATCCAATTGATGATCATTATTTTAGGATCCCGCAAACTCTTTATTCAAAGTATATATTAATAATGGATTTATTTTGAAATATATCGAATAGTAGATTCCAAATATATATACTCATGATACCTGGAATGATTTCTAACCTCAAGCTACATAAAAAGGGACCGAGCCCCAAGGCGAGGTCAGAAAAAGGGGTCAATGACCTTGAGATACACTTTTATGGAACTTAATAGTATACCCAAGTACTTAGTAACCATTTGTTGGCCTCGTGGGCTTCACATTGAACCATAGATGGGTCCAAATGTTCTTATCAAGCCTCAATAATTAGGTTTGTGGTCTTAAGAAATTTCCATATACCTTAAAACCTCCATAAACCACATAAATGATCCACTCAGAGATCGAGAAAATCTCAAGATCATTTACAATGATCCAATGAGGGCATCAAATTTAAAGAACACTTCAGCAAATGATCAATGTGTGGTCACGAGGAATGAATCAACCTCAAATAACTTCCTCAGACCTTACTAGGATAGATGCCCACTCATACAAATTCAGAGCCCCCAAATACCTCATTTTCAAGACCCTTAAGAGTGGCTGCATGTTACTAAAAAGATATCACCCAATTAGCCTTGCGGGCGATGGCTAGAAAGTACACTCATTGTTGCGTCCATTATGAAGGAGTTTCTCTTTTATATATTCCTTGTAATAATGAATAATACAAACAAATCTAACCTTAAGTGTTGGTTAACTGTTGAATGAGGTAGTTCGAGGTCTTTATAATAGGCGGGCGGCCATTAGAAAGTAACCGATTGGCTTCTCTAAGTATTCCCCTCTCATAAAACTCTAAGGCACACAAATATTATGCATGGAACATAATATTAGAGGAGGATATGGTCCTTTACCTTTAAAGTATGTAATTTAATCACTCTCAATATTCTCCAAGTGTTTTGTATATACTTGAGCTGGTGAGAAGTGAAATTTGCGACACGAGCGATGATGATCTGAGCACCGATTGCTACAATAGAGAGGTAGAGTGTTGAGGGGAACACTTCAAGGTCAAAAATGGATATTGGTGATGCCATTAAATTCCATTAAATTCAATATGAGAGTCTACTCATAACGGCTAGTTTTTTAAAATACTCTTTTGTAATTTTACGAGTATGCCCCCAAACGGGTAGTTTCCTTCTCAACACTATAAATACACCTTGGAGCATGCTTCAAATTTCAAATATGTCACTTTACATTACCTCTCCTATTATAAAAATCACTTCGCTGATGCATTGACAATACTAGCTTCTATGGTCTACATGCCCGAGGGAATGATAATTGTGCCCTTACAAGTTCAGAAAGAATCCAAGCCAAATTACTGCTACCACATAGAACTCGCCATCGAATAAGAATTAAATAAAGTTGGGATTTAGTATTAAGATATTTTGTGCCTCCTCACGTATGATTGATACCTTCAAGAGGATGATAAGAAAGATCGCATGACTTTTTGAAAACTTGCATCTTGGTACATCATTTGTGACAGAGCTTTATTTAAGAGAAACTTTTATGGTACCCAATTATAGTGCATATTAGGGTTGAGGTTGAAGAGATCATGTAAAAATCTACGGTGAGGAATGTAGAGCCCACATAAATGACCACATGCGTGCTAAGAAGGTCATCTGAAAATATTACTATTAGATTACCATGCTCCATGAGTGCGTAACGTACGTCCAGGGTGTCTTAAATTCCAATAATTCGCCTATCTCAAGCATTTACCTTCTCAGGAGTTACACAACATGAATTCTCCATGACCTTTTTCAACATGGGGCATCAACATAATTGGGAAAGCCACTCCCAAAGCATCTAATGGGCATGAATTCATCATGGTCTCCAGTGATTACTACACCAAATGGTCAAAGCCAAGTCATGTGATGTTTTAAATTCTAAGAAGGTAGCCAAATTTATTCTAAAGAACATCTTCCAAGAAGGTAGCTAAATTTATTCTAAAGAACATTTGTCGCTATGGAGTCCCTAATGAGCTTGTGTCTGATAATGGTATCCATTTTGAAGCATAAGTCACATAAGTGATAGAGGAGTATGGAATTTGGGTACTCAAGTCCTCACCATACAGACCACAAACAAATGGAGTTGTTGAAGCTTAAAATTAAGCCTCAAATCCATCATTAGCAAGGTAAATAAAACTTGTCAAGATTTGGATGACATAATTCCTTATGCTCTCTGGGACTATCGTATGTCGATTAGAACGACCATTGGGGATACCCCATATTCCCTATTCTACAACATGGAGTATATTTTACCCATAGAGCTTAATATACATTTTCTGCAAGTCATGTTCAAAATCCAAGTAGGAGATGTCTATTGGCACCAAAATCGCCATGATGAGTTTGAATACTTGGATAAGAAGATATTGAGAGAATTATACCACATATAAGGGTATCACCACCACATTTCACGATCATTCAATAAGAAAGTAAAACATTAAGGTGTGGAAAAAGTCGACCTCCGCCTCAAAGAGATTGTAGAACCCATTTGGAGCCCTCGGGGAAAATTCACTCTCAACTGGAGCGGACCATACCTTGTGAAGAAAATATTATCAGTCGGTGGAGCTATACTAAATGATCTCGTCATAGAAGAGATGACATGGATAGCCAATCTAGATCGCAATAAAATTTTATTCTTGGTCTGATTCTCATCACCCTACACATTTCTCACCCCTCTTTTATTCATAAAAAGTAAAAAAAGATCTTCTTTTCTCCCTCTGCAAGAATTACGCAGGACCTGATACTTTTAGAACTATTCTACCATAAAACTTTTTCTCCCTAGAGAGGTACATTGGCAACCCATAAAATGACTTTGGGTGCGGTCCTTTCTTCTTTAAAAAATATTCCTCTTTTCTCTCATTAAGAGGAATAAGTCCCTTTCATAATTTTTAAACTAAACAAAAGGATTACGTATGACTTAGCGATTAGTATAAATAATTTTAACATAAATTATTTTTTAATATATGCACAATAAAGTTACGATCAAAATCGACATTTATTCCATAAAGACATATTTTATTCAAAATAAAAAGTAAAACGTCGCAACCCCAGATCCCCTCTATTACACCAACATCAAACCTACATTCAAACCTACACCAACATCAAAATATATGCCAACACCAAACCTATTTCAATATAAAACCTACACCATTTACAAACCTACATACACCATCATCAAAGCATATATCAATATTCGACTTACGCCATCTAACCTACATTAGGACCTACACTAACACCAAGATACACTTAAAACTATAATAACCAAACCTTCATCGCACAAGCTTTACATAAACTTTAACCAACCACCCATTGGCCAAACTCCTCCTCACATACCTTCAAAATGAGATCCCTCCATAGCCAGTTCAAATGACTAATTGACACCACTGAAGCTTGATCCACAGAAAGGGTTGAACGTAGAGCAAGCCTCTTTCGTTGCCATAAACTCCTTAAGAACATCCTTAGTGAATCAGTTAAATCCTCCATAAGGAAAAAGCTACTTATATGGGAAAAAAAGATTTAATCCTAACCTACTTGTTGTAATACCTCGCACTTTTATGGATATTTAAATTACATAAATGGGTGTAATTTTAAAATTTGAGGAATTTTCGAGAATAATATTTTTTGGAAATTACGAGTGCTGGATGTTTATTCGATGTGTGTTACATTTACTTTCGGGATTAAGTAAATGAGTCGGATTGGCAGTTGTGTAAAGCGACAAAGGATAATATTTTCATTGGAAAAACCCGTATTGAGATGTGTTTGGTTTAATTAGTGAATTGTAGTTAAGTGACTTGGATGGAGATTTCGAGTGCGCGGTTGATTTCAGAATGGCCGAGATAGTTAGAATAGTGTATCCAGGGGTATTGTTTAGGTTCCGAGGACTTTTGGATTAGTAGTGACTCGCAATTGAGTAAATGAGTCATTTTTGGGTTTATAAGGGATAAACCCTTAGTCCTCTCTTTATAAAAGGCACGAGAGAGAGAAAGAGAAGGAAAGAAAAGAAAGAGGAGAATAAAGGGAGAAGAAAAATGGATTTTCGTCTAAACTCCACGGGATTCGATTCGAGGTCATCGGATTTTATCCACGAGGCAAATGTTTACTTGCTTTATACTTTTAAATGCGTATCTCATATCATAGTTGGTAATAACAAACTATAAAGATTTTTATGTTGGGTGTTCGTGAATCAAAACGAGTTTTTGGAAGTTTAACGAATAACGTCGGATAATATCCAATTTGAGAAACTTAGGAATTTATTGAAATATATTGTTGGTTATGGGTTCTAGGATGTTTAGAACCCTTTTTATGTGTGTATATATTGTGTGTTAATGGCCGAAACAGACCGTCAAAGAAGACGACTGACCTGTTCAATCGATCGATCTACGGTTAGAGTCGATCGATCGACCGTTCTGAAATTTTGACAATTTCTGCCTGTTTTGTTTAAATGAGAGAAATTCATTAATTAATTATTTTTAGCTTATTTATTTGCAGAGATAAATAACCAACTAAGGTAAATGTATTCCTAGTCATTTAAGGAAATTAAATTTGGGGACAAGGAGGGTGCAAAATTGTGCGGCACTTAATGAGTAATTTTGAGGAAAATAAGTTGTGGAGATAGAAAATTGGGGTTCCCAAAAATAGAGTGGGGGCTTCTAAATTATTATTGGAGTGAGATGTATACCTTGGGTTAATTGAGTAAAATCCAGGACTTATTAATTTAAGGGTGTTCGGGACGAATAACACTCAGGGTAATATCTTGGAGGGCGATTTTTTTTTTTATATATATATATGTATATATATTATGCGCGTAGAAATTATATTTATATGCCGCCTATATGTTTGGAATAAATCCTAGGATGCGAATAGGATGGAAATTGAGGATAGGGGCTAGAGATGCATGAGCGGCTATCCGGGGTCGGTTGACGACTATGATTATAGGTAACGCGATACCTATAAGATTAAAATAAGTTGAGAGTATACTTAATCAACTAGTACGAATTGGTATATTAGGAGATTATATAAATCCTTAAAAGTGATTAAGGTACGAGTTATATATGAAATGGGAGAATACTTATGGGTTTAGTATTTTAAGCGTGTAAATACTTATACTATTACGTATGGGAGCATTTGGGTTTGACTATTGCTATATGAGTTGGCAATTATAGCCATATATATATATATATATATATATATATATATATTGATGAGTGATATAGATTATGTATACGATGTGATTACAGTATATATAATATGATACGAATACATATATATCTATGTGTGATTGGTATATTTGTATCTTAGAGGTTAATTCCACAGGCTTTCCTGGGCGTAGGGTTGGAACAACCAGGTTATATATTTTCTTTAGTGCGATCCAGGGAGGTTGCGCGATGTGGGGGAATCCCCTGGCTTGAGGAGCAGGGAGAGTATATTCCCAAGTCATATCGTCCTGCGTTCGAGTGCGATGTGTGTATTCCACTTGCAGAGGGTGCATGACCGCCTTCGTCGTTGTGTATTTTTACCATGACCATGAGTGAGTCTGACTTGGTACCGTGGTTGAGTGAGTAAACTCGAATTCGGATAGGCACTACGAGACTGCATCCTCGAGTTATAGCTCGGTGGGATGGTTATTATACTTATGATTATGATAGGTATAATCATACTTATTGCGTATAGTATATTGCTTGTATATGAAAACGAGATATCATATAGCATTAACATGGGTAAAGGGAAAAAGTAATAAGGTTGTATTCTCATTCCGGGAGATTATATCCGGATTTAAATTGTGATTCGCATATTAAAGTGAGAACTATATATATACGAGATCGTATATAATAAAGTGAAAGTTTTGGGAATATGAACAGTATATATATTTATCTATATATATGAGTTATATATATATGCGTTATGTGCTGAGGGCTTAATGAATCTCAACGATCAACATTTCCAGGTAGTAGTGTATCGGGGAGGTTCCTTGTTTGAATTTCACTTTGCGAGACACCCCACACACGAACGTAGAGCAATGTTGGGAATGGGGAGAAGTTTAGCCCTTTGTACTCGGGTACGAGGACTTTTAGTAGATTGGTGAACATAGTAGTTAGGTAGGGTAGCTTAACTAGGTTGTCTAAAAGGTGTGCGATATGTGTGTACAATTAGAAGAGGGGTGAGGGGTATCTCATGAGAGTGCGATACCAATTTAAATATGAGAGATTTCATATTTTTATAATATGGTATTTAGGTACTTACAAAATATTTTCAAACTAGGTCTCTGACCCATTTCTCTATTTTCCCCCCTCTCTTGCTATATATTGTATATATATTAGGTGTCCAGACACAAGGACACCTGGATGATGATTCCTTTGAGTCAGACATTTGCTGCAGTAGCTGTGGATGCATGCAGGTTTACTGTAGACGCTTCTATCCTTATAATATAGATAAGAGGTACTGTAAAAGCATTCGGGCCGATAGCCCAACTGTATTTATTTATTTATTTATTCTTTTATAGCATTTTTCTACGACATTCGATTTGGTTGTATTATGTTAAATTGAGTGTTCGGTTGCTTTATTTCATTTCAGTTATTGCTTATATACTGTTGTGATTTATTTCTTTGAATGGTTTGATTAAAATATTAGTTAAATAAAATTTTGACGCCAGCCTAATAGGTTATTAGTAATTAAACATGATTTTCGACAGTGATGCTGAGAGTGAACCATATGAGACTATTGTTTTAATTTGGTATAGGATTGATCACCTAGTATTTTATTAGGTGGGGTGTCACAAATGGTATCAAAGCATCAGGTTATAGTGTCCTTAGGAATCTGTGCGGACGTACTATGCTTTTAGCATTGCTTTTAATTTTATATAGAGCCTTATGATTAGGATTGTTGATTCCTTTAGTATTGCTTATGATTAGTTAAATAAAAATTGTGATAAATATAGAACCTTTTTCCCAATTTAAAAATTGTGCGGACGTACTATGCTTTTAGCATTGCTTTTGATTTGATATAGGGCCGCAGTAGAGGTCACTCTCTTTTTGGAATTTGTCGAGGATTATCGTAATGACTACTAAAGTATAATAGTTATATTTATCCAAGTATCACTGTAGTAGAGAGGGGTGCTAAAGTTGAATTACCCAATGAAATTAAATTGGGAAAAAGGTTCGAAAGGTCTTTGATAAGGACCATATGTTAAAGTTTAAGTTATTCGGAGTTAGTGTAGCTGTATTTAGTGGAAGTATAGGGCTGAGAAGCTTTGGCTTAGGGCAGGGTATGGGAATGACTAGATGTGAAAATTTGAGGAAAATTTTTCACTCCTTGGAGCAAGGTTGAGATGGTGTGGACGGTATCATATTTGGGGGAGCATAATGTTTTGCTTATAGAGGGATCTTATGGATGGATACAACCGTTAGTTCCTTTAATTTGTCAAAAATGAAGAGGATGCAGTTCCCGAATTATTCACATGAGGATCCGTCAGAGGCCGACAGTGAATAAAAGAGTTATAAGGATAAGTGAACCTTGTACCGAAGTGAGGAAGGTACAACGAAGCGAGAGTTCTTCAGTGGAATGATAGGCTCACTCGTAAGTGTTGATGATGTTTACGGAGATTTTTCTTAGACTTTTTATATATGTGAGGACAATGTCGTATCTCTTATACAGGGAATGTTAATTGCTTCCATGATAGTGGAGCTGAAGGAGTTAAAGAATTAAGTCCAAGGGTAAAGACTGAGATTATTTATATTCGTGGAACCCCATTGGTGGACATCCACCTGGGGAAATTCTTTGAAACAGGGTTGTTGAGGCCGGTAGTTGAGTTTCCTTTGACAAAAAAGTTAAGGGGACTATGAAGGCGATTGTCAGCATCGAGGCTATAGAGTCTGAGGTGCTGATAACTTTAATATGGTCAGGGTGGCCAGAGATAGGGAATAATTGTGATGTGGAGTGTTAAACCGCACGGTTAGTCCTTGCTTGGTAGGAGTTAAAGGATGAGAGTAGGGTGCCTAGATGGGGCATTGATTAAATAGTTTTTGGGGTTCAGTTAGGGTACGTATACCATGTCCGAGAACCATTTGGAGTAGCCAGGATAATTGGCAAGAATGTTGTTGTGAGTTTCACCTCAGACGAAAGAGGTATATTTTGTGTGGCAAGATTTTGTCACAGTATTTTAATTGCCCTAGATTCACGTGTGATTTGAGTTTACTGCCGATATCGATAACATTATTTAGTGTATGTTTATATGTTTTTTGTGGTAGCGGGGATCTATTTTCTTCATTCGTTATGAAAACAGTGTTGATATTTTGGATTTGTATAAGGTTTGTACTGCTCGTTTTGTGTGTTACATGAGTATAGTAATATTGAAAGTGTAATGTATTTGTGGATTACCGAAAAGATAGCAAGCTAATGATTGCAAGACTATCATATCCACGGTTCCAGGGTGGAACAACTTGTTGTTGCGATATCTCATCTAGATACAGATTAAGCTCGCCTTTATTTTACATCTAGATGGAACTTCGGTGAGTGGATGTTTCATTATCATGCTTTGAGTACGTGGAGACCTTATAGATGTGATTTAAGGTATGCAGGATTCATTGTTAAGCTGTGAGTTTAAGCTCGTCATTATTTGCGCAAAGGAATTAGTGTTAGTGCAAGCGCCTTGTGGTATGTCTCCTAGGAAGAAGTAGGAGTTCTGACCACATTTTGTTGGTAGATGGGATGGGATTATCCCAGTGGCATGTTTGAAGCTAACGAACCTCCATGACCGATAAAGTTAAGCAGTAGTGTATAGGAGGGGTTCCTTGTTTGGATTTCTCTTGCGAGACACTCCACACATAAACCTTAACGACGTCGGGAGTGGAGATGTTGTGGGATGCAAGGATGTTGGTTTTGATAATAAGTTACCTAGTGTGAAGCAAACATTATAAACTCAAAGCCATGTGATGATTGCATGCTTATAAAAATATAAGTACTATGGAAAATCACTGAAATGTTTCTCTCACCACAAGTGTATGGGTGAGGTAAGATTTAGAGAATTAATTTGAGGCTTATATCCAGGACTTGAATAGAAGGATAATTTAGAGGAAGTATGTTTTGGGTAGAATGTTCGTAACACCTTTGCATAGAGTAGGCTCCCCGATTAGTTAGACTTTCTATTTCGCCAAGTTGGAAAGACATAGAGGCGGAAGTAAGTTAAGAGGTTAGCAAGGTAGGATTTTGAATGTCCTGCTGGTGTGCCTTAGGCCGTTATATCTCGATAATCGAAGATGTGAGGAAGTAATGTAACGGGAGGGTTCTTTGTCTGGAGATCTCTTTGCGAGATATCCCACGCATGAAACCGAGTGAATGTCAGAAATTGAGATAGGTCTTGGGCACTAGGGAAATAGTTAGTGTAGTACTCAATTTATGTGTGTAAGAAACACATTGATCTTAGGATTATTAGGAAGTAAGGCCCGTAGGACTAGTGGCGCTGATATAGGGAGATTGTTGTGAGTTGACCACGAGAAGATTGGCGGGTTAACTTTAAGAAGGATTGGATTTCCAGGTATAGGAAGGATTGAAATTTAGAAATTTTCAGTTAGGAAAACCCAGGTGTGTGCACCAGGCCAAGAAAGTAAGGCCCATTTTTAGAGAGAGTGTTACGTGTGGGAGGTTTACAATGGTTGTGTAGAGAAGCACGGATTAAAAGGTGTATGGGCACCTTGGTAAGATGGTTTTATATATCGTTTGAAATAGAAGGGGCGTAGTATATAAAGCTGGAGAATATGCTATGGAGCAGTTATAAATGGATTTGCATTTGAAGTATGGTGGATTGAACGTCGTAGGAGGCGCGTGACAACCCAATGGTGTAGGTGAAACAAGAGTTAGTACACCTAAGATAAGCGAGAAGACTGACGGGAGTAGTCAAGCATTAGTGTAATTTCCTTCTTAAGGGAAATTATATGTCTTGATGTAGATGAGTGGACGCCTAGTAGAAGATTTTCGAGGGGATCAATTAGTTAGAGCGGAGATTATAGGCTCGTTTTCTTTATATGCAGTTATAGAAGCACTAGGTCCGATGCGTCATTTTAGAGTCAACCTTATGACCGAAGTAGTGTGTTAGCAAATAGAGGTTTAGTTAAGCTTGTTGTTAAGCTATTGCAATAGAAAATAAGCCTTGATATAGGTGGTTACCATGAATGAGTATATGGTAGGGTACCATTTGGGTTAGTACCATTCAACTTTAGCGCATTAGTATGGAGTATGATTAGCAATCCTTAGTTGGTAGTACCGGTCGTATCCAAATTTTGGGGATGAAATTCCGTTGTAAGGGGGGGTGGGGTGGGGTGGGGAGAATGTAATTCCCCTCACTTTTATGGATATTTAAATTACATAAGTGGGTGTAATTTGAAAATTTGAGGAATTTTTGTGAATAATAATGTTTGGAAATTACGAGTGTTGGATGTTTGCCGACGTGTGCTACATTTACTTTTGGGACTAAGTAAATGATTCGGATTATTTTAATTACATATTGCAGTTGGGTAAAGCGACAAAGGATTTAATTGGAAAAACTCGTATTGATATGTGTTGGGTTTAATTAGTGAATTGCAGTTAAGTGACTCGGATAGAGATTTCGAGTGCGCGGTTGGTTTCGGAATGGCCGAGATAGTCAGAATAGAGTATCCGGGGGCGGTGTTTAGGTTTCGGGGACTTTTGGACTAGTAGGGACTCGCAATTGAGTAAACGAGTCATTTTTGGGTCTATAAGGGATAAACCCTTATTTCTCTCTTTACAAAAGGCACGATAGAGAGATAAAGAGAAGGTAAGAAAAGAAAGAGGAGAAGAAAGGGAGAAGAAAAAGGGATTTCTGGCCAACTCCGCGGGATTCGACTCGAGGTCGTCGAATTTTATCCACGAGGCAAGTGTTTACTTGCTTTATACTTTTGAATGTGTATCTCATATCATAGTTGGTAATAACAAACTATAAAGATTTTTGGTTTGGGTTTTCATGAATCAAAACGGGTTTTTAGAAGTTTAACGAATAACCCCGGATAATATCCAATTTATTGAAATCGATTGTTGGTTATGGGTTCTAGGATGTTTAAAACCCTTTTTATGTGTGTATATATTGTTGGTTGAGGTTGGATAAGGATGGGGGAGAAGATAAAAACCTTAGTTGTGTGTTAATGGCCGAAACAGACCGTAAGAGAAGACCACTGACCTGCTCAATTGATCGATTGGCGGTCAGAGTCGATCGATCGACCCTTCAGAAATTTTGACAATTTCGACCTGTTTTGTTTAAATGGGAGAAATTCCTTAATTAATTATTTTTAGCTTATTTATTTGAGGATATAAATAACCAACTAAGGGAAATGTATTCCTAGTCATTTAAGGAAATTAAATTTGGGGACTAGGAGGGTGCAAAATTGCACGGCACTTAATGAGAATTTTGAGGAAAATAAATTATGGAGATAGACAATTGGGGTTCCCAAAAATAGGGTGGGGACTTCTAAATTATTATTGGAGTGATATGTATACCTTGGGTTAATTGAATAAAATTTAGGACTTATTAATTGAAGGGTGTTCGGGACGAGTAACACTCGGGTTAATATTTTGGCGGGCAATTTATTTTTTATTTATTTATATATATATATTATGCGCGTAGAAAATATATTTATACGCCGTCTATATGTTTGGAATAAATCCTAGGATGGGAATATAATGGAAATTGAGGATAAGGGCTAGAGATGCATGAGAGGCTATCCGGGGTCGATTGACGACTATGATTATAGGTAATGCGATACCTATAAGATTAAAATAAGTTGAGAGTATACTTATTTAACTTGTACGAATTGGTATATTCGGAGAGTATATAAATCCTTAAAAGTGATTAAGGTATGAGTTATATATGAAGTAAGAGAATACTTATGGGTTTAGTATTTTAAGCGTGTAAATACTTATACTATTACGTATGGGAGCATTTGGGTTTGACTATTGCTATATGAGTTGGCAATTATAGCCATATATATATTGAGGAGTGATATAGATTATATATACGATGTGATTACAGTATATATAATATGATATGAATACATATATATCTGTGTATGATTGGTATCTATGTATCTTAGATGCTGATTCCACGGGCTTTCCCGGGCGTAGGCTTAGAACAGCCAGATTATATATTTTCTCCAGTACGATCCAGGGAGGTTGCGCGATGTGGGTGAATCCCCTGACTTGAGGAGCAGGGAGAGTATATCCCCAGGTCATACCATCTCGGGTTCGAGTGCGATGTGTGTATTCCACTTGCAGAGGGAACATGGCTGCCTCCACCGTTGTGTATTTTCACCATGGCCGTGCGTGAGTCTGGCTTGGTACCGTGGTTGAGTGAGTAAACCCGGATTTGGATAGGCACTACGAGACTGCATCCTCGGGTTATAGCTCGGTGGGATGGTTATTATACTTATGATTGTGATAGGTATAATCATACTTGTTGCGCATAGTATATTGCTTGTATATGAAGATGAGATATCATATAACATTAACGTGGGTAAAGAGAAAAAGGAATAAGGTTGTATTCTCATTCCGGGAAATTATATCCGGATTTAAATTGTGATTCGCATATTAAACTGAGAACTATATATATACGAGATCATATATAATAAAATGAAAGTTTTGGGAATATGAACCGTATATATATTTATCTGTATATGTGAGTTATATATATACGCGTTATGTGCTAAGGGCCTAATGAATCTCAACGATCAACATTACCAGGTCGTAGTGTATCGGGGAGTTTCCTTGTTTGGATTTCGCTTTGTGAGACACCCCACGCACGAACATAGAGCAATATTGGGAATGGGGAGAAGTTTAGCCCTTAGTACTCAGGTACGAGGACTTTTAGTAGATGGGTGAACAGAGTAGTTATGCAGGGTAGCTTAACCGGGTTGTATAAAAGGTATGCGATAGGTGTGTACTATTATAAGAGGGGTGAGGGGTATCTCGTGAGAGTGCGATACCAATTTAAATATGAGATATTTCATCTTTTTAAAATATGGTATTTATGCACTTGCAAAATATTTTCAAACTCGGGCTCTGACCCGTTTCTCTATTTTTACCCCTCTTTTTGCTATATATATGTATATATATTAGGTGTCCAGACACAGGGACGTCTGGATGATGATTCCTTCGAGTCAGAGGTTTGCTGCAGTCGCTGTGGATGCATCAGGTTTACTCTAGACGCTTCTATCCTTGTAATCTAGATAGGAGGTACTGTAAAAGCATTTGGGACGATAGATTAAGTGTATTTATCTATTTATTTTACCGCTTTTTTGTGCGGCATTCGATTTGGTTGTATTGTGTTAAACCGAGTGTTCGGTTGCTTTATTTTATTTCACTTATTGCTTATATACTGTTGTGATTGATTTATTTGAATGGTTTAATTAAAAAGATTAGTTAAATAAAATTTTGACGCCAACCTAATAGATTATTAGTAATTAAATATGATTTTCTAAAGTGATGCTAAGAATGAACCATATGAGACTCCTGTTTTAATTTGGTATTGGATTGATCATTTGGTATTTTATTAGGCAGGGTGTCACACTTGTCATAGAAGTCTTCAAGAAAGATAGAGAAATGTTTGGCAAAGGCTTATAAGCTGGACGTAGCAATAGACATTCAACTACGGAACATTTGTTAACTCACCCTACTTTAACACATACCAATGCAGAGAACTGGTTTTAGTGCCATCATCACAGCAACAAGAAAGAAAATACATAAACACTGATATGTCGACAAGCAAGCTAGGGGGCATGTTGACCGAGACCCCTATTTTAGGAAATTTTGGCTATTCATATTTATTTCGTAATTTATCAAAATGATCCCCCAATAATTGATTTGTTTCATGGAATTGTCCTTGTTGTTCTTTTGTTTATGTTTATCCATTGTTGAAATTTACAAAAATTTTGAATACACCAGATATTTTTTCAAATACCATAAAACCCTCAGTGGAAAAGTAAAAGTGCATGTAAAATAAGTCACTTCATCAAGATAATCAAATAAAAATGCACCGTCTATATATATTGCCTTCAATTTTGAGTTACATTGAAAAAAAGAAAAATAACAAAAAGAAAGCAAAATTATCGGGACGCATCCTGAACTTTTATCCTAAGTCAACATCTATCACTGTTCATGGAATACACACTTACTATGATAGAGAGAGGTGGATCCTTAATTTTGAAAGCTGGAAGGGGAAGGGACATAATCACCAAAAATTATGGGTGGAGTGCAAACGTAGGTCAACATTCGAATATACCCGGCTGTTGGAGCCATCCAAGAACAAACTTCCTGCACCAAAGATGTTGGCACTGATATAGTCTAAAAAGAAGAACCAGAAAAGACATTAAAGTTAGAAGATATCGAGAAGAACTTCAAATTCAAAAATCACGAAGTAATGTAAACATCATTACCTCTATACAAGCCTCCTCTACTAGTAGAGGAGGAAAGCCCTGCAACTCATCATGTGGAAGGTAAGATATCTTCGCTCTCCCCCTCCCTATCATCAACAGATAACAGGATGGTATCCCATACTCATTAAGCAGAGTAGGGTTAACTAATCTTACATCACTCCTCGACACCTGGCCCAACGGTCCGGGTACCCCCTACTTCCCACCCTAACCTCCAGAGGTAGTGCCCTATCCACGTCTTAAATTGATGATTCCATAAACCAATTCACGAAAAAATTTGGTAGTCATATGTCTATAGTGTCCGTGTAGCCAGAGTAAACCTCTCCAATTAGGGTCACCTACCTTACCTCCTCTAACATCCTCTTCGGATCTCACATATGGATCGCAGGATCAACGAGTGGAACCACCATCTCTCCTACCACAAATTGTATGATAACTCTCTCCCCTAGGTACCACCTGTACCCAAACTCACGCGACAACAATTAGTGCATTTGTGTGTGCACATCGGTGACACCCATATCCTCTATCCTCCGAAGCCAAGAGAAGAACGCCATATATCCAAAGAAGAAATCCATTCCTTAAAAATGCAATCTTAAAATTAAAAAATACTTAACAAAATCCAACATTCCAAAAAAATGACAACCCCTATCGGCAAGCCACCCCTTCAACTTTCATTCCCCAAATCCTTAAAAACTCAAAAAATACTCGAAAAATTCCCCAAAAAATTATAAAAAATTTCAAAATCCTAGAAGCTCGAAATCCTAAAGCGCCCCCCCATATATATATATATATATATATATATATATATATATATATAGATAGATAGATAGATAGATAGATAGATAGAGAGAGAGAGAGAGAGAGAGAGAGAGAGAGAGAGGATCATATGAGGTCCTTAAATGAGATCCTTAAATGAGGACCATAATAAGACAAAAGCTAATTTCCTTTAGTAAAATTATATTTTAGGACTAAATATATCATCGATTTATATTTTAAGCTACAAAAAATTAAGAAAATAGAAAAACCCAAAACACCCCGAATTCTGACCCAAATCCAATTCTAGTATCAGAGCCAGAACGCTCATATCAAACCCACATTAGTAAAAGACTTTAACGCCCTTGGTATTTATCCCACACATTTACAAAGATATTTTTGGAACCCATCTAGACTACCAGCCCATCCCTATAACTGATTTAGTCCTAGAGGGTTTTTTAACCTCACACGTAGACGGTTGTTCACACATTTAACACATCCCAGCCAAACACACAGACAATAGGCAAATTACTGCCAGTGCTATCAATAGCATAATAGACCAAAATAAATGTATCCTACTTATTTTTAGACAATTATTTAAAGACATCCAAACCGTAGAAAAAGAGATAAAAAATATCTCTAAACAAATACAAGAAATAGATAATCAAATCCTAATAGACCTTGTACAATTATTACAAGATATAAATACTAAGGCTAATCACATAGAAGTACTTAATAAAGATATTTTAGAAATTACAACTCTGACAAAGAATAAAAAAAGTGAGTTAATTAAGCTCACCAAGGAACATGATAAACTTATTCTTATATTAGACAATTATCTCCCTAATGGAAATAGTTAGATCAGACTGGAATGAGGCACCTGAAAACATCTCCATTCAGACCCTAGCAGAAATTTACCAAAAAATTCTAGAAACGAAAAATGATGAAAGATTTTATAATCAGATAAATGAAAATGAGATTGTAATGCTGCTAAAGCATCAACACTTATATTTGAAAGATTAAATTTAATCTCAACCTCAATAGAAACCACACGCGACTACAATAGTAGCTTTGTTTAAGACTTACAATTAGATTTAAAGCCTAAGATAGAAAGTTAAGCACCTTATACTCTTGACTCACTTGAGTCTACATTGTATAAGTGTTCATTTAGTTTGGAAATAGTGAAAAAACTGAGTCCATTTCCTAGAATCCAAAAAGCCTCAGACTCTACTCTTCATTCCTCTTGTTTAAATTGATTGAAAGTATATTCACAAACACTCACACACTTTAGGATTGCATACATTGTTCACATATTGCACTAAATTGTTTGTATATGTGTTGTGTGTGTTAATTTCCCTTAAAACCTTTTTTTAATAATTTTTGGGGAATTTTTAAGGATTTTAAAAATAATTTTTTCTTAATTAAAATTGGATTAAAAAGCTTTTGGGGTCTTTCTGTAAATACTGGTTTTATGGTTTTATGCCTGAAAGTTGAGTTGGGTAGGATCCGAAAGCGCTTGAGACTATAAGGGAAGCTGTGTAATTACTTTAGACGCACGTGTGAGGTTCGATATTAGCCCTACACCTGTCGCTACACTACCGATTGGATTTGTGTTTCTTTTAAGAGACAAAATCGTTGTTCATTATCAGCCCTTGGATTGATCTTATCAATGCTCTGCATGCGTCCAATTCCAATACCTGTGAAACCCTTATCCTCCAATCAGAAGCCTTTTAACCAACTGCTTTTATCTCACCGTTGGATCAAAGTCGATTTGGGAAGACCAAATCCCAGCCCTTGATTTTGAACTATCTTCTCGATCCTTCTCAGCCCCCTATATAAGGAGGCTTACCCTCAGCCTTTGAGAGACTTTTTCCACTTTGTTTAATTCGAGTGAGAAGAGAGAAGAGATAGAAGAGAGAAACAAAAGAGAGAGAGTTAGAAACCCTAATTCGTCCAAACACAATTTCAAAACTTAATCCATTTTTCCAAAACCTTTTACACCAAACACCAACCTTGAGTGTTTGAGAGTTATTTTTGTGTTGGTTTGAACGCTTTTTTGTAGTTTAACCTCTTGGTTTTAAGATCTTGTGTCCAACTTAAACATTAGGTTAGATTTGTATTTCTGTTTCATAGAAATCATAGATCTAATCATTTTATGTTATATTACACTTAGATCTGCATTCTTAGTTTCTCGTATTGAGAAATCTTTTGTTGATTATTTTCTGTAAATGTTTTTAACTTCAAAATCAATGAAATCATTTCCTTTTTCTAGTTCTTTTGAAACAAGACCTTTGACCTAGTTGCAATCTCACTTGGCGGTTTTCAATTTCAAAAATATTTTTTAAAACCCTGAAATTGATTAAGATCTTGAATCGTCTTCCGAGCAAGATAACCGTGGATTCTTGGATCATTTTAAAGGTCAAATAAGGTTTTAGTTTTCTGAGAAGAGAGAAACTGAAAATCACAACATCGAGATCTGATTTATAATTTGATAGGACTGTTTGTATAAATAAGCGTGAGTGTGTGCATGCATGTGTTAGAGCACTATCACAAACACTTACACACTACAACACTGAAAGTGTTGGTAGTAAGATCTTGAAATAAGAGTCGACGTAAAGACTGGAACAAAGTGGAAGTTAGCAAACTGGGAGAGCCACGTCAACAATCAGAACTGCAGAGAAGTTAGAAGAAAACCACTGGGTACATTCCTAAACTTCTATATGACTAATTTGTGTGCATGCGTGTTATATAGTTTGTAAATGATATATTTTGTTTTAGTGGATTTTTTTTTCTTTTACTCCGTAGAGGGAGTCGTGAATGTTTCCTCAGTTGGGTGAGGTTTTACCACGTTAAAAAGCTATTGTCATTAATCTTTCTACATCTCCTCATCTCATTCTTACTGGTGTGCTGATTTAATCTTTTCAGTTTTATTTTTCAAAACTTGTTAACAAATCTTGAACTGATCTCATGCTTGTTTTATTAAACACATCTTGTGATTAACCTGATTTTATTTAAAGAAAAGTGTTTCCTCAAAAAAAAGTTCGGAGTTACTTAAATAGTTTAATCTTGTATTAAACGTCTTTAGTAACAGTTTTTCAATTGGTATCAGAGCTTTGGAAATCTTTTTAAAAGATCTTGTGTTCTGAAATTATTTTCTTGGAATCAAAATAATGGACAAGAAAAATGAAAGATTTGGCAACTTGACCAGACCCCACTTTTTGATGGAAATAACTTTGCTTACTGGATGGTAAGAATGGTTGATTTCATACAAGGAACCTTAGGAGATGATGTCTGGGGTATTGTTGAAAATGGATACACTTATCCTACTAAACCAGCCACTGAAGGAAGTAATGAGATGATTAAGAAAGCATTAAGTGAATTCACTTAAGAAGAGAAGCAAACTTCTCGAAACAACAACAAAGGCAAGAATTCCATCTTTATGTCCATAAATGAACATAAGTTCAAAAGGATCTCATCTTGTGCCACTTCTAAGGAAGCTTGGGATACACTGATCATTGCTCATGAAGGTGACACTAGAGTTAAGGCTGCTAAAACTCAAATGCTTGTCCAGCAGTATAACTCTCTAATTATGTCAGACTCTGAATCCTTTGATGATTTTTACATGAAATTAACTGACATTGTGACCAAACTGTATGCTAATGGGATAACATATGACAGATATGAAATTGTATCTAGAATTCTAAGATCATTACCACAAAAATTTGATAACAAAAGATACGCTATTGAGGAAATGTGTGACCAAAATCTCACTCCTGAATTACTGAGTAGTAAATTAAAAAATGTGGAAATGGAATTAAAATTTAAGAAACAAATGACCCAGTCCCATAGGAAACAGACTAGTTCCAACTTAAGTTTTTCCTCTAAGCGATGAAACCTGAGTTTACTATTCCTACTGATGATTATGATGAGGAATGTGATATAGATAGTTTGGATAATCAAATTGCCTTGATGTCAAAACAGTTTAAGAAAATTGTCAAATTTAGAAATAAATTGGCAAACAGACAAGGCAAGCCAAATTATCCAGCTCAGTTTAACTACAAACCTCATGAGAAAGGTCAAGACAAACATCACAAGGACGTGAGACCTAATAAAGACTTCAAGAACAATGAATGTTTTAGATGTGGAAAACTAGGACACATAGCACAAGACTGTAGAGTGACACTGAACACTACCAATAAACATACTAGGGCCAACATTTGCAAAACTTGGGATAATTCAAGTGATTCTGAAAATGAGGAACTTGAATCTTCTGATTTTTTGATCCTTGCATGTCTTTCTTTGCCAAGATAATCTATAATAATGATATGCGTGTGCCTCTATATGAGAATGATGTTAGTAACTCTACTTCTGTTGTTATGAATCATGCTGCTACTGGTTTAAATGCTTTAATTTATGAGAATATTTCTAGTTCTACTACGAGGTGTGTGAGTCAAAGGGAAAGCGATAATGACGATGTCAACGGGTGCGTGAGTTCAAAAATTAAATCCTTAGGGGTCACTTCACACACTACACTTAGTTATTCGGACACTGAAGACCTCCCTGACATTCACACACTTTATGAGAAAACTCTCAAGAAAAGCACTAGACTAGAGAAGATAGTGAAAGATCTCACTAAGAAACCATAAGACCTAAGCCTGATGGTTAAACTTAATGCTGAAGAGTACACTACCCAATGTCTAACTCATGATGATGAAGTCAAAATTTTTGATAAAAAATTTAAGAATTTAACTGAAGAAAATGAAACTCTGGAGAAAAAAATATAAAGGGACATTATTATAACTGGAACAATCTAAAGAAAAGACGGTAACTGTTTTCAAAAAAATTGTAAAATTTAAAAATAATTCAAACTGTTTTGATGTCTTTGTTGCTGATTCAAAAACCAATTCTGATGATTGAGCTGGAATAGGGTTTTTCCCAAATTTGAAGACACAAACTAAAAACATTGAACCAATCAAGTTTGTGTCAGGAGGTAAAAGACCTATTGAAACTTGTCCAAATTTTCATTCTCTGAAAAATGAGTTTGTTGAAAAACAATCAAAGTTTGATATTGGGGAATCAAGTTGCTCTAAGTGTGAAAGTCCACCTAAGGCTAAATATGTCCTCCGCCCGATTAGGAAGAGTGATTCTACCTTTCAAACTGTACTCCCTAGGAATAAGGTTCAACCCCAAAATTCCATGAAGCCTATATTTTTAGACTTTAGGGATAAAACAGTTTGTCAGTGATCTCAAAATCCTTTTAACTACTCTAGCATCAGGAATGTGTTCACCTAAATTGAAACTAGTCTTTACAATATCAGATAAGCATGCATAGAATTCATCAAAACACTCAGATTCAAGTATGGTGATTGTCTCAAATTGTGTAGTAAAATTTTGCAATTTTGATTATTTAACTGCATTAGTGCCTTCATGGGTAAGTTGAAGAATGTCCCATCCTTCTTTTGACGTGGTACACATCATGATGCGTCAAAACTCATTGGGGGTGAAGTTTTTGTACATTTCACTAAGCCCACGTGAGTTATATATGCTCCATTTAAATTCATCCTCAATCCATGTACTCACAAGTTTTAAAGTAGTTACATTATCTACAGTGACAGTGGGAAGCATCCAACGATTTTCACACATAACCCAAACACATTCGTCAATGACCTTTAAGTGAGATTTCATATGGGCTTTCCAATATGCGTAATTTGACCCGTAAAAAATTAGTACTCGATTATACAAGTTTTCCATTGAAATTGGGCTTTTTCAAAAATCAATATTTAGACCAAAATTGATATCTAGAATTTTTTTGTGGAAAACATTACACGGTATAATTATATAATAGGCTCTGATACCAATTTAAAAGTGCGTCAGCAATCAATGATTAACTTGTTTAATTCAATTCCAATTTTTATCCCGCCCAAAAATCCTAACTCTTGCAAATAAATTATGACAGACAAATAAATTCAAATCACGCATGCAAAGTCAATCACAATATGAGGAAATATCCCCCAAAGGGGCAAAACCATTTTATTTCAGTATAATTCATAATACTTATAATTAGAGCAAAGTATAGTGACATAGGAATACCTACAGGTGTTGGTTCAATGTCGTCGGTAAGAGATCCTGTAAGATCTCCAAGTCAACAATGGAGAACAATCTTCTTCTCCACAAGAATACTCCAAATGAGTAGAACAATTAATCTAGGGTTTCTAAAGATTCATATATATGTTTGGGAATGATTTGTGAATTAAAAAGGTAAGAAAACCCTGAAAAAACAAAGTTTGTTTTATGTAGCGGTTTTGTAGAAACGTGAGTGCCAAAGACTTGAAAAACGTGAATGGTGGGCACTAATATTAATACAGAAATCGAGGCGACGCGTCTCTTGAATGAAAATCCCGTCGCTTGAACGACTTCGCGCAACAGCAACATGTTGTTTAAATGACGTTGCTCTGTTGCTCGAATGACGTATGTAATACCCCGTATTTTTATGCTATATTAATTTGGGGATGTATTAAATTTAATGTGAGTTAATTATTTAATAAAAATCCAGAAATTAATTATGTTATAATTATTAACGTGACAAGAGTTATTAATTATGGAAAATTTGTTAAATATTACTAATGAGCAAAGTAATATATGATATTGATTATATTGAATGTCACGAGTGAATAAAATGACAATTTTGGAAATTTGAATCGGGACGCGCCCGTGTCGCGTCGGGACTAAATTTTGATAAATAAAAAGTGAATATTTTATAAGTTGCCCGTATCATCATTTTGAGTGCGCCAACGCGTCTGGAAGGGTCGAGATAGTCAGAAAAGTGTACCCGGGGGTGTAGTTTGGGTCTCGGGGCATTTTTAGGCCTAATTAGTAACCCGGGAGGGCATTTTAGTCATTTTACATTTATGGGTAATTAAACCCACGAAAATTAGAGGGACTATATATGATATTGAGGTTGTCACTTAGGGTTAGAATATTCATAACCCCAGAACGGCCATTGGAGAAGAGAGGAGAGAGCTCTCAAGGCAATTCAAGGCCAAAAAGCCACCCGTTTGCACCGTCGTCACCGCCAACGCGTAGATCGCGAAATGAGGAACGCAACCACACCAATATCAGCCGTAAACCAGACTTCTAAAAATCCAAGGCAAGTGTTTATCTTGCTACTTTCGTTGGTGCAATTTCCATATTAGTTTAGGAATGATTAGGGATGAAATATATGGAAGAAAACCCAAATTTTGATAGGAATTTGCATGTAGTAAAGACTTAAACCTTATTCTGGAAATCTTTTGTGATGTAGAAGAATAACCCATGAAATTTTGATGATGTATTAGAAGGAAATTCTGGTAAAAACAGATTAGAACCATGGTTAAGAAAACTCTAGGGTTCTTGATGATTAGATAAGATTTTTGGTTGATTATCCATGTTTAATGATTGAAATACACATGCTTTACGTTGAAAACATCTGGTATAATGTTATACTATTAGTAGTAGAATTTTTGGGACGTTTGGAGTTGAAAAATATGGATTTGGATGAAGATAGATGGTAGAACCCATAACTGCAATTCTGTAGAAATCAAAATACCTGCTTGATCGATCGATCGAGCATAGTGCTTCGATCGATCGAAGGTTCGATCGATCGAGTCCCAGACCTCGATCTATCGACCCCTCCTGGCAGACTCCTATTTCCCTTGTTTAATTAGCTAAATTAAATTTATTGTTAAATAATTCTTGGGTATTCTTAATAAAATGTTTTGGGAGATAGGAAAGACCAGTAGGACATATGAATAAGTGTTGAGAACTTTATTATAAGACGATAATTTTTGCTCTTGGGATAATTATATAATGAACGATGAAACTATGTATTGCAAGTGAGAGATTACGAAGAATAGCTACGATAGTGAATAGAGGTATACCAACTGAATTTTCTACTTGGAAGGATAAAGTACACGAGTGTCACGTAATAAGTGAGAAAACCCTTCGAGTTAAGGTTAGAGATGAAACCTTATACGTAATACTAATAATGTGAAATTAAGGATAAATGTTGTAATTATGGGTGACGAGAGGAACCTATATTAATATGATAAAAGTGATATATTTATATGATTGTGTGTACATATATTATATACATGTGAAAAACATACCGCGCTACTTGCTATCCTTGAGGTTACCGCGCTGGGACAGTCTTATCTCGATGGGACCTTTATAGGAGATATTGACTTGTACCCTAGAAAATAGATATCCTTGGTACAGACTATCGAATTGATAGTTCAGATGGTCCTAAGAGACGCGAGTATGTGCTATCCTCTTAGAGACTTGGAATCTATGCTTCGCCTCGATATTGTTTGTGTATGTGTTAATACAGTTCGAGAGTGATTTCGAATTTGTATCCCCCTTGATATGAGTGGTATGGGGTTTGGATAGTAGAAGTATGCACGCACCATAGTTTTATTTGGGGTGCTGTTATTTTATATATATTATACGAGTAGTTAATATATATGAGATTTGGAAATTTGAAACTGCCTACTGTGATTTGATAACTAGGACATGGTTGATGGATCAAATAGTAAATACTTGTTTTGTGAAAGTATAATATGACACTGGGAAACTTTATAAATTAATAAAGCTAAAACGAGAGTTGTGCTGCTAATTGGAAGTATTCTTTTTAAACAATGATATTGTTCGGTTTTGAAATCTTATGTGTAAGTTAAGATAAGCTAAATTATTGGGAAGGTTAGTAGGATAAAATGATAAGATAAACCGTTGGGAAGGTTAGTACGATAGGCGTGCACATTAGAAGAGAGGTGAGAATTTCTCAAGAGAGTGTCACTCTAATATGTTGTTGCATTGGCCTGCATCAATTTAAATACTTGCTAAACAAATTTTAAATCATACACACTATCGGGCTCTGACCCGTTTCTTTTTCTCCCTCTCTCTTGTATATATATGTATATATTTCAGGTGCCCAGCCACAAGGGCGTCTTGCTTAGGATTCCTTGAAAGGAACGTGCTGCAGCTTAGGTGGGAGTTGCAGGTCACTTGTGTAGACGGCTTCCTTAATTGACTCCACTTCTAGCATTCTCATTTATTGGGCATGTGTCGCCCTTTCCATTATTTCATTGTTATTGGGACATTTGTATTTCAGTTATTTCTAGTATTGTCACTATGGGATTTATTCAGTTTGAATTGTGTTACTTTATATTTCGCATGTTGACATTCGATTAACGAATGTTTTAAATTAATTGGATTGTGTTCCAGGTTTATTGTGGTGTGATTCTTAATTGTTGAAATGTTGTTAATAAATAAATAAATCATTTTCTTTAAATAAAAATTTGGAAAGTAATGTTTAAATATGGTTTTGACGCTTAGCTTAATTATTTAGGGTGTTAAATTGGAAAGTTTATTTTTACGACAGTGATGCTAAGAATGAACCAAACTGTTCACCTTGATTTAATTTAATAAAGGAGTGATTGCCCGGTATTTAATTAGGCGGGGTGTCATAGGTGGTATCAGAGCATCAGGTTCTAGTGTCCATAGGATCTGCACGGCTTATTTTCGCTTTCAGCTTAACGTTATTACTACAGAGCCCTATTTTTAGGATTGTTGTACTCTTGTTTTACGTTTAAGTCTTCAGTTATTTGAGATCTGATAATAACTGTAGACTAATAAACTTCTACACGTTTCAGATGCCTCCGAGACGTGCTCCAAAAGATAGGCATGCCCAGGCCGAACAGCCAGCAGTTCCGGCACAAGGCACAATGAATGCAAATGAAGTAGCCGCCATTGTTGCTCAGGCGGTGAATGCCGCACTAGCGGTGGTTCAGCAGGCTCTACCCCAGGTTCAGGCAGTGGCGCCAGTAGCAGCACAACTTCCATCTGCATGGGAGAGGGTTCGGGATGCTTTTCAGAAAGCGCATCCCCCTGAGTTCTCTGGTAGCTCCGATATTGTCACAGTTAGCCAATGGAAGAAAGACATCCAGCGGCACTTCCGTATATATGAGTGCACTGATGTGCAAAGGCAGTTATTGGCTTCCTTTAATCTGGTGGGAGCCGCATTGCAGTGGTGGGAGTCCACTACCACTTTGGAGGAGAGGGACACGATCCCTATTCAGTTGTTCTGGGAGCGGTTTGACCGTAAGTATTTTCCACCCGCAGTGCAGACTGAGATGAGGCGGAAATTACTAAATCTGAAGCAGGAGAATCTTACTGTAGCTGAGTATGAGGAGGAGTTCACGAGACTTCTCACCATTGTGCCAGATGAGGAACCTACTGAGAGTAAGAGGATTATGTTGTTCGTCGACGGGTTAGCTTGGAGGATCCGTCAGCACCTCATTGGGAATTTATCTCTGAGTACTTTCACACTGATGTACTCAATGCAGTGTTACTACATTGCCAGGATCACCGCTTCCATCTTTAGGGAAGCAAGAGAGCAGGAGAGTCCAGCCAACAGGGCAGGGCCGGGGGTAATAGTGCCAGTGGGGCACCATCTCATGGACAGACTTGTCAGCACGAGCAGAGTTCCCATCAGGGGGACCCTGCTAAGCGATTCTGTTCAGGTGATTCCAGGCAGGGATATGGGGGTTATAGGCAGGGTCAACCTAATCAGCAGGGCCAACAAGGCCAGCACCGATAGCAGGGTCAACAACAGGGCCATCAGGGCCAACAACGTGCACATTAAGGCCAACAAGGCCAGTGGCGTGGAGGTAACGGCCAACAGGGCCGTGGACAGCAGGGTCAGAGGGGAGGTAACTTCAAAGGCCGATATTTTGGGTGCGGTAAACATGGCCATAGGCGTCAGGATTGCCCAGAGGGCGATAGGGCCCCACAGCAGTAGGGAGACCGTAATGAGCCATAGAGACCACTTTTTCCACCTGCCCTCCCAGCTCCAGCCCAGGTGCCAGCCCTACCAGCCATTCTAGCAGCTCCAGTGCAGCAGGGAAAATTACAATATGGACGTGTCTATAATGTCCACCAGGAAGCAGCTCCACAGGCACCACCCGCGATTGAGGGTATGTTTCCTATCCATGGTACTATGGGTCGGGTTTTGTTTGATACTGGGGCGACACACTGTTTTATAGCTACGTATTTTGCGAAGTCCTTAGGGTTGTTAGCCACAGCAGAGAGCACAGTGACGTGTGTAGACTCACCACTGGGGAGTGGGTCCCTTATTTTCTTTATATGCCGGGGAGTGGGGGTAGAGATTGGTAGCTTGGTATTACCTGCAGACATGTTAGTTTTAGACATGCACGAGCATGAGGTGATTATTGGTATGGATTGGCTCGCAGCTTATAGAGCCATGATTGATTGCTTCGGTGGGAGAATTGTTTTTGCCATTCCGGGGCAAGAGATGTTTGTAGTGGCGATGCCTCGCCCAGAGGGAGGTTCGACTGCTCATTTGTATTACATAGAGGAGGATACCTCTAAGGAGGTTGTGATTCCCTCAGATTCGATCCCAGTTGTCAGGGAGTATTCCGATGTGTTTCAGGAGATACCAGGCCTACCCCCCAGTCGAGAGATAGACTTTGTCATAGATTTATTGCCAGATACGAGACCTATAGCACACGCACCGTACCGTATGGCTCCGGCAGAGATGCGAGGGCTGCGAGATCAGATAGAGCAGCTGTTAGGTCAGGGATTCATTCGTAGGATTACCTCACCTTGGGGCGCTCCAGTTTTGTTTGTAAAGAAGAGAGATGGTTCACTGAGATTGTGTGTGGACTACCGGGAGCTGAACAAGGTCACGATACGGAATAAATATCCGTTGCCTCGAATCGATGATCTGTTCGACCAGCTGAGGGGAGTAACTTTCTTTTCGAAGATAGATCTGAGGTCGGGGTACCATAAGCTACGTATTAGGGAGCAGGATGTTTCGAAGACTGCTTTCTTGACGAGATATGGGTCTTATGAGTTCCGGGTGATGCCGTTCGGACTCACAAATGCTCCAACCATTTTCATGGACTTGATGAACCGAGTATTCAGAGAGTTCTTGGATCAGTTTGTCATCGTCTTCATAGATGACATTTTGATATATTCACACTCCGAGGAGGAGCATGCCGAGCACTTGAGGCAGGTTCTTCAGACTCTACGAGAGCATCAGTTGTATGCTAAGTACGAGAAGTGCGGATTCTGGTTGCGAGAGGTACAGTTCTTGGGGCATGTTGTTTTTGAGCAGGGGATAACAGTTGACTCGAGTAAAGTGTCAGCGGTGAGGGAGTGGGGACAGCCCATGACAACGACGAAAGTGCGTAGTTTCTTGGGGTTAGCTGGTTACTACAGGAGATTCATTCAGGGATTCTCCAAAATAGCGGGTCCATTGACCAATCTGACTCGCAATGGGGTACCATATGTTTGGGATGACGCTTGTCAGTTGGATTTCGACGAGCTGAAAGACAGTCCTTGCGTTACCAAAGCCGGGTGTGGAGTACCTGGTTTACACCGATGCGTCCTTACGGGGACTTGGGGGAGTACTTCAGCAGGAAGAGAAGGCTATAGTTTTTTCCTCCCACAAGCTTAAGCCGCCTGAGAAGAATTACCCCACCCACGACCTGGAGTTTGCAGCGGTCGTCTTTGCATTGAGGATATGGAGGCACTATTTGTTGGGAGAGAAATTCCATTTGTTCACAGACCACAAGTCGTTGCAGTACCTGTTCACTCAGCGAGAGCTGAATATGCGTCAGCGCAGATGGCTAGAGTTTGTGAAGGACTACCAGTTCGACATACAGTATCATCGGGGGAAGGCCAACGTAGTTGCTGATGCGTTGAGCCGTAGACCGGTAGACGATTTAGCGGACGTCTGGAAAGCAAAGTGGAAGGAGTTGGGTCACCAAGACGCAGTAGCACGTTCTTTCATATCCGTGATGTCAGTCACACCCGAGATTATTACGAGGGTGATACAGGCACAGACCACATACCCGTTTTGCCAAGAGCAGATTGTGCGACTTCTAGCCGAGGGCGCTGAGTCCTATTCTGTTAGTTCCGATGGAGGTTTGCGGAATAATGGGAGATTGGTAGTTCCTGAAGGGGATGAATTACGTCATGCAGTGATGACCCAATCTCACGGGTCCCGGTTTGTGGTGCATCCTGGAGGGGATAGGATGTACCAGGATATGAGGCGATAATACTGGTGGAGTGGGATGAAGAAGGACATCGCCGAGTTCGTGTCCAAGTGTTCTACCTGCCAACTGGTAAAGGCGGACCACCAGAAACCGTCAGGATTGCTTCAGCCATTGGAAGTACCAGCGTGGAAGTGGGAGAGTATTTCCATGGATTTTATTACAGGGTTGCCTACATCACAGCGGGGCCACGATTCTATCTGGGTGATTGTAGACCGTTTGACCAAGGTGGCTCATTTTCTGCCAGTGCGAACAGACTATACCACGGGTCAGTATGCTCAGTTATTCATTGCTGAGGTTGTCAGATTACATGGGGTGCCCCTGAATATTGTGTCAGATAGGGACAAGATTTTCATGTCACGTTTTTGGGAAAGCTTTTAGGAGGCTATGGGTACTGAGTTGAGGTTGAGTTCAGCTTATCACCCACAGACAGATGGTCAGACAGAGCGTACTAAGATGTTAGAGGATATGCTACGTATGTGTGTTCTGGATTTTGGAGGAGGTTGGGATCCACATCTTCCACTGGTAAAGTTTTCTTATAATAACTCTTATCAGTTTACGATTGGTATGGCTCCATTTGAGGCTTTGTATGGCAGGCCTTGTCGTTCCCCAGCTTGTTGGCTCGAAGTGGGGGATAACAAGTTGCTAGGACTAGAGGTGATTCAGGAGACCTCCGCGAGGATTGAGATGATCAGGAGTCGCATTCGGATAGCCCAGGACAGGCAGAAGAGCTACGCCAATGCGAAACGGTCCTTCCGAGAGTTTAGTGTGGGGGACCAAGTGTTATTGCGTGTATCTCCTATGAAGGGAGTGATGAGGTTCGGGAAGAAGGGGAAGTTGGCTCCGAGGTACGTGGGACTATTTCCCATCATCGAGAGGATTGGGACGATTGCATACAGGTTGGGACTGCCAGAACATTTACATCGCATCCACGATGTATTCCACATCTCGTCGTTAAGACGATATCTTCGGGATGATATGGCCCATAATCACATTGCGATAGGTGAGATCGACTTACAGCCTGATAGCTCTTACGAGGAGATACCGGTGGCTATCCTAGACTATAGTGAGAGGAGATTGAGGTCGAAGATAGTTCCACTTGTGCGGATACAGTGGGAGCATCATAACGTGGAGGAATCCACTTGGGAGCGCGAGGCAGATATGCGCGAGAGATATCCAGAGTTGTTTATACCAGGTATGCCTTATTTTCCGAATTTCGAGACGAAATTCCATTATTAGGGGGGAAGTATGTAATACCCCGTATTTTTATGCTATATTAATTTGGGGATTTATTAAATTTAATGTGAGTTAATTATTTAATAAAAATCCAGAAATTAATTATGTTATAATTATTAACGTGGCAAGAGTTAGTAATTATGGGAAATTTGTTGAATATTACTAATGAGCAAAGTAATATATGATATTGATTATATTGAATGTCACGAGTGAATAAAATGACAATTTTGGAAATTTGAGTCGGGACGCGCCCGTGTCGCGTCGGGACTAAATTTTGATAAATAAAAGGTGAATATTTTATAAGTTGCCCGTATGGTCATTTTGAGTGCGCCAACGCGTCCAGAAGGGTCGAGATAGTCAGAAAAGTGTACCCGGGGGTGTAGTTTGGGTCTCGGGGCGTTTTTAGGCCTAATTAGTAACCCGGGAGGGCATTTTAGTCATTTTACATTTATGGGTAATTAAACCCACGAAAATTAGAGGGACTATATCTGATATTGAGGTTGTCACTTAGGATTAGAATATTCAGAACCCTAGAATGGTCATTGGAGAAGAGAGGAGAGAGCTCTCAAGGCAATTCAAGGCCAAAAAGCCACCCGTTTGCACCGCCGTCACCGCCAACGCGTAGATCGCGAGACGAGGAACGCAACCACACCAATATCAGCCGTAAACCAGACTTCTGAAAATCCCGGGCAAGTCTTTATCTTGCTACTTTCGTTGGTGCAATTTTCATATTAGTTTAGGAATGATTAGGGATGAAATATATGGAAGAAAACCCAAATTTTGATAGGAATTTGCATGTAGTAAAGACTTAAACCTTATTCTGGAAATCTTTTGTGATGTAGAAGAATAACCCATGAAATTTTAATGATGTATTAGAAGGAAATTCTGGTAAAAACAGATTAGAACCATGATTAAGAAAACTCTAGGGTTCTTGATGATTATATAAGATTTTGGGTTGATTATCCATGTTTAATGATAGAAATACACATGCTTTACGTTGAAAACATCTGGTATAATGTTATACTGTTAGTAGTAGATTTTTTGGGACGTTTGGAGTTGAAAAATATGGATTTGGATGAAGATAGATGGTAGAACCCGTAACTTCAATTCTGCAGAAATCAAAATACCTGCTTGATCGATCGATCGAGCATAGAGCTTCGATCGATCGAGTCCCAGACCTCGATCGATCGACCCCTCCTGGCAGACTCCTATTTCCCTTGTTTAATTAGCTAAATTAAATTTATTGTGAAATAATTCTTGGGTATTCTTAATAAAATGTTTTGGGAGATAGGAAAGACCAGTAGGACATTTGAATAAGTGTTGAGAACTTTATTATAAGATGAGAATTTTTGCTCTTGGGATAATTATATAATGAACGATGAAACTACGTATTGCAAGTGAGAGATTACGGCGAATAGCTACGATAGTGAATAGAGGTATACCTACTGAATTTTCTACTTGGAAGGATAGAGTCCACGAGTGTCACATAATAAGTGAGAAAACCCTTCGAGTTAAGGTTAGAGATGAAACCTTATATGTAATACTAATAATGTGAAATTAAGGATAAATGTTGTAATTATGGGTGACGAGAGGAGCCTATATTAATATGATAAAAGTGATATATTTATATGATTGTGTGTACATATATTATATACATGTGAAAAACATACCGCGCTACTTGCTATCCTTGAGGTTACCGCGCTGGGACAGTCTTATCTCGATGGGACCTTTATGGGAGATATTGACTTGTACCCTAGAAGATAGATATCCTTGGTATAGGCTATCGAATTGATAGTTCAGACGGTCTTAAGAGACGCGAGTATGTGCCATCCTCTTAGAGACTTGGAATCTATGCTTCGCCTCGATATTGTTTGTGTATGTGTTAATACAGTTCGAGAGTGATTCCGAATTTGTATTCCCCTTGATATGAGTGGTATGGGGTTTGGATAGTAGAAGTATGCACGCACCATAGTTTTATTTGGGGTGCTGTTATTTTATATATATTATACGAGTAGTTAAAATATATGAGATTTGGAAATTTGAAACTGCCTACTGTGATTTGATAAGTAGGACATGGTTGATGGCTCAAATAGTAAATACTTGTTTTGTGAAAGTATAATATGACACTGGGAAACTTTATAAATTAATAAAGCTAAAACGAGAGTTGTGCTGCTAATTGGAAGTATTCTTTTTAAACAATGATATTGTTCGGTTTTGAAATCTTATGAGTAAGTTAAGATAAGCTAAATTATTGGGAAGGTTAGTAGGATAAAATGATAAGATAAACCATTGGGAAGGTTAGTACGATAGGCGTGCACATTAGAAGAGAGGTGAGAATTTCTCAAGAGAGTGTCACTCTAATATGTTGTTGCATTGGCCTGTATCAATTTAAATACTTGCTAAACAAATTTTAAATCATACACACTATCGGGCTCTGATCCGTTTCTTTTTCTCCCTCTCTCTTGTATATATATGTATATATTTCAGATGCCCAGCCACAGGGGCGTCTTGCTTAGGATCCCTTGAAAGGAACGTGCTGCAGCTTAGGTGGGAGTTGCAGGTCACTTGCGTAGACGGCTTCCTTTATTGACTCCACTTCTATCATTCTCATTTATTGGGCATGTGTCGCCCTTTCCATTATTTCATTGTTATTGGGACATTTGTATTTCAGTTATTTCTAGTATTGTCACTATGGGATTTATTCAGTTTGAATTGTGTTACTTTATATTTCACATGTTGACATTCGATTGACAAATGTTTTAAATTAATTGGATTGTGTTCCAGGTTTATTGTGGTGTAATTCTTAATTGTTCAAATGTTGTTAATAAATAAATAAATCATTTTCTTTAAATAAAAATTTGGAAAGTAATGTTTAAATATGGTTTTGACGCTTAGCTTAATTATTTAGGGTGTTAAATTGGAAAGTTTATTTTTACGACAGTGATGCTAATAGTGAACCAAACTGTTCACCTTGATTTAGTTTAATAAAGGAGTGATCGCCCGACATTTAATTAGGCGGGGTGTCACATCAGCATCAAATTTTTCTCCACTTCTAAACTTAGAAAAAATTCTTTCTGCAAAGGAAAACATTTTGAAACCTTAAAAAATATTTTCTAAAATTTCTCAAATAAATATGTAACCATTAAAAACTCTAAATTATTTATTTTACCATTAAAGTGAGTGGATTAGTGGGAATGTTAAATGTTGAAGACGCACGTTGCACGATGGTCGGTGATGATGCTCTACGTATGTATGTAGATAGTGGGAGTGTGATAACTTTGGATCAAGATCGAGTCCTTCTTGTATGAATGTATTGACGTGCCGAATGTAGCGGTATCCGATATACTAACTGTGATCTAGGACACACAGAAAACTTCCTAGATTCTAAACGGACGTTTATAGAATCATGTCCTTACATATTTGTAAGGCATATGCCTTCCCTAAATGATATATTCAAGACTCTAATCAAGAGATCCATGGTAACGTGGCTAGTGGAGAATCATTCACCTTATACTTTCACACTATTCCTATTTTCTTCAAACTAGGAAATCAGACTAACATAATTGTGAAACATCAGTTTTGGATTATGGATCCCCATCTTTGTTTCACTGGAAACATTATTTTTGGACAAGAATTTATTAGTAAATACTTACACTCTGTATAACAATAAGATATTACTTAGTGATAAAGAGTAATTTAATATTATAGCCCCTTCAATTGATCACAAGACTGCTTTTAACCTTATGTAGGTCAAACCCAATTATAGATCTATAACCCTTCAGAGTTCTTCAGCTGAGCTCGGTGGACCTAGACCTACAAATCGATAAGAAGCTCAAGAAATAACTAAACCCTTTAAAAAATAATGTAAGTGTCCAGAACAAAAGAGTTATAAGCACATTGCGCTTATACAACAAGAAATTTTAGACCAAGCCCAACAAGCCTTATTAAAGGTCCAAGCTATATCTAAACAAAAGAAAATGGATATAAAAGAAAAAAAAAGATTAGGCAATTAACAGAGCCTACTTTAAGCTAAAATCCCATTGTTAAGTGGGACAAAGACCAAAGTTATTGTGAAATTATTCCTATTAACTCAGATGCCACTATTAATGGTGAAACTTATAAGAAAGGATATTCACAAGAAGATAGAGAAGAATTTAAAAAATACATTGATGAAATGATTAAGCTAGGCACTGTTAGAGAAAGAAATAGTAGACATAATAGCCTTGCTTTGTACGTTCAAAATGAGTCTGAACGAAAGAGAGGAAAAAGACGCATGACCATAAATTATATACACCTTAATAATAATTGTGAATTCGATTCTTATAAGATGCTAGACAAGAATAATTTAATCAATCTAATTGAAGACAAAATTATATTCAGTAAGCTTGATTGCAAGTCAGGCTTCTGGAAAATTAAGATGCACCTAGATAATATAACTTAGACGACCTTTAGTTTGCCTCAAGGAAAATATGAATGGTTAGTGATTCCATTTGAATACTTGAATTCCCCTCAAGTATTTCAAAGGAGAATGGATACTATTTTTAGACCTTATTAGCTAGCAAGACTGAAGTATAACGTATAGACCATCTTAAAAATATTATCTTAGAATTAGATAAACATGAAATTGTTAATTCTAAGAAGAAAATGCAATTATTCCATATTGAAATAGACTTTGCGGGAATGCATATTAATAAAGGAAAATTATCCTTAACAGAACACATAACCAAGAAGATTTTTGAATTCCTAGACGAACCTAGAGATAGAAAACAATTACAATCATTTTTAGGATTGCATAATTATGATGCATACTTTATTAAGAACCTTGATTCAAAAAGACAAAGCTTAACATCCAAATTAAAAGGAACAGATAAGACTACCCCTTTTAAATGGACTAAAGATGATTTTGAAGTTATAAGACGAATCAAAGAAGAAGTCAAGAATATTCCTTTACTTGAATTGCCCAATGCTGAAGACCAGTTTATAGTATAAACAAATGCCTTTGATAAATAATGGGGGAGCAGTATACTTTGCCATTGATCATCAGAATAAAAAGAAAAAACTTTGTAGATATAGTTATAGAACTTTTCCTGGTCCAGAAATAAGATATCGTGCCCACAAAAAAGAAGTTTTAGCCATAGTAAGGGCTATAGAAAATATATGCTTTTTCTTAGATCCAAGCATTTTACTATTTATACAGATTCATCTTATGCAGTAAAATTTAGAGACTTAGACTTATCAAAATCAAGAACTAATAGACTAATTAGAGGGTAGCAATTGCTTAATGGATATGACTTCTCTGTTATACATATTCAGGGAAATTAAAATACCATTCCAAACATCATATCTAGAGAATCCATATTTGTTAATACTGATACTATTTCTTGTTTTATGATGCAAACATAAGATCTAGACACCATGAGTTCCTCTAGACTGAACAAATAAGACATTGCAGATTATCTTAAATTCGTAAAACTAAATGCTGGTAAAACGCAAAAATAGACTCATATCCAAGATAATCAAGAAAGACCAATTTTGGAAAACTTCGATGATATTCTTGTTCCTCCTGGAAAATCAAGAAATGAAATTATTGCCCAGAACATACTTATTGGGAAAATCTATTTCCCCCCAATATAGACCAGATAAAAAATATTCAAACTTAATAAAATATAGACGAGAATTTTTAGACGATGAAAATACTCTTATAGATGTCATATGGCGGACTATGAAGAACAAGCTATGGGTAGAATTCAAGCATAATTTAATGGCTACTGCTAGATTCATGAGAACCCAAAGACTTGTAGTTACCCAACTCAATCGTACTCCTATTCCTAGACCTCAGACTCAAACATATGCTCAAACTCTTTAACAAACCTCTAAAGTTAGATTTTTTGATAATTTCTATTATCAACAAAATACTTTTAAGACTAAGATTGTTATACCATTTGGTAGTAATAATCTTCCAATATCAGAAGACTGTCAGAAAGCAGGTGATGACATTATTAAGCATTTCAATATGTTATTATCTGAGATGAATGGATATGCCTTAATAATTAGTGGTTTCTTCAAAGAAGTTCCAAAAATTTATGATTTTTGAGGAACAGAAGTGGCACATCTAACTCTTGCAGACTATGGATTAATTGGACTCATCCATATACAGACTGTAAAAGATGTTATTACTCTTAGAAAGGCTGTCCATGAGTATGCCAAGAAGATAGAAGAATTTTTTCCTTTATTTTCTAGAATTTATCAGATTCCTCCAAATTCTTGTAGGGAAAAAAGGGTTGAAGGATTTTGACTCATTAGATTTTCGTCCTTTGCATTTGAAGACTTTGAGACCCTTTCTGAAGACGATATCAAAGGCTTATTTGTAGACAAGTCCAAATTTTAGATTGCCTAAGCCATGGAAATAATTAAGATTATGAAAATTTTAACATGCCAAGAGAGATGATATACTATATACCATAATATAGACTTAATCATTCAAACTGATGAGCCATTCAAATATAGGCTCAGAAAAGAATCTAAAGAAGTGGTGGAGGTAGCTTTACCAGCTAGCATCAGGCTAGTGAGCCTTACTGATGAATACTACAGTAATAATAATGCTCCACCAAAAATAGAAAAAGATAAAAATACAAAGGATGACACAGACGGGACAAAAAAGGGCCCCTCATTCGATTAGTTACTAAATGCAGAGGAATAATTATTTAGACCACTTTTAAAAGTAGAAGATTCATCCAAAACAAATTATCACAAGACGACAGACTTGCTTTTCACATGGACCATCTGTGACACCCCGCTTGACAAAATACTGGGTGATCAGTCCTATATCAAATTAAAATGGAATCTCATCTAGTTCATTCTTAGCATCACTGTCAAAATTTTTTAAAACTTATTCTAACACCCTGTACTTTTGGGGAGAATTAAATTTCGTAAGTAGGCATAATGTGGAGATTAAGGGAAATTATATGAATAGTAATTTTGGAATTTATGAACATTTGATTATTCCTGGTATGTGTTTCATTTACTTTTGAGACTAAGTAAATGAGCTGGAGTATTTTAATTACAAGTCACAGTTGGATAAAGCGACAATGGTTAATATTTTAATTGGAAAACTCGGTTTGAGAGGCGTTGGATTTAATTAGTAAATCGTAGTTAAGTGACTCGGATGGAGATTCCGAGTTCGCGGTTGTTCTTAAAATGGACGAGATAGTCAGAAAAAAGTACCTCGGGGTAGTGTTTAGGCTCCAGGAACTTTTAGACAAATAGGGATTCGAAATTGAGTAAACGAGTCATTTTGGGTTTTAAGGGGATAAACCCTTATTCTCCCCTATATAAGGAAAGAGAGGGTGGGAGAAAAGAAAGAAAGAGAGAGAGGAGAAGAGAGGAGAGAAAAGAAGAGGAAAAGGGAGATTCCGGCCAAACTCCGCAGGATTCAACTCGAGGTCGTCGGATTTTATCCACGAGGCAAGTGTTTACTTGCTTACCTTATTTTAAGCATAAATCTCATATCGTAGTTGGTATTGATAAACCATAAAGATTTTCGGGGTGGGTTTTTGTGAATCAAAACGGGTTTTCAGAAGTAAAACGAGTAAACCACGAATAATTTCCAATTTGAGAAACTTAGGAATTTATTGAAATCGATTGTTGGTTATGGGTTCTAGGATGTTTAGAACCCTTTTTATATGTGTATATGTAGTTGATGGAGGTCGGAGGAGGCTAGGAGAGGAGATAAAAGCTTGGGGGAAGCTTTAATGGTCGAAAGAGCTTATCGAAGAAGAAGCAGTATGGGGCGATCGATGGCCCAGGGTCGGTCGATCGATGGTCCAGAATTTTTGGCAATTTTAGTTAGGGTTAATTAAATGGAATTAATTTTGAATTTAATTAATTATAGTTTATTTAATTGAGGATATAAAGATTCAATTAGGTAATTAACAACTAGCCTTTGGAGAATATTTATAGGGGCTAGGAGGCTGCTAAAATGGTGTGGCACTAAAAGTGTGTTTTCGGGGAAAATTAAGAGTTTGAGGAACTTAAAGGTTTAGGGTTCCTAAATTAGAGGGGGGCCTCTAAATTTATTTTTGAGTGGTATGTAATCTATGAGTTCATGGAAAATAGAGTCCATGACTTATTTAATTATGGATGTTTGAACGAATAACACCCGAGGAGGTATTTTAGCGAGCGATTATATATATATATAATTGTGCGCGTAGAAAATGTATTTATATACCGATTATGGTAGAGTAATTCCTCCGAGGCGACTAGGATGGAAATTGGGGATATAGGTTTAGGATGATTGAGCGGTTATCCGATACGTCTATTGACGACTATTAGTATAGGTAATGCGATACCTATGGGAGTCAAATAAGTTGGATAAGACATATATATATATATATATATATATATATATATATATATATATATATATATATATATATATAAATCTTTAAAAGCGATTCAGGTGCGAGTCATATTTCAAGTGAGAGAATACTTAATGATTTAGTAATTTAAGTGTGTGAATACTTATATACCATTACGAATTGGAATATTCGAAATTATTGGCTATCTCTATGAGGTTTTGACAATTATAGCCCAATATATATATATATTGGGAAGCGATATTATAAATATATATACGAAAGTTGTTAAAGTATATATATGCGATGATATGAATAAATATATCTGTGTGTGATTGGTATATTTATATCTTAGAGGCTGGTTCCACGGGCTTTCCTTTGGCGTAGGGTTGGAACAACCAGGTTATATATTTGCTCTAGTGCGATCCAGGGAGGTTTCGCGATGTGGGCGAATCCCCTGGCTTGAGGAGCAGGGAGATTATATCCCCAGGTCATCTCATCCCGCGTTCGAGTGCGATGTGGGTACTCCACTTGCAGAGGGAACATGACCGCCTCCACCGTTGTGTATATTTTACCATGACCATTGAGTAAGTCTGGCTTGGTACCGTGGTGCAGTGAGTAAGCCTAGATTTGGATCGGCACTATGAGACTGCATCCTCGAGTTATAGCTCGATGGGATGGTTATTATACTTGTGTGTATAGTATATTACCTGTGTATGAGAACATAAATTTATATATATATCTCCAAAAAGAGTAAAGAGATAAAATGAATAAGGATTTATTATCATTCGAGGAGATTTCATCCGGACATAAATTGTGATATGTATAGTAAATGACTATGTGATGTATATGTATTTATATGGGTATGTATATATATACGTTATGTACTGAGGGCTTAATGGATATTGACGATCGACATTGCCATGTAGTAGTGTATCGAGGGGGTTCCTTGTTTGGATTTCGCTTCGGGAGACACCCCACGCACGAACATGGCACAATGTTGAGACCAGGGAGAAGTTTAACCCTTAGTACTCGGGTTAACTAGGATTTGAGAATGGTTGGAACGAATTAGTTAGGCAGGGTTTTGGACTATGTTATTTAATAGGAATGCGATAGCTGTGCACTATTATAAGACGGGTGAGGGGTATCTCATGGGAGTGCGATACCAATTTAAATATGAGATTACACTTATTTTTCATAAAAAAAGCAAATATGCACTTGCAAAATATTTTCACAACTCGGGCTCTGACCCGTTTATCTATTTTTTCTCTCTCTTGCTATATATAATATCTATATAGGTGTCTAGACACAGGGACGCCTGAATGATCATTCTTTCGAGTCAGACGTCTTCTGCAGCAGCTATGGATACATGCAGGTTTACTGTAAATGCTTTTATCCTTGTAATCTAGATATGAGGTACTGTATAAACATTCGGGCTAATAACCCAACCGCATTTATTTATTCTTTTACCGCCTTTTAGTGCGGCCATTCATTTTGGTTATATAATGTTAAAACGAGTGATCAGTTATTTTATTTCATTCAGTTTTACTTAAAACTGTTGTGGATGTTTGATATTAAGTGGTTTGGTTAAAAAGTTTAGTTAGATAAAATTTTGACGCCAGCCTAATAGGTTATTAGTAATTAATTTGGTTTTCGATAGTGATGCTGAGAATGAACCATATGAAACTCCTATTTTAACTTGGTACAGGAGTGGTCGCCCGGTATTAAATTAGGCGGTGTGTTACAAATGGTATCAGAGCATCTAGTTCTAGTGTCCTTAGGAATCTGTGCGGATGTACTATGCTTTCAGTATTGCTCTCGATTTGATATAGAGCCTTAGGATTTGGATTGTTGATTTCTCTTGTGAGATTTCGTTCTCCTGTTATTATGAAAGATTATAGTAAATATTTTGCGTGCTCGTTTGAGGTTCGTGTGCTGATCGAGGAAGGGCGACCAAGGAAGGCCGTGATGAGGACTGCAACAGAGGTCACTCCCTTTGTGGAATTATCGAGGATTGTTGCAACGACTACTAAAGTATAGTAGTTGTGAGTATCCAAGTACCGCTGTAGTAGAGAGTGGTGCTAAAGTTGAACTACCCAGTGAAGTTGAGTTGGAAAAAGGTTCGAAAGGTCTTCGATAAGGACCATACCCTAAAGATAAGTTATACAAAGTTAATGTAGCTTTACTCAGTGGAAGTAGAGGTCTCGGGAGCTTTGTCTTAGAGAAGGTTATGGAAAATACCCGAATGTGAAAATTTGAGGAAATTTTTGTACTCGTGGGAGTAATGTTGAAATGGTGAAAATGATGGTCACCATATACGGGGGAGCATGATGTTTTGCTCATAGAAGGATCTTACAGGTGGATATACCCGTTAGTTCCTTTGGTCTATCAGAAATGGAGGGAGTGCAGTTTTTGGATTATTCACATAGGATCGGTCAGAGGCCGATAATAAATAAAGAATAATAGGAATAAGTGAACTTGGTACCGAATTAAGGTAGGTACAATAAAGAGAGGGCCCTTCAGAGGAATGATAGTCTCACTAGTAAGTGTTGCTAACACTTATGGAGAAAGTATGTTCAGGAAACCCCATTGCTGGGCACCCACCTGGGGAATTCATTGAAATAGGGTTGTTGAAGCCTGTAGTGGAGTCTACTTCTAACAAAGAGGTTAAGGGGACTATGGAGGTGATTATCAGGATCGAGGCTATAGAGTCTGATAATATTGATAACTTTTACATGGTCAGGAAGGCCAGAAATGGAGATAGGGTGTTGTGGAGTGTTGAGCCACACGATTCGTCCTTTCCCGGTAGGAGAAAAAGGACAAGAGTGGGGTGCTTGGATGAGGCATTGGGTTAAGAAATTTTGGTTCAGTTGGGGCAAGTGCACCATGTCCAAGAACCATTTGGAGTAGCTAGGGATATTGGCAAGAATGCCATTATTAGTTGCGCCTTAGATGAAGGAGGTATACGTTGCGTGATAAGATTTGGGTCACGATATTTTGCTAACCTTAGATTTGTGTGTGATTAGAGTTTATTAGCGGTGTCAATAACGTTTTATATATATATATATATATATATATATATATATATATATATATATATATGTGGGTATATTTTCGTGGTAGCGGGATTCTATTTTAAATTTGTATCTGGATGGTACTACTCATTTTATACGTGTTATACCAGTATAGTTTTATTTTGAGTATTATATATTCTTAGTTGATCAGAGCAATATCAGGCTAATGATTGCAAGACTATGGTATCCGTGGTTCCAGGGTGGAACGGGTTGTTGTTGCGATATCTCACCTGAATATAGGTTGAGTTCGCCTTTGTTATATGGGTGGATAGAACTTCGGGGAGTAGATGTTTTGCTATCTTGATTTGAGTCCGTGGTGACCTTATAAAGTGATTTAAGGTATGCATAACCTACTGATAAGCTGTGAGTTTTAAGATCATTGATAGTGGCGCGAAGGACTTAGTGTTAGTACGAGCGCTTGGTGGTGTAACTCCTAGAAAGAAATAGGAGTTCTGACCACATTTTATAAATTAGGTGGGATGGGATTTTCCCAGTAGCATATTTGAAACTAATGGACCTCCACGACCAAAAAAGTTAAGTAGTAGTGTATTGGAGGGGTTCCTTGTTTGGATTTCGCTAGCGAGACGCTCCGCGCATTAACCTTAACGATGTCGGGAGTGGAGAGATGTTATGAGATGCAAGGATATTGGTTTTGATGATAAGTTACCTAGTGTAGAGAAAACACTATGGACTGAGAGCCTTGTGATGAGTGTATGCTTATAGAGATAAAAGTGCTATGGAAAAGCACTGAAATGGTTCTCTCAACAAAAGTATGTGAGTGAGACGAGGTAAAGGATATTGATTTGTGGCTTATAGCCATGTCTTGAATAGTAGGCTAATTAAGAGGAAGTATCTTTTAGGTAAGTTGATCATAACATCTTGGCAGGGAGTAGGCGCCCGATTAGTTAGACTTTTCATTTCGTTAAGATAGATGGATATAGTGGTAGAAGAGTGTTAGTAGGTTAGAGAGGTAGGATTTAAGACGTTCCACTGGTGTGCCTCAGGCCGTTATATCTCGATGTCCAACAATGTGAGGAAGTAGTGTAACGGGAGGGTTCCTTGTTTGGATTTCACTTTGCTAGACGTCCCACGCATGAAACCGAGCAAATGTCGGAGGATTATTAGAAACAAATCGATCGTAGGATTACGTGAGAGAGGCCTTGGGAACTAGGGATACTTAGGATAGTACTAGTTTTACATGTGTTGGAAACACATCGATCGTAGGATTATTAGAATTTTAAGTCAGAAGGATTGGTGGCGTTGATATAAGGAAGTAGTTGTGAGTTAACAACAAGAAGATTGGTTGGTTCACCTTGAGAAGTATTGGACTTTCTATTATAGGAAGAATTGAATTTTGCGGGTTAGGAAAACCCCTGTGGGAGTATTACGCCGAGGAAGTAGGCCCATTATTTAGAGAGAGTGTTACGTCTCGAACGTTCACAATGGATGTGCAGATGTGCACGGGTAAAAAGGTGTATGTGCACCTTAGTAAATTGATTTGTTATATTTCGCCAGGAATAGAAGGGGGAGTGGTATATAAAATGGGAGACTATGACGTAAAGCACTTATAAGAGAGATTGAAGTTTGTTGATTGAAACGTCATAGGAGGCATGTGATAATCCAATTGTATAGGGCAACAAAAGTCGTGCACCTAAAGTAAAAGAGAAGGCTAACGAAAGTAGTCAAGTCTTAATGGAGTTTCCTTTTTAAAGGAGATCAGTTGTCCTGCTGTGGATGAGCGGATGCTTAGAGTGTTAGCAAAAGTATTAGCCTTTCGAGATGTTAGAGCGGTAGTTATAGGCTCGTTCTTCTTATAGGCGGTTATAGAAGCAATAGGTCTAACGCGTCATTATTGTGCGTTAGCATGTAGAAATTTACATGAACTTGTGATGAAGCTAGTACGTTTAATCATACACCTTGAGATAGGTGGAATATGGTAAGGGACCATCATGTTAGCACCTTTCTATTATGGGGGTACTAGGACGTCGTGGAATTAGCTATCCTAAGATGGTTATATCCGAATTTTGAGGGCGAAATTCTGTTGCAAGGGAGAGTATGTAACACCCCGTACTTTTGGGGAAAATTAAATTTCGTAAGTAGGCATAATGTGAAGATTAAGGGAAATTCTGTGAATAATAATTTTGGTATTTATGAACATTTGATTATTTCTAGTGTGTGTTTCATTTACTTTTGAAACCAAGTAAATGAGTTGGAGTATTTTAATTACAAGTCGCAGTTGGATAAAGCAACAATGGTTAATATTTCAATTGGAAAACCCAATTTGAGAGGCGTTGGGCTTAATTAGTAAATCGTAGTTAAGTTACTCAGATGGAGATTCCGAATGCGTAGTTGTTTTTAGAATGGCCGAGATAGTCAGAATAAAGTATCCGGGGGTAGTGTTTAAGCTTCGGGAACTTTTAGACAAACAGGGACTCGAAATTGAGTAAACGAGTCATTTTGGGTTTTAAGGGGATAAACCCTTATTCTCCCCTATATAAGGAAAGAGAGGGTGGGAGAAAATAAATAAAGAGAGAGAAGAGAAGAGAGGAGAGAAAATAAGAGGTAAAGGGAGATTCCGATCAGACTCCGTGGGATTCGACTCGAGGTCGTCGGATTTTATCCACGAGGTAAGTGTTTACTTGCTTTCTTTATTTTAAGCATAAATCTCATATCGTATTTGGTAGCGATAAACCACAAAAATTTTCGGGATGGGTTTTTGTGAATCAAAACAGTTTTTCGGAAGTTAAACGAGTAAATCCCGAATAATTTCCAATTTGAGAAACTTAGGAATTTATTAAAATCGATTGTTGGTTATGGGTTCTAGGATGTTTAAAACCCTTTTTATATGTGTATATGTAGTTGATGGAGGTTGGAGGAGGTTAGTAGAGGAGATAAAAGCTTGGGGGAAGCCTTAATGGCCGAAACAGCTTCTCGGAGAAGAAGTTGTTCGGGGCGATCGATCGATCGATGGCCCAGGGTCGATCGATCGATGGTCCAGGATTTTTGGCAATTTTGGTTAGGGTTAATTAGATGGAACTAATTCCGAATTTAATTAATTCTAGTTTATTTAATTGAGGATATAAATATTCAATTAGGGAATTAACAACTAGCCTTTGGAGAATATTTATAGGGGCTAGGAGGGTGCTAAAATGGTGTGGCACTTAAAGTGTGTTTCGGGGAAAATAAAGAGTTTGAGGAACTTAAAGGTTTAGGGTTCCTAAATTAGAGGGGGGACCTCTAAATTTATTTTTGAGTGGTATGTAAGCTATGAGTTCATGGAAAATAGAGTCAATGACTTATTTAATTATGGATGTTCGGGACGAATAACACCCGAGGGAGTATTTTAGCGAGCGATTATATATATATATATATTTGTGTGCATAGAAAACGTAATTATATACCAATTATGGTCGAGTAATTCCTCTGAGGCGACTAGGATGGAAATTGGGGATATAGGTTTAGGATGATTGAGCAGTTATCCGATACGTCTATTGACGACTATTAATGTAGGTAATGTGATACCTATGGGACTCAAATAAGTTAGAGATGACATATATATATATATATATAAATCCTTAAACGCGATTAAGGTGCGAGTATTTTAAGTGTGCGAATACTTATATACTATTACGAATGGGAACATTCGGGATTATTGGCTATCGCTATGAGAGTTTAGCAATTATAGCCCTATATATATATATATATATATATATATATATATATATATATATATATATATATATAATGGGAAGTGATATTATAAATATATATACGGAAGTTGTTAAAGTTATATATGCGATGATATGAATAAGTATATCTATGTGTGATTGGTATATTTATATCTTAGAGGCTGGTTCCACGGGCTTTCCTTTGGCGTAGGGTTGGAACTGCCAGGTTATGTATTTTCTCTAGTGCGATCCAGGGAGGTTGCGTGATGTGGGTGAATCCCTTGGCTTGAGGAGCAGGGAGAGTATATCCCCAGGTCATCTCGTCCCGCGTTCGAGTGCGATGTGTGTACTCCACTTGCAGAGGGAACATGACCTCCTTCACCCTTGTGTATATTTTACCATGACCATTGAGTAAGTCTGACTTGGTATCGTGGTGCAGTGAGTAAACCCGGATTTGGATCGGCACTATGAGACTGCATCCTCGAGTTATAGCTCTATGGGATGGTTATTATACTTGTGTGTATAGTATATTACCTGTGTATGAGAACATAAAAATATATATATATATATATATATATATATATATATATATATATATATATATATATATATATATCTAATGAGAGTAAAGAGATAAAATGAATAAAGATTTATTCTCATTCCAGGAGATTTCATCCGGATATAAATTGTGATATGTATAGTGAATGAGTATGTGATGTATATGTATTTATATGGGTATGTATATATATACGTTATGTACTGAGGGCCTAATGGATCTCGATGATCGACATTGCCAAGTAGTAGTGTATCGGGGGGGGGGGGGGGGTTCCTTGTTTGGATTTCGCTTCGCAAGACACCCCATGCACGAACATGGCACAATGTTGAGACTGGGGAGAAGTTTAGCCCTTAGTACTCGGGTTAACTAGGATTTGAGAATGGTTGGAACGGATTAGTTAGGCAGGGTTTTGGACTAGGTTATTTAATAGGAACGAGTTAGCTATGCACTATTAGAAGAGGGGTTAGGGGTATCTCATGGGAGTGCGGTACCAATTTAAATATGAGATAAAACTTATTTTTCATAAATAAAGCAAATATGCACTTGCAAAATATTTTCACAACTCGGAGTCTGACCCGTTTCTCTATTTTTCCTCTCTCTTGCTATATATATTATATATATAGGTGTCTAGACACAGGGACTCCTGGATGATGATTCTTTCGAGTCAGACGTCTGCTGCAGCAGCTGTGGATGCATGCAGGTTTATTGTAGACGCTTATATCCTTGTAATCTAGATAGGCGGTACTGTATAAACATTCAGGCTAATAACCCAACCACATTTATTTATTCTTTTACCGCTTTTTAGTGCGACCATTTATTTTGGTTGTATAATGTTAAACCGAGTGTTCGGTTATTTTATTTCGTTAAGTTATACTTATAACGGTTGTGGATTTTTGATATTAAATGGTTTGGTTAAAAAGATTAGTTAGATAAAATTTTGACGCCAGACTAACAGGTTATTAATAATTAATTTGGTTTTCAACAGTGTTGCTGAGAATGAACCATATGAGATTCCTGTTTTAACTTGGTACATGTGTGATCGCCCGGTATTAAATTAGGTGAGGTGTCACACTTACTAACCACCTAGTATTCCAAAGACATGGTACCTAATTTTATCTTTCAATTAAACATGATAAATAACTAGTTCGAAGAATAAAACAACATTCACAATATACTAGAGTCCAAACCATCATAATATATAAATGAAAATAAGTAATGCCGAATAGACCATCGACAAAAAAAAAACCAAAACCAAGTAATAAACCAAGTTTAAAATGCAAGGTACAACTGATAAAAAACTGAAAACCATAATACCGACAACGACCCACAAGTCCAAACATGATATACAAGAGTGAGATCCTATGCTAGATCTGAATGAAAGAATTGGCTACTCAAGGTCCTGTCAGCATCCACAGGGCTACAACTCCGAATCCTTAGAATGAAACCATCGAGCATGGCGTCCCTGTGGCTGGACACCTAAAAGGTTTTAAAAATATTTTTATAGAAACAGTTAGTACTCATAACATTTGAAAATTTTAGTAAGTAATTTATCACAATTAAAATAGGTTATTGATTACACATGTTAGGTTCACGCACACTCTCTTGTGTTTCCTCACCTCTCATCTAATGTGCACACCTAACGTTATTATACTTAGCCCACCTAGCTATTATACCCAAGATATCTCGACTAAAGTATATAACCGATTTTGTCAAGTCTACTCTCTCGTACCGCCCATACAGAACGCTTTATTATTAACATATCTCGCATGTTATTCAGTTTTCATATAACATTCACATATGTTATGTTTACTCATCATAATTAAGTCTCACTACTTAATTAATATAGCATTTCACATCTAATCATCATTCAACTTCCATAATTAAGTTTCACTACTTAATTCATAAATCATTTCAAAGTTACCATTTAACTTCCAAAATTAAGTTTCACTACTTAATTTATTATAGCTATTCCCCAATTTATTTTAAATCTTGAAATTAAGTTTCTCTCTACTTAATTTATCATTTCTCTCTCTCTCTCTCTCTCTCTCTCTCTCTCTCTATATATATATATATATATATATATATATATATATATATATATATATATATATATATCATTTACATGTCTACTCTCGCACATAAGTAGAATATCATGAAGTATATATTTCACACACAATATATACTATGATGATATTGGTCTGGATAATCATCGACCCCAATCATCTTATCATTTACAATGGTCCGGATATCCCTTGATCCCAAGGTAAATGTTATGCATATGTATATTGGTCCGGATACTCCTCGACCCCAATATCATTTATCTTTGATTTGGTCCAGATAATCATCGACTGCAAATCGAGCTTCTATGTCTTTGTCCAGATAATCATCGACCCCAATACAGAATTAAGCACACTTTATGTATATATATTTTTCACACAATATATACTATAAACACATACTATATAATCACCTCCCTGTATCACATTTTAGGGGTTATTGGCTCGGAATCCTACCTCGATCACCAATAGTGATTTATATCTCTTGGCTCAAAATCATACCTAGATCACCAATATATATAGAGTATACTTTAGGTATTCACACAACCTAAGCTGTACTATGCATCAATAGGTATTCACACCACCCGATAATTCATGTTAGTACGTAGTATATATTTCTCGCATACTCGTCGTACTATTTACTTTACGATTTATCTCACTATCGTATATATAGGAGTGTTCACACAACTCTAGGGTCCTAGTTGCCACTTTGTTATATAAATTCAGTAGTTACCATCCTTCACCGACTGATATACATAGTTTCAATAGATTCCCATAATTTTTAATCCATCTCTCAGATTAATTACAAATTGCTATAACCAATCCCCTTCCCGTATTAATTCTCTTTCTAAGACAAAGTTGTACTCTCATCGTAGGCCTACTATAAAATAATAGGTCACCTAATATTATTTTCACAAGGCCTAAATTTTGTTCACCACCTTTAATTAGGAATACTAGGCAAAAGAGGATAATTTCAAAATTCTGGAAACCGGATTGATCCGCCCTTTCCCAGGACCAGACCGGTTCATTTTTTCTGAAATTCTGCTCTCTATTTTGTAGCAGAGTTACACCATATAAATCACCCAAATCATATAATTCTTCACCAATTTCACATACGATTATCCCTAACACTTTTACATGAGTTAGGATGATTTCTAATGTTTCAAACCCTTAAAACTTCACCGAAATCAATCAAAAATGAATCAATCCCCCAAACTCTTTTAAAACTCTAGTTTTGTGTCATCCATTTCATTCAATTTAAACCTAGATTAAAATTAGTAGTAACAATCAAAACTCCTATGATTTATGATTGGTCAACATATCTAAATACTAACAACATGCAATTCTACCTAAACTTGTGATTAATTGATACTTTTCATAAAAGATTTTCCCATAAAATCAATATATTCATGAAAACCCTACACCTGGGTATTATAACAACAATTTAATTTCCAATAAACACTTGCCTTGATTGATATGATTTCTTGGTTCCTTGTTGATGATTTATTGATTCCTTCTCCAATCTTCCTTTCCAATTGCCTTGGGATACAATATTTCTTCACCATCTTCAGAATCCCTATTTAAGCTTTGAAAATAGGTTCTCTCTCTTCTCTCTAATGGCCTCTCTAACCTTTTTATGTTATAAGCCCTAAAACCAATCTCTAAATATCTGATATATGGTTATAAATTTCGTAGGTCACTTCACCTCTTTCTGAAAAATGATCGAAATACCCTTAATAGGTGCTGGTTTGGTCCAGAATTGATCTGGGACCCAAACTATACCCCCGGGTGCCCTATTCCGACTATTTCGACCCATCCGAAATCATTTGTGACTTCTAAATAATCATCCGAGTCACTTAAAATATATTTCTCATTTCTCACCTCAAAATAGTCTACACGCGACTCCCGGTGAGATAAAATCAAATACGCACATATCACTCGCTATGCCGTATAGTCACAATTAATAAAATACGCACATATCACTCACTATCCCGTATAATCAAAATTATCAATTATTTACTATTCACACTTAGTAAATATCATAATGAAATATTTAATCAGTATCTACTTCTTGATTAATATTTAATAGTCGCAATTATCATCTAATCGCGTCAAATTACTTCACTCGTGTAATTTAATTAAAACGTATTTTCCCAAATTAATTCCTCAAATTAATTAAATAAAAATACAGAGAAATATGGATTATTACACCATCAGACTGAATTATTTGCAAGACGTTAAAGCTTCTTTAGACTCGAACAAAGATTTAGCTCAAAAGACAACACATATGTTATATGTAAAGTAAATTATTGAAGACTTTAATAATTATATTCACTAATTTTAGCAGCCGGTAGATAGTTATATGTATTTTCCCTTATGCTATTAAAGGGAATGTTGGGATGTTGTGAGAGATATCGAAGAAAATAGGGAAAAGGCTTAGTATAGAGTAAGAGGGAGAGAGAGTAATATGTCTATTAGTGAGTAAGCCTCTTATAGTCAGGGGAGAGGTGAGAGTTATATGTACTAGAGTTATGCAATAAAAGTACTTTCTTTTCCCAAATCTCTTATGTTAAGTTTTTATTATTCTCTAAACATCTCCAACTTTCTGTTCATAGAGGACTATTGTGTGGAACCTCTGGTGTAGCACGTAGGTGTTATACTGTTGAACCACCGTCAGGTGCCGATTTGCCGTGAGCCAGGTGGGCGTTAAGCATGGTGGCATACATGCAGGATACAGGTCCAACGCCAAGAGAGGATTGGGGTGCGACACATAAAAGGAGAGTTGTAGGAGGTGCAGATCTGAGAAGGATAATAGCAAACTGAAGAGACAAAGGGAAGAAGATAAAGTTGTAGACCATAAGGAAGGTATATTCTCTAACCAAACCCCTAGCTATTTCAAATATTATTATTAAATTCAAAAATAATTGTATGAGCCTTCAAGTAACTAAAGAATTTTTAGCATTTGTTAATAAAAAAACCCAGACCTAACAAGAGAAATCCACGAGTGGACTCCCTCAACCCCCTAAAAAGACTACTTATAGAAACTTCTTTAATATCCTAACCTACGAATCAAACGGTTTTTGTCTAAATGGAACAAAGTCAATATTATAAATTTTGCAAGAAACATTACAAATATGACATGTTGACAAAATTTTTCCTTACAAATCTCTCCTTTAGCAATTGCAAGACAAAATCCAAGATAAAAACTAGGTTGTCAAGCTCTAATGCCCTATCCACAAATCCAAAATGAAAAAGACACAAACAGGACTTGACTAACTATAATTGATGATTACCTTTACTCTCGTGAAACTTTATCGCATTGAAGCATAAACCTTCACACTCAACAAAACTTTGAAAGGCAAAGAGAATATGAAATATATAGCCCCCATATGAAAAACCCTTCCCTTTAGTCTCAACTTATTCCTCTTTTTGTTTATGAATAGACAAAGGTGAAAGGGCATCTATTATGAAAAAGATAATCATATAAAGGACAATCATATCATGCGATGTGAAGTGAAACGACAATGATAAACACACGAAAACACAAATATAAATAATCCAAATAATGAGACAATGATGAACATGAATTAAATGCATGCAAAGACTCAAAATAAATACCATATATACATACACAAACACATATATAACATTACACTCATGAGTATCTATATAGGTATTACCACAAAAGACACACATAATAATAAGTTTTCCACACTTGTGTGGCATAAATGTGTCTAAACCAAATGTTGCATGGAGTGATGGGTTGTGAACTATAAACAAAAGAAATATATCCCAAACATTCAAGATAGTCCAAGGAGATCAAATTTGATCGTCTTAAATTATCAAACTTAAATTTTGCCGTACGTGACAAAAAATGAACTCATAATGGAAAAACGGACCAAATGCACCCAGACCTAGAAAATATTGATGATTCTTAAACCAATAATATCAAGCATTAATAATGAGATAGGAATCATTATGAAAACCCATCGATCTTCAACTTATAAGATCCTAAAAAATATAAGTATTCAATTTTTTTCTCTTTTTGAAGATATCATTTTTTATGATCACAAACTAAATTTTGGCCTTGGCAACAATTTCTATTTTCCTTTTATTTTCTTTATCAAAGGCTCTTACCAATGTTGGCCTTTCATGCAAAGGAGATTTACTCCATTCATAGACCTTCTCATTGCACACTCTTATTTTTCAACCTATGAATATCCTCATGCAATAGTTTTTACATGCACAAATCCCCCAAATATATAAGAATGTATCAGGCAAGATTGATAGGAGAACACCCCACATAGTCCAGGAAACATAAGAAGATAAAATTCAAAAGAGGCCGTGAAAGTGTGTGCGGTGGCATATACTTAGATGAATTCATTACGCAAAACCAAATAAGAATAACTTCATGAGAAGGCATGATTAAGAAACAATCCAAAGCATTTTAAGCTACACTCAAATGTTATATCCACATGGAAAAAATGATTGAATGGGATTCAGACACACTGGTATAACTCCAAAAATGTGTAAAACTAATAAAAAAAATTATTTTTTTGAGTTTTATTAAAAAATCACTCAAGAAAAAATAATTTTTTTTTGTATTTTTCACATAAACTCAAAAAAAATAAAAGAATCAAAAGACAAAAGACAAAAACATCATTGCATTAGTAATAACATATAACAAGAGGCACAAAAACTAGTGCACGAAAAATATGCAAGCACAATCACTCATAAGATATAGCATATGATGAATCATGTGAAGGCATGCGAAAATCAACAAGCTTAGCATTAAGTGACTCCAAATCGGATTTCCTTATCCAAATAAATGATTATTTAACGTCTAGAGTTTTGGGAACCATGGTGACACGTATGGGTGGGCTCGGGCCGGTCCCGCACCAATAGTAAGGAGTAATATGCTTACCCAGGCTTGTCCATGCCCGCGTCAGGCCTGAAAATGTTTTCCCAAGCCTGCTTTCTAAAACCATAAAAACCAAGGCCACACACATATTTATATTATATATATTGAAAAAATTAATGTAAACACACACACACACACACACACACACACACACACACACACACATATATATATATATATATATATTAAGAAATATATATTTTTATATTTTCTGGTCGAGCCTAATCGAGCTTGAAAGTGTGTGCCCAAGACTGTCCCAAATTTTTATTTGGCCTAGAAAAATTTACCAAGATCGGTATACGGGCCTACTTTACTTAACCAAGCCCTATAAAATAGTGGGTCATGCCTTTTGAGTTTAGCGGACCTCGGGTCTATGTCTAACCTTAGTGATACGTGACTTAGACTTCCTTAGACTTCTTCGCAGTTCAAAGCAAAACCTCCTAAGGTGACATTTCCTACCATAGTGTGTGCCTATGTAAACACGAGGAGGAAGACCTTTGGATTAACCTTTAGGAATGTCCTTGGCAATGCTTGAGTTTCTCGTAAGTTTAGTCTTGGATTTAGGAAAAGAAGCATTTGGATCATCGTAGCCTAGACCTATCTTATCATTTATGATTTGGACAGTCCCTAAAATTTTATCCAACTTTTTCGACCTAGATTCCAAAAAAAATTTGGCGCGACTTAAGTCTCTTAATTCATCTTCTAACTGTAAATTGCTAGACTCGAGAAAAAGTTTAGACTCGTAAAATTTTAAGAACTCCTTCTTAGTATTTAAAAAAATCCACGAAGTTGATCTCTATTCTCCTCAACATATTCGAGCTTCTCCCTAAGAGTCTTCTCACATGCTCTTAATTCCTCAATCAATTTATCTTCATTTCCTATGGCACATTTTTTCAACTAAGACTTTAATCAAGTTAGACTTTTTCAATTTCAACGACTCCACATACAACTCACGAAAAGCAACTTGAAGATTACTCTCCTCCTCATCACTCATCTCCTCTTCTTCATACGATTAAGAATCATAAGATCGAACATCAAAACTGTCATTTACAGTATTATCTTCATTGTCGAAAGGTTTTTCACTTAGTCTCACATGACTATCCATGAAAGAGGAGTAGTTACTCTCCACGAGAGGAATAAGTTCCTTTTTCGACTCACTATCACTAAGGGTATCATTGTAAGTTTTGGGCTTCGTACCTTCTTTCTTTAGTTTAATGGGACATTCAAAAGCATGATGCCCAAACCCTTGGAACTCATATCACTTGTTTCGGTTAGCCACCTTCTTAGGGTTATCCTTGTTCTTTCAATAACTATTGTTGTTAATGTTCTTGGATTTCTTATTAAAGTTTTTATCTTCTTTAATCATAAGAAATTTTGTGAACTTTTTGCACACCTAGCGATCTCTTTGGACTCTAACTCAAACTCACTATTGGAATTGCACACATCCTCCTTACGGGTTTTACAAGATAATATTTTCTCTTTCATTTATTCCTTTTTTAGGAGGATACATGTTCATTTCATAGGTTTGGAGATCACCTACAAGTTCTTGTACTCTTATAGTATCAACACCACCAAGAGAATCTAGGACCATGACTTTGGCATTAAATCTTTTAGGCAACGACCAGAAGATTTTTCTCATAACACTTGGCTCTGGGACAGGTTCACCTAGGTTAAATGAGGAGTTGACAATATCTGATAATTTAACAAAAAATTCATCAAATGACTCATTTGCTTAAATTTTAATCGTTTCAAACTCAGTTGTCATATTTTGTAATCGTTTCAAATAACTCCCTATAATGAAAACACTAGTCGTTTGAATGAAACTTTGTAAGAGCAAGTTTTAAATTGCGCCTTTTATTTTTATTTAGCATATCCCATTACACCCCATTGCACTTTCATAACTACTTTGAAGTATCTGAAGAGAAGAAGTGGATGACTTTCGCAAGATTGAAGATCGTTCGTCACAACTTTAATCGAAAAGAGTTATTGATAAAGGATTTTATTTTCCAGAGGTTATTTTAAAAAGAGATTGAATTTAAAACTTTTCAAAATGTATTAAAATAGTTTTTAAAGAAATTTTGAATATCTTGCCAGCTCATTGAATGACTTGACATGCTATTCGAACGAGATTAGGCATGTCATCAGAACTCGATTCCAATGTTCGATCGAGATCTGAATGTTGCCCTTTTGGGTGCGCTCTGGAATGTCATTCGATGTTTTATTTGAAGCACGTTCAAATTAGATTGGGTACGACGTTCGGACGCGAAACCAGGTCGTTCGAAAGAATGTGCGTGTTTTTGATTTTTCATTAATATTTTTGTATCTCTAATCCTTATCTCTTTCAACTACTTTCCCTATAAACAAAGATGCTGGATTAAAATTTTCTCTAAGGCTTTTTAGAGTTCTTTTTGCGATCAAAATCTAAATTTTTTCCATCCAAATCCCATGGATATTTAATGATCACTTTACCAAATCATGAAGAATATACTCTAAAGTTCAAAACCCTTGTAGAGTTTTTCTTTACTGTTGATTTGTGGAGTCGAGACTCTATGGCTGAAGAAGAAAATGGAATTGAAGATTCTTAAGGCTGATCGCTAGATACCGAGGTAAGAGCTGCTTGTTGTGGGTGGTGCTAGACTGTACCATTTTTTATTACAGATTTGATGACATCTCTGCATTATACTTAGTGGATCTCTAAGTATTCCATAAGTTGTCTCGTATATGTCAATTCTGATATAATACTAAAATTAAAGGTTTTGCCCAAATGTGATTTTCCTCAAATTCTTCTTCTACTTGTTTTAGTTTGGAATTTGGCTTTATAATTGATACTGCATATTCACTAAATAAAATTAAGATAAAATCTATTAAAAAGTGAATTCATGTGTTTAGACTAAGATACAAGTAATCCGTATAGCCCCTGCTTTCTCAAATTGGCATCAGAGCCGATTACATCAATTTATTATGTGATCTTTAAATTTCAAAATATGTGGATAATTTGTATAATAAGCTACCTATTTTTAATGGGTCTAATTATGCATATTAAAAAGCTAGAATGAGGTCTTCTTTAAAATCAATTGATGAAAGGGTCTGGCTTGTGTGTGAAAGAGGGTGGACAACACCACTGTGACTAATGATAATGTAAAAAGTCTTAAACCTGTCACTGCTTGGATAAAGGATAATTTTAAATGGAGTAATTTTAACTCCCACGACCTTAGTGCAATTTCTAGAGCCGTCGCCCCTGATGAGTTCCGTTGCATTATGACGTGCACCATGTCTAAGGAAGCCTGGGACAACTTCCATCTCACTCACGAGGGTACCAATGCTGTGAAAGAATCTAAGCTAAAAAATCTCACCACACAGTTGGAGACTATTTCTATTATGGAGACGAAGACGTTTGATGAGTTTTATGCATATTTGTCTGATATCGTTAACTCTAGTTTTAATTTGGGTGAGATAATTCTTGAGACGCGTATTGTGAAAAATATTTTAGGATCCCTATCATCTCGTTTTATTCCTAAAGTCACAGTCCTAAATTCGTTGGGAATTTTAGATACTCATAGATTAGAAGAACTCGTAGGAGACCTTCAAACTTACAAAATTGATATGTTTCTCAAAACTAAAAAGAAAAAGGAAATAGGGATTGCTTTAAAGGCGCAGTTTAAATTAAAAAGGGAAAAATTTTGTGATTCTTAGTTGGAGTTTGATTTTGATCTTGATGATCTGGCCTTATTCGCAAAAAATTTTAAAAAAATTCTCAAATTTATCCAAGAAAATTATTCCAAAGAGAACTAAATAAAAATGGGAATGATGACAAGAATGTTCGTAAGAAAGATTAAATGAGATGTTTTGAGTGTGAGGGCAAGGTTCATAAAGCCCACGAGTTTTCTACTAGGCTAAAAGGATAGGGAAAAGGCAAAGATGCCTACAAAGCTATTCTTAGCGATAGTGACATCAAGTCGGTGCATTCCAAGGATTAACCACCGCATGAACCTAATTTACTGTACGTGCATGGCCAATAACGTTAGTACTTCTAGTTCATCTCACTCCGGTGAGGACATTTCTAAAGGTGATAGCCTCGATTCCTTGTTTGAACCATTCAGGAGAGAGTGAGAGTGATGAGAAGATTTTGTGTGAGGGAGAAAGTGATTTCAAAAAGCATACACCAAACGTTACAAAGTGTCTTAAGAACCAAAAAGAAAAATAGACGTTTGACTCTTTGGGTGTTTGGTTTAGAGAAAATGGTGATAGCTTTGAGAGAGTGTGAGGCGTTGGTGAGCTAACTCGAGAAGGTGAAAGTTTCGTTATGTGAGCAATTGATTGTGGTTGGTAAGGAGAATATCGATTTGACCAAAAGTGTGGCTAATCCTATGAGAGATCTTCAAGGTTCATTACAGAATCATGAGAAACATGAAGCCCGTGTATCCTAATTCGAGAAAGCTCTTGAATGTTCCCAGGAGGTCAAGGTTACTTTAGAGGACACATCTAAGAAGGTTAGAAAGATGAAATTTGCTCATGATTTAGGTTTTAATGATCAACACGGAATAAGTTATAATGGTGGATCCATTTCCAAGGCCTCAACCGAGTCGGTTCTCGAGTTTTTTGTGGATTCTTATGGACCTACTCCTAACCTACTTAAGAGATCGAACCCATCAAGGATAAAACGTCCTAGGCATGTTGATCATGGTCAACCCGAGCTGATTTATATTTGTTCCCATTGCAAACAAAGAGGTCACCTTAGGGAGTTTTATTTTAATCTTGGTATATTTTTTCATCCACGTATTCCCCGATATGCTCCCACACAAGTTCACACACATGTTCTCGTACGCACTCCCACATGTGTTCCTACTCATGCTCCCACACACGATTGTATAGAGTTTGAGAGCCTTCGAGAGCAAGTAGAAGTTTTGGTCAAAACTTCTCAAAGTTTGATGGAGGAATTTCAAAGGGTGCCTATTCCTATAAAGAACACCTCCTGGACCAATGATTGAGTTTGGACACTGGCATAAATATTTTATAATTATCCTCTTAATTTTGATCTTTTTATGATCCCGTGCATCATAACTAAATTGGATTTATCTCATATTTATGCTACTAACCCTCCTTGGTGAGTGTATCGTGTTTTGTGTATCTCTCATGTGTTTTACAGGTATTTCATGCAAGTTGGTGCGAGAGAGAACTCAAAATAGTGAAAGAAACCAAGAAATTGGGATTTGAAGGTCATTTTAGTAATTTTAAAGCCTTAGTTCGGAGCTGGGGCCAAATGGAAAGTTGAAAATCTTGAAGTTACAAGAGTACTAAAAAAACGGTTCCTCAAACCAAGCCTTGATGAAGAATTTACATGCATTTGAAGTGAAGAATCCAAGAAAAATTATGCAGTCAAGGCCACCCAAACTGGAGGCCAAACCGGTTCGATAACGAACTGGTTCGCTGTTGGATCCGAACCGGTTCGAAATACCTGACATGAAATTTTGTGATTTAATGTGATTACTTTTCTAGAGTTGGTTTTAAAGAGGACTCTTGTAAAAAATGTGAGGGGGACTTTTGAGAAAGAGATTAGACGAGGTTTTTAGGAGTTTGAATAGAGAACAAGGGAGAGGAAGACATAAGGACCCTAGTATTCAAATTCTTCATAGATATTCTACTTTCAGGATTTAATTTTCAAGGTTTTCTTCAATAAAGTTTGTTTCTCTCTACCTTATTCTTGAAATTAATTTTCTTTGCATGTTTTGTTTATTTTCGAGAATTCCAAGATTTTCATGCATGCTTAGATACAATTTCATTATGGTTTTGATTTCATGCAACGTAGATTACATGTTGTTTATTAATTACATCATGTCCGGTTAGATTTCCAAGGGTTGGAATGCATTAACCCAACCCTAAGTGGTTCGCATGGATATTAAAATAAGTTCTTGAGTTAAATATTTAATTGAAATGTGTCATTTCATTAACATAACCATCGTAGGACTTATAACCTTGTTTGCCCTAGGTAACCGAGGTGTTTAAGAATGCAACACGCATGTTAACCATATCGTCACGTACTATATTTGTATTCTTGATTACGTCTATTACGGGTCCATTCCTTCATATATGTAATGCTTGAATTAAATAACGTCTTTGTTTCAATTAAATATTTAATTCTCGACTAGTTTTGTATCCAGTGAAATAATTAAGGGTTGGGGGATTGTAATTTGACCCTATTTCTATTTCATATTAATAAATCCATCATTTCTTTAGTCCTTCATGCGTAGTTAATTTATCTATGATTTTATTGCTTTCATAGTGGTAGTACATAATCTCACCACAATCATCTTTTCTTCCTTTTTCGTGAGTCAATAAAAGGTTAAATCATTCTTCCCACTCGTCGTCACGAGCATTCTCCATATTCCCTGAGTTCGACACCCGGTTTACTGGATTATTACTTGAGCGATCGACTTGCACTTGAGTCATAAATACACGTATTAGAGACACTTTTTAAAGCCGCGTCAAGTTTTTGGCGCCGTTTTCGGGTATTAGTTGGACAATTAGGTTAGGTCGATTTAATCTAAAAATTTGACTCTAATTCTTAAAAAGGAAAAAAATAAATAAATCATAAAATCAAAAAAATGATTTTTTTTCCAGAAAAATGAAAGCAAAACAATATAGCATCTCTCAAATCCTTACATGCAAAATCCTTAACAAACTCCTCAATCGAATCTTACCCGCATTCATAAAAAGCCTATAGTAGAGTACGAATCCATTAGTCCACACACTATTAACGCTCCTCAGTTTTGGGTTCCACCTCCTACACCACCCAACTCCATCATGAGTCAGACTTCTAGAGCATCAAGTGAGGATACCGAGTCAATTGGAGAGAGAGTAATGTTGGACCACACTAGTTATGGCATGGGTGATGGTGAGTTGACTTATCGTCCTATGAGAGACCTTTTATATTACGAGCGAATCATCACTCCGGGATGCATTCTACTTCTGTATAATGTGGGATAATTTCGTTTTCAGAATGTGATGAACCAGATTCTTCCCACGTTCCTTGGTATGGATTCGGAGAAACCATACCTCCACATTCGTGATTTCGAAGAGGTGTGCGAAACTTTTAGCGATCTAACATGCACTCAAGACGTCATTTGCCTCAAACATTTTCCTTTCTCTCCGAAGGATAAAGCCAAAACCTATGTATGATCTTTATCATTGGACTCAATTGGATCGTGGAAGAATATGCAAGCCAAATTTCTTTTGAAATTCTTCCCCCAACATCGAACAAATTCCATCAAAGATCAAATTCAAACATTTAGACAACAAGAAAATAAGCCATTTGATAGATGTTGGGAGCATTTCAACAAGTTAGTCAACACATGCACACATCATGGCTTTAATAAGTATCGTCTTATATCTTTCTTCCACCACGGATTAAGCATCGCTTTTAAACAACTCGTTGAGACCATGTGTGATGGAGAATTTTTGGGTTAGATGCTAACGATGTAGAGGCCCACCTTAAGTATGTCGGAGACTACTCAAGCATGGGACACATACGATCTTAATTCCCAAACCCGGGCTCGACAAATGTACATAACTCCTTCTGCATTCAGAATCTATCAATTGGACAAAGGAGCTGAGGTAAAACTTCGAATAAGCCAACTTGAACAAAGATTTAAAGACGTAGTCGAGTGATGAGCAAGAGAAACAACTGGATCAACTCGAGCAATGAAAGAGAAGGTGTGTGAAATATATGAGGCAGGCCATTAAACGAAAGAATGCCCAATGATGCATACCTATAAAGTCATGCCTCATCAGCAATTGTAAGCGGTAGGAGGATTTAAGGGTAATTTTAACGCCCCTCACGAGAATTTTTACAACCCTTCATGGAGGAACCATCCTGGTTTTAGCTATAGGAAAAAAATGCCGCATTGAATCCTAATTCACACGTTGCCCCTCATCCACCACCACCTCCGTATTTCTAACAAGCTCCACATATGCAAGCACCACCTCTTGCGCCGTATATCACCCCACCGCGGAGAAATCTTGAGGATACTTTGAACCAATTTATCCAATCTCAAGCGGCAACCAATGCTCAAAATACCCGAATATTTATCAAAATAAATTCGAACATCTCTAAGTTGCAATCATAATTAAGTGTCCAAGAGAAGGGAAAGTTTCTAGCCCAAGTCCAATGACCTACCCAAGGTCAAAAGTGTGTTAGATCAACTTCCAATGCAAATCAAGAGAAATGTAGTACATTAACCACTCTACGTAACGAAGAGTAGTTGACTTATCACCTCCTCCACATGACGAGCAAAATAACAAGGAGATTTTGCTGGACACAAAAGAGGTCGAAGATGTTCCCTTGAGAAAGAGTGGTAATGACGACACAGTCAGGCCTGAGGTTATTGTGAAACCTCCCATTGCTGATCAATACCCTCAACGGTTGGTACCCAACTCCAAAAATACTACACGTGATGACGTTCCAGAAGTTCTCAAGCAAGTTAATATTAATGTACCTTTTCTAGAGACCATAAAGAAAATTCATGCGTACGTTAAGTTCCTAAAGGACTTATTCACGGTGAAACGTAGGCTAAAGGTAAAAAATGTATTCTTAACACAAAACGTCAGTTCAGTAATATTGAGTGACCTTCCACCAAAATTTAAAGATCCGGGTGCACCGACCATTTCGTGCATCATGGGGAATAATCGAATTGAGATAGCGCTAATAGATTTAGGGGTGAGTGTTAACATACTACCCTATTCCATCTATAAGAAATTAAACTTGGGGGACCTTAATACCATAAGGACGTCTCTCCAATTAATAGGTCATTATGTGAAGATACTTGGGGAGGTCATTGTGGACATGATCATCCAAGTTGACACTTTCTACTTCCTAATGGATTTTTTCATTTGGGACGAGGAACCCTCCGCTCTCCCTAGTAATCATGTTCCCGTGATCCTTGGCCTCCCACTCTTAGTTATGGCTAATGCATAGATTTATACACGCAATGGGAAAATGCAACTCACGTTCGGAAAAATGACTGTCGAAACAAATATCTTCAACATCACCAAGCACGAGGGTGATGCGGGCGAATTATGAGAGACGAATCTTATGGAAGAGTCTGTACACGAGAACAAGAGGAATTATACGAGAGAGCCATTGGGGGTATACCTTGTTACATTAAGTGAGAGCAATAATTCTGATATTGATTGGGAGGTGGGTTAGCGTGTTTAGTGACCACTATTGAGATTGACAATGAACGCGTAGCCGTGAGTAGGGGAGAAAGGTTCGATGACAGTATGGGAGAAGATTCAAAGATTGATCAAGAGAGAGAGTTAGGAGATATGAGGCTAGAGACTTTGAGAAAGAATTTGGGCCGGTGGATGAGAGCCTCACTGTTGAAGTCCAATCTCTTTTGTACTCATGTAGTCATTTAGAAGGGAGCGAATGGTAGGATATGATATATGAATTCCTTCTTAGTGACCATCCACTCATACCACTTGAGTTATCGGATGTGATCGAGGAAAGGAATCGAGTATCGACTGAATTGGAGCCTGACCCATGCATTACAGAAGTTAAGGGAGATCTAGGTTTAGCATGTCCTTCCAATTTTCATCGATATGTTTTCTCCAAGTCGGGACCAATATGCAATGATTTGATTGGGAACCATAAGGATCTCATTCACTTCAGTCATCACGAGCCTCAAGGTGTCTCCATGATCTATGGGGCTGGTCCCAACTTGTTTCGATGGTTAGTTTATGATGTGATGAAAAGAGAGATGAGGAGAGCATTGAACCCCGTACACGAGGTCGGATTAGTATAGAGGAGAGAGAGAGGTCGTCGCACCCCCAACGCGTATGGGGTGAGTATGTTTAATTAGTAGTCAGTTGAGTTGGTTTTAGAGTAGTTTATAAGTCCTTAGAAGTCACGATTAAGGAAAGGTTTGAGCACTACTTTGATTTTTCAGGCATGGGAGAGCGCACGTGGAATTCGAGAAGAGCATACGATTCCCCGGGGTCCCAGAGAGTTTTGGGAGTCTTAGGGTAAATTATAAAGGAAATAATGAGAGTTGGGATGTTTATAACATGGAAAACTAGGAAAATTTGGGGCCTTTTGTAGAACAGGTGAATCGAATCGCAGGTCAAACCGGTTCGCATGCGAATTGGTTCACCTGCCTATACCGAACCGGTTCGATGCACTTGAGGCCAGATTCTCCCCCTGTTGTGCTTTCCCACCAAATTAATTCACTCCTTTTCCCTTTTCACATGTGATCCCACACCACTAGCCCCTCGCATTACCTCTTATGTTGTGAGGTTTTATCGCTCCTTCCCTATGTAGTTCTTGTATGTTTTATTATCTCATCATTGCAAGAATTATGCACCTTTCTTTCTCGCGATGTAATATCTTGTGGTCGCAATACAAATTTGCATTTTGATATTTATTTCTTTTTATTTCGCACTCTTACTTTATTCTTGAATTTTAGTCCTTTTCATTGAGGACAATGCAAAAGTCTAAGTTAGGGGGGCACACGTGCGTTCTTTTAAAAATCTCTCAAATTTCAAAATGCCAAAATTTAAAAAAAAAATAGATTTAAAAAATAAAGTCAAAAATATTTTTCTTCAAAATAAATAAAAACTGAAATTTAAATTCCTCAAAAATGTCATAATTTTTTTTAAAGTCCCTATTTGAAAAAAATCATGATCACTAAGCCGAAATTGACCAAAGATAGAAATTGAGCGAAAATTGATGACTTTACGAATAAGTGTGGAGATTAACTAACCCGGTGAGATTTTGAGCCTATCGATTTTTGTGAGCATTTAAATCAATTCGAGTTGTAATTAACTCAATGTTCGATTTCAGTGTTTAACTAAGTCATTAAGGATATCTATTCCGTTGTTTTGATCGGTTACGAGAAACGAGCGTGATATTGCCTCAAAAAGTGCTCTATAAATATCTCTAAACTAAATTCATCTCGAGCCGCATATGGTAAAATAATGAGTAATTCGGATAATGAAGTTAGGCCCTCGTTTGTTTATCCAAAAATATTAGCCATAAAAAGTTGTGAAAAATTATTCTTTTGCAAGCTATTTTGTGCCGAATTAATTTTTTCATTTTCGTTTGATAGCCTGAAAAATCTATTAGCTCAGAATTGCGAAAACCAAAACTGCAAAATTAAGTCTAACAAGTGCACAAAAAGGGGCATGTAAAATAAAATAATGCTCAACATAAATAGCAAGAAAAGAATAAAATATAAAAAAAGAAAAAATGAGAAAAATGAGCAATTACCCGAAAAATTGCCAATGGACATCTCAATAAAAAAATTTCAACTTCAAATAATCCGACCATTCCCATATTATCCAATATACCTTACAACCCGAGAAAGTCCTAACCGGGTCCGAATAACAAAATCAATTACCGCGTGGAAATCTAAGACATGAAAAGATAATAAAAGAGATTAATTGGTGTGGATAAGAGGCAATGTTTTCCATTTTTCAATGATCGTAATCTGTTGAAGATATCTTTTCACCTAAAAAATTTCCATCTTTCAAATTTGTGCGTTTGAATTCGTGTTCCATTATATTTACTCTTTATATCACATATACAAAGAGAACTAACCCCATTCTAAGTGATTCGTTTGTGAGTGTAACCTTGAGAAATTAAATCAAAATAAATTTTCAAAAAATGACGTAATGATCAATCGGTGAAAGTTAACGGTTTAATTTTCGGCTTCGCACATACACTGTGCAAATTGAGACTATTGAATATAAATTTATGGTGACTATTTTTGGGGGAGTTTAAATTGTACAATTTTTAAGCATTTTGATTTTTCTTTGAGTCGAAAAATGAATTTTGCGGGTATATTCACTGCAAACCCTTACGAGACACCACTCATCCTACCAGGGTAACTTAGGAATTTAACGGCTTTTTGGATACGATAAATGCAATTGCTTGCCCGCCAAGAAGGTATTCTATCCCAATAAAGGTTTTTAAGGGTCTTTAACTCATACTCTTATTCTTTTACATTGTCCGGGACGCGCAACGTACTAAGTTAGGGGGATTTAATTAGGCATAAATATTTCATATTTATCCCCTTAATTTCAATCTTTTTATGATCCAGTGCATTGTAATTAACTTGGATTTACCTCATATTTATGCTACTAACCCTCCTTGGAGAGTGTATCGTGTTTTGTATATCTCTCATGTGTTTTACAGGTATTTCATACAAGTTAGTGCGAGAGAGAACTCAAAACGGTGAAAGAAACCAAGAAATGAGGATTTGAAGGGAATTTATCGTAATTTTGAAGCCTTAGTTCGGATGTGGGGCCAACTGAAAATTTGAAAAGCTTAAAGTTGCGAGAGTATTGGAAAAAATGGCACCTCAATCTGAGCCTCGATGAAGAAGTTACATGCATTTGAAGAGAACAAACCAAGAAAATTATGTAGTCAAGGCCACCCAAACCTAAGGCCAAACCGGTTTGAAATACCCGACATGCGACCTATTGCTTTAAATTCCATTTTTTTCTAGAGTTTGTTTTAAAGGGGACTCTTGTAAAACACGTGAGGGAGACTTTTGAGAAAGAGATTAGACGAGATTTTTAGGAGTTTGGATAGAAAACAAGGGAGAGGAAGACCTAAGGACGCTAGTACTCAAATTCTTCATAGAGATTCTACTTTCAGGATTTAATTTTCAGGGTTTTCTTCAATAAAGTTTGTTTCACTCTACATTATTATTGAAATTAGTTTTCTTTGCATTTTTTGTCTATCTGCAAGAATCCCAAGATCTTCATGCATGCTTGGATACAATTTCATTATGGTTTTGATTTCATGCAACGTAGATTACATGCTGTCTATTAATTACGTCATGTCCGGCTAGTTTTCAAAGGGTTGGAATGCATGAATCCAACCCTAAATGGTTCCTATGGATATAAAAATAAGTTCTTGAGTTAAATATTTAATTAAAACGTGTCATTTCGTTAAAATAACCATCGTAAGACTTTTAACCTCGTTTTGCCCTTCGTAATCGGGGTGTTTAAGAATGCGACGCGAGTGTTAACCATCTCTTCACGTACTTTATTTTTATTATTGATTACGTATATTGGGGGTCCATTCATTCATATATGTAATGCTTGAAATAAATAACATATTTGTTTCAATTAAATATTTAATTCTCAACTAGTTTTGTATCCGGTGAAATCATTAAGGCTTAGGGGATTGTACTTCGACCCTATTTCTATTTCATATTAATCAATCCACCATTTGTTTAGTCCTTCATGCCTAGTTAATTTAGCTAGGTTTTTATTGCTTTCGATGTGGTAGTATATAATTTCACCGCAATGATCTTTTGTTCCTTTTTCGTGAGTTAATCATAGGGTTAATCATTCTTCCTGTTCATCGTCACAAGAATTCGTCCGATTCCCTTAGTTTAACACCCGATTTACCGGATTATTACTTGAGCGACCGACCTGCACTTGAGTAATAAACACACGCATTAGAGACACTTTTTAAAGTCGCGTCAGGAACTTTGTCTAGTATAGGGTGATTATTATGTTCATATCTTCTGTCCTTATTGCTACATTATATTTTTATTCTTTTTGATACATTTAAAAAATCTAAAAAAAATTTGACTTTTAGAAAAAGTTCAAAAATATTTTATTTTTGATAAAATTTTTGAAAAAAATAAGAAGAATTTTGTATTTTTATTTTCTCCATATATGGATGTGCATTTAAGATATTCAAATCACCCTTTCATTCCATCGATTCATGTGACTTTTTCATGGTGTTTTGAGACATGGCTTTGTTTCTTAGTGTGCTTAATAATGCGGGGATAGCATTTCATTTATCATTGATGATTTCTTTCTTTATTCTAGACTTTTTATCTCCTTTATTACACACATGCACAAGATTTTTGAACATTGTACTTGTTTATCATGTTTCGAATACGATGTTCACATCTCAATTGTGTTTAATAACAAACCAAATGGACTAGAGATTAGTTGTGCTTGTGAGAACCATTGTCCAGTTTTATTTCTCGAGTTGTATTCAGCAACGGAAAGGGTCTACGAAAGAGAAAATTCTCTTTGCGTTAAAAGCCACAATTTGCAAAAAGAGCCTAAAAGATAAACGGCAAGGCCATTTTTTATATTCATTGATGCTTAGCTACATATGATCATAATGATATCTTCAAAATATTTGTGAGTGAATTCATATATATAAGATTTTGAGGGTGTTACAATGTAAAAGATCAATGAGTTTGGACAACAGACTCTCTTGAAAAGCATTAAATAGTTTGGCATTAATGATTTGAAAAACATTTAAATTCATGGCATGTTGCATAAGTCGAGTCAATTTCATTTAAGTTCAACTTTTTTACACCTAAGGTTGAAATTGAGTTCTTTCTTTAGAACTATTTCAAGATTTCGTGCACCTGTGTTATGAATGCCTACGTTGATTTTCCAGTAGAAAATGTTCACATAATTATATTTTGCTTTCATGATTCGATTATTTTAGTGTTGTTCTATGGTGCTATGTATGTTTGTACCTATATGTACTTTTTATACATATATGTGTTTTTATACTTGACAAAAATTGAAAACTTAAAAAATAATTGGTTTTCTTCTTCAAAATTTCATCGCATATGCTTTATTGCTTATCTTTGTGATGTTATTTCTTTGAATCTATGCGATGCTAACATTTTAAGATTAGTTTCTAACCCTTTGTCTATTACGAAAAAAAGGGGAGAATAAATTTGGGAGAGTTTAGTTATTTTTCTTAAACTTATACGCGCCATAGTATTTTTTTTGTCTCATGTGTATAGGTCATTCCGCCGTGATGATGATTTTAGGGACAACACAAGATGAAGTATTTTCATTTGAAGACTTATACATTTATGCATTTGTGTTTAATGATTTGGGTGGGCATTGGTTGTATTAGTTTTAGGGGTCAATTTTTGCTTTGGTTTGTGTTTTGTACTAGAATAGTCAATGAGGAATATTTATAGAGGCAAGTTTTATAATTTCTCTTTTTATTTTTATTTGGCATCTCCTGTTACACCTCACTGCACCTTCTTGACTACTTTCAAGTATTCAAAGAGAAGAATTTGGTGACTTTTGCAAGATTGAAAATCGTTCGTCACAGCTTTACCCCAGAAGAGTTATAAAGTGGTTTGATAAAGGCTTTGATTTTCCAGGGGTTATTTTAAAAAGAGTTTGAATTTAAAAGTTTTTAAAATGTATTAAAATAATTTTTTAAAGAATTTTTAAAAATCTTGTCAGCTCGTTAGAATGACTTAACATGTCATTCGAACGAGATTAGGCATGTCGTTGGAATGAGGTTCCAATGTTCGAATGAGATCTGAATGTTGCCTTTTTGGGTGCGCTCTGGAATGTCTTTCGAAGTGTTGTTTGAAGCACATTCGGATGAGATTGGGTATGCCATTCGAACGAGGTTCCAGGTTCTTCGAACGAGTGTGTGTGTTTTTTTATTTTTCATTAAATCTTTTCCAAATGTCTAATCCTTATCTCCTTGCAACTACTTTCCCTATAAATAGAGATGAGGGATTAAGATTTTCTCCATGCCTTTTTAGAATTCTTTTTGTGATCAAACTCTAAGATTTTTCCATCCAAATACAGTAGATCTTTAAGGATCACTTTATCAAATCAAGAAAAATATATTCCAAAGTTCAAAACCCTTGTAAATATTTTCTCTACTGCTGATTTGTGGAGTCAAGTATCTATTCTGAAGAAGAAAGGAATTGAAGATTCCTGAGGCTGATATGTGAATACTGAGGCAATAACTACTTGCCATGGATGGCGCTGGACTGTAACATTTTATGTTGAAGATATAAATACATCTCCACGTTATACTTAGTGGATATCTAAGTAGTCTTTAAGTCATCTAGTGTCTGTCAATACTGATAATGTGCTGAAATTAAAGGGTTTTCCCCGAAGGGATTTTTCCTCAAATTCTTTTTTTGCTTGTTTTTGGTTTGGAATTTTTCCTCAAATCATAAGGCTCATTTGAATGAAATTGAAACTTGTTTGAACAACTTTAAAACCCCAATATATATATTTTTCTCAAAAATACCTCGTAAAAAATTTAAACGTCCAAACTTAGAAACCCGAGAATCAATGTAATACACCCAAAATACCTTTCTTGAGGTCCCAAGGTTGAATATGAAACTCGATATTAATCTAATAAATCTTGACTTGGACCAATTCATGTCTTCGATGCATAGGCTTGAAGCTACAAATTGACACAACATAACCTATAATTGAAATGGTTGTATCCAAATAGAATGAAGCCAATATTAAAATTTTTGCAATAAACATTATAAACATGACACATTGACAAAATTTATCCTTACATTAAGTCCTTAGAATATATCTTGCCCCCCAAATTAGGCCACAATCCCCGTATTGGACCACACACTCTTTATGTCCTCATAATTGACATTTTCCCTCAGAATTAGGCCATGATCCCCGTATTGGTCGCAAACACTCCCTAGGTCCTTAAAATTTGATCTTAACTCTAAAAATTATACCACGATCCCCGTATTGGTCGCATACACTCATTGGGTCCCCAAAATTAGACATTGGTCTTCACAATTTGGTCGCATTGGTTGTATACACTCCTTAAGTCATGAAAATAAGACCTTGGCGCCCAGAATTAGTCCGAGACACCCACTTTGGTTGCTTACGCTCCTTAGGTCCTAAAAATTAGATATTGACCCTCATAATTAAGTCGTGGACGCCAAATTATTCGTACGCACTCATTAGGTCCTTAGAATTAGACCTTGACCCTCAAAATTAGGGTTTATTCACATGCAATTCAGACCCCCCATTCCAATAGGAAAGACTAGGACCATGTTGATCTATAGTTCCATGGAAGAAGGATTGACATTTTACTCTTTAGTAATTTCCTATATAAGGAAACCATTACCCCATTTGCACATGACCTAGATTTTAGTGCGATAGACATTTAGCTTTGATCATTTTCTCAATAGTCCCTCAGACATTCCCTTAGGTCTCCTTGTCCCACCTTTAACCGACACTCCACCACCATCATCCACATATTAGAAATCAGCAAATAAAGAGCTCAAAACAAATTCTAAAAGTGCTTGAAGGTCCAAATCTTTTTAAATTTTCCTATTCTTATAAATGCCATTTTACTTGTTTTAGTTCTCTCACTCCATTTATAGTTTATTTTACTCTATTTCCAGCTCTAATTCTGCCTTTTTAATATCATATATATATAGTCTATTTTCATAAACCCAATAAATAAAAAGGGGGGGGGGATTAAATCATAATTCCTAATTTAGAGTGTTCTCAAACCTACACTTTCACCTACTTTTCATAAATAAAAACACACACCATTGATTCGAATTATACACTAGATGCCACACTTGTTCGTTATGTGAACTACATGGACTTTGATGCTTTTTTTGGCTACGTTGGCATCCCGAAACTATTTTGGGATTCAAGTTCATTTTTACCTATTGCATTTAGTTCATATATTATCATTCGGATCACATAGTTAGTAAATTCTTCTAATTTAGTTAATTATCTTATATTTCTTATCCTTTTACCAGTCCCATATATGCGTACTCACTTTTCCATAGTGATTTTACCATTTTAGGGCATCGCTCACATTTTTAGTCATTTTATACATTTCTTTTACAATATTGCTCATGTTTAGTTACTTTACACTTTTTTCTAGCGGTCCCGTTTATCGTACTCACTCTTTCCATTGTGAGATTATGCTTTAGAATTTCATTCATATTTTATCTCATTTGGAGGATTCATACCCATGCTTACCATAATGTTGATATGATGACTACACTCCTCACACATATATGTACACTTCCACATCCATGTATATATTCACTTGGGTCACTAGGGACACACGACACATTTACCACATATATACATATTCATGCATTTAGGATGCGAAGAACATTTTATAGAGCCTATGAGAGATGAAAAGGGCAGAGTAGTTACCTAAAACCTTCCCACTCCATAACATAGTCTTCAAGCACATTTCTCACATGGTTTTGCATGAACTAGTAGTGTTTTAGCTATCTCCTTGGAGGTGGATCTTTCTTTTTCCTATTTTGAGTAAAATAGGCTGAAGACTCCAATATCTGCACATTCACACATTACATCGTTGAAGACGTCTACTTATGTCCATTTTTCACCTCATCACGTGCGAGAGCGCCACCGAGAGCGGTCAATATGGCCACATAAATAACTCTCACTCATATTCATAATTATAAGAGCCATAACCGGTTAATTTGAGGCACTTTGTAATAAAGGGAGTCTAGGTTTCAAAAGATGTATAATTTGATTTTGTTCTAATAAAATTTAAAAAATGTGAGTATATTATATTGAATTAACTCGAAGGCCACAAATTACTTATGTTATAATCAAGATAGAAAGGCATTAGCAATCAAGATCGATATCAATGAAAAATGAAATGGCATCCCTTGATAATCACACATTGTTTATATTGCATTTCTGTTCTTGTAGCATTAGAAGAAATGTATTGCATGAAAAATGTTTTTTTGTGCGCCTACATATTGTTTATTTTTTCTTTAAAATAATGGGGATTGAGATGTGACAAAATATTTTTTTGAGTCTTTGAGTATTCTGACAACTACTCTATTTATAATGAGTTGATGAATGTAATTATTTTTTTTAAAAGGTAGCAAATAGAGTATGCGAGTGTTGCTTTTGAATTAAAGTCTTGTCTAAATGGGTTTAATTCATCTATAGTGCACTTAAACCCAAAATGAGAACCCAATCCTCATGTTTGCCCTTAAAATAACATTTAATGAAATTACCAATGAAGAAAATAAATATATCAAATACTATAATTTTTTAAAACCTTTTAAAATTATATATATATATCTTGTTGTAAACCGAAATGGAGAGCCACCAAAAATTATTTTAGCACACCCAAAGATCTATGTTCAAATATTCACCAAAGTTTTATCAACTAGATTAAGTTTTAATATCGTTTAATCATATGGGTGATAAAAGATGCTGAAAAGGTAAATAAAGAGATAACACAGGATGTACGAGAACAAGAACATATTAACAGGAAAAACCTTGGGCCAATGCAACAATCTCACGAAAAAATTAGTTATGACTTATAGAGGGGACTAACTACTGACACTCCTTTCGCGTAAACTCACACCTCATAATTCTCCCCCCGATTTGTAGCAAATCGTAGATCACTATATACCGATAGAAGTTCTCAAGAGATATTATGTCTTGACACACATAAAAAAAGTTGCACAAGACTTCTTCTTCTAACTTTGGAGTTAACAAACCCGAATAAAGAGCATCAAAGATCATGATACTCTTGTTGAGAGAAAGACCCTAAAGTGTATGGAAAATGCAATTTTTGAAAATGTGCTCTTGGTAAAATCTTTGTCTTCTTTGATATTAAGCAACCTCAAGAAAGACTCGTGATTAAATACAAATAAGAGAAGAAGATAAAAAGCTGAACTAGATTTTGAAAATGGGTTCCCTCTTTTCCCATCCAATTTACACGACAATTTACTGCGTATTGGTAGCACGACTAACCGGGTGTTATCGTTACCTTAGTCATAAACTTATCACCTACTTATTCGATCTCTCAAATTAGGTGAATTCTACACTCAATGTGATTAAACCTTTATGGGTTACAGGTTCTCTTGAACTTACACTTATACCCCTATATACATTGATGATACCATATTTGACACTTGGTGTATCAAAGGTTCTTAGTCCCCCCCACTACCCTCAGGAAAGAACAGAGGTCCCAAAGCTAGACTTTGACCTCAAACAGACCACTGGTTGGTCCCTAAGACCTCCGTTGCTCTTAAAAAAGGGTTACGGTACTATAACAGACCTCAATTATGCTTCCTTCCTCTTAGAAGGGCTAGCCTTTCCTACATATCTCCTCAACTAAGCTTAAAGACAACAACACCAGTGTGCCACTATACCTGACACTCAAAGAAGACCTCAAATTGAAGAGAAATGATCTCCCAAAGTATCTTAACCCTCAACACTGAGGTATATCATTGGGTATTACCTCAAGATCATCTTATGGCTTCCCCACGACAATTCCAGACCTCCTATTCCTCCAATAAAGCTTCTGCGACTAGTTTCACAGACTAAGAGGAAAAAAAAACTCTATTCCACCTATCGCCACCACTTAAGTCCACTTTCATTGAAGTCTCTCATCCACCTTTAGTGCACTCACCAACTACCTTATATCATTTGCAAAATCTTTATCCAATACTCTACCACCGTGTTAACACCGTTAGACCTTAGAGGCACGACATTCATGTTGTGACAGTACACTCATTCTCTCTCCTAAATTTTGCATATAAATAGGAGGCTATTTGAAGGTTGAAGATATGTTCAAGTCATCATACATTAATACAATCAAGAGTTTTAAGCATTTCCAAGTGTTACTCCTTATTCTAGACTCTCTCAACCCAATTTTGTGAGCTTATACTTGTAACTTGGATCATTTTCAGTTATGTTATACTTTGTATACCTTGTTGATCCCTAAATAAATCCTCATGAACCCTTAAAGAAGTCCATCAGTTACTTCCTCAGGTCTTTTGGATCGTTAATAAAGGTTGTAAGACCTCAGACTCTCTTGACCAAAGCTTAAGAGGTCCCTTAGATTATGATAAATTTTTTATAATCTAATAGTCAATACAGCACCCTTTGACAGTGGACACATGACCCTTGAGGTCCGAACCATTTCAAGCGATTATCTCACACTTTGACACTTCTCTCCATTTACTTATCTAAGGTCCACATGGGAGTGCCTGTGGGTCTGAGGTCATATATGATTTCAACACACATCAGTTTGGTGCCATGTGTGGGAACGAAAAATTTCGTTTCTTTAAAAAAACTAACTTTTTCTTTTTAAGATACCAATTAACGTCGTCTTGGACCGCTCTTTTAAAGAAATGGAATTTCGACAAAAAGAGCTTCATGAGTAGCTAGCTACCATTCTAGGTAGGATTTATTTACCCCCTAGTGGTAGAGGAACCAATGGTATCGAAACATAGCGGTACTAGGGAGAACCATGAGCCCCAGTTAGAGGTGAATAATGATCTAGAGGGTGTGCCTAGGTTCCCCCAATGATCAGTGACCCATATTCCTGTCATAGACAGATTATCACTCTCAGGAGATCAGTTTCAAGGTGGTTCTAGGGTCACTAGGCCCTAAATAATGAGATAAAAAATATGCAAGACCGATTGGGGAACGTAGTCAACTAATACAATACGCAAACTCCAAACACCATAGAGTTGGCTCTCTAAAAGACTCCCTCTCCATTCTCAAATTACATTAAACATTATGCTATTTCCCCAAAGTGGAAGATTCCTACTATTGAATTGTTCGATGGATATAAGGATCCCATTGATCATTTCGAGACCTATAGATAACTTATGCTCCTTTAGGATACCCCGAATGAGGTCCTATACAGAGCTTTTCCATTTACATTAAGGGGAACTGCTAGGCATTCGTTTATAAAGCTCAAAGCAGGGACCATAACAAGCATCATTGAGCTGGCAAGATCCTTTATTAGCCATTTCATTAGGGCATAGAAGATGAGAAAGCCTGTCACTTTCCTTTTCCACTTCAGGCAAAAAATTGACGAATCTCTTAGGGAATATGCCAAGAGATTAACCAAGAAGCTCTTTAGGTTGATGTTCTGAATGACACCATATGTGTGGAAGACTTTATCTCTGGCCTCACCTCAGAGGACCTGCTGAGTTACTTTAGTAAGAAGCCACTGAAGACCATGACTGAGATGCTAAAAAGTGATCAGAAGTATATGAATGTTAGGGATGAGATCTCATCAAGTCATGTTATAGCCACCCCTTAGTAGGGAAAGAGGAAAAACATTTTCTTTTATCTCGGGGAATCTTTTGAGGATGTAGAATCCAAGAAGAAAAAAGGCGGGGGTAAGAAGAACGGACCTACAGAGGCCAATTATATCACCCCACTCACTACCACCATAAAAAAGTCCTTATAGCACTTGAAAATCAGGATCTCTTGCCTCATCCAAAGCCCACGAGGGCTACTGATGACAAGAAAGATAAGCCCAATTACTGCTGATTCCCTAGAGACCATGGCCACAACACCAATAATTGCTTTAGAACGAAAGAAGTCATTAAAGAGGTGATCAAGAGGGGTTACCTCTAAGAATTTGTATCCAAAGTCGTTGACAGAGGTTAGGACAATAACAATAATAAAAACAAGGATGATGTCCTTTTGAATGATGTCCAAAGAATCTCTGGAGGCTTTGATAGAAAGTTCCATCTCGAAAGCATCTAATATGAAGGACTTTAAGTCAACCATGTCTCTCTCCCACATCAAGGTCCTAAGGGAGTTCCAATGATTTTCTTTTCAAAAATAAATCTCAGGAAGGTTCATCTGCCTCATGACGACCCTTTTATAATCACTATGATCATGGGGAATGCCAATATGAGGAGGGTCCTAATTGACACAGGGATCTTTATAGATTTACTATTCTTAGATACCTTTTAGTCCGTGGGCTTTGGAGCAAAACATATGCAACCCGACACTATTCCTCTCATCAAATTCAACGGAGAGAGGACCTATTCCTTAGGACATGTCTCTTTCCAACTCACCTTTGGTTCCAAATATTATTGCACAACCCTCTAGAATAAGTTCATAGTGGTGTATATTCCCTCGACTTACAATGTGATCTTAGGCAGACTATCGCTCAATGACTTGGATGTTGTTATCTTAATCTGAAGGAAAGTAATGAGGTAACCACCCCCAGGGGAGTGCGATAGGTACTTAAAGACCAAAAAAGGCTCATGAGTGTTACATCACCAGCACGAGAGATAATAAGAGGCCATCAGAACCTTCACAGATCCATTTAGTGGTCCTAGAAATCTCATAGAAGGGTCTCGAGGTCTTGTCAGAAGTCTTACCTCCTCCACTACCAATGTCTGATCTCCCTTAGAGAGCCGATGCATATACCTATTAAACATGGATACTCTAGATATACGATATGAAAAAGATCAAATGGGTGAGACATCTGAGGCTTTGATCCCCGTCTGCATTGATACAGAGGATCTAACCAAATAAGTTCAGATTGGGGCTAGCCAGAGCTCCCCCTTAGAGAATAACTCATCCAGTTCCTAAGGGATAAAAAAGGTGTTTTTACTGGAGCCACTTAGACATAATCAGGGTAGATCCCGAGGTTATGGTCCACCACCTTAGCGTGGACCCAAATCACAAATAGTCTACCAGAGGAAGATGTTCTTATCGGGATTTTATTCTTAAAGCTATGTACGAGGGTAACATTTTTAGTAAAGGTATGTCAGTTCATATTTAAAAAATAATCATGGTTGCGAGAATGCCTTATATTTGTTTTTTGTATATATATATATATATATATATATATATATATATTGTGAACATGTCAGTCAGTAGAGCTCAGTAGGAATTCTGGTGAGTTGTCCTCGAGTTGATCACTAGGAGATCGGCTTTCCGATTATAGCACTATTTAAACATTCACAACCCAAATAGAGTGTTGACATCCTATCGGAATGGTTGTGATTCAATCTTAGTAGTTTATCTCAAACTACGAGAACCTGTATGATGGCTTGAGAACTTGTTCGATAGTTCAATAAAGAATTATGATCAGTACATCCCAGGAATATATTGGACATAACCACCCATGATATTTTAGTCTAAGGGCTATCTTGATTCGACCCAGATAATCTCACACACTTTGCAAAGGGTGCATAGATTCTTAATCTCGAGAATTATGAGAATTGGAATGCTTGCGTAAATATCCCTTTAATTTCTATGGGTGCGATCTAATTTTATATCTCGTCCAATGAACTCCAGATATTGAGTAATAGTTGTGTAAGTAGGTCTGAGATCACAATTCATAGGAATCCGTATCCAGGGGATACCGTGGATTATAATACCCCCTTGATAGACTTATATGTTTATTTTCCACCAAGTAAAACTTAGCCGGTGGATTATTTTATAATCCTGTTGGAGTCGAAAATAAACTAAGTCTGAGAATAAAGGAATTGATTAGATGTTGGTTAAACTCAATTAATAGAAAATTGATTCGACAAAGAGGGCATTAAACACTTAACGTGGGGAATCATACCATGTACCATAATCAACTTTGCAAATAAGACCTCATTATATTCGAGTGATTTGAGAGATAATTAAATTGGAGTGGAGTCATGATTATTTAGTGGAATTGATTCGCGATTAAATAAACAAAAGAAATAAATTATCATAATTGTAATTAGGATTTCTGAGTATTTATTTGCAGCTAATTTGATTATTTATCTTGGGTACCTAGTGTCGTCTATATACCCAAGTAGTCAGATCCATACTTTCATGAAACCAAGTTTGGTCCAAGCCTACATTATGTACTTGTATATAAAGGTGTGAGAAGGGGTTTTAATGATGGTTATAGTTCATTAGGGTTTGAGAGGGACAACCAAAAATGCTATTCACATTTTTGTGAAGAAAGATAGAGAGAGACCACAATATCTCACTCATAAGGAAGAGTTTTCCGCTCAAAAGGTGTCCACCCACCTACCTTATTTGGGGAGGATCATACAATGGAAGATCCTAGGTTACATAAGGTTTAGTCAAGGTTTTTGGATACCGTTGAGGGAAGCAAGGATTTCATCATCTTCAACATTTTTCTCCTCATACGAATCATAACAAGATTCGCAATGGTATAGATTATTAAAGCCCATGGTTTAAGCTTTAAGCCTAGTTATTAGTTTCTTTTCAATGTATAATTAATCAAAAATCTTTAGGGATGAAATTTTTTCGCATTTAAATGTTAATTCCAAGTTATTTTTCCCAATAATTGGTATCAGAGTCCTAGTTGGGATTGATCGTGAATTAAAATAATCCATGTTGTTGACTATGGAACCTTGGTTATAACATCTTGTATGATTGTTCAAACTTGTGTATTGCATCGTACTAACATATTTTTATAGAGACTGTTTGTTTATATCCCTTCCATCATGGTAACATATGTTTATTTTGTGTGATTGGATCCTATGGTGGTCTATCCATAGTTGTTTTTTTCTCCTAGATTCGACATGGTTGTAATATTTAGGTTTTTGTATTTATTTAAATAGCGATGTATTTGGAAGAGTTGGATGAGGGTTGTAATTTTTATTTACAGTTAAAATCATGTATTTACATGAGTTTGGGTTCTGGGCAAAGTTTCATGAGTTTTTCTGAAGTTTTAACATAGTTATGGCCATTTTTGCATGGTAAAATGAGAGGAACAAGAAGTTTATCCCCAATATAGCAAATCAATCGACCCTGGGAGGCCGATCGATCAACCCCTAGGTAGATTCAGTATTTAAAGGATCTTGATGTTTATTGCTTCGGATCTTCATTTCGATTATTCCTAAGAGATGAAAAGGAGTTTTTTTAGAAGCAAAGATCAATAAGAACTGATGGTTGTGATGAAGTCTATTTTAAATTGGACTCTATGTCAAAAGGAAGTCTTCTATGATAAGGATTCTTGGACTGAAAGAGTTCTACTTTAAGAAAAAGTCTAGACTATAATAGATAGGGGAATGTTTGTCCTTATTGTTTTATTAAGTTATGCATTTATTTATTTATTATTATGTTGCATAACTTGGCATTCTAATTGGATTAATTAGGAGCACCCGCTTATGGATAACATGGATATAATATTGAGACCGACTTATGGAGAATCCATCTTGTTTATTCTTTTCTAAATTATATTAAATCGTGGTAATTAAATTTTAAGATGTGAGTCAAACTGATATCTCTAGATTTTATTGTTTTAAGAAATTCAAATCACTATTTTTATTTTAAGAATATTTAAAATGTGAGATCAAGATATTTAGTTTACACAAGTAAATTTGGAAATTATCAAGGATTTTAATTCTGAGATTTAGAATTAAATGAATAGTTTTTTAAAATCCTCAAGTTTTAAAATACTAAGTGGGAGAGGAGTTTCAACATAAATCTCATGGTTTCCATCAGTGTTTTATGAATAAGATGTGATTAATTCCTCAAGTCAGCTAGTCTGTCCACCCATAGATGGAATTAATCAGGGTATCAAGGATTCATTAAAACTCTTAAGTAATAATTCCAAGAATTAAAATGTGAGGGAGTTAGATCCCCCCAACGAGAAAGCCCTTCATGAGCGGGTCTATTTTGAGGAGTGAACCAATGGTATATACTTAGATGCAATTAATGATATCCACCCCCATGGAGTCACTGTCATTAATTACGGAAATAAAAGTCGTCGGTTATTCACTGTGTTGGACATAAGAGTCCTGAATTGTCTCGATAGCATAATGAAAGATAAAAATATGTCTGGTTCAAGGTGGGGAGATTTAATATCCCCAGGAGAAATCTTTACTCATAAGGTAACTAATATGTCCGATGAGACTAATTTTAGAAATTAGTGATTAAGGGATGCCACTTTAAAATTTAATCATATTCATTCTCGTGTTTTAAGCTAGATATTTAATTTTTCAATTTCATGATTCTAATATTTCAAAATGAATTCAACTTGTGCCTCACTATTTCAGTCTTAAAGTTGGTGCTGGACTAATTTTTCAGAAGTAAAAAATTAATTGGACATTGTTATAACTTAAGGGGATAATAAACTGTTTTAATCCACAATTTCCATCAATATTTAAAATAGTGACGTGATTAACTCCTTGAGTCAGATCATTTCCTCCTCGATGGTTTTAATCACGGAATAACGTCTTTTAAATATATGGTAATTCTTTTAAATACACACACACACACACACACACACACACATACCGATTGAAAGGAGAAGTCGTCGGAAGGAGAAGGTTGTACCAGTCGGCCTTGATCACCGGTGAAGGAAAGTTGGATATGTAGGTGGATGTGAGAGATAAGAGATGAATGAGAATCTGGAGGTGTAGCCATAAAAATAAAGGTGAGAGAGAGATCAGAAGAGAAGATAAGTAATGTTGTTGGGTATGGTTTGTGAACGTGCGTGTGGGAATGGGAAGAGTAAGTGGGTTGTTGGGCCCTTTATTTTTTAGTGGGTTATAGGTAATAAATATGGTTATTTTACAGAGACGGATATCCATCAATATGGATAGTCCGCCTCGAATACAAATTATCCATCACGGATACCGAATTATCCGTATTCGTATCCATTTTTTGGATATTTAAAACCTCTATCCAAATTCTCTCTTTCGAATAGTTATTCAGATAAATATTCGCTAAATTCAGATAAGAGTACCGGACATATTCAAAATTTTGAATATGCATTTTCACCCCTAGATAAGGCTATGTGTCGGGTACAATTGTTTGGGTTAAGAGGGTTTATATTCCTCAGTAGTAGTGAAATAGCCTAAAGGCAGGTATTCTCACTGCAAGTAGTTAGAAGTTTTATAACAAGTGTTGATGTAAAAACTAGACTAGGTCTAATTATTTAATCACAGATAAATATATGTAAAAGAGATGCAAAGGTTTTTAAAGTGGTTCGGCTATAAGGGAAAAGCCTACATTCACTGTATTTCTTATTGCCTTGTATTCTATGTTGCCTCTCATGTTTTAGTTTTTCCCCGTTCCCCTGATAAAGAGATTACAATGTATTAATAGTCTCATAAGGAGATAGAGAGGTGGAATGTAAAAGGATGGAATGCCTTGATAAATTAGGCATTTACATCAGTACATGGTATTCACAACGTACATGACTGTTAGTGCTTTACTGACCCTGTTGGTTGGTCTTCTTATTGTTGGTCAGCATTCTGCATGCTGGTCGGTGAGTCTATATCTTACTAATTAGGATTCTTACCATATCGGATGACACGTGTCCATTTCTGATTGATCCACATAAGTGGGTAATTTTTGGTATCAATAGAAGCCCTGAATATTCCATGCTTGATGATTGCTTGAAAGTATGGAGAATTTAGTCCTGATAGTAGCTCGGGCTATATTCCTGATGCTTGGTTAGTTGCCGACTTCTTATACTTGTAGACTTTCATTGATATTTTCTGGTAGCATGTCTTGTTAATGGTATTTTTGCAAATATTCTAAATTTTAGCGAACCATCTCAGAGTAAATACGTCTTTTTCGTTGCCACCATGATTTCAATCGTCGTTTCACTTTAATCATTACGTTCGCTGGTTTTCAAGGCAATCTATAAAAGGCAATAAAGTTTCGATTGTATCTTACCTCATACCTTCTAAGTTTTTGCTACAAACTCTTGAGCTTTCATGCGATTGTTCTTCCTGTCTTCTAGTTCTTAATGAATCCTTAAGTTTTTATAAGAATCCTTTTTCTTTATTCTTTTCTTCATATCGAATCATGGTTTACGTTGTTGTCTCTCTAGACAAGTTTAAAAAGGAATAAAATATACCAGAATTGGTAGACTTAGAGTTCCCTAATCCCCTGTAGATGTTTTCTCTTTGTCTGAAGGTCATTGGATTCCTTCCTTATTCATAGTTGAATATGGCTTCACTTTTCCCCCAAATCATTTTTGCTTAGAGTTTTGTCAATACTTTGATGTTGTACCTACTAGAGTAGTCCCCAGCACATGGAGAATAGTTGATGGTGTATATAGGCTTAATAAAATCCATGGTACCCCTATCGGTATCCCTAAGATCATGTTCTGTCATAAATGGGTCACCAGTGACAATACCTATTATTTGAAAACTAGGTCTGTTAATAAAGCTCTAGTCATCAATCTGACTGTTTCCAATAGAAATTTCTTCGATCATGGGGTTATTGCCAGAAATTGGCAATATGTACCTCTTGAAGGGGAAGAAGTATATACTAGACCAAGATGGCCTCAAGAGGGTCATGGCATAGGTTGTACTAAATATATTTTATATGCTTATGCTGCTGAATTACCTCCTGAAATGTTAATTAACATTGGTTCTTTGTCTACTTGCAGTTGATAGGAAGAGAAAGTGTCTCAATGAGGGTGATATTAAGCTTGACGAGCTCAAGTTTCTCTGGGGCCTTAATAAAAAAGTTGGTGATGAGCATACTAGTTCAACCTCCTACTTGTTAAAATATAGGAGCTCTATTACCTCCTTTGTTGCCCGAACTTCTATTATTTCTCCTACCATTGTGGTTGACTTGCACCAGGACCGAGTGTGAACTTCACCAGGCAGTGGTGAACTTGCCATTGACCCTTCTTCCTCCCTTGAGTTAGACGTTCCTCTATCTACAACCATAGGTAAAAGAAAATTTCCCAACCTTCTTGGTGATGATGTTGGCACCCACAAGCCTGTGGATAGTGGGGCCAAAAAGATGGATGACACTGGGAAGAAGCCCCCAACAACCAAGGGAGATGATTTTCTCTTAAAAAGATTTAGGAGAGGTCCTGCTGCTAAGTAAGTTGAAGAAACTGTTGATACCGACCAACAAAGCTTGGTTGGTGTTACTCCATCTGGTGTTTGGATCCTCTGTAGCCATAGGTCCTGGATTATCCAGGAAATTAATTAAGTCTAGTACTCTTCCCAACCACCGGGGTGCTTCTTCTTCTATGCCCCGGCTTAAAATCTCTGAAAGGGATGCTCAAAGCCTTACTATGGTGAGAATTCTTCCCTTGTATTTTTCCTCTTTCATATTTTGTACTTTGTCTTTGACTTCTTGTACTGACTTTGCCCTTATCCTTTATAGTTCATAGTTGATTTTAACCAGATGTTGGAGAAGGATGATGCTCCTCATTCTTCTTCAAGCGATGTTGAGGAGGCCTTTGCTGGTCTCAAGAAGTCCTTGCTTGACTCCCAAAAAGATTTGGAGACTGAAAAGAAAACTTGGGAGAACAAAATAAAAGTTATTGAGGAAGCTCGACAGAAGGCTGAAAATGACGATGCTGAAGCTTGGAAGCAGGTGGATGAGCTAACAAAGGCCCTCACTACTGAGAAGTCCAAAAGGAATAAGGCTAGGAAAAAATCCTTCAATAAAGGCTAGGATGAAGCTATTACTACTGCCTTTACTCAGATTGAGTATACAGAGAATTTTTTTTCAAGGACAGTTAGTCGACTGCACTGAAGGAGGTTGGCATAGTAGAAGACTCTGAGCTCTTCCAAAGGCATGAGCCTGGATCTCCCCCCAAAAGGACGATGAAGTTAAATATGACATTAGTTCTGGGGAGTTATCTATGGTGGTTGCGTCTTCAGCCGACCAACCTGAGAATGTTATTGAGTCAGTCCTCCCATCCACCGAGCAAGTCACTCCAACCATCCCCTCTACCAACCATGCTGGAGTTGAAACTGACAGAGAGAATGTGTAGATTTTCTCGTCAGTTGGCCTCTATATTTTTTCCATTCTTTCATTTCTTTTTTGCTGTACTTATAATTTCCCTTCATATATATAAAATAAATTTTTTCTTTATACCGTTTGTCGTTTCTTGGTTGTTTTTTATTTCTTGATTGCTATCATATATTCCTTTTCTTGTTGTTGATTGGATATCTCTTTATTTTTCTAGTTCATGGCTAATATGGAATAAATTTCTTCCAATGATTCGGATCTACTCAAGCGTTGCAACAGTTTGTTCAAGGCCGGTCATATGACATTTTTTGAGGAAGATTTATCAAACTTGCTCGGGGTGAATGCCACTAATAAATCCAAAGATGCGTATATTTATCTCAAGTTTCTTTTTTATCGGGATGTGGCCAATAATGCGGCTTACTTTTAAATGATTGAAGAGCTTCAAGAGGAGCATAATGAATCTAAGGCTTTCCTTCACACTGATTATGAGGCCAAGCACAAGGCTTTAAGTGGAGCTCGGGGCTTTGAGGAGAAATTAGAGAAGCACCTTTTTGCTTTTAGGAAGAAGGAATTCCTACTCAAGTGTGAGGTTGATGAATTTAGATCCATTGCCAAGTTATTAGAGGAAGAAAATAACAAGTTAATGAGTGAACTGAACTCCTTGAAGGCTCCTTCTACAACTTCTGATGCTGATGAAGGGGTATAATTCTTGAAAACTGAGAATGCTAGGCTAAGGGAGGAACTAAAAGCCTTGAAGAAATCCAAAACTGCTTCTACTTCCCGACCAAGATCTAGATCTAGGCGACCTACAACTAATGAGGCCAGAACTCAACAAACACTTGTAAATCAGGCTGTACAGATAAAGGCCAATAACTTAGCCATTGCTGAGATGTCTCAAAAGATCCAAACTCAGGACGAGCAACTTTCCACCCAGTCTTATCAATTACAAATTAAAGATAGAGTGTTAAAGAAGATGCAACACCAAGTTAAAAGATTAACCTTCCAGTTTCCCAAGCAACCTAAAGAAGTTTGGATGGAAGGGTATAATGAAGCCCTTGGATGATATGATGATCATTTTAGTCAAGACTAGCGCGAAGGCTACAAATTGGTCTAGACCAATTGCTTAACAGTTATAAAGGTTTAACATGATAACAAACTACAGTACTGGGCTGATCCTGGGTTCTTGGACTGTGACGAATGTCCCTTCAAGCTTGATGTTAGATGGATTCTTGTAAAAACTATTCCCCACTACTTGATGTCCAAATATTTAGGGGATTATGGCCTGCACGATGAGTTGGAAATAGTTCGCCCCCTAATTTATTAAATACTCTGAGCAGCAGTAACAAGGGAATGCTTAATGATTTTAACTTTATCAACTCTCTATACACATTCGATGATCCTCTAGCAGGCATGGAACCAACGCCAAGCTCCTCTAAATATGAAGGAAAACGTCTAGTAAAATAATTGTTCTGTATTTCATTTATACACAATAGGTGCTTGTAATCATCATTAATATAAATGAAATGCAATTTATTAACTTATCTTGTTAATCTCTGGATGCCTGAATGACTTTGTTGTTTTATTAGTTCTACTGATATACTTAGACATTTGCATAAATTTCATATCAATTACCAATGAGATTATCATAGGTTCTACTTATATACTTAGATTTCTAAGTTTATTACCACTTACCATTGATGTGGCCATAGGTTCCACTAGTTCACCTAAATTACAATCCAAGGTTTTAGGTTTAGCATTAGTTACCAGTGGTGACCAAGCGTATGTGGAATATGCGTCTACATTCCTATTTAGGAATCTTCACAACGTTATTCCTCAATTTTGCTTAGTTTGGATAAAACTTGTTGATTTTTATATAGAGTTTTATCCCTGATTTTTTTTTGACTAAGTAATAAGGACTTAAAATCCTGTTTTGACTTGGGTTTGGGTGTTTTACCGATCAAGTATTAAATTTTTGTTGTATTACCGATCAAGTATCGCCTTTCTCGACCAAGTCCTACCAAGTACCAAATTTCTTCCAACCAAGTATTTATGGGGCATATCACCAATATTCCCCCCAAAAAATCAAAAAATGGAAAAAACTAACTTTTTATTGATACTGAATCAAATAGATTACAAAAGATATTGCTTGTTGCATTATTGGTAGGACCTCGTAAGATGCTCAGCATTCCAAGGATTTTTGAATTCTTCCCCACTAAAGTTTCAATTCTATAACTTCCTGGTCGAACAACTACTGGGACACAATAAGGCCCATGCCAATTGGTTTCAATCTTGTTGGTCTTCTGAATCACCTTTTTAAGTACATAATCCCTCTCTTTTAAGTTGGCCGACTTCACCCTTTTCATTATAAAAGCGTGCTGTTTTGTTGTTGATAGGTAAAATTCCTCAAGGCTGCATCATCTTGCACTTCTTCCAATATATTAAGGTCTGGACTTCGCATCAAATCACCGACGGGAGAATTAAAATTGAACACTCTATGAGTTGGCAAACCTATCTCAGTTGGTACCACTGCTTTGGTCCTACGCGCTAGCATGTATGGTGTTTCCCCTGTTGCAACCCTAGGAGTTGTTTGTTTGGCCCGTAATACTGAGTGCAATTCATTTATCTATTTCCCTTTTCACCATCAAGTCTCTTTTTCAACCCATTGATCAAAGTCCTATTAGTCACCTCGGTCTGCCTATTGCTTTGAGGATGACGTGGAGCAGAATGTAACTTCTTAATCTTGGACTGGGCACAATACACTATAAACTCATAGTTATCGAACTGTGTGCCATTATCGGTAATGAAGGCATGGAAAACGATATGTACAAATGATTTTTTTTCCAGATGAACTGGTATACCTTCTCATAGGGCATATCCACTAATGGCTCTGTTTCAACTCATTTGGTGAAGTAATCAACATCTACGACCAAGTATCTGAATCTTCCTCTGGTGGTTGACAATGGCCCAACCAAGTCTATTCCCCAAATAGCAAATGGATAAAGTGAAGTAATGGGAGTTAAATCAACCTATGGAGTTTTGTGATTGTTAGATAACTTTTGACACTTGTCACACTTTTTTGCAAAAGATGTACAATCTGCCCTCGTGGTCGACCAGTAGTATCCTCGTGTGTGCATTCACTGTAGTAACTATCTTCCTGATACATGATCTCCATAAGATCCCTCATGAACTTCTTCTATCAGATCTTGAACCTCCATTGGGTGGACACAACACTGCAAAGTAACTGTTAACCCTCTCCTGTATAACACTCATTTGTCTAACACATACCTCGCCGCTTTATACTTAAGCTTTTTAGTCTTAACTGGATCTGCTAGTAGAGTTTATTCCTCAATATAAATTCTAATGGGATATATCCAGGAAGGTCCCATATCCACTGCAATGAAATTAACCATCAGGTCTTCATCAATGCTCCTACTCACCAGAATCTCAATGGGGATTATTCTCCCAAGTTCAGTCCTGGTTGCTGATGCAAGCAGAGCAAGTGCGTCTACTCGATCATTACCTAGTCTTGGTATTCTTCTCATCTGAATAATTAGTAATTTTGCTATGATCTCCAGTTCTTTGGCGAGGTACCTTGTCATTAATTCTACTTTGGCTCCGTATAAACTTAAGATCTGGTTGAACACCAATTGTGAATCACTATGTGCTTCAACTTGCTCGGCGTTTAGTGTTTGAGCCAAACTTAATCCCATAATTAATGCTTCATACTCCGCTTTATTGTTTAATGCCTGAAACTGGAATCTAATTGGGTACTCAATATCAATCCCATCAGGGGTATTGAGTATAATACATGCTCCACTTCTCGTCGCACATAAAGATCCATCCACTTATAGATTCCATACTGGGGTGTTACTGTCAAAGCCTTAGTTTGTCAATGTCCTATAATAAAACATCTTTTTTTTCCTCCTCATATTTCTTATCATCTCCTACATCCTGGTTGACTATTGCGGTAGGTCGACGGTTGCTTTGTCTGAGATCTCCCCAACTAGGGTCTACTTGGACTACTGGTCGACGATGACTTTGGTTGAGCTTTCCCCTGCTGGGGTTTGTTCTGCTTGAACTCTTTGTTGTTCGAGTATCTTCGGACAAGTGAATTATGCAATGAAGTCTGCCACAACTTGGCCCTTTTATGAGGACCTTAGCTCATACACAATATTATACTGCCCCAGTTCTACTGCCAGTACATCAGTCTCCCAGACTTCTCAAGTTTATGAAGATCTTGCCCAAGAAGCATATTAGTGTACACCACTATAGTATGTGCTTGAAAATAAGGCTTCATCCGTCTGGATGCCTCTATAAGCGCCAAAGCTAATTTCTCCAATCATGGATATATAATTTTTGCTGCTTGAAAGGCTATACTGGTGTAGTATACCGTCTTCTACATTCCATTATCTTCTCGTATCAGAGATGAACTTACTACCGACTCAGAAACGACTAAGTACAAATATAATTTTTCCCCTAAAATTGGTCGGGAGAGTAATGGTGGTGATCCCAGATATTTCTTTAGCTCCTGAAAAGATTTATTTCATTCGTCGTTCCATTTAAAAGTTTTCCTTAGCATTTTGAAGAATGGCAAACACCTGTCTGTTTCTTGAGACACGAATCTGTTCAAGGCACTACTCGCCCAGTGAGCCTTTGAACCTCCTTTTTATAAGTAGGAGACTGCATTTCACTCAAACTTTTATTTAATTTTATTAACTTTAATTCCCCTCTGGTTTAAGAAGATCATTCCTTCTTGCATGCCGAACACACATTTGGTCGAATTCAGCTTCATCTGGTGCTTTTCTAACTGATCAAAGGTTTGGTTGAGGTTGGCAATGTGGATAAAATCTTTTTTATATTCTTCAGCATATCATCCCCATACACTTCCATGTTTTTACCTATTTGATCTTCAAAGACCTTGTTTACCAACCTCTTGTAGGTAGCACCTGCATTCTTTAAACCAAACGTCATAACATTATAACATTAAGTTCCTTAGGGAGTAATGGAAGAGGTACTTTCCCTATCTCCAGGCTTCATTTTAATTTGGTTGTGGCCAGAATATGTGTCCATAAAACTCAATAGTTCGTGTCCCGATGCAGCATCCACAAGATAGTTAATCACGGGCAAAGAAAAATGATCCTTTGTACATTCTTTATTCAAATTAGTGAAGTCCACACACATTTTCCACTTATTATTTTTCTTCTGGACCATAACAATGTTGGCCAACCAATATGGATATTTCACATCTTCAATGAATGAAGCTTTTTGAAGTTTCTCTAGCTCATCCCGAATAGATTGATTCTTCTTGGGGCTAAACACCCTGAGCCTTTATTTTACTGACTTCATGTCCTTGTTAATGTTGAGTTAATGGTAGAGGAAATTAGGATCAATCCCAAGCATGTCCTCATGACTCCGAGCAAACACGTGCTTTCTCTGTCTCAGGAACGTCACTACCTCCTGTTTGACAATTAGGTCTAGAGTTGAACCCACCTATGTAGTTCTCTTTGGATTGTCATCATCTAAGATGATATTTCCCGTTGCTTCTATAATTTGGCCTTTCACCAGCTCTGTCTCCTCTCTTAGATCTAAGGTTTTAACCTCAAATTCTCTATTTGGCTCAGTAATGTTCACTTGGTAAGTGGTGGTCTTCTTATTTATTTCCTCAAGATCTTCTTGCTTAGAAGAGGAGTAATAATATTCTCAGGTTACTTATTTTTATCACCCTTCACTACACCTACTCCGAAGTTGGTCGGGAACTTCGAACACTGATGGACTGTTGAGGGAACTGCTTCAAACATCTTCAACCCCACTCTGCCCATAATGACGTTGTAGGCTGGCCACACATTCTTATCCATCATAAAGAAATGAACTTTCTCGGTCTGAATTACTGGCCAGGTGACGAGCAACACCTCCATCTTGATTGTTCACAAAGGATAAACTTTTTCAACAGAAAAACCGATCAAGGGCCTGTGGTACGGATCTAGCTGACTGAGCTTCAAATCCCACTTTTGGAAGGAGTAATAAAACATGATATCTGCTGAGCTACCATTTTCAATCAACACCCTGGAAACGATAGTATCCTGATATCTAAATTTGACCACTAGAGGATCGTCATGGGGGTACAAAGCTCTTGACAAATCATTTTTGGAAAACTCAATCACCAATTTTTCTTTGTTCACCTTCCTCGGCCTATCTTCCTCTCTTAAATTGATCCTCTGGATGTAAGAACAAGCTAAAGCCTCATTGAGGTAAGATTTTCTCTCTGCAGTGTAATCTTCTCCTCCCGCATCTCGACATGTAATCATCTGACAATCAAAGAAACCAAAACTAAGTGTAAATAACTCACATTCTGGTTGTTTTTTTTTTTTGGAGAAATCAGGATCATATTTAGTATCATCTTCATGAGTTATTTTATTTTCTTCCCTGGGCCTGCATGGAGACTTTTGTAATACCCCGTAATTTTATTGATTTTATTTAATGGGATTAATTAAATTAAATGGAAACTAATTGGAAATTAATCCGGATTTAAATACTAGCGAGACGTGAGTTGGTATTTGATTATGATGATAATTTTAAATATTACTGGGTAAATATGGTAATATATGATTATTGAATTTATTAAAATTATCGCGAGTCATAAATACGACAATTTGGGAAATTAAGTTGGGACGCGCGTGTCAGTCGCGTCAGGAATCAATTTCATTGAATATAAAAGTAAATTATAAATTTATCATTCAGGGGTTTAGTTTGGGTCTAAATAGTCAGAAAACACTAGCCGGGGGTATATTTTGGGTCCCAGGGCATTTTTAGACCAAATCGGCAACCCGGGAGGGTATTTTACTCATTTTATTTTTTAAGGAATTTTGACCCATGAATTTTAGGCCTTATTTATCAGCCATTAAGAGGGCCATTGGGGCCATTATCTGTCAAAAAGTAAGAAGTGGGAAACGTGAGAAAGAGGAGAAGTTATAGGAGGGTTACAAAGCCATAACCACCACCCACTTCAACTTTTCGCCGGAATTGTGACCAGAGAGAGGGAGAGAACCAGCCTTTAACATCACCAGCGGATAAGAACATCAATTTAAGGCAAGTGATTTGACTTCATTATGTTTCAGCGAATAATTTATCCATGATAGTGTAGGATTTGATGATAGCCATGAACAATGATGAAAACTCATGAAATTTGGAGAAGAAACCTAAATCTTGGATATGATTTGCATGTAGTTTAATTCTAGAAGTAATTCAGTAACAAAATTATAAACCTAGATAAATTAAAAACGGATTTAGGAAGAGAAATATAGTGGTTCTTGAAGAGAATGGAAAAATAGGGTTTTTATGTTAATATGAAGATTTGATCCAAGAAAGGATAATTGTTGATGATTTAAAAGTTTTGGAACGCTAAGAATCATGTAATTAGGTTTTACAATGACCCCACATACTTATATTAGGATTTCACATCATGTAATGAAGTTTTGGGACAAATATGGGACTGAAAAACAAAGAAACCTCTAGCCTCACCTGCTTAATCGATAGATCGACATTCATAGGTCGATCGATCGACCATCGATCTATGGTCAGGATCGATCGATCGATCCTCCCAAAAATGGTGACCTTTTTCCCCTTTTTGAATTTTAGTGTTGTCGGTCATTGAACGTTGTAGTTGGGGATTATGTGAATACATTAGGACTTGAGGGCAGCTAATAGGGATATATTTGAAACCCGGAACATATTAGAATTAGGTTGGAATGTTGCGTTGAAGTTACGAGTGTTCGACGAGTAATTTCCTAATTTATGATGAGAGAACATGATTTAAATTCTTAGGAGTGATAAGTTAGGATTTGGGACATAAATAAGGAGTTAATAGTACTGAATTACTATGTGGAAAAGTTAGGAGACTTACTAACCTCTTCGGTTAGGTCTAAGTACTCGAAATTATACGAAGTGAGACGTATAAACAAAATATATTATATATCATTCGGAATTATAATAGTGTACGAACTGGATTAATGGTATAGGGCTAAGAATATACCTTTAATAATATAACAAGTTATCTAAGTTGTGTGAATGCTTAGTATATGAATTATTTTGTGTATGACATACCTACCATACTTGCTAGCACGGGAGGTCGGCTTTCGAAATAGGGTCGTCTAATCTTTGTATGCCTACGGGGGTATTTAGATTGGTACCTTAAGGACATAGGGCTGTGAATGTCTTATTTGTGAGTTAATATGTTAGCTGACCATGGGAGCGTAGGTATGTGAGTGACCCATGGGTATGTGAACTATGTTCGCCTCCAATATGTGTGATTTTTCTTATTTAAATGGTTCCTAAGAGATTCGAAACACATAGTCCTTATGTATGTGATGTACCGGAATTCGATAGCAGAGTATGTGTGCACCACAGCTTAGCCTAGGGGTACCCTATTGTATATTTGTGTTGAGAATAATATAGTTTTGATTATAACAGACTCTTTGTTAAAGTGTGAATATAAATTATTGAGACATTTTGAATGGAATTTAAAAATGAGAATTTTCTATCATAACTGTTATAAATTAATCTGTTAAATGAAAAGGTGAGATACACGTAGGATATATATTAAAATGTTATGAATAAACCCCCATAATATAATGTGAGGACTGGAAATGGTACAGACTAGTTGGTTAATGACATAACTAGGACGGGTTAAGGATATACGTTAGGCGTGCACATTAGTTGAGGGGTGAGTAACTCATGTGAGATCACGTAACTAACATGTATATAATATTCACTGTTTAATGGAATTTAACAATTTCTATATTTTTAAACTATTTTCACCTCGGGCTCTGACCCGGTTGCTTTCAAATCTATTTTTCTTGAAAAACCTTTTAGGTGCCCAGCTACAGGGACGCCAAGCATAGGAGTTCCAATCCATTGACGTGCTATAGCTGCTGTGGATGTTACAGGATCTCGGTAGTAGACGCCTCCACACTCTGCATTGGATTCTATTCTGGGTCATTCATCTGTTAGGGAATGTCGCACCCTTTCCATTTAGAGACAACTTTCTCATACTTTCAGTTTAATTTCAGTTTTGGAGTTATTTATTTATTCAGACTTTGTATTGAGTTTTATTCAGTATTTGGATTATTCAGGGGTGTGCTACTCCAAATTCATTTATTATTCCATTATTATTTCCATTGTGATTGTGATGTGGATATGGTATAGTTAGCTTATAATTTATTCGGTTGCATGTTAATTTAATTTAATAAAATTTGGCAACTCACTTTTAAAATATTAGGTGGCTAGTAATTGTTTAAAAATGTTTTCGACAGTGATGCTATGAACTGAACCAACTTGACATTTTGTATTAATTTGAATAAAGGAGTAGCTACCCGTTATTTAATTAGTCGGGGTGTCACAGGTGGTATCGGAGCATCAGGTTCTAGTGTCCTTAAGATCTGTACGGCTTATTATGCTTTCCGCATAGCCCTATCATTAGGACTGTTACACTCTTTGCTACGTTTTGGAGAATACGTACTTTTGCTACAATGTTATGTATGGTCAGTGGACTTATATAATTCATGTGAATTTTAGATGTCGCTTAGGAGGAAGGTACAAATTAATACCGCTGAAGGATCAAGTGCGGGGCAAGACCAACAAGTACCTCAAGTGCACCAGGAAACAACGAAAATCACTGAGATAGGAAATATCGTGGCACAAGCAGTGACTACTGCAATATTGTAGTACCAAAATCCCAATGTATAACTTACAGGGAATAAAAGAACAAGAGAAGTTGATCAATATGACACTGTTAAGGTTAGGAACAACGGGAAAATACATCCGCCGCAGCAACAAATACCTCAGAGTCGTCAAGACCAAGAGGATAATAGTAATGGCGGGAAGAGCCAAACTCGCCAGAACCAACAAAACTAAGGAAAGAGGCTACCACCAAGAGGTGTTTTAAGTGTGGAAGAAATGGCCATAAATGCCAAGTTTTATCGTAAAAAGCTGGAGGACAACCTCGACAACTCAGCAAAGTCAGGTAGACCATCAGGGCCAGCAGCGTGCTCAACAGGGCCAGCAGAGCAGAAACTGTGTTCTTAAGTGTTTTATATGCGGCGAACGGGGCCACTAGCATCGGCGAACGGGGCCACTAGAATGTGTTGAATAATTTGTTCGTAACATGAGAATAGATGCGCATTTTTAGCAGGAAGCAGGGATGTGGGGTACGAGCCAAATACTGAGGGCTATAATTTTCGTTGACCGATAATGTTAGTTAGTAGTGTATAGGGGGTTCCTTATTTGGATTTCGCTTTACGAGACATCCCATTCATGAAATCTAGCGAATGTCGGGAGCCAAGAATGGTTAGTCTTTAGTACGCAAGTTTGGTACGCAGGTTGTCATCCACAATGGAAACCACACCTTTAAGTTTAATTTTATTCTTATATGCCGTCATTAGAGCCGTACTATGTGACGTAAGAAGTGATATTGAATGTTTTACATCAGTAATAAATCGATGTAATGAGAGAACATGATAACTTCACAACACATAATAAGTATTCATTGCCCAAATCTATGACTTATTCGATTAGTTGAGGATAGCTACTTTCTCCTCAAGGATTGACTTGGGATTGGGATACCATAAGCTGTGTATCAGGGAGTAGGAGGTGTCGAAGACTATTTCTTGACAAGAGATGAATCCTATGAGTTCAGAGTCATGCCATTTGGGCTGACAAATACTCCCCCGTATTCATGGACTTGATGAACCGAGTGTTCAGGGAGTTGTTGGATCAGTTCATCATCGCCTACATAAACAACATCTTGATTTATTCATAGACAGAGGAGGATCATGCCGGCCACTTGAGACAGGTTTTGCAGACGCTGCATCAGAATGAGTTGTATGCAAAATATGAGAAGTGTGGATTTTGGCTGAAGGAGGTTCCGTTCTTGGGGCATATCATTTCAGACAGGGGGATATCTGTTGATCCGGGGAAGGCATCAGTGGTGAGGGAGTGGGGATGGCCCATGACACCGATAGAGATACGTAGTTTCTTGGGCTTATCGAGATACTACAGGAGGTTTATTCTGGGGTTCTCGAAGATAGTAGGTACTTTGACACATCTGACTCGCAAGGGTTTGCCATTTCTCTGGAGCGATGCCTGCCAGTTGGCTTTCGACGAGTTGAAGGACAAGTTTACCTCAGCACCAGTGTTAGCATTGCCGAGGCCGGGAGTGGAGTATCTAGTCTACACTGATGCATCCTTACTAGGACTTGGGGGTGTACTGCAGCAGGAGATTCAGGCTACATCTTATGCTTCCCGTAAGATTAAGCCTCACGAGAAGAATTACCCCACCCATGAATTGGAGTTAAAGGCAGTCGTAGGGGAGAAATTTGGTTTATTCACAAACCACAAGTCCCTATAGTACCTCTTCACCCAGAAGGAGCTGAATATACGTCAACGCCGGTGGCTCGAGTTTGTGAAGGATTATCAGTTCGATATCTAATACCACCCAGGGAAGGCTAACGTGGTAGTAGACGCGTTGAGTCGTAAGCCAGTAGGTGAGGTGGTCGAGGTGTGGAAAGTAAAGTAAAAGGAGTTGGGACACCAGGACGCAGTGTCCCGATCATTCATGTCAGTGATGACAGTTACGCCCCAGATTATTTTGAGGGTGATACAGGCCCAAGCGGCAGACTCGTTCCGTCAAGAGCAGATAGTGCGATTGTTAGCAGAGGGGGCCGAATCTTATACCGTTAGTTCAGACGGGGGCTTATGCTTCAATGGGAGATTGGTAGTTCCTAAGGGGGAAGACTTACGACATGAGGTAATGATAGAGTCGCACGGGTCACGATTCACGGTGCATCCTGGTGGGGATAAGATATACCAGGATATACGGTGACAGTATTGGTGGATCGGGATGAAGAGAGATATTGTCGAGTTCATTTAGAAATGTGCCACTTGTCAGCTAGTAAATGTGGACCATCAGAGGCCAGCAGAACTTTTACAGCCATTAGAGATTCCTATGTGGAATGGGAGAGCATTTCCATGGACTTCATCACGGGATTACCTACATCACCGAGAGGTCACGACTCCATATGGGTGATCGTGGATCAGTTGACAAAGCTTGCTCACTTTTTTCCAGCCCGGACAAACTATACTACGAGACAGTATGCCCAGATCTTCATAGCTGAGATAGTGAGACTCCACGGGGGGCCTCTCATTATCGTGTCTGACAGAGACAAGATTTTTATGTCAAAGTTTTGGGAGAGTTTCTAGGAAGCCATGGGAACGGATTTGGGATTGAGTACAACCTATCACCCGCAGACAGTTGGGCAGACCGAGAAGACGAATCGGATGTTGGAAGAAATGTTGCGTATGTGCATCCTAGACTTTGGAGGTGGTTGGGAGCAGTATCTTCCACTAGTGGAGTTTGCCTATAATAACTCCTACCAGTTCACTATTGGTATGGCTCCATTCGAGGCGTTATACGGTAGACCTTGTCGATTCCCATCACGTTGGCTAGAGGTGGGGGATAACAAACTCCTTGGGCCGGAGGTGATTCAGAATACTTCGACGAGGATAGAGATGATACAAAGCCGTATTTGGGTAGCTTAGGACCGATAGAAGAGTTATGCCGATGCCAAGAGGTCCTTTCGAGTGTTCAATGTGGGGGACCAGGTGCTGCTCAGAGTGTCTCCTATGAAGGGGATTATGCGTTTCGAAAAGAAGGGGAAGTTGGCGCCTAGATATATGGGTCCATTCCCTATCATCGAGCGAATTGGTCCAGTCGCGTATAGCCTTAAGTTACCGGAACACTTGCATATGATTCAAGACGTGTTCCATATTTCCTCACTAAGGAGATATCTTCAGGATGATTTGTCCCATACTCATATTGCTTTAGAGTATATTGATCTACATCCAGATAGCTCGTATGAGGAGGGGCCGATTGCTATTATCGACCATAGCGAGAGGAAATGGAAGTCAAAGATAGTACCGTTAGTACGTGTTCAGTGGCGGCATCATAATGTCGAGGAGTCTACCTGGGAGCGCGAGGATGAGATGCGGGAACGTTATCCAGAGTTATTTTTACCAGGTATATTTTATTTCCAAATTTCGGGACGAAATTCTGTTATTAGGGGGGAAGTATGTAATACCCCGTAATTTTATTAATTTTATTTAATGGGATTAATTAAATTAAAAGGGAATTAAGTGGAAATTAATTCGGATTTAAATACTAGCGAGACGTGAGTTGGTATTTGATTATGATGATAATGTTGAATATTACTAGGTAAATATGGTAATATATGATTATTGAATTTATTAATATTGTCATGAGTCATAAATACGACAATTCGGGAAATTAAGTTGGGACGCGCGTGTCAGTCGCGTCAGGAATCAATTTAATTGAATTTAAAATTAAATTATAATTTTATCATCCGTATGGTCATTTTGAGCGCGCCAACGTGTCTGGAGGGGTCTAAATAGTCAGAAAACACTAGTCGGGGGTTTAGTTTGGGTCCCGGGGCATTTTTAGGCCAAACCGGCAACCCGAGAGGGTATTTTAGTTATTTTATTTTTTAAGGAATTTTGAACTACGAATTTTAGGCCTTATTTATCAGTCATTATGAGGGCCATTGGGGCCATTATTTTTCAAAAAGAAAGAAGTGGGCAACGTGACAAAGGGGAGAAGTTACAGGAGGGTTACAAAGCCATAACCACCACCCACCACCACTTTTCGCCAAAATTGTGACCAGAGAGAGGGAGAGAACCAACCTTTAACATCACCAGCGGATCAGAACATCAATTCCAAGGCAAGTGATTTTATTTCATTAAGTTTCAATGAATAATTTATCCATGGTAGCCATGAACAATGATGAAAACTCATGAAATTTGGAGAAGAAACCTAAATCTTGGATAGGATTTTCATGTAGTTTAATTCTGGCAGCAATTCATTAACAAAATCATAATCGTAGATAAATTAAAAACGGATTTAGGAAGAGAAATATGGTGGTTCTTTAAGAGAATGGAAAAATAGGGTTTTTATGTTAATATGAAGATTTGATCCAAGAAAGGCTAATTGTTGATGATTTAAAAAATTTGGAACGTTAAGAATCATGTAATTAGGTTTTATAATGACCCCACATACTTATATTAGGATTTCACATCATGTAATGAAGTTTTGGGACAAATCTGGAACTGAAAAATGAAGAAACCTGTAGCCACACCTGCTTGATCGATCGATCGACATTCATAGGTCGATCGATCCTCCCCAAAATGGTGACCTTTTCCCCCTTTTTGAATTTTAGTGTTGTTGGCCATCAAACGTTGTAGTTGGGGATTATGTGAATACATTAGGACTTGAGGGAGACCAGTAGGGATATATTTGAAACCCGTAACATATTAGAATTGGGTTGGAATGTAGCGTTGAAGTTATGAGTGTCCGACGAGTAATTTCCTAATTTATGATGCAAGAACATGATTTAAATTCTTAGGAGTGATAAGTTAGGATTTGGGACATAAATAAGCAGTTAAGAGTACTGAATTAATATGTGGGAAAGTTAGGAGACTTACTAACCTCTTCGGTTAGGTCTAAGTACTCGAAATTATACGACGTGAGACGTATCGGCGAAATATATTATATATCATCCGGAATTATAATAGTGTACGAATTTGATTAATGGTATAGGGCTGAAAACATCCCTTTAATAATATAACAAGTTATCTAAGTTGTGTGAATGCTTAGTATATGAATTATTACGTGTATGACATACCTACCATACTTGCTATCACGGGAGGTCGGCTTTCGAAACAGGGCCATCTAATCTTTGTATGCCTACGGGGGGGGGGGGGGGGATTTAGATTGGTACCTTAAGGACATAGGGTTATGAATGGATTATTTGTGAGTTAATAAGTCAGCTGACCATGGGAGCGTAGGTATGTGCGTGGCCCATGGGTATGTGAACTATATTCGCCTCCAATATGTGTGATTTTGCTTATCGAATTGGTTTCTGAGAGATTCAGAACACGCAGTCCTTATGTACGTGATGTACTGGGATTCGATAGCAAAGTATGTGTGTACCACAACTTAGCCTAGGGGTGCCCTATTGTATATTTGTGATGAGAATAATATACTTGTGATTATAACGAACTCTTTGTTAAAGTGTGAATATAAATTATTGAGACATTTTAAATGGGATTTAAAAATGAGAATTTTCTATCGTAACTGTTATAAATTAATCTGATAAATGAAAAGGTGAGATAAACGCAGGATATATAATATAATGTTATGAATAAACCCCAATATTATAATGTGAGCACGTGAATGGTACAATCTAGTTGGTTAATGACATAACTAGGACTAGTTAAGGATATACGTTAGGCGTGCACATTAGTTGAGGGGCGAGGAACTCATGTGAGAGAACATAACTAACATGCATATAATATTCACTGTTTATTATAATTAAACACTTGCTATATTTTTAAACTATTTTCACCCCGAGCTCTGACCCGTTTGCTTTCAAATCTATTTTTCTTGAAAAACCTTTTAGGTGCCCAGCCACAGGGACGCCAAACATAGGAGTTCTAATCCATTGATGTGCTGTAGCTGCTGTAGTTGTTACAGGATCTCGATAGTAGGCGCCTCCAGACTCTGCATTTGATTCTATTTTGGGTCATTCATCTGTTAGGGAATATCACCCCCTTTCCATTTTCCATTTAGAGACAACTTTCTCATACTTCAGTTTCATTTCAGTTTTGGAGTTATTTAGTTATTCAGACTCTGTATTTTGATTATTCAGGGGTGGGTTACTCCAGACTCATTTATTATTACATTATTATTTCCATTGTGATTGTGATGTGTCATAGTTAGCTTATAATTTAATCGGTTGCATGTTAATTTAATTTAATAAACTTTTTAAATATTAGGTGGCTAATAATTGTTTAAAAATATTTCCGATAGTGATGCTATGAACTGAACCAACTTGAAATTTAATATTAATTTGAATAAAGGAGTAGCTACCCAGTATTTAATTAGTCGGGGTGTCACAACTTTGACCTTCTCCGAGCTCCTCTATCGTCATGCTGATCAACAAACTTGTCAAGTTTTCCTTGGCTGATGAGGGTTTCTATCTCATTTTATAGAGCAATACAACGATATGTAGTATGCCTATGGTCTTTATGAAATTCACAGTATTTGAATCTATCCCTCTTCTCAGCAGGTGCTCTTAGCTTCTCGGTCCAATGTACCTCCTTGTTGTGCTTAATTTCTTCCAAAATAAGGGGAATGCCCATCGTTAATGGAGTGTAATTGCTGTATTGCCTGAGCCTGTCATCAGTATTCTTTTCCCTTGAATCCTTATGCTCCTTGTATTACCTCAGCGTTCATTATATTGGCTGCCTTGGCCATTAGTTTGGTCATAATCTTGAGGGGGATATTTGGCAAGAGTGTAATAAAGCTTCTCGGGAAGCAATCCACTCATAAGAGTTGTGATAGCTATTTTCTCTTCGTAATCAATGACCTCCAACTTCTCATTGTTGAAATGTAGTCCCTTATACTTTATCCTACCCGTTGCCTCACATGTAGCAGGTGAGCTACTCTTTTTACCAGTTTGGCTCCAAAGCAGAAGTTACCAATAAATAGTTCGACGAGCTGGTTGAAATTAGAAATTTTTCCTTGAGGAAGGCTGTTGTACCAAATCTGAGCAGGTCCTGTGATTATACCTGAGAACGCCTTGCATCTCATTTTAACAAGAATAACATAAATATCAGATGTTTCTTGGTACTGTTCTGTATGAAGAACATGATATATCTTCCCATTATACTTGGGAGTAATCATAGGATCTTTGAACTTTGAAGGAATAGGAAAATTCACAATAGCTTATATAAAAGGAGACCCTTTCACAAAGCTTTATTTCAAAGGGTTCTTCACCTTTACCATCTCTCCAACCTTATCTTCCAATCGTTGAATAGATCCCTTCCATGCATTATTGCCAAAATTATATTTATGCATTACAGCTTGACTGTTATGACCAACTGTTTGTGCTGAGCTCTCCTCCTATGAGGTCTTCTCGGTATGTACAAATCGTCGGGCGTCTAATCTAGAATGCGCTAAGACCTCACATTGATTAGCTAGTCATCGAGTATTTATCGACAATGCCCTGAGAACATTTCTATTCCCTCTAGGTCTGAGATGATCAAAGACAGATGCTCTGCTCAACCTTTCTAAATCACTTAATCTTTCAGGAGTAAAGGATTGCTCATCATAAGGTTCTGAAGTCGTAAGAGAAGAACTTTCTCCTGGGCGGTAGGACGTGTCTCTAGTAATCCTGGATTGGTTGTTCTTGTTGGTTCTTGGAGGAGCTGGTCGAATATTCCTATTCATATGAATAGATAATGCGGTAGATCTAGGTTGTAGTGTTTGGGCCAGTTGCCTAATAGTACCCCGCATAGCCTCCTATCCTTTGGCAAGACTGGCCAAGATTCCAGTGAGATCATTATTTGTTAGAGGAACAGATGGAATAGGTGTATTGCCATCGTTTCTGACATCGGATTTAGGAATGTCAGTCATTTTTGGAATTTTGATAAATGCATGAGTGAAAACGCTTAGAAATACGTTCCCATAGACGGCGCCAATCTGTTGATAGGTCTAATTATTTAATCACACACACACACACACACACACACACACACACACACACACACACACACATATATATATATATATATATATATATATATATATATATATATATATATATATATATAAAAGACACAAATGTTTTTAAAGTGGTTTGGCTATAAGGGAAAAGCCTACGTCCATTGTATTTCTTATTGCCTTGTATTCTGTATTGCCTCTCATGTTTTAATGGTTTTTCCACTTGCCCTTGATGAAGGGATTACAATATATTTTTAGTCTCATAAGGAGATAGAGAGGTGGAATGTAAAAGGGTAGAATGGCTTTATAAATTAGGCATTTACATCAGTACATGGCATTCACAATTTACATGACTGTTGGCGCTTTGTTGATCCTATTGGTCGGGCTTCTTATTATAAGTTGGCATTCTGCATGTTGGTCGGTGAGTCTATATCTTGCTGACTCGGATTCTTGCCATGTCGGATGACACGTGTTCGTTTTTGATTGGTCCACGTAAGTGGATAGTTTTTGGTATCAACAAGTGTCCGATTTTTTCCTTGCTTTTTGATGAAAGGACACGGTGACATTTTTTCTCTTAAAAATAAATGACTGATTTATGGTACAATCTATGGAAACCTAGTATATAGACTCAAGAACCACAAATTAGGACTTCAACTCATTGCAAAGGTTCCAAGTAATCGGGAAATTACTTAAAATAGGGATGTTCCTAGTTACGAAAAATTAAAATAACGCATCGATATTAACACTGGAATATTATTATGAATTTTGGTGAAGACATAAAGTTTAATGCAGGAAAATTATTTAAAGTAGTTAGGTTTTAAAAATGTTGGGCTCAGTTTTATAAACTGTTTTGAACATATTTTCGATTGATTTTATAAAATTATTTTTATTTTTATCAAAATTGGATATCTTTTATTTGTACATTGGAAAATAATTTATACATTGTAAGTTTTGTCTCACCAATACTGCTAAAAACTAAAATTGAAAAATTTATTGGACATATCATAAAAGAGAAAATTTCCTTCTTGAACGAAACACAATTTTGACACTTACACTTAGGTTGTTTTATTTTGAAAGAAATTCGAAGATTGGTTTAAAATGGACAATTGAGTTCATTAGAAGTGGTGGAACTTCTAGTCTTCAATCCCGTTTGATATGGGGAGAAATGGTATCTAATCCTATTATTATCGTATCTTAGTTGGGGGGAGATTAATCTTAGGGGGAGACGTCTTTCTAAGTAGGTCATTTGTTTGATAAAGGGGAGAATTAATTTTGGGGGAGTAATTAGTTAATTGCATTTAATATTTTGATATTTCCTACGCGTTTGATAGTTTGCTTAAGTGTGCAGAAATACTTCAAAATTGCAGCATTCAACATCGACAAAGATATTGATCCTTGGGTTGTTTGAGTCAAGCATTGTATTTTTATTTTGGGTGGGATATTATTTTTAAGTCTAGTGAGTTTGACGGCCCTTTAGGATTTTTGTTTAGTTTTTGTCCCAGAATAGCCAAAGGGGGAGATTTGTAAGGACACAAATTTCCAATTGAGTCCTTTGTAGTTTTGGCTCAATTACGGACAAAGACATTTGAGTCATATGATAGAGTTCAAGTTTATCCATTCAAGCCTATGACGTGTTTGTTGAAGACGTAGCGACCAAGATATTAAAGCTTCATCTAATGCCGTGTGTGTTGTGCCGCGTTTCTACGTCATCAACATGGTTCCATTGCTCCTAAGGTATGAATGCTTTTTTAATATATATATATATATATATATATAGGAGCTTGGAACATTATTTATTGGGTGTATGTTAGAAATTTATTTTGGGTGTTAGAATTTTTTGTAAACTTTTTTTGAATTCATAATTCTAAATATTTTGTTCTCGGACACCTTTCAGTAGAAAAATCATATCAAATCCAAAAAAAATCAGAACGATACGAAACTGGCGGCCACGCATTCGTATCGAAATTATCTAGAACCATGGCCTGAGATCTCATTAGATAGGTCGTTCGAACGACCTCGTTCGAACGACTTCCCGTTCAAACGAGATTTTTTTTTTCTTTCTGTCTCTTTGTTAAAAGTCTCGTTCGAACGAGATTTCTAACGAAAAAATAGCGGGAACAGTTTTAAGCTAGTTTTTCCCACTTTTCCACTACTTTGCCCCACTTCCTTTTTGACATACTTCTTAAGTGCGGGAACTAACTTTTTGAAGATAATTTTTTCACATTCTAAGAGTCTTTTGAGAGAAAAACTTTTAGGAAAAAGTTCCATGTTTTGTGTTTGATTTTTATGGATTAAACTCATCAAAAAACACATACACACCCATTTGTTTAGTTTATTCCAAGTACCTATTGATATATCATTGCTTGGAGAGTTTTGGCACCTGGTTTTCTCTACACCAACAAGAAGAGAGTTTGGGTTCTTCTCTACCGCAAAAAGGAGAAAAGTTTATTGCGGTGTTCTCACTCGAAGAAAGGCTTTGCGTGTGGATTGACGGTGACCATAGCCCCATCGATGGAGTTCGAGACTGTGGAGGAGTCCACGGTTATACGCTAGGCGGAGGTTGAATACCAAGGAGCGCGTCAAGGCTTGGACGGACTTAAGTCAGTTTGTGTAAGTCCTCTTGTGTCGAGTCTTTGTAAAAACTACCATACTTAGTGAATTCGTGGCTAGGGCCGTCCGAGGTTTTTCCCATTTGGGTTTTCCTCGTACATCGGCGCGTCGTGTGATATTGTTTAATTTTATCTTGCTTAAATCACGTAGATGCATGCTTAGGTAATTCAAGATAAAATTTGATTTAATTGTCACACTTATGTTCCTTGGTGTTAAAATATATTTGGGTGAAATTGAAATTAATTCAATTCAAAGATAATTTATTTTGGTAAAATTTGGTTTGGCCTAATTTGCAAAATGGATTATTCTTGTTAGGCAAATTTCTAGAAATTGAATTGAAATATTTGGTTTAAGTGAAAAATCAACTTGTGTGGATTTAATCCTGTTTCACTTGGTTTAATTTTAATTTAAAATAGAAATTAAAATTTGGTGATTGTTTGTTTTGTGAACCATCTTACGCTTCCGCATCAATTTCATAAAAAGGAAAAATTATTTCTTAAAGAAATTAAAAAGGGGGCCCTCCGGGGGACTACAAATTGGTATCAGAGCCAAAGCGATAAATTATTTCGTTAAAGATCTTTTAAATAATTTTTGGCTAAAATGGAATTTTACCCATTTTCAAAATTTCCTATTTTCGATGGTTCAAACTATACGTATTGGAAAGCGCGAATGAAATCGGCACTTAAATCTATCGACGAGAGAGTTTGGATGTCTGTTGTTCATGGCTGGCCCCACCTACTCATTTAGTAGATAATGAGCGTGTTCCCAAACCCGCCGATAGATGGAGTGAGGGTGAATTTAAACTTTCTAACTTTAATTCCCGAGGTTTAAATGCCTTATTTAGCACTGTCACACCGGATGAATTTCGACGCATTATGACGTGTGAGACCGCTAAAGAAGCGTGGGATATTTTGCAACTCACTCATGAAGGAACTAGTGTCGTTAAAGCTTCGAAACTTCAAAACCTCACCACTCAATTTGAAACTATCAAAATGAATGAAAAAGAAACTTTTGATGAATTTTATGCTAGACTTTCTGATATTGTTAATTCATCTTTTAACTTGGGAGAGAAAATACCCGACAACCGAGTAGTAAAGAAAATTCTAAGGTCCCTACCCGATAGATTTATTCCAAAAGTGACCGTTTTAAATTCTTTAGCAACTTTAGCCTCTATGAAATTAGAAGAGCTCGTAGGTGATTTACAAACCTATGAACTAGACATGTTTCCCTCTAAAACTGAAAAGAAAATTGAAAAGGGCGTTGATTTAAAGCCCGAAAAGAGATCAAACAAGTAGTAGAGAGCGAGAGGGATAGTGACTCGGAAGATATGGCCTTGTTTGCTAGGAAATTTCAAAAATTTCTTAAATTTAACAAAGGTAAATTTAAAAATGATTTTAAGAAATTTGAAACTTCTAAGCATGACAAAGCCAAAAAGATCCCTAAAATTTCTAAAGAAAATTTAAATAGGGACGAGTCAAATAGGTGTTTTGGTTGTGAGGGTTATGACCACAGGGCTTTTGAGTGCCCCACTAAACTAAGGAAAGAGGGTAAGCGACCCATTTCATATAATGCGACCCTTAGTGATAGTGATAAGGAAGAGGGACCCGATTTCCCCACTAAGCCCAACTTTGTGGCTTTTATGGCTAGTCATGTGAGAACTTTTCGATTGATGAAACTTTAACACATGACACTTCCGAGGTCAAAGTTTTTGATTCCCTTATTTTTTATGATAGTGAGAGTGGAGAAGAAAGAGAGAGTGAAAATGAAGAAGAGGTTAATGTGAGTGAACTTCAAAATGCTTTTCAAGAACTTTATAAAGAATCTATTAAATTGAAAAGAGCTAATTTGAAGTTAGAAGCTAGTTTGAAAGAACGTATCAAGGTCGTTGATAATAGCATGTTGGTTGAAGACCTTAGGACACGAGAGAAAGCTCTTCTAGAGAAGCTTGAATATATAGAAGGCGAGAGAGATAGCCTTAGGGGTTTAATAGGATCCTTGAAAAAGGAGCTTCTTTCTTTTGAAGAGCGAAATGTTTTATTAGAGTCTAACATTTTAGAATTGCAAAATAAATTAAAAGACTCTAGTAATGTCGAATTTGATTTGGAATGTCGTTCGGAAAAATTAGATAAAATCTTAGGAACGGTCCAAATTAAAAATGACATGTGTGGTTTAGGCTTCAATACTTGTAATGAATCTACTCATAAAGCCAAGACCAACGTTTTAGGAGAATATACTAGGAACGCATTTAGAGATCACTCCTTAGGTAAATCTTTTCGACATGTTTTTACTTGTACACATTGTGGTCGAAAAGGTCATTTTAAGAAATTTTGTTTTGATCTTAAATGAATTCCTAAAAAATCCCAACGTAATGCAATCAATGTATTTAGAACTCCTACACCCCAAGACAGTCTTTCTTCATTAATTTGGGTTAGGAAATCCGACTTGGTTGCCTTGCAAAATAGGGTTTTTGATTCTCATTTACTATCACATGCTTCCTCCCTTGCTAAATCTAAAGGATAAATGTGTTAGTTGTTTGCATACTTTAGCTTTTGTACTTCATGCATATATTAATATGCTAAATGTATGCTTGTTTAATCATTTTCTAGTCTATGCACCAAGCTTATCACATGCTAGAATTATGATTTTTGTTTATCTTTTTTATTATATTTCCTTCACTTTGTTTGCATTAAATGAAAAATACAAAAAGAATTTTTGTATATCATTTGGATTTTATCTCTTGGTAATTTAAACATAATGAAAAATTCAAATGATTTTTGTTTGACTTTTGAGTATGTATTATTTATTTTTGGTTAAAAATTTCAAAAACTCAAAAAGATTTTATTTTGTGTGTATTTTAGTTTTGACACACTTTATGTGGTATACACTTGTGTTTAAATCCCTCCTTTAACGCTCCCACATGGCAAGAACTTTTGGTTTAGATTGTCAATCCTTAAAATGTTCTTTACCATATTTTCTATGGAGAAGTTGAATTTTGTGTTGGTCAAATGGATTCTATTTTTATATGCCTCTATTCACACATGCACGAGCTCTTTTGAAATTTTAACTTCATATGTATATTTGAGCTATGTGAGGTGTTCTCCTACCAATCTTATCATCTACATATTTGTGACTTTGGAGGAATACTGCATGTCAAAATCCGTTGCATGTGAGTTTTGTGTGAAAAATGAAAACATGATAAATAAAAATGTGCACGGGGAAGGGCTCCGAAATGACTAAGTGATTCTTTGCGATTGTAAGCCACCGTTTTGAATGGACCTAAAAGAAATACGTGGTCCAAAGGCCTAAAAATAGAAAATACGGAATTAACAAGAAAAATAATTTGCCAAGGCCTATGTTTGATTGATATATTGCTTCAAATTTGATATAAATTCATATTGAGGGAGATTGGATGGTATATCAATGGTTTGCATAATGTTCGTTTATCCTAGTTGCGTATTTCATGTCATGACTCTATTGGTTTGTAGAGTCATCAATATGCTAGGCTTGTATGCATTGTGAATGTTTGTTCATTGAGTTAAATTTATATTGTCACATGAGGTTATATTCAAATGTGATGAAGTTTGCAATCAATTGAGAACTCCGTGAACATGTTTTAAGTGATTGGGTCTAAATTTAATTGTTACTAGTTCACACCCCAACACTTCCATTTCCATATGACACATTTTTGCCATACGAGTGTGAGAGACTCCTATTATATTTAGTGTGTGTCATTTGTGTGTTTATATCTATATATATGTACTTGAGTCTCTTTGATATATATTATGTATACATATATTTGATATTTTTGTTTAGTCTTTGCTTTGATTTCTAATCCATATATGCTTTAATTCATACTTGGTATCCATCTTATTGCATTCTTTGTTGATATCACGTGCTTAATAATTTATATATCATATTGGTATCATTTTATTGCATCCTAGTTGGTATTCGATGTTATTTTTTGGATTAGTTGAACTTTTGTTGCCCATATGCTTTAACGTTCTCATCACTATATGCATAATTACATGTTTTAGCTTGTTATCCCATTCTTTTATCCCTTGCTTAGTATAAAGGGTTTATATGCTTTATATGGGGGAGATAAGTTACTGTTTTGATTCTTTAGCCTTTGTCTATTCCTGAACAAAAAGGGGGAGAATGATAGGGGGAGAAATGGTATCTAATCCTATTATTATCGTATCTTAGTTTGGGGGAGATTTATCTTAGGGGGAGACGTCTTTCTAAGTAGGTCATTTGTTTGATAAAGGGGAGAATTAATTTTGGGGGAGTAATTAGTTAATTGCATTTAGTATTTTGATATTTCCTATGCGTTTGATAGTTTGCTTAAGTGTGCAGGAATACTTCAAAATGGCAACATTCAACATCAGCAAAAATATTGATCCTTGGGTTGTTTGAGTCAAGCATTGTATTTTTATTTTGGGTGGGACATTGTTTTTGAGTCTAGTGAGCTTGACGACCCTTTAGGATTTTTGTTTAGTTTTTGTCCCAGAATAGCCAAAGGGGGAGATTTGTAAGGACACAAATTTTCAATTGAGTCCTTTGTAGTTTTGGCTCAATTCCGGACAAAAACATTTGAGTTATAGGATAGAGTTCAAGTTTATCCATTCAAGCCTATGACGTGTTTGTTGAAGATGTAGCGGCCAAGATATTAAAGCTTCATCTAATGCCGTGTGTGTTGTGCCTCGTTTCTACGTCATCAACATGGTTCCATTGCTCCTAAGATATGAATGCATTTTTAATATATATATATAGAAGCTTGGAACATTATTTATTGGGTGTATGTTAGAAATTTATTTTGGGTGTTAGAATTTTTTGTAAACTTTTTTTAAATTCATAATTCTAAATATTTTGTTCTCGGACACCTTTCAGTAGAAAAATCATATCAAATCCAAAAAAAATCAAAACGATACGAAACTGGCGGCCACGCGTTCGTATCGAAATTATCTAGAACCATGGCCTGAGATCTCGTTAGATAGGTCGTTCCAACGACCTCGTTCGAACGACTTCTCATTTGAACGAGTTTTCAAACGATATTTTTTTTCTTTTTGTCTCTTCATTAGAAGTCTCGTTCGAACAAGATTTCTAACGAAAAAATAGCGGGAACAGTTTTAAGCCAGTTTTTCCCACTTTTCCACTACTTTGGCCCACTTCCTTTTTGACATACTTCTTAAGTGCGGGAACTAACTTTTTGAAGATAATTTTTTCACATTTTAAGAGTCTTTTGAGAGAAAAACTTTTAAGAAAAAGTTCCATGTGTTGTGTTTGATTTTTATGGATTAAACTCATCAAAAAACACATACACACCCATTTGTTTAGTTTATTCCAAGTACCTATTGATATATCATTGCTTGGAGATTTTTGGCACCTAGTTTTCTCTACACTAACAAGAAGAGAGTTTGGGTTCGTCTCTACCCCAAAAAGGAGAAAAGTTTATTGCGGTGTTCTCACTCGAAGAAAGGCTTTGCGTGTGGGTTGACGGTGACCATAGCCCCATCGATGGAGTTCGAGACTGTGGAGAAGTTCACGGTTATACACTAGGCGGAGGTTGAAGACCAAGGAGCGCGTCAAGGCTTGGACGGACTTAAGTCCGTTTGTGTAAGTCCTCTTGTGTCGAGTCTTTGTAAAAACTACCATACTTAGTGAATTCGTGGCTAGGGCCGTCCGAGGTTTTTCCCATTTGGGTTTTCCTCGTACATCGGCGCGTCGTGTGATATTGTTTAATTTTATCTTGCTTAAATCACGTAGATGCATGCTTAGGTAATTCAAGATAAAATTTGATTTAATTGTCACACTTATGTTCTTTGGTGTTAAAATATATTTGGGTGAAATTGAAATTAATTCAATTCAAAGATAATTTATTTTGGTAAAATTTGGTTTGGCCTAATTTGAAAAATGGATTATTCTTGTTAGGCAAATTTCTAGAAATTGAATTGAAATATTTGGTTTAAGTGAAAAATCAACTTGTGTGGATTTAATCTTGTTTCACTTGGTTTAATTTTAATTTAAAATAGAAATTAAAATTTGGTGATTGTTTGTTTTGTGAACCATCTTACGCTTCCGCATCAATTTCATAAAAAGGAAAAATTATTTCTTAAAGAAATTAAAAAGGGGGCCCTCCGGGCGACTACACCGTTTAAAAGGTAAAATAACCAAGGGTCCCTTCACGACCTAAAGCTAAAGAGGCAAATATATGTTGGGAATGGTTCACTTAGATTAGTATGATTTGATGACTATCTGGAAAATAGGTAGTTTTGAGTGCTCCATTGATTTTATTGATAATGACTATTAGGTGTGGATGTATTTACCTAATGCACCATAAGTATGAAACCTTTGATTAATTTAATGTGTGCAGGGCTAAGGTGGTACATTGGGTAAGGTAAGCAGATCCAAAATTATACGATCTAATCGTGGAGGTATTTACCTATTGGGATATGAGAAGAGTTTGCTGTGCGTGATATCGATTTAAATAAAATTCCCAATATAAACTTATTTAACTGGAGTCGATTTTAAACCAAAATAAATCATCCCCTAAACATGCAACTACGTGTATGTGTGTGTGTGTGTGTAAAACCAACATAAACAAAATTACAAACTCGTAGATTGAAGGAAAACCCCCCTTTCGGGTAAAACCATTATTTCACAATAATACTTACAATTACAATGAAATCCGCAATGAGTTAACTGTAGAAAAACCACATAGACCACAACCTAGAGTCAGCAAGAATCGTAACTCTAATTCAACCCAGGAATACCCACGAGCACTCCCTATCGACATGCAGTCATATTCAGCCTAGTAATTCCCTCAAGAGAACCTAGATCAGCAGTAGAGATATTATCTATAAGAGAACTTGACACAAGATGTGTTCTTGGGTTCCAAAACAATTCACACAAACTATTGGAATCTTGTGAATTGAAAAACAAAAGGGATTAAAGCCCTAAAAGAGAAGACTAACGTTTCTATAGTAGTAGTTTTCGTAAAACAGTAATCTCAGGTCTTCTTAACAAAAACGAAACTGGAAAAAACCAATTTATAGAAAATCTAAGACGGCGCGTTGCTTGAATGAAAAAACTATCTCGCTCGAACGAGGATACAGGCCACTCGAACGCACTTCGTACGACATAAGGATGTCACTCGAACGAGCAGGTATGTCGTTTGAACGAAGAATTAAAAAAATGATTTTTATTTTTTTTTCCAGTAATTTTTCCACCTTAAAACTTTGAAAAATATTTTTTGAGGGTAATCCCCTTATAGCCTAGGAGTATGGTAATGCTAGTTGAGGTGTAACCCCTATAAGTATGGTGATAAATGATAATCCCCAAACTCTTCAACGGACACAAATAAACACACAATTTTGTAATTTATCAAGACACAGATTGGACTCATAATACACTCGTGTATAACCCAAATAACAATAAAGGAAATTCAGAGACAACTCAGCCAGAGGGAAAGAGGAGTAAGCACCCTAGATACACCTTGGTGGGAAGCCAAACACACCAACCAACCTTTAAAGATCCTTAGTCAGCTATTAAAAGCTTCGTAATAAATGATAATGGTAGGTGAGTAAAAACTTTGGTTTGCTATAACTTCCCTATGCCTTTTACCTAACCACTATGCGTCAGGGGGCTGTCATCACAGAGGTGGCTCACCAACTGTCTGACAGTATCAAATACCATGGTGGTTTACTCAAGTGCAGATTTGACGTTGTTTAGCTGGCTAGTGACATCACCTAAAGTAGATATGACATTAAGTAGAGGGATGTTTGGTTCACAACTCAAAGTACGATGGAACTCAAGGTTGCTCCGCCCAAAATTCCATGATCAAAAGGTCTTTCGGTGTTTTATCAGGTGTATCTAAGATGGTCAGGACGGGCCCCAACACTGCCTCACTTCTCAATCCTCCAAACCAAGTCCCTCTGAAGTTCCCTATGATGAGGTCTCCTGATAGAGCATGAAATCTCTCCTAGGCCCTGCCAGGCCCGGTCTCTCACGAGTACCGTTTGACCTCACACTAAATAGCGTTATAATCGTTATAGATTGTAGCCAATATAAAAAAGATACAACATGACTAAGTAAGACGACAAAGCTAAATGATGATCCCTCTCGACCAGTTACTTCATTGGAAGATCTTAGACTGCCACACTGAGCTGCCTCACTTGCGCTACCACGCTGAGCTGCCTCACTTGAGTTGCCATGCCGAGCTCCCTCGCCTGAGCTGCCTTACTTGAGATGCCTCGCTGCCTTATTACCTTAAGTCTGTTGTATTAGCCGGGGGGATTATCTCTAATCTAGAGATTATGTTCAAGCCCCCTATATTTTCCCCTTAGTGTAGAGATTTGTTGTAGTAACAAGAAATGTCTACACGAAAACTTCTCAATTCGATGAACCTTCTATTTGTGAAATTTTTTTTGTATCTCTATCTATGTTACAACTTCTACCATTATCACTTCTAGAAAAAGTAAAATTCTCCCCGATGTACCTGAACCAAAGCGTGCGAATCATCGATGAATGGCGAAGGGACATTGTAACTTTTTCCTGTCATCGTGCCTCATCCATTCTGACTCTTTGAAAGCAAAGTTATCCCCTATCTGGGCTATTCTGTGTCATCGTTTCATCTTGTTCAAAAAGTAAAAAATTCTCCCTGATGTACCTGAGTCACCGCTAAACACTTTTTGGATTTATGGTGAGGGAACATCATAGCTTTTTGAATCGTGGTAATAACTTCTGCTTTGAAAGACATCCGATGTGTCTGACAAAAAAAATTTTGGATCCAAAATCATAACTTATTTTGAAAGAAACCCTTTCTATTTCCCATATGTCACTTCATTAATGACGTGGTTCCGTCTTTTCAACTATCAGGACATTCCCCGAAGTGCTACGTGTCCATTTGAAATAATTGTGGGCATCTTTGCACGTGTGGTGGTAGGGAACTCAAAAGCCAACTTAAGAATTTCAAATGGCTATTATTCAAACACTTAGCCATTTTTTCATTTACCTTATATTCATCTTCTTTAACTTCCCGAGCATTTATAGAGAGAAAACCCTCAAACCTCCATTATTACCAAGCTTTTCTCTGGTTTCTTTCCCTTCATCATCTTCTTCACCGCCTCCTGTGGCCATACTCCACCATTTTTGTCCCTATCTCCTCTCTGTTAAGCTTTTTTCTTTCATCGCCACCTGCTATGGCTTCTTCAAGTGTTCCCAACACGCATGCAACCAGTGCTCCGCCTGTAACAATCCTTGCCCTTACTGCTACCTCTTCCCTAGATGCCACTTCCCTGGTGGTAGTGCGCCAAGAGCAACTGCAATTCTATCATCGTTCCCCCATTTTTGGTGAGGAAGACGATTTTCAAGGCGCCCCCAAAACTTGCACTCTAAATGCCAAGTATGACCCTTTGCTTTTGGGTGACTAAGACCAAGATTCCACTGCGTGGGGTTATTTTCCTCCAGATGGAACTATGAGGTTCCATCTTGACAAAGGTGACTTACCTTGGTCCCATATTGATTTCGAAGGACGTGGTGGTTCCCCCTCCCACTTTTTGGCTTGGAACTCGTTCATATATACCACTTACTCTGATGCTCTTTCCAAGGTTGGTCTTCATCGAGCTGCCTGGTTTGGGGAGTTCACTCTCTCCAAACACAACGTTTCTCTTCAAATCTTGATCTCTCGTCGGAACATTACAACTCACACATTCGTTGTTTCATGGGGAGAGTTAACTGTTACGCTTGAGGACGTTTATGAGTTGTTTGGGCTTGAGCCCATAGGGATTTTGGCTTATCACGATGAGGCTTTGGATGTCGAAGAGACAAAGGCCCGAGCAGATTTTGACCAGATTTGTTGGAGGTGTATCGGTACTTTTAATAAGGCTCCACTACTGAATTTAGCCCAGATAAAGGTACATCTCTTGAGTTACCAACCTATTCTTTCCCGTTTTATCTTACCTGGTAAGCCCAATGATCAACCACGTAGGGACTTGATTAATCTGTCTGTCCATTTGGCTAGAGGATATAGGCTTCCTCTGCAGTTATGGTCTTAGGGTCTCTTTATACATGGTTGGACATGACCCATCTAGAAATGGAATGGTCCTTAGGCAGATATAACTTGTCCAACTTTGCTAATGCCATCATTTTGACCCGTTTTCTTTACTTTCATTTTCATATCTGCCAATCGGGTTCACCTTCGCGCTGTAGAAATCAGCAAGCCTCATCGCCATTTTTATTTTCACAAGAAACAGAGTAGAAAGGAGCTTCTGGGCATTTTTTACAAAGAAAGTTGCTTCGTGATGAGGCCTTATAGTGAAGATTCCTTTACCCACACTTGGAACTTTTTTGGTCCTATACCCATGGGGGTGGGGCCCCACTCTGAGGATCTTATAGTGGAGGATCCTTATTTTGCCGTCGTTTTGGCCTTGACTCCCAGTTATCTGCCTTTTTATATTGAATAGGGATACACGACTGAACATTACAACCTTAACCATTGTAGCCATCAGTTTGGGTATGACCAAGGGGTTCCTTGACATGTATTCTAAGATACTCACCCCAGGGTATCTTTTCATGAGGCCTGTGCCTTTTACACTATGTCATCTATTTCCTCAATTTGCTCAACCATAAGTGGTCGTGTTACCATTCCTGCACCTTTTAAGAACAGGGATATAACTAGTGATTTTGTGCTGAAGTATTGGCTAAAACAGATAGCCAAAATTCACGAATTCATCCAAAGTCCCCCTGTTTACCCCGTTGTACATAGTTTTCCTCCCTTGGAGCTGGGGATAAATAGGAATTTCGTCCTGGGAATTGATTTCCCTCTCAGTCGAACACTGAAGGATCCTCCTAGCCAGCTGCCTCCATACTGCCCAACAATCCCCATTGCTGCAGCCAAGGATAAGAAAACTACAATGCCTAAACCCCCTGCTGGAGGTGCTTCTGCCGCTGTAGCTTCTGGTGAGGGTTCCTCGCAACCCCCTTCATAAAAGGCAAGGAAGGCCAGGAGTGAGGTCTCCTCGAAGCTGAGGTCCCCATGCAAGTCCTAAGACCCTATAGATTCTTTTCCCATTACCTCTGTTCCTCCCAATATTGATGTGCCTGAAGAAATACGGGAGGCAATTAGAAAGGAGGTAGAACGACTACAACATATATTTTGACAAACTGCGCCATCAGTTCCTCCTCCTGAGTCATTTCCCACTGGATCCCAGTGAAGGGACTTCGAGAAGAAAATGGGTTTCCCATGGTCCTTCTGCTACTGGCACTTCTGGTAAGAGGAAGAAAACTTTGGGAACTAAAACAAGTAAAAAGTAGGCCTTTATAGTGCAACCCACATCAGTTACCACTACTACTAGAAGTTCTCCTTCTCTTTCTACTGATGCAGTTATATCGATTGATGATAGCCCTGAGGTTGCAGCTAATCCCATCGAGAGGGCTTCTCCTCATTTTCTCCTCTAGCTTCGCCCATTGTCGTACAATCACACTCTTATTCTGAGCAAGATGTAAGTCTTCCTACATTTATCCATTTATAGCTTAGTGAATTCTCTTCTCTTTTCTGACACTTGTTCTTTCTTTCCTGTATTTTTTAGGAGGTTGATGAAGAGAGGCCTTCTCCTTCGGTGAGTCCTTTTATGGGAGGACTCTTTGGTGCTTCTATGACTAATTTATATCCTCCTCATTCTCCCATGTTAGGTCTCACTTATTCACGTCATTCGGGCTCCAAATGTGTAGAGGAGGCTGCTAAGAGGACCGCTGCTCCCATTGAATCTGTGGGGGTTTCATCTTATCTAGAGGAGACTCCCCTAGCTTCTTCTGATTCACCTTCTCTGTCGGTGGTTCCTCTGGATGTGATTCCCGTTTTGCCTAGCTCTCCCGAGGTAATAAGTGTTAAGTGATTGGTAGATCTTTCTTCTATCTTTCCTTTCTTGATGTATCTTCTAAGTGCTTTATTGTGTTTCAGGTTGAAGTTGCTTCATCACTAGTTGCATCGCTAGTTGATGCCCTTCTTCAGCTTCATTTATTAAGTCCAATCTCCGAGTTTCCCCCTTTTTCCCATATCACAAAGGTAAGTTAAATACACATTTTGTCCCTTTTTTCTATGACATTCCTTGTATCTAACACTTACACTCATATCTATAATTTTCTCCATGTTCAATTCTGCCATTCTCACTTGTGGCTCCCCATATCACTCAGGCTACCGTTGCTTCATCTGCTCACCTGAGTGCTTTTTCGGCCCGTAGAAGTGCTGATATACCTGTGGAAGATCGAACCATTCCTTTGAGTTCTCCCTCAACTTTGGACTTAGTTCCCTTTTCTGGACTAGGTGCTTCATAAAATGTTGAGGTTCCTTTGGCTCAGGTTTCTGTGGAGATTCCTAAGGAAATGAATCTGCCCACTATAGTTCCCATCGTTGCAGCTTCTTCCATATCTCATGTTCTTGCTCGAGCCGTTACTGAGGTATTTCGCCGTTTTCTCCCCATTTCTTGCATATGTTTGTCTTTTATCTTGACAATGTTAAATCTCTTGCTAGAGGAATCTTAATCTCAAACTCCACCATAATGGTGACTTAACAATGAAAACATAGTTGTTAATATTTTCGTTAAACTCCACCTATAACGGTGACTTAATAATGAGAACACACTTGTTAAGAGTTTTTTATCAAACTTCACTAATAACAATGACTTAAAAATGAAAATCACTTGTTAAGATTTTTATCAAACTCCACCAATAACGGTGACTTAACAGTTAAAACCACTTGTTAAGATTTTTATCAAACTCCACCAATAACGGTGACTTAACAATGAAAACCACTTGTTAAGATTTTTTTTATTTTTTTTTATTTTTATTAAACTCATTCTTTCCTTTATCTGACCTCAGGTTGCTAGGGAGTACCCTCATTTCGGAGAGCAAACTCAACACGTCATTGTCTCACCCCATCGGGAACCAGCTGGTTCTGAGGAGTCCAACCATAACAACCAAGGTTCCACGATCGACATTCCAGCTGACAGTGAGTCTGGCTGTGAGATTCTGCTACCAACAATGGCTCCTCACAAGTTTTGCTTCCTAGTGCTTCGCCAATCTCCCTAGGTCCCTTTGTCTCATCGTGCCATCATAGAACGAATTGCAACCCTACATCCCCATACATATACAATCGACTTCGTTCGTTCGAACATAGCCGTGATGGGTTTGAGACTCCAGGGCATGGCGACCATTATTGCAGAGATTGTGAACACGCAGACTTCAAACCTTACTAGGCATCTCATCAAATAAGTACTTGGGAAGTTTGAAGAAGTTGGGTAGATATGGCTTTCAATTCGACTAGTTAATTGATCACTTGAAAACTTTGGAGAGCCATCAGTTGGTTAACCAGAGGGAAGTAATCCAGAAGCATCTGGAGGCCCAACGGTCTGAGGAGGCAAGGTTGGCTGAGTTGGCACCGTTACCGAAAGAAGCAGATCGATAGGCCTAAACCATCGAAGAGGCTCTTTGTATTGCAAAGCTTAAACGAGAAAAACTCGTCATTGAGCGTGTCCAAGTCCAAGCAAGACTCGAGGTTTCCATCAGTGCCTAGAGAACATCTATCTAAGCCTCTTCGGGTTTACCTGGGGATTTATTTTCTTCCTCAGACCTATGGTTCCTCTTAGACTGACATCTCTCAATGCCTTGTAAAAAATTTCTTTTTCTTTATATGTAATTCTTGGGCGGTAGTTCCCAATTATGTAGTGTATTTCCAAGTATATGAATGAAAAGGAAGCTCATTTTTGTCTTATCATCTCTTCATGTTATAACTAATTTAATCTCTTGCAATCTTTAAACAAACTTCAAGTTACAATGATAGATATAACTTCAAAATGTCGTGTATATATATGGAAAACCAAATACATCTCTATTTTAAGGTTACTTGCTTATACATGATAGACCTTAAACCATTTATTATTAATTGTGACACCCCACCTAATTAAATACCGGGTGATTAGTCCTTTATTAAATTAAAATCAAGGTGAACAGTTGGTTCATTCTTAGCATCACTTTCACAAAATAAAATTTCTAATTTAAACACCCTAAATAATTAAGCCAAGTGTCAAAACAATTTAAAGTCTTATTTACATTTTGTTTAAATTCCAATATGCAAACCTTTTTAATAACCAACAGTTTAAGAATCACATAAATAATAAGGATGACAATTACCACACAAGAATTAAACCATCTGGATAAACCAAACCAAGTTACGAACTATAAATGAAATCATCTTGACAAGAGTTAACTCCCAAAGAGTACCAAATACTGGAAATAACATAAACATAAATCTCTGACAAATCCACACGAGATAGGAAATCGGGTGACACATGCCCTAACTATGAAAAACCTAAAATAGAAACTGAATCAATGAAGAGGTCGTCTAAGCAAGAGCCTGCAACTTCCACATAAGTTGCAGCACGTCCAATCCAAGGAACCTAAGAATGACGCCCCTGTGGCTGGGCACCTGTAATACATATATATATATATATATATATATACAAGAGAGAGAGAAGATGGAAGAAAATGGGTTAGAGCCCGAGTGTAAAATAGTTTAAAATAGTTTAGCAAGTATTTAAAATGCTTACCGGCTAATGTAACAACCATGTTAGTATGCAACACTCTCTTGAGAATTCTCGCCTCTCATCTAGTGTGCACGCCTACCGTACTACTAAACTCATAAGTTTATCTAACTTATTTTTCCATAAAGTTTTATCCCGATAAGTATAAAGGTTATGATATTCTGTTTTAGAAAATCATTCTCTTCAAAATTTATTACGTTACTTAGGGCAACACCGTACCGTTACAAAGTTCCCGAACACTCATTATAAAGTTGGAGCATTTATTCATTACTAAACTACTTATATATATATATATATCAGTCACTCATATATTATATATACTATCAGCACCCCACATAAATTCTATGGTGCTGGCATACTCTGCTATCAAGTCCCCGTATCACTTGTACTAAGGGAAATACTAGTTTGGAATCACTCTCGAACTGTATTAACACAATATACACAAAATGGGGGCGAAGCATAAATCCAAGTTACTAAGAGGTCAACACATACCCCTCACGTCTCTTAGGACCGTCTGACTATCATTCTTAGATAGCTTGTACCAATGAATCCTATATCCTAGGGTACAAGTCAATATCCCCCATAAAGGTCCCATCGAGATAAGACTGTCCCGACGCGGCAACCCTCATGATACCAAGTAGCGCGGGTATGATTATTCATAAATAAAGTATTTAATATAAGTACACAGTCACACGACCATATATAGATACACAATTTCCAATAAGGTTCGCCCACGACCCATAATTATTATTCACCGTATTTAGTACAATTTTACCCAATTATATCGCATAAGGGATTCATCTATTTTATTCCCAGTTATAATTTATTTCATACTTACTTCTCATCTCTCAAAGTATTCTTTCTTGCTAAATACAATTTCAGTAGGTATACCCTCTCTAACCTTCTGGTCTAAGTCTTTCACGAGTCCCTCGATTCATTATAGAATTTTATGCACAATCTCTAATGTGTACCAAAATGCCCCGTTAACCCACCATTTCATCCCATATTAAATTTCATTCAACGGAGTCTATTTAGACCCTACTGGTCCTCCTCACGACCCATTATACTCTATAAATAATAATAAAGGGTTCCTATGTATTTAAATCGGATTAAACAAAAAGGGGAAGAATATGTAGTTTTCCAGGAGGGATCGATCGATCGATCAATGATCGATCGATCGACCCCTTTTCCTCGATCGATCGAAAAGCAGTTCTTGCCTAAAAAACTGCAATTTCAACCTACGGGTTTCATCTTCCAAATTATTCCAAAATGCCATTAACGATTCCCAAACTTCCAAACAACATTACTACTAGTTACATATAACTATATACATGATTTCCTACGTGAAACATGTCCAAATTCATCAAAGGTATTGAATTAATGGGGTAAATCATCATATTTAACAAGAACCCTAATTTTCATAAAAATTTCATTCTTTTAAATTCTTTTCTAGATTTCTTGCTTCTAGACTCATACAAATTCGTGGGTTATCCCCTACATATGATTGGGATGTCCAGAATATAACTATTTCCACCGAGACATGTGATTAAATCCTCAAATTCCTCAAATTCTTTTATGAAACATGTGTATAACAATCCTAATCTAACATGGATGAAACAATAACTAAAAGAAAATTAAGATAGATACTCACCTAGAAATTTAAGGGTCTGATTTGTGATGAAAAAGGTATGGTTGAGTTCCTCGTCATGCGATCTACGTTTTGGTGGTAGTAGCGGTGCAAACGGATGAGTTCTTGGCCTTGGATTGCTTTGAAAGCTTCCTACCTTCTTCTCTAATGGCCGTTATTAAGTTTTATGATTGTTAACCCTAATAGCCTAACTCAAATGGGGTTGTTCTTCATTGAATCACCACAGTAGTTGAATCGGTCTTCATAACCAGCTTTTGAGCAATGGTGTCATAGGCATCGACATGTCTATTCATAGTTCTAGGATGCCTTCATATCTTCACTTGATGGAATTATTTTATCAGTCGTTGTATGATCGTTCTGTAGGGCACTAGAATGAGGTTCTTCAATGCATATTCCACATTTACTTGTTAAACTACCAAGTTAGAATTGCCTTTGATACACAGTGAACGGATGCCCCTTTGAAGGGCCTCTAGCAGCCCCACTACTGCCTCATACTCTTCTTCATTGTTGGAGCAAGGGAAATCCAACTTATAATAAAAGCAAAATTCCTCCTTTCCTTTTAAAAAGATAACCCTTACTCCTCCTTTCTTTTGTTTTGAAGAACCATCAAATTTCATCGTCCACTCTTTAATAGCGGCCTCCATAAAGTTTCCCTGCAAGTAATCCCTTGGGATGTTCTCTCGGGGTGGCTCAAATACTCCAGATGGAAAGATGTCAATAAGTTTGCATATATCTGGCTCTTGATCACGTGAGGAACCACACACTTTAATTCATATTCTAAAAGAATAAGGAACCACTTGGCTTCTCTTCCAATCAAAATATTTCTTACTAATAAAAACTTAATTGGGTCACATCTTGTCACAATGTGAATTGTGAAAGACAACATGTAATGTCTAAGTTTTTGTGCTACGAAAACTAAGGTTAAACAATATCGTTCTACACTACTGTACCTTGCCTCTGGTCCACGTATGATTCTACTAAGGTAGTAAACTGGCCTTTCTTGCCCATCGACTTCCTACACCAAGAGTTCTCTGACCTACCTGGTGGTGGATGTGAGGTAGAGCTGCAACGGTACTCCCGCATTTGGAGGGATCATCATTTGTGGAGAGTTCAACAGCTTCTTCAGCTTGGTAAAAGACTCCTAATGAGATTCCTTCGATTTGAACTTCATGCCCTTTCATAGGAGCTCCATCATCGAGTGAGTTATCGCAACTAGTCCTGGCATAAATCTCCTAAGATAGGAGACTTTACCAAGGAAACTTTTGAGCTCTTTCGTCATACTTGGACATGGCATTTCCAGGATTGCTCGTTGATTGTCCTGATCCATCTGTACTCCCTGTCGATCTACTACGAGCCCTATGAACTTCCCATTTGTGACCCCAAAATCACACTTCAGCGGGTTGATCTTCAACTTGTATTTTTTACAACGAATGAACACCCTCCTCAGGTCGTCTAGATGAGACTCTTCCTCTTTTGACTTAATGATCAAATCATCCACGTAGAATTCTAAAAACTTGTGAAAAAAATCATGGAAAATGGACATCATTGTCCTTTGATATGTTGCCCCTGCATTCTTTAACCCAAAGGGTATCACCTTGTATATGAAGTTTCCCAACGTGTCTTGAATGTTATCTTCTCTGTGTCAGCTCGATCCATCTAAAACTATACATTTTATGACCCGTCGTTGCATCAATCAAGCTATCATTGGAGGGTAGAGGGAACTCATATTTTGGGTAGGCTCTATTCAGATCTCTGAAGTCCACATAGATCCTTATCTGGATCTTGTCCTTCTTCCCCACTGGGACGATGCTTGATAGCCAAAGTGGGTGTTGTATCAGCTCAATAAATCATGCTGTTAGGAATCATTTAACCTCCTCCTTAATCTTAAAATCTAGGTCCGGCTTGTAGGTTCTTATGGCTTACTTCATCGATATGGATAAAGGCACAACATTCAGCTTATGGTAACTCGCCTCTTCGTTTAGTCCTTCCATGTATGTGTATTTCCACGTGAAGACATCTCTAAACTCTCGAATCAACTCTATCAAGGCCCCTTTTTTCTTTACGCTCAGGTCCTTTAAAATGAAAATGGGCCTTGAATCTTCTCGTTTTCATCCAGGTTTGACTGTTCCAACTCTTGTACCTGGGGCCTTGGATGATCCGTCATGTAGTCTAGTTCTTCAACTACATCCTCCACAAACTCTTATATATTTGAGTTGTTAATGACCATGCATTTCCCCTGATAGTCCACTAAGAAACATTCATATATCGGGTCAACCTCTTCATCATCCCTTAGATCAACTCCTTTGATTGCCCTCTCACACCCTCTGAGGAGGTAAATAACTCTCCCATCCTCCATGATCTTCTTTTTGCACTGCTTGCTTATCGTTACAACCACTTTTATCTTCCCTTCCCTCAAAGATTTTATGGGTCTATCTCTTGAATATCTTCTTAGCACGCTCTGTCGTTGGACCTGATGTTCCCTCGAATCCATCCTGGACCTCATTTGATCCCTGAGCTATTTCGAGAGATTCTGCCTCTCTCGGGCAGCCAAGTGAACTTCTTCGACTACTACTTTTCCTTTTGTCCCTTCCCTATTTTTTCCGTTCAAAGGCCCTATCATTTCTCTGATAGAGGGAATTCTTACACTTTCCATCTTTCTTGTTAGTACCCTGGAATCTTCCTCCAACTCCGTGTAGAAATCTACGTCAACCAAATGAGCTTATTTGGTTACAAAAGGCTTATTCATGGCACGTATAATGATCTCAGTCCGTTTAACATTTGCCTTCCTGCATTGATGATACGTCGAAGGAACTAGACCCTGGTTGTGCATCCATACCCTCCCTATCAACAGGTGGAACGAAGTGGCACTTTCAATCACGTGGAAATTGATATGAGGGGTAAGGTTCCCTATCACAATCCCCACATTCACATATCCAATAGACTTGGATGATTAATTATCATAGCCAAAAATCCCCAAAGGCATTGGTATTAATCTTCCCTTCGGAATATTGGCTATTCGGAAGGAACTGATAGGTATGATATTGATTGATGCCCCCATCCATTAAGGACCTTGTAAATCTTGCCACATTGATTATTTCCATTACGTAAAGGGGCCTATTATGTGGGAATCTCACAGCCCTGTCAGCATCACTAAAAGTTACTTTGGATAAGAACTTTCTCACCAGCCTGGCCATGGGCCCCTTCCATCTCAACGAGGGTACTGCATTCTTTTTTGTAATATCTAAAATCACTTGTGTTATCTCCAAACGGCTTTCCTTCGGTATCCCCACTTGGTCGTAGAACCACGAGAACTTAGGCGACTAGGAGAACTTGGGTGCACTTCTTTCCCTTCCAGGTTATATACCTCCTTCGCATCCCTCACACTTGCTTCATCGTAGGCTATGACCACATTGGCCATGCCCCTTGTACAACATTCTAAGGTATCTTTAAAGTCTTCTCGTTGGAACTCCAGTTCCCCCGCTTCTCGTTCAGCCTCCTCATCATAGGTAACCACCATATTTGCCCCATGTGGCGGGAGGGGGTTAACATTTACACTCTCTTGAGGGATCTACAAAGTTCACGTCTTTATGAGTTTGCTGATAATTTTTCTCAGAGTGAAACAGGTCTCCGTTGGGTGACCCAAATTTTGATGGATCTAACAATACTTAGGATCAACTCTTATTGCTGCAGCTGGATCCACGATAGGAATGCCCTTTGGCTCATACACCGTTCCTCCTTAGATCATGGTGTTGTAGCAACTAACAGCCTATTCAACAGTGTAAGGCTGCGGTGGTGGCTCTTCTTTATCTCTTCTAAACTTTCTCTTGTTATCTTTCTTTGACTGCTTAGCCCCTTCACCTCCTTCAGCGTATCCTACCTGTGGGGGTTGGCCACATGTTATAATGAGTTAGATTGGTTGCCTGAACAACATCGGTACTATGACGGGGTTTGGCTGAACCACCAAAGATATATTTCTTTTTACTTTTATAAATTCTACGAAATTTCCTTCGTATGTTTCGTTAATGAGGTGACAGATATATTCCGGGAGCAAACCTTCAGCGCAAAGCTGCAACAGTTCAAACTCTTTGGCCTCCTCCATTACATCGAGGGACCTCTCCCTGAATCTTTGCACATATGCCACCACATCTTCCCCTTGGTGTTGCTTCTACCTACCGAATTGAGTCAATGTAAACTCATCTTCTACCAGAAAGAACTTCTAGACAAATAGCACGTGCATCTCTTCCCACGTCGAAACACTTTTTGGCGCCAAATGGGAGTACCAGGTATGGGCTTTATCGATCAAGGATTTAGATAACTAACTCAATCGGAGATTCTTATTATTATAATGCGCTGCCAAGTGTTCAATGAAGCATTTAATATGCTTTTTCGGGTTTCCCCCTTTTCTAGTGTATTTTCGAAGATGGGATGAATGTAGTCCTTTGGGTAGGGCTCATCATTGTCTTCTTGAGGATAAGGCGTGTAGAAATCATCATACACCGATGCCACCTAGCTAGCTGATTATGAGGAAGTTTCCATCATCTTTGGTATTTCTTTCTGCATCTCCTTTCTCATCTCTTCCAAAGTAGACGCTGGTGTTTTCTCGATCATTGGGGGAATGGCCAGAGGGACCACTCATGGAACACTCGTTGCACCTGGAGTGACACCATAGGTGGAACTCTTGTCACACCTGGGGTTCCCACTATTAGAATAGGATTGGATGTTGTGTTCGATGGGGCAGTGTCCATTGGAACTTCACTTGGTGGGGCTATCAGAGCCACCATTGGTATTACGAAGGAACTAACATCAAATCCCTTAGAAACTCATAAAACTTAGTCATTAGGAGGGATCCCTGAGATGACCCCATCCCAGCGCTCGTGTAAGTTTGTGTTACCCCTGGGATGCCCGTCACCATTTGAACTAGAGGCAATCCAACCGAGGGACCCCATCCTTAGATGACTCAAGCTCTCTCACAACTTGTTATTCTTGGTGTTGAATAACATCAAAATCTATAGCATGATTAACATTATCCTGAACCATACTTCTAGAAGAATACCTCCCCAGCAGCATTGCCAAATGTGAAAGGGTAGTCCCCTTTATAGCCTGGGAGTATGGTAATACTAGTTGAGGTGTAACCCGTATAAGTATGGTGATAAATGATAATCCTGAAACTCTTCAATGGACATAAATAAACACATAAAATTGTATTTGATCAACATGAAGATTAGATTCATAATACACTCGTGTATAACCTAAACAACAATAAAGAAAATTCAGAGACAACTCAGTCAGAGGGAGAGAGGATTTAGCACCCTAGATACACCTTAGCAGGCAGCCAAACACACCAACCAACCCTTAAAAATCTCTAGTCAGCTATTAAAAGCTTCGTAATAAATGACAATGGCGGGTGAGTAAAAGCTTTGGTTTATCATAACTTCTCTTTGATATCTTTTCTCTCTAATACTCTCAAGAAAGAACTCTGAAAAAACATCCCTCCCTTCATAAGTGGTTGAGGTCCATAAATAGCCCCTCACACCTCTCCCGAAGTGCCTTAGTCTTTTACAGCTGTGAAAGACATCCCTCATACTATGGACTAGTAAGCTTTAGTAAGCTTCACGTCATAAACATTAAATGCCAAAACATACATTTTACCTAACCACTGTGCATCAGGAGTCTGTCATCACAGAGGTGGCTCACCAACTATCTGATAGTCTCAAATACCATGGTGGTTTAATCAAGTGCAGATTTGACGTTGCTTACCTGGCTAGTGACATCACCTAAAGTAGATGTGACGTTAAGTAGAGGGTTGTTAGGTTCACAACTCAACACACTATGGAACTCAAGGTTGCTCAGCATAAGATTCCACGATCAAAAGATCTTTCGATGTTTTATCAGGTGTATATAAGATGGTCAAGACAAGCCTCAATGATGCCTCACTTCTCAATCCTCCAAACCAAGTCCCTCTGAAGTTCCCTATGACGAGGTCTCCTAATAGAGCATGAAAACTATCCCTGACCCTGCCAGGACTGGTCTCTCTTGAGTACCGTTTGACGTCACACTGAATAGCGTTATAATCGATATAGCTTGTAGCCAATATAAAAAAGATACAACATGATTAAGTAAGACACCAAAGATAAAGTACGAGCCCTATCGTCCAGTTACTTCGCTGGAAGATCTCCCTAAGCTGCCACACTGAGCTGTCTAACTTGCGCTGCCACACTAAGCTGCCTTGCTTGAGTTTCCACGCTGAGCTCCCTCACATGAGCTGCCTCGCTGAGCTGCCTCTCTTGAGCTACCTCGCTACCTTATTCCCTCGAGTCTATTGTATTAACTGTGAGGGACTATATCTAATCTCGAGATTATCTTCAATCCCCCCACACTTGGGTTCCAAAACAATTCACACAAACTATTAGAATCTTATGAATTGAAAAAAAAGGGATTATATCCCTAAAAGAGAAGATTAACGTTTCTGCATTGGCAGTTTTTATAAACCAGTAATCTCAAGTCTTCTTAACAAAAAAGAAACTTGATAAACCAATTTCTAGAAAATCTAAGGCGGCGCATCGCTCAAATGAAAAAACTATCTCGCTTGAACGAGGACACGCATCCCTCGAATGCGCTTCATGCGACATAATGATGTCTCTCGAATGAGAAGGTATGTCGTACGAATGAAAAATTAAAAAATTAATTTTTATTTCTTTCGCCAGTAATTGTTCCTCCTTAGAACTTCGAAAAATATTTTTTGACTAAAAACTTAAAAAGTTCGCTCCAACACTTCGAAAATATTTGATAAAAAATATCCCTACACTTAAGTGAAATGCTAAGTAATTAAAACGCAATCTTTACCAAATTTATCTTGCGGAGGCTTGAATATTGAAGAACTTTGATATTCAGATCCGTCTTGATGCTTGAATGATATTGAATTATTCTTTGACGGTTGTAGCGGTATACGAAATACTCAATTGATAACGGATAATAAAACTAATGTCCTTAAAGGATAGTTATGGGATCATTTATCAAAGGTCTGGATTTTATCCCAATAGTCCACACTAGGCATTCCACTTCGAAATAATGTAGAGGATAGAAAGAATAAGGCTCTTTTCGAAATGATAGGGTCCGTGGTAGGTTATTCAGGACTGCAACATTCTCATTGGTATTTTATGTAAGAGATGGGAATATACATTATAATTTTTTTCCTAGTTGGTCTTTTAAACTCTCGTTAAACAATGGAGTGAGAACGCGTTCATTTTGGGATGTATTCTAATTTGGGGTTTCCCGACACTCGTATGGTGGAAGGAGCCAAGGAATTTGAAATTAAGATAGATGTATATCTCTTTATTGGTTATAATGAGGGTAACAAAGGTAGTTTATGCCATAATACTAAGTATAAGAAGGACGTTGATTGCATCAACGACTAGTTCTTGTAATAGGCTTATGTAATAAACCCCATGCCCAAGTGTTACTTTGACTTACAAGATATAATGGAACATGATATTACCAAAGTTTATAGACTTCCCGTACATGATGAAATATGACCTAATTTTGACAATAAATTACCTTGTCATAGTGGCAGCATTATCAATTATTAGGATACACATGTCACTTATACTGGATAATAAGTTGGGCCAAATTATAGTGGGAGAATCATGAGTCATTGTGAATGGTTAGTATTTCAGATGATCATTTTGATATGATCTCAGGCAAACACAAATCGAGTCTCGAGAACTACAACGAGGTTCTCCAAGAAAAATACTTTTTCTTTGACTTATGACAATGGATACCGAAAAGGATTCAATGCATTTCAATTGAGTTTTAGGACTTGAAAACTTGTTGATGAGGTCAAACCCATTAGGCACAAGTGGACCTATAAGGAGTTAAAAGATAGATGGATGGGGGGGGGGGTGAAAAACTTGAAGGTAAGACTTTCCAAAGGGTTTACTCAAAAAGAAATTCATTGGATATGATCAAACCTTCTCGCAATAGCCACGCTAAAGTCCATCAAATTCTTTTAGCATTAAGACTGTGTTCTTGAATGTCTGTCTTAACAAGTACATAGTAAGAAGTAGAAGAAAGCAAAGTGATCTAAGCTTGTTAAATCCATTTATGGATTTAAGCTTACATCAAGGTATTGTGTCATTAAATTTGATCAAATAATCGAGTTTTGATTTTTATATAAGTCTGATTAATACTTGTTAGTATAAGAAGAGTGACGGAGACATGGTGGTATTTCTAAGTACAATTTTATTTATAAGACTTGCCTAATCAGGATTGAGGTGTGAGTATTGTCTTATATAAAAGTGTGGTTGTCCGGATATTCGATATAAGATACTTTGGATAAGCCATGCATATATTTATGATCAAGATTTCTCTAGATCGATTGCAACGGATGTTGGGATCATCTCAAGTTGATTATATCAGTTTTGTATATACAAGTTTAACATCAGAATTCCATGAAAATAGTTTATTTTCAAGTAGGGAATCATTGTATTTAGTAATCAATATCCTAGAATATTTAATTAGGATATAAGGAATGAGTAATATACCTAATGCCTCGGCAGTGGGATGCCTCAGACTTGCTATATTGTGCACTAAACCAAAATCTGTTATGCCTTCGACATGGTTAGTAGATTTCAGCCTAATGGGTTTGTACCTTTTAGGTACAAAGACTAGGTTTTCAGTCAGATAAGTATTCCAAGTTTTCTACCTCGAAATATGTGTTTACCCAAATAATATTGATCTATAAGTTGGATAAATGTGAAGAAATATTGGATTGTTAACTCCATCGGGGAGGCCAAAGTTGTTATTGCTTCGGAGTCCACTAAAGAGGCTATATAGCTCAGTTACTTCCTAAATAACTTAGTGAGGCTATAAAAGTGTAATAGCAGTACATTTATAAGTTTGAGAGAACCCGTAACCCATAAGAGGATTAAGCACATTAAGCGTAGGTTTTACCTAGTTCGACAAATCAAATAAGAAGGTGATAAGTTTATCATAAGGTTGTATTGGATAATGACCGATTAATTCTTATATCGATAGGAAGAAAATTGTCGTGTAAATGGGTTGGGAGTTTGATGTATGGATTTAAGACTAAGGGGAAGATTATTGAGGTTTTATTCTTAAAACTATGTATGGCGGTTACCTTTTTGATAAAGGTGTGTTAGCTCATATTGAAACAATAATCATGGTTGTGAGAATGCCTTATATTTGGTTTACATATATTGTAGACATACCGGTCAATAGAGTTCAATAGGAATTCCCATGAGTCGACTATGAGTTAATAACTAGGAGATCGGGACTCTGGTTTTAACACTATTAAAATGTTCACAACCTTGATAGGGAGTTGACATCCTATCAGAAAGGTTATGATGCAACACTTGTAATTTATCTCAAACTATGAGAACCTGTTTGATGGTCTGAGAACTTATTCTATAGTTCGATAAAGTATTATGATTGGTGCATCCCAAGAATGTACTGAACAAGGACACCCATGAGATTTGAGTCTAAGGGCTACCTTGATTAGACTTAGGCAATCTCACACCAGTTTCAAAGGGTAAAGATTTTTAAGCCCGAGAATTATGAGGACTGGAATGATTGAGCAAATGCCACTTTGATTGCTATGGATCTGATTTTATATCGGGTCAAATGATCTCCACATATTGAGTAATAACTATGTAAGTATATAAGAGATTATAATCTAGAGGAATCCACGTCCGGGGGATATTGTGGATTATGTTACCCCCTTTATAGTCTTATATGTTTTGTTTTCACTAAGAAAACCTGATCGGTGGATTATTTTATAACCCTAGTGGAGTAAAAAATAAGTTAAGTCTGAGAATCAAGATATTGATTAGATATTGGTTAAAATAACTTAACAGAAAATTGACGACCAAGAGGATTTCAGACACTTATTATATCTGAATGATATTCGAACAGTAAAATTGGAGTGCAGTCGTGATTATTTAGTGGAGTTAATTCAATATTAAAAATAAAGAAAATAAATTACGGTAATCATAATTGGGATTCAGAGTATTTATTTGGATCTAATTTAATTATTTGTCTTGGTTCCCTGGTGTAGTCCATGTACCCAAGTAGTCAGGACCATACTCTTACGAAACCCATTTTCGATCAAGCCCACCTTTTGTACTTGTATATAAAGGTATAAGAAGGTTTTAATAATGATTATGGTTCATTAGGGATTTAAAGAGGTTAGAGAAACCACTATTCACATTTTTGTGAAGAGGGCTAGAGAGAGATCACAATATGTCACTCATAGGGAGAGGTAATCATGTCAAATGGTGTCAACTTACCTAACTGACTTTGGGGAAGATTATACAACAGAAAATCCAAGCATACAAAAGGTTTAATCAAGGTTTTCTGAATACCTTGGAGTGTAGAAATTATTTAATCATCTTCAACCTTTGTCTCCTCATACGAATCATAATAAGATTCACAATTGTATGGCTTCTTAAAACCATAGGTATAATCTTTAAACCCAGGTCTTGTTTTCTTTTCAATGCATGATTAATCAAAGATATTTAGGGCTAATTTTTTTTTCTTTTAAATGTAATCCCAATTTGTTTTTCCCAATAGTTCTTCAGCCCCCAAAAGAACATTGTTGCAGTAAAGGAGGTTGACAAGCTTTTGGCAGCCAACTTCATAAGAGAGGTCAGATATGAGAGATAGATGCATCTATGTGGGGATAATATATCATGAGACATATTATCGAGGCTTTTTCTCATGAGATAGAATCGATATTACACCTACGTACACGGGGAAATTACAAGATAAAATTAATTTTAATAAATGGTGCAATTAAAAGGTTTTTTCTTAAGTAATAAAATTGGACCTTCCCCCTCCCCCTATAACTCCTTGACTCATTACGGGTTAACCCAAAGACAACCCAAATCCATTACAAATGTTATGTTGGATTGGTTATGGTTAGCACTGTGTATCAACTTATATAATAGTGATATTATGTGTGACCCAATAGCATGTGTCGGTTTGTGTTTATTTGTTTAAACTCATTAGCGAAGCGTTATATTTACTTGAGTGTCTTATGTGAAAGACACACCTATTATTGAGTCCTTGTTGTGTATGTACTAGAAGGGGTATCCTTATGGGGCACGTATGACATCGACCACATTGGTAACCCGACGATAGAGGCGGGTTTACCTTTGTCATTTTAATTCGGACACTACGTGAAGACATACCCGTATTATCCCATGGTGATAAAAAGAGGGGATCCTTTCATATAGCATGTGAGGGGCATATGATTGGTGTGAATGCGTCGTGATTATCTCTTGTTGATATTTTGGGGTTTTAGGAGTGAGACAACCTATAAATTTACCTAGTATGCACAAGAGATCCCCAAAGGCATTAGGTTAAGCCTTAATTATGTGAGGACGTGAGTGGATCCCATTTATTTATGTACGTGACTAGGACCGTAATTATATAGATAGTAGACTTGGTGAATGTTATAATTCTTTGTCCATACTTTTGAGATATTTAGTGTATCATTATTGTGGATCCATTAGTTTTATTCAATCGAGATGAATAATGCTTAATTATGAGATCACTTGGGCTTGGGTTTAGATGCATGAGATAGATAGGGTTGTCTAGGTTGGGATAAACTTAAAAACTACTAAAAGGAGAGAGTAAGATACTTAGTATATTGTAGCCTAAATTCAATTATAATCTTATTCTAAATAAACTTGTTGTTGACGTATTTCTTATCTATTTTTCACAAGACTTAGGACGTTATTGTTGATCTAAACTTGAGTTGATCATTGGATGAGGACCTCTAGTGGCATTCTACCCATCCTTTGTAGGTTGTAAAAGTCGAGTAGTGTAGCTCATCTACTTTTGTATCCTATTTAAAAATCAATACAGACATTTTTATTTTTACCATTTTTCTCTAGTCAGCTTTTGTACATGTGGTACTTGTATTTAGAAGCGGATACTTATTTATGATACATTTTATATTCCAGAGTCTCTTTTATTTTCTATCGTTAGTTGTATGGTATCAGAGATGGTTATAAGTAATTAAGTATTTTATTATCTCTCATTTTATCTATTTATTTAGTTTTTTCTTTTTTTTTTATGCTGAGAATGTTACCAATTGTTTTTTATTCCCGTGATTTTTTTATTAGACCTGATCAATCTATTTAGAAATTTTACGGGGTGTCACACACCAATTCTTGGGGTAAGTTGAAGCGACATATGATGTTTTGACGTATGAATTGTGTTTTCTAGTATTCAACACTCTGTAAGATTCGACTTCGATTAATTTGATGAAATGGTCGATGGAGACTAGGATGAATTCATGATCGGTAAAGGCCTTAGGGTTTACCTTCCCTATGATGTATATCCCCTAGGTGGAGAAAGGCCAATGTTAGGTCATGTAGTAGATCTATCAGAGAGGTAGATGTTGTCATGGGGTGCATAGCTAACATTTTAGGCACCTTTTGACGTAATCAGTGAAATCCTTTTGCATGGTGGTCTGGTAGTATGCCCATTAGAGGATTTTTCTGGAGAGGGTGTGGTCCACATTCACCTACATGAATTTTTCCCATGATAGTGATGGTATCATCTCCTGTGACTCACCTTAAGTGTATTCCATCGAACACTCTTTTGTAGAGTTGGCCCCCATAGATAATGAATTGGGATGCCAATAGTCTTAGGGTAAGTCATTCATTTGGGGAAGAATTAGTGGGTAGTGGTTGTTGTTGAGAAAGTTCCATATGTTACAGTACCAGATCGTAGACCCTACCATTTTTTCTTCGATGCCATCAATCTTAAAGCAGTAAGAAGGGGTGCTCCAACTAGTTAGAGTAAACGTGATTTCCATGGTTACTTCTGGCATATTTATCATGGATTCTAGAGTGGCAAGTGCATTTAAGAAGTTATTGTTGTCCCTGGGGAGGAAATCAAATTAATCGCAAAGCTACTTTTTCCAAGTAGGCATGTAAGGTTGTAGCTTATCATCCCATATTTTTTATTTGCCTAATATTTGGATAATGAATAGGCTTGAATCCCTATAGGTTTTTGGGTTAGTGATTCCCATTTCTAAAGAGATGTTAAGACCTGTGATGCGATCCTCGTACTCGGTCATGTCTCCGGTTCACTCATATGAGAGTTTGATAGTCATGGGGAGTCTTCGTGAGTTAAGAAATATAAGGAGCATTCTAATGCAGAATCCCATTTTGTTGGAGGACCTATCAAAGTAGAGTTCCCAAGTTTCTCTAGCATTTAAGGAGAAGAGATACTCGTTAGGAAATTCCACTTTGTTTCTTTCTTCCTCATCTGATAAGGGTCATCCCGCGAGAAGGTCAGCAATAGATCACCAATACCTTCTTTCTAATGTGGTAGATGGAGCATTCCTTTTAGGAACTCTATATGTATTGTGCCAACATTGCTTCAGCATCTGTGTCAATTATAGTCATGTAGAGAAGGAGGGGTCGTTCTGGTTAGGGAGGTACTAATACCTGGGGGTGAGTGAGATAATCCTGTATTTTCTCTAATGCTTCCTAGAATTGGGCGTTCCACTCGTTGGGCTAGTCTATCTTGAGTATTTGAAATATGGGTACGCAAATGGTTGTAAACCAGTTAATGATCCGGCTTATGCATTGTATTTGACCTAAGAATCCTCTAACCTCCTCCACATTAGGTGGTCATATTTCCCATATGGCTTTGACCTTGGTGGGGTCTACCTTAATTCCATTCTTGCTCATAACGAACCTAAGTGCATTCCCTTTAGTGACCCGGAGACAAATTTTTTAGGATTAATCCTCATTTTGAAGAGGTGTTACCTTTGGAAGATTTTATGAGTGACGAAACGTGTCCTTCGCAGTCTTTGGATTTGATGATCATGTCATCCATCTAAATCTCCACTTCCTTATGTATAAGGTCGTGTAGGATAGTCGGGGATGCTTTTTGGTAAGTGGGGTTGACATTATTGAGATCGAAGGACATAACTGTATAATAGTATGTTCCAAAGGGGTAATGAGCCTGGTGTTTTCTCCTAGTGATCAGGGTGTATTTTTATCTAATTATAGCTAGAGAATCTGTCTACAAAGGATTTGGGTTCATTGATGGTTGTGCTATCTACTAATAATTCGATATACGGTAGAGGGAAATCATCTTTTGGGCAGACCTGATTGAGATGCCTGTAATATACACACATTCAGATTTTGTTGTTGGTTTTAGGTACCAACATGATGTTGTCTAACCAAGTGGGATACTTTATTACTCAGATGAAATCGTCCCTAAGCTATTTTTCTATATCTTCCTTTACTTTCAAGGATCATTTAGGTATCGGCTTATAGAGTCTCTGTTTTATGGGTTTTGCATCAGGGAGAGTGGGTATCTTGTACACGTAGATAATAGGGTTGATGTCGGGCATGTCGATGTAAGACCAAGAAAATACATACAAAAATTTGGCGAGGAGATATATGTGTTCCTTTTGTTCATTCTCCTCTAGGGATGACCCTACTTGTAACTGTTTGGAGTCTTGGGGAGTACCTAAATTTATAGTTATTATGTCATCCTCATTGTGAGACATGCATCTATTTTTAGTTTGGTCAAGTATTTATAAGTGTTTACAGAGTCATCATTATTAGGTGTGAGTTTTAATCCATCATTGGATTCATAATCATCACATGTAACATACGCATACAAATACTAAGAATCACTGTTTATTATTCCATCAAATGGAGAAGGACAACATTGATAATTTAGAAAAAATTTCTTTATATAAGGATACATTAGGGGAAGGGGTGGGGGGGTACTCTTTTGCTAAAAGGATAAACTCAAAGGGCCTTTGAATGATGGGTGATGGGATGCATATGATAGAAGTCCAGTTATTAAGTACTGCAACTCCCGTGATGTTAGTGATAAGGTGGGATGGTTTTTATCATGGGACCTTTTTTCTGATCTTCAGGTTCTTTGGAATCTTAGTACGGACTACATACTGGGGTAGGCGGTGCTACTTAAGTAGGGATATTTTCCCATTAGAATTTCTAGCGGGATCATTTATTGGGACTATTACAGGGTCTGTATAGGGGAGTGCCTTGGAGAGGGCTTGCAAAAAGAGCTCGAGGTTTTCTTCATTCCATTGATAATCTGATGAGGGCTGGCAGGTCGTATCCAGAGACTCCACTGAATGAGGTATCTTAGCGTGGGTTAATTGAGTTCGACACATGGAGGTAGAGGTTTAGTTTAGGTATGATCACAAACCATCCTTTTTTATTTGAGATACCACAGGCGGCGGAGTTTGTGTACCAGTCGTGGAACCATTCTATGGGTCTTAACTTTGAGGACCCTAATATGACAACTAGGGTAACTTTGTCACGGAATAGTGAGGGTAACCACTATTCAGTCTTTGGCTCAGTGATTTCTCTATCTTCCACGATAACCCATGATAAGTTGAACTCATTCTAGATAACTTTGTGGAATTTCTCGTAATCCATGTACAGTCCTTCTTCATAGAGGATTTTTATCCCAAGTAGTAAGGATTTTTTTGCTTCATCTCACCATGGTTCGGGAAGTCCGTGAGAGGGTAAACCCTCCTTGATGGGGGTATTTGAGACCGGGGGTTAGAGAATTATTATTGGGGGTATACCCAAGATTGGTCTTTTCCTTGTATTTTGTGGGAGTCACGGCTTCAAGGGCCCTACTATAAGAGTGAGGGTGATGGCTCCTAGGATTCTCAATAAGTGTTATCATAGGCCATGATGGTCATAAAAGATGGTGTAAAATCTGAGGCTGTGTATCCCATATCAATAGCAATGTGGAGGGGGCATACAATGATAGTGGATCTGTTATCTATCAATACCAGTGCACAATCTATCCACAAGCTTCAATGGTGAAGTTTAACACAAACTGATGATTACAGACTTGGATAAGGAGGTCCTCATTGAATAGGCTAATGTGTTATTTCATGGTAATGGACCTGATAGTGGCTGACATCTCGATCGAACTTAGATATGTAGTCACATAGGCTCGAGACAATAGATGGATGATGGCAACTCGGTGTTCCTGAGATGTATCTAAAAACTCCCATACGATGATGTTAGATGATGTCCGACGTAGTTTCTCTTGAATTTAGTTATTTTCCTGAGGAGTAGATGTGATAAATTCTTCAGGAGGATATTTTTTCTTACTATCTAGGTTCGACGGAGTGGAGTGTCAATCTGACCTGGTGAGGAAGTCAACCTCTTTTTATGGAGAAAGTATAGGTTCTACTCGAGTTTCTTTTTTAACTTACTCTAGGCGGAGCAAAAGGTCAACCAGGGATGTAGGGATAAGGGTAGACAGTGTTGTATTTGGGGACATTACCCTGGTCCAATCAAGGGTAGGGATTGGTTTTGGATCTTAGGAGTTTTATTCTGAGTGCGGGACTTGGAGTCATCTATCCACCATATGGCTATGTCAAAGTTCACGGTGAGGGTATGGATTTCTTCTACCGTGGTTAGGACTCACTCATCCCCTTAACTTGGAGTCTCCGAGGTGGTTATTTGGACATGGATAATCCTAGCCAGATATCATCATCGGAGGTGATATTTTGGGTGTCTTCATTATCATTGTCTAAGGAGGGTTCACGGATGTCATTTTTTCATCATTAAAGGGTGTTCTCGAATTTCATCATCATTGTCGTCAGAGGCATTCTCGAGTTCCTTCGGGTTTATGCCTCTCACAATGTTAGTGTCCTCACAATAAATATCCTCATAATAGTACCAGTAATCCACATATTCTGGACCCTAAGGTGAGATTCCTTTAATAAATTTAGCTCCACTAGGGAGTCCACTACATATCGAAGGTTGTTGAAGGGTTATTGAGTGTGATCATGGAGACACGGGTTTACCATCTCTGTCAACATGTTACAGGATTATCTTTTAGTAGGGGACCTTCATGTGGAGCATAGCCTCGATGGGTCATTTTGTCTTGTAACTTAATAATTCCAACGGTGTGAGCGGCGTCTATATATGTATTCCTATATCTTGATCCCACAGTGGTGTAATAATGAGTTCATGTTGACCGCAGTATGAGTAAGTTCAAATCATTATACAGATCGATGTGGTTTCACGTGAGGTATATTCAGGCTAGGAGATAATTCTGGGTAGCTCGAGATCTGGTCCAATAGACATGTATATGACGTCCTTCATTTCTATTGGAAAGTCTTCCCACCTAGTGGACTAAATACTTTGGTATATGTTAACATTTGGATGCCTCAGTTCGCCTTTGCTATTAAATAATTAGAGGGGTGCCCCTTCATATATGAGGCTTGGATATAAACTGTCCGTAGTTTGGCCTCACTTTTTCATATGTTAGGTCCAATGTTCATGTTATTTAAGTAGGTCAAGATCTTTGACGATAGCAGTGTACTCGATGCTAAACTTGTAATCACGCATGTTGGGAGCCTCAAAGGACGTGGATCCTTATTTGTGAAGTTCACCAAGGAGTAGTCCTATTATGTCATCATTTTTTAGATTTGCGGTTAAGGAAAAAATCATATCTGGGCCCTAGAGATTTGTTTACCTCAGTGATTAATATATTGTCAAAGCATTCGATAATTCCCTTCTCTAGTAGGTGAGTGTAGTAGACTTGTTAGGCTTTATGGACCAGAGGAACTGGAGTAGGATTCAATTGGCCCGAGGCGGAGTTTCTTATAGTGGGGCTTAACCTAGGCTTCAGGCCTATCAGTCAGGAAGAAACGATACTTACCAAGGAGTCCATTTATATCATGTGGATGGTAACATGAGGTAGAACTTGTGATTCAGTTCCTAGAGGATTGGCCTTGGAAGTTATTCCTTATTATCTGTTATATTGGGTATGGGATATTATTTAGGTGACCATGACCCGTTAGTCTTCACAAAGGAGATTCCATCTCTATCTTGGAAGGCTAGTGTGTTGGATGTATGCTAATAGGCTAGGGTTAACCCTCAATTCATTCCTCTAAGAAGCGTGACTTTGATTAATGTGGGATCTGACTCTTTCTTCCACTTCGTACAATAATTGGAGACATGTCTTGAATTTCCAAGTGATGTGATCATCTTCCCTGAGTTGTCTCTCCTGATTTCTCATCTATATCAGAGATTAAGGTTATGAGGGGGTATGAATTTTGGGTTCTTTTGCCTAGGGAGTGGCTGATATGGTCCTCCACTGTTTCCTAAATAGTTGACTGAAAGCGTGTTTGAAGTAGTGGGTTCTGTTATTTTCCTTTGAATTCGTGAGAGAAAATAGACTTAATTCATAAGTAGATTCTCCCCATCCGGTGGATTGTATTAGTACTATAAATTTAACATGTTTGGTTGCTTAGAGGGCCTCGTTGTACATTCCTCCCATTAGACCGCGTGATTTATTTCCTCTAAGGAAGGAGTAAAGAGCTCTGGAACTTTTAAGAGCATGAATTCTGTGACTGGGAGCAATCCAGGGTTACATTTGTTAGTTTGTAGGAAATGTATGACCATGATGAATAATGTCAATTGGAAGATGGTGGGATTTGTTCTCTTTGATGATCTTTAGGGTGGGCGATGGCATGTCCAAAGCGGTGGCTGTTTGGAAGTGTGAGTGTGTACACATCCTTAATTTATAATGAATAAGGACTATTAGGGTGGAAGGGTCGGTGATTGGGATGAGAGTGTTAGATAAGGCATTGGTGCAGGGATTGGGATGATATGGTAGGGTGTTGTTAGTAACATTGGGATTTGGTAAAATTAGATTCTCGGTGCCAATGAGGTATTGGATGGCATACCTCAAGGCCTAACAATTATTTATAATATGACCAGGGCCATGATAGAACTCACAATATGAGACGACTTGTAAGTTCTTATTTATAACGATGGGTGTGGTCTGGGATTAAGAGTTTTAGGTGACCATCCAACTTCAAGGCTGGGCATGGTACTCTTTGGGAGGAGGCAAAACATGATATCCTTTTGTAGGGGGTCATGGTTGAAAGGTCACGCCGGTGGTTATCACAGCATGGGAAATAATGGTAACTGGGCATGGGTCCAATTGTAGACTGGCCATGAAAGTATTGGTGTGAGATGTTGAATCTCCTGACAAGTTCTTACTGGCAGAGAACTAAGTTGCAGCTCGATAAGGTACCTTAGTAGATCTGGTATCTTTGGCAGCCAAACTTTCCTTGATCTTACACTCTATATAGTTGAGGGCTTTGAAATATAGGATCCAAACGAGCCTAAGTTCATTATGTAACACCCTTCGGAGGTTCTTGATCACGGTTTGACCAACTTTCTCTAAACGACGAGTAATGAAAGTGCTAATTACCTCTCCCTCCTCGTGATTAAGTATTTACAAATCATTATGTGTGACACTAAGCTCTACGTTATATTCGTAGTTCTTAAGAAAAACACGATAGGCATTATCCCATGTTTTGGATGTCCCATCATGTTTCAAGCCTATATACCAGGTAAGGGCTCTATCAGACAGATTGATGGAGAACATCCTTCCTAAAACTCTTATGCCTACATCTCGAACCTACATCTGAAGGTGATAGTTAGATAAATGGGCGAATAATGAGCCCAGTTCTTTATATGTTTTGAAGGTTGGCATATTGAATTTATCTGAAAATTGGGCTTTAAGATAGAGAACCATCTTTTTGATATTTTTAAGCTTATCCATAGTTTTCATCTTGCTAATGGATTTATGAAGAAGATGCAGTTTAGATTGGACCTGTGGTATCTCCTAGTTTGGAGGTGGGGGAGCAACCTTATAAGTTGGTGAAAGATCTATAGATTCAGCTCGTGGGGGAACTTAGAAGGCGGTGTTTGGGTACCAGAGGTATAGATGGTAGGATAAAAGTATCCATGTGAGGAAAATGGTGCATTGAAGTGGGGGGCACCAGTGTTAGTTCGGGGAGCTAGTGCTGGAACTAGGTAGACAAATCCTAGGGGACAGCTGGTACTGCTTAGATAATTACCATAAATGGTGTACCAGTGTTGGGAATGGGGGACGGGGTACATTTTATCCTTCTCCATTTATAGCAATGGCCTTTTGCAGGCGAACTTGTGCTCGATCTAATTCCCTAATTTCAGACTGCATGGTATTCTGTGAGGTGGTTATGTTCTTAAGTTGTCTGAAGACTTGACCCATCACAGATGGAGCTTGGTCTTCTTTAGTAGACATAGAGCATACTACGGATCAAACTTGACATTCATGGGTAGGCATCTCACTGATAAAAAACTAGACGAATGCACGGAGCATGAACTCGGGTTTCCAGGGTAAGAAATTGTGAGAATTCTCTTTTGATAACGATAGCTATAGAAAAAGTTAGTGCACCTTCGTTCAAGATTTTGTAGATTGAAGTACTTACAGAAGGACAATACATAGGGGAGAAGGACTCAGTTATGTATGAATTTTTTAATGCATTCTTATATTTGTATTTATCCATATGTGGATGGTTTTTTTATAGTATCTTCAAAAGGGAATAACTGGACAGAGTCCTGTTGGATTCAGGTGAACATGGGTGAGCTCTCATTTTCGTGTGAGTAGTGAGGAAGTAATAAATTGTGGTCTATTATTTTCTTAAAATAAATGTGGTTAGAAGAATCCAACGTAAGGGAAATCTATTTCGGCGATGACTTACAGATTCATACTATTTATCTCTTTTAAAATATGAATACATTCAGTTGGAATTTGAGGGGTTTTGGACCAGCCTCCAGCCTTCTGATAGTTTTGATAAATTTCATCAGAGCGATTGGCCCGTAAGTATTTATTCTTCTTATGTAATAAAATGTTTAGCTAGAGTTTTTCATTATATCCAAAAAGGCGATGTGATTCGGTGATTGGTGGATCACTTTTCATTTCCATGGATCATGATATACCGAGTTGCTTAGACCGAGCAACGTTTAAGGAATGTGTGACACCACTTTACCCTAGTATTTAATATCTATGGAAGCCTATTTGATATACCCCCGTACTAAACAAACTATAAAAATTCCCTATCACCGAGACTTTAGGATCGAGAGAGAAGTTGCACAATATACCAAGCGGGTGGATGAAAAGAGTGAGAATATTCATTGACGGCCGAACTTCTCACTAACTACTTTTGGCCTCGAGGGTATAATGTTTAAATAACATGAAAATTAAGATTATGTAATGCATGATGCAAATGAGTAATCTTATTTTACATACTATGATGTTTATTTTATCGCGATATCCTTCGCATGTACCTATACATTTGGTAAAATGGGGACCTAGGCACGTATATATGTTTTGACGGACTCTAAAACTAAGGTCGATAAATAACTCTCAAATTTGCATGAAGTAGTCACGCAGGGGAGCGATATTAAGCATATTATGAAGGAAGTATAAGGATAGTTTAGTTCTTTTTATTTATCCCCATCGGAGTTTCCACTTTGGTGTTGTGGGACCCATGCTGAGATTCAGGAGGATTGGGACCTTCGCATCGTTCGAGCAATGCGAATTGGTTTCCTTGATCTTTATGGGTATGCGAGAGTGCTTTTCTCTCAGTCCTCTATTTCTCCAGGAGGTCGGGTTATTGTTTCGATGGGTTCGATGGCTTACCCATAGATGTTATTAGAAACCATATCCATTTTTTGTCGCACACCCCAATTTAGGCCTAGGCCTAGGTATATTCCGCACGAGTGGTTGTCGGTTGTTCAGGGTCACTAATTTTTTTTATATAAAAACAAATAAAAAGGTTTATATTAGCCCTTTCGGGCTAATTCTAAGGCATGTTTAGATATGAGATTGTCCAGAGAATCTTGTTGTGGGTTTGGAGAACCGGGTTACTGTAACACCCCATATTTTTATGATTTTTACATATTGGATTAATTAAATTAAATATGGGAAATTAATTGATAATTAATCCGGATTAAAATAGATATTAACTAGCGAGATAATAGTTAGTATTTGTTAGTGATAACTTTATTGAATATTACTGAGCGAATAAAGTAATATATAATTGTGGATATGATTGTGAAGTGATATAAATTGTCACGAGTGAGAAATACGACAGTTACAGAAATTAAGTCGGGACGCGTGTTAGTTGTGTCAGGACTAAATTAATATAATGAAATTAAATTATTTATAAGTAATCCGAATGGTCATTTCGAGTGTACCATTGAGTTCTTAAGGGTTGAGTTAGTCAGAAAAGTATACTTGGGAGTTTAATTTGGGTCCCGGGGCAATTTTAAGCCTAATCGGCATCCCGGGTGGGCATTTTGGTAATTTATATTTTTGGGCATTAATTACCTACGAAATTAGGAGAGGTATTATCTTAGTTACATAAGGGAGATTAGGGTTATCATTCACAAAATCCAAATTGGAGTTACAGAGGAAGAGGAATAGCCAATTCTAGGAGTCTAAAACCAAGGACAACCATCTTGCACCATATAGACCACCACCGCGTAGATCGGAGAATGTGGAACACAACCATACCAACTACACCAATTTAATTTAGAGCAATAATAGAACCCATGTTAGTGTAGTTTCAATTTGAATATGAATATGGTATTTATTTGATGAAATTGGAGAGTTAGAGTAACTAATTAGAATCTGAAAATAATTAGGTTTAACTCTTCATGTATTTAGATTAGGAATCACGAATTAAGAATTCATTATGATGAACGAATCTAAAAATCTTAGCATTGTTTATTGTGAATTTGAATAACTAGAGTTTAATGAACTAACTTGGGGATTTTGAAATTTAATAAGCGTTATGCATGATTTAATTATCCTAAATTGTTAAAAATTATATAAATATATCAGAACATCGATTAGAATTGTTGGATTGGAGTTTGGGATGATTTTGTAAAGGTTTTATTATCATTAATGGTGGGAAAATGTAGTTTCAGGAGGAAAAGGTCCGTTCAGACTGAACCGAATCGAACCGATCAAGCAGGACCAGATCGATTCGTTTTCTGTAAATCCTGATCAGTATGTTTTTTTGCAAATTTTTGTAAAGGTTGAACCGAACCGATCATTCAGGGCCAAATCGGTTCGTTTTCTGGAAAATTTATTCTACAGTTATTTCGTGACTCCTTATTATATGTTAGTTGTATAAAAGTGGGATTAGCTACTATAAAAGATACTTGGGATTATGAATCACTTTACATGAGGTACGATAGAGAGAAAAATCATAATTAAATTATATCGGGAGTATATTGAGAGGTATACTGCATACGAATATGTATTTAGGTTGTGTATACCTACTAATTTGAATAGGTTGCATGATTAGCCCATCGCTCATGAAATGTCTCTCCTGCAATGGATGGCAGAGGGGCCGTAGTACCCGAAGCACTGGAGTGATCCAGTAGCTGGGAAGGGGCCTAGAAGTGCCTACTACTACACCACACTACACTTGGCTCTACATATTTACAGAGCTAACCCCTGTCCAGTGCCGGGCAGAGCTAAGGGGTCTTCAATACTTACTCTCTATCCCCATCTTCGCCCAGGATAACGGGGCCTTACTTATTCAGGGGGAGAGTGGAGCCTCACCTACATGATTGATTTACTATGTTTATAACATACTTACGCTGCTTGCTATCTCGAGATGTTATTTTAGGAAAGGGACAGTCTTATCCTGATGAGCCTAATTAGGGGGATTTTAGATTTGGTACCTCGGAACATGGAACCTAGGTACGGGCTATTTGTGAGAATGATAATGATGACGGTCATATGGGTGCGTAGCCCATAGACTTAGAACCATGCCCAATATGTGTGATTTGTAATTCGATGGTTCGTGAGTGATTCCGAATCATTAGTCCTTACTTAGTACAAGATGTACCAGGACTTGATAGAAGAGTATGCATGCACCGCAGCTGAGTCTAGGGGTGTTGTTTTAGTGTATATATAATAATATAATGATAGTTATGTATATATGATTATAATATTATCTAGTGTGTGATAATTGTAGATAAAAAAGATGATGAATTCTTAAATAACTTAAGTATGTGAACCCTTAAACAACTTTTGTGAAACTTATAGTCGGGATAGTATATATAAGAACAATGCATAGTAATGGTACAGGGGGGTTTCAGGATATTACTACGGATGATAGAAAGATAGTTTATATCTACAAAGTAGTTAGATGAGAATTATGTCTAGAGTAGTCTAGCGGTACGTTAGGCGTGCACATTAGTTAAGAGGTTAGAATCTCAAGTGAGGGTGTAAAAATCTAACATTCTGATAGATATAGGGGTGGCAATTTTAGAAACGACACGAAAAAAAGACACGAAACGACACAAAATTGACCCAAAATTGACACGATTATTCGTGTTCGTGTCGTGTTTTTTTACACGAAGTCGTGTCGTGTCGTGTTCGTGCCTTAATTATGAGTCGTGTCGTGTCGTGTCGTGTTATCGTGTTTTTTAAGCCTAAAATTTAAGAAATTATGCTTGTCGTGTCATGTCATGCCGTGTTATTTTTTATTCGGTTCGTGTCAGCTAAAAAAACACGGATTCGTGTCGTGTAGTGTTCGTGTTCGAAAAAACCTTGTCGTGTCGTGTCATGTCGAGCCAAAACACGGCCCGTTGACCCGAATTGCCACCCCTAGATAGATAGGTGGATTACAGACAGGTTTAACCAGTCTCCTAGAATAGCAACCATCAAAAGAGTGACCGTATATATCGCAGTAAGAGCAATAAAGATTGCTCAAGGTTGGGGTTTCCTTAGGAAAGTCTCTAAACAAAGGTTTTGAGGAATTTTGAGGTTGAACTCTATTCCTAGGTAGGACAGTCTTGAATGTAGAATCACTCTTCCTAATAGAAGGGCAGACGTATTTAGCCTTAGGTGAATTTTCATGTTTAGAGAAACTCGATTCCCCAATGTTAAAATTTTGATGTTTTGAATCAAACTCAGTTTTTAGAGAATGAAAGTCTGGGCAGGTTTCAATAGGTCTTTTACCTCCTGACACAAACTTGATAGGTTCAAAAGATTTTGTTTGTGTCTTCAAATTGGGGCAAAATCCTATTCCGGTTCGATCATCAGAATTGGTTTTTGATTCAGCAACAAATTCATCAAAACAGTTTGAGTTATTTTCAAATTTTGTGAATTTTTTGAAAACAGTTGCTGTCTTTTCTTTAGTTTGTTCCAATTCTAACAATGTCCCTTTGTATTTTTTCTCTAGAGTTTCATTTGTTTCAGTCAAGTTACTGAGTTTTTGATCAAACATTTTGATTTCACTTTCATGAGTCAAACATTGGGTAGTATACTCTTCAGCATTCAGTTTGACCATTAGGCTTAGATCTTCTAACTTCTTAGTGAGATCTTTCACAATATTTTCTAGTCTAGTGCTTTTTTTGAGAGTTTTAGCATAGAGTGTGTGAATATCTGGGAGGTCTGCATTGTCTGAGTCACTAAGTGTAGTGTGTGAAGTGACCCCTAGGGCTTCATTCTTTGGACTCACACACCCATTGATATCGTCATTATCGCTTTCCCTTTGACTCACACACCCCGAGGAAGAGATAGCAATATTCTCAGTAATCAAAGCATCTAAACCAGTAACAACATTATTCGAAACATCAGAAGTAGAATTACTAGATTCATCCTCACTAACAAACACAGGCATATCATCATTATAGATAATCTTGGCAAAGAAGGACATGCAAGGGTCAAAAACATCAGATGACTCAGGTTCCTCATTTTCAGAGTCACTTGAATCATCCCATGTCTTGCAAATCACTACACCAAAAACAGGAATCTGGCACGGTTTAAAACTGTGCCAGATCAAATTTGGCACGGTTTTAAACTGTGCCAGAATCAGGTGTTCCAAAATGGCCATTTTTTTGGCACGGCTCAAAAGTATGCCAGATTTGGCCAAACAGGAACACTTCTGGCACACTTTTAAACCGTGCCAGAATTTGATATTTCTGGCACACTTTTGGCACAGTTTTTAACTGTGCTAGATTTATCACAGTTTAAAAAAAATTGGCACAGTTCAAAACCGTGCCAAAATATGATACACTTTTGCCACGGTTTTGAACTGTGCCAAATTTTTTTATAAAAAGAAAAAATATAATTATTTGAAAGCACAAAAATTCACAAATAAAAATATTGCACGTTGTTGATAAACTAATGTACATACAATCTTCAAAATATTACAAGTCTTTAATAGTTCACATGCCAAAAAAAATTGGGCAGAGTTTTCTCTATTTTTTGGACATTCCAAAACCCGCTAATACAAAACCTGCCTAACATAAAGCCCGCACGGCCACAAAATATAACAATTAACTTACAAAAGCCCGCACGGCCATAAAAGTTAACAATAAAAGTACAAAAGCCCGCACGGCCATAACACAAAAAAATGGAATCATGAATAAACCCCTTGTTGTAAACCATCGAGCTCTCTGTGTGTTCCACGTGAATAAATGCCAACGATAAACTGTTATCCTACAAAAAAAATAGGACACAAAAAATGATACAATATTAGTAACCCAATAATTTACGAAATTTTTTTTACTCAAACTAAAAAATTACATATAGGAGTGGAAATTATCATCATATTCTCAAACCAAGAGACCCGGGACTACGCGGTCAGTTCCTACAAGTTCATTGGTCTCGTGCGAGGAGTTTGTGCCTCCTACGGGGTCATTTGGGGTTGGTTTGGGTTTTCACCCTTTAACGGCTTGTCTTTAAGTTTAAGGGTTGATTTTTGTAAATTATCATCATATTCATAAACTGGGAGACACGTGACTACGCAGTCAGTTCCTACAAGTTACATTGGTCCCGTGCGAGGTGTTCGTGCCTCCTACGGAGTCGTTTGGGGGATGGTTTGGGTTTTCACCCTTTAACGGCTTGTTTTTAAGTCTAAGTGTGATTTTTGCAAATTATCATCATATTCTCAAACCGAGAGACCCGAGACAACATGGTTAGTTCCTACAAGTTGCACTGGTCCCGTATGAGGAGTTCGTGCCTCTTACGGGGTCGTTTGGGGGCTGGTTTGGGTTTTCACCCTTTAACGGCTTGTTTTTAAGTTTAAGTGTTGATTTTTGCAAACTATCGTCATATTCACAAACCGGGAGACCCGAGACTACGCGGTCAGTTCCTACAAGTTACATTGGTCCCATACGAGGTGTTCGTGCCTCTTACGGGGACGTTTGGGGGCTGGTTTGAGTTTTCACCCTTTAACGACTTGTTTTTAAGTCTAAGTGTGATTTTTATAAATTATCATCATATTCTAAAATTGATAGACCCGAGACTATGTAGTCAATTCCTACAAGTTACATTGGTCCCGTGCGAGGTGTTCGTGCCTCTTACGCGGTCGTTTGGGGGCTGGTTTGGGTTTTCACCCTTTAACGTCTTGTTTTTAAGTTTAAGTGTTGATTTTTGAAAATTATCATCATATTCACAAACCGGGAGACCCGGTACTATGCGGTCAGTTCCTACAAGTTACATTGGTCCCGTGCGAGGTATTCGTGCCTCCTACGGGACCGTTTGGGGGCTAGTTTGGGTTTTCACCCTTTAACGGCTTGTTTTTAAGTCTAAGTGTGATTTTTGCAAATTATAGTCATATTCTCAAACCGAGAGACCCGGCAGGGACTATGCGATCAGTTCCTAAAAGTTACATTTGTCCCGTGCGAGGTGTTCGTGCCTCCTACGGGGTCGTTTGGGGGCTGGTTTGGGTTTTCACCCTTTAACGGCTTATTTTTAAGTTTAAGTGTTGATTTTTGCAAATTATCATCATATTCACAAACCGAGAGACCCGATACTACGAGGACAGTTCCTACAAGTTACATTGGTCCCGTGCGAGGTGTTCGTGCCTTTTACGGGGTCGTTTGGGTTTTCACCCTTTAACGGCTTGTTTTTAAGTCTAAGTGTTGATTTTTACAAATTATAGTCATATTCACAAACCGGGAGACCCTGGACTATGTGGTCAGTTCCTACAAGTTACATTGGTCCCGTGCGAGGTGTTCTTGCCTCCTACAGGATCGTTTGGGGGCTGGTTTGGGTTTTCACCCTTTAACGGTTTGTTTTTAAGTCTAAGTGTGATTTTTTCTAATTATCGTCATATTCTCAAACCGATAGACCTGGGACTATGCGGTCAGTTCTTACAAGTTACATTGGTCCCGTACGAGGTGTTCGTGCCTCTTACGGGGTCGTTTGGGGGCTGGTTTGGGTTTTCACCCTTTAACGGCTTGTTTTTAAGTTTAAGTGTTGATTTTCGCAAATTGTCATCATATTCACAAACCGAGAGACTTGGAACTATGCGGTTAGTTCCTACAAGTTATATTGGTCCCGTGCGAGGTGTTCGTGCCTCTTACGTGGTCGTTTGGGGGCTGGTTTGGGTTTTCACCCTTTAACGACTTGTTTTTAAGTCTAAGTGTGATTTTTGCAAATTATCGTCATATTCTCAAACCAAGAGACTCGGGACTACGCGGTCAGTTCCTACAAGTTACATTGGTCTCGTTCGAGGTGTTCGTGCCTCTTACGGGGTCGTTTGGGGGGTTGGTTTGGGTTTTCACCCTTTAACGGCTTGTTTTTAAGTTTAAGTGTTGATTTTTGTAAATTATCGTCATATTCACAAACCGAGAGTCCCGGTACTATGCGGTCAGTTCCTGCAAGTTACATTGGTCCCGTGCGAGGTGTTCGTGCCTCCTATGGGGTTGTTTGGGCGCTGGTTTAGGTTTCCACCCTTTAATGGCTTGTTTTTAAGTCTAAGTGTGATTTTTGCAAATTATCGTCATATTCTTAAACCGAGAGACCCGGGACTATGCGATCAGTTCTTACAAGTTACATTGGTCCCGTGCGAGGTGTTTGTGCCTCCTACGGGGTCGTTTGGGGGCCGGTTTGGGTTTTCACCCATTAACGGATTGTTTTTAAGTCTAAGTGTGATTTTTGCAAATTATTGTCATATTCACAAATCGAGAGACCCGGGACTACGCGGTCAGATCTTATAAGTTTTATTGGTCCCGTGCGTGGTGTTTGTGCCTCTTACGGGGTCGTTTGGGGGCTGGTTTGGGTTTCCACCCTTTAACGGCTTGTTTTTAAGTTTAAGTGTTGATTTATCGTCATATTCACAAACCGGGAGACACGGGACTATGCGGTCAGTTTCTACAAGTTACATTGGTCCCGTGCGAGGTGTTCGTGCCTCCTACGTGGTCGTTTGGGGGCTGGTTTGGGTTTTCACCTTTTAACGGCTTGTTTTTAAGTCTAAGCGTGATTTTTGCAAATTATCGTCATATTCTCAAACCGAGAGACCCAAAATGTAATACGGGGTCGTGCGCGGTGTTCATGGCTCTTATGGGGCCGTTTGGGGGCTGATTTTGGTTTTCACCCTCAAACGACTTGTTTTCAAGCCTAATCTACATTTTTTTAATTAAACGTGTATGTTTTCTAATCTTTCTAGCTCTTTTAATCCAACAACTATACCCACAAGATGAATCAATAGAACATAAACATTAAGAAATTTGCAAACCTGTAGAATTAGTGTGTCGATTTCAACAAAGCCTGCAGACTCTAACGACAGGTCAACAACTTCAAATTCTTCCTCTTTGTATCTCAGGTCGCAACATAAATACATCCCCCTGTAAGGGGAAACAAATTATTCATATTCATAAGGCTACTTGTAACACAAATCATTCCATATGAAATTCTTAAACGCACAAGTAATAACCTGGCTTAAACTCACGAAATTCGTAAATCATTTTGAACATAGCTACATGTAATATACACAATCAATTTACATGTAGCGTCTATATATATGGTTCGAAGGTATTATACACATCTTATGTAATATTACATGAAGGCCACAAGATTGAAAGCTTTGCTCTGAATATTGATTTAAGCGCGTGTGCTGATCTTGTAACGCTGAAAAAAGGGCAGATAGTTCACTACCAAGATGTAAACACAAGCTATGATGTTGAAATGAGTGTTTGTGGAAGTCTGATAAACATATATACAAAAATTGGTGACCTTCAGGCAGCTGAATTGATATTTTCCTAATTAAAAATGTGTGATTTAAAGTGTTGGAATTCAATTCTTGGTGGATATGGTCACCATGGGAAAGCAGAGGAAACATTTAAAGTATTGGACGAGATTTTAAAACGAGGCCTAAGACCTAATCAAATAGCTATGCTTGATCAAATAACTTTTTAGGTGTCAATCTTTGGAACCTATAAAATTTCATTCAATTGCACAAACAACTCTATCCATGTATGCATATTATACATATATGCAATAACTGTGTGCATATATGCTGCAACATATATGCATACAGTAGCATGTTTTTCCTCATTTAAAACCGAACATTGCAAAGATGATGTTAAACAGATGCAAATATGCTATTGATAATATTACAGTTCATAATATGCATATTACATTGCATCATATGCATTTCGAACGTCAACAAGCTGCTGATTTTAGATGTCATTTTGAAAAATAAGTTGCACAGACTGATTGGACTATAGTGAGAGCATTGGGTAGGCTTACTAATGCTGACTAACATTCCTGAGGACATCCAAAAGCATACCAGTCACCTTAGCGGCTGCTTTATGTTCCAGTTACAGATTTTCACCCGGCATTACAGATACCAAGCCAATTTAGTTATTCACACACACAAATAATAGTTTATGGGGGAGGAGGTGAAAATCAGGGGATATAATGCAGAAGATTAACATAAAAAACAAAGAATGCAGAAGATTAACATTTGACAAATATATGCAAAGCATATGATCAAATTATGTGAAATTTCACAGAGAGGTCAAGTGTAATGGGGGAAATGTGTGACGGGGTGACTCCGTTGTGTAAAATAGTTTAATGAATTATGATTTGAAATTTTCTCTTGAAAGAAGGGTAAGTACTTATGAAATCAAAAATCACAATATCATGTTTAAAAACATTTGTTACACTTTGCAAGGAAAGGAATATCTTAAGTCTCATGAAAACAAAAATTGTTAACAGGATCCTGCACAATCATCTAATGCCAAATAACTTGATTGACTAAATGAATATATGACTAAATGCATATATGGTTTGTACAAGTGTAAAACAATTGGTGATCTTAAAAAGCAAATGTCAAAAATTTCAATAACAAAATTAAGAACTAATGGAGATAAAAATCATTACAAATGAGCTATAGTTTGCATAAACAAAATAAAGAACCATAGTCTAGACGTAACAATTTAACAATCAAGTGATAAATTGCAAAGTTTGATGTCATTGTGTAGATGGAGGGGTTTGGCAACTCTGAAGAGGGTAACTGTGATATTGATATAACTTTACTGCTAAAAAAATCAATTACCTGCATGATGTATCATACAAACTAATTGTGAAATGAGCAATTGTGTGATTAAAGTCTCAATCATACAAATTCAAACAATAGGGTAAGGCGGACACGGTGAAAATGGTGGCCACTCCCACTCGATAAAGAGATTTTAAATGGGATATGTGTCCTCTTGCTTGTGTTCTAGCATAATTATATATAACATTTGTTTTTATTGCCAATTTAACATATGTAATTCTCTCACACACACACACACACACACACACACACACACACACACATATATATATATATATATATATATATATATATATATATATATATATATATATATATACAAGTTGACACAAGCCTATTATGTCTCAGATTACACACAGCAAGCATACACTCATTTAGCCCTTTGTCGAATCTTATTGAAAGAGTTGACTTAAATTAACATCGTGTCCATCATTGGAGTATAACCAGTTGTAAGGTTACTTTCTGCAAACTTTGGTAGCGGGTGAAAATAATTTATTTATATATGTATATACAAATAACCTGAAATAGAAAGTCAGCAAAATAAGTCTTTCAAAACCTCAAAGTACAAAATATAGTTGGACTTGAAAGTAATGAATTATGTTTTAAATGGATCTCCATCTTTTTTTTTATCACAACTGTTATGTCCTAAATTTCGTGTACGATGGTTAAAGTCTTATTATAAAATCTTGTCCTGTCATGGGATGGGATGGGATGGGATTATGACCATTTGTAATCTTAGTTTCTGCACATTCTATTTTGGAAACCTTAATGTCATGAATGGAGAGTGGAAATGTATAATTATATCATAATGTAAGAGTCAATCTGGTATAACATGGCATATGATGCATGTAGCATGTGATAAAAAAATGGGTGATTAATCCAAGTGACCAAAACAAGGTGTTAAGAAATTAGAAATCCCGGCTGTAGAGATGGAGGCCACAACTCAACATCAAAGGAACCAATTGAATTAGTCCCTAATTGACACCTCTCCCTCAACGACTCCAATTTTCTATATAAGAAGTTTAGACATTCACTATCAAAGTCATCAAACACATCTCAACTCAACATATCATCTTGATGCAGCGGTGAGCAATGAGATCTTACGGTGGCGGCGCCTCTAGGGGTCGTCTTTGGCCACAATTCCTAGTTGCATTGGCCATATTTGTAGTTTCAAACAACATAGTAGTGTCCACAGACCCGTACATTTATCAATCATCGCCACCACCTTATGTTTACAAGTCTCCTCCACCACCCTCACATTCTCCACCACCTCCACCACCTTATGTGTACAAATCCCCACCATCACCCTCTCCACCACCGCCATACTACTACAAGTCTTCTCCACCCCCATCTCCTTCACCACCAACACCGTACGAATGTAAGTCCCCACCACCACCTTCATCATCTCCTCCACCACCTTAATACTATAAATCTCCCCCACCACCTTCACCATCTCCACCACCACCTTATTATTACAAGTCTCGACCGCCACCACCTTACTACTACAAGTCACCACCTCCACCAGTACATTCTCCACCACCACCATACTGCTACAAGTCTCCTCCACCTCCGGTTAAATCTTCTCCACCCCCTTACAACTACAAGTCCCCACCACCACCTGTCCATTCACCACCTTCGCCATACTATTACAAATCTTCACAACCTCCATCAAAGTCTCCACCACCACCGCCACCTTAGTATTACGAATCTCCGCGACCACCGACCATATATGTACAAGTTGACACTTGCCTAGGACTAATTTATATTAAACTAACACCAATGGAGTCTAATACAAAAAAGGAAAAAGGAAAAAAGGTAGTTTTGATTGATTTCCTAAAACTCTATGGCTCCCCTTTGTCATTGTCCATCAAGTGACTCTGATATCTACTAAGGTTCAATCTTCGACACAAGATCACTTCAAATCCAAAAAGGCAAAAATTCATTTTTTTTAAATTTAAGTGATTGGACTATCAGCGTCAAATGGTTGATGAATTGATAAGAGGCGAATGAGTCCGTTAAATCTTAGTTACGGATAAACTACCTCGGATAAGATTAAGTTGAGCCAGTGTTACCTTATCCTTACTAGTCCCAGACACAAACTCATGAAACCAGGTCATGCTACTCTCTCCCACTCAATAACTCACTTGATCATTACGGACTCGGGCAACGACCTCCACGCTGTGGTTATTACCTCTTTATACTAAATGGATACCTGGGCACCAAGTAAAAGCCCTGAAGTGTCGAATTGACATAAAAGACTTACTTATCCTAGTATTCCCAAAAGAGGTATATACCTCTTCATTACATTTACTACTATTACTACTAGCCACTGTTCTAAAAAACCAGTCTAGGCTCGGCCTAGACACGCCTAGGCTTAAGGCTTGGGAAAAACGTCCCACCTTAAGTTTTTTACGCCTTATTCTTGGTAAAACCTTTAAGGCACACTTTTTTCTAAAAACAACAATGCTTTAGTGAAACGATATCGTCTTTGAAAGAATTTTTTTACCAACGAACCATTATCTCATCCAAAATAATCAAATAGCATTTTAATTTGTATATATTCAGACATATTTTTATGATATGTATAATTTTAGTATTTTAATAGCCTTGTTATGATTAAAATATATTAAGAAGGCCAAAACGCCTTTTTACGCTTAAGGCCCGCCTAGGCTTCTAAGTCTTAAGGCTTGGTCTCCACGCCTCGATCACGCCCCGCGTTTTTTTGGACCTTGCTACTAGCATATTCAAAACAAAAATAGCAAGTTAGAGTTGTAGCCCTCTAATTATATCATTATCCCCTCTCTTCCTTCCAACACTTGCACGGGTGATTTTGAGTATGGAAGGAGTTTTTTCTTCCCCGTACCCCTCTTATCAACATTTATCTTGTTGTTGTAATAACGATAGACATTTTGGTGGGCAAGTCGGCACACGATGTGGTTTGAAACCTTTTATTTGAACAATACAACAATATAAACACTGAAGAAGTACGATGATGTGTTTAAGGTGTTAAACATAGGACACACATTCCAATCATTTGTTAAGCTTTGGTACAATAGAGCTTAACAAGAAAAAATAAGCCACGGCATATGGAACTACATATTTGCGTACCAATTATAGAAACGGTAAGATAACAGGAAATAAAATAATAAGCACCTGAATAAGTAATATAAATCTCATAACACCAAATGAGACAATTAAATGAGACTTGGAAGATCTTTTCTAAAATGAAAAGGTAAGGTATTACACTAAATGTGTTTACCTACACCTCGTTAATTCATGGAGTGTGTAGTTTATGTCGGTTGAAAGGTGCTATAGTATTATTGAATTAAATGATAGATAAAAACATATCTCCAAATATTTTAACCTTCATCGTGTTAATTTACAAATTATGTGAGGAAATGATGGTTAAAGAAACACTCAAACTTCTTATTTTGATGAGCCACAGATGTGAGAAGCCTAATATTGTGCCATTAAAAAAAATAGATCTATAAAAGTAAAAAGTGTTTATTTTTGGAGAAATCGAACATATCATATACTCTAAGTATAAAATACTCAGATAGATATTCAAAACCCCTAAATATTATACAAAACCATCTTGGAAAACCTTATATGCTCTAAAATTTTCATAACATATATTACTTCATTTCAAATAAAACGACAGGATAACACTCGTGCACCTATAGAAATTTGAATTCTCACTTGGCCATTTTGTCAAACAGCAAGTGTGCATAGTCCTACTGACATGTCTTAACTACACTTGTGACATTAATCCCCTAAACAATTTCACAAAGAAAAGATAATATATCAGTTCAAATGAGGAAGCTACTACAATAGTCTCTATATCAAAACTGAGTCCCCCAAAATTATATAAGCAATAGTGTGTATATCAGCAATGATGTAATACCCAAACCAATAAAAAAACTGCAAAGATGAACACCAGATCTTCAATCAATATGTAATACCCAAAATTAATAAAAAAAAAGTAACTATTAACAAATGAGAGAACAAATATATGAAACCATAAACAAAAAGCAAGAATACACACAGCAAATGAAAAAACCATAAAAAAACTGAAATGAAATCTTACCTTGGATTTCCGGAGAGAGAGAGAGAGAGAGAGAGAGAGAGAGAGAGAGAGACGAGCGAAAAGAACTCAAAGTAGAGAGAGGGGTGAGCGGGGGTGACTCAAGTGAGCGGGAATGAGAAGGGTGATAGGGCGGGATACAAAAGTGAGAGAATAGTGATTTGTTTTTAGGGTGTTTTATATTTTAGTGAAGTGTACTCCATTTTGGCACACTTTAAAACAGTGCCAAAATTTGGCACTATTTTAAAGTGTGCCAGATTGTCATTAAACCGTGCCACAATTTGGCACAATTTAAAACAGTACCAAATTTTTATTACCAGGGTGTGCTAAATTGCTATTTTTGGTGTAGTGAATGTTGGCTCTAGTGTGTTTGTTTTGAGTGTTCAAGTTAACTCTGCAGTCTTGTGCAATGTGTCCTAGTTTACCACATCTAAAGCATTCAGTCTTCTTAAGGTCTCTGTTAGGTCTAGTGTGAGAGTCCTTGTGATGTTTATCATGACTTTTCTCATGAGGTCTATGATTAAAGGGAGTTGGATAATTGGACTTGCCTTGTTTATTTTCCATGTTGTTTCTAAATTTAATGATTTTCTTAAACTGTTTTGACATTAAGGAAATCTGATTGTCCAAACTCTCTATATCGCATTCCTCATCAGAGTCATCATTGGAAGTGTTAAACTCAGGCTTAATCAATTTAGAAGAGAAGCTTAGATTGGAACTATTCTGTTTCCTATGGGGCTGGGTCAATTATTTCTTAAATTCTAGTTCCATTTCCACAGTTCTTAATTTACTACTGAGTAATTCAGGAGTGAGATTTATATCACACATTTCCTCAATAGCATATCTTTTGTTGTCAAATTTATGTGGTAATGATCTTAGAATTTTAGATACAATTTCTTATCTATCATATGTTATCCCATTAGCATGCAGTTTTGTCACAATATCAGTCAGGTTCATATAAAAGTCATCAAATGATTCAGTCTCAGACATAATTAAAGAGTTATACTGTTGAATGAGCATTTGAGTTTTAGCAGCCTTAACTCTAGTGTCACCTTTATGAGATGTAACCAAAGTATCCCAAGCTTCCTTAGAAGTGGTACAGGATGAGATTCTTTTGAACTCATGTTCATTTATGGACATAAATATGGCATTCTTTACTTTGTTATTATTGCGAGAAACTTGTTTCTCTTCTTGTGTGAACTCACTTAATACTTTCTTAACCCTCTCATTACTTCCTTCAGTTGCTGGTTTTGTGGGAAAAATATAACCATTTTCAACAATGTCCCAGACATCATCTCCCAGAGTTCCTTGAATGAAAGCAATCATCCTTACTTTCCAGTAAGCAAAATTGGTTCCATCAAAGATAGGGGGGCTGGTCAAGTTACCAAATCTTTCATTTTTCTCGTCCATATTTGATTTTCAGAAAACAATTTCAGAAACACAGGATATCTTTAAAAGAAGTTTACAAAGCTCTGATACCAATTGAAATTTTGTTACTAAATCCGTTTAATAAAATTAAACTATTTAAGTAACTCCAAACAGTTTTTTGAAGAAACTCTTTTCTTAAAAACCAAAACTAAATGAACAAGATGTGTTTTATAAAAGTATGTACGAGATCTATTCAAGATTTGATCAACAGGTTTATAAAACAGTTTAAACAAACTTTAAACCCAGCACAACCAAGAATGAGATGAGAAGATGTAGAAAGATTAATAACAAGATTTTTTACGTGGTAAAACCTCACCTAACTGAGGAAACATCCACGACTTCCTCTACGGAGTAAACAAAAAAAATCCACTAAAACAAATTTTTAACAGTTACAAACTATATAACAAACATGAATACAACTCAGACCTATATAAGTTTAGGAATGTACCCTCTGGTGTCCTTATAAATTCTCTGCAGTTGTGATTGTTGATGTTGTTCTCCCAGTTTTCTAACTTCCAATTTGTTCAAGCTCTTTACGTCGACTCTTGTTCTCAAGATCTTATTACCAACACTTTTCGTGTGGCAGAGTGAAAGTGTTTGTGGTGGTGCTCTCTAACACATGCATGCACACACACACACTTATTATGTACAACCAGTCCTAACAAATTACATATAAGACTATATGCTATGATTTTTCTTTTTCTCTCTTCTCAAAAAACTTAACCTTTTTGACCTTTAAAACAATCCCAGAATCCACGGCTATCTTGCTCAGAAGACGTATCAAGATCTTAATCAATCTCGGGTTTTGAAAAGATTTTTGAGATTGAAAACCACCAAGTGCGATTCCAAACTAGGTCAAAGGTCTTGTTTTAAGAGAACTAGAAACAAAAAACATTATTGTTGATTTCAAAGTTAAAAACATTTACAGAAAGCAAATCAACAATATATTTCTCAAGCTGAGAAACGAAATATGTTAATCTAAGTGTAATGTAACATGAAGTACATAGATCTGAAATTTCTATAAAGTAGAAAATAGATCTAAGACAAACTGTTTAAGTTGGACACAAGATCTAAAGAACAAAGAGGTTTCAGCATCAAATCAACTACCAACAACAACTCTCAAACACACAAACACTCAAGGTTTCTGTTTGGAATATACAGAACTTGGAAAGAGGTTTTGATTTGAAAATGGATTTGACAATTTAGGGTTAGGGTTAGGGTTTCTAACTCTTTCTCTTGGTTTCTCTCTTCTCGCTCTTCACTCTCTTTTTTCTCACAAAGGACGAAATGGAAAAAATCTCAGAAGGCTGAGTGAAGGGGTCCTTTTATAGGAGGCTGAGAGGGTTCGAGACTAACGTTCAAAATCAAGGGTTCAGATTTAGTCAAGGTTAATTGACTTAGATCCAAGGGTTTATGATATGCGGTGGTTAAAACTCACCTGATTTTTTCATAAGGGGTTCACAGGGATTATGAAAGGGCGCATGCAGATCGTTGATAAAAACGATCCAAGGGTTGAAAAACAGACGCTGGTTTACTCTCTATAAACAAACACACTTACCACCAATTAGAAGACAACAAATGTTGGCCAATTAGAAGAGATAAAATGCGCGTCTAAAATAATTAAAAACACACCCTGAAGTCTCTGCCGCTTTCGGATTCTACCCAAGGCAACTTTAAGTCAATATAACCATCAATGTTAAATTGCAGATTAACCCCAAAAACTTTTAAAAGCAAGTTTTAATTAATAAAACCTTATTTTAAAATGTTTATAAAATCCCAAAAAATATTTAAAAAGCAATATTAGGGATTTAAACACACTCAACATATGTACACACAATTATATGCAATATGACATGTATATGATCCATTCTACTGTGTGTGAGAGTTGGTAATAAGGTCTAGATCACTTCAGTCAAGAAAGATGAAATAGTAGTGCAAGCTCTGGGGTTCTTTGGATTCTAGGTTAGACATAATTTTGTCACAATTTCCAAACTGGATGAACACTTATACAATATAGACTAAAGTGAGTCAAGAGTATAAGGTGCTTCAAACATATCATATTATGATTGTCAGCACTACCACTAAGGTATTGTCCTTTGGTCTAGTTTGGAGGTGTAGAATGGTAGTTATGTAAAGTTATAAAGTTTTATGGTTAATAAATTGCGTAAAACACCACGCCATGGGATTGGAGTGGACTAGAATCCATCGATAAAGATTTATGTATCCCTTATTGACATAGATAAAATCCAAAGGTGTGATTTTCCTTGTGCTGGTTTGAGGTGATGGAGAAAGGAAGTTTGGATTAGGTATGGAGGCATCCCTATGAAACAATACACTAATATAGTATTATGAGGCTTGGGCTTCACGAGTTTAGTTCAGTATAGAGCCTACGTACCCAAGAGGTATTGAGATTAAAGATGACATAGTTCAAATAAATGGGACATATTTACAAGTGTAGGTGAATGGATACATGATATACAATATACAAAATTACGGTATTTATGGAGCCAAGTCCTCAATTTAGCATTTCCATTGTGTTGGAATCATATATTTATATGTGAAAAATATGTTAATCAAAGGCATATTCTTGGCAAGTATTTACATCAAAATTCACATTCGGGGATGATGTCGGAGAACAGGCTTTGTTCACTCAGAGAAGCGACGAAAGTATTCCAATTTTATACTTTGGCTTGTGCAAACCTTCGGGTTGACTTGACTTATTGACACTTTCCTGAAAACAATTTTGAAAAGTATATTTTCATGCTTGTAATTAGTCGTACCATTTGATTTTGCAATTATTTGACATAAAAGTATGAAATTTCAATTAACATAGGTGTTGCGGTTAAAAAAACCAGACTTTAAAATATAAACGACGTAAAGTGCATACCCAGTCCCATAAACGGGGGTCGAGCTAAATGAGATAAACATATATGGGTTGTTTATCACAATGTATATATGGGGTGATTTACTCAATATTTGTGTATATTTTCTTTTCCCTTGTAGCATGAGCTGATTTTTTCTCGAGAGAATGTCCCTTGTGAGGTGGCGACGTTTTCGTTTATCAGAGGAAGCGATGTTTAGAAGTATGAACTTCACTTGGGGGGAAGTGACTTTTCAAAAGTATAAACTTTCCTCGAGAGAAAGTGACTTTTATAAAATACGAATTTCACTCAGGGAATTTTCAGAACGATCTCGAGTATCTCACGCCCTCAGGATTGAAGAAAGTTAAAAAAATGAATCAATGTTGGGTGTTAGGGTTCTTTTCAACATTGGTGGGGATATCCTTTTATAAGGATCTGTTTGGGTTGTTTTACCATTCGGTGGTCTTTGAGCTTTGATCATTCGGTCATCCAATATTCCACGTGTATGGTGGACGAGGGTTGGGGGACATGTGTATGGATGGAGGGAGATGATCTGGTAATAGGGTTAATCGTTCAGTTAACCACCTTTGTATATTCAATTCAAGGGTTTGGGGTCCCTTAACCATTCGATTAAAGGGACCTTAAGAAGGATTTTTAGCTTTCTTTTAATTTTTGAAATTTTCATTTTGATCCTTTTAAGTTTCATCAATGGAGTTTTTCTACCTCCTTGTTTTGGGGTGGTTTTTGCAACTTTTACCTTTGTAATTTTTTGTGGGTTTGGGTCGAGGGTTTTTTACGATTTGCAGAAAATGGCTCATAACTCGATCGAAAATTATCGTGTCCACTGTGTATAGCTCCTCAAATAACTCACCCAATGAGGCTGGACTATACTTAGTAATCCATGAAGGAGGTACTATCTCTCTTGCTCTACGTTTCAAGTTCAAAGCCTTTAATAATGAGGTGGAGTATAAGGCCTTGGTAACAGGCGTAGGTCTGGCCATTTATTTAAAAAAATAACATGTAGAGGCCATTAACGACTCTCATCTTAACCAAGTCACTGAGGTTTATGAAGCCAAAGGTTACAAGATGGATAAGTACTTAGCAATTGTACAATACCTCATAAAGAGGGTCCCCAAATTTTGCATTATAAGGGTCCCACAGGAAGAAAATTTAGAGGCTAAAGATCTTGCATGGGTGGCTTCATCAGAAGAGGTAGATCCAAAGGTCCTAGTTGTCACATTGGACCAACTAAGCATCACTCGGATCCACATCTACATTGTAAAGGTTGGCCATAGTTAAACTGGACCAATCCCATCAAAACCTACCTAAGAGATGGTATTATTCCTAAAAACAAGATTTAGGCCATATAAGTGAAGTACCTAGCTTCCATATTTTACCTGGAAAATGGGGTATTGTTAAACAAAGAGTAATCCTCATCACCTTAGTGATGCCTAAGCCCGTCAGAAGCTAGTTATGTCCTTGGAGACCTCCACTATGGTGTCTATGATGCCCTTACGGGACAAAGACCTTAGTCTATAAGGTCTTGAGGCAAGGATACTTGTGCTCAAAATTGGGGAAGGAAGCCAAGGACCTAATAAGGCACTATGATAAATGACAAAGGTTTGCCTTTGTTCCAAAGTAGCCAGTAGAAAACATGGCCCCGATGTTAAGTCCATGTCCTTTTGATCAATGAGGAGTGGATTTTGTAGGACATCTGCCCCTCACCAAAGGACAAAAAAAGTTTTATATTGTGACCATTGATTACTTCACCAAGTGGGCCGAGATTGATCCCTTAACCACCATCGCGGAGAAGAAGACTACCAACTCCATTTAGATTAACATCATCTTTTAATTTGTCTTACCCAAGCCCATCATTTTAGATAACAACCAACAATTTGACAACCTCGTATTCAGGGAGTTATACTCATATTATGGCATAAATAACCACTGCTCTTCTCCAGGGCATCCTCAAGCCAATTACCAAGTTAAAGAAGAGGTTAGAAACGTCTAAGGGGTTGTGGGATAAAGAGTTTTTCAGAATTTTGTGGGACTATAAGACCACAGTTATAGATTCAATCGGGGAAATTCCATTTTCCCTGATCTTTGAACTAAGCTCGGTGATCCCAACAGAGGTCAAATTACCCATAGAAATGGTAACTTAGTTTAAACTAGAAGCCAATGATGAAAGACTCAATAGGTCTTTAAATGAGTAGGAAGAAAATAGGGAAGTTTCCCTAATCCAAATGGTTGAATACAAGCAGAGCACAACCTCCTACTTCAATAAGAAGATACACCAAAAAGAATTCAGGGTGGGGGACTTGGTCTTAAGAGAATCCACCATTGCGAGTAGGAATCCAAGTGAAGGAAAGTTGGGCCCTAAATCGGAAGGCCTATATGTGGTGACAAAAGTTACGAGGCAGGAGTGTTATTATCTCAAACACATGGAAATGTATGGTCTTCCTCTCCTTTGGAATGTAGAGCACCTAAAAAAACACTTCTAATTATGTACTTTAAAATTAAATGAAAAGATTATTTTTGTGACCCAAACGTTTCAATATAAGTGTTCTTTAAGAGTTACAAGGATTTCACCCTTGGCTTTAAAACCTAAGGTCTACGGACCCAGATAATGAACAACAAGAATTTTATCCATGGATCTAAAATTTAAACCAAGGTCTAAGGACCCAAAATATTGAGTTTCAAGGATTTAACCCTTGGTTATAGGTTCAAGCTAAGGTATAAGTATCCAAACTTCAAGTTGCAAGTACTCCAGCCTTGGATTAGGTCAATAGCCAAAGGTCTAAGGAACCAAAAACAACACAATGAATCACTAGGATTTGCATCCTTAATTCCATTTAAACTGACTAATGTCCAAAGACCCATAAATAGTCAACTCAAAGACTTATTGAGCACCTAAAAAATACCTTTTTAAAAAGGCGAAGTTATAAAAATATGCAAAAAACTTATCCAAACCATGTTAAACCTCATTTTTTAAAAAATCCAAGTGTCAAACATCTCTTTTAATTAGAAAACCTAAGTTTTGGAATAAAACTTCTATTTTTAAAAAAATGGGGGGTTATGTGTTTAAGTGCAAAAAATTGTTTGAAAAACTCAAGTTTTATATCGAATGGTGAAAAGCCTAAGGTTTAGAGTTCTTAGGACCCATTACGGAACCATAAAATGTCCTCCCCATGGGGGCTAAGATCTAGAGGCTCTTCAGACAAGTATGACATTTAAAAATTACCTAATTTCAAAGGTCTTATGACCATTTGTAGGACTTTAGGATTCAAATTCTCCAAGTTAAGAGGTCTTATGACCCATTATAGAACATCAAATTCAAAATTTACCTAAGTTTAGAGGTCTTATGACATTTTGTAGGACTTCAGGCTTTAAATTATCTAAGTTCAGAAGTCTTATAACCCGTTATGGAACTTTAGATTCAAAATATACCTAAGTTTAGAGGTCTTATGACCCTTTGTAGGACTTCAGGTTTCAAATTTTCTAAGCCCATAAGTCTTAATACCCTTTATACGGCTTCATATTTCAAAATACCTAAGCCCGGAGGTCTCAAGACTCATTGGGGAGGTTAAATTTGAAAATATTTCTAAGTTCTAGGGTCTCAGGACCCTCAATAGAACTAGTTTTTCTATAGTGAGGCTTTCATCCTTAGCAAAACACGATTTAGAGGTCCTTGGACTCTTTATGGAATAAATCTCAAGTCTGAATTTTAAATCTAAGGTATTATGACCCTTAAAAAAATTACTTTTTAACCTTTCTTCCCCCCCCCCCCCCCCCCCCCCAAAAAAAAAAAAATGGGGGGGCTAAGTGCGTGTATAAAAATTTGGGCCTTTAGTCCTAAAGAGTAAAAGTATCGTATACTCTATGATTTTAAGGTCTAATGACCCATTGTAGAACCTCAGTCTTGACTTCAAAAACTTGACAAGTGCATGGCAGAGGTCTTAGAACCCTTAGATCTAGTTTAACTAATTTGCTACACAATTTATTTTGCTTTACCAAGAAATCTTGGGGGGGGACTAAGGGGGTACTACCTACTAGAAGACGTCAAAAAAATAAATATTATGAAAATTTTCTTTAGCAAAGAAAAAAGTAAAGCAAGTATGAAATGTAGTAAAGTAGTACCAAAGTCAAAATTGCTAAAACCAACCCATTGTCATTCAACGATAAGGGAGCAGGGATTTACATCAAGACCCATGGCCCAAAAGTTCAAAAGAAAAAAAAAGAAAAAACAAATAAAAGCCTTTTTAAGGCTTGAGAATCGTGGGGTCAACAAGAGCTTATCTTGTGGGGGGTTTGATTAGTTCAGAGAGGTGGATGCTTTCTTCAGATCTCATTTTCTTAGACTTGGGAGGCATAGTCTCTATCAACATCATCACCACTACTGCTCTCATTATATGATCTCTCTTGACCAAACTGAGGTCCTTCAGTAAATAGACTGTTGATGTCCACATTAGAAAATTGTTTATAGACCTTAGCCTTTCAAGACTCAAACCCAGATTTATAGTTCTGAAAAAGAAATTTCTTGAATGCATCAGACTCAAGGTAAGTGTCCAAGTTACTCTTCACTAAGGTGTGGATCTTCCCCTGGAGATCCTTATGCTTCACCAAGACCTCAACATAGTCCTTTTGTATTTCCTAAACTTTAGAGGACAACATTCCCTTAATAATAACAAGATGAACCACCTATTTTTTCAAAAGACCCATTTCCTTACATGAATATATATAAGTTTCTCCTGAATGGTTTGAAGCTTGAGGGTTTGATATTAGAGGTCCTCTACCATTACTGGATTCTCTAGCTAAGACAAAGCATGAGCACCCTTAACCTTATCATTTGAGTCTAGCGTAGATGCTAAGAGGGAATAACTATCCCTAATAGTCTTCTCATTCTGAAGTTGGCCCTATTCCAACTCATTGATCTTAGACCTCAGGCCTACCCTCTCATTATGCAAGGAAAACACCTCCAGTCATATATTGTTGGTAATCTGACTCAGTTCCAGCTGGACAAGGTTCCATTTGTTTGACATATCAACATCCTTATTCCACCCTCTGGTGCCATAAATGACATCCATCATAATAACGTATTTTAAGTGTTGGGCCTACAATAGAAGACAAAATATGAGGACAAAGTGCAAATAATAAAAAGCGATAAGGAAAATACAAAAAAAATGAAAAATAACTTGCCCAAGAAATGGATCAACTTGTGGGCTTTAGCAGGGGTACCCCTGGCCCTCAAGGTGGTCACTATCTCTGAACATTTCATTTTTTCCATAAAGCAAAGGGCATCCATAGTTGAGGTGTAAGAGTTCATCTCCTCATCACCCTGAGGTCTAGAATACCTCTCTAACCCAGGGGATAACAAATCTTTTCCCACTACAGTGGCCGATATCCTCGATTGGCCTAAGACCTTAGAAGCACCCTTCAAGCCCACCTCCTTTGGGGAGGATATCACAATATCCTTTACTTTAGCTTACTCAACTGATGAGACTAGGGGCAGTAAGTCCCCTGAAATATTATAACAACTCTGGGTTGCCCTAGAGTTTCCACCCACCCTCGATAATACATGTAACAAGGGTATGGCTTTGGTTGTGATATCCATCACTGAACCTCCAACTGAGCCAAACCCCAGGTTTGCCTCCTCCACTAGCTTGGGCCCAGGAATTATAAGATCCATTAAGGTGTTAAACTTTAGACATTTTGTGGTCTTGGATCTCTTCTTTTTGTTGACCATGATCTTAGCAAAAAAATTATTGGCAAGCTATCTAGCCATCCTCCATTCCTCCCGTTCATCTACTTGATCAATAATAAATCAGAGTTAACTATTAGAGAAATATGAGTGAGGAAAGTGGTAAAAAAAAGAAATGGCAAGTTACTTATGGGGGAACAATTAAACTCTAGCAAAATGGGCTCATTAACTGAGGGGGTGACCTTTTCAAGATCGGGGTAAGCCCAACTTTACCCTTAGGCAGGTCATCCTCGCCTTCAGAGGAACCAGGAACCTCGGTGGATACCTCAATAATTGTCCTTTTAGGACACCAAGATGAAGGGCTTAGGCCCCCAACATATCCCTAAACACAATTTTGGGGACCATGCGAGCGTCTACAAAGATTAAAGCCTTGGGATCATGTACTATCACACTATTAAATAGATGTCTCGCTCTCACAAGGAGATGGAAAGTTATGGAGACTAAATTCTGGGCCTTATTAGTCCTGTCCACTTCATCCTGAGAGATCTCAACAACCACTATAAAAGAGAAGAGATTGTTAAAACTCATTATAAATATCAATGAATACACTCAAGTACAAGAGAAGATGTGGAATTTAACTTGCCCACGATCGGAGGAGTACACCAAAGATTAGGGCAACCGATTGGATCAGTAGTGTTTGGGGTGGCCTAAGCTCCACCAATGAAAAACCTTTACTTCGAGTTCCAAGGTTCATTATGCCTATCCTCGACAAATACCACCTTGGCCTTAGGATAAAAGTACTTTATACCCTTGTCATATTCCTTCTTTTATACTTGAAACATGTATAACTTAAAGAATTGGGTCGGTGAAACATCATGCTTGCCTCTGTTGGACTCCATGAAAGCTAAAACTATGTCTATCAGAGCTCTTTATGAGTTATCCACCAATGGAGAACGAGATATCCCAATAGTCTTCAAAATCCTCAACACTGGCAACGGCAGTGGGAATTTAGCCACATATTCGAGGAAAAAATTATTAAAGTACAAGTGTTGGGTAACCATTGAATAATCCCTTTTATGAGGCTATGTGGCCCTAAGAGTGACAGTCTTAAGAACTTTGTAAGTATTTCGGATTACCTCCAAGTCTTTCTTAAAGATTTGATAAATGGAATGAGTTCCTCCAGCAATGTCAAGGTTGAAAACTCCCTAATAAGTAATCACCTCTGTACTAGGAGGAATGAAAAAGTGGGGAGATGATCAGAGGTCTCAGACTTTAGCTCCATAGTTGGAGGCAGAGAGATATGAGGACCTACAAAAGGTAAGAGCTTTGGGTCGAAGACCTTTGAAGGTGAAATGTTTTCAGTACACATTGTTGGAAAGAAAAGGTTTTCTTGCTCAAAAAAATGCTAGAGAGATGGGGGAATAGATGGAGTTAGTGGTGAAGGATTCAAACTAGACCAAGGGGCTCTTTTATATTTCCCAAGCCTAGCATTCCAGTTCCATCGGCGTCCAAAGATAGATGCTTAAATCCTCTCGACCACATCAATGCTTTCAAACCCAACATTTATTTATAACCACATGCAAATTCCTTCCCAGTGCAATATAATTATTATGGTAATCTTGCTGATTAGCTACAACTTTACCCCAACTTGCATCAATAGATAAGCGTTTCCCCCTTGCACTCTTTGTAAGAAGCAACAAGTGGCTACTGATGATACCCTATTTAACACTTGGTATATGAAAGGTTTTTATACCCTTCAACTACCCTCAAATAAGAATATAGGTCCCAAGGCTAGACTTTAAATTTAGACAAATGACTGCTTGGTCCCCAAAACCTTCACCGCTATCAAAAAAGGGCTACGATACTATAACATACCCCGATCATCCTTCCTTCCTCCTATAAGGGATAATTATTACAACATATCCCCTCAACTAGGCTCAGAGACCACATCACTAGAGTTCGTCCATGTCTGATGCTCAGAGTAGACCTTAAATTGAAGAGAAATTACTTCCAAATGTTGCTTATCCCTAAGAACTGAGGTATATCATTGCGTACAACCTCAATATCAACTTATGACAGCCCCACGGCATTTATAGACTACCTAGACCTCCGATAAAGATTATGCGATAAGCCTAACAAAGTAGGTGGAAAGTAGAACACTATTCCACCCACCGCCATCACTCAAGACCATTTGCATTTAAGGCTCCCATTCGCATTTAATACACTCAACAACTACCTTTTACCACCTGCAAAACCTTTGGCCAATGCTCCACCACCTTGTTGGCACCGTTAGACCTTAGAGGCAACACAACCATGTTATGACAATCCACTCATTCTCTCTTCTAGAGTTTGCTTATAAATAAGAGGTTGATTGACGGTTGAAAATATGTTCAAGTCATCATACATTGATAGAACCAAGAGTTTTAAGCATTTATAAGTGTTACTCCTTATTCCAAACTCTCTTAACCCACTATTGTGATCTTATACTTATAATTTTGATCATTTACAGTTATCTAATACTTTGTATACCTTGTTGAGACCTAAATCAATACTCAAGAACCTTTAGAGAAGTCCATTAGTTACTTCCTAAGTTCCTTTAGATTGTTAGCAAAGGTTGCAAGACCTCAGACTCTATTGACCAAAGCTCAAGCGGTCTGCTAAAGTGTAATAAATATTTTATAATCTAATAAATAATAAAACACAATTCAATAATGGATGTAGGACCCTCAACTAAGGTACTAACCACTTAAATTAATTGTCTCACACTTTGACACTTCGTTTCCCTTATTGTCTAAGGTCCAGAAGGGAGAACTTTTGGGTCTGAGGTCATATACGATTTCAATACCCATCACACACTGAAAAGTGTAATATCCAATTGCACTTGAAAAAACCTTACCCAAGTTAATTAGGAAGTAATCGATCTATATAACCTCTTTAGTTTCCACCGAAGTGACAACAACTTCAGCCTCCTTACTTGAGTCACCAATCCAAGATTGTTTCACACACCTTCGACTTATAGCTCAGCCTACATAGGTAAACACATATTCCAAGTTAGAAAACTTGGAATCCTTATCTCACTGATAACCTAGTCTTCATACCATAAAGGTATAAGACTACGAGACTGAAATATAATGACCATGCCGAAGGCCTAGAAGATTTTGGTTTAATACACAATATGATGTGTATGAGGTTGCCCATCACCGGGGCATAATGTATATTCCCCATTCCTTCCATCTAATCAAGTGTCCCAACACATTGATCCACAGACAAAATGATTTCATACTTGAAAAGAAACTCTTTTCATGGAATCCCAATGCTAATATTGTGTATAAGATATTGATATAATTTACTTGGGATAAGCCCAACATCCTTTGTATCCGATCTTGAGAAAGGTTGATCATAAGGATGTACATGGCTTGTCTTAAGTTCTATATAACGAAATACCCATACAACCACACTTTTAAGTAAGACAATACTCCCACCTTGTTCCCGATTAGGCCAATATTATACGCAAATTTTTACTTAGAAATACCACCACATTTTCGTCATGCTTCTTACATTAACTAATATTATTTGGGCTTTGATCAAAACCAAAACTTGATTACCTAATCAAACCGAATGATCTAAGACCTTGATATCTCAAAAGTTTACATCACTTTGATTTTATGACTTCTTACTATGTACTCACCAAGACAATAGTCCAAGAACACAATATCGACATTAAAAGAATCTTGATAGACTTTAGTATGGATACAATGAGAAGGTTTTCTCATAGTCAGTCTTTTTCTTTATGAGTAAACTCTTACGTAATCCCAGCGTTAAAGGTGTGCACCTTCTTATCCATCTTCCTTTTAACTTCTTATAAGTCCACTTAAACTCGATGGGTTTTACCCCGTCAGAAAGTCTACAAGCCCTAAAACTTGATTAAAATACATAAAACCCCTTTAGGTATCCATATTCATAAGTCAAAGAAAATCTCAATGTCTCTGAAGGCCTTATTGTAGTTTTCGAGGCCCGAATTTTGTTTTCTTGGTATTATGTTGAAATGATCACCCAATACACAAACCTTTCAGGATTAATTCTAATGCTCCCACTATGATGTGGCACCACTTATAATCCAGTTTAAGTGACACATTTATATCGATCATTAGTAATTCTCCCACTACTATTAGTCCATTATATATATCGGGTTATATTTCATCTAATACGGGTGGTCCAACAACATTTGTAATATGTTGTTCCTTTAATTTGAAAGATTGCATTACATATTGGGCTCGTAGTTTGTAATATAAACTACCTCTATTACCTTAGGGGTAATAAAAATGATACATATCTCTATCCTTAATTTTAACTTTCGTGGCTCCATCTACAACACGAGTGTCTGGCACCCCTGTAAGAGCAACATATATAATGCTCATTATACATTTAAGTTTGTCGTGTTTCGTTACACCTCTACATCATCATATACATTCTTAAGAGCTTTAAGTGGAGACGAGTTAGTTATCGAAAGAAACAATTAAAGAGTTGATATCGTCATTACAAACATATGGAGAATGTATATGAGTTTGATTATGTGTAATCCTTTCATCCAGGGGTAAAGTGTTTGGAAATATAAAATATTTTTCCAAAATGGTTTTCAAATGTTTATTGAATTTTTTTATAAGTCATCAAAACGACATTGGATGTCATTCGAATGGGTACACGGTTCTCATTAGAACTGCTTCAAATGAAACTTTGAATGAATTAAATTTTGACAAATGTTGGTCAGTTTGGAATCTCAATGGAAAGTTCATTTGATGGGTGTTCAAATGAGATAGGGTAATTTGCTTGAACGATATGTACCTCGTTTGAATGAGTCGGCAAAAATTTAGTTTTATCTAATTTCAAATGCAATCTTCCATGCTTATCTCTTGGAGATTTAGCTCGTTATATACACAGATATACACTTTCTTTTCTAATTAAGTCTTTTATTTATCAAATTCAAACCCCTTGTATGGTTTGAGATGACTTTTTCAAACCCTGGAGAACACATATATTGTTCTAAATGTTGTGGAGTTAATTCTTCACTGCTGAAGATAGGAATACAGTTTCTTGAGGTCGATCATTGGACATCGAAGCAAGTGGAGCTTGCTATGGGACAATGCTTGATCTACATCGTTTGTTGTAAAAAAAATAAAGAGGTAAGACATAACTGTATTTATTAGTGGAGTCTATGTTCTGTAAGTATTTTAGTGTCTGTATGTAATACCTAGTTATAACAGCCCGAAAGGGATTTTTTTCCTCATAACCCATCTTCTGTGTTCCGGTTATTTTGATTCAATTTAGATTCACATATCTTGAATTTTTAGGTTCACCTAATTAATCAAGATAAAATTTGGACTAAATTGAATTTGGATTTTGTGTGACCTAATCTACGACTTCTACATATAACCAAACAACCCTTCGAAACTCTTTTTCTCACCCTCATATATGAACATGATTTGGAATGAGATTATGCCCACTACATTATTCAGTTGGAGTAGAAGAAACCTACAAAGAAGAAACTAAATTAGAATGTATATGTCCGTCTCTTAATGAAAAAACCTAACAAGAATGTTGCAGTCCTAAATAACGTACCTTGGACCCTATCATTTCCAAAAGAGCCTTATTTGTTCCTTTCCTCTGGACCATTATAAAGTGGAATAGTCAATCTAGAGAACTGGAATAAAATCCCACACCATCGATAAATGATCACTTAACTATCCCAAGAGGTGACACATCTATGATAAGATCATAGAATTAGTTTACCTTTACCATGATCTAACTTTGTCTTGCACACTTTGAACTAATCAAAGTCTTCAAAATTGTGGTGCATAAGGTAAACACATTCATACTTTGAGTAATCATCGCCAAAATTGATGAAGCACTCAAAACCACCTCTTTATCGGATAGTCATGGAACCAAACTAATCGAAATGAACCATTTCCAACAAGACTTTGGTTCTTTAGTTTTTGTCCACGAAGGGCCCCTTAATCATTTTACCTTCTAAACGGGATTCACGACGAGAAGTGTCTCCACTTCCAATGAAATTAATAGTCTATTTTACACCAGTATTCGAATTCCTTTTAGAATAAAATAACCTAAGCGTAAGTGCCAAAATTTTGTTTAGTTCTTGAAGAAAATTCTCTCTTTAATGAAATGTCCATTAAATTATTCATATCAATACTTAACAGTATTGGTGATACAAACCTTATAGTGTATAAATTATTTTCCAATGTATTAGAACAGATAAAAAGATATCCCAAATTTGATATGTTAATTATATAAAATCAATTGAATATATGTCCAAAACCAATTTAGAAAACTGAAACCAACTTTTCTAAAACTAGTTTCAGTAAATAATTTACCTACATTAACTTTATATATTCACTGTAATCTAGAAAATATTTTCTACTACTTATACTACCACCTTATTATAATTTCCCCATAACTGGGAATATCTCTCCTTTAAGTAATTTTTTGGTTACCTGGAACCTCTGCAACAAGTTACAATCCTGATTTGTGGTTTTCGAGTCTACATACTAGGTTACATAGATCGGATCATAAATCATTCATTTAATTTTAAGAGATTAACCATTATCGTGTACTTTTCCTTACAGAGTAAGGAAAAATTGAACTCGTTGCTATAAAGTTCTAACTACTTGTCGTGGGAATACCTGCCTTTGGCTATTTCAGTACTACTGAGGAATATGAACCTATATTAACCCCAACCCATTGTAACTAAGACTTAATTGTACCTCCTACTTCCCTTTCGGGAAATAAATAAAGCTCTTCCCAATCACTAACACCTTCCCTTGGCAATCAATGTTGCTCATTGCAGGATTACTAAGTGGTTCCGGGGTTCCCCACCATATATAATCCAAACAATCCCTTGTTCAATCAATGATGGAGATCATTTCAAGAACATGATTTTTACTTGAGCATCATCTGCCAACATATTGTAATACCCCATAATTTTAATGACTTTTATTATGTGATTAATTAAAAGTAAAATGGGGATTAATTAAAAGTAAAATTAGAATTAATTATGAATAATAATTGGAATTAATCCGGATTGACTACTACTAGAGAATAAAGTAATATGTGATTGATATTGAATATTAATTATTATATGATTATATGGTCGCGAGTGAATACTACGTGAATTATTGAAATTAAGTCGGGACACACGTGTGAGTCGTGTAGGGACTCAATTGAAAGGGCTAACAAGGAAAATTATTTTTAAGTCATTCGAATGGTCGTTTCAAGTTCACCATTGAATCCGTAAGGTCGAAATAGGCAGAAAAGTCTGCCCGGGGATTTGATTTAGGTCTCGGGTCAATTGGGAACCAAAAGGACACCCTGGAGGGGTATTTTGGTCATTTTAATTGGGAGGTGAATAGTAACCACGAAAATTTGGATTTTATTAAATAAGTGAGAAAATTAGAGAACTTAGTTTCATTAAACCAAAAACAAAGGAAAAATCTTTGAGGAGACTGAGAGGTTTTTCCAAGGAGAGGAAGAGGTTTTGAGAGAAAACCAAGGGACAACCACCTTGTACCACCACCAAAAAAGTGACTGAAAAAGAGGAGGGGACATCCTACACTTATCTTCTCCAAAGGATCAGACCTACACCTTAAGGCAAGTATAATTCTTTTCCAATTAGTGAATATATTATCCATGTTAGAATAGGATTAATATTTATCCATGAGAATTGTGAAATTGGGCATGAAATGATGAATAAATAAATTAATGTGATAAGCGTTGCATGTAGTTGAGAAATCCACATGTTGAGGTTACCTTATTGATGATTTAAATTGTAAATCATGAAATCATGTTCTGGGTTTTATGAAGAACATCAATGGTGAATATAGAATTTTGAGGATTTTAAAGATTATATTGATTTAGATAAAAACCCTTCTTGAAATTAAGGAATTTGATGTTTTCTATGTGTTATAATCACCCATAAACATGTATAAATGATGTTGAGATAATTGGGGTTCGTTAGACTATATTCCATGTGGGTTTGGGTTTAAGAAAATGGAGAAAAACGCAGAAAACTAAGGTTGGGGACAAACTGCTGAAACGTCGAACGAACATGGATGCCGTTTGAATTCGTTCGAACGAGACATGATGTCGTTCGAACGAGATACGCATTTTTTACTTCTAACGAGATGGGATATCGTTCGAACGAGAATTCAAAAACTTCAAACGAGATTTCAAAAATCCATATTTAGCCCAGAAAAGTTTAAAATTTTGTATTTTGGCCCACAATAGGTTCTGAATAATTTTTGGTACATTAACAAAAAGTGAGAGACATGGGTTAATGTTGAGAAATTAAATATTGAATTAAGAAAGGAATAATGTTAGTGATAAATACATAAAATAATATGTTAATGAGAATTAATCGTAATTAACAAGTACGGGTAGTATTTGAGAAATACAACGGATACTTGGGGTAGGATGAATTCATAATATGAGACATATGTCGAGTGTGTACCTATTATTATATAGGTTGAGTATATACCTATTGTTTGATGTTCTATGTTTATGACATACCTAACCTACTTTCTATCGATGAGAGGTTTACGTGTTGAGGGCAGTCATTACCTGTTGAGCCATATGGGAGATTTTTGACTTGTTGCCTCAGAACATAGGACTTAGGTTGGATTGCAATTAGTGAGAACAATGGTATTGAGGTTATTTGGTTGGTAGGTATCTGCGTATACCAAAGTCTTAGGACTATATTAGCCTTCAATACTTGTGTTTTGATATTTTTTTTTCGAGGGATATACTGAACCAATAGTCCTTTATACAGTGACGAGATGTACTGGGACTAAATAGCAGAGTATGCATGCACCACCGCTGTGTCTCGAGGTGCAGTATTATATATATATATATATATATATATAATAGAGTGAATGTATATATATTTGTGATATTATCTAATGTGTGAATTAAGTAAACATGAAAGATAGTGAAATCTGAAATTAATTAAGTTTGAGAACACTTAATTTGTGAGAATTGAACTAATATATATTTATTACATGTATTGCTAAGAAAATACGTGGGGAAAATAAGGGCTATGGATAGTTGACACAATGTTATAATCTAGTGAAAGTGGGAATAATAACTAGCATAACTTGGAGATACGTTAAGCATGCACACTAGATGAGAGGTGAGAATCTCAAGAGAGAGTTCGAGAATCTAACATGTATATAATAATTGCTAATTGTAGCATCTATTCACTTGTTGTTTTTAAAATCATTTACAATAGGGCTTTGACCCATTTTCTCTTGCATATTCTCTTCCCTCTTGTATATATTATATCAGGTGTCCACCCACAAGGATGCCCAGCATAGAGGATTGGATATTCATTTGATATGGATACTATAGAGTTGTGGACTTTGCATTAGACGCATCATTATATTGATTCGTGTACTCCGTAGTCATTTATTTTATGGCATGTTGCCAAAGGATTCATGTCATTTCGATTCTATCTCAGTCAGAGGTTTCATTTGTGTCGGTGTTGTATACATTTGGTTTTATTTGGTTTTATTGTATTAAGATGTTTGAAACAGGGAAGTTTATTACAATTACATTAATTAAGTTGTGATGATACTTAGTCATTATTCATTGTTGTGGGATGGTTGATATTATAACTTGTTGGTAGGTCTGTCAATTGAGCCGAGCAGGTCCGAAGCCCGCTTCCTCGGCCCGCTAAATTTGGGCCGAGCTTTTATTGAGTTTGAGCCGAGCCGAGTTTGAGCCGAGATAGTAAGTCCGAATTCAATTTGAGTCGAGCGCGAGCGAAGCACTTTCAAGCCCGAACTAGGCTCGGCCCGAAATAATATATCTAAATATATCTAAATATATATATATATATATATACAAAATTATTTTATTTTCTATGATATGTAAAAAATATTTTAAAACAAAATAATTTTTATAATTTTATCCTTATGCAAATAAACTATTGGAAATAAACTATTGGACTTAATATTAAAGAAACAAAAATAAGGTCGATCATTTATTAAATTTACTTTACTTAATCTTACGGGACTTGTCAATATTAGTGCTAAAATTTATTTTTTTTAGTGGTGAAATCTGTTATTTTAGTGCTGAAATGGAGGTTTTAATGCTAAAATGTCAATATTAGTGCTAAAATGTGTTTTTTTAGTGCTGAAATGTGTTTTTTTTTAGTGTTTTGAAATCCGTTTTTTAGTGTTGAAATATGTTTTACTAATGCTGAAATATCAATATATTAGTGCTGAATTCGATTTGTTTTAGTGCTGAAATCTGTTTTTTATTGCTAAAATATATTTTTTTTATTGCTGAAATATGAATATTAATTATTAAAATAAATAAATATGTATTGAAATATTCAATTCGGGCCGGCTCAAATTGGGCCCGAAGCCCGATTTACTTTGTGAGCCGAGCTTGAGCCAAGCACTCTCAAGCTCGTTCGGGCCGAGCTTGAGCTTGAGCCAAGTAAATCAAAATCGAGCCGAGCTTGATCAACCATAGGCTCGGCTCATAGAGCCCGATTGACAGGCCTACTTGTTGGTATTGTTAAAAAGGAATTTTATTAAAAATTAAAATTGGAAATTTTAACACTAGCTTAATTGATTACTAGGTGGTTAATAAATAAAGAAAAGTATTTTCGAGAGTGATGCTGAGAATGAGCCAACTAAATAATTCGAGTTAATTGCGTAAAGGATTGTACACCGGGTATTTAATTATTACACATATGTGTTAACAAATTCCCATCGGTGCCTTCTTTAAAATTAAATATGGACATATAGAACTTCCCTTATGGGAGGACCTATCACATGTAACACTTAATTTAAAATAATTACCTTAAATTTTAAAATTACTCTGATTTCATGATACATTCTCTCCGATGGGGAGGAAAGTCAAATACTAACATGAAAAATCAATCACATCACAATTCTAAGATGTAGATAGGAGTCTTGGATTGAATAAGTTTGGCATCCCAATAAGTTATAACAATGTCCAATAATATTTTCAATCCTTGAAACTAATTCCAATTAAAAATATAAGACTAAAACAGTGAGAAAAGGTTTCATTTTTGAAGTATTGAAATCATTAAATTGAAAAAATAATTTCAAATTAAAAGCGAGAACTAATTCGATTAGCTTTCAAAGAGACATCCATCTACCGCCAATTAAAAACTAATCCCGTCGGACATCCTAGTTCCTTTATAATGTGAGATTTGTTGATGGGAGATTAAATCACACCACATTGAACTAGAAAATTTTCATCTTTCATTATGCTATTCTAATAGTTCAGTAACATTTTGTCCAACATAATGAATAGCCTGCGACTTTTGGTCCCACTCCTAATGACAGTGACTCCGATGGGGAGGATATCATTGGCCGTGTTTAAGTATATATTGTTAGTTCATTCATTGAAATTAAACCCACTCTTGTAGGACTTCCTCTTGGGAGGACCGAACTCACGTACATTTAATTTCAATGAACTATCACTTAAGAATATCGAGAATATCGGATGCCCTGATTAAATTCATCTGATGGGGGGATATCAAGCTGGCACGAAACACCAATAGAGACCATGGGATTTATGTTTAAACCCCTCTCCCACTTAATATTATGAACTTGAGGATTTTTTAAAAATAATCAATTCAATTCTAAAAGCCCAAATTAAATCCTTGATAAATGCAAATTTATTTGTACAAATTAAATCACCCGATCTCACTATTTTAATTTTGGAAAATAAAATAATTTTTAAATTTAAAAAAAAAAACTCAAAGATTTAATTTAATTTATATTTGAAAATTAATTATCCCTATTTAATTCAATTTAGAAAATAATAAATAAAAAACAAATTTTCCTGAAAAATGATGATCTAGGCTAGTCTCAAAATTAAATCCATATTTTCCATAAAAACGGTGTTCCTAATCAATCAATTAACTAGAACACAAAATTATGCAACATAATAAAAAAGAGACAACATGCAAATAATTAAACAAATGCAAAGATAAATATATGGACAAAAATGCCCCTATCCATCATGGCCAAGAATTCTTCTTCATGTAGAAGTCTTGAAGAACCAGTAACCCACTTGAAGTAGACTTGTATTCATACCGAAATCCTCCTCAAAGTAAATATCTTCGAATCTTAGAGTTCTTCATGTAATAAACATATGGAATTTATGTTCTTTAGTGTAGTAAAATGAAGGAAGAAGAACCACATTGCACAAGTACCGAAAACTACCTTAAAAGGAACATATGCCCCTTACTACCTCTATTGAATTGATTTGGCCTAGCCATCGGATCGATCCGACCTAGACTTCATATCGATCTAGCCCTATAGAACAACAACTTCGTCTTGTTTATAGGAATGACTTGCAAAAACGGCCATATTTTCACCGAATCTTCATAAAAATTAATGAAACTCCATCCATTACCATGTAAATACATGATTCTAACTATAAATAAACATCACAATCCCCTTTTAACTCCTCTAAATGCATAGATAAAGAAATAATTATAAAATAAATCTAATTATCATAACCATATCAAATCTAGGAGTAAAAAATAGCTACGGATAAACCACCGTAGGATCCAATCACACAAAATAAATATATGGAAGGGATTTAGAAATAGAATCTTTGTAAAACCATTTTAGTACGATACCATACACAAGATTGTACAATCATATAACATGTAAATAGTGTTTCATGGTGGGAAACATGGACCTTTCCAAAATATAATCAATCTCAATCAGGGATCTGTTAGCAATTGTTGGGGAAAACAACTTAGGATTGACATATGAAACGTGGAAACTTTCAAACCCAAAGATCTTGGATTAATCATGCAATGAAAAGAAAACAAGAAGTATGTTTAAATATTAAACCCATAGTTCAATAATGCAATACCATAACGAATCATGTTGTGATTCGCATGAGGTGACAAATGTTGAGAAAGACGAAAACCTTATCCTCCAAGGTCTCCCAAAACCTTATAAGAATGATCTGAATATCTCGAATCTTCTAGAATATGATCCACCTAAATTAAGCCTTGTGTGTGGACACTCTTAGAGATGACACCATGGTGAAATATGATAGAAATCACCTTCTCTCCATAACCCTTCACAAAAACGTGAATAATATTTTTTCACTCCCTCTCTAACCCTCAATAATTGATAATTTCCCTAAAACATAGCTCACACCAATATAAATATGTATGGGTTATGGAATTTTGTAAAAATATGCTTCTAAAGAGTTTTAAGCCTAATACTTGGGTATTGGACTATACTAGGGACCCAAGACAAATAATTAAATTGGATTCCAGGTAAATACTCAGAAACCTCAATTATAATTACCATAATTATTTCCTTTCGTAATTTAATCACAATTGACTCCACTAAATAATCACGACTACTTTCTAATTTAATTATATCTAAATCATTATGAATAAAGATGTCGTATTTGCAAAGTTGATTATGGTACATAATATGATTCCCCACATTAAGTGTATGATACTAGCTTGGTCAAATCAATTTACTGCTAATCGATTTTAATTAACATCAAATTAATTCCTTGATTCTCAAACTTAACTTATTTTCTCCTCCACCATGATTATAAAATAATCCATTGGATGGTTTTATGGTGAAAACAAAACATATAAGTCTATCAGGGGGTATCACAATCCATGGTATATCCTGGATGCGGATTCATCCTAATTATGATCTCATACCTACTCACATAGCTTTCAACCAATGTGCAGAGATCATTTGACTCGATATAAAATCATATCACACTCATAGTAATCAAAGTAACATCTGTGAAAGTGTATAAATCCTCAAAATTATTGGGATTAAGAATCTATATGCCTTTGAAAATTATTGTGAGATTACCCGGGTCTAATCAAGATAACTTTTAGACTCAAATCTAATTGGTGATCTTATTCAATACATTCCTGGGATATACCGATCACAATCCTCTATTGAACTGTCGTAGGATTTCTCGAACCATCATACAAGTTCCCTGTGACACCCCGCTTATTAAAATAAGAGGTGTCCAGCCCGATACTCCAATAATTACAGGAATAATAGATGGTCCATTCTTAGCATCACAGAAATACAATAAGCATACGAGATAAACACCCATTATTTTAATAAAACGGATTGTCATAATTAATGAATAAGTTAAAGAAAAACATTTAAACAGTCCAAGTGAAAAGAAAGTGGATACAAATAAACACATATAGTTGTTCAACATCTATACAACAAAACAACCGAATAAGTTATCGGTTGACAGACCTATAAATTTGGTTACACCGAGCATTAAAGTACAATATCACATTATGTAACACAAATACAATATTGGGGCAACATGCCCTAATGTGTAACCGATCATAACAAGAATACAAAAGATGGAAGCGTCAACATCAAATATCCCATAACATCCGCAAAGTGTTACAGCTCCAAGACACTGGGATAGAAAAGTCAATACGAGTGTCCTTGCGGTAGAGCACTTGAGCGAATATAAGATTCATGCAAAACAAAGAGATATAAACGGGTCAGGCCATGGTTTGATATGATCACCATGTGAATAAAGTGCATGACAGTATGTACAATTTAATCATCAAGAATAAGTTTGTTTCGTTCACTATAATTTATGATGAGAAATCTAATTACTCAATCTAGAAGCATAATCTAACGCAATAGTAATGACAATGATCGTATTTCAATTATGAAAGAGAATATAGATAAAATATTACTTAATGAGATTCCATTCCCTTATTTACACACATAATTTCCCCGTTCCTTTTCTCATTAGGAACTGTATTCACAGCAATTTATTTCATAAAGTGTCGTATTATCAATAAGATTCAACATTAAATAAGAATAGTTATATTACACAACATATAACAATTCTAAGACCGTCCTTTCGAGTTTCCCCACTAGACGCGCCCCTAAATAGATATCATCTTCCAGGGCCTATCACAAGACAACCTGGGCATCCTACATCACATGACGTCGGGAAGCGGCCATATACCTTCGACAGTGAGTCATAACCACACCCGAAATTACCTCACTTCGAACAATAATCACACAATAAATAATAACGGGTCCTATGGCCGAGGACTATATTTGCCTTGCATTCACTAGCCAGGGGACTTCACCTCAACGCGTAACTCCCCCTATGATAGCATTTACAGAGGTGTGTATATGCACATTTATCATTCACAAGTTATTTCCCTTTTTAAGTATGCATTACATTTTATTTGGAGCCACAAGTGTTTAATGTCGTCATTATAAAACTCAATGTTTAATTTTCCCCAACATAAATCTCCCTCAATTACCATTCCTTTTATAAACCCTCACGTATGATGTTCTTCAACACAATTCTAGAAGTTTACAGTAACTCACTTTAACTCTTCTTAGGTCTAGACTAGTTCGTTTGATAAAAGAATCATTTATCTTCCTCTAATTTAACTAACTAAGTTGATTCCCGAACTAAGCCCCAAATCTCATTTCTAACTTAGGTTCTTAGATAACTTACTACTAGACTCTAGTACTCTAGTTTTACTTCATTCAAGAAGGTTCCTAATTCCCTATCTTAAAAGAAAGAAGCTAGAGGAAACTAAACATTTTAGAGTGAAAAATAGGGGACCAGTCGACCGGTCGTGGGAACGCGGTCGATCGCGCCTTATGAGTTTTGCCTAGAAAGGAATGTATTAAGCTCATTTTGAAAGGCCCGGTCGACCGGTCTTGGAATCACGATCAACCGCGCTTTGATTTTATACTTGTATACGAAAATAGTAGGCTTTCACCTGAAGGCCTGGTCGGCCGGTCCTGGGATCGCGGTCGACCGCACCTAGTAGACCCACGATTCTCTCTTCTTCTCCAATGATAAATCCAAAACCTAAACCCTTTATTCTTATAATTCTTTCATTCTCATCAGCTAACAACACAATTACAACCTCTCTACACCACAACAAACTCTCATGACCAACTTAAATCATATAAACAATAAGATCCAAGGGTTAAACATCCATATTTATCAAAACCTACTATTTGTTCTAATTCTTCAATTACACAACTATCACAACAAATTATACACATTAAAGCATATACTAGAAAGTAAGAAACTTACCTTAAGCTGAAATCTCGCATTCCCGAGAGATAGATGCAAGACCACACCCCAATTTCTTCTTCTCTTCTTCTTTCTCTTCTTTTCACCAAATTCTCTTTCTCTCTCTTTCTTTCTCTAGGTTTAGGAACATATATGAGGAATAAATGGGTTGTAAGACTTAATCATGCCCTAAGTATAAATTCCCATATTTAAATGTTAATACACCATTAAAATGACTCGTAACTACATAATTAAATCATAACCTACCAAAAGTGCCTGGAACCCAAAAATACAATATGGCACTTATTTTGACTATCTCGGCTATTTTGGGACTAACCGCACCCTCTAAATTGGTATCCGGAATAATATAAATCATTTCAATTTCCAACTTCATTTAAACCATAAATGTCGTTTAAAGCACAACGACACCATGAATCGTAACATAGTGTTATTTACATTCACATAACAGTAAATATGCAAAATCTAGTAAATATTATCTTTTAACTCACTTAAAATAATATTTACTCCATCATCCAATATTTTATATAATTACCTCTCATAGCAAATTAAAATAAAATAAATTGCTCAAAAATAAGGGTTATTACATACTCCCTCCTTATAAGGGAATTTTGCCCTCAAAATTAGGCGTACCTTGCAAAAAGAGATGTGGATACTTTTCTCCCATATCGTCCTCACGCTCCCACGTTGAATCCTCGGCATTTTGATGCCCCCATTAGACCCGAACCAAGGTTACCACTCGAGATCTTAGCCTACGCTCCCCGTGATCTAAGATTGCAACTAGTTGTTCCTCGTATGAAATATCGGGTTGCAATTCGATATCACCTAAAGGAATGTGCCAGTGAGATCCTTCACACCTCTTGTACTTTTTTAAGGATGAAACATGAAACACATCATGAATCTATTGTAAGTGTTCTGGTAAGGCAAGTTGATACGCTATTGGGCCTACCATAGCAATAAGGGGAAAAGGTCCTGCGTAGTGTGGCGCAAGCTTTCCCTTCTTCCCAAATCGCTTTATACCCTTCATTGGCGATACTCGCACCAAAACTTGATCTCCAACCTCCAAATCCACATGCCTTCTATTAGCATCAGCATAACTCTTTTGACGATCTTGAGCTATTCGGATGCGATTGCGAATAAGTTCAATCTTCAAAGAAGTATCTTGGATCATTTCAGGTCCAAGTAATTTGTTATCCCCTACTTCCAACCAACAAGTAGGTGATCTACACGGTCGATCATATAATGCTTCATAGGGTTCCATCCCGATAGTGAATTGGTACGAATTATTATAAGCAAATTAGACCAAGGGAAGGTATTGTTCCCAACCTCCTTTGAAATCAAGCACACACATTATGAGCATGTCCTCCAACATTTGGTTGACTCTTTCCATATGGGCATCTGTTTTAGGGTGATAGGAGGTACTCAACTTCAACTCAGTTCCCATAGCTTCTTGAAAACTTTTCCAAAAATAGGAAATAAAAATTTTGTCTCGATCGGAGACTATATTAATGGGCACCCCGTGGAGTCTAACAATCTCCACAATAAATAGCTGGGCATAACGAGCAGTATTGTAGTCTGTACGTACCGGTAAGAAATGTGCCGACTTAGTTAAGCGATCGATGATCACCCAAATAGAATCATGACTGCTTTGTGACATTGATAATCCCATGATGAAATCCATCGAGATGCTTTCCCATTTCCATACCGGTATTTCTAATGGTTGGAATAATCCCGTCGATCCTTGATGATCTACCTTCACCAGTTGATAAGTAGTACATTGGGAAACAAATTTAGAAATTTCCCATTTCATACCCGCCCACCAATATTGACGACGCATGTCTTGGTACATTTTGTCTCCATCAGGATGTACTGTAAATTTGGACCCATAAGATTCTGTCATTACGGCCCGTCTTAAATCCCCTTCGTTCGGGACAACAAGTCTCCAGTGGAAATGTAACCCACCCTCAGAACTTATAGAGTAGGATTCCTCTCCTTTGGTTAATAATTGGTGTATACGGTCCTGATAACTTTTGTCCCTTCCTTGAGCTTCCACAACCCGAGCCACTATAGTAGGCGTAACTATCAACACCGACATAAACGCCCTAGCAACAGTATTTTCTTGGGTAAGTTCCCTCCTTTATCCTTCCATATCGTGGCTAACTCCCCTTCGAGTTTCCGACTCAACGCATCCGCCACTACATTAGCCTTACCCAGGTGATAATGAATATCAAATTAGTAGTCCTTCACAAATTCTAACCACCGACATTGTCGCATATTTAGATCCTTTTGTGAAAACAAATATTGCAACGATTTGTGGTCCATGAAAAGACTAAATTTCTCCCCCAGGAGGTAATGTCTCCTAATCTTCAAGGCAAAAACCACTTCAGCAAGTTCCAAATCATGAACCGGATAACTTTTTTCATGGAGATTTAGTTTGCGAGAAGCATAAGCAATATCCCGATTCTCTTGTTGTAACACACCTCCCAACCCTTGCAGAGATGCGTCTGTAAAGACCAAATATTCTGACCTTGGCCTTGGTAATGCAAGTACTGGAGCAAAAGTCAACTTATCTTTCAGCTCATCAAAAGCTAGTTGACAAGAATCATCCAAAACAAACCTCACCCCCTTCCGATTTAAATTTATCAAAGGGCTAGCAATCTTAGAAAAGCCTTTGATAAATCTGCGGGAATAGCCCGCCAAATCTAGGAAACTGCGAATCTCTGTAGGTGTCGTGGGCTGACCCCATTCCCTCACCGCAATAACTTTACTCGGGTCTACCAAAATACTCTGAGGTGTCACAATGTGACATAAAAACTGTACTTCCTGTAGCTAAAAACAACACTTCTCAAACTTCGCATACAATTGATGATCCCTCAACGTCTGCAGGACCAACCATAAATACTTAGCATGATCAGCTTCTGTTTGAGAATACACTAGGATGTCATCAATAAACACGATAACAAATTGGTCCAGGAAGTCTCGAAACACTCTATTCATAAGGTCCATAAACACTACAAGAGCATTGGTTAGCCCAAAAGGCATAACTAAAATTTCATAGGACCCATATCTAGTCAGGAACGCAGTTTTGGACACATCATGTTCTCGTATCTGCAGCTGGTGATACCCAGTCCTCAAGTCTATTTTAGATAAGTACGATGATCCCCTAAGTTGATCGAACAAATCATCAATCCGAGGCAGCGATTATTTGTTCCTGATGGTAACTTTATTCAACTCCCGATAATTAACACACAATCGGAGAGAACCATCTCTTTTCTTCACAAACAATACAGGAGCTCCCCACAGCGACGTACTACACCTAATAAACCCCCGTTCTAATAACTTCTGAATCTGATCTCTTAACTCCCTCATCTCAACAGGAGCCATACGATATGGAGCTCTAGCAATCGATCGTGTTCCCGGTGTTAAATTAATCACGAACTCAATCTCCCTACTTGGAGGTAAACTCGGTATTTCCCAAAAAAACATCTTCGAATTCTCTAATAGAAGTCTCCTCCATAATACAAAACAAATAAGTGCTAGAACCTCCCTAAGAACGAGGCATAGCCACTAAAAACATCTCTTGCCCCGGAATGGCAAAAACTATACTCTTTCCATAACAATTTACTATCGCACGATACTTCACTAGCCAATCCAAATCTAGGATTACATCATACCCAACCATATCAAGGACAAGCAAATCGGCCTCAAAACACAAATTACCAATATTTATTTCTACCCATTTGCAAACAAATAAAATAAGTGAACCATCACCCATAGAAGATTCGACACTGGTGAAAATACTTTCTGCAACCTTAATTAGCTACGTAGACTGAGCAAAACTTCTAGAAATAAACGAGTGTGTCGCACCCATATTAAACAATACACGACCCATATGCCCATGAATGGGAAACTTACCCTCAATAGTTGGCGGCGCTGGCGGGGCTGGAGGAAGCATAACATCCTGTATGTGGTAGACACGCCCATACTGTAATTGTCCCTATTGTGGAGGGACGACTGGGTTAGGCACTGGTGGAGGTAGTTATGCCTACTGATGCTGTGGAACTCTAGGAAACTCTCCTCCAATCAACTACGGACAAGACTTCCTATAATGACCCTGCTCCCCACATAAAAAATAACGACCCTTCATATTTTCCTGATTATAGACCCTATTATTTTTTAACTGCCCAAAGCCTTGGTCCGGATGGCCTCGACCCCCATTATTACCCTGGTATGCCTGTTGATGTTACTGGGCACCTTGACCGTGCCTGAAATTACTGCCACTGAAATTAAATCCATCGAAATCTTGTCTTTTGGATAAATCCCCTTGCTGGGTGTCCCTTTCCTTTTGCTTACCTCCCGATAATTGGGACGAGGGTAGTGCTCCCCCTCCTGCACCATTGTCTCCTGGCTTACTTTCTTGCCGCACAACTGAAACTTTCTTACTTCTTTGTACATGAAACATATGATCTTGACAATGGAGTAATGCGGCGTTCATAACATCCCCGAATGTTGGTAAAGCTGGATTAGCCAGCAAGTGTTGCCTTATCCTCCAATGTAAGCCTCCAATGAACTTTGATATTCTCCTCTCCTCCAGAGTTACCTCATCTGACATAAAACTAGCCAAACGAGTGAATTCCTCCTCATACTCTGCCATCGAACGTTCACCTTGAACTACATCTTGAAGCTTTCTCCTCATTTACCTTTGGACTGCCGGAGGAAAATACTTTCGATCAAACAAAACCCAAAAGTTAGTGATAGTCATAGTATCTCTTTGCTCTGGCTTGGTCATCGACTCCCACCAATGTAAGGCTGCTCCAACTACCTTAAAAGTAGCAAGTATTTGCTTCCATTCCTCACTGCAGCCTATCAAGCGAAGATGACGTTGCATATCCTTTTTCCATTGGTTAGCTACTATCACGGCGAAACCACCCTGAAATTCCGAGGGACCCTTTAAAAAGGATTCTGTGACTCTTTCCCACTGAGAAGGTCTCGCAGGGTCTTGTACCTCCTGAGGCCTCTACGGTTGGGCTTGGGGAAATTGCTGAACCACGACAGTCATTGCAGCATGGACTGCCTGGGCCATGATATTAGCTACTTCGACGGCATTAATAGTTCCTTGTTGTGGCAGTGGAGGACCTACATCATCTTCTACAACTCTATTTCTTCTCGCAGGGCGACCTCTCTTAGGCGGCATCTGAGACGAAGAAACAACTGAATTAAAATACTATTAAGAACAATTAATTTTATAGAAGATTGCAAATATAGGCAAACAAAACAGTCCTAACATTTAGGCTCTATAACAAAAAACGCTACGGTAGAACGTGATAAGTCCGCATAGATCCTAAAGACACTAGAACCTGATGCTCGGATACCATCTGTGACACCCCGCTTATTAAAATAAGAGGTGGCCAGCCCGATACTCCAATAATTATAGGAATCATAGATGGTCCACTCTTAGCATCACAAAAATACAATAAGCATACGAGATAACCACCCATTATTTTAATAAAACGGATTATCATAATTAATGCATAAGTTAAAGAAAAACATTTAAACAGTCCAAGTGAAAAGAAGGTGGATACAAATAAACATAGATAGTCGTTCAACATCCATACAATAAAAGAACCGAAAAAGCTGTCGGTTGACTGACCTATACAATTTGGTTACACCGAGCATTAAAGTACAATATCACATTATATAACACAAATACAAAACTGGGGCAACACGCCCGAATGTGTAACTGATCATAACTAGAATACAAAAGATGGAAGCGTCTACATCAAATATCCCATAAAATACGAAAACTGTTACAGCTCCAAGACACTGGGATAGAAAAGTCAATACGGGAGTCCTTTTGGCGGAGCACCTGAGCGAATATAAGATTCATGCAAAACAAAGAGATATAAATGGGTTAGGGCCCGATTTGATATGATCACCATGTGAATAAAGTGCATGACAGTATGGACAATTTAATTATCATGAATAAGTTTGTTTCGTTCACTATAATTTATTATGAGAAATCTAATTACTCAATTTAGAAGCATAATCTAACGCAATAGTAAGGACAATGATCGTATTTCAATTAGGAAAGAGAATATAGATAAAATATTACTTAATGAGATTCCATTCCCTTATTTACACACTTCATTTCATCGTTACTCTTCTCATTAGGAACTGTATTCAAAGCAATTTATTTCATAAAGTTCCATATTATCAATAAGATTCCACTTTAAATAAGAATAGTTATATTACACAACATATAAAGATTCTAAGATCGTCCTACCAGGTTTCCCCACTGGACGCGCCCCTAAATAGATATCATCTTCCAGGGCCTATCACCAAGACAACCTGGGCATCCTACATCACATGATGTCGGGAAGAGGCCATATACCTTCGACAATGAGTCATAACCACACCCAAAATTACCTCACTTAGAACAATAATCACACAATAAATAATAACGGGTCCTATGGCCGAGGACTATATTCTCCCTGCATTCACTAGAGAGGGGACTTCACCTCAACATGTAACTTCCCCTATGATAGCATTTAGAGAGGTGTGTATAAGCACATTTATCATTCATAAGTTATTTCCCTTTTTAAGTATGTATTACATTTTATCCGGAGCCACAAGTGTTTAATGTCCTCATTATAAACCTCAATGTTTAGTTTTCCCCAACATAAATCTCCCTCAATTACCATTCCTTCTATAACCCCTCACGTATGATGTTCTTCAACAAAATTCTAGAAGTTTATAGTAACTCAATTTAACTCTTCTTAGGTCTAGACTAGTTCATTCTATAAAAGAATCATTTATCTTCCTCTAATTTAACTAACTAAGTTGATTCCCGAACTAAGCCCCAACTCTCATTTCTAACTTAGGTTCTTAGATACCTTACTACTAGACTCTAGTACTCTAGTTTTACTTCATTCAAGAAGGTTCCTAAGTCCGTATCTTAAAAGAAATAAGCTAGAGGAAACTAAACATTTTAGGGTGAAAAATAGGGGACCGATCGACCGGTCGTGGGAACACGGTCGACCGCACTTCATGTTTTTTACCTAGAAAGGAATGTAGTTAGCTCATTTTGGAAGGCCCGGTCAATTGATCTTGGGACTGCGATCGACCGCGCTTTGATTTTATACTTGCATACAAAAGTAGTAGGCTTTCACCTGAAGGCCCGATCGATCGGTCCTGGGACCGTGGTCGACCGCGCTTAGTAGGCCCACGATTCTCTCTTCTTCTCCAATGCTAAATCCAAAACCTAAACCCTTTATTCTATAATTCTTTCATTCTCATCAGCTAACAACACAACCACAACCTCTCTACACCACAATAAACTCTCAAGACCAACTTAAATCATATAAACAACAAGATCCAAGGGTTAAACATCCATATTTATCAAAACCTACTATTTGTTCTAATTCTTCAATTACACAACTATCACAACAAATTATTCACATTAAATCATCTAGTAGCAAGTAAGAAACTTGCCTTAAGCTGAAATCTCGGATTCTCGGGAGATAGATGCAAGACCACACCCTAATTTCTTCTTCTCTTCTTCTTTCTCTTCTTTTCCCCAAATTCTCTTTCTCTCTCTTTCTTTCTCTAGGTTTAGGAACATATATGAGGAATAAAAGGGTTGTAAGTCTTAATCGTGCCCTAAGTATAAATTCCCATCTTTAAATGTTAATACACCATTAAAATGACTCGTAACTACATAATTTAGTCATAACCTGCCAAAAGTGCCCAAGAACCCAAAAATACAATATGGCACTTATTTTGACTCTCTCGACTATTTTGGGACTAACTGCACCCTCTAAATTGGCTTCCAAAATAATATAAATCATTTCAAGTTCTAAATTCATTTAAACCATAAATGTCGTTTAAAGCACAACGACACCATGAATCGTAACATAATGCTATTTACATTCACATAACAGTAAATATGTAAAATCTAGTAAATAATATCTTTTAAGTCACTTAAAATAATATTTACTCCATCATCCAATATTTTATATAATTACCTCTCATGGCAAAATAATATAAAATAAATTGCTTAAAAATAAGGGTTATTACATTCCTGTAGTTTGAGATAAACTACTAGGAGAGAAAATCAACCATTTTGATAGGATGTTAACTCTATATCTAGGTTGAGAACTATTCAATAGTACTAGAAGCGAAAGTTCAATCTCCTGTGATCAAGTCGAATCAAACTCACCAGAATTCTTATTGAGTATAATTGACCAACATTAATAGGAAACAATATAAAATCATAAATATAAGCCATTTCCGTAACCATGATTATTGTTTCAAAATTAACTTACAGTCTAGTACAGAAAAGTAAGTGTCACGTATGGTTTTAAGAAAAAAAACTCAACACTTCCATGTACATTCAGCAACCAAAACGTAACTTTTCACATATAAATCAAGAAGATCTTCAAAGATCTAAAAAAAGGTTTGCAGATCTACGCGCATCACTGGTGTAGTCGTTGCAGCGAGGAAATTCTTCATTGTAGTGAACTTATAGCGATACATGTCGCAAGAATGCCCAAAGAATTTTGACATAACCTTTAAAGCACTCAGCTGCCATCGCAGTAGAAGGATTACTACAACAAAGAACTTTGCTTCAGCGATGCATCAGAAGTTACGCACGACTTTGTCTAGAGTTTTACCAAAGGAACACTTTTCAGCTCGCGTCCAATGAAGGGTGACCTTCCCTACAGTGAGGTTATTAGCATTTTCTCAATTTCTCTTATCCATTGATTTTTTTAATATAGTATTATTACATTTTATAAGAAAAATTAAGATAGAAAAAGTACAAGTTTTTTACACACACAAAAGTTTTTACCAATATGTGAAAGATTTGTAAGGACACATGACGTGAGTGTAAGGCATATCCAATATACCTTTCATACAAAATGTGATCCATGAGTCATGCCTACGATAAAACCAACTTTAAATATTGAACGTTGATGAAGGTTTCCGTAGAGTTAAATCAAGAACCCAAAGTGTTTTGAAAAATCGAAATAAGACAACTACCTATCACTACACCAAAACACACCATTAGTAACACAATTTTACCATTACTAATAATTTTAGTAACACAATCTTTCTGTTAGAAAAAAGGCGTGGGGCACGAAGCTAGTAACGGTAAAATTCTGTTACTAATAGTAACGGAAAATTTAGGATTAGTAACGGTAAAATTCTGTTACTATTAGTAACAAAAAATTTAGGATTAGTAACGGGAAAATTCTGTTACTAATAGTAACAGTAAATTTCAGAATTAGTAACGGTAAAATTCTGTTGCTAATAGTAACGGTAAAATTCAGAATTAGTAACGCTAAAGTTGTGTTACTAATAGTAACAATAAAATTCAGAATTAGTAATGCTAAGTTGTGTTACAAATAGTAACGGTAAAATTATGTTACTAATATTAATACATATTTAAAAAAAATTAAGATCCAATATCCTGATTATTATTACCCCTATTTAAATCCCAAGAACATATACAACAATAGTCTACAAAAACAAGGGCATTATATTCAACATTTATATTTATATAAGCCTGCACTCTTTTTTACAAAAGAAACTTAAACCAAACAAATGAAACATCGTATTACAATCCCCCGAAAGTTGCATTATTTTAGTAAAAGCATCCAATATAACATCCTAATATAATCATCCCCAAATGAGATATTTTTATATTATAACAAATCAGATGAAATATAAAAAAGAAGTTCGTTGTTGTTGTTGACTATCAACTTTCGTTCTATTATCATCGTCATTAATGCCGCAACCCGCAATGCTGGAAACTTGATGAGGATCCAAAAATGACATTTTTTCAAACAAAATAAAATTATCATATTAGTTATAATATCAACATTTAGTCATACAAAATTAATTTAGTACAAAAAATTTCCACCAGCAAAATTAATTGCATAAGTATATGAACTTATTATATCACATTTCACTTCAGCACATATTCATATTTTTTTTTGGTACTGTTCACACAAACACAAAAACACACACTTACACTGCACACAGACACTGAACACACACTTCATATTATTCACACAGGCGCACTATGATCAAAAAGTACTATTTACATGCAAGATGGGTGAGACTAGGAAATGATCCACGCTTCCCATTTGTTGGCATAATAAAACTGAGGTCCTCACTTTAATTACTTTATTTTATTTGTATTGATTGGAAACAAAAACTTCCATTCATGATAGAAAAAAATAGTGATACTTTAATAACTAACGTATCTTAAACAAAAAGAAAAGATCCAACTATACATGTGCATATTGAATTTACGAGGCACGTACATTATCCAAAGTTAACATATAAAAAGTTAAAAGGTGACGAGAGAAATATGAAACAACTTAATTTCCATAACTATTTTATCTACTTACCAGCTCTACACAAATTTCTCTATGCATGTGGTCAGTGTCGATTTGGGAACTGTGCCAATAATGGCATCTTTCTTCTCTCCACTTTTAAAAATTATGACAGTTGGGATGCTTCTTATCCCATATCGGGTTGCAATCGAAGGAATCTCATCAGTATTCACCTTGAAGCAACTGGAATACTCTCGCCATGTTGCATCAGTGACAAGAGCAACTGCAGATCTCACAAAACGAACAAGACATTACAGTTTATAATATACACTAGGTGAAAGTTTTTAAGCAACTGGAATACTTTAGGCGGTTACAGAACAAGGAATTTAAGAGAGAGACTGATACGGTATGAGCTACAAAGTCAACATTAAGGCTATGTTTCAAGCAAAAATATAAGAAGCATGTGAAAAAAGCCAAATCCAGTGTCTTTGAGAGCGAATTGTCAAATGGTTCGGATTTCTCTTGGAGTGATATTTCCGTTGAAACCGGATCATTATAGTTTACAATATACACTAGGAATTAGAGAATATCCTACAATCTGTAATTTTTTGCTTAGCAAAAAGTCTCTAAATGAAATGGGGTATCCAGATCTGGACCAAATTATACTAGCTAAGAGTATCTGGACCTTTTCCAATAAAATTGTCTCTCCAGGTACCTAATTGTGAAAAACCAAAAAAGGAAAAGCTAATTTACCTAGTTGGAAGGCAGAAAAAGATCACAAAAAACACAACCACATATTGATATGTGGGGTATACCTCTCATCGAAGTCTAAAATAGATTCTTCATATCTCAATCTTTTTCTAGGGATATTGAAAAAATTAGGAATGCTAGGAATGTAATCAGCAAGGAGGATCCGAATGCATCGTGAATGTTCATTCAAAGAAGCTTAGTGGAGTGCAGTTCAGCCTTTGAGATAATCCGCTATGTGTATCTAAAATCCAATACCCATACATATGGGATGATCCTATCAAACTAAATTTAATAATCACTGAAAATGATAACAATTAGTGAAAAATACCACATCATAAATAATCATACATTGGCCTTGAAAAGAACAAGAGTCTATACAACCTCCCAATGGCTGTATTGTCAGGCTTGCATCAAAGCAGTCTTCATAACAATTATGACAGCAAACGTGATAAGAAACCACCACAAGTTTTACTGTGAGAAATAGAAAATTAAAATTAAAACAAAAACTTAAACATACCAGCCCGCGATAATTCCTGAGATTAATATCAACTCCAGAATCTAGCAAGAGAGAGACAATATAAAAACAAGGAACAAACCAACCATTGTCATCATCATAAAAGAATTGCAATACCTGTAGATTAAAATTTTGACAATTTCAAAATTTTAAAAAACTAATAAACTAACACTAGATGGTCATTCAAGTTTACGTTTTCATCTTTCCTCGAATTCTAGATTGGTAAATCTCATTGTTCATGCTATGAGATTGATGCTAATTTAGTTATTAAAACAAGTAAGAACTACATAGCAGAAAACAAGTCTTTGGATTATATAAAGTTCTAAAACTAGTAGCAATACAAAATTATAAAGCGAATCAATAAATTTTCTCAATTATAGAGAAAAAAATATTAAATCAAGTACATAGCAGAACCTCCATTAAGTCGCAAATTAACCATTAGAAGTATGTAACAGAACCAACACTAAGCATAACTAACAAGTATGTATGTACATCAAACTTTTGCAGTGAAAAGCAAAACTGAAATTCAAAACTGAATAATAAATGAAAACTGCTGAAATCTTACCAGCATCCGATAAATCTCTAGTTGAAAAGCTTACCATAACTCGAGTTGCATAGGCACAGCTAGCTTTGTCGACCATGTCCCTACGTAGCAGGAAGGGAATTTAAGATCCCACTTATGACCCAAATATCTCAAATACAGGATCAAAATATGAAAATACACTTTTTATATACACTAATCTCTCATAAGTAAATATCACCACAAGATACATCCTCCAATAATGTAAATTCCTTTGCAATTAGAAATAAGTGGGTTAATAGATTCCGCAGAAAATTCTTTTCCACTAGAGGTTGCATGGTTTAATTAAATAAATAACATATAAACAAATAATCATGATTAGTTTATTCTCCATATATCAATCGCCTTAGCTACGAAAACATTTATATATACGTTATTCTAAGAATAATAGAAGATGGAGCAAGAGGTAGAGGTAGAGGAGTGACGGAGCTGAGAGGAGGCAAGAAAATGGTCGCCAGTGTATACTAATCCTTGAGAAGAAGAGGTGCATGAAAGGAAACAGAGGTGTTGAAAAAGAGGGAGTGTTTCGATTTATAAAGGGACTCAAATATACGAAAGATTATAAAGAAATAATTAGATTATTTCTCAAATTGGAGATTCGTTATATGAAGACGCTCCTCCAATTTTATAGAAAAATTAGAGGAACCCACTGCTCTTAGAGATCTCAATCACCAAATAAGAAATTTCAATCATCAACAAAGAAATCTCAATTCAACAGTTGCACAGGACTTGGTCGGCGACCACTACAAAAAAGTCGCAATGTCATCCCCGACCAACGTGGTCATAGTACCAGAATCTCCTACACAGATCGGCAGTTCCTATATGCTGGTCGGAAATCCTTGTATGAACTAGAAAAAGTAGGTCGGACCACTTCCTATTTGCTGAAATATCCTTGCCGACAATCACCTCAAGTGATATCAATCAGACCAAAGCAAAAGGTACAATGTAATGCCTACCATCCGTTACAGGTCCAACAGTTTCTGTAGTTCAAAGTTCAAGAATCTAGCTTCAAAAAAATATATAGTTACCTTTGAATGACACAACAATGGAGTTGAACAGTAAGACGCGTACGTTGATTTTACATCTTTTACTGCTATGAATATCCTTCAACTTCAGTAGAATATATTTGATTTCTTTTGAATCATAAAACATCCACTTCATAAACAAGAATTCGACAAGAAGCTTACAAAGTGAGGTTTATATTGAGTGATTTAAGTGAAAATAATAATTTAAGGTTTATGACAACAAAAATTTAAGTGACAACAAAAATTTAAGGTCCTGCAAGGACGTTTACAATTTTAGATTACCAAAAAGTGCATACTATTAATCCAACTCGATAAGATGCCCAAAAATAATTGTTCCGTACAATAGTAAACAATTTTTAGCAATAAGATGAGATCATTTTAAGGATCAAGTATCATAGACACGAAGGGAAAAAAATCCCTTACTGTGCTTGAACCGTTCATTAAATTTTGCATCTTTTTTGTACTTGGTTCTCCCATAGAATCTGCAATGAAAACAATATACACTTATATAAATTGGCATGTCCACTTTAGCAATATAAAGTAGCACAAAATCAATGTCATCAAGTATCATGTAACAATAATATCACTAAGTATCATGTAACAATAATATCATTAACAAAACTGGAATTTAAGCGACTGATCAGTTCTATTTTGATACAAAATATTGTAACACTGTCATAAAGATGATTGTGCCCACATATCAATGTCTCCTTACCAAACTAGTCTTTGTTTGAAAGTAAAACTAATTAAAAAAATATTGATTTCAACGGACGAAATTAAAAGTTACCTGAATATTGTGAAATTCGGTAATTGATAATCAAAGTACATTTATCCCAAAAAGGAAAGTATGGCTATTAATTTGGAACTAATGGATTAGATTAGATATAAATTTGTTGCATTAGTTGATTTTTGTTCTTACTAGTAGTACATAGAGAACGAACCGTGTTGGTTATCAAGACTTCAGTACAACAGGGGAAGCCTCAAGACAAAACGGTGGAGGAAGATCTTGATTTATTAATTGGAAGAAAGTATGATGCAAATAAATATGTGGGATACTTGGAGAGGAATTTAAATTTCTCGTAACGAGGTTTCTAGGATTTTTTAGACCCTTTCAAGCAGATGTGGCAGGCTTCATATACAAATGGCTACAAATGAAGCCTGGAAAGATAAATTTGAAAAAATAAAACAAATAAACTATAGCTCCTAACCTGATTAAGAACGTCACCTCCAGTTGAAACTAATGTAATCGCAAGCCCTTTGGTACCGAACCTACCAGCTCTACCCACCTATCCAAATGTAGAACATGAAAAGTTTAGGATTGACTACACAATAGAGATTATGCTATCCAAAGTAAATGAATAGAAAAACTAATAGCACCTCTTGAACAAAGATAACATAGACAAAATCTTGAACAAGCAATTCAAGACAACAGTTCATAACATCTAATAGTACCTCTTGTTCCCATAAAATAGAGAATTTACCAATCAGATTGTAGTTTGATATAATAAAATGTGGACATCCATACATCATCAATCAAATGATGGGACATTCCACTTAACTACTAGACGCTCTAGCCATTTCACTTCCTCCTAAGCAATTTGTGGATTTGAGTTTGCGGATTTATATATTTTTATTCAAATTGAGCAGTCTTATGTCGAAGTTTTTGGAAAAAGTGAAAAGAAGCCTTAAAGAAATTTGATTTTTTTTCAATATTCCAAACAAGCTTTCCCCCATCGATCTCAAAAGAGTAAACTCTCTATATAAGAAGCGGCCATTTGAATTGTGATAAATAACTATTATTATTATTCATAAGCATGAGATTGAAACAGAGTTATGTCCTAATACCTTTTTTAATTTTCGCATCCAACAATTTCAGTTAATGATTATATAATATTCAATTGTGAGGCATGGTAATTGTATAACAAATAGATTCCATGTAGAAAGAACTTAAATACTCAAATCCATATATAATACAGAACGAACTACCCAAATTGATATGTAATATAGAAGGGGTTTATTTTTTAATACCAAAAGATAAAAGTTATAAATAAGATCATGGAATTCAGATATTACTCATAGACAAACTGAAGCACTTTGAGCGAACCAAATGATACACTGAATTAAAAGATATTTCGTTCCCATCCTAACTAGCCAAAAGCTCACAAATGGTTCTCAAACATTAACAATGAAAGCACTGAGGCCATTATCAGTAAATTCTAGATAAAGTAAAACCTAATAGAGAACAATTTATGTCAACACAATAATACTTTGTGTAGTGTTTCAATTCATAAAAACAAATGTAAAATCAATGGGCCTCCATATTTACATATCTAAAACCTTTGCTAACAAAAGATATACAATCGTAATAAAATCAACGAATAATATAATATAACATGAATCAGCAAACAAGTTGTTGAACTCAAATAAATAAACATCAGATCTATATATATATATATATATATATATATATATATATATATAGAGAGAGAGAGAGAGAGAGAGAGAGAGAGAGACGTACAAAACCCTAAGTCACGACTTTTCCAAACCCTAGGTCATGATTCTTCCAAACCCTAGGTAGCGATTTAGAGAAGAGGAAGATAAAGAGGCCGTGATTTGGAGAAGAGGAAGAGGTTTCAATTTGGAAAAGAAGTATCGATTTGGAGAAGGGGACGATTTGGACAAGAGGAAAAGGAAGAGGTCTCGATTGGAGAGAGCGTGTGTAATCGGGGCAATTCTTTTGGTGGAGGGAAAATTAACGCTTATTTTTAAGAAAAAAATTAATTTTAAAATAGTGAACTAATATTAGTAACACTTATGTGATATTACTAACGGTAATGTATTGTAAAATAGTAATGGTATAATACTGTTAGTAATAACAAAAATAGTCTGTTACTAAATGAGCTTTTTGGTGTAGTGTATAAGGGAACAAATGAGTATGTGAATACTCTTACATAAACATATTGGTATGACAAATAATATATTCTATTTAAACGTTTAAAAAACAACTTGAGTAGGTTCATTGAGAATATGCCATGGTATTTTGTTTGAATTATTGAATCGATCAAATATAAAATGAATATAAACATTCCTTGCAAACTAAGAACTTTTGATTTTGTATATAAGTATTGATCGAGAAGTTGAATGCGTTATTGAGAGGGTTTATTATTCACGAATTAGTGAGTTTCAGGGACATTTTAGAGGATCTTATTGGTATTGGTCACCATCAAATCTGAGAAGTCCGTGTTTGATAGCTATTACTAAAATTGATATTATAATTGTTGGTTTCAAGATTTGTATGGGGGTATTATGAACACCTTTGAGTTGGATGTCAAGTATGGCTTAATTGATATTTGTGTTTTTTGTTGTTGTAATACCCCGTATTTCTGCATAGTTAAAATTAAGAAGGAAAATGCGTTTTAATTAAATTACGTAAGTAGAGTAATTTAATGTGATCTAATGACAAATATCATTATTAAGTAATTAATTAATCATTATGGCTATTAGACATTAATTAAGAGTTAGATATTAATTAAAATGTCGATTAAAATTTACTAAGTGTGAATAGTAAATATTGAAAGTTGATATGTACGGCCTAGCGATTTATATGGACGTACCTGAGTTTATCTCAATCGAGTGTCGAAATTGAAGGTGAGACAAGAAACATATTTTTAAGAGACTCAAAAGATAATTTATTTTAGAGTCCACATATGATTTCGAAAGGGTCGAATTAGTCAAAATAGTGTACCCGGGGGTACTAGTTGAGTGCCGAGTCATTTTTGGGCTAAACCGGGACCATACGAGGGCATTTTGGTCTCTGTACATTAAAGAGTGAGGAGACCTACGAATTTAGGAACCCTAAGTCAGATTAAAAGAGTTGGAGGCTAGGGTTTGAGAGAGAAATATACACCATAGCCATTAGAGAGAAGAGAGAAGCAAATTCCTAAGGCAAAAGAAAGAAGTAGGAAGAATTCAAAGGAGAATTTCACCACCAACTTGTTGGAAAGATGGATTGAAGGATAAAGATCATCAATCATTAACAACAATCACGAAATTAGACCCTATTGAACATAAGGCAAGTGGTTATTTACAAAATAAATTGAGTTATAATACCCATATATAAGCCTTATGAAGAACATGATTTTTATGATATTTTTGAAAGCAAAAACTTGAATATGATCCATGATTGATAGGAATTGCATGTAGAACATTTTTTATCTCCAAATAATCTGATATCATAGAAGAGTTGACGATTAAATCGAACTAAAAATCTGGAATCATGATAAAAATATGGAAAGATTGTATTTTTAGGGTTATTGAATAATAAGAAGATTTTGAGTTAATCTGGACGAAATTTGTAATGATTATGTTGTTCTAGATCGTTAATAATCATCCCATGATATATAGGAATGATTAGAAATTTTTAGTTACAAGTATGGTGAATTATCATGGGAGATGGATAAAAAAATGGTGTAACCCACATGAAGAAGATGATCTGGGTCTGTCACTGCTCGATCGATCGATCGACCCTTGAATGTCGATCGATCGAGCAGTCGATCGATCGACCATATCCCATCAATCGATAGACCCTGGTTGTACTTTAGAGAATTTTGTGGATAAATTTCTTTTCAATTACCGTCACTTAATGAGAACCTTAGTGATGACATTTTACCTATGAAGGGACTCAATAGATACCAGTAAGTGTACCGTGAGATTTCTTCATAAAAGATTGAGTGGGAAATTTGGAGAAATGGACAGACGGGAAAGTAATCAATTGAGTCGTGTGTTGGGAATGTGAGAATTTAGTTACGAAAAAAGTGAGAGTCAATTCCGGAAATATACCAGTAGGTTAGAGATGGCTTAACTACTAAATCAAGGGAGGGGTAACTAGGACCCTTAGAGTTGCGTGAATACTCGAATAAATACGATAGTGAAATAAATCGTAAATTAATAAGTACGGTGAATATAAGTAAAATATATTTCGTACGGGCATGATTTGATAGGTCGGGTGTGTACCTACTAAATTATATGAATTTTTGGGTTAAGATAATTATACCTAAATTAATTATGTTAGGGTCGATGAGATATTCCGAACTAACATAAAGTTACTATATGTTTGGGGTCGATGTAAAATGTCGAACCAAACCTTAAAATTGGTGTCGCGATGAAAGAATCCTGAAACAGAATATGTGTATATATATAAATAGTTGGGGTCGATGGATCATTCCGAACCAACTCTCACTTGGGGTCGATGAATCATTCTGAACCAAGGATCCTTTATGTGTGTAAAAGGATATATTAGTGATAACTAATATTTAATACATGTTGTGTGATAAAATGTATTTCATATGCATAATCTACTGACTTAAGATAGTAGATAATAAGATGGATTGATAATATCTTAGTAATAATTAAATAGGGTGAAGTAATTATTATAAGAATAATAAGAGGTAAGTAAGTTATCTACGTTTATAGCATATGAGATATGAACTATTAAAATACTGTGAGTATGTTATGGGTACTTAGCGAGGGGATACATGCAGTGGGGTATTCGGGTCTAGTTAATTTGGGTAGTATAACTAGGTGAACTAAGTACCAACGTTAGGCGTGCACTATAGAAAAGAGGAGAGGAAGCTCAAAATAGTATGCGAAGTCTTAATATGTGTAATCAATAACTCAAAATTGTGATAACTACTTGCAAAAATATTTTTAAATGTTTTTTAGTACTAACTCTTGCTATGTAAAAATCTTGTTAAAAACCTTTTTGGTGCCCAGCCAAAGCGACACCCAGCATGATTTCATTCCAGGGATTTGGGAGCTGCATCACGTGTGGATGTTGCAGGGATTCTTTAGACGTTTCTCTTTTTCTGCTTTAGTACAGGATCTCAGTTGTAGTACTCTCAGTTGGGACATGTTGTCCAACCTCTACTTTTACGGTTATTCTAATTTTGGATATTGAGTTAGTTTTTTGGGTCGTAGTTTTCGGCAAGACTTTATTGTTATTCAGTTGGTTATGTGAATTGGTTTAGTACTGTTTGAATTGTATTGTTCCGCATGAGTTATTTTTCTGTTTAAGGAAGGTAAAATTTGACACTAGCTTAATTTCACTTAGGTGGTTAGTAATTAAAAAGATTTCGACACTGATGCTAAGAATGAACCATTTAAGAAACCTGTTTTAAATTAAATTAAGGCTTGATCACCCAAGGTTTAATTAGGTGGGGTGTCACAGTTGTCTTCACAAAAATTTTCAATGTTAGTAGGCTCAATAGGTTTAAATTAAGGCTTGATCACCCATGATTTGCATTTTGAAGATTTAGAACAACTTTTTGAATATATGGAGGAATTACTACGGGATTTTGATGTTGATTTAATTTCTTTAAGGGACTTTGAATTTAAAGGTGGTTTCGGCGTCTAATGATAATAAAAAATATGTTATTTATTGATTTAAAACTAATAATTTTGTCACTATGATGTGTTAGAGTCAAAATTGGTTTCATAAGAGTATCAACAAAGTTTCCAAAGTAAATAGTAAGGTTGTTACCAACTAATGGGATTTGTTACAACTGTGGGGATTTGAGCATTTGATGATTATTATTCTAAAGTGGGGGTGGTCATGATTAATTCCCTATATGATGACAGAAGTACGAAAACAAAAAAAAAGTAACCATGCATGATTTTAGTAGTTGATTTTGTAAAAACGTGAGAACAATGGATGATTTTTTATTGTCACAACTCATATTTCCAATATTTAAGGTGGATAATATTAAGTATTAAAATTACATTTGTCGAACACATTAAATATCTTTCTCAAAGTGTAACATAAATAAAATAATAAATTAGAGATAACAAAGTCCAGACAAATCATCCACTATAATCATCATCAAAAATAAAACCATTTGTGCAGACCTCCACTATAACTTTGGAATCACTAACCTATCCGAACTTGTTAACCATATTGTCTTATAAACCACAGTCTCAAGATAAAATAAAGTAACTAGGATAAAGGAAAAGAGAACCCACTTCATTAAAAACTAAAGACATCAATAATCGACTAAACAACTACTCCCTAAACACTCTTATGCTGAGGTACACCATCAGGACCTAAAATGTTTATCAATAAAACGGGTCAGGTCCATAAAGACATATTAATTCATTCCTAATAATCATTTATTTGACTTTTATACTTATGCATTTTATCCCCCTCGAGTACCTTAATTTCTATATTTATACTCGCTAACCAGCCAATCTCTTTCATATATGTTTATATACTTTGCAAGGTATAATTGAGATTTTGTAGGTATTATTGGTGCTTAGCGTGAATTTTAGTCACATTTTGCGAAAATTACATCATAAATCGCATATTCAGCGGAATTTTAGTCATTTTAGAATTTGGGTTTCTATCTTAAAGTTTTACGAAAGTGAATCCCTCTGAGTTAACTGCACGTAGCCTCCGATCGAGCATTATTCCGGTCTATAACGAAGAAGTTACTTCATTTTTTGTATATTGATCCAAGAAAGAAAGAACACACTAGACAAGGATTAAGACATGTAGGTTTCGAATCGATTGGTATTTGGCCCAAAATGATTCTCCCCTACCAATACCAGATTTCTCCTGATTTGAATGGATTCGGCCCCTACAGATTTATCTTCTTTGTTTTACAAGTTTGCTATTAGGGTTTTGTAAAAATACTTTTTACCCTCATTTGTTTGAGAGATCTTTCATTTTAGCCTAGTTAGGGATTAGTTTGGGAGCTCTTCCTTCTCTCTCTCTTTGAGTTTCCATCCATTTATGTTGTAAGTACTATTCATTATCTTCCTCCATTTAATTCAAGCTTCCATGTTATTTTATTTCTTTGTTAATTAGTGTCCAAGCTTTTTTATTTCTTAATTTACATTATTGCCTTTAAATACATTATTTTCAATGCTTTCTAGATAATTTAGTTTAGTTTGAGATTTATTGAACTCACCTTGGATTAATTTGTTGCTTTTCTTTGGTGATGGATTAGACTGGTTTAAATGTGTTATGTTGTTCTTGATTTTATGCCTAAGAGATTTAATGGTGTATATCATGTATGCGTCGTATTCACGACCTCGCGTGCTTAATTTTCGGGATATTTGTTGACGTCAAAATAATAATAGGCTTCTATGAGAATTTAAGATATGACAATTCTAGATTTGATTAATTGATGAAATGAAATTTAATCTTGATAAAGTTGTCTTACCATGTAACTATTTATATTAATTAACCCAAGGTGAGGGATATTATTCTTAACCTATAGTTTTTACTCATTTTGATTAATTATAGTTTAAATACATGCCTAGATTAATATTTTGTTAAATCTATCACCTATTACAATTTTATTCAGAAGTAATAAGTCAGTTACCATCTAGTAACATTCCTTGTTGATTCAATCCCGGAATAGCCACTGTACTCCCGTAAAGAGTATAATCATAGTTTAGTTTTTGCATAGCCCAGGGAGCCTAAAACAACGACATGTGTATTAACACGAACGCCCGATTTTCCCCTAGCCATCAAAATGGAACCGTTATCGTGGAGTGTTTTGTTTTAGATTATAATCGCTTTAGAATTTCATAATATTTTTATTTATATTTGTATTCTTTGTTAACTAGTTTTGTAGGATTTCTACATTTGAACGCCAAGAAACGCTTGAATCTATCGACCGTGCATCACTTTGTGAAAATATCCTGTAACACCCCGTATTTTCTGAGGATATAGAATTTAATTAAATTGGTGATATAGGATTTAATTAATATGGAGGATGTGATTAAATTACTGAATTTAAGATTTAATTAATTCGAGTTATTTTAAAAAAAATTACATGTGTCGTAATTTGAGGTTGAGGTGGGAGATTTTAGTAAAGTGACTCGGATGGAGATTCTGAGTACGCGGTTGGTTCCGAATAGGTCGAGACAATCAGAAAAGAGTATTCGATGCTAGTAATTGGATCTCGGGGAACTTTTAGGTTTAATCGGGCTCACACAGGGGTGTTGGGTCCTTTGGGCTTGGCCTATAGGCTTAATTTTAGGATTAGTGATATAAAACCTACATTAGGGAGTTTGTGACAGACATAACTCAATATAAAACCCTAGCTTTGAAGAGGAGAAAAGTGGGAGAAATTAGGAGAAATTTTGGGAACCCAACCAAGAAGAGGGGTGTGTTTTTCGTCAAAAATTCGTCTACAACAAAGGAAATCAGACCCTACGAATTTATTCAGGCAAGTTGTTAATATTGCTTTCATTTAAATTGAGGTGTTGCAATTCATATCATGGTGGGTGTAAACCATATTCATTTTGGGATGGGTTATTATTTCAAAATTCGTTTTGGGTGGGTTCTCGTACGAAAAAGGGTCTTCGAATGATTTAATCATGTTATGTAAATTAAATGGAAATTGATGACGCTATATGATTCTAGGTTATAGGAATCTGAATCCTATGATAAACCCAGTAGATATTGATGTTTAATTTTGCATTATATAATGATTATAATTGATTGAATGGAACCCGGATAAAAGCCCAATTTAGAAATTGATGGATTGTGATTGAAATCAATAGTGTTTATAGGTTTGTATGATGTTTAGAACCTGGTTTGGAGGTGTATTTATGTTGAGAATGGTCGTATTACGGTTGGATTAGAATCGGAAAGCTTAGAAGTTTGTTAATGGAGGAAAACCTTGTTGGAAAATAAGAGGTTTTGTTGTTCAGATGCAGCGGACCGGTTCGGATTTGTGGGTGAATCGGTTCGGGGGTAGCTGACAATCCTAATTGTTCGAATTTTTTTTGGGACTTACTTATTTGGTGAAAAATAAATATGGGTCATATTTTTTAACGATTATAAGTGGATATAATTTGGATTAGGAGGGTGGAAAGTGTGTGACACATGGTTAATGAATTTTGGGGAAAATATTCTAAGGTATTTAATTATGGGCCGAGTGAATGTGTCTGGGCATTGTAGGGAGTGACACTACTTTCATAAATTAATTAATGTGCAATTAATTAAATTAAAATTCGGGGTTGTTACTCGGATATTTTTTGGCTAGTGTAATGGTAGTTAGGCACGAAGTAGACGGGTTAATTTATTATAAATATATATAATAAATTTTCGAACGTCTTATTTAACGAGGGATGTTAAACTTATTAACAAATTCTAAGACATAAAGATACGGACTGACTGAGTGGGTCTGGGTATTATAGTTGGGTGACATAACTTGAATGAAAAGTAATTAGTGCGTGATAAATTAAATTACAAGTCGAGGTATAGACTTGGGTATTTTTGGGCTAGTGTTAAGGGTGTACGCACAGGTTAGCTGGATATTATTAAATATATATATATATATATATATATATATATATATATATATATATATATATGTGTGTGTGTGTGTGTGTGTGTGTGTGTGTGTGTGTGTGTGTGCGTGCGTGCGTGTGCGCTCTATAGATATTGATGTGAATAATATTTATAGGAATACATACCCCTCTAGTGCTATCAGAAGAGTTTGCACGATGTGGGTGAATCCACAGGCTAGATAATACAGGGCGAGTATAATCCCCAGCTCATAGTGTCCATTATTTTATATTGTGATTCTTTTGGGGGTGAGATGCTTTGGGTCTGATTCGATTTCATAGCCGGGGAACTATGACCGCCTCCGCTACGCCTATCTTTACTTTTCTGATTCAGTGAGTTAACCGTCTCGGGATTTCCGGGTGGATTGAGTATACCTGGGGTGATAGCATTTTAGAGAAAACATCCAGTGAGTTCTTACTCGGGAATGGATGGTTATTATACTTGACATATGTGTGAATGTTGTAGTATACTAGTACGTATATAACATGAGTACATAATTAGATACGGGATTAATACATGTGTGAATGTATATATTATATATCTAGGGCGAAAGTTATATGAATTAAAAAGGAGTTTCCTATATAACCAGTATAAACATTATATGATTTAATATGGTTGAATCGATTAATAAATTAATGAGTAGATAACTTAATAATCAAAGTAAGAATACTAGGGTTAGATTAGTACGGTGGAAAGAGGTGTAACACGACTAGTTAGGTGGGGAAGCTTAACTAGGAATGTTAGTAGGCAAGCGTTAGGTGTGCACATTAAATGAGGGATGAGTTATACCTCAAGAGAGTGCAACACTAGCTTAAATATGAAGAGTGTGCATGCATATTTAATTATTTCAATTTTACTCTTGCTAAATATTTTCAAAATGTTTTACTTGGGCTCTGGCTCGTGTCAAAAATCTTTTCCAAACCATTTTTGGTGCCCAACCACAAGGACGACTAGTTTGAGGATTCTATCCAGGGATGCGTAGCTGCAACTCATGTGGAAGTTATAGGACCTTGCTATAGATGCTTAGTTCATTTATTACTAGTGTAGGATCTTTACTTCAGTACTTTTGGGCATGTCTCCCTCAGATTTAGGATTCAGTTATTTATTTGACTTTGTGTATCTAGGTTATTGTTTCAGTTTACTGTTGGATTTTATTGTTGAATCGATAGTTGATTCCATCATTTTTATTTATATTATTCATTTGTGTTGGATTTAGTTATCAGGTTGTGGGGATGGTTTTATTATTATTTTATTTTCACATGTTCTTAATTAATGAAAGATAAAATTTGGCACCAATCTATTTAAATTACTTGGTGGTTAGTAACTTTAAAAAGTTTTCGACAACGAGAATGTGGTGTGATGTCGATTTGAATAAACTCGCAAATTCCAATTGTAAAATTATTTAATTAGAGTCAATTTTTGAACCAATTTAATTCGAACCTAAAACATGTATCTAAGTGTAGTGGATCATTCCAACACAAATATAAATATGAATTGTTGACTCATGAATTTTAGAAAATAAAATAAAAAGGGAAAAGCTTTTATTTCACTAATAATACTCACAATGATTACAAGAAAAATTTGCAATGAATATCCGCAGATACCCACAAGAATGCACAGTTTTGGATCAGCCCATGAATACCCACGAGCACTCCCTATGACACGCAGTCAACGTCAGCTTAGTGCATCCTCGAAGTGGCACCTAGATCATCAGTAGGTTATCCTCCCTACAAGAGAAACTCCAACAAAGATGTATCTCGAGTTCCAAAAAAAATTCACTAAATATTTGGATTTTTGTGAATTGAAAACAAAGAATCAAAACCCTAAATGAAAAATACAAAGGTAATCTGTTGTTTGCAGTTTATGATGAAAAAAATTTGTTAGGTCTTCTGAACGAAAAAGGGCTCATATAACACGTTTTATATAGAAAAATTGAGTCAGTGTTGTCGCTCGAACAAAGTGGAAAGTGACTCGAACGAAACTATATGTCGCCTGAACGAGAGCTTCTCGTGATAAGGCTATGTCGTTTGAACGACATTAGTCCGTCGCTCGAATGAGCTGGCGAAAAATAAACAAAATTTCTTTTAAAATCTGCCTCAACAGTTAAAAATATTTTGATGAAAAATAACACTTCGAAAATATTTTAGAAAAAATATCCCAACACTTTAAATGAACCGTTAAGGGGTTAAAATACATCCTTACCAAAATTAATCTCACAGAGGCTTGAATGTTGAATAATTTTTTGATATTCGGATCCATCTTCATGTATATTCAAACTTGAACTTTTTCTTCGAAGGTTTGTAGCGGTATACGACATACACTATTGTAAATCAGGACTTATAAAATATGTATTTACAAATCTACCCCTATGTCTATACTGGTACAAAATAAAAATATCCTAATTATCGAATCAAAGCACCTGTACAAATCTAATACCCTCCATGATTCCAAAACTGAACAGATACTAAAAAGGTCAGATAACAACTTTTCTTCAAATATCCTTAACATCACATCTTCAAACTTTTCTCATCAGGGTGTGCGACATATGATCATCAATCTTTGTACCTACACATGTGAGATAAAGAAAATACCTTTGTGACATATCGAGTTAAAAATGAGATAAACATAACATTGAAATAAATATCGAATCACAAATCTCCCTCATAATGTAAAACTCCCCCATAATTCGTTATTTCCCTTTTTATTTGTCCGAAATAGACAAACAAATCATGGAGTTATCACAATAAGCAAAGCAAACAACTACGATCATCAAGACATATTCAAAAGCATTACAAAAACTATTTTTGATTTTTAAATTTTTCATACAAAAATACAAAAATGATTTTACAAAAATCACACACCGTGAATTTACACTAAGATAACCAAATCATGGAAACGGAATGAATGCGTGTAAAAAAATTCAATAGGAAAATGAATGCAGTCAAAAATAACATATGTGCATGATGAATATGGATACTCCTAACAAATGAACTCAAAATCGTCCTTAGGTGTCAAAAATATGAATTTACATGATATCGACTCAATCTAATCGACACATCAAAGTTTAAAATGATTTCCACACTAATAACGTCTAAAACTATGTAATGCTTTTTCAAGACTTTGTCAGGACGTGCAAACCCGTTTTTTACATTTTTTTCGTTCGAACACCCTCATAAATAATATATCTTTTATTTTTCCTTGACGTGATTTATTTTTCTCCCCTTAGAGAAATCCTATTGGCCCTAATTTTTGGCATAATTTTTTTCTTGAGCTCTTTTAAACGTGGCTTTCATGATGAGTTAATTTGTACTCTCCAACCCTTTTCCTTGAACACTCATCATTTTTTCAATTTAATTCCTCACAGTAAACGGTTCATACATACACTGCTTTCATTGTCAAATTTTATCGCATTTGGTTCGTTTTAAAGATAGGATTGAGATGGAAACACTTCGATCAACATGTGATTTAACAAGTACAATAATCAAACAAATCGGTGAAGTGTTCATTAAAGAAAACTAAGAGTCAAACATGTAGGTAGCAATCTCAAATTATATCTTAATGACTCCAAACATTATAAAGCACAAAAATGAAATGATGACTCATATAAAAAAAACTATCAAATCGGCACATGGATATGGAATGAAATTGTGACTTGGTCATCCTAAATGTCCATTCATATATGATGTAAAGGAAATACAAAAATCTTTTTCTCTTTTTCCAAAAAAATTATCAAAATAAAATCTTTTTGGTTTTTTCAATTGTTCTAAAAAAGTAGAAAATCTTTTTATATTTTTCCAAAAAATTTCAAAATCAAAAATCTTTTTGGTTTTTCGGAAAATATAAATACAAAAATGGTACACACTAGAAATAGGCATAAAATATCATCATATGCTACCAAACAAGTCTAAACCTCAACCGTTAGGTGCGGTGGAGTTTTCTAAAGGTGGTGACATCCTATGAAGAAACTCCATCAAGTCATGTGAAGTTTTGACCAAAAACTTAGTTTGATCCCTAATATGTGCAAACTCTCTCATGTAATCGGTCGGAGCATTCAAAGTATCATGTGTAGGTGCATGTGTTGTAGAAACATGTGTAGTAGCAAAGCGTGAAACATTACCCAACATAAAGCAAAACTCCCTAAAGTGTCCTCTTTTCTTAGAATGGGTGCAAATATACACGGGCCTGGGAACTCCTCTCTTAAAATGTCTACGGTGTGCTCTCCTATCAAGTACAGACGCCTAGGTGGGTTAGGTTGAAAGCCATATGGATCAATCACAAAGTCGAGAACTATCTCGGGTGCAGTGTGGGAAGTGGATGCACCGTCATGACCTATTCCTAGTCTCCCAACATTACCCAAAGTGCGACCAAGGAGAATATTTCCTACCTTCTTAGATGTATCCTCTAAAGTGACCTTTACCTCCCGGGCACGTTCAATATCTATCTCTAATTGTGACACATTGGCTATAAGTTCACTCTTCTCTCGATTTACAACGATCAACTGCTCACTCAAAGAAACCTCCACCTTCTCGAGTTGACTCTCCGACGCCTCAAATCCCCTAAAACTCTCAATATCTCTCTCCAAATCAATCACCCTAATTCCTTATTCAATTTATTCCTCTTTAAGGTCTCGGCATACAAATCTCCAAATGTAATTTAGAGTTCACTATCACCCTCACTAGCGCACTCACTCTCACACTCGTTAGACACACTTAAATCATCCGCGGGGGTCTTATGTGCACAAATATACTCATCGTTGTGGGAAAAACTAGGTATGCTCACATGACTAGCTAAAAAGGCAACAAACTTTCCATGTGAAGACTCATCCCCGAAATCTTTCACCTCTTCCTCACTATCGTTAAGAGTGGCAGGCATAGCAATCTTCTTGCCCTTTCTCTTTAGCATAGTGGGACACTCAAATGCTCTATGCCCTCTACCCTCACACTCAAAACATCTTTCTTCTTCCTCTTTCTATTTCTAACCTTATTTTTTCCTCTCTCTTTGGCCTCATCTTTCTTTTTTTTTTCTCAAAAAACTTTTTATTGGAAGAATTTTGTTTTTAAAATTCGAGAATTTTTTAAAAAATTTTAGCAAGCATGGCCATATCAAAATCAGACTCGAACTCACATACTCTCACTTTATTTTTCTTCTCACTCTTGGACACTCCCTTTCCCTTCCTAGACTGGTCTCTAAGTGCTATTTCTCTATCCTTAGGCTTGACAGTATCAGGAAACATGTCAATTTCATATATCTGGAGGTCTCTTACCAGCTCTTCCAATTTTATGTTACTCAAATTACCTAAGGAATTCAAAACAATCACTTTAGGGATAAAATGATTAGGTAGTGATCTTAAAATCTTTTTAATTGCTCGTGCATCAGGAATGAGCCCACCAAGATTGAAACTGGTGTTGACAATATCTTACATGCGTGCATAAAACTCATTAAAACACTCAGTCTCAAGCATGATAATTGTTTCAAAGTGAGTAGTTAAATTTTGAACTTTAGACTCTTTGACCGCATTCGTGCCTTCATGGGTAAATTGTAACATATCCCACGCTTCTTTTGACATGATGCATGTCATAATACGTCAAAACTCTTTAGTAGTGACGATACCAAAAATTGCACTTAGCCCACGTGAATTAAAAGTGCTCCACCTAAACTCATCCTCAGTCCAATCTGTCACGGGTTTTAAATTAGTAACATTATTTGCGGTGACAGTGGGAGGAGTCCATCCTCCGTCACAAACTACCCAAAAGCGCTCATCGATTGTTTTTAAATGTGATGTTAAACGGGCTTTCCAATAAGCATAATTAGACCCGTCAAAAATTGGCAACCGATTATATAAGTTTTCATTCGAAAACATTGCGATTTTTTAAAATTAGATTTTTTAACAAAAATCAATATCACAAAATTTTGTGAAAAAAGGAATTCATAATAAATTAGTTAAACCTTCTCTGATACCAATTTGAGAATGCGGTGTGATATCGATTTGAATAGATTTTCAAATTCCAATTGTAAACTTATTTAACTAACGTTCATTTTTAAATGAATTTAATTTAGCCCTAAAACATGCATTTAGGTGAACTTTAGTTAAAATGAACTGCTAACTCGCAGATTCATTACTAACTCGCAGATTCCAATTGTAAACTTATTTAACTAAACTTAGTGGATCATGCCAAGACAAATATAAATATGAATTGCTTACTCGCAGATTCCAGGAAAAAACTCAAAAAGGAAAAACCTTTTATTTCACTAATAATACTCACAATGATTACAAGTGAAATCTGCAATGAATATTCGCAGATACCCACAAGAACACGCAGTTTTGAGCCCAGAAATACCCACAAGCACTCCCTATGACATGCAGTCAACGTCAGCCCAGTACCTCCCTCAAGTGGAACCAAGCTCATTAGTAGGTTATCCTCCCTACAAGAGAAACTCCAACAAAGATATATCTCGGGTTCCAAAAACAATTCACTAAAGATTGGGATTTTTGTGAATTGAAAACAAAGGATCGCAACCCTAAATGAATAAGGCAAAGGTAATATGTTATTTGTAGTTTATGCAGAAATAAATTCGTCAAGTCTTCTTGACGAAAAAGGACTCATTTGACACGCTTTATATCAAAAAATTGAGTTGGTTTATCACTCGAATGAAGTGTTAAAGTCTCTTGAACGAGACTGTATGTCGCTCAAATGAGAGCTTCTAGTGACAAGGCTATGTTGTTTGAATGACATTAGTCTATTGCTCGAACAAGCTGGCCAAAAATAATTTTTTTCTTTAAAAATCTGCCTCAACACTTAGAAAAACATTTTGAAGAAAAACAACACATCAACACTTAGAAAATATTTAGAAAAAATATCCCAACACTTGAAATGAACCGTTAAGGGTACATCCTTATCAAAATTACTCTCGCAGAGGCTTGAATGTTGAATAACTTTTTAATATTCGGATCCGTCTTCATGTATCTTCAAACTAGAACTTTTTCTTCGCCGATTTGTAGCGGTATACGATAAACACTAATGTAAATCAGGACTTATAAAATATGTCCTTACAAACAGTGATGCTAAGAATGAGCCATATGAGACCAATGTGTTATTTTGATAATGGGTTGGCCACTCGGTATTTTAGTAGGCAGGGTGTCACAGGTGGTATCAGACCATCAAGTTCTAGAGTCCTTAGGATCATTGTGGCTTATTACATTTTAGAGTAGCGTTCTTTGATATAGAGCCTTATTATAGGATTATTGTATTCCCTCACGTATGCGACTTTCGTCTCCTGCTATTAAGTGTAGTTGATGCAATTCATATTCAAGTTTAGTTGGGCTTCGTACACCGACCAATTTTAGACGACCAGCGAGTGCCATTGGAAGGACTATAGGGGAGAGGCTCACCAGAAGCCATGGAATATTCAGAGGAACGATGATCGTGATAGTAGTCACCATGGTTATTATTCAGGCAGATAGTGTTAGGATAATCGCTAGGGCACAGTAGTTTCCCTAAGAATCGTTGTAGAAAATGGTGTTGTAAATTCAGACACACCCAGCGTAGTGAGTAAAGGGGGAGTAGAAGTAACTCTTCTAAGAATCCATCCATGAGGATTCGGAGGAGAGAGGGAGTGTGATGGTTCAATGGAAGGAGATAACCCAAAGGAAATTGTGTAGGGTGAAGTGTAGTGTCACCCAGGATTAAATTTTGGGCGAAAGTTTTTGCTCAGAGGAGGAGTGTTGTAGTGACGGGAGTCAGTCACCATAACTATGGAGATATTCCATGAATAATGATGAATTTGGGGTGAGATTTAATCGTAAATCCTCTCATTAGTTGTTTAAATAGAGAGACAAAAGAAATTTCAATACTTGTTTCAAAAGGGTTGTACAGTGGTTGGTCATAAAGGAGAGTTGGTGGATACGAAGAATCAAGAAGGTCCATAAGATAATAATGAACTCATGGGTAGAATATACAAGCATAGATGGGGAAATCTAGCTAGAATGACTGGTACCATTATCGTCAATGTCGTACGTTTACAAATTGATATCAGCGCTTTCATCAGAAGGGAGCCAAAAGGGTTAGAGAACCTAACCGAAGGGCGATACTAGAATTAATAGTTCTAGGGAGGCACCATAGAAGGGGATAATCAATAGAGGACCCAGTGTATTGATTGAGATTAATAAAATTCCTACCAGGTGATGGTGGATTCAGTCAGGGTCGCCAAGGCCAACAATGAGTTCCATAGGTCCAGTAAAACCAAAGGGACAAAGGGGGAGGCCATCAGGGTCAAGTTTACTAGGTTCATAAGAAGGATAACCTCGACATGTCCAGTGGAGCCAGGGAATGGGTAATGACATAGAGAGGAGTCTTATGTGTAAAGAGTAGGAACACATGTGTAGATCTTATTCGCAGTGAATTGGGGGATAGGAATGGGATGCTCGGTAGGTGCAACAGTTATAAGAAGTTTCTGGTTCGGTTGGGACGGGGGTGTTATATCCAGGATCCATCTGAACCTTGAGTACTATTGGCAATTGAAAGTATGAGTTTTATCCCGGGATGATTGGGGTCTATTATGTGTGACACGAGCTAGTCACAGAAGGTTTTTAGTGTTAGATTCGCATATGAAACGGGCTCATTAGAGGTATCGTTAATATCACTATAGTATGTGTATATTTATCGTTGAGATAGCGGGGCTCTCTATATTTCCATCTGTAGGGGAGTAGGTATGGACACCAAGAGGATATATTTTATAAAGATAGCTCTTTTTGAAAGGTGATATTCGAGGTATGGTTTTATCCTGGGTATGGACTGTTAAGCATGGTAGGCGATTACAGCAAGACTATCGTGTTCACTGTTCTGGGTAAGATGTATATTTTTACGATGTCTCACTTGAAAGAGGGTCGTGCTCACGATGATATGATTTTTTTTATGAAGTAGACTTCGGAGAGTACAGTTGTCTAGTTACATTAGATCCCCGTGCGTAAGGAATTTTACTGATGTGATTCAGGGTATATCGGGTTCACCGTTGAGCGAAGAGTTTTTACCCCATTGTTGTTTACGTGATGAGAACTTAGTGATAGTGAGAGTGTTGTATCGTGTGAATCCTTGAGAGACATGGGAATAGACGAGTTGATTGATATGTCGGGAGACAGGGATGGATATATCTTAGTTATATGCTTTGGACCCATAATTTTGATGATCTATAATGCTAGGGAATAGTGCATTGGGAAAAGTTCTTTTGAGCTTCATTACGAGATGTTACACGCATGGGCCTTAATAAACGTTGGGAATAGTGAGACGTTATTTGATGCCAGTACATTGGTTTTAAATGTTAAATTATTGATCATGTAAAAGAAACACTTTAAGCTGAGAGCTATTACGATATATGGTCAGTGGAGCCGGGTATTGCTGCAAAGGAAACACTAAGAAAAACTTATGTACCACAAGCTAATGGGTGGGGTAGTATCAAGAAGTATTAAATTGCTAATTATGGGGTAACCGAGAATACCTGTATGATATATCCATGCCGAGAGTGCGGAGCTAAACTGGAGATGAGTATGTTATGTACCAGACCTTAGTGATATTTATGCTGGGATGTTTGGGCAAGAGTATATAGTATGGTGAGACTTCGTGTTCGATGTTTCAAATTATGACTTGTGCTAATTATCACCTGAAAGAGGGTGTAGTCTATATATACGTGTATATTGTTAATGTTTGTTGCATAATAGACTTATAAGAAAGTGTTTGTATTTATACATTTGATCCCGGTGAGTAAGGACAGTTGCTGATGGGATTCTGGTGGATAAGGCTTATTATTAAGCGGGGAGATATAGCTCATGATTGATTCAATCTAAGAACCTAGTGATAGCAAGGGTCTCCATATTATATGATGTCATTTTTAACATGAGAGTGAATGGGTATACTTTTCTGTCAGGAGACGGGAATTTTGGGGTATGTGCAATGAACTAGGGGTCTAATGGAACTCAACGACCAACAATGTTAGGTAGTTGTGTATCATGGAGGTTCATTGTTTGGAATTTTCGTTACGAGATTCCCCACACATGAAACTAAGAGAAAAGTTAGAAGGGGAGAGATCTGTGTAGCGATCTTAGAGGCATGTGAGTAACGAAGTATTCGAGGCTTGGAGTACTAAGACTTATCTTTATTTCGAGGAGGAAATTCCTTTGTAAGGGGGAAAGTATGTAACACCCTATGTTTTCTGAGGATATAGAATTCAATTAATTTGGTGATATAGGATTCAAATAATCTAGAGGACGTAATTAAATTAATGAATTTGAGATTTAATTAATTCGGATTATTTTTAAAAAAAAATTACATATGTGGCAACTTGAGGTTGAGGTCAGAGATTTTAGTAAAGTGACTTGGATGGAAATTTTGAGTGCACGATTGGTTCCGAATAGGTCGAGATAGTCTAAAAAGAGTACTCGGTGTAGTAATTGGGTCTCAAGGCATTTTTAGGCATAACCGGGCTCACACAGGGGTGTTCGGGTCTTTTGGGCTTGGCCTATTGGCTTAATTTCGAGATTAGTGATATAAAATCTACATTAGGGCATTTGTGGCAGATATAACTCAATAAGAAAACCCTAGATTTTCAAAGGAGAGAAAAGAGATAGAAATTAGGAGAACTTTTAGGAGCCCAACCAAGAAGAGGGGTGTGTTCTTCGTCAAATATTCGTCTACAAAAAAGGAAATCAGATCCTACAAATTTATTCAGGCAAGTAGTTAATCTTTCTTTCATTTAAATTGTGGTATTGCGATTCATATCATGTTAAGTGTAAACCATATTCATTTTGGGATGGGTTATTATATCAAAATTCGTTTTGGGTGGGTTTTCATACGAAAAAGGGTCTTTGGATGATTTAATCATGTTGTGTAGACTAAATGGAAATTAATGATGCTATATGATTCTAGGTTATAGAAATCTGAATCCTATGACAAACCCAGTAGAGATTCATGTTTAATTTTGTATTATAGAATGAAATTTATAACCGACTGAATGTAACACGGATAAAAACCCAATTTAGAAATTGATGGATTATGATTCAAAGCAATAGTGTTTAAAGGTTTGGATGATGTTTAGAACAAGATTTGGAGGTGTATTTATGTTGAGAATGTTCGTATTACGGTTAGGGTCAAACTAGAAAGCTTATAAGTTTGTTAATGGAGGAAAAATGTGTTGGAGAAGAAGAGGGTTTTCTATTCAGATGCAGCGAGCTGGTTCGGATTTGTGGGTGAATTGGTTTGGGTGGCAGGGCAAACTGGTTCGAGGGTCAGGACGAACTGGTTCAAGGGTACCTGAGAATCCTAGTTGTTCGAATTTAATTTGGGGCTTACTTATTTGGTGAAAAATAAATGTGGGTCATATTTCCTAACCATTATAGGTGGATATAAATAGGATTGGGAGGGTGGAAAGTGTGTGACATATGATTAACGAATTTTGGGAAAAATATTCTAAGGTATTTAATTACGGGCCTAGTGAATGTGTTCGGGCATTGTAGGGATTAACATTACTTTAATAAATTAATTAATGTGCAATTAATTAAATTAAGAGTCGGGGTTGTGACTCGAATATTTTCAGGCTAGTACGATGGGAGTTAGGCACGGAGTAGACGGGTTAATTTATTATGGACATATATAATAAATTGTCGAATATCAAATTTAACGAGGGATATTAAACTTAATAGCGGGATTTTATATAACAAATTCTAAGAGATAAACATACGAACCGACTGAGTGAGTCTGGGTATTATAGTTGGGTGACACAACTTGAATGAAAAGTTATTAGTGCGTGATAAATTAAATTACAAGTCGGGATATAGACTTGGGTATTTTGGGGCTAGTGCTAAGGGTGTTACGCACGGGTTAGCAAGACTTTATTAAATGCATGTATACGGTTTTGTGTGATAGTGTGTGTGTGTGTGTGTGTGTGCGTTCTCTATAGATATTGATGTGAATAATATTTATAGGAATACATATCCCTCTAGTGCTATCACAGGAGATTGCGCGATATGGGTGAATCCCCTGGCTAGATAACACAGGGCGAGTATAATCCCCATGTCATAGCATCCATTATTTTATATTGTGATTCTTTTCGAGGTGAGATTCTTTGTGAATGATTCGGTCTCATAACCGGGGAACTATGATCGTCTCCTCTACACTTAGTTTTATTTTTCTGATTCGGTGAGTTAACCGTCTCAGGGTTTCCGGGTGGATTGAGTATATCTGGGCTGATAGAATTTTAGAGAAAATATCTGGTGAGTTCTTACTCGGGAATGGATGGTTATTTTACTTGACATGTGTGTGAATGCTATAGTATACTAGTATGTATATAATATGAGTAGATAATTATATACGGGATAAATACTTGTGTGAATGTATTTCTTATATAACCGGTGCGAAAGTTATATGAATTAAAAAGGGGTTTCCTATATAACTAGTGTAAACGTTATATGGTTTAATATGGTTGAACCGATTAATAAGTTAATGAGTAGATAACTTAATAATCAAAGTAAGAATACTCGCATTGGAGTAGTACGGTGGAAAGAGGTGTGATACGGCTAGTTAAGTGGGGTAGCTTAACTATGAAGGTTAGCAAGAAAGCATTAGGTGTGCACATTAGATGAGGGGTGAGTAATACCTCAAGAGTGTGCATGCATATTTAATCATTTCAATTTAATTGCTTGCTAAATATTTTCAAAATGTTTCACTTGGGCTATGGCCGTGTCAAAAATATTTTCCAAAACATTTTTGGTGCCAACCCACAAGGACGACTAGTTTGAGGATTCTATCCAGGGATGCGCAGCTGCAGCTCATGTGGAAGTTGCAAGACCTTGTTATAGACGCTTTGTTCATATATTCCTAGTGTAGGATCATTACTTCAGTACTTTTGGGCACGTCACCCTCAGATTTAGTATTCAGTTATTTATTTGACTTTGCGTATTCAGGTTATTGTTTTAATTTAGTGTTGGATTTTATTATTGAACCGATAGTTGATTCAATCATATTTAATTATATTATTCATTTGTGTTGGATTCAGTTCTCAGGTTGTGTGGATGGTTGTATTATTATTTTATTTCCGCTTGCTGTTAACTACTGAAAGATAAAATTTGGCACCAATCTATTTAAATTACTAGGTGGATAGTAAGTTTGAAAAGCTTTCTACAGTGATGCTAAGAATGAGCCATATGATACCCACGTGTTATTTAGATCACGGGCTGGCCACCATATATTTTAGTGGGTGGGGTGTCATATATCCATCTTAATCTTATTGGGGTAAGCATGTCTTTTTCAAATATTTTCGGTAATAGCAACTATAATTCTCAAATTTCCTCTAAATCTATGACTTTTGGTGAATAATCACGAAGTCAAAAGTTTTTCATCTAAAATGTCTTTGGGTGAGTATTATAAAAGTAAGGTTTTGGATTATGGGGATTTTGAGAATGATCTTTCCGATAAAGGGCCACAAAATCCTCATAACAAGTATGTTGAAACTAATTGCAATAGCTTTTAAAATTCTTATAATAATGATTTTGATAGTAGTTCTGAGGATAGTTTTCAAACTTCTTGAGAATGAAAAAAATAAAAACCATTATCGGGAAAAAAATCATTTTGGGGAAAAATAATTAGATTGCATTATTTGAATCTGACAATGATTTTTCTTCCAAGACTTTTTAAGTTAAGGAATGTTTTGAACCAAACGAGGAATTGATGCCAACTTTGGAACAAACCATTATTCTCTTTGACAAAGGCATAAATTATAGTGAAAATGGTGAATATTTTGTAATTGAAGATGTTTGCAATGAGATAATTTCTTCCTTGAAAAATAATGATGAGTTAAACACTTGTGTTTCACCTCAAACAATTTTGGAATAACATTTCAGTGAAAATGACTCTTTAACCTTCGAAATTCAATCTTAGAGTGATGGTGAATCATCTCTTGAGATCGAATTTATTTCTTTTCGATTTTCATTCTCCATTATCGAACCGTTACAAGTATCCCATGAATTGGTTCAAAATGTTAAAACTTTCAATCCTTTCACTGATGTGGACTACTTACTGAAGTTTCTTTCCATGAAGGCAATCTTGCCTCCATTTTCACCACCTCCCAATCCAATTGCAAAATATTTGGGAGGAAATTCTCTATGTTTTGGATTCCATGTGTATTCGTCACCCATTCAATCTAAACACCCTATCATCCCCCAATTTTTTTTAATTTTTGATGGTTCATTTCTTACACCTTATACATGTTTTCCGTTGTTCAAACATAATTATTATTTTTAACAAGGCATGCATTCAAATGAGGGAACGCCCGTTATCCCTCAAAGTCAAATTATATTTTGGGTATACCCTCAAAATTTTTAACTTCTAGTGTATGGTTAGATAGAAGTTAAAATTATAGGTTGTACGTATTAGGTTGATTTTTTTTTCTTTTTACTTATTGTCTAGTGTAATTAGTTAAGAAAATTATTATTATTTTTATTATGCTTGGTGCTAATATGTTTTGTTATACTTTACGGACATCGCTCCATTTTGGGTAATATCGTTATTCTCCTCTCGTTAACTTGGTTTTTAATTCACAATGAGGACAATGCAAGGTTTATGGGATATGATTCCCATTCATTGGTAGTTTAGTTAAATTGATCGTATGTTCTTAGCAAGTATGCTCCTTTGTTATGAAAAATCAAAAAATTTCAAAAATATTTTTATTTCTTTTTCACCTTAGTTGGACATTTTGTCTTTGTTTCCAATGATAAACCTCAAATAAATGCAGATCCAATAGAGGATTAAATCATGCATGTTCTCAATTTTATAAGTTATTAGACTTTAGTCCTCGAATCATTGATATTATGAAAAACTTCATGAATTAAAATTTAAACCCATGAGCACATGTGCTTTTCTTATTTCATTGATTTGGTTTAATATTTATATAACTCGGTAATATTTGTTTCATTGCATATGCTTACACTAAGTAATCATTGTTCTTTTCTTCTTTTGTGAGTGTTATACATACACTTTCCTCCTTAAAAATGTTAAAATCGTCTGTAATCTTACTATTCTTTCATTGATTGTTCATTAATTGATTTCATAATGAAATGTGTTACTTTATAGTGATTTTCGAAGTTATTTGGCTCGAGATTTGCGTAAACTCTAGGAAAGTATAACCTCGAGCTCACCTTAAATGTTTCCCCTCATCAACCCCTTTGAGACTTAATATAGCCTTTCATTTCATAACCCAAAATTCCATAACCAACTCCAAATTGGAGTTTTAAACCATATATATATCACCTTCCATACTTTTGTTTGGAATGATAATTGGGATTAAATGATTTTTTTTGTTATGTAGTTGCAATTGATCATGTGAGAGTGTGAAACAAAAGAAAAACAAAAGATAAGAAATACAAAAAAAATGAAGAGAAAAATAAGAAAAGAAAATAAAGATAAAATATTTCCTAGACTAAATAGTGCTTAATAATCTCTATCTATTTCCAATGTTATATCCAATTCTTGTTATGGAAATTATATTCCAATTGTGAAATTTCCCACAAATTTTCATTGCCCCAAGTATTCTCTCCCTACACTCTTAAATCCGTAAATATTCCCCTCCTTTCATATCCTTAACCCCAAACCTACATTACAACCCATAAAAGTCCTATGTGATCCTAGGGTGAATGCGATTCAAAAGTCATAATAGTTGCGATAATCTGCGAGAATACATTTCTCCCTCCTTAATGAATGGTATCTTTCATTTAAATTACATATTTTTCTTCTCATATATAGCATTCTTCATTGATGACATGTGCATGGTCAAGTTTCCATTTACAATTACTCTTTATGCCTGTATGTCCCATGTGTATTGCGCCCCATTCATAGTGATTTATTTGTTGAGTATAAACATCGGAGAGGGTTGATATCTATGCACACTTCAATATTTATCCGGTTTATAAATATTTTGCCAAATAAATATACTTTGTATGTGCTCACTTTCCCCCTCACATTTAAGGTTTAAACTCTATAAAGTTCATTCCATAATGTTAATGCTAAATAAATTTTTAAAATCTTTTTTGTTATTGTTGGGATCGTCGCATAGGATGTTGGGCATACTTTTTGAGGAAATTTTTATGTTTGTGGATTTCATCCCTGAAAATCCCCACGAGATAACAGTCGTCCACTAGGATAACCTAGCGGTTTAACGGCTTATTGCATATGCTAAATGCAATCGTTCGCTCGCAAAAATGGCATTCATCTCATTTATACATATTGCTCCTCTTATGATGCTACTTGTATTATTATTTCTTTGCATTTTATTAGTAGGGACTAGCAATGTGTAAGTTAATTCTTTCTGAATATTGTATTTATTTACCCTTATACTTATGCATTTTAGCCCCCTCGGGTAGCTTAATTTTTATATTTATGCTCGTTAATTAAACAACCTCTATTATATCTAGTTATATGTTTTGTGAGGTATAATTGAGTCTTTAAAAGAATTATTGTTGCTTAGAGTGAATTTGGGTTGCATTACGGGAAATTTTCATCATAAAGTGCATATTCTGGGGCATAAATCCCTCTGAGTTAGCTTCGCGTAGCCACCAATAACTCATCATTTCGGTCTATAAAGAAGAAGTTACAATGTTTTCCATATGTTGATCCAAGAAAGAAAGAAGACAACAAATAAGTATTAAGACTTGTAGGTTTCAAATTAATTCGGATTTGACCCGAATCGATTTACCCCTACCAATATCGAAATTTCCTCTGATCCGAATCGATTCGTATCTGGTCGGAATTGATTCGACCTAGGCAGATTTGCCTTCTTTATTTTACAAGTTAGACACTAGGGTTTTATATAAATACTTTTTACCCTAATTCGTTTCAGAGATCTTTCATTTTAGTTTAGTTAAAGTTTGGTTTAAGAGCTCTTCCTTTTCTCCATCTTTGGATTTTTATCCACTTATGATTATCTTCGTCCATTTAATTCAAGATTCATTGTCATTTTCTTGCTTTATTAATTAATTTCCAAGCACAGTTATTCACTACTTTCTGGCTAATTTAGTTTAGTTTGAGATATTGAACTCACCATGGATTACTATGGTTACTTTGATTTGGTGATAGATTAGATTAGTTTAAATGGGTTAGGTTATTCTTGATTTTACACTTAGGAGAATTAACGGTATATATCATGTATGTGCCATATTTATGACCTTGTGTGCATAATTTTTGAGATATTTGTTTATAACAAAATCATTGTAGACTTTTATGAGAATTTAAAGATGACAACTCTAGATTTGATTAATTGATAAAATAAGATTTAATTTTCATAAACTTGCCTTCCCATGTAATCATTTATACTAATTAACTCGAGGTGAACGATATTATTTTCAATCTATAGTTTTTACTCGTTTTGATTAATTCTAGTTTAAATACATGCCTAGATTAATCGTTTGCTAAAACTGTCACCTTTTACTCTTTTATTCAGGAGTAATAAGTCAATTAATGTCTAGCAACATTCCATGTGGATTCGATACCCAGGCTAGCCGCTATACTCCCCTAATGAGTGCAGTCATATTTTAGTTCTTGCATAGCCATGGGAGTCGAAAAAAATGACAGTTGTAGTAACACAAACTCCCTATTTTCCCCTATCCATCACATATCTCAACACAACCCAATGAAATAATATAAATATAATTAAATTCTCGTAGTCATTTAATCCTAACGATCCTAGCATAAGTCAAGTACTCCAACTAGTATAACTCAAACTCGTAAAATAAAACAAGGAATTCCGTCACATCCTCATCACCCGATTATCGATACCAAATAAATCTCACCACGTCATCGTACCCCGACTAGTGATGCCTATTAAATATTGTTTTCGAATCCAGTTCACTCACACATGGTACCAATCATGCCTAAATGATAGATAAATATATAAATCACCATCGCAACACGACACCTAAAAAACTATCCATCAATGAACTGAGCCCACACACACAGGATCACCATATCCATTCCACGTAGCCAAACCACATCACTTGCAGTGCTAATTCACACTACAGGTACCACAGTAACTCACACATAAGATGGTACTCACACTCACATACTAATCATCCTCACTAAATTGTTTCCAATTACCAAGGATTCTCTCATTGTTAAAGTATTATTATACTTATTCTCAACCTATAAGCTAGAGTTGAATTCTATTGTTTTCCAATCAATTATTTTGTTATCCCTAGTAGGTTCGCCCAAGCCGTGCTAATATCAAATTCTCAATAAAATGGAATTTTTTTCATTCTTATATCATAATAATCAACTATTACAAATGTTGAATCATCATTTACAAGGAATTGGTATGTTCTTCATATCATTTCTCCAATTTATTAAAGAGTCGTGAATAATTTACCATCATGTTTGACCTACCACTTTATTTATTCGATAATATTTAACATGTTCCACTTATATAAATTTCCCAATTAAAATACTATAATATTTATTTTCTAAATTTTACTGTTACTCTTATTTTAAAATGTAAGGTGACACTAAAAGCAATATGAAGAGATAAGCATGTTTATTAATTTTTTCTTTCTATTAGAACAATTTTTCCTCTAAATTGTTAACGTTTTCAATTAGGATAATTTCACCACCTAAGAAATATCTACATCTAGATACGCTTCTACAACATAGTTATTAATTTAAGTTCCTTATTTTGAATCATATAGTCTATATATCAGTTATCACAAATCACCATCCATTAACAAATATAAAAAATTCCTTTCATAAAAGAATTTCATTATCCATTTTTATTAAAATTCTTCAACTTTTATATTTGTTACCATATGAATCAAAACTTTATGAAAAACTAATTTATTTTGAACATATTTTATCAACTTAATTATTGTTTAAGTGATTAAACTAATTACATTAAAGGTAAAGTGTAGAATATGAATTCTTTTTTAAGCAAAAGAAATTGTGTCGGAAAGTCCACAAACTTGCCAATCCACTTTATTTCTTAAGTTATTTTTGAATCTTTAGTTGGAAATATATCTTGATTTATTCCTTGAAAATACCATTTGAACTCTTATATTTGATTTCCAATTGGTTTGGAGGTGTTCTTTAATTTTGGTTTACAAAAATGGTTTTCAGGTTGTATTTTCTTATGTTTGACCAAATTTTGAAAAGTTTTTTAATCAACTCTCGTGGGACTGCTGTTTTAGTCGAAAATAAAATTTTATATGAAAAGGGTCCTTATTTGAATGAGAAGTTCCTCGTGATAAAGAAACCTCATTCGAAGTAGAGCTACCATCGATCGAACCAGATCTCAAAATATTAATTTTGTTTTAATTATTTCCATCCAACTAAAGCCACTTATTTTACAAGTTTTTGTTTCCTTTTCCTTTAACCATAACTGGAACACAAAACTCACCCACTTGACCAAATTACTCCTAAGGTTTTCCCTAAACCTCAGCTTATTATATTAAGGCCCAGTTTTGTTTAAAGCCCAAATTAATTAATAGAATCTCATTCCATTTCAATTTAATTAATTTAAAATTAAATCCAGGAAATTATTTAAACTTGTTTTAATTTTCCATGAAATATATTTATGTTTTAACAAAAATATGGGGTATTACAATCTTCCCCCTGACAAAGAGAATTTTTTCCATAAAACTCATGAGAATATAATTTTCTCAGAAAGGCAGGGGTATTGCTCTTGCATGTCATCCTCACGGTCCTACGTGGAATCACTATGATGGCTCCAATACATATGTACTAAATGAATTACCTTAGACCATTAATATCGTTGATCAGGGATACAAATACTCTCCTCACTATATGAAGCGCCATGTTATCATCTAAATTGATATTATGATACGCAACTTTATCTCATAAAAACTTGGGCAACACAGACTCATGGAACACATTGTGTACCCTCTCTAAGTAGTTAGAATGTGATAATTGATACACTAGAGTTACCACTATATCCATTATAGTTAAACGAATCACAAACCCTAGTGATAATTTTCCTTTATTTCTGAAATGCATCACCTCTTCATTAGAGACACTTTCAGAGAACCTAGTCCCCAACAACGAATTCTAACGTTCATCATTGATCATATGCATAACTCTTCTTTCAACTCTCAACAATATTGATTTAATCTCGAATCAATTGAATCGTCTCAAAGGTATTGTCAACAAAATCTGGTCCCAAAAGCTTACTCTCACCCGAGTCCAACCAAGTTACTTGGGAATAATATCAAACAGTGCCATCCCAATCATTTATTAATGGAAATTATTGTACATGAACTCAACTAGAGGTAAATAGAATTACCAATTTCTCTTTAATTCCAGAACACATGCCTGTTTCATATCTTCCAGTAGATAATTCACCTTGTTATTCTACCCATATCTCTGTTAGTGATAAGAAATAATAAGATGCAACTATATCCCTAATGCCCCTGGACATTCTCCAAATATCAAGAGATAAAAGTAGGATCTCTACTGGGAATGATAAATAAGGTAATCTCATACATTATCACTATGTCTTCAAGGTAAAACGTCGCATATTGTTTAGCTAAAAAGTTTGTATGCACTGGTAGGAAATGAGCCACTTTTATTAGTAGGTCTATAATCACCCAATTGTCATCATATTGTCAGTACGTCATTGGTATACTTGTGATGAAATATATAAAAATTATATCCCACTTACACTATGGGATAAGAAGATGTTGTAAGGTACCAATTGGCCTCAGATTAACCACCTTCGCCATCAAACATATACTTCACCTACAAAGAAACAAGATTACATATTTCTTCATCCTCGTCCACCAATATTATATCTTCATGTCTTAGTACATCTTTTCTCATCCCCAATGCACTAGAAAATAAGAACCATAATCCTCCTATCACCTCCTAACATATGTACTAATATATTCGAACATCTAATTTTCCCCTTTACTGAAGTCCTCCATCTGATACCACCGAATAGAATGGAGAACCAACGGACAAAAGTTCCTTTAGTTTCTCCCCACATGATACATCAAATTAGTCCATGAAAGAATGAATGAGATCGTCACCTATTAGTATTGACTCCCACTCAGTCACTAAAAATTTTGAAAAACTACTCTGTGGTCAGCGGCTCAAGGCATCGACCAGCACATTGGCCTTAACCAGATGATACTAAATGGTGAATATTTAGTCTTTCGTAAAATCAATCCATATGTGTTGTCCCGTGTTCAAATATCTCTAGGTAAACAAATACTTAAGATTTTTGTGATCACTAAATAGTCTAAATTACTCTACAAATAAACAATTAGGGATGACAAGGGAGCAGGTTACCAACCGTAACCCCGCAACCCTGCCCCACCCTAACCCTGATTTACCTTCTCGCACCCCAACCCCATATCTCTTAAAAACCGCATGGACCCCGACTATGTAGAAAAATATTTAGTAACAAAATGTCAAAACACAATATAATCAGATAGAATTCAAAGAAATGCATTACAGAAACTCTCCAAGTCCATCGGCTACTATACTGTTTAATACAATAAAAAAATTCTCTAGTGTAATATTAAAAAAGTAGTAATGCAAGCAACAAAACTATCAAATGGTGCCAAAAAATACAACAAACGAACACTATTGTTTATAAATAAGTTTAGATCTACTACGTGTTATGTCATAATCTTATCTTTATTATTTTTCAAGTAGGGAAGAATGCAAAATGAAATAACTAAAATCTAGATAACTTGTGAGGATATTGTATCGATTAACACAACAATTTTTTATCTAGAAAAATTTAATCGATTAACAAAAAATATTAAAGATTTTAAAATAAAACATGGCTCGATTGAGAGAACTATACCATGACACTAAGATCTAATAACAATCTATTGAAATGTATTGAGAGAAACTAAATCAATTAACTTATGTTCATCATTAATCGATTTGATGTGTTATTATGTAAAGAGAATGATTACTTGACCTTTGTTGTGTAACTCGATAAATAGCTTTGATGAACAGAGATTTTTTTACTGAAGATTTGATGAGCAGTGAATTTTTTCCGACATTGAGCTGGTGAGAGTTAGCCGATGTGTGAGTGAGAGATCCTTAAACATGAGTTCAGAGAGATAGAGACGTAGTTATTTTTTAGTGTGAGAGAGACCTTATTAATTTTATATATAGGGAATTATTTTAATAATAAAACTAAACGAATTGGGATCTGGGTTTTCATGTACTAAAATTGCGCCCCCCCCCCCCCCCCCCCCCCGCGACTCTGACAGTTTTTCCCTATTTTATTCCTGCCCCGTTTATTCACTTAAAACCCGACCCATTAAGGTCGGGGCCGATCCGGTACTCGCGAAAACCCTCATGTTTCCATCCACTAATTCTAAAAACTCCAAATCATGGGTCAAGTAATAAGCCTCATGCAGATCGAACTAGAGAGAAGCATAAGAAATCAATCTATCCTCCTACATCAACGCTCCACCCAAACCCTAAAGAGAGGCAATTGTGTAATCCAACTATTCTTACCCTTTGTTTTTCAATCCTAACACCACTTTCGTGGTTAACTTATTATTAAATTTCTCAAAAGCATGTGGACATCTATCATTCCAAATAAATGGAACACCTTTCTTTACCATTTCTGTGAAATCAAAAGTATTATTAAGATTAAAGATTTTGTATGATGAAAAATATAATTGACATATGACATCACTTCACTATCTTGTCTCTAATGTTTTTGAGATGAAAAGATGCACTCAAAACATGATGATACCTATCTACTGGATTATAACAATCAAGCAATCAAGAATCTTGAGGGAATCATCTAAATAAGATGCATGTGATCAAAATGTGTTCATGTAAACCAAGAAAGTTCTCCAAGTACCAATTCAAAAAATCTACATATGATCAAAGTGTGTTTATGCAAACCAACAAATTCCTTCAATTACTAATGAAAATAAGATACAAAGGATCAAGTATGATCAAGCAACCCAAAAAATTCCTCAAAGTATCAATCGTGACAAAAGAAGAAGCTGGCAAAAGATAAAAATTATCCTTATAGTTCATTCCTATAAGATCAGATCCATTGAAGAAAAAACTCCATTAAAGCAAAGCTTCAAACCCAAAACCCATTTAAACCAAAGCTTCAAACATTAAACCCTTTTTAGCCAAGTTCCAAAATCAATACCCATTTGAGCTAAAGATTCAAATCCAATATCACTTTTTCCATGAAACAAAACCCATCATTAAACCACTGAGATTTCTAAAGAGAGAAATAAATATCCATTTTAAAAAATCAAAGTTGCAAACCCAAAATCCCATTTGTGCTTCAAAGAGATTTAACCCAAAATCTCTCTTGAACTAAGAAATCCAAAATATCATTTGTTCTTAGAGATCCAAACCCCAATCTCCTAAGATAAGATCTAATCCAAATACCCACTATAGCCAAAGTATTTAAAATACGTAGAAACGATGCATATCTTGAAAGATAAACCAAGTCCCAAACCCATTTCAAAGTGAGAGATTCAAACTAAAAACTCAATTGAAGAAAATCTCCACTCAAGACTTTTTTTAGTTTAAAGATTTTCCCTCAAGCCCTATTTATCCAAAAATATAAACCCAATACTCTTATGCGCTAAACATCCAACCTAATATTCACTTGAGCAACATACTTGTAATTACTTGTTTGTTTACATTTCTAGAGAGAGAAAGTAAACCCAATTCATATTAGTTCTTAGTCAAGCAACTTTGCTTTATGTTTTTGGTTACAAATCTTATTATTATTACTTATGGTTGAACTTCATTATATCTTCATGGACAGTAGTGTTGTAGTTGTAGGGAGTTTTTCCTTAGGCTTTTGCGTGTACCGCTTGGGCAAGGACGGGTATAGTTTAATTTTTAGTTATGATTTGCAAGATGTTATAATTTCTTGTGAGGATTTGGTTCCACCTAGTGAACCGGAGATACTAAATTTTCTTGAGTGCCATGTCATGTGTGGATGTAGGCAATGTTGAACCACATAAAATTCATCGATTTATCTCTCCTCCCGTACTCTATTTACATATATGATTTACTTTAATATGGTCGATACTTTTATTGACTAAATGTGAATGTGTGTGGGTAAAAGAAAATAATAAAAAAAGGAAATTATTTTATTAACCTACTAAGAAAATCATTTAATAAAGTTCAAAAGCATACAAAATTATATGTGAAAAAAAGAAAGAAATTTTAATTTGTAAAAAGTCAAATAAATATAATAATCCCAATTCATCCCCTCTTGGGATAATTTTTGGGAAAATAATTTCCCTCAACAACCCTGTTATATTGGAGAAGTTTGAAATGAATCTCCGATAATAACCATCTAGGCCCAAGAAACTATGAATCTTATTCAGCATGGTTGGCTGCTCTCACTCGAAAACTATGGAAACTTTGCTTAGATCCATCAATATTGCCTTTTTAATTACCACATGACCTAATAAATTCACATACCATTTCCAAATTCGTATTTCTTTCACTTAGCATATAAATTATGCCCTCTCCAAATCTGCAGAATATTTCAAAGGTGTCGAGCATTCTCGTCCTCAATACGAAAATATATCAAGATATCATTGATAAATACTATCACACGCTGATCCATAGAGATAAAAAACCTGATTCATCAAATCCATCATAACGATCAAAGCATTACTCAACCAAAAAGGCATGACTCAAAACTCATATAAGACATACCATGGGAGGAATGTTGTACTAGGTATATTCTCCTCGCGAATCCTTAATTTGTGATACTCAAACTGTAAGTTTATCTCAAAGTAATAGGATGTACCCCTCAACTAGTCAAAAAAATCATCACCTTGTTCTGATCTTAGTAATGCAATGATTCATATTACTTCTTCAAAAATAACACCAAAGCCACCCACGATGATGTGATATTTCGAATGAACCCTTGATTCAAAAGCTACTTAATATGTTCCATTGAATCCCTCATTTCTAAAAGAAAAATATAGTAAGGAGATAGAGCAATCAATGTTGTACTAATGTTAAGTCAAGCACAAAGTAAATCTCTTTGCCCGGAGGTGACCTCAGAACCTCCTTAAACATAGTGGAAAACTCATGTACCACGAGAATGGAATCGAGTGAAATTGTAACCTCCTCTTTGGTACTCCTCAATGGAAATATAAGTACGTTGTGGCCCCATCAGTAGGCCAAGGCATAACAACTATATATACTTGTGGTCGGGGTATAACAAACACTAACATCTTCCAAAAATAGTCAACCTGTGTTAGTAGGTCACTAACTAATTCATACCCACATAGTCTTTAATGTCCATTATTGATAGATTGGATTTGAAAGCTACCTATACGGTGTGTGCTTAAGTAGGTATGGTCTCTTAATAAACCAAAAGTCTATATTTATATTTTTCAATTTTAAAGATAAAAAATTTAAATAAATTAAACCCAATATAAATTGTGCACCAAATTTAATCCATTTGTTGTGAAAAACTTATTTGCCCAATTTTATCCTTTTAACCCAAAATATGCATCTAGGTGATAAGAAGATAGAATAAACAAATCATAAACAACATGCTGATGTATGAGGAAAACCACAAAGGGAAAAACCTCGGACAACCCAGCCAAATAGATCACTATGATAAGGTTTTACAAAGAATAGAAAGTAGAATTACTCAACTACTCGTCTCCCTAACAAGCCTTGGCGCTCCTCTATCTTCAACCTCTCCTCTACAGTGCAACATAGGAGTCCACCCACTCACATTTTCATAGCACACGAATACATGCACGCATCGGTATCTACTGATGAGGCTTAGCAATCGTCTATGGAATCGGAACGCGGAACATTTTTTCTTCACCGCTGCACAGCAAACCACGTATGGATTCCACCGCACAAAACAAATTCTCAGTCCAACATGATGAGAAATAAAAAATTTCGTGCCCAAGCTAAAAATATCAAAGCATATGACTACGTAAACTTGGATCTTTAATTATAAAGGGTGAAACTAGGGTTTTGGGACTTCTGTAAATAGGCAGGGAATTGATTTTTGCTAAAAGTTCTTATAAAATATGAGTCCAACATGCCTATAAATAGTAAAACACAAAGCAGGTTCATTCGAATGAAAACACATAATTTTTTCAAATGCAAAGCTCTTTTCGTTCTAACTAAACCCAAGTTCATTCGAACGTAAAGGCTTTCTCATTCTAACAAGCTTCTAACGAGTGCAGGTTTGTTAAATAGAGAGGCTCCGTTATATGTTAGTTAGATGTTCATTCCAATGGGGTTCCAAAGTTCTTTCTAATGAGGTCAAACTTCATTCCAATGAGAATCGCTTTTAGTTCCAATGAGATGTAAAACTCGTTCTAACGAACTTAGAAATAAAAATTAATTTTCTTCTAAATCAATTTTAAAAACAGTTCCAGATGATTTTGTTTAAAAAATACCCTTAAAAATATCCAAGGACCATATTCAAAATGAATCCACACCTTACAAGATCCTCGATAAATGTGCAGATAAACTGGGCATGAGAAATACGACACAGTGTATATCCGACTTTTAAGCTTGGTCACTACGACTTCATCAAACATGCCATAGGCTTACGAGATCAACAATTCAAAGTCTAACATATGACTCAAATGATTTGTATGAAATTAAGCCAATCACAAAAAAATTGACTCGATCGGAAATTTGTCCTTACAGATTTGTTAACATTAATCCCCTCACATATCTCGAAGATAATAGAGCAAACATCTATCAGGAAATCTACAAGTAAGGTCTTAGCACACAGACTAGGAGTCATTCCAGATAAAGTAATAAATTTATGTAATATGAATGAGTGAGTGTAACTCGTGTCAAATAATACTCACACAACAAGTAATACATATGGTAAAATTAATTTATGAAATATACAATTAATCAACCTTTGGTGGAATTTCAAAAATATTTTTGGTATTTTTAAAGCAATTTTTAAATGTTTTTCTAAAGTGCTTATATACAACTATATTAACGACATACTTATCTGACCTTTGGTGAAATAATAAATCTACAGGTGTTTTCATCAAAGTTTAAAATCATCCATCAAACATCAAAGTATAATCCACATAATAGGTAGTACAAGTGAAAAAATTACTATTTGAAATATAAAATTAATCTAGCTTTGGTGGAATATAAAAAGAATTTTTAGAATTTTTTAAAGGAGATTTTAAAGTTTTTTTCTAAGTTTTAATATACAGTTATATAAGTGACATACCTTTTTTATATATTTGAAAAACACCCGTAAAATTAATAAACCCGCACGTGCTTTCATAAAAGCATAAAAAGAAAATGAGAGGCACTAACCAGTAACCTCCATGAGGCCGGACATCCACGGACGTGCGTGGTCTCATATGCTACAAGGGCGAAACTTCCCCCCGCGATCGCAGGTATTTTTATATGGCACCATGCTACTAGAGATGTTGTGAAGGTCTTTGGTGTTGACCACTCGTGCGCTCTTTGATCAACATTTTCCTTTTTTAAAAACACTTTTAACATGATTTATATAGTCCTTTTTAACCACAATTTCTTTTGGTTATCTTGAAAAGCCTATTTATGTATAATTTTATGGTTAGTTGTCGACCTCTTTTTACTTTTCTAAAGAACCTTTTTGTGAGCCTTTAAACCCTAAAAGGCTCCCAAGTCAACTATTGGCATATAGTTCTTTTAATGATTTAAGAAACCCTTTTACAACTATATGAAGATCAATTTGGGATTTTTATTTTTAAATCAACTTTCTCGCATAAATTACTATACATATCTGTGGAGGTTTTGGCTTTGGTTATGATCAAATCTTGTTGAGTTTACGGAGATCGGTGAGCCGTCAAGGGTTACGATCTGAGACGAGTTTACAAAACTGGTGAGCCAATAGTTAAAGGTACAGTGGAGATTCAAATGGATGCATCCAGTTATAGTCAGATGGATACCTAGGCCTGATATTTACGGCTCTCAAGTTAAAGTTGTGGTGAAGATAACCACAAGTCGAAAAAAAGAGTGGAGGATTTTGTAACACCCCGGGAGGTGCTACCGAAAAATATTGATAAATTAGAGATTTTTATATAAAAATTCCGATAGATTGGGCATAAATTTGAGGAAGCATAAATACATAAAGTAGCTTAGTAGAATGTCTCAATTTTATTAAATCTCATATGTCCTTTTATAAAATAATTAACAATAAACAAAGCGCTACATTTAAATTTTAAAAATAAATATCTAGAGCCTCTAACGACGATCCCAATCACAACAATGCCATAAATATCATCTCACATCAAACCTGAAATACAACAAATTATGGAGGGTGAGCGGAAAACTCAGTAATTCGAAAATATGCTCCAAGTATAACTACACATACTCGTGTGTGAGCACATTATATAAAATATCATATGTAACATGAAAACTCAAGACCCGATATTAAAATTTTTGTTGCACTTCCCACAGTACGGTATGGACTACCGTCCATTATCCTGTCAATTATCCTCAGAACAATCCATTGGCCACCAAAAGTAAATAACATAGTAATATGACCCATCATAACTTCGCATTACAATCATAAAATCTTGGCATCACCGCCATAATAACACTTGGCATACTCACCAACCGGGGTCCATGGCTTAGTCTTTAGATAATATACAAAATCATAGCCGACAACACTCCCCATTTCGCGGGTGGTTTGGCTAAGGAATGCCAATGCATACTCCAATACTAATCATCATAATATCATTCTCTCAAGTAAAATAAATTTTAGCTTCATTCCCCATAAATTAAGTTTACATGTACTCTACCCAATTTTTATAACCCAACATGCACGTAAAATCAGCTACTTTCATTATCCCAAACAATAAAACAAGAAAATAGCATATACAAAATGGGTGCCATAACGAATATAGTATACGACCATATAATGCAAATAAATGCAACACATATCATGAATATAACTATAAAATCAAGGTTGAATAGGTGTAGCACACTAAATTAACAACAGAAGAACGATACAACCTCAAGAGAGTCAAAATCCACAATTATAGGCCTATTTTAGAAATTCAGAAAAATTAGATCGAAACATTATCCAAATTGCCAATATGAGTTCATATTTGTATTCTACAAGAAAAATTGGGCCAGGTATGTGTTTTGAATTTTTCTCAAATCTCACCCAAACGCACTTAAAAAGAAGATCTAAAAACACTCCAAACTAACTATTTCTATTCCTCTCGTTTTTACCTATTTAAGTTTCATTTTTTGCCTCTCTTTTTCATCTTCATTTTATTATAATCAGACATAATGTTCCTATATATCCCCTCTCTCTAATCCTAGCTTGGATCCTAAGCTAACGCAAATTACCATATTTCCCTTTAATTCAAAATTGTCAACTTTACATAGTTAAACTGTTATAAAATGTCCAAAAACTATATATATTTAAATTTAAATGTTTCATTCGATTTCAAACCAAAATACATTGCTCTCAAATATAATATCAATGAAAGTATTTTTATTTAAAATTATTACCGAAATCTTATATAATATTATAAATATGCCCTCAAAATAACGGGGTATTACAGATTTCAATCCATGGAATCAAAAGCCAATGTAATGGAAGGGGGATCAAAGACTAACAAGAAGAGAATGCACGATGGTGAAGGTCCAGGTGAAAGGTATAATAGTTCTGAAGTTCAAAGAAAAGTGTATAACAGTGGCAATCTAGGACATCGCTCCAAGGATTATAAAAAGATGAAGAACTTCAAGAAACCAAATGCTCAAGCAAATGTAACGGAATTAAAAAAGCTTTAAGCGGATGTTAATGACATCAACCTTTCTGAGGTGGTTTTTGTGACACCCGGCCTATTAAAATACCGGGAGATCAGTCCTATACCAAATTAAAACAGGAATCCCAATTGGATCATCCTTAGCATCACCGTCGAAAACTTTTTTAAAACTTACTAACCACCTAGTATTCCAAAAGTTGGTGCTAATTTTAACTTTTTAATTAAAAAAAATAGTACATGCGGAATTAAATATAAACGATTCACACAACTGAATGAAAATAAACTGAATCATTAATTACTCAACTTGCCGAATAAACACCGGCCATCAAAGAAATAATCCAAAACAAATATGCAACACTGGAATAAAATAAGTCTGAAACCTGAACTGAAACTCTGGGCGACATGCCCGAAATAAAACTGAAACTGATACAAGATTCCTACTCTAGGAATGAATGAATGAATGATGCGTCTAATCCAAACTCCTGCTAGCATCCACATACGCCGCAGCTCCGTGTCCCTGGAATAGAATATCAATCCTGGCGTCCCTGTGGCGGGATACCTAAAAGGTTTTGAAAATAGTTTTATAGCAAGGGTTAGAACCCAAAACATTTTGAAAAATATTTAGCAAGTGAATTAACTGCACTAATTTAAAATGCATGAATGCGCTTCATATTTAAGTTAGTGTCGCACTCCCTTGTGGACATTCTCACCCCTCCACTATTGTGCACACCTACCGGTTACCATAACCCCACCTAGTTGTACTACCCCGTCCAACTAGTCCTGGTATAACCTTCCCTTGCCATACTACTCTAACCTGAGTATAATGATTCTTGAATTATAAGTTATCTCACAATTAACTTAATTAATTCCTCTTAAATAGTATCATATAACCGTGTCACAAGTTATATAAAGTAAATACATCACACATTGTATTATTACTCGTATATAATATTTAGTACCATTATATACGTCCCTTTACTACAATATCCACACATATAACATACATATATCCATCCCTTCGAGTATACCTTCGCCGGATGATTCCCTCTAAAATGCTATCTCACTAGGTGTGCTCACGAAACCTAGTTTTCTCAAGTTGGAATCGCTCACCAACCTGGCCCAAAATATAAACGTAGTGGAGGCGGTCATATTCCTTCCCTGAAAGTGAGATAAATCCCTTACTCATATATACCGGACGCTATGACCTTGGGATATACTCACCCTACTCCTCAAGCTAGGGAATTCACCCACATCGCGTAACCTCCCTTGATAGCATTAGAGTATATAAATTGAATAAATATCTAATCGCTGATATTTAATATCACACACAACATATACACGTATATATATACTATCACTACACCGAATATATATATAATATAAACCTCGGCTTTACCGTGTACTCAAAATCCCGTACACTGCCTGTAATTTAATATCACACACAATATATACACGTATATAAATATATACTATCACTACACCGTATATATATATATTATAAACCCCGGCTTTACCGTGTACTAAAAATCCCGTACGCTGCCTATAGTTTCTTAAGTCTGTGGCCCGACTCAACGTAATTAATTTTCTCACTTAATAATTTATCATCTTCCCGAGTCTATGGTCCGACTCTAATATATTTAATTCACACCTCAATTTATAAAATACTTTCCCCGAGTCTATGGTCCGACTCTAATTAAATTAATTAACACACTTATTAATTTAATACCTTCCCGAGTCTATTACGCGACTTCGATTAAATTAACTAACATACATATTAATTTAATACCTCCCTGAGTCTATCGTCCGACTCTAATTAAATTAATTAACACACCTATTAATTAAATACCTCCCCGAGTCTACCGTCCGACTCTAATTAAATTAATAAACACATTTATTAATTTAGTCCTACCCGAGTCTACAATCCGATTCTAATTAAATTAATTATCACACTTATTAATTTAATCCTACCCGAGTCTACAATTTGACTCTAATTAAATTAATTATCACACTTATTAATTTAATCCTACCCGAGTCTACAATCCGACTCTAATTAAATTAATTATCACATTTATTAATTTAATCCTACCCGAGTCTACAATCCGACTCTAAATTTAATCCAACCATTATCCCCGGACTCACTTACTTGGCCCGTAACTTAATATTTCCCGAGTCTATGTTTCGACTTCAAATTAATTACTCCCACTCATGGATTAATTTAATACTCTGGTGTCACTTAACCAACATACCCGGACTCGCTCACATGGTCCATTTTACATTTAATAATTTTGTTCCCACATATTCTCCCATAATGTGTCATACATTCATCTCCATAATTTCCCCAATTATATTTACCTAAAATTATTAGCATACCCGGACTAGACCACTTGGTCCGTAATTAAATTGAATATGTTTCACCCAAAATTTCCACTTTATGTCTCAACTCATAACTTAGATTGCACATTCATAATAGCTATCTTTTGAGCTCCTAGCTATTAATATTTCTATAATTTTTCACCAAATAAAATTATACCCAAAATTAAAAATACAACAAGGTTATCCCACTACCCAACCTGGCCAAGAATTCAGACCGTCGATCGATCGATGGCCCCCGATCGATCGATCGATCATACCTGGGCAACTCTCCTTCCCCACTGAATTCCACCATTAACGAAATCCAAGGTTTGTAAACCTTAATTTAAGCCTCTAAGAACATCACCCCATCACATAAACATGGTTAATTCATATCTCACACATAATAGGGATCTTAAGATACACAATTTTCCCTACTTACTTTCATAGTTTCCTGAAATGGGTTTTCCATTAAAGTTTGTCAACTTTGTTCTACCAACCAAATTTCAAATCCAAATCCCACCAGTTTATATTCCAAAATTTCATGCAAATCAGATATCTATACTCAGAGATATACAACACAGCAATTTTTACTTTGAATCTCATTCATTAGTCCCATGAACAAAAACCCCATTTTTGTACCCATTTATCCCCAAAACGAATTTTGGTTTACACATCACTATGATATGAATTTATTATCATCAATTTAGAAATCACAACAGTTAACCACTTTCCTGGAATCGTTCGTAGGGTCTGATTCTGTTGGTGTAGAGATTGGTTGACGAAGAACACCCCAAATTAACTCTTTAATTTGGCTCCAAAAGCTCCCAATTGCTCTTGATTCGCTTTCCCCCAATTTCCCTCTCAAGCCCTAGGCTTAGATTTGTGTTGGCTGTTGTTCCCTAATTTTTCCATTAGGTTAAAAACATCCAATCCCATTTTTTACCATGTGGGCCTAATTAACAAGGCCCAACTCACCCCGTTTGGGCCCGGCTATGCCCAAAAATACCCCGAGACCCAATTACTACCCCCGGGTACTCTTTTCTGACTATTTCAATCCATCCGGACCCAACCGCGCACTCAGAATTGCCCTTCGAAATACTTTTCAAAATTTCCAAATTTCGACCTCAAAATGTGACACGAGATTTTGAACCATTAAACTTAAAATCGCCAATTATAATTAATTCGGCTCACTCAATTAAATTCTCCAACTCATGAATTTAAGTTTATCCAATTTAAATATTTTTATAACTCCCAAAAATAATTAAATTTTTAAATCCTCAAAATTACGGGGTGTTGCATACAGCCCCCTTACAAAGGAATTTCGTCCTCGAAATTAAGATGAGCGTAATGTTCCAAGCTTCGCATATTACTCTCTAGTCATGTGCCTCTAATATTGAAATATCTATCCCATCTGCTTCTAACCATACGTTACCCAAGTATGCATTTAAATTACCCAGGGCGCCCAAACACCCTATACCCATGCTTAACCGCGCAAAATTTGCCTTAATTAACCCGGGTGACCATACACCCTATCCCTGCGCTCTACCGCACGAAAGTTGCCCAACTATGATAGTCGTAACCCGTAATATAACTTCAAACCCGTAGTCATATCACATATATATATATATACATATATATCTATTGCCCGGGTACCTAACCCATGTACTCACGTCCAAACATCTTCCCACAAAATACTTGTTTCTCAACACAAAAGTACATACGCTTACCCTTATGCTACCAAAGACAACATAAAATATCGCGCCCTTACTATCACTAGTCCTTGCGTAAAATAAACCCTGAGCTATCTCTCTTTGCTCAAAAATAAATCTAACCACCCTGATTCACTTCAGTAAACATCCCCACTTACCGAGATAAAATGTGAGAACACAAAACCTCACTATGTGCTATTTCACCACGCAATACAACATATATACACACATATATATAGGCTATACGCCCTCTCAGGTGATACCTAGTACCAACCATACCCTGGTGTCGCGAACACCAAAATTTTACTCCACTATCCACAATAGTTAAATTCCATCGCTATCCAGCCGATATTTAGGAAATATTATCAACCCTACTCCCATAGTTCTCGAAAGTAGTGACTCCTCGCATAATTTAAACCTTCACTCAGTGTATACCTTCACTCTCCCGTGAAGAACACCAAGGAACTCCGCTACCCCACGGAAAGTTTATCCACATACTATGGCTGTTACTGCCAACGTACTTACTAAGTTCGACTCAATCGCGAACATTAGTGAAAAATAAGTCTTACATTGTGACATCCTACTTGTCACTCAAAAATATACCCCATGCCCCTAGGGAAAAAATAATCACCTTTATACCCCAGCTGCAATAGCTGATCCCCGGGTTCTTGAGCATCTTCTCCTTTCCTAAATGCGCCCATGCTTGCTTTAGTGGTTGTACATCCAGGACCTCGTCCTGTAGTTGACCCCTGACTTGCTTAAGAAAATCTCTCTTCAAGTGTCTCGCTTTCCCCACAAACAAAACACCTTCTAATACATTCACCCTTCCACTAGTCCCTTCCATGCTGACCTTGTTGGAATCCCTAGCCATCCTGCCGATAGCCTCCAGTTCTAAATCATTTGGCATTATTTCCCTACCGAAAATCCAGCCCCTGATCTCCCCTATCTGCTGCTGGGGTACCCCACTGGTATTGTTCCCTCTTTCCTTATCCAACTGGCTAGTTTCCAGTCCCCTCCTGCTTCTTTTAACGTGGAAGCGATATTCCCGACAGTGCCGAAGTGCTACGTTAATGACATCAGTATAATCTACTAATGCAGAATTATCAATTAAAGGTTGTCTGATTCTCCAGACTAACCCGTCCATAAACTTTGCTTTCTTTCTCTTTTCCTTGCTTACCTCATCCGGTACAAAATTTTTCCAACGAGTGAATTCTTCCTCGTAATCGGCCACTTAACGGTCCCCTTGAGTTAACTCATAAAATTTTCTCCCCATTTCGGTCTCAACCGCTGGAGGAAAAATACTTGCGGTCGAACCGCACCCAAAACTCTGCAATAGCTAGTGTGTCCATTTCCTTACTGTGGTGATCGACTCCTACCACTGTAGCGCTGCTCCCACTAAACTAAAAGTGCTTAGCATTTGCTTTCGCACCTCATCGCAATCTCCCATGCGAAGGTGACGCTGGATATCTCTCTTCCTAGACACGCTAGCACTACATCTGAACCCCTTCGCAACTCTGGTGGGTTCCCACTAAAAATAACCTCTTTTTCTTATTTCCACCACGACGACCCCGCGTGAGTCTGAACATCCGGCTCCACTAACACTTGGGGCGGATCCCGTGGAAAGTACCCTGCCGTTGTGACCACCGTCGCTTCAACTGCCTGTAATACCCCGTACTTTTATCGATATTTATTTATGGGATTAATTAAATTAAATGTGAATTAATGGAGAATTAATCCGGATATAATACTAACAAGATGTGAGTTGGTATTTTATTATAATGTGTATATATGGCAATATATGAATATTGAAAATATTGAAATTATCGCGAGTCTGAAATACGGTAATTTGGGAAATTTTGTTGAGACGCGCGTGTCAGTCGCGTCAGGAATGTAAATATTTGAATTTAAAAGTGAATTTTATTTTTATCAACCGAATGGTCATTTAGAGTGCGCCAACGTGTTCGGAAGGGTCGAAATAATCAGAAAACACTAGTCGGGGGTTTAGTTTGGGTCCCGGGGCATTTTTAGGCAAAACCATCAACTTAAAAGGGCATTTTGGTAATTTTGAAATTTTGGAAATTATAACCAACGAATTTTGGGAGTTAATTATAGGATAATTAGTAACCCACTTAACCCATTACCAGCAAAGAAGTTTAGAGAGTAGTTACGGGAGTTTTGAGAGAAGTGGGAAGAGGAGTTACAAGAGCCAAAAACCACCATCTTCAACCTTGGGAGAAAATTCGTAGAGAAAGGAGAGAATCAACCTATTCACCAACATCAAATTCTGAAGAACAATCTAAGTCAAGTGGTTTAATTACGTTAATTTCAAGTGAATGTTTCTTCCATGCTCAGAATTTAAAATAATTGCATCATATTGGGGGTTTGATGAAAACCCATGAAATTGGAGATAGAAATTCATGATATGTTATAGGGATCGCATGTAGAATGTTATTGGGTGTTTGTACTAAAAGAAATACAACTTTTTATGATGTAAAAACGGATTTATAAAGGGAAATTGAAGATTTAAATTTCTGGGTTCATACTCATAGGGTTTGGGGGGAAATTTGGGAGATATGATAATTATATGTTGTTTAGGAAGATTGGACCCCGTAAACATGTTAAAATACGACCTAAGAAGGTTTAGTAATGTTTAAGAACCTTAAAACACTATTGGGATGATTTTAGGATGAGTTTAAAGAAGAGAAAAATTGAGAAAAACGAAGTAGAAATTTCTGGGCTCGAAACTGCCATCTCGTTAGAAGCTCTGCCTAGGTCGTTCGAATGACCTCGTTCGAATGAGCTTCTAACGAGGTGACAGTATGCCTTATAACGAGTTGGTAGTTAATTCGATGCCTTTCGTTCGAACGAGACTTCTAACGAGTTGACAGAATTTCCTTTTTGGCCTGATTTGATTTCTAGTGTCCCGTAACCTTGTTTAATTGATGAGATAACTTTCCCTTGTTAACTAATAGGTATAGTTGGGAGATTTGGGTATGTTAAGGAGTAAAATATAGAATAGTGGCTCGAACCGAATGATATTTGTGGATTAGTACGCGGGTGACTAATCACGATGTGAGGATAATTGATGACTTAAATATATATAAACCGGGGACATGTGAGTTGTGTAACACTAAAAGTTGGTATAAGAACTAGAAGTATACCACTAATGAAAATATGGTAACATCTAATATGTGTGAATGCTTAGTATGTAATTATCTGTGTATAACATACCTACCATACTTGCTATCATGGGAGGTTTGCGTTCGATTAGGGCTATCTAATCTTTGTGTGCCTACGAGGGGGATTTAGATTGGTACCTAGAGGACATAGGTCAGAGAAGGACTTATTGAGAAGTTAATAAATCTGCTGATCATGGGAGCGTAGGTATGTTCATGACCCATGTGATGTGAACTATGTTCGCCTCCATTGTTTGTGATTGTTACTATCTGAGAACGATTCCTGAGAGATTCGGAATGCGTGATCCTTATGTACGTGATGTACCGGGATGGGATAGCAGAGTATGTGTGCACCGCAGCTTAGTCTCGAGGTGCTTGTACTGTATATTTATGATGAGCTTAATATATGGTTAATTGGAAAGAATTGTCATGTTTAATTGTGAGTATAATTATAGTAACGCTCTGAAAAAGATAAAAAGGAGATAACCTCCAGTAAATGGTTTTGCTAATATTTGGGAATCCGAGAATTAAAGTAAAACTCTCTATTTAATTGATGATGTTGGAATTAAAGCGCGAATCGAGTAGAAATGTTAGAATTTATTTTGGTCTAGATAGATATGAGAATCACTTAAATGGGTACGGTACGTTAGGAGTGCACAAATAGTCGAGAGGTGAGTATTTCATGTGAGAGCACGTCCTAACATGTATTTTGCATTCATTGTTTTAATGTCATTAAAGCACTTGCTATTTTTAAACTATTTTCCACATTCGGGCTCTGACCCGTTTGCTTTCAAATCTATTTTTTTGTAAAAACCTTTTAGGTGCCCAGCCACAAGGACACCATGCATAGGAATTCTATTCAGGTGACGAGTTGTAGCTGTTGTGAAAGTTATAGGGCCTTGACAGTAGATGCCTCCTTTTCTAGTCTTGACTCCATTTTCAGTTTTATCATTTTTTGGGCATGTCGCCCCATTGCCTTTAGAGACATTTTATATTTCAGTTATTCAGACTTTGGTTTGTAATTAATTTAGGATGCAGACTTGTTTCATTTATTTCAGTATTGGGATTGTTGTGAGGAGTATTTCCTCCAGATTCATTATTATTTTATGGTTACTCTATTGGGACTTTATTGTGAATGGTTATGTTAATTTTTTTATAATTCATTTATTGCATGTTAATCAGATTTAACTTAAAATTTGACAAATCACTTTTTAAATACTAGGTGGTTAGTAATTATTAAAATGATTTCGACAGTGATGCTATTAACTGAACCAACTTGACATTTTGTATTAATTTAATAAAGGAGTAGCTACCCGGTATTTAATTAGTCGGGGTGTCACAGGTGGTATCAGTGCATCAGGTTCTAGTGTCCTTCGGATCTGTACGGCTTAATATGTTTCTGCTGAGCTTTCTTTGATGTAGAGCCCTATATTTTAGGACTGTTGTATTCTTTTGTGTATGCTTCACTCTTCAGCTATTTTTAGTTAATAACTGCAAACTTATAAGACTTTACTCTCATTTCAGATGCCTCCACGATGTGCACAACGGGTTCTTAGGGATGCACAGCCAGAGCCACAACCTGCACCAATACAGCGCACCATGAATGTCGCTGAGGTTGCACCTATTGTAGACCAAGCGGTAAATGCCGCCCTAGCCGTTGTACAGCAGGCATCGCCCCAGGCACAGGTAGCCGCGCCAGTTCAGGCACATGCATTCCCGTCTGCTTGGGAACGCGTCCGTGATGCTTTTCAGAAAGCACACCCTCCGGAGTTTGTAGGTAGATCCGATGTTGTGGTATCTAGTCAGTGGAGGAAGGATATTCAGAGGCACTTAAGGATGTACGAGTGCACCGATGTTCAGAAGCAGATACTAGCTACTTTCAATCTAATAGGCTCTGCATTGCAGTGGTGGGAGTCCATTACCACCGCCGAGGAGGGGACACTCTCACTATACAGGAGTTCTGGGTGCGGTTTGACCGCAAATATTTTTCGTCAGCTGTTCACACAGAGATGAGAAGGAAACTGATGAACCTCAAGCAGGAGGGAAAGACTGTGGCCGAGTATGAGGCCGAATTCACTTATTTATTGAACATTTTTCCGGATGAGATACCGACTGAGGAGAAGAAGATTCAGAAGTTCATAGATGGATTGACTTGGAGGATCCGTCAGCATTTGTTGGGGAATCTCTCGTTGGCCACTTATTCTGACGTGGTTAACGTTGCACTGCTACACTGCCAGGATCACCGCTTTCACATGTCTGAGAGCAAGAGGTCAGGAGAGTCCAGCCATCAGGGCAGGACTACTGGAAATGGTGCCAGTGGGGCACAATCTGCTCAGGGACAGTACAGGCAGGGTGACCAGGGTTCCCAACAGGGGGATCCTAAGAGATTCAGGTCTGGGAATTTCATAAACGAACAGGGAGGTTTCAGGCAGGGCCAGCAGGGTCAGAATGGTCAACAGCAGCAGGGCCAGCATGGCCACGGGAGAAATGGTAACGGCCACCAGGGCCGAGGACAGCAGGGACAGCGAGGGGTAAACTTCTCGGGGAAGTGTTATGTTTGTGTCAAGACTGGCCACAAACTCTAGGATTGTCCTGATAGGGGAAGGGCCCCACAGCAGCAGCAGTAGGGTGCTCGACATGAGCCACAGATACCTATGTTTCCCGCCGCCCTCCCAGCACCACCACAGATGGCAGCACTACCACCCATTCCAGTGGTCCCAGTTCAGCAGGGACAGCTTCAGTATGGGAGAGTGTATCAACTCCAGCATGTCGTAGCCCCACAGGATCCACCGGCCATTGAGGGTATGTTCTCTATTCAGGGGACTATGGGGGGTATTTTATTTGACACGGGGGCCACACATTATTTCATTGCCATGATATTTTTATGCACTATTGGGTTATTAGACACCGTCGAGAGCAAGGTTACTTGTGTAGATTCACCGTTGAGTAAGGGCTCCGTGATTTCCCTTATATATAGAGGCGTGAGTATATAGATCGGGAGGTTTACTTTACCCGCTGATATGTTAGTGTTAGAGATGACTGAGTACGATGTGATTATTGGTATGGATTGGCTGGTTGCGTACCGATCCATGATTGACTGTTTTAGTAGGAGTATTATCTTTGCCATTCCCGGGCAAGAGATGTTTTTAGTGGCGATGCCTCGCCCTAAGGGAGGATCGTCCACTCACTTGTACTATATAGAGGAGGAGACCTCTAAGGAAGTGGTGATACCACTTGATGCGATTTCGGTTGTTCGAGAGTTTACCGATGTATTTCAGGATATACCTGGACTACCTCCGAGTAGAGAGATAGATTTTGTGATCGATTTGACTCCGGGCACTCGGCCTATTGCCCGCGCACCTTACCGTATGGCTTCAGCGGAGATGAGAGAGTTACGGGATCAGATTGAGCAGTTATTGGGTCAGGGGTTTATCCGTAGGAGTACTTTGCCATGGGGTGCCCCTATTTTGTTCGTAAAGAAGAGGGATGGATCGTTGAGGTTGTGTGTAGATTACAGGGAGTTGAATAAGGTCACGATACGGAATAAGAATCCGTTTCCCCGAATCGATGACTTATTCGACCAACTGAGAGGAGCTTCTTTCTTCTCCAAGATTGATTTGCAATCTGGATACCATCAGTTGCGTATCAGGGAAGAGGACGTCTCGAAGACTGCTTTCTTAACGAGATATGGTTCCTACGAGTTTTGGGTTATGCCTTTTGGCTTGACCAATGCCCCAGCCGTGTTTATGGACTTGATGAATAGGGTGTTCAGAGAGTTCCTAGACCAGTTCGTTGTTGTCTTCATTGATGACATTCTGGTCTACTCCCAAACAGAAGAGGAGCACGCCGAGCATTTGAGGCAGGTTTTGCAGACACTACGTTAGAACGAGTTGTATGCAAAGTATGAGAAGTGCGGATTTTGGCTGAAGGAAGTTCAGTTTTTGGGGCATATCATCTCAGACCGGGGGATATCTGTTGATTCGGGTAAGGTATCCGTGGTGAGGGAGTGGGGACAGCCCACGACACTGACTGAGATCCGTAGTTTCTTGGGCCTAGCAGGATACTACAGGAGGTTTATTCGGGGTTTCTCAAGGATAGCGGGTCCTTTGACACATCTGACTCGTAAGGGTGTGTCATTCATTTGGAGCGATGCCTGTCAGTTGGCATTCGATGAGTTGAAGGAAAAGTTGACTTCAGCACCTATGTTAGCATTGCCGAGACCGGGAGTTGAGTATCTAGTCTACACCGATGCGTCCTTACAAGGACTTGGAGGTGTATTGCAGCGGGAGAGTCAGGCCATAACTTATGCTTCCCGTAAGCTTAAGCCTCACGAAAAGAATTACCCCACCTATGACTGGGAGTTAGCGACAGTTGTATTTGCACTTCGGATTTGGAGACACTATCTCCTGGGGGAGAAATTCTGGTTATTCACGGACCACAAATCTCTACAGTACCTATTCACACAGAAGGAGTTGAATATACGGCAACGGAGGTGGCTTGAGTTTGTGAAAGATTATCAGTTTGATATCCAATATCACCTGGGGAAGGCTAACGTGGTAGCAGACGCGTTGAGTCGTAGGCCAGTAGATAAGGTGGCCGAGGTGTGGAAGGCTAAGTGGAAGGAGTTGGGACACCTTGATGCAGTGGCCCGATCGTTCATATCTGTGATGACAGTTACACCTCAGATTGTCACGAAGCTGGTAAAGGCATAGGCAAATGACTCGTTCTGTCAAGAGCAGATAGTTCGATTTCTAGTAGAGGGAGCAGAGTCTTATACCGTTAGCTCAGACGGGGGATTACGCTTCAATGGGAGACTAGTCATTCCGGAAGGGGAAGACTTGCGACACGAGGTGATGGCAGAGTCGCACGGCTCACTGTTCGCGGTACACCCTGGTGGGGATAAAATGTACCAAGTCATGAGACGTCAGTATTGGTGGAGAGGGATGAAGAGAGATATTGCCGTGTTTGTTTCTAAATGCGCCACTTGTCAGCTGGTAAAAGTGGATCATCAGAGACCGGCAGGACTTCTACAGCCATTAGAGGTCCCGATGTGGATATGGGAGAGCATCGCCATGGACTTTATCACGGGGTTACCTATGTCATAGAGGGGTCACGACTCCATTTGGGTAATTATGGACAGGTTGACCAAAGTCGCTCATTTTCTACCCGTAAAGACAGACTACACTACGGGACAGTATGCCCAAATTTTTATTACAGAAATAGTGAGACTTCACGGTGTGCCCCTAAATATCGTGTCTGACCGAGACAAGATATTTGTTTCAAGGTTTTGGGAGAGTTTCCAGGAGGCCATGGGCACGGAATTGCGGTTGAGTACGGCATATCACCCGCAGACATATGGGCAAATTGAGCGTACAAATCAGATGTTGGAAGACATGTTGCGTATGTGCATCATAGACTTTGGGGGTGGATGAGGGCAGTACCTTCCACTGGTGGAGTTTGCTTACAATAACTCCTATCAGTTCACCATTGGAATGGCTCCATTTGAGGCTTTGTACGGTAGACCTTGTCGTTCACTAGCATGTTGGTTAGAGGTGGGGGACAACAAACTACTTGGGCCGGAAGTGATACAGGATACTTCGGCAAGGATAGAATTGATACGGAGTCGCATTCGGGTAGCTCAGGATCGGCAGAATAGCTATGTTGATGCGAAGAGGTTCTTCAGATAATTCAAAGTGGGGGACCAGGTTTTACTCAGAGTATCTCCTATGAAGGGGATTATGCGGGAAAAAGGGGAAACTGGCATCGAGATATGTGGGGTCATTTCCTATCATCGAGCGGGTTGGGTCCTTTGCATATAGACTTGGGTTACCAGAGCATTTGCATAAGATTCATGATGTGTTTCATATTTCCTCGCTAAGGAAATATCTTAGGGACGATTTGGCCCATTCTCACATTGCTTTGGAGGACATTGACCTCCAGCCCGATAGTTCCTACGAGGAGGGACCAATTGCTATTTTGGACCGAAGCGAGCGAAAATTACAGTCAAAGATAGTACCGTTAGTACGTGTTCAGTGGCGGTATCATAATGCTGAGGAGTCCACATGGGAGCGCGAGGATGAGATGCGCGAACGTTATTCAGAGTTGTTTTTACCAGGTACCTTCTAGTTCCGAATTTCTGGATGAAATTCAGTTATTAGGGCGGGAGTATGTAATACCCCGTACTTTTATCGATATTTATTTATGGGATTAATTAAATTAAATGTGAATTAATGGAGCATTAATCCGGATATAATACTAACGAGATGTGAGTTGGTATTTGAATATAATGTGTATATATGGCAACATATGAATATTGAAAATATTGAAATTGTCGCGAGTCTGAAATACGGCAATTTGGGAAATTTTGTTGAGACGCGCGTGTCAGTCGCGTCAGGAATGTAAATATTTGAATTTAAAAGTGAATTTTATTTTTATGAACCGAATGGTCATTTTGAGTGCGCCAACGTGTTCGGAAGGGTCGAAATAGTCAGAAAACACTAGCCGGGGGTTTAGTTTGGGTCCCGGGGCATTTTTAGGCTAAACCGGCAACTTAAAAGGGCATTTTGGTAATTTTGAAATTTTGGAAATTATAACCAACGAATTTTGGGAGTTAATTATAGGATAATTAGTAACCCACTTAACCCATTACCAGCAAAGAAATTTAGAGAGTAGTTACGGGAGTTTTGAGAGAAGTGGGAAGAGGAGTTACAAGAGCCAAAAACCACCATCTTCAACCATGGGAGAAAATTCGTAGAGAAAGGAGAGAATCAACCTATTCACCAACATCAAATTCTGAAGAACAATCTAAGGCAAGTGGTTTAATTACGTTAATTTCAAGCGAATGTTTCTTCCATGCTTAGAATTTAAAATAATTGCATCATATTGGGGGTTTGATGAAAACCCATAAAATTGGAGATAGAAATTCATGATATGTTATAGGGATCGCATGTAGAATGTTATTGGGTGTTTGTACTAAAAGAAATACAAATTTTTATGATGTAAAAACGGATTGATAAAGGGAAATTGAAGACTTTAAATTTCTGGGTTCATACTCATAGGGTTTGGGGGAAAATTTGGGAGATATGATAATTATATGTTGTTTAGGAAGATTGGACCCCATAAACATGTTAAAATACGACCTAACAAGGTTTATTAATGTTTAAGAACCTTAAAACACTATTGGGATGATTTTAGGATGAGTTTAGAGAAGAGGAAAATTGAGAAAAACGAAGTAGAAATTTCTGGGCTCGAAACTGCCATCTCGTTAGAAGCTCTGCCCAGGTCGTTCGAACGAGCTTCTAACGAGGTGACAGCATGCCTTCTAACGAGTTAGGTTCGATGCCTTTCGTTCGAACGAGACTTCTAACGAGTTGACAGAATTGCCTTTTTGGCCTGATTTGATTTCTAGTGTCCCGTAACCTTGTTTAATTGATGAGATAACTTTCCCTTGTTAACTAATAGGTATAGTTGGGAGAGTTGGGATATGTTAAGGAGTAAAATATAGAATAGTGGCTCGAACCGAATGATATTTGTGGATTAGGACGCGAGTGACTAATCACTATGTGAGGATAATTGATGACTTAAATATATATAAACCGGGGACATGTGAGTTGTGTAACACTAAAAGTTGGTATAAGAACTATAAGTATACCACTAATGAAAATATGGTAACATCTAAGATGTGTGAATGCTTAGTGTGTAATTATTTGTGTATAACATACCTACCATACTTGCTATCATGGTAGGTTTGCGTTCGATTAGGGCCATCTAATCTTTGTGTGCCTACGGGGGGGATTTAGATTGGTACCTCGAGGACATAGGTCAGAGAAGGACTTATTGAGAAGTTAATAAGTCTGCTGATCATGGGAGCGTAGGTATGTGCATGACCCATGTGATATGAACTATGTTCGCCTCCATTGTTTGTGATTGTTACTATCTGAGAACGATTCCTGAGAGATTCGAAATACGTGATCCTTATGTACGTGATGTACCGGGATGGGATAGCAGAGTATGTGTGCACCGCAGCTTAGTCTCGAGGTGCTTGTACTGTATATTTATGATGAGCTTAATATATGGTTAATTGGAAAGAATTGTCATGTTTAATTGTGAGTATAATTATAGTAACGCTCTGAAAAAGATAAAAAGGAGATAACCTCCAGTAAATGGTTTTGCTAATATTTGGGAATCCGAGAATTAAAGTAAAACTCTCTATTTAATTCATGATGTTGGAATTAAAGCGCGAATCGAGTATAAATGTTAGAATTTATTTTGGTCTAGATAGATATGAGAATCACTTGAATGGGTACGGTACGTTAGGAGTGCACAAATAGTCGAGAGGTGAGTATTTCATGTGAGAGCACGTCCTAACATGTATTTTGCATTCATTGTTTTAATGTCATTAAATCACTTGCTATTTTTAAACTATTTTTCACATTCGGGCTCTGACCCGTTTGCTTTCAAATCTATTTTTTGTAAAAACCTTTTAGGTGCCCAGCCACAAAGACACCATGCATAGAAATTCTATTCAGGTGACGAGTTGTAGCTGTTGTGGAAGTTATAGGGCCTTGACAGTAGATGCCTCCTTTTCTAGTCTTGACTCCATTTTCAGTTTTATCATTTTTTGGGCATGTCGCCCCATTTCCTTTAGAGACATTTTATATTTCAGTTATTCAGACTTTGGTTTGTAATTAATTTAGGATGCAGGCTTGTTTTATTTATTTCAGTATTGGGATTGTTGTGAGGAGTATTTCCTCCAAATTCAATATTATTTTATGGTTACTCTATTGGGACTTTATTGTGAATGGTTATATTAATTTTTTTATAATTCATTTATTGCATGTTAATCAGATTTAACTTAAAATTTGAGAACTCACTTTTTAAATACTAGGTGGTTAGTAATTATTAAAATAATTCCGACAGTGATGCTATTAACTGAACCAACTTGACATTTTGTATTAATTTAATAAAGGAGTAGCTACCCGGTATTTAATTAGTCAGGGTGTCACACTGCCTGTGCCACTATTTCAGTTACCTGTGCTGTCAAAATCATCTCTGGCCGTAGTTGCGGTAACTCTTGCTCCTGACGAGCCTCTCTAGTCTCATCTCCCCTTGCTGCCCTAGCTGCTCTCTCTCTCCTGAGTGGCATCGGGAATGAGAATCGAATTTGTATGAGTTCACTCTCAAATATAAATTTGGCAGAAGAACGTATATGCGCATACGTATGAGAATACAACAATCCTATGATAGGGCTCTATATCAAAGATTGCTAAGCCTAAACGTGAAAAAGCCACACAGATCCTGAGGACACTAGAACCTGATGCTCTGATACCATCTGTGACACCCCGCCTAATAAAATACCGGGTGATCATCCCTATACCAAATTAAAACAGGAATCCTAGTTGGATCATCCTTAGCATCACTGTCGAAAACTTTTTTAAAACTTACTAACCACCTAGTATTCCAAAAGTTGATGCCAATTTTAACTTTTTAATTAAAAAATAGTACATGCGGAATTAAATATAAACCATTCACACAACTGAATGAAAATAAACTGAATCATTAATTACTCAACTTGCCGAATAAACACCGGCCATCAAAGAAATAATCCAATACAAATATTCAACACTGGAATAATATAAGTCTGAAACCTGAACTGAAAGTCTGGGCGACATGCCCTATATAAAACTGAAACTGATACAAGATTCCTACTCTAGGAATGAATGAATGATGCGTCTAATCCAAACTCCTGCTAGCATCCACATATGTCGAAGCTCCGTGTCCCTGGAATAGAATATCAATCCTGGCGTCCTTGTGGCTGGACACCTAAAAGGTTTTGAAAATAGTTTTATAGCAAGGGTTAGAACCCAAAACATTTTGAAAATATTTAGCAAGTGAATTAACTGCACTAATTTAAAATGCATGAATGCACCTCATATTTAAGTTAGTGTCGCACTCCCTTGTGGACATTGTCACCCCTCCACTATTGTGCACACCTACCGGTTACCTTAACCCCACCTAGTTGTACTACCCCGTCCAACTAGTCCTGGTATAACCTTCCCTTGACATACTACTCTAACCCGAGTATAATGATTCTTGAATTATAAGTTATCTCACAATTAACTTAATTAATTCCTCTTAAATAGTATCATATAATCGTGTCACAAGTTATATAAGTAAATACATCACACATTGTATTATTACCCGTATATAATATTTACTACTATTATATACGTACCTTTACTACTACATCCACACATATAACATACATATATCCATCCCTTCGAGTATACCCTCGCCGGATGATTCCCTCTAAAATGCTATCTCACTAGGTGTGCTCACGAAACCTAGTTTTTCCAAGTTGGAATCGCTCACCAACTTGGACCAAAATATAAACATAGTCGTGGCGATCATATTCCTTCCCTGAAAGTGAGATAAATCCCTCACCCATATATACCGGAAGCTGTGACCTGGGGATATACTCGCCCTACTCCTCAAGCTAGGGGATTCACCCACATCGCGAAACCTCCCTTGATAGCATTAGAGTATATAAATTGAATAAATATCTAATCGTTGATATTTAATATCACAAACAATATATACACGTATATATATATACTATCACTACACCGTATATATATATAATATAAACCTCGGCTTTACCGCGTACTCAAAATCCCGTACACTACCTATAATTTAATATCACACACAATATATACACGTATATATATATATATATATATATATATATATATATTATAAACCCCGGCTTTATCGTGCACTAAAAATCCCGTACAGTGCCTGTAGTTTCTTGAGTCTGTGGCCCGACTCAACGTAATTAATTTTCTCACTTAATAATTTATCATCTTCCCGAGTCTATGGTCCGACTCTAATATATTTAATTCACAACTCAATTTATAAAATACTTTTCCCGAGTCTATGGTCCGACTCTAATTAAATTAATTAACACACTTATTAATTTAATACCTTCCCGAGTCTATCACCCGACTCTAATTAAATTAACTAACACACATATTAATTTAATACCTTCCCGAGTCTATCGTCCGACTCTAATTAAATTAATTAACACACCTATTAATTAAATACATCCCCGAGTCTACCATCCGACTCTAATTAAATTAATTAACACATTTATTAATTTAATCATTAAATTAATTATCACACTTATTAATTTAATCCTACCCGAGTCTACAATCCGACTCTAATTAAATTAATTATTACATTTATTAATTTAATCCTACCCGAGTCTACAATCCGACTCTAATTAAATTAATTATCACACTTATTAATTTAATCCTACCTGAGTTTACAATCCGACTCTAATTAAATTAATTATCACACTTATTAATTTAATCATACCCGAGTCTACAATCCGACTCTAATTAAATTAATTATCACACTTATTAATTTAATCCTACCCGAGTCTACAATCCGACTCTAATTAAATTAATTATCACATTTATCAATTTAATCCTACCCGAGTCTACAATCCGACTCTAATTAAATTAATTATCACACTTATTAATTTAATCCTACCCGAGTCTACAATCCGACTCTAATTAAATTAATTATTACATTTATAAATTTAATCCTACCCGAGTCTACAATCCGACTCTAATTAAATTAATTATCACATTTATTAATTCAATAACTTGGTGTCACCCAACCATTATCCCCGGACTCACTTACTTGGCCCGTAACTTAATATTTATCGAGTCTATATTCCGACTCCAAATTAATTACTCTCTCTCAATAATTAATTTAAAACTCTGGTGTCACTTAACCAACATACCCGGACACGCTCACTTGGTCCATTTTACATTTAATAATTTCATTCCCACATATTCTCCCACAATGTGTCATACATTCATCTCCATAATTTGCCCAATTATATTTACCTATAATTATTAGCATACCCGGACTTGCCCACTTGGTTTGTAATTAAATTGAATATGTTTCACCCAAAATTTCCACTTTAAGTCTCAACTCATAACTTAGATTGCACATTCATAATAGCTATCTTTTGAGCTCCTAGCTATTAATATTTCTATAGTTTTTTACCAAATAAAATTATACCCAAAATTAAAAATACAACAAGGTTAACCCACAACCCGACCTGGCCAAGAATTCAGACCATCGATCGATCGATGGCCCCCGATATATCGATCGATCATACCTGGGCAGCTCTCCTTCCCCACTGAATTCCACCATTAACGAAATCCAAGGTTTGTAAACCTTAATTTAAGCCTCTAATCACATCACCCCATCACATAAACATGGTTAATTCATATCCCACACATCAATTTTCCCTACTTACTTTCATAGTTTCCTGAAATGGGTTTTCCATTAAAGTTTGTCAACTTTGTTCTACCAACCAAATTTCAAATCCAAATCCCACCAGTTTATATAAATCCCACCAGTTTATATTCCAAAATTTCATGCAAATCAGATATCTATACTCAGAGATAACACATCAATTTTTACTTTGAATCTCATTCAATAGTCCCATGAACAAAAACTCCATTTTTGTGCCCATTTATCCCCAAAACGAATTTTGGTTTACACATCACTATGATATGAATTTATTATCATCAATTTAGAAATCACAACAGTTAACCACTTGCCTGGAATCGTTCGTAGGGTCTGATTCCGTTGGTATAGAGATTCATTGACGAAGAACACCCCAAATTAACTCTTTAATTTGGCTCCAAAAGCTCCCAATTGCTCTTGATTCGCTTTCCCCCAATTTCCCTCTCAATCCCTAGGCTTAGAGTTGTGTTGGTTGCTGTTCCCGAATTTTCCCATTGGGTTAAAAACATCCAATCCCGTTTTTGGCCATGTGGGCCTAATTAAAAAGGCCCAACTCACCCCGTTTGGGCCCGGCTATGCCCAAAAATACCCCGAGACCCAATTAGTACCCCCGGGTTCTCTTTTCTGACTATTTAGACCCATTCGTACGCAACCGCGCACTCAGAATTTCCATCCGAAATACTTTTCAAAATTTCGACCTCAAAATGTGACACACGAGATTTTGAACCATTAAACTTAAAATCGCCAATTATAATTAATTCGGCGCACTCAATTAAATTCTCCAACTCATAAATTTAAGTTTCTCCAATTTAAATATTTTTATAACTCCCAAAAATAATTAAATTTTTAAATCCTCAAAATTACGGGGTGTTACAGTTTTTTTATACAACTTGGTTGGCAACAATAAAGAATGGTGGGTTAACACTAGTGCTACTTGCCACATATGTGCCAATAAATGGTTGTTCTCTACCTACATTAATGTTGATAATAATGAGAAACTTTACATGGGAAATTCTCTATCTTTTAAAGTTTAAGGACATGGAAAGGTTGTGCTAAAAAAGACAAGTGACAAAGAACTCATCCTAAACGATGTGCTTCATATGCCCGATATTCAAAAGAATTTAATATCCAAATCTTTGTTAGCAAAAATTGTTTTAAGTTAGCATTTGTATCGAACAAATTTGTCCTTACTAAGAATGATATGTCTGTAGGCAAGGGATATCTTAGTGATGGGCTCTTTAAATGACTATTGTAGCAAATTCTATTAGTAGTATTAGTAATTATAACACATCTTCTTACTTGTTGTATCCTTTTTCTATTTGGCATGAGAGACTATGTTATCTAAATTATGATACTTTGTGCAGCATTACATTTATTTCCAAAATGTGAATTGGATCACAATCATAAATGTGAAATATGTGTGGAATCAAGAATGGCAAGAATTCCCTTTTGTTCTATCAAAAGGAACACCGAACCTCTAGATTTAATTCATAATCATATATGTGATTTAAATTTTTTGCAAAAAAGAGGAGCTAAAAAGTATTTTTATTACTTTTATTGATGATTGCACTTGATATTGCTATTTTTATCTTCTTAGAAGCAAAGATGAGGCAACTGAAGTTGAGAATCAACTTAGAAAAATGATAAAGGCAATAAGAAGTTATATATGTTGTGAATATGAATCCCTTTTAGAACAATTTTGTTCGGAGCATGGAATCCTTCACCAAACTACTGCTCCTGATTCACCCTCAATCTAATGGTATTTCTGAATGTAAAAACTAAACATTAAAAGAAACAATGAATATTTTGTTGATAAGTCCTGGCTACCGTAGAACATGTGGGGGAGGCATTGCTTTCTGCTAATTATATTCTCAACAAAATTCCTCATAAGAAAACGCACAACATACCATATGAGTTATCGAAAGGTCATAGACCTAACTATAAATACTTAAAAGTGTGGGGGTGCTTGGCTAAGGTAGTTCTTCCTAAACCTAAAAGGATTAAGAAAGGTTCAAAAACCATTGGTCGTATATTCATTGGTTGTGCCAAAAATTATAGTGCATGTCGATTTCTTGTCCATAATTCTAAAATTCCTGATGTGCATGGTAATACGATTATTAAATCAAGGGATGATACATTCTCTAAAAATATTTTTCCTTGTACCATGCAATCGAGTTCAATTAAAAGACCTCATGATACTCCAAATATAAATAATTAGGAGGTTATAGATAATAGTTCTATAAATGAGAATGAACCAAAGCGCAGTAAAAGGTTAAAGACTTCTGCGTCTTTTGGACCATATTTTCTAATATATTTATCAAAAAATGAACCTCAAAGTTATAAGGAAGCAACGTCATCTCCCGAGGCTTTATTGGAAATAAGTTGTTTAGAGTGAAATTGAATCCATACAGCAAAACCGCACATGGGAATTGGTGGACCTTCCACCCGGTAATAAGTCGTTAGGTTACAAGTGAATCTTCAAAAGTAAAATGAAAGCTGATGGATCAATTGACAAATGTAAAGCTAGACTTCTTGCAAAAGGCAACAAACACAGGGAAGGACTAGAGTACTTTGATACCAATTCATTTGTTACAATAATTATATCCATATGTATGTTGATTGTAATAGTAGCGTTAAGTGGACTCGAAATACATCAAAAGGATGTAAAAACGACATTCTTAAATGGTAAATTGGATGAAGAAATACGTACGGAACAACCCAAAGGATTTATCATTTCTCGACAAGATAAAAAGGTTTGTCAATTGGTCAAATCGTTTTATGCGTTAAAGAAAGCTCCCAAACAATCACATGCAAAGTTTCAAAGTGTTCTGATGTCAAACGGATTCAAAATTAATCAGTGTGATAAATGTTTATGTCAAGATATCTCAAAATGGGTACATTATAGTGTGTTTATACGTCGATGATATGCTTATAATTTATAAAAATGTGAAAATAATAAAAAATACAAAACGATTATTAACTAGTAAGTTTAACATGGAGGACATGGGTATCGCAGATGTTGTTTTAGGAATTAAAATTTCTAAGACATCTGGTCGTTTAACATTATATCAATCGCACTATATAGAAAAAATACTTGATAAGTTCAAGGATTATAATATTATACCAAAAAAGACACCCATTGATGCTAATATTCACCTTACCACCAATATTGGTGAAAGCGTGTCACAGTTATAATATTCCCGTATAATAGGAAGTTTAATGTATGGCATGAACTACATATGACCTGATATAGCTTACTCCATAAGTTGGTTAAGTCGTTATATGAGAAATCCTAGCACTGAACACTGGAAAGACATTGTTAGGATTTGGGGGTATTTAAGGCATATAAAAAAATCACGAACTGCACTACACCAAATATCTAGCAGTACTTTAAGGGTACACTGATGCCAATTGGATATCATATTCTAAAAACTCTAAATCCACAAGTTGATATGTCTTTGTTTTTGGTGGTGCCTCAATGTCTTGGAAATCCTCAAAATAAACTTGTATTGCTAGATCCACCTGGAATATGAATTTATTGCTTTAGATAAATTTGGAGAACAAGTCAAATGCTTGCGAAACTTCTTAGAAAATATTTCAAACTGGGTAAAGCATGTGCCTTCTATATGTATACATTGTGATATTCAATCAGTGATTGTAACGGCACAAAACACCATGTATAACGATAAACCTAGGCCTATTCAACGTGGACATGACACCATTAGGCAATTGCTCTCAAGTGGAATTATTTCCATTGCCCAGGTAATGTCAAAAGATAATATTGCAGATCCGCTTACCAAAGGTTTAATTAGAGGGCAAGTGGAAAGGTCATCGGAGGGAATGGGCTTAAACCCTCTGAGCTAACTAAGAGCAACCTCAGTGGCAATCCAACCTAGTTAACGGAGATCCTAAGATCTAGTTCAAAGGGATAACCAAATTGTGTGTGAATCAGTACACACGGAGGAGATTTCTACTCCAACCCATCCCTATGATGAGACATTGCATATCTTCTGTGTGATTCAGGATAAGTTGTGATTTTAATGACTTCTATAGCTTGATGTGGTAAAGTGGGGTATTGCATAATACTCTTTATGGAAGTCACCTATGTGAGTATGAAAGGGGGGATTCTGTGAGAATTTTGAAAGGCTAAATTCTCTAAAACACTCATGAACCATATAGAATTCTAGGCTAAAATGAACACAAATGTGAGAGTCAACTATGTCTGAAGAAAATTATGTCACTTCTATTGTCTGGGTTTATAAAATGGCTAACTGTTCAACGCATCTTGCCAACTAATTGGACAAGTAAATTCGATAGATACTCACTAGGGAAAGTTCAAAGTCTCTAGCTACTTATCCCGATGCAGTTTTCTTTAACTATACACGAACTTCTATCTACATCTTCCTTTTTATTATGTATAAATCCAATTTTCATTCATGTGGGGATTGTTGGAAATGGATTTTTATTAGATTTTGGGAAACTTCGGGCACAATTTTAAGTGGGTCTCGCACTTTGATTTTAGGGGGACCATATACATTCAAGTTTACTTTTCAAGGAGAGTGACATGGTATATTTACATGTCAAAAAACAATAATTATTGAATGACAAAATTTTATTTAAATCACCCACTTGAAATGTTAAAATATATTGTAAACTTGTTATAAAACTCTTGTCCCATATAGGAAGAATATGGGAAAGTGGGAGAGTTAATATACTCTTACATTTCACTTTTGATTGGGCTCCAAGGATAACCCCAATTTTGTAAAGGGGAAAGGACCTAGGAAATTATGGATTTAAGCCACACGCACATGCGCGCTGCTGTCGTCGTCCATTCGGTCGGCCCGTGCCCGGGTCCTGGGGCTTGAGCTTGGGCTTTATGGAGTATTATCTTTTAATAAAGATTTATTTAATAATTTTTTGGCCCAAGTTTAAGTTAACCCATTTGTTTGGGCCCATTTTTTCTTTTATTTTTCGTGGGAAGTTACTAAATAGTTGCGTCTGTTCATTTCCTTTCATTTTTGTGTGGGGAAATTACCGAATAGTTGTGTCTATTCGTTTGAAAGCCATTGTGAATTTTCAAATGGTCACAAATACTTATATATAAAGGACTTCCCATTCTGCATTTCACCATCGAAAAATTAATTTGTGCAATTTCTCTTTATCCCTCTATTTTATTTATCTTCTGTGTTCAAGTACAAACACAAGTTAGGTTCATCATGGCCCTAATAGTTCGAAGTGCTACTATATCAAGGATGAAATTTGTTTATCCTGGAAGACATTTGCTTACAACCTTGGGCCCCAATTGAGTGAGCAAATTTGTCTTAAGGACAAAACGTGAATTCGTTGGGTTCGTTTTGCTTCTTTGAAGGATTGTTTGTTAACATGTTTTATATAGAATTATTGTTCTCCGTCTATTTTATACAAATTGATTGTTTCTTCATTTGTTCTATACAGATTTCCTGTAAGTAATTCTTATTTGTTGATTACTAAAATCTTTTTTGCAATGTTATTTATTTTGATTAAAAAATAATATCCAGAACAACATGATAGTTAGGAATTTAGTGTTGGAAATGAAGACGCATTGTAGTTTTCTACACGGAACATTACTAAAGACATGTTCATAAAATCCTTTGTTTATATAGATTATCTAAAGTCTTCAAACTGGTTAATGTCCTTTGTGATGAGATTCATTCATATTATACATTTATTGTTATTGATATTACTTCATTTATATTGATATACTATTGGACTATTAAAGATGCTTTGGTTTATGATAATTATTTTTATGGCTATGGATATTTCTATTCATCGTACGTAAATGATTTGAGGAGAAAATTTATGCAGCTAAATTAGTTAATATTATAATTAGTATCACTAACTTTTAATGTTAGGTTCCATAGACTTTGGCAAATGTTTAGCTATAATAATCTAGATTTTTAATAATGGCATGAGTAGTATTTTATAATAATGTCGGATTATTTTTGTGTATTTGTGGTAACTGATTGAATTAATTCATTTTGTATTGGAGTAAATATTTATTTATCATATGATTGAATGGAACTTGAAATATATAATTAATTATTATGTGTTAATTATTTTAATATTGGTTAAATTACTAAATATTAGGTGAATATTTGATTATTTATACATAATGAGATAGTTATGAGAGTTATATTGAAAAATAATTTTAGGTGTAAATTTAAGATTAAGGGGCTCTTGAAGAAGTAAAATAATTAAGTGGGTTTGAATTAAAGGGGTTAAATGACTAATAGGTTAGTTTAGTTGGTTAAATAAAAAAATTGTTAAGTTTTGATAGTAATATTAAATAAATGAATTAGGAAGAATAACTGACAGTTATTTGGAGGAATTAAAAACCAAACCTGTAGCTAGGATAAGGCGTGAAAGGAACAAGGTTGGGAGGGTGATGGTCCAGTCGCTATGGATGCACCCATGGTCGTGACTGCTACAACACCAACTATGATGTAGGATTAACACATGTGATAACATGGAAAGATCCTCGATAGCGGTAATAGAATACATGAAAGTAGCAATGGAGCCACGATAGCGGTAAGAGAGGTTGCGGCCGCGACATGATCCCAGACTACCTTCTCAAGGAAATAAAACCTGTCAAATATAACTACCAATAAATCAAAACATTTCCTAATAGGACATCAACCCACGTGATTCCCCCTCTTTCTCTCTCATTCTCTCTTATTGAAATAAGGGGTTAGGCTTCCCTTAGACCGATTCGTCTAAAAATTGAGGGAGAAAAATACGTTTTAAAAAAATACTTTCTATCAACAATGTTTTAGGAAAATAATATGCATAAATGAGTGATTTTAGGGTGTATTGGTTTGGGGAAAGGGACAGTACCCCTAAGTTTATTGATTATTGGAGAAACATCCTCTCTAAAGTGGCATTTATAAGCTAATACAAAACTTAGCTTCCCAAAAAATCCTTTGGTGATCCAATTACCAAAAGGATGAAAAATAAATCTGGGACTTTATTTTAGACCCATTACATTGAATAAAATTAAACTACCTATCCTAATTTAACTTATATATTATCCTGATGTATTTACAACCAATTTTATTGAAATTGTAAGCACCTTTAACCAAATTATAGATATCTTTAAAATCTTCATAAGATTGTATTGCATTCAACCCAATCCCTACATTTGCTAAGAAATCGGCCACCATAATTGATTATCTCGAGCAATGAGTCCCTATGAAAGTGAAGTGTTGAAGGTTGGATAGAATTTCATCAAGACAAGCTTTATGTCTCCATTGGGGTTTCCAATACTTTTTATAAGATTAACCAGCAGCAGAGAATCTGATTCAATATAAGTAAAGTAAACATGATACTTTAGAAAAATCTTAAGCCTCGTATTCAATCACATAAGCTCAATAGCACTTACCCTCTATCATTCTAATAATGCCACCATAACCACTAGGCCCTGGATTACCTTTAGAAGATCCATCAACATTGAGTTTGAACCAGTTTTGATTAGGGAGATTCCATTGAATAAGTGTGACAATCTTCTCCCTTGTGAAAGTAGGGAAGTTGAAAACAACTATAATTCTGCCATAAAAAATATATAGGATTTTCAAATCTTACACTTTTGCAGTTATTAGAAATTAGAGAGATTGATTGGGAAATAATGTGATGATGGTTCACTTTAGCATCTTCATAGTGTGCCTTATTTATCCATTTACAAATCACCCAACAAACATCAATAGTAATGGCTTTACTAAGAAATATCAAGTAGTCTTTATTCTTTGCTTTATACACCAGCTCATTAACAAAGCTAAAATATTGTTCTTGTCAAGCTGGATTCCCATCAAATCATAGAAGAAGAACGAAACTAACTTGGCTTTGTTACACTTTAAGAACAAATGGTTATATACTCTTGATGAATAAGGCAGACTTTACACCTAGAGGCCAATTTTAAAGCCCAAGCATTGTACTTTTTCATCTAAAAGAAGGCAGTTGTTTAGGATTCTCCACATATTAATGGAGATTTTTTTTAGAATGTGAAGATCCCAAATAATAGAAAAAACATTTGTATTTGTTTCTCATAAAATCCATCCAAACAGAATTTTTAGTTGTATATTTACCAAATAACATCATACTAGATGCTCTAAAGATCAAATTTAAGTCTGTGAAAACAAGCCCCCCTTTAAATTTATCTTTGCACAAAATATCCCAAACGGTCCATTAGTGTTTCCAACCTTGAGACTCATCCCCCCCCCCCCCAAAAAAAAAAAAAAGAACTTGATTAACATAGTATGAATCCTTTTGGTAATTGCTTCATGAGGTTCTAGAGAATCCAATAAATAAATCGGAATAATAAGAGTACATGTTGGATAAGAACATACTTTCCTTCATTAGACAGAAGCTTGGATTTCCATCCTTCAATTCTACTTCATAAAGTATCTCATACTTTTCTTATCTCTTCTAGAAAAAAGAGTTAGGTCATTAGAAAAACTTAAATGTAAATTAAAGGGCTACCACTTGGGAGGGAATAAGGCTTAATTTTTCCCATTTTCATCAAGTTATTTAGGCGACTACTCAAGTATTCAACTCGCCACTACTCAAGTATTCAACTCCAATAACAAGGAGACTTAGGGATAGGGGATCACACGGTCTTAAAGATATAGATGACTTAAAAGCCCTTTGGATTGACTATTAATAATGATAGAAAACTAATTATATATGCATCTCCAAACAAGATTAGTCCATCTCTCCCCAAATTAAAAGCTTCTCAAAACGTTGATTAAAAATCTCTAACGAACTCTATCATATGACTTTTCCATGTCAATCTTTATGAGAACATTACCTCCATGTATATTCCTTCTCAACTCTTGAGACAGAATCACATTGTCTTGAATACATATACCTTTAACAAATCCACTCTGATTTATCGATATTAACTAAGGAAGTATTTTGGATAGTCTTGAAGAAAAAATATTTGAGATTACCTTATAGGAGAAATTACACAAGCTTATTGGCCTATAATCCTCACACTTATTATGATTTTTCACCTTTGGAATTAACACAAGATTTGTTCTTGACTAACTCTTTGGGAGATCATTGCCTGCACAAAGATTGTGAACAACTATAATTAGGTCAGTTTTAATGATGTTCCAATATTTTTTATAAAATTTTCCCCTAAAACTATCAAGTCCATGTGTTGTCTTCACTTAGATCACTCACTCTTTGGTAAATGTCCTTTTTATTTACAAAATGTTCAAGCATCTCATTCATATTTGTATTGATCATAGGAGGAATAGTATCTGATATATATGCTGCCAAAACTGTGGGGTCCGATGTCAATAAAGATTGAAAATAACTCACAATATGGTTGCATACATATTCCTTTTCTTCTAAAAACGTATCATGATGATCTCTAATACTTTGTATTACCAACCTTTTATGCTTGGCTTTGACTTTGGAATGAAAGAATTTGGTGTTAGAGTTTCCTTCCTTCAACCATTAGATAGAGGAATTTTGTTTCCAAAAAGTCTCCTCATTTTTTAGAGATTCCATCAACTTAGCTCTTCCATGATTAAAAGGTATTCTATTTGCTTCCCTTCTATACATTTCATAAGCCAATTCCAATTGGAGAGTTTCATCTTCAATGTTTTTAACTGACTAGAAGATGACCTTAAAAGTCTCCTTGATCCAATTCTTCATAACCCCCTTAAGCCTTTGCATTTCATTAGAGAACTTTCTCATTCCATGAGAACTGACCTCATCATTCCAAGAAGATCTAATAATGTCCTCAAAGTTAGCATGAAAGCACCACATAAACTAAAATTTAAAATCTTTCGAATCCACTTCAGTTTTAACATTCAAAAGCATAGGGACATGATTTAATGTAGATATGTTCAGGTGAAAAATGGTTGAATTGGGACAGAGAGTGTACTAGTTATTATTTATCAAACCCCTATCTAGTGTAGCCATAATAACACCTTCTTCTTATCTGTTATTACACCATATGAACCTATTACCCGTGTAACCCAATTCCATAAGACCACAATCATCCATTGCTTGAATAAAATCCCTCATAGCATTCAAATCAACATCATTTCCTCCTATTTTTCTGATTGGCAGGCAACCACATTAAAATATCCTATAACCAAGTGAGGTTGGGATTTACATTTATTAGAGACTTCAGGCAACTGATCCCAAAGGATATTGTAATACCCCGTATTTTTATGGCTTTTAAATTTAGGGATTTATTAAATTTAATTGAGATAAATTAATTTAATTTTAATCCGGAAAGTTATTTTAAATATTTACTAGCGTGACGAGAATTAGTAATTATTGGAAATTTATTGAACGTTACTGGATGAGTATAGTAATATATGAGGTTGTTGAATGTTATTGGATGAGTATAGTAATATATGAGATTGATTTTATAAATATTGTCACGTGTAAATAAAATGTCAATTATGGAAATTAAGTCAGGACGCGCCTGTATCGTGTCAGGACTAAATTATTATTATATAAAGTGAATAAATTATAAGTTGTCTGTATGGTCATTTCGAGTGCGCCAAAGTTTCCGTAAGGGTCGAGATAGTGAAAATAATGTACCCGGGGTTTAGTTTGGGTCTCGGGGCATTTTTAGGCTTAATTAGTACCCCGGGAGGGCATTTTGGACATTTCGTAATTATGGGTAATTAAATCCACGAATTTGCTAGGGTTAAATCAGATGGTAAGTGTTGTCTTCTAGGGTTAGCATAACCAAAAACTAATGACGACCATTGTAGAGGAAGAGGAGAAGCTTTCCAAGGAGTTCTAGGTCAAGAACTCCTCCGGTTGCACCGCCGTCACCGCCAAACGGTAGATCGCGCAACAAGGATCTCAACCACACCAATTTCTCCCACAAATCACAACTTTGAATTTCAGGCAAGTATCTATCTTGCTTTAATCAAGTTAATCCATTCTTTTATATTAGTCTAGGGTTGATTAGAATTAGTGTTCTTGAAAGAAAACATTAATTGGAGATAAAAAAATTACATGTTGTAGAGGTAAAGATTATATTCTGGAAATTCATTTCACATGTAGAGGTTGAACCACGAATTTCCATGGTGATAGTGATAGAAAATCTGGGAAAAGAATGGAAGAAACTAAGTTAAAGAAAAATATTAGGGTTCTTGAGATTTATATAGATTTAACCTTTTATTTTGTTATAGTTGATGAAAACTCGCATGTTTTACGTAGGATATTGTTTATATGGGTATACGATACTTGTAGTATTAGTGGTTGGGAGTTTGGGACTGAAACATGATGATTTGGATGAGTTTGGGGTAAGATTTCTATAGCTGGTTTTTCTGTAGTTTCGCCATAACTGCTTGATCAATCGATCGAGCCCAGAGCGTCGATCGATCGATCGATCGATCGACCCTTCCTGGAAAACTGCATTTTTGCTTGTGTTAGATTAATCCAATTTTATGCGTAGTAAACCTTGATTAGGGTTGCTAGAACATAATGGAACATAAAAAGGACCAGTAGGGTCAAGATAAACCCCGTTAAGTGGGACTTTAATGTGAAGGGAAATAAAGGGTAAACGGGGAGATATTCATACTTAGAAAATCATGCGTGCGTTAATTTAATAATCGAAATGTCTACGAAGTTGGAGTAGAAGGTAAGTGAGGGACTACTGAAATTGTACTTAGGTAAAGATAATACTTCGAGAGGCGAGAAGTGAGTTTAGAATAACTTAATTACAAGAATAAAATGAACGAGTCCATTATACGAAATAATCGAGTAAAATGTGTAATAATGGATAATTATAATTATGGGTCGTGAGCGCACCTAATTCAACAATGTGGATGTGCGTGTGTATATATATATATATGACTGTGTGATTGTGCATATATTATATATGTATAAAAATCATACTCGGGCTACTTGCTATCACGGGGGTTTCCGCGCCGAGACGGTCTTATCTCGATGGGACCTTTATGGGGGATATTGACTCGTACCCTTGAACATAGGATTCCTTGGTACAGACTATCTGATTGATAGTCAGACGGTCCTAAGAGACGTGAGGGTATGTGCTGACCTCTTAGTGACTTGGAACTATGCTTCGCCTCCATTTGTATGTGTTTTGTGTTAATATAGTTCGAGAGTGATTCCGAACTAGTATTCCCTTAGTACGAGTGATACGGGGACTTGATAGCAGAGTATGCCAGCACCATAAGATTTTATGTGGGGAGCCGTTAGTGTGTATATATATATATATATTATATGAGTGATTGGTATATATATACTTTTATATGGAAACCTAGAACCATAGATTTTATGTGGGGTGCTGTTTGCATATATATTATACGAGTAATTAATATATATATACGTATATCTATATGAGAACTTTCTACTGTGCGTGAAAAAATTTAAGCAATGTATAAATTTTCAATTTCACTATAAGTATTCGGAAACGTTATAACAATACGGAGTTATTCTAATTAACGTAAGAAATCTTGAAGAGATAGATTTTCTAAAAGTGAATATCTTAACCTTAATTTCACATGATAATACTTATGGAGAATAAGTTAGAGAGATATATGAGATTCATTAGTACGGTAGACGTGCACACTAGATGAGAGGGGAGAATTCTCAAGAGAGTGTCGCATACTAATATGATCGTTGCATTAGCCGGTAAGCATTTTAAATACTTGCTAAACAATTTTAAAATTGTTTTACAATCGGGATCTGACCCGTTTGCTATTATCTCTTCTCTCTGGTGTATGTGTGTGTATATATATATATATATATATATATATATATATATATATATATATATATATATATATATATATTACAGGTGCCCAGCCACAGGGGGCGTCATGCTTAGGATTCTTTGGATGGAACGTGTTGTAGCTTTTGTGGGAGTTGCAGGCCATTGCTTAGGCGACCTCATTGTTGACTTCACTTCTAGTTCGGTTTTATCCAGTGGGGCATGTGTCGCCTTTTCCCTTATTCAGTTGGTTTTGTTAGAGATTGTAATTCTCTTACTTTTAGTATTTTTACTTTGGGATTTATTACTGTCAGGATGTTTTCCTTTGGTGTTTTAAAGTTGGGATTGGTTATTTGATGGTTTAAATTCTCGAATGCTCTTTTACATTCTTACGCTTAATGTGTGACTCTTAAACTGTTAATGGTCAAAGGTTTTATAATTGGATTTAAATAAAATGGAAATAAGGTTTTAAATGGTTTTGACACTTAGCTTAATTATTTAGGGTGTTTAATTTGAAAAATTTTATGTGCGACACTGATGCTAAGAATGTACCAACGGTTCAACTTGATTTTAATTTAATAAAGGATTGATCGCCCGGTATTTAATTAGGCGGGGAAACAGATAATTCTTTCCTCCGCAGTACATTTATAATATACAATAGTCATCATCAAGTCTTGTTTAAAGTATTGATGGATAATACTCACAGTTAATTATTGTTTCTCATCAGATATGCATTGAATCATAACATCAAATCTCCAAAATAGGAAAACTTAAGGGCTTAAGGGGGTATTTTGGGGTGTGTTTAGTAAAAATGCAAAGGAAACACTATTTTGAGTACATATTAAAGCAAATGGAGAACTTGGCAACCCCTTGAGGCCACCTTTGGAGGTGGAGGCTACCTCCCTACACCAACATTTCTGTAAGTTTTGGCCTTCAAATAGGTAGGGATTATGGTTCGTTTCATATTTAAATTTATTCAAGAATGCATTTATGTATTTACATGTACGTAAAAGTATGTGTGTGAATGTTGGTATTTTTTAGCAAGAATTACACATGTAAAAAGGATTACGTGTAGGTTATATATACATGTTTGGGGGTGTTAACTATTTTATGCATTTAGTTAAAGTGGATATTATTTTCGTAAAAAATGGAAGTATGAAATTAAGGGTTGTGTTGTAATAATATTCTGAAAATATTATTGAAATCTTAGGCTTTGGATATGTTGTTCTTTGGGGCCAAATCGTATTATAAATTGTGTTTTTATCCCACAAACTTTGCAAAAAAAAATTTGACTCCAAACTTTCCTGCAATTATATTTTGGACCCTGAACTTGTTAAAAACATGTTATCTTGGCACAAGAAATGTACTTTTGGTGATATTTATAAAAGAACCCTAAAATTAAGGATAATTATTAAAAAAAAACTTGAACTTTGGGGTAATCATAAAATAGCCCCTGAATAATTGAACTATTGCAAAACAACCCCTAAACATTGAATAATTTCAAAGTAGTCCATGTATTTTTAAATATTATGAAACAACCCTAAATCTTGGTAAAATTATAAAAATGCCCTTAACTTGTGCTTTTGAGAATTAATCCCTAATACATAGATGTTATTGGGCTTTAATTTTGTAAAGAAATTACAAAGTATTCTCGATATTTTAAAATTTAAGAAATGGAGCCTAAATTGTGTCAAATGAGTTCAATATTAAACTGTAAAGTGTTATGTGTGGTTAAGGTGGTTTAAATATATAATAAGGGTAAAGATGTAACTAATGCATAAAGTGTTATGTGCGGTTTGGCCCTTGGATTGGGTGTGAAAATGTTAAAGCAAAAAAGGAACTTAAAAAAGAGTGTGTATAAAAGTAAAAAATATGGCATAAGCAGGGTATTTGTTAAATCTTATATAAACCAAGTACTTTGCTAAAACGACGGCTAGACCGCAAGGAAACGAACTTAATAAAAACTGAAAGAGTTTTAACAATAGAATTTCATGTTCATATGGTAATTTTAATCAATTAAAATGAAATGGAAATATTATTTAGGTTGCTTTACATCATTTCACACTTAATGCAGTCGAACCGGACTGGGTTGACCCACGGGTAATCCCAGATTTCGGATCGGGGCATTACATTAACCACCTTGAACTTTATTATATAAGAGTAGATATTTTATGTCATTAAAATAATATTAGAATGGATTAGTTATGGATGTGACCTAATGCCAAGTGTATGTTTATATTTTAGGAGTTTTAATTGAGTATGTGTTGAGTTCTTAGAAAGGCCGCGACTGTAATACCCCGTATTTATACATATATAAAAATATAATATTACGTCTGATTGACTGATGTGTAACATCACGACATATTTATATGCGTATATAAATAAATTTGAAAATAAAGAGACGAAAAAATATTAATAAATATTTTGAATGTGATTGTGTATTATGGGAGACTATGAATAGGTATGGGGTTCGGTATCTAGGGTTTGTTTTTTATTATTCCCTCGATCTCGGGTCCCAATGACTATGAACTAGTTTACTATAATGTCGTGTTACACCCAACCAATTAATTATGACAAATTTTGACTAATTTGCCTAATTTTCTTTATGTGTGTTATTTACTAATATTGGTCAAAGATGAGGGATTATGAGGGTCGGTAGTATTTAAAATAAGATATTTTGGGCCTATTGGGTAAGTATAATGAATTGGGGGATTTTAGACTAGGTAAGAGTTAATTTGGGCAAGTTACTTAAGAACCTTTTTAGACCCAAACCCAATTTCGTTTTTAACAAGTAGTATTGAGCCATTATGAGGTTTATTTTAACACTAAACACAATCTGGGGATATAAGATCTTGGAGATAAGAAAGCTAAAAGGAAAATAGGGGATTTTAGAAGATTGGAGCCCTAGATCTACATCAATTTGGACTGAAGTTTAATTGGAATTCTTATATAATTGAATTTGGCATAGATTATGCCTATTCACTTGAATCAAAATCACAACTACGTGATTAGAATCTATTTTAGATGATTTCAATAAAGTAAATTCGTAATTAACTCAATTAGGAAGCAATTAGGATTGATTTAGCATCATTTTAATTGAATCCACCAAAAAATATTTATGCGATTTGAATCGATCTTGAATAGGTTTTGATTTATTAGTGTAATCCATTCAAATCCCAAGGATCTTATGCATAATATTTAGACAATTGGAATCAAATTGTTATGAATTGAGATGTTAGGGTTCCTAAGAGATAAAATAGGTTTTATTTGAGTTCTTGAACTTTAATTAGGATTTTAATGAAAGAATTGTGTTTTAATCAGGTTTTATATGCGGATTCATTGCTTATATGTTATATGAATCATATAAGAATTTTTTTGGTCTTTAATAGAGGTTTGAGATGAATTTTGTTGAGTTGGAGAAGACAAACCAGGTAATGGGGATTTTTTCAAAATCACTAAGTGATCAATCGATCGATGAAATTCATCAATCAATCGATGCTTTAGATATTTTGACACTTTGCTTATTATTTGAATTAAGGAATTTTTTATTTGGGGGTTTGTTTTGGGATAACCTCTTACCTAACTTAAGTTATGTGACTTGGTTTATATTATGTTGAGGATAACTCTAATTTAAGATAATAAATGTATTTCTTAGTTACTTTTAAATTAAATTGAAGTGGATAAATCTAGTAGAGTCTCGAATTACGTGATTGAGATTGATATTATTATTTTTTGTTCTTTATGTAATGCATACTATGCGTGAATACGCGTGGAGAACATACTTATGGAGGAATTACATTAAGGGGTCACGTAAGACGCAGACCGCTATGGTGTCTGGTGAGTAGACTAGATGCCTTAGTCAATTTTTATCCCTGGGTCACAGATCTGGGTACCCATGTTCAAGACGGACTACGGGGATCTTTATTTCCTATGGTGCTTGGTATTATAGGATATATGATTAATCGGTAGGTATAGTGATTTATCCATTGTCCTGGTGAGGTCTTAGGTTTGAGACAGTCTAAGACTATATTTAGTACTCGCAGGTGATCCTCGAGGGCAATAGGGATAGACCTTCATTGCCTGGCCTACTTATGTGATCCTTAGACTCTGTGACTATATTAAATGCTTTAGACACTTGATTTTGATTAGTGTAATGATATTTAGAATTTATTGGTTTCATATGTGAAGAATAAAACTTAAACATGGGTTCACTTGCGTTTAGGGAACCTTAGATTGATGTGATATTAGTATTAAGGGGTGGCTAAGTCTAAAAGATGTTAAAATGCTGGAGGCAAATGCATAATTGTGACTTATTCCAACTTTGGGTATACTTTTATTCTCCTTAAACTTGATGTTAATGTTGCATACTTATCATTTCAGGACCAAGGTTTCATATTCCACAACCTTGATCGATATTGACGCAATCACTTCATCCTTCTAGTTATAATTTTGTTCTAAGATATAAGTGTCCCCGGCCTGCATGCCAGTTCTATCATTTCATTTGATTTTGCGTTATAGTAGTGAGAGATACATACTTGTAATTGTACTCTTTATATGGGTATGAGTTGGTTTGTATCATAAAATTGATGTAATGGTTTTGGCTTATGATGACGGTATTAGAGTTATGGTATAGCTTTCATTACAGTTACTCGGTATTATTTTCTGTTTATTTTTTTTCACGCATGCTTAAAATGGTACTTAATTGTTTTGACTCATGTATTGTTTAACTTAGAGCTGATCAATATATTTTAAATATTATGGAGTATCATATTCGGTATCAGAGAATTACAAATAGTGTCCTAAGGATATAATTGATTATGTGTCGAGGTGTGCTACTTTTCAATTGGTCAAGGTGAAGCACCAACGACCAACGAGAGAGTTAAAACCTTTGGAGGTCCCTTAATGGAAATGGTAGAGCATCTCGTTGGATTTTATTATCGGGTTACCGCAGTCACAGCACACTCATAATTCTATTTGGGTAATTGTGGACATATTAACAAAGATGTCCCACTTCTTACCTATTAGGATTAATTATTCCACAGAGAAGTGCAGAAAGTTAATTATAGCTGAGATAGTGAGACCACATGGGGTGCTACTTGATATCGTGTTAGATAAGGAGTAGCACTTTTATCTCCGAGTTTTAAAAGGCATTTTAGTATGCGATGATAATTCATTTGAGTTTGAGCACACTTTTTACCCCCGATCCAAATGGCCAGGCAAAAAAGGGTGAATGGAGTGTTGGAGGATATGCTTAGGGCTTAAGTGTTAGACCTCAAGGACAATTAGGATGTACATTTTTCACTTGAAGAGTTCGCCTACAACAATATCCACTATAGGACGATTGGAATGGAAACGCAAGAGGTGTAATATGGATGGATAGGTCGTCCACCCAGTTGTTGAGCAGGATCAGAGGAATATAGGTTTTTTGCGTCGAACCTTATTCGGGAAACCTCAGGGATGGTGACACTCACCAGGATGCTCATGGAAGTATTTTAGAAACATCAATAAGATTAAGAAGATAAGATAAAGCGTAAACTAGAATTTCAAGTGAGGGATCATGCGTTATTGAGACTCTCCCCGATGAAAGGGGAAGTTAGATTTAGAACAAAAGGGAAGTTGGCTTCCCATTACGTAGGGCCTTTATGATTACTAAGAGAGTGAGACCAGTGCGTATCATTTTTAATTTTTCGATTAACTTTTGAGGGTACCTGACATTTTCCACATATCCATGTTGAGGAATGATCATGAGTATCAGCACATAGATCTTGTTAGGCTTGAGTTATAGCATGATGCTATTTACGAAGAGAAACCCTAGCGTATCCTTGACCGTAGAGAGAAGACCCTACGATCGAAGGTCATTCCTCTAAGTGAGAGTTCAGTGGAGACGTCTTATTGAGGACAAGTCCACCTGGGAGCGTGAGGAGGATATGCGGGTAACGTATTCAGAGTTTTTCAGTCAGATATAGTTTGGATTTTGAGGAAAAATTTCTTATATATATATATATATATAGAGAGAGAGAGAGAGAGAGAGAGAATATTACGTGTACTTGAGTGACATGTAACATCACAACATACTTATATGCGTATATAAATAAATTTGGAAACTAAGAGATAGTAAAGCATTAACAAATATCTTGAACGTGACTGAGTATTATGGGAGACTATGGATAGTCCGGGGTTTGGTATCGAGGGTTTACTTGTTTGGATTATCCCCTCAGTATAGAGTACCAATGACTATGAAGTAGTCAACTATAATGTCATGTTACACCCAACCAATTAAGTAGAATTTAAGTAAATTTTTACTAATTTGGCTAATTTTTTATATGTGTTTTATATACTAATATTGTTTAATGAGAGGGATTATGATTGATATACATAAGTGTGGCCTCGTCTGAACAAGACTCGGCCTTAGTTTCATGGCCCCTTCCAAATGTTAGTCAGACTCATCCTCGTATGGGCCCACAATAAATAGGCCCGTGTCAACCAGTGTTGGCATCCGAGACCACTTCGCCAAAACAGCTTCAATCCTGCTCTCTATATAAGTGATCGTATGTCTTGACTTCGACACGTGTCGAACTCAAGAAACACTAACATATCGATACCTACATACAGTTCCCTGACGATTCTAAAATCACGGCTTCATCATGTGTTGGCTTCATATGATACTGGCAAGCCAAGACCTCCATATAGTTCCCTGACGTGGTTTCACAGTCGGTGTTATTCCTCTGGAAGACTACTCCCATGGTCTTGGCTGTGCCGATACCTACGCAGTCGACTTCAATACCTCACATGAATCATGGGACTTGTGCATCACCAAGCCACATGGACCAAACCATTACAAAAGATCAATAACTCACGTGATGGAATATTTCATCATTGTGATGTACATGTGCATAAGACAACTGGATCTCTCATATTGGTACATCAACCTCATGCACGCCTGGTGCATGCTTGGGGGTTCCATTGCGCACCCCCAATACTACAAAAGCTAAATTCATCTTCTTTACAAATGATCGAACAATTCACCATCCTACTGAAACTCTACTCAATTATAACCTAGAGAGATAAAGCTTGAGAGTATGGAACAATGGCCTTTAGTGCCTAATAGAAATACAAAAACGCTATCACCTTTCATAGTGGAGTAAGCTAAGGTCGAACCACTTATATGCACATGTCTTCTCTCTTTCTCTCATCCCCTTCCTTATTAACATATATTACTATGATTTCCTCATTTGTTGATATAAATAGTCCTAGAGCTACACGTATCATTGATATGGTGAAAACTAACATCATCATCTTGGTGCCGCCTATGGGAAGAGATTTTTCTTCTTCCTCATTTTCTTACCTTAGACTCTCTCCTTTTTCCTTTGGTGGTGATCTAAATCCACCATTATTAGACCATAATCACCATTGAAAGAGCTTGGGTGAGTGTTCTTTAAGCTTTTCCTTGCTTATATCTCACTTATAACCTTTGTTACATTTTCTCTCTCTATTTAAGAGTAAACCTCACTAGAAATGGCATCTGATTTGACTCCCAATATTGTGCCAAGCTCCAGCAAACCACCACTTCAATTAGAGTTGGTTGATGTGGTGGTGGCGCTGCGATCCTTGGTGTCGAGCCAATAAAATATGCAAGAATAGTTTATGGCGTTTAGCCAAAGTGTACTGGGAGAGCTCCTGGTAACCTAACGACGGAGATGATTACTCCGGTCACCAGGGAAGTGGTAAATTCGATGACAAAGGGACCATCCCTAGCCCCACTCAAGTAGGTGTAACACCATCACAGGAGGAGAGATGTCGTCGATCCTAGGCATATACGCATGTGAAAGAAAATTCAGGGCAGCCCAGATAATCATGGCTGTGATGAGGAGGAGTATTGGGAGCCAGACGAGATTTCTGGTGATACCTTCCATCCCTTAGGAACGCCATCCACGACCTACCAGGGAAAAATCCCACAGACAACTCCAAAAGGCCGATAGAGAGCCTTAATTTTTGACAAACTAGGCAGAGGGTCAGCCTTAAACCGTCTCGACCCTAGAGGAGAAAGTGGACAAAATAGGCACTCTCATTCTCACAACGTTGGTAGATCCAGATGAAATAGACGACGTTGTAATGAAATACCAAAGCAAAGTCGAGACACAGATGACTAGAGCGAGGAAAATAACGGACAGAGGACTGCTAGTCGAGAGCCAGCACCAGTGGTAATGCCTATAGAAGGTGGAGGCGATAACGTAGTGGAAGAAGAAAAGTCATGGAATATTTAAATCCAAAGGCTGGAGGATAAGATTGACAACTTGATCACGAGCCAAGAAGGCTACATGGAAGAGTCTTTGTTTGTACCTAGAATCGTAAGCTATCCTACCCCTAAAAAGTTCAAACCTCCAACTTTGATGCCGAGGTATGATGGTAGTTCAAATCTGGTTCAACGTATAGAAATGTATCAGTCGGTCACCAACATATATTCGACACCCGATGGTATTAGATGTAGAGCCTTCTCTGGCACTCTCACGGGTGCGGCTCATATGTGGTACACCGCCCTGCTAAGAGGTTCCATAGAGAATTTTAAGTAGCTAGTCGAGAAGTTCATTCATAACTTCTGTTTCGGTATGAATCCACCAAATAAGGTCACTCATCTCCTCATTGTCAATCAAGGAAAGAATGAAACCCTGAGGGATTATATCACTCGTTTTATGAAGGAAGAATAGGAGGTAGAGGATTATGACGAAAGTAAAACAATGATAGGGCTCATTAGTGGTCTGCAACGGGGAAAACTCCTTTAGAAACTCTCCGAAGATCCTCCAAAAACCATGACAGAACTCTTGGCCATATCCAGGATAATCATGAATACAGAGAAGGCCATGGCAGCCAAGGAGAGAGGCACAAAGTAGGTTGGTGACAGTAAATCCGGTCATACCAAAAACAGAAAAGGAAAGAAAAGATCCAATGAGGATAAATTTTCCAAGTACACTTCACTGACAGTAAGCCCGAACTTAATTCTTAATGAGATCAAGGACGATAAAGCACTCAAATGGCCAGAAAATCTCAAGTCCTCTCCTCACAAGAGGGATGAGAGTAAGTGGTGTAAATTTCACCAGGATCGTGGGCATAGAAGGAACAAGTGTTTTGCCCTGAAGGACGAGATTAAGAAGTTGTTGAAATAAGGTAAACTCTGAAAGAACGTGGATAGGAATGGAAATAAGGATGAGTCCAAAAAAATCACAATGGGATGATAAGTCAAGACAAGAGGTTCAGGCTAATAAGAACGACGATGAGTTTGATGATAGCGGGGGAGATGACCCCGATCTCCTAGCAACGATCCCTGAAGTAAAGGTTTATTTGTATATTATCTCTTTATATGTGAAGATGATTTGTGGAGGTATATAACCGACCGATAAAAAAGCACATGTGGTAGAATCAAAAGCATCCCCAAAGAGGTTAGAAGTAAATTCCACTAAGATCGAGGCAAAATCGAGGAAGTTAATGAAGGTTGATATAGACACGCTAGTTGTCGAATTTTCTAAAATGGACTTTAAACGAATCTTGGATCTATATGATGACCCCTTGGTCATCAGTACGAGAGTTCATGGATATGATGTTTTATATATCCTCGTCGATAAGGGAAGTTTAGCAAATGTGATGTCCTGGGAATGTCACGGATATGAAATTGAGTAAAAGGCAACTAGTATCTTATCACCAACCACTGATCAGCTTCGGTGGAAATTCACCCATTGGGGGTATTTGAGATGGATGTGTGCATAGGGTCCTAGCCGAGGTGCCTCACCAAGAATATTATCTATTGTCATGGACGAGCACGTGTTCTCAGCTTATAATATCATTTTGGGAAGGTTAGTCTTCAAGGATTTTGAGGTCGTACCTTCCACGGTTCACCAGATGATGAAATTCTCGACCCCCTGTCGAGTAGGGGAAGTACAATGTGAGTAGGTGGAAGCTCATGAATGTTATTTCGCCTCGTTCGAGGAAAGGAAGTCCCATTAAAGAACAACCACTTCATACAACATTGACACTCTCGACTCAAGAGATGAGAAAAAATTGAAAAAGGTGAACCTACTAAGGAGGTAGAATCCATCGACTTTAATGAGGATGAGCCAAAAACACCATCCAAATCGGTTCATCCCTAGAAGATGAGATCAAGGAAGAATTACTGAAGCTACTGAGAAAAAGGCAGAGTGTTTTTTCTTGGAGCCATGGACATATGTCGAGAATTGACCCTGATATCATCTGTCGGCTAAATATTGATGAAAAAGTTAAACTCGTCAAATAGAGATGCAGAACTTTCACAAGAGATAGATACTAGGTTATTAAAGAGGAAAAGAAAAAGCTTTAGACAGTTGAGTTCGTTAGAGAGGTCTAATATCCAAATTGACTCTTTAATGTCGTTATAGTACCCAAGTCAAATGGGAAATGCGGGATGTGTGTAGGCTTCACCGACCTGAACAAATTTTTCCCTAAATACAGCTTCCAACTACCTCCTATTGATCAGATGGTTGATTCTATGGTCAAGCATGAACTAATGAGTTTTATGGATGCATATTCGGGTTATAATCAGATCTTTACGCATGAAATTGATGCCGAGAAGACTTCCATTATCATGGATAAAGGACCTACTGCTATAAGGTAATTTCATTAGGCTTAAAGAACGCATGGGTTACCTATCAGAGGTTAGTAAATAAGATGTTTGAAGACTAGATCAGGAAGATAATGGAAGTCTACATATACAACATGCTAACCAAATGTCTGAAGGTCGAGGATTATGTAGCCAATATTGAGCGCACTCACAATGGATAAATACAAAAGGAAATTGAATCCAACCAAGTGCATGTTCAGTGTCGGTTCTAGAAAGTTCCTCGGCTTCATTGTGAATCAGAGGGGGATAAAGCACTGATTGACATACAAACACTAAAAATCATCAAAGATGTTCAGAGGCTAACGGGCCGAGTCACGGCCCTCAATCATTTTGTCTCTCAGATAATAGATAAGTGCCTACCATTCTTCAAAATATTGAGAAAAAAATTCTTCTTGGATAAAGAATGTGAGAGAGCTTTCCAAGAACTGAAAAGCTATCGAGGGTATACTATGATGTTGTCTCAGTCAGTTTAGGGGGAGAAGTTGTATTTGTGTTTAGCTGTCTGAGAAGTGGCTATCCACACAGTTATTCTATGAAATGGCGATGGAGTCCAAAAGCCAGTGTATTTTAATAGTAAAGCCTTACAAGGAGCCAAGATGGAGTATCCAAAGATGGAGAAGCTAGCCTACAAACTAATTTATGCCTCAAGGAAACTGAAGCCGTATTTTCATGTGCACACGATGGTGGTGCTCACCGACACTCCTCAGAGGCTGGTCATTCATAAACTTGAGAAATTGGCTAGGTTAATGTCTTGGTCACTTGAGCTAGGTGAGTTTGACATTATCTATTAGCCTAGGACTGCCATCAAGTGGAAAGCCTTAGCATATTTTCTAGCTAAATTCACGTGGGTTGAAACTAATAATGATATTATTGAGGAAGTAAAAAATGTCAGTAGTCATACCAAGAGAGGTTGTGGTAGACTCTGCCCCAACCAACACTGCAAAGGCGGATACTATTGAAAGATATTTTTTATTCTGAAATGGAGTTTTAACTGAGGGTCAGTTCTAAGAAGAAGAAACGGTCTGTAGTTTGTTTGTATACGAATCGTCTTGTGAAAATGGCAGTGATGCGGGGTTGATATTATTAGCCTCGGACTGAACGAATACTGAGAATGCCCTGATATTCAGCTTCAAGTCATCAAATAATGAGTCAAAGTACGAGGCCCTGCTGGCAGGTATTTCTTTTTCCAAAGCACTAAACGTCGACCATATGACCTCCTATAGCAATTCATAGTTGATCTTCAATCAGATATTGGGAATTTATGAAGCTAAAGATAAGAAAATGGACAGATACTTGACCAGAGTTAAAAAAAATGATGGTAAACTTCAAAGAAGTCAAGGTTAATAGGATCCCCAGGCTTGAAAATAATCGAGTTGACACTCTGGATAGATTAGCATTGGCTACCATGACGGAGATCAGACGATCAATCCCTGTAGAAATCCTGCACCAACCGAGTATTGAAGAAGAAGATAACAACCTAATTTTCTATTTGAGCCTAAATTTTGAGAGTTTTAGATGGATCTACTGATTAAGTACATCAGAGATGGTGAACTCCCAGAATCTAAAGTGGAGAGGAAAAAGCTTCAATAATGTGTAGTGAAGTTCACCATCATTGGTGAAATGCTTTACAAAAGGGGATGTTTACTCCCATTACTCAGATGTATCCACCCCATTGAGACATAATACATCCTCTAAGACGTCCATGAAGGTTCTTGCACAAGTTATATATGTGATCTCTAGCTAAAAGGATCGTCTCCTAGGGTAATTTTTGTCCAACACTTGCTAAGGACGCAGCTGAGTAATTAAAAAAATGTTATAGGTGTAAAGAATCACAAGCATACCCTATCAACCTCTTTCGTCCATCATAGTGCCCTAGTCGTTCGCAGTTTGGGCGATCGACTTGGTCAGCCATCTCCCAAAGGCAAAAGGCAATTACTAGTATCTGATAGTGACGATTGATTATTTCTCAAAATGGGTGGAAATTGAGGCTATGATATCTATTACAGAGGTCAAAATGTTCAGGTTTATTTTGAAGAACATCATATGCTAATATGTCTAGCCCCACAAATTGATATTAGATAATGGTAAACAGTTCAAAAACCAGCCACTGGAAGCCTACTGCAAGAGGGCCGACAGAAAATAGCTTTTCTTTGTTCTGGGCCGACCCAAAGTCAATGGTCAGACTGAGGTCACCAACAGGATGATACTTGATGAGATTAAGAAAAAATTGGAAGATGCCAAGGGCATGTGGACTGAAGAACTACACAAAGTCATATGGGGCTTATAAGATGAATGAGAGGCTGCCGACAGGCGAGACGCCAGTTATGTTAGCATATGGGTCTGAGGCAGTTATCCCTATTGAGCTTAGACTTCCCAACCACATAGTCCACACCTATGATCTTGTGAATAATACAAAAGGTTGAAGATTGGACTTGGATCTAATCGAAGAAGAAATAAGAGAGGATGCAGAGGTCAGACAGTCATCTTATCAGCAGAGAAATGCAAGGTTCTACAATAAGAGAGTGAAAGTTAGGCTGATAGAAATAAGAGATTTGGTTTTGAAGAAGGTCTAGAAAAAACCCAACAAGATTCATCCCAATTGGCATGGACCATACATAGTGACTGAAGACGTTGTGCTGAGAACTTTTAGGCTGGAAAATCTTAACGACGAACCCTTCTCCAACCCAATGAGGCACTGACTATTTGAGGAGATATTATCAATATCCCTATTTATATTAAAATTGCTAAAGTTTTGCTTATCAGTGTATTTCCAAGTGCATGATAAAGTTATCAATTAAAAGTGCAAATGTTGACTCATATTTGTTGCTTATCATCATTAATTGTTTCATGGTCTGAACGTTATTAAACTAAAGAACATCATCTATGGTGAACTAGTTTATAACACCATCTCGGCGAGACGAGAGTGTATGAGGAGTCTCATCTCCTTTATATCCTCTCAATAATTCCGAGAGGGGAGATTAGTGTGATAAGGTCACTTTTGTGGTGCAAATAAATTTTTAAAAAAATCATTTTATATGGTTGTTTAGCATCATTTTATAGTGAAATTATAACTCTCTCTCGGTGATATGAGAGTGTATGAGGAGTCTCGTCTCCTTCATATCCTCCCAATAATTCCAAGAGGTGATATCAGTGTGATAACATTACTTATATGGTGAAAACAAAAGTTAAAATCATTTCATATGGTTGTTTCAACATCAGTTTATGGTGAATTAAAAACCATAACATTATCTCATGTATGAGGAATCTCGTCTCCTCCATACCCTTATAACATCAAGAGGGGGGATCAAATAAAATATCATTGGTAGTGATAAAATATAATAACAAGAATTATATTTAAAACATCATTCAGTGGGGACAGAAGATCAAATGCACAGACTACTGTTAAATCGCAAGGATATCTATATCAAAGTAAAACTTCACATTCACAATCACAATCACAAGATGACCCAAAATATATATTATATTTAGAATACTTCCAAAAATATGATAAATATAGGGGGTAACATTGTTATAAAGATTGGTACATCAAAAGGGTATAAGGCCACACAAGGCCACCCATTAAAAAGATAAGTTCAAGCTTCTTTTACCTTCTCGACCTTGGCTAGGACGTCAGTAGTTGCAGGATGGGAAGGAGAATTTGTTTGAACGTCCTCTTCAGTATTTTCTCCATCAATTACAGTAGTGTTATCCTGGTTGACTACCGTGGTCTCGACCATAGATTCCTGAGCGACAGCCTCAGCTTCAACCTCGACGAGGGCGACAACAACCTCCGGGTTAGACAGATCAAAACTCCTCAAATCGTTAGCGAGTTATGGATCGGCCTTACCAAGGTTGGGGTATTTATTCAAATCCCATTGCCAAGATATTTTTCCCCCTCTCCAATGTAATACCCCGTACTTCTATCGATATTTATTTATGGGAGTAATTAAATTAAATGTGAATTTATTGAGAATTAATCCGAATATAATACTAACGAGATGTGAGTTGGTATTTGATTATAATGTGTATATATGGCAATATATGAATATTGAAAATATTGAAACTGTCGCGAGACTGAAATACGGCAATTTGGGAAATTTAGTTGGAACGCACGTGTCAGTCGCGTCAGGAACGTAATTATTTGAATTAAGAAGTGAATTTTATTTTTATCAACTGAATGGTCATTTTGAGTGCGCCAACGAGTCCAGAAGGGTCGAAATAGTCAGAAAACACTAGCCGGGTGTTAAGTTTGGGTCCCGGAACATTTTTAGGCTAAACCGGCAACTTAAAAGGGCATTTTGGTAATTTTGAAATTTTGGGAATATTAACCAACGAATTTTGGGAGTTAATTATAGGTTATTTAGTAACCCACTTAACCCATTACCAGCACTTGACAACTTAGAGGGCTACGGGAGTTATAGGAAAAGTTGGAAGAGGTTCCCAAAGAGAAAACCCATAACCACCATCTTCAACCTTCAACCTTGAGAGAAATATGTAGAGAGGGAAGAGGACAACCTTCAACATTCAACATCAAATTCAGAAGAACAATTTAAGGCAAGTGGTTTAGTTACGTTAATTTCAAGCGAATGTTTTTTTCCATGCTTAGAATTGAAACAATTGCATCATATTGGGGGTTTGATGAAAACCCATGAAATTGGAGATAGAAATTCATGATATGTTATAGGGATCGCATGTAGAATGTTATTGGATGATTGTCCTATACGAAACACAACTTTTTATGATGTAAAAACGAATTTATAAAGGGAAATTGAAGACATTAAATTTCTAGGTTCATACTCATAGGGTTTGGGGCAAAATTGGGGATTTATGATAATTATATGTTGTTAGGAAGATTGGACCCCAAAAATATGTTAAGATAAGACCTAAGAAGGTTTAGAGATGTTTAAGAACCATAAAAATACTTTTGGGATGATCTTAGGATGAGTTTGAAGAAGAGAAAAATTGAGAAAAACGAAGTAGAAATTTCTGGGTTCGAAACTGCCATCTCGTTAGAAGTTCTGCCCAGGTCGTTCGAACGACCTCGTTCGAACGAGCTTCTAACGAGGTGACAGTATGCCTTCTAACGAGTTGGTAGTTCGTTCGAAGCCTTTCGGTCGAACGAATTCTCGTTCGAACGACCTCGTTCGAACGAGACTTCTAACGAGTTGACAGAATGGCTTTTTCGTCTGATTTCATTTCAAATGTTCCGTAGACTCATCTAATGGGAGTATTAACCTTCCCTTGTTGATCTGTGAGTATAATTGTGAGAATTAGGGCACGTTGAGGAGTAAAACTTAATACCTCATAATAAAATTGGATGTCATTTGTGGAATCAAAAACGAGTACCTAATTACGACGTGAGGATGGTCGATAACTTGAATATACAAATCGGGAACTTGAAATCGTATAACATTGAAGTGACGGTATAAGAACGAGAAGTATACCTATATTAAGATTACGAGATAACTAAGATGTGTGAATGCTTAGTATATGTGATTTTATGTGTATGACATACCTACCATACTTGCTATCATGGGAGGTTTGCGTTCGTTTAGGTCCATCTAATCTTTGTGTGCCTACGGGGGGGATATAGATTGGTACCTCGAGGACATAGGTCAGATAAGGACTTATTGAGAAGTTAATAAGTCTGCTGATCATGGGAGCGTAGGTATGTGCGTGACCCATGTGATGTGAACTATGTTCGCCTCCATTGTTTATGATTGCTATTATCTGAGAACGATTCTTGAGAGATTTGGAATGCGTGGTCCTTATGTACGTGATGTACCGAGATGGGATAGCAGAGTATGTGTGCACCGCAGCTTAGTCTCGGGGTGCTAGTACTATATATTTATGATGAGAATAAAATATGGTTAATTGGAAAGAATTGTCATTTTTAATTGTGAGTATAATTATAGTAACGCTCTGAAAAGATAAAAAGGAGATAACCTCCAGTAAATGGTTTTGCAAATAATTGGGAATCCGAGAATTAAAGTAAAACTCTCTATTTAATTGATGATGTTGGAATTAAAGCGCGAACTGAGTAGAAATGTTAGAATTTATTTTGGACTAGATAGATATGAGAATCACTAGAATGGATACGGGTACGTTAGGAGTGCACAATTAGTCGAGAGGTGAATATTTCATGTGAGAGCACATCCTAACATGTATTTTGCATTCATTGTTTTAATGTCATTATATCACTTGCTATTTTTTAAACTATTTTCCACAATCGGGCTCTGACCCGTTTGCTTTCAAATCTTTTTTTTTGTAAAAACCTTTTTAGGTGCCCAGCCACAAGGACACCATGCCTAGGAATTCTATTCAGGTGACGTGCTGTAGCTGCTGTGGAAGTTACAGGACCTTGACAGTAGATGCCTCCTTTCTAGTCTTGACTCCATTATCAGTTTTATCATTTGTTGGGCATGTCGCCCATTCCTTGTAGAGACATCTTGATTATTCAGTTATTTCAGACTTTGGGATGTAATTAATTTTAGTGATTGCAGACTTTATATTTATCTAATTCGGACTTTGATTTATTGTGAGGATTTTTCCTCGAGACTATATTGGTTGGTTATTCTATGGTGACTTCATTGTGATTGGTTATGTTAACTTTTTATAATTCTTTTATCGCATGTTAATCGGATTTAATTTAAAATTTTGACAACTCACTTTTAAATAATAGGTGGTTAGTAATTATTAAAATGTTTTCGACAGTGATGCTATGAACTGAGCCAACTTGACATTTTGTATTAATTCAATAAAGGAGTAGCTACCCGGTATTTAATTAGTCAGGGTGTCACATCCAACTACTAGAGGGCATAACTAGCAAACTCTTCAGACTCTTTGAAGGCCTCAATTTCCTTATTCACGGCGTCTTTAACTTCGGACGTGTGTTTTTCTTGGAGATCATCAATCTCTGCCTGGTGACTAGGCTTTTGGGTCTGCAATATGTTGTCTGCTATTACTTTAGTTGATCAATTGCATTTTTATTGCTTATCTTGGCCTCCTTTAACTGGTTCTTCAGTGACTTATTAGCCTCGTTAGCCTGTCGGACTACTGGAGCATTCTCTTGAACCCATTAATTCAGTTGATCAAGGGCGAGCATAGACTGCAAAATAAAGAAGACAGAGTTAGCAAAAGATGAGATAACATTTCTGTTAAAATAAAGAATAGTTAGAGACGATATATGAGTCGCTTTGTGGAGAGCGTAGTCACTAAGTTGGGAGGGGTCCATGGCATGGAAGAATATACAATCAGACCGGGTCATAAAAGAGCCTATGGCATCCTTGGACCTATTTTTACAACCGAGCAGAGAATCGATTAAGACTGTCAGTTGGGTCAGCTGAGAAGTAAGCATAGCATCACTAGAGATAGTGATAGCCTCGTCAGTGGTTGTTTTGGATGGGACATTCTTCTTATTGTTCTTGGTTATTAGAGGAGGGACATCATCAGGCAAGTTTTTTCTCTTTTTGGAACCCTCGGCCTGACCTGGTCCCCCAACTGTCGTCTTTTTGGCTAGGGACAAGGAAGTAATTTTCTTGCTGGTCATTTTGTTAAGAAGATTGGCTAGATTTGGGGCGTCCATTCTCTAAATTTCTTCCGAGTGTTAGCTAGACGACCTGTAAACAAAGATATAAATTAGTATCGACATTTAAATAAAAGACAACAATACAGTTAACAAAATTTCTAACTTACATATCTTAGTGAGGGGGTCAACCCCCAAACCAGTCTCAGCCCAAAGTGTACGGGTTGTCAATTGTTCAAACTCAACTAGGTCGTCCTCCTTGCCACAAGTTTGTAGATGATCTATCTTTCATCGACCATCTATTCTTAGGCTTGGGTCAAGCTTGGTGGACATTGACACTCTACCCCCACTTCTGGGGAACTCTCGGTTCATTGACAATGCATGGAGCATCGGTGTCAAACTCCCAGGGACCCAACATAAAGAAGTATTGGGGCTTCCAGTCGTGATTTGAAGTTTTATTTACAATCAGAACTTTCTTGTTAGATTTCCTGGCTACGAGATGAAATTAGCAGGGCTAAAACTTCATTATTGACACGGTATAGCAGGCTCTGAAAATGCTAATTAGAAGGTGGTTTGAAAGTATAGTCTCCATATCTGGATGAAATCGAGAATAATTCTCCAAGAATTAAGAGAAAGTTGAGATGGAGAAAACCCCATACTGGTAAGGATGGCTTTTACATTGGGGTGAATTGGTAGTCTGAAGTTCATCCTAAAGATTTGTTCATATATAGCTACTTCACCCTCTCTGTTATTAAAAGCTCTCTCATCTTTAGATGGGACTTTCATGTTGATGGAGGACTTTATCCCATAGAGATGCCTCGACATAATCATATTCGTCTCTCGAAAAGTACTAGGAAAGGTGGCAGTATATGAAGTGTCAAGTGATTCCTCTTCATCATCGTCAACGTCTTTGTCCTTAACGTCGACTGCAATTACACCACCAGGGAATCTTGGGGTGAACTCAACACCAGTCATGATCAATAATGGAATAGCCATTGGATGTTGCTTAAAAGCTACCTCAACTCTCGACTCATCGTTATTCGAGATCTCCTTAACGTGGGATGTTTGGGGATTTCCCCAAGTGTTGGACTCTACAGCATCATCGTCATCCAGACGAGACCTTGGTACTTGCATGGCCTCTTTGAACGAGTCAGCCCTATCAGACTCCTTGGATAATGAGGGACTGTATCCCTCAAATGAGGTTATAGATGGTGACCCCTAGAAGAGGCATAAGACATTGTGTCACTACTGATGTTGATGACACTAGGCTTGATTGGGGAATGATATGTGAGGAGTGGGGGAGGACGAATTACAGATAAAGGGTTGGGTGAATTGGAAGTTTAGATTCATCCTTGGCTCTACGTGTAACCTCGGTCCCAGCCTTTCAAATCTCCATAAGTATCCTCTCCCTTAAATGTGGGTATTACTCACCAAGATCGTACAGCCTTTTGTACATTTAAACAAGAACAAGTTTGACATAAGTTAACTAAAACATCAAAGGGGAAAGTTTAGCCGTTTTCAAATAAATTTCCAGTCAAGAATAAATATGAAGGCCACTAGAGAAGACAATCAGAGGACAACTGGATAACTAAATGGGTGGGGAAAAAAATCAATCTCTCATTAAAACAGACTCCTCTCAACCCTTTACAACCTAAAAAAATAAGCCCTAAAACAACCACAAATGGTGGCCAAAAAACACTCATTTAGTCAAAAAAATGATCAAAACAGAAATGGAGAAATAGAGTGTAAATCAAATGGAATGAATTAGAGAAATGGGTTACTTGGGTGATGGAGAAGACTTTGGAATGAGATAGATACGCTAAACTCTCCTGAAATGGAGTAGTTTGAAGAGAGAGAGAGAGAGAGAGAGAGAGAGAGAGAAGGTTGGTGATTCTTCTGCAGAAAGCTAGAGGGAGGGAGAACAATGTTTGGATAAGAAAGAAAAAAATTAGATTTTTGGTATTTAAAAAGGTAATGATTTCACGCAATTTCCAAGGCCCACATCATCAAGGCAAGAGTTCCAAGGAGGCATAATGTCGCCGCTCCTTGGCACACATGCCAAGCCACCCATTTGCTGACATGTGTCCAGTCAAGGACACTTGAACATCACATCTGTCAGAGACTCAAAAAGGTCACTCCTGACATCTACACAACTCGTACACATCTCTAAAATAGCCTCTAACATCGGGGGGTCATTTCATTACAGGGGTCAGACGAATATACCCCTCAGCCTACCCCTTGCACTGAAGACTAAGGTCTAGGGGTGATTGATATACATAAGTGTATCCTCATCTGGATAAGACTCAGCCTTAGCCTCATGACCCCTTCCAAGTCCCAGTCAGACTCATCCTCGTATGCGCCCACAGCACAGAGTCCCATGTTAACCAGTCTCGGCCTCCAAAACCTCATCGCCAGAACAATTGAAATCATGCTCTCTCCACAAGTTCTCTTATGTATCGACTACGACATGTGTCGGGATCATGCGACACTGCTGAGACCTACATACAGCTCCCTAACGGTTCCAAAATCACGACTTCATCATGTGTCGGCCTCATACGACACTGGTAGGCCGAGACCTCCATGTAGTTCCCTAACGTGGTTTCACAATCGATGTTATTCCTATGGAAGACTACACCCATGGTCTCGACTGTGTCAAGACGTACATGGTCGACTTTAGTACGTTATACCAAGCCACGTGGACCAAGCCGTTACAAAAGATCAATAACTCACGTGAGGGAATATTTCATCATCGTGATGTACATGTGCACAAGGCAACATGCTCTCTCCTATTAGTACATCGACCTCATGCATGCTTAGTGCATTCTTGGGGGTGGCATTGTGCACCCCCAATACTATAAAAGCTAAATTCATCTTCCTTACAAAGGATCGAAAAAATCACCATCCTACTGAAACTCTACTCAATTGTAACCTAAAAAGAGAAAGCTTGAGTGAATGTAATAATGGCCTTTAGTACCTTATAAAAATACAAAAACACTATCACCTTGCACAGTGAAGTAGGCTAAGGCCAAACCACTTATATGCATGTATCTTCTCTCTCTTATCCCCTTCTCTATTTACATATAATACTGTGATTTCCTCCACTATTGATATAGCTAGACCTAGAGATGCACATATCATTGATATAGTGATTCCTAACATCATCAACGAGGGTTGGTAGTATTTAAAAATAATGTTTTTTAACTTAAAATAAGGTATTTTGAACCATTTGGATAAGTATAATGAATTAGGGGATATTTAGATTAATTAAGGTTTAATTTGGGCAAATTACTTAAGACCTTATTTTAAGTCCAATTTCATTTTTAAGATGCAGTATTGAGACATTATGAGGTTAATTTTAACATTAAATACAATATGGGGATCTAAAAGTTTAGAGAGAAGAAGGCTAAAAGGAAAATAGGGGATTCTAGAAGATTGGAACCCTAGTTCTACATTAATTTGGAGGCAAGCTTAATTTGAATTCTTGTATAATTGAATTTGTTATAGATTATGCCTATTCAGTTGAATCAAAATAATAACTAAGTAATTTGAATCTGATTTAGATGATTTAAATAAAGTAAATTCGTAACTAACCCAATTAGGAAGTAATTAGGATTGATTTAGCATCATTTTGATTGAATCCTCCCAAATATTTTTTTGCGATTTGAATAGATCTTGAATATGTTTTGATTTATCAATGTAGTCCATTCAAAACCCTAGGATATTATGTATAATATGTAGAGAATTGAAATCAAATTGTTATGAATTAGGATGCTAGGGTTCTTGAGAGAGAAAATAGGTTTTATTTGAGTTCTTGAACTTTAATTAGGATTTTGAGGATAGAATTGTGTTCTAATCATGTTTTATATGTGGATTCATTACTTATATGTTATATGGATATTTTCTGGTCTTTAATGGAGGTTTGAGATGAATTTTGTTGAGTTGGATAAGACAAACCTCGTAATGGGGATTTTTTAAAATCACTGAGTGATCAATCGATCAATGAAATTCATCGATCGATCGATGCTTCAAATATTTCAACACTTTTACTTATTGTTTTAATTAAGGGATTTTTTATTTGGGGGTTTGTTTTGGGACAACCTCTAACCTAACTTAAGTTATGTGACTTGTTTCATAGTATGATGAGGATGGCTCTAATTTAAGATAATAGATGTATTTCTTATTTACTTTTAAATTCAATTAAAATGGATAAATCTAGTTGAGAATTGAATTTCGTGATTGAGATGGGTATTATTTGGTGTGTTCTTTATGAAATGCATATTATGCATGAGTACACGTGGTGAATGTACTTAAAGAGGGATTCCATTAAGGGGGCGCGTACGATGCGGACCACTATGGTGTCTCGGTGAGTAGACTAGATGCATTAGTCAATTTTTATCGAGATAAACTACGTGGATATTTCCTTCATATGATCTTGGGTATGTTGGGCTATATGATTGATGGGTAGACATAGTTATTTATCCCTTACCGTGATGAGGTTTTAGGTTTAACATGGCCTAATACTATACTTAGTACGCGTGAGTGATCCCCAAGGGCAATAAGGATAGGCCTTCGTTGCTTGGCTTACTTATGTGATCCTTAGACTTTGTGACTATATTAAATGCTTTATACGTTTGACGTTGATTAGTGTAATGATATTTAGAATTTATTGGTTATATTCATATGTGAAGAATAAAACTTAAACATGGGTTCACTTAGGTTTAGTAAACCTTAGATGCATGTGATATTAGGATTGAGGGGTGGGGTAAATCTAAAAGATGTTAAAATGCTAGAGGCAAATTCATAATTATGATTTATTCCAACTTTCGTTATACTTTTATTCTTCTTGAACTTGTTGTTAACGTTGTGGATTTAACGTTTCAGGACCGAGGTCGAACGTTCCGCAGCCTTGATTGATATTGAAGTTATCACTTCATCCTTCTAGTTGCAGTTCCGTTCTAGGATGTAAGTGTCCCTGGCCAGCTTGCCAATTTTATCATCTCATTTGTTTTTCGGTTATAGTAGCGAGAGATACATACTTGTAATTGTACATTTTATATGGATATGAGTTGTTTTATATGATAAAGTTGATGTATTGGTTTTTGTCTTATGATGACAGTATCAGAGTTATGGCAAAGCTTCCATTGTAGTTACTCGGTATTGTTTTAAGTTTATTTATTTTCACGTATGCTTAGAATGATACTTAATTATATTGACTCGTGTACTTTTTAACTTAAAACTGCTCAACCTATTTGAAATATTTTAGGGCGTTACAGTGACCATGAACTTAGAATTGTCTTCATTAACCCTTAACGTGTGAGCCGAGGCTAGTATGACTTTGCGGGCCTAATTTAAGTTGAGCTCGGAGTATGACATCAAGTGAAGCGGAAATAAAGAAATTGTGTTAGTAAAAGTCAAAATATTTCACTTTCCTCCCCCTCACAACCAACCATGAAAATAAATAAACTTTTTAAGGTATTCCAACATTCGAAATCATATTTTGTTGTTAAATTAGAGATATTTGAAGAATCCACTAGAATAATAAAGAAGAACTTGACAAAATTTCCATTCTCCTTATCTTATTGATATTACTAATGAAACCCTTATATCTCAAGAATATAGAGACATATGAAATACATTAATAAATAAAGCAAATAGAAAATATCATCAAATTTAATCCCTAATATATGTCAAGGACATATTCCAAAACAATTATGATTATATTTTCCTTAAACAAGCTCTGCAATGGAGTTTTGAGAGTCATGAGAAACTCTATAATGACGTGAAAATAAACACACAAAGAGACATGAATTTTCAAGGATTACGCTAGGATACTATCACCACCACTTCTCCTGCCCATTTTCATGATCAACGTATTTAGTTTCAATAATGGAACAGCAAAGAGAGCCATTTTCTATAGAAACCTCCATCGCCACTTACCCAAAGACAACAAAATTTCTTTTAAATAAATTAACAAACTCAACCTCCTTTGTTCTTATTTTTTATAAACCACTTTCTAATTTTATTTTATTTTATTTTATTTTCACCTTTGCTTCCCAGTTGATCAAGTGCTCTTTTTTACCCTCATCGTTACCTGCTCAAAGAATATTCCTAATTTTTAAGAACCAATTGGACCAGCTAAGTGTACCCCCTAGACAAACATTCCCAACCATCCATAAAATCTTTTATATATATTTTTTACTCAATAATAATCGAAACATTCCGCCATAAGGATTGCCACACAATGACAAGCACAAGTATTTAATGGGCAACAAACTCACCATAAAGCTATTGCACATCTTACATAACTAGAAAACCTAATAACAGCATCTTTATTCGCATGATTCCTTTAGGCCCCGTTTGGTTGTCCCAAAATTGTAAATTGGATCATTAATAAATTGATCCATTTACAAATTGACCCATTAATTGTGTTTGGTTTTATTAATGAAGTGATTCATTATTTGCCCCATTCTAGCTCATGTGCAAAATCTGAAATTGGATCATTTCACAAAAAAGTTGAAATGAATCCATTTGAAATAAGAGTCACATAAAGTGCATGTCACATATCCCTCTTCCTCTCCTCCTCCTCCTCTCCCTCTCTCTTTCCCTCCCCCCCTCTCTCTTGATTTGTTTTTATCTTTTTTTCATAGAACCTTAACATCAATTTCAAATTACCAAACACTGTGTAAAATGGGATTTAACTCATTTCAAATTCACTCATTTACAATTCAATAATTCACAATGAACCAATTTACACAATCAAACAATTTGCGCAACCAAACTGGGCCTTACAGTTTACTCTTAGACAAATTTATTTTGAGGCCCGAGATCTTACCAAAAAGATTCACTAACCCTCTTATGTTATCGAATTTAGGAAGCTCCTCTCAGTAACCTTCCCCACTAATCGGGATAAAAAATCCACAACCAAAACAAAGAGGAAATAAGATAACCATTCCCTAAAATTCACTAAAATTTACTATAAGCATCCCATTAACCATTCCCTTTACCTATTCTAAAAACTTTTCAAGAAAATCTCATCTCACATGATCATTAGCTTTTTCAAAATCAATTCTAAAAACTAACTCCTTTTTTTTCCATACTCATATACTGACTATTAATACCAAAACAAGGCCTGCAATTTGTCTATCATTCATGAAATCCTCTTAAGTGTCATTAATGTTATTTCCAAAAAAATTATCTACCTTAAAGAAAAAAATTAAGCCAAGTTTATTATAATACCCTGCTCCAATAATTCAATTAAATTACATATAAATTATTTTGAAGAGGAGTTAGTGATGATTATAAAAAGAATTGTGGGTCAAAATTGAATAAGTAAAAGAATAAAAAAAAAATTAGAGGTCGTTCGAATGATATGGTAGGGTCGCATGTAGCAGGGCTTCAAAATGACATGCCACTACTTTGCAGTGACATGTCGCGCGAAGGGTCGTGCGAAGCAAGATTTGAACGAGATGGAGAAGTCATTCCAATGACTTGGGCTTGTCTTTCGAACGATGTAAATCGAAAATGTTTAGATCAGATTGCCCTTGTGTGTTGTGTTTTTTACCATTAGATCATTAAGCTGTCAAGCTCAGATTAACCCAGATTAGATAAAAGGATGATTTAAGGTTTGGGGGTGTTTTATTAAGGCTTGTTTGGCCATTTTTTTGGGGAAAATTTGCAAGAAGGGGGAGAGAGGAAAGAGGGTGATCTTCCACCATGGTAGGACTTCTCCCGCCACTCCTCCACCATTCTACCCCCATGAAACACCATTTTCCTTATGTATGCCACCATGTTTAAAGTATTTACATCCATTTCCACCATTGTTGAAGGAGAACTACGAATTTTGGAGAAATGTTGGGAGATTTTTAGAGAAGGTGATGGGAGCTTCCATGGAGTTTGAAGTGGGTCTTGCTTAAAAGCTTGGATATAGCACATTTTGGATCTTTTTGGAGGATGCATTTGATAACCCCTTGAGGCCACCTTTATAGATGGGGTTTACTCCTCCTATACCAATATTTCTACCACCATTTGAGCTATTAGAGGGGGAGGAATCTATCTTTAGTATTAAGACTCTATTTTTCATTATTTGTAGTCTTGTAGTTAGATTACATGAGTAGGATGTATTTTATTAGATGATAAAATTGATGTATAAAAAATAATAAATATTTTTCTGAAATAAAAATGTTGGCAAAATATTATTTTGTTGAAAATAATGAACGAATAAATATTTCAAGGTTTTGAAATATTAAAAGTGGATATTTTGTAAAAATGGTGTATTTTCTAGAAAGATTGATGTTAAACATTTCCTGGAATAAAATGTTTGAAAATGATGATTTATTTTGGTAAACATTGGTAAAATAATGTATCTTGCAAAAAATGAAAATTTTATGAAAAATACACGTATGTTGAGTTTGAAGAAATTAAATGTCTTTTATGCCTTGAAAATGTATTTACGCAAGTATGATGAATTCCTAGAATGATAAATGTGTTTAAACCATTTAATAGGATTTTAAGACTTAAAATTCATCTTTTCATGCATATAAACTTCTAGTATTTTGGCACTAAATGTATAAAAAAGTTTAAAGAAGATTTTGTTGGATTTAAACGTGAAATATGTAAAGTAAAAATTCTTGTCTTCAAAGTGTGTGAAAATGGGATTAAAGGTATAATGAACATAAGGTTGTAAGCCTACATGTGTTGAATAAAAGAAATGGTATTTTCTTATAAAAGTAGTCTTCAAATGTAATTAGATTTCTTGAATAAAGAAAGTAAGAAATGTCTAGTTTGGAAAAATGGCTAGTAATGGTGTTGAGAAAGTTTTAATGGCTAAACATTGGAAAGTTGGTGTGTGTAACTTAATAACGTGGTAAAAGGTTAACACTTGTGAAATTGAAAAGAAAATAATGAAATGAAGAAGAATATTACTCCAATGTTAAAAGGGTGTTAAGGAGGTTAAAACATTTAAAAAGCTAGTGTACTTAATAGCGTTTGGAGAAAATTAACACCTATAGAAATGGACTAAAAGAGATGAGTTTGGAAACAAATAGGTAAAATGATAATTTTACTTAAAATGGAACATTTTTATGAAATAAAAATGTTGAAAATGGTGTTACACAAATTAGCCCTAAATGAATATGATTTTTAGAAAAAAATCAAGGTTAAAGTGTAAAAAGGACATGAAATGGTAAAATTTCAAAGTATAACACAAATTTGGGTGAAACCCCGAGTTTTGGCTTCGGCTAGGTAAAAGGAAAAGTGGAATAATGTGGACATTTATAAATTATTAAAAGACATCAAAAGGAACTCGGATGACATCGGGATAATTAAGGAGTGCCCGGAGCCCTGAGGTAAAAGACCTAAAATAACTGGCCAGAGCATATGGTGCGCATAGCCGGCGGTGTGGAGCCCATTGAAGTATGCGATATTTGAAATATTTCAAGTAAAGATAAAAGGAATAAGGAACATGTCAAGACATGGGATGAGTGGTGGAAGGTCTTAATAAAACCTAACTTGAATGAATCAATAAATGTTCCAATAAAGGTTAAAATGGACAGTAAATGTGTAATTGATTAATGTTCATATGGTAAGAAAAATAGTAATTAAGTGGGTAAATGGATGATTAAGAAACTTAAGCAGTTAAACACATAATTAGCACAAGAATGTGTTGTAAAAGGTTCTTAAATATTAAATGAGTATTTTCTAACACGATATTCGCGTGTGTTGAAAGCAAAGGTTTCAATGAAAATACTAATATGTATTGGATAAAATAAAAAGGGTGAATTTCGGTAAGGAAATGGTCTCCGTTAAATCAAATGTAATGTTTTCAAGTATTGAATCGTGTGTTAAGCGAGAAATGCTAAAATGAGGAAAAAAAAAGTCTTTTATGAGATTAAGGTAAATTAATCTGAATAAATAAGGTTTTCGAAAGTAAAATTGTTTCATGCATTAAGTATATATATATATATATATATATATATATATATATATATATATATATATATATATATATATATATATATATATATATATTCAAGTAAGAAATGCTAAAATGAGAAGAAAAAAAATAAGTCTTTTATGAGATTAAGATAATTAATCTGAATAAATAAGGTTTTCGAAAGTAAAACTTAATCTGAATAAATAAGATTTTCGAAAGTAAAACTTAATCTGAATAAATAAGGTTTTCGAAAGTAAAAATGTTTCATGCATTAAGTATATATATATATATATATAAAAGATAGTTGCTTGTGCATGTAGGCTTAACGTGTTAGAGTCTCCTTTCTGTTGTTCGATTATATACTGCATTTGTATGTTTTTCACTGAGCATTGGCTCACACCCTCGCTTTGTTACGACAGGTTGGGAGCAGTTTCATATTTTCATAGCGTTATATAGGTAATTACTTTATTTATTTTACCTTAGTAGCTCTGTATGCTTGGACTTCGGGGTTCTCTCCATAGGTCCCTCACATAGTTTATTTTGAAACTGGAATTGTTTGTTAAACAAGTGAAATGTTAATTAAAATAAAACTAGACTAGCAACATTATATAGGTTGTTTAATTTCACTTCACACCTAATGCTTGGGTCGAACCGGGTTGACTATGGGTAACCCATAAATTCATGTTGGGGTGTTACATTTATACAAGCTCATAGCAAGACTAATTTTCTTTTTAAGTCCTTTAAATTTTAGGACGATAACTTTTCCAGAATAAGAAAAATATAAGTGGCATTTTTCCTCCATCACCACATTTCAACATTTTTTATGATAATCATATCCGACTACCGTGTCATGTCTCTTTGTGGTCAATGTCCCTTGATGCATCATTACTAGTCCAGCTTTGAGGACGCACGCATAGGCCAAGGCAAGCGAGCAAGGTTGATTAGAGCCGCTTATGTATTTTATATAAAAATGTGCAAAAGAGGTAGTGTGAGCCCGTCAGGGATCGTCCTAAGACTTTTGGGATCTGTGTTTCCCAAATTTCGTAGGTGTTTGGGGACCGTGTTACGAGATAAGAACGTGTTAGGTACTCCATCCATTCCTTATGTGATCATATGTGTGTTCATTTTATACTGCTTTAGATTAAAGTTAGGAATAACTCTTGTAAAAACCTTATTATTAGGCTCTCTTAAAAATATATGAATACCTAGGCCTTAAAAGAATCATCTACAGAGGCAGAGGCGAGGTACCGCCTGGGGTGGACAATTGAGTGTCGCTTATTTTAGGGGAAATTGGGTGTCGTTGGTGTGTTCATGAATGAATAATGGTATGCCTCGTGTGTGCGTGACTATATAGGGGGTGTTGTGTCCGCGTAAGTGTATAACGTAGTGTATCTTGCATGTGTATTGGTGGGCGCGTGTGCAAGTGTGAGGGCGTGAATGTGTGCAAGTGCATAGCAGATTGTACATACGTACTCGCAGAGACACAATGCCAAAGCCTATATTATTTGTGGTAAGTACACGAAAACTGTTAGATTGTCATGGTCATTGACCGTGACAAGTCCAACTTGTCAAGGTAAATGACCGTGATAAGAATGGGGGTGACAACTTTTGTTGTCACGGACTTGTCACGGTCTTTAACCTTAATAAGGTTTGTCACGGTTAAAGACCGTGACAAATCCGTGACAAACTTTTAAAAAAATGGCACGGTCAATGACCGTGACAAATCTGGGCAGAATTTAAAAAAAAACTGTAGGGCAGTTTGGCCATTACACTGTCCAGTACCTATTATAGCAAAATTGTACTTGTTCCAACAGCATATATCCAAGTAAAATAGAAAATAATTCACCAAATCATTCCATGTATAATTCAATATCCAAATATAATAATAATAATAATAATAATAATAATAATAATAATAATAATAATAATAATAATAATAATAATAATAATAATAATAATAATAATAATAATAATAATAATAATAATAATAATACTAATAATAATAATAATAATAATAATACAATCCATATCCAAACGAAAATGTAGCAACTCAAAACAATTCAAATATAATGCAAGTGTCGAAATAAAAATAAATACAAATAATGTGAATAATCGTTGTGAAGATATTATGATATATTGATGTGTAAGTACCAAATATCGCATGTGGAGATATCATGTTTCTTAGGTGGACAGCATGATGTCACGAGAAAATATTTTGATATCTCAGTGGCATTACGTTGTTGAGGCTTATCGGGGAGCAATATATCGAGTGACATATTGTAGGGGCTTATACTCATGATTAGGGCTCGGCATTGCGCGTACGTATTCGTGTATTAAAGAAATCAAAGTATATGCAGTTCGTAGTGTGAATAGTCGCAGTGAAGATATCGTGATATTTCAATGTGAATGTGAGAAATCATAGGTGAAGATATCGTGTATCTCGGGTGGACAACAAGGTTGCGGGAGGAGATATTTAGATATCTCGAGGGCAATACATTGGCAAGGAGTATCGCGAGGCAATATATCTGGTTGTAAAGGCTTATGCTCACGAGCAAAGCTCAGTATCGCGCCTATGTACTGATGTATTCATGATATCAAAGCCCATGTAGTTCATCGTGCCAATAGTCATAGTGAAGATATCTTGATACTTCGGTGTGAATGTGAGAAATCGCGAATGGAGATATGGTGTATCTCTAGTGGATAACAGGATTTCGCAAGGAAATATTTGGATACGTCGAGACCAATATATTGTCAGGGCATATTGTTCTGCAATATATCAGGTGGCACATTGCGGGACAATGTATTAGGTGACATATCGCAAAAGTTGGTGAGCATGAGCAGGGCTCAGTGTTGTGCCTACAAACTCGTGTATTAACGAGATCAAAGCTTGTGTAGTTCGTAAAATGGTCGTGGAGATCAAGTGCACAATATCCAAATGGTCGACATCTCTCGAAGTCAACTCCTCACACAACATTCTAAATTTAAGCAGGTTCCTTATGTTCGTAACATAGAAAATAACCGGTATTGTTGCGATAAATATTTTGTAGAAAACATAGTTTAAGTGAGGCTCGCTTTGAGGCAATGTTTGTTTATTGGTGAAGAGGTGTGAAGTCTTCTAGCTTTTGACTTTGACTTCCTCAAAGAGTCCGGATAATCTGAGGTAGGCCTGTCAACGGGTCGGAGACGGGTCGGGTTTAGGGAGATCCAGATCCGTGCAATCGGATCTTCATCGGGTTCGGGTTCGGGTCTTCATCGGGTTTATAATGTTGGATTTAGACCCAGATCCATTCGGGTCTTCGGGTCTCGGGTTCGGGTTCGGGTCTGGTCAAATATGTACATTTATTTTATATTTATTTTATTTTATTCCCCTTCTTTATTATTTAATCTTAAATTAAAATATTTTGTAATGTATTGTAGAATATTATTAGTATAAATAAAAAATATATTACTTATATTTATTATATACATAAATATATATTTTTATATATAATACTTACATGTTATATAATGATAAGATGTATTTATAAATATATATAAATTTATAGTATCTATGTATATATATACAAAATAATAATGTACAATTCGGGTCGGGTCTTCGGGTCCGGGTCTTGTATAAGATCCAGACCCTACCCGTTTAATAAACGGGTATTCGGGTCTTCGGGTCTCGGGTCCAAAAAAATATGCTCAGACCCTATTATACGGATCGGGGTCGGGTCGGGTCCAGGTCCAGACCCGACCCATTGACAGGCCTAATCTGAGGCACTCGTTCTAATCGAAAACAGGTCTGAACATGTGGAAAATTATGATTTCACAATGTCTTCCATTTTCTGTGCATTAGCATAACGACGCTTTTTAAATGAGGATTGTTGGATGAATACTAGGCTTTAAGGAACGGAAGCAATTATTTTAACATGTTATGCACCCAGCCTCCTAGTGGAGCCAGGGTGGGATGGTGGCATTTACCTAGTGGTTACTTTCCTATTTTTTTAGGAGCTTAGAGCTTCAGTTTTTCACAACTCTCTACGAATGACCTGATACTTTGGTAGAGGTCCAACTGGGGAGTCGGGACTATGGGCTTCCCATAAGGGAAGGACTTTTTCAAGTTTTGAAAGTAACTTCCAAGGAGTATGAGTCGGAGTCGGAGTAGTGCTATGAACACTCTGAAATGGGACTTGGGAAGAGGGTTTTTAGGAACCCAATCAATATTGGATTTGGGACCTAGAACTCAATGGGAGAGTGGGGCTCTATAGAAAAAAAATTGAATTATGAATCACGTGGTAAACAATCAACCATACGATCAAATAACATCTTCAATCGGGGGGCTTGACCCGACTTGGTTTCATGCAGGCACATGTTTAAGTGTTTGGTCAAAGGCAATCAATCATGTGTTTTCAACCGTGCGATCAAACGCAATTGTCTATCTCCTCCTAGCTTGATAAGTACTTTTTTGGGGTGAGGGGGCATATGTTGATGTCTTTTGAAGTTTTTCGAAATTGTACGGGGCAGGTTTTTAGCTTTAAGGATGCTTAGGCCTTGCCACGTAGTCCATAAACAGAAACGAACGCGTGTGTGAAGTTTTACGATGTCTACAATATTCCATAAATTACCCTTGCCTCACAAGTGTACAGGTTTACAAATATTTCACCACTTTTCAATGGTGCAATCTTTTAATTATTAATTAGCATCCCAATAACTGATATTTAAGTTTTTATAAATGGTTGTCGGGGAGTTACTGAGAGGACTCTTGTACATATTGTTGGTCGATTGAGTACCTTAGTCACAATTTTGTAAATTATGAACAAAGTTCAAATGTAATCAAAGATGGAGATACATGTGATACATGTGTTTTAATAATCAGTAATTTTAGGCTGACTCGGGATTCCAACTCATTTTGTGCGACACACTAATGTGTCATGTCGGCATTAATTTGTGTTTTGAATGGGTGGACCCCAGACACGAACCCATACCAACAAGGCATGTCAGTGTCGCAAAAATGAGTTAGAATCCTGCGTTGGTGTAAAATTACTCTTTGATAATTATTTCATTTGTGATCTAGACAGAAGTTGATAAAGGTACAACTGAAACGTGTTTTAACAACATTATCCCACCAAAACAAGGTCGTGCATATAAACATGAAAGCCCAAGCTTTACTTGTTCTCTAGACATATGAATATTAGGTTAAAAAAAACTCAACTATTAGCAGTCGACCAAGAATATTCGCAAATGTAAGCATGGACAGGCTTCCATTATGTCTTGCATAAATAGGATCAATCAAACGGCTTTCAAAGACTTCGAATGTTGAGCTAAAACCTAAAGTGTGGGTAAATTCTGAACTGGAAACTCTGGAAAATACGTGCCTGAATAATGGGAGAATTAGAAGAATTAAAAATAAATAAACTAGTAGCCAATTGAAGAAAAAAGAACGCAAGCCTTTTACAGCCTTGTATCAGTTTTCCCATTGAAAAGAAACAGACTCAAACCAAAAGCAGAATAACTAAGACACCATATATGACTAGGAGTCCCAAATTGATTGTAAAAACACTACATTGAGGGCATCTTCTATTCCCATGGGAACAATTTTACAAGCTCCTGCCCAGCATCTCCAAAGTGCCTGACCTTCACGTGTATTTGCACCCAACCACTTAATCTCTTAGAATCTAATGCTAAACAATCACCTGTAACATCTTCCATTTGGAATCAATCAGTGGAATTTAGTCGCCGGGAAGTAGAGGTAGGTACCCACTCATCCATTGTTTCCTCTCAGCTTCTAAAAAGGCGCATCTGACCTTTGCACCTCAATATATAATCAAAGGTCAAATGCGCTTTTTTTAGAAGCTGAGAGGAGACAATGGACGAGAGGGTACCTTCCTCTATTTCCTGGCGGTTAAATTTTATTGATTGATTCCAAATGGAAGACATTACAAGTAACTGAATTTAGCATTAGATTGGGAGAGATCTAAGTTGTTGGGTGCCAATACACGTGGAGAAGGTCCGGCACTTCGAAGGGGCTCGTAAAACTGTTCTTATGGGAATAGAAGGTGCCCTCAATGCAATGGTTGACACAACTGCTGAACAGTATTTCTAGACATTCTTTTATCCTCGACCAAAGAATTAAAAGTAGTTAAAAATAAATTTTCATCTTCGACTAAACCATTGACCTGACTGGGTTAAACGAGTCAAATTAGGTTGACTAGACCAAGACGGCACATTGATTTTGGATTTTTAAGCTAGACTCAACTAGTAAAACTCTTTTTCTACTTGGTTCGTCTTCCCATACGGGCCATACTCCATGAAACTCAAACCAATATGTTCTACATCACATTCCAAATTTAGTGATTTGTTGTTTTGCAGAGACAATGAATGGTCGGGGATAAGATTTATCAGACTTCAACTAAATTTTACACTAAACTTTTGCAATCAACCACGTAGGTATGTTGAAGCTACTATAAGATTTTTTCTGGCAATAAATAATTATGCTGATGAATAACAATAGTGACACTCCAACGTACCTCATTTAACATACTTCTATTTTTACAAGTAAATGAATGATTTTTTTTTGTCGTTGAAATTTGATATATATGATCTTCTCATTATGAAGGTCATTTACATCAAATTTCAACAAAAAAATCCGACGTTTAATGTGTGAGATGAGAATATTATCTCCACCGAATTTCATTGATAAATTCATTGATTTACTCTAACAAAATTGGAGGTACCTTAAAATAGGTATGTTGGAGAGCCTAAATATTAAGCACACCCTAATAATAACTCACAAACATCATTAACTTCCTAATACAATGAATTTCGTTTTTTTCACTTCACTACATCCAAAATTATTTTATATTAGACAGTTGAATACAACCACTTACCAGGTCTGCTACGTGACTGTTTTAAGCACACGGCTAATTTATAGTTAAAAAATACAATATATCAAAACAACATAAAGAGGGTCATCACAACAAATCACATGAGAGGCGAAGAATACAGTGCATTGAAATACGCAATAGCTCAGCAGAGTTCACTCAACATCAAGACGTTAATCTCAAACATCGAGACGTTAATCATGCAAAATACATACTGATTAAATTATACTCTGTCAGGTTCACCAATCTATACCCAGTTCTCTTGAGAGGAAGAGTCTGTCAATGTACAAAATGACAGTGGCAGATGTGGCAATGTAATTTTGCATCTGAATCCTCGCCGAGCTCTCTGAATATGACAAAAAAAAAATCAATCAGAATGTCAACAAGGAATTCGGTGGATGAATATGTTGGAGCTGAATATTAAATGCAATTAGCACGCCTTCTTAAGGGTCAAATTTTACATTAAGACTTGTGATCAAACTCACTCCAGAATAAGGTCTCAAACATCATCACCAAATCCGAGCACTAAACTCACATGCTTGTCCCAAGTGGAAATAAGCCATTGAACTTGATACACAACCAAACCCCAGAAGTTTTGCTTTAACATCAAGATGGGTTAGTCTTCAATGAGTTAAGTTACTAGAAAACTGTTTACTTATGTTCTACCGTGTTTAATTTGGAATTGTCAGTCAATGCATGGAAATGCGGTAACACTGATAATTTTGCTCTAAATTTTTCAATCGATGTCGATATGATATTAAATCGGAGTATCTTTTAAGGATTACAATTCGGTTCTAATATTAGATGATATTTTTCATCTCAGAATAAAAAAATGTTCACCTTCATTGATTTTAATCTCTCTGGATCTCTTTCTTGTTCTTGAATGTCTAGAGGACCCTTCAACATGCTATTGAAAATCTCAAACAAATTAAAAACACTTGCTTGTCGAATGCTTCCAAGTTCCTCTCAGACTTCCAAGGAAAAATGCACAAATTTGAGAGTGGTTATCACATTTTTCAAATAATTCGGTTAGATCTCGGAGAAATTAGAAAAAAATTGCTGGTGTGGAACTGCCCGTGCCTTAAATGCAATTATATTATGGGGAAAATGGCTTAAATGCAACACATGCTCCAGCTTTTCAATCTTCTATGTAAACATTTCTTACCAACCCACCAAAGAGTTGGATTCCATGGCCACGAAAAGAAAGATAACATTTTACCAAACCACTGTCTCCTTTTCTAACATCTAAAAAAAATGAACTGTTTTTCAACTGTCATCAAAAGCATCCTAAAATATTTATCTTGTATTAGTAGACCTAATTTTTCGACCTATTTCTGAAGATGCAGAACATCCTACAACTATAATCCACAATACTTTATCAGATTTCAACATTCAAGCTCGAGATATATTTGAGTAGCGAACCAAATAGTGACAGGCTTAATGATCATAAACTTTGTTAAGTATGCATGCTGGAAAGCATGTCACATGTCTGGTTGGGGTATTGAAAAACAAGGTGTCAGTTGAAGCAGGAACTCACCATCTTCATTGAGCTTCTTCAACAGTTGTGCCTTAGTGGGAAGGGCATACATTCCTGCCGCAACAGCTTTCCTGATAGCCCATCCATGATATGGAGCAAGTACCTGAGCATAAGCTGTTGATGCGGAATTCTTTAGGGAATTTCCCCTGCCAAATAAAAAGGCTCAACTATTAACCATACAGTAGAAGTTTCTTGCCTCAAAAGGACAGAGTAGCCATCAAAATGAATTAATCTTTCCATCTTGAATCGAGGGTACTATTTTCTTTTTATGTACCTCCCAAATTGAATGAAAAACAATAAAGCAAATTTCATAATATTCAGATAAGCGATATTTTGGCCATTGATTATGTTAGAAGTCAATTTTCTCAAAAGTTTGACTTTCAAATGTGGATATTAACAGAGGAAGCATATTGTACCAAATAATTAATTAGCAGAGAAAATGAAGTCTTGGTTGCTTTTATCTTACAGAACTCTTTTAAATACAATTGTACTTGGATTCACAGACTATTTAAGACACAATAGTTATTCAGGGAGTGTAGATTGTTTTTAACGCCAGTTGCTAAAACTGATTGGTAATTGATTTGTTGTGGACACTTAAGGTTTTGTTAGGGTGACAGCTTGATCGGCTACACCAATGAAGAAAATCAGAAAAAAATTTAGACCATATAAACCGAGTGTAGGAGCAATGAAACAAGATATGATCTTCCCTCTCGCCTTCAGTTTGCGAAGGTAACATCAATGCCAACTTGATGTGCGGTCTATTACCATAGTTGTCAAAATCGTCCGATTCGCGATTCGAATCGGACGATTCGATTCGATTCCATGCTAAAACGATTCGAATCAAAGTTAGAATCGGATATGAACAAAAAATCGTACGATTCGATACAGAATCGTACGATTCGATTCAGAATCGGGAATCGGCCATTATACCGATTCATAAATTGGGCCCTTTTTCACCCACGTGTTCAGCACACGTTCTTTTTTTTTTTTTTTAAACTCATTTAACATACCTTACGGCCAAAACGAACAAAACCCAACCCTAAACATACCTTACGGCCAAAAAAACCCTACTTCAACGAAACCCTCTTGCCGAAATCCTTTATTTCAGCCAATTCGAGCACTTCCGGCTGCTTTTCTTCTCAATCGAAGGTAAGTTTGTTATTTTTTGTTGTTTATTTGATTTTGTTGTTGGTGTTTCTCTCTTATGATCCTTACGGCTGCCTTTTTTTTTTTTTGGGTTAAAAACCATACGGTTTTTGTTGGGCCCTTACGTTTTTTATTTTTCTCTTATAAAACCATACGTTTTTTTGTTTTTCTCAGTTATTTTGTTGTTTTTTACTTATAAAACCATAATTGGGCTTTTTTTTGTTATAAAATCACAAGTAATTTATGTTTTTATTTATTTTTTTTGTTTTTTAGTTTTTAGTTATAAAAACCATATTTTTTTTAGTTATAAAACCATAACTAAAACCTTCTTTTAGTTACAAAAAACCGTATATAAAACCTGTTTTTTTTATAAAACCATATTTTTTTTAGTTAACCATAAAACCTATTTTTTTTTAGTTATAAAAACTGTTTTTTTTTAGTTATAAAACCATATTTTTTAGTTATAAAAGCCATATAAAGAACTTGTTTTTAGTTATAAAAAACACATATAAAACCTTTTTTTTTTTTAGTTACAAAACCATATATAAAACCTGTTTTTTTAGTTATAAAACCATATTTTTTTTAGTTAACCATATATAAAACCTGTTTTTAGTTATAAAACCATATATAAAACCTGTTTTTAGTCATAAAAAACACATATAAAACCTATTTTTTTTTTAGTTATAAAACCATATGTTTTATTTGCATATGTTTTATAAAACCATATTTTTTTTAGTTATATTTGTTGTATTTGCTTAAATTTTTTAGTTATTGTTTGAGTTGTTTATTAAATAAATTGATATTGATTTGTAGGTTGTTTGATCTTTGAAAATCAAAATGGTAAAGTCAAAGAGCAAGAAAGAAAACGATCCAACTTGGGCTCATTGCACCAAGGTGAATGAGAACAATAGAATGCAATTGAAATGTAACTATTGTGGAGCAATAAAATGGGGAGGAGTTTTCCGAATGAAACAACATTTTGCCGGGACTCATAGCGATACTAGTATGTGTGAACAATGTCCCGAGGCCGTTAGATTATTTTTTCAAGAGTATTTGTGTCAAAATACTACTTCCATGGTTGGTAGCAATCAAAGTCAAGCAATTGTTGAAGATGAATGCTTTCAAGGGGGGAACGATGATGAGGGAGGTTCGACGGGGAAGGCGAAAGGGGGAATGGATAGGTTTGTTATTAGGGGGGGTGGGGGAAAGGGTAAACAACTAACCATGAATCAAATGCTAAAGGATAGGGAGCCGGTGTGTAAGGATATATTGAGGTTTTTCTATAAGAATGCTCTATCATTCAATCTTGTGAAGTGTCCACTTTTTAAAAAAATGTTGGTGTCGGTTGGAGACTATGGAAAGGGATTGAAGCCCCCTAGCTATCATGAAGCTAGGGTCACGTATTTGAAAAAGGAAGTGGAAAATGTGCATAGCTTGTTGGAGAGGTATAAAAAGGAATGGAAAAAAACGGGGTGCACTTTAATGTCGGATGGGTGGAGCGATGGAAAATCAAGATCGCTCACTAACTTTTTAGTGAATAGCCCAAGCGGGACGGTTTTTCTTAAATCCGTGGACACCTCCTCGATCATTAAGGATGCGGTGAGATTGTTTGAGTTGCTTGATAGTATGGTGGAAGAGATTGGGGAAGAAAATGTTGTGCAAGTGGTGACGGACAGTACATCGGCATATGTAGCCGCGGGGAGGTTATTGGAAGAGAAAAGAAAGAATTTATTTTGGAACCCATGTACCGCCCATTTGATTGATTTGATGCTTACCGACATTGGTAACTTGCCTATATTTCAAAACACAATTACCAAGGCAAGAGAAGTTACCGTGTATATTTATAGGCATACATGGGTGCTTGATTTGTTTAGAAGATTTTCAAATAAGAGGGAACTTACTAGAGCGGGAGCAACTAGATTTGCCACTTCCTTTCTCACATTGAAGAGTTTTGGAGAAAATAAAGGGGCATTGAGGCGTATGTTTACGTCGGTTGATTGGATGAATGGAACTTTTGCCAACAAGGTGGATGCGAAGAAAGTGGAAGGTATCATTTTAGGTGACACAAATTTCTGGAAAGCGATTAAATATTGTTTGAAAAGTGTACATCCACTTTACAAAGTTTTGAGGCTTGTTGATGGAGATGCAAAACCGGCAATGGGTTACATATATGAAGCTATGGATCGGGCGAAGGAGCAAATTGCGATTAATTTTAATCATGTTGAGAGGAGATATATGAAGATTTGGAAAATAATTGATACGAGGTGGGATCTCCAACTTCATAGGCCACTTCATGCCGCGGGATACTATTTAAACCCAAGGTAGCATGATTTATATTAAATTCTTTACTTGAAAATTCAATTATATTCTAACTTATATTATATAAAGGACTAAAATATATTTTTTGTTTATATTTGAAGATTTCACTTCAGTGATGACTTTAAGGCCGATAGAGAGGTGAAGCGTGGTTTGTATGACACTATAGAGAGGATGTGTTCGGACACCGATACAATTATCACCGTACAAGAGCAAATGGATAAGTTTAAAACGTGTGCGGGATTGTTCGGTAGAAGTTCGGCAACGCTAACGAGAGATAAAAAACAACCCGGTGAGTTTATATGTTACTGATTTTTTTATGTTAATTTATATGTTGCTGAAATTTTATATTATTTTGTTTATGTAGCCAATTGGTGGGAAAGTTTTGGTGAAGATGTACCGGAGCTTCAAAAGATTGCTATACGAGTTCTTAGTCTCACATGTAGTGCGACAGGTTGTGAGAGAAATTGGAGCACGTTTGATCATGTGCATTCCAAGAAAAGAAATCGTTTGGAGCAACAAAGGTTGAATGCTCTTGTTTTCGTGAAGTATAATCTTCAACTTGAAATGAGACGAGAGCAAAGGAGAGAATGTGGTGACTTCGATCCAATCTGTCTATCCGATATGGAGGACGATGATGAGTGGATCACTGAGAGGGATATAGAAGAACCATGTCTTCCCACCGACCATTCATGGTTGGATGTTCACGAATGCTTCCAAGATGAAGGGCCTAGCAAAAAGAGGAAGCGAGGTGAAAATATGTGGAATTATTATAATCATCGTTTATTTGTTACTAATATATATATATGCTAATCTTATTGTTAATATATGTCAAAATTATTTTGTGTTGTATAGGGCCAAGGAATTTAAATGCCAAGGGAAAAGGCAAACAAGTGGTAGATGATGATATTGAAATTCTTGATGATGAGGACGATGATGAGGATGAAGAGGAATTTGAAGAAGGGGGAGATCAAATTATCATAGAGGAGGATGATGATGACGACGATGATGGTGATTTGGGCCTTGATGATGATGATGAATGAAGAAGAATGATCATTGATGATGACTTTTTATGATTTATTTTTGTTTTTTACATTTTCAAGCTTAAAACAATTGAGAACATGTGCTATGGTTAATTTTTGGGCTATATTTTGGTATATTATCATGTGCTATGAGTAGGTTTTTGTCATATTTTGCTTAATTACCAATTCTATAGTGTCAAATCCCATTTACGTATGTTTTATTTCATTTTTATCATTTGATTCCGATTCGACCGGTTCGATTCACGATTCGATTCGCGATTCGCGATTCGGGGGGTAAACGATTCACGATACGATTCACGATTTGACAACTATGTCTATTACTTTGCAAAATATCACAGGTATCACTTCTCCGCTAGCCAGCCACCCAAACAAAATTTTATACTTTCGTAGGTACACGGTAAACCCCTTTCCGACCTTTATTTGCAACCCTCAAATAAGGAAAAATACAGAGAGTCAATCATGATTTCGAAATAGGATTTACGAGCGACACGCCAAAGAATCTTCCTTCCAAAGCTTTTTATCCAAAGACCCAGAGACTAGAAGGAAACTTAATATAAGATTAAGGAAAAAGCACATTCACTTCCCAAACATCGAGATTCCTTCTAAAATATAGATTCTATGAATATGATAATGAAGACACCCAAAAGACCGAGTCAATGGAAGCACTAGGATTAAAGGATAGTCTAGGATATAAGAGAATCCATGGATCCAAGCATCTATATCACCGCACACACTACGACTCGAACATTACGAAGATAGGATTTTCCTCTCACAATTACCACATTTGAATCACACACATTCACTTTAAAGACTGTATTTTCTTTGAATAATTGAGTACCAAAGGGAGTTTTGCTAAAGAGAGAATTTCCAAAACCATATGCAACCCCAATTGGTGTTTAGGTGGTGATTTCAATGTTGTTACGTTGTTTTATGAGAAATCAAGAGCAGGTGAATCACTCGGAGCATGAGGGACTTTGATTCGTTTATTCATGTGACGTGCTTGGGAAATATTGAGATTAAAAAAAATGGGAGATTCACCTGGTCAAACTTGAGAGATCTTGTTGTTTGTTCGAGACTAGATAGATTTTTATTTTCATCGGATTGGGAGGAGGTCTTCCTATGGGTTAAACAACAGGTGAAATATAGAACCAAATCTGACCATTTCCCCGTTGTATTGAATAACAATGATGTGAGGTGGGTCGTGCACCATTTAGATTCATGTGGTTGGACAACAGGGACTTTAGGGATCTTGTCCTTATATGGCGGGGGAGTGCAATGTTTTCAGATGGGAGGATTTTAAATTCATGAATAATTGAAATTTCTAAAAATATAAATTGAAAATTTGGAATAAAGAGTGCTTCGGGTATGTAAGACTTGAAAACAAATGCCATGACGGAAAAGATAAAAGAAATTGATAGATAAGAAGGCAACGGAATCATTGATGCAAATCTGAAAAGAGAGAGGTGTTTTGAAAAATTATCTCAATAAGATCATCCTCAAAGAAGAAAGATCTTGGCATACAAAAAACTAATATTAATTGGGTACAAGAATGGGACTATAATTCCAAAATCTTTCATCGGGTAGTAAATGCAAAAATAAATGAAAAGCAATTACCAAAATCAAAAAAGAAAATGGAGAGGTGGTTTCGGGGAATCAAAAGATTGAGGATGAAATCCTCAATTCCTTTAAAGAGCAATATTCACAAGGGGGTATTCAAGAAGTAGAAGTAAAAGGTTTGGAATGGAGTCCAACTGAGAGGTCTTGAGCCGTATGGCTTGAAAACCGTTTGAAGAGGAAGAGATCAACGGAACAATTTGAGAATGTGGTGGTGATAAATCAACGGGTGCCGAAGACTTCCCTTTTGAGATGTAGAAGAAATGTCGGGATGTCTTGAAAGGCAACCTTGTATGTTTTTTCAATGAACTTCGTGAAAAAAGGGGTTGTTAATGCTTGTGTCAATAAGACGTACATATGTCTCGTACCAAAAAAAAAAAGTGGACTTCGTGATGGTTAGAGACTTTCGGCTAATTAGCTTGGTCACAATACTCTACAAGGTGTAATCTAAGGCGTTTTCCATGAGACTACGGTGGTGTTGGTTGATACTATCCCGGATTTACAAGGTGTATTTGTTGAAGGGAGTCAAATCCTAGATTTAGTTTTAATCCGACGTAAATGCGCGTCAAATGGGAAATAAAAAGAAGAAAACTCTCGTCTCAACTCTCTCTATTAAATTTCAAAATTATAGAATGCCCCAAACCTATTTATAGGGGGAAGTAGAAGGTTCTAACGTGGACTACAAAAAAATACTCTTAATTACAACTATGCCCTTACTAACCTTTAATACTTCCACCTATAATACCAACCAAAACAATTACTAAAAGAAAATACATCAAAATAAGGAAAATAACAAAAATGCCACTAATGACTAAAATAGCCTATAAACTTCTTAATTCACATCATTCTCCCCGTCTTCGAAAAGCTCATCCTAGAGCGTAGGAGATGAACGACAAGAAAGCAAGGCAACCATGAAAGAGCTCCCCTACTAGAAAGAAGAGTCGTCCTCAAAAGCGTCCCTCGTACCGGCTTCCGAAAGGTCCACGGAGAATAGGCATACAAACCAACTACGACCGGTCCACAATAGCTCAATTCCAGAGTTCAGTGATGAACCTCCTCAATGTTAAGCCGCATAAAACTTCCTCCAAGCGCATATCAAAAGCTACCAAAAATGGGTCCACATACCCACCACCTATCACATCACCTCCAATCACCATCTCAACCCCATCAAATTTGACGTGAACTACACGTCAATAACCTAACAATCAATACAACAGGATTTCTAGAGAGAGAAACAAGAGATTTCTTATATTTTAAGAATTCAAAAGCAAGTACAAATGAGACTACATGGGGTACTTATATGGGAAAGATTACTTGCTAATCAAGTAATTAGCTAAAATGACTAAAAGGACCAACTAATAACAAAAGAATACCTAATTAGTCCAAACATGCTTGGAGACTAAATAAGGAAAGAAAATGCCTAAAAAGAACTAAAAAATGAAAATAGAGATAAAATGAAAAATAAAAGAAAAATAACAACGGATTTCCATCACTCTCTCCCCATCAAAAAGAGTTCGTCCACGAACTCAAAGGGAAAGGCCTACAGAGTCACCCTCTAATAATGTAATCAATGCATGGCCAAGATGCTCCTTGGTCTCATCAAAAAATACTCCGGTGGATGGTCCATTGTTAAGAGGCTCGACGACGTGAGAGAGCAATCTGAAGCTCGGTGTCTCACGTTGCCGCAATTATAGCGCCGGAATGTAGGGGGACCCGAATATGTCGCAGCGGAAGTAGTGGTAGAAGATGTCGACGCAGATATTGCAGGAGGAGCAGAAACTAATGAAAGTGGAGGTCGAGATGCTGGATGAGCTGTAGGTGCTGCATAATAGGCCTCGACCTTGGTAGCATATTCTACCACCTTCAGAAAGGTCGATATCTCTCTCAACCCAAGATCACGTTGAATATATGCTGGATCCCTAGAATATAGCGACTGATCCGTTGATCCTCAATCTCGGGGAGAGGAGCTCTAATGCAAAGAAGCTGGAACTGCTCTGTATACTCCACCACGGAAGACATATCCTGCCGGAGTGACTGGATGCGCGCAAAGAGGTCACGATCGTATGTCGGAGGTATGAATGAAGCCTGAAGAGCGGCCTTAAGGTCAAGCCAATCTTGAATGGGAGGGAATCCTGCAGCTATCCTATGGTAGCAAAGATCATTCCACCAAACTTGAGCAAAAACTTGAAATTTGGTGGCCGCGAGAAGAACACATGAGCGGCCCTGAACCCGCTTGTAATCAAAAACTGTCTCCATAGTAGCTAGCCAATCAACCATGTCATCTGGGGAGCATCGGCCATTGAACATAGGAACATCTATGCATATATCCCCTTGGAGACTCCGAGAAAGTAACTGGAATGCTAATGAAAGTAGGTCTCCATCCTAATGAGCTCCCAGACCCATCACATCACCCGGCGTAGGTGCAACATAATTAACAGGGACCGGTGGCATCTAGGCAAGTGGTGGACAAGGAGGAAGAACATGAGAGGCCAAAGGGGGTATTGGGGGACCGCACTGATAATGGGGACACATTCTCCACAATAAAAGCACTAGCGGTCACGTAGTGGGATGAAGCGAGGGGCACTGGGTGGAGGAGGGGAAATCCACTCTAAGACGCTGCGGTGAGTATCCCCGGTGTCGGAGGAGGAAGAGGAACGATGTAGAGTAGTGAGGTCATGATGTGATGGCGTATGATGTGATGATGGAGGAGGTGGTATGTATGGTGGCGAATGAGGGTGTAAGTGTGGGTCAATGTTTTGGTAAGCCAAAAATGTTGATATTTCCACCAAAATCATATGGTAGTGCATGATGATCAAATGGGTCAGGTGGTTCGGGTGGTCGAATAGGGTTGAGATTAAGTGTTTGGTTGAGGGGGTAGGGAATTGCGCTTGGGGCTTTAGGCAACTCAGGTAGGGTTATTTTTTGGGTGAGTTCACATTCTTGGGTAAAAATAGAAGGTTTTGGGTTATTTGGATTTGAATTTTGGTCGAAAAAATTGTAATGGGATCCAGGTTCAAATCGGGTTTTACGACCGAGGTCGGGGGAACGGATAGGAGACTAGGGTAGTGTCTCGGTCAAATCAGTAGGTATTAGAGGTTTAAATAGATGTGGGTTTTGGGCAACGGTTTCAACCCGAAATCAGTAGGGTTTAGCGGGTTTATGGTGCCGACATGACAGCAGGGAGCGAAAGAAGCTAAGTCGGGGTTACCTGGTACTGAAAATTGACCGGAGACGGCAGGGGGAGGTCGATCGCCTGGGTTGGGAAGATCGACGGCAGAGCGAGAAAGGTCAGCCACCTGGATGGTGGTCTGACCGAGCGGAGAAGCAGTTCTGAATTTTTTGGCAGACTTTTGCTCATGGGGTTGTTTATCCCATGCCGAAAATTGCTCAAAAGTGTGAGCCGATGGATAGCCATGTCTGCCGCTGCCCGTGGCCGCTTCGGGACAGGCGGTGGATGCACTAGGATTTTGTAATTTTGGACAAAAGTTGAAAGATGGTTTTCATTTGTTGTTTCATTTCGCGATTGTTCTCCTTCAATTCTTGATGGTTTTTTCTTAACTCTTCGTTAATCTCATATTGTCCTCTTCGGGACCATTGAGAATGTAGTGCACGATTTGATATTCTACACATCGATACACACTAACACTAATGTTTGGAGCGACACCCGCTCTGATACCAATATAACATGAACTACACGTCAATGACCTAAAAATTAAGACAATATGATTTCTAAACAGAGAAACAAGAGATTTCTTATATTTCAAGAATTGAAAAGTAAGTACAAATGAGATTACATGGGATATTTATATGGGAAAGATTTCGGCTAACTCTATGCCAACAGCCGCGGTAATACAGAGGATGCAAGCGTTATCCGGAATGATTGGGTATAAAGCGGCTGTAGGCGGCTTTTTAAGTCCGACGTCAAATACCAGGACTCAACCCTAGACAGGCGGTGGAAACTACCAAGCTGGAGTACGGTAAAGGCAGAAGGAATTTTTGGTAGAGGGGTGAAATGCATAGAGATCGAAAAGAACACCAATGGCGAAAGCACTCTGCTGGACGAATACTGACACTGAGAGACGAAAGCTAGGGGAGCGAATGGGATTAGATACCCCAGTAGTCCTAGCCGTAAACGACGGATACTAGGCGCTGTGTGCAGCGACCCGTGCAGTGTTGTAGCTAACGCGTTAAGTATCACGCATGGGGAGTACGTTCACAAGAATGAAACTCAAAGGAATTGACGGGGGCCGCCACAAGAGGTGGAGCATGTGGTTTAATTTGATACAAAGCGAAGAACCTTAACAAGGCTTGACATGCCACGAATCCTCCTGATAATCAAGTAATTAGCTAATATGACTAAAAAGACCAACTAATAACGAAAGAATACCTAATTAGTCCAAACATGCTTAAAGACCTAATCAAGGGGAAAAAACGCCAAAAAAGAACTAAAAATAGAAAATAGAGATAAAATAAAAAAATAAACGAAAATCATCATCCCCATTCCCAAAGATTGGGAAGAAATCTCCCAAACCAAATATTTCCGGCTTACGAAAGAGTATGCGAGTCATCCAACCTTCCTCGACAAAAATGTCAAAAAAATCATCAATACACAACTCAATTTCGTCTTTTCTATCTTTTTTGCAATCAACCGGCTTAGGGAGGAGGGGTATCTTTTATCGTTCGTTTGTCCTGATTGGGTGCGTGAGTGAGGGAGAATGAATGGGTGGAGCACCCATTCTTGGACTTGCCGCCAGTACTCTTGAATTGAGCCTTGGGAGTTAATCGAGACGGAAACGTAATTTTTTTGAAGTTTCGGGGTTGAAAAATGGGTGACGAGTTGGAGGATTCGGGGTAGTGGTAGGTGGAGAGATGGCAGTTGGTGATCAAATAAATTTGGATCGGGTGGTGATGGAGGGATAAGAGTGCCAGATGACTATATATCATTCGTTGGCCTCCTTGCAGATCCACGTTATTATGGTATATCTTATCTTGAGAAACAAAAAGTCCGTGTTCTTCTGAGCCAGGAGATTTGGGAAATATTATATCTCCTTCCATACGAGGTGCGATATCGTCTATGTGGTGAATGGGAAAAAAAATGACGAGCCCATTCCGATGGTTTTATCTGCAAGGCAGACAGCAAAATTGGACACTAAAAGAGATTCGCTAAGAAAAATCTGAAGTAGTTGGGCGAATGGTTGCAAAACTAGCTCATCCAATGACCGTGCTTCGAACGATTGTCCATCAGAACGACGCATATAGGGGTATGATTACTCCCGTTGTAGATGCATTTAAGTATTTTAAACAGCTTGAGTATGATATTCGGGAATATGTGGTGATCGAGCGGCTGGCGCAAGGTGGTCCTGAGAAGCTAAGGACGATGGCTTCGTTTTGGGGTCATTTATGTAAGAAATACTCATCAATGGAGTTAAGGGGTCTTTTCCACTATCTTGTTAATCAGTTCTTGATGTTCCTCCAGGGAAAACGGGACGTATCATCGGAAGGAGAGGAGCTTCCATCTTGGGTTGTTCTCCTTTATTGCTTAGTTGGACAATTGAGACATTTTGGGCTTGAGTTCCTTCAATTTTTGGACAGTTTAAAGACTGATTTGGGCCTGAAATTCTGGGAGTTTAGAAATTTTATATTGGCCCAAATTTTGAGGGAAATTTTGGATAATAAAATTTGGGGCCCTCCCAAACTTTTGACAAAATTATTCTGGGACCCCAAAAATTTTCTTTTTCTCATCGGACACATATTTTGAGTATTTTTCACTCTACTGATGTGAAGGAGTAGACATACCATTTTTAATCATCAGTGATATTTTTGCTATCTTCCTTATTTTGATGTATTTTCTTTTAGTAGTAGTTTTGATTGATATTATATGAGGAAGTAATAAAGGCTAGTAAGGGTATAATTGTAATTAGGATCATTTCTTGGAGCCCAAGTTACTTCCACCAATAAATACCCCTTTTGTAATTGGGGCATTTTATCATTTGAGATTTTAATAGAGAGAGTTGAGACGAGAGTTTTCTTCTTTTTAATTCCCATTTGACGCTCATTTATGTCATAATCACAAATGAATTGGCGGAGGAATATAGAGTTATGAAAAAGAAGGGGGTGGTTTTTGAAGTTGATTTTGAATAAGTTTATGATAAGGTTAACTAGAACTTTCTTGACTTTGTGATGATAAAGAAAGGGTTCCTTAATAAATAGAAGGGTTGAATTAAGGACTCTTACTTCGGCTAACTTCTCGAAAATTATTAGTGGGTGACCTAAAGGGAAAATAATAAGTGAGAGGGGCTTGAGGCAAGGGGCCCGCTATCCCTTTTTCTTAGTTGCGGACTGGTTAAGCCGTATCATGGAAAATGTCAAAAGGACAGGTGTCGTGGAGGGATTTTGTGTGTGTACGAGTGCTTTGGAGGTGTCCCGTTTGCAATTTGTGGATGGCTCGATATTTTTTATCTTAGGAAATCCCTAAGTTCGAGAATTTCGTCTCTTCTATCCTTTTATTTGGCAAATTATCGGAGCTTAAAGTCAATTTAAATAAAGTAAAGTAGCAGGAATTAATTTGGATCCCCCCAGAGAAGTCCTTAACTTAACTTATTTAGGCCTTAACTTATTTAGGCCTTTTGTTGGGTAGGAATTCAAACTTTGAGTTGGTCTTCGGTGTAATTCAAATTCAACAAAAGATTAGATATATCGACTTACTTTGATGTCTTCGGTTCTTTATCACATTTAATAGCATTCCAATTTACTTTTTGCCTATTTTTAAGCTTCTGATGATAGTTGCTAAATTAATAGAGAAAAAAAGAAGTAAAAAATCCTATTGGGAAGGTGGGGAAGATGGGAATTTTAATCATTTAATTGAATGAAAATTTGTAAAATACTAAAAATTAAGGGATGGACATCGGTAAATCACTTTAATGCACTATAATTAGAGACATATATGGGTTGGATAGAGGTGGGACCCCAAAAGGGTCGAAAGAGGTTCTTTAAAAGCGCGTGGAAATTCATATCCCACACCATCGCGTCTTTCCTAAAGGGAGTGTCACTAGAAGTCGGGAATGGGATCTCCATTCGATTTCAGAAAGTGTTTTAGAGGGGGGATTCTTGCTTAAGTTGCTTTCAAGTCCTTTTTCATAATCTACTACACAACATCTCCTTAACTAAAAATTGTTCATTAGCTTCTCGTGCTTCCTTGGATTCTAGTTCGTTTGTTTCTCGGAATATCTATTTACGTAGAAATCTAGAAGATAAAAAAAAAATGTCGAGTTAAAATAATTAACTAGAATTATTGAGAGAGTACATCTTTATCCAAGGGTGGGAGATAAGAGAAAGTAGGTTTTGGATAATCAAGGCTTCTCTTGTAAAATGATTTTTTTCCTTTGTTTGCACCTTCTAATTTGGTTTTTTGGTTTTTTGGCGGCTCATGAAGAACAATTGCAATATGTTGCAAAAGAGGCCTTTTAAGTAGCTTTCCAAGGATTGGTATTGCCTTTGTAAAAATAGTAATGAAGAATGAGCCACATCTTCCTCTTTCTTTTAATTATCGCATAAGCAAAGAAAGAAGCAAGGCAAATATGAATTGAGAAAGTGGATGAAGTATGAACATACTCAGTAACCATAATTTGTTCGAACAACACCCTAACCATGTCCAAACCACGCTTGACTCTCAACAAATTCCTAGTATGACTCCCTCCACTCCTCACGTTATTGGCTTCCACATCCCGATCCACCATCGACTGTAAAGTCGTAATAGACTTGGACGCTTCCGCAAGGTCATCAACCTGAAAATTCAATCATATGATCATAAATAAACAAACATATTTGTCTAACTCACGTTAACAAACAAATGTTTAACCTTGGAGACGTAGTCCATTTCGGCGAACTTAAAGGCGATGCCCAGGCACCGGAAAAGAGGGGATACGAGAGAGCAGGCGTGAGAAAATGGGGCCACCTCGAGTTGGGTTTCGGAATTTACTGTGTTGGCTAGCTCTTTGAAAGCTTCTGATATCTTTTTTAAAGTCTTTTCAGCGTTCGCCATGGAATGAACAGGGAGATGAATGCTTAATCAGTGGTGAACTAAATAACGAAATTGTTGTGATTCGTTTTTAAAGGGAATTAAAGAATCAGCTTCCTTTTACTTTCTTTTTCTTTTACAATCCATTGATTGGATTCCCTCTTTGGAGTAGGATATTGGCAAGGTGGGGAAGGGGGAAGGGATTAAGAGGAATAGAGATAAAAGAGGAAAGTAACCCATTCGTCCCTAAAGAATTACTCTAATAATAAAATGGTCCCCAAATAAATAACTTGTTTCAATTGAAAGTTTCTCTTCGCAATTTCTTAGATCGGTGAGGATAATTTTCAAATAATGTTAGAGAAGGAATATGTTGGTGGATTTGTAAACCATTTTGACTTTTGTTGTCTAGATAGATTTTTCTTTAATGCATACTTTAAACAATATATGGAACATTCGCTCAATGAGATTTGCAATCTATCGATTCTACACTCTTGGTGCTCGTTTCCATACTATAGTCGATGTCTATCCAACTTCCTAACCACGTAGCGAAGCTACCTATGACGAGACACTACCTCGATGTAAACTTATCTTGATTGTTATCATTATTCTTATGCAACGACGGATTTCTAGCTAAGGCGCCTATTAACACCAAACAAATAATTAATACGCTTTTGTTATGCTACTCTGATCGCCTAATCTACTATTGTCATTATTTTCCTAAGGCATTTTATCGTTGACCATCACTAGACTTTATTCAATCCTAAACCTGGTTTACACACCCTTGCTATACAATGTGGAGCATCGCCCATTAACTGAGGACACCAATGTTACCGCACATTTCTAGGAGAATCCGCGCACCCACTTATTGTTCTAACTTAGATGCTAAAAACTTGTACCCACTTAACATGTCGTTATCAACGAAAGTGTCTATATTACTTGTCGTAATTCCTTAACTCTAATGTCACAGTCACATGCATGCACAAACCGAAGTTCTCATTCGTCATACAAAGTCGAGCCTAAATCGAACTTTGACGATCGAAAGACCAAATACCGACCTCGCGAATTTGCGCCACTCCCATAAGGAACTTGAAACCTAAGCTCTGATACCAAGTTGTAGCGTCCCGATCCGAATTTATGGATCACCCATGGGTCAACCTGAATCGGTCTGTTTTCAGTCCTTTTTATTTAATTAAAGTTCCAATGTCTAACATGGAATTCCGTTTATAGCAATGTATCATAATATAATAAGTGTAGAACCCATTAGATTGCCTTTAAGGTTTGTGTAATGTAAGAGGGTAGGGAACACTTACCTGTAAAACGCTATCAAATACGAAATCGTATTTATCGTGTCGTAACAAACGAAGGGGTGTGAGTCAATGCCCAATGGGATTTTAACATAGAACAATATAAAAATGAATGGAAGAAATAATGAATGATATAACATAGCAATAATTAGAATATACACGCAATATATATGCAAAAACTTTGTTTCGTATCAAAAGGGTTTACTTGTTCCGGTTAAATTACATTAACTCCCTTTCACACTCATTAATATTTGCATGATGCCTTTTATTTCCATTAACCAAACCCATTTAATTTAAGAAAAAATATTTTATTTATTACTTTCTTAAAAAACGATTTTTATTCCATAAAAATCATCAAAATACCTAATTATCATTTCAATGCATACAGCCGGTGTTCTAGGATAATTATTTATACTTGTTAACCTTATCATTCTTAAACCTTTAAGAATACATTATCGTGCAAACTTGGGTTTATGCTAGTTTAGGCCACTTATTTACTCGTATTTTATCCTTTATTAAATATTTCTAATTAACACTCCCATGGACTTTATTGGATTTATATTAAATTGTCTTTGTTGTCCATTTCAACCCTTTACCCATAATTACATCCTTATCCATTTGATTTCATTTATCGTTCCGTAATTTTTAACCAGTTTTAATTATTCATTTATCATCTTGGAATGAACTGTAATCCCATTTATGTTTATGAACTTTCACTGTCTGCCATAAAAATCGTGGCCCGTGATTTATTGGCCAGCTGTCTTTGATCTTTCACCCTAGGGATCCAGACCCTTCTTAATTTTTTTTCTTGGTACTCCTTTATGAAAACTCTTTTATTTTTTATTAAGTTCATTTACTTGCGGTCTAACTGCCATTTTATCAAAAACACTCGGCTTATCACCGTACTTTATATGAAATAAAAAAAAAATCTTAACATTACTTTAATTGTTTTACCCAAGGTGAATACCACCTTATCTTCCTTGTTATACAGTTGAACACGTTTGTCCGTATAGTCCTTATTACTTATCTTTCATGTATTACTAGCATATTTACCTTTGTAAACCTTATTCCATTTCAAAGTTTAAGCGCCATTTAGTTTTCATTTGAACCTTAGTGCCCAATTCCTTACATTATGCATTTAGTTGAGTTTAACAAGCCTTACTTAATATACTTTTAACAACATTGTTGTATTTCGTACTTTTTTATAACCTTTAAAGTCACCTTAATTAGTCTAACATTACTTTGAAATTATTAACATAATAATTTCACCTTAAACATCATCTTACCATGTTACTAATTAGCACAAAATTATAACAAGTGACTTTTTAACACTTTTGCGTATAAAATCATAATTTCAGTGTCTAAGAATCCTTAAATGTAACTCAACATTTATTAACGTGAAATAACACCAAATTTATGGAATAATGTCATTCAAGTATGACTTGTACCCCAACGTTTATTTTTACCTAATAACCCAATTGAAAATTTTCATTTTTAACATATTCTTCAATTGGTTAAAAATTTCAATATACACATCACTTTTGGGCAACAAATCTAATGTTTACCAATGTTAAAGTCTACTTTACAAAATTATTAGTTCCACTCATTACTTTGAATTCTACTCATTTTATGCTCAAATACCAACATTCGTCGTTGTTAACGCAAAAATTCTCCATCTACGAGGACCAATCAGAAAAGGACACATGTCATCCTACGTGGTAATATTCGACACCCGAGGAGAGTTGGTCGGCATCCGAGGAGAGTTGGTTAGTACCCGAGGAGAGTTGGTCGGCCCCCGAGGAGAGTTGATCAGTACCCGAGGAGCCGAGGAGAGTTAGTCGGCACCCGAGGAGAGTTGGTCGGCATACCAACCAGGAAGATCAAAGGATAACTATGCATTTAATGTGCATTAATGAAGATGGCAGCGCATTTAATGAGCCTTAATGTACATTTATACTGTATTAATAGATGACAACACATAGCATACCAAGCAATTCAACAATTAGATTCGTTGAATGTAGACATGAATGTCTACATACAATGAATCTTTTTATCTCCCATCACTATAAATACATGTATTCCCTTAGCCAAAAGGAAGAGAATTGAGAGACACCATTCACAAAATACGCAACCTTTCTCTCTCTACACCATATTGTGCTATTGTAAATCCTTGGGAATAAAATAACAGTGGACGTAGGATTTATTCATAGCCGAACCACTTTAAAAACCTTTGTCTCTTATATGTTTGATGTGAATGTTTATCTTCATCTTCAATCTCATCCTCATCATTTATCTGCTGTTGACGCCACTAAAATGGCAATGGCCATTTTCTGTCTTCAACAGATTGGCGCCGTCTGTGGGAACGTGTTAGAAGCATTGTTCTCCATCAAAAGCTAAGTTTTTATTTTCTCTACGTATAATCAATTATACATACATCTTTTGATTCAATCATGATTTTTATGTTTATATACATAAATTAATTGTCCAATTTTTATCTGCAAAATATTGCATATCATGATTTTAAAATCATAACTGTTAGATTAATTCTTATTTAGAAATCTGAAAAATAGTGGATTTTATAAATCATAACTTTTTGCTTGATTCTCAAGTTTCAATTTTATATCATGGAATAAATATTTTAAATGATTACGTATACCAATATATACGACAATGATAAGATTTGATAATTTTCATTGTTGATTTTGAAATAATTTTTGAAAGATCTTTGATGACTATTCAAATTCCCATAACATTTTTAATCAAAGAATGGGAAAAGGTTAAAGACAATAAAAAGTTTTCTCATGGAAATCATGACCTAGATCTATTTTTTCTCTCTTCAAGTTTGAGTCTCTTTGCATTCATTTTTATGAGCTATATACTTAATTTGGTTCACATGCCATTCAGGTCAATAAAGTCTCATTGATTGATTTTGATATAAATTTGGTAATAACTTCGATCATTCAGCATATTTTTATCTGTCTAAATAGGGAATAAGAATGGATCAATATAAAAAATAATTTTATCTCACCTGAAAAACCATTACCCACCTCTTGTAAAAAATGATCAATTAAACAATCATGACCATATCAAGACTCTGGGCACAAATTTGAGATATTGGCTCCTCGTTCATCACATCACAGGGTTTCTTTATCGGAATCACACGATATAGTGGATTAGATAATTATTCATTTAATTAACATTCTTAATGCTTAAATTTTACATCGAATGTTATTTTTCTGATCTGAGGATTCGAGATATTCTGGTCAGCCATCTATATTGTTGGTCGGCATCATCTTGGGCCATCTTTTATTAAAGGGAATCTTAAACAGACCATTTTGTTTGTCAGAGATAAGATGTGAAGATCCATCAGCAACGTTGAAATAATTTTATCCAACTATGAGGTATCTTATTATTGGTCGGAGACTCATATTGTAGCTCAGGGGAACCAATTGCAGGTCGATAATCATCTACTTCTTGATTGGTGACATCTCAGTCTTGTTCAAAGGGTCCAATTTACTGGTTGGCAACTATCCAACCATCCACTCTTGGTCGGCGATATCTAATGTTATTCGGTGACCATCCAACAGCTGGTCTGCAATATCAATGCACCATTTTTGTTGATCGACGAAATCGCTCTGCTGGTCGGGGACCATTTGCTTCTTGGTCGTCATCATGTATTCTGCAACTTGAGACGTCCATCCCCCAAAAATATTTTTAAAACCAACTTATTTTTGGTCTTTTACTTAAAATTAAAATTCCTAGCATTTTTTATAAAAATTTGTCCATCTCACACACATTTGGCACAAAAATATTATTTCATATTTTGAAATTTTAATTATTTTATGCTGATACACATTACATATTTTTTTGGCTGAATAATTATTCTCATAATAATAATTATTTTCTCTAGTCTCAATAGGTGCTCGGGCAGCCTATTAAAATTTCATAGGGACGAGATTCAATCCCGATGAAAGCTCTCGTAAACCTTTGGAAAAGTAGTATTGCTCGACATCACGCAATTGTGCCTCGACATATCAGCCAACATATATTATTTCATTTTTTGAAATTAATACTTTTATTTCTCAAACATATACCTATCATATATTTATTGAATGATTAAATTATTCTCACGACTGATCAATTCAGCCTACACAAATGGTAGAGCAATATATTAATTTTTACAGGTACAAGACTCAACGCCGACGAATGCTCGGAAACAATCTGGAAACTATTATCATTTCACCTCAGCGAGGTATTATATATTTTATTATTACTCGGAGATATCGGCTCAAGCACAAATTATTCTATATCCCTTGGGATTCATATTGTATATTCATCTCAACATGGAACTCGACGAGATACTTATTATCATATTCAGCTCCGAGAACTATAACATTTATTATATGTCACCCCCAATGGATAGTTGGTCGGGGTAATTCTTATTTATATGCAGGCCCAACAAAGTTCCCATATTCTTATGTTCTGAAAAATATTATTCTTATTCGGCATTATGCAATTGTGCCTCGACAAGATACTTATTCAACTTTGAGGAGAATTACAACATTCGTTGTATTTCACCCCCAACGGATAGTTGGTCGGATAATTCTTATTTATATTCAAGCCTGACAACGTTCTCGACCATATTCTTATGTTTTGGAAGATCTTATTCTTATTCGGCATTATATAATTCTACCTCGACAGATCAACGAGGCACTTTATTATTCTTTATATCTATTTGGATGCATATTATATTCTTATTTCAGCATGGAGCTCGAAAAATATTTATAATCATATATTCAGCTCCAAGGAGGTCTCCAACATTTATATTATCTTATTCCCAACAATCTGTTGGTCAGCTTCAAGGATGTCTCCAGCATATATTACCTTATTCCCAACAATCTGTTGGTCAGCTCCAAGGATATCTCCAGCATATATTATCTTATTCCTAACAATCTGTTGGTCAGCTCCAAGGATGTCTCCAGAATATATTATCTTATTCCCAACAATCTGTTGGTCAGCTCCAAGGATGTCTCCAGCATTTATTATATCTTATTCCCAATAATCCGTTGGTCAGCTCCGAGGAAGTCTCTATCATTTATTATCAAAAATGTATTCCTAAAAATGCCGAATTATATTGGTTAGGAAGTAAATGTATTCCTACGGGAAGTAAAACTATGTATTCCTAAAAATGTCAACTTATGTTGGTTAGGAAGTAAATGTATTCCTACGGGAAGTAAAACTATGTATTCCTAAAAATGCCAACTTATGTTGATTAGGAAGTAAATGAATTCCTACGGGAAGTAAAACTATTCCTAAAAATGCCAACTTATGTTGGTTAGGAAATGTATTCCTAAAAATACCAACTTATGTTGGTTGGGAAGTAAATGTATTCCTACGGGAAGTAAAACTATGTATTCCTAAAAATGCCAACTTATGTTGGCTAAGAAGTAAATGTATTCCTACGGGAAGTAAAACTATATATTCCTAAAAATGTCAACTTATATTGGTTATGAAGTAAATCTATTCCCAAAAATGCCAACTCAGGTTGGTCGGAAATAAGAAGCTGTCAACTACAGTTGGTCGGAAATATTTTATTTAAACAAAGTATGAGTATGTGAAAGCGATCAAGCAAAAAGTATTCAAAGTTCACACTCCACACTTGGGGGCTTCTATTACAGATATATTTGTTCATTTGGTGGCACATTCTTATAACATCATGCAGTCGAGCATCAAATTCAACTCCACGTACTCACACGGTCGGGGCCCCGACCAATCATCATTCAGGAGTTGTTTTTCTTGCTCAGGAATTATTTTTTATATTGAAGTTCAGGAGGTATATTGAAGTTCAGGAGGCGTATTCAGAAGTTCAGGAGGTGTATTGAAGTTCAGGAGGAATATTGAAGTTCAGGAGGTATATTGAAGTTCATGAGGCATATTCAGGAGTTATTATGCACATACTATTGAAGTTCAGAAGTCAAATTCAGCATCTACAGCACTGAGATCTTTACTACTACTGTCCCGACCAACATTGAAGAAGAAGTTGTATGAAAATGTTTCGAAGTCCACCACTAGCTTGGTACTACTCAGATTGAAGAGTTGGGTTCAAAAGCTAGTATGTTACTCGACAAAGTATTCAGAGGATCATAAATCAGAAGAATCACGCACGTGAAGTTAGTACTCAGTTGCTCGACACAGGAGGCAGTTGGTCGGCTAGCAAACCAATCAACATACTTGAAGATTATGACAAGCTACAAGCTGCATACTATGACATGGATGCATCCAAATTCCCAGGGGTGATACATAGCACACGGAGTTCCTCTAAAGAAAGATTAGCAACCATCGATCAGCCTGCATCATATGACGTCCAGGAGATAATGCACTTTATGTTGAACAAATCAAGAAGGTAGATCAAGAATTTCACGAGCACCGAGCAACACTGCAGAATAAATACTCCATCCTTTCAAGTAAACCATCAAGCATGGAGTATTGGGGGCTTCTGTTAACGCAAAAATTCTCCATCTACGAGGACCAATCAGAAAAGGACACATGTCATCCTACGTGGCAATATTCGACACCCGAGGAGAGCTGGTCGGCATCCGAGGAGAGTTGGTCAGTACCCGAGGAGAGTTGGTCGGCCCCCGAGGAGAGTTGATCGGCACCCGAGGAGATTTGGTCAGTACCCGAGGAGAGTTGGTCGGCCCCCGAGGAGAGTTGATCGGCACCCGAGGAGAGTTAGTTGGTCAGCATACCAATCAGGAAAATCAAAGGATAACTATGCGTTTAATGTGCATTAATGAAGATGACAGCGCATTTAATGAGCCTTAATGTACATTTATACTGTATTAATAGATAACAACACATAGCATACCAAGCAATTCAACAATTAGATTCGTTGAATGTGGACATAAATGTCTACATACAATGAATCTCTTTATCTCCCATCACTATAAATACATGTATTCCCTTAGCCAAAATGAGGAGAATTGAGAGACACCATTCACAAAATACGCAACCTTTCTCTCTCTACACCATATTGTGCTATTGTAAACCCCTGAGAATAAAATAACAGTGGACGTAGGTTTTATTCATAGCCGAACCACTTTAAAAACCTTTGTCTCTCATATGTTTGATGTGAATGTTTATCTTCATCTTCAATCTCATCCTCATCATTTATCTGCAGCCATTTTCTGTCTTCAACAGTCGTGTTAACTTTTACTCATTGTTATTAACTTTCACGTTAAGGACATTAAACCATGTTTCTTAGCCATTATTAACATAAAATAACATCATTTTGTGTCAAATAAATTCTAAAATCACCAATGCCATTATTTCACGTATAAAAACTATTTAGTACAAATTAAAGTAACTTTCACATCTAACCCATAAAATTCATTTAAAATATTTTTCATTCATATATTCATATGAAATACATATATTTATACTCAAATGTTCTCAAGTTAAAACCAACACATTTATTTTTTGAAAAAAGTTATTTAACATCATATAACATCCATCCGAACATTTTTATTCAATATATTCTAAAATTCTGGCATCTTTGAAACTACTCTTTAAACACATTTTTAACCCATATTAACATATGAAAACCTACTATATACAACTAGAATGGCAGTGTCGTGACACAAAAAGTATGTGCAGTCTGTGTATCTACAACTCAAGTGTAAGTCAGTCGCTTAAGAAATAATCCCGATAAGTTGGGATCGAATCCGCAGGGAATAGGACAAATATCATGACGACAACAACGAGGAAGGCTTCTAAAATCTAAATATCGACTTTCGAAGTGAAAAGGAAAAGGTGATAATTTTTATGAGAATTTATACTTAACTAAAGCAACTTATCTAGCAAATGCAATTTAATTAAAAGAAAGGAAAACAAGAATTTTGATTTTCGAAAAGTATTTGAGAAAAGTGGAGTCGGGATCCAATCCCCCGAACTGTCGGTATTATCGTTAGATATGAAATTTTCAATGATTATATACATGATTTAAAGAAACGCATCAAATTCCCCAAAGCACTAAATATATGAAAATTTTACTCTGCACATTATTTAGTCAATAATTAATTTAACGTGAATGACAAGATTGCATTAAATGCAATAAATATCGCAATAGCGTATTTTAAATTAAATGCGATAAATATAAATCACTAACTACCCCCAGAAATCCCCATTTAAAAAGGCACATCGGTATGATTTTAAATTCCCAAGTTCTGCGGAGTTAATATTTTATTAATTAACCCAATTTATCACATTTCTCAAATAATCATGTTATTACTTCAATAATTATTAGGTATGGTGGTCATCTCGCCTCGGGTGATAATTTACCGAAATTCATTATAACGGTCTTCACACCACGGGTGATAATTCACCAAAATGTCACACTTCTCCTTGTCAAAACGCCAGCTGAATCCGTTTAAACTGTTGATCCCCTACAATTTGACAAGGTTCCACACACGATACGGCATAAAACGCCAGCCGAATCCGGTTAAACTGTCGATCCCCCGCAATTTATGTCGCCACCAATTTTAAGACCCGTTTTTATCTTAGGCATTAATTCTCCATTTCAAATCACCCCACCCTTTTATCGATGTGAGATGCTAAAAAATTCCCCTTAATCACATAACTAAGGCTCCCCAAGTTATCAATACGTCCTACCCTATGTATAGGATGAATTTCTGACATAAACCTCGACCTAATCTCATGCCTAGGCTAGCGTAACGAGGATAAAGTAACAAAAATCAGCCCACCCCTGACGTAATCAAGTCATAATAATCTACCATCACTAGTTCCATACCTAAAAAGCATAAATCATCAAAAGGCTACCCACTAGTCCCATACCTATAAGGCATCCTATAATATAGGGATAAAAAAATACCCAACAACCCGTCGTCATAGTGGCAATTAAATGATACCAACAAGTCACACAAATAAGCATAACTAATCAATATTCCAAATTACGCATGATAGTCCAATTCGATTAATTCTTAATTTAATGATCACATCGTCATAAACACCCAATTAATCTCATATAATTATCTGTTGATGTAAAAAATTAGATCATATCTAATTATTCAATCACAGATAAATAAATGAGACAAATAATTTTTAAAGTGGTTCAGCCTTATAAGAATGGCCTACGTCCACTGTTTTGGTATTGCTGATTGTATGGGAATTCTCGATTACAAATTATCTTAAGAAATTCCGGTCCCTTTACAATGAGGATTGTACAGTGTATTTATAGCCTTGGGGCTGTAATGTGAAAGGGTAATACATTAAATGATGTACATATGAAAGGGTGATACATTCAATGCTCCTTAAGCGTATGCGTCTGAATGATAAGCATTTAATGAAAAGTCAAACTGTTGGTTATCCCGCTATTAATGCTTTGTTCGAGGTGCAGCTCGAACCGCCTGAGTTGCTCGGACCACCTAAGCTTCTCGGTGCTCAAGAGTTCCTCGGAGAATTCTCGTTCCTCGGCGAGTATGAGTTCCTCGGGGAAACAGTGTACCTCGTTGTACTATGGTTCCTCGGAGCGTGTGAGTTCCTCGGGGAAACAGTGTACCTCATTGTAGTATGGTTCCTCGGAGCGTGTGAGTTCCTCGAAAGTGTTTGTTGTTGCCACGTAGACTACCACGTGTCTTCACTTTATTGATCCATGTCAGCAGACTAAATTTGGTATCAACGGAAGCTCCCAATGTTTCATAGTTCGAAATTTGAGGAGTGTGGAACATTCTTTCTCGGAATATGATAGCTTTAAATAGTCCTCCTGATTTTTAGGAGTGTTTCCCTTGTATTTATTTCTCTATCCAAATTCGTAGAATCAGGCTTTTTTGAATTTTCACAACCGCCTCGATCTCTGTGTACATTTTGCCCTTTTAGCCGCCAGTAGCGTAATTGTTTCTTCTCGCTTCGATTGCCGCGCCCTTTTTGTTCCTCTAGCCGCCGGTAGCGTAATTGTTTATTTTTGTAATCATTACTTTACCATTTCCCAAGGCAAGGTATTTAAACTTCACAGACACTCCCATCGTCTTCTACCTTTTCAAATTTGTATCTTCGAGTTTTCCGTCGTCTCTTTCTCTCCTGTGTATTCATCTCTTCCATTGTTCGTTGTCATCAGATCCACTCTTTTTCTGTAAGATTTTCTTCCTTCTTCTTCATGTCTTTTATTCATCATGGTTTACCCTGTTGAATCTCTTGATAAGTTTCGCTCTGATTTTTCTATTCCTTCCTGGGTTGTTCTGGAAGAGCTTTCTGAGCCTTCTGATTATTTTCGATTGGCTGAGGGACATTGGTTCCCCCGTCTCTTTATTGCTGAGTGTGGATTTTCTTTTCCACCCAATCCCTTATGTCTGGAATTTTATCAATTCTTTGACGTTATTCCTACAAGAATAGCCCCCAATACATGGAGAATAGTTAATGGGGTGCATAGGTTAAATCAAATCCATGGAACTCGCATAGGGATTCCAGAAATCATGTTTTGCTATAGATGGGCAGTTTGTGATAACACCTTTTATTTAAAAACTAGATTTTTGAATAGGGCCTTAGTAGTTAATCTCCCGGATGCTAATAGGGATTATTTTGAGCACGGGGTTGTCATAAAAAATTGGCAACATGCTCCTTTATCTGGAGATGAGGTTTATCAGGGTCCCAGATGCCCTCCCTATGACAATGGGATATATTATTTTTATTTCATTTTATTTATTTTGAAAGCATGCTTATTTTGTGTTTGATAAAATGTGCTACTGATATTTTAATTTTTATTTATTTGCAGTTGATAGCAAAAGAAAGTGTCCAAAGGAAGCAAATGTTAATATAAGACATTTGAAACTTATCTGGAGTCTGCATCAGAGTGTTGCCGACGAGCACATTAGGTCAGCCTCATATCTGCTGCAGTACAAGAGCTACACTACCTCTTTTACTGCTCGTCCAGTAATAAGTGAATCAGAGCCAGTACCAGCTTCCATCAGTTCTTCGCCTGAATCTCACGTCCCTTTAAGCAAAAGGATGAAGAAGAGAAGACCTCCCACCCTTTTCGAGAAACCTGCCTCTGGTGCTGGAGAGGCAAAAAGAAGTAAGGTTGATGTCCCAGGGGAGGGGACAAAGAAAACTGATGCGCCTTCCTCGGCTGCTGCTGTTGTGAAGGTTGTAGAGAAGCCCGCAGTGGCTCCGAGCAAGTCTGCTGCTCCTGGAGAGGTGATTGTAATATCACCGACCAAGGGTTCTTCCTTGGTTAAATCTGTTCCTGTTCCCCCGAGGAGGCTGAAGAAGAGCTCCTCGGTCAATTTGGCTGACACCATCACTCAGCCCCCAACCATTGGAACTGGGGTTCCTACTTTTGTTCCCCCGAGCTCTGCCATGAGCTCGGTAAAGTCCTGAATCATTCCCTAGGTCCAAGGTACTGAAGAAAACCTTACTCGGGACATGGTCACCTCGTTAGCTGCTCGCCACCTTGCTTCTGTAAGTATTCTTTCTTTGAACTTTTCATATTTCCCTTGTCATTTCTGTTTCTGACTTGCTTTCTTTTTCTTTTCACAGTTGACGAGCTGCTTTAATATAATTGTGAAGAAAGACGAAGCGATTAAAGCTTCATGCTCCTCGTCTAGTGTGGAGGGAGCTCTGGAGGAAGCTATTAAGTCTCTAGAGGATTCTCGCCAGACATATGCTACTGACAAGGCTGTTTGGGAGAAGAAGCTTGCCTCCACCGAGCAGGAAAAAGCTCAAGTTATTAAAGTCTCCAAAGAGTTAGAGAAGAGAATAAAGGACTTGGAGGGGAAAAATAAAGAGCTCGACGAGAAGCTCAATAATGCTGGAGAGCTATAGAATAAGCTCAAGGTTGCTGAAGAGGAGTTGTCTCAACTTCGGGAGGTAAATCGGCAGAAGGAGGAGGCTGAGAGAAAACTGAAAGCTGCTGATGACCTGCTATCCGAGAAGCTTTCCTCGGAAAAGTTAAAAAAGAAAATGGATGTGAAGAAGTCCTTCAGCGCTGGCTGGGACAAGGGGTGGGACAAGGGATTGGCTGCCATGGTGTCGCAAGTGGACTAACGCAGCCTCAAATACTTTAGGGATGGATGGGTTGCTGCTCTTCAGGAGATGAAAGTGGATGAAAATTCTTAACTCTTTCAGCAACACATCCCTGGTCCCCCTCCAACTTCTGAAGACTTAGAAGAGAACAAGGCTGCCTCCGAATAGTCTTCTATGGTGATGGGAGATCATCCCCCAGCCATCCAGCCTGTTGTCGAGGAACTTCAACAAATCGTTACTTCTTCCGAGCAACTGTTGGCGATCCCCGAGCAACTTTCTACTCCTTCCGAGCAACCTACTTCCTCGTCCCAGCCTCCCGAGAAGGTTTCGGGAGACAAGGAAAAGGTGTAGAGTTGTTCGAGTTTATCTTTATATTTTGCTTTTGTCAATTGTAACCATGAATATGTAACTCTGAAATCTTGTACTTTTGACCTTTATGATATAATAAAACTCGAACTTGTGTCTATTCATACTGTTATCTCTTCTTCATACTTTGTCTTGATTCTTATTGATTGTTGCTTTTTCTTTCTCTGCTAGTTTCTGGCCATGATGAAATTACTATCTGCCAATAATATAAAGCTGCTGCGACAATGTAATGAATACTTTAAGGCTAGTCACACAGACCTGAGTGCAGCACAAGTCGTCGACATCCTCGGCCAAGATGCTTCATAACAGGCAATTGAAGCATATCAATATCTGAAGTGTCTACTTGATCGAGGAGTGGCCAATAATGTGGCCTATTATGATATGATCGAGGATCTCCAAGGCACCCTCGAAGACCTTCAGCTACAATACAAAGAATCTACTGCCCTGTTGCTTGAGGGGTACGAGAAGAAGTATCATCAGATCATTGCCGACAAGGGCTACGAGAAGCTTTTTGTTGGGTATGATGTAAGGGAAAGAACCTTGAGGGGTGAGGTCGAAGAATGCAGATAAATAGCTGAGCTATTAAAGCAAGAGAACAACAATCTTCAAAGAGAGTTGTCACAGTTGAAGACCGCAGCTTCTACTTCAAACGCCTAATCCCAGTGAATGATGAGGGATTTTCATTCTTGGAGGTCGAGAACGCCAACTTGAGGGACGAGTTGGAAACCTTGAAGAGGTCTGGCCCTTCTACACCTTCTCGTGGTCGAGCAAGAGCTCCTCGGGGGCGAGCAAGAGCAGCTCGGATTCCTGTCGAGGAACAGAGGACTCAGTCTGCCTTAGAGAACCAGGCCTTCCAGTTAATGGCGAATAACCAGGCTTTGGCTGAAATGTCAAAGAAGATCAGGGACCTGGAAGAACAGCTTTCCACGCAGAAGTCTACCTTGGAGAATAAAGAGATCTTCATAAAAAATGTCCATGAGCAACTTGATAGATTAACATATCAATTCCACAAACAGACCAGGGAGTTCTGGATGGCTGGATACAATGAAGCTCTCTTTCACTTGGACGATCGTATCCAGAATGCCAATAATGAGGGCTACAAACAAGTCTGGTTGAATGCCTTAGGTGTGCTGCAACTCGAACAGGGTCATTACCTGTGGGAATACCACGATCCTGGGCAGCTCGACCTACCCGTGCCTCCATTCAAACTGGATATGAGTTGGATCCCTGCTCGGGCCATTCCTCGATGTTTAATTTCCAAGTATCTCGACGACTACAATCTCCATTCAATTATTGAAGTATCTCGTCCCGAGCACCTTCTAGATCGACCATCCATGATGAATATCAGGATGTTAAAGGATCTCAACTTCATAAATTCTCCCCTGGCTTTAAATGATCCGCCTGCTGGCGAGGAACCTGTGTCAAAAGCAGAGGGGAAAAAACCAGTAGAGTAGGAAATTTGATGTAATAGTTAGTATACATTTCAATATTAATGTAACTTTCATTTCATTATCAATGTAATTTGTTTTTGGATTTAATGAAAGACTTTTATTTCTGTTTGCAATCTTAATTGCTATTGTCTTGTAAAACACTTTATATTTGTGCATGTGTATCTGATAAAAAGATAACAATATTGTGTAGTTTGTCGATCAACTTATTGTCGAGTAGTTTGAACTTGTGGTAGTCATTTGGCAAAAATAATATTTTGTTTCTCGACCAACTTAGTAATAATTAAAAAGTTACGAGTATAAAAAATGTTGCTCGATCACTTTAAATTTTACTTGTCGACCAACTACAGTTAGTGGGTTTTTATCCCCGACCAACCATAGTTGGTAGATTTTTCTCTTAAATGTTTCCGACCAACCAAGGTCGGTAAATTTTCCTTGTCGACCAACTACAAATGGTGGGTTTCTATCCCCGACCAGCCATAGTTAGTCTTTTTGAAATAATTTTACCTCCCGACCAACTCAAATTGGCATTTTCGAGAATATATTTACTTCTTAACCGACATAAGTTTGCATTTTTAGGAATACTTTTATTTCCCGAGAAACATATAGTTTTATTTCCCTTAGGAATACAAATTTTACTTCCCGGAGGAATACAAGTAGCTTTACTTCCCGGAGGAATACAGGTAGCTTTACTTCCCGGAGGAATATTGGTAGCTTTATTTCCCGGAGGAATATTGGTAGCTTTACTTCCCGGAGGAATATAGGTTTCTCGACCAACCATAGTTGGCATTTTCGAGAAAAAATTTGAGTAGCCTGAGCTTTGCCGAGTAGTGTGTAGCACTAGTATTCCCCGAAAAACTTTCAATAAAAAGAAAGAATTCGACAGAATATATTCATTTTATTCATCACTAATAATATTTGCGCAGGTGCTCTGCCTTCCATGCATTCTTAAACTCCTCCCCTTCTAGAGTTGCTATTCGGTAAGTTCCTGATCGAACAACTTTTGTAACTCGGTATGGTCCATGCCAGTTTGCCTCCAGCTTATTGTGCTTTTGAATTACTTTCTTCAGCACATAGTCTCCTTCTTTCAGGTCGCACTTCTTCACCCTCTTATTGTAAAACAAAGTTGTTCGCTGCTGGTAAGCAACATTTCTAATGGTTGCTTCTTCTCTAACTTCCTCGAGCATGTCTAAATCCAATCTTCTCATTAAGTCGCTGACAGGGGAGTTGAAATTCAGTACCCTGTGTGTTGGGAGGCCCAACTCGGCAGGTATAACAGTTTCACTTCCAAATGCTAGCATATAGGGAGATTCTCCAGTCGCTACTCGAGGAGTAGTTCGGTAAGCACATAGTACTGACTGTAACTCGTGGATCCAATTTGCTTTCGCATCGTCCAGTCTTTTCTTTAAACCATTGAGCAGTGTTCTGTTTGTCACTTTAGTTTGCCCATTGCTTTGAGGGTGGCCTGGTGCTGAGTGGACCTTCAAAATGTTTGACTGATGGCAATAGGCAGAGAACTCCTCGTTATCAAATTGCGTTCCATGGTCTGTGATGAAAGCATGAGGAAGACCATATCGGCAAATGATATTCTTCCAAATAAATTGGTACACCTTCTCGTACGTCATATCAATGAGAGGCTCAACTTCCACCCACTTAGTAAAATAATCCATTGCGATGACGAGGTATTTAAACCTTCCTCTAGTCGTTGGCAGTGGTCCAACCAAATCTATTCCACACATGGTAAATGGCCAAGGGGAAGTGATGGGTGTCAATAATGCTTATGGAGTTCTTCGAATGGAGGAAAAGCGCTGGCACTTTTCACATTTCTTGGCATAGGCTACACAATCAGCCCTCATCGTCGGCCAGTAATATCCCTGCGTCATCATCCTTTGCAAAAGCGTCCGACCTGCTACATGGGCTCCACAGGACCCTTCATGGATCTCTTTAATAAATTCTTTCACCTCGGAGGGATGTACACATCTCTGTAAACCTGTCATAATTCCTCGTCTATATAAAATACCGTTAGTTAATACGTACCGAGCAACTTTAAACTTCAATTTCTTGGCTGCGATCTTGTCAATTGGTAATTCTCCCTCCTCAATATATGCCCTGATGGGATCCATCCAAGATGGTCCTAAATCACGGGTGATAAAGTTCATCGCCAAATCTTCATTTATACTCCGATCAGCCAAAACTTCAATTGGGATTGTTCTTTCTAGCTCGGTACGAGTAGCTGATGCTAATCGAGCTAAGGCATCTGCTCTTGCATTCTCCATTCTTGGTATTTAGACCAGCTGAATAGCAGCAAATTCTGATACCAACTCCATCACCTTTGCGTGGTATTTGATCATTAATTCTCCTTTAGCTGCATATATTCCCAACATTTGATTTACAATTAATTGGGAATCACTGAAGACAATAATTTGCTGCGCCTCCATAATTTTCGCCAAATTAAGACCTGCAATCATGGCCTCATACTCAGCTTCATTATTGGAAGCTTTGAATTAGAAACGTAGGGCGTACTCCATGTCGACCTCGTCCGGAGTGCTCAAAACTATCCCTGCCCCACTGCCTGTTGTGCAAGATGAGCCATCTACATATAGCCTCCATATAAGTAACTCGTCTTTAAACTTCTGATCCGACAGAGTTCCTCGGCAAAATATTTGTTGCTTCCTTTCATTTTCCCCTGATGTTTCTCACTCTTCGTCGACCATCTTTTCTTTCCCTTTTACCAACCGGAGTTGGTCTGAGCTCGAATTTGATGATCCTGTAACATCCACTTGCCCTTTTACCAACCGGAGTTGGTCTGAGCTTGTGTTTGTTGATCCTGTAACATTCAAAGGTTGATCAGCGAGTAACTTTTGCTCCTCGGGGGTATCAGGATAAATGAACTTCGCTATGAAATCTGTGACAGCCTGCCCTTTTAGCGATGATCCGGGTTCATAGACTATATCGTATTCTCCGAGCTCTATTGCCCAGTACATCAATCTCCCTGATTTTTCTGGTTTATGAAGGGCTTGCCTCAACGGCATATTAGTATATACGACTATAGTATGAGCATGGAAATATGGCATCATTCTTTTACTCGCCTCAATCAGCGCCAGTGCTAACTTTTCCAGCCTTGGATATCTGATCTCTGCTCCTCGGAAGGCCTCATTTGTGTAATAGATTGGTTTTTGTACTCCATTCTCCACTCTTATCAACGCCGAGCTAACTGCATTCTCCGATACTGCTAGGTACAAGTACAATTTTTCTCCCATCACCGGCCTGGACAACAGTGGAGGTGCTCCCAAGTATTTCTTCAAGTCTTAAAAGCATTATCACATTCATCATTCCACTCAAAAGTCTTTCGGAGTGTCTTGAAGAATGGGAGACATCGATCAGTTGCTCGTGATACAAATTTGTTGAGTGCTGCTACTCGTCCTGTAAGACTTTGCACCTCTTTCTTCGTCGTTGGAGATCGCATCCCTAGCAGAGCTTTGATATTTTCAGGATTCGCCTTAATGCCTCGTTGATTGACAATGTACCCGAGGAACATGCCTTCTCGTACTCCAAATATGCACTTCGTCGGGTTCAGCTTCATTTGATATTTATCCAGTTGATCAAAAGTCTGACTTAAGTCAACTAGATGATCAACAGTTTTTTTGCTCTTCATCAGCATATCGTCAACATAGACTTCCATATTGCAACTGATTTATTCAACAAAGACTTTGTTCATCAGCCTCTGATATGTCGCACCTGCATTTTCAAACCAAAAGGCATAACATTATAACAATAAGTTCCCCTGTGGGTAATGAAAGAAGTACTCTCCCTGTCTTCAGGTTTCATTTTAATCTGATTGTAGCCAGAATAAGCATCCATGAAGCTTAGCAGCTCGTGTTCCGAGGTAGCATCGACTAGTTGATCAATTCGGGGCAGTGGAAAGTGATCATTTGGGCATGCTTTGTTGAGGTCGGTGAAGTCTACACACATCCTCCATTTCTTCTTGCTCGGCGGACGAATAATAACATTCCCGAGCTACTTTTTGATCACCTTTAACAACTCCTACTCCAAAATTTGTTGGAAATTTCAGGCATTGATGCACCGTAGATGGTACAGCTTCGAACTTCTTCAATCCTACTCTTCCCATGGTGATATTATATGACGACTGAACATTTTTATCCATCACGAAGAAACGTATTCTTTCTGTTCGACAAGCAGGCCACGTACCAATGAATATATCCAACTTGATTGTCCCAAGTGGAAATACTTTCTCGCCAGCAAAACCGATGAGGGGTCTATGATAAGGCTCCAATTGAGATAGCTTTAGATTTAAACTATCGAAGCACGAGTAGAACATGATGTCTGCCGAGCTACCATTATCGACCAGTACTCTTGAAATTATAACCTCCTTCATTCTCATCTTGATCACCAGCGGGTCATCATGAGGATATAGAACACCTGCAAGGTCATTCTTTGAGAAACCAGTGACCAATTTCTCTTTATTCACCTTTCTCGGGAGATCCTCCTCAGCTAGATTTATTCGTTGAATGTACGAGCAAGCTTGAGCCTCACAGAGGTAAGCTTTTCTCTCGGCAGTAAGGTCTCCTCCTCCTGCATCTCCACCTGTTATAACATTACAGTCAAATGACCCAAAGCGTATTGAAAATACTCTCGTTCTGGCTGCCTTGGTCTCTTGGGAAGATAGGGGTCATCCTCGAGATCGACTTCATGGTTTCTTTTCTTGTTCTCCTTTGCTCGACGAGGAGATCTAGACCTCTCTCTAGTTCGGTCGTTGTTTCTTCTTTCGCTTCCATGATCAACATACTTTGACAGTTTTCCTCGTCTGATGAGTGTTTCAATCTCATTCTGAAGAGCTATGCAGTTTTTGGTCATATGGCCATGATCTTTATGAAACTCGCAATACTTCGCCTTATTCCTCTTGTCAAGGCCTGCCTTCATTTTCTCTGGCCAGTTTAGTTCCTCGTTGTTCTTGATTTCCTCTAGAACATGGTTGATATCCTTCTTCAAGGGAGTATAATTATCATATTTCTTCATCACGTCCCATACCGACCTGTTTTTTGAATGCTTGTCATTACCATTGTTCTTATGCTCTTTTTTCTTAGCTTTATCACCTTCTACCTTAGTTTCTTTGGCATCCATGTTCTTCTTCGCAGCCATAGCCTCCTCGGCATTCATAATCTTGGATGCTTTTACCATCAGGTTTGACATGGTTCTAGGTGGATCCTTGGCCAATGTGTAGTACAACTTGTTGGGCAGTAGTCCACTCATCAAAGCGGCAATCGCTGTCTTCTCCTCATAATCAATGACTTTAAGTTTCTCGTTATTAAAACGAGTTATATAATCTCTAGTACTCTCACCAGCCTTTTGTCTAACACTTAACAAATGTGGTACTCGTTTAACTGGCTTTGCCCCAAAACAGAAATTCCCAATGAATAACTCGTCCAGTTGAAGAAAAGTTGATATCTTACCCCGAGGAAGATTATTATACCATATTTGAGCAGATCCGGTAAGAGTTCTCGAGAACGCCCTGCATCTCATCTCATCTGGAACAGCATAGACGTCGGCTGCAGCCTGGTATTGTTCTATATGAAGGATAGGGTCAGTCTTTCCATCATAATTGAGGGTCACAACAGGTGCTTTGAACTTTGATGGTGTTGGAAAATCTACAATGGACTGGACAAAAGGTGTTCCTCGAACAAAGGTTCGTTGTAGGGGGGTCTTAGCTTTAACCATTTCCCCCAATCTATCCTCCAACCTTTGAATAGAGCCTTTTCATGCATCATTTCCTTCCTCGGGCCTGTTAGTTCGAGCAACTGATCGCGTTGATGTGGCTTCCTGGGATCTCTCTTGACGAGCAGCTGGTCGCGACTAGGCAGATCCTTCCCTTAAGTCTGATGGTCGTCGAAAACTCCTCGATGGGGCTCTAGGAGGACTTTTGCTCCTCCTAGGACCTAATCGATCGAAAGGAGATACTCTACTTAATCTTTCTAGCGCGCTAGCCCTTTATGGGGAGAGAGTGATACGTTGTTCAGTATATGTGGCTCGCACTGACGAAGTTCGTCCAGGTTGATAAGAAAAATCTTCAGACTCGTCATTGCGATATGAATCGGTACGCCTAGTACGCGAAGAAGATGCACGGGTATTTCTTTGAATACTTCGTGGTCTTGAATGGGTTGGTGCACCGCCATGGAGGGTTTGTATGAGTTGACACATAGTTTCATGCATGACGGTCTGGCCCTGAGCCAGATTTGTCATTATTCCAGCCAGATCTGGAATATTTGGCGGAGCAGATGGATTTGGAGGGCTTCCAGCGTTTCGATTGCTAGATTTTGGAATATCAGCCATTTGTGATGGATTATTTTTTATGAAAAACGATATTACCAGTCGTTCCGACAGACAGCGCCAATCTGTTGATGTAAAAAATTAGATCATATATAATTATTCAATCACAGATAAATAAATGAGACAAAGAATTTTTAAATTGGTCCAGCCTTATAAGAATGGCCTACGTCCACTGTTTTGGTATTGCTGATTGTATGGGAATTCTCGATTACAAATTATCTCAAAAAATTCCGGTCCCTTTACAATGAGGATTGTACAAATGTATTTCTAGCCCTGGGGCTGTAATGTGAAAGGGTAATACATTAAATGATGTACATATGAAAGGGTGATACATTCAATGCTCCTTAAGCCTATGCGTCTGAATGATAAGCATTTAATGAATAGTCAAACTGTTGGTTATCCCGCTATTAATGCTTTGTTCGAGGTGCAACTCGGAGCGCCTGAGTTGCTCGGAGCGCCTAAGCTTCTCGGTGCTCAAGAGTTCCTCGGATAATTATCGTTCCTCGGAGAGTATGAGTTCCTCGGGGAAACAGTGTACCTCGTTGTAGTATGGTTCCTCGGAGCGTGTGAGTTCCTCGGGGAAACAGTGTACCTCGTTGTAGTATGGTTCCTCGGAGCGTGTGAGTTTTCGGAAGTGTTTATTGTTGCCACGTAGACTGCCACGTGTCTTCACTTTATTGATCCATGTCAGCAGACTAAATTTGATATAAACAATTATTTTAAGTTAAATACCGAGATCTCATCATTAATACATCATATTTCTAATTTCATTATCTCTACATAAATTACGTGAGTTGTACGCCCCCAAATTCATTCAATTCAAAACTAAAGATTTTCTACATGCAACCTGCACCAATAAAATCCAAAATTCACTCATAAATTATGCGTACCCAAGGGTTATGAAAATTAATCATATTAAAGGATTTCATAAAATCAGCCCCAAGTTTTAGTGTTCACTTTTCACTAATTAAATTGCTTTTAAAAAAACATTAAATTAAGGTTTAGGCAGCACTTAAAACTCATAGTACTAAAGGAAAAGAATAGAGTATTCATGTCTGCTTTGATAAAAATATGAGTAGAAGTTTGAACTCCTCTTGGGAAAATACCGCTTGAATGTTCAAAACTTGTTAAAAGTTGAGGCTAGAGGTTGAAGATGGGAGAAATATGCTTTTAGAACCTTACTAGAGAAAATTTGAGATAAAAGTTTTTTTCGAAGTCCCAGCCCCTTATGAGTTTGGTATATAAAGGTTTAAGAGTTGGAAACAAATAGGAGTCTCAACCAGCCAATGACTTACTTTCATTCTAATGAGGACACATGTCGTTCGAACGACATGCGCTGTCGTTTGAACGAGCCCCAAAATCTGAAAATTAAAATTTTTAAAAAAACTACAACTTTATTATCTGTTAAAAATCTATAGCCGAATAAATACGCACCTGCTAGTTAAATATTAAAAATCCTTATAATCTCATATTATAAACCCAAATTAATTCCCGATTATTTTTTTTTTAATAAAACCAAGTTAAATTCTTAAAGACCATTAAATCCAAAATTTTATTTTTCTCCCAACTAATTAAAATTAATTAATTAAAACACGGGGGGGGGGGGGGGGGGGGGGGGGGGCGGGGAGGGCTACAGTACCCTTCAAAACATCGAGACCATATTTCTCGTTACACATGTGATATCTAAAAAGGAGAACTTCACATTGTGGTTGCGTGAACAATGCGGCGTGACACATATTGAGGGGTGTCTCAATGCGTATATCGTGTGGTCTTCCTTCCTCCTCGAACCTACCCCAGACACTATGTCGTGACATTATTTGTGTCTATTTTTATTTGGACACTTGGATTATATTTGAATTATTTTGATTTGTTACATTTTGGTTTGGATATGGATTGTATTTTTATTTCATTTGGATATGGAAATATATATGCAATGAATTGATGCATTTTTCTATTTTCTTTGGATATATGCTGTTTGAACATGTACAATTTTGCTATAAAAGGTACAAATATAATGTTGGTAGTGGCCGTGGCCAAACTGCCCAACATATTTTTTTTAAGGTCTACCTAAATTTGTTATGGTTATTGACCGTGACAAATAAAACTTATCACGGTCAATGACCGTGGAAATTTTTTAAAAGTTGTCACGCGTTTGTCCCGTTTTTTTACCGTGACAAAGCTTGTTAAGGTCAAAGACCGTGACAACAAAAGTTGTCATCCCCGTAATTGTCACGATCAATGTCCGTGACAATCCGACAGATTTGGTGTAGTGGGGGTACGTGTTTGGGTTGCAGAATAAACATTGAAGAGGGTTAATGGTGAAAAATCGTTTTATACTAAAAGTATGATTAACTATTTTATCTAAGATTTTTTAAATCGCATGTTTGTTGAGGAAAACCTTTTTCACACAAAAAAATTATTAGAGATAACACAAGGTGTGACTCCGAAGAGTAACAGTTGTAATTAATAAAAACTATAGTTAAGTTTTTACCAAAATTTTATTTAAGGCCTTTGGAGTGGCATGCTTAGGATGTAAAGAGCAGTAAGTGAAATACATAAATAATCACAACACTGAATGTAGTGTGGTAAAACCTTCCCAAAGGAAACATCCACGGTGGCCTCTATGCCACAAACGAAAATAAAATCCACTAAAGTAAAGATTACTAGTCACAAATTACAACAAAAATGAGATTAAGCAGAAAGGTTACCAATATGAAAATTCATCTAAAAAACTATGATATAACTAAAAAAAACTGCCTCTGAAAGTTAAATCAGAAATAAATTTTTTCAAATATAGTTTAAACTATAAATATTTTCTTTCAGAAATATATTTAAACCAAAGCAGTTTCACAAAAATCAATACAGATTATATATCAAACGTGAGAAATATTAGTCATAGTTATACAACTTAATCCATGGAGATTGAACCAAGTAAAAAAACTAGAATAAAATTGATGCAGGGAGAAATGGGGATCTAGGAAAGAAAACTTCAACAGGTAACTAGATATCACATTTGATCCCTCAATATTTTTTTTCTCTCTCTTGTTTCTCTTCTCTTTTTTCCTCTCCCCTCTTTCTATATAATTAAACCCTAAACAGGCCAAAACTCCAGCTAATAAAGACACAAGGATTTAAATACTAGAGATGAGAATGATTTACAAACATATAATGCCCCAACATGGATTTATATGTTACCCGTAGTCAAATCGGTCAGACTTGAGTTTAGGCGTGAAGTACAACGAAACAACCTATATAATGTTGCTAATCCAGTTTTATTTTAATTAAGTTTTCACTTGCTTAGAATGCAATTTCGAATTCTAATCAAGCTACGTGAGGGACCAACGGGGAGCACCCGGAGTCCAAGCATACAGAGTTACTAACGTAAAATAAAAGAGAGTACTTGCCGTATCATGCTTTCAAAATACGAAACTGCACCCAATCTGTCGTAACAAAACGAGAGAGCGAGCTAAAGGCTTTGTGGGAAATATACAACGATGCAATATAGAATCGAACGGTAGAAAGAAGACTCTAATAAGTTATACCTACGTGTACATGCAACTACTTTATATATATATATGTGTGTGTGTGTGTGTGCATGAAACCGTTTTACTTTCAAAAACCTTATTTATCCCGATTAATTCACCTTAAACTTATAAAGATTTCATTTTTCTCATTTGACATTTATCCTTTTACTTAATGCACCTAGTTAAATACTTGAAACAATTACACTTTGTTTGACCGAAAACCATTTATTTACCAAAATCACTCTTTTCATTTTAACCAATCCACATTAGTATTATTTTAATTGAGAATCGCCCTTTTAACGCACGAGAACACCGTGTCAGAAAATACTTATTTAGCCTTTGAAAACCTTTAACAATACACCCTTGTGCTAATTATGGGTTAAACCTCGCAGGTTACGTAACCACCTATTTACCCACTTACTTTAACTTTTCTTCACCTTCTGGACATTAATCAAATATCACATTTACTTGTCCATTTGTTTAACTTTACCAAAACATTTATCAATTCATTCAAATTAGATTGTCTTAACACATTTTTACCACACAACCCATTTATTGACATATTCTTTATACATTTATTTTTTTCTCAGAATTTTCCAATATCCGCATAGTTTAACAAGCTCCACACAGCCGTCGACGCCACCATGTTATATTAGGTTAAGAAAACATGCAATATATTTGATGTACTTTTCTCCCCCATTATGGTTCAAATCGACAAGGGCGAAAAACAATGAATCTTAAAAATGGGTCTCATCAAGCGCTATCTCCTGCATTGACTAGATATGGGAAGTGCCTTTTGTCATTTTTCAAACATCCATATCCCCTACCCTCATAAACACTACATCATAACCATGACAACGTAGCGCCTTTTGTTTACATTGTTAATAAAATTGTATTTAAATTTGGGGCACTTACACTTTGGTCGCTCACGAGTTATTTTTTACTCTAAAACCTTGATAAATTTTTATAAACACGTAGGTCTCTCAAATACCCATTTACCTAATATCTTTTTATTTTTAAAAGTCCGTGCTAGTGGCACTCACCCTCACCCTCCACCCCACCGCACCCAGAGCTTCGACAATGGGGTGGGTGCCGCTAGCACGGACTTTTAAAAATAAAAGAGTATTGGGTAAATGGTTGTTTGAAGTACTTAGGTGTTTAAATTTATTTTACCCCTATTTAAAAATAAAAAAATTACTTATGAGAAACCAAAACTCGTGTTTGGTTGCTCAAATTGCTTGATTATGTAAATTGGTTAATTGTGAATTGTAAATGAATGTATTTAAAATGAGTTTAAATCAAAGTTGACGCAATGTTTGATGATTTGAAATTAATGTTAAGGTTTTATGAGGGAAAAAAAAGATAAAAACAAATCAAGGGAAGCGGAGGGGCATGCAGTTTATGTGACTCCTATCTCAAATTGATGCATTTTATGTTTTTTGTGAAATGATATGATCTAAAATGGGACAATTAACAACCAAACACAATTAACGGGTCAATATGTAATGAACTAATATATTAAGGGGCTTTTACAGATATGTCCTACTTGATGAGATTTTTCATAAATAAACCCTATTGACTTTTCAAGCATCAAATAAGTTCTATTCCTAAATTTATGAATTTTTTTCCACAAGTTTACCATTTTGAAACCAACCATTCGTAGATTTTTGGAAGAAGTTACAAAAGTTATTGAACTAGTTTTTCTTCCCCGTTCTATTATTCAAATGATCATAACTTTTTATTTACAAATTTATTTTATGCAAAAATTATTATTTTTGAATTTTTCTCACGAAATCTATAAAACAAGATCTATGAAGTCTATAATATTTCAAAGAAATAAAAAAATTACCTATATAGTAAAATTCATCGCGTTCACAAAAAAATAGAACAATTTTAAATCTAGAATATTTTTGCAGATAGTAAATATTTGCTGTACTGATATTACGCAGATAGTCAAATTTATTGTGTTCATCGAAAAATAAAACAACTTTATATATGAGATATTTTCAGAGTGAAAATATTACACAAACAGTAATATATACTATCTACCTAAAAACGAAAAGAACACCTCCTCTTCATTTTTTTAATATTTTATACCGAACATGGATTTTGTTTAATAGGGCCCGATTAGTAGATTTCAAAAATATAAATTTCATAAATTTTGAAATTATATATCGAAAGTTATAATTCTTTAAAGTTTGAAAAAGAAAAAAAACTACCATATTTAAATTTAAAGGGAATATAAGGACATGAGTATCTTAATAAATAAAAAATTCATAAATTTTAAAATAAGACTTAATTAACGATTAACTAGTCAATGGAACTTGATTAAGAAAAAACATTCAAAATAAAATTTAAATACAATAATTAGGAATCACAGGTCTATAGTCCCACTTTTAAAGATTCATTTTGTATGCACTCCATTGCTTTTATTTTTTTAATCGTTAGTCCTATTGTAATAACTGTAAGACACATATCATTCTATGCGAAGAGAAAAATACACGATTACTAGGTGATTGAGAGAAGTTTTAAATAGTTATGAAACTTAATACAATTTAAAAAATATATGGAAGAAAACTCTAAAAAAATAAGTGAAAAAAACTTTAATAATTATAAGAGAAAGAGAGGGGATCTAAATGTATTTATGTCTTTAAAAAAATGTCACAATTATTTGGGTTTACAAAAATATGTCCCCACCATACAAATCTGTGATTTAATTCCATATAATAAAGCAGTGACAGTGTGGAGTGTTACCGCCAAGTCATTATTTCAATTTTATTAATACTCCTCGTTGGCTCCAAAACTTCAACAGTACACTCTCTATCCGCTGTCTTCTACTGAGTCCAGTTTCATTTACTAATCATTTTCAACTGATTCTCTATCTTACTTTATTCACTTTTTTTCAGCGAAAACTTCCATACTATTATTATGCCAACTCTTAGTCTTAGACAACTATGAAACCCTAGAAGCTTTTTTTTGTTCTGTTGTTGATCAGTTTGTCCTTTTGGCTCTGTTCACTAGATCTACACGACATTCAGGTACTACCAAACATATCCACATTCCATTTCTTCTTTTACACTTTTCTTTTCTTCATATCCATTCATAATTTCATTTACATACATACATACATACATACTCAAATTATATGCTCAAGAAGCTGCATTTTGTGATAGATCGAACGAGGATCTTTTGTATCTAAGTAAAATTGTCAGTGGTCTCTTATCTTGTATATAGTTTGGTACTTGCCAGTAGCTCAATTGCTTGCTTTTGAGTTCTAATTTAGATTTAGGGTGGGTTTGATTACCAATGTATTCTTTGGAATATTAAGAAGATTCCAAAGTTTCAAACTTTGGTGTGTTTGATTGTCTGAATTTCCCATTCTTATTCTTAGTTTTTATTTTTTTACATTTTGGTCATTTTCCATGGAAAAATGTTATTTGGGGGAGTTAAAGAATTTGTTTCCAAATGTTTCCTTTGGAAATTATTTCCATCCCTCCCATTAGACATCCTTAGGGTCCGGGTCCGTTTGACAACCCAATTTCAAGCCATGGAAATGGAATTGGAAGGCCAATTTTAATTCCACGTTCCAATTCCAATTCCATTTCCAAGCTTTGGATTTGGGCTGCCAAACGGGCCCTTAGAGTGTAATCTTTGATTCAGGGAGATGGGAATGAGGCGTTAACATTAGGCTCTATTTATTTTATTTTTCTGGGTGGGGTTTCTAATTTTTTTTGTGGGTATTGTTATATGGAAACATTTAATTATCTAAATTCCCTTTAAAACTCTGCCTTGTTTTATTGGAAACCAAACGGAATATCGATGCAAGTACTTGAATTTTAACAGTGTTGATTGTCATTTGTATGTGTTCAGACTTCTAATAATTGAAATACTGGTGCTGGATTTTTGAACAGGATGGAAGACTCGCAAGATTCAGTGGAAAAGCCCCCAAATTCAGAATTACATAACCAATTGCCGGCTGAAAGAGTGAAAAGAATTGCTAAAACTGTGAAACCAAATGTCACTGCATCTTCAAAGTTGTCAGGACCGACTGGGACTACCAGAAAGAGAACAGAATCAAAGGATGGTCCAGATTACAGTTCTAATGTGTCCAAATCAACTGTTTCGAAATCTAATGTAACGGGTACTTCACGAAGTTCGAGTTCAGTTCCAGTGATTAGAAGGAACAGCACTGGAGGCTTGCATGAAAAGCAGTCAGTCCCAATTACAAAGCGGCAGAGTAGTGTTAGTTCAACTGCGGCCAAAAAGACTAGTTCTTTGGCCTCAGATTCGCAGTCTCTGAGGCGGTCACTTCCAGAAGTGCGAAGGAGTTCACTGCCATCTGTTGTTACAAAAGCTTCACCCCAGGCAAGCATTTCTGACACTAGAAAGTCGGTTCCCATTTCGCCTGTTGCTAGGACTTCTAGAACATTGCCTAATTCCGATGAAAGCAAGCAAGGTTCTGTTAGGAAGTCATCATTGAAATCATCACCCTCACTCTCTTCTTCGTTGAGGGTTTCGTCGACGTCATTAGACAGCACGGGCAGCAGCAAGGCGGTGTCGAAGCTCTCTTCTCCATCAGCTCGAACACCTTCCATTTCCCGTGGAACAAAAGATGGATCTTTGTCAGGGTCGCGAGACAGAAGTTCTACTTTATCTGGTCGTAGGAAAACAATGACACCAGAAAGCCGGGATTCACGTTTCATTATGCTTCCCCAAGTCGAGATCCGGGCTGGTGATGATGTGGTACGCGCTGTAGTAAACACACTTTTACGGAGTGCGTGATATATTTTTGCGTAATGCTAAACTTATAAACAAGTTTGTTCAAACTCACATGACAATAAGAGATTAGAAAATGGGATAGAGAACATTAAGACGTGGGGCTCATTTATGATGCGGCAGGCTGCCACATCAGTTTGTATTTTTTAAGAGTCGCATTTTCCTATTTTTGTACATAACATACTGTTGGATACTTGAAATTGATCTATCAAATTGTAGAATTGGTTATTTTTGTTCAGAAATTAATTAGCCTACATTTGTTTTTTGGATTCTTAGATAAGCTGAGTGTTAAGGGGTAGATATTGTTCATACGCTTAACTTTAGAAACTTCTCTTTTGTTCAAGTTAGAGGGTATGTGTGATGTTTTCAAATGTGCGAGATGAGCTGGTAACTAATAGTCAGCTGTATAACAAAATGATCATCTAATCCTTTCCCCTCACGCATTCATGGATTGACAATGCACATACGTATTTGCCATGTTAGATCATGATCTTAATTGCATACATTTGGATTTTGCATATACAGATACTTTCACATGCTCAAAAGAGTGTCATCATTATACAATTGCATTTTTCTTGATCAAAGACGAGCATTATATTCATAAAGATGTAGAAATTGCAAAGGATCTGTGGACCTGCAGTCCACTATAACAAAGGACCAAAGTAAGATACAAAAAGAAAGAGAAAACAACAAAACATAAGCAAAAACAAAAAAATGAAAGACGTTGATGACTTAAGCACACTCATGTAAAACAAGCGACTGACCAACATCAACCATGAACGTTGAACAATTATGGGAGCCCAGTCCTGCCTTATTATCCATCCACATCTTCATAGCTACTTTAGTGGGGTGAACCTAGAGTAACGGTAAGGTTGCCCCATTGTGACCTGGAGGTCACAGGTTTGAGTCGCAGAAACAACCTCTTTGCATATGCAGGGGTAAGGTTGGGATCTACCCCCCAGTACCCAGCACTGGGTGGAGCCTCGTGCACTTGCCCCTTTATCTTCATAGCTACTTCAGCCATCAAATGACAACTAACTTACAATAATTCTGCTGCCCAATTATATCCGTTAACTCTTTATTTTCCACAATGGCCTTGAAAATAGACTATTTGTCTTTGACCAAACGTTCCACATTATGGCCAAAGAGATGCATCTCCACAAGTACTTGACTTTCTTCCTGTGTCCCTTAAGCACCCACTCCATAGAGAAACCTTTCCCAACTCTTAGGAAAAACAACTATAATCCCAAACTCTTGAGGTATCTTATACCGAAAAAATCTAGAAATTGTATAGCGAAGAGAGTATGATAAATGGACTTGCTATCACTATTGCATAAAATACACCAGGATGGTGATAAACAAGATAGGGGCCTTTTGCTCTTGGAAAGGTCACAAGTATTAACCTAAGTGCCCTAAAGCGGGTGCGGGTGCGCCAATGCGTTGATTTACAAAGTACTGGGATTTGAGAGCGCCACGTGTGCGTTCTATATATTTAACATATAAAAATATATTTTTAATATAGAATTATGATTATATATATACTAAGAGAGAAATATTATAATAATATTTAGAAGGACTTTGTTGAGTTTATAATAATATGTAAAGTCAATGTGTATTTAAATATACATTTAGGAGAGTAAAATATTTTATTTTAAGTTTAAATTTAAAAACACAAATATATAGGAGTGTAATGTATTTTTTAAGCACAAAAAACTATCTAATGTACAAACAAATGTATATATTTTAAAACAACTTGAGAGTGTCTCAGGTGTTATTAATTGCATATTTTTTACAACTGTAAATATATTATATACAAAACATCTTAATTATTAATAAAATTTTGTAATATTTATAAACAAAAGAGACATAAAATTTTGTGAGACTGAAGACAAAGTGAACTGAGAAGTTTAATGATTTAATCCCACATTGGTAGGAAGCAAAATCTGTCCGAGTAGGAGGCTTATTAAAAAAAAGGCACTCCATCCATAGTACCTTTCCTCTCACATCGGTTGGAAACTGAAAAGTTTCATGCACATCTAGCTATAAAGATTGGGTTGAACATTCAGCTTTGACCCATGGGTTTAAATCTGACAGCACGGTTTTGGTACTTTACTTGTCTTGTACCTTAATAATTTGCGTTGGCGAATTAAGTTAGTCAAAGTCACGAGTTTGACTTAATAAAGTCGCAAATTCACACGACTTGGCCAATTCGCGATTTGAGTGCGGGTTCGTTGGAGTTACTTGACGAATTGGGGCACTAAGGTATTAGCTCTCCTCCTTGCAGTCGCCTTGAACTTTTGAGCTGTATTTTCATTTTCCAAATCATCTCGAGTGGTTCAAAAACAGGAAGGGGTGGAGACTTCAATAGAGCATTGACAGAAAATTTACACCAAAATTCTCCCATGTTAGCAACCTGCACTTTTCAATCATTGTTTTTTTCTTTATCAGAAGCAAGAGAATTTTAATTAATAAAAGAGTATATATTACAAAGATAAGGAGGGCCAGTGGTTCAGAAAACAATACAAAAGAACACAATATAAACAAAAATAAGTATCCGTTTGATAGCATTATTTGCCATGGCAAATAGTAAATAAGTTGGCACAGTGGTTCAGAAAACAATACAAAAGAACACAACATAAACAAAAATAAGGATCCGTTTGATAGCATTATTTGCCATGGCAAATAGTAAATAAGTTGGCAAATATGACATTTGCCTACAATTTGGTGTGTTTGATAGCAAAATTTGCCTACAAGCTATTTGCCAATGTACAACACCTCCTATGCATAACATGTTGGCAAATTTTGCTTTGCTATATGGGTGAGAAATATTTGCCAACAAATTTGCTAACTTCTTAAACGCGTTTAATATTTAAAAAAATAATTTAAAAACTGTTTTAAATAATTAAAAAAACTGTTATGAATATTTTTAAAATTGTTATGAATATTTTAAAAATTGTTTTAAATAGTTAAAAAAACTGTTTTAAATTAAAATCTGTTTTAATGTAAAAACTGTTTTTTCGTAAAAAATGTTTTAATGTAAAAAACTGTTTTAATATACAAATTTGTTTTAAAGTAAAAAATATTTTTAATGTAAAAAATTAAAAATTGTTTTCATGTGAAAACTGTTTTAATATAAAAAATTGTTTTAATGTAAAAACTGTTTTTTCGTAAAAACTGTTTTAATGTAAAAAAATTGTTTTAATGTAAAAATTGTTTTAATATAAAAAATTAAAAAATGTTTTAATTTAAAAACTGTTTGAATGTAAAAAAAAATTAAAAACTGTTTTAATGTAAAAACTGTTTTAATATAAAAACTGTTTTAATGTAAAAATTAAAAACTGTTTTAATGTAAAAACTGTTTTTAATAAATAGTTTTGGCATAAAAAACTTTTTTTATATATAGTCTATTACTTTTTTAATAAATAAAAACGGGAAGTAAAAAAGAAGTGAAAAAACTGTTTTTTTATTAAATAAAACTTGGGACGAAAATTTAAAAAAACATATTTTTTTATTATTATATATGTTAATATGGACGCATTTGGTGTTTGATAGCCTAATGTGAGAAAAAAATATTTGTCTTTCCCTAGGCAAAATTTGTTCGGGCAAATTTTGCCATGTCAACACTTTTGCCCAATGTGTATCAAACGGACCCTAAGAGACAAAAAACCCACTGCATATTCAACATGACAGATCTCTGCACTTCACGCCAGCAGCTTTCATCAACCACACTTGAAATATGATAAAAATACACTGCAATCCCTACTATTCATTAGAATTAAAATTCCGAGAAAGATAAAGACCCTCAATCAAAGCGAGCAAAGAGATGAATTCCCCAAACTCACAACGCCCAAAATTTCTTCTAAAGTGCAAATTTTAAGACTAGATATAGTTATGTTAACATGTATCGACACTTGAAATAGGGTTTGAGATTTGAGAGAGTGCTTACAAAGGCGAGGAACCGAACCTCCCCAACCCAACTGTCTTACCGAAAGAGAGTTTTGTCTCCCATCACAATAGCATGACATGTAAACTTCCATGAAAGAATGGAAGCCTCGTGAGATGAATTTCCAGTGACTAAGTTAGGATCCCCTCATCACCATTTTAGAATTCCACCCATTTTCGTGAACACCGTACTCGTTTTCAATAATAGAACACCATAGACGACCCTTCTCTAGTGGAAACTTCCATAGTCACTTACCCAAGAGAGCCGCATTTCTTTTAAGTAAATCACCCACACCCAACCCTCCTTTTGTCTTTGTTTCTACATACAATTTTGCTTTTCACCAAATGTAATCTTTTACCTTGTCATTACCCTCCCGAAGAAAGTTTCTCATGAGTTTTTCAATTTTATCAGCCACACCAATTGGAATTTCAAAAGTGACAAAAAGTAAGTGGGGATGCTACCAAGAACTGATTGAAGCAAATTATCTCTTAGGAAAGGTGATGTTCAGGATTTGGTGTATATATATACTTGAACCTTGTGACTCAAGAATTGAGGACTAATTGTTTACTTATTAGTTGTGAAGGAACTAAAAAGAAAAATGTTTCTTTTCATTATTTTGCCTTTTGGATTATTATCTGCTCCAATATTCTGATTCATGATAGCATTTGCACCGTTTTCTTGGTGGTGTATCACATCTTGTTATGTAGTGTGTTCTATATTCGAATGCTGAGATGGATTTGTGGTAAAACTCGAAAGGATAAAATCAGAAATGAACAAATTCGTGAAACGGTAAAAGTAGCTCCTATAGAAGATAAATTGAGAGAAAATCGACTTAGATGGTTTGGACACGTCAAGCGTAGGCCAATGGATGCTCCCATAAGGAAGAGTGATTTAGTTAGTATTGATAGTAACACAAAGCGTAGAGGTAGGCCTAAATTGATTTGGTGTGATATTATAAAAAAAGGACATTATATTACATAGTTTAACCGAAGATATTGCGTTGGACATAATGGAATGGAAAAATAGGATTCATGTAGCCGACCCCAAATAATTGGGAAAAGGTTTTGTTGAGTTGAGTTGAGTTGAGTTGAGTTGAATTCTATATTTGAAGAAGTTAAGTGTGAGTGTTTCTAGTGACTACCACGTAACATTCACAATTCTCCCCACCGGAAGATGTTTCGCATGGTGTGCATGTTTGTCACGCATGAATAAAGTAGGACTTACACCTATTTTTTTAATTTACAAACATCATTATTTTTCCCTGTCCAGTAGATGCATGTTTGTGATATTTATATTTCCTTACCTTCCTTTTTCTCTCCATCAATCCATATTATCTACTAATCAATGTATTTTCCTTTTTATATCAGAGGTTGGATCTTAGGGGCCACAGAATACGTAGTCTAAGTGCTAGTGGGTTGAATCTGTCACCAAATTTGGAGGTAAGCTGATCTTATACGGAACAATGCATTTATGCTTTGGATCACTCTATGTTCTTCTTGCTGTTTTTTCATCTCTATCAATAAATTTCTGTTTCATACCAATAAAATAACACAAAAGAGACTTTGGTATAGTTAGTATCAAACACGAACAACTTAATTTTGATGCGATAAACCCATTTAATAGTTATTATATGGAAAGTATGTTTTATTTTTGCTTTTTTGCTTTGATATTAATAAAGTTCTCGTACTTAAATTTTTTTCTTGCTTTTAGTATTTGGAATTTGTAGTTTTTAAATTTATGGTGATCTATGTGCGTCTAACCCCTAGTATCTAACTCATTCATGCATTTTTTGTGTCAACTCCAAAAGGATTCAAACTACCAAATAGGCTGGGTTGTCGTATGACTTCATTCCCTCGTGTGGCTATTTCTTGCTTGTCATCCCTCTTTTGTATTAAATTGGAACATCATCTTTACAAGAAATTGCAATGATAGAGATTGGAAGTTGCAGTGAATTCTTTGGAGTTTGCTTCTGCTTTCTTGTGTTTTCTTTCCTACCTCAAAATCTCAATGGACTTCTGGTCCACTTATTGTACAATATCTTGTTCTTTTGATATGTCAATAGGATATCTCGTTTCTGATTAAAAAGAACATGTTGGGTTAAATGCATGACATTTGTACGACTTGATTCACTCCCCCAAACACTGATGAATTCACGCCACGTCTATTGAATAAATATATCTTCATTTGTTTTTATAAAATAAGCCAAATTATATGTACGAACATATGCATGACCCTACAGCTTGTAAACCACGGGATTTTGGTTGCCTGTGGGAAAGTAATTCTTGGATGACGAGACAAAAAAACTTGCCCTCTATCTCTGACCTGCCAAACTGTTCGAACGAAGCCAAATTACAGAATCTCACAATCAAAAGCCCAATGTGGCGATGTATGCAGAGGAATATTTCTGCACAACAACAATAACACATAAAGAAATATTGGTTTCATCTCAATCTTGCATAATATCATACTTATTCGAAATGGCGTGATCTTGCCCACTTAAGGGATACAATATATAAGGAGATAATAAGGGAACTTCCCATCATATCCTACTGTTAAAGGAATGTTCTAGTTCTTTGAGGTCAATTAGAAATGTCACGGTGAAAGTGACATATGCCATATCATCAGAATGGAAGGTTCCATATTCCATATTCGGGAAAATGCTTAGGTATAAGGATAATTACAAGTCTTTTATTGTATTTCTTTTTTTTTGGGCTAGTATTTTAAGTAAAGTCGCAATATTCCTTAAAATATTTTAGTGTGCCCTCTTTAGTCTTTTTACCTTTTAGGTTATTTTGGCGATAACTTCTATAAATAAGACCTTTGTCAACCATTGTAAACAATTAATGTTTTAATATTAATGAGAAAGAGTTTCCTTATTAATGCTTGAGCTTGTCTCGTGTTACGTCAAATTGGTATAAGAGCCATAGCTCCGCTCAATTGTTATCGTAAATCGCGATGACTTCAATGGCTCACGAGTGATCAAGCCAAGTTAGGCTTGAATGACGATCATCATGGAGAAAGCCATGACATCCATGTTTCCGACATCTACCTCCTCGTGAAGGCTCTCTTCACCCTAAATCCATCGACAATACCACCCAACATGACTTTCACTTAACCACCCCACCTAACTTTGCTGCCCTCACCCTCATCCCACCCCACCCCACCCCTAGCCCTGCAACCACCATCTGGGCAAAGAACAAACAATATAAGAAGGTAAAGGGGGTGATAACCCACCCTTAGGGCTGAGATGAGAGGAGGGGAAAGAAACGAGAGGGAACTGGCCAAGTTTGATGCTGAAATATCAAAATTCACCCTTGGTGTTTCACCCGACAGCCCTCTGAAATTCCCAGCAATCTCCGTTGGTGACTCAATGGGTCAGAGGTGGCCATTGTGAGTTTCAACCTAGGGTTTGCAGCCCAAGGGTGCTTTTTGACCCCGGAGGTACATGGGTATGTTGAGATTGGAAAGAGAAACAGGACTGCAGGAGAGAGATTGAGAAAAAGGTCGAGAGAGGGAAGTCGGAGATGAAGAACATAGAAGAAGCGATATCGATAGAGAGAAGAAGGATATGAGAGAGAGGCGTTGAAGGTGGAGCTCACAAACGCCATTGGTGACTAAGTCATTGCCAGCATTGATAGAGAAGGGAGAGAAGACTGATGAAGGGAACCACAGGAACCGCAAGTGTTTGTCGTTAAGGGGGTCGCTTGGAGATTCTAACACAGGTGCTACCTGCCTGCTGGAGCTTGAGTGCTTGTGTAGCTTTTGGGTTCAATGAGAGAAAATAAAGAAATGCGTGGGCTGTTTGGGCCTAGTTTTGTTTCGGCTTTCTTCTATTTCAAAAAAAGAGTTAAGCTTGTCTATTTGGGTTTTAAATTTAAGGCAGTCTGTAGTAAAATAAATTTCTCTTGAAATTTTTGGTGGTTTACATATTGGGCCAAAATAATTTTAACGTGGTCCATTTTTGGAGGATATTTTGGGCCCTCATTTTGGCAAAATTATTTTCGGGCCCACATTTTTTTCATTATTCTCTTCATCCCCATATTTTGGGGATTTTTCACTCGTCTCCAACTTTAAAGCTCGGGGACAAGCTTTTTCTTGGGAGAGTGATGTGAATGGAGGAGTTGGCGTATTTGTATTTGTAATATCGTTATTCGTACTCTTTTGTTTGTTTACCTTTGTTTGTATTTCTTTATTACATGTTGGTATTTAGGCTAGTGAGTAATATTATCTAGAATATTCTTAGTGTGTCCTCTTTAGTCTTTTTACCTTTTATGTTATCTTGACCAATAAGTTTAGCCTATATAAGACCTTTGGCCAACCTTTTTAATAAATTATCATTCCAGTAAGGGAAATAGTTTCTTAATATGTGCTTGCTTATAATCTGAAGGTGTCAAACATGTGTGGATACCCATAATACATTTTAAATCTAAAAGCATGACAGTGCAATGCTAGAAGCATGAGCTGTCAAGCATGCAATGTAGAAGCGTGACAAGACAAAGCTACAAGCACAACACATCAAAGCTAGCCGCTAGCTCACCATGCAAACAAAGCTAGTTGCTAGCTCACCATGCAAACAAAGCTAGCTGCTAACTCACCATGTTGACGCACCAACTTGTGTTTACCTATAATTACTCCTTGTTTGTACTTTGAAAGATACAAGTAAAATAAATAAAATGGAATCATGAAGATTCCGATCTATTTCTGTGTTCAAGTTCCATTTTATCAACAGTGCCGTTTGTCTTGTTACGTCAGATAGTGCGCCTCTTTTCCAACCTTGCAATGCGCCTCTTTTCCAACCTTGTGATGCGCCTCTTTTCCAAACTTGTGACGCGCCAGCATCATGTGGTTTCCTACTTTCCAGCAAAAGTTAGAGATATCAACTTTGCTTCAATTCTAAACCTTAGGAAAACATATCTGAACCTCACCTGCAGCATGCTGACCCACAGTCAATCTACTATGAAAGTGAACGTGATGGAAATAGGCAATTTTTAGCGATTATTTGTCATTATTATTTTCTTTTATTTTGTTATTGTATTTTTCTTTCTTTTGTTTTATTATTTAGAGGGAAGGAACAGTAATGACATTTTTGTAGGGCCTTAGCTTGGAGTCTAAGCTACTCCTACCCTTTAAATACCCCATGTAGTCTTAATTTGAGGACACTCTCCAGTTTGAATATAAGAAATCTTTTAATTCTCTTTTGAAAGTTAGGCTTTGCTGTATTTCTTTTAGCCATTGATGTGTAGTTTACGTCAAATTCGTATCTGAGTGGGTGTCGCTTCACATTGGTGTTGGTGTACTGTTGTATTTTTGTTATCAAAATCGTAGGCTACAATCAATGGCTCCAAGAAGATCCGAACAACGAACAACTATATGAGGAGATTAAAAAACGAACGGCAGAGTGGGTATAATCACAACAACAAATCTATACCCATTTCCAAAACCCCAACCCTAACCCTAACTCTAGAAATCCCTACCCACGACCCTTGCCCTACCCCACCCTCTACACCAAACCCACCACCTCGAAAACCCAAATTTTGAACCCTAATTTCCCCCCAAACGCAAATCCGTTCCATAAACCCTCCATTCAATATCCAAGACAACCCACTTCTAGGGTTTCACCCACCATTTTACAATCCAATTCACAATTTACAAACCCTAGCCTCCAACCCTATAAAATTCCTCCACCACCAACCCTAATCCCCCAAACCACCACCCATTTTTCAAACCTCAAACATAAAAAAAATTACATTTCCACCCCGATTAACTCCCGAGGCTCAATTCGAGATTTACCGACGGCTACTCCAAGATTGGTTGCTCCATCCAATCATTCTCCCTCACTCATACACCCAATTGGGTCAAATCAACGATAAAAAGTCTCCTTACAAGCCGATTGATTGCAAGAAAAAAAGAAACGACGAAATTGGGTTGTATATTGAGGATTTATTTGACATTTTTGTCGAGGATGTTTGAGTGACTCGCACGCACTTTCGCAAGTCGGAAACATTTGATTTGAGCGACTTCTTCCCAATCTTTGGGCACGGGGATGACAATTTTGATGAGGTTGGATATGTGTTTATCTCTCTCGGGGATGAGGTGATCTTTGGTGATGTGATAGGTGGTGGGTATGTGGACCCATTTATGATAGCTTTTGATATGCGCTCGGAGGAAATTTTTCTTTGCGTAGCATTAAGGAGGTTCATCATGGGAATCTTGGGTCGTGATGTTGTTGGTCGGCCATGTTTTGATTTCTCCCTGGATTTATTGCAAGCGGGCACACGGGGTGTTTTCGAGGACGGCTCTTCTTCTTAGTGAGGATCTCTTTGATGGGTGCCTTGCTTTCTCACCGCTCACCTCCTACTCTCGAGGACGAGCTTTTTGAAGCCGTGGAGAGTGATGGAAATAGGCCCTTTTTAGTGATTATTTGTCATTTTTATTTTCTTTTTTTTTGTTATTGTATTTTTCTTTCTTTTGCTTTATTATTTAGAGTGAAGGAGTAATAATGACATTTTTGTAACTAGGGCCTCAGTTTGGAGTCTAAGCTACTCCTACCCTTTAAATACCCCATGTAGTCTTCATTTGAGGACATTCTTCATTTTGAATCTCTCTCTGAAGTTAGGCTTTGGTGTATTTCTTTTAGCCATTGACGTGTAGTTTATGTCTGTTCACTTTTTAAATTTACTCTCCCTTGGGCTTCTTATGAAAGTTCTTCATATTATTGTTCAGAAAGCTGTTTTGGTTTAATTGAATTCCAGTTATGACAGGGTGATAGCTGTTGGCATCAAGTTGTCGATATGATGTGGTTATGATCATCCCAACTTTATTTTCTTCTCAAAAATAAAAAAAGAACGAGAAGCTATTCTTGATTTTCTCCCTTTTATGTTTGATAGGGTACCTTGAGAAGTAAAAAGTGCATTTTTAATTATTTACTCTCAGTATTCATGAATTTTTTGACTATAGATAACTGAAGCTCTTTTTTGGCAGTTCGTTTATCTTAGGGACAACCTATTATCCACATTGGAAGGTATTGATATACTGAAGCGGGTGAAGGTTTGTTTTCTGAATTTGTGCCTTTTTTTCCTCATTTTTTATTCTATTGTCCTTTTATTTAGACAGGATGTTTCCTAAGAGGACCAAATGGACCAATCTTTTAAAGTCGTAAAAAATCGATTTTTTAACCAAACTTGGCGGAGTTGATCTCCATAGTGGGGGGATCGTCTACAAAAAAATCATCAAAAAATATAACCCAAAAGTGGGTTAATTCTAAAAATTAAGTGCATTTTCAACCATTGAAACTTTTGATGATCGTCCCAACCACTTTTCGTTTTTTAGAGTACGTGTAAGAGACTTTTCCCATTATTTTGAAATCTAACAACCTTCGTTTCAACAAATTTTGAGGCCTTAGTTTCTAACGGAACACTCAGACTTGCTTATCATTTAATCTGATCTGCAAAATTTCATCTTGGTGTATATTTTTCGCCGTTTCTATGCATTTGAAGCTTAGTTGTTGATCATTACTGTTTTCTTTTCAGGTTCTTGATTTGAGCTTTAACGATTTCAAAGGGCCTGGATTTGAACCACTTGAAAATTGCAAAGCCTTGCAGGTGTGTGCGTTTCAAATGATAGTAATCTCTTCTAAGGCCATGGTCCATGGATGATGAAATGCTGTACATATTAATGCAATAATGTTCTAAGGATTTTATTATTCTTGTAGCAATTATACCTTGCTGGGAACCAAATAACATCACTCGTAAGCCTTCCCGAGCTTCCGAATTTGGAGGTAATTCTGCTGATCTGCAGCTATTGTTTAGCTTCTAGTTATGGTTTTAGACTTATTTAAAATTAATATAGTTCTGCATGTATGTATTTTTTTCTTTTTCCAGTTTTTGTCTGTTGCTCAAAATAAATTAAAGTCCCTTTCAATGGCAAGTCAGCCTCGATTACAGGTTTCTTTCTTCCTTAAATTATTTGATGCTTGTGGCTTCGTCTTCATATTCTGGTACGAGCTACTCGTTATTGTGCAGGTATTAGCTGCCAGCAAGAACAAAATATCGACTTTGAAGGGTTTTCCACATTTACCGGCACTTGAGGTTAGTTATGCGTACCTGTCTGAGAGCGTTACTGTTACTAAAGAAACTTTTTACATGTGATCCATCATGTCAAAATAATTCTTGTGATTTCAAATTATTTGATTGAAATGTTGGCATTTTTGGGCTTGTCTCAGCCTGGCTACTAGAGCCTTTTTTTGGGATAGCTTATATACATGTGTATGTACAAAAGAAAGAAGCACCCAAAACTGAGTGGGACCCTTGGATCTAAGAGGAAGAAAAAACTAAACTAGCAGTTCCTTAGCCCTCAAAGGAAGAACTCCCATGTTTATTTTTTATTATTATTATTGTTATTATTTAATAGTATGTACTATTTATTCATTCTACTGCGGTTGCTTTGAAGAAAAGGAGATGACCTGTGTCGACAGTCCAAAGTCCAGTCCTATTGGAGCATCTGTCATTAATATTTAAAGATTATGTGTTTCCATATATATATATATATATATATATTGAACTTTTCTTTTGCAGTTTAGACTTCTGTATGTCAGAAATTTAGACATGTATAGTTATTGAAGTTCTATCATCTTAGTTATAGATCTTCTTTTGGCTTGTTGAACCCCCCTCCCAACATATTTGGAAGAAAGAAAAGCTGGAATACCGGTGAGGATGATTGGTGACGTTTATGTTTAGTACATGTACTTGTGGTTTTCATGTGTAACCTTAGGTACAGATACTTTGAAGTGATAGGATTTCGAGCCCATGTGCGTCAACGAGTAATGACCATGTGTGCATGAGAGCCCTCAAACTACCTCCCTCTCTAGAAGGGGGCATCAACTCCATAGAAGCATCCCCTTTTGATTGAGGGGGAACACCGTTCAAAGGACCTTTTCTTGAAGTTTTCCCTCGCCCCTAATCAGAAACAAAAGATTTTATGATATCATAAAGTTAGGACTTAACCACTATGATTTGTGGAGCAGTAATCCACATACGGACAAAATAAAAATAAAAAACAAAGTACAGTGAACACATATCTAGGCATTCGCAACAGTCCCAACAATTTTCTCGAAAGGGTTGGAAGATGCGATCCATAAACATGCAATGAATTTAATCATTTTCCAAGCCCATTCTTTGTCTTCCTCTTTTTCTTCAAAAATTAGAATATTACGTTCTATCCAAATACCACAACAGAGCAAGAACTTCACATCTTCAAAGGCAATCTAGCTTCGAAGAATGACTTCTTATTTCCAAAGAAAGACATCAATTGGTTTAAAGGCAACGCCCAAACCAACTTCAACTCCCTAAATAATTTCTTCCACAAGAAGGCTGAGCGAACGATGAAGCGAATTGTGACTAATGTCTTCATTACTACTTCTACGAAGACAACACTGTGACACCCCGACTAATTAAATACCGGGTAGCTACTCCTTTATTAAATTAATACAAAATGTCAAGTTGGTTCAGTTCGTAGCACCACTGTCGAAAACGTTTTAATAATTACTAACCATCTAGTATTTAAAAAGTGAGTTGTCAATTTTAATTAAATCCGATTAACAAGCAAGTAGATAAGAAATGCTAACATAATCCACCACAATGAAACGACAAGTATAACCATGCAACAATAATGGAACTGGAGGAATACTCCTCACAACAATCCGAATACTGAAATAAACAAATGCTAAATCTGCATCACTAAATTAAATTACAACCCAAAATCTGAAATGAACTGAATATATAAAATGTTTCTAAAAGAAAAGGGCGACATGCCCAACTGATAAGAAAATCTATAAATAGAGTCAAGATCGAAAATGGAGGCGTCTACTGACAAGATCCTGTAACTTCCACAGCAGCTACAGTACGTCACCTGAATGGAACTCCTATGCTTGGTGTTCTTGTGGCTGGGCACCTAAAAGGTTTTTACAAGAAAATATATTTGAAAGCAAACGGGTCAGAGCCCGATTGTGGAAAACATTTTAAAATATAGCAAGTGTTTTAATGACAATAAAACAATGAATGCAAAATACATGTTAGGACGTGCTCTCACATGAAATACTTACCTCTCGACTATTTGTGCACTCCTAACGTACCCGTACCCTTTCTAGTGATTCTCATATCTAACTAGTCCTAAATAGATTCGAACATTTCTATACGATTCACGCTTTAATTCCAATATCATCAATTAAATAGAGAGCTTTACATTAATTCTCGGTTTCCCAATTATTAGCAATACTAATATACTAGAGATCATCCATTTTATCTTTACATAACGTTGCTATAATTATACTCACATTTAATCATGACAGTTCATTTCAATTAACAGTATATTATTCTCATCATAAATATACATTACTAGCACCCCGAGACTAAGTTGCGGTGCACACATACTCTGCTATCCAATCCCGGTACATCACGTACATAAGGACCACGTATTTCGAATCTCTCAGGAATCGTTTTTAATAAACAACAATCACAAACAATGGAGGCGAACATAGTTCACATCACATGGGTCACACACATACCTACGCTCCCATGATCAGCTGACTTATTAACTTCTAAATAAGTCCTTCTCTGACCTATGTCCTCGAGGTACCAATCTAAATCCCCCCGTAGGCACACAAAGATTAGATGACCCTAATCGAACGCAAACCTCCCATGATAGCAAGTACGGTAGGTATGTTATACACGTAAAACCACATATACTAAGCATTCGCACATCTTAGATATCTCGTATTATTAATATAGGTATACTTCTCGTTCTTATACCGTCATTTAATGTTATACGACCACAAGTCCCCGATTTGTATGTTAACGTTATCAACCCTTCTCACGTCATAATTAGGTACTCGTTTCCTACTCCACAATTGACAATCGATTTTATTATAAGGTTCTAAGTTCTACTCCTCAACGTACCCCAATTCCCACAATTATACCCACTAATCAATAAGGGAAGGTTAATACTCCAATTAAATAAGTCTACGGAACGTTAGAAATGAAATCAGGCCAAAAAGGCCATCCTGTCAACTCGTTAGAAGTCTCGTTCGAACGAGTTCGTTCGAACGAAAGTCTTCGAACGAACTATCAACTCGTTAGAAGGGACACTGTCATCTCGTTAGAAGCTCGTTCGAACGAGGTCGTTCGAACGACCTGGGCAGGTCTTCTAACGAGATGGCAGTTTGAGCCCAGAAATTTCCCCAATTCGTTTTTCTTCAATTTCTCACCCTTAAATCCATACTAAGATCATCCCAAATGAGTTTTAACGTGAATAAACTACTCTAAGTTATCCTAGGTCACTATTTAACATATAATTGGTGTCAATTCTTCCTAAATTAACATGAAATCATCAAGCTTCTCAAATCTTGTCTCCAACCCTATAAACATGAAGCCAAAATTTTAATGTCTACAATTACTTCCTCATAAATCCGTTTTTAAACCATCATAAGATATATTTTGGATATGACATTCATCCAATAACATTCTACATGCAATCCCTATATCATATTATGAATTCTACCTCCAATTTCATGGGTTTTCATCAAACTTCCAATACAAGACAAATATTAAATTCTAAGTATGGAAGAAACATTCGCTTGAAATTAATGTAATTAAACCACTTGCCTTAGATGTTCTGATTTGATGTTGAAGGATTGAAGGTTGATTCTCCTCCCGCTCTCTACAAATTTCTTCCAAAGATGGTGAAGGTGGCTAGGGTTTCCTTTTTGGAACTTCTTCCAACTCCTCCCTATAACTCCCGTAGCCCTCTAACTTCCCAAATGCTGATAATCGCTTAGTGGGTTCTTTTCTAATATAAAAATAACCTCTAAAATTCGTGGGTTTTAATTCCCCTATTTTTAAAATTACCAAACTACCCTTTTGGGTTGCCGGTGTGGCCTAAAAATGCCCCGGGACCCAAACAGAACCCCCGGCTAGTGTTTTCTGACTATTTCGACCCTTCCGGACACGTTGGTGCACTCAAAATGACCATTCGGTTGATTAAAGTAAAATTCACTTTTTAATTCAATTAATTACGTTCCTGACGCGACCGACACGCACATCCCAATTAAATTTTCCAAATTGCCGTATATCTACCTCGTGACAATTTAGATATCATCAATACTCATGTATTATCATACATACTCGGAAATAATAAAATTTTAACATCATAATCAAATACCAACTCACATCTCGTTAGTATTTATACCCGGATTAATTTCCAATTAATTCTCATTTAATTCAATTAATCCCTTAAATAAATATCAATAAAATTACGGGGTATTACAAACACCAACCCGGGGATAAGTACTTTTATGGTGTCCTCCTTTGCAGCATATTGCAAGTGTTAATCCTTTTATGATATACCATCCAATCAAAAAACCCTAACTTTTGACCGGATTTCGGCAACCCATATCAAATTAGAAGGAGAAAAGGTAGGGAGACATGGATCATCACAAAGAAAACAAAAAAATGATTTACGGAATCCACTTTTTATTGTCTTTCACCCCGTCATGAAGATGAATACCCTCAACAATACCGACTAACGAAATGAACTTGCCGTCTTAAGGTCATTAAGATTTCAACGAAATGAAAAATTCCAAGAAGCCAACGCTTTTGAATCCAAAAATGTAAAGAGGAGATATTGTGCATTTCTTATTCAAAGAGAGATTGTATAGACAAGGGAAAAGAACTTGAAAAGAATATTCTCTCCTCCATATATGTTCTCCAAAACGAATGGAAGCACTGTCCCTTACTTCTAACGACACAACCTTTCGGAAGGATTCGATACCATAAGTAATGAATTTCCAAGGACTCCAGAGAATCTCACACATCCTTTTTGGAGTCTCACATGTAATCAATGTTTAAAAAAGCGAAAGGCGAGGCGAGGCGAGGCGAGGCGTTTGAGGCGTAAGCCTCACCGAAAAGAAAAAAAAGAGCAAAATAATATTAAAAAATATTAATAAAACCATACAAATAAAATAACAAAGAAATATAAATTAAAACTACCAAAAAAACATCCTTGATGACTTTTTCACATAGTTTGACATTTTTTGGTTCCCCGAGATAACTTAAATTTTTTTTTTTGAGAAAATCAATTTTAACATATTGGTTATTTTACAATATGACAATAAATTAATCAATGCAAAATCATATTGGCAAAATCATTTTTTTAGCTTCATTTACATATTGGTTATTTTATAATATGACAGTGAATTAATCAATGCAACTTAACAAGCAAATTTATTAAAAAAAGTTGATTTTCAAGCTAAGATTAAAAAAACAGCAATTTTATTAAAAAAATAATAAAACATATCAACCTAATTTTATTAAAAAAAACAGCAACCTTTAAAATATATTAATTTCTTAATACATATTCGGTGTAGTTAAAGATAACATATTAATCTAAGTTGAAAACCAAAAAACAGAATACTTTAAAAAAAAAGTCATATTGAAGTTAGTTTAGTACGTTTATTTCAAACAAAATCAATTTGACAAAATCAGTTTTTTAAGTTTCATTAACATATTGGTTATTTTTTAAAAATTTCTCTCAAGTTACAATAGTAAATAGTATAAGTTAAGTGCAGTTTTAAAACAAAAGAAAAAGAACAAGAGTTTTTTTTCGCGCCCAATGTTTAAAAAGGCGAGGCGAGGCGATGCGTAAGCCTCGAGGCGCTTGAGGCGTAAGCCTCACCAAAAAGGAAAAAAAAAGGGAAAAAAATATAAAAAGTCTAATAAATTCACAAAAAATAATCCAACACATTAAATGATGCAAAAGGGTCCATAATCATTCAATCCATCAACCAATCAACTACAAAAAAAAATATAAAACAAAGTTATTACAAAAACCAGGGGATAAAACATATTTTTTACAAAAAACAACAACTTTATTGGGAAAAAACAGTTAGGAAAAAATAGAAAAAAAAAACTAAAAACCAAAGTTTTTACCAAAAAAAAAACTAAAACTAACAAAACAGGTTTCGTATAAAAAACACACACTAAAACTAACAAAGTTTTTGCAAACTACTGAATAAAAACTAAAACTAAAACTACTGAATAATATTTTTTAGTAAAATACTGAATAAAAACTAAAACTAAAATTAAACAAACTAAAAAAGGTTTCATATAAGATTTTTTAGTAACATACTGATTTAAAACTAAAAACGAAGGCCGGACTTGAAGAACAGAAGGAGAACGAAGGTCGGAATAGGCCGGAATGGCAAAACGCAGACCGGAATAGGCCGGAATAAGGGTTTCGGAGGAGATATTATAACCTAGGGCATACGGGTTTCGTATTTGAGTTTGTTTTCTAACTTACGGCTTTTTTTTTCTAAAGTATCTTGACTTTTTCTGTTTTTAAGCACAGTTAAAAAGGCATGCGCCTCACCGCCTTGAGGCGGAAAGCCTTGAGGCGTTGCGCCTCACACACAAAAGGCGTAAGCCTCTATTTTCTGCCATGAGGCTTAAGCCTCGAGGCTGAATCCTCAAAACATTTCCCGTTACTCTCTCCACACCGTCCACATAAGACACAAGGGCACAATTAACCATGCCTCACATTTAGCCTTCCTCCCGGGACACCCTACCATGACCTCAATGATTCCACCAACCTCAGCGTCACCCACTGCAACCTGAAAAGAGCAAATAACATATTCCATAAACTTTCCACAAGGCAATGCGCGCGCCTAATTAAAGCAAGGCACTTTTTACAAAAAAAATAAAAATATGTTTTTTTCATTCAAAAGCTATCCAATTGGATAAATTTACATATCTTGCTAATATAAATTGTTGTAACCAACTGACCAATTGTCAAAATGTTAAATCACCACCAATCAATGTTAAGAAAACTGCACATGTATTATACTATTCATTTGATTTGATAACATGTAAATAAATGGAAGAAATAAAATTGTGCAAGTTTTTAAGCGACAAATATTAAAATGCAAATCTATTATAACCAATATCCAAATCAATGAGAAATATTACTAATATTCAAATTAATGAGAAATATTTTGCCAGTAATTCCAAAAATAACTAACCAAAAACATATCTCTTATATGCCAAGTGTCATATAGCGTATATTCTATAGTCATCAACGAAACCAAAATATCCCTCATCACTCCCTCAACCTTATTGGCCATAAAGTCATCATTATCCTCGATAACCATTACATAAGTGTCTTCTTCGTCGTAATGGTCAGGCTCCTCTTTCTCAATTACTTCCTCTTCGATATTAGGGAGGGCAATTTTCCCCGAAAACCTGCGGATACCCGAAAAAAAATCCCAGAACATTCGGGGATCGGGGCGAATTCGGGGAGTTAAAAAAATCCCCGAAAAATTTCGGGTCGGTTTCGGGTATACCCTCGGGTCTCCACGGGGATACCCGAATTATTAATATATAATAAATATATATATTTATATTATAATACAAAAGCGTCTAAATATCTAATAAGCCCTAAGTTAGGGCCCCTAACTAGCGCCACTCTCCCGTCCTCATCTCCCTCATCATCTCTCGCTCATCCCTCACTCATCTCTAGCTCTATCATCCAGCGAGCGCCACCCCTTCATCCAGCGTAGCGCCGCTCCCTCAGACTGTTACCATCTAGCGCCACTCCCTCAGATCTTGTAAGGTATTGGTAATATTCAGTTGATTCAGTTGTATAAACTGATTGTTATATAATTTCAAAATGTTCAGTTGATTCAGTTGTATAAACTGATTGATTCAGTTGTATGATTTTTTTCATTCACTTTATTTCTCAAGTGCTCCCATACACCAACTATTTCCCCACTGGAATAACCACTGAGAAGAAAAAGAAGCTCTGTCAAATTTAAATTTTCAAAGCATCCAAAAGCTCAAAGAAATGTTAAAGATAGAACTAATGATAGATGAATTGGCTATCAATGTTTTTATTTGCCACCACATTTACCTTCTCTTTGTGTGAGATATCTGTTACTTTCTCTTTGTGTTTGGAGTATGTTCATGTTTTTTTTTTGTTTGGAGTATGTTCATCAGTTAAAAAATCAAAACGGGTTCTCCGCGGGGAACCCGATACCCGTTTTAAACGGGGACGGGGATCCCCGAACCCGTTATAACGGGGAACGGGGAATGGTTTTTTTAACTGGGACGGGGATGGGGAGTTAAAACTCGACCCCGAACTGCCCCGGTGCCATCCCTATTCGGTATCCCACCTCATCTATTAGGTGGACTGAATAACCAAATGAACTTGAAGTGTATGCTTTCCTTGTATCTCGTGTTGCCTTGAAGTCTCTTCAACGCCACTAGATCTACTAACTTCATCCCATGTTAATGCATCAGCCTTGGTATAAACATACTTGCTTTTGACTCTTCATCAACTCTCCCAAGCAACTACTCGTTGCTTTAATCAATTTCATTTAAGGAGATGCATATATGGCGTCTCGCAATTGAAATCGGTATCTCAATTCCTTATTATATATGACAAACACCAAGTCATTGAGGGGCGATTGGGTTAGCTGATTTCTCCTCTTGACATGAAGCTTTCACAAATCATTAATAACTCATTAAATAACTATGTAAGCATAAATATTTTTATTTTTTTTTATTTTTTGAATAATTACACATACTTTTGAATCAGGAACACCGAAGGCACTTGCCTGAGCCTAGACGAAGCCCTCTTATGGTGCACCTCGTTACGTCTCTCGTCTAGGCGCTCCTCATCAACTCCTCATCATCCTTAAACATACTACAATAATTAATTATCACCTTTCTCCTCCGCTCAAATTATCAATCGTCAGGAAGTTCAAAAGAAGAATGCCACCTTCAATAGAGCCCTCGTATGCCACACCTCTCTTTAGGGGAAAGTGACCCCCACGCCAATCAGTAGGTGATAAAAAGAGTTAATCGAGAAACTGCCCCTCTTCTACATGCCCAACACAGCTCGTCCCTCCCGCCTTTGGCAAGGGCTACCCCTTCCAACACCCCCATAAACTCCACCTCTCAGTCATGAAACTAAAGCTTATAAGACGGGGTTTATAGATCTGCCTCCCTCCACACCAACCCACACAATCCACCACTAAAGCCTCCTTCCCCGTTCATTGCCAATCGATATAATATTGAGCACCTATCCTTTATTTAGATCTCACCGAACCGTTGATCTCGCCAGAATCTCACTCTCACCGATGCCGTCACCCACCTTGAGAGACACGAACTTGCAAAAGTCATCCTTGCCCTACAGAATATGCTTCCACAACCCCATATCATGCATTAATTTGGGATCGTCAGTCCTCCACCCAAGAATATTCTCGCCAAATTCGGCCACCACCACCCTCTTGCACAGCCTCCCGTCCTCTAGCGGAATACATCACCACCATTTACTTAGGAGGGCTTGGTTGAAGCAAGCAAGATCCCTTGCCTCCGCATGCTATTGAGCTAAGGGTTTGCACACATCCCTCCACCCTACAAGATTATACTTGGACTCCTCACAACCTTTCCAAAGAAAGTACCTCGTGTACTTTTCCAACCCTTTCCTAATTGCAATCGGAATCGGCAAAATAAAAAGTAAATAAGTGGGAATACTACCCAAACCCAAAGTACTCTTTATCAAAGTTAGGGAAGGCTTTCGAAAAATAAGCTCCTTTCCATCTCGACAACCTCCACTCCACCTTTTCCAACGCCAGGTTCCAACTTGTCTTGCCCTTATAACTCGCGCCTATAGGCAGTCTTAGATATGTGGTGAGAAGCTTCCCCACCCTGCATTCCAATGCATATATACTAGCCTCTCCATATCCTCTACATTTCCCACAGGAATAGTCTCGCTCTTCCTCGTGTTAATCTTCAAACCCTACACTGCTTAAAAGCAAATAAGAATTAACTTAAGACCCATGAATTTTCCCTCCTTTGCACCATAGAATGGGAGCATATTATTCGCAAATAACAAATGAGAAGCGAATACCTGGTCACCTCCACCTTCCCCCATCATAAAACCCTCTAACCTCCCTCCCTCCACAACTTTAGCTAACAACAATCTAAGAGCCTCCATCAACAAGACAAGTAAAAAAAAAGAGACAAAGGGTCACCCTGCCAAATCTCCCTAGAGCTGCTGAAAATACCCTTCGGTGTATCAGTAATCATCAGAAAAAATCTAAAAGAGAAAATTCAACTACGGATCCAACTTTGCCATTTCTCCCCGAATCCCATTCTCTACAATACATCTAGTAGTTAACACTATCATGGGCCTTCTCTATGTTTAATTTATAAATGACCCCTGCATAAACACTCTTTGTATAGACTCCACACACTCATTAGTCACCAACACCATATCAAGAATCTGTCTACCACCTATAAGGCGTTCTGAGAGTTTGACACCATTGATTCCAGTACCTTTCAGGGCCTCCGAGATAACACTTTGGTAAAGGTTAATAGATGTTACCCACTAAACCTCATAGATGAGCATATTCTAACCTGAATGGACCGAGGCTCGCTAGATTTGGGCTTCATGGGGTAGACTTACCTCTTGTGTATATGGGAATAAAGTTGTGCCTTTATTAGTAAGTGCTTTACCCATCAAGACCAATGGGTCTGAAGTTGTGAATGGTATATTCCCCTTTTTTTTGGGAATCAAGTTAATAAATGAGACGTTGAAACTTCTCTCAAATTGACATCTAAAATAAATCCTGCCATGACATCTGCCCTCACTACCCCCTAATAGGCCTAGAAAAAAGTCATAAAAAATCACGTGTGTCAGGCGCCTTCATCCCACCCATAGAGTGCACTGCCTGAACTACCTCCGTCTTTGTAAAGGGGGCTTCCAAATTCCTCTTTCTCCTCGTCAGCAATTGAGAGCAATTGAGAGAAGGTGACTAACACTCGACAACTTTTGGTAGAAACTGATATCTTGCTCAATCAACTTCTTCCCCACATCGCCCTTCACCTTCTCCCTCCGAAGCCAATTACCCCTGGAAACAATATCTAACAGGGAATTACAGAAAAAATGACCGCTGTTATGTGAAGCCTCAATGGTTGGATAGATGCACACAACGTATTAAAAGAAGGTTTTGTTAACATGTACCCAACACGCACATGTTAACCCATATATGGAAGGGACATGGGCTTCTCTGTTGCTTGTCTCCCACCTATCCCTTCCATATAACATGTGCGTTAGGAAATAACATGAGCACATGTTAGCAACCCATATATAGATTGGACATTGGGGTTCAATTTTTTCCTGTACCTCTCTGTTGCTTGTCTCCCTCTTAGCACTTCCATATACCATATGCCCTCAGGAAACGAACGTTAACAAGATCCTTATACGGATTAGTGAAAGAATGTTAAAGACTTATAATTGCTTTTAGGAGAGCTTGACATGCAAATGCCCTTGAATATGAAGCTTTATACTCTTATTTAAAAACATTAGATATAGAAGCCTGTCTATACCGAACATCCACACATTATGGGATAGACGCACATAATACTTTCGGCTGTTGTTACTTGCTGCAGCATTTACGCGTGGAAGAGAATCCTATACTTGAGATGCCTCATTTAGAAGCAGCTTCAATTTTGCTTGTTGGCCCAACTTTGAAGAAGTTCAACGATAGAGGTATACAGTAAACTATTAACTATTGGCTTTATCATCTCCTTTATCCCTTTCAAATAATTTTCCAGTTGACCATACTTTTGCTCTTTCTGTCTGCAGCCAGAATAAAATTGATTTGTTCCTTTTTTATTTTTAATTCTAATTTATTATGATTGACTCAAATCTTCTTATCAAATTTCTACAACCTACAAAATTTAAAATTCTTTTTAGATTATGTCACATCAATTGTCCCTAATATATAAAATATACAAAATTTTATAGATCTCTCTCGGGAGGAAATAGCGATTGCAGCACATTATCCTATGCACACAGCCTTGTGCATCAGAGGTGGTTGGGAGTTTTGTCGTCCAGAACACGCTGGAGGTAAGTTTTTGCATGGTTCCTCTTTTTAAATGATCAGATATCATAAGTCCTGCCCAAACTATATGTTCTACCCATGGGAGAAACCTGGTTCACTCTCTTGTTTTATTCTAGTATCTTCAGTGTGTTTTGAGTTGGTCTTTAGCCTTTAGTGAAGAAGTTCATAGAGATGTGTGCATTATGAGTGGATAAAGACAATATATGCACGGCTGCTAACTAATTATCAAATTGAGTGATGGAGTGTTTGAGCTCAGCTCAGTCAGGTGAAGAGTGTATTCATGCTTTTCTGGTACTTGGACGAGCCCCTTTATATTTTTGTTCATGTTTGTGTTGTTTAGGCAAACTAGAGATTGGTTTGGTTCGGTTAGTAGTGATTTATAGAAAAAAATATTTTGAAAGTGTGACAAAGACATTCTTTCTTCTAGCTAAAGTATTTCTGCTGGTTATATTAAAAAATTCAACCTGAAAGATATGAAAACTGGAAGATTTGAGCAGATAAAAATTGATCTTTCTCCTAGCCCCCTCCCTTAATACTTATAAGGTCTCTCAAACGTGTAACATGTTAATGCATCAATTGTTCCTCAAGCTGAAAACAAAGATAAAGAAATAGAAAAAATTAAAGGACAGCAAGAGAGGAGAAGGTGGGTATTGTGGAATCCTATATGCTTGTGCTGTTTAGATCCCTTACGTGTACTTATAGTTTAGCAGTGAGGAAACTTGGTATGTGAAAGATCGATGTTCAATATATAAAATTACTATATTATCATTTGTTCAGGAATATTCTGTGGTAAGCGTGGCCTTGTTTGGTCCTGTTGTCTTCCGATTGGCCATGAAAAACTGACTTCATGAACCAACTAAAACGAGCTTTTGATTAAGGGTGGCAATTTTAGAAACGACACGAAAACGCGGCACGGAACGACCCGAAATTGACACGATATGTCGTGTTCGTGTCGTGTTTTTTTTGACACGAAGTCGTGTCATGTTTTTTTTGACACGAAGTCGTGTCGTGTTCGTGACCTATGAAGCACAGACACTCTCCCGGAAGCCAACATGTCGTGTTCAACATGTCGGACATCTATGAAGTACGAACACTCTCCCGGAAGCCACGAGTCAGCTTTGACTCAAGTGATGGTGATTGTGCTTTATTTATGATTTTTAAGGTCAAAGTTTGTTTGGATTTTGTTTTGTATGGTCTATTTTCTTAATTTCATGTTAAGAATGCTCTAATAATGTATTTTATGGAGAAAATCTGATTTATTTCATTAATATATATTTAAATATATATTATATATTATACGTATCATAGCGTGTCGTATCCTAGTTTTTGGATCAATCACGTGTCACGTGTCGAAACACGCATTACGTGTCCGTGCTACATAGTTTGTGACAAAATTATTAGTCGTGTTAATCGTGTCTTGTTGTTATCGTGTCTATTTATGTTTAATTTAGCATGAAATTTTAAGAAATTGTGTTATTCGTGTCGTGTTGTGTTATGTCGTTTTTATTTGGGTCGTATTCGTGTCAACTAAAAAAAATACGAATTTGTGTGGTGTCGTGTTCGTGTCCGAAAAATCCTTGTCGTGTCGTGTCGTGTCGGCCCGAAACACGACCCAAATACACGAATTGCCACCCCTACTTTTGACCAAGATGATCTTGAGTTATTTATGAAAAGCATATTCCATTTGCTGCTACATGATTGTTATTTTTTTAGGAATGGGCAGAATGTAAATTCTAAGGTTCGAGGAAGAAAATTGAAAAAGGCAATTAGAAGAGAAAGGAGAATCAAATATTGTATTTGCAAAGGCCGCGTCTGGTAATCAACAGTTTTGTAGGAACCATCATGCCATGTTTACTTAAGTGGGGGGTGCGGGATACAATAACTAGAAAGAATTAATAGGTTTCTTATCAGTTTTTGAGTGGATATAGAATATTCCCAGCCCAGTTCAGCTGACCTCATCTAGGCCAATTTCGGACCATATTCCTATTACTCTCTAGTCTAATCCTGTGCGTGGGGTCTCACTCCTTTTTGATTTGAGAACATGAGGTTGATTCATCATACCTTTTGTAGTGATATGAGAATGTGGTGGGGTGTCAGGGGTGGAAGGATATTGTGTTACTGGTGGAAGTTGAGGTTTGAACAAAATTCTCATTGATATAAAGGAGTTGGAATTGAAGGCGAGGGTTCCCTTTTTATGGACCAATTAAAGAGGGCTCATTTAGGAAATGAGTGTGAGAGGTGACGTTGAGAGAAGAGCTGAGCTGGAAGCAGAAAGTGAGTCGATGAAAACAAGGGACTGAATACTAAATTGTTTCATAAGTTGGTTGATGAGAGGAGAAGGAAGACTATGATTAGGGGATTAGACTTCACTTTATGATTCTATTGTTAAGGATCAAACTCGGATAGCAAGTGAGATTACTAGTTTCTACAGGGAGCTTTTTCAGAAGACTCAGATTCAACGTATTTTAGAGGGTTTCTATAGTAGTTTTATTTATCAAGAGAGAGATAAATGGCTGGAGCTACCTTTGAGGGGGAGGAGATGAGGGACGCAGTAAGCCTCTTATCCCAAATGGTGTCTCTATGGATTTCTTCTCATCTGATCAGGATATTCTTAAATATGATCTGATGTTTTTTTTCCTCTGAATTATGTGACAGTGGGGTTCTATGTAGCATCGATTCCGTTTTCATACCCTTGTGCCCAAGGATGACCCAATTTAGGTGGAGGATTTTAAATCCATAAGTTTGGTGTCCAATCTTGATAAGATTCTCGCAATAGTTCTAGAAAGGAGGTTGACTGTGGTTTTATGCGACTCCATAGCTCTTTAAGTGCTTTTGTCAGGATTTGACAGACTTTAGATGTAGCTTTGGTGGCTTAGTGGCAAATGAGGCTGTTGGATCTAAACAAACAGGATGAGAAATGATTGATATTCGATTAAACTACCCAAGTCTTCGTAAAGTTGTCTCTCGGACTCAAGTTACGTATAAAGTATGCTTTTGTTCATCTTACGTTGTATCCCATAAGAATTGATTGATTTTTGATTGGACTTTAACAAGGCTTATGATAGAGTCCATTGTGGTTTCTTTGATAAATGTATGGAAAGGAAAATATTTCTGGTAAATCGAGATATTTGATATTGGGTGTTTCCAGAACTCTTGGTAAATGGTGAGCATACGTAGTAGTTATGGTTTCATTGGATCCGAGGTAGGGAGACCCTCTTTCCCCTTTCTTTTTATCTTAGGTAGTTAATGTCCCGAGTAAGTTGATGATGTGTAATTTGACGAGCAGAAACAATTTAAATTACTAACTACACAATAACAATAATATAATGAAAAGAAAAGATCTCTCTCTCTACTTGCATTCTCAAAGTAAGGAGTGTGTACAAATCAGGGGTCTAGGACCGTATTTAAAGGAGGAGGATAGCTTGCTAGTCAAGCTAACCTCAAAAGATAAAAGACTAAAAAGGGCAAAGTAATTAATGACAAAAATAACCCACAAAACACTATGCTCCCGCATCAGTTGATCTTAGTGGATGAGGAGGGGGGAAGGAAGTTCAAAGCATTAAGCGGTTTTAGGCAAGGGTACTCACTGTCTCCTTTTCTGCCTAATTTGATGGTCGGTGTTTTAAAGACCCTTGTGGACAGGGCTAGGAGCCATAGCATTGTAGAGGGTTTCAATGCACATGAAGAGAGGATTGAAGTGTCACACTTGCGATTGTGAATGATACTTTTTTCTTTTCTTTTCTGTTTATTGTGTTGGAGGAGAACAAAGTTAATAAGTTAGTGATGTAAATCACCCGTCAAAAGGCTCCTAAAAATTATCTAAACACCACTCTAGAGAGGGAAACACTCTTTTCTCTTGTCAAATTCAAGTCTGCCTCAAATGAGGCTTACAAGTGGGTATGTAAAAGGGGGGAGTAGCTTAGGCTTCAAGCTAAGGCCCTAATTACAAAAATGCCACTACTACTCCTAACCCGTTAGATACTAAGACAAAACAAAAGAAAATGCCATAACAAAAATAAAGGAAAAGTAACAAAAAGAAATAAAACTACTAATATGCCCCAAATCACAAAAATGACCCCAATTCACATCAATCTCCCCTCCATGAATATAGTTCGTCCTCGAACTCAAAGGGGAAGACCAACGGAATCGCCTTCCAAGAGGGTGATCAAGGCGTGCTAGGGAAGCTCCTCGGACGTGTCCAAAAAGTCAGGTGGATGATCCATCGCCAATAAGGCTTGGCGTGGCGAGAGAGAACAATCAGAAGCTTGGTGCCTAACATTACTGTAGCTGTAGCGTTGGAAGGCAGGGGGAAGGAGCAGTGGGAGTTGCGGAAGTGGGAGTTGCGGAAGTAGGAGCAGAAGATGCCATTGCAGAAGGAGCCGGGGCAGATATCGAAGTAGGCGGAGCTCGAGTGGTCAGGAGAGTTGCAGGCGTTGTGTGGTAAGCCTTGACCTTGGCAGCGTACTCGATCGCCTTCAGGAAGATCAGTATCTCCCTCAGACCGAGATCGTGCTGAATATGCGTCTGCAACCCCAATATGTAGCGACTGATCCATTGATCTTCCGTCTCGAGAAGGCGAGCTTTGGTGCACAGAAGCTGAAATTGCTCCGTGTACTCCACTACTGATAAAGTGTCCTGCCTGAAAGATTGAACGCGAGCAAAAAGGTCGCGCTCGTAGGTAGGTGGAATGAAAGACGCCTGGAGAGTGGCCTTCAGCTCAGTCCAAGTCTGAATAGAAGGCAACCCGACCGCTGTGCGGCGGTAGCAGAGGTCGTTCCACCAAACCCGGAAAAATCCCTGGAATTTGGTGGCTGCGAGGAAAACACAGGAGCGACCTTCAACCCGCTTGTACTCAAAAACCGTCTCCAGTGAAGCTAACCAATTGACCATGGCATCTGGAGAATCGCCCATCAAACATGAGCACATCTATGCGGATATCCCCGTGGAGGCTCCGGAAAAGTAGCTATAGGGCCATAGATAGTGGACCCCTATCCTAATGAAGCAGCAAGGCCCATCACAGCACCCGACACAGGTGGAACAACATCATTGGGGTGGGGTGGCCATTGTGCAGGTGGTGGATAAAGAGGGGGTGCAGGCTGGGGTACGGGAGGTGCGAGAGGAATGCGGTGATAGTGAAGGCACGTGCCTATCAAGTGTCCACGCTCACCGTAGTAGAAACAGTGCCGGTCCTGTCAAGGTGCTAAGTGGTGGACATCCAGTGTGGGCAGGGGCGGAGGGGAGGTATCCACTCCAAAATGCTGGGGTGGTTATCCCCAAACTTGGAGGAGGATGAGGAAGAGCTTGAATGGAGTAGTGAGAGGGTGTGGTAGGAGGGTATATGATGCGAAGGTGGAGGGATAGGGTGTGTGATCAGTCGAGGGTCAAGGAGAATGGTGGGGTCGTGTGGGTGGTGTGACCCGGGGTCGGGGGGAAGAAATAGGCTAGGAGGTTAAAATGAGGTGGGACCTATAAAAAAATTAGATGGGTTGAGGCTGTGTAGTGTCGGGGCTGAATTTGACTAGGGTGAGGGTCAGAGTGATGAGGAGGGCGAAAATTTGCAAGCCGGTTGGGGTCCAAAGGGTTGCCGAGTGGGTTGGGGTTGATATGTTGATTCCGGAGAGGGTTTAGGACTGGTCGGCTAGGGCTTGGGGTGACCGAAAGTGTGTATAAGGGTTTTGTGGGGGGCTGAGGGTATGGGCTATCATCGGAGGAAGGTCGGGGGGCCAAGAGGGGGTCGGTGGTGGCCGGAAGGGCCTCTAGAGGCAGCCCCGGGTCTGAAGCAGGTCGGGGGGAGTTTTTTTTTTGGTTCGGGGGTCGCGTTGGCAATGGGAGGGGGGGCGGAAGCCTCGACTGGTGGCTGGATGGAGGTGGCGAAGGCGGCAGGGCTATTGTGTTGGTATAGGGTGGCGGCTAGGGCAGTACTTGGGTTTGGGAGGGTTGTGGCTAGGGTTTGGAGTTCATTTTGAATTGGGGCAGCAGGAATAAGGGGATTAGGGTTAGGATTTTGTAACTTGGTAAGTTGTTGCATTATGGAATCAAATTTCAAGTTGAAATCTAGGGTTTGTTGCTCCATTTTGTCTCTCAACTCTTGAATTTCTTCTTGTTGTGGTTTGGATATCCCGAGAGCCATTACGAGTAACGTACGATTTTTTTTATACAAATACACCGATACACCAACACCAATGTGGAGCTTCAATTGTTCTGATACCAATTTGACCTAAACCACCTGTCAAAAGGCTCCAAAAAATTATCTAAACACAACTCTAGAGAGAGAAACACTCTTTTTTATTGTCAAAATTCATGTCTGCCTCAAATGAGGCTTACAAATGGGTATTTAAAGGAGGGGGGGGAGTAGCTTAGGCTCCAAGCTAAGACCCTACTTACAAAAATGCCGCTACTACTCCTAACCCTTTAAATACTAAGACAACAAAAGAAAATGCCATAACAAAAATAAAAGAAAAGTAATAAAAAGAAATAAAACTACTAATATGCCCAAAATGACAAAAATGACCCCGATTAAATCAGTTAGTGTCAATGACACAACTTCTTAGCATCTTGTTAGATTTGAATATTAACATGAAAAAAAATGTTATGGTGGAATAGATGCGAAAAAGTAATTTAAAGTCGCTTATGGGTGGTAGTGGGATGTGGAGTTAATTAGTGACCTATGAACAACAAAGTTTATAGTTTTCCTCTGGGAGAAAACCCGAAAGTTATTGACCATTGAAAGCTAGTGTTGGGTAACATTATAAAATAAGGGTCAACAAAAGGAACCACAATTTTTCCTGTTCTACCACAAGCCAAAAAAAATAAATAAATCATGGATTAAGGCATCACACAATTTATTCAACTTTATAAATTAAAATAAAACCCACAAGTATTCTTAAAATTCAGTTTTTAGCCTCCAATTAAAAATTTTAGAAATTTATTTTTAACCCCCAAGATTTACCCTAACCCTACCACCACCACCACCACCACCGGTTCCCTGTAGCCCTAACCCAAAACCTAACCCTAACGCACAAGCACAACCAACACCCCATCACTAGGGCGACCATCACACACCACAAATACGAAAACCGCCACCAGCCCCTCTCTCTTTCTCTCAAAACAACAAACCACCACCTTCACCACCTACTACAAAACTTTTTGTTTTCTAAATAACTATAATCATAAACAGCTGGTACTAACATTTTTGGCTTAAAACGAACACAAGATGAAATTAAAAGCCCCAAACTAAAGCTGAAGTCGTAAAAAATGTAAAGTCATTCAGTGATAGATTGCTGAAAACGATGACAAAATTCGAAGGTTTATGAAAAAAGAGTGGGAAAATTTAGGGTAGTGAGGAAGGGAAAGAAGATCCGTATATAAGTGGAGTCTAGTCTGTAAAAACAAAAAAAAGGGTGGTTGGGAATTAAGAGTTTGTTATTAAAGAATAAAGCTTTGTTTGAATTATGATTATAGATATTTTCAGTTAAAACATAAGTCTCTTCGGTGATCTAGCGTAAAAAGTTAATGTGGCTTGTGGGTGGAGGGGAAATGGGTGTGACTCATTTTTGAATCTTCTTGAGACGCCCTTTTCGCCAGAGGATGGACAAAATTCTTTGTTGGGAAGATGTTTATATGGTGAAACTTCTTTCAAATGTTTGTTCCCTTGGTGTCTATCATTTTCTCTTTTCTTTAACTTCTTCCAAGTTCCAACACAATGTCTTAAAATCTACCCTCGTCCTCTTGAAGGAATTTAATGCTCTTTAAACTTTGGATTTTATGTCCTTGTTGGGTAAAATTGATGGGTTTTTGTTTAATCTGAGGTGTAAAAGATATTAGAAAATGTTCATTGGAGTTGGAAGGTTTCTCGTGTTAAATCATTCTTTGGTGTTCTGGTGGAGTCACGTTCTGATGTTCATTTTTCACCTTTTAATTGATATGGGGAGCCAGTATTCCCATAAAATTGCAGGTTTTCTCCATAGTTGCTTGCACATGAGAAGGGGCTTGGCAAGACGCCAGCAAATGACATATGATGAGTAGGGCATGACTCAATTTTTTTGGCTAACCTAGAAACGAACCTAAAAAAGGGGGGCAAACTCGGACTTTTTTTTTTAAAATTCATAACAATTTTTTTTACGTCTTTTTATAATTGTCAGTCTCGATGGCCCCTGGCTAATTTGAGTTGGTCTCTTCGTTATCACTGATTCAAGTTTGATTATTCTATTTTCCACTAAGTTCAAGGCAACAGATTTGGCTTGATTCTAGATTTTAGCACAAATATATTGCATGTCCTGTTAAAATGTATCAATAACCCATGTCAGTGGGGATGTGCTTTGATGCTTCCCATTGGATTACACTAGCAAGCATGTTCAACAACGTACTATTACTATAAAATTTTACATCTCTCTAAAATGTGTTCCTTTGGTGCATAATTGATTTAAGATGAGCGAAGTGGCCATTTTGAACACTCAATTACACAAAACTCCGTGAAACAGGTGGAAAATATTTAAAATGAATGCATTGTCATCTTCATGTGTGATTAGATTTGAAGATGAACTATATCCTACACTTGGACATTTACCCACACCTAACCTAACGCTCGTAATATAACATAGATGCTTGAAAATGAAGCACACATACAAATGCTTTGATTCCCAGCACACATTTGACACTTCACAGTGGTCATTCTGGAACGTTCTTTTGTTTTCTTGATGTCTGATATTTGGAAAAGTCATGAACCATTTATTCCGTGTGAAATTCTTAACCCTTTTTTTGATAATTTGGTATGTAAATTAAGAATACCGGCCAAAGCGTAATATCTTTTATTTGTATTCTTGCCTTTGTTTTCCATTTTTATTAGTTAGATATTGTAGTTAGTATTAGGGAATCTGGAAGATACCATAAGTGTTGTCAGGCGGGATGCCTGTGCCATACATTGGTGACATCACTCATGACGTCACTAATGCTAGCCCCCTTTAGAAATAGTTAGCATCTTCTAGGGAATATTCCCTTCTCCAAAGGCCTATATATGTACACAATTCCAATAGGATCATTCATTCAATACTATCGTGAGAGTTTGTGCTAGAGTTGTTATTCTTTCTTTTGGTGCCATTGGCGTGTCACGTCAATTTGGGGCCACAGTGATTTCAGATTTCTAATAAGTCGGCGTATTTATTGGCTGGTGTTATAACATACTTCTTTGATTGAAATTCTTGTTCATCATATTGTTGTACAACTAATTGGGGTACTTAATCTTGTAGAGACGGGACACATAATATTCTGTCCATGGAAACTGTACTTTTTTTTCCTTCTCCCTTGAAAACATATGTTCTTTTGTACAGATTCAACTTTTCGTTTTCTTGTTGAACAATGGAAAGATCAATTTCCTCCTGGCTACCTGCTCAAGGATGCCTCCGTTGACCAACCATTTGAAGAAGATGCTTGTTGCTGCCACTTTAACTTTATAAAAGACAAAAATGGGAGCAGTGATTCGGAACTCGTCTTGAGGTACCAATGGTTTGTTGGAGAGAGAACTCCTACAAATTTTACAGCAATTCCTGATGCAATTAGAGAGGTAATTGTTCCTTGCTGATTATTAAGACTTTTGAGCTATTGAATAGTTACTAACACGGCCTCCAATGTTATATATTGTCATACTGATACCTCTATATTGGTCAGGTGTACTGGCCAAAGCATGATGACATCAATAGGATTCTAAAGGTGGAGTGTACTCCTGTAATTGGAGAAACTGAATATCCCCTAATTTTTGCTATATCTTCACCAGTTTCACCTGGTATGTTTTTAGCCCATTTGTTTGACATAATTATCTGACATTTCAATATTCCTCTAGTTTAATATCTGATTTGCTGAACAATTTGACTTATTAGTGTGACACCCCGCCTATTATAATAACAGGTGGCCAATCCTCTACTAAAATAAAATAGGGTTCTCAGTATGGTTCATTCTTACCATCACTGTCGAAAACCAATTAATTACTATTAATTTATTAAGCCCGGTGTCAAATTTTAAAAAACTTATTAACAAACTTTGTTAAACCATTCAACCATATGAGATAAACATTCCCCACAATAGAACATAATGAGTAGTGACAACATAATTAAATAAATAACCGTGTAAACTTTCGTAAAATCCCAAGTACAATAATCCAACTGATAAATGAAATAATGTAAACAAAGTCTGATGACTATAAAATCTGTCCGACTGTGGACGACATGGCAAAAAAAATACTGTAATAATCATCATAACTAGATAGAATGGAAAGAGGCGTCTATACAAATCCTCCATGCACAGTTGCTACAACATCGTCTGACTGGAATGACAAGCTAATCCTGGTGTCCCTATGGCCGAGCACCTAAAAGGTTTTGAAAATATTTTTGATACGGGTCGGCGCTCAAAACATTTTAAAAATATATGCAAGTATTTAAAATGCAATAATGAATGTGCAGCAAATTATTCATGTTCATTTGGTGTCACACTCACATGAGATAATCCTCGCCCCTCATCTATAGTGCGCACCTAACGCATGTATTTTAACTTTCTACTAATGCTACCCCCCCAACTAGTTTAGCCAATCTTCATATAGTCCAATACGCTACCTCTAGCCCTATTTGTACTACACGTATTGCACTTTACTTTGTTTGTCACTTAGCTATCACGTAAGCTTTGTCATAGTAATTCTTAATTTACCATTATATAGTCAACGTAACTGTACACTAGTTATAATTTAACGCCCACACATTCATTAAATTCACATATACATATAACACTCTTTTATATGTATATACATAGCATCCCCGAGTTGTCCTTCTGATGCATTCCCTAGTATGCTATCAGGCTTTAGATACGACACCCACCACTCCTGGGCCACCGGATCGGAATCTCATCATCGATCCCAAATCGTGAACACATAAACTGGAGGCGGTCAGAGACATATATTCGTGGGTCATAATCATACCACATTACCCCACCGGACTCGAAACTCAACTACAACGGTCATGCAACAATCCTATGACCTGGGGAAATGACCCAACACTTGCTGGTCACGCCAGAGTCGACTGCCCATTATGCGCAACCTCCAACGATAGCATCTCTAGAGTAGGTATGTTCACATATAAATCGATCATATATATATATATATATATAATCGGCTAATGTGCATAATGTCTCTCGTACCACTAACCCACAAAACCCCGAGTCTATCCCAACTTCTCGGTTTTTCAAGTATTCACTTACTTATTATTGACTCTCAAACTTCATATTTCTGGCCAACATGCTATTCTTCCTAAGCACTTAGCCTAACCAATCCCGATATCCTAACCCGATTTTATAATTTTCACCCGAGTACGTTCACCTTATTATACACGTAATTTCTTACCCGGAATTCATCCTCGGTTAGTTTAAGGCGCTTCCTAATTTTGGGAATAGGTTAATATGAGTTTTAAAAAGTCCTCCCATGAGCTCCCTTGAAATAGATAAAAATATAAGTTATCCCATTAGAACACTTAAAAACCACAAATTAGCACAAATCTAATATTCTGACAGATTAAACACCTTTTACTAAAACGCCTGTTACTTCTTTCACAGAAGTCCAAATGGCCAGATTCAAAGCTCATTGGAAAGATAAGATCCATACCTTTCTTTACATCTATGATTCATTGTTTGATTCAAGGTACAAATATAATGACATGCATTTGAAGTGAAGTCAAAATTTGCTTGTGAGATATTAAACACCTTTTATAAAATGACTATTACTCTCTCCACAGAAGTCCAAATGACCCGATTAAAAGCTCATTGGAAAGCTAAGATCCGCACCTTTCTTTACATCTATGGGACGTAGTCTAATTCAAAGTAAAAGTAAAATGGCATGCGTTTGAAGCGACGTTAAAATTTCTATCAAATTCATCAATTAAATCAATACATCATTCAATACTAAACCCTAGTTTCAAGATTCATCCTTTTCTCTTTTAAATCAATCGATAACCTATTTTTTTCATTCTAATCACATCAGATTTACCATATTATCATCATTAAATTCATCTTCAATAGTTACTTTATTTAATACCTAATTTTGCATGGTTCTCCCAATCCAAAAATTGTGTGTTTTTCTACACCAATTTTACATGAATATTTAAAACTACAATTAACATTAAAGCAAGTTAAATACTTGCCTTGAGAGCTATGAAATTTCTGAGATTTCCTTCTTGAGTTACTCTCATGACAATGATCTTGAACCCGAATGAACTTGATCTCCAACCCGGATCCCTTTTTCTTCACTTTTCTCCCTTTTCTTCTTCTCTTTTCTCTCCCCTCTCAAAACCCTAGCCTCTTGAATGGTTGGATAACTGCCCCTTCTATCCACCTTACTTAAATATAAACCTAAACACTCCAAATCTCGAAATTAAGTAAGCCTTTATATGTAAAATGACCCGAATACCCTTTTACGGCTCCCGTTTAGCCTAAAAAGCCCCCAGAGTCTAATTACAACCCCCGGGTACCTATTTATAACTATCTCGATCCATTCTGGACCACTGGCGCACTCAAAATCGCCATCCAAGTTATCTAACATTAATTTCCATCTCATTCCCAACACAACTTTATCCGCGTGTCCCGAATGAGATACCGTTAAACCCGTCGATTTTTCTCTCTTACGACGTAATACAATTTAACATGTTTTAATCTACTTCTCACACAAGTAAATGTAATTACGCATAGTTATTAATTCTTTTATTCGTCAATTAATATTTATTTAAGTCACTTTATTTCTCAATATAATTAAATTACGTGCACACGTGGAATTCAAAAAATGCTAAAAAATACGGGGTGTTACAATCTGTTTTCAGAATGCTTTTGTGGATACCCTCGTGATGCAGCACCTTAAACTTCATACTTGATTTATTTCAAAGAAGAAAGGAATCTAGTAGGACTGATGCTTTTGTGGATACCCTTGTGATGCAGCACCTTAAACTTCTGACCTGATTTGTTTCAAAGAAGAAAGGAACCTAGGACTGTAAAATTTGCTAAAAATCTTTTCCATGAGTCGATTTTGTCGTGAAAATCTGAACTCAACAAGACTATCAACGAACCAAATTCCACAATATTCAAGTTTGTTTTTACTTTGGCTATGTTGAAAGTCAAATTTTCTTAAAGATTTTGACTTCCAAATGCGGATATTTGGCATGGAAGAGGTATCACCTAATATTAATTAACTTTGAAGAATAGGGATTTCAAATCCAGTTAACCACAAAACATCAGAAAATAGGAAAAAACTATCAATAGAACATTGAAATTAAATTATTGTATAATTTACTACATGTGTGTGTGTGTGTGTGTGTATATATATATATATATATATATATATAGGTTAGTTCATATGTTTTCACACTGGTTTATGACACAGTAACATTATTAAGGATTCCATATGCACACATATTTATAGAATACTAAATTCTACCTTCTTCTGTTGTTGTCCAAAATTGGTCATAGCTGATAAGGCATGTCGTTCATCCTGCTGTCTACTGAAACTTAAAAACTTTGTCATGTTGTATATTTGTAATTGACCATTAATTATAACTTCTTTGTAAGACTTGAAATTGGCAACCATAATTACTTCTTAATTAGAAAACTAGGGCGATTCGCCACTACAAAAAAATGTCATGCAATCTGAGAACATCCTTGGTTGAGGCAAATTTTTATTGTTCGAGTGTGCATTCATCTATATATTTATTTGTTCTCCATAACTCTCGCTGATTCTCTCTTCACATCGTAACAATATATATTGGAAGTACTTAAAACCTAACTTCACAAATTCCACCCCTCTATGACAGCCTATGATACAAACATTCCAACATTAAAAATCCTAGAGTAGGAAATAGAGAAGTGCACACTGATATGTTTGTGAACTTGGTGCACCATGTTTTGCCTCTCCATATGCAGTGAAGGAGTTTTAGCCTATGAAATAAATGCTTGGGCATTATGCTCTTGAAGCATATGATGATATGATGCCAGAAGTGCAAGTGGAAAAGAACGTGGGCAGTTTTTCAGAGGATACTAATGGACAGTAGTTATTCAACTGAAGACAATCCTTGACAATATTGAATGTTAAAACATTTGTGTAGGATGCCTAGTTGTTCAGGTTGGATTCTGTTCAATTGCGAGTTTATTTTTTCATGTGAATTCATAAAAAGTTGGTTCTAATTGTGTTTCCTAATATCATTTGGGGTTTCTTTTGGTTTGAAGTTTGAACAATTTTTAGGTTCATTAATGTAAATGAAAGCGCATGACATGAAAAAGTCATTACTGCAATCCCTTTAGATACTCTCTCTCTACCTTTCCCCTCCCCCCCTCTCTCTCACTTTTAGGTTTCACCAATGTCAAAAGAATTATATTTGTTTAAATTTATTGTGCATAACACTACACACTTAGTGAAGAGTTTAATCTGCTGTTTGCCTCTTACCCATGCTGTGTTAATTGATTCTTATTTTGATTTTGTGTAGGAACTGGATTTCCTAAGGTTTTGAAGATTGATGTGCGTGGGGAGCTAGTAGAGGGAAATGTAATTAGGGGCTATGCGGAGGTTGCATGGTGTGGCGGGTCCCCAGGTAAAGGTGTTGCGAGGTGAGATATTTTGTTCAGTTTGTATCACTATAGCGTACCCTGAATCTATGGTTGTGGTCTCAAGTGCACTTTTAAGTTGCCAAAGACTCCCCAAGAAGCATCATGCAAGTCTCATGTGGAAGAAAAGTCTAACTTCTCCTTCACATTTTCCAGTTGGTTAAGGAGAAGATGGAATAGCAGTCCAGTGGTGATAGTTGGTGCAGAGGACGAGGAATATCGGTTGACTCTAGATGACATTGATTCATGTTTGGTTTTTATGTACACCCCCGTCACAGAAGAAGGTGCCAAAGGGGAGCCTCAATATGCAATTACAGATTATGTAAAATCAGGTGTGGTGGATGAAAATTTTGTCAATATCATATTCATTACGTTCTGTTCACTAGAGTACATCGTTTCGAGTTCTGTTTATAACATACCAAAAAAAGCATTACTTTTTTACTTCATTTACCTATATTATAAATGCCTTAATTCATCCCTCTCAGTTCTGCTAGAATACCTTACAACTGTTTCCAATCCAATATTAATCTTAGATTAATCGTAAACATGTTGAGACAGTTGCAAATGCAGTTCGGCATGATATGTAAAGACCTCTACCGGCTTAAAAATACCATTGGAATGTTTTCCAGATGATGTGGATTTAGGGATCATGAGAGATTACATGATTACATCAATCATTGTGAACGTTTCCTGATATATTAAGATTTTTTTGGGCTAGGTAATAGAGTAAGACCTGACAAGACAACTCTTCACACGACTCGTTAACATGATGAAAATCTTAACGGGTTTGATTAGGTTAATACTTTTAATTAGTTGAGATTCTGATTGGACTTAAAAAAAGAGTGACCCCAAACTGAATATCCATAACAGTACAACACAAACCCGTATAACGATCCATTAGCCACAGTTTAGCCACGAATCGGACCCGACACGACCCATTGCGGGGTCTTAAAGATATTGCTAGGGATCCATAGAGCATTGCCTTTTGCCATAGTCCCAAAGCAAATGTTGCTGTGGCTAGTTGTACCAACTGCTGGCTTTTACAGTTGTGCAGTCAAGGTTCTAAAAGTGCGAGGTTGGCGTGGGATGGGCGCCTAATCGTTTTTTTATACAAACCAAGTATACTTGAAATTTAAATTACTAACAATTACTATTGATTAACTTTTAACATTACTAACATTTCTTTAAATTCTCGTAGATGAATATAAAAGGCATTTCAAATCCAAGTTTATTACGATATATAAAATATTAATAAACTAAGAGTAGAGACACCCATTTTTTGGACCTTTTTAAAGCACACATTGGTTGATTTTGTAATTCACATGGGGTCCATTACAAGTGACACTCAATGTGTGATTGACGCATCACTGGTCCAGAAAAAGGGTCCCAAAAATGAGTCTCCCTAGTATTATTGATAAACTAATTAATCACAACGATTCATAAATATCATATTATATCCAAATTGATTTACGCATGAACATTGGTAGCAATACTTTGAAGCCTTACACTTTTAACATTATTAACATTTATTCGAAGTCCCATACATAGATAAAAGATTGCTAACACTAAGACAGATAATAGAAATATTACACGCAAATCTTTTGTTTTTTTTGCAATTGATATATGATTGTTAAAACAAAGAATATAAATTTTACACAGAAAAAATAATGCTGTTGTAGATATAAAACTGAGTAATGATTACAAATATTACACAAAAAAAAGCTACTATAATCATATGATATATACATATATTTAATATATATTTCTATGTATAATTTTTTTGTTATTTTAGTACAATGTACTTTCGATGCGCGATACAAAACTGGGCCAATTTTTAAAACACGATGATTTTTTTTCACTTGGTCCACTTTCTTGCCTACTAATTCCTAGGCGAGACGCCTACCCCGAGCCTTGGGCCTAGGCGGCGTCAAGGCACGCCTTTTAAAACACTATGTACAGTTGATAATAGCCACATCCATTTTGTAGTGTTGCTAATTATTTTTTGCCTTTATAATACATCTTGTCGTTTGTAGCTTGATTCAAAAGATCATCCAGTGAAAGAGATCCAGGATATATCAACTATAAAAAGTCACTGTAGTATGGTGAATTCTGACATGCACATGATTGTTAGATATAAGATTAAAACAAAAAGGAGATATTTAAATATGGGGCTTTTACTTGTATATGATTTAAATTGTCAAATTGGAATGAAATTTCACAATAGTAATACTAACAATACTAATATTAGACCAGATCAGTGTTGGAGTATATTTACTATATATATTCGCGATTCATTGGCTTCAATTCCCGATTTATTTGCACGTTGGCAACTATGCTAGAGAGCACATTGGAGTTCAGCATATACCATTTACATAAACTTTTACTTCTTTAGCATTTGTCTCCCTTCCCTTTGTTCGTCCCCCTTTTTTCTTTTCGATGCACCCTTGTAATTAATTGACCTTTTTCCTCCCTAATTGCAGCTCCTCCATCAGTTAGTAATGTGGTTATTGTTGGGGATGCTATTGAAGGAAATACAATTAAAGGAGTTGGTGAATACTTTGGTGGAAGAGAAGGTCCCAGCAAGTTTGAGTGGTTACGTGAGAATATGGATACAGGGTTAGTATTCTTCTTTTTTTATTATGCTATTGTGCTCTAATGAAGGTACAAACCAGATGGAAATAGGACAATTATTTGTTTGAATCCCTTACCAAAGATGTGCAAATTAGACATTTTACTTATTCTTATTGTATTTTTTGAACCAAAACAAAATAAATGGTAACAAGAATTGAAGAGATGGTCCTGATATTGTTTATTGATCCCATGCTTGGGAAAGTGACTTGGCTTTAATTTTATGGCTGTTTAGGGTTTGTGCTAAAACTTGGCTTTCAGAAATTCACTGCAAAATGGCTGGGCCTTGTTTAATGGTGCTTGGTTGATATGGCTGATAATTAATCCGTGTAACTGGATATTATTTACATTAATTTGTATAAATTTTTTGCTTAATCATTTTTTCTTTTTTGTCAAGCATGCCTAATTAATATTTAACGTTATCCCAATATTGTTTTCTTTGAGCTAGACTTGGCCTTAATTTTATGGCTGTTTAGGGTTTGTGCTAAAACTGGGCTTTCAGAAATTCACTGCAAAATGGCTGGGCCTTGTTTAATGGTGCTTGGTTGATATGGCTGATAATTAATCCGTGTAACTGGATATTATTTACATTAATTTGTATAAGTTTTTTTCTTAATCATTTTTTCTTTTTTGTCAAGCATGCCTAATTAATATTTAACGTTGTCCCAATATTGTTTTCTTTGAGCTAGACTAATGTAATTAAACATGGGCCGAAGGTTAGGCAGGTTTTATCCTAAACGTGCTAAATGATAGCCAATTTGTTAACTCTAGGCCAAATCTCACCATATTTGACAACCTTATGAAGTTCTGAATGTTGAAAAGTGCAAGCAGCTCATAGGAATTTTGTTACAACGTACAAGGCATTGAGAAGCATGACTTTTCAGTGAATGCTGGAGGCACCTAGTGAAAGGTGGTTCTGGGATTGATCTGAATTGACAGAGTTCTCTCTCATTTTCAGATCAACACATTTAATCGCTTACAAGTCTTCAGCTTGTTTAAATTCAATTTTTTTCTTTTTTGTATCAAGCTTTATCAAAAAGCTGCAGGGTTCTCTATTGTAAAGCGGGGTTTGTAAATACAATGTTATAAGAAGTGAAAAAGATTACAGGGTGCGAGGTTGTCGTAGTGTCTGTCTTTTAGTACATACATATCCACCCTTCTATGCAGGTTGACTTTGATGAATCCATGCTTGCTAAACTGATCTCTAGTATGGGTTTAACCTGCATTGTGGGTTATTCTTGTCGTATTGATTTATGGCATCCAACCCAATACCAATCGACTATATTGCGTTATTAAGATACAATCGTTAGAACGTCCAATGTGATATTTTATATTCTCAACATTCCTTGTCAGGGGTGGCTGGATGAGCCAAATGCATGGACAAGCTATATTGGATGACTTGGTACATGTGTGAGCCAAAATGGCTAGACATGTGAAATAAATTCCTGCTCTAATACTATATTAATGCTGGAGAATTGTACTGAAAGCAATTGGCAATGGTTAATAAAGTGATCTCATTATTTTATATACTGCGATACTTGCGTTAAGAATGTTCGTTGTGGGCCCTTAGTTTCTCAGCGCGTTCTCACTTATTATATCTGGGACATGAGATGAAACATAGTTGGCCAAAATAGGCCCGACACAAACGAAAATGCCTACTCTGATGCACGTTATAGTTGAACCAAGTAACACAAAGCCTATTTTCTATTGTATATGAGTTTATATACTGAGATAAAAGGATTAGAGTTGTCGTGTGGTTTCATATTCTCAACTCTCCCCTCACACTTGATTGCATTTAAAAACACATGGACTAATTACATTAAGTACTGTGGTGCACATGTGGCAGAACTGGGCGCGTGGGCTATGCAGGTGAATGAAATTACGTTATCTGGTACCAAACCCCAATCCCATTGACAATAGATAGGCTGCAAAATTCTATATAATGAGACACAAGGCTTAGAAGGCGTTATTTGGGTCTTTGTATTCTCAACAGTATGCGATGTTACGAATTATTGAAGAAAAAATACTTTTGATCTCAAGTAATGTTTGCTGTCCTGTTTGAAATAGAATATCTAATATGAAGGTTGCATGCAGGGGAAACATCATTTAAAATTGATCTAAAAAATGTTTGTTGTTATCATGTCCCCAACAATCACAACAGGACACAACAGAAATTAAAAGAGAGTAATAGAGAATAGCAACAAAAAACAAAAGGTAAATTCTAATCCTCCTTTGTAAGAAGAATAACTAGCCTAATTCCAGCTTTGATCTACAGAGAAGGACCTCTCTCTACTCACAAGAATAGAGCCTAAAGCATAATGCTCAATTAATTCATTTCATTGATTGTTTTTCTAATACCATATTCTTTCACATGTTTCCTTCACATGTGCCCTCATGACACCATTGTATATCTAATTAGTTTATTCCATTCTCTTAAATCTAACTAATATAATTACTTAACCAAATTAATAATATCTAATCAATCTAATAATACTCTAATATCTAATAATTAAGACATTCCATGCCCCTTTAAGACAACCTTGTCCTCAAAGATAGAATTGAAAACAATCTAGTGCCACTTAGATCGAACACAACCAAGAGAAATTTCCTTGTTTTTTATGTGGTGATGCATTTTATCAAACAAGATGAATGTATGGATGATCCATCTTTGCTATCCAAACTGTTGCATCATTACTTTTGGGGAGAGGTTCGACAATTATAAATTGTCCAACTTGGTTGTTAATCTCTCTACATTTATCCAACTATCATGTCCACCTGATCTTCACCATCCTGAAAGTAACTTACGAGCTTACTAAAGGCCGTAATTGTGTGATATGCATCATTTTTGTGGGAGTTCATATTACGACCATAAAACGTACACGAAATGTCCATGAGAATCCAATGGCCTGCACTTTGCACCTTCATGAGTCAAAAATGCGTCTCGCTCAGCTGGATAAAGAGTCCATAGTAGCAGTACCCGCTTGAAGTTACATGAAATTGCTGTGTCAAGATCTTTCTTTCTGGAGATCTTCTCTATAAGTTGAAGCATAATTATCGTTCTCAAAGCGAGAATAAGAGGGGTAAAAAATTGGGTCAGCCTGTTCAGTCTGCATCCCAAAAATCCTAGGAGGCATTTCGTCGAACACTTGGTTTGCAACATTTAACTGCCTTGTTTTGTCGTAAATTGCTTGAAAAGCTGACCAAGGGACGACAGAGGAGGTTATTACAGATTGTTACAGAAGTCGGTGACGGTTTAGGTGGGCGTGAGGGAGATGAAACGGTGGAAGGATAGTGATGGGGTGGGTTTTGACGGGAATCAAAATTGGAGTGTGTTGTGTGAGTGGGAAGAATAGGTGTAGCTTGGTGAAATCGTGCTAGACATAATAGTTGCTCCACATCAACTATTCCATATAAAAAAATTGATGTTACTTACCACTAGACGCCTGATCTCCCTTGTTCGCAAATTCTTTAGGAACTACTTTCATTCCCATTATCTTCTCATTTTCTTCTTCCAAACTTTCATCACTAAAATCTACCTCTTAAGATTTTTTGAAACTATGTCCCTGTTTTGATTATCTGAGGCAACTATGAGTGTAATAGTTGTGTGTGCTCTTTCCACATGCTGTACTAACATTTCTTGTATCACCTTCCCCTCGTAATCATCATCCATGGCTGAATTTGGATTCTGAGGCCTACTGCTTTGATACCAATTGTTGTTTGCAACAATTAATATAGGATACAACAGAAAATAAAAGAGAATAGCAACAAAAATCAAAAATAAATTTTAATCCACCTTTGTAAGAATATGAACTAGCCAAATTCCAACTTTGATCTACAAAGAAGGACCTCTTCCATTCACAAGAGCAGAGCCTAAAGCATAATGCTCAATAACTCATTTCATTAATTGTTTTTCTAAAGCATAAGTTGGGTATTTATACAAAAGGTAAACCATTTCTAGAACATTCAACTATCTTCTTTCACATGCTTCCCGCACGTGTTTACTCACATGTTCACTCATGACACCATTGTATATCTAACTAATTTATTCCATTCTCTTTCTTCTAACTAATCTAACTACTTAACCAAATTAATAATATCTAATTAATCTAATATTACTCTAATATCTAATAATCATGATATTTGTCTTATAAGACTCTTATTTGAAATAGGAAATCCAATATGAAGGCCATATGCAGTAAAACATCATTTAAAAGGAACTTGTGTAGTCATGATCCAGCAAAGCTTTAATGCAATGCAATGTACTCCTTTCTTTCCAACGAATGGGATGTTGGGTACATACTTTACATACCCATACCCATGTCTTGTCACGTTTGGCGTGAATATTTTACAGTCTCCAATTGCCCATGGAACCCTTCTTGTTTGATTGTGACGATCTATCTTCTTTTTGCCCGCTATTTATTTATTTTGGATCTCTTCACATTCTTAAATTAGTTGTATTCAATTGCTTCTTTTTATTATGTCAGTTTCTTTCTGTAAAAAAGGGAAAAAAGAAGTCAAACACTAATCAACCTGATGTAAATGATGTCAAATGGGAGTAAGAAAAGATAATCTCTCTCTAAACTCTCTCAAATCACAATATCTCAAAAATCAAGGAATGACTGAAATGAGCCTACATAAGGGGTATTTATAGGAAGGAGGTTGCTTGACCTCGAAGCTAAGAATCTAATTACATTTATGTCCCTAAGAGCCAATTAACCTTCCTTCCTCTAATTACTAAACAAAAGAGAAAATACAGTGAATACTAAAAATAAAAGAAATACTAAAAATGACTAAAAATGACGAAAAGGCCCTTATTCACATCACTCTCCCCCCCTTGAAAAGAGTTCGTCCTCGAACTCAGAGGGGAAGGCCTTTCGTGTCACCGTCGAGGATCGTAATGAGAGTTGGCTGAGGTGGAATCTCCGGTGCCTCCTCGAGGTACTCAGGTCCCCAGAAACTAAGAGAGCGCGACGCTGAGGGAGGGAACAATCTGAGGCGCGTTGGCCCATCACCCCACAGTTGTAGCATTTGAAGGTGACCGGATGAGCTGGTGCAGGAGGAGGAGCCGTGGTGGTAGGAGCTGCAGTGGAGGGAGTCCCAGTAGGTGCAGAAGTCACTGGTGCTGGAGGAGCAGTCATGGAGCGGCTACGTGGTGGAGGGGCAGTCTGGTGGAAGGACTCAACTTTAGTGGCGTACTCCACCGCCTTGGCAAAGGAGGTGACCTCACGTAAAGCAAGATCGCGTTGAATGAAACTCTGCAGACCGTGAATATAACGGCTAATGCGCAGCTCCTCACTCTCGCCGAGGCGGCTCGAGTACATAAAAGCTGAAACCTCTTAGTATAGTTTAAAACGGTGGTGTCCTGGCGAAGGGACTGAAACTCGTAAAAATAAGTCACGCTCATAAGTGGCGGGGACAAAAGTGGACATCAACTGTGCATTGAGCTCGGTCCAGGACTGGATAGAGGGAAGGCCCTCAATGGCACGACGCTGCTCCAAGTCATTCCACCAGAAACTAGCATAGCCCTGAAACTTGGTCGCCGCTAAGAGAACACACCTACGACCCTTCAGCCGCTTATACTCAAAAATCCGCTCCATGGCGGCAAGCCAATCAACAATGGCATTGGGCTGTAGGTGACCGTCAAACATCGGGACATCCACTCTGATATCACCCTGCATACTCCGAGAGAGTAACTGAAGTGCCAACTGTGTGATGGCATCACCACTCTTAAGGGCCAGGGCATCCTCATCGAGATAATCATCGCCTAACGGAGACTCAGTAAGGTGGATGCGCAGTGGTGGAGCTGGATCGGCAGGAGGGTCAGGAGCGGTGGTGGAGCTGGATCGGCAGGAGGAGCGGTGTGAGGTGGAAGAGTCTCTCGGGGTGGGGAAGGAGGTGGTGCTGGAACCAACGGCTGGCGGTAGGGGCATCGATTCATCTGGTGCCCTTTCTGATAGCAAACAAATCAATGGCGCTCGGAGAAAGGGACATATGGGGTAACCTTGGGGCCCAGGGAATCAAAGGGGGAAACATCAGTGCGCCACTCGGTAGGAGGGGGTGGCTCAAACTCGGGAGCGAAGTGGGGGCGGGGTGAAGGAGGATCAACATGGGGAGGTAGGGTAATCCACTCCCGTACCCGCTCATGGGAATTTATGGGCACGGAGTGAAAGGAACGGGTATCCCACCGGGGTGGATGATGCGGGACATGGAGAGGGCGTCCGGGTGGGGAGTCGTATGTAAAACAGGTGGGGGCGGAAGCCTGAGAAAAGTGGAATGGGGCGGGTGAGGGTGCGTGGGAAGAGATGGAGCGGAGGGTATGGATGGTATGTGGGGGTATTCAAGATGTTTTTGTGGGTGATGGCGAGGGTAAATGGAGATAGGGGGCAAGGGGTAATGGGGTGGTTGCGGAGGTGGGGAGTTGGAGGGGACAAGAATTCGGGTCGGGGAAAGATGGGGAGAGGGTAAATGGTGGTGTGTGGAGATGTTGGGGGGGGTGGAGGGATAGAGGGTGGGGGTGAATCTTGGTGGGTGAAATTAGGGTTAATGTGTGAGGGTAAGAATTTTAGGGTTTGGGATTCAAAATTTGGGTGAAAATGCATGGGGTTGGGTACATTTGTATGGATGAGAGGTGGATTTGATTTTTTTGTGTGCTGGATGTCACGGATCATCTCGGCGATGGTGGGAGAGTAGGTTCCAATAATGGGTGGTGCCGGTTGAACACAGAAAGGGGTAGGAACTGTCGGGAATGCCACAGTGATGGGAGCTGTTAAACAACCCTCGGTAGGGTTGTGGTTGTGTCGGAACCCTTGTCCCGACCCATCAGAGGGTTCGGGGACTGCTGGTGGTGGCGGATGGTCACTCTGAAGAGGATCGGTGGACACCCGGCTCCCGAGGAAGTACCCGTAGGTTGGCTGCTGTGTTTCGGCTGCCGGCGGGGGATTTCGGATCTGGTCGGAAGGGATTTGTGGGTTGATCGGGCCACTGGTTGGTGTCGGCAGGTGTAAAAGTTGTTGGGGATGGCCGAGAGTTTTTTTTTGGGTTTTGGGACCTGTTTTAGGGTGGATTGAATGGGTTGGGGATTTTTTTTGGGTGGGTGGGCCAGTGGGTTGTGGTGGTGGAACTGCCTCTTCAGTGGATGTGTTTTCTTGGATGTTTATGGGGATTAGGGTTTTCAAGATTAGGGTTTCTTTGTTGGAGAGGTGTAGAATGGGTGGATCTTGGAGAATTAGGGTTAGGGTTTTGGGATGTTAACGGGGCGGTGTGAGGGCGGTCCGTGGTGGTTGCCAGCAAAGAACTTCGGGTGTCCATCGCATCTACTCGGGCCGTCAATCGGTTGATGGCCTCTAAAATTTGATTGAAAGGGTTTGCATCGGAGGAGTTCATCCTTTCTTGAACCCACCGTGACGTTGTTTACGAGTTTTTGTTTTACAACAAGAACAACAACAACCGAGTGGAGTGACTAGGTTCTGATACCAATTGACGTAAATGACGTCAAATGGGAGCAAGAAAAGATAATCTCTCTCTAAACTCTCTCAAATCACAATATCTCAAAATCAAGGAATGACTCAAATGAGCCTACTTAAGGGGTATTTATAGGAAGGCGGTTGCTTGGCCTCTAAGCTAAGAATCTAATTACATTTATGTCCCTAAGAGCCAATTAACCTTCCTTCCCCTAAATACTAAACAAAAGAGAAAATACAATGAATACTAAAAATAAAAGAAATACTAAAAATGGCGAAAAAGCCCTTATTCACATTCCTTAATCTAAATACTAAACAAAAGAGAAAATACAATGAATACTAAAAATAAAAGAAATACTAAAAATCACTAAAAATGACGAAAAGGCCCTTATTCACATCACAACCTGTACTACACTTCTTTGAGTAAGAGTGAGTTAAGTTTTATCATATGGATTCGTTGTAACTAATTAGTCTTTTCTACTTTTTTGGTTTTTGGTTTTTCTTTTTGTTTGACAGAGACTTTGTACTGGTTTCAACGGGTGCAACAGAGTATTCTTTGACCAAAGAAGATGTTGGGCGGCGCTTGGCTTTTCTGTATATACCTATAAATTTTGAGGGTCTGCTCTCTATTCTATACCGCGGAAGAAGTTACATACACTGCTTATTATGTAGAGTAGGTAAAATGCTGTAAAGATTATTCATGTGAATTTTATGTGACTAATATACAGGGCACGAGGGAAAATCAATGTCGACAGTGTCTCAGATAGTCAAGCAAGGTACTTTGATTTTATGATGTGATATTTTTTTTAGAGATGTCCCTGAATAATTTTGTAGATAATTTAAAATTTGGTGGTGTTATTTTCAGATATGTACCATAACACTATCAATTCCATTCACTTATATCTTATGATCTTTCTAGTACTTAACTCAACAAAGCCTTTTCCTGGCTATTTGGTGTTGGCTACATGAAACCTACTTCTACATTCTGCTCTATCAATTGTAATATCCTCAGTTGAAGAAATGATATTATGTCCTTAACCATCTCCCACTAAGTCAGTTTAGTTCTACCCCTTCCTCTTGCATTACTATTAAGATTAACCAAATCACTTTTCCTTACACGCGTACGTATTGATCTATGTTGTACGTATCTGACCAAATTACAACGGTTTTCTCTTAATTTATCTTGAATATAAGCTAATTCTACTATTTTACAAATATGTTTGTTTATCCTTTCTAGTTTAGCACACATCCATCTTAACATCCCCATCTCTACGACACTTACTTTTTGAACATGTTGATTCTTGGTTACCCAAGACTGTCATATAGCCATGCTATATAACAAGTAATCCTTCATTTTATAGACTTTTCCTTTTAACTTCACATACTCCTGCAGCACTTCTTCACTTTACCAAATCTACTTTAATCCTATGGGTAACATCATCCCTAATATCTCTCTATATAGATATTCGAGACTAGATAACGAAAATGATATCTCTCGAGTCTTGACCCTCAGCTTCACCACATCCCCATTGATTACAAAATATTGCATACCGTATATCAGTTTCAGTCCTGCTTGTTTTTAACCCTCCTGCATTTAGGCTTTCCCTTTTATTTGTGAACATATTGGTTCTTGGTTGCCAAATAGTGTCTTCTATTCCATGCCTGCTTATCCCGAATCTGGCTGCAGCGTGAGTCTAGCCTTAGCTCACACGTTAAAGGTTAGGAAGGGCAAACCTATGTCCGTGGTTTCAAGCTATAATAAGACCCTTGACATTAAATTTAAACTTGTCATAATTTGATATCTAAAACCACTAAACACTACATACATGCAAATAGAATTCAATACACAACTAACTGTAATTTTTCATTAACACTAAATAAAGCCCTCGGCCATACAATAGTACAACTCAGAAATAACAATATGCCCTTTGCCATTAACTCAGGTCCCGTTTGGTTGTCCCAAAATTATAAATTGTTTCATTAATCAATTGGTTCATTTACGAATTGACCCATTAATTGTGTTTGGTTTCACTAATGAATTGATTTATTAATTGCCCCATTTTAGTTCATGTGTAAAATCTGAAATTGGATCATTTCACAAAAAAGGTGAAATACATCCATTTGAGATAGGAGTCACATAAAGTGCTCCTCTCTCTCCCCCCTCCTTTCTTTCTCTTAATTTGTTTCATCTTTTTTTCCCCTCATAAAACCTGAACCTCAATTTCAGATTATCTAACATTGCTCCCCCCTCCTTTCTTTCTCTTAATTTGTTTCATCTTTTTTTTCCCTCATAAAACCGGAACCTCAATTTCAGATTATCTAACATTGCGTAAAATTGGATTTAAACTCATTTCAAATCCACTCATTTACAATTCACTAATTCACAATGAACCAATTTACACAATCAAGTGATTTGCGCAACCAAACAGGGCCTCAAAGATGTCTTTTAAATACATACTTCTTTCTCTTTCTACACTTGATGAATACAATGAATAACTCTTCTGCCTACTACATACAAACACCCTCATAATCTCTCATAATCTGAGGAAACTGCACAAACAAGTCTCTAACACAGATTAACATAAAAATGAGTCTATGGTCTCGGCCTAACCTGCATGGCCACAACACTTGCTCGCTACCCGGAGGAAACAAAGAAATTAAATGATGCGAACACTCAAATGAATCAGTAAGGGAGTGTATCAACTTCAGAAACCTGCAACAAAGATTAAAGCAACATATGTACGGATATCAAATGAAAATTGAACGTCAGATAGAAAACAATTTATCGAATCAATAAGACTAATCTGTCAGCTCTATTGCCCAACCTTAAGAATGAAGCAGAAGTTCTGAAGGAACCGCACCAAGGCTGCGCCCTTGTAAGGCACCTCGTGTCTCGGTCACGACACCAAGAGTACAAGAAGTAATAGAAAAACTGAGGCACAAAACGGACTGCCTTAGAGTTTGCAGACAACACGCCGTGATCATAAGAAGGAAGAGTAGGTTTTAAAATGATAGTTTTTAGGAGAAACATCTATAAAATCCGAGTTTTCAGGATCAGAGCTCCAAACCCTAATCCCAAGTCTCAAGAACATAAGGAACACAACATGAACAATATATTTAATACCAATAAGGATCAACATTAATGAATGAAAAGGGGAGGAAATCAATAAAATGAATGTTTGCGTTATTAAATCTGAAGAACAGCTCGGCTAACTACAGTTCTGCCCACCTAAACAGCCCAAGTGCGCGACCTCGTATCCTTTCACAGCAGAACTACAAATTTTCTCCTCTCTCATACTTTCCTCCGAGAATTATCTCACAACATTTAGTAACCACGAAATGTGAACTTTACCCTTCTATTTATGGCCTGGTCTTGTTTTCCTAAAATGTTCACAATCTAGAATATTCTAGAATTCCATTTTCTTGCTCCCCAAGTCTGAATTTGATTCGCCCACATCGACGCTCAACATGCCTGAGGGAGATTAACAGAGTCTGTGACCCTAAATGGACTTCGGCTCCTTGGACCTTGATGCGACTAGTTTGGCTTCAAGTCAAATCATAATATCATAACTCTATCTTCAGCCTAACAATAAAGATTCTGCACCTAAGCTCTATAAGGGATCATTGTCCTTGGGCTTTAGGGTTCCCCGGGCCCTATCACTCTCTACTGTCTACAAAGTTCAATCCTTTGACAATTTAAAAGAGTTGGGTCCTGGTCCTTACAGTTGAACTATATCATTTGCAAGTAACATACACTACGCCACCTCATCTTGTATGAAAATGATTCTAGTCAATTCATCCATAAATAGACCAAAAATATGAGAATTTGGATCTGAACATTTATGTAGGCTTACAACAGTATCTGGAATTTCACTACTTTCTACGCGGTTGTTCTTAATATAGTCATAACCCCATCCTACATATCCTTGATCACATTATATATCTACTCACAACTTTATTTATTTATTTTTGTCTTTTATATATTATTTTAAACCCACCATATTTGATCTTTAGGGACTATTAAATCTCTTCTCCAAATCTATGAAAGTTTATGAAGGTCTTTCTTCTTTACACTATACCCTTCATTAATCTGCTTAATAGATGGATAGTTTTCATTATCGACCTACCATGCACAAACCCAAACCCATTCCTGGATATTATTGTTTCTCTATATTCAATCACTCTTTCCCTAAGTTTCATTCTTTGACTCATTGACTAGATACTGCAATAACTTAAACAAATTATTTATCTCCGTTGTTTTTATTAATAGCTTATGATCGTTTTTCTTCACCAAAAATTAAAAGATGAACCCTTGACAATACTTCATTTATAAAATTCTCAACTGCAACCGATTCTTATTTTCTCAACATGAAAAGGGAAATGCTGAAACCGTGTGCTCAAACATGCATGCAAAGAAGTACATAAATTCAAATATATCTATATCAATAATGTTAGGCCCCCATACACATATTCATGCATATATCTATTAACACAAACAGGTATATATGACCCTGTTTCTATTTCTTATGTTTCCTTGGATGTCTTTTTCATCACCTTGACTTTTTAGTTTTGATATCAATTATAACATCCTTTAGCATGTAGTTAATGGTATATCAGCCGTGTTATGGTCCAATATCCTTTAATTAATCCTGTTCTTTTGTCTTTTTTCTCCTGATCCAATGCAGCTCCACCAAAAGCAACAAATGTGAAGATAATCGGTGATTTGAGGGAGGGAAGTAAGGTAACTGTAATTGGTAATGTCACTGGAGGGGCGGAAGGATCTAGCAGAGTTCAATGGTTTAAAACAAGGTCTTCAATACTGGAGGATGAGAATGGTCTTGAAGCATTAAGCACGTCCAAAATTGCCAAGGTATGGCATGCTAAGTTTTGACATTTGTCTTGTAGATTGTACTTGTGAAATATAATCTCAGTTGAGCATTTACCTTTGGTTAGGCATTTCGCATACCTTTAGGAGCTGTTGGATACTACATTGTTGCGAAGTTCACTCCAATGACTTCGGATGGTGAATCTGGTGAACCCGCTTATGTTATATCTGATAGGGCAGTTGAAAGTAAGTTAATTCGAATAATTTTGTTCTTTAATTTTGAATATAGGTCAAAGAGAAAGGGATCATGTTTAAATCTACCAGATTCTGATTTGCTTAAGCAATATTTGTTGTTAATTTCCTGAAGTAAAAAGTTTTTTTTCTTTTCTTATAGTGCGCATTGTTAAACGAAGAATGCTTATTTTTATTTTTGTAATCTTTTGATTCTTTTTGGTAGTATATAAATTGATTCTAGTGGTTAAGCTTGATACTTTGAAAAGAATATTCAAGGTATATGCTTAAAATATTCTACATTGAATATATGCTTTAATGCTATCACTTGTGGAAGTATATAGGGCCCTTTCAACTGCATGAGGTTTCTATATGGAATATGGGATGATATATATATATATATACATATATATTTATTTATTTATGAAAAAATATTGTTGGTATACGCTCCTTTTTTTCTTTGTCAACATGTTATTGTAATTAAGTAACAGGCCACTCAAATCTTCACCTCCCTTGAACACAGTGCATTTAGGAACAAGGTTAAATTATTCCAAACTGTGTTGTATTATGTTGGGTTTGTGGGTTGACCCCTATACTATTTTATCGCAAACTTTACCCCCTTGTACTAGTGACCTGTTTGTACTTGATGTGAACACCACAGAAGCTTTATAATCAATCATCCGATACGAACCTGCCTCTGATACCACTTTTGAAGTAGATTCAGCGAAAAAAACCATGAACACAATAAACATAACATCCAAAGAATATGAGGGTTTCCCATTGAATCTCAATAGTAGGGATTGTCGTAGTAAATAAAACTCAAGATCCTTTTATACTTTTAAGAGCCGAACCAGAATATAACTAAAGAAATAAAACAATGAACACCAATAAAACAGTGGCCCCGGCCCGACTCTAGAGGTCTTGTGCCACATCTGTACTATACCCAATCCATTAACTTTCCTATCTAAATATTAATGAGAATTGTTCATGTGACATTCACATTTAAATTTAATTTTAATGACTTAAATACCATTCTATAGGTTAAATGACTAAATTTTCTTTCCTAAACACCAAGTCTTTCTGTTCCACTTTCTTGTTAAGTCAAATAGTCTTAAAGCATATCAATCAGAGAAAGTGCAGCGCTCATACTCTCAAAATGATCCATTCCCAAGCCAAGGGGTAAAGAGTCGGCTCTAGTTCATATCTTATATCTTTGTTGTTGACAACAATACAACTCCTGGAAAGCCAACAGTTCCACAGTTCCACACCATCATTTGTCCCTCAGTTGCTGATATCTTATTTGTTTGCGACAAATCTATCTATATCTGTTTACATACATATACACACACTAATTTATTTATATACCTATTAATATAAATATGTGTGTATATATATATATATATATATATATATATATATATATATATATATATATGCACTCACACACACACATTTCGTTATATATATATACACATTTCGTTTCATACTCCACCAAACCGGGGTCTTGTTCATTTCTCGACAATTCGTTCATTGTTTCAAGAATAGTTGGGAGGATCCTTATTACTTGTAGTGCGGTGGAAACTAAATGGATGTTGGGTTCTAGGGTTTCAATCAAAAGCTTTGCTTTTATTTAACATGCTTGAGCCATATTTAGTCATATACAGATACATGTCTGTATGTATAATATATCTGCGTATATACAGGTTTCATTTGAAATGGCTCGAGGTATATAGGTTTTATATTGAAGATGCTGAGAGGATAAATATTGTTATTTATGGGGGATTCATTGAAAGAAATATGGGGAAAATGCGTTGGAGAATTTACTTCTTGTGATAGAACATGGTAATTATTTACATTGGGAAGACGAACATTATTGTTAGGTGGTTGCTAAAGGGCTGTTAATGTTTCTCTTCAACACCACATAGTGCTTAAAAATCATTGTTTAACAGCACGTGGTGATTAAAAATAATTGTTCATTGTGCTAAAAGAATTGTACATGTGGTGTTGATGAATGATTTTTGCGATACCTTATAGCAGCCACCTAGTTATAAATAATAAGATGGCTGGATGTAGTGAGCAGAGTGTTTCTCAACTGGTCACAAGTTTGGGATGAGCCATGATTTCAGGTGTTTTAACGTGAGGCTATTTTGGTCCAAAAAAGAGAGGCATTTTCAATCTCAACATGAATAAATACTTCTGTGTGGTAGACACCATCATCAAGCTAATGTTTTATCTCCTCTACATTTCAATATATATCTGGATGAAAGGGCTATAAAACAGGAAAAAAGAAAAGAAGGAATAAAAGAGGAACTGAGGAATGTCGAGAAAGCGTAAATTGCTTTCTCGTTGATATTGTACTTATTAAGCTGTTTAAATTAGAAAAAGCACCCGCACAACTTAATATGCTGGTTAGCACTTCTGGCTCTTATTTCTCCTGAGGTAATTTGTAATTCTCTGTACTGGTGTCATGGATATGTGGGCTTAAATGTGATTGACACCTTACCAATAATCCAAAGAGAAAATATCCTGCATATCTATGTTTCTTTTTTGTTATCTGTTTTCTTTTATTCTGAGAAAATGTGATTATTATCTTTAAATGTTTATGCCAACCTGCAAACTTTTTAATTGAGTTTCGGTGTCCCATTTAACCTATGTTTTGTTTGTCGTTATTTCATTACAGTGCTAGAAATATATGTGTACTAACATATCCAAAATCTTTTCAGCTCTTCCCCCAAGTCTAAATTTCTTATCTATCACGGGTGATTACTCTGAAGGCGGGATACTTACTGCATCATATGGGTACATAGGGGGTCATGAAGGAAAAAGTATTTACAATTGGTATCTTCATGAGGTATATGCATGTAAATATATATGTGTTTTATGTTCCCCATAGTCTGAATGAAGAATTAACAACAATTACATTCGCAAATAATGTCAGCTAGACAATCAACTTTCTAGTTTCATATTGGATGCTACATTTTATAATTTCAATGCTATAATGTAAGAAACAAATGTACTCGAGTTTCACTTCCAAAAGCATATGAGTGAAATTACTGTAGGGTGAACACAAGCTATTTTAAAAGACCCAATATTGTCAAGTTTACTCTCTCCTGCTAGCTTGATCATATTATTTATGTGTAGAAACTATACACCAGCCTTAGTTAATTCAAATTTTCTTTTCTTCCTAATAGATCCGACACTTAACTTGTATGAACATCTGCAGGTTGAAACTGAGTCAGGTACTCTAATACCCGATGTTTCAGGTCTTCTTCAGTATCGTGTTACCAAAGATGCCATTGGTAAATTCGTGTCCTTTACATGTACACCGGTACGCGATGATGGGACCGTGGGTGAGTCACGAACTTGCATGGGGCAGGAGCGTGTTCGTCCAGGTAGTTACATCAGATCCTGCTTTGAATTTTTTTTTTGTGCGTGTATATATCAAAATAAGCTTGGGAATTTTCACATGATTCACAAGGTGTTACATAAAGCAAGGATTATGTCAGTGGATTTTGAGAATGGAAAGCAATTTGAATTTCATAAAACAATAGACAAAGTACTACTTGTAATAATCTATCTTTTTGGTTAAGCAAGTTGAGGAAGGTTTATGAGATAACTCCATGGCACATATGTGTACACGGGCACAAGTGAAATCTATGCGCACCCATGAATTATCACATGTATTGATTATACAATGCAGTTTTCTTTTGTATGTTTGTATCTGAGTAGTGCGAATTCTATCTTATGTTTGTTTCTAATGCTGCTTCATATCATGGATCTATCTAATCACTAGGAAGCCCGAGATTGCTCTCTCTACAAATAGTTGGAACTGCAGTTGAAGGCACTGCAATAACTCTTGACAAAAAGTATTGGGGGGGTGAAGAGGGAGACTCAGTTTTCCGATGGTTCCGGGTATATTAATTTGTCATCAGATATTATTAGTAATTCAAGTCCTTGCTTGTTCATGAAAACTGATGATTTAGATCCGACTTTGAAGATTAATTAGTCATTGGACTTGAGTCTGAGATATATTATTGTAATTTTATTCTATATACAATTAGTGGTCCATAAATTTATTAGTTATATATTTATGATGATTCATCTATAATGGCCAGTGGCTCAATAACAGTAGTGTCACATGCAGACTAGTTCAGATGGCACCGTGAGTGAAGTTAAAGATGTCACTACTTCAGCATACACGCTCTCTGTTGATGATATTGGCTTTCTTATATCAGTTTCTTGTGAGCCTGTCAGAAGTGACTGGGCCCGTGGTCCTATTGTTCTATCTGAACAAATTGGACCAATCGTACCTGGTAATATGCAATAGACCTTCAGTATCACTTTTTAATGAAAATTTGCTCAAGCATTCGTGTGTTGCAATATATATATATATATATATATATATATATATATTTGTGTTAAACTCGAACTTTTCTCGCAGGGCCACCAACTTGTAATTCGCTTGAGTTTCGTGGATCATTTGTGGAAGGAGAGCGTTTGAGCTTTGTTGCATCTTATAGTGGAGGGTGAGACATGGTCAACCTTTTTTTAAAGGATAAAATTCAACATTTCTTTTAATTCTTATAATTAAACCTATTCATTTTTCGTTTAGGGAAAAAGGAGATTGCTTTTTTGAATGGTTTCAAGTGAAGGGTGATAGTGTCATGGAGAGACTAAATGCTGGCGGTAAGTTTTATTTGAGTGTTTTTTTTCTTTTTTCTTCTTCCCTTTCTCAGTAGTTATTGCCTAAATTTCCTGTCGGACTTGCAAGATAGATATTTCTCTCTTTGCAGATTTTTTAGATTTAACTTTGGAGAATGTTGGAGGGTGTGTGGAGCTTGTCTACACACCAGTTCGAAAAGATGGGGTAAAAGGGACTCCAAGGAGTGTAGTATCTGATCTGGTTGCTCCTGGTGAGTATAAAGTTCTCCGTTGTAGTTTACTCATTATAGGTATAAGCAGTAAATAGTTTTTGTTTTGTTGTGATATTTGTATATCGATCATATTTGGATATTAAATTTATTGAAAACCATTATCATATTAGTTTTGACATTAGAAAAAGCTTATCTTTGAAGTGGCTCTTCAAAACTCACATAACTGCTGTCTTTTCATATAAATCTACTTTGTTGAGAAGGATTCATATATTTCTTAAAGAAAGTACGGTTTTCATTTATGCCCTATATACAGATATTAATATGTTTGACTTTAAGTTTCAATGCATTTGATTACGTGTCCGCATCTGAACAAATTAGTTGGTTATACTTGTCCGATTCTTTTGTTAAATAATGGGTTGTTTATGCAATTGAGACTATTTTTCGTCAATAACTACCCTACTCCGTTAATAATAACTTAATCTAGTCTGAAAAAATGTGTTCTTGTTTCTTGATTTCATTCCCATTCATTCCGCTACCCTAATCAACCCTCCTTTCTTTGGGCATCGTATCTCGATTAAGTGAAAGATAAGACACGAAGTACGACTTAGACAGAGTTGCGCATTGTCTTTAATTTGGATTGTAAACCAGTGTGAATGAAGCATGGACTTTTCATAAGAGCAGATTGGGTGAACTCATAATCCCTCCAATTGCTACAAATCAGCTTTAGACTGTTATTAGCGAAGGCTCCAGATGTGAATATAAACAATTTAAATTGTGTCCTGTCTCTTGTACAATTTCTTTCGTCAGAAACTGCGTGACTTAACAACTGTTGGACATGACTAAGATACATCAAATGAATACAAACTTGTGGTTTTGTGCTGTTACACCCCTTTACAATTGCAAGCTTTTAATATTTCCAATTTCTTGTAGAATATAAATTGTTCAAATAATATTTTCGTTATATTTTGCTTCCTGTTTTATTGTTGACATGCCACAATAATGTCTTCGAAAAAATCTCTGTCCAATGTCTACAATTTCCTCGCAACAGCTGCTCCTATAGGTGTGGAACTTGTAATTCCGGATTGCTGTGAGGACAAGGCGGTGGTCCCTCAAAAGACATACTTTGGAGGACAAGAAGGCAATGGAGATTATACCTGGTACAGAGTGAAATATAAACTTGATGGGTCCTTGCTTGTGAACATATCTAGTTCTTGTGAGGACGCTGTTATATGCGGAAAAACTTTGTAAGTTCTTTCTGTGTAATTGATTCCAATCTAAAATCTTCCTACTGCACTTCAGTGATTGATGTACTACTGTGGCAGAACGTACACTCCCACACTGGAAGATGTGGGGGATTATTTGGCTTTGTATTGGTTGCCAACTCGTGCAGACGGCAAATCTGGGAAACCATTAGCGTCAATCTGCAACTCCCCCGTCATTCCAGGTAAAACTCTCTTTCCTGTCGTTCCAGGTAGAACTCTATTTTCTATTTCTAAATTTTACAGGGTCAAAGTTATTTATTTATTTTAAACGTCATGAGACATTCGAGTGGTTTTCATAGTTGCTAGTCTTGCCTAATACTGCAGTATGCAAGTTCAAAATATCGGTGACGTAATTGGTACCCATAGCGCTCTAAAAATAAATATTCACGAAGAAGCAACTCAAAGTATTTGTTAATTGAATGCTTTTCCCCAAATGGGGCTACAATAATTATTAGAGGGAGTAAGGCATATTCTTATCCTAACCAGCTAAAATTAGAATGTTAGTCTCTGTATGAAGTCATGGAGGACATCACTAGTGGTGTGACCTAAGCCATGACATTGTTAGGGGGTAGAACATTCCTTACTACATACAGTCCAAAACATCCCTCATCTATAATCCAAAACATCCCTCATCTATAATCGTGGCCTTCTTCCTTCCCTTGACCCACCTGTCCGCATGCAAAACACTTAATGTAGTGGGGCTGGCCGTGGCAGCCTGGGCACGCAGAGCTGACCTTGGGTGAAGCTAGATGATCTACAAAGGAACTCCTCCTCGATCTTGAGGGTATACTAAACAACCTTCATAAATGTTGGTATTTGATGGAGGCTCAAATAAGTTTTAAGTCCATGGATATAGCGGTTGATCTCTTGGTCTTCACTCTTACCAAGTCGGGCTCAGGCATTGAGTAGATGAAACTGCTTTGCATATGTTGTCACATCGGATGAGCTCTGGGAGTTTTGCTCTCTCTTATGAATGTTTCAAAGTTTGGGCCGAAACCGTGACGATACGACTGAATTGACTAGGTATTGATAGCCACTGATCTGCTTCTGAGTTACGAGTTGAGTTTTTGAATATTGGTGCAAATCGACCCATATCGGCAGTTTCTCGGTAGTTACGGCCCATATCAGAGATATCGTAGTAGTATTGGCCCATATCGGTGATATATGGGCCTAGACGGGATAAGTCACTAAGCCTCGATCTCTCTCCCTCAACTTCTAGCTCACTCAATTGAGCCCCGATTTTGTATCCATGTCACGATCATGGCAATCTCTTTCAATCCGTAGAAGGGTAGATGATGTATCATGGTCTCGAATACGGTTTGTTGGTAGAATCTCTCTCTCGTTTTCTTACAGTGTTACTAAATGAGTTATTTCCCATTTATCCCTCTTTTTGTATACACTTAATTTGTATTAAAACGTATAATCATTTATCTATCCTTTGAATGTATGATTATTTATTTTAAATATATCCTTGATTAGTAATGGGTACATTATTACATTCACGAAGAATATGTTAGTTAAAATATATTGATTTACTATCATTATTTACTTAACTAATAATAAGTATTATTATTATTATGATATTTATGAAAAATATTGTATGTACTTAATGTATTATAATTTGTAACTTTTTTCGTTACAAAATCTTATGTAACCTCTTTCTCAAGTTCCGTTTCTAATTAAATTGTTTTGTTTACTTATTATTGAACTATTATGGAAAATTGCAGATGACAAACAATTAGACAATTCTATGTATACTAAATGATGATTTGTACTTATCTAATTGAGCCATACTATTATTCTTATTTTTCTAAATTTTCTATATATTTTCTTTATTTTTTTTTTTGGTTTTCAAAATAGTGTATAATTGCGTATTGCCTGATACCGACACCAAGTAAAAAAATTGAGCTTCCGAGTCATAGACCGATACTGCGATTTTGTACCATGCTCTTACGGAAGAGCCTTCCTTCCAACTCATCTTATGATATTTCTCGACCGTTCATTATCACCTCTCCAGTTTTTTAGGGAGATTTATGCTGTCTACAGTGTTTCACATAGCCTTTAGGAAGGCTCGGGGGTCAAGGCCTTCTCCGATAATTGATAGGCAACTATTGATGTGTTGAACTCGGCTCCTTGTCAGAATCCTTCCAAGAGGCTACAACTGAACACCACAGAAGAGGCTTCACTCATAGGTAAGGGGAATGAAGATGACTCGTAGCTTGGCCTTTATCTATTGCCAAGTGGTCAAATGGTAATAGGAGGATACTTTGTTGCCTCACGACGCTGGACGGTGTCAATCCATCACACCTTAGCAAACAGAGAGCCTGGTTGCTGGTAACTGAACACAGCCAAACCCCTTCACACGCATGAACCCAAAACCCTTCTCCATTGAATTGGTCCAATCAAGTAAGGCAGCTCTGTTGAGATGGGCATCAAACATCAGTATGTCAATGTGGAGATCACATGAAGGCTCTTGGCCAAAAGTGACAAGTGATCCTGGCCCAAGACCCTCCCAAAAGGGTCGGCATCATCATCATCACGATCATCATTGGTGGATTTTGGGTGCTCCTCACTGTCTGCCATGTCTCAAAAGTAAGGGGTGACAGGCTCTCTTTACCCAAAGGTCATAATGGACGTTCGTCCATTTGATTCCTTACCTTTTAGATATGAAGGAACGTCGCAACTCAAGGAGTATGTACGGGGTGACTTTGGAATCAGTTAGTCAAACGGACGCACAGTAGTACACCATTCGTCTCAAATAGGCCGATGACAAATGTCATAAACTGTCATGCTCATGCACGTCGTGCGCTTTGCAAGAGACTTCCTGGTGTAGCGTCTTAACTGCAGTGGCTGAAGGAGTGGCAGTGGGCTCTGAATTTACTAGTGGACAGTCCGACGACAGTCGCGAAGGTCATTTGGGGTGGAGGCGGTGGATTGGACATCAAGAAGTGTGTGGACAAACTTGAATTAGGCTTGCCTCTCAATGGGGAGGATGTCTGGAATTGGTTTGGCCAGTTGGGGTGGCTGCCAAACAGAATGGGGGATTGGGCGAGAGGGCGATGATATGGTATCGAAGTCATGGTTTCCTTGGGTCAGAAAATCAGAGGCATGTGGGGGTGGGGGAGTCGACTGAAAGGGGTTGACTACTTGAGATGAGAGGTTCTGCGTAGAGAGGTGGAAGTGAGGGTGCATGAGGCTTTCTTGCGCTGGGCAAGTGAGAGCTGGCTCTGCCAGTTTCTGTTTCCGTTGCAGTGAGCCGTCTTGAGGCTTAGGGCATATGGTCTCGTGAAGATTAGGCGACTAGGTTAGGTGGCAACGACGTCCTCTGTTGGCGGCTCGAGTGGCGACGGACATTGGGAGGTTACTGATGTCGCTAAAAGCGTGGTGGGGGCCGGTTGGAGCTCCAATTTGTCGAGGATGGAGCCAACATACTACTCCAATTGGCTTGTTCGCCTCTCGATCATGGCATGTGCCTTCTTACTGGGCTCTATTGTTGTTCCTTGTTGTGATTTTAACGTACACAACAACAATAATGGCAATAACAGAAGCTATGGAGTTCTATTAATGACATAATTGGTACAAATAGCGCTCCAAAAAGGACTTAATAAGTGACAACTCTCAAAATATCTCTTGATTGAATGCTTTATCCCAAATGGGGTTACTATATTTATAGACCAATGTTACCTTATGCATGGTATGGATAGGGGTACGTGGTATGCTACCGTGCCTGGTATGTGGTTTTTTGGGGGTAGGCCAGCCTAGTTGCGATGCTATTTCAGTTCCCGGTTTTCTTGGAACTATTATATGGATCATTTTGGGTAACATATAAAGTGTATTTATACACACATATATTATGACAAAACACGCATGCTCAAATGTTTTGTTTATTTAAATTAAGTTTTTTAATTTAACATTTAATATTAGAGTACCTAGATATTTGTTGATATGACTGGAATGGTGCAAATTAGAGGACTTTGTGCTTGTCTTTCTTATTTTAGTCTGCTCTTCAAAAGAAAGCAGGACGTACGATTAGAAGATATGCTGCGCTAAAGTACCCTAAAAGGTATGTGGTACTTTGTGTGTGTGTGTGTGTGTTGGGGGGGGGGGGGGGGGTATCTGGTAACATTGTTATGGACGGATAATATTCTTATCCTAATCACCTAGAGAATGTCTAGGCTTCTTCTGGGGTCGTCGGTGACATCACTAGAGGTGCATAGGAAGCTAGGATGCTATAAGGAATGAACCATTCCATAGTAAATGTCTAAAAGTTAGAACGGGGTTCATTTTAGAAGTCTTGGGATTTTTTTACATTGTTATTGCATCTTTATGGACATCTTGTCCACTATATCTGTGTACTCTTTGTTTGTTGTTAATGAAATTAGTCTGTTTCTGATCCTGAAAAAACAAAAACAAATGCTACTACTACTACCTCAATAGTAAAATAACAAGGGAAATTTACAAGAGAGGACAGAATATGGCTTTCTTGAGTCTCTCTTCGGTTCGTGGTGTTTTGTACTATATTATTGCACGCGTTTGAACATTGGAGGCCATGGGTTGTTGCAGTACCTTGGTACTGATTTCTGACGCTACCTTTGTACTGACTACTGACACTATCCCTCTCATGGGCAGAGAAGACTTTTTGATGAAGGGGCCCAGCGTAAGAGCAATATTTTCCTTTAAAACTAAGGGGGGACAAAGTGGTATATTTTAAAAAATGATCCTGTTTTTCTTTATAAAATGTGATTTGCCACCCCATCACCTACTATATGAATCAAGCCACGGACCCACTATTGGGTCAAAGAGAGTTCAAGGCATTTGTTTGACTATCTTGATTTATCTGTACTTAACAAATATTGTGATTTATGCTTTCCCTTATCTTCATTCATACCTGTATTTTCCAAATGTTAAATATTGTTATTTTTGTCCTTAACGTATTATTGTTATTTTTGTCAGCTCCTCCGATAGTTTCAAATGTTCATGTGAAGGAGTTGACTTTGAGTACTTACTCTGGGAAAGGAGAATATTTTGGTGGTTATGAAGGATCAAGTCTTTTTAGCTGGTATAGGGAAACTATGGATGGAACAATCATTCTTATCAACGGAGCTAATTCTAGAATTTATGATGTTACAGATGCTGATTACAATTGCCGCTTGTTGTTTGGGTAACTATTTTCTATCTACCTTTCGATTACCATTGTAGCATTTATCACAAGAAGATGCCTACAAATTAAGATGTAAGACGTGAAATTAGTTTCAAGAGCACTAAATACTATTCCATGTTGCCATTAATGCAGTGGCTACAGAAAATGTACAAGCTATACTGTTAATTAATTGACTTTTTACACAATCTATGTTTTTATTTCTGGTGTACAAGCTGTGAAGTGGTTACAGAAAATGTACAAGCTGTGCTTTACACCCCCACCCCAGATCCCTCTGTGTCCCTCACCCCCCACCTAGTTCATTATCCCAGTCCTTACATGCACGACACACACACACAATTAAGACTCACACATATATAGATGTATGCATATATATAAACATATATGTATATATTTGTAGTTGGGGGGGGGGGGGAGAGAGAGAGAGAGAGAGAGAGAGAGAGAGAGAGATGTGACATCCCGCCTAATTAATTACCGAGTGATCAGGCCTTAATGAATTAATTTCAGAATATCCAGTTGGTCCAGATAATGCATCACTGACGAAAGTTCAAATTTTAATCTCGTTATTAACCAATATCCAAAAAGAATACCAACAATTGCCATACATCACAGTAATATAAATAAAGTCTAACTGAAGTAAAATAAATGACTGGAGTAAAACACATCCAGGTACAATCCAATACAATAAATCCAATAAAATGAAAACAAACCTAAGAGAGAATATAAAACAACTGAATCTATGCAAATAACTAGAAGAAAGGACGACATGTCCAACAGAATAGGTAACTGAAAAAGGAAGAATAGGCTGAGTCGTCTACTAGCAATTTTCTTGCAACTTCCACAGCAGCTACAGCACGACAACTGAATAGAGTCTCCTAATGCTGATGTCCCTGTGGCTGGGCACCTAAAATAATGGAACAATAGAAAGATATACAGAAAAACGGGTCAGACCCGAGTTGAAAACAGTTTAAAATAGCAAGTGCTTAAATTGATTCAATTAGCACAATTATTCTTCAAGTTGACTTAGCGTACTCACTTGAGATACTCACTCCTCGATCTAGTGTGCACGTCTAACGAGCCTAACTACCCATACTAGTCATAATGCCCTGCTGATTACTAAGTGTATAATAATATTCTTGAAAGTCTCCCTAAATAACTCAAAACCGACGTACTTATGATTTCGATATAGATTTAGGATTAATTTAGTTTATTCTCGTATCCTTCTAAATGCCCAACTGATAATACCATAAGTATACATTTAAGGTAGCGTCATCAACATAAGACACCAAACATGATTTTGGTATACACACATCATTCACTTTAGGTATACATATTAATTTATATAAATACAACAATATTGCACCCTTGGTTGAGAAACCCTTAGTGCCACGCATATTTGGCTATCTAGTCCATTTGCAAAACTCACGTATAGAGGACAACATGTTCAAGTAAAAACATAAACACCTATTGGAGGCGAACATAGTCCCAAGCCGATGAGTGACGCACATGTGACACCCCGACTAATTAAATACCGGGTAGCTACTCCTTTATAAAATTAATTCAAAATGCCAAGTTGGCTCAGTTAATAGCATCACTGTCGAAAACATTTTATTATATCTAACCACCTAGTATTTAAAAAGCAAGTTGCCAAATTTTAATTTAAGTCTGATTAACATGCAACAAGAGTAATGAAGAAGTAAATAACACCATTCACCATACTAAAGTAAAATGAATAACCATCACAATAAAGTAAATAAAGTCTGGAGGAAAACTCCTCACTACAATCCCATAACTGAAATAAATAAACTGAAACCATACATGATAAAGTCTGAAAATTGAAATGTAAAAGATGCTCTAAATAGAAATGGGCAACATGCCCTACAACTGATAGATAGTGACTCTGGAATCCAAAAGATAGAAGCGTCTATAAGCAAATCCCTGTAGCTTCCACAAACAGCTACAGCTCGTCACCTGAATGAGAATCCTATGCTTGGTGTCCCTGTGGCTGGGCACCTAAAATGGTTTTACAAAGAAAAAGAGATTTGAAAAGCAAACGGGTCAGAGCCCGAATGTGGAGTTATATTTTAAAAACCTGCAAGTGCTTTAAAAACATTTAAAACATTAAATGCAAAGTACATGTTAGGACGTGCACTCACATTATATTCTCACCTCTCGTCTAACTGTGCACTCCTAACGTAAGTACCCATCTATAACTACCCATACTACTAGCTAAGTGACAACATAAATAGCTAGACTGCCAAAGGTCCTGCCCATAATGCTTGGTTCCACCTAACATAACAACGCTCGTAATTAATTAGAGGTTTAACGTAAACTCAGTTACTAAATATGCCATATATATATAAGTATCAGTTAACTCCTTATATATATTTCGAAACAATACCGTAATACATTTACAACATTAACATGAGGATTCCCATTAATCAAATGTATATTATTCACATCATAAATATACGATACAAGCACCCCGCAATCTAAGCTATGGTGCACACATACTCTGCTATCCATCCCGGTACATCACGTACATAAGGATCACATATTCCGAATCTCTCAGGAATAGTTCAGATAACACAAATCACAAATAGTGGAGGCGAACACAGTCACCATCACATGGGTCACGCACATACCTACGCTCCCATGATCATGCAGACTTATTAATATCACAATAAGTCCTTCTATGACCTATGTTCATCAAGGTACCAGTCTATATCCCCCCCGTAGGCACACAAGGATTAGAGGGTCCTAAGCGAACGTAACCTCCCGTGATAGCAAGTATGGTAGGTATGTCATACAAACAATCCATATACCAATACTAAGTAAACACACATCTTAGTAATACCGTATTTTAATCGTAGTACATTTTGCACTCTCGTACTAATTATAATTATCACAATTCGTACTATACCGGTTTGTAATTATACGCGCTATAATTCATCCTCACATCGTAGTAGACACTCACGTCTCAACCCAAATGGTTCATTGAATCTAACTCTAGTGTATAATACTCCTCTCAATAACCCAAAAGTCCCAAATCTAACCTCACATCAATAAAGGAAGGTCATCTATATCCTCGAACAAGTTTACGGGACTCCAAAAATCAAAACAGTCCAAAAAGGTCCAAACTGTCAACTCGTTAGAAGTCTCGTTCGAACGAGGCTTCGAACGAGTTTGGACTGTCAGGTCGTTAGAAGTCTCGTTCGAACGAGGCTGTTCGAACGAGATCCAGTTCGTTCGAACGAACTGTCCCTTCTAACGATATCTCGTTCGAACGAGATATCGAACGAAAACCCTACTCGTTAGTGACGACTGGTCAACTCGTTAGAAGCTCGTTCGAACGAGTTCGTTCGAACGACCTGGGGTCTGCTTCTAACGAACGACCAGTTCAAGCCCAGATTTTTCCTCCAATCCGTTTTCCACCATTTTTACTCCTCAAGTCTTCTTCAAAGTCCGTTCTAACAGCGATTTAAGTCCTCTAATCATACTAAATCATGCTAAGGTCATAAACTAACATCTTTTAAGGTATCAATGCAACCTAAACATCATTAAATCACAAGATTTTATACTATTTCCCCATTTTCTTCAAGAACATAAACCCTAACTTTTTCTCATCCTAAATTCCCAGATTTTAATTCGTTTATACATCACATAGATATGAAATCTCCGAAATTAAATCTCCAAACAATGTTTCTACATGCAAACCTATCCCAACATTCAATAATAACTTCAAATTTCATGGGTTTTCTTTTAATCTTTCAAGAACAATCAAAATTCTTCAATTTCTAACATGGAAAAGTCATTCTCCGAATTTAAATGAAATAAAGTCACTTGCCTTGTTTGTCTCTGAATTTGGTGTGGATTCGGTGTAGAATTTCTGCAGAATTCCTCTCTCTCTCTCCTTCTCCAAGCTTTCTTCTTCAAAAAGCTATGGTGGCTAGGGTTTGCTTTGGGGGAACTTATGAAAACCTAATTTAATAAACCTCCGTGGCTTGTTGGGTTAATAAGGGTTGGTTGGGTCAATTCCTTATCAGATTACAACTCTCAATTTTCGTCACTTTTAATTACCAAAAAATACCAAATTACTAAAATACCCTTTATGGTGCCGGAATGGCCTAAAAATACCCCGGGACCCAAACTATACCCCCGGCTAGTGTTTTCTGACTATCTCGACCCTTCCGGACGTGTTGGCGCACTCAAAACGACCATACGGATTATAGATTTTTAAATTCACTTTTAATATCAAAATATTATACCGTGACGCGGCGGTCCCACGCGTCTCAACAAAATTTCTAAAATGCCGTATATAAGTCTCACGACAAATTTTATAATACCAAGTACATATATAATCATATATGCACATAATCAAATACCAATTCGCATCTCATTAGTATTTATAACCCGGATTAATTTTCAATTAATACGCATTTAATTAATTAATCCCAAAAATAAATATAGCCAAAAGTACGGGGTATTACAGCACATACCTACGCACCTATACGATCCTCATCACTATCATTCTCATGGATGACCCGTACCTAGGTTCCATGCTCTAGTGGTACGACTCTAAATCCCTCGAAGGCACACAAGATTCGGTCGTCCACAACGCGTTAACCTTCGCTCGATAGCCAGTGGCTAGGTATGTCATACACATAATATTTTGAACAAAAAGCATGCACACAACTTATGTGAATTCATTAGCTTTCCCATAGTCTAGTATTTGCAATACGAATAGTATGTATCCCTTATTTTACTCCGCACCTTATTTATATATATATATATATATATATCCTCCCTTGTATTTTCGCATAAATCTAATTTTATAAATTTTCCTACCTTCCGAAAGTCGACATATTCTCCGCTCACTAGTAATTATAGATTATAAGTCCCTCAACATTCATACAGGCCTAACACTCCTTGAAGTAAGCTTACGGGAAGCTTGAACAAAAATCGGCCTAAAAAGGTCATTCTGGAATCTCGTTAGAAGACCCAGAAATCTCGTTCGAACGAGGGTCGTTCGAATGAAGGTACTTCGAACGCACCACCAAACTCGTTAGAAGGGCTATTGGAATCTCGTTAGAAGTCTCGTTTGAACAACCTGGGCTGGACTTCTAACGAAATATCCGAAGTCGCACAATTCATCTCCAAAGTTCGTTTTTCCAGATTTTCTCTTCTCCAATCTCAACCTAAACCCATTCCATCCTAAATGTAAGGTTTCAAAACTACTCTAAGTCACCCTAGAACACTTTTTAGCATATTTTGGGGTGAAATCCTTCTAATCATCATGTAATTTCAATAAATTCCTAAATTTTACCATAAGTTATATCAACATAAACCCAAAATTATTTACCTATAAAAACTCCATTTTTATTTCGTGATTAACATCTAATTCACCAAATTTCACATTCTTATTAAGAGAAATTCCTTGACATGCAAACCCCCATCAGATTTCTAAATTTTCTACACGAATTTATTATAGGTAAACCCAATTTGATAATTGTTGTTTAAAAACCTCAACACATGTTAACAAGAGTAATAATTGTTAAGAGAAAAGCAAGATAATCACTTGCCTTAAAATGAACTTCCGATTCGCGGGTTGAAAGTGGTATAGGAACGATCCTCCTGACATGATCTACGCGCTGGAGTGCTTTTTGTTGCGAAAGGTTGAGTTCTTGGCTTAGGGCTCTAATGGAGTCTCCTTCTTCCTTGGTTCTTTCTCTCTTTTCCTCTCTTTTCCTCTCTTTTCACGTAGGTTGAAACTGACGGCCACTAACCCTAAATGCCTTTTAATTAAACCCAATTTTCGTCCATTTAATTACCCTAAAATTCCTAGAGACCGAAATACCCCTCCGGGGTGACGTTTTGGGTTAAAATGCCCCGAACTCCAAATAAAATACCCGAATAGTGTTTTATGACTATTTCGACCCTTCTGGACACACTGGCGCACTCAAAATCGTCGTCCGAGTTGTATAAAAATAATTATCTTTTTAAACCCCCAAATACACACGAGTGACGCGACCCATACACGTCCCAAATATTTATAACCTGACTGCCGTGTATTTCATCCCCGACCATAATATTATTTCAATAATTACTAACTCTCATCACGCTAGTGATTATTATCATAAAAATTGGATTAATTACAATTCAAATTTTCTCCCTTTAATTTAATTAATCCCCCATTTTCCATAAAAATTATTTTGCGTAAAAATACGGGGTATTACATACTTCCCCCCTAATAACAGAATTTCGTCCTGAAATTTGAAAAAGAATATATCTGTATATATATATATATATATATACCTGGCAAGAATAACTTTGGATAACGTTCACGCATGTCATCCTCGCGCTCCCAAGTTGATTCCTTAACATTATGTTGCCGCCACTGAACACGTACTAGTGGTACTACTTTCGACCTCACCTTCCTCTCGCTACGGTCTAGGATATCAACCGACCCCTCCTCGTAGGAGCTATCAGGCTCTAAGTCTATCTCCTCTAACGCAATGTGAGTATGGGCCAAATCATCTCGAAGAAATCTCCACAGTGAAGAGATATGAAACACGTCATGGACTCTATGCCAGTGCTCCGGTAACCCAAGTTGCGCCAACTTTCCCTTCTTCCCCAAACGCATAATTCCCTTCATAGTAGACACCCGAAGTAACACCTGATCCCCAATATTGAACTCTCGAAAGTAACGTTTGGCATCAACGTAACTCTTCTGCCGATCCTGAGCAACTCGAATACGACTCTTTATCAACTCTATCCTTGCCGAAGTATCCTGAATCACCTCCGGACCCAGTAACTTGTTGTCCCCCACCTCTAGCCAACATGTTGTGGAACGACAAGGTCTTCCGTATAGGGCTTCGAATGGAGCCATACTGATAGTAAACTGATAGGAGTTGTTACAAGCAAACTCCACCAGTGGAAGGTACTGTTCCCAACTTTCGCCAAAATCAATGATGCACATACGTAACATGTCCTCCAACATCTGATTCGTCCTCTCTGTCTGACCATCCGTCGGTGGGTGTTAGGTTGTGCTCAGCCGCAACTCCGTACCCAACGCCTCCTGAAAACTCTCTCCCAAAATCTAGAAACGAACACCTTATCTCTGTTAGGCACGATATTGAGAGGCACTCCGTGGAGTCTCACTATCTCTGCTATGAATAACTAGGCGTACTGTCCCGCGGTGTAATCTGTCTTGGCTGGCAGAAAGTGGGCTACCTTGGTCAACCGATCCACTATCACCCATATCGAATCGTGACCCCCCTGCGATGTTGGTAAACCCGTGATAAAGTCCATGGAAGTGCTCTCCCATTTCTACATAGGAACCTCTAGTGGCTGTAGAAGTCCTGCCGGTCTCTGATGGTCCACTTTTACCAACTGACAAGTGGTCCATTTCGAGACGAACTCGACAATATCCTTCTTCATTCCGCTCCACCAGTACTGTCTACGCCTGTCCTGGTACATCTTATCCTCGCCGGGATGTACCGCAAATCGGGAACCGTGCGACTCTGTCATCACCTTGTGTCGCAAATCCTCACCCTCGGGAAGAACCAAACTCCCATTGAAACGTAGACCCCCGTCTGAACCCACCGTGTAAGACTCAGCCCACTCGGGTAGAAGCTTCACTATTTGACTTTGGCAGAACAGATCATCTGCCTGAGCCTGTACCACTCCCGTAATAATCTGGGGCGTAACTGTCATCACGGACATAAATGATTGAGCCACCGCATCCTGGTTCCGTAACTCTTTCCATTTCGCTTTCCACACCTCGGCCACCTCACCAACTGGCCTACGGCTCAACGTGTCTGCTACCACGTTAGCCTTCCCCGGCTGGTACTGGATATCAAATTGATAGTCCTTTACAAACTCAAGCCACCGACGTTGACTCATATATGACTCCTGTGTGAAGAGGTACTGTAGTGATTTGTGGTCTGTGAATAAGCGAAATTTCTCCCCTAGGAGGTAATGTCTCCAAATCCGAAGTGCAAACACCACTGTTGCCAACTCTAAATCGTGGGTGGAGTAGTTCCTCTCGTGAGGCTTAAGCTTACGTGATGCGTAAGCTATAGCCTGATCTTCCTGTTGAAGTACACCTCCAAGTCCTAATAAGGATGCATCAGTGCAGACTAGATACTCCACTCCTGGCCTGGGTAATGCTAACACTGGTGCTGAGGTTAACTTATCTTTCAACTCATCGAAAGCTAACTGACAGGCGTCACTCCAGATAAATGGCACCCCTTTGCGAGTTAAGGGCGTCAACGTACCCGCAATCTTCGAAAAACCTCGAATGAACCTTCTGTAGTATCCGGCTAAACCCAAGAAACTGCGTATCTCGGTCGGTGTCGTGGGCTGTCCCCACTCTTTCACCGCTGACACCTTCCCCGGATCCATGGATATCCTTCTATCGGAGACGATATGTCCCAAAAACTGTACCTCCTTCAGCCAAAACCCACATTTCTCGTATTTTGAATACAACTCATGCTGGCGCAGTGTCTGCAAAACTTGCCTCAAGTGCTCGGCATGATCCTCCTCGATCTGCGAGTAAACCAGAATGTCATTTATGAATACGATGACGAACTGGTCCAGGGACTCTCTGAACACTCAGTTCATCAGGTCCATGAATGAGGCTGGAGCATTTGTCAGCCCAAACGGCATGACTCTGAACTCATAGGACCTATATCTCGTCAAGAAGTGGTCGGCGACATCTCCTACTCCATGATACACAGCTTAGGGTATCCTGATCCCAAGTCAATCTTTGAGGAGAAGGTAGCTCTCCTCAACTAATCGAATAAGTCATCGATTCTGGGAAATGAATACTTATTCCGTGTCGTGACTTTATCATCCTCCCTTATTACACCGACATATTCTCGATGTAAAACATTTGATATCACTTCTTACGTCATATCATACGGTTCTACTGACCGTGCGTAGGAATAAAATTAAAGTTAAGGTTACGGTTTCTCTTACGGATGATAACCAGGGTACCAAACTCATGTGTTAACGACCAACCATCCCCGGCCCCCGACATTCGCTAGGTTTCATGCTTGGGACGTCTCGCAAAGCGAAATCCAAACAAGGAACCCCCCGATACACTACTAACATTGTCGGTCAACGAAAGTTGTGGTCCTCAGTAATTGTCTCGTACCCCACATCCCTACTTCCTGCTAACTGTAGCGCCTCTATTCTCATGTTACGACAAAAAAAAGATACTCAACACATTACTCCTACTAATTTGACGTTAGGCTCTTCAAATTGAAGACAAAATTATTCCCATGCCCAGAGATATTTCATTCTTTCCTCAATCACTATAGTAAACATTCCTACCCACCGGGATTTGGTATACCTCGACGACATACTCCATAAGTCTCTCTAGGATTTAAATTTTCCTCTCGGATGACATTTAGCACAAAATGTTTCATGTCCAGGACTAATGGACACCTGATATCATTTCAATGGTCTATTACCACACAAACTTGAATGATCCGGTTCGAAATCGGGATAATAATACATTTTACGCTCATGATTCTCAAGTAGTACAAGTAAGCTGTAACGCACATAGTTTATTTGAAATTTTCCTCGTAGTTAAAAGGAAGCATTATAAATGATAAAGTATCGTACCTCCAAACGTGGGTGGTAGATGCGGTATCAGTGGCATAACTGCATATCGGGCATTATAGATACGTCCATACTGTACTACCTGCTGCTGCTGTGAAGTCTGTGTTACTAGTGTGATTATCCCTGTTTCCACAATTTGGGTATTCCGTGGTGTCGGGTAAGCATCCAATGATTGTTGCAGGACTCTGCCCTTACTAGGGAAATTTCGACGGTAGTGACCCCGTTCGCCACATATGAAACACTTACCCACACAATTTCTGCTCTGCTGGCCCTGCTGGGTACACTGCTGGCCCTGATGGTCTCGCTGACCTCTACCCTTCTGAGGGCAGTCCTGGCGTTTATGGCCAGTGTTGCCACACGTGAAACAACTTCCTGGAAAGGGTCCTCCACTCTGTCCTTGTTGTCCCCGGCCCTGATGGCCGTTACCACCCCTCCCTTGGCCATTCTGGCCCTGGCCCTGACGGGTTTGGCTTTTCCCACGGTTCTTAGTCTTTTTGGTCTTGACGTCTCCAAGGAGCTTGTCGCTGTTGCGACGGTATTTTCCCATCGTTATTATTCCTCGAAATGTCATATTGATAAACTTCTCTTGTTCTTTTACCCCCTGTAAGTTATACACTGCAATTTTGGTACTGCAATATTGCGGTAGTCACTGCTTGTGCCACGATGTTCGCAATCTCAGTGATTTTTTCTCTTCCCTGGTGTACCCGAGGTATTTGTTGGTCTTGTTTCGCATTTACTTCGTCCGCGGTGTTAGTGTGTCTCTCCCCTATAGGCGACATCTGAAATTTAAATGAATTTTTTAAAACCACCGTTCGTACATAACATTGTAGCAGAAGTACGAAATCTACTACACGAAATAAGGATGCAATAGTCCTAATAGTAAGGCTCTATATCAAAGACGCTAAGCGGAAAATGCAATACGCCGAACAGATCCTAAAGGACACTAGAACCTGATGCTCTGATACTGTGACACCCCGCCTAATAAAATACCGGGCGATCATGTGACACCCCGACTAATTAAATACCGGGTAGCTGTGACACCCCGACTAATTAAATACCGGGTAGCTACTCCTTTATTAAATTAATTCAAAATGCCAAGTTGGTCCAGTTAATAGCATCACTGTCGAAAACATTTTAAGATTACTAACCACCTAGTATTTAAAAAGTAAGTGTCAAATTTTAATTTAAGTCTGATTAACATGCAACAAGGGTAATAAAGAATAATAACACCATTCACCCTACTGAAGCAAAAAGAATCACCATCACATAATGTAAATAAAATCTGGAGGAAAAACTCCTCACTACAAATCCCACAACTGATAAGTAAACTGAGTACTAAACCAATACATGCCAAAGTCTGAAAACTGTAATGGAAATGTAACTCTAATAGAAATGGGCAACATGCCCTACAACTGATAGATAATGAATCTGGAATCCAAGTGATAGAAGCGTCTACAAGCAAATCCCTGTAGCTTCCACAAACAGCTACAGCTCGTCACCTGAATGAGTATCCTATGCATGGTGTCCTTGTGGCTGGGCACCTAAAATGGTTTTACAAAGAAAAATAGATTTGAAAAGCAAACGGGTCAGAGCCCGAATGTGGAGTTATATTTTAAAAACCTGCAAGTGCTTTAAAAACATTTAAAACATTAAATGCAAAGTACATGTTAGGACGTGCACTCACATGATATTCTCACCTCTCGTCTAACTGTGCACTCCTAACGTAAGTACCCATCTATAACGACACAAACCACTAGCTAAGTGCCATCATATCTAGCTAGACTGTCATAGGTCCTACCCTTATTACTCGGTTCTATTAACATTATAACGCTCGTAATTAAGTAGGGGTTTAACGTAAACTCAGATGCTCAATATGCAATATATATCACTATCAGTTAACTCGTTATATTTCTCGAAACAATACCGTAATAATATTCACAACATTAACATGAAGGTTCCCATTAATTAAGTGTATATTATTCACATCATAAATATACAATATAAGCACCCCGAGAACTAAGCTGCGGTGCACACATACTCTGCTATCCATCCCGGTACATCACGTACATAAGGATTACATATTCCGAATCTCTCAGGAATAGTTCACAGATAACAACATCACAAACGATGGAGGCGAACACAGTCACATCACATGGGTCACGCACATACCTACGCTCCCACGATCAGCGGACTTATTAATATCCCAATAAGTCTTTCTATGACCTATGTTCATCAAGGTAACCAGTCTAAATTCGGGCAACACAAGGATTAGAGGGCCCTAAGCGAACGCAAACCTCCCGTGATAGCAAGTATGGTAGGTATGTCATACACACAATTTATATACCAATACTAAGTAAACACACATCTTAGTAATCCCGTAGTTTAATCGTAGTACATATCGCATTCTCGTACTAACTTATAATTATCACAATTTATACTATTCCGGTTTATAATCATACGCGCCATAATTTATTCTCACGTCGTAGTAGACACTCACGTCTCAACCCAAACCGTCCATTTAATATAACTCTCGTATATAATTTCCTTCTCATAAATACCCAAAAGTCCCAATTCTATCACTACATCATCATCGGAATGTTATCTATAACCTCGAATAAGTTTATGGGACTCCAAAAATCAAAACAGTCCAAAAAGGCCCAAACTGTCAACTCGTTAGAAGTCTCGTTCGAACGAGACTGTTCGAACGAGATTCCTCTGTCAACTCGTTAGAAGTCTCGTTCGAACGAGACTGTTCGAACGAGATTCCAGTTCGTTCGAACGAACTGTACCTTCTAACGATATCTCGTTCGAACGAGATTATCGAACGAAGTTCCCTTTCGTTAGAAGCGACTGGTCAATTCGTTAGAAGCTCGTTCGAACGACCTAGGCAGGGGCTTCTAACGACCTACCAGATTCGTCCCAGATTTGTCTAATCTCGTTTTTTCACCATTCTTACTCCTCAAATCTCTTCTAAACTAAGTCCCAACAATCGTTTTAAGGTCTCCAAACAACCCTAAACATATTATAATCACATCCTAACACGTTTTGAAGGATTAATCCATCCTAACATCAACCAAATTTACAAATCTCTACACTTTTTTCCAATTTTTCAAGAACATGAACCCTAACTTTTTGAATCATGAATTTACCCAATATAAATCCGTTTTAATTTCTTCCAATCACAAATATTATGGGAATACTCATCTACCTATCATTCTACATGCAATTCTCCTCCAGATTTTCAAGTTCTAAGTTCCAAACTACATGGGTTTTCACATTTCACCAAGAACAAACATAAAATTTGAATTATCTAACATGGAAGGAACATTCTCTGAAATTAAATGGAATTAAGTCACTTGCCTTGATTCGATTCCTGATTTTGGTGTTGGTTTGGTGAAGATTTCTGCAGAATTTCTTCTCTTCTCCAAGCTTCTTCTCCAATGGTGGCTTAAGGTGGCTAGGGTTTTCTTTGGGAGAGTTGGAAACCTAAATGATAACCTCCGTAGCTTAAAGGGTTAATATGGGTTGGTTAGTGGGATTAGTGGGTTAAATCCACATCAGATTAAAACTCCCAATTTTCGTCACTTTTAATTCCTCAAAATACAAAATTACCAAAATACCCTTTATGATGCCGGTATGGCCTAAAAATACCCCGGAATCCAAACTACACCCCCGGCTAGTGTTTTCTGACTATCTCGACCCTTCCGGACGCGTTGGCACACTCAAAACGACCATACGGATAATAGAAATAAAAATCACTTTTATAATTAAATTAATATACCATGACGCGGCGGTCACACGCGTCTCAACAAAATTTCCAAATTGTCGTATATAAATCTCACGACAAATTTCATAATTCAATATTCATATAAAAACATGTATGCACATAATCAAATACCAACTCGCATCTCGTTAGTATTTATAACCCGGATTAATTTCCAATTAATACGCATTTAATTAATTAATCCCAAAAATAAATATAGCCAAAAGTACGGGGTATTACAGTAGCTACTCCTTTATTAAATTAATACAAAATGCCAAGTTGGTTCAGTTCATAGCATCACTGCCCAAAACGTTTTAACAATTACTAGCCACCTAATATTTAAAAAGTGAGTTGTTAATTTTAAATAAATCCAATTAACATACAATAAGTGAATTATGAAATGCTAACATAATCACCACAACATAGTCACAAAAGAATAACCATCAAATAAAAATGAGTCTGGAGGAATACTCCTCATAGCAATCCGAATGCTGAAATAAATAAGTACCAAGTCTGCATCACTAAATTAATTACAACCCAAAGTCTAAAATAACTGAAAAGGTAAGATATCTCTAAAAGAAATGGGGCGACATGCCCAACAAATGAGAAAATCTGATAATGGAGTCAAGGTCGAGAATGGAGGCGTCTACTGTCAAGATCCTGTAACTTCCACAGCAGCTACAACACGTCACCTGAATAGAACTCCTATGCATGGTGTCCTTGTGGCTGGGCACCTAAAAGGTTTTTACAAAAATAGATTTGAAAGCAAACGGGTCAGAGCCCGATTGTGAAAATAGTTTAAAAATTTGCAAGTGTTTAATATCATTAAACAGTGAATATAAAGTACATGATAGTGTGTGCACTCACATGAGTTCCTCACCTCTCAACTAATTGTGCACTCCTATCGTACCCGTACCCATTCTAATTATTCCCATAACTAACTAGCCCAATACGAAATCTAACATTACTATATGATATCCAGTTCAATTCCCAACAACTTCTATTTAACAGAGTATTATACCGTGTTACACAGTTTCCCATATTAGTACTACTAATTACTAGAAATCTTCCATTCTCACTTTACAAACCGTTGCTATTATTTATACTCACATTTATTCATGACAAATTCATTTCAATTAACTGTATATTATTCTCATCATAAATATACAATACTAGCATCCCGAGACTAAGCTGCGGTGCACACATACTCTGCTATCCAATCTCGGTACATCACGTACATAAGGACCACGTATTCCGAATCTCTCAGGAATCGTTTCATTAAACACAATCACAAACAATGGAGGCGAACATAGTTCACATCACATGGGTCACGCACATACCTACGCTCCCATGATCAGCAGACTTATTAATTTCTCAATAAGTCCTTCTCTGACCTATGTCCTCGAGCTACCAATCTAAATCCCCCCGTAGGCAAACAAAGATTAGATGGCCCTGATCGAACGCCGATCTCCCACGATAGCAAGTATGGTAGATATGTTATACACAGATAACCACATATACTAAGCATTCGCACATCTTAGATATCACAATATTTCATTAGTGGTATACATCTCGTTCTTATACCAACTTTTAGTGTTAAACAACTCACAAGTCCCCGGTTTATATGTATTTAAGTTATTAACTCTTCTCACGTCATGATTAGTTACTCACTTCCCAATTCACACATGTCATCCGGATTACTATAAGATTCTAAGTTTACTCTTCAGTGTACCCCAAATCTCCCAACTATACCCACCAGTTAATAAGGGAAGGTTATCTCACCATATAAATAAGTCTACGGGACACTAGAAATAAAATCAGGCCTAAAAGGCCATTCTGTCAACTCGTTAGAAATCTCGTTCGAACGAGGTCGTTCGAACGAGTGTCGTTCGAACGAAAGGCTTCGAACGAACTACCAACTCGTTTGAAGGGATACTGTCATCTCGTTAGAAGTTCGTTCGAACGAGGTCGTTCGAACGACCTGGGCAGGTCTTCTAACGAGATGGCAGTTTAAGCCCAGAAATTCCCAAGTCCGTTTTTCTCAATTCTTCTCTTCTCTAAATCCACCCTAAGACCATCCAATTTATGTTTTAACGTTTTTAAACCATTTATAATCATCCTAGGTCACCCCTTAACATATTTTAGGGGTTAAATCTTACCAATTAACATGCCAAAATCATAGATCCCCAATTTTTGTCCCCAAACCCTATGAACTTGAACCTAAAATTTAATCTCATAAAAAGACTCCTGATTAATCCGTTTTCAGATCATCAAAAGTTTTGGTTGTATATCGAATTTGTCCTTCATCAATCTACATGCAAATTCCTATCCAAAACCACAAGTTTCACAATAATTTTATTGGTTGTTCTTCATCAAAATTTCAAGATATAAACAGTTTTCTACACTACACATGGAAGAAATATTCAATACAAATAACGACATCCAAACACTTGCCTTAGATTGTTTTTCAGAATTGATGTTGGTGAATGAAGGTTGATTTCTCCCCTTTTTCTACAGATTTTTCTCCCAAGGTTGAAGATGGTGGTTGGAGGTTTCTTTTGGAACCTCTTCAAACTCTCCTATAACTCCCGTAGTCCCCTAACTCACCTAATGCTGATAATGGGCTTAGTGGGTTCATAAATAATATAAAATAAACCTCTAAAATTCGTGGGTTTTAATTCCCATATTTTTAAAATTACCAAAATACCCTTTTAGGTTGCCGGTATGGTCCAAAAATGCCCCGAGACCCAAACTAAACCGCCTGCTAGTGTTTTCTGACTATTTCGGCCCTTCCGGACTCGTTGGCGCACTCAAAATGACCATTCGGTGGATAAAAATAAAATTCACTTTTTAATTCAAATAATTACATTCCTGACGCGACTGACACGCGCGTTCCAACTAAATTTCCCAAATTGCCGTATATCTATCTCGTGACAATTTAGGTATCATCAATACTCATGTATTACCATACATACTCGGAAATACCAAATTTTTAACATCATAATCAAATACCAACTCACATCTCGTTAGTATTTATATACCCGGATTAATTTTCAATTTATTCTCATTTAATTCAATTAATCCCTTAAATAAATATCAATAAAATTATGGGGTATTACAGATCACTCCTATATCAAATTAAAACAGGAGTCTCATATGGATCATTCTTAGCATCACTGTCGAAAATCCATTTAATTACTAATAACCTATTAGGTTGGCGTCAAATTTTTTTACTTAACTACTCTTTTTAAACAATTACAAATAAAACATCCACACAGTTTGCGTAAATGAAACTGAAATGAAATAAAATAACCGAACACTCGGCCAAGAATATACAACCATATCGAATGCCGCACTAAAAGAATAAATAAATGCAATTGGGTTATTAACCCGAATGTTTATACAGTACCTCCTATCTAGAGAACAAGAATAGAAGCGTCTATCGAGAACCTGCACGCATCCATAGCTGCTGCAGCAGACGTCTGACTCGAAAGAAGTGCCATTCAGGCGTCCCTGTGTCTGGACACCTATATATATATATATATATATATATATATATATATCAGTGTTCTAAAAGGCCCGCCTAGGCTCCGCCTAGGCCCGCCTAGGCTTGAGGCTTGGGAGAAACGCATCGCCCACGCCTTATTACGCCTTATTCTTGGTAAAAGGCTTAAGGCACACTTTTTTTAAAAAAAACGAAGGATTAGTTAACAAATATTGGTTATGGAGCATGAATATGAGAAAGATGGCTACCAAACATATGAATATATTTTCAAAATTCAAGGTATGTATTATTTTATTATATTACTAGCCTTAGAATAATTAAAATAATAAAAAAAGGAAAAACGCCTTTTTACGCCTAGGCTCCTAAGGCTTGAGGCTTGACCTCTACGCCTCGACCACGCCTCGCGCCTTTTAGAACCTTGATATATATATTTATATATATATATATAGCAAGAGAGGAAAAGTAGATAAACGGGTCAGAGCCCGAGTTTTGAAAATATTTAGCAAGTGCATAAATGCTTTATTTTTAGAAAAAGGTTTTAACTCATATTTAAATTTGGTATTGCACTCCCATGAGATACCCCTCACCTCTCTTCTAATAGTGCACTCCTAGCGCATCCCTCCAAACATCCTAGTCAAGCTACCCTGCTAAACTAGTCTATCACCCAACTACTATCAACCCTAGATAGTCCAAGTACTAAGGGCTAAACTTCTCCCCATTCTCAACACTGTGCCAAGTTCGTGCGTGGGGTGTCTCGTAAAGCGAAATCCAAACAAGGAAATCCCCCGATACACTACTTCGCAGCAAGGTCGATCGCCGAAATCCATCAGACCCTCAGTACATAAAGTATATATATACATACCATATAAGAAATCTCAATATTAGAGTACTAAGGATTAAACTTCTCCCCAGTCTCAACACTATGCCATGTTCGTGCGTGGGGTGTCTCGCAAAGCGAAATCCAAACAAGGAACCCCCCTGATACACTACTTCGTGGCAAGGTCGATCGTCGGGATCCATTAGACCCTCAGCACTTAATTTATGCTTATATACTCATGTTACAATATCTCCCGGAATGAGAATTACTTCATTTTCATTTTTATCTCAAAACTCTCCATTTCCTTTCTTATGTCCAGGAAATGTATTTTAAGCCAATTCATTATCATGATTTGCTTTAACATATCACATAACTTTTTAAAAGCCAGTTTTATTATCATAAAAATGCTTTTCTTTTTTATAACATCCCATTTCCCTTCTTCCATCTAGGAAATGTATTTAAATGCCAATTCTATTATCATAAAAATGCTTTTCATATCATATGCTTCCATTTCCCTTCTTCCATTCGGGAAGTGTTTTCGAAGCTAATCATTTATCCCATTTCCCTTCTTCCATCCAGGAAGTGTAATTAAAGCCAATTTATTATCATAAATTATTTTAACAGCGTTCTAAGACCTTCCGTCTGGGTTTCCCCACTGTGCGCCCCCCTAAATGGCTATAATCTTCCGGGGCCTATCATCAAGACAACCTAGGATCCTACAATGCAAGACGTCGGGAAGCGGCCATATGCCTGCGGGAGAGTCATAACCACACCCTGAATTACCTCACCAGCGCAAAAAACATACAATAATCGCTTATATGGCCTATAGTACTTTATCCACCCTGCATTCATTAGCCAAGGGGCTTCACCATATGCACACAACTTCCCTTATGATAGCGATTTAGAGAGGTGTGTATCCATAAATTATTATTTATAAAAATCATTTCTTTTTCCATTTGAAAACATTCATTTTTATATTTTCAAAAGTCATTTACATCATATTATACATATACTTTATTCACATAGTATATACCTATACCATATATTCCTCCTTGAATATATATAAATGGCCATATTTGCCAATTACATCTAGCGATGACCAATAATCCCAAAGATTCTCTCAAAGAATCATAATCATGCATTCATATATGCGGGATACTAAACCCAAAGTATTTTCTTACTTTAATAAAAAATACATACCTTAATCCCTTGCAAGGATTTATTGGATATCTCCAATTATACCATTTTACATTAAATGAATATCTATCTATATTCCCAGTTTATCCCAACTATCTCGTAGGATATACTCAATCCACCATCGATTATAATTATGCTTCCGATACGCATAATTATATAGGCCTAATTGCCCATTAAAATATCCTAGGATTATCCTTTCCCCAATAAACTTAAATTTTGTGTGTTATGGATTTTATTTCTATGAACCCAAGGACTACATATCGTCCATATGCTCACCTAGGGGTCCCCACCCTAACTTAGGAACCCTAAACCTTCAAATTCTACACTTATTCTATTTTCCTCGAAAATATAGTTTAAGGGTTATACATTTAAAACCCTCACTTTGCACTCCTAGATCTCCTTAATTAGAGGACCAAATTATCCTAAAAGGTCCTTCATATTAACCCATAATTAGCCTCAAAGCAATGTGAATTGGAATCTATCCCATCCAAGTCACCCTAGAAAAATTGCCTATCTTTCAGTAGGGGTCGATCGATCGACCCTTGGCCGTCGATCGATCGGTGGCTTCGATCGATCGATCCCCCATGATCGATCGATCATGGCGGGCAACTTCTTCTCTGAGAAGCTGTTTCGGCCATTAAAGCTTCTCCCATGCTTTTATCTCCGTCTCTAACGGCCTACAACTTCAACCAACAACAACTACACATATAATAAGGGTTTTAAACATCCTAGAACTCGAAATCACCAATTAATTTCGATTAATTTCTAAGTTTCTCCGATTAGAAAATTATTGGGGTTTATTCGTTTTAACTCCCGAAAACCCGTTTTATCCACGAAAACCCAACCCAAAATCTTTAGGGTTTATTGTTAGCAAACTACGATATGAGATTTATGCTCAAAATAAATAAAGCAAGTAAACACTTGCCTCGTGGACACAATCCGACGATTCCGAGTCGAGTCCGACGGAGTTTGGCCTGAGATCCCCTTTTTCTCCTCCTTTTCTTCCTTCCTCTCTCTCTTCTCTCTTTTCCTTCTCTTTTCTCTCTATCTCCCTCTTTATATAGAAAGAAAAAGGGTTTTAACCCTTAAAACTCCAAAACGACTCGTTTACTCAATTACGAGCCTGTTTAAATTTAAAATTCCCCGAAACTCAATTTCGACAATCGCACACTCGTTTCCGACTATCTCGGACATTTCGAGACTCACGACGCAGTCGAAATTTCCATCCGAGGTACTTGACCGCAAATCACTATTCTAACCCATATAACTTAATGCGGGTTTTCTAATCAAAATCTTACCTTTTTGTCATTTTACTCCACGGCGACATATAATTAAAATACTTCGACATATTTAATCCCAAAAATAATTACAACACCTATTGAAAATCATTAAATCCTCGAAAATCCCAAAAATCACTATTTCGAAAAATTCTCCAAATTGTCAATTTATACTTAATTATGGAATTTAATATTCTCCAAAAGGACGGGTTGATACATACTCCCCCCCCTTACAACGGAATTTCGTCCTCGAAATTCGGATATAACCTACATCACCAAACTAGGATCACAAATCTCACTACGTCTTAGTACCTCCAAAAATAAAAAAGGTGCTAACACGATGGTCCCTTACCAAAGTCCACCTACCGCAAGGTGTACTCCAAAGTACTAGCTTCACTATATGCTCATCTAAATTCTACCTACTAACGCACAACATCTACGCGTTACTCCTATGGCTTCACCTGCTGCCAATAAGAGAAACGAGTCTATAACTACCGCTTTTCATCTCGCAAAACTACCACTCTTACTAAAAAGCGTCCGCTCATCCACAGCAGGACAACTAATTTCCTTTAAAAAGAAAAACCCATTCGTAACTGCCTTACGGCATAAACTTCAACTTTATATACTACGCCCTTCCAATATCAGGCGGTATATAAACCAACTTACTAAGGTGCCCATACACCTTAACCCGTGCACATCTGCACATCCATTGTGAACGTCTGACACGTAACACTCTCTCCAAATAAGGGTCTCCTTTCCTCGGTGTAATACTCACATATGGGTCCTCCCAACCCACGAAATTCATTCTCCTAACGTCGGCGCCACTAACTCTAGTAAACTTACATCCCAAAAATGATACGGTCTATGCGTTACCTTACCTACGCGAAACGAGTATAATCCTAAGTATCCCTAGTGCCCAAGGCCTCTCTCAACTTCCGACATTTGCTTGGTTTCATGCGTGGGACGTCTCGCAAAAGCGAAATCCAAACAAGGAACCCTCCCGTTACACAACTCCCTCGCGTTGTCGGTCATCGAGATATAGCGACCTAAGGCACACCAGCGGGACGTCCTAAATCCTACCACGCTAACCTACGAACGCATTCCTACTATTCTATCCTCCCACCTATACGAAAAGAAAATATAACTAATCGAAGTGCCAACTCTCTGTAAAGCACTACGAACATCATACCCAAAACATATTTCCTCAAAATTTGCCTTTTCATTAAGGCCTGGCTCTAAGCCTCACATCAATTTCTCTAAGTCCTACTCCACCCACCCACTTTAGTGCTTTTCCATAGCATAATATTTTCATAAGTATATCATCCTCACATGAGTCATAGTCTATAGTGGTTCATCCACACTATAAGACTTATCAACAAAACCAACATCCTCACATCCTATAATATCTCTCCACTCCCGACGTCGTTAAGGTTCATGCGCGGAGCGTCTCGCAAAAGCGAAATCCAAACAAGAAACCCCTCCAATTACACTACTACTTAACTTTGTCAGTCGTGGAGGTCCGTCAACTTCAAACACGCAATCGGGATAACCTATCCCCTCTCTCAACAAAGTGTGGTCTGAACTCCCGACTCTGTCTAGGAGCCATACCACCAAGCGCATCGCACTACACTCAGTCTTTGCGCAATCCATAATGAGCTTAGACTCACAGCTCAACAATTAACTCGGCACACCTCAAATCATATCTATAAGTTCGCCACATACTCAAATCACGATAATGAAACCTCTGCTCATCGAAGTTCCATCTATGCACACAATAAAGGCGAACTCAACTTGTATTCAGGTGAGATATCGCAACCACAACCCGTTCCACCCTGGAACTGCGGACACGATAGTCTTGCCATCATTAGCCTGCTATCGCTCCGAACAACCAATAACATTATATATATATATATATATATATATATATATATATATATATATATAAAATATCAACACCTGCCTTTATGGCGAATGAAGGAAAATAAAACTCCACTATTGCGGAAATCACATAGATATACATTATATAATGTTATCGATACCGCCATAACTCCATTTACACACACGAGTCTAGGGCTAACGAACACCACGACTTTATCTAGTCACATCCAATATACCTCCTTCGTTCTGAGGTGAAACTCATAACAACAACTTCGTTTTAACAAATTCCCCTGGTGGATGTCCACCAATGGGGTCCTCGAACATACACATTCTCCATAAGTGTTAGCAACACTTCTTTAGTGAGCCTATCATTCCTCGAAAGGACTCATTATTCATTGTACTTACCTCACCTCAGTACAAGGTTCACTCCTCCATAATACTCTTTATTCACTGTCGGCCTCTAGCCGATCCTTATGTGAATACTTCCGAAACGGCATTCTTCTCATTCCTGCTAATTCATGGGGACTCACGGTTAAAACTATCCGTAAGATCCCTTTCGAATCCTTATCGTCACTGGGAAATTCAACTTTAGTACCACTCTCTTCTACAGCGCTACTGCGGTACTCATAACTACTATTCTTTAGTAGTCGCCACCAAAATCCTTAGCAAACACTACAAAGGAAGTGACATCGACTACGGTCCTCATTCCCGACTTCTACCAGCTGCTCCAGCTAAGCCTCATCTACTGCTGCCATCCAAGCCCCGCACGCGAATCACGAACGAGCGCGCAAAAGATTTCTATAATCTTATAATATGGCAGGAGAACGAAATCTCATCACAGGAATTCAACAGTCCTAATCATAAGGCTCTATAACAAATCGAGAGCAACGTTGAAAGCGTAGTATGTCCGCACAGATTCCTAAGGACACTAGAACCAAATGCTCTGATACCATCTGTGACACCCCGCCTAATAAAATACCGGGCGATCATTCCTATATCAAATTAAAACAGGAGTCTCATATGGATCATTCTTAGCATCGCTGTCGAAAATCCATTTAATTACTAATAACCTATTAGGCTGGCGTCAATTTTTTTACTTAACTACTCTTTTTAAACAATTACAAATAAAACATCCACACAGTTTGCGTAAATGAAACTGAAATGAAATAAAATAACCGAACACTCGGCCAAAAATATACAACCATATCGAATGCCGCACTAAAAGAATAAATAAATGCAATTGGGTTATTAACCCGAATGTTTATACAGTACCTCCTATCTAGAGAACAAGAATAGAAGCGTCTATCGAGAACCTGCACGCATCCATAGCTGCTGAAGCAGACGTCTGACTCGAAAGAAGTGCCATTCAGGCGTCCCTGTGTCTGGACACCTATATATATATATATATATATATATATATATAGCAAGAGAGGAAAAGTAGATAAACGGGTCAGAGCCCGAGTTTTGAAAATATTTAGCAAGTGCATAAATGCCTTATTTTTAGAAAAAGGTTTTATCTCATATTTAAATTTGGTATTGCACTCCCATGAGATACCCCTCACCTCTCTTCTAATAGTGCACTCCTAGCGCATCCCTCCAAACATCCTAGTCAAGCTACCCTGCTAAACTAGTCTATCACCCAACTACTATCAACCCTAGATAGTCCAAGTACTAAGGGCTAAACTTCTCCCCATTCTCAACACTGTGCCAAGTTCGTGCGTGGGGTGTCTCGCAAAGCGAAATCCAAACAAGGAAATCCCCCGATACACTACTTCGCAGCAAGGTCGATCGCCGAAATCCATCAGACCCTCAGTACATAAAGTATATATATACATACCATATAAGAAATCTCAATATTAGAGTACTAAGGATTAAACTTCTCCCCAGTCTCAACACTATGCCATGTTCGTGCGTGGGGTATCTCGCAAAGCGAAATCCAAACAAGGAACCCCCCCGATACACTACTTCGTGGCAAGGTCGATCGTCGGGATCCATTAGACCCTCAGCACTCAATTTATGCTTATATACTCATGTTACAATATACATCCGGATCTATCTCCCGGAATGAGAATTACTTCATTTTCATTTTTATCTCAAAACTTTCCATTTCCTTTCTTATATCCAGGAAATGTATTTTAAGCCAATTCATTGTCATGATTTGCTTTAACATATCACATAACTTTTTAAAAGCCAGTTTTATTATCATAAAAATGCTTTTCTGTTTTATAACATCCCATTTCCCTTCTTCCATCCAGGAAATGTATTTAAAAGCCAATTTTATTATCATAAAAATGCTTTTCATATCATATGCTTCCATTTCCCTTCTTCCATCCGGGAAGTGTTTCCGAAGCTAATCATTTATCCCATTTCCCTTCTTCCAGGAAATGTAATTAAAGCCAATTTATTATCATAAATTGTTTTAACATAACATATAACGCGTTCTAAGACCGCCCGTTGGGTTTCCCCACTGTGCGCTGCCCTAAATGGCTATCATCTTCCAGGGCCTATCATCAAGACAACCTGGGATCCTACAACGCACAAGACGTCGGGAAGCGGCCATATGCTTGCGGGAGAGTCATAACCATACCCGGAATTACCTCACCAGTGCTGAAAACGTACAATAATCGCTCATATGGCCTATAGGACTATATCCAATAATTATTTTGCCAGGGGGCTTCACCATACGCACGCAACTTCCCTTATGATAGCGATTTAGAGAGGTGTGTATCCATAAATTATTATTTATAAAAATCATTTCTTTTTCCATTTGAAAACATTCATTTTTATATTTTCAAAAATCATTTACATCATATCATATATATATTTTATTCACGTAGTATATACATATACCATATATTCCTCCACGAATATATATAAATGGCCATATTTGGCAATTACATCTAGCGATGACCAATAATCCCAAAGATTCTCTCAAGGAATCATAATCATGCATCCATATATTCTTACTTTAATAAACAATACATACCTTAATCCCTTCCAAGGATTTATTGGATATCTCCAATTATACCATTTTACATTAAATGAATATCTATCTATATTCCCAATTTATCCTAACTATCTCGTAGGATATACTCAATCCACCATCGATTATAATTATGCTTCCTATACGCATAATTATATAGATATAATTGCCCACTAAAATATTTTAGGGATTATCCTTTCCCCAATAAACTTAAATTTTGTGGGTTATGGATTTTATTTCCCTGAACCCAAGGACTACATCTCGTCATAAATCTCACCTAGGGGTCCCCACCCTAACTTAGGAACCCTAAAGCTTCACATTCTACACTTATTCTATTTTCCTCAAAAATATAGTTTAAGGGTTATACATTTAAAACCCTCCCTTTGCACTCCTAGATCTCCTTAATTAGAGGACTAAATTATCCTAAATGGTCCCTCATATTAACCCATAATTAGCCTCAAAGCAAAGTGAATACGAATCTATCCCATTCAAGTCACCCTAGAAAAATTGCCAATCTTTCAGCAGGGGTCGATCGATCGACCCTTGGCCGTCGATCGATCGATCCCCCATGATCGATCGATCGATCGATCATGGCGGGCAGCTTCTTCTCCGAGAAGCTGTTTCGGCCATTAAAGCTTCTTCCAAGCTTTTATCTCCGTCTCTAACGGCCTACAACTTCAACCAACAACAACAACTACACATATAATACGGGTTTTAAACATCCTAGAACCCGAAATCACCAATTAATTTCGATTAATTTCTAAGTTTCTCCGATTAGAAAATTATTGGGGTTTATTCGTTTTAACTCCCGAAAACCCGTTTTATCCACGAAAAGCCAACCCAAAATCTTTAGAGTTTATTGTTATCAAACTACGATATGAGATTTATGCTCAAAATAAATAAAACAAGTAAACACTTGCCTCGTGGATACAATCCGACGATCCCGAGTCGAGTCCGACGGAGTTTGGCCCGAGATCCCCTTTTTCTCCTCCTTTTCTTCCTTCCTCTCTCTCCTCTCTTTTCCTTCTCTTTTCTCTCTATCTCCCTCTTTATATAGAAAGAAAAAGGGTTTTAACCCTTAAAACCCAAAAACGACTCGTTTACTCAATTACGAGCCCGTTTAACTTTAAAATTCCCCGAAACTCAATTTCGACAATCGGACACTCTTTTCCGACCATCTCGGACATTCCGAGACTCACGGCGCAGTCGAAATTTCCATCCGAGGTACTTGACCGCAAATCACTATTCTAACCCATATAACTTAATGCGAGTTTTCTAATCAAAATCTTACCTTTCTGTCGTTTTACTCCACGGCGACATATAATTAAAATACTTCGACATATTTAATCCCAAAAATAATTACAACACCCATCGAAAATCATTAAATCCTCGAAAATCCCAAAAATCACTATTTCGAGAAATTCTCCAAATTGTCAATTTATACTTAATTATGGAATTTAATTGTCTCCAAAAGGGCGGGTTGTTACAGATACCACCTGTGACACCCCGCGTAATTAATTATCGGGTGATCAGTTCTTAATTAATTAATTTCAGAATATCCAGTAGGTCTAGATAATGTATCACTGACGAAAGTTCAAATTTTAATCTCGTTATTAACCAATATCCAAAAAGAATACCAAGAATTGCCATACATCACAGTAATATAAATAAAGTCTAACTGAAGTAAAATAAATGACTGGAGTAAAACACATCCAGATACAATCTAATACAATAAATCTAATAAAATGAAGACAAACCTAAGAGAGAATATAAAACAACTGAATCTATGCAAATAACCAGAAGAAAGGACGACATGTCCAATAGAATAGGTAACTGAAAAAGGAAGAATAGGCTGAGTTGTCTACTTGCAATTTTCTTGCAGCTTGCACAACAGCTACAACACGACAACTGAATGGAGTCTCCTAAGGCTGGTGTCCCTGTGGCTAGGCATCTAAAATAATAGAACAATAGAAAGATATACAGAAAAACGGGTCAGAGCCCGAGTTGAAAATAGTTTAAAATAGCAAGTGCTTAAATTGATTCAATTAGCACAATTATTCTTCAAGTCAACTTAGCGTACTCACTTGAGATACTCACCCCTCGATCTAGTGTGCACGTCTAACGAGCCTAACTACCCATACTAGTCATAATGCCCTGCTGATTACTAAGTGTATAATAATCCCTAAATAACTCAAAACCGACGTACTTATGATTTCGATATAGATTTAGGATTAATTTAGTTTATTCTCGTATCCTTCTAAATGCCCAACTGATAATACCATAAGTATACATTTAAGGTAGCGTCATCAACATAAGACACCAAACATGATTTTGGTATACACACATCATTCACTTTAGGTATACATATTAATTTATATAAATACAACAATATTGCACCCTTGGTTGAGAAACCCTTAGTGCCACGCATATTTGGCTATCTAGTCCATTTGCAAAACTCACGTATAGAGGACAACATGTTCAAGTAAAAACATAAACACCTATTGGAGGCGAACATAGTCCCAAGCCGATGAGTGACGCACATACCTACGCACCTATACGATCCTCATCACTATCATTCTCATGGATAACCCGTACCTAGGTTCCATGCTCTAGTGGTACGACTCTAAATCCCTCGAAGGCACACAAGATTCGGTCGTCCACAACGCGTTAACCTTCGCTCGATAGCCAGTGGCTAGGTATGTCATACACATAATATTTTGAACAAAAAGCATGCACACAACTTATGTGAATTCATTGGCTTTCCCATAGTCTAGTATTTGCAATACGAATAGTATGTATCCCTTATTTTACTCCGCACCTTATTTATATATATATATATATATATATATATATCCTCCCTTGTATTTTCGCATAAATCTAATTTTATAAATTTTCCTACCTTCCGAAAGTCGACATATTCTCCGCTCACTAGTAATTATAGATTTTAAGTCCCTCAACATTCATACAGGCCTAACACTCCTTGAAGTAAGCTTACGGGAAGCTTGAACAAAAATCGGCCTAAAAAGGTCATTCTGGAATCTCGTTAGAAGACCCAGAAATCTCGTTCGAACGAGGGTCGTTCGAACGAAGGTACTTCGAACGCACCACCAAACTCGTTAGAAGGGCTACTGGAATCTCGTTAGAAGTCTCGTTCGAACGAGGTCGTTCGAACGACCTCCGTTGGACTTCTGACGAAATTTCCGAAGTCGCACAGTTCATCTCCAAAGTTCGTTTTTCCAGATTTTCTCTTCTCCAATCTCAACCTAAACCCATTCCAACCCAAATGTAAGATTTCCAAACTACTCTATGTTACCCTAGAACACTTTTTAGCATAGTTTTGGGGTCAAATCCTTCTAATCATCATGTAATTTCAATAAATTCCTAAATTTTACCATAAACTATATTAACATAAACCCTGAATTATTTGCCTATAAAAACTCCATTTTTATTTCGCGATTAACATCTAATTCACCAAATTTCACATTCCTATTAAGGGGAAATTCATCTACATGCAAACCCCCATCAGATTTCTAAATTTCCTACATGATTTTATTATAGGTAAACCCAATTTGATAATTGTTCTAAAACCTCAACACATGTTAACAAGAGTAATAATTGCTAAGAGAAGATCAAGATAATCACTTGCCTTAGAATGAACTTCCGATTCGCGGGTTGAAAGTGGTATAGGAACGATCCTCCTGACACGATCTACGTGCTGGTGTGCTTTTTGTTGCGAAAGGTTGAGTTCTTGGCTTAGGGCTCTAATGGAGTCTCTTTCTTCTTCCTTGGTTCTCTCTCTCTCTCTCTCTCTCTCTCTCTCTCTCTCTCTCTCTCTCTCTTTTCCTCTCTTTTCACGTAGGTTGAAACTGACGGCCACTAACCCTAAATGCCTTTTAATTAAACCCAATTTTCGTCCATTTAATTACCCTAAAATCCCTAAAGACAAAAATACCCCTCCGGGGTGACGTTTTGGGTTAAAATGCCCATAAAATACCTGAATAGTGTTTTCTGACTATTTCGACCCTTCTTGACACACTGACGCACTCAAAATCGTCGTCCGAGTTGTATAAAAATAATTATCTTTTTAAACCCCCAAATACATACGAGTGACGCGACCCATACACGTCCCAAATATTTATAACATAACTGCCGTGTATTTCATCCCCGGTCATAATATTATTTCAATAATTACTAACTCTCATCACGCTAGTGATTATTTTCATAAAAATCGAATTAATTACAATTCAAATTTTCTCCCTTTAATTTAATTAATCCCCCATTTTCCATAAAAATTATTTTGCGTAAAAATACGGGGTATTACAAGAGAAGAGAGAGAGGTGGAGCTGGGTGGTTGGTTAGGTTAAGGTAACAAGGGTGTGGACTCCCCATGTGGTGTTGAGTGTCGGGGAACATTAGTCGCGGTGTTAGGAAGTGGTGTTTCCTAGTAGTTGCAGTGGCGTCCCTAGGAGCTACCAATCTAAAGAACTGTATTTGTGTTAATATTAGGATAATAGCGGAGCAGGATCATGCAGCTACCTCCAAGTAGTTGGGTTCAAAGTCTCGGTATCGGTTCCAGTATCGGCCACTCGATTTTCAACTCGGTCGCGGTATCGGTCACGGTATCGGGCGATACGCAAAGATACACTATTTAGAGAGAGCGAAAAATTCCGAAAAAAATCTAGAAAATTAAAAAAAAAAATACAATTAACAATGTGGACCAATCAGATAAGTTTAAATCTATCCTTTAATATGCATAACATTGTACAATTGATTATATTGACGTGCTGCGAACTTGTCAGATTCAATGTTTTATAATAAATCAATGTTTTTTTTCACGGAGGATACAAATATGATGTTTTTACAAAGAAAAATAGATGTTACTTTTTCAGTAAGAGGATAAATTTTTTTTTTACAAAGAGGATACAACTATTATATTCTTAGTATTATTTTTAGTTAGAGGATACAAATGTGTTTTTTAAGTATGCTATATTTTTGTAAAAAGGATAGAAATGTTTCTTTTTTAGTATTGTTATTTTTTTACAAAGATGATACAAATAATGGTTTTGACAAAACACTACATTTTTTTTACAATCGTTTTTTACAAAAAGGATGCAGATGTTATTTTCTTACAAAAAATTATGCAAATGTTATTTTTTTTATAAAAGGAATGTAAATGCTATTTTTTTTTGTTGTTGTTGGGTTGCAAATGTTTTTTAATAAATTGATGGAAATGTTATTTTTTCACAAAGAGGAAGCATTTATTTTTTTTTTACTTGTGTTGCAAATGTTATTTTTACAGAAAGGATGCAAATATTATTTTTACAAATGTTTAGAGCATACAAATATTATTTTTACAATAATTATAGTTGTATATTTGTTTGTAAAAGAATAACATTTACGTTTCTTTTTATAAATAATAACATATTAAAATATAACATTGGGAACATTATTATAAAAAATAATAACAAATAACATTTGGATCATTTGCATTCTTAAAAAAAAAGGTGGCACGTATACAACGCACTAAATTAAACCCACAGGATGACCAAATAACCCACACACAGAGGCAAACGCACTAAATTAAAAAAACAATTAGCATTTCGTAACCCCCCCCAAAAAACCACGCTTACCAACACAACACTAGAGAGAGAGAGAGAGAGAGAGAGAGAGAGATTGATTCTTAGTAACTTATACCATCTCGGCCGATATATCACCGATATGGGTCGATACTATTGGGATATCGCCGATATGGGCCGATTCCATCGCGATATCGCCGATATGGGCCGATTCCATCGCGATATCGTCGATATGGACCAATTATATCGCTATATCATCGATACTACCGAGAAATTACCAATATAGGGTCGATTCACATCAATAATTGAAAACTCAACTCGTAACTCGGAATCGGATCGGTGGGCACCGATACCTAGTCAACTCGGCCGTATCGTCGCGGTATCGGCCTTGACTTTGAACCATGAGATGGATTAAGCATACGACCATAGCATCTCATTGGAATTTAAAAGCTGTATGTAAATTTTGAAAGCATATAAAATATGGGATCTTAATAAAATTCTTGTGCACAAGCGATTCTAGTTGTGTTTGAATTTTTTTTCTTTTAATTATTATAAACGAGAAGTCCTATTTATTTATTTATTTTATTTTAAAATTTGTACAAATAGTGAACCAGCAGTCCATTGTAGAGAATTTCAGGAACAAAGAAACATAAAACCCAAAAATAAAGGCAAATGAAGTTCTACAGATCAGGACTTCTTGCTTGGTCATATTTAATAACAATAAAATCGCCCACATGAAACATCTTACTACATGCTCCAAACAGAAGATCCACTTTGGGCTATACCAACTGTGCCTCATCAGTCTCACATTCCATAATAGCAGTCCAGATTTCTTTTCTTATCAGAAAAGAGTAAAGAATAACAGTCCAGGTATTGGAACAAATTCCTACTTATATCAGTGTAGAGCAAAGCGGGAAGACCAATAAAAGAAACTTCCTTCAGTGAAGATGCCCATAAAGATGCATCTCAACAATATTATGATATTAATCATTTTAGTTTTAAATAAAACCCAAGTATTTAGGAGCAACTGAACTAATTCGAGCAATGCTTTCAATGTTGGTCTACTCGTTTTGTACTACATATTAGAGCAGATGCTGTGTTATTCGTAACGTACATTTATATTTGTTCACACTGTTCCTCAATATGGTGCTAAAAAACGGTTCCTTGTTATTGTGAATAAATGATATTACTACAAATTTCTTGAGAAACAATTGATCTTGTGATATGTAGTAGTATTGCTGGAGTGCAAGAGCTGCTTTCTAATTGCATTAATGGAACTTTCTAGCTACCGGTTTACCATTGCCTTAAAGAAACATTATTATTATTATTATTATGAATTCCTTTGTTAGTTAATAATTACTTTAGAAAACTTCTACCATGCATCATACAGGTATACTCCAGTTCGTTCTGATTCAGTTGTGGGAGAACTAAGATTATCTGAGCGAACTAACGTGATTCTTCCTGGTAATGGTCTCAATTCGCTACAGTAATTTCATCCTGTAAAATTGCAATAGGGAGCTTTGTCTTAGAAATAGCTTCAAATTTATGCATTTTTGTTTATTCCATTAGAGAAGAATACAAACACTGAAAATCACTCTTGCACCGTATATTAAAATTTCATATCAGTTTACATTTTCATGTTACTCATATATCGTAATTCATGCAGATCATCACTTGAAAGTTTTGGCAGTATGTGCAAATCATGTGTGTGTGTTTCTCTGTGTCCACATGCAGCTCATATATGAACTGTGTGATTTTTGTCTTACAAATGTTTATTTTCATTCTTGAAGCATTTGCATTTATAAATTTAAATATAGTGGGATGTGGACTTTGTTTAAATACATTTGTGTTTTTGCTTATTTTCCATTTATTAATACTGTAACAATGTTCTTTCTTTTCTTATTACGTGGAATGTCTTGATATCTTTAAATACTTCTGGTTTTTGCACCCGTGATCAATTCTAATTGAATGCATGGCTGCAAAATTTTTATCAGATGGAATAGGAATTCTTAATTTTATACGCCATCTGCTTTTGGCTGTTGGAACCTTACTCCATCTGAACTCTAAGATAGTGGTTATATGATATGCCCTAAAATACAAGTATTCAGTTGGTCTTGTGTTATACACTTATTATAATTCCTTTCACTTGTGGCTTCTAATGCTTGTTTTCAAAGAATATGTTTCATTTGTAATTCTTTCTCCATAATGTTTAATTTTCATTAAAAAATTCTTTGCACTTTTAAATCTGTTGCTGCTACTATTTGTCTTGAAAACAAGCATATCATTTGTAACTCCTACATGGTGTTTGAGGATGACATGTTCAATTTACATCTAAAGATTACATTGTGCTTCAGAGCTTCCAAGAATCGAGATGCTTGCCCTTACTGGTAAGGCTGTTGAAGGAGATGTACTCACTGCAGTTGAAGTTATTCCGAAGAGTGAGCCTCAACAGCATGTTTGGGGGAAGTACAAAAAAGATATCACATACCGGTGGTATTGCTCTACATCCTAGCATATCATGTCATGGTTGTTTTTTGCATGCTTTGTGACAATTATAATTATGTGGGGTTCGAATTACAACATGCTCAGCTGCGAACGTATCTCACGTAGTATAAATTTGATTTTATGAGCATTTTTTTTAAAATTCAAATCAAAACAAAATTGTAACATTAATTTTTGGCTTAATATTGTGCCCAATAGCTACCTTTGACTAAACCCAACTTTAGGAAAGTTGCTTTCTATCGACTTGTACTGTCAGACAATTCAGCTCATAGAATTCTGTTGATAGAAAATTTTGCTTCATGTATAGATTTTTTGATATTTCCATGAAATCTTATATTCGTTTTGCTCCTTTCAGTATGTGACATGAGCTATGTGCAGGTATTGTTCATCTGAAGCGGAAAATAGCAATTCCTTTGAGCTATTACCGTCACAGCGTTCTTGCTCCTATAAGGTGCGATTTGAGGACATTGGTTACCATCTGAGATGTGAATGCATTGTGTCTGATGTGTTTGGAAGGTTCAGTGAACCAGCATATGTGGAAACTGCTTCTATATTGCCGGGTCTGTATGTTCTTTTCCAAAAACGGTTTTCAATCATTGTATAAATTGACATAGTTTTGAATTATAACAGAAGAGGAGTGGGCGTGGTTGGTATTTATAAGTATTTGCTGATTGCATTCGGATGTGGGATTGGTTGTATTTACAAGTATTTGCTGATTGCTGATTTCAAGGGATTGGTTGTATTCTGTTATTTCTATTTTCTGTCTTAATGCTAGTATAATAAGAAGGAAAATGATAACATGTGCCCTTAGTGCACATGTTTTGAGCCTCAAAATGGTTAGTATTAGAGCTCTACATGAGTATAGGTTTCCTATTAAATGTATGTCGGAACTTTGTCCCTACTATTTTGGGATCTTAATAAGTGCCCTTAGGGCACATGTTATCAGGACCCTAATAAGAAACATAATTTCCATTAGTTAGTTAGGAGTGTCAAACCTTCCATTGTGATGTCATGGCATGTGTCGCTTTCACTGTTACATCGCCCATGACCTCACAAAGAACTAGAACGTTTTCTTTTAGTTTGGATATACTGGAATATTTCCTTTATCACCCCATATATATTTTAGCCCCTCTATTAGGTTGAGGACATATATGAGATTGAGATGAAAGCCCTATTTCTTATTGTGTTGTTGAGTGTATTAACCTCCGCTGCGTACATCATTTTTCATACTCTCTCTCTCTCTCTCTCTCTCTCCCCTCCCCATGCAAGTTTTGTTATTCTTACTGCCCATTACGAATCTGTCCTAGATCTGACATTGCATTCATGAGGATTTATTGCTGTGTACCATCTACATTCGATCCACTTATGATGTAATCTGCATAATTGTTTTTTTCTTGAGGTGAAGATTTCCGTAAGACACTTGTTGGCTGGTGAAAAATACTGACCAACATAAGCTAGTTTTAATACGATTTTATCATGTTCTGTATTGTTACTTCATGCTTAAAATGAAGGGCCTTTTGGTTGAACATAAATAATTCAAATTTGAAAGTGCAAACTGGTGGATGTGATATTGTAAATGATGATCGTGTTTCTGGTGTTCCTTTTTACTATTTATTGTACAGAATGTTATTCAGTCTTACTTCTCCTAGTGGGCCCTTGAAAAAAGGTTGAATTGGGTTTTATTGAATAATTATTTTTTATTAAGGTATATTCACTAAATATGAATTATTGGAAGCTTGTCCTTGTGAGCTTCTACTTTTTCTAATTAAGTGTTTTGTTGCTTATTATTATTGATATTCTTTTATGACCAAGTAACTTCATGCTATTATTATCTTTGTTGCATTTTTTAGTGGTTTTTATTTTTTCTGTAATTTAAAAATTGTCTATCTTCAGGGATTCCTAGAATACATAAGCTGGAGATTGAGGGTAGAGGTTTCCACACCAACCTATATGCTGTTCGAGGCATATATAGCGGAGGGAAAGAGGGGAAAAGTAGTATCCAGTGGCTTAGATCAATGGTTGGAAGTCCGGACCTTATCTCTATTCCTGGTATGCTTACTCATGACATTGTTCGTATATGTTTAAGAATTGTTCTATAATGTATCTTGTTTGTTTTTCTATCATCTAGGGTTACATCTGCTGCGCAATTGTGAAATGCATTACAAGTGGAAAATGAATGCTGGATCATGGTCATTTAACTTGAGTCTGCATTACCCTGTTTGAGTGGATGGGTTGCTTTGTCTGTAAATCAGCCATAAAAATACTCTGCTTAATAGAATTAGCTTCAATTTAAGAAGTGTCCTTTCCATAATCTGCTGAAACAAGTTCAATGGGATAATAGTTGTTAATAGAATTGAATGAGCAGACTTAATATTGCGAGTAGTTGATCGACCCTAGAAAGACTACAATGAAGCGCAGTTTTCGGTGCCGGGTGCATATCTTTCACATTACGGGTGCTGTAATTAAAAAAAATTTAATAGGTGATTCGAGTTTATGGGCTGTTAAATATATTATTTTCTTTTGTTTTTGTATAGACAGTATATTTATTCTTGTTCAAACTATTATGTTCAGTAATCTCCAACATAAAAAGAATGGACCCAAAAAGATTGTAAATAACCACAAGATCCAAGAAAAAACATCAACATCCAAATACCTGCACACTCTATAATATCACCCATCATAAATCTAGTTAGGTATCGGAGTGTATATGTAGCCGTTGACCCTGGTTAATCACTTAGGATAAAAGTGTATTGACTAGAGGACTTAGGGTTAAATATTTTCTTAAATTAAAAAATATTTATTTAAACGATGTTGTTTCTGAAATTTGCGAAATAAATGATGCTATATTCTTTATATATAAAAACTTATGTTTAAATGCATCATTTGTGTTCAGAATTTACTTGGTCATAGGCAGTATTTTTAAAAGCGCGCTATTGCGAACGCAATAGCATTTTGCGGAGCCGAAAAGCAACGCAAACAGGACTGCTCTTTGGAATGCATGAATTGCGTACGCTATTTAGCGCAAAGGTGCGCAAAAGATACGCAATCGGGGCTTTTTTTTTTAAGCTTATGCCTTACCAAAACGTTGCCGTTAACGTTTTGGTAAGTACATAGGTTTTAAACAAAAAAAAAAAACTTCCCTCTCATTTCAGCAGCTATTTTTTCCCGATCCCTAAAAGAAAAACCTACCTCTTCACCGGAAAACAGCTTCCGCACAGCTTTTTGAGGCTCCGGAACTTCAGCAACGTTTTTTTCCCCACTTCGGCAGCTGTTCTTCACCGGAATCTTCACTGATTTTCTTCGGTAAGTACTGTTTTTTTATATGAAGGGCTTTTCTTCACTGATTTTCACCGGAACTTATTTTTTTTGTTTTTTCCGCTACTGATTTTCTGTTTTTTTATATCAAGTGCTTTTTTTTTTTTATTGTTTTTGAAATTTCATAAATCCTTTTATAATTTTTTTATATAAAGTGAATCTCATTTTTTATAAAAAGTGATCTCTTTTTAATAACATTTTTTTTCTTTTTTTATATAAAAAGAGATCTCTGTTTTATATTTTTCAGTTTAAATATGTTATCTGTTTTTAGAAATTTCCGTTTAAATTTTAATATTTTATAAATTTCAGTTTAAAATCTTACTTATTTACAAAATTTCAGCTCCAAATATTCACTTGGTTTTATAATTTTCAGTTTAAGTGTTAATATTTTATAATTTTCAGTTTAAATTGTTACTTATTTACAAAATTTTAGCTTAAAATGTTTTTTGTTTTATAATTTTCAGTTTAAAATGTTTATTTGTTTTAATAAATATCAGTTTAAAATGTTAATTTTTTTTAATTATTAGTTTAAAATGTTACTTATTTAAAAAATTTCAGCCTAAAATGTTATTTGTTTTATAATTTTGATTTTAAAATGTTATTTGTTTTTATAAATTTCAGTTAAAATGTTAATATTTAATAATTATAAGTTTAAAATGTTAATATTTAATAATTTCCAGTTTAAATGTTAGTTGTTTACAAAATTTCAGCTTAAAATGTTATTATTATTATTATATATATTTTTTATTTTTTTAATAATTTCAGCCTAAAATGTTATTTGCTTTATAATTTTCAGTTTAAAATGTTAATTATTTTACAAATTTCAGTTTAAAATTTATTTTATATGTTTTTCTAATAAAAAAAATGAAATGCACGAATTGCTTGCGCGATGCGCGACACGATTTGCCCGACGCGACCCCGGAGCAGAAACGCGACACCTTGCGCGACCGCGATTAAAAACATTGGTCATGGGCTGGACAAGAAAATTTTGAATTATGTAAAATTCTGCAAGAGTGAACTGGCACTCTGGTTACAGGGTCGGTGACTGTTCGCCTCAACGAAGGACTTCGCGCCCGTGAAGCGTCTTCGTCATTGGTTGCGATCTTTTGAAAAAACCTGTAAAAATCTTTGGCTTATGGCACAACCTTGCGTCGCTGAAACTTCGCGTCGACGAAGATCTTTTTCGCGATCGTGAAGCATCCTCGAAGAATTTGCAAGCCTGCAGATTTTTGTACTTTTCAATATCTTTCCAAAAGATTGCTTTGGTAGTTGTGCCACGACAATCGTGGCTTGAAAGACGCATTAATCTTATCTTGACCTATAGATTTGCTAACACTTGAGTATATAGTCAAGAGTTGATCCATTGCTCCAGAAGATGTGAGAAGTGAATTTTTCTGAGAGAAAATATCTTTAGCTTTCAAGAGCAAAATCTTCTCATTGTGTTCTTTAAATTTATTTTTGATTCAATCTTGAATCAAAGAAAGTTAGACTTTGAAATTCAACTTTTTTTGACAAATTATTTTCCAAAATAGTTTTGTTCTTGAATATAGAATACTTTCAAAAACCTTGAAAAATACTTTATGAGTTTTTAAGAGAAACCAAATCTTTACTACATCTTTTTCAATCAAAGGATATCCTCACACATCCTAGATTGTAGTCGGTGATTTCATTGCCTTGGAAAAAAATTGCTCTTCCACTTCAAACAAGATTTGAAGACATTGGTTGGGGACAAAATCGGTCGCAGTTGTTTAGCGTGCTCCAACTGTTCGCACTCTCCTCGAAGAATATGATGCAAAAGAGTTGTTATGAAGTTAGTGCATTGTGTGATTTTAAGTCATTTTTCCCTATTTGTGTAAATCTCTACCATAGCACATTTGCCTTTCATTTCGGTCCGAGGTTGTTTCCCGTTGGTGGGTTTTTCCTCATACATCTGGTGTTGTGTGAATTATTTTATCTTTTCGCATTACCAGAATTACTTGTCTTAATAGGACGATAAAGTTGATTAGATTCTAATAATATTGCTATTTTGGCTGATAAACCTTTTGGATGCTTTACAACACCCTTAGTTGTTTTGAAAAAGATATTATCTTTTTAAATTGGTAATTAACATTTAATTGTGTAGTTACATTCGAGGGCTCGCACTCTCAACGGCAACTTTTTAAATACTATTTCCTGAGTACCTTCCCAAGATCATTATATAGAACCACTGTCCAAATACTGCCTATGCTCGATTACTTATCAAAAAATAAATAAAAAATTTCTCCTCATAACTTCGCTCAAATTTATTGGACGTTGCTTAAAAAATTACCACAGATCCATTATAATTTTGGAATCCTTCACGAAAATTCTAGAATTCCTCTAGAGACCTTCAAGAAGACAAGAATAATGCACAATTAGTTATAAATTAAACATTGAATGTATGCGGTGGGTATAAATCAGGGGAGCATCGCGTGAGAATTGATATCACAATGAGGCTTGTGTAGATATGTTTTCAAACAAAAAACTAGCAATATATTAGGTCAACCACTTTGGTAACACTTTGTTGGTCTAATCCTAAATAAATTGAGCTTTTTCAAAAATTGTTACAAACAGTTTATCTCCAAGACTATGGTTGAAGTTGTTCACAAAATCGTGAAGGACAATGAAACACCTTATTGCCTTTTGCAATCTGTTAAGTTACTTCATATCTCAGATATTCTGAAAATGATAAACATATCTCAACACAAATGAATCTTCAATGGTAGTTACTAGTTTCTTCTGTTTTCTAGTTCCACATTAAGTATATCACTTCTTTGGATGATCCAACTTCAACATTCTCATGTAAGAGGTTTGATTGGAGAAAATTATGTGATGTTATAGGGGAAACTGGAAGAATGTATGAAGCTAATGTTGATGACGTAGGCTATAGGCTGGTGGCCGTTTATACTCCTGTAAGAGAGGATGGGGTTGAAGGACAACCTGTTTCTGCATCAACAGAGCCGATTGCAGTCGGTAAATTTTTATTGACTTTTCATATTTTCATCGTATTATTATTATTATTATTATTATTATTATTATTATTATTATTATTATTATTATTATTATTATTATTATTATTATTATTATTATTATTATTATACTTTTTAGTGAACAAGCATGGCCTTTTCTTTATATGTATCTTTTGTTTCCACTGCTACGATGATCTTATCATAATGAAAGTTGAGAACTGGCGATTGCCAAGGCATTCTATCTGTTTTCTCTTAGATATATGCTTTCTATGTAATTTGAAGTCATTTTACTTCAATCTTAATTTTGAGTAGTATGATTTTTGTCAATGTTTTGAAGTGCTTCAGAAATGACACTTGTCAGCAATGTTGCTCAAGTAGCTTAATGATGTTTGTGTATTTTTCGATGTTTTTCCAATTAGATGTACAAGAAATCAGTAAATTTTTTGGACTTAAAATAAATATTCTGAAAAGCACTCAAGTCCCTCGAAGCGAGACGACCAGTGATATGCCTTTGTTTAAGCAGTCCATTGGTAATTCTATCCATTCTATTTTCATCTTTGAAATGCTTTAGAATATACTAACAGGATACACTTTGCATCGTGCAAGTATTTTACCCTATAATTTTAAAAGTTTACCATCCCACTAAAGAATTCTCAAGGGAAATATTATAAAATGTAGTTTGATACAAAATGATAAAATTGTGTCTAATAAAATGAAGACTATAAGATAAAGGTGGACAAGACGTCCATTAAAAAAGGGAAGATCCTAATAAAAAAGCCCTAATCGGACTGGCATGGTACACTACATCTAGTTGTACATATTATTAGTCAGACACATGTTACAACGAAAAGTTGATGACGAAGTCACTCAAAGTGAAGTCGAAAACTTGATTCTGATGTGCAACGCAGCGGAATTAACACACACGAACACGTACGGACAAGAATAATAATCAAACCATATTTTCTCCCAAATCATCTCTCTCAAATCTCATAAATTTCATTAATAATAGTTCTCCATAATAATTATGGTTACAAGAGAGGGCAAATGCCTTATTTATAGATAATTCTAAACTTGGGGAACAAGTCTCCTAATTAGACTACGAAACTAAGTAACCTAATTAAAATAAATAACTAAAAGATAAATCCTAATAATAATCTAAACAATACCTAAATAAATAATTTAATATCTAAATAACTAAAATAATAAGCTTATTTATTTATTTTCATAAAAATCCGGATGCATCACTCCCCACTTTTTTGAAAAGCTTGACCCGAGCGCTATAGGATTGAATTGAACACATCCAAGCCATCATCACAGTCCAACGAACCACTCAAACCGACACAACAATCTGAATCCGTCCATGGCAAGTAAAAAAGTATTTGGAATAAATCAGTTTTTTAATTTGGCACCCAAACAATTTTTCTTCAATTTTTCGAGGCTCAAATAAAATATTTTTCAACTTTTTAAAAATTGTGGGTTATCCCAATTTTCCCACACGAAAATATCAATTTTGGGCCTTTAACTTCCAACCCAAGTGTTTTGTCTTTTAAAATTGCCCCAAAGTCCAATAGAGACCAATTATGCAGCCCACGCTCCTCAAAAGCCTTAAAGCCCACTCTTGTATTTAAAATCTCCCACTTAACACAATAAACCCCAACTGTCTTCTTATTTCTACAAACCTTAACTTCTCTCCCGCTCAACCCAACCTTTTTTCTTCCAATCCGTGCCACCTCAAAGGTTGTTGGAAGCCGAACGACCACTTCTGGTGGTTGGAAATTATGGCCGCAGGTCGGAAACACTAGACAACTGCCGGAATTGCTTGGTAGGAGGTCCATGGGTCCGTTTTGGAACCCCGATTTGGTTGGTAATGTGTCGGAGGGGTCGGAAGTTGTTAATTTCTAACCGACGACTGGATCTGGCGGGAAACACTTGTTGCCGACGCCGGATAAAGGGGATCCAGTTGGATCCAGTCGTCGGTTAGAAATGAACAACTTCCGACCCCTCCGACACATTACCAACCAAATCGGGGCTCCAAAACGGACCCAAGGACCTCCGAGGGATCCATCGATGGAGTCTTTTCGCGGCTCTGATAGAGGGTTTCAGCCCTTGACTTGGTCGGGGGTTGTTGGGAGGACGAGGCTGTGACATAATGGGTTCTCCGGCGATGGTGAGGTGCCGGAATGGTGTTTAGTTGGTGGTCGGCTGGGGAATTTGGCCGAAAATTGTTGGAGGGGTGGTCGGAGTTGAGCAGTTTGGCCGCTGGTTCAGCCTTGGGTGATTTTTCAAGCCTAAACCCCCTCTACGGTAGCCAGAATCCCACATCTTTGAACCGTTGAACACGTCGGACGGATTCTCGGCGCCGTCCTACTTTCAAAAGCTCTATTTGTTCACGCAATTTTTGTAATTGACTGAAAAATCAAATCCAACCACAATTGGTGGTGACGTGACTGTGGTGACCGGTTGTGGAGCATTTATCGTCGTCGAGTACATGTCATACGATAGGTTGCCCCGAGCACTTGCCATAACTCTTGACCTGATACACACATAAGATAATCAGGAGCGAACCTGACTCTGATACAAATTTGATGTGAAACACAACGGAGTTGACACACATGAACATACACGAACAAAAATAATAATCAAACCATATTTTCTTTCAAATCTCATAAATTTCATTAATAATAATTCTCCATACTAATTTTGATTACAAGAGAGAGCCAAAGGCCTTATTTATAGATAATCCTAAACTTGGGAAACAAGTATCCTAATTAAATTAGGAAACTAAATAACCTAATTAAATAAATAACTAATTAAAAGAGAATCCTAATAATAATCTTAATAATATCTAAATGAATAATCTAATATCTAAATGACTAAATTAAGAAGTTTTATTTTTTATTTTTTTCATAAAAATCTGGATGCATCAGATTCTCTCTCATATAATTAGTATATCCTCTTATTTTCAAAAAACGGATAATTTCTTTCCAATGATAACACCCAGGAAAAAGCTATATTAATACATCTCCAAAGACATTTAATTCTCTCGTTTTTATAAAGCGCCCATTTTGCATGTAACAATCAGATCAGTTTTGGGAATAGCACCAACTATCCAAAATTCACAAAAAACATTGCTCCGCATAAACGAGAGCAAAGAGCAGAACCAGAAGGTGGCTGATGCATTCTCTGACTATTAGTTTTAACTGAATGAAGTTTTAATATATCTGGGTTGATGTAATAAGAGTTATTGGTCCAATCTTGTTCTTTATCTGAACGAGTAGTTTGAAATTATATATTTGAAAATCATTAATATAATGTGGAAAAAGATTTTCCATCCAATTCAAACCATGATTCTCACCAGCTACTCAGTAGTTTTGTTATTAGTTATTCACCAGTAAAAACAACTCATGCTTTGGAAAGTCTTCCTCATTTAGAATTGTTCTTGAATCAAGTCTTTACATAGAATTTACCAAATAACGAAATAAGGCATATATTTTCTTAAGTTGGATTAAGTCATACATGTTTACCTTGCACTTAGAGGACGGACAACCAAGCAAAGATTTGGAATTTTAAATGAATGCCTGCTTTCCAAATTATTTAACAAGGCTCAAAGAGGAGGCATTAAGGCAGGAACAAGAATTTTGTCAATCTTACCACGAGATGAGAGATTTCCATCAGTTATTACTAACAAGGATATATATATATATATTCCTCTATTCTTACTATTAAAAACCTCAATGGGATAGCCTAGTGTCTGGAGCTCTTACCCCACAATCTGGAGACCAATTCAAATCCTCTTGGGGCCACCTCCCATAGTGTGTCCTGGTATGTGCAGATTGGAGGATCCAAACATACCCTTATGGGTTAGTCAGGTGCTCGAAGAGGCCAGGTTACACCAAGATATACATAATAAAATATAAAGGTCGTATCCAGTGCACAAGGCTCCAGCTTAACTGCAGGGTTTGGGAGAGGCGGATGTTGGCTGACCTTACTCCCATATACGGAGAGGCTGCTCCCTACTATTAAAGTTCCTTTAAAAGTACAGATTCCATGGATAGTTATGAGGTGTGGGCCATGAGAACGAAGAAATAGGAACAAAGTGAGTTGCCCAATTACGACTTGGGAACAAGAATACAAAAGAAAAGAGTAATGCTAATAGTCCCATATACATCCCCCAAAACATCCATTAAATTTATGTGGCATAGCAATGAAGTACTGTATTTTGTAGTTACTATGGTACAAGTTACAATACTTATTGCTTTGACACATCATTCAGGGGATAATTTAGGATTCATATCATTTTTCAAAAGAAAATCCACAATCCACACATCCTCCAAAAAGTTGAACCGATCGCCTCCTACCATCACTCTATCATTTTTATGATTAAGTTATTGTGCTTCCACCTGTGAATAAATCAATATGAGATTTGTTTCAATATCCATAATTTCTGGGAACTTAGATTTGATTACAGCTGATAGCAGAACTCACACAGCTCTTTTTCTCATTTCAATATTAGTAATTTCTAGGAGGTTGTATAGTTAGAATCCTCAATAGATAATGGCCTTAAACCAAATAAATTTAATAGCGTCATATATTATAATCGTAAAATGCTACATTGGTATAACAATTGCTTTGACACATCATTCGGGTAATAATTTGGGATTCATATCATTTTCCAAAAGAAAATCCACAATCCACACATCCTCCAAAAAACTGAACCGATAGCCTCCTACCATCACCCTATCATTTTTATGATCAAGTTATTGTGCTTTCACCTGTGAATAAATCAATCTGAGATTTATTTCAATATACATAATTTCTGGGAACTTGGATTCGATTACAGCTGATAGCAGGACTCACAGCTCTTTTTCTCATTTCAATATTCATAATTTCTAGGAACTTGTATAGTAAGAACCCGCATAACGGCCTTAAACCAAATAAATTTAATAGCGTCATATATTAAAAAGGTCATGCGCAGTGCACAAGGCTCCCGCTTAACTGCAGGGTCTGGGAGAGGCGGATGTTAGCTAGCCGTAGCCTCATATATTGAGAGGCTGCTCCCATGGCTTGAATTCGAGACCAACCGTAGCTTGGGCGAGGGCACTTGCCATCGCACCAAGGTACGACCTCTAATAGCGTCATATGTTATAATCGTAAATGCTACAGTAGTATAACATTCTGCTAGGGGCAGCACATTAATTTAAATATAATTGGGGTTCTGTAGTGGAACTTTTTCGGAAACATTAGCAGGTAGGGAGAAACTTTATTTCTCAAGGGTGACTTTTTTGTCTTCGATTAAATGTACCCCCTCCAACCTCCCTACCTATGTAGATTAGTGATTTTATAGATTCCAGAGAAAGAGAAACATAGATCGTGGGAAAAGGTTATTCGAATGTATGACACTATTGAGCCTGGTTGGTTACTCTTGATGTTATATTTACTTATTTTCTTGAAATATGGATGTTTGTTGCGAAAGGAGGTATGAGTTCCGCAAGAAAACCCATTTTGGCTGGGTTTTACACAGATTTTTACTCTCAATGAAAGGAGTGTGGTGTTACAACGGTGTGCAATTATCAGAAAAGGAATTTCCAAAAAATTGGTTAACAGATGGTATTAAGATAAAAATCCTATTTCCTTTTTGTTTGAAACCTTGGTACAAATCTAACCTACGACCCTCTCATCGAGATCTAATGAAACGGAGGTTGGAACCGAAAAAGACCTGGTTCCAGACAGAAGATATGGGACGACCAGTTCACCACGGAAACCTAGTTCGAGCCTATAGTCGTCTACTTTGTTCGATAAATGCGTAGTGGAAAGGGAGGCTAGTCGGCTCGGAGAAGTTGTATGTCACTATTCCTTTTTATAAGATTCCTAGTTCATTTCTAGGTAGTCAATGTTGGGGAGTGTGATAGACTGTCTTTTTCGGGTGACAAATAGTTTTGGAATTCTCTGTTTACGAGGCAATTTCAAGGATGGGAATGAGAAATAATGGATTTGTTTTTTGATGTAATATTGGAGAGTCATTGTGCAGACTCAGAATTATTTCTCAAAATAAGTGAATTGCTAACATGGCAGTGCATTGGTTGGTGTATGGAGTCCACTTCCAACCAATGCATTGTCGCCATGTCAGGGAGCCACAATTCTCGAGTCAATGTGGAATTACTCTTTATCAAATGTGATATTCCCTGTTGGTGAAGAAGATTTGTAGATTTTGGATTGGCCAAGCTACTAACATCATCTCTGTAAAAACCTTCACCATTCTCAACGGTTGCCCATCTTCAAATTTCCCCCGAAGAAACATTTGGCACTTGGTAGCCCTTTCGTTGCTTGTTCATTTGACCTGCATATGATGGGTCAAGTGCTTACAGTGGAAAAATTGGCATCCTCGTTCCCGTGGAGGATGATTTGGGATACTAGGGCTCCAATGAAAGTGGCTTTCTCCACTTGTGCAAGAGGGGCTATCCTCACCATTGATAATTTAAAATGGAGGAGGAAGGTTATTGTGAATAATTATCGGCTTTGTAGAAGTAATGGTGAGTCAGAGAACCATCTATTACTTCATTGTATCTTTTCGAGGAAATTGTGGGGGTGTTGCTGGCATTATTTGGAGTGCATTGGGTGATGCTGAGGTCGGTGGTGGGGTTGTTGGAGTCCTGGAGTGGATTTGGTGAGGAAGTCAAGGCAGGTGGCTTAAAGAGTGATAAGGGTGGCAATCCGTGTTTTTGGGTTGGGTTACGGGCTGACACGCCTCGACTATTGTTAGGGACTTGTAATAGTTATTTTGTGTTATGTTATAGTTTTGTGTAAGGTATTTATGTAATTTTTGAAACTTAATATAAATAGTGAAGATGAGAGAATGAAGGTCATTTCATTCATTCATCTCCCTTCTCTCTTCACCTTCTCTTATTGTAACGGTTTGATCATCTTATAAATCCAACAACGACAAGGTGTTTTTTGGATACAAACACGATATGACACGACTATTTTTTTTATTTGACACTAATAGTGCCCGTATAAGACACGACACGACAAGACTAACACGATTTCTTAAATTTGACACTCAATGAAACAAAAATAGACACGATAACCCCAATAAAACAAGATTAACACAACTCATAATTTTGACATGAACATAACTGTGTTAAAAGGACTCGACATAACATGAAATGTCGTGTCCTGTTTTCATGTCATTTTTAAAAATTCCCCCCCCCCCCCGTGGAGAGTGGCATGTCTTGGCCTTGTGTGTTTGGTGTGGAGAGTGAAACAAGAGATGTTTCGAGGATACAAATTCTTTTGTCTCAATTAATGCAGGATGCTGGGTTATCTTATTTGCATTTGTGGTGCAGAGATAGTTACCCTGATTCTTTGTTTTCTTATTTTGAGTTTTTGGATGAATTACGGGTGAGGGACTAATTTTGTTTGGCTCCTTGTTTGTTGTGGGATGGAGCCCCCCTCTTTTTGTTGCTCTTATTTTGGTATACCCCTTGTATACGGGTTTCGCCCCCTTGGCTGTTTTTAATAATACATGTATTTATTAGAAAAAACTATAGTTAGTAGAACAAATCACAATTTTATTCTCATATACAAGAGGTGAGTTTGCCCTATTGGGCTCAAGCCCAGCGAGCCTCGGCCTATTCGTGTTAGAATAGGCTCCTGCATCAATCTCCCATTCTGAATAGGTTGTGACTCCTGCGACTCGAATCCATTACCTCACTCTGAATAAGCAAATGCTTAAAATTCGAAAATGCAGTTCACATCACACTCCCCCACATAAAATCAAGCTCGTCCTCGAGTTTTAAAAGCTAGAGAGTGTGTTAATTCCGAAAATTGCAGTGCAGAAATATCAACAAGCCAATGTTGTTTGGGCTTTCAAAAGAGTGGGATTGAACTTTTTGTCTAAACCCAAAGTGTGCTGGGTTGGGTGGGTTGCTAAGTCCCACTCCCTTTTGAAAATTAAAACCCACTTTAGCCCTATTGATCCCAAAAGTAATGATGCTGAAATTGTTAAAAGAGAATTATGAGCTCAAATACTCCACGGCCCATGACCCATCGTTGGCTTAAAAACTCCATAGCCAAACATAACCCAAGTCTTTGTAGCCCGCATCTAAACACGAGCCCTAAATAGATTATAAACTCTTTGCGATGCAGTGAATCAAAGCTCTAGATCAATAGAGGAAGAATAGATCAACTGATAGATGGGTGAATAAAATGGGCTAGGGAAGCATTTTCCAGCTTGGCTCGTCGAAGTTCTTTACCCTTTTCTTGAAACAAAATTTGTCGGAGCAGATTAAGACTCTTGGAAACCTTAGATGGATTGCGCATGATTTGGTGGTTGTGTGAGGAATCGAGTTGACGAGTGTTGCAGGAATGATCGCCGTTGGTGTTGTAGACCATGTCTTGTAGAACAAAGACTTTACGTATCAATGTTCGAGTGTGTTCTTTGACTGCTATTGAGACCGTTTGCGTCAATTGGTATGTGTCTAATCCCTCCATCCATTGTTGTCATTGTGTAAGAAATCGTAAACAAAGCACTTATGGCGCTGAAGAAAAACGCTCATTGAACGCCGCATCGTCCGATTGGAGGAGCAAGTCGTCCCGATTTTGCTTACATTAGTCTCATGGCTGCTATTATCCCCGATTATCATCTAACACCACCAATCCACGCTTCTTCTATCACCCTACCACTTTGTTCCCATCCTGTCAGTACCCACAGTCGTCATGCAACCTCAAACCTCTCAGAGCCCTTGCCCAACGCCAAAACATAAGAGGAAGAAGTAGGGAAGGGGTGAAAATCACACCTAGGGTTTCGAGGGAAAGGAAACAGAGAAGGAAGTTGAATCGTAGGCAGGAGACCTTGCCTGTGCTCGATCTGATACCAGCCACCGTCAGGATGCGTGGGCGATGGAGATGGAGTCCACAAATCGGGGCGACGGACATGGAGTCTAATTGTTGTACCGCTTCGATAAGACGGTGTACGACCCCGACGTTGATTTCAGCAATTTTCATCGACTCGATTGCTCACACAGCCACCAAATCATGCGTGATCCATCTAAGGTTTTCAAGAGTCTTGATCTTCTCCAAAAAGCTTGGGTCCAAGAAAAGGGTAAAGAACTCCAACGAGCCAAGCCGGAAAATGCTGCCCTTTCCTGTTTTATTCACCCATGTATCAGACGATCTGTTCTTCCTCTATTTGAGCCCTAAGAGCTTTGATTCTCTGCATCACATAGAGATTATAGTCTATTCAGGGCTCCTGTTTTGATGGGGGCTTACGAAGGTTTGGGTTATGTTTGGCTATGGAGTTTTTAAGCCAGCAATAGGTGGGCTTGGGAGTATTAGGGCTCAGAATTTTCTTCAACCATTTCAGCACATTTACTTTTGGGCTGAAATAGGTTTTAATTTTCAAAAGTGAGACTTAGCAACCCCACACACTGAGTTTAGAAAAAAAAGTTCAATCCAGCTCTTTTGAAAGCCCAAACTCGACACTGACTTGCTGATATTTACGGACTTTAATTTACGGACATTTCCAACTTTTAAAGCTCGAGGACGAACTTGGTTTTAAGTGGGGGAGTGTGATGTTAATCGCATTTCCGAATTTTTGGCACTTTTTTAATTCTAATATAGTAATTTTCCGTTTTAATATTTTTTATTTTTAGGTTTAGTGATGGATAATTTAGTACTTAATGTTGTAAAAATAGTCTAAACCATGTGATTTGGACCATCTTTAGTGATGCTGTTTATAACATTACATGATTGCTAGAATATTTATGCCTTCTAGAGCTTCTCTTTATCCGTATATAAGGAGGACTCCCCATTTGGGGCAAGTAAATCAATATAATTGAGTTTATGAGCGAGCCTCAATGTTTGGTTGTGTTTTCTTTGAGTTCCTTTGACATCGTTTATGTCAGTATCTCTAGGTGCTATGTAGACGTGGCAACGGGTCGTGTCGAGTCGTGTTCGTGTTGGTTTTTATCGTGTTAGGGTCTTATCAGGTTCGTGTATAAATGGGTGACTTTTATCGTGTAAAAAAATAATTTTCAAACCCGACTCGTTATCTTAACGTGTCGTGCCTTGTTCACCCGTTATTAACCATTAAGATAATGAATTGTTTTGAATCGTATACAAGTTGATATATTAGATCATTTTTAAACACAATTACTCCATTATTTCATTGATTTTACTAACTCTCTTATTTTGTAAAATTCGTTATGAATAAAGTAACATTAAGCTATATAAACTCTTTATAAGTCCCAATAATATAACTTATTTACTTAAATTAATGGGTCTTAATGGGCCTTATCGGGTATTAACGGGTGAAGGGGGTCAACCCTAACCCGACCCATTAACTATCGTGTCTTATCGGGTTAGCACTGATATGGCCAAAAACCATTAAGGGTCCACCCGTTAACTTATAACTTCGTGTCAATTCGTGTCGTGTTATCGTGTTGTGCCTCATTTTGCAAGCTCTAGTGCTATGTTGAATGTCAATAAATTGGGAGGAGGCAAAATTTGAGTTCACGTGTAAGAAGACCAAAGTGTTTCTGAATCATATGCTCATTGCATTATAACTACAGATTTGTAAACCATCCTACTAGTTTTGTTTGGTGTTAGTTTGAGAAAGACTTCATGTGTAGTTGGAATGGTTTTCGAGTTGGCAGAATAAAGGGGAAGGTTTGGACTGCAGTCCTGTTATGCCTGATATGGTCATTGTGGAGAGCGGAATAACTGAACTTTGAGAGGGTTAAGCTCTTCTGTGTAACCTTTGGTCTTTAATTTTGAGCCTTTTGGTTTGTTGGTTTCATGAGGTGTTTTCAGGTTTAATTGTGCATTTTCATGGATATTTTTGGGCCACATCGTTTGTACTTGTTATTTATTTATTGCGTAACGTGTGTCTGCATTTTCTGCATAGCTTATTATTTTTAGTTTTGTTGAACTATAATTTTTATACTTACCTTTCCACCACTGGTAAAAAGATCTATTATACTTTGACAACTTCAAGTAGTTATGTTAACTAGGGGTGCACATGGTTCGGGTTGGTTCGGTTCTACTACTAACCGGGAACCGGAACCAGAGTTGATCGGTTCCACATTTTTGGAATCGGAACCGAATCGATTATGTCTAGAACCAAATCGATCCAAACCAACGGTTCTTGGGTTGGTTCCGATCGGTTCTCGGTTCCAAAAATGTATTAAATTGAATAATTAAAACAACAAATTTTCCTCAAATATAAATTAGAAAAGACACTCTAAGAAAACATGATAAATTTACTCCAAATTTCAAAAATCAAAATCAATTAAAAACCTTTAAATTAAAGTAAAAACAATATTTTTCATATATATAAAGAGTAAGACCAATTTTAGTGTGGCCTAGGTTCTTGGTTCGGTTCGGTTTGTGTTGGTGGTGGAACTGGGAACCCAACCGAAAAAAATGATTCTATATTTTTTGGAACCGAAGACGAACCGTTACGGGAAAACCCAACCCATGTAGTTATGTTAACTAGGGGTGCACATGGTTCGGGTTAGTTTGGTTCTACTACTAACCGGGAACCGGAACCAGAGTTGATCGGTTCCACATTTTTGGAATCGGAACCGAATCGATTATGTCTAGATTCGAACCAATCCAAACCAACGGTTCTTGGGTTGGTTCCAATCGGTTCTCGGGTCCAAAAATGTATTAAAATAACTAATTAAAACAACAAATTTTCGTCAAATATAAATTAAAAAAGACACTAAGAAAACGTAATACATTTAATCCAAATTTCAAAAATCAAAATTAATTAAAAGCCTTTAAATTAAAGTAAAATCAACATTTTTCATATATATAAAGGGTAACCGAACCGTTACAGGAAAAAACCAACCCAACCCGGTTTTGTTCGATTTATCAGTTTTTCCAGTTCCGTTGCACACCCCTAATGTTAACTGCCATTCCGAAACTCAATATATGTAATGGCCAAATACCATACTATAAGCTTGAGGTCAAGTTCTAAGCATTGGTCTCACTGCACTTCAGGTACTAGAGTCTGGTGTTCAATTTTATGCGATACGGAGTTAGAAATTTCTCAATCGGTTTCAACCATTTGTATACAAAAAAATAAAATTAGATAATTTAGTGTATGCTATCAAATAATGCAATGATATCTAGGATATAGGGTTTGTGTTTATATATTTTTTGGTTATTGTAAAAAGTCGAATGATTAATGGACAATTGTGATAGCTTCCGTTTCTTGCACCAAAAATTTGTTGAAAAACCATGTATCTATGCTCTGTCGCATGCCTACCTTTACCTCACCTGGTGCCTTGATGATTTTGGGGTTCTTTTGTGCTCAGGGTTAGGCGCTCCTTTAATAACTATGATAAAGCTTCAAGGCTTCTTTATTTATGTTCTGGTGCTTGCAATTAAATATGTACTCGATCTGCTTGCAGAGCCTGATGTCCTCAAAGAAGTGAAGCAAAAGCTTGATCTTGGATCTGTGAAGTTTGAGGTATAAATCTGTTTCTTTTATTTAATATTTTTCATCCCTATTTCCTACCAATGTACAGGTATGTGTTTTTTGTCGTAGTTCGTATATACTCTGTTTGCTAGATGAACAAATGTATCTTTTTTGGTAAATAGTTCTGGGTAAAACACTCTCAATTGGTTACTCAGAATATTAATTACCGATCAGATTGTGTCCATAAACGTTTTTTTTTCTCATGTTCTATTAAAAATTGAGTATAACAGTACTTATCTTGCGGGATGGTTGTCAGTGATTGGGTCTCTTTATGATCTGGTTGACCAAAATATTGCATATGCATTAAAACTCATAACTTGTCTTTTGACAGGTTTTGTATGACAAGGACAGATCTGTGAAAAAGGTAAAAATCTTCTGGTATACTTGTCTCGATTTGTCGCTATCAGTTTATCTCGAAGGCAACAATGGAAAAATAGATGCATACCAGTAATCTTACCAATATGAATATTGCAGGTACCTGGAGCTGTGAGTCTTGAAAGAAGAATTCTGGAAGTCAATAGGAAGAGAGTGAAGGTTGTGAAACCGGGTTCTAAGACTTCTTTTCCTACAACTGAAATTCGTGGAACTTATGCTCCTCCCTTCCATGTAAGCCTTTTGTTCTTAACTCGAGACACTGCCATGTTTTTTTCATTTCCTTGTCAATTTCTGATATTTGTTCAAATTCGATAAATGACTAACTGAAAGCATGGAGAATGTTAAATTTAACTGGTAAGTTGGCTTTGAAAACTTTTAACTTTCGAGTGTGGGTCTACTTGAGAATTGACTTTATAGAAACTTCCAATAAACACAGATTTTCATTCAGTCTATTTATTTTTCTTAAAGCATAGGTGACGGAGGATAGTATGTAGAAAGTTGTTGAATTTGAGAACCATAAAATCCATGAAAATGCATGAGGGGTTGGCTTGCTGCATTGTTTATGTGTTTGCTTCACCAAGGCACATTATGTTTTAACAAACCTGAAGTTATGGATTTGTGGACTGAATACTCAACTCTGTTGGGGCCCCTTTGATGTAAAGTATGCAAAAGTGTAATCACAACAAAACTAGCAAAAGAACTTAGCGTCTCTCTCTCTCTCTCTCTCTCTCTCATTCTCAAAGGTAAAGGTAACAGCTTATAAACAAGATGGGACCGCATTATGTGCATTGTAGTCATTAACGACATTGATGAAGGCGCTAACCTATGATAGTATCCCAACTAGGCTTGTAAATTGAGCCGGGCAAGCCCGAAGCACCCCCCCGCCCCGTCATTTGGCCCCACCATTTTCAGGACGGGCTTTATTTGAGTTTGAGCCGAGCTGGATCTAAGTCAAAATTTCAACCCAAATGAATTTGGGTTGAGCTTGAGCCAAACCTTGCCAATCCTGAATTGGGCCCGAAGCCCGAACTTTGAATATATAAATAAATAAATAAATAATTTTATATAATATAATATATTTATGTTAACATTGCTTAATTATGTTTCACTGTTTTATTTCATTTACTACTTAAAAAAAATGTTCATTTGTCATAATCCATTAGATTACAAATGGCTTTCAATTTTGTGATTTATTGTTAATCTTATTATGGACATTTGATTTATTAATTGCTCAAGTCACAATATGCATTTGTTAGTGATCAAATAATGCTATATGTATGACATGTAATTGGGCTTTATAGGTTTTTACTTTTATTCCTCTTGTTTTAATTTAATACATTTCATAATTATATATTTTATTTTATGAAATATCAATTAGATTTTAGTATGTACATCTTCTCCATGATAGAAATATTAGGAAAAAAACACTAATTCAAATTTTTTAACAAAAAGATTGAAATCGGCCTGAAGCCCGTCATATTTATGAGCCGAGTTCGGGTTTAGGTGGGAAAAATTAGTTCGTGCTGAGCTCGGGCTTGAGCGTGGGTAAGATAATTCGGGCCGAGCTTGAGCAACTCGAAGCCCGACTCACCCAATCCGATTTATAGCCCTATTCCCAACCCGTTGGGGTTATCTCACATAAAACAATGCAGCAAATCACCCACATTTTAACCACGTCGGTCTTCCCGTCGATCTCAGGCTCCACAAGTTCGCCAAAAGTTGTCGCAAATCTCACATCCTTATCTGAAGTAATGCGGCGAGGCACCCCAAGGAGGTGGACAATCTCCCTGAAATATCAGGTGCGAGAACTCCCCCTAACAGAGTGTGCTTAGGCAAAGATGGTCCGAACGAACCAAATTCCAATTTTTATGTTTTTCAAATTTTTAAATATTGAAACTTTAAACTAAATTAACCCAATTAAACTTAGCACCGATTAAAACTGATTTGTGGTGGAAAACAGATTCACCCAATTTTACCGTTTTATCCTAAAACATGCATCTAAGTGATAAGCAGATAAAATAAAGAAATCATCTACAAGACGCTGATGTACTAGGGAAACCACAAAGGAAAAACCCTCGGATGATCCAACCAAATAGTTCACTATGATGCGGAATTACAAAAGTTGACAGTAGACTTACTCAACGACTAGATCCCCACAAGCCTTGGTGCTCTTCAATCTTCGATCGCTCCTCCACAGTGCAGTGTAGGAGTTCAGCCACGCAAGCTGCCACAACGCACGAGTCTACGCACGTCTCGGTATCCATCGATCAGGCTCATCAATCGTCTACATAGCAAACAACACGCACGGAGCCCACCGCACGAAACAAGTTCTATTAAGATGAAGAGAAACAAATTTTGGTGCCCAAACTCAAGATCTCAATGCATAAGAAATAAGAATCTTGGATCTTTAAACATAAAGGGTGAAACTAGGGTTTTGGAGGTTTGGTAACTAGGTAAAAAAACGTTTTTCACCAAAAATTCTTCAAAAATCTGACTCCAGCATGCTGTAAATTGAAAAGCACGAATTTCAAGGCGGCGAACTCGTTTGAACGAAAACAACAGGTCGTTTGAACGAGATTAACATTTTCGTTCTAACGAAGTTCCATTTCGTTCAAACGGAATTGCTTTCTCGTTCAAACGTTCTTCGAACGAGCTTCTAACGAAACGTGCAATCCTTGGCAGAGGAATCTCGTTTGATGGTCATTCTAACAACATCTTAATTTCGTTCTGACGAGATCGGAGGTCGTTCGAACGAAAACACAATTCGTTCTAACGAGGTCAATTCTCGTACTAACGAGTGTAAAACCAAAATATACTTTTCTTAAAAAATATATAAAAACGGTTCAAACGATTTTAAGTCAAAAAATAAATACCCTTGAAAATATCCAAGGACACCCATATTTAATATGCATTCATACCTGTGAGAACTTCGGTAAATATGAAGACAAGCTTGACACTAAACTCGGCACGATGTATCCAATCTTTATAGCTTGGCCGTGACATCTTCATTAAACACTACATAGGCTTATGGGATCAACAGTGCAAAGCCTAATATATGACTCAAATGTTTTGTCTGGAATAATGCCAATTACATACAAATTGACTCGATTTGAAATTTGTCCTTACAAAGTGGCCACGTGAGAACCATAGGAGGCTCTTCTACAAGGATAAAGTGCACCACCTTAGAGAAATGATCCACCACGAATGAAAACATCATGTATATTGTTGGCAGTCTGCAGTAAACCCGCAATAAAGTCCATGGAGACATTCTTCTGGGGCCACTCTGGTATAGTTTGTGGGGTGTTCAAACCGACGTTCGAGTGCTGATCATTAGCTGTCCGCAAGTATATCATTGGTCAATGAAAACGCCTGTATCCCGCTGCATAATAGGCCAGAAAACCACTATCGAAGAAGAGACAAGGTGTGTATGACTCTCATATGTCCAGCCAATGCTCCAGAGTGGACTTGCAAAGAGAAGAGGCAGGGATACACATGCCGGAACTCAGAAAAGGAACTCAGCCTGGAGGAGAAACTCACCAGAAACCCCATGTTTCCTGCTGATGTAGATAGGGGAAATATGATGTAAATAATAAATGGGGGTATATTTATAATTTTCCCTTCTTTTGTCCTTTGTTACACTTTTTCTATTTTGGTGCATAGATATTATAGTTAGGATAGAAGTTTCTAGAAGGTTCCATTAGTGTTATCATTGATGACACCACATGATAATTCACCATATGGCAGCTCACCATATGACAATTCATACTTAGCTAAAACCTTTTAGATGCCTTTTTCAATGCCTATAAATGTACTCATTCTTACATTTGGGAAGAGAGAGTTATCTTTGGCTTGTTAATAAAATTCAAATTTTTGCTTGTGTATTTTCTCTCTTATCCAATTTTTGGTATTTGCATCATCTTCTGCACGACTCAATGATGTGCTGAAAGTACGGATCAGACGCATACAAGTTGTAAACCTTATCAAACCTGAATACAGAAATGCGAGTAGCCACCAAGGAATTGAGTTTGTTGCCTCAAGGTGTCAGTTACTCGGTTCTCCTTCCTCGGCTTGTAGTGGAGGTGAAAATTATACCTCTCCATAAAGTTAGACCACTTAGCCCGTCGCTCATTAACCTTCTGCTGACTGTTCAAAACTTTAGGCCCCTGTGATCAAACTTGATAATGAACTCCGTGGATCTAGAAATTATGCCAATGATGGACAACTCATTCAGTCGCATAGAACTCAGTAGAGTGGGTAAGGGCTGAACCGGATAGCTTCTCGCTGAAAAATGCAGAGGGCTTGCTGTTATGCCTCAGAAAACATTGATCTTTGTTATACAGGCATCACACGACAACTTAAAAACATGTAAAATCAGGAACAGGAAGAACATTATCGGTGGTCACTAATGAGTAAAAGCGTTGGAATGCTGCCTCCGTCGCACCAGTCCACCTCAACTGGAAAACTGAGTATGTCATAAGCTCAGTGATAAACGCCACGACAGAGCCAAACCTCACAATAAACTGCCTGTTGAAGCCTTTTCCAATCTTGTAAACTCTGGAAATGTGACACAATAGATGGCGTGAGCCAGGTAACTAATTAGAAACAAGAGGGAGCACTCTTTACAAGCCAAGGTTGCTCTAAAAACAAGAGTGACCTTACTCTGTAAAAGAATAACAAAACATAGGGAAGCACAAAAAATAACAAGAGGATGCACTCTTTGTAAGTTAGGGTTGCTCTACAGACCACATAATGTGTAGTTTGTATTCCTTTTCATTTTATGAAGCGAGGCACTTAAATTGGGGGTTGATGCTGGTGTAGGCCGACTCATTTATTTTTATGATATACCAAGAAAGGATTTGGTTTGAATGTTGTAATGATTTTGGAATACGATAATTTATTGAGTACAAATCCTTCTCTGTGTTTCCTTTTTGTTTTACCTGAAGAGTTCGACTGCATGAAGAATATTTACCCCCTCACACCCCCCACCCAACACACACACACACACGCGCCCAATGAGAGAGGGAATACAGAGTGCACTTAATATCTTATAATCTCGGGGGGCAGCTATATGAATTCTACCTTTCTGACCAAGTTGTAACCTATTTCACATTTTTCTTTATATTAATTTTCCTGCTATTAAACGTGAGTTTTATGTAGGTGGAGACATTCCGAAATGATCAACATCGATTGAGGATTGTTGTTGACAGTGAAAATGAAGTAGACTTGATGGTGCAGACCCGACACTTGCGAGATGTCATCATCCTTGTGATCCGAGGCCTAGCTCAGCGATTCAACAGTACATCCCTAAATTCTCTCCTCAAAATAGAGACATAACCATTAGTACATTGTTGTAAAGTGAGTTCATATTAGAAATTGTTTCTTTAGGTTTTGTGGTTTATATATTTTCTTCACTTTCAGTTTCTTGTTTACTTTTCTTTTTCCTCATTGCATCCCATTTTTTCTACTGTAGTGCATTGTTGTACTATCAATATTTATATTTGTGCAATTTGTAAGAAATGGTGTGTATATCACTACCCTTCGTGTAATTTGAAAGAAATGGTATGTATATCACTATTATGTTCAATGCAATACCCACAATGTGTGGAAACTGTAAACTGTAGGCTTTTGCTTACAGTGTATTTGGTATATTTGGCTGGTCATGTTAATACTGAAGTTAAATACAACTCAAACAGAACTGTAATGACAGTATATGTTTTGGATACACAAGCAAATAGAAAATTAACCTTTCCACAAATGGAGTTCTTATAATTTTCTACCGGAAGCAATTGAATGTAGATATTTTTGCCAAAACTAGTACTTAGTTTATAAAATTCATATATGCATGATTTCTGGAATTGCCAGATGCTAATGAATATATACAGGTTGCTTGTGAAATCGCATGTACCATACGAAATCCATGGGTACTTTTATCATGAAAATATTTAAGTGGTGAAGGGTCTAACTACTTTCTAAAAAGATTTATTTATATCAAAATTCCAACTATTCTTTTAAACCCTTAGCGTTCGTTTGACAATTTAATTCGAAGCCATGGAAATGGAATTGAAAGGTTAATTTTAATTCCATGGAATTGAAATTGGCCTTCCAATTCCAATTTCAAGCTTTGGAATTGAGTTGTCAAACGGGGTCTTAATATTTTCATCCAACGTTCCTGATGAAATTTGTTACACCACATCATTAGCATGTAGAATCGCCTGCCTTAATACTTCAACCAAAACAATTTACATGCAATACTAACAATATTAGTATAATGTGACACCCTGCCTATTTAAATACCGGGTGATCAGTCCTTTATTAAATTAAAAACATAATGTTCGGTTGGTTCATTTTTAGCATCACTGTGGAAAAACATATAATAAATAAATCACCTAATAATTAATTAAGTTAGTGCCAAAAACATTTTCCTTTTTAATATAACAAAATATTTTTCATTTTTCAAATCAAGTAAATAAAATATAATCCATTCACTACATACATGAATATAATAAATACCGAGTCTGAAATAAGTATTGAAATAAATGAGACTGGATAAAACATTTCAGTTCAAAACCTCAAATCATAGTAATCCAATCCAACTAAAATAACTGGAAAGTAAATTGAATATAATTTTTGATAAAAATGACTAAGGATGGGCGACACATGCCCTAAATAAGAGTCTAGATAGAACTGAACGAAATGATAGAGGCATCTAATACAAGGACCTATAGCTCCCACAACAGCTGTAGCATGCCCAGTAATCCAAGTTTCTAAATCTGGTGTCCCTGTGGCTGAGTACCTGGTATAATGCATATATATAGTAAAAGAGAGGAGATGCAAGAGACGGGTCAGATCCCGATGTTTTAAAAAAAATGATTTCAGCAAGTATTTAAAACTGCATTAAAGCAAGTATTATGTGCATGTTAGACATCGAACTCTCACATGAGATTCTCACTTCTCATCTATTGTGCTTAAAGTACATCTAATCCCACCTAGCTATGCCACCCGACCTTACTAGTTCGAAGTCACACTAATACTAACTATACCCACCAGTAGTAGTCCCGTATCGCCCATACAATACGCTATTAAATTAGCTTATGCCGAATAGCTAATTAACATATTTTTCATTTGCATAATAAATCTATTACACTCTTAAGATTTATATTATATATCAATATCCCCATATCTAGTAACTACACACAGTAGAATGATTTACATGTTCATGTATATATAAATACAGTCACAACATTCCTATACATATACATACTAATTACGCACTCCCGGGCTAAGACCCATTAACGCACCTAACCATGTTAATCCTGCACCCCCGGGTTAGCAACCATTAGCGCACTCATTAATAGTATTCTTGCAGCGCCGGATTATCACCCATTAGCGCACTTAACAATAATATTCCTGCACCCCCAGGTTATCACCCATTAGTGCACTTAACAATAATATCAATCGATAGGCACACACACATCCTATTAAAATCCATAGGTTTACACTTAACCTAATCATGTATTTTCCACATATTGAAGTCTTTTATTACTATTCAGAATATAATTAATTCAAGTATTCTCTCTCGAATTTCTAAGATTAATACATCCCACGTATGTCCAAAAGTCCTACGCCACGCTTGCCTTCATATAACATCACTTCAAACCTCAGTGTACTACATTAGGATTCCCGTATTACAAGTCCCGAAAGATGTCCTAAGGGTCCACAAATCAATTTTGAAAAAATTAGCAGGGCGGTCCGGACCCACTAGGAAAATGATTCGGACCCTTTTGAAAAAAAACAAACGATCCAGGCCTTTTAAATAAAACGATCTGGACTTTTTTCTGAAAACGATCCGGACCTTTTTATGAAAAGCAGTCTGGACCGCTACCCTTTTCGACGCAGATTAACCCATAAACGTTTTCTTCACCAATTCAACAACTATAACCTCTACGGATCATTCCCGAATACCGACCAATCATACTAAATCAATTTCCTAACATGTATGTATGATTTTCACTAATATAACATAATTAATTCATTACCAATCACCAATATAATCTGAAATTCCCAAATAGTTAATAAAACCTTACTCCTTACAATTATCAACCAAGAACATAAAATTTCCAGATTTGTTTATCATAGAAAGTCTTCTATGCGTGATTTCTAATCTACGTACATAAACGGTTCAACCTAAATTAATCTCAGATTCAATTCATGTATATCCAATCCCTAATTGTCATCACTTTTATTAACAATACAAGGGTATTCCATTCCTATACTAACATGAACATGGGCACTGCTAAATGAAAGCACGTAATAAACACTTGCCTGATTATGAAGGTTTGATTCGTCGCTTGAAATTCGTATAGATGTGTTCTACTCTTTCCGATATACACGTTGATGATGTTTTTGGTGAAAGATAACTGAGTTTGGCATTGGAACTCCTAGGAACCTCTTCTTCTCCTTCCTCTTGGACTCTCTCTTTTTTTTAACAGATAAAACTGTAACTACGTAAGGGATATTAAAGCACTCTAATTTTCGTCCATTAATTAGCCCAAAAAATGCAATTTATCGAAACGCCCTCCCGGGACGCTGGGTAGGCCTAAGATTTCCCCAGGACCCAAACTAAACCTTCGGGTACATTATTCTGACTATCTCGACCCTTTCGGACTCAACGGCGCACTCGAAACGAACATTTAAGTTAATAAAAATCAATTCTCTTTTAATTCCCATCAATTAGTCCTGACACGACTCGCACGTGCATCTGACTTAAATTACCAATTGTCGTAATTCTCACTCTCGACAATTTATCAAAATGCATAATTCCTTATTACATATCACACAGTAATATTCAATTAATAATTATTAACCCTGGCACCCTAGTTAATATATATTTTAATCCGGATTAATTAACAATTAAATCTCACATTTTAATTCAATTAACCCAACAATAATAATTAAATCCCATAATTATTTAAATCATAAAAAATACGGGGTATTACATATAAATCCCATAAAAAAATAGAAACATAATTTATAAGCATATGAGTTGCACGTTAGTATCTTCTATGTCCTAGATGCACATGATGGTAACATTAATCTTTGTGCTCGTTTGATTCAAATATTAGGAAACAAACATCATATCCTTGATTTCATGCCTACTGGAGCCAAAAAAGTAAAAAATCGTTGGACTTAATTGACTACATACTTAGTAAACGTGACTAATTGATAGAAAATCCTTTAATGGATATAAAGGTAATAATGCTAGGAGGCCACAATTTGAGAGCATGATTTTGGGACACATGATGTGTTTCCATGTCATTGGTGAATACTTTAAGTGGCCGAGTGTTTTTACGGGCACCCCAAAAATAACTCTCAAATACCATAACTCTTATTTTACTATAAAATACCACCTAATTTTAATAGTTACTTTCAAATACCACAAAAGGGTTACCACATATTTAAAGTTTAAAAAATCATTTTCTCCACTTTTCCTCCTCTCTACACATTCAAACTTCTCAACTTCTCAACCTTTCAACTTTTCAACCTCTCAACCTCAACTAAAAATTAATCCCATTGTCTAAACTTCCAAATCTTCAAATATCTTCATCAAATCATCATTTAACACCATACAAGCAAGATTGTGGTCATCAAAACATATATAATAGACATTGTTTGATATATTATTCATTATGAAAAACATGTTAAACCCTTAAACAAAATCTTAAACCTATTAAAAACTTGTTGAACAATAATAATAATGTGTTAATTTTTTTTTTGCAAAGAATGTTTAATAATCCTCATATGTTGAGAAAATACTACATAATTAATAAACCCTAGCATACAAAACCCTAACTGATAACCCTGTGGTTCGACAAAATCACCCCGAATATATGCATTACATTCGGCATAATCACCCCGAAAATCACCTTCTTCGGGGGCCCGATACCGAACCACTGTAAATTTTCATTTTTGGGTTTAATTTTTTCTAGGGTTAAAAAAAACATAAAAAAACGTATTTGTTTAGCAAAAATTACCCCAAACATAATATTTTTGCAATTTTCATTAGTTTTAGAGTTGCCACATCCGTTGTTGACACTTCAATTAGTTGTTGTAACTTCAATATAGTAACTTCAATGACTGAAAACCCTAGTTATTATGTTGTTTCACTAATTAATCTGGTAATTTGTTAATGAAGTTTGTATAGTGTTTGAATGGGAAGTTTATGTAGAGTTTTGAGTGAGTGAATGGTTGACAGAAAGTTGTGTTGAGAGAGAAAATATTTTGGGAGAATGATTGAGAGGAAGTAAAAAAATATATATACTATGTGGTGGCCCTTAGCACAAAAATATAAAAATCTCTTGTGGTATTTTGAAGCATTTTTTGTGGTGTCCTTCGAAACACCCTAAGTGGACACACTCCATTCAAGTGTCCACTGATGATAAGAAACACATGTCCGATGTCCCTTAACGTGTCCTCAAAGTGTCCCTCTATCCTAAATATAATTTATTGTTGTATTAGGTTCTTATGAACCACATCCAACTCAAAAAGGTATACACACACACACACACACACACACACAGTCGGGGATTTCCAACATATATCCTAACAACATACCTAATTTATAAAAATAGTAAAAAAATGTATTTTTGGATCAAATTTTGTATACACGATCTCTATAATGAGATCATCTACAAATATAAATATACAAAAATTCAATCCTAAAACGGGTGAAATAAAAAGTGTATGTATATGAGCATTTATAGCCGTTCAGATTTTTGCCACCATCTCATCCACTACCGGGTTGCATTTTTTTATGATCTCGTTACTATGAAGATTATATATACTAAGTTTGGTTTAAAAAAATTAATTTTTAACTATTTTTAAAAAATGAATATGTTCATCGGTATGTTAAGTGAGTTATGTTGATGAGTGTGACTATATATATATATATATGTGTGTGTGTGTGTGTGTGTGTGTGTGAGGCTCTCTAACAAACCTTATTAAACATACCTATTTTTTTTAAATAGTAATTTTTTTTTGAGTTGATATTTTTTATATGGGTTCATGATATTTCAATGTGCCCTTGAATAAATAATGTGTTTTCTTATTTTTAAAAAATAGGTAAAAAAACTGACAGTTTTAAAGGGTAAAAACTATCATTTTTTGACCTATTTTTTAAAAATAAAAAAAAACATTATTTTCAGTTGATTTTTTTATAGGTGCATATTAAAACGTCATGAACCCATATAAAAAATATCATGTCAATTTTTTTTTTACTATTTTAAAAAATAGCTATGTTCATAGGACTGATTATATATATAATTTTAAGATGAACAGTGTTATGAGCAGTGTTTTTTACTTTTTTGAACAGTGTTCCACAGTACTACATGTTACTGTAGCAGTCCAGTCAAGCCAAAAAGCCAACACAATGGGAACATTGGCGATAATGGCAAACACATGACATTGGCAAAGTTTGATCACAACATATATCAAAACATATGTTAATTACAGTGTTATCTTAAACAAATTACCAAGGATCCTTTAATGAGATATAATCATATATTAGTAATCTTATCTAAGTACTGATAGTGGTTAACTCGAAAGGTTAATAAATAGTAAATAGATTTACACAATCTTAGAGTGAAACATAAAATTACAACTATTTATAAGCGGTAAAATAATTTACAAGCCATGGAATACTTACAATATTCTTGAAAACTCTTTACACACTAAAAACTTCTAAGAAATTTTGTAGACTCTCTTTACTCTTTTTTACAAATGAAAAAATCGAATTTAAAAACTTTAGAACTCTCTTTTATGACTTCTCTGTCTAGGTCCATGATTGCTCGGATCGTATTTTTCTCTCGAATGATTTGAATGGGCTGAGGCAAGATTTATATACAAAATGGCGGAACTGTCTATTTACCTATATTATCCCTAATTAATTTAAAAAGTAGGGGTATATTGGTCATTTCTTTTATAATTATTTCGGAGAATCTATGTATAGTGGACTCGTGCTGTCTGGTTTATCTTCACGCCTCATTTTCTTCTTTTCTTTTTGCATTTTGTTTTTCGTCCGTTTTGAATAAGAATCTTTGTTCCGTCATTGCTTGCGCTGTTATTTTGGCTATTCCTTTAAACATCATTTCTTGCGTTTTGCTTCTTTAAGACTGTTTGCTTCTATCCTTCCATCATATTTTTTATATTATGTCTGGTAACAAAATCGTCGGAATCAGAACTATATTCATGGTGACAATTATCTATTTTGCAGAGAGCAAATTTTTCTTCTTCTATTGCTTCTTCCACATCATCAGAATTAATATATTTGTTAAAAATCTTAAAATATGATCTATTGCATCTCTCTGGTATAAATAAATTGATATTAAAAGTTTCTTTTATCATTTGTACATGACTTAAAGATGATTCATTTATTATTCTATGTACTTTACAGATTTTTAATAATTCCTCTATTGCATCTTGTCCCAATAGATATTCTCTATCATCGTGATATTGAAAGAAATAATTTTTTATTTTACTTTCTCTATGTTTTATAGTTATTTCGTGACTACCATGAAGAATTTGTCCTTCACCTACCCATTCTCGTGGAATACTTTCTATTATTAATAATACTCTAGGTTCTTTAACCATATGTCTATGTTGTTCTACTAGTGCATAATCATTTTGGAAGATTATCATTTATTCTTGAGAAATGAGTTATATTAATAAACTAGACATTAATCCGTATTCTAAAAGTAAGCTTAAGGTAACATTTATTCTTATCCTTTTATTATTTACAAATATTTTATTAGGTCTACTTATGGTAAAGTTTCAAAGCTTTTATAATCTATATGTGATAGAATAATAGTATCATGTTTATTTTGAAAAAATATATATATTTTTTCATATTTGTATGTACATCCCCTAAGGCTGGGTTGAATCTAAAATAATTTTTTATAGCTACTCATTCACTAATGTCTTTTTCTCTAGCATACATAAATATTTTTTCAGAAACTTCTTGTAGTAATAAATATTTTACCTTTTTTCTTAATATGTTGCTGTAGTAGGGGTCAAATGAGGATAGAAAATTCTATTTTTATATAATAATACGTGTTCTAGCTCTTTTTCTACTTCTTGCTTCTTGATATTTATTCTTTGAAAATGTTTGTGTAACACCCCGTATTTTTAATGACTTTTAAAATGGGATTAGTTAGAATTAACTATGGGATAATAAAAAATTAATCCAGATTTAAATATTACTCGAGAATAAAGTAATATGTGAATTATGACTTTACATATGATTATGATTTTATAAAATTGTCGCGAGTGATGAATACGATAATTATGGTAATTAAGTCAGGACGCGTGTGTGAGTCGTGTCGGGACTATATTTATATGGAACGAAAAGTAATTTATTTTTATGTCATCCGAATGGTTGTTTTGAGTGCGCCAAAGTGTCCAAAAGAGTTTAAATAGTCAAAAAAGTCTACATGGGGGATTACTTTGGGTTTTGGGACAATTTGAAACCAAACGGACACCCTAGATGGGCATTTTGGTCACTTTTCAAAATGGGTGAATAGTACCCACGAGTTTGTAGTAATATTATATAAGTGTAGAGGTGGTAGGATTAAGGTTCATTCACCAAAAATCAAAAGAAAAGACTTTGGGGAGAGTGAGAGACTTATTTGGGAAAGGAAAATGCATCTCTAGGAGACCAGAAACCAATAGTCATCTTACACCACCACCATTGCCGGAAGTTGGCCAGAAAATGGAGGCATACCAGTAGAGTTATCTTCCCCAATGGTTCAGACCTACGAATTAGAGGCAAGTGATTAATTATTGCAAATTTTAGCATATATATTGTCCATGTTAGGCTGTTTAGAAAAATGTGAAAAGTTCTATGAATTAAGATGATTTTTGATGAATCCTTGAAATGAGAATTATGTAGGATTGATCTTTGATTGAGTTTAGAATCAACTCCATGAAATATGTGAATTATTTGGTGAAAAAATCTTGGATTTACATAATTAATTGATGATAAAGTAAAAAAAATAGAATTTTTGAGATTTAATATGGAATCTGGGTAAATTTATACATGTTGATGATGTTTAATTGATTTGGATATGTTAGAACTTGCTCATAAATTCTAGTATGATCTGGGTTACATGAATATAAATTTGGAGATGCTTAAATATGATTTTGGTGGTTAAAAAGTATGAAACCCGTAACTATTAAGGAAAATCTGGGCAAATATATGATCGATCGATCAATCGACCCAAGAATGTTGATTGATAGACTGATCGATCGATCAAATTCATCGATTGATCGACTCCTCTGGTAAATGTGATTTGTTTCCTTTTTAAATTGTGATTAAATCCCAACTTTAGAAATCTTTGGTGTTGACTAATGGAACATAATGAGGCCCGGGGAAGGATAGTAGGACCTACTTAAGCCTCGAAAAAATATTATTATGTGTGACATTGAATTGAAAAATTAACGAGTGTTAATGGAATGAATTACGGTGGAGAGTTATATAAATTGAGGTTTAAATCGGATAAAAGATAACTTACGGCTAGTACCAGTAGTAAGAGGGTCATTAATTACCGGGATAACCTTAGGCTTATATCGGATTAACCCTAAGAGATGGAATGAAGGGTTAAGATTGATTTAGGGGTTATCGAGAAATAAACCTAATTGAAGATAATTTTAATTCACAGAAATGCGGGAGTTGTTATGACATCGACCAGTAGGGCGTGGATGCTTACCTACTGAATTTATATGAGAAATACTTGATTACCCTTCCAGTGATGAGAGAAGCTCGTGAATATAATTTGATAAGTAAAGTCATAATATGTAAATACGTAGGAGATTAAAGATAAATATGCCACGTAGGGAAATATTTATATGGGTTGTGCGTGTGCCCTATTGTTATTATATATAGGTGGGGTGAATACCTATTATTACTTATTGTGTGTATGACATACCTACACTGCTTGCTATTAGGGTGGAGGTTTCGCGTTGTGGACGATCTTATCCTGATGAGCCCATTATGGGGGGATTTTAGATTCGTGCCCCGAGCATAGGACCTTGGACACGTGCTATCGGTGTGAATGATAGTTTCGATAGTTGAATGGGAACATAGGTATGTGCGTGACCCATTTGGCTGGGGAGTATGCTTGACTCCAATATGTGTGATATGTTATTTATGGTTCGTGAGAGATGCTGAACCAATAATACTTTATACAACGAGAGATGTATCAGGACATGATAGCAGAGTACGCATGTACCTCAGCTGTGTCTGGGAGGTGCCGTATTAGTATATATAATAATGTGATGAATATATATAGGGTGATGTAGTCTGCTGTGTGAGAATTGTAGATTAAAATATATATATATATATATATATATATATATATATATATATATATATATATATATATATATATATATATATATATACTGTGATAAAATCTACTGTGTGAAATTGTAGATACAAATGAATAATGAGATCTGTTCGAATTAAGCAAGGGAATTCTTAATCTTAAAGCTGAGAAAGCCTAGTTCATATTAAAAAGAAATGAACATGTTTAATTATCATACATATTATGTGGAAAATACGGGTAAATGATATGAAATAGAATCATAATTCAAAACCTTAATTTGGGAGATGATAAGGTACGTTAGGCGTGCACACTAGATTAGAGGTGGGAATTGTCAATCGAGAGCCCGAGAAGCTAACATGTACATAATAATTGCTTAATTGCACTTGTTAAGCACTTGCTATTTTAAAAATGTTTTATAGTCTCATTTGTGAGAAAAGATAAAACCCTAGAAAGAGAGAGAGGAAGAAGAGAAAGAGAATAAAAGTGGAGAAATCTTGGAGCTTTGGAGATTTTTGGCTCAAATACACAGATTCAAGGAAGATTCAACCTCTACAACTTTAAGGCAAGTGCTTAAACTTGCTAAATAATTGTGTGTGTGAGTTATCTCATAATTTTTATTGGTGATTTAGTTGATTTGAGCTTTTATGGTTAAAGCCTAGAATTTGATGAATAGATCTTGTATTTTGGGTTATATTTGTGGTTTTGATGATAAAAATAGTGGGAATAATATTTGGGATGGGATTTTGTGATAAGATATTGTTAGAGTAAAGTAAAATTGGGTTTTAGAGATGTAGAATATACTTTGGGATATTTTGGAGATAAAAGTTGGGGTGTTAACTTCGAAAGTCGTAGAGTAAAAATTTTTGCAGAGCCGGACCAGTACGGGTAGGGAAGCCAAATCGGTTCATTTTTGAGGAAATCGGATCGGTTCATTCTTGAGGAAATCAGATCGGTCCAGTCATTAAAGATTTATTTAAAAATTTAAGAACCGAACTGGTTCGTTTTTGTGGACCCTCAGTCCGGTTTGGTCACTATAATTTGTCTGTTCCTGTTTTAACCCCTATTGGTTTATTACCTAAGGACCCTGTAAAATAGTGTAGCATACATGTTTATAAGATATCATGGGGGTTCATATTTGGATATACTAGAGAGGCCATTTGGAGGGATATAATGGATGTATGTATAAGAGTAAATTGTGTTGTTTTCTTTTAATAAATCCTCCAAGGAATGGGGATTCTCTTTAGGATAGTTTCGGGATATTTTGAACGTATATTTGGGAGTTAAGCATATCGAATCCTTTCGTAAATTCTTCGAGTAGTAGGAATTTACTTAACGCCGAATATGGACTGAATGAGAGAGAAATATCGTGTGTCCTTAGTGTTGTTAAACTGGGTGACTATTTATATCCTAGGTGTGATGGATTAGTAAGTTTCAAATGAGGGATTGAATAATAAATTAATTGGGAAGGTATGTGAGAGTGTATCGATTTTTATAATGAGAGTTACATACATATAACCGGATTCTTTATTTTTACATATGGACTTGAGATGGTATGTGTATATATATATATGGTGTGAATGTGTATACCATATGTGATGGTTTGTATATATGATGTGATAATGTGTATATATCTTGTGTGTATGTTATATACATTATGTGCTTCATACCCCTCTAGTGGTATCATGGGAACTTGCGTGATGTGGGTGAATCCCCCTGGCTTGAGGAGCAGGGAGAGTATAATCCCCAAGTCATAGCGACGTCTAGTATTTTACCGTGCGTGAGCTAGGGGTAAGACGTCTTGGGTATGATTCATCTTTCTCTCATGTTAGGAACTATGGATGCTTCCCATTCGTTGTGATTAGGTTATTACCAAGTCGGCGTGACAGTCCGACCGCTGGTAACCCCGAGACATGTGAGAGATTACTTGAAAGATGATAGCATTGTAGAGACTGTTAGTATACATATGTTATGTGTGTATGTATGCGTACTTGCTAGAGAATGATGAATTATGATAATACATGCGTGTAATATTATACAAGCTTTATAGATTGTGTGTGATATCTTAATATTATAACTAGAGAAAGTTATAAAGATGTGTATAATGTTTTGTCTTTTGTAGCATGAGAGTGGAGGAGTATACTCTTATGCCTATAAACCGGAAGTAATTTGGGGGCGTTCTTTGGACCGAGGGCCTAACGGATTCCCACGATCGACAATGTTAGGTGGTAGTGTATCGGGAGGTTCCTTATTTGGATTTCTCTTGGCGAGACATCCCAAGCACGAAACTTAGCGTAATGTTGGGCGTGGGGAGATGTTTGGTTCTTAGTTGTTTGGTATAGGCGAGATAGTGGGGGTATATTACTAGCACTAAAGATGACGTGGGATATCTTATGCTAATAATTTATAAAGGTTAAAGATTAGAACCGAGAGAATATAATTAATTTGTATTAGTGTATAAGTTTGGGTGTAAACTTAGGAGACGATATAAAAAGTAGATGGATGGTTATGTTAGAAATAGTGATCTACGCGATTGAGGCTTCAGTGTATATTTGAGAGGATTTATCCCTAGAATGTGTTGGGTAGCTTAGTTGAGGTTCATATGCATTAGTTAGGTGCGCGCTACAGATGAGGGGTGAGGTTGAATCCCAAGAGAGTGCGACACCACTTTTATTATGATATTGTGCATTCATAATTATTATGCATTTTAATTCACTCGCTAAAATTATTTTCAAACCTTGGGATCTGACCCATTTATATCTTCTCTCTTGCTACATATATTGTTATTTTAGGTGTCCCTTCGTAAGGACGCCAATGATGCCTATTCTATCCAGCGTTCTTGGAGCTGTAGCAGATGCGAAATGTTACAGGATTTTGTTGTAGCCACTTCCTATTCTTGTAAATCTAAATTAGGATCCATTTTATATATCAGTTATGTGTACTCAGGGGGTTGTATATGTATAGATCTTTTATGTTCTTATTTTGGATGTTGTATTGTCTGTGACCCGATAACATATTCAGATATGTCTTTTATTGTACTCGTGTAGATATTAACATGTGCTTATATCTTTATTTATTAGTTTGTAGTTATTTGTATGTTGTTTTGGAATTGTTTTGGCATCCACTTATTTTGTTTCTGGGTGGTTAGTTAGATTTTTAGAGTGTGCGACAGTAATACTAAGAATGTTCCACTTGAGATTCCTATTTTATCTTGGTATAGGGCTGGCCACCCGTTATTAATTTAAGCGGGATTTCACAGGTGGTATCAGAGCATCAGGTTCTAGTGTCTTAGAATCTGTACGGGTTTTCTACCTTCTTTCGTAAGATTTCTTATCATATAGCCCTATTATTAGGATTGTTGTGTTCATATTGAGTTTACGATCTTCAATGATTCGAAATTATTTGAAATGCGTGCTGATACAGTTCGCTCTTATTTCAGATGTTGTCGAAGAGAGGTCTCCCTGATAGTGCTAATATGAGGGTAGAGAATGTAGAACCAAAAGTTCCTCAGGGGACTATGACTACTGTGGAGGTTGCCAATATTGTGGCTTAAGCAGTTAATGTGGCCATGAATGCCATGGCTCAACACTTTCCTCAGGCTCAGCAACAGCCTGCAGTGCTAATAGCTCAAGCTTACATATGGCTGTCTATGTAGGAGAGAGATAGTGGGCTGTCTATGTAGGAGAGAGATTGAGAAGGTTTTTAAAAAGGTTATCCTCCAGAGTTTCAAGGGGGAGTCTATGTGGTCAAAGCAAGTCAGTGGAAGAAGGATATTCAACATCACCTTTGTATGGTAGAATGTAGTGATGTTCAGAAATAAATACTTGCCACGTTTAAGTTAGTGGATGACGCTCTCCATTGGTGGGAGTCGATCACTACATCAGAACAGGGGGATACGATGTCTATATCAGATTTTTAGGCTCTATTTGATCGTAAGAATTTCCCTTCGATAATTCAAATGGATATGAGGAGAAGATTATTGGAGGTCAAGTAGGGGGATAGGATGGTGGAGGAGTATGAAGAGGAATTTACTCAGTTGACGAACTTTATACCCGATGAGGTAAATACGAAGGAAAAACGTATATCAAAGTTCATGGGAGGTTTAGATTGGCAAATTCGTCAGTATTTGTTGGGGAACCCGACATTACTGACTTTTACCGATGTGATGAATGCGTCCTTATTACCTTGTCAGGATCACCATCTTCCTTTGAAAGGATATAAGAAATTGGGGGACCTGGACGTGGCAAGTAAGTCGGGAGAAGGTGGTGCCAGTGAGGCATAATTATCACAACAACTAAAGAATAAGCAGAGGGAACAGGATCTGCATTTAGGAGCTTCGAGTAAAAGGCAAAATTTAAGATGTTTTAGATTCGATGGTAGTGGTGCTAGACAGAATAATCAAGGGTCCCAGCAAAATTTTGTTCCTCAGGGTGGACAGGAAGGATTTATGGGGAAATGTTTCTTCTGTGGGGAGATAGGCCACAGAAAGAGGGATTTTCCTGAGAGAGGAAGAGAACAACTATTTGAAGAGGTTTTTGATGCACAACCTTTACAGCAATTCATGAGTGGGTTCGGAGAAGAGAACTTTGATCAGGAATCCATTGATGAGGTGAGGCAGTTAGATTATGGAGGTAATATATGAATTATTTTTCCTATGTGTATAAGGTATGCTTTCAGTGATTTTGGGAGCATTGCATGTAAGATCGTTATCTCTAGAATTTGTGAGTGGGTCGAATTTAGTGCGTGGTTGGTTGTTATAACCCTATTGTGAATATATGATTACCTTGATGAGGGTAAGTGTGGTACTTAGATGGTATCTTTTTGAAGAATAGATTGTTTTGAGACACCCTAGTAGAGTTATGGTTTTTTTAGAGTGCAACTGTTAAGCCGTGTTGAGTAGTAACGATAAGACTATCATTTTATGGTTGGTCAAGATGCATGATATTGCTATGTCCCAGTTGTGAACGGGTCAATCTTGTGGTGATATCTCGAGATGTTGAAATGGGTTTTTACTGATTAGATTCAGGGTTTTGGCGAGTTCATAGTTGGGCGAAGAGTTAGCTCATGGTTATGTGCATGTTGAGAGCTTAATATTTGTGAGAATATAGTATCGATTGATGCCTTGTGTCTTGGGCATATTATTTAATTGGTGTGTATCATAATTCATAGAATTATTTTCTACATTAGATATTTTAGGCCTATGGAGCCATATAAATTGATTTAAAAATCTTTGAAAAAAAAAACTTTTGTTCTCGTCTGACCGATCTCAGTTCCTGACAGAGCTGTATAATAGTGTATTGGGAGGGTTTGTTGTTTGAATTTCATTTGCGAGACCTCTCCCGCATGAAAGTAGCGAATGTCGGGAATTGAGAAAGGTTAGATCTTCGGACATTTTCAAAATAATTATTTTTAGTATGTATGATTTATTGGATTAGTTTGTTAGGAGTTAGTGTATCCCTGTAGCATTATGGGACTGAGATTAGTTCTTGGGTTGGTGCCTTGTTTATTTCAGGCATATAATTGTAACGGTGAGAGGTAGTTATGTTACAATTAAAGGTTAGTGGAGCCAGATAACGATTGTGCAATTCAGCACGGTTATAGGGTGTATGGGTACCCTGGTTATAAATTGTTATTATGAATTCACTATTAGGAAGTGAATAGATAAGAGTAACTAATGGGTGTAAGATGTGAGCTTTGAACTAAGATATTTATATAAATTTCGAGGACAAAATTTTTATAAAGAGGGGATAATGTCATACCCCGTACTTTGAAGATATGATAATTTAATTATTTTGGGAGAAATAGAATTATTATATTGGGATAATCTAGATTTTTATTTTTTGGAGTCTCAAATGATGAATTAGAGTGTACGGTTGACCCGGTAAGGGTCGGGATAGTCAAAATGACTGTTCGGAAGTTGTATTTGGGTTCTGGAGTATTTTGGACCTAGTCTAACTTGAATTGGAGTAAACGAATCATTTTAAGTGTGTATTGTCATTTGAAGTTCGGATTTAGGATTTAAAGGCTTAAGAGGCTCGTGAGATAGACAATCTCATTTGTGAGAAAAGAGAAAACCCTAGAAAGAGAGAGAGGAAGAAGAGAAAGAGAAGAAAAGTGGAGAAAGCTTGGAGCTTTGGAGATTTTCGGCTCAAATACACGGATTCAAGGAAGATTCAACCTCTACAACTTTGAGGCAAGTGATTAAACTTTCTAAATAATTGTGTGTGTGAGTTATCTCATAATTTTTATTGGTGATTTAGTTGATTTGAGCTTTTATGGTTAAACCCTAGAATTTGATGAATAAATCTTGTATTTTGGGTTATATTTGTGATTTTGATGATAAAAATGGTGGGAATAATATTTGGGATGGGATTTGGTGATAATATATTGTTATGATAAAGTAAAATTGGGTTTTAGAGATGTAGAATATATTTTGGGATGTTTTGGAGATAAAATTTGGGGTGTTAACTTCGAAAGCCGTAGAGCAGAAATTTCTGCAGAGCCAGATCGGTCCTGGTAGGGAAGTCAGATCAGTTCATTTTTGAGGAAATCGAATCGGTTCGTTCTTGAGGAAATTGGATTGGTTCGGTCATTAAAGATTTGTGTAAAAAATTTAGGAATCGGACCAGCTCGTTTTTGTGGACCCTCGGTCCTTTCCAGTCACTATAATTTTCCACTTCCTGTTTTAACCCCTTTTCAATTGGTTTATTACTTAAGGACCCTCTAAAATAGTGTAGCATACATGTTTATAAGATATCATGGGGGTTCATATTTGGATATAATAGAGAGGCAATTTTGGAGGTTATAATGGATGTATGTATAAGAGTAAATTATGTTGTTTTCTTTTAGTAAATCCTCTAAGGAATGAGGATTCTCTTTAGGATAGTTTCGGGGAGCTATTATGGAGGTATATTTAGGAGATAAGCATATCGAATCCTTTCGTAAATTCTCCGAGTACTAGGAATTTACTTAACGCCATATATGGACTGAATGAGAGAGAAATATCGTGTGTCCTTAGTTTTGTTAAACTGGGTGACTATTTATATCCTAGGTGTGATGAATTAGGATGTTTCAAGTGAGGGATTGAATAATAAATGAATTGGTAAGGTATGCAAGATTGTATCGGTTTGTATATTGAGAGTTACATACATGTAGCCAGATTCTTTACTTTTACAAATGGACGTGAGATGGTATGTGTGTGTGTGTATATATATATATGATGTGAGTGTGTTTACCTTATGCGATGGTTTGTATATATGATGTAATCATGGGTATATATCTTGTGTGTATGTTATATACATTATGTGCTTCCCCTCTAGTGATATCATGGAAAGTTGCGCGATGTGGGTGAATCCCCTGGCTTGAGGATCAGGGAGAGTATAATCGTCTTGGGTATGATTCGTCTTGCTCTCAGGTTAGGAACTATGGCCGCTTCCCATTCATTCTGATTAGGTTATTACTAAGTCGGTGTGACAGTCCGATTGCTGGTAACTCCGGCACATGTGAGCGATCCCTTGGAAGATGATAACATTGTAGAGACTGTTAGTATAGATATATTATGTGTGTATGTATGGGTACTTACTAGAGAATGATGAATCATGTATAATACGTGCGTGTAATATTATACAAGCTTTATAGATAGTGTTTGATATCTTAATATTACAACTAGTGAAAGTTATAAAGATATGTATGATGTTTTATCTTTTGTAGCATGAGAGTGGAGGAGTATAATCTTATGCCTATAAACATGAAGTAATTTGGGGTTGTGCTTGTAACAACCCAGACTTTTGAGCGACTATTTTATATCATTTTGGCATGATGGTCTAATTTTATAAAATAGAGGAAGTTGGGGTAAATATTATTTTCCGTGATATTAAGGGATAATATTTACTATGTTTTGTCTATTTACCGTTATGATAAGGTAAATAGCATTATATTGTGTTTTATTGCGTCGTTATATGTAAAACGACGGTTATGACTCATATATAGATTGGAGTATAATTAACGAAATAAAATGAAGTTGGAACATAAAAATAGTTCATGTTATTCCGAATGCCAAAATAAGGGGTGCGATTATTTTTAGAATAGTCGAGATAGTCAAAATATGTGCCAAGTTGTATTTTTTGAGTTTTGGGCACTTTTGACGCGTTATGACTCAATTAAGTACTTACGAGTCATTTTAATGGTGTATTAGAAACTAAAAGAGGGGAATTAATGTTTAAGACCGTATAAGTCTCCCAACCCTTTTATTTTTCCCATTCTTGTGTTATAAGCCAAGAGAGAGAGAGAGAGATAGAAGAGAGAGTTGAAGAAATGGGAGAAAAGAGAGAAAAATGGAAGATTTGGGCTGGAATTCATTGCTACTGGAGGAGAATTCGAGACTACAAACTTGAGGCAAGTTTCTTACTTGCTAGATATTGATTTAATGTGATAATTTGCATGTATAGTTAGTTTTTTGGAGATTTAAACCATTTATGGGGTTTGGGTGTTTTTGGTGTATAACCCTTAAATCCTCGTTTTAATTTGGTTTGAGGAGAAAATATAAGTTAGTTATATTATAGAAATGATGTAGTATAAATAATTGTTGTTGATGTTGGAAGAAATCATGAATTTGAGGGTTTGGGGAATTTAGGGTTCATACAACCAGTAGCCCAAACTGGGCAAATTCGCAGGACCGAATCGATTCGGCTTCCAAGCAAATCGATTCGGTTAAGGGATAGGATATATGTCTGGGAGACCGAATCGATTCGGGATAATGCTGAATCGATTCGGACAAATGCAAAAGGTTGGCTTTACTCACCGAATCGATTCGCTTTTGGGCGAATCGATTCGGCCCTAGGGCGAATCGATTCGGTTGCCCTGTTTTGTGAGATTTTTCCTAGTTTTCCTTTAGGTCCAAAGTTTAGGGACCTTCCTTTGGGAAGTAATAAAGGGTATCGTGGGTTAAGTCAGGGAGTTAAATGTCCTAGGATAGAATGGGGCTAATTGGGCATACCCTAGGCTAGCATGGGGTTCTTTGGTTTATCCTAAAGTTAGTTTTGAGAGGTTAAGGTTCCGTAGGATATAGGAAGCTAACCGGAAACTAATAGAAGATAAAAATGTTAATGTTGAGACTTTTGGGAGTCTATTATTGAGGGAGACTCATTTTGATGATTTATGGTTTTGTGTTGGACTCTTGGAGACTAGTTTGAATCTAATGGCACTTCGGGTCTTAGGTCATTAATAAAATATGACACTAAGAATAAGAAATGTATATTATAAAATGTGGTACTATATGAGTAAGTATAAATGGTTTTGAGAATGTAAAAGTGAATGATTTCAAAATAGAAAAATGATATTCATAAATGTTGATTTATGGATACACACCTCTCTAAATCGCTATCATAAGGGAAGTTGCACGCGTGTAGTGAAGCCCCCTGACTAATGAATGCAGGGTGGATATATCCCTAGGCCATATGACCGGTTATTGTATATTTTTTCTGCACCAGTGAGGTAATTCTGGGTGTGGTTATGACTCACTCGCACGGGTATGGCCGCTTCTCGACGTTTCGGTAGGTTCCAAGGTTGTCTTGTATGATAGGCCCCGAAAGATGATATCCATTTAGGGGCGCGTCCAGTGGGAAAACTCGGAGGGACGGTCTTATAATCGTTATATGTATGTGAATATACACTACACCAAAATGGCCAAAATGTCACCTTTCAGCCGGCCACCCTTGTCAAGGTCATTGACCGTGATAAAAAACACGCGTTTTATGTCACGGTCATTGACCTTGACACGACCGTGACAAAGAATTATCACGGTCATTGACCGTGACAAGGCCGTGACAAATTTACTTGTCCCGGACTTGTCACGGTCATTGAGCGTGACAATTAACCGTGACAAACGTGTCACGATCATTGACCGCGACACGACCGTGACACGCCCGTGACAAATTTACTTGTCACGGACTTATCACGGTCATTGACCGTGACAATTCTTTAAATAATTGTCACGGTCAATGACCTTGACACGACCGTGACAATATTTCCAGCAAAAACCCTTTTCCCCTTCTTTTTTCCCTCCCGCCGTTCCCTCCCTCTCTCTCTCGACGCTGCTCTCTCTCTCTCTCTCTCTCTCTCTTCCATTTATATATATGTTTGTGTGTATATATATGTATGTATGTGTGTATATATGTGCGTGTGTGTATGCGTGTGTGGGGGTGGGGCAGTGGGGGTAGGGTGGGGGCAGGGTGGGGGGTAGGGGGTGGGGCAGGGTGGGGGTAGGGGGTTAAAAATGTAAATAAATAAGTAATTTTCTATAAATTTCCAAAAATAATATCCAAAAATGTAAATGTAAATAATATCCAAAAATAATATTCAAAAATGTAAATGTAAATAATATCCAAAAATATTGGATAACAATTTATTTTCATTCAAAATAAATAAGTAATTTTCTACAAATTTCATAAAAAAATGAAGGCCGGCTTAATATGTGATTTAAGTGTGAAATAATCGCTATATACTTATACTAATGGAGAAAAATGGGGTTTCCATAATCTTACTTTGTCACAATTAATTTATATGCCTCACAGTTATTTTATCACTCTTAGTTTATATTTGTGATAATACTTTAATAAAGATTTTTATGGGAACTTGTTATACTAGAACTTAGATGAACACTAAGTGATGAAAATAGTCCTTAAAATTGAAAATTAAATAAAGTTTATAAAAGTAAAGATGCCGGTAATACATCAAAGATAAATTAATAAGGACTAAATAACAAAACGTGTTCAAGTGTATAACAAGAAAGAAAATGTGGTATTTAGATTGGGTAAAATTCTTAAAGTAATGTTAAGGGACTAAAAGACCCAAGACAACTGGCCAGTAAGTCACGGACCGAAAAATTTATGACGGGTGATGAAAGCCCGTAAACATGTTGGGGTGGGGTGGGGGTGGGTGAGGGTGGGGTGGGGGTGGGGTATGATTTATAAAAAGCACAAAACAATAGTAGAAATTCAATACCTGAAATTAACATTGAGATTATTTTAAATAGACAGTCACTACTGTGTGTGTGTTTAAATTGAAAGAATATATGAGAATTTTATTAAAGATTTTTATGTGTGTGTGTGTAATTTTCACTTTATTAATGCCAAACCCGACTCTCTTATAAGATATGCATATTGTGATAATATTATATCTGTACTAATAACATTTTTTTACAGCAAATGTCTCCTTCAGATATTAAGGCGAAGATGATGATGCTGTTTATGATGATGTCGTCTGGGGTCGGTGGTAGTGGAGGCGACGAGGGCTCTTCCGCCCCTTGGCTCCCCAAATATGGGAAATATGGGATTACCGTCGAGAACAAATCGAAGATATTAGCGAGATCCCTCGTTCTGCTAAAGACGGTCATCGGCCCGGGGTTTATGAGTTGGAAGGAGGTGCCATATGAGCTCAAGTTAGCTGTTTGGGCGGCACTACAGGTAATATATTTATATTTATATTTATATGAATATTTCAATTTCAATTTCAATTTCAATTTCAATTTCAATTTCAATTTCAATTTCAATTTCAATTTCAATTTCAATTTCAATTTCAATTTCAATTTCATATTTATATTTATATTTATATTTATTCGCAACTAACATTGTATTTGTTGGACATGAACAATTCAACTAGGATCCAAAGCTACGCGATCCCGTGTTGGAGCAGATTAGGGAGCAACTCAAGTCGTGGAAAAAAAATATGCGGGCATGGTACTTTGGGAAAACAGGAGAGTCGATTATCCAATGGCGTGAATCTGTCCCCCCAAGGAGCCGATCTCATTGGCACAATGGCAGAAGTTCATTGACAATGAGATCGAGGATCGACAATTGACATCTCGCCAATCGGGGAGGGAAAATCGGGCAAAAAAGACGGACGTGCACTACTCCGGCCGGACCTCTTACGCCGAGGTGGAGCATAGGATGCATGTAAGATTTAATTTTTCTATAACTACAGAAATATATTATTCTTCATTATTTTACTTTGCGGGGCCGATACTAATTTTACTTTACTTTATTTTATTTCAGGGGGTAAGCCACATAGGCTCGATACTTATGTGGCTCTTCGGACGAAGAAGGGGAAGGACAAGGAGGTGTCCCCGAGCGTCGCGGCCACGATTGTAAGTAATCCGACAGTTTAATTTTTGTTAATTACGTTATAATTTTTTAGTTTACTTATTTTACTAATCATGTGCTTTTTGTCGTTTCAGGCAAAGCTTAAGGAAGTGCATGAGTCGCAGTCTGATGCCGACAAGGCATCTTTGTCCACAGATGCACTCAGCCAAGTGCTTGGCTCTGATCGCAAGGGGGGGGAAAAGGGGGGTGATCTCACGGGTGGATAAATCTAGGATCATCGGATTGGAAACGAGTGACACCGGGTTGGATCGAACGGTGGATTCACACGACGCGAAGCTGTCCCGTTTGGAGGCGACGGTCCAAGATATGTACGCATTCATGAAGCGTACGTTGGACAGAGACCGTAAAGGGAAAGGGAAAGGGAAGGAGAAGGCGGTGGAGGAGGAGGTACGGGAGGACGAGGCGCAGGATGACGAGGATGTGGACCTCGCTGCTTCATCACCGACACGTTTGTACTTTGATGATCCACTTCCCTATTTGGCGCCCTTCAACAGACCAATGTCGACACTTGGTTGGCCGAGCGTGTTCATATTGGACGTATTTGATGGCCAGCGGATAGGGAGGGGGTTGAGGGACCCGAATATCGTCCAGGATGGAATAGTTCTTGGACGTGCGCTTCAAGAGATGGAGTCCAGGGTGCTCGTCACGCATGTCATACCCGGGAAGGAGAACTCCCTATTGTGGTTGCGCGAACAATGCGGCACGACGTATATTAGTGGGTGCGTCAATTCGTATGTCGTGTGGCCTACTCACCTCCTCAATTTTAACAATACACCAGACATGTAGTGACATTGTTTTAAGTTTGAATTGAATTGTTATAAGTTTGAATTGAATTGTTTTAAGTTGTTACATTTGAATTATATCGTGATGCATATTGTCTCTATTTGAATATATATTTTCATTATCTTTAGTTTGTTTGGATATATGATGTTTGGAACAGGTACAACGTTGCTATAACAGGTACAAATATACTGCTGGGCAGTGGTAGTGGCCATACTGCCCAACAGATTTTTTTTAAATTCTGCCCAGAATTTTCACGGTCATTGACCGTGATAAAAAGTTGTCACGGGCGTGTCACGGTCATTGACCGTGGAAATTTTTTTAAAAAGGGTCACGGCTTTGTCACGGTTATAAACCGTGACAAACGTGTCACGGTCATTGACCGCGACACGATCGTGGCACAAAATGCGAATTTTGTGTCAAGGTCAATGACCGTGACACGACCGTGACAAAAAAAGTTGTCTCGCCTCGAAATGTCACGGTCAATGACCTTGACAAGTTGGATTTGTTAGGGTCAATGACCTTGACAATAGTGCAGATTTGGTGTAGTGATAACTATTCTTAATAATGTGGGACATTATTGATGTTAAAGCATTTTATGATAATAAAATGGTTTTAAATACATTTCCTGGATGGAAGAAGGGGAATGGGAAGTTAAATACATTTTTCGGATGGAAGAAGGAAAATGGGAAGATATGAAATGAAAGAAAAGAATTTTTATGTTAATAAAACTTGCTTTAAATATGTATTTTTCCTGGATGGAAGAAAGGAAATAAAATTGGTAAGGAAAGTTTTGAGATAAAAATGAAATTGACTTGGTAAACATTCCATAAAGTGAATTCTCATTCCGGGAGATATATCCGGAAGCGTAAAATGACACTTATATGAAAGTGAGTACGAAAGATATAGATGAAGTTGTTATGTGTACTTAATTAGATGAATATGTATATATTGATTACGTGCTGAGGGTCTAATGGATCTCGACGATTAACCTTGCCTAGTATTAGTGTATCGGGGGGGTTCCTTATTTGGATTTCACTTCGCGAGACGCCCCACGCACGAACAGGGCATAGTGTTGAGATTGTGGAGAAGTTAGCCCTTAGTACTTGGGTTAACTTGAGTATTTGGTAGAATGCGATAGGGTGCTTTTAGATTGAGAGGTGAGAACCTTTATATTTAATTACGAGAGAGGCTAAGTTCATGATGTTATTTAGATTCACATAACTGTCATGCATTTTAGTCACATGGTAATCATATCAAATCGGGCCCTGTCCCGTCTATATTTCTTTGTTTTGCATGCAACTCTTTGTCCGTTCAGGTGCTCTACCGTAAGGACACCCGTATTGACTTTTCATTCCGGTTGTCATGGAGCTATATCATTTTGCGAATGTTGTAGGATATTTGTTATAGACGCTTCTTTCCATTGTACTCTAGTTATGTTCAGTTTATTTATTCGGGCGTGTTGCCCAAGCTTTGTAATCATTTATTATATTGGGATATTTAAATTGTAATACTCAGTGTAACTATTTGTATTGGTCTGTTAACCGACAACTTATTCGGTTATTATTTATTATATTGCATTTCCGTTACCCGTTGATTTTTGGTATCCACCGTTTTTGAAAATGGGATTGTCTAAGTGTTTTTCTTTTACTTACAAAATTTTAATTTGACAGTTCGTTTTCTAAAATGATTGGTGGTTATCTCGTACTATTATTTTAATCGACAGTGATGCTGAGAATGGACCATCTATGATTCCTGTGATTATTAGAGTATTGGGCTGGACACCTATTATCTTAGTAGGCGGGTTGTCACAGTGCTTTAGACCTAGGGCCTAATGGATTCCCAGACGTTCCACACACGAAACTTAGCGTAACGTTGGGCGTGGGGAGATGTTTGGTCCTTAGTTGTTTGGTATAGGCGAGATAGTGGGGGTATATTACTAGCATTAAAGATGACATGGGATATATTAGGCTTATAATTTCTGAAGGTTAAATATTACAACCGAGAAAATATAATTGAGTTATATTAGTGTATAAGTTTGGGCATAAACTTAGGAGACGATAGAAGAAGTAGATGGATGGTTATGTTAGAGATGGTGAGCTACGCGATTGAGGCTTAGGCGTAGATTTAAAAGGATTTATCCCTGGAATGTGTTGGGTAGCTTACTTGAGGTTCATATGCATAAGTTAGGTACGCGCTATAGCTGATGGATGAGGTTGAATCCCAAGAGAGTACGACACCACTTTAATTATTATATTGTGCATTCATAACTATTATGCATTTGAATTCACTTGCTAAAATTAATTTCAAACCTCGGGCTCTGAACCATTTATATCATCTCTCTTGCTACATATATTGTTATTTTAGGTGTCCCTCCGCAAGGACGCCAATGATGCCTATTCTATCCAGGGTTCTTGGAGCTGTAGCAGATACGAAATGTCACAGGATTTTGTTGTAGCCACTTCCTATTCTTGTAAATATAGATTAAAATCCATTTTGTATATCGATTATGTGTATTCAGGGGGTTGTATATATGTAGCTCTTTTATGTTCTTATTTTGGGTGTTGTATTGTCTGTGACCCGACAACATATTCGGGTATATCTTTTGTTGTACTCGTGTAGATATTAACATGTGCTTATATCATTATTTATTGGTTTTTAGTTCTTTGTATGTTGATTTGAAATTTTTTTGGCATCCACTTATTTTGTTTCTGCGTGGTTAGTTAGATTTTTAGAGTGTGCGACAGTAATGCTAAGAATGATCCACTTGAGATTCATGTTTTATCTTGGTATAGGGCTGGCCACCCGTTATTAATGTAAGACGGGTGTTACACCCGTTTCCTTGCATATTCTCTTCTCTATTGTATCTTGTACATTAGGTGTCCAGTATCAGGGATGCTGACATATAATATGGATGTCTTGACAGGTTATAGCTGTTATTGGAGATGTAGACTTTGTTAGACACTTCCATTCTATTGATTCACACATCTATAGTATCTATTTTCATTTAGGGCATGCCGCCTAGGATTTTAGTTATTTCATTTCTATTCCAGAGATTGTAGTTACTGTAGACACCACAATTTAGGACCCCCTAAGTCTCTCCGTAGACCCCTATCACTTCCCCTTTCCACCACAAACCTAGGTCGCACTCCGAGTACCGATCTAGAGGCTATCGGGTGCCCCCGGGACCCATTTGACTCTAGTCTACTCTCTATTTAGAGCAAAATCTCTTTTAATCTTTTAAGGGCTCCGAATACCCTTTCCAACAATCATCCCTATGTGAAAATCGGCATAACGGTTCGAATGAACGGACCATTTCAGTACCGAAAATTGATTTTGAGGCCATTGGGTGCTCCCGAGCCCCTAGTTGACCCCAATCAACTTCACCATCAGAGATAAATCTCTTTGAATATTCTAAGGGAACTAAAACACCTTTCCAACGATCCACCCCGTGCGTGAAATAGCATAACCGTTCAAACGAACGATCAGTTTTCCCCCAAAAATCGATCAGGAAGCCGCCGGGCATTCCCGAACTCCGTTTGACCAAAGTTAACTCTTCATCTTAAACGATACTGATTGAATCTCTGAAGGGATATGTTTACCCTTTCTAACGATCCACCCTGTGCGTGATTTTGACCTACGGTACGAATGAAAGATCCGTTTTACTCCGAGATGTCACCGGATGCTTCCGAGCCCCGGTTGACCAAGGTTAAATTTCCGAACTGATCAAAACTCTTTGTAATGTCTAAGTACATCTCCTAACCTTTCCAAAGGTCTATCCCGTGCGGGATTTTGACTTACCATACGGACGAACGATCCGTTTCCATCCGATGATCTCCCGTTCAAAAGATCGACGTGCGCTTCCGAGCCACATTTGACCCAAAGTCAACTCTCGGACCCGAGATCGGTCCAAAGTACTCTCGAAGCTCTTTGAATTACCTTTCTAATGGTAGTGCACTACAATTTTTTTTCTCGGAAAGTCCGCACGAGACTACCAATCGACAGGTCCTGAACACTGCCAATCGGCACAGTGTCAAGGGTTACCTACCGAGAGGCACACCCTGGGGTAGGCTGATCGGCACCCCATTGGCCCTATAAATAGATTCCATGACCTCACTCCCAAGGCAGAGAAGAAATACATCAGCAGCAGTGATCTCATCAACATTCTCTCGAAATCAGTGAAGTTCCATATGAGAAGTTCCATTGAAGCCTAAATACCCATCCTTTTCACACCCAATTTGGCAAATATCCTTCTCTCTCATCAACATTAATCAACATTCAAAGGATTTCATCCAAGATCAAATTTCAAGCTCCAAGGAAGGTCCAATTCCTTCTCCCTCTCTTTTAATCTCTTGTTTTTGCATAAGTTACATTATATTCATAATCGAGTTTCACTTTAGTTCACACATATTAACATCTACTCATTTATTAGTATATTGCACATACTTTATTTTCCATAAGAAAAATAAAATAAAAGAGGGTTATACTCGTAAATTCTGAACAGAATTATCCATCACACTTTTTTCAAAACCAAAAACACATTTTCTAAACGTACACACATAATAAAATTCCCTTCGACTCTATGGGATAAACCACACCCCTATTCTACATTCAAACTGCGTGGACTTTGATGCCTTTATAGGCTCGAATTAAAATCCGAGACTCGAGTCCAGTGTTTCAATTTCTCTTATTTTCCAAAAGTTTCAAAATCCCTCATTTCCATAACTATCATACATATACATATATCATGCTTATTTTCATTTCATCCAACACATATTATCGTTTCCCAATAACGATCAATATCATGATGAACTCTCATATTCTATCTTCTATATATATCAGTGTTTTGAAAATATTCCTATAGATGACTTCACTCTACTGTTTCCATGGTAAGGGTCGAATGATTCCAATATCCATTATATAAACACATACACACACTTCACGGTGATAAAAAAAAATATTAACATTTGACCATGAGAGATCGAAAGGGCGGGATGGGTGCCTAATACCTTCCCATTCCGTAACTTATCCCCCGGACCTCCGATCCATTGGTTTCGTGTGCATCAGTTTGTCCTTGGTTTTGCTCTCTTGAAGTGGCAACATATTCTTCTGCCTGTTTTGTGTAAAATAGGCTGGAAACTCCATCTCTTTACATTCACCCCACACCGACGATGGACAAAGCACCTTTTGAAGAGGGGTATGAGACCGTGACACAGTTCTTTCTTGAGGGATCCTCCCCCCACGAATGTCGCGCCCAGGATGGCCCCAGTTACTTATGTCAGCATATTCAATATTAGTTTTGGTTTGTTGGTAATGAGATATTTTAACTGGCGAGTTATCCCAGTCACATTTATTATTTTTATATGTAGTTCAGTTGTGAAGTGGTGTTGATTATTATTCTGTATTGGGGAATGGTTTTAGTTAAATTAAAAAAGGGAAAGTTTTGACACAAGCTTAATTATTTATTAGGTGAAATAATAAAGAAATTGTTTGTCGACAGTGATGCTGAGAATAAACCAACTGGATATTCTGATTTAATTTAATAAAGGACTAATCACCCTATATTTAATTAGGCGGGGTGTCACAGTTTGATTATAGTATCATGATCATTTATTGATTGTTCATTTACTTCTATAGGATAAAATAACTTGGATTTTTCTTCTAATGAGTATACATAATTGTTTAGGTTATAAAAGTAATTGCTTAAATAGGTCATAGTATGTATAAAGGATCCTCTGTTGAATTCTCTGTTGAACCAAAGGTTGTCTAGAATTTTCTTTTTTCTCTTCTGTGACGTGTCTGTTGCATCTAAACTTTTGATTCTCATTAAGAACAATAAACAAGTACTTAGTATGATATGTTGCTATTGAAGATGAGTGTAATACCCCGTATTTTTTGGCAATATTTATTTTGGGATTAATTAATTAAATGAGAATTAATTGGGAATTAATCCGGGTAAAATACTAGCGAGATGTGAGTTGGTATTTGACTATATTGAGTATATATGATGATATATGAATATTGAATTATGAAATTTTCCGTGAGATTGATATACGACAATTTGGTCATTTTATTGGGACGCGTGTCACAGTCGCGTCAGGATATAATTATTTTATTTATAAAAGTGAATTTAAATTCTATTAACCGTATGGTCGTTTTGAGTGCGCCAACGCGTCCGGAAGGGTTGAGATAGTCAAAAAATACTAGCCGGGGGTTTAGTTTGGGTCCCGGGGTATTTTTAGGCCATACCGGCTATAAGGGTAGTTTGGTAATATTGTATTTTTGGGAATTATTAATGACGAAAATTAGGAGTCTTTATCTGATTGGGAATAGACCCACTAAACCCACTAACCAACCCTTAATGACCCAATAAGCTACGGAGGTTATCAAATTAGGTTTTCAAAACTTTCCCAAAGAAAACCCTAGCCACCATAGCCACCTTTGGAGAAGAAAGCTTGTAGAGAGGGAATTCTGCAGAGAGAGAGAGATAACTTCAACAAATCAACATCAAAATCAGAGATAAACTCAAGGCAAGTGATTTAATTCCATTTAATTTCAGAGAATGTTCCTTCCATGTTAGATAATTCAAATTTATGTTTGTTCTTGGAAGATAATGAAAAACCCATGAGTTTGGAAGTAGAATACTAAATTTTGATGAAAGGATGGCATGTAGAATCATATTTAGAGGACTAATCTGATGTTGATATATATTGTAAGACACAAAAATGGATTTAATTGGATAAATTAAGGATCTAAAAATTTTAGGGTTCATGTTCTTGAAAAATTGGGGAAAAGTGTAGAGACTTGTGATTTAATGATGTTTAGGACGAATTAATTCCTTAAAACATGTTAGGAGGTGACTTTAATATGTTTAGGATGAATTATAGACCCTAAAACGTTGTTGGGATGAAATTTGGAAGAGGTTTGAGGTGTTAAAATGGATGAAAAACGAGATTGGAGAAAATCTGGGCCGAAACTGGTCCCTCGTTAGAAGACCTCTCCAGGTCGTTCGAACGAGCTCGTTCGAACGAGCTTCTAACGAGTTGACCAATCGCTTCTAACGAAAGGGAATTTCGTTCGATAACTTCGTTCGAACGAGATCTCGTTAGAAGGTACAGTTCGTTCGAACGAAATCTCGTTCGAACAGCCTCGTTCGAACGAGACTTCTAACGAGCTGGCAGTTTAGGCCTTTTTGGCCTGTTTTGATTTTTGGAGTCCCGTAAATTTGTTCGAGGATGTAGATAACATTCCCTTGATGGTGTATTAGTATACTCGGGACATTTGGGATATAATGAGGAGTAAATTATATAAGTGTGGATCAAATCAAATAGACATTTGAGTTGAGACGTGAGTGCCTACTACGACGTGAGAATAAATTATGTCGCGTATAAATATGGACCGGGATTATATAAGTTGTATATATATTAAGTTGGTACGAGAATGCGATAAGTAATACAATTAAACTACGGGGATTACTAAGATGCGTGTTTACTTAGTATTGGTATATGAATTGTGTGTATGACATACCTACCATACTTGCTATCACGGGAGGTTTGCGTTCGCTTAGGGCCCTCTAATCCTTGTGTTGCCTGGATTTAGACTGGTTACCTCGATGAACATAGGTCAGAGAAAGACTTATTGGGATGTTAATAAGTCCGCTGATCGTGGGAGCGTAGGTATGTGCGTGACCCATGTGATGTGACTGTGTTCGCCTCCACTGTGTGTGATTTGTGTTATCTGAACGATTCCTGAGAGATTCGGAATATGTGATTCCTTATGTACGTGATGTACCGGGATGGATAGCAGAGTATGTGTGCACCGCAGCTTAGTCTCGGGGTGCTTATATTGTATATTTATGTTGTGGAAAATATACACTTAATAAACTGAGAACTTTCATATGGTATTGTGTGTAACTATGGAATAAAATAAAAGGGATGATCTATAATGAGTTGTATTACTTTTATATGAGAACCTGAAATTTACGTTAAGCCCCTATTTAATTGAGATCGTTATAATTTTAATGGGAACCGAGTAATAAGGGTAGAACCTATGACAGTCTAGCTAGATATGATGTCACTTAGCTAGCGGATAGATGGGTACTTACGTTAGGAGTGCACAGTTAGACGAGAGGTGAGAATTCCATGTGAGTGCACGTCCTAACATGTACTTTGCATTTAATGTTTTAAATGTTTTTAAAGCACTTGCAGGTTTTTAAAATATCTCCACATTCGGGCTCTGACCCGTTTGCTTTCAAATCTATTTTTTCTTGTAAAACCATTTTAGGTGCCCAGCCACAAGGACACCATGCATAGGATACTCATTCAGGTGACGAGTTGTAGCTGTTTGTGGGAGCTACAGGGATTTGCTTTTAGACGCTTCTACCAGTTGGATTCCTGATTCAGTATTTATCAGTTGTAGGGCATGTTGCCCATTTCTATTAGAGACATCTTTCCATTTCAGTTTTTCAGACTCTGTCCTGTATTGATTCTGTATTCAGTTTAGTTATTTCAGTTTGTGGTTTTGTAGTGAGGAGTTTTCCTCCAGACTTTATTTACATTATGTGATGGTTATTCTATTTACTTCGTTATGGTGAATGGTGTTATTATTCTTCATTACACTTGTTGCATGTTAATCAGACTTTAATTAAAATTTGACACTTAGTTTTTAAATACTAGGTGGTTAGTAATCATAAAAAATGTTTTCGACAATGATGCTATTAACTGGACCAGCTTGGCATTTTGAATTAATTTAAGAGTAGCTACCCGGTGTTTAATTAGTCGGGGTTTCACAATGAGGAAGAAACCATATTTTTGCAAGAAATTAATTAGTGTTAGTAATCAATCTTAACAAAATATCAGCTAATTTATTATCTTTCCTCTAATATGTTCGAATTCTGGTGTAAATCCTTTACCTGTACTATTATCTATAAAATTTAGCCATCTTTTTATGCTGATCTGCTTTGATGTGTTTTATTAAAGTATTTAATAATATTATCATAATCGTTTCTTATTAGAAATTCATATTGTAAAAATAATTGAAAATTTTCTAGTGTATTAATTATTCATATAATTTCTAAATCAATAGAAGGGAGTCTTTTTTGTGTTTCATTAAAATTTCCTGAACAATCTTTACATATTATTTCTTCATTTTTATTACTTTCCTTTTTTGGTTTTTGTAAAAGGATTCCCGACCATCCTATGGTTGATGCATTTGTTTGTATAGTTTTATAACTATTTTCTAAGGGCAAACTAAATGGTTCTAATTGACTAACTATTCTTTTTATTTTTTGAACTAATTCTATATCTTCAGTATTAAAATACTTCAGACCATTTTTTCCTAATTTATTAAATAATGGTCCTACTAAATTTGACAAATTTAGAATAAAGGATCGACAATAATTTAATAATCCTAAAAATGCTTGTAACCTTTTGGTATCTTCTATTTTATCTAAAAAAATCTAAGACTTTCTTTACTATATCTTCTTATAATTGTATCTTGCCTCCTTTTATGTATAAACCTAGAAATTCAATTTCTTGTTTTTCTAATTGCATCTTTTTATTATTAGTCCTTGATATATGAATTCTTTGAAAATTATTTCTAAATGTTTTCTATGTTGTTGATTATTATTACTGAATACTAAAATATCACCTATATAAACTATACAAAAATTCGAATGTTTTTTAACTATCATATCCATTTTATTTTGGAATATTTGTGGTGCATTTTTTAATTCGAAGGGCATAACTAACCATCCAAAGTGTCCTTTTTGATAAGTGGACGCAGTCCATTCTATTAATTCTTCTTTCATTTTATTTTCCAAAATCCTAATTTACAATCAAATTTTGAAAAATATTTTTTATCTTGTATTTTATTTATTAATTACTCTTTATTTGATATTTTATAGCTATTATTGTATGTATTTTCATTTAATCTCTTGGAATCTATTACCATTCTAGCTTTATCTCTTTTGATTTCTGAGTGATTTCTTACCATAAAAGCCGATTTCTATGTCTACTGATGCTTCTTCTTATTACTCCTAAATTTATTAGTTCTTGTATTTGTATTCTAAACTCTTATTGATCTATTAAGTCACATACTATGTCTTTTCTTTTTATAGTTAGATCTGGATTTATTATTCTTAAATATGCTTTTATTTTATTTTTATTCCAATGTTTTTGCGGATTTTTTCCTATAATTTTTGTTTTTCTGTTAATCTAATTAAATCTTCTAATTCTATTTTTGTATTTATAAATGTTGCTTTATTTAATTTTTGAAAATCTACTTTTTGTGTTTGGCTTTCTTCTATTTGCTGCAAATATCCACATAGATAATTTTCATCTAATTTGTCTTCTTGTATTTTATCCTTTTGCAAATCTTCTGTTGTTTCTAATATTATGTTATTATTAAGGATTGATGATTTCTCTTGCTTTTCTATATTGTTATTTATGTGGAAATCCCTCTCCCACTTAATATTTTAAACTTAAGGGTATTTTAAAATTAGTTATTGAATTCCAAATTCCCCAATTAAATCATTGGTAATTTCTAATTTACTTGTACAAATTAAATTTCCCGATCTCCTTATTGTAATTTTCTAAAAAAAATATTTTTTAAATTAAAATATAACCTAGATATCAAAATTTAATTTATACATTTAAATTAAAAGAATGAATAAAATGGATTTTTAGAAGAAATAAAATGTTATCTAGGCCAGTCACAATAGAAACCCATGTTGTCCATATTAACGTGGAATCCTAATTAATCAATTAATTTGTGCACTAACATTATCAACGTGAAAGATATGGAAGAATCATAATAAAAATAATAACATCCAATCACAACTCAATTAGGAATAAAATTCCTATTATATCATAGCCTAGAGTCCTTCTATAAGTAGAAGTCTTCAAGAACAACAAATTCACTTGAAGTTTACTTCCTTCCGATTAAGAATCCTCCTCAATCAATGTATCTAAGAGTTGTACACATGATAAACCTGTGGAAATAATCCATTCTGGATAGGGAAGAGTTGGGAAGAAGATCCGCTATGAAAACTGGTTGAATATCAAAATAAATGAATTTCCAATCCTCTAGGGTCAATCTGATACCCCTTCAAATCAATACAATGGGCCTCTGATCGATCTGACCCTGCAGCTCGTCTTTCTCATTCCGAGTTCACCATTGACATGCAAAAACGACCATTACTTCCCTAGATCTTCGTAAACTTCGTGAAATATTGTCCAACGCCGTCATTAAATGTAAATACATGATTCTAAATGAAAATAACTATAACATCCCCTCACATTCACTTCCAAATACATCGATAAAGCAATAATTACAAAAACCTAATTATTATAACCATATAGAATGTAGGAGAGAAAAATAATTACGGATATTGTTGATTATTAGGTACTATGTGAGTTCCCTTTTTAAAGAATTGTAGTCCTGGTGGGGTATACATAAATCCTCCAGTTAACGATTGAATAAAATTTAATCCTAAAATAAAGGGATGATGACTTTTTGCACCTGTTAAATATGTTTGTGGTAGAATAAATTGTTCTTTATTTATATATATTGGTATATTATGTATACCTTGTGTTATTGGTATTGCTTCTTTGTTAAATTGATGTATGTAAACATGTTAACCTAATTCTTTAATGCTTTCTTTAGGTATTAGTTCTATATGAATTAAGCTTTTTGTTGCTCCTGTGTCTAACATTGCTATTGTCTCTAAAAATTTATCTGCGAATTTTATTTGTATAGGAAAAGTAATTAATGATGATCTATTTGTATTATTTATTTGTTCGTTGGGTTGCTCCTTTATTTCTTTATAACAATTTATACATAAATTTCTTCTATAAGTTTTGCAAATATAAATCTCTTTATCTTCTTTTAAACATTTTACGCATTTTTCTTTTATAAGCATATATTGTATAAATTTATATTCACATTCTTCTAGATTATATAAAAATTTTAAGTCTTCTAGACTTTTTTTAATATTTTCTACGTGCTCGTCTTTTGATTCTATTGACTCTATGCTATATATACTAATATTATCTATTTCTTCATTTTTATCATATATACTTTCTAATTCTATTATATCATCTAGATTGTTTTCAATATCATCTAATATATTAATTTTTCTTGAATTTTTGAGACATTATTATTTTTATATCTATAAGGACAATTTGGCCGAATATGATTAGGATCTCCACATATAAAACATTTATAATTTTTTGTTTTTTGATTCTTTTTATTTTCATCTTTATTTATTTTCCTTATTTCTTATTTCTTTAAGTTATACCTTTTGTATGTTCTACTAGGTCTGATTCTATAATTTTTATATTTTTCTTGTGTTTCTGTGGTTTATTATTCTTTTGTTATTGCATCCATATTGTGGTGGTAAGTCTATTTGTTGACCAGTATAATAGTATTATTTTTTGATTTCTTTTCCTTCTTTTAACTTTTTGCATTTTGCTTTTAAAGTATCATATACTACTTTGATTTTTTCCCCCATAGAACAATCACTTTTATGTCCCATTTTATCTTTCCATTTTTCCTCCTATTGTTCCTCGTATTTTTTGTATATATCTATCTAATAATTTATCATCTAAAGTTCTACATGTTTGTGTCCAATATTCTGTAAATTTTTTATATTCTAGTCTACATATTTGTAATTGTTCTAAGTTTCTTAATGCGTCTGATTGTCTTTCTGATATATATAACCGTCTATTTTCTCCTAAAAATGCTTATTTTATTAAGTTAATAAATTTTTCTACATTAAATTATTCTTTAAATTTTTTATATTAATCTGCTGCTTTATAGCTTAAATACCAATTAGATACACTACTTTGCAATGTGTTTTCAAAATATGATTTAATATTAGTTCTATTATCAAAGTTTATTACTGTACATGCTCAAAAACATCATTTTTCTCAATTTTCTATTGTAGTTTCCCAGTCTTGAGGATTTACTTTGTCTAGGTTTAATATACTTCCATATTATCTTACAATATTAGAATCTGTGTCAAATATATACATATCTCTTGATTTAAATGTTGTTATTCTTTTATTATTTTCATTATAATGTTCTTTTGTGGCTTTTGGTTTTTGATGGGTTGAATAGTCATAAGTAGGGTCGGTTGTAGTTGATAAAGTAGATCTGATACCAATTTTAAGATGAATAGTGTTGTGAACAGTGTTTTTTACTTTTTTGAACAGTGTTTTCACAGTACTACAGGTTACTATAGCAGTCCAGTCAAGCGAAAAAGCCAACACAATGGAAACAACGACGACAATGGCAAGCACAAGACACCGAGAAAGTTTGATCAAAACATATGTTCATTATAGTGTTTAATCTTAAACAAATTACCAAGGATCATTTAATGAGATATAATCATATATTAGTAATCTTATCTAAGTACTCATAGTGGTTAACTCGAAAGGTTAATAAATAGTAAATAAATTTACACAATCTTAGAGTGAAACATAAACCAAGAATATATAGTAAAGAAAGTCTTACATTTTCCAGATAAAATAGAAGATACCAAAAAGTTACAAGCCTTTTTAGGATTATTAAATTATTGTAGATCCTTTATTCCGAATTTATCAAATTTAGTAGGACCATTATATAGTAAATTAGGAAAAAACGGCCAGAAGTATTTTAATACTGAAGATATAGAATTAGTTCAAAAAATAAAAAGAATAGTTAGTCAATCAGAACCATTGTCTTTACCCTTATAAAACAATTATAAAATTATAGAAATAGACGCATCAGATGAGCGAGGATCCTTTTATAAAAACCAAAAAAGGAAAGTAATAAAAATGAAGAAATAATATGTAAATATTGTTCAAGAAATTTTAATGAAACATTCTAGGAATAATTAATACACTAGAAAATTTTCAATTATTTTTACAAAAAGAATTTCTACTAAGAACCGATTGTGATAATATTGTAAAATACTTTAATAAAACACATCAAAGTAGATCAACATAAAAAATACGGTTATTTTTTTATAGATGATATTACAGGTAAAGAATTTACACCATAATTCGAGCATATTAAAAGAAAAGATAATAAATTAGCTGATATTTTGTCAAGATTGATTACTAACACTAATTAATTTCTTACGAAAATATGTCTTCTTCCTCATCTTCAAGTAACAGATCATACTAACTAATTGTTTATTATTTTTAATGAGAAGCAAAGTGTAGATGCAACAGACAGGTCACAGAAGAGCAAAAGAAAATTCTAGACTACCTTTGGTTCAAAAGAGAATTCAATAAAGGATCCTTTATACATACTATGAACTATTTAATCAATTACTTACCTAAACAATTATGTATACTCATTAGAAGCAAAATCCAAGTTATTTTCTCCTATAGCAGTAAATGAACAATTAATAAATGATCATAATACTATCTATACTCAAACATTTTCAAATAATAAATATCAAGAAGCAAGAAGTAGAAAAAGAGCTGGAGCACGTAAGAGAAAATAACTTGGCTTTTGCTTTGAGTATACTTAATTGTTTAGGTTATAAAAGTAATTGCTTAACTAATACATAGTATGTATAAAGGATCCTCTGTTGAATTTTCTATTGAACTAAAGGTTGTCTAGAATTTTATTTTGCTCTTCTGTGACTTGTCTGTTGCATCTAAACGTTTGCTTCTCATTAAGAACTATATATATAATTGTGTTACTATTTTTTAAAATTCGATAAATATATGTTAATTTTTAAAATTCTCATATATTGACCATTCTTTTAAAATGTACAAAAAATTATTTTGAACTGATTATTCCACAAAGGAATCCATAGAATGTTTAGATACTCGGTAAAAAAAATCAAGCCAATATTTTTTACTATTCGAAAAATGGGGGATGAACGATGAACTTCTTTAAGGAGTTTACTAAGCCTGATTGTGTGTGTGTGCGCGTGTGTGTGATGGAAATGTAAACAGACCAAATAAATATAAAAAAAGAACACGAAATTTGATGTGATTTGACATATGATGCCATTTCCTACATTCAACTGTAAGAGAATGATTCGACCATTATAGCTAAGGGTCCTGATATTTACACCCAAAATTTTACTCCAAAGCACCACATAAAAATTAAATCCAAACTTTACTCCAAAACACCCAAAAGTGTTGTATCTTTTTTTTTCCTGGTAAAATGTCTAATATACCCCAAACTAAACAAAAAATTACACACAAACTAACACCACATTATCTAAAACACCACAATCAACCAAAAAACACATTTTCAAACCAGTTCCTCTTCCCACCGAAAACCTTGAACCCATGGTTAAACCTAGCCAAAATCATATTCACCATTTCTTCCCAAATCTCCATTTTAGTGTATTTGTTGTGCTGTTGTGGTCTTTGTTGTGTTGCTTATATATAAAAACCAATGATCAAGGGGATCCATTGCAATGGGTGATGAAAATAAAATTGATGATCAAGCTTCCCAAACTCGGAATATTCAATGCTCGTTTGATGATTTTGAGTTATTAAAACACCTCTACACACTATATAATCTTTAAAACAACATTAAAAATGATGAAAAGATGAAAAAAAACTGAACTGACCGCAATTATGGTTGCCCGTCACCATAAGTGACAATGAGTTTCGATCCCAAGATTTCGTGTAATGACACATCGCGGTTACATTTGACTGTAGATTGACATCACACGATTACACTTGACCGTGTAATGATTCTTGGCCGGGGTTTTATTTTAGCGATTTCACTTGGTCGTGGTTGTATATTCACGATTTCATTTGGCTGTGATAAGTTCACCACGGTTTTATGTGGCCGTGGTATTAAACCCACGGTTGTAATGTGTCTGTGACAAGTACCCCATGGTCTCTATTTGTCGTGCTTTTATATACATGCTTATAGTTGACCGTGGTATTATTTTTATATATAAAATTTCAATATAGATATAATTCATGTAACATAATTCCATTCATTCATGTACTGATTATTGTATTGTCATTTCAGTTAGATGACTTGGTTTGAGATGATACATTTTGTCAAGATATAGACAATCTCATTGTACCAAGTGTACCTATTGAATGTTCTTCCACCGAGAAAGAGAATATGCATGAACCGAGTATGATCGAGCAAGCAACGACATCAACCTCACCCACATGTTTGTGTGATTTCTTTCCAGATTTCACATCGTCTATGGTAAAAAACCATATCACGAAGTTAATTTCCAACACTTTAAGATATTTAATGTATGGCATTATTGTATGACATAATTTGGTTGTGTGCATTGTTAGTATGCGGAAATACAAGAAGGATTGGATATTAATGCGATTAATCAAGACCATACAATCGAATTCACAACTAAGGAGGTATGTTTTGTTTATTGATATTGTACATTCACATCTATTTTATAATTATACTCGAAATCTCCATTTAAAACGTCCTTTGGTTTAACAATGTTCATACTGTGCAAATTTTTGATCATCATGACAAGATGATTGATTGGTGTCAACAAGTTGGTCGCAGGCTTCATGCGATCGTGATAATTCTGAAATCCGACAAGGCCAGTATAGTCCGAAAGGGTAGGGTCGTACTTGGTTATGAGCGAAGCGAGCTTCATAGACATAAAAAAGATGAGATTTTGGAAAAGAAAAGGAAGCGTTCTTCTGGAACGCGAAAAATGTGATTGCCCAATTAGATTGAAAGGGGTTGCACACGATAATGGCCGTTGGGGTTGAAGTTCTCTTTGGGGTACACAACCACGTGGTGTCAAAACCACTTGCTGGGTACCCATATGATGGCTGACTCTCCCAAGAAGAGTGGAACATTGCCCATGAGATGATAAATAATGGGGTTGGACCGAAGGAAGTAATCCATAAATTGAAAAAGAGGCCGGAGTAAAATTGTTCATCAACACGGACAATACATAATGCTAAAAGCAAAATGAATAACATTGAGATGCAAGGTCGCACCGCCATGAAATAGTTGATGCATTTGCTCGGGGAGAAGAATTATGTCCACTGGCATTGAAAGAATGAACAAATCAATGTGGTAGAGGATTTATTTTTCGCACATCCCACCTCTTTCTTGTTGGTGAATTACTCCCCGAGTGTGCTTGTTATTGATTGCACATATAAGACCAATCGTTACAATTAGGGCTGTAAATCGGGCTGGGTAAGCCGGGCTTAAGGTTGCTCAGGCTCGGCCCGAACTACCTGACCCAAGCTCAAGCCCGAGCTCGGCCCGAACTGAAATTCTCTACTTAAGCCCGAACTCGGCTCGTTAATATTTCGGGCAGGCCCGAATTCATTTTTTTTTTGTTAAAAAAAATTGAATTAATATTTTTTTCTTGTGTTTCCATCATGGAGAAAATGTATACACCAAAATCTAATTGATATATCATAAAATAAAGTATATAATGATGAAATGTATTAAACTAAAATAAAGGACGTAAGAATGAAAACCTACAATGACTAATTATATTTCATACATATAAAATTGGTTAACATAAATGTTATATTTTTTAAAATAATTTATTTATTTATTTATATATTCAAAGTTCGGGCTTCGGGTCCAATTCGGGCTTGGCAAAGTTCGGCTCAAGCTCGGCCCGAAATTCATTCGGGCTTGAAATTTTGGCTCAGGCTCGGCTCGGCTCAAACTCAAATAAAGCTCGGCCCGAAAATAGCGGGCCGAACGGGCGGGCTTCGGGCTTGCCCGACTCAATTTACAGGCCTAGTTACAATATGCCATTATTTGAGATGATTGGGGTCACTTCTAACAGGAATTTTTTTGCATTACATTTGCATTTATGAAGAGTGAGAAGGAGGAGAATTTTAGATGGGCTCTGCAACATTTGTGGTCATCATACGAGCCGGAAGCTTTGCCGCAAGTTGTTATCTCTAAAAAATAACAATCTTGTCTAAACACTTGCCACCGTTCTTTTATGCTTATTCCATGTACAAAAGATTTTGAAGGTGCATGTGTAAAACACAACATTAAATACTAGGACAAGAAGGTATTCATGAAAGGTTGGATTGGGGTGTTAGAGTCAGAGACTACGAATGACTTTAAGAATGCATGGATGCCTTTTCGCCAAAACTGGCAATAATACCCGAACATGGTTGGGTACATATCGAAGAATTGGATGCCTTTTTGTTTTTAGTTCGCGCATGTATGGACTAATCGCGTAACCATCGTGGCAACCGAACAACTAACATAGCGGAGGGTGCCCATGCGTAACTAAAAAACACTTAATAAATAACATCGATTCGTTTGCGAAGGTGTGGAAGGGTATGGACGCATTACTTGGACACCAAGTAACTCAAATTCAAACTGAGTTTCAGAAATCACTTCAATCTACCAAGCATGGACACAGTGATGCGTTGTTGCGCGATCCGTGGTAGGGAATCACACTTTGTATTTGATTTATTTGTTATTGAGATAGATTCCATGCGATCGGTATTGAGCCCATCAAGCACTAACACCCAATATACGGAGATACGATGCTCCCATGTACTTCGCACCATATACGGCTTACCATGTGTCCGCGAGTTGTCCCAATGGGAGAATCTAGGCCAAACATTTCCACTATGGTCACTAGACGATCATTGGAGGAAACTTGCCATTATCCCGAACATCCCTCGGTACTGTCACCTTGACTATACACCCGAGATGATATTGTTTAAGAAAAGGTGGAATGATGCAGGTGAAGCTGTTAGAAATATGATGCTACGCAAGTTAATGGAGATTGTTGAACCCTTTAGCACACCTTTGATGGAGCCCGTACAAATTCGTTAAAAGGGTAGGCCACCTAAGGGGAAAAAGTATGCCGACATATCTACGAAAAGAACACCTTGTGCTTGGGAGAAAGATGTATCGTCCATAAGCGAACTTAAAAAAGTCTTCGCAAACATTTCCCCGTTGATAGGCGTGAAACCAAAGACGTGGTCTCGGGAGAAGAAGATCTATATGAAGGACGTTCCCGATTTCTTCTGATCATTTGTGGAGGATATATATGATGTAAAATCTGATGGGAACTATGGATATAGGTCTATTTCCAAATGGGCGGGTGTTAGGGATGGACATGAACATTCTTATGCTATTCGTAGTACTTTGTTGTCTGATTTACGTAGGGACAAGCTGTTTTGGACTACGGTGATGACCTCCTATGATATTAATGAGTATGAGAGGAGATTAGACTATTTTAGACACTCATGCACAAGCGAGAAATAGTTTATAATGCCATAGTCTGGCTACGTTACGACGAATGCACTTAAGCTAATGGTTGTGTTGATATCCAAATTTCAATGCTTAACTTTTATTCCATTCGACGTTGGGACAAAACCGAGGATGGAAGAGAATCGCATCATCTATATCCTAAACTCGTCAAATATTAATTGTGTGAGATTGAAATGCATAAGATTTTGCCCCTACCACCAATTGCCTCTAACTGGAAATCTAGGGCCAGTCAAGATGCCCTTCAGTGGCCTACTTTGTTTAAGTCACGCTTTCAATTGTTTCAAAATCTATGTCCCAAACACAGGACGACGAGAGATGAACCGTGCTTGATATCGTCGGATGAGGACGAGGACTTGACGACGACTTAAATTCAGCGGTGAAATTCCTATGGTTGATTGTAACTTTTTGTAATTATCAGGATTGGAAACCTTTTATAATTATCAGGATTGGAAACTTTTTGTAATTATCAGGATTGGTTATATGTAAATTGGTTGTTGGAGAAAGTCTAGGGCTAATGATTGTATCTTTTTATATTAACAATTATTGATTGGAACTTTTTGTATCTTTTTGCAATCATTATTATAAATTGGTGATATGTGATAAATTGAAAATGATTGTTACTTCTTGTATTAACAATTATTGATTGGAACTTTTCGTATCTTTTTTCAATCATTACTATAAATTGGTTACGGTCCCTTGACACCGTATAGATGTTTACACGGTGGCACCACACCGTAATTATGAGACCATAGTAACATCACACTATGAATAAAACAACCACGGTCTTCATTAACCGTGAAATATATGCAGAGACTTGGATAATTTTTCACCCCAACTTACACGGTCTAATGAAATCTTAAAATGTATTATGACGATGAGATGCCGCCGTATGTGACTATTACACGGTTTGTTCTCACCGTGTGGTATATACAGAGACTTTGGAGGTTTTTTTTACCCCAACTTACACGGTCTAATGCAATCGTGGAAAGTCTCTCTACGGTTGTTGGTAGCCGTAAGTATATATTCCACGATCTATTGTAATCGTGAAATATATGCAGAGGCTTGGCCCATTTTTCACTCCAACTTACACGATCTAATGCAATCGCGACATGTCTTATGACGGTGAGAAGACGCCGTATGTGACTATTTCACGGTTTGTTCTCACTGTGTTGTTTATATAGAGACTTTGGCTATTTTTTTAGCCCCAACTTACACGGTCTAATGAAACCGAGGAAAATTTCCCTACAGTTGGTGGTAGCCATAAGTATATATTCCATAGTTGGATCTTATCGTGAAATATATACAGAGACTTAGCCCATTTTTTAACCCAACTTACATGGTCTAATGCAACCGTGACATATCGTATGACAGTGAGAAGACGCCATATGTGACTATTACACGGTTTGTTCTCACCGTGTTGTTTATACAGAGACTTCGGCTATTTTTTCACCCTAACTTACACGGTCTAATGAAATCATGGAAAGTTTCCCTACGATCGGTGGTAGTCGTAAGTATATATTCCACGGTTGGATCTCATCGTGAAATATATGCATAGACTTGGCCCATTTTTCACCCAAACTTACACGGGCTAATAAAATCGTGACATGTCTTATGACAGTGAGAAGCCGCCGTATGTGACTATTCCATGGTTTGTCCTCACATTGTGGTTTATACAAAGACTTTAGAGATTTTTTCACCCCAACTTACACGGTCTAATGAAACCGTGGAAAGTTTCCCTACGATTGGTGGTAGCCGTAAGTATATTTTCCACGATTGGATCTCACCGTGAAATAGATGTAGAGACCTGGACCATTTTCACCCCAATTTAAACGAGCTACTGAAACCGTGACATGTCTTATGACGGTGAGAAGCCGTCGTATATGACTATTCCACGATTTGTTCTTCCTGTGCGGTTTATACAAAGACTTTGGAGGTTTTTTCATCCCAACTTACACGGTCTAATGAAACCGTGATTATTTATTTAGCGATGACACCACACCGTGGGTGTTAGTATCACGATAACACCGTGGGGTTTTTCAGAGACTTTAAATGTTAGTATCATGGTGTGGTGTTAGTATCACCATACCGTATCGAAATAATTCACGGTGAGAACCCACTGTAGCATTAACATTCAATCATGTGATAACATTCAATTACATATCATTCAAACACATAACACATAACAAAATTTTGTTAACAATCAAACACATAACACATAACACATAACATTATTGTTTTAAAGTTATTCCAACATAATTGTTTCGAAGCTATTCCAACACATAACACATAAAAATTTGTGTTACTTTACAAATAAATTTTTAAAAAATACAGTTACATTCAAATTGTTTTAACAAATTGTGTATATTTTCTCTTTAAACGCTTCATCGATGTGGTTTTTGCATTGGGGGCATTTCGCTTGGGGGAATTTTTCTTAGGGTCCGGATGTGCCGTGCCTTGGTCAGAGTTTCTTCACGTACCGTGGCCTTTCCTTTTCCTGTATGCGCATGCGTTCCCTTTTGCCTGAAGCAGGGTATCAAGCGTTGCACGTGATAGTTCAAGGACATCCATAACCTCTTGCTTCGGGCCTCCGTCATTAGCTTCCTCGAGCAGGATAATGGCTACATCTATCCCCTTAGCCTATATATAAATTATCATCAATTGTGTTAGATAATTCTTGAACAAAGGAAATTAATTTACAGATAAATTTCAAAACATTTACCACTTTATTCTAGTGCTTTATCTCCGGCTTGCGTATTCTATTCTTGAGATTTTGAATGTATGGATGGGATATTTCTAGGTACCAAGACATGTACTCATCCACACATTCCTAAGGCACGAACCACAACAGGGTCGAACGTCTGGCATCAGACAGAACATGGTCGACCCAATTAAGTTGATACCATTTCTCGATATCAAACTTTAATTCGTATCAGGCCTGGGTCTTCCCCCTCTCATATGACAAAGGGCACATTGGCGGTCTAGGAATTGTTTGAACACATCTAACTTAGCGTAGGAGCCTCTCCGGGTAGTAGGGTTCCCCAACATCATAGCAGATAAGGAGGACGTTGTACTATGAGATCTCCTGAAATGGGTACGCCTCACTTTTTTCGGAGTAGGGATCCCATATAACCTAAACGTATTTCCAAATGTTAGTACGTACATAAATAAAATAAATAAATACTGAAGTTAAAACAACTAATACTTACGTATGAAGCTTTTAAATCATCTAAGGTTTCCCTTAGCTCCAATAACTGTGCAAAGGCACCCATGACACCGTTTGCGCCCTCCATTTGCATAGACGCGGCTCGCTATGCTCAAAATGGAGATTTCTAACACCCCTTGCCACATTGAAGTGGTCATATATCCACGCTTGAAGTCAAAACAAAATAAAATTTCAATACATACATATTAATTAGGAAATTATTGTATTACAAAATAAAATAAAATTTAAAATATGTACCACATTAAGGGGAAGATATGTGGCCACCTGTCGAATGCCTACCTGATAAGCAATCCCCAACTGCCGATATAAATGGGCCAATGAACACATCCCCCAAGCATAGTCTTTGTATTTGCCGACCTTTTGCAAAGACTGCAGGTAGTACACTAGTACTCGATTGCCCAATTTGTCTAGGAATAACAAGCAACTGACCATAAAAAGTAAGTACCCCCTAGCAGCTTGGTCAATCCTCCTCTTTGAAGCAGTTTCCCCTAGCTTCTTAACCCCCCGCTTACAAAAATTCATTAACCAGTCAAAACGAACAACGTATACAGTCTTAAACTCTTCCTTGGCCTCCTCCTCAGTACAACCCAAATATGTAGTAAGCCATTGGATTTGGGTCGTCTTCTCCTCGACTTTCTTCGAAATAGTACTGTACATCGGTTTACCTACTACCGGGATTTGAAGGAGATGGTACACATCATTAAGGGTGATGGTCATCTTGCCGAACGACAAATGAAATGAATTTGTCTCCGACTGCCACCATTCGATGAATGCCAACACTGATACATAGTCTATGTACTAATAGAAGTGTTTAATCAGACCGTACAAATTGGAGTTCCTCACTAGCTCTATTACCCGCTCATCCTCTTTGGATACATCCCACTCAGTAAATTTCTTGTAGTGGTACACGCACTTCATTATTCCCCTCTCCTCATCTCTATTCCAAATAGAATAACCGATATGATTATGATAATATTTCAGGAGTTCGGGGTTTATTGGCGTGCACCCCTCGAGTGGTTGGGAATCAGAGTGGCTTATTTTTTTACGAGCATTCTTCTCTGGCCCTTTCGATGTGGACGGTTGGATTTCATCTTCCGAGGAAGAAGACTCATCCTCTCCTTCTTCCTCCCTCTCCACCTCTATATATTCTTCTCCTTCTCTCTCTCTCCTTCTTCCTCTCTATCCTCCTCTCTCTCCTTCCTCTCCTCTATCCTCCTCTCTTTCCTCCTCTCTCCTTGCCTCTTTCTCTCTTCATCTCTCTTTGCCTGTCTATCTTCATCTCTCTCTGCCTCTTTTTCCTCCTCTATTTCTTCCTCCCTCTCTTCCTCACTCTCCGCCTCTCTCTCTTCATCTTTCTCTGCCTCTCTTTTTCTTCTCTCTCTGTCTCGTGATTTATCTTCTTTTTTTCCTCTTTATCTCCTACTCCTACCTCACCCCCTTCACTAACCCCAATCAAATCACCTGTAACCTCCTAAAGTACTTGCTCAATTGACTTCGAAGTAGAACCCGCCTCAACATTAAGTAAATCTCCTACCACTTTATCTAATGAAGTCATCGAAGAATATCCTTTGCTTGAATTAATGGCCTCACTGGCACTACTACTACTAGAGGAAGATACGGGTGGTCGTACTTCCTTAGCCGCCTCAAACCACCTCCTTCGCTCGGATGCGGTAGGAGGATTTTTTCTTCTCACCATTTATATGACCTACGTAAGAAATTAACAAATTATATTAGCAAATGAACATTGGTACCAACATGAATATATGAAATAAGAAATAAATTGTTACTTTAAGACAATATTACTAAAATTAGAAACAATAATTAGTAAAATCTATTTATTAGAAACAATAACTACTAAAAATATACCCATATATATGAAATAGGAAATAAACAGGTATTTTAAGAGATTACAAATAAAATTAGAAACAATAATTACTAAAAATATACCCATATATATGAAAAGTACACCACGGTTGTATATGGCCATGAAATATTTACACACAGTTGGGTTTGGCCATGAAAATATATACACGGTTGGGTTTGGTCGTGAAACCTACAACCACGGTGAGAACTGGCCGTATATGGTGAATCACGGTTGGATATGATCGAGAATTGTTGGCACCTTCGGTGATGGGAAACCGTAGGTGCAGAGAAGTTTTTTTCCCTTTTTCAAGTCGTTAAACCCTAGTTTTTTCAAATCGTGTTAAACCCTAGGTTTGTTTGCGCAAATGGAATATATTTGTAGTTAGATTAATTAGGGTTACATTTTACTAGGTTATAATTAATTTGTTATATATAGTTTTCATGCTAGGGTTTAATACACAAAATGAGAACATGACAGTAATGTGAGTAAGGTTTAATGGTGTAACATACCAGAAATGAAGCTTGATGGTAATGTGGTGTTGTGTGTTTTTGGTGTTGGGAGTAAGGTTTAATGGGGGATGATGGTTTGGGAGAGAAGTTAGAGAGATAGAGGGAAAGGGAAAAAATGATTTTTTTGAGTGTTTATATATGGGTGAAGGTACATGCGGTGTTGTGTTTTTTTGGTGTTTTGTATAAATATTAGGTACTTTGGTGGTGTTTTGTATAAAAGGGTGTTTTGGAGTAAAATTTGGGGTGTAAATATCAGGACCTTATAGCTAATAGGATCAATTACAATTTTCTCCTGAATTTTACTTCATTTGTCACTTTATTACTCGAACTTTTATTTTTGGCATTTAACTCCCAAAACTTCCTAAACAACTAAAAGTAGCCCCCTACCGTTAACACCGTTAATTTGTAGATGAAAAAGTGGGTAATGTACCATGCACCTGAGATTATTTTTGTCAAAAATAATATAAAAGTTTTAAAAAATGAAAATTCCAAAATAAATAATTTAATAAATATTTAAAAATTTTAAAATTAGAGAAAAATAGTTAAATTTGGAAATTAGAGAATATTTCAAAAATCTGAAAATCATGAAAATAAATATAAATTACAAAAATAATTTAAAAATATAAAAAATATTGATTTTTTTCAATGAAATAGGAAAATGATAGAAAAAGATTCAAAATTTATAGAAAACCCCATAAAAAATGAAAACAATAGGGAAAACATTTATAGAGTATGAAAATTATTAAAAAATATATTTAAAAATTACAAAAAAATAATTTTAACTAATCATACGATGAAATAATTAGAATTATAAATAAATACAATAAATATGACATGGAATGAAAAAAAGAAGTTTCAGAATTTTTTTTTTGAAAAAATGACAGAAATAATTTAAAATATAAAAACTAATAAATACTTATTAAAAATAAAAAAATACGAAAATATTTTTAAAATTTTGGAATATGACCAAAAATAATCTTAAAAAATTGAAAAAAGTACAAAATATTTTTTGAAATTTGGAAACAACTCAATACATATTATAGATAAAAAAAATAGGTTAATATATGAAGTTGACAAGAAATAGTTAAATATATTTTGGAAATACAAAAAAAAAATAAAAAAAATTGGACAATTCCCTTTTTGAAAATTACACATACACTCACAACCATTAAAAACAACATTAAATTCTTAAACTCAATAAAAAATAAAAAATAAAAAATAAAAAATAAACGCTTTAAAGAACACATACATGGCAGCATTGAGTCAAAACACATAAAAAAATCACACTAAACACTTGGATTAAATCACAAGATTCAAACAGAGACCAAAATTTCACCACCAAGTCATTATCCCGCTGCCCAAACGCCACTGTCACCGACCCCCCCTAAATCCAATTGCTCAAAAAAATCTAAACCCTAGAAAAATATAAAGTTTGTAGCAAAACATATGTATTATCTAAACCCTAGGAAAAACCCTAAATCCAATATCTTCTCCTATAATACCCATTTTAGCAAAACTATTACTCAAATAAATCCTAAATCCATTTCTCCACACCCACCAAATATCAAAGAGAGAAACCCACAAACCCACACAAATCGAATACAAGGAAATCCATTTCCATTTTCTTCAGAATTGTGTGGGTGGGTGTATGTGCTAGAGAGAAAGAGATAAGAAGATGAATATGAAGAGGTGAGATATAATATAAAGTAGTGTCAAACCCAATTCCATTTTTTCAGATTTGTGTGTTGGTGTGTGTATGTGTGCATGTAAAACCACGCGTGTTCGCGTTAGAGAGAAAAAAGAAGAATTCGATGAAGAGATGAGAGATAAAGTAGAGTCATGACTTTCATTTGAGAGTGAGGCAGAAGAAAAACGATAGAATGAAGTGACAAAAAGTGATTTTAGGTTTTAATTAGAAAAAATAGTAAAATATCAAAATCCTCTTTAAAAAGTCATGTTCCAAGGACATGATTCACTTTTTCGTCAAAACATTAATGGTGTTAATGGTAGGGGATTACTTGTAGTCATTTAGGAAGTTTAGGAGATTAAATATTAAAATTAAAAGTTTGGGTGCTAAAATGAAAAACATGATCAAGTTTAGTGGATAAAGTGTAATTAACCCTAGATAATATGTTATGACGAAAGGACCATTTAAAAGTTATGCACAATCTTAACCCAAAGCCGTTATAGAAGCCTGCAACAAAATGATCTACAATATATTGTTTTTGCTCCAAGAATTTCATTTTAAAAGACCTAAAAACCACATTTAAAACCTTGACAGAGTTGAGATTGATAAGTGAATGAATCTGCACAATAGTTTGAATAAATCCATGAAGGTTTCACCCAAAAAATTAAAATTTGAGACTAAATTCATGAATCTTCTCCTTAAATTTTTTTTTTGCAACTCCTCAATGCCGAGACTCCTCAATTGCATATATTCAAATTGTTTTTCATTGACCTTATTTGCACAAGCTAAAAAAACAAAGTTGCTTCTCCCCTTGATTCAAAAAGGTCAGTGCATGTGAGTAATTATCTTGAGCCAAAATCATCTGCTTTCTTTTGAAGGGAACCGTAAACCATCCCCACAACTAGTGGGATTTGTTTCACCAACCATCGTCTACTACTAAGAAACTTGTAATCAATGTCTTCGTTCGATACACAAATGAAACGAGGCTTGAGTGCTCGCTAACTTATGCATGTCATTTCTCAATGACCTCAAAGTTTGTTTTACGTGATACAAACCTTTACTCTCAAATCCCTTTACTTGGACCATACAACCACGTTTGAATCTTAAATCTCCACCTAATACCTAGTTAGTCAGGGTTACATTCCACACGCCCCAAAGGGAGCTTCACCCCATCAAACATTTTTAGTTTCACTATCCCTATATCCTTAATGACACAATCTTTGTATTTGGGCGAAGACAAGCAACATTTATTCTAATCTCAAGACACCGCAATATACTTTCTCTTAAAGAAAATTTGATTCAAGGGTACTGAATCCGATACCCATTCATTTTGAGATAAGGGAGTTGTCTTCAAAAACTGTGAGACCTTCCAAAATCTTCTTCATCCACTTATGTCACCGATGGACTATTAAAGACACTCTCATCATTCTTTAAGATACAATCCTATTTTATGTTACCTCGCTCCTTCATTTGTAACATTGTTCCTTTTCAACCACACCATGATCTATATTTTACTATCGTCATTTGATTCCCGATAGATGATCCTTCCCCAATATTGTCACTATAAGCGTACATGTCCAAGCTTGAACTTTCCATCCTAAAACATTTCTTCTTCTCCTTTAACAAACATTTTGACTCCGTGTAATTCATATCCATTGCATATATTTCATCTAAAATGGCGGTACTTATGTTGTCACATAAGTCCAATATATAGGTAAAAAGTTATAAGATCTTCTTCCTCTATTTTTACATCAAACTTCTTGTATATCCACTATACTAAATATACACTCGTGTGATTCATCGGGTTCTCTGAGTCCATATTCAAATGGTAAAACTCCTTCTTGATATTGAGAATTGCTTCGAGCTAGGTAAAACTTTTTAAAACATCTTTTAGAAATTTGGTAGCGAGTCATCATCATTTACATTGTTGATAATATTATCACATGTAAAGAATTAAACTGTGCTCATACACATTGATTCTGTATCTAACAAATAATCATTAATCATATTTCTCAACTTCCCGCTCCATTTCAATGCTCATTCCAGACCTTTTTATATCAGAAGATCCCTCACTTTACCTTACCATAAAGTAAAACTAATACTTTTGTCTAAGTTATGCACCTTCCAATGTGTAATAATAATTTCCATTGAGGAATGAATGTAAAAAAAAAACAGGACTTCTAAAAACTAGTGGTTTGAATCAATAGTACACTTAGGAATTTTCTTAATGGCATCCTTAAGAATTGATTTAATAATAAACTCTTATGGACTTGTTTAGACACTGAAGGAAATTAATAGGAGTGCGGCTTAAAGTTCCCGTAAGAGAGATTAATAATGTGTGAAAAAAAATCCAATTACCAACTCGACTTACCCCGTGTAATTGACACTCTATTATAAGAGGAGATAGTGAAACTCTTATCATACTTAATCTCAAGCTTATTTGTAAGAGGTACAATCCTACATTAAGGATTGTGATTATTAGGAAACATAAAGGATGACTATAAAGCATAAAGCTTCCATTATAACATTCAGAAAACTCAAAATCATGACATTTCAATAAATGAAACATCATTTTAGGTCTTTCAGAAAGACTAACATTGACATAAAAAAAGTTGAAGATCATGGGTTCGAAATGACAAAACATGGCACTCAAGCCACATAATTCTTACATCCCAGTGATGTATTAATAGGCGATTGTAATTCTTAGAGGGGAACATGCCTAGAACACAAAGGTCCATGAACAGAAGAGAAGGTTGAATTCTATAGATTCACACTATATATCATAAATTCAACATGAAAGTCTGAATTTGATATTATTTGCTGGGTGTTGAAATCGTATGTGACCTCAGACCCTAAAGGTTCTCTCCTCTAGACCTCAGACAGGTAGGAGGAGAGAAATGTCAAAGTGTAAGATAAATATTTAAAATAGTTCAGACCTTAGTTGATGATCCTACATCCAATGTCAAAGGGTGTTGTATAGCTTATTAGATCATACAAGAGGTATGACAATCTATAACACCTCTTGGACATTGGTTAAGAGAGTATGAGGTCCTTGCAACCTTCATCACTAATCCAAAGGATCTCCGTAAGTGCCTGATAGACTTATCTAAGGGTTCCAGACTATTAATTTAGGGCTCAACATATATAAGATAGCTGGAAGTATTCCAAACTATCGATTTAAGCTCGCAACAGTGGGTTGAGAGTATACAAAAAATAAGTAAACACTTGTGAATGCTAAAACTCGATTATCTAGAAGAAAGACAACTTGAACGTGTCCCTTAACCTTTCTCTAACCTCCCTTGTATATGTAATACCCCGTACTTTTGGCTATATTTATTTTTGGGATTAATTAATTAAATGCATATTAATTGGAAATTAATCCGGATTAAAAATACTAACGAGATGCGAGTTGGTATTTGATTATGTGCATACATATTTTTATATGAATATCGAATTATGAAAAATTTGTCATGAGATTGATATACGGCATTTTAGAAATTTTGTTGAGACGCGTGTGACCGCCGCGTCACGGTGTAATATTTTGATTATAAAAGTGAATTTAAATTGTTTAAACCGTATGGTCGTTTTGAGTGCGCCAACGCGTCCGGAAGGGTCGAGATAGTCAGAAAACACTAGCCGGGGGTGTAGTTTGGGTCCCGGGGTATTTTTAGGCCATACCGGCATTATAAAGGGTATTTTGGTAATTTCGTATTTTTAGGAATTAAAAATGACGAAAATTAGAGAAGTAAGTCTGATTGGGAATAGACCCACTAAACCCACTAACCAACCCTTAATTACCCAATAAGCTACGGAGGTTATCATTTAGGTTTCCAACTTTCCCAAAGAAAACCCTAGCCACCATAGCCACCTTTGGAGAAGAAAGCTTAGAGAGGGAGAGAAGGAGAAGGAATTCTGCAGAAAATCCTTACAAAATCAACACCAAATTCAGAGACAATCGAGGCAAGTGATTTAATTTCTTTCAATTCAGAGAATGTTTCCTCCATGTTAGATAATTTGAAGATTTACAATTGTTCTTGAAAGATAAATGAAAACCCATGTTGTTTGGACATAGAACTTGAATATTGAGGACAAATTACATGTAGAATCATATAGAGATGATTATTCTAGTATTAATATATGTTGGATGTAAGAAAAACAGATTTAGATTGGACTAATTGAGGACTTAAAAGTTTAGGGTTCATGTTCTTGAAAAATTGGGGAAAAAGTGTAAAGATTTGTAAATTTGATTGATGTTAGGATGGATTAATCCTTTAAAACGTGTTAGGATGTGACTATAATATGTTTAGGATTGATTAGAGACCTTAAAACAATCATTGGGACTAATTTTAGAGGAGATTTGAGGAGTAAAAATGGTGAAAAACGAGATTGGGAAAATTCTGGGCCGAAACTGGTCCCTCGTTAGAAGACCCTTCCCAGGTCGTTCGAACGAGCTCGTTCGAACAAGCTTCTAACGAGTTGACCAGTCGCTTCTAACAAAGGGAGACTTCGTTCGATACCTTCGTTCGATACATTCGTTCGAACGAGATGTCGTTAGAAGGTACAGTTCGTTCGAACGAACTGGAATCTCGTTCGAACAGCCTCGTTCGAAAGAGACTTCTAACGAGCTGGCAGTTTAGGCCTTTTTGGCCTGTTTTGATTTTGGGAGTCCCGTAAACTTGTTCGAGGGTAGAGATAACATTCCGTTGATGATGTATTGATAGATTTGGGACTTTTGGGTTATTATGAGGAGTAAATTATATACGAGTGATTTAAATCAAGGAACCGTTTGGGTTGAGACGTGAGTGTCTACTACGACGTGAGAATAGATTATGGCGCGTATGATTATAAACCGGAATCGTATAAAGTGTGTAAAGTATATATTGGTACTAGAATGAGAATAGTACTACAATTAAACTACGGGATTACTAAGACGTGTGTTTACTTAGTATTGGTATATGAATTGTGTGTATGACATACCTACCATACTTGCTATCACGGGAGGTTTGCGTTCGCTTAGGGCCCTCTAATCCTTGTGTTGACCGGATTTAGACTGGTTACCTTGATGAACATAGGTCATAGAAAGACTTATTGGGATATTAATAAGTCCGCTGATCGTGGGAGCGTAGGTATGTGCGTGACCCATGTGATGTGACTGTGTTCGCCTCCATTATTTGTGATGTTGTTATTTGTGAACTATTCCTGAGAGATTCGGAATATGTAATCCTTATGTACGTGATGTACCGGGATGGATAGCAGAGTATGTGTGCACCGCAGCTTAGTTCTCGGGGTGCTTGTATTGTATATTTATGTTGTGAATAATATACACTTAATTAATGGGAACCTTCATGTTAATGTTGTGAAAATAATTACGGTATTGTTTCGAGAAACATAACGGGTTAGCTGATAGTGAAATATATTGCATATTGAGCATCTGAGTTTACGTTAAACCCCTATTTAATTACTAGCGTTATAATGTTAATAGAACCGAGTAATAAGGGTAGGACCTATGACAGTCTAACTAGATATGATGTCACTTAGCTAGCGGGTTGTGTCGTTGTAGATGGGTACTTACGTTAGGAGTGCACAGTTAGACGAGAGGTGAGAATATCATGTGAGTGCACGTCCTAACATGTACTTTGCATTTAATGTTTTAAATGATTTTAAAGCACTTGCAGGTTTTTAAAATATCTCCACATTCGGGCTCTGACCCGTTTGCTTTCAAATATATTTTCCTTGTAAAACCATTTTAGGTGCCCAGCCACAAGGACACCATGCATAGGATACTCATTCTGATGACGAGCTGTAGCTGTTTGTGGAAGCTACAGGGATTTGCTTGTAGACGTTTCTATCACTTGGATTCCAGATTCATTATCTATCAGTTGTAGGGCATGTCGCCCATTTCTATTAGAGACATCTTTCCAGTACAGTTTTCAGACTTTGGCATGTATTGATTTAGTATTCAGTTTACTTATATCAGTTGTGGGATTTGTAGTGAGGAGTTTTCCTCCAGACTTTATTTACATTATGTGATGGTTATTCTATTTACTTCATTATGGTGAATGGTGTTATTATTCTTTATTACACTTGTTGCATGTTAATCAGACTTTAAATAAAAATTTGGCACTTACTTTTTAAATACTAGGTGGTTAGTAATAATAAAAAAATGTTTTCGACAGTGATGCTATTAACTGAGCCAACTTGGCATTTTGAATTAATTTAATAAAGGAGTAGCTACCCGGTATTTAATTAGTCGGGGTGTCACAGTATATATGAATTCTAAAAGAAAGAATGAGTGGACTATCACATCATGGGTATGATGTCTCCAAGATCTGACGGTATCATCAATAAGGTAGTGGAGTGTTGGACAAAGGTTTTGAAGGTAGTATAAGTTAGTTTTTGATTTAGTTTTATACAAATATGAGTCATAATTGCAAGTGGTATTGAGTGGTGGAAGTAGGCGAAACAGTGTTTTACTTTTGACCTATCGGTTAAACTGGTTATAGGAGCTTTACTGTAGGTCCAGGCGGTCTGGAGCTTCCATGGGATTGTCATAGGATGATCTTGAGGTGTTTTCCAATGATATACTTTATGTTTAGGGTTAGTTAACCTTAAGAGGTCATTTATCTTGAGACTGAGGTCCTATATGTGCGTTACACATGGTAAAACACAAATTTTGAGGTCTCTAAGCTCGATTATATAGACATGTTGGAATGATTGACCATTTTAGGATGAGAAAGAGGTAACTGAGGCCTATAGTACCTTTATGATTTATTCTTGAAGTCAGAGGAGGTCTTAGGGACTCAATAGTGGTTTGGCAGAGGTCAAAGGTTACCCTCAGGGCCTCTGTCTTTGCACGAGTGGATTTAGAGGCCTTGAGGAGATTTGAAATGCCAAGTATAAATTGTGGTATCATCAGTAGCCCCTTGTTGTTTCTTGAAAATTTAGTAAGGGGAAGCACATACTCTTTATGCAAGTTGGGGGTAGATAGGTAATTAGCCAATAAGGTTCATTATAATGAGAGTGCATAGGGTAGGAGCTTATAAATGGTTGATAATACTTGATGGGGCGTGCCTTGGGGGATGAAGGGAATAAAGTGCCGGACCTTGGGGGATATAAAGAGCCACTTGGGCTGGCTTGAGTTCTTCACCATTCACTCCAGTTATCTTCCCTTTCTAGAACTCTTTGAGCAAGCAGCTTATTTTTTTCTCTCATACTTATAAAAATGTTTGTTGATAATCTTTCCTCCTCTGAAGTCTTGAATCCAACACCTCTTTCGACCGCTGGGCCTCATGTTTCTTTTCCCTAAACTGCTGAGTAAGGGGATAGGGCCTATAAATATCTTCCCACTTGGATCATTCCCTTTGGTTCCATGGTGATCAACTACCTGGGGGTTAATAATCCTAACTTCTCTGGGGGGGGGGGGGGGGGGGGGCTCATTCTGCTTTAGAAGTCAAGAAGATGTACCAGATACCAAATTCTATCATTCTGAAGAAACTAAGGCATGCTGAGAGGGCTTATTCCCTGGTCTAAAATCCAGTGTGCTTCAGAGAATTTTTTCTTCAGTATTGGGTTAGGTTTTATCTTCCTCTGCATGTGGTGAGGATTTCAAAGGCCATTCGGATAATTCCTTCATAACTGGTGCTTAACTCCTGAAGGATCGGATAGCCATGCCCTTAGACTTTAGGGAATCAAGTGGGGGTAAGAACGATGTCATTCTAGCTTAATTTTTCAAACCATGAAGAGTTCAAGAACAAAGCAAGCCCAAAGATAAGGGACTGCAGTACTTTTTCGAGAGAAGTGGTGGCCTTTGCCAAGGATAAACATAACGCCCCAAAGAACCAGAATGAGAGATTATTTTATAATTTGGGGGCTTGGGACACTCCAGATCCCTGCTCAGCCTATTGGTTGTCCAACCCTCTTGTGCTCTCCACCAGCTGTGGGTAAGTTAGTTTTTAGCTTTGTTTTTAGTACTTGAGCTTATTTACTGACCTCTGACTTGATTTTTACTTATCTCTATTCTTTTGAAGTGGTTGTTTAGCCCTTAGAGAAGGAGGGTGAGAGGTTTTTTAAGGCCCATAAGTTGTGCTCCATCCCTTTCGATGCCTTTGTTACGGCAAAGTGCCTTTTCAAGAGTGGGTTGGGGCCAGAGCCCAAGGTCGTGATGTCTGGAACTACTCCCGAGGCTCCCAAAAATGTGGTTGGGGAGACGTTGGGGGCTGAGCCCTTTGCTTTGGTGCACAGAAGAGAAAAGCATTTGCCGAGGTCACTTTTAAAGTTTTGAGGCCTGACGAGCTCGGGGGGTAAGGCTAAAATTCCCCCCAAGAATAAGGTGGTCCTCCCCACATTTGGAGGTCCAAATATTTCTAGATTCTGACTGTTCTCCTTATAAGTAGCTTTCATTTTCTATTTTTATTATTATTATTATGTTCATTCTAGGATACTGATAACTAAATTTAATCTTTTTGAAAATCTAGTAGATCAACGGGAGGAATAGAAGATGACCAGGTTGTTCATTAAAGAACCTCCTGTTGAGGCTATGATTAATAAGAAGAAGAGATCCAAACCTACTAAGCGTTTGAAGTTCAGCACCTCAGTGGGTATCCCAACTACTGCTGACACGTTGGTGAATGAGGCGTAACTGAGGTATAACTTTAGAGAAGTCTCATTATTGGACTCTACAATAAAAAACCTACCATTTCTACAAGAATATTTGGGGCAGGTGGAACCTATTGGGCAAATTAGAGCAGTTCTTCTATTCTAAAGGATTTGCAGCCCCTGGTCTCAAAAGTTGATGAAGTTTAATGTGATCCCATTCCCAAGGGGAATGAGGAGGTGGTGTCCCTCCTAAGGAGGGGGTCTGAAAGTTGTCTCTAGGGACTATACCTAGCCTAAGGATCCAACTGTCGTTGTGAGGAAAGAATTATTAACCTCAGAAGTTGAGGGAACTCAAGACATTCTTCAGCTGAGGAAATGAATTCCTATGCCTCAGATGCAGATGCACTTTGTTCACTTGCCAAAACAAATTGTTCCCTAATAACTTTCAAGATGAGAGGTTGAGGGACTTCTGCCAATGATCAGGAGCTGGTCTGCCTAATGGGCAAGTTACTTTTGTAATGCCCCGGCCTGGATTTATGGGTTACTCGTAGTCAACCTGGTCCAACCCGAGCATTGGGTTTGAAGTGCAATAAAATAACCTATATAATGTTGCTAGTCCAATTTTTATATTAATTAACGTTTCACTTATTTAGCACGCGATTCCAATTTTATGTTCAAACTATGCGAAGGACCCATGGGAAGCATCCTCGGTGTCCAAGCATACAAAGCTACTAACGTGAAATTAGATAGAACACTTACCTGTATCGCTCTCAAAATATGAACCCGCACCCAACCTGCCATAACAAAGATAAGGGCGTCAGCTAATGCCTAGTGGCAATATACAAATGCAGTATAGAAACGAACGACAGAACGGAGACTCTAACACGCTATACCTATATGCACATGCAATTACCTTTTATATATATATACTTCTGCATGAAACCGTTTTACTTTCGAAAATGTTATTTATCCCGATTAATTTACCTTAATCTCTTAAAATATTTCTTCTTTGTTAACTTGACATTTATCCTTCTATTTAACGCACATGGTTAAATATTTGAAACCACCACACTTTATTTAACACATACCATTTCTTTTACCAAAATTACCCTTTCCATTTAAACAATGCGCAATAGTATTTTCATTGAAAATAGCCTCTTTCAACACACGCGAACGCTGTTTTAGACAATTTTTCTTTAACCTTTGGAAAATATTTTCACACCTTATGTTAATCACGTTACACCTTCTTAGGGTGATTAACTCACCCATTTACCATTACAGTTTCCCTTTCATTTACCTTATGGACATTAATCAATGTACACATTCCTTGTCCACTTTATCGTTTATCGGAACATTCACTAATTCATTCAAGTTAGGTTGTCTTAACACATTTTCCCACACAACCTGTTTCTTGACATTTTCTTTATTCCTTTATCTTATTCTCGAAATCTACTAATAACTGCATATTATAACGAACTCCACACCGCCAGCGACGCCACTATATACTCTACCAAGTGGTTTTGGGTCTTTCACCCTAGGGCTTCCGACCCTCCTTAATTATCCCGGTGTCATCTCAGTTCCTTATATGTGTTTTAACCTTTTACAAATGTCCATATTATTCCTTCTTTCCCCTTTTCCCGATCGGTACCAAACCCGGAGTTTCTCCCCAACTCATGTTGCACTTTGAAATTATCATTTCATTTACTTTACACTTTAACTTTGATTTTATTCCAAAAATCATATTCATTTAGGACCAATTTATGTAACACATTTTCTAACATTTTTATTTCAAAAAAATATTCCACTTTAAGAAAAATTACGATTTTACCCATTTGTTTTCAAACTTCTCATTTTCCTCCATTTTACAAGTGATGTTTTCCCAAACACCTTTGAGTTACTAATACTACTTCTTGAGTTCTTTCAAAACTTTAGCACTTTTTTAATATTTGGAGTATCATTCTTCTCAAGTTGAAAACCTCTTTATTCCATTTCCTCCTTTCCAAATTCAAAAGTGTTAATCTTTCAAATTATATTAAGTTACACACACTAACTTTTCAATAATTAACCATTAAAACTGATCCAACACCTTTACTAACCATATTTCCAAATTAGATATTTCTTTTCTTCTTTATTCAAAAAATCTAATTACATTTAAAGACTACTTTTTATGAGAAAATACCGTTGCCTTTTTTTTATCAATACATGTAGTCTTATAATCTTATATTCATCACAACTTTAACCCCCTTTTCACACACTTTGAAGATTATAATTTTTACTTTTCTTATTTCTAATTTAAACCCAACAAAATCTCCTTTAAACTTGTCCACATATTTATTATCAAAATACTACAAGTTTATATGCATGAGAAGATGAATTTTAAATCCTAAAATCCAATTGAATGGGTTAAACATACATTTTCAAGACATAAAGACATTATTAATTTCTTCAAACTTAGCAAATGTCCTTTTCTCTAAAATCTCCATTTTTTAAAGAAACTTTATGTCACAAACATTTTCCAAAATCAACCTTATTTTACTTGATGAAATGTTTAGCATTAAATCTCAAGAAAATACCCCATTTTCAAAAAATACCAACTTTAATAGTTCAAAACTTTGAAATAATTACTCATCCTTTTCTTCCTAACAAAATAACATTTTACCAACATTTTTATTCCATAAAAATGTTTAATATTAATCTACTAGAAATCATTATTTATATATGTGCATTCTACTCATGTAATCTAACAACAAACTACTAATAATGCAAATAGAGTCCTAAACACTAAAGATAGATTTTTCCACCTTAAAGACTTCAAATGGTGGTAGGAAGGTTGGTGTAGGAGGAGCAACCCCCACCTCCAAAGGTGACCTGAAGGTGTTACCAAATGCATCCTCCAAAATTCTCCATATATGCTCCATTTAAGCTTCCAAGATAAAACCCCCTTCAAACTCCATGAAAGCTTCCATCATCTTCTCCAAAAATTCCCCAACAGTTCTCCAAAATTCGTAGCTCCACTATAACAACGATGGAAATGGGTGTTGTAGGCTTGAATTTGATGAAATACTAGAAGAATAACGTTATTTAGTGTGGTTTTGAGGTGGCTTGAGGTGGATAGAAGCTCTCTCATGGTGGAAGACCACCTCTCTCACTCTCTCATCTTCTTCCAACTCCCAAAACACAAATGAGTTCAAATAACCCTTATAAAACCGTTAAAACACCCAAAAATCCCATTTTTGCGCATCCGGGCTCACCAAATTTCGTCAAAATTAATAATCCAAGGGATGAAAACGTTACAACGCACAAAGGCAAGTGAGATTTAATATTTTCGAAGCACGTCGTTCGAATGACATTGAGCCTCATTCGAACGACAAATGTACCTCATTTGATTTATGGCTTCTAACGACCTACAAGATATCGGTACTCTTAGGCAGTGAGACCTCGCACGAACCTCCTTCGATCCCCTGCTTCGAACGAGGTCCAAACCTCGTTCGAGCGGCGTCACTCTCGTTCGAACCCTCATTTTTTTATTCTTTTCTCCAAATTCCAATTCGTACCCAAAAATTTCCCATAATTTTCATCAAACCTCATTTAATTACAATTTATACAAAGTTTTAAATGAAATATTAGGGCAAGGTATTACAAACTTCCTCCTTGGGAAATTTCATCCCCGAAATTCTCGATCCGTCAATTCTTCAGATTCACGGGGTTTACCAATTCTCATCCGAAGACATAGAACCCTCTAAGACAACGCCATCAAAGTCCTCGATACTAATATCTAATTACGTGCCCCCATATGGGGCTAGTCACTAAATAATCAACACGCGACATGCTCTAATGCTCACCATCTTGCTAACCATGAACATCACATAATCGGCTCCGAGTTTTCACTCGCTTGATGATCATGTCCAAACAATGGCTAGTATTACCTAAGCTAATATCCAAGGCATGCTGGAGCCTCTACGAGCAACCCTCTCTAGCGATCAACACTCACCCAATGTGAATCGTAATACAACCAATCATCGTATTCATCACCGAAGTCAATTCCATCTTAGGACAGTACATCCTGCGTCCCATAAATTTTCAGGCTATTCTGACTACACAACTCGCATGAGCTTGCCAATAACCATACTATGCTAATTTCTCACTCCAAGACGTAATATTCTTACCAAGTCATCACCATGCGTTCGTCTTACACCTTTTGCTACGTCACTCTGATGACCCTAGTACTACTCTTGGCATATCACCTTTGAGAACTTGCTAGAGCCTCGCTTTAATCCACTCACCATGAAAAAAGCAACACCGTACACTAAATTTTCCTTAATTTCTAACACTATACCATATTCTTAAGTCATCATCCCACTCTTCATAACCAGATCCACTGACTGTCGTGTCGGCTAGTCGAAAGGCCGTTAATCCTAAGAAAAGCCAATACTATGAGCAAACAGTACGGTCGAAAGCGCTGTCACCCGTACACAGAACTTTATGTAATAGTAAGAATACATCAGATAGGGCACACCCAGTTAGCGAGCTGCATTAACCATACCCGATCCACCGCGCTCTACTAGGCCCAACCATGTCGTACCATAACATGGCGCCAATCTGAGTTACCACATATCTGAAAATACCAATCCTCGATTACCAAAACTGAAAGGGACACACGAGAATTCGAAGGAAAAAGCAACCGTCCAGAGAAATTCCGCCATTAATTCGACTATGATTTATGAAAGTGAACCTTCCATATGCTAGAAGTCATGTCACTCATTCCCAATGTTCTCACTGGGTACTAATCCTAGCCACACCCCCTGGCTTGGGTCACTAACCATTATGAATCAAATCATAACTATTTATTATCGTAACACGAAAGCAACATACGAACCTTTAGCTTTCTAGGGACTCAACGCCTAACTTCCCTCCTTGGAAGTAAGGCCCTACCCTTCGCATCCTTAGCACACATGAACCACCCTGATTGGTGGATGCTTAACACCCTTGTCTACACTGTCCTTGTCCATTTATTATTGATGAATGCATGATCAAAACCCTCAAATTTCCATATGCATTACTCAGTTTAAGAGAGGCGTTCATCTCACCCTTTCCTTTGACTACACGAGATTGCCACTAAGATTACTTTCGAGTTCTACCCAAACTAAATTTACGTGGCGACCACACCGACTGTTGTTGGCATTCTAAGGGTAGAAAGTACCACACGGAGCTAAGCCTTTTAATTCGTACCGGCTTGGCAGGACATTACAATGAGAATTCCGGACATTACAAAGCTAGGCAGGTCTTCGAACGAGAATTCCGGACAGACCCAGTTCTTCTAAATTTCGATTTTTCTCAACTTTTAATCTTCAAAAACATACAAATACTGAACCCAATCCAAATTAAATGTTCCTACACTAATCCCAATCACCCTAAGATAATTTCTAACACGAGTTAAAGGTCAAATCCTTATATAATCCATTGGTATTCAATAATCTCTTTAGTTTCCAATAAGTCTCTTAAATATGAACCCAAAATTTTGATTGTCCAAAACTCTTATTATAAATTGTGATTAAGATATAAAATTCCCAGATTTTAATAGTCCAACCAAGGGCAAAACCTCTACATGCATACCCATATCCAATTTATAAGGTTTCTTCATAATTTAGTCTAATTAATCCTAAGTTTTCATTACACCAAGTTTATATCATCAAAACTAAATTAACAGGAAAAATATATGCTAAAAGAGGAGCAAGATAAACACTTGCCTCGGGATGAACTTCTGATTCTTGGACTGAAATTGGTATGGGAACGATTATCTTGACACGATCTATGCGTTGGTGTAATTTTTGGTGTGAAAGCTCGAGTTCTTGGCTTAGGGCTCCAATAGAGTCTTCTTCTTCCTTATTTCTCTCTCTCTTTTTCTCTCTTTCTCCCGTAAATTGAAACTGACAGACCACTAACCCTCAATGCTTTTACTTAACCCAATTTTCGTCCATTTAATTACCCAAAAATCCCCAAAGACCAAAATACCCCTCCGGGGTGTCATTTTGGGCTAAAATGCCCCAGACTCCAAATAAAATACCTGAGTAGTATTTTCTGACTATTTCTACTCTTCCGGACACTCTAGCGCACTCAAAATAGTCATTCGAGTTATATAAAAATAATTTACCTTTTTTAACCCCCAAATGCATACTGGTAATGGGACTCATACGCGCGTCCCAAATAATTATAACATGACTGTCGTGTATCTCATCCCGGCCATAATATTATTTTGATAACTACTAACTCTCGTCACGCTAGTAATTATTACCATTAAATCGGATTAATTATAAATTAAATTTTCTCCCTTTAAATTAATTAATCCCCATTTTCCATGATAAAATAATAAAATAAATATACGTAAAAATACGGGATATTACAACATAAGATTTGGCCCAACATCAAAACAAGAGACATAACTTTGGAGGATGGGGACCATGTTTTAACAAAGTATCCTCGTAGAAGGGATTAATGAGGTTTGGGAAGAAGGTCAAGCTCAATATGCAATATGTAGTGCCCTTTGAAGTACTAGAGCAAGTTAGGAAGTTAGCCTATAGGCTTTCCATGCCCCCAAACATATCTCATGTACATAATATCTTTGATGTTTCAAAGCTACAAAATTAAATAAGAGACCATGACCATATTATCATCCATGTACCTAAAGAGATTCGTGGATATTTGAGTTATGAAGAGGTCCTAGTAGAAATTATAGATAGGAAAGAACAAGTGCCAAGGATAAAGAAAGATTCCTTAGTTAAAGTGTTGTGGAGGAACCAGGATGTGGAAGAAGCCAAATGGGAATGGGATTCCTCCATCAAAGAGAAATACCCACAATTATTTTGAGGTACGAGTGAAACCTTATCTTTTTTATCCTTAAATTATGAGTACGTAAATTCCTAAAGTTAGGGATATCACAATGACCCAAACCATAAGACGTCACAACGTGTTTTTGAGGCCATGACTAATAATGCTAAAGGCTAATATTACTTTGATGTCCCGATTCTGAATTATGGGCCACCCATGGGCCGACATGGAACATCACCCAATTATTGGGAACATAAGTGTTATCACATTTTTTAAAGGAACACGTGCCACTATTTGTTGTCCTATCTTTGGATGCTGAAAACAAGCACGATAACTTAATCTATCTTCATGAACGAATAAGCCATTACCACTAACTTTTTAATTTCTTGAAAACTTCATGTGCGCATAACCTGGAGTCCCCTTTCGTCATATGAGACCGAGCCCAAACCAAACTCTAACAATCAAAAGATCAAATACCGACCTTGTGAATACACGTCACTCCCATAAGGAACATAAAACATAATGCTCATATACCAAGTTGTAATGCCCCAATCCGAACTTGTGGTCCACCTGTGGGTCGACCCGAACCAAACCAGACGCGTCAAATGTGAAACAATGCGAGGGACCCTAAATAATGTATTTAGTTCCTTTGATATAATTTAAAGTCCCAATATTTAGCATGCAATTCCGTTTTCATGTAACCTAAAGTAACTAGTCAAGTGAAGAGCCCATTAATGTTCATTCCGGGTTCAAATAATCAGAGTTGCTAGAGTAATGAAGATAAGAACGCTTACCTGTGAAATGCTCTCAAATCAGGAACTGCATTCATCCTACCGTAATAAAGAAGGGATGTGAGACAATGCCTACTGGGGTTCTAACAAAATATAATATAGAAACGAACGGCATAATGAGAGACCGAAGCTACAACATAGTGACACTACTACTTACATAGAATATATATATATATATATATATATATATATATATATATATATATATATATATATATATATATATAAACCTTTACTTTATATAGAAACTCTTACTTTAATCGTGGCTAAATTACATTAACCCATTCAATGACCTTTCGTTATTACATTCATAAAACATTTACTTATTCCATTATCCCAACCTAATTAATTAAAGAAAAACACTTTTTTGTCACTTTTTTGAAAACACTGCCTTGTTTTATAAAATATTACATTACTTAATTACTTTCCAATACACATAACCGATGTTAAGGTGAACATTTGTATATCTTGACCTTATTACCCTTAAAGTGAATCTTTATGAACACATTACCGTGCTAACTTGATTCATGCCACTTGTTCACCTATCCTTTATTCCTGTTATCGTTTCCAAATCACTTTTCCATGGACTTTATTTAATTTAAATTGATTCTCTTGAAGTCTATTTTAAATAATTCTCTAGTTGTACCCGTGTTTATTTACCATCATAAATCATTTCTAGAATTTTCACCAATTCAAATTACTTTCCATTTTAATCTGGACTTGATCGTAATCCATTTGTATTAACGGAATTTCATCGACTGCCATAAATGTTTCAATATTCTCCTTGGCCAATAATATTTTAGGTCCAAGATGAAGTCGCACCCCAAGGCGCCGAGCCCTTCTTAAGTTTCTCCGATTATCCTTTATGAAAACTATTTTGTTACCCATAGTATACTCAAGAGGAAGGGGTGAATTGAGTTTAGCAACTTTTTAAGTAAAATTAATAATTTCAGAATTTTTTTTAATTAAAACACCTTAACAATTAAGGATTAATACCACGAATATCAAATAAATACAACCAATTAATTTAAACAAGCAAAAATGAAGATTTTAACACTCCATAAATATCAAATTAATTTTCGTATTTAATGTAGATTAATATTCTGAAATTAATTAATTAATTCAAAAATAATTATTTTAATCTTAAAATAAAATTTTCAATTTTTGAAATTAATATGTTTGCAAATTTAAGTGCTAAAAATATAAATTAAAGCGCGCACAAATAAATAAGCAAATAAAGTGCGAAAAAATAAATGACACCGAATTTAACGTGGTTCGGCCAAAACTCGGCCTACGTCCACGCACCTAGAGCTTCCGACTCCCTTGTGCTTCACTATCGTGATCCCCTTGAAGGGTAGGATCAAACCACCGCGTACAATCGTTTGCAAGATAACTCCGAGCTTTAAAATGGTGGCCCACTTGTCGGTAGGAACCAATCACCGTTACAACCCGAAGCTTCAACTAAACTTCAAACAAATCTGAATTTTAGGTATAATGGTTTGTGACATTCCTCCCAATAAAATATAGGGTGATCAGTCCTTTACTAAATTTAAAACAGAATGTTCAATTGGCTCATTTTTAGCATCACTGTCGAATAACTTATAAACATATTAATCACCTAATATAGAATTAAGTTAGGCATAGAAAAACTTTTTCTTTTTTTACATATAACCAAATAAAACCATTTCTCTATTTAATTATGAGAATGTAAACCATCAATCATACACATGAATATACTAAACATGGATCAAATACTAGAATAAATAAGACTGGGTAAAAACCTCCCAGTTCAAAACTCCAAATTTACGTACTCATAGTAAGATTCCATCCAACTAAAATAACTGCAAAGTAAACTAAATAATAATTCTGATAAAACTAGGAATGGGAGACACATGCCCCAACTGAGATTTCTAGATAACTGAATTGAAATGATGGAGGCGTCTACTGCAAAGGCCTACAGCTTCCACAACAGCTGCAGCACGTAAAACAATCCAACTCTCTAGTTCTGGTATCCCTGTAGTTGAGCACCTGATATGATACATATATATAACAAAAGAGAGAAGATATGCAAGAGACGGGTTAGCGCCCGATGTTTTAAAAATATTTAGTAAATATTTAAAACTGCAATGAAGCAAGTATTATGTGCATGTTAGATATCGTACTCACATGAGATTCTCACCTCCCATCTATTGCGCACACCTAACATACATCTAACCCACACTACCTAAGCTACCCGGCCTAACTAGTTCGAAATCATAATATTATCATCTACAATCTCCAGTAGTATACCCGTATCGTCCATACAATACGTAAAAGTAATAGCTTATCTCACATACTAAAAGTTCCATTATTCACCGCTCGAATGGTTAATCTTTTACCCACTAAGATTATTTTATTTCTCATTTATACAAAATCTACTAATTTCACAAAGTAGAATGTTCCCAATTATTTTCATAAATATATATAGTCACATCATATATATATATATATCAATCTTGCACCCTTAGGTTAACACCACTTGGCATAAAGCATTTTATTATTATCACTATATCTACCAGTTTCACACAGTAGAAATATTTACAAGTTCTTATATACATATATGTCATATATACATATAGTCACATCATCCCTATACATATATATACTGTTTTTGCACCCCTGGGCTAAGACCCATTAGCGCCCCTAACCATAATAATCCTTCACCCTCGGGTTAGCACCCTTTAGTCCACTTAATAACAATATCATATAATAGGTATACACATATCCTATTGAAAATTCACAGGTATTCACCCAACCTAAATTATATACATCTCATACGTATTTTATTCTCATCACTACGTATGGTATTTTTAAATGAAATTACTATCACTCATTTAGTTCTTGTACCCCCGGGTTATCACCCATTAGTACACTTAGCAATAATATTATTGTACCCTCGGGTTATCACCCATTAGCACATTTAACAATAATATTCTTGTACCCCCGGGTTATCACACATTAGTACACTTAATAATCATAGTATATAATAGGCATACACACATCCTATTAAAATTCATAGGCATTTACCCCACCTAATTATATACTTCTCATACGTATTTTAATCTCATCACTACATATAATATATTTAATTCGATTACTATCGCTCATGTAATCGCCAACGCCAACATATCGTTCCAATTATTTAAAGTATTATTTCCCAAATACTTCCTAAAAATTCTGCACTAGGCTAAGTCCATCAAATAGCAGTTTTCTCACTCAAATTAATTGTGTAACTTAATTTGGGGGTAAAAATAAAAATTCCCAGAAATTTGAACCTGTCGTTCGAACCAGAATGTGATGTCGCTCGAACGACTGCCACGTGCCGTTCAAACGACTTCGCGCGAGATCCTTATCTCGCGCGAACGACCTATGCGCGACTTCGCGGGAGATCCTTATCTCACGCGAACGACCTAAGGGCGACTTCGCGCGAGACTCTCTGTCTTATCTTCTTCCCTAAAATTTCAGTGTTTTTCCACCATTTTCACCTCTAAAACCTCTATTTTTCAATCCCAAACGCCCAAACAACAAATCCAATTGATGCTCTAATATATTTAAATTATTTCTAACAAGCTAGGATCATTAAATCCTCACCATACATCAATTAATTTCGAAATCCCCATATTAAACCAATAAAACCCTAGTTCTTCCAATTTCAATTCAAGAACTATTTTAACCCAGATTTGTTCATGGAAAATTATCATAAATCCGTGAATGTAATCCTATCCACATGAAGGAATTTAATCTCTTAAAATTTCAGTCCCAAAATAAATCAAATCAACAAATTTCCATCAAATTAATTCTCATAAATTTGAGGGGTTATCACCTACTCTAACATGAACACAATTATTACTAAAACACGCAAGTAATAAACACTTGCCTCGAATATGAAGATCTAATCCGTTGGTGATGTTGGTATAGACGCGTTCCTATCTTTACGATCTACGCGATGGTGGTCTCGGTGGTGAAAGATGATGCCTAAAAGCTTTGGCTCATTGGGATTTACTCTCCCTCACTCTCTGTGACTCTCTCTCCAGTTACGTGAATGTGAGCCCTAATTTCTCCCACGTAACTGATAAAATAAACTCCCAATTTTCGTCCATTTAATTTCTTCAAAAATTAAAATTACAAAATTACCCCTACGGGGTGTTGGTTTGGGCTAAAATCTCCCGGAGTCCAAATAAAATACCCGGGTAGAGTTTTCTGACTATCTCGCCCCTCCCGGACTCAACGTCGCACTTGAAGTTACCATACGAGTTACTTAAAAATAATTTGCCTTTATATTTCATTCAATTAGTCCTGACACGACTCACACGCGTGTCCGACTTAATCTACCAAACTACCATATATTTCACTCTCAACAATTTATCAAATTTTATAATTCCATATTAAATATCACACTGTAATATTCAATAATTCTCAACAATAAGTATTAACCCTCTGGATTAATAAATAAATAATTTCTCACATTTTAATTTAATTAATCCAACAATAGTAATTAATCACATAATTATTCCCACAATAATAATTAATCACATAATTATTTAAATCATAAAAAATACGGGGTGTTACATGGTTAAATAATGAAACTCTTTAAAAATACAATTTGTAATTGGAGTTTCTTCTTCTATAATGAGACTTCAATAAATGATGTTGAAGTAGGTTCATGTCTTCTTCTTCAATGATTGAGCAGATTATAAAATTAATTGGTCTCTTTCATGTAGTAGCTGAATAGTAAGTTTAAAATGTTTTCAATAAATTTTCTAATTCTTGCTCATATCTCATTCTTGTTGGTATGTTCAATGCATCTCTTGGATGCTTTTAAAATAACTTTAAAAACTAGTTGTTAGACACATGTACTGTGAGCATTATATGCTTCTGATTTTTTGAGATGAAGATGTCATAATTTTTTATCTTCTGATTTCTCATTTGATTTCTCAATAAAAATATAGTTGTTGAAACATGGAAATGACCCTCTGAAAATTGGTCTGTGAAGTGTAGCTTCTGAAATATCCCACATCAACTCCTGCAGAATATTTTAGAGAGATATCCAATATCCAAAATAATATACGCATAGTCTGAATAAATACCCAATGAGTATATATAAAAGATCTGTAAAAGATAGACTTGCTAGTATATGTTGTCCGAGTTTAATAGAACAACCTTTAAAAAAAAAGAACTTATCAAGGTTTACCACTGAATAAAATAGTGACAATATAGAAAAAAATTAGGCCAGTATCTTTATTATATAAAGATGGAATGAAAAATAAAATATATAAAAGAAAGAACCACTGCTCAAAGAAGTTGTCATTGAGCTTCGCTCAATTCCTGATTTAAATCGGTCAACAAGATGAAAAGACAAGACTTGGACCCAACTGACAGGAGATAGCATTGTCCCAAAAATTCTATTTTGCCCGAATTTTTGCTGACAAACTGACGTGTCGGACTGCTATTAATTGGTTTGTGGGATCCGTACCAGCGGGACCTCAAAACCAATCAATAGCAGACTGACACGTCAGTGTGTCGGCCAAAATTAAGTCAAAAATTCGGTCTCTCTAGAACTACTCAGCATTGTCCTGCAACACACAGAAAAAATCATTTCCCAAAGCAGTTACCAGGGCAAATTGATGCATACGGCGTAGGGCTGTGTTTTTTTTTCTAACTTTTCGATTTTTCCGATTTTCGATCCGATTTTTTCCGAATTTGGAATGAAATTTTAGTTTGCCGATTTCCGATTTTTCCGAAAAAAATCGGATCGGAAATCGGAAATAATTCTGAATTTTCGATTTTCCGATTTTTCCGATCCGGTTTTTCCGAAACTATGCCGATCCGATTTTTCCGATTTTTTTTCGAATTATTTTCGATTTTTTTGGAATTATTTTCCGATTTTCGATTTTTCCGATTTTTTGAAAGTTTCCCATATCCCACATCGGTTGGGAGAGGGCTCCAAAATATGCTCTATAAAAGGAGAGTATCCTCCTAACTTCTACACAAATGAAAAATGAGCCAAATCCTCATGTGTTTACATGTTGGGTTAAGCTATTTTCATTGTTTCTTTAAAATGAGGATTTCGAGTAATCGAAAATCCATAATTTATTTTTTTGAAATTTTGGAATTTCCGAAATTTCTGGATTTTTAATATATTTTGTGAATTTCCGATTTTTGCCGATTTTTGCCGATTTTCCGATTTTTCCGAATTCGGAATTTTTTTAATCGGATCGGAAATCGGAATAGTTATTTTATTTTCGAAAAAATCGAAATTTTTTCCGAATAGGCATTTTCCGATCCAATCCGGTCGAAACACAGCCCTAAAACGGCCTATGCAAAATAAGGCTTTTGGCTGTCATAAAAGGATATGTAGCAGGTATACAAAAAATTCGGCAAGTGGATGGATGGGACTAAAATAAAAATAAAAAGTGAGGAGACTAGTGCATTTGCACTATCTAAGACAGTCGTAAGATACGGTATGCTAAATTGGTATATATGTGGTATATACGTTTTTTTATAAATGAGGAAGTAGTGTAAATATAACTATTGCTAAGGCAATTGGACTAGTTGTTTGTGGGACCTACAGTCAAAACGGAACATCTTGTTCCGGGCAAAAAAAAAAAAAAAAAAAAAAAAAAAAAAAAAAAAAAAAAGCTTAAGCGGAACATCATGTTCCGCCCAAGCTTTCCCCTATTTCCCTAATTTCTATTTTCACCCCCAACTTTCCCTTATATAAATATTCCCTATATTATTATTAGGGAACCACTATTCCCACTCCAAACAAAATTTCCCCCACTCCACTTTTAACTTTAAACACTAAAATCACCAAAGTGTCCTTCTATATATATATAACTTAGGTTGAAAAAATTATTAATAAACTTATTTATAAAAAAAAAAACTTATTTTGAACAAATATAATATTTTATAAAAAAATCTATTATTTATTTTTAAATACATAATATTCTGAAAATAAAAAAAGCATAATATTTTGAATATAAACAAATCTAATATTCTGAAAAATAATTTTAAATATTCTGGAAAAAAAACTTATTATTATTTTTTATAGAAGTGGAAGTTAATAAAAAAAAATGCGATATTATTTATTTAAAAAAGTGAACATTTTTTTTCAAACAAAAATACTGGACAACATTGTTTTTAAAAGAAAAAATGGTCAGAACTTTTACTATAAACTCTATTTTTTATAATTTCTTATAAAACTGTATTTTTTAATAAAACTGTATTTTTTTTGGTAAAAAATTAAGAAGTGACTTTGACACATTACTACTTTTGTATTTTATACTTTAACACGACATGAGATAAATAGCAGATTTTATAATTTTCACACCACATTAAATACAACATAACACAAATAACACGAGTAAACTAATAAATTTAATATTGTGTCATTGACACCAAATTATTCGTGATATATTATATTCAATTTGGTGTGAAAATTATAAATCACACTATTCGTGTTATGTGTCGTAAAATGCAAAAAATATTAATTTATCAAAATCACAACTTAGTTTTTTACCAAAAAAAATACACTGTATTTTTTGCATTTTGTAAAAACTAAGTTGGGATTTTGATAAATTAATATCTTTTGCATTTTGTAATTTAATGTACGACACACAACACAAATAGTGTGATTTATAATTTTCACACCAAATTGAATATAATATATCACGAATGATTTGGTGTCAATGACACAATATTAAATTTATTAGTTTACTCGTGTTATTTGTGGTATGTTGTATTTAATGTGGTGTGAAAATTATAAAACCTGCTATTTATCTCATGTCGTGTTAAAGTATAAAATACAAAAGTAGTAATGTGTCAAAGTCACTTCTTAATTTTTTACAAAAAAAATACAGTTTTATTAAAAAATTATGTTTTATAAGAAATTATAAAAAATAGAGTTTTTAAAAAATAAAGTTTATAATAAAAATTCTGACCATTTTTTCTTTAAAAAAAAATGTTGTCCAGTATTTTTGTATGAAAAAGAATGTTCATTTTTTTAAATAAATAATATCGGAGTTTTTTGATTAACTTCCACTTCTATAAAAAATATTAATAATTTTATTTCCAGAATATTTAAAATTATTTTTCAGAATATTAGATTTGTTTATATTCAAAATATTATGCTTTTTTTATTTTCAGAATATTATGTATTTAAAATAAATAATAGATTTTTTTATAAAATATTATATTTGTTCAAAATAATTTTTTTTATAAATAAATGTATTAATAAATTGTTCAACCTAAGTTATATGTATAGAAGGACATTTTAGTCATTTTTATGTTTAGAGTTAAAGGTGGAGTGGGGGAAATATTTTTTGGAGTGGGAATAAGGGTTCCCTATTATTATTATTATTATTGTTTGGACTAGCATATATGACTATATAATGGTTGTAAATAAAATGAGGGGCTAATAAAAAAAATCACTAACTAAAAATATTAAATTACCACAAACATTACTAACTACAAATATCATAATTTTCAATTACTAACTATAATTTTTTTTTACACATGATTGATAAAAATTTACAAATAATTTCTAACTACATTTAAATAAAAGCTAAAGAAATTTTATAGTTAAATAAAAACTCTAAATATAATGTAAAGATACCTCTACTTCAAACTTCAAATTAAATCAGTGTGAATTCACATAAATAAAATGGAGTAAAATTTAACTAACAAAAGTGTCTGTTTTATTTTCTATACCTAATAAATAAAACATTCACATAAATAAAACATTTAATAATTACTAAATAAATGAAACATTAAAATTAACAAAACAGAAAAAAACATAATAGGAAAAAAATTACCTCAATATGTAGACATATTAAATAGGGGTAATATATTAAATGGGTTGTTGGATGGTTGGTGAGGTAATAACTATGTGGTTGTTTATATAATAATCAATTAACTTGGGGGAGAAAGTGGGAATGTAAGAACCCTTAAACGGAACAAGATGTTCCGCCCAAGGGAGCATTTTTTTTCTTTTTTTTTTGCTTCATCTTTAATACGACGTCGTATTGGGTTGATCTAGTTCATATTTAGGTTTATCCACATCAATTTTCTTATTTTTTGTATGCTATTTTTACACTGATAAAATGTATTTTTAGACTGCTCATAAGAATTGCTCTAAGATAATATATATAATGATTTCAACAAACATGTGTGACCATGATTAAGAATTTAAACAATACAAAAAGTAAATAACTAGCTGATGAAAACGTTGATCTCCCTAATGCTACTGTATGGCCATGTATATAATGCGAGAGAGTTAAAAGGATAAAGCCATGTCTTGTACTGATATTATTGAACGCGTGGTGATATTATTAAACGCATGGTATACTAACTGTTCAAAAAAAATTCTATAATAATATATAAGGACGAATAACATAATCATGTAAGTAAGGGATAAAACATAAAAGAAAATAGTAGAACAACTGGACTCAATCAAAATAGTTATATGTTCGAAAAAAATATGAAGTTTTAAAGATAAATATTTTATTCGTATAAAATCCGACTTGATGGTCAGTGACATATCATTATATAAAGAACTGCCCAAAGCAGTTGGGTGCTGCGACCCAAGCTTTTAATAAGTACGATTCTCAGATAGGGTAAATACTGACAAGATGAATAAATTGACATGGCCTAAGAATAACGAGCTGACAAAAGATTTGCACAGCAACTATAAGAGCATCCGTAATGGTGGAATAAAAAGACAAAAAAAATGGTAAAGATACAAACTTACAGTCATACAGTGGTGGACAAAACTTACAAAATTTGTAGAAGAAATGGTAGCCGTTTGGTAGTTTTGCTGAACCCCTACTGAATTTGTAAATAGTTCCTACGAAGAAATAAAGTTCGTAGGAATTTTCTACGAACAACTGTAGTTCGTAACAAATATAAATTATTATTTTTATTATATTTTTGGGTTCTTACGAACAACATTTGTTCGTAACATTTCCTACGAACAAATGTTGTTCGTAAGAAATGTATATGTACTTCTTACGAACAATAATAGTTCGTAAGAACCAAAAGCAACCCATATTTACCTTTCACCAGTGTTGAACCCTTAACTCACGAAAGCTAAAAACTGCTTTTACATTTGTTGTTTTACCTGACGAGAGCATCCACCATTGTGGATGCTCTAAGGATAGCAAAAGCAAGAAGGTTTATTTGAAGAGTAGCACTAGGAGACTCAAGAAAAAGAAAAAAAACTCGCTTTATAAATTCAATGCATAAAATAAAAATAAATATAAATTTTTAATACATATTTTGATTTTTTAACAGGATCCGTAATCATAAAGTACAAGTTTTTAATGCACTGAATTTACAAAATGATTTTTTTTTTGAATCTCCTTAAATTTATTTTTATTTGAAACATATATCAATATATAATATTAAAATTTTGTCTTCTAGTAAAAAGTTATCTAGCTCCCATATCATACATATCTTATCATGAACGGTTAAGAAAACAAAAGGATGAAAGTAAGGGTAGCAATTCGACCCCAACACGATATGATTTAATATGAAATTAATAAGAAATTAAAATAATTTTTCATGTTCGGATCGTGTTCAGGTCTAGTTTTTTAAGTCATTAGCAGGTCGTGTCGTGTTCGTGCAATGAAATTGACATGAAATTGGCTCGACGATGACCTGTTAGAGCGCAATTGACACGATCCAATTTCAATTCAATTAGAACCCAATTTAGACCCAAATGAACATAGTAAATTGATGGGTTATCGTGTTGTTAAATTAACGGGTTATCGTGTCAGATCGTGTCAAATTGACACAATTTTTTTTTATCGTGCTATTCGTAACGGATCGTGTTATTAACGGGTCGTATTTGTGTTGGTAAAAATAAACACGACGTCGCGTCGTGTTGGATAAAAGCAAGTCGTATCGTGTCGGGCCAAATAAAATCATGTCATGTCGTGTCGAGTCAAATCCAAATACTGATCATTGCTCGAATTGTCACCCCTAGATAAAAGGTAAGAAAAGAGAATCGTGGGACTTATATAATGGGTGGGACAAGTCTTAAAAAAATATTATATATAAATATGTAAAGTAAGACTTATAATTGTAGGACTTAGAGCAACCCTTATGGGTAATGCAAACTGGTATATTTGGGATTTTTAGGTTTGCTGTGCGCAGGGTAAAAGTGCAAATTTAGACTCTCGTAAGCTAAAAAATAACAAATTTAGAATTGCCCTAGTTGATTTTTTGTGGGACCCACTGCCTAAACGGAACATCATGTTCCGCGCAAGACATAAAAAAAAAAAAAAAAAAAAAGGGTAAAGCGGAACATCATGTTCCGCGGAAGCCCTTTAAGTATTTCCCCTATTTCAACTTTCCCCCCCAATTATTCCAACAACTCTATTTTTCAACGGCTCCTTTTTTTTTTTTTTTTATAAATAGCAAGTTTAAACCGTGTCTACTATCTTCATTTTAATTATTATCTTCATTTAAATTTTATTCCAAACAGTGTCTACTCTCTAATATCTTCATTTAAATTATTAATTGATATTTTTTTTATAACTGCATTAATATATTTGCATTAATATATTTCCAAACAGTGTCTACTCTATAATATTTGCATTAATATATTTGCATTAATTTTTTTTATAACTGCATTAATTTTATTCCCCCCCCCCCCAATTTTTTTACCAAAAAATATTATAAAATTTATATATTTGCATTAATATATTTGTGATTATTTTACAATGGTTCGAGGTCAAAATATGTCTCAACACGACGATGAAGTATTATGCACCGCATATGTAAATCAAACAAATGATGGTTTACGAGGAACTAATCGACCTAACACATTATTTTGGGATGCGGTCGCCGAAGAATATAACACAACGACGGGTATCACGGAACGTCGGACGGGCGCCAGCCTACAAACCCGGTACAGTAAAATTTCGAGGCACGTAATGTTATATGTTTCGAAATTGAAAGAAGCATCGATGACAAATCGTGCTAGTGGGACTGTTAACACAGATTGGGTAAAATAACTTTTACCTTTTGTAATTTATTTTAAATATTATTTCTTATAAATCAGTTGCTTGTGGAGTTAATAAAAATACATTGTCGTATTTTCTCAGGTTACTGCAGCTAATCTAGCATTCCAGCGAGAGAACAAGGGAAAATCATTTAATTTTGAATCTTGTTACCAAATTTTAAAAGAACTCCACAAATTTCAACTTTCCCAAACTTTTTTAGACTCCCCTCAATTTCATTTTGATTCGCCAATGACGGGTGCGACAGATACTGAAGGAAGTCTGAATCCTGGGTTTCACGAAGGAAATTCCAAAGATGGGGCAGAAGTTGATATAGAAAGGCCTTATCCGAGGCCACCTGGAAGCAAAGAGATGAAGCAACGGGCTAAAGGAAAAGCGAAGGCTACAACATTGAGGTGAACCGAGAAATACTGAATAGTTGCTCTTCATTCAATGAATCATTTGAGCGATCATGTCAGGCTGATCGTGTATGTGACGAAGAGGCCCGTTTGGGGCTTAACCGTTCACTGCAACTAAAGGAGCGAAGTTTGGAGCTCAACGAACGCAGTATATTGGCTATGGAGAGGAAAGATATGCGTGAACAAATATTGCTTGATCAACAAATTATGAGCACTGACACCTCAAACATGAATTCAATCCAGAAGGAGTACCATGAATACCTCGTGCTTAATATAATCAACAAAGCACGGCGCCAATCTGGATTTTAAAATTTCTATGCTTCTGAGTATGTAACATGTTATTTATTTTTATCGTTTGATCTACTATGTAATATTATTTTATGGGTTGTGAAATGAATTTGTTTCAAATTTTCATACATAAACATCAGTTCGGTACAATATTAACGATACAACATTAATAATAAAGATAACAACATAACAACATTAGAAAAGATACATAAATTGTGTAAAATCACACACTGATATTGGCAAACTTTTCCCAAACATGTTCAACGAGATCTGCACGTAGCTGTAAATACTTCCTCTTGTCGTGCATGTGCATTGTCCTAGCCTCGATCGCATAATGTTGCTCAAGAGAGTTTCGAAACATAGGATCCGGGTCATGAGGGAAGTCGTATTCCTCTCTCCAATCACAATCACGCCTCTCGTCTTCAACAATCATGTTGTGCATTACGATGCACGATTGCATAATAGATGATAATTTATCCTTGCTCCAGAGTTTTGCCGGCGTATGAACGAATGCGAACCTAAGTTGCAGGACACCAAACGCTCGTTCTACATCTTTTCTTGCCCCCTCTTGCACTTGAGCGAAAAGTTTTTCCTTCTGGTTGGTTGGCCTTTTAAAAGTTTGCACCAAACTAGCGTAAGGCGGATAAATGCCATCCGCTAAAAAATACCCCATATCATATACGTTGTTACTTATCTCAAACTGGATTGGTGGAGTCTCATCGCGGACAAGATCAGAGAAAACTCTAGATCTGTTCAATACATTAATATCATTACAACTACCCGGCATCCCGAAAAATGACCTCCATATCCAAAGGTCATGTGATGCTACCGCCTCTAGTATAATTGTCGGTGACTTCTTATGTCCAGTATATTGCCCATGCCATTCGGTTGGACAATTTTTCCACTCCCAATGCACGCAGTCTATGCTCCCCAGCATTCCGGGGAATCCACGCGCCGCATTTTGTTCGGTAAGCCTTTGCACATCGAGAGCGGTAGGCTTTCTGTTATACTCCGGGCCAAATATCCCCACAATGGCAAGGGATAATCGCACCAATGCCTTCTGGGTTGTCGATTCTCCGATACACAGGTACTCTCCATTTATATCAGCAGAAGACCCATATGCTAACATTCGCAGAGCAGAAACGATTTTTTGATGCGAGGACAGGCCAAGACGACCAAGTGCATCTGGTTTTTGTATGAACCAGGAGTCGTAACTGCATACAGCATCATGAATACGTACATATAGGGCTCAATTCATTCTAAAACGTCGCCGAAAATGGTAGTCTTTGTATACCGATGCTTCACCAAAGTAGTCGGCGATTAGTCTATCATGGCCCACCTCTCTGGTCCGACATATCGTCCTCCTCGTTTGATCCTCATGGGAATCACAAACTATGTTATGAAGGGCCATATTTTGAATGTGTTGCATATGGCGCATAGCTATTTTCTTTTTCTTTTTGGCTATATTTGAATGGGCGATTTGCATGGCTTGTAATTCTTCGTATTCTTCGTATTCTTCGTATTCTTCCATTCTTCGTATTCTTCGTATTCTTTTTGGTATGACGTTTGATCAGTAAAGAGAATTTGGTGCTCTTCTATTAATAATATGTTGCAATATGTTGATGAACTTAAAGTATAATAGGTTGTAATATTTATAATAGGTGGACGATGTAGGACGGAATATCTAGAGCGGAAGATGTAGAGCGGATAATCTTGGCAGGAATATCTAGAGCGAAAGATGTAGCTCGGAAGACATTTGACGGATAATCTAGGGCGGAAGATGTAGCTCGAATCATACTAAGCGGAAGAACAAGGGCGGAATAGCTAGGACGGTTTATGTGGTTAATTATACTTCTATAAATTTGAATGGCCAGATTGAGTGCTAATGAGCACAATGGCATCTTACGAAGATGTGATTGATGAGTTCTTGGCTGAAGCCTTGATAGATTCATTTCCACGCGGTCTTTTTGGTTGTGAGATTAGCCAAGTTAATGATCTACGAACCCCTCGGGAAATAATTGCCGACAAATATCATGAGTTGCTACCTAGGCATGATTATCAAAGCCCGCGAAACTTGATGGATCGATGGTTGGAAATTAAAGACGACATCGAGGAATTTGATAACATTTTCAATAGGGTTGAACAAGATATGCAACCATTGGATGAGGAAGACGATCCATATGAGGAGGCGGTGAATTCATACATTCGCACGTTCGGTGAGAATTTTGAAGGCCTAATGACATGGTGTGTGTTGAGGAGAAATGCTTATTGGAAGGAGTTTTACTAGTTTTTCTTTCATCACCTTTACTATTCATGTTAATTTGAATAATTGCATGTTTATTAATATTTTGTTTATTGTTAAATTAAATGTAACGGAATCATTGCATGTTAATTTGTGAAATGAAGCTTCATATTCTGAAATGAATTTGCGTCAATCTTAACAATACAACATTAATAATAAAGATAACAACATAAATAACAACATTACAAAACATATTAATATTCATTATCGAAATCCCATTCTACATCATCCAAATTTACAGCATCAGACATGTCATAATTTTGCGTTGATGGACCAGGTTGGCTAGTATCTTCTTGGGCACCAATATCATCCATCTGCGGTCGATATACTGTGGTCGGAGGCCGGGGATCTTCTGTGGGGTTGTAAAAAGCCGAGGTTGTACCACTAAAGAAATTAGGCGGGGGCGCAGTTCGCTCGTGAGATACACCCAACTCTTGGAGCTTCCTTGTAGCTATATCCAACTCATGACTCCAATAGTTATTAAGATGCATGGCTGCACCTAGAGCGGTGGCTCTCGATGATTGCCAATAATCTGAGAATTCCCGACTAGTAAATAAGAGGTCATCGTATGTGGGCAATTCTTCATCGACCGCAATCCTATCTGGCCGTGGAACCGGAATCAATATGGGTACACCTGCAGGACTGCAAAACGGTAGATCCCAAGTCATTTGGGGTAGAGTGGGATGTACCCGACCTATGGGAGTCTCATAAGCGCCAGGTGCCTGTGAAGGGAGAGTCGGTATTTGTATGTGGTATGGAAGTGCGCTGGGACTTATGACATCCGTGTTGACTGCTCGATATAGGGGTGGCATTACAAGGCCTAGGGACACTTGCTTCCAATAACGGTCATACATGGGTTGGGAAACAACAGATACGCTGGGGTCCATCTCGTCAATAATAATTCCTTGCCTATCATTGTGAAAGGGTATCCTCATCATTTGCGACGGAGGGTCATTTGGTATGCAAATCTCACCCGTTATCTGTCGCCGGCATCGATCACCCAAGTAATATACCCCACCATATTGAGGATCCATAAGAACGCATCGTTTCAGCGATATGTACTTCGCATGTTGAACGTAGGCATACATCTCCACAGTAGACCCCGAGTAAGGTAGCCAATTGATTGTACCTGGCGATCGCATTTCAATCTGACTCTGGGCTGTGGGAAAATTATATTGGATTGACCCCTTTGTCTCCTTACGATTTAACCGATTTTCTTTCTTCCATCGATTAATCCTAGGCCAGCAGTCACTTGTATCTTCCCTCAATAAGGGACACGCCCGCTTTATATATTCGAACCCGAAAAACTGCAATACAAAAATGATTATTATTAAACCATAAATTTTTGATTTAAAACATATAATATCAATTTTTTACACTTACCAATATGAGTTGCCAAAAACAATTCATAGAGTCTACGCGACATCTTGACAAGAGATGGAGAGAGTATTATATGCGAGCTAGAATTGCCGAACCCCAATCGTATGATCCCACATTCTCCAAATCCTCCAAAGCAGCCAACCAACCAATAGGAACGCTGTCTCTTGCGGTCGGGAAAAAAATATGTCCCACATAAAAAAATAAAAAAACCCTAGCAATGTCTTCAGGCCCAACAATCACAGTATTTAACTTTATGGCCTCGAACCACTTATTTAAGCTCGACACTTTCACGCCACATGAATCACTGCAATTTGGTTCGATGCCGGGAAAGTATCTATGTATAATGTCAGCCCGTATTTGAGTTTTTCCGTCAATTACAATCAAGTATTTTCTGTCACTCATCGGTACCATAGGACCGCTTCCAATAGGAATACCTGCAAGATGGGAAGGATAACAATCAGTTGTAAATTTAATTAATGTACTAATCAATGTTAATATTGAATTTATTTTTTATATGCAGAAACTAACCAGTCAAAATCGTAAAATCATAAGGAGTAATGGTGAGCTCCCCGGTTGGTAGTTGGAACGTGTTGGTAATGTCCCACCAACGCTCACCGAGCGCTTGTACCAATCCCCAACTTGTCTTTGGAATTTTAGCATCCAACAAATCTCCCCAACCGCTACGGTGTATAAAATGTATAACCTCAGGATATGTTTTTAAATATTTGTATGTGGCCCTAAGACTATGCCAATTGCCACGCATCTTTATTGAGTTGCCGTTTGTGGCCGTGTTCGGAGAAGGTTTAATGTGATCTCCGTCGTCCACTATACGCCTATAGTTCTAAAAAACTATAGGTCGCTCGGCAGTAGTAGTTTCGGCCTGTCGACTACCTTCTCCCATTTTTCGAGACTTTCTAGCCCCAACAGCCCGTCTAAATTTCTTTCCAATTTGTTCCATTATCAACACTGCAATTTAAGAAATCTTTACAAAAATAGAACATATTATTATTTAAATAAAATAACAACACAGATAATTTATTAAAAAACATAACGAATCGATAATTTATTAAATAATTTTTTATACACATTCACTATTTTTTTATAAACATCCACTTAAATAGTTTCTTATAAACATAAACATAAAATAAACATAACCGAGCCGTTTAATATTTACTAAATTTACTAAATTTACACATCAGCTAATTACTAAAATTTTTATACACATCAGCTAATTACTAAATTTACATGATAATTACTAAATACGTAATAAATACGACAGTTACAAATACACAACTAGATATTATTTAAAAAACATAAAAGGAAGATATTATTTAAAAAATATAAAAACATATTATTTTTGTAAATTCACTTAAATAATTTGTTAAATATAGGACCGTAAAAAAACCTAACATTGAATTAAACATTTACTAATTTATTTACTATAACAAATATAGCAGACAAATATATCACAAATAATTTCATATTTCATATATCACAAAAAACCTAACATATTTCACTTATATGAAATTATTTCACAAATATTATTTATAAATAATATTTATAAATAATTACTGATATTCTTTATAAATAATTTACAAAAAAATAATTTACAAAAAATAATTTACAACTAAATAATTTACAAAAAAAAACAAACAGAGGATTTACCTTCTATTGGCCGGATTACTTGCTGTTGTTATTTTTTTTGAACTGATAAAGATTATTTACGGTGGTTGGATTTAAATAGACTGTTGGATTTAATTTGAGTAGTTGAAATGTAGGTGACAGTTGAGGAAATTAATTCGGGGGACGAAGATTAAAGGGTTAAAGAGATTTGGGGGTGAAAATGGAATTTGGGATAACCTTACGCGGAACATGATGTTCCGCGCAAGGTTTGTATTTTCAATCACCAAAACGACGTCGTTTTGGCATAATCCGGCGTCGTTTTGGCTTATTTCTGGTTTTTTTTTTTTTTTTTTACCCTTTTCAAATGAACGCGCGTAGCAGTTTTGTTCCTTCTTGTACTGCAAATTTAGACTACTCATTTCCAAATTTGAGGTACCCATAAGGGTTGCTCTTACATAAAAGTATGAAAGTAACGTGTGTGTGTGTGTGTGTGTATATATATATATAAGAACTTAAAATGCTATAATATAGAGTAGAAATAAGGATGTGTGTGTTATGAAAAAGATAGTAGAAGTACCACAATGCACATTTATATAAATCTATACAAGTAAAAATTATCTATACAAATAAAAATTCATGTATTATAAATTAAAAATATCTTCATGATACACAATAAATATTTATTTGAAATCATGAAATCAATATATTAAATTAAACTAAAATATACCTTAATTACAATTAAATTTATTAAATATTAATTAAGGGATTAAAGACATTTTCGTTTAGCAATCTCTCCATTTTTCATGATGACAAATAATGATTCACAATAATTCATAAAATGAATAAATTAAGTACAACTAGTGAATCATACATCTTTATCTCCCTTTTGCCATTATCAAAAAGATATTTCATATAAAACGAGTGTTAATGGTAAAAAGACGAATCTCCCCCTATCAAAAATAATTTGTGCATGAGATATAATCATAAATCACAAGGGGCATAAATGAAATTTTCAATAGGCACATTTTTCATCATAAATTTTCTGAAATAATGCATTTCAACTGATAGGCAATAATATTATCAAATATCGCATAAGTCACCAAAATGATAAAATCAATTAATTCAGGCCTACAATGGTGAATATTTCACAACTCAATATTTTTCTAATAATTTTAAGGAAGCACATAACATGAGCGAGAATATAGAGGCATAAGTATAGCGATAAAATTTTTTAATTTTGTTCATGCTTTGTCGTTTTCAAGATACGAGCCAAAATTATCGGAATACATCAATAATATTGCAATATTCGTAATGGTGCATCAAAGTCCAAGATTAAGCAATTTTTCCAAAAAAAAAATCAATAATCATTTTATCGCCCCTAAGGGATACTAATGAAGGCATATATACATATAATAAATAAAGTGCATCTTTATCATGAGATAAAATATTTTCAATAATTGCTTTAATAAAATCATTTTCAACAAATCTAAAAAATATTGACAAATCATAACAATTTCAATAGTCATATGATTTAAAGCATAAATATCACAAATGTTACTTAAAAAAATTATATTCTTCATGAGAGTCAATAATATTCATATAATGGGGATAATTATGTAGCATGTAATAAAACTAAATCATAAGAATCAATATGTATGCATCATCAAAATCAATGAGTACATGCCACACTATTAAGTATTAACATGTAGCACATATAACTAATATACTAGAACATTCTCAAATGATATTTTCGTTTAATATTCAATGAAGTCATGAATTAATCCAATATTATTATTCACAAAAATTTGCCAAGATGTAACACACAAAAAAATATGAATTTTCATCCCCAAAAAAACATTTACATTAAAATCAAGTGCATGTCTCACAATATAAAATCATCAAAGGTAAAATATACAAATTTACATGTGAACATTAAATTATCAACAACAAGCTCATATGATTTAACAAATATTCTATGCATGAAAATATATTAATTAAGATTATAAAACAAATCATCAAGAATCATAAGATATGAAATTCAAGAATGGCGTTTCTTACCACCCAACCAATACCAATGATATATCCATGAAAATTTCTCTAAGTGTGGCATTTTCAGACAAAGATATTTGTAATGACAACTTTGCTTTCATACCAAAACATAGTCTTTAGAAAATCCACAAGAAATCTGAACATGAAACGTACACAACTTTCAATAATTTCTCTTTGATACCAAGAAAGTATTAGGTTCACAAAGCAATATGCTATCTTATCAATTTAAAAATTTCAATCATAGTCATAATAAAAGATAAACATCAAGAATGATAAGCAACTTATGACATACTATCACGTACTCATAAAAGTCAATTTTATCATATTCAAAAATGGATTATTCATCAAATCATATTCAAAGAAATAATTTACCATCCATAGAATGCATTAACTAGACAAAAATAAATTTATTCACATATTCAAGAATTTAATATATTTGAGATTAGTATGAGATAAATTAAAACAATATCATTAATCACACAAAAAAAAATTCAAGTAATGAATGGTGTCTAATTCAAATAAGCACATAGACATGACAATAACAAAGAACAATAATTATATCAAATAATAAATAAAAAAATAATAATTCAATATTAGTTCTTAATCTAAAATTTTTGTTCAAGTTCCAACACTTGTCTTACGCCTAAAAATTTACTTTTAGAACCCAATACGTGTGTGATTGATAAGGGTTAGCAAACATTATTGTTTTCTTAGGATGTCAAGCTAATTTTGTGTTCTTATACCTTCTTTTTCTAAAATGACAAACTTTAGAATAATGTGTATGTCTACCACAATGTGTGCATAAAGAGTTAGAATAACTAGATGATGATTCATTTTTAAATAAATTGAAATAAGTTTTTTTCTCATTTTCTTCATCATATCCTGTTCCATCATTATTAAACCGAATTCTTTGATTTTTCACAATCTTATAAAAATAATCATTTCCTTTAGTAAAAGTATCTAAAGATTTCTTTAAATAATCAATCTCCCTTTTTAACTCACTATTTTCACATTTAGGAGGGGTAGTGACAATTACATATTTCTCCTTTTTTAAAAAGTTAATTTCATTTTTTAAGGATTCATTTCCTAATTTCAAATCATCAAAATCATTTGACATAGAATCATATTTAGTTGAAAGTAATGAATGAGATTTTTTAAGTTCAATATATTTATTTTTAAGTTCTTCAAAACCTTCACATAATTCATCAAAAACATTTTGTAATCCTCATAATCATCAATATCATTATCGCTATCACTAGAAGTTTCTAAGTTAGAATGCACCCCATTTTTCATAGCCATGAAGCAAAGATGAGCACCTTCATTTTCATTTGAATCTTCATCGAAAGAGCTAGTGTCGGAGTCACTCCATGTTGTGGCCTTCAATGACCTCTTTCCTTTTTTATACTTTGGATAATTAGGCTTAGTATGTCCAATTGCATCTTAATTCAGATTTGGCATGAGTATCATCATTGAATTCTTTTGAAGAATATTTCCTTCTACTTTCCTTGGATTTCTTTTTTGAAGAAAGATACTTTTTGAAGTCTTTAGCCAATAGGAAAATATCAATCATCATCTTCACTTTCTACATCCTTGCTTGAAGATTGGAAAGCACTGATTTTGCTTGCCTTAGGTTTCTCTTTTTTATCATGTTTCTTGAGTTCCATCTCATGAGTGATTAAAGAACCTAACAGCTAATAAAAAGAGATTAGTGTTTCTCTTATTACTTCTTTAATAGACAATTTTTGGTCATCTAAGTTGCCGATAATGACCTGAGAATTTTACTCACCAACTCATTGCTACTATAGGTTTTTCCAAGAGATTTTAGACCATGATAATATTTGGGAATCTAGTGAACATATCAGAAATAGATTCACCATATTTCATTTTAAATAACTCATAACTATGAACAAGCTAGTGATTTTATCTTCTTTAACTTGACTTGTTCCTTCATAGTGACTTCTAATCTATCACAAATTTCTTTAGCAGATTAACAACAACAAATTCAATTATACACCTTTATATCAAGTGCACAATGCAAAATATTCATAGCTTTGGCATTTATTTGAATTTTCTAAATATCTACTTCATTCCATTCATTTCCTTCTTTAGGAACAGAAATATTATTTACCATTTTCATAGGAATAAAATGACCATTTATAACTACTCTCCAAACTTCATAATCATGCGATTGAATAAAAAATTTAATTCTATTTTTCTAATAGTTATAATCATTTCCAGAAAATAGAGGAGGTTTAAAAATGGATTGACCTTCACCAAGGGATGTTGTAACATTTGCCATTGATATTTAACTCCCAGATTGTTAAATCTAAAAATAAGATACCAATTGTTGCCCATATTATACTCAAGGAGATGGGGGGGGGGGGGGGGGGGGGAGGTGAATTGCGTTTAGCAAATTTTTAAGTCAAGTTAAAAATTTCAGAAAAAATATTTAATTACAACACCTTAACAATTTTCAGATTAATAAATCTTTAAGGATTAATACCAAGAATATTAAATAAATAGAACCAATTAATTTAAATAAGATAAAATGCATAGTTTAACAATCCACAAATATAAAATTAATTTTCGTATTTAATATAAATTAATATTCTCGAATTAATGAATTAATTCAAAAATAATTATTTTAATCTTAAAATAAATTTACCAACTTTAGGAATTAATATATTTGCAAAATTAAGTGTTGAAAAATATAAATTAAACCAAGCACAATAAATAAGCAAATAAAGTGCGAAAAATAAATGACACTGAATTTAACGTGGTTCGGCTAAAATCCGCCTTACGTTCATGGGCATAGAGCTTCCAACTCCCTTGCACTTTACTACCGTGATCCACTCGAAGAGTAGGATCAAACCACCACGTACAACCATTTGCAAATTAACTCTGAGTTTCAAAACCCGTGGCCCACTTGCGGGTATGAATCAATCACCGTTACAACTCGAAGCTTCAACTAAGCTTCAAACAAATCTGAATTTTTGGTACAACGGTTGAATAATGAAACTCTTTAAAAATACAAATTGTAATCTTAGTTTCTTCTTCTTTAATGAGACTTCAACAAATGATGTTGAAGTAGGCTCAAGTCTCTTTCTTCAATGATTGAGTAGATTATAAAATTAATTGCTCTCTTAAATGTAGTAGCTGAATAGTAAGTGTAAAATGTTCTCAATAAATTTTTTAATTCTTGCTCAAATTCTCATTTTGTTGTTATGCTCAATGCAGCTCTTGAATGCTTTTCAAATGTCTTCAAAAATTAGTTGTTAAACACATGCATGGTGAGTATTAAATGCTTCTGATTTTCATAGATCTATATGAAATTTTGATTTTCTGATATCTCATTTTACTTCTCAATAGAGATATAGTTGTTGAAGCATGGAAATGACACTCCGAAAATTGATCTGTGAAATGTAGATTCTAAAATATCCCAAAATAACTCATGCAGAATATTAGTAGAGAGAGAACCAATAACCAAAAATAGACACATAGTGTGCAGAAACATCTAATGAGTTTGTACAAGATAAAATTGCTATTATACGTTGCCTGAGTTTAATAGAACAACCTTTAAAAAAAAGAATTTATCAAGGTTTACCCCTGAATAAAATAGTGACAGTATAGAAAAAACTAGGTCAGTATCTTTATTATCTAAAAATGGAATAAAAATTAAAATATATAAATAAAAGAACCACTGCTCAAAGCAGTTGTCATTGAGCTCCACTCAATGCCTGATTTAAATCGGTCTCAATAAGATGAGAAGACAAGACTTGGACCCAACTGCCTAGAGATATCATTGTCCTACAAACACAGAAAAAATCATTTCCCAAAGAAGTTACCACGGTCAGACTAATTCTAAGGTCAAAAGTGTTGGCACGATAAAATTTGTTAAGAAGATAAATTTTGTCTTAGGACAAATATTTTTTTCACATTATACTATCAAACACTAAATGAGGTAAACAAGTTTTTTAGACAAAATATTTTAATAACACATTTTTCGTCCATATTAACATATATAATAATAAAATATATGTTTTTTTTTTTAATTTTCGTCCCAAGTCTTATTTAATAAAAAAACAGTTTTTTTTTTCTTTTTTAAACTATATATATAAAAAAAAAATTACGCCAAAACTACTTACTAAAAACAGTTTTTACATTAAAACAGTTTTTACGTTAAAACAGTTTTCAATTTTTTTTACATTAAAACAGTTTTTATATTAAAATAATTTTTTGCATTAAAACATTTTTACATTTTTTACATTAAAACAATTTTTTACATTAAAAAAGTTTTTACGAAAAAACAGTTTTTACATTAAAACAATTTTTTATATTAAAACAGTTTTCACATTAAAACAATTTTTAATTTTTTACATTAAAAATGGTTTTTACGAAAAAAACAGTTTTTAAACAGATTTTAATTTAAAACAGTTTTTTTAACTATTTAAAACAATTTTTAAAATATTCATAACAGTTTTTTTTAATTATTTAAAATAGTTTTTAAATTGTTTTTTAAAATATTAAAATCGTTTAAGAAGTTAGCAAATTTGTTGGCAAATATTTCTCACCCATATAGCAAAGCAAAATTTGTCAACATGTTATGCATAAGAGGGGTTGTACATTTGCAAATAGCTTGTAGGCAAATTTTGCTATCAAACACACCAAATTGTAGGCAAATGTTATATTTGTCAACTTATTTGCCATTTGTCATGACAAATAATGCTATCAAACGGACCCTTAACCGCCTCTTTGCACCGCCACCGCATGCTTTTTTCTTTTTTTTTTTTCAATTTTTTAAATTTTCTTAAACTTTTGTTTTTACATAGAAACAATTTTTATATTAAAAAAAAACAGTTTTTCTATTATTATAAAAAAAGTTTTTTTTAATTAAAAAGAAATAGTTTTTTTATTAAATAAAAAAAACAGTTTTTTTTTTCAATTAGAACTTAACAGTTTTTTATTAATTTTTTTTTTCATAACTAAAAATAAACTATGTTTATTAACATGGTAATATCGCGATTGATTATTCCCGCTAGCGAGAATCCGGATTCCAAGTCCCACATCATTTGTTGAATGTGGATCCGCGCCAGCGGCACTAATTTATCGCGATATTTTTTATATCGCGATTAATTTGGCTCCGCGCCAGCGGCACTAATTAATCGCGATATTTTTTTCAATAAAATATCGCGATTAATTAGTGCCGCTGGCGCGGACTCACATTCCCGGACCAAAATCATTTGTTGAATGTGGGCCCGCGCCAGCGGCACTAATTAATCGCGATATTTTTTTCAATAAAATATCGTCATTAATTTGTGCCGCTGGGGCGGACCCACATTCAACAAATGATTTTGGTCCGGAAATGTGAGTCCGCGCGCAGCGGCACTAATTAATCGAGATATTTTTTTCAATAAAATATCGCGATTTATTAGTGTCGGTGACGCGGACCCACATCAGTTATTTAATTTTAATTAAAAAAAATTTAATATTAATAGGAAAACTGCTTTTTTTTTTTTATATAAAAATAGTCTTTTTTTGTTAATTTTATAAAAGACTTTTTTTTAATTTAAAAAAAAAACTGTTTATTTTTATATATAGAAAACTGTTAAAAACAAAAGAATTAAAAAAAAAAATTAAAAAGACAAAAATGCGGTCCTAATGTGGTTCTACATGCGATTCGTGTAGAACCGCTCTTTCTCTATATATAATGATTTGAACAAACATGTGTGGCCTTAATTTAAACAATACAAAAAGTAAATAACTAGCTGATGAAAACGTTGATCTCCCTAATGCTACTGTATGGCCATATATATAATGCGAGAGAGTTAAAAGGATAAAGCCATGTCTTGTACTGATATTATTGAACGCGTGGTGATATTATTAAACGCATGGTATACTAACTGTTCAAAAAAAAATCTATAATAATATATAAGGACGAATAACATAATCATGTAAGTAAGGGATAAAACATAAAAGAAAATAGTAGAACAACTGAACATCTCTTGGCTCAATAAAAATAGTTATATGTTCGGACAAAATATGAAGTTTCAAATATAATTTGTTATGGAGGATGGGGTTACCCCCCTTGGAACGAGTGGAAGAGAATATGGAAATTGGGGTTACCTCCTAAGCTCAAGCATTTTCTTTGGACGCTTCTCCATGAGAAGCTTCTCACAAATGTTCATAGGAAAAAAAGGGGCCTTACCACCGATAGCATATGCCCTAGATGTTCGAGCGATGAAGATCTTAATCACCTTTTTAAAGAATGTTACTATAGTACTCATGTGTGGCATAATATCAATCCGGATTTCAAGCCAGGCCAAGGTACGCAACATGATTTTAAGACTTGGGTAATTGAAAATGTGTGGAAGGGTGTGGAAAATAAATGGTATGTTACTTTTATTTCGTGCTTATGGTGGATTTGGAAAGCCCGTAACACCCTCATTTTCGAAAAAAGAAATCTCCCCCCATTTTCGGTTTGCATGCTTACTAATAAACTGATTTGCGATATTTTACAAACCCACGGTAAGAATGTGAACCGAAAAGGGGTTAGAACAAATACATACACTAATGCTTGCGATTGTGTCACAGGTAGCTATATCATACACACGGATGGGAGTTTTGACATTACTAGTGGAATGGGAGCCTTTGGAGGAATTGTGAGAGATGAGGAGGGGAGATGGATTATTGGCTTCACAGGACGTCTACAAGGAAATGCAAACCCTCTTCGTGCCGAACTTGAAGGAGTTTTCCATGGCTTAAACATTTCTCTGAGAGAGGGTTGGAAGAATGTTTGCCTCAAAACCGATTGCCTCGACATCATCCATCTCATGGAGTCCGATGATAATGGGAACCACCCTTTAGCTAACATTATTGAAGACTGCTGCGAACTCATCAAATGCACCAAGGCTAAGATCATCCACATTCCCCGTGAAAGGAACTCCCAAGCGGACTGTATGGCAAAGATGGCGAAAGAATCTCCTGATCTTTATAAGGAGTACAGGCGCACACCGGAGAAGCTTCTCGAGCTGCTCGAACGTGCCGAGCGTGATAACCCTAGGGTCTAGTCTCCCTGTGTTCTGTTTCTGCCTTTAATTTCCGTTTGTAACCAAAAAAAAAAATATAATTTGTTTTTGTATAAAATCTGACTTGTTGGTCAGTGACATATCAAAATATAAAGATCTGACCAAAGCAGTTAGGTGCGGCGACCCAAGATTTTAGCAGGTACGATTCTCAGATAGGGTGAATACTGTCGAGATGAATAAATTGTTGGAAATTATGTACCAAATACAAAAATTGAACTCTTTTTTATATCATAACAATGTCAATTTGAATATAATAATGCAACTTTATAAATCTTCAAGACGTGATGTCACTTTTCTAAATACAGTATTTACTCCACACGAATGACTTCGGTATACAAACGAGAATCCGCAAATCCTTACTCAAGATACAATGAAGCAACTTGCACTGACTGCAACTTGTATATTTAAAGACAACCCTTGGATGCAGCAGCGAAGAACAGTCAATTAAGTTCTTATTCTATTTATGTGCACAAAACAAAATAAGAGAATTTGTATCTCCTGAAAATTGTAAGAGAGTAATAGCAGGGTTGGAAATCTGAAACTGATTTTTGTTATCAAACTGATTTCGTTTTAGCCTTTATTTATAGATAATGAAAAGCTTTGTCTTCAAGAGTCATGACGGTTGAATTAACAGTCTTAAGTCAGTTCCGAACAGGTATGACTGTTAATTACCAACAGTCTTAAGTCATTTTCGAACAGGTATAATAATACCGAATCGATTTTGCACGGGTCGACCAAAAAGTGATCGCTCCCGAGCTACCGCGATCCGACCCGGACGAATCCCGGCAACCCGCTACCACGCCTCTACAGCCCACTGCCACGCACCCGCACGCGCGCACGTGTCCGTACGGTGCTTCGCACCGTATTGATGTCTCTTGAATACCCTCTTAAATGCTAGATGAATTAACTCTTCATCTTTCATTTGTACATATTAAGTGCACAAATTCTTAATATTTTTTCAATGTGGGACTCAAAGGTTGTCCACTCCTTTTATAGCTTAGTGGTGACACTTAGCTTTGTACATTTTCCAATGTGGGACACTATCCCCTTTTATATTTGAGTTAATTTTCCACCTCTTTCACACACTCCCAATATAAAATAAACTTTTTAAACTTTTACACCCAAAACTTTCACTCACTTATTTTATAAAATCTCCAACAAAAATTGGCATGGCCTAAGAATAAGGAGCTGACAAAAGATTTGGAGAGCAACTATAAGAAGGTTTATTTGAAAGATATATCAATATATAATATTAAACTTTTGTCTTCTAGTAAAAAGTCATCTATTTCCCATAACGTATCTTATCATGAAGTGTTAAGAAAATAAAAGGATGAAAGGTAACTAATAAAAGAGAATCGTAGGACTTACACAATGGGTGGGACAAGTCTTAAAAAAATATTATATATAAATATGTAAAGTAAGACTTAGAGCAACCCTTACGGGTAGGGTAAACCCGTATAAATGCGGTATATGCGAGTGTTATGGGTAGGGTAAAACGTCAAATTTAGACATCTGCAAGGTAAAAAATAACAAAGATAGAATTGAACTAGTTGGTTTTTTGTGGGTCCCGCCGCCTAAACGGAACATCATGTTCCGCGTAAGAAATAAAAAAAAAAAAAAAAAAAAAAGGTTAAGCGGAACATCATGTTCCGCGGAAGCCTTTTCCACTATTTCCTCTATTTCAACTTTGTCCCCCAAATTATTCCAAGCTTTAAACGGCTCTATTTATTCAACGGCTATTTTTTTTTTTTTTTTTTTTTTTTTTTTTTTATAAATAGCAGGATTTAATTTAGTAGTTGAAATGTAGGTGGGAGTTGAGGTAATTAATTTCAGGGGAAGAAACATAAAAGCCTTAAGACATTTGGGGGGCAAAATCGAAATACAAACAACCTTAGGCGGAACATGATGTTCCGCGCAAGGTTAGGAATTTTCCAGTCAAAACGACGTCGTTTTGGTTCATTTCCGCTGCCATATTGTATTTTTGCCCTTTCAACCATCAGCGCGTAGCATTTTTCGTCTTTTTTCGCAGGTAAATTTACACTAGTAGTGTGTAAATTTGAACTGCGCATAAGGGTTGCTCTTATAATAGTAGGACTTACATAAAAAGCATATAGTGAAGCATGAAAGTAACGTGTGTGTATATATATAATGTATCTATATAAAAATATAAAATAATATAATATGAGTGATTCTACACATATAGATGATTCGTACAGAATCATCTATACAGACTGGCGTGTCGTATCTGTATTGATTCGTGTCTAGATTCACTTAAGACACGAATCAATACAGACACGACACGTCAGTCTGTACTGACGACTCTATACAGAATCACAAATAGAATTTTTGATATAATATAGAATAAGAAATAAGGATGTGTGTTATTAAAAAGATGGTAGACGTAACATAATGCATATTTATATAAATCTATAAAAATAAAAATTGTTTATACAAATAAAAATTCATGTATTATAAATTAAAAATATCTTCATGATACACAATAAATATTTATTTGGAATCATCAAAATAAATATATTAAATTAAACTTAAATATACATTAATTAAAATTAAATTAATTAAATATTAATTAAAGGATTAATTATTTCACTTTACGTTAATTTTTTTTTTTGCGGCCAAACCGCCTCTTATCAAAATTCCTTTCTTGTAGCAATGCCTACTTTTTCTTAAAATCCCCAGCCCACCGCCGTAATTTTATTTACAAAAGTATGCCTTTTGCCTTTTGGATTTAAATACCGGATTTAAATGCCTCTTACACTGCTATACTTATCGGACAAATTTACCATTGTGTTTGTTAAAGCTTTGTAAAAAAAGTTGTTTCAAAAAATAAAAATTAATTTAATATAAATAAATAAAAAGTTATTTTTTTTATATTTTTAAACAGTTTTAAGAAATGCAAAAAATGGTTTAAAAATAAGGGATGCCGACCTTTAAAAATAAAAAAAATATTTGATAAATGGGTGTTTGAAGTACTAAATGAGTTAAAAATAATATAAAAAAATAATTTCTTATTAGAATAATTTTTTAACGCGAACCTTTAAACAGTTTTAAGAAATAAAAAAATTATTTTAAATGTTGTAAAATTAAAAAAAAAGATAACTTTAAAAATAGAGGGTGCCGCTGGCCCGACCTTAAAAATAAGAGAATATTAGGCAAATGGGTGTTTGAGACATTAAATGAGTTAAAAATAATATAAAAAAAATAATTTCTATTATATTAGTTTTTTAAGTCGAACTTTAAAAAAAAACTATTCTAATAAGAAATTAATTTTTAAGTCGAACTTTTAAACAAAAATTGGTTTAAAAATAAGGGGTGCCGCTGACGCGAACCTTTAAAAATAAGAGAATATTGTGTAAATGGGTGATTGAGGGACTAAATGAGCTAAAAATATTATAAAAAAACAAAAATACTAATTAAAAATAACAAAAAAAAAACAATTTTAAGAAAATAAAATAAAAAACTGTTTTTTATATTAATAGGAAAACTATTTTTTAAGTAAAAAACAATTTTTTTATATAAACAGTTGTTAAAATAAAAGAATAAGAAACTAAAAAAAGAAAAGAAAAAGGGGAGATCCGGTAATATTCCAATAAAAGCATCCGGTACATATCTCATTAAACAAAAATTAATTTAAAAAATAAAGGGTGCAGCTCGCGCGAACCTTTAAAAATAAGAGAATATTGGGTAAATAGGTGTTTGAGGGACTAAATGAGTTAAAAATAATATAAAAAAAACATACCACGCCATATTCAATACACAATTTGATTAGTGTCGTTACCCGGATTCACATCCAACAAATGATGTGGGTGTGCAAATGTGGGTCCGCGCCAGCAATACTAATCAACCGCGATATCATGTCAATAAACATAATTTTTTTTATTTATGAAAGAAATATTTTTTAATTTAATTTTAATAAAAAACTGTTTAGTTAATATAAAAAAAACTTTTTTTTTATATCAATAGGAAAACTGTTATTTTTATATATAAAAAACTGTTTTTATTTCAATTGTTAAAAAAAAAATAATAGAAACTTAAAAAAAGAAAGAAAAAGGATGATCCGGTAATTCTTCGATAAAACCGTCCGATGCATATATAGTTTTCCTTACTTTAAAAATTCCTTTACCCAAGCTAAAGTGACACCTTGATTTCTGTTTTCTTCTTACACTTGAGAACATTTTCCACCATTTAATCCTTGTTACTTTTACTAGATGTATTACTAATATCTTATCATTTAATTTTATTTTCAATTTCAAGTTTAAGGATGTTTTTCATTACTTTTTGTTCGTTTAAACTTTAATAAATAATTCTCACATTTTATTTCATAAATTATATTCCTTAAAGAAAACCTTCATTAATTTAGCTTAGAATCTATTATACAGTTGGCTCTACATTCTTTTGACAAGATAACATTTTCATAAATTCAACTTTACCATTAACACCCATACGTTAACATATTTTAGCTTTTATCCCTTTTTTTTTACTTTACTATGTGTTCACACCTTTAAGGTCACTTTTCTAAGTCTAATTTATTTTGAAATTATTAATACCATAATTTCACTTTAAGATATTACCATGTTATTAGTTTGTCCAAATATTATGTTAATGACCTTTTGTGTCTCCTTTACATATAAAATTATAGTTTTGGTGTATATATTCCTTAAATGCAATCCCATAAGTATTAGTTACTAGAAATACTAATTTACACATTACTTTGAGCAAAAATTTATATTTTTCAAAACTAAACCCAACTTTATAAAGCTACTCATGTTTAAATCTGTAGACACCTCACTCTATTACCCCTAACTCTCCTTAGGTCCCTAGTACCTCCACTCATCATCGTAAACCCAGGTCACGTCCCGAGTACTGACCTGGAAGCCATCGGGCACCCCCCGGCTCAGTTTAACCCAAAAGCCAAACTCCTCGTCTCAACCGAGAATGAATCTTCGAAGGGCACTGAATACCCTTTCCAACGGTCTGCCCCGTGCGCGATTCCGACTTACCATGCGGACGAACGCGCCGTTTGCGTCCGAAACCTGACCCAGAGGCCACCGAGCGCTCCCGGGCGCTCCCGGGCTCTATTTGACCTAAGTCAACCCTTCAGCTAGACCGAGGCTGAATGAATCTTCAAAGGGCACTGAATACCCTTTTCAACGGTCCGTCCCATGCGCAATTCTGACTTTCCATGCGGACGAACGATCCGTTTGACTCCGGGAAGCTACCGAGCGCTTCCCGGACCCGGTTGACCAAAGTCAACTCTCCGAACCGGGTCAAACTCTTTGGAATGTCAAAGTACATCTACTAAACTTTCCAACGGTATGCCCCGTGCGCGATTCGGACTCACCATGAGGACGAACGATCCGTTTACGTCCGCACGTTTCCCCGTCCAATGGACCGACAAATGCTTTCGAGCCACATTTGACCTAAAGTCAACTCCCGAACTCGGGAGCGGTCCAAAGGACTTTCTAAGGTCTCTGAAATACCTTTCCAACGGTATGCCCCGTGTGCAATTCTAACCAACGGTTTGCCCTCGGCGGCCAATTTTCCGAAAAAGCCTGAGGCGCACTGCCAAATGGCAGGTCCCAGACCCTGCCTATTGGCTCCTGCCAATAGGTAGTGCCATGGCAATGCCGATCGGCAGACCCCTGGGCCTATAAAAAGAGGCCTTGGCCTCATTTGCAAGAGGAGCCCAGATCTGATAGAAATCTCTCTGAACGAATCCCAGAAACCTCTCTCGAAGGCAACCTGATTTCAACTTCCAAATCCCTCTTTTACCTCCACTTTTCATCATCCTTTCCATCACATGAGGTGAATTAACCACTCCCCATCATCATCCAAGCTCAAGGGATGCTCCTCAACATTCAAGATCAAGTTCAAGATCTCCAAGAAGGTCCAACTTTCTCAAACTCTCTCCTAAATTCTCTTAAACTTGCAACAACTTAGTTTCTTATTTAATACTTTTATTATTTCATCTCACACATCATAAATATACTTTTTATTTAGTATTATTGCACATCCCATATTTTCATATAAATAAAAACCCAAAAAATAAGAAAAAGAGGGTTTGCTCGTAAATTCCAAATAAGGGATTCTCACACTTTTCACGCTTTTCTCACAACTAAAACACTTTTTCTACACACACACACACACCCACACACTTACAAATAAGAGATCCCACCTTTGGATTTATGGGATAAACCCAACCCCTTTGCTTTGTATGGAAACTACGTGGACTTTGATGCCTTTATAGGCTACGTAGGCGTCTCGGGGTGAAACCCGAGACTCGAGTCATTTCTCTCACTTTTTCTCTCATTTCCTATTTTCTCTAAATCTATTTTTCTTATATTACATATATACTTAGTCTTAGTGACGCATTACTCCATGTGCGTTATCGTTCCCTTATAACGATTAACGTAGGGGTAGCCGCGTAAATCTTATTTTTCTAATATCACTTTTATATCTTCCTACGGATAACTCGCTTTATCTTTTTCATGATACAAGTCGAGGATTCCTACCTCCATTCTATATATCTACACATGCACACATCTCACGGGGGGAAACATAAAGGAAAATAGCAAATATCCATGAGAGACCGAAAGGGCGGAATGGGTGCCTAACACCTTCCCATTTCGTAACTAAGCCTCCGAACCCTTTTCGAATCATTTGGTTTCGCATGCACCAGTATGTCTTTGGATGCCATCCTTCGGGGTGGCTTCCTCTTTTTCTTTTGTCTGTTTTGACTTAAATCGACTGGCGACTCTGAATCTCTCTACATTTTTCACACCTCACAAAATCGACGCCGGCCGAAGAGCTCTCCCGAGAGGGGACGCATGGGACCCGAAGGATCCCTTCCTCCCTTCGTGGCGGGGATCGGGGGATGGCCACAGTGGCGACTCTGTTGGGGACAATTATTTATTTTGAAGGCTTGGCTCTATTTACATGGATGTTATATTTGTTTATGTTCCCCCCCCCCCCCCCCCCCCCCCGCATATCTGCATGTTCCCCCTTTTCATATGTATCCCATGCTTATGCTTATGTTCACACACTTGTAGAAAATTCTCCATGTACACTTCACACCACGTGCACCTAGGATCACATGTATATCCCCATGTTGCACGCATCACGCATCCATACTTGGTGTACCTTTTGAGGTACTTGTACTTTGTTCCCGATTTGGCATAATCAATAAAGTCATTCTCATCATAAGATACTAATAAGAGAATCATGCATGATTCACACGACATCACCAAAGAGCATTGATATTGACCAAATTTTACCCAGTAACTAGAGGGTCACTTCGTGATGGGAGCTGGTCCGGCAGGTCGCAGTTAGCCTAAGCGATATGACTCTCACCTTCCATTGGCCAAGTACCTTCGACGTATATCGAACGGTTCCCCCGTATAGCACCGCTTGACCGAAGACATGACGGGAGGTATATCGCAGGGAATTCGTTCACGTACGCCGAGTATATCGAATTTGCTCTCACACGTACCATCCCCACGAGGTATATGTTGAGACAATTCACGTACACTCAGGTATATCAAATGGCTTGTCCACACGTACCGATTGCCCGCAAGAGCAAGACGTATATCGTGGAAGCCACGCCAAAGAGGGAACCCATGCCGATTCACCCAACCCAACTGCATACCCACATATAGGTGTCAAACCTAGGACACGCACTTTAGATTGCCGGTTTCAACCCGAAACTCTGCCGAAATTTCGGGTCGAACTTCCGCCCAATTTTCGCGCATTTTTGAAACGGGACTCTGTCCGCGAGCCTGGTTACAAGTCTAAACATAGCTTTACATGTATTAAAACCCCACTTTTCCAGGCTCGGGCCCCGTCCGGCATTGCATTTAGGAGAATTAAATACAAGTGAGAACATAATAATCATAATAATCATGCTGAGTTCCGTCTCTAAAAATATTTCTTCCTTTTTATCAAAAATCCAAAAACATTTCTCCATTTTTATCAAAAATCCAAAAACATTTCTCCCTCTTTATCAAAAGTCCAAAAATAATCTCTTCTCCTTTTCTCAAAAAATAAATCTCATCCTACGCCTCCTCAGGTCGATCGCACGCCCTTGGCCTGGCTCCCTATTGGCTTAGGTCTTCAGTCAAATCACCTCGGAGTTTCATCCGCTCCTCTACTACTTCTTCCGAATCCGGAATCCATCCATCTTCCATGGAGAATGCAGATCAAGCACCAGCCATACAACCGAATCTGCCAACAGTCCTAGCTCAGCTCGTGGCCAAGATCGACAACCTCCAAGTTGAGGTTCGAGAAATGTAACGAAACTAAGTTCCTATTCCTCAAGAGCCCGAGGCCCTGTTCTCTCATGCTATGGGTCCACCCGAGCCCATCTGGGTCCCGAAAGAATATCAACACGCTCCGTGCGCCCCTCCTGCTAATGGGCCCCCCCCTGCCCAGCTTCCAATGCCAAACATTGCCAAACCTATGGCTAACTTGCCTGTGGTTGCTGATCCAAAGGAGGAGGAGTTGAATAAAGTCAAAGAAGATCTTAAGATGCTCACCAAGAAGTTTGACCAAGTCAGGATCTCTAGAAATTACATGGACTACACCCATATGTCTCCTTATCCTAAAGCAAGATTACCCGAGAAGTTCAAGATGCCAAATATCGAGAAGTTTGGAGGGAGTGGTCCCCCGATTGTTCATCTTCGCAGCTATCATCGTTCCATGACTCTACTAGGGGCTTCGGAAGAAGTGATGACCCAATTATTTCAGCAAACTTTGAAGGATAGTGCCATCCGATGGTTTTTATCTCTTGAGGAATCCAGAATCCGTAGCTGGGAGGATGTAGCCCGAGAATTCATGTCGCAATACAAATACAACGAAGAGCTCGAGGTCACCCGTCGTGATTTAGAGCTGCTCAAATAAAACTCTGGAGAATCAGTCAGTAACTTTATAGCCAGATGGAGGGAAAAAGCAGCTACCATGACTAATCGGTCGTTTGAAGAAGAACAAGTCAACATAGTGAAGAAGAATTTCTTGCCCCATGTTCGAACGACCATGGGAGGACAGTACTACCCTTATTTTCGAGCTCTTAGAGAAGCAGGGGTAGAAATCGAGGAAAGTCTTGCCAAAATAGAAGTTGAACCGAAGAAGGTGTCCGGACAATTCACCCCCAGAAAATATGACAAGCCTGTCAGTGCCGCAGTCTTAATCATCAATAACATCTCTCAACCAACCACATCGTGGGCACCAGAAAGTCGCCCTGCTCCTGTCCGAAGGGAATGCACTGAGCTTCATGCTCCCCTCTCCAAAGTTTACCAAGCCCTGTTAAGCCGAAACCTTATAAAGCCCCTGGATCCACGCCCATTACCCAATCCACTTCCCAGAAATTTCAAGACCGATGCTCATTGCGCCTTTCACCAAACAGCTGGCCATACCACCGACCAATGCTTCCACCTTCGAAACATAATCCAAGATCTCATTGACCGGGGTACCATCGCCCCAGCAGCCAATCCTAAACCAAACACTACCCATAACCCACTCCCAAATCACACCAATGCCATCTTCTTGGAAGAAAACCCAAATTTCGATCCGTCAACCCAGATCACACTCTTATACCCTCCTAAACCCCATCAACTCTGCCCATATTTCCTCCTACACCCTACTAGCCCCACTGATCAGGCACTGCACTCCTTACCAGAGCGTGCATCACTGTCCGGACCTGTTCTGTAAGTGGAAGTATAGAATTATCAGATGTGTTGAACCAATTCCTAGAGTTCGGGATGAAATTGCCCTCACAGATGATTATCGACTGCCAGAGGTTCAGTACGTTGTTTTTGGAGGCACGGAAATGGGCTCAAGAATCAGATAGGTGGATGGTACCAACCGACGAAGTCTGTTTAGATGATGTTGTTCGGATCATGATGGAAGCATTCGGGCAAACCAATAACATTTGCAGTATCACCGAGTTACTTCACGTTTGAAGCTACAAGGGCGCCTGGTCCCTTCACCCTTACACATCGCCACAAAATGGGAACACCTATATAAGAAAGCCGTTGAAGTCGTGGAATGCATTGACTTCACAGGGGAAAATAGAATTATTGCCACCGGATGGGGGGAAGAATTCGAAGATTTGAGCGAAGAACAAGTTTCAGAAAGAGCTGGCCCAGTAGCTGACTTATGTGGCGTGATATCATTTGAAGAACTCCTCGGAGAAATAGATAAGGTGGCAGAACAACCTGAGATTGATGAGGAAACTGGATTTAAGTTTTTCCCTTCTTCTGTAAACAACATGACCAGATCTGGGAGACATTACCAAGTTCCGAGCTCGCTACCAGTAAATGATGAGGGGAAGGGAGTTGAAAACCTTCCTATGCCAGAAATGACCCTCGAGGAGAGCAAGATCCTCGATCAACTGAAGAAAACTTAAGCTAACATCACCCTATGGGGGCTTTTCATGTCTTCCCAGCTGCACATAAATGCTTTGATCAAATTGCTCACTGACCCATAGTTCCTCCCTCTACCACACCAGAAGAAGCGGTGAACCTGGTCGGGTCCTTGACCTCTACCCGAATGCTGTCCTTTTCTGAAGTGGAAATCCCCAAAATTGGGCCAAATCACAATCATGCACTCAACATCTCCGTCGAAGTTATGGGGAAGGTTGTACCGCTTTCTCTTGTTGACAACAAATCCGCTTTGAATGTTTGCCCACTGAGAACCTTCAAATGTTTAGGTCTGAAAGAAAATGACCTCGCTCTAACCTCCGCTGCCGTGCGCTCCTACGATAATACCCGTCGTGAGGTGATGGGATCCATAAAACTTGTAATAGGGGATGGTCCTATAAACACTGTCGTCGAATTCCAAGTCATTGATATCCTGACCTGTTTTAACCTGTTGCTCGGACGACCCTGGCTCCACAGTATAAAGGGTGTCTCTTCCTCATTCCATCAGAAATTGAAGTTCTTCGCCGATGGGCGAGTCATCACCATCTTGGGTGACGACGGTAACGCCGAGGGTGCAAGCACCAGCAGTCCAATTCTGGAGATACAGCATGGGTCAAATGATATGCTCCTATCAGGATTTCAAGTCGAGCCACTCCTACTCCCAGCAGGGGATGGTTTCAAAGAAAGGGTTTGTCCAGAATATGACCCTCATGGCAATGTCAAAGTGATTCAGATGTTCAGAAACATGCACTTCATGCCCGGACTGGGGCTAGGACAAAGGCAACAGGGGATACTTGAGCCCATCGAACTGAAGAAAGATTTCCCTCCTTGCGGCTTGGGATATCGACCATCAGAACCAGGGCTCAGAATGATTCACCAGACTTGATAAAAAAGAGGTTTAGACTTCGTCGGGAATATCTCGGGATATTTTTTAAACGGACGATTCATCAAAGAGGGCGAGGATTTTCCCTTTTACGGTTTTCCAGAACCATGGTACGACCGCACAGATATTAAAATGAAGCATGGAATGGAGATCTTTTTCTAATATAGCTACCCATGGGCCGAAAGTTACCAATACCATGTGCCACCGCTTATCAAAGATACTGTAGAGACTGAGGAAAGTGACTCCGAAGATTCCTTTAACCTGCAGACACTGGGGCTGACAGTCTGCATGCTTTATTCAGGCACCACATCACTGGACCCCTCTCATCTGATCAAAGCTGCTGATATACCTCTCCTCAACTGGCATGCTGCGCCAGTTCTACATCTTGAAATATCCCCCAACCCCAATGTTTACCCTATTTCTTCTATTGTTGTCCATCCTTGCTCAAATGTAATCGAGACCTCTTTTGATGAGGTTCTCAATGCTGTTTTTCCTATCAATGAAATAAACGAAGATTTTGAGTATCTTGTTGTGCCTTACATTAATTGTGTAGATTCTAATCAAGCTTTTGATGACGATGATTTTGCAAATGAACAATTCTTAACTGATCTAAATAAGGTTAATAACAAACAACATAACCACGTTCAAGTTAATGAAGAAGAGACCGTCGTTATTAATCTCGGTTCTAGTAGCCAATTGTGCGAGATTAGGATAGGGGCCACCCTTGACGAGCATGAGCGCGCACAACTCGAAGAATTAATACAGGAGTTCGTGGATGTCTTCGCATGATCCTACGACGATATCACCGGTATTGACCCCGAAATAGCTCAGCACGAGATCCCCACTCTCCCAGATGCCAAGCCGGTTAAACAAAAATTAAGAAAACTCCGCACCGAATGGTTGCTTAAGGTCAAAGAAGAGGTGATCAAACAGTTGAACGTGGGTTTCATTCGAGTAATCGAATATCCCACGTGGCTAGCCAACATTGTACCTGTACCAAAATCAGGGGGAAAGGTTCGAATGTGTGTGGATTACCGAGATTTAAATAAAGCCTCTCCGAAGGATGATTATCCGCTACCCAACATCGACATGATCATGGACAACACTGCCAATCATGCTCTCAAGTCATTTGTCGATGGATTTGCCGGATACAACCAAATTAAGATGCACCCCGACCATCAAGAGAAAACCGCATTCATCACCCCATGGGGAACCTTTTGCTACACCGTTATGCCATTCGGTCTCAAGAATGCTGGGGCTACCTACCAAAGGGCCGCCACGACCATCCTGCACGATTTGATTCACAAAGAGGTCGAGGTTTATGTGGATGATATGATTATCAAGTCCAAAACTAGAGAAGGTCATGTTCCCGCTCTCCGGAAGTTCTTCGCACGACTGCGACAGTATCAGATGCGACTTAATCCACAGAAGTGTGTCTTCGGCGTTACGAAGGGAAAACTCTTGGGATTCATGGTCAGTGAGAAGGGGATAGAAGCGGATCCCGCCAATCTGAAGGCCATACTTGAGATGCCACCTCCCCAAACATAGAAGGAAGTTCGAGGTTTCCTGGGGAAATTATAATATATCAGCCGGTTCATTAGCCAGCTAACCTCCATCTGTGAACCAATCTTCAAGCTCCTCCGAAAGGATTCAACCAAGGTTTGGAACGAGGCCTGCCAAGAAGCTTTTGATCGAATCAAACAATACCTGACCCAACCTCCAGTTCTCATGCCACCACAGCCTGGTCTCCCTTTGCTCTTATACCTAACCATAACCGACACTGCAGCTGGGGCTTTGCTAGCCCAGTACCTCGAAGACTCCCGCAAAGAAAGGGCCATCTATTACGCCAGTCATAAATTGGCCGGGTACGAGGTCAACTACACTTCTTTAGAAAAAGAATACATCGCGCTTATTTGGGTCACCCAAAAGTTGCGGCACTACATGCTCGCCTTCCCCATCAAACTTGTATCCCGAATGGATCCCATCAAATACCTGCTCAAAAAACCCGCCTTATCCAGCCGAATGGCCCGATGGTTGATGCTCCTAACCGAGATCGATATCGTGTACGTCATACAGAAAGCCGTTAAGGGAAGAGCCATTTCTAACTACCTCACGGATTACCCCGTAGAAGAAACAGATGTCTGGATCTTCGAATTTCCTGATGAAAATGTCCTCTGCACCACTCAAGACTGCCTCCAATGGTAATTTTCTTTGACCACGCTGCCAACAAAAGGGGATATGGCATTGGGATACTTATGATCGCCCCAAATGACTCCCACACTCCTATCACCATTAAATTGGATTTCCCCTGCACCAACAACATGACAGAATACGAGGCATGCACAGTGGGCCTCAAGGTCGCTCTCGAGAAAGGTATTCAATACCTTGATGTATACGAGGATTCTGCCCTTATCATCGGTCAAGTGCTCAGAAAGTGGAAGGTCAAGGATGAAAAGCTCCAACCCTTTCACACCCAATTAGAAGAGTTGGCCTCCTAATTTCGAGATATCACCTTCCATTATCTACCCCGAGCAAGGAATAACCTAGCTGATGCTCTCGCTACTTTGGCTTCCATGGTCGACATTCCCGAGGGAATAACAATGACCCCCTTCCTAGTTCAAACGCAAGACAAACCTACCAATTGTTACCATATTAATCTTGTCTCCACGGAAGACCACGAACTAGCCGATTGCTGGTACTATGATATTTGGTGCCTCCTCCGGCACGATAGGTATCCCGAGGGTTCCAACAAGAACGAACGAGCTACCCTCCGAAGACTGGCCGCCAGTACATCATCTGTCATAAAGCACTACTCAAGAGGAATTTTAATGGAACTTATTTTCACTATATCGCAGGGGCTGACATTGAAAAGATAATACAGAAAATCCACAGCGGGGAATGCGGGCCTCACATGAACGGTCACATGCTTGCCAAAAAGGTCATCCGACAAGGCTACTACTGGACCACTATGGCCCAGGATTACACTGCCTATGTTCGGAGGTGCCCTAAATGCCAACAGTTCTCCAACCTCCAACACCTACCTCCGCGGGAATTATACAACATGACTTCTCCCTGGACGTTCTCCACCTGGGGTATCGACATCATAGGGAAGGTTACACCAAAAGTGTCAAATAGGCATGAGTTCATCCTGGTTTCCATCGATTACTTCAACAAATGGGTCGAAGCTGAGTCATACGCAGTATTAAATGCCAAGAAGGTGTCCAAATTCATCAAGAAAAATATCATCTACCGATATGGGGTCCCGCACGAGCTAGTGTCGGATAATGGTTTGCACTTCGAGGTAGAAGTCACATAAATAGTCAATGAGTACGGGATTCAGAGACACAAATCTTCTCCCTACCGACCTCAGACCAATGCTGCAGTTGAAGCCGCCAATAAAAACCTCAAGACCATCATCAGCAAGATGACCGAAAGTTGTAGGGATTGGGTCGATCGGATCCCGTACGCCCTCTGGGGCTATCGAACCTCAATCCGAACCTCGACTGGGGCTACCCCTTACTCCTTGGTCTATGGCATGGAAGCAGTCCTACATGTGGAGCTGGAAATACCCTCGCTACGTGTCATGCTCGAAAGCAAGGTTAGTGAAGAAGACTGGTGCTAGGGCCGTCTTGATGAGCTGACCCTCCTAGATGAACGGAGATTAAAAGCTCTTTACCACATACAAGGGTATCATCGCCGAATAGCACGATCGTTCAACAAGAAAGTCAAGGACCACGGTATTCGGGAGGGGGATTTAGCCCTCAAGGAGATAATCAAACCCATCTGGGACCCCAGAGGAAAGTTCAAACCCAATTGGAGTGGCTCTTACATTGTGAAGAAGATCTTATCTGGCGGTGCCGCCATGCTCATTGACCTAGATGGGGAAGAGATGGCTCATCCAATCAATCTGGACCGTCTCAAGAAATTCTACCCCTAGTCCGAAATCTCGGCGCGCTACGACTCTTCCCATCACCCTTTTATTCTAAAAAAAAAAGCCCTTCATTTCCCTCTACCCAGAACTACGTGGGCCTGATCCTCTGCAAAAACCATTTTCAAACAGATAAGAAAATTTTCAAATATACCCCAGAGGTACGTAGGCAGCTCATACTCCTCACAAGAGCACGACCCCTTCTTTTTCATAAAAATATATTCCTTTCTTATCTCCGAGAACGGCAGTTTATTCTAAACATATACTTGAACAAAAGGATTATGTATGCCTTAGCGATTGGTATAGATAATTCAAAATACAAAATTCATCGAAAGGCACAACTGGATGATCGAAAACTTGTTTATTTCATTAATAAGAAACTACAGTACGGATTACATAAGAAAAAGGAACTGATAACTCCCTTCCCCCTACTACCATAAAAACCAGATAAAATCCCCTATATCTGTTACATAAATAAACTCCCAGGAATCCCACCCACAGCTACCCGAAGAGCCTGCACCCTCATCATCTACATCCTGAGGACCCCAAGTTTCTCCTTCCTGAATGGAGTGCCACAAACACTCCATGAACCGATGAGCCTTAACCATCTTAGAAAAGACCACAACACCCCCTTCCATGGAGTCAGATAAAATAAACCATCTCCGTCCAGTCTCCACTGCCAACATCTTGCTAACTAGTTTCCTCCACAACCACTTCATATAATCTTTGGGGACATGCCGAACCTCCCCGACAGACTGAGAGGGACGGGGCGACGGACGCCGATTTTCTCACAGAGATCCAAGCAACAGACGCAGCCGCTCAGTCAAATCTTCTACTGGAAAGAAATTTGAGGTCCGAGGGGGCACGACCTGCGCCCAGCCAAATTGGCGCAAAAGTCGTCAAGGAAAATAAAAAGAGGTCTGCCTGAGACCAACCAGCCGCACATATGAATATTCTCCTAGCTCCGGAACAGGCTGCAACTATCCCCACCAAGGTACGGACCAATACAGCCCACGAGCCCCATGCTCCACAAGCTAATTCTCCCAGTTCTTAACATACAGGCCCATGCCGATGAAGTAGCGCGAAAATAAGTTGGGTATAGCTGACAAAGGATATTCTGGAGGAGTCGACAAGAGGAATCTTTTAGACAACCACATGAAAAGCATCACGGGGCTCCCCCTTAAAAAGTCAGAACGTCCTTCTCTCCAGGCATCCAGGACATTCAAATTCTCCGCCAATATCACCGCCGCAGGATTACGACGGTATGACATCCATGAGGTAATGGCCGCAAGTTGTGAGTCCACGCGCACCTCCCCAGTCACCAACAATAATTTTGAAACCAGGCCCAAAATAACGGCTCCAGTATAGCCAGCATCACTTACTTCCCGCGAACGCACGGACTGCAACACCGCCGAGAGGGAGATCATTCCTCTGGCAACTAATGACCTGGCCGTCGAAGGAGAAATATGGAGAAGCCCGGCCAACAAATACCTAGGAGAACGGGAAAATTCGGGTAAAGTCGCGGCAACACTGGGATTCACGCCTAGTATGGCAGAAAATTCCTCGTAGGTAGGACAAACTTCTTCCAATCCAAAGCGGAATACATGGTCTTCGGGGTACCAAAATTGTACTGCCGTCATCAGCATATTCCACTCAAAGGGTCGATTACGCCACAAGGAGACTCGGCGCATGTTGAAAGCATCATAGTCGACATTATAAGAGCATATAGATCCCAAGGCTTCGAGGTAGTTGACAAACTCAATGCTACCAGGGAGAGCCATCCCGCAAGACTAAAAGATGATGGGTAGGTATGTAAGAATGCAAAAGGTGTGAGCAAAACACTCCACCCTTCTCCCTTTTTGTACTTAAAAATCCTCACAAGGGACATAGTCCCTGCAGAGTTCGAAAGGAATCCTACCCCACAAGGTACAAAAGGCTGAAGAGGGTACCAATCAAAGCTTTCAATTGATGGGACTGGACTGAGCTGCCGATAGGCAGGCCAGGGTGCTTGCCGATCAACAACCCCCCATTTTTGGAAATTTCCTCCTTTCCCTTTTTGTCAAATCAGAAAAACTCCATAAAAATAAATTGATATTCTCAATAGAATTTCAAAATCCTTTTTCTAAAAACTTTCCTTTGAAAAATTCCAAAAATACTCTTTTTTTACGGTCTCAGTAGCAAATTAAAAAAAAAAAAGCGCATGTGCATGCATTCATTCATCATTAAAATGAAAGATAAATAATCAAAAAACTACATTGCATTGCATATATATGTTTTCTGCGTTACATTATTTTTACAGGAAATAAAGAAAAAGCCAAAAACAACGGGACTCAGCCCGAACCCCCACTCTGTCCCTCTCTCTCTCAAGAGTTTCCACCCCTGCGACGCGCTCTCTTTTCCCTACGGCGAGATGACGCGCCCCCACTACCCGAGCCAGAATTTTCCCCGGACGAGGTTGACGGCACCAAGCAAGAAGGAACAGGGACAGCCTCCCGAATGTGGGCAGTCACCGATGATATCCAGTCTCTGATGTCCCTGAGCCAAGTGGTCGACACCCGAATTTGCTGCAAGGAAAAGGAAGAATCAGTATCAAGCAAAAGAAATCAAAAAGAGGAAAAGGACCGAAAGGTTTACCGCAGGGCGAAGGACGTCCTCTGTCAATCCCAGCTCCTCCAGATCCATCGCAAGAGGACGGTGTAACATCGGCACTGTCCCTCCATCAGCCCGCCGAATATTGTACGAAGGAGTGTGCAGCCGAACAAAAGGGATCTCCGAGGTCACCGCCGCCGCAGGTGCCGACGGACCACCACCACTGTGGGAAGACCCCACCGCCCGACTCGAACCAGCAGGAGGGAAAGGAAAAGCATCATGTATACTGGGCGCCATCAACCAGCTCGTCACAAAGTCCATATAATCATACGGTACGGCCGTATCAGTATACAACGCATAGGACTCGCTAATCATCGCCGCGATCCTTTCATCCTCCAACAACTGCCGCTCCCGCCTTATAGACGTAGGAGGTTGTGCGGGAGGCACCACCACCTCCTCCTCAGTAATCTGACGGATCACCCTCTCCCCGAGGTACCAGGAATGGCTGAACTCATGTGCCAACAAATGCCTCATCTGCGCGTTCACCCCAGTCACCCCCGTATCATGAATGGCGGTCCCTCAAGGATAAAAGGTCACCTAAAAATCCACAAGACAAGCATGAGTCGATACAAGATCATAAGGTGCAAAAACCAAGACTGAAAAGGAAAAGACCTTACCCGACCACTGGTCAGGTTATTCAAGACCTAACGCACCACCTCCAGGGAAAGAGATCCCTTCAACTGCCGGTTGGCCTTACGCCATCGGTACAGTCGATAGAAGTCCCCAACAGTGTCATCCTTCAGAGCAATCAACGGGGTGTTGCACCCAATCACCTCATAAAACCATGTCTGAATTCACAAGTAAAAAGAAACGCATAAGAAAAATGCGAATGCATGAAAGGAAAATGCACAAAGTAAAGGATACCTCCAGGAGATACGTGGCTCCAGTAAAAGTCTGCCGGCAGCACCGGCTGAATGCATCCAAAGAAGAGTAAAGGGTCGCCCAGGTTAGACTCCCCCAATCATAGAAAGGGATGTTTGAAAACATCCTCAAGTACGGTAGAAACCACAAATGGACGACGTCGCCGCTCGACGCCACCATGAAATCTCCCAGCACCAACAAGATGAATAATCGAGCCATCTGCCTCACTTGTAGCCCATCCTCCACATCAACCACCCTGCTCAGCAAAACATCCTTCAGCAAGGATAGCCGGATAGAATCCCCAGAGACTATCCTCCTCACATCACCAAGTGCCGCATACACCGCCTCCGACCTCACCCGCAAAGAGCGATCCACCTCTATCTTCTCCCCGTCACAATCCATCCCCATCAGTTGCTGCACATCTATGGGAGTCATCGTCACCTCCCCGAAGCCAAAATGAAAAGTGTGGGTAGTGTCCCACCACCTCTCCCCCAAGGCACACAAAACTGCTGTCGAACGAGGCGTCTCATCCAGCGTAGCCGCCAACCTCCCAAAACCCGCTGATGATACCATCCAGCACACCACGGGTGGAAGATGCTCCCAAACATCCCTAAGCCCCGTCGTCCCACGGGCACGCATGTTCTTCAGAGGAATATCCGACTGGCGAAAGGAAAAATTCAGTCAAAGGTCAAGAAAAAGGGAAAAATCACCCAAAAAGGAAAGAATGCCAAAGGTCAGGTTACTTACATAACCACCGGGAATCACTCTCGAAGAGCGATGACGTGACGGCTCCCGCAGCAAGGTCCGCTCATCCGCAACCGGCTCGAATGCATCAAAGGCATTTTTATTTCCCAAAGCAAGGGGCACCCTGTCCCTCCAATCCACATTCGTCCAGTCATCGACGGTCAACCACTCCCGGTGGACAGTGGTGCTCACAAAGGTGGCCATTTCTTGAAGATCAAAACGTTAGAAAAATTCGCAGAGAGAAATCGCAGAAAGAAAGAAGGAAAGAAGCTGTGAAAAATGAAGGGGATTCGTCCCCTTTATATAGGAGGCCAAACGCCATACCGATCGGCACCTACCCCTGCCATACCGATCGGCACTGTCTCCTCACCTTCCCGAGGCAGCCCAAAAGTCCGTGCCACTGTCGAATGGCACCTCTCAGTCTATGCCCACCGGCACCCCCTTAAAATTTCGTACAAAAATTTCCAGAAAATACCAGGAAACCCTGAAAAATCCTAAAAATCCCAGGAGGGATTTAGAGCATTTTCATCAAGAAAATTTCGCACTCCTTCAGGAGACACACCGTTTTCCCCAACGGAGCCCTCAAAATCCAAGCGAATGACCTCTCGGGCAAGGTGGCCGGACCACCTAATCACCTCCTCATCATATTTTACAAAAGGCCTCCCCAGCCATCGGCTATCCGATACGATACATTATCATGGGGTATTTTTCCCAGCAGAAATCAGAAGAACCACTCGCCCCGAGCGATCTCTCCCAAAGGGCAATCCAAATTTTCCCCAGCTCATTCATCGTTCCCTAGCGGAACCTCAAATCCAATTCTTATCCCCCAAATGGAACTCCTCTTCCCCAGTGGAATCCTCAAAACTCCTCTCGACAAAACTCCAAAAAATCCTAAGGATCACATGATCACTTCCCCAGCGGAATTCTCTCACATCACCCAAAATAGGTTGTTCCCCCTGCAAGGTCTCCTATAAAGCTTCCCCCAACTATCAGCTCCCAAGCTCAAATCAGAATCACAAAGCTCTTTCTCCAGCAGAATCAAAATATAAATATACTCTTGGGTCATAATTGGCCCCGGTCTTGGATCGTCACCATAGTTAGGTCATAATTGACCTCGGTCCTCGGTCGTCACCACTCTTAGGTAAGAATTGGCCCCGATCTTGGATTGTCACCATAGTTAGGTCAGAATTGACCTCGGTCCTCGGTCGTCATCACTCTTGGGTCAGAATTGACACCGGTCTTGGATCATCACCATAATTAGGTCAGAATTAACCTCGATCCTCGGTCGTCACCACTCTTGGGTCAGAATTGGCCCCGGTCTTGGATCGTCACCTTAGTTAGGTCAAAATTGACCTCGGTCCTCGGTCGTCACCACTCTTGGGTCAGAATTGACCCCGGCCTTGGATCGTCACCTTAGTTAGGTCAAAATTGACCTCGGTCCTCGGTCGTCACCACTCTTGGGTTAGAATTGATCCCGATCTCGGATCGTCACCATAGTTAGGTCAGAATTGACCTCGATCCTCGGTCGTCACCACTCTTGGGTCAGAATTGACCCCGATCTTGGATTGTCACCTTAGTTAAGTCATAATTGACCTCGGTCCTCGATCGTCACCACTCTTGGGTCAGAATTGGCCCCGATCTTGGATCGTCACCTTAGTTAGGTCAAAATTGACCTCGGTCCTCGGTCATCACCACTCTTGGGTCAGAATTGACCCCGGTCTTGGATCGTCACCTTAGTTAGGTCAAAATTGACCTCAGTCCTCGATCGTCACCACTCCTGGGTCAGAATTGACCCCGGTCTTGGATCGTCACCATAGTTAGGTTAGAATTGACCTCGGTCCTCGATCGTTACCACTCTTGGGCCAGAATTGACCTCGATCTTGGATCGTCACCATAGTTAGGTTAGAATTGACCTCGGTCCTCGGTCGTCACCACTCTTGGGTCAGAATTGGCCCCGGTCTTGGATCATCACCATAGTTAGGTCAGAATTGACCTCGGTCCTCGGTCTTCACCACTCTTGGGTCATAATTGACCCCGGTCTTGGATCGTCACCATAGTTAGGTCAGAATTGACCTCGGTCCTCGGTCGTCACCACTCTTGGGTCAGAATTGGCCCCGGTCTTGAATCGTCACCATAATTAGGTCAGAATTGACCTCGGTCCTCGGTCGCCACCACTCTTGGGTCAGAATTGGCCCCGGTCTTGAATCGTCACCATAGTTAGGTCATAATTGACCTCGGTCCTCGGTCGTCACCAATCTTGGGTCAAAATTGGCCTCGGTCTTGGATCGTCACCTTAGTTAGGTCAAAATTGACCTCGGTCGTCACCACTCTTGGGTCAGAATTGACCCCGGTCTTGGATCGTCACCATAGTTAAGTCAGAATTGACCTCGATCCTCGGACGTCACCACTCTTGGGTCAGAATTGACCCCGGTCTTGGATCGTCACCATAGTTAGGTCAGAATTGACCTCGGTCCTCGGTCGTCACCACTCTTGGATCATAATTGACCCCAGCCTTGGATCGTCACCATAGTTAGGTCAGAATTGACCTCAGTCCTCAATCGTCACCACTCTTGGGTCAGAATTGACCCCGGTCTTGGATCGGCACCATAGTTAGGTCAGAATTGACCTCGGTCCTCGATCGTCACCACTTTTGGGTCAGAATTGACCCCGGTCTTGGATCGTCACCTTAGTTAGGTTAGAATTGACCTCAGTCTTCAGTCGTCATCACTCTTGGGTTGGAATTGACCCCGGTCTTAGATCGTCACCATAGTTAGGTCAAAATTAACCTCGGTCTTTGGTCATCCTCATTTCCTTAGGTCCTCAGAACTGACCTCGATCCTCTGAATTGATTACCCTCGCTTCCTTAAGCCCGTAGATTCGGATTTGATCCACAAAATTGATCATCCCCAGCATACTTCTTAGGTCCTCAGAATCGACCTCGACCTTCTGAATCGGCCATACTCCTTCAAAAGCATCATGCGGTGTCTAATCGACGGCTATCATTTATTCCAAACTCACCCATCGAGGGGCTCTATAGACACCTTACTCTATTACCCCCTAACTCTCCTTAGATCCCTAGTACCTCCACTCATCATCGCAAACCCAGGTCAAGTCCCGAGTACTGACCTGGAAGCCATCGGGCACCCCCTGGCTCAGTTTGACCCAAAAGTCAAACTCCTCGTCTTGATCGAGACTCAATAAATCTTCGAAGAGCACTGAATACCCTTTCCAACGATCCTCCCCGTGCACGATTACGACTTAAAATGCGGACGAACGCGCCGTTTGCATCCGAAACCTGACCCAGAGGCCATCGGGCGCTCCCGGACTCTATTTGACCTAAGTCAACCCTTCAGCTCGATCGAGGCTGAATGAATCTTCAAAGGGCACTGAATACCCTTTCCAACGGTTCATCACATGCGCAATTCTGACTTTCCATGCGGACGAACGATTCGTTTGACTCTGAGAAGTCACCGAGCGCTTCCCGGGCTCTGTTGACCAAAGTCAACTCTTCGAACCGGGTCAAACTCTTTGGAATGTCAAAGTACATCTCCTAAACTTTCCAATGGTATGCCCCGTGCGCAATTCGGACTCACCATGCGAACGAACGATCCGTTTGCGTCCGCACGTTTCCCCATCCAATGGACCGACAAACGCTTCCGAGCCACATTTGACCCAAAGTCAACTCCCGAACTCAGGAGCAATCTAAAGAAGTTTCGAAGGTCTCTGAAATAAATTTTCAACAGTATGCCCCGTGCACGATTCTGACCAACGATTTGCCCTCGGCAGCTAATTTTCCGAAAAAGCCTGAGGCGCACTGCCAAATGGCAGGTCCTAGACCCTGCCTATCGGCACCTGCCGATAGGTAGTGCCATGGAAATTCCGATCGGCAGACCCCTGGGCCTATAAAAGGAGGCCTTGGCCTCATTTACAGGAGGAGCCCAGATCTGATAGAAATCTCTCTGAACGAATCCAAGAAACCTCTCTCGAAGGCAGTGTGATTTCAACTTCCAAATCCCTCTTTTACCTCCACTTTTCATCATCCTTTCCATCATATGAGGTGAATTAACCACTCTCCATCATCATCCAAGCTCAAGGGCTGCTCCTCAACATTCAACATCAAGTTCAAGATCTCCAAGAAGGTCCAACCTTTTCAAACTCTCTCCTAAATTCTCTTAAACTTGCACCAACTTATTTTCTTATTTAATACTTTTATTATCTCATCTCACACATCATAAATATACTTTTTATTTAGTATTATTGCACATCCCATATTTTCATATAAATAAAAACCCAAAAAATAAGAAAAAGAGGGTTTGCTCGTAAATTCCAAATAAGGGATTCTCACACTTTTTCACGCTTTTCTCACAACTAAAACACTTTTTCTACACCCACACCCACACCCACACACTTACAAATAAGAGATCCCACATTTGGATTTATGGGATAGACCCCACCCCTTTGCTTTGTATGGAAACTACGTGGACTTTGATGCCTTTATAGGCTACGTAGGCGTCTCGGGGTGAAACCCGAGACTCGAGTCCTTTCTCTCACTTTTTCTCTCATTTCCTATTTTCTCTAAATCCATTTTTCTTATATTACATATATACTTAGTCTTAGTAACGCATTACTCCATGTGCGCTATCGTTCCCTTATAACGATTAACGTAGGGGTAGCCGCGTAAATCTTATTTTTCTAATATCACTTTTATATCTTCCTACGGATAACTCGTTTTATCTTTTCCATGATACAAGTTGAGGATTCCTACCTCCATTATATATATCTACACATGCACACATCTCACGGGGGGAAACATAAAGGAAAATAGCAAATATCCATGAGAGACCGAAAGGGCGGAATGGGTGCCTAACACCTTCCCATTTCGTAACTAAGCCTCCGAACCCTTTTCGAATCATTTGGTTTCGCATGCACCAGTATGTCTTTGGATGCCATCCTTCGGGGTGGCTTCCTCTTTTTCTTTTGTCTGTTTTGAGTAAAATAGACTGGCGACTCTGAATCTCTCTACATTTTTCACACCTCACAAAATCGACGCCGGTCGAAGCGCTCTCCCTAGAGGGGACGCGCGGGACCCGGAGGATCCCTTCCTCCCTCCGCGGCGGGGATCAGGGGATGGCCACAAAATCCTTTTCAAGGTTGTTTAATTAAATTTACATCCAAATATCCATTACTAGTTTCACAAACTTTTACGCACTCATAGCATCTATTAGCATGAAACATTTGGTCATATTTTCTTGATCATTCTTCATATAAATAACACTATTTTATGTTGCATAAATTCTAAAATTTATAACTTTATAATTTCATGTCAAAGCCTCATTTAACATGCCTTTTGAATACTTTTCATACTTCTTCTATAAAAGTTCATTCAACCTTATTGGAATACATTTAAAAATTCACATTTTAGGCTCAAATAATCTTCAAACATAATCCAAAACCTTTTGTGTTTGAAATCACTCTTAAACATCATAAAGTGAAAATGTAAGAATCGATTTGATAAAAATTTGAGAGTGCGCGTATTCTCTTATGGATTAAACTTATTTAATTAGATGTCAATACCGTAAACAAATTTTAATTATTATTACCCCTAAAATATGCAACTATGTGATTCAAATCAAGCATGTAAAGAAATCACAATTTCAAGAAAAAACAAACAAAGGAAAACACCTTTTATTTCACTAATAGTTTTGCAAATTGAAACTTACAAATACAATTAGAGAAATCTCTCTCACCAATATCCCGTAGGTGATATTCTTCTTCTTTAGCAATAATTCCCACGAGAACTATAAATATCGCAATCTTCATTCAACAATGAATTCTCTCGAGAACCCAAAATTACCGCAGTCCTCAACAATTATTCCCCCAAGAATCACAAGAGCAGCAGCAGAGAGATCTTCTCTACAAGAGTAACTTTAATATATAAGTTCTTTGGGCTTTAAAGATGATTCACAAAAGTATTTGGGAAACATTATGTGAATCGAAACAAGTTTTGGCTTATAAAGGTGAAGACTTATAGCATCAGGTCTGCAGTTTGCGTAAATCAAAAGTCTTAAAAAAATCTTCCCGAAATAGGTATTTATAGGCAAACACAAAATTCAAGGCCACGCATTCTCGTTCAAATGAGAAGCAGCAGTCGTTCTAATGATATAGAGATTTCGTTCAAAATTAACGAGTTGACGAAAGGCAAAATAGTAACCCATCGTTCGAAGCATGTTTGAAGCAAGCCATCAAACGACCTTCTAACAACATAGCCATGCCATTCTAACGAGATCACAATCTTGTTTGAACGAGACAAAAAAAAATAAGAAATATTTTAAATTTGAAAAATTGTTCCAAAAATTGTTTGAAAATGCCTCGGTTTGACAAAAAAACAGTTTAGAAAAATATCCCAATACTTAGTAAAAAATCAACGAAATACACGGGATACGACATACTCAATGTAAACTAGACTCTATGGCCAAGTTCTAGATGCTAGGGGTAATGACATAATTTTTTTCCTTACAAATCTCCCCTTATGGCTATTCCGGTACAAAATAAAAATCCGAATTATCCAACAAATGTTATACAAATCTAATACCCTCCCAGAAACCCCCAAATGAAAAAATACTAAACATGTTCATGTCTTCAAAAAGCTTTAAATTTTCAAATGTTCAATTTTGTTGCTTTCTCTTGATTTTCTTTTGGAGCTTTGTGAAAAGTGTACTTTTAAATGCTTATCAAAGTGTACCTACACATAATGACAAAGATGACGTATCGAGTTTGAAATAAAATAAAACTCATAAATGAAATCATTTTCTCCCCCGTAATATCAAACTCTCACTCCCCCATAATTAATAATTCATTCTCCCCTTTTTATTTGTCCGAAATAGACAAGGAAAAAAAATAAAAATAATAATAAACTGGAGTGGGTCACAACAAGCATAGCAAATCATCACAAACATATATCAATTAAGCTTATGCAAGGATAACCTCAAAAGTTCCACAAACTATTTTTGATTTTTCAAATTTTTTAAACAAAACTTACTTTACAAAAACAAAACATACTCCTAACGAATGAACTCAAAATTTACCTTAGGTATAAAAATGTTGAATTCATATGATATCAACTCAATCTAATAAATAAATCAAAGTCTATAATTATTTTCACACCAATAATGCCCAAAACTATGTAATGCTTTTATGAGAATTTTTCAGGACGTGTAAACCCATTAATCTTCGACTAAACTCCCTTAAAACTCACATATAGAATTTTTTCTCTCAAATCTTTTGTTTTGAAGAAATCCATGCTCATATGTAGCGAATTATCAATATTCTTTGGAATTGGATTGACACTTTATATTTTTTTTTTTTGAGTGCTTTTAATCTTTTAGGCTCTTTTCTTTTTGCAAATGGTGGTTATTCACGCAAAACAACCTATAATTAGCAGCCCGATTCCATTGCATTAAATTTAACACATTTACCGGAGATATAATTTCAATTTTTTTAATCCGGGAAATGATTCTTACAAGCACTACTTTCATTATCTCGTTTTATCGCACTTGGTCCGTTTTAAAGGCAGTATTGAGATGAAAATATTTTGACCAACATGTTATAGACAAGTTCAATGACCAAATAAATTCATGCATATGTGCATTAAAGGAGACAATGAGTCAAACATGTAGAAAGCAACCAATAATCACATCTCAATGACTCCAACAACTTATAAAGCATATGGATGAAATTATGTTGTGTCTTAAAACACTATCAAAAATTCATATGGATAATGGAATGATATTGTGACTTGGAAATCCTAAATGTCCATACATAAAAGGTGTAAACAAAATACAAAACTCTTTTTGGATTTTTATCAAAAATAAAATCTTTTTGGCTTTTTCACTTTTTCTAAATAGAAACCGGAAATTGTTTTGTATGTTTTTAAAATTTTTCTAGAAAGAAAAAAATCTTTTTGGATTTTTTAAAAAATATATCAAAGCGGAAAAAAGATAGATGCAATAGGAGTACATACTAGAAATAGGAATGACAATACGAACATGAAAACATCCTATGCTAGCAAATAAGTTTAAACCTCAATCATTTGGTCCGGAGGAGTTCTCCATAGGAGGTGACATCCTATAAAATGCTCAAATCTCTCATGTGATGTGCGGTAGCATGTGAATTAAAATGTGTGGAAATGCGTATGGGAACACGTGAAATAGCATATCGTGGACGATACCTATGTGACACAATACCCAACTTAAAATAAAATTCCCTAAGGTGTTCTCTTTGCTTGCAATGGGAGCAAACATAAACTGGCTTACGAATAACTCTCTCAAAAAGTCTAGGATGCACTCACCTATGGGAAAATGGATGCCTAGGTGGGTCAGGTTGAGAGCCATATGGATCTATCACAAACTTGAGAACCGACTGGGGTGCAACATGGGTAGTGGATGCACCGTCATAACCTATTCCTATCCTCTCAACATTACCTAAAGTGAGACGAAGAATCATATTTCAAATCTTCTTAGATATGTCCTCTAAAGTAACTTTGACCTATCGGGCACGTTCGAGATCTCTCTCGAGTTGGTATACATTGGCTTCAAGTTTCTCACAAGTCTAAAATGAAGATTGAAGATCTCCTATAAGACTAGCCACTGTGTTGGTCAATTCACTCTTTTTCTGGCCTAGAATGATCAACTGCTCACATAAAGAAACCTTCACCTTCTCGAGTTGACTCGTCGATGCCTCACACACCCTCAAAAATTTTCTCTCTCTCTCCAAATCTATCACCCTAAGAGACAATTCACCATTTTCATCTTCAACGTCTCGGTATATAAATCACTAAACGCTTTTTGAAGATGTCCCTCTCCCTCACTTATAACATCATACTCACACTCACTCGAATAGATCGAAATATCATCGCGGCTCTCATATTTACATGTGTCCTCATCGTCGTTGGATAAAATATAAGTACTCACGTGACTAGCCATGAAAGCAACACACTTTTCATATGGTGATTGCCCCCTGAATCAACTGATTCGATGTCACTATCGCTAAGAGTGAGTTTATTAGCAATCTCTTTCCCTTTCTTTTTAGCATAGTGGGACACTCAAAAGCCTTGTTCCCTTTTCCCTCTCACTCAAAACACCTTATAAATTCCTCTTTCTCACCACTATTCTTGACCTTATTCTTCTTTTTGTTTTTCTCAAAACTCTTTTTGTTGGAAGAATTATTTTTTGAAATTTTGAGAAAATTTTTAATTTTTTTTTGCAAAAGGACAAGTCATCAAAATCAACCTCACCCTCAAAATCAGACTCATAAACTCTTTTTTTTTCTTAATTTGAGTCTTCAAAGCTATCCCTTTATCCGTAGGCTTAATGGTTTTGGGAAACATATCGGTCTCATAAGTTTGAAGGTTTCCTGCGAGTCATTCTAACCTAAGAGAATATAAGACACCTAAAGAGTTAAGCATGGTGACCTTAGGAATAAATCGGGAAGGGAGTGGCCTCAAAATCTATTTCATGACCCTAGACTCCTCAATTTTCTCACCCAAATTAAAACTTTTGTTAACAATGTCCGACAACCTAGCATAAAACTCAACAAAATTTTTGAACTCTACTATGGTGATGGTCTTGAACTGGGTGGTCAAATTTTGAAGCTTTGACGTCATGACAATGTTGGTACCGTCGTGAATGAGATGGAGGGTATCCCATGCCTCTTGAGATGTAGAGCATGATATGATGTGATGAAACTCTTCAGGGGTGACGGCTCCAGAATTAGCCCTAAGTTCGCGGGAGTTGTAGGTACTCCATTTAAATTCCTCATTAGTCCAATCAGAAATATGTTTGGGATTAATGTCATTCCAAATGGTGACAGTGGGAGGATTCCACCTTCTTTCACATACTAACCGCATTCTTTCATCAATACATTTAAACAAGATCTCATATGACCTTCCAATGTGCATAATTTGTGTCACCAAAGACAACCATCAGATTATATAGGTTCTCCATCAGAAAATTTCCAATTTTTCAAAACAATTGATATTAAAGAAAAATATTTTGCAAAAAAGGATCACACAGTAATTTTGTATCACGGGCTCTGATACCAATTTGAAAAGGTAAGAATCGCTCATATACTGTAAAGGTAAATTTCCAATTGAGTCAAATTGTAGTATTGGCTTAATTTCGGACAAAACTAATTGTGCCATAGGATAATAGTTTTTTTATATTCTTTCTAGCCTATGACAATTGAGTTGAAGACGTAGCGGCCAATCCTAAAGAAGAGATATCATCAATGCTGATTTTTTGCTCCAAGTTTTACGTCAGCAACATTTCAAGTCCACGGTCTCTACAGGTTTGAATGCATATTCTATATAGAGAGACTTGGATAATTTATTGGGTGTCATTTTTTTTGTACTAAAATATGTTTAAAATGAATTTTTAATTTTTAAAAGAAAAATAACATTTTCTGAAATGTCATTAGAAGGTCGTTTGAACAACCTCGTTCGAACGACATTGCGAGGTCGTTCAAACGAGATATCCAATGATATTTTATTTGTTTTATCGTTAGAAGTTTTGTTCGAACGTCATATCTAACGAAGTTTTTCATTGTTTTCTCGTTAGTGATTTCGTTTGATAAACTCGTTCGAACCATGTCGTTCGAATGACATTCAAAAGTCGTTCGATCGACCAACGTTAGTTTTTGACATTTTTACTTAAAAACTTCCCACTTTACCACTACTTTCTTACCTACTTTTAAGACTCCGGGAACAAATTTTTCAGAGGGATTTTTTCAGACTATAGAGAGGATTTGAGAGAAAATATTCTTAACCAAAAAGTCCCATTTTGTGTGCTCATTTTTCGTGGTTTAATTTCCACCGAAACACAAAGTTTACACCCATGTCTTAGTTTGATCCAAGTTCCTATATATATTATATTGTTTGAGATAGTTTTGTCGACATTTACCCAAAAGGTGAAAAGTTTCCTAGAATGTTTTTGTTCATTGATTTGCGGTGTGCATACAAAGAAAGGCTTTGTGTTTAGTTGGCGGTAGTTGAGTCCCATCGGTGGATTTCGAGACTGCGGTGGATTCCGGGGTTATCAACTAGGCGTAAGTGGAAGCAAGATGAAGCGTCAAGGATTGAGAGGGAGTCGAGTCGAGGAATTAAGTCTTTTGTCTTATTTTTATAAAACTTTACCTAGTGGATTTGTTGGTTGGGTCGTCCGAGGTTTTTTCCATTGTGGATTTTTCTCGTACATCACGGCGTTGTGTGATTGTTTTTATTTTTATCTTACTAAAATCATTTAGATGCATGTGTAGGTTTAAAAAGATAAAAATTGGTTTAAACACAACAATGGTGTAATTTTGGTGCTAAATTAAGTTTGGGTAATTTTTGTTTAATTCAAGTCAAGGAATTTAATTTGAAAATTTTCTTGCTTGGTTTGTTTGGCATAGTTAGAGCTTGAATTAATTCTTGTTTAAGTGGAAATTTAAATATTTGTTTAGTTTAATTTAATTTTAATTTTGAAGAAATTAAAATTAGTGAACCATCTCCCGTTTGGATATTTTAAAAATGGGCTACAAGTGGTATCAGAGAGGGAATGCTAAATTGTCGTGTTAAGATCCTTTGTCTAATTACTTGCTTTAAAAATGGAAAATTTACCTTTTATAAAAATCCTATTTTTGATGGTTCCAACTATGCGTATTAGAAAGAGCGTATGAGGTCGGCACTTAAATCCTTAGATTGGCGAGTTTGACTATCGGTAGTTAAAGGGTGAACCCCACCAACATGCCTTTAAGGAGAGGTTCGTTTACTTAAACCCGCAGAAAGATGGAGTTAGACTGAGATTAAGTTAGCTAATCTTAATTATCGTGATTTAAATGTCCTTTTTAGTGAGGTGACACCAGATGAGTTCTCCCGGATTATGACATTTGAAACATCTAAGGAAGCAAGGGATATACTCCAACTCACCCATGAGGGAACAAGTATTATTAAAGCTTTAAAACTACAAAACCTCACCACTCAATTTGACACCATTAAGATGTTAGAAAGTGAGACGTTTGATGAGTTCTATGCGAGATTGTCAGATATTGTGAATTATGCTTTAATTTGGGAGAAAAGATACTCAATAACCGTGTCGTAAAGAAAATTTTGAGGTCATTGCTGTGACACCCCGCCTAATTAATTACCGGGTTATCAGTCTTTAATTAATTAATTAATTTCAGAATATTAAGTTGGTTCAGATAATGCATCACTGTCGAAATCTCAAATTTTAATTTAATAAAGCTAACCACCTAATATTTAAAGGTTAATGTACAAATATTATCTTATCATTAACTACTACTAAAAGAATACCAATAAATACCATGCATCATAGTAACATAAGTAAAGTCTGACCGAAATAAAATAAATGTCTGGAGTAGACATCTCTAGGTACAATCCCATACAATAAATCCAATGAGAGAAATTAAATCGAATAGAGAATTTAAAACGACTAAATCTCTGAAAGTAAACATAGGTAAGGACGACATGTCCAACATAATGGATAACTGAAAAGGAAAGAATGAGTTGAGTCATCTACTAGCAAAAATCTTGCAGCTTCCACGGCAGCTACAACATGGCAACTGAAAAAGAGTCTCCTAAGGCTGGTGTCCCTGTGGCTGGGCACCTAAAATAATGGGGCAATAGAAAGATATACAGAAAAATGGGTTAGAGCCCGAGTTGAAAACAGTTTAAAATAGAAAGTGCTTAAAATTGCTTCAATTAGCACAATTATTACTCAAGTTAATTTAACGTACTCCCTTGAGATACTCGCCCCTCGATCTAGTGTGCAGGTCTAACGAGCCTAACTACCCATACTAGTCATGATACCCTGACTGACTCCTAAGTATATGATATGATGTTTGAAAGTCTCCCTAAATAACTCAAACCGACGTACTTATGATTCCGATAAAGAATTAGGATTTCTTTAGTTTATTCTCGTATTCTTCTAAATGCCTAACTGATAGTACCATAGGTGTATAAATAACAATAGTGACCACAACATAAGGCACCAAACATGATTTCCGGTACACACTCCTTATTCACTTTATATATACATATTAAATTTTATAAATATAACAATATTACACCCTTGGTTAAGAACCCATTGGTACTACAAATACTCGGCTATCTAGTCCATTTGCAAAGCTCACGCATAGAGGATAATAGGTTCAATCTCTCGAGAACCAATAGAAACATAAACACATATTGGTGGCGAATATAGTCCCAAGCTGATGGGCTACGCACATACCTACGCACCCATACGATCGTCATCACTATCAGTCTCACGAATAACCCGCACCTAGGTTCCATGCTCTAGCGGTACAACTCTAAATCCCCTGAAGGCACACAAGATTCGGTTGTCCACATCGCGTTAACCTCCGTTCGATAGCCAGTATCTAGGTATTTTGTACACATAATATTTTGATCAATAAGCATGCACACAACTTACATCAATTCATTAGCTTCCCACAGTCTAGTATTTGCAGTATGAATAATATATCCCTTATTATACCCGAACCCTATTCGCATATACTCTCGCTTGTATTTTCACATCTCCTTGATTTTATGGGCTTTTATACTTTTTCGAGGGTCAACTTACTCTTTGCTCATTAATAATTATTAGTATAAGTCGCTCAATGATCATACGGGTTCAACACTCATCTAAATAAGCCTATGGGAAGTTTGAAACAAGAATCGGGCCTAAAAAGGCCATTCTGGAATCTCGTTAGAAGACCCAAAAATCTCGTTCGAACGAGGGTCGTTCGAACGAAGGTACTTCGAACGAACCACCAAACTCGTTAGAAGGGCTACTGGAATCTTGTTAGAAGTCTTGTTCGAACGAGGTCGTTTGAACGACCTGGGCTGGACTTCTAAAGAAATTTCTGAAGTTGCCTAATTTTTCTCTCAACTTTGTTTTTCCCAATTTTCACCACTCAAAACTCAATCTAAATTCATTCCGAGCCAAATACAATGTTTCCCACTATCCTAAGTCATCTTAGAACACATAATAACATAGTTTTGGAGGTCAAATCCTTCTCATCATCATGTAATTTCAATAAATTCCCAAATTTTACCACAAACCCTACTAACGTGAACCCATAATTTATTTGTCCATAAAAACTCCCTTTTCAATTCGTGATTTACATCTAGTTCATCAACTTTCGCATTTCTACTAAGGGAAAATCCTCTACATGCAAACCCCCATCAGATTTTCTAAATATTTCTACACGATTTCATCATAGGAAAACCCAAATTGGTATTTGTTGTTCTAAATCCTCAAGATATGTTAACAAGAGTAATAATTGCTAATAGAAGAGAAAAATAATCACTGGCCTTAATACGAACTTCTGATTCGCGAGTTGAAAATGGTATAGGAACGATCATCCTCACACGATCTACGCACTGGTGTACTTTTTGTTGTGAAAAGTTGAGTTCTTAGCTTAAGGCTCTAATGGAGTATTCTTCTCCTTCCTTGGTTCCCTCTCTCGTTTCCTCTCTTCTCATGTAGGTTGTAACTGACAGTGCTATTAATTAACCTAATTTTCGTCCATTTAGTTATCCCCAAATCCCTAAAGGCCGAAATACCCCTCTGGGGTGTCATTTTGGGTTAAAATGCTTCGAACTCCAAATAAAATACCCGAATAGTGTTTTCTGACTATTTCGACCCTTCCGAACACTCTGGCGCACTCAAAATAGTCGTCCGAGTTATACAAACATAAATTATCGTTTAACCTTCCAATATATACAAATGACGCGACTCATACGCGTCCCAATTATTTATAACATAACTGTCGTGTATCTCCTTCCCGACCATACTATTATTTCAATAATTACTAACTCTCATCCCGTTAGTGATTATTATCATAAAATCGGATTAATTTAAATTTAAATTTTCTCCCTTTAATTTAATTAATCCATATTTTGCATAAAAATAATTGTGCATAAAAATACAGGGTATTACATACTTCCCCCCTAATAATAGAAGTTCGTCCCGAAATTCGGAAAAGAATATATATATATATATATATATATATATATATATATATATATACCTGTCAAAAATAGCCCTGGATAACGTTCACGCATGTCATCCTCGCGCTCTCAAGTTGATTCCTCAACATTGTGGTGTCGCCATTGGACACGCATTAGTGGTACTACTTTCGACCTCAACTTCCTCTCGCTATGGTCTAAGATAGGAACCGGCCCCTCCTCGTATGAGATATCAGGATGTAAGTCTATCTCCTCCAATGCAATATGAGTATGGACCAATTCATCTCTAAGAAATCTCCTCAGCAAAGAGATATGAAACACGTCATGGACTTTATGCAAGTGATCCGGTAACCCAAGTCTATAAGAAACTGGCCCAATTCTCTCGATGATGGGAAATGGCCCTACATACCTAGGCACCAACTTTCCCTTCTTCCCAAAATGCATAACTCCCTTCATAGGAGACACCAATAGAAATACCTGATCTCCAATGTCGAACTCTCGGAAATAGCATTTTGCATCAGCATAACTCTTCTGCCGATCCTGAGCAACTCGAATACGACTCCGTATCAACTCTATCTTTGCTGAAGTATCCTGAATTACCTCCGAACCCAGTAAATTGTTGTCCCCCACCTCTAGCCAACATACTAGGGAATGCCACGGTCTGTCGTATAGGGCTTCGAATGAAGCCATGCCGATAGTAAACTGGTAGGAGTTGTTTTAGGCAAACTCCACCAATGGAATGTACTGCTCCCAACCTCCACCAAAATCAATGATGCACATTCGTAACATATCCTCTAACATCTGGTTCGTCCGTTCTGTCTAACCATCCGTCTGTGGGTGATAGACTGTGCTCAGTCGTAACTCCATACCCAACGCCTCCTGAAACCACTCCCAAAATCGAGAAACGAATACCTTGTCTCTGTCAGACATAATATTGAGAGGCACTCCGTGGAGTCTAACTATCTCTGCTATGAATAACTGGGCGTATTATCCCACAGTGTAGTCTGCCTTGGCTGGCAAAAAGTGGGCTACCTTGGTCAGTCGATCCACTATTACCCATATTGAATCGTGTCCCCTCTGCGATGTAGGTAATCCCGTGATGAAATCCATGGAAATGCTCTCTTATTTCCACATAGGAACCTCTAATGGCTGTAGAAGTCCTGCCAGTCTCTGATAGTCCACCTTTACCAGCTGATAAGTGGCACATTTCGAGACGAACTCGGTAATATCCTTCTTCATTCCGCTCCACCAGTACTGTCTACGCATGTCCTGGTACATCTTATCTCCGTCGGGATACACTGTAAATCGAGAACCGTGCGACTCTGTCATCACCTTGTATCGCAAATCTTCACCCTCGGGAACAACCAATCTCCCATTAAAATGTAGGCCCCCGTCTGAACCCACGGTGTAAGGCTCAACCCCCTCGGCTAGAAGCTTCACTATATGACTTTGGCAGAACAGATCATCTTCCTGAGCCTGTACTACTCCTGTAATAACCTGGGGTGCAACCGTCATTACAGATATGAACGATCGAGCCACCGCATCCTGGTTCCCTAACTCCTTCCATTTTGCTTTCCACACCTCTACCACCTCACCAACTGGCCTTCGGCTCAACACGTCTGCTACCACATTAGTCTTCCCCGAGTGGTATTGGATATCAAGTTGATAATCCTTTACGACCTCAAGCCACTGACGTTGATGCATATTTAACTCCTTCTATGTGAAGAGGTACTGTAGTGATTTATGATCCGTGAATAAGCAAAATTTCTCCCCTAGGAGGTAGTGTCTCCAAATCCGAAATGCAAACACGACTGCTGCTAACTCTAAGTCGTGGGTGGGGTAATTCCTCTCGTGAGGCTTAAGCTTACGGGAAGCATAAGCTATATCCTGATCTTCCAGTTGAAGTATGCCTCCAAGTCCTAATAAGGACGCATCAGTGTAGACTAAATACTCCACTCCCAACCTGGGTAATGCTAACACTGGTGCCGAGGTTAACTTATCTTTCAACTCATCGAAGGCTAGCTGACAGGCGTCACTCCAGATAAATGGCGCCCCTTTGCGAGTCAAGTGCGTTAACGGGCCCGCTATCTTTGAAAACCCTCGAATGAACCTCCCGTTGTACCCGACTAAACCCAAAAAATTGTGTATCTCGGTCGGTGTCGTGGGCTGTCCCCACTCCCTCACCGCTGACACCTTACCTGGATCCACGGATATCCCTCTATCGGAGATGATATGCCCCAAAAATTGTACCTCCTTTAGCCAAAACTCACATTTCTCGTATTTTGCATACAACTGATGCTGGTGTAGTGTCTGCAAAACTTGCCTCAAGTGCTCGGCATGATCCTCCTCAATCTACAAGTAAACCAGGATGTCATCTATGAATACGATGATGAACTGATCCAGAAACTCTCTGAACACCTTGTTCATCAAGTCTATGAACGTTGGGGCATTGGTTAGTTCGAAAGGCATAACCCTGAATTCATAAGAACCATATCTTGTCAGGAAAGCAATTTTTGACACGTCCTGTTCCCTGATACGTAGCTGATGGTACCCCGATCTCAAATCAATCTTCGAGAAGAAAGTCGCTCCTCTTAATTGGTCGAATAAGTCATCGATTCTAGGCAACGAATATTTTTTCCGTATCGTGACTTTATTCAATTCGCGATAATCAACACATAATCTCAACGATCCATCCCTCTTCTTAACAAACAGTACGGGAGCACCCCACGATGAAGTACTCCGATGGATAAAACCCTATCCTAATAACTGTTCAATCTGGTCACACAACTCCCTCATCTCTGCTGGAGCCATATGGTAAGTTGCGCGAGCTATCGGTCGAGTATCTGGCGCTAAATCAATGACAAAGTCTATCTCTCTACTCGGTGGTAATCCCGAAATCTCCTGAAACACATCCGCAAACTCTTGAGCTACATGAATCGAATCAAGCGGTACCACAACCTCCATAAAGGTCTCCTCCTCTATATAGTATAAATTTGTGGACGATCCTCCCTCAGAGCGAGGCATCGCCACCAGTAACATCTCCTGCTCGGGTATGGAAAAAAGTATACTTTTACTATAACAATCAATCATGGCCCTATACCTAACAAGCCAATCCATACCTACAATCGCGTTGTACTCGGACATGTCTAATACGAGCATGTTAGCGGGTAAGGTAACCCTCCCTATCTCTATACTTACCCCTCAACAAATAAAAAAAATAACGAAACCCCTACTCAACGGCGAATCCACACAAGTGGGCGTACCCTCTGCTGTGTCAAATAGCCCCGTAGTACATGCAAATCCCGTGGCAATAAAGCAGTGTGTGGCTCTTGTGTCAAATAAAATGCGCCCCAAAGTCCCCTGGATAGGAAACATACCCTCAATCGCTGGTGGGTCCTGCGGGACTGCATCCTGATGAAGATTATAGACTCGTCCATACTGAAGTTTCCCTTACTGAACTGGGGCAGCTGGAATGGGTGGCAATGCTACCATCTGTGGAGGTGCTGGGAGAGTTGCGGGAAATAGGTCCCTGGGGTTCCTGACGGACACCTTGCTGCTGCTGCTGGCCCATATCGTTCTGAAGGCAGTCTTGGCATTTATGGCCAGTGTTGCCATATGTGGAACATCTCTCTAGGAAGGGTCCTCCCCTCTATCCCTGCTGCTGTCCCCGACCCTGATGTTCGTTACCACCCCTCCCTTGTACATTTTGGCCCTGCTAAAACTACTGATGGCCCTGCTAGCCCTGATGGCCGTGTTGGCCCTCATGGACATGTCTAAATCCTCCCTGCCCATGTTTAAACTATCTAGACCTGAACCTCTTAGGATCCCCTTATTGGGAACCCTGATCACTATGCCTATGCTGATCCTAAACCGTCTGTGCCCCACCGGTACCATTTCCTCCTACCCTGCCCTCCCCTGCTGGCTGGGCTCTCCCACCTTCTTAGCCTCGGATAAGTGGAAGCGGTGGTATTGACAGTGGAGTAGTGTTGCGTTGACCACATCTGAATAAGTGGCCAAGGAGAGATTGCCTATTAGGTACTGACGAGTACTGACGAATCCTCCATTTCAACCCATCCATGAAGCGCTGAATCTTTTTCTCTTCGGTCGAAATCTCACTCGGTACGATGTTGAGGAGATTAGTAAACTCTGCCTCATATTCTACCGCGATCCTTCCTTCCTGCTTCAGATTTTCTAACTTTCGACTCATCTCTGTCTGGACAGCCGAAGAAAAATACTTACGGTCGAACCGCGCCCAAAAGTCTCGAATACTGAGTGTGTCTCTCTCCTCAGCGGTGGTGATGGACTCCCACAACTGTATTGCTTCCCCAACTAGTTTGAATGTGGCCAAAATCTGACTCTGTACTTCCGTGCACTCGTGCATCCTCAAAAGCCTTTGGATGTCCTTTTTCCATTGGCTCACCACAACTACATCAGAGCTCCCTGAAAACTTCGGAGGATTCACCTTCTGGAAAGCATCCCTAACACGTTACCAAGCAGACAGGAAAACCGGGGCCTGAACTGGAGCCACCACCGGTGTCTGAGGTGGTGCCTGTTGAACTACGACCAAAGCAGCGTTGACTGTCTGAGCTACAATGGCTGCCACTTCAACGGCATTCATCACACCCTGAGCCTCTGGCTGAGCCTCTGGCTGGGCTTCCCTAGGAACTCTCTGTGCACGTTTAGGAGGCATCTGAAAGAGAGAGAAAAATTTCATAAGTCTACAGTTATATTTGCAAATTAACAGAAGAACGTAAAGCGTATTAAGAGTACACCAATCCTAAAATATAGGGCTCTATATCAAAGGACGCTACGCGGAAACATAATAAGCCATACAAATCCTAAGGACAGTAGAACCTGATACTCTGATACCACCTGTGACACCCCGCCTAATTAATTATCGGGTGATCAGTCCTTAATTAATTAATTTCAGAATATCAAGTTGGTTAAGATAATGCATCACTGTCGAAATCTCAAATTTTAATTTAATAAAGCTAACCACCTAGTATTTAAAAAGGTTGATGTCCAAATTTTATCTTATCATTAACTACTACTAAAAGAATACCAATAAATACTGTGCATCATAGTAACATAAGTAAAGTCTGACCGAAATAAAATAAATGTCTGGAGTAGACATCTCCAGGTACAATCCCATACAATAAATCCAACGAGAGAAATAAAATTGAATAGAGAATTTAAAACGACTAAATCTCTGAAAGTAAACATAGGTAAGGACGACATGTCCAACATAATGGATAACTGAAAAGAAAAGAATGAGCTGACTCGTCTACTAGAAAAAATCCTGTAGCTTCCACAACAGCTACAACCTACGGCAACTGAAAAGAGTCTCCTAAGACTGGTGTCCCTGTGGCTGGGCACCTAAAATAATGGGGCAATAGAAAGATATACATAAAAACGGGTCAGAGCCTGAGTTGGAAACAGTTTAAAATGGCAAGTGCTTAAATTGATTCAATTAGCACAATTATTAATCAAGTTAATTTAGCGTACTCCCTTGAGATACTCATCTCTCGATCTAGTGTGCACGCCTAGCAAGCCTAACTAATAATACTAGTCATGATACCCTGACTGACTCCTAAGTATATGATGTGATGTTTGAAAGTCTTCCTAAATAACGCAAACCGACGTACGTATGATTTTGACAAAGAATTAGGATTTCTTTTGTTTATTCTATTATTCTTCTAAATCCCAACTGATAGTACCATAAGTGTACAAATAACAATAGTGACCACAACATAAGGCACCAAACATGATTTCCGGTACACACTCCTTATTCACTTTATATAGACATATAAAATTATATAAATATAGCAATATTACACCCTTGGTTAAGAACCCATTGGTACTACGCATACTCGGCTATCTAGTCCATTTGCAAAGCTCACGTATAGAGGACAACAGGTTCAATCTCTCGAGAACCAATAGAAACATAAACACATATTGGAAGCGAACATAGTCCCAAGCTGATGGGCTACGCATATACCTATGCACCCATACGACTGTCATCACTATCAATCTCACGAATATCCCGTACCTAGGTTCCATGCTCTAGTGGTATAACTCTAAATCCCCCGAAGGCACACAAGATTCGGTTGTACACAATGCGTTAATCTCCGTTCGATAGCCAGTAGATAGGTATGTTATACACATAATATTTTGAACAATAAGCATGCACACAACTTACATCAATTCATTAGCTTCCCACAGTCTAGTATTTGCAGTACGAATAATATATCTCTTATTATACCCAAACCCTATTCGCATATACTCTCGCTTGTATTTTCACACCTCCTTGATTTTATGGGCTTTTATACTTTTTCAAGGGTCAACTTACTCTTCGCTCATTAATAATTATTAGTATAAGTCGCTCAATGATCATACGGGTTCAATACTCATCTAAATAAGCCTACGGGAAGTTCGAAACAAGAATCGGGAATAAAAAGGCCATTCTGGAATCTCGTTAGAAGACCCAAAAATCTCGTTCGAATGAGGGTCGTTCGAACGGAAGTACTTCGAACGAACCACCAAACTCGTTAGAAGGGCTACTGGAATCTTGTTAGAAGTCTCGTTCGAACGAGGTCGTTCGAACAACCTGGGCTGGACTTCTAACGAAATTTTTGAAGTTGCCCAGTTTCTCTCTCGACTTCGTTTTTCCCAATTTTCACCAGTCAAAACTCAACCTAAATTCATTCCGACCCAAATACAATGTTTCCCACTATTCTAAGTTATCTTAGAACACATAATAACATTATTTTGGAGGTCAAATCCTTATAATCATCATGTAATTTCAATAAATTTCCAAAATTTACCACAAACCCTATTAACGTGAACCCAAAATTTATTTGTCCTTAAAAACTCCCTTTTAAATTCGTGATTTACATCTAGTTCATCAACTTTCGCATTTCTACTAAGGGAAAATTCTCACATGCAAACCCCCATCAGATATTCTAAATATTTATACACAATTTCATCATAGGAAAACCCAAATTGGTATTTGTTGTTCTAAAACCTCAATATATGTTAACAAGAGTAATAATTGCTAAGAGAAGCAAAATAATCACTTGCCTTAATACGAACTTTTGATTCGCGGGTTGAAAATTGTATAGGAACGATCCTCCTGACACGATCTTCGCACTGGTGTACTTTTTGTTGTGAAAATTTGAGTTCTTGGCTCAGGGCTCTAATGGAGTCTTCTTCTCCTTCCTTGGTTCCCTCTCTCTTTTCCTCTCTTCTCACATAAGTTGTAACTCACAGACCATTAACTTTAAAATGCTATTAATTAACCTAATATTCGTCCATTTAATTACCCAAAAATCCCTAATGACCGAAATACCTCTCCGAGGTGTCATTTTGGGTTAAAATGCTTCGAACTCCAAATTAAATACCCTAATAGTGTTTTCTAACTATTTTGACCTTTCCGGACACTCTGGCGCACTCAAAATAGTCGTCCGAGTTATACAAAAACAAATTATCTTTTGACCCTCCAATATATATAAATGACGTGACTCATACGCATCCCAATTATTTATAACATAACTGCCGTGTATCTCCTTCCCGACCATACTATTATTTTAATAATTACAAACTCTCATTCCGCTAGTGATTATTATCATAAAATCGGATTAATTTCAATTTAAATTTTCTCCCTCTAATTTAATTAATCCCCATTTTTCATAAAAATAATTATGCATAAAAATACGGGGTATTACAATTACCCGATAGATTTATTCCAAAAGGTGACCATTTCAAATTCTTTAGGCACTTTAGACTCTACGAATCTTGAAGAGATTATTGGGGACCTTCAAACCTATGAACTTCATATGTTTCCCTCTAAGGATGAGATGAAGAAAGACAAGGGTACACGAGCTATTGGTCGAGTGCCCAATGCCAAATCAATGACGAACTCAATCTCTCTACTAAGGGCAGTCCCAGTATCTCCTGAAATACATCGATAAACTCACATACAACTGGGATCGAGTCAAGTGAAATCACCACCCCCATAGAAGTCTCCTCCTCTATGTAGTACAAATGAGTGGATGACCCTATCTCGAGATAAGGCATCGCCATTAAAAAATCTCCTGGTCGGGGATCGTAAAAAATATACTCCTAATATAGCAGTCAATCATGGACCTATACTCAACTAGTCAGTTCATGACTATGATGGCATCATAGTCTGACATATCTAATACAAGCATATCAGCAGGCAAAACTAATCTCCTGATATCTATACTCACTCCTCGACAAATAAAGAAAATCAACGTCCCATTACCCAATGGTGAGTCTACACATGTAATTGTACTATCTGTAGTATCTAATGACCCTGCAGCTCATGCAAATCTAGTGGTTGTGAATGAGTGTGAAGGCCTAGTGTCAAATAAAATGCGCCCATAAATGCCATGGATAAGAAACGTACCCTCAATAGCAGGTACATATGCTGGTGCTGGGAGGGCAATGGGGAAGATAAGTCTTTGACGCTCCTGACGGCCTCCCTACTGCTATTAAACCCGACCCTTATCAGGGCAATCCTGTTGATTGTAGCTAGTCCTGCCATAAATGAAACATCTGCCCATAAAATTACCTTCCCTCTTGCCCTGCTGGCCTCGACCCTACTATCCATTACCGCCCTTATCTTGGCCCTGCTGGCCCTGATGAGATCGCTGCTGGCCCGGATGGCCCTGCCTATATCCACCCTGTCCTTGTTGGTAATCCCCAGAATGGAATCTCTTAACAGCATCCCCCTGGTGGGGACCGGGATCACCCTACCTCTGCTGACTATGCGCCGGATGTGCCCCATTGGTGCTGCTACCCCTCACTCCTGCCCTGCTGGCTAGAGTCTCCTACTTGCTTGCTCCCCTTAACATGGAAGCGGTGGTCCTAACAATGTAACCAAAAAGCATTTAGTACCTCCGAGTAGGTCTTCAAAGCTGGATTACCCAATAGGTTCTGTTGGATCCTCTAACTAAGGCCATCTATAAACAACAGTATCTTCTTCTCCTCGATCGGTACCTCTCCTAGAAGGAAGTTAGTCAACCTAGTGAATTCTTCCTCGTACTCAAAAACTATCTCCCCCTCCTGGGTGAGATCTAGTAGTTTCTGCCTCATCTCTGTCTGGAGGGTGAATAGAAAATATCTGCAGTCAAACCACTATAATGCCTCCCCGACTAGCTTAAACGTGGCTAGAATCTTCCTTTGAATGTCTGTGCACTCGTACATACTCATATGCCTTTGGATGTCTTTCTTCCACTGGCTCACAACTACCACGTCTGAACTCCCTTGGAACTCAGGAGGGTGTGCCTTCTGAAAGGCATCTCTAACTCGCACCCAAGCAGAAGGGAATGCCTATATCTGAGTTGGGTCCATGACATGGGCCTTGGGTGGTGCCTGTTGTACCACAACCAATGCCGCATTAACCGCCTATGCAACTATGGAGGACACCTATGCAGAATTCATGCTACCCTGAGCTAGAGCTAGCTGAGGCTCTAGCCTTGCCTCTGGGTTGGCTTGTGTGGGACATTGAGGAGGCATCTGAAACGAGAAAGAATTTCCCATCAGTCCACAATTCAATATGTCTTAAAATAGCTGAAGACGTAAATACGAAATAAATAATACAATAGTCTAACTAATAGGACTCTATATCAAAGAACGCTATGCTAAAACGCAATAAGTAGCACAGATTCTATAAATGCTAAAACCTGATACTCTGATACCAAATGTGACACCCCATGTAATTAAATATCGGGTGATCAGTCCTTTATTAAACTAAAAGCAGAATATACAGTTGGTCCATTCTTAGCATCATTTCGAAAACTTTTTTAATATTTACTAACCACCTAGTATTTGAAAAGTTGGTGTCAAATTTTATCTTTATAATTAACATGCAATGATTTAAAATAATTTAATAATTTAAATATTACATTCACCAGACTAAATTAACCAACATTATAAATAGTGAAATATCTGAATCAAATAAGATATGAGGGGAGTAAACACCCCAGTCTGAAACTTCAATACAATAATCTATAAATAAAACTAAATCCACAACTAAAAATAAATGAAGTACAATTTTGTGGAAACAACTACAAATATAAGATGGGCGACATGCCCGACTGAGATATATGAAATAATGCATCTGATCTGAAAGAAATGGAGGCGTCTACCAAATAAGTCATGCAATCATCAACAGCAACTGCAGCAACGTCAAATGAGAATGAATTTCTAATATGGGCCTCCCGGCGGCTGGGCACCTAAAATGGTTTTTACAAAATAGATTTGAAAAATAGTTCAGAGCCCAAGTAAAATAGTTTTAAAATGTTTTCAAGTATTTAAAATTCATAATCAATAGATATTATATACATGTTAGCTTCGTCGCTCTCACTTGATATCCTCACCCCTCAACTAGTGTGCATGCCTAACGTATATTCCTAACATTTCCTAGTTATGCTAACCCGTCTAACTAGTTCGAGTTAAATATTTTACCACACATTCTAACTCTTTGTGGCGACCTATATTACCCATACAATAACTACTAATAGTTCTATGTCTATTAGATATTTATGAATTCTCTCATTTGGGTTATGTTCCCACATATTTAGATTAATTTAGATATCACTATCTTTCTCATCTACTAAGCACAAACAGTAGAATTAACTCACAAGTATATATATATATATATATATATATATATATATATATATATATATATATATATATATATATATATATATATGTCACTCTCTCTCTCTCTTTATATATATATATAGCACCCCTAGGTTGTGCTGCGATGCATGCATACTCTGCTATCAAGTCATGGTACATCACGTACAAATAGATGACTAATGGTCCAGGATCACTCTCGAACCAAAAATACAAATCACACATATTGAAGGCGAACATAGTTCTAGGCCTTTGGGATACGCACATACCTACGCACCCAAATGATCAGGCACTCCCTCATTCACACAAGCAGTGCTTATCCTTAAGTTCTATGTTCTGAGGTACAGTTCAAAATCCCCCAAGATGGCTCATCATGATAAGACTATCCCCTTTTCAAACCTCCCACGATAGCAAGCAGCGTAGGTATGTCATACACGTAATAAGTCACACATTAGGTATTCACATAACCTATGTATGTGCATTCAATTAAGGTAAGCCCTTACCCCTTAATATATTCTGGATGTAGTCTACACAACTCTCTTATATGGCCTACATTTTATTGGCATACCGCTAAACTTCTTATTTGTAACTCGATTGTTTTCCTTTATATAAAAATTTACCGATTGTACCTTAAGTCTATTCAGTAGTTATCTTACTCATTCCCTACTGGTCCAAGTCATCATTTCCATCAAAATCCGGGGACAAGATACCATTTTTTGAATTAAGTTTCCATTATTCAATAATACTCAATTAAACTTAGCCCTTGCATCCCCCTCATGTGACAAAGTATAATATCCAATATGGGCCTACTGGAATTTTTAAAATAACTCACTTTATTTTTTGAAACCATCTCAAAAGTTAATTCAATCTTTTCCCGCGAAATCTAATTTAAAAGGGAGAAAACTATCTGGATAGCCAAATCGATTCGCCCTTGGACCGAATCGATTCGCAGTAGCAGGTCTTCGTCTCCTTCCTTAATCTGCTATGGGTTTCACCATTTTTACACATCCAAACCTTCATTACATGATCCTATACTCCCAACCAAACCTAAAAAACATTATCCCAACCTATAGACAAGATTTCTAGATATTTATAATCAATAAATCATCAAGAAACATCATATAATTGGACTTAAATCAATAATTATTTCCAAAAACCCTAGTTTAACACGTATCATCAAAAACCTCTATAAAGCCCAAATTTCTTCATGTTTAATCATCAGAAATTCACCCAACTCGTCATATTGCATAAGGGATTAAATTTCAATATTGATTAAACCCAAAACATAATTTAATTTCCCAATTGAGTCATCAAAACACATGAAACTAAGATATTAAACATCCTATTCTAACATGGATGATATGTCCTTCATGAATTAAGAAAGATAAACACTTGCCTTTATGTGTAGGTTTGAATTCCATGAAATTTTTGATATGTTTATGTTCCTCTCCCTCCGATCTACCCAACGATCGTGATTTTGGTTCAAGAATGGTGTTAGATAGTCTTGGGGCTCTCTCGGGAGTCTCCTTCTTCCTCCCTTGATACCCTCTATAAGTTTGGTTCACTTAACCCTAACTTTAACAACTCCGAATTTGATTTACACTTATTAAATTCGTGGGTCTCCCTCCTTAAAAATACAAATGACTAAAATACTCTCTCGAGGTGTCAGTTTGGCCTAAAATTTCCTAGGGACCCAAACTAAATCGCCGGGTATATTTTTATGATTATCTTGACCCTTCTGGACATACTGGCGCACTTGAAATGACCATTAGAAATATGAAAAGTAAAGTTATATATTGTTTCTCAAATTATGTCATGACACAACTGACACGCGCGTCCCGACTAATTTCCTGTAAGAGTACTTCTCACTCACGATAATTATAATCTTTCCATGTCATTATTATTACTCACCCATTAAGTAATATTCAATATAAATAAATATTAACCTTTATCTCTCTAATTAATATTTATTATCTCGAACTAATTATTCCAGTTTAATTTAATTAATCCTAATTTAATTTATAATTTATCCAAATATAAAAATCATTAAAAATACGGGGTTGTTACAATCCAGAGTCCAACAACCACTGCTGTTATAAGCAACCCAAAGAAAAGTGCTGCAGTAATTTGAAGATATGGGCCAGAGAATTAATTGTCCGCGGTATGGGCCAAAGTCCACCTATCCAATGTTGTTGCGACATATATAAAAGATTGAAGAGCTTCATCTGAAGAATTTGGTTGCGGCATATTGAGCCAAAACCAATCCTTAAACTGATACAAACAATTACAGCCAATACCTAAAGTCCAAACATTCAAACCAGGGTCAAAAGAAGTTGCGTCAAGTTGAAAAAGAGCACAAGACCTAGCTGGCCGCAACCTCTCTAGTTGCTCATTCCAATTCACTCTAACATTTCTGCAGAAGCATTTTAATTCCTAGTTCGAATTGAGCAAGCTTATGGGCTGCAGCCTTTTTAGGTCCGCAGAAAATTTCCAGTAATGTGTAATACAATCACAACCTTATAATTATGGCTGTAGCTAGTTCAAGATTATGGATGGAAATTCTTGCACTCACCAAAGGCAGCAACTTGATAAAGATAACATGAAAATAAAGAACAAAGGAAATATGGAAACTAATCAGAAACTTATTGCCGCATCCTCTTAGGTCATAGCTATCTACAACTCTAGAAAGTTGCAGCCTATCATCAAAAATTTATAAAGCTATGTTTTATTAGAATATGCAAAAATTCAAGTACACGACAGTATTCAACAGTGCCGATAGTAATACAAATAAAAATGGCTGCAGCCTTAAGAAAATAGTTAGCTCAAAGTGGTCGCAACCACATTAGCCAATTCCTAAGATTACTAAAGCATGACATTAATCAAATCTACAACATTATAAAGAGATCAAGCTTGGAGTTGTACCCTCTTAGGCCATAGTCATTTTTAAGATCCATAGAGTTGAAACCTACCACCAATCACTCGAAAATATAGAGAGATCCCAAGGAGGTTTTTACAGAGAGGGAACAAAGTAAAAAAGAAATTCAAGCATTCAAAGTACTCAAAATGGGGCAAAAAATAGTATGCAGACACAAGTTAAATATTCAGTGAAGTTACAAAATCTTAATTAGTGGCCGCAACCCTGTATAAAGTTCAAAAACTATAAGATTACAAAGACCAGCATGGTTAGTTATGAGGCTACATCATCTTCCTCATCTTCAACTTCATCACTTGTTGTGATCTCAGTTTCTTCATTGTCTATCGTAGCTGCATCTTCCAGTTTCTTATTATTCCTCTCCTCTGCTACAGCCTTCAACTCTGCCACGCACTCAGCGTGCTCGGCATCCCTTAGCTTCTAGGACATGATTTGATCTCTTGATTCAGGGAATTTTTTCACTACCATGTGCCTAAATTCCTGGAGGTCGTAGAGGTAGGCCTTATTATTGGTAAAAAAGAACTCATTTGATTTTTATAAGCTGACACAACATCATTCGCAACTTGTTTTAAGGCTACACTAAGTTCCTCATATTTTTATTGATGGGCTGCGACATGATCATTATCTTTTTATTTAAGGTTAGTAGCATACCTTTGCTCCAACCCCTTATACTTCTATTGAAGAAGGTTAAATTTTTATTCAAAGGATGAGACTTGCCTGGCAGCCTCCACATCCTTAGCCTTAGCAACAGTGATGGACTCTACGACCTTGGTGAAATTCTGTTAAGCCTCCTCCTTTGCCTTGGTAGAGGAGTTCAAATCCATTTTTGCCAATTAAAATGTTGTAACAGATGATTGTTTCCTAACTTCAAATGATGTGGTCCTTACGGTCCCCAAATTGACCTTATGAATTGACTCCGTAACCCGATACAGCTTGAATAGGCCTTTATATCTTGCCCTTTGAGACATAACAATGACCGCAGCCTGAAATTTGAAAGGTTTGATAAGAACAAAATAAATAACTGAGCATAAAATAAAAAGATGAAAAATACGTACCCTCAACAGACTATGAAAGTCATATTCCTCCAAATCCTCATGATCTTCTTCTACTAGGCGGTCAAGATCAATATTATCGACCACTTTCCTCATTCTGCTGACCGACCTAGAAGTTATGTCCCAAGAGGAATTGGGATCAGGTTGCCTTAGTTGAGGCCATGGATAACCATTAGGCCCCGCCCCTACCCTACTTTGGGGTGTGGGCAAGTTAGCATTGACAACCATAATATTTCGTGAAGGAAGAGAAGAGCTAGAATGGGAAACATGTATAGGGTTGTGCCCACCTTAGAAATCCCCAGGGGACATTAGACCTGCTAAGGTAAGTTGATCAGCTATATCTTCATCATCTTATTGCTCCCCTGCCACAATAATACTATCAGGGGGTGCAGCCCTCTCTAAAGAAGGGGTCACTCCAGTCTTGAACATAGTAGTTTACTGAGAAGTCTTAGCAGTGGGCTCAACCACAGGAGTTGTCCCCTTAGGTGATCCCTTTCTCTTCTTCCCATTCTTATTGGGGGCTTGATTAAGGACAACTGCGTCCTCATCCATTTCAATAAACTGGACAGCCAAAAGCTCACGATCAATCTCTTCCCTTGAAAAATAATCAAACAAGTTTAAAACAAAAGTTATAGCAACTTATATATATTGGTTGCGGCATCATCAACAATATATTCCACCCAAGATAGAGAATTACCTTCTACAGTCATCTTCTTTTGCACTTGCTTGTTGGTAAAATAACCTTGCTCGTAAATTGAAGCGAAAGTGACCAGCTTACTGAACTTTTTCACCTTATTGTTGAAGCCTGTTGTATCCTCAACTTTCCTTTTAGCTTTATTGTTGAGCCCTACATTTTCAAGATATGCACATAAGTGTTAAGGTCGGTATAAGCCGAAGAAGATAGACGAAAATATTAGTAAAAATTATAAGGTTACAGCAGCAGAAGCATATCACCTATTTTATTAGGACGCCCCCATTTTTGTGGCATCTTATAAGTTTTCTCTCTCACACACTCTTGGGGAAGGATTTACCAACTATCCACAAAGACATAGAAAAATTTACCTTTCGAGTTTTTAACACTGGAAGACCTCTCAATGTATAAATACTCTTTATTATTCTGCAGAGTAAAATAATAGTACCACAAAAAGTCCATGGAGTTCTCCTTTGGCCTGTAAAGGAGGAAGAACTCCACGGGAGTAATGTCCCTCCCAAATTTCTTCTGCCAAAGCACCAAGGTTGCAAGAGTGGCCCTCCATCCATTTGGATCTGACTGGGCTGGGGAAAAACTCATTTCACTTAAAATTATCCTAACTGAGCTAGGAATTGGTATCTGCAACCCTAGGATGAAGACATTTGGAGGAAAATAAATCCTCTTATTGGGGACTGGGGAATATGATCTTTGTTTCGTAGATGGAAGTGTGTAGACTGAATAAAGAGGAAATTGAAAGGCTGCAGCAACCTGGGCAATCCACTCCTCATCTATGACACACTTGTATTCTAGGTCCGAGGGAGCTTTATCTTTATCTTGGCCAGAGGATTCGGCTGGAGTGTTTCTGGTCTCTGGTGGGACAGTTATCGAAGCTATACCATCAGTAGGAGGATTAATGATGGAGTTTGCATCCTCCTCCATAACTTCCTTAGCCCCACTAGTATTCATACAATTAAAGGAGATCGCAGCGTCAGATCAATGGTGATGCAATTAGGGCAGTCTTTAAGAAAACATGTCCCAATAGCCTTCAAAGGCTTTACAGAGGGGATCTCAGGAGGAGGAATGCCAAAATATGTCTTCTAAAAGTCATTCAGGAAATTCAAAGGGTTCCAACTTATAGGGTCACGGTAAGACCGGAAAAGCAGAAGGACTCCAAAGTTAGGTGTCGCAGCCACTACGATTAAAGAAGCCTCTTAGAGGTCACAATAGATACAAGAAATATAGAAGTGCAGAAAAATTAAAGTCAGCTACAGCCAATTGATTTTAAAGTCCGCAACTAATGAATTTACATGAAAGTCAAGGCCACAACTATCTAATGCCAAAAGCTACAAGTATGAATTCTAAAGGCTATAGCTAGTACCCTAAAGTTGAGGACTACAACCATGGATAGTGATAATCACAAAGAATGGACAAAAGCCGTAGCAAAGTAGCACAAGTTATATTACCAGTCAAGGCTAATTACAAAATAGGTAATTTGATCGAATACGTTTTCTTAAAGAATAAAAACCCAAAGCTCTAGGGTTTTGGCCCAGAACATCCAGAATATGTTCTCAATGTTCTTGGCCAAAAACAAGATCCGAAATAGGGTTAGGGTATGGATTAAATCCAAAAAATCCAATTGGCAAACCAAAATTTAGTATAAACACCTAGAACTACCTAGGAATCCATTTTTATCAACATTAATACCGCAAAACCAAGAAATGGTACGCAACGGTCAGATTAAAATAACCAAAGATCAAGAAATGGCAGTAAGGGTTTTCAGTTGAACTCCTATTTAGATTACTAAAGAAAAATTATCCAAATGGTTTACAGCACGGTTCAACATCATCAAACTTCAGACCTATGCATGTTCAACTGAGGTTTACCGGCAAACAAATTCGACAAACATGGTTTAAAATGACCCAATTGAAGAAAATCAGAAAATTAGTTTGAATATTACTTGGAAATTAGTGAAAGGTAGTTATTCAGCCATAAAACCACCCTGAACCACCGCAAAGAGCTCACCAGAAACTCAAAGAGAAAATAACAAAGCTTTGCTCTCGATTTTCTCTCAAGCGTTGGAAAATGTAATGAAAGCCACGGCCAGATCACATTTATATAAGAGGTCACGGGAAGATGAAGCGTCGCCCAACAAGTTTTGCAGTACTATGGACACGCACCACAATTGAAATTAGCCCCAGGCCCAACTGGCCACTATGGCTTGGGGGCTTATTGATATGCCTAATATGTTCAATATGGGTGTGGAGTGTTAAAAATAGGTCGTTGCTTGGGGACAGACAAGTCGCGCCCCCTTTGTATTTACTAGGGCCTCATCCTTCATGACTTGGTCTGATATTTTCCATTCCTGGGGTTCACACAGGCCGTGACACGTATTCAGACACTTATCGCTGCTTGGGTTCACCTACACCGTTGGAGACTTAACAACTGCCCATCTCCTAGAAGGAGTTTGGGCTCATATGACTTATCCAAACGTCACGTGCTCTCGACACATGGAACTCCTGAATTACTTTTATAAATAGAAACCATCACCTTACCATGTGGGGTGGATGCTAACTTGGCGAAGCCATGCAAAACTCTCGACTCTCTATCTCTCTCTAGAGAACATCACTCCTGGGGTCTCATCCCCCGCCGCAGCAGCTACGCTCAACTAAGGCTACTTCTTGGGTTGCCACCCTAGTTAAGCTAATGTACTATCTTACCCTATCTATCTCGTATGCCTTTAACAACATAATTTTGTATCATATAATACATATAATGATAGTATAGAATCAAAGTGGACGTAGGCTCATTTTTATAGCCAAACCAGTTTATATTTTGTGTTCTTTTCCTTATTGCTTGTTTTACTTTTATTCTATACTTAATATGATGCTTGAGAACGACTTGTGTCCGATTTCTCGTATCATCATTTTAGCATATAGGTAATGGAAGATAATTACCAATTATCAACTATCCAATAATAGTCGATGTCATCTCTAAAAAATTTACTCAGCATATAGGTCTAGAGTGTGGGCCAAATATTTTAATGTATGCGACAATAGGAAGTAATTCCCAAAACGTCCACAATCCAACAACCACTACTGTTATAACCAACTCAATGAAAAGTGTTGCAGTAATTTGAAGATGTGGGCCAGAGATTTAATTGTTCACAGCATGGGCCAAAGTACACCTATTCAACGTTATTGCGGTATATACAAACGATTGAAGAGCATCATCTGAAGAATTTGGTCGGAGCATATTGAGCCAAAGTTAATCCTTCAACTGATTCAAACAGTCGCAGCCAACACCTAAAGCCCAAACATTCAAACCAACATCAAGGGTTAAAAGAAGTTGCGGAAAATTGAATGAATGCCCAAGATCCAACTAGCTACGACCTCTCTAGTTTCTCTTTCCAATTCACTCTAACATTTCTACAACAACATTTCAATTCGATTGGAACATTTTTAGGTCCACAATAAATTTTTAGCAATGTGTAATTCAACCGCAACCTTATAATTATGTCTGCAACTAGTTCAAGATTATGGATGGAAATTCTTGCATTCACCAAAGGCAGCAGCTTAATATTCTTCCCACTATCTTTGAGTATGTTGTGCACCAAACCACTCTACTTTATTATGTTATACGAAATTATATTAAGCTTTAACGATGTTGAAGATGAGGTTGAATAAGATATTTTTGAAGTGGGTTTTCTATAATTCTTTAAAGAATTCATGGAGATCAAAAGTGAAGAAAAAAAAAATTACTTCTGGAGCTAAAAGGAAGACATGCTTGAAGATACTTGATAAACCCCTTTGAGTCCACCTTAGGATGTGGGGTTTTTTTCTTCTACAAAAAATATTTCCAACATATTTGTGAAACTCTTATGAGGTGGGGAAAATCATCTTATCCTAGTATTACATTCAAAGTTTTATAGCAAAATTATTACATGTTTTAGTTCACTTACATACAAGATTTAAGCATGCTTCCATGATTATTTGAATGTAATAGGTTTTCATGTGTTAGGATGAGTTGGAATGATTGAAAGGATGATTTTTGAAAAAAATATATAACAAACATATTTATAAAATAAAAATATTGGAAAGTATGTTTTTATGACTTCCAACAAGGATTTTCAAGTAGGAAAAGTACAGGATTTTAAGTGAAGAAATTTGAATGTTAATTATGCGGATTTACATTAAAGGAGAAAGGGTTTAAAGATGTTTAATTCTTAGAATACTCAAAGAACATTTTTATGAAATAAAAAATGTTGGAAATGAAGCTTTATGTAAGGGTAAATTTTCTAACTTGTCAGTAAAGTCTAGTTTACATTGTGTATGGCGTATTCTATTACATCCGTCATGGAAATTCAAGTTCACAAATTCAAGAAGACGGATCCGAATATCATGCAACTTCAATATGATCTACGATATCACGTATATTTGGTATGGATTTTTTTTTTGTGTTTCATAAATTATTTACTAAGTATTGGGATATTTTTCTAAACTGTTTTTTTGTCAAAATGAGGCGTTTTCGAACAGTTTTTTGAACTTAAAATATTTTTTATTTTTTCAGTCTCGTTCAAATGATATTGTGATCTCATTATAACGATGTGGCTATGTCATTAGACCGTCGTTTGATGGCTTGCTTCAAAGGTGCTTCGAACGATGGCTTATTGTTTCTCCTTTCGTCATATTGTTAGTAATGACCTGCATGTCGTTCGAACGACATCTCTATGTCGTTAGAACAACTGATGCGTCTCATTCGAACGAGATTACACCGCTTTGAATTTTGTGTCCTCCTATAAATACCTGTTTTGTGAAGATTTTTTAAGACTTTTGATTTATGAAAACTACAGACCTGCTGCTATAAGTCTTCACCTTTTATAAGGAAAAACTTATTTTGATTCACACAATAATTCCCAAATACTTTTTTGAATCATCTTTGAAACCTAAATAACTTCTATATTGAAGTTACTCTTATAGAGAAGGTATCTCTACTGTTGCTCTTGTGGTTCTTGCGGGAATCATTGCTGATGACTACGGTCATTTTAAGTTCTCGAGGGAATCCATTATTGAGGGAAGATTACGATATTTGTAGTTCTCGTGGGAACTATTTCTAGATAAGAAGAAGAAGAAGAAGAAGAAGAAGAAGAAGAATAAGAACAACAACAACAACAACAACAACAACAACAACACGGTAACGTACGGGAGATTGGTCGATCAGATTTCTCTAATTGTATTAGTAAGCTGCGATTTACAAAACTATTAATGAAATAAAAGGTTTTTCCTTTTGGGGTTTTTTCCAGAAATTGTGATTTCTTTGCATGCTTGATTTGAATAATATATTTGCATGTTCTAGGTTCAATAAGAATTAAAATTTGTTTGTGGGATTGATATCTAGTCAAATAAGTTTAATCCATCGGAGAATACGTGCACTCTCAAATTGGTATCTGTAGCCCAATTTTAAAATATCCAAATGTGAGATGGTTCACAAAAATTAATTTCTTCAAAATTAAAATTAAATTAAACTAAAAAGATATTTAAATTTCCACTTAATTAAGAATTAATTCAAGTTCTAACTATGCCAAATAAACAAGGCATGAAAATTTTCAAATTAAATTCCTTGACTTGAATTAAACCAAACGTACCCAAACTTAATTTAGCATCAAAATTACACCATTGTTGTGTTTAAACCAATTTTTATCTTTTTAAACCTAAGCATGCATCTAAAGAATTTTAGCAAGATAAAAATAAAAAGAATCAGATAATTCCGCGATATACGAGGAAAACCCCCAACGAGAAAAACCTCGGACGACCAAGCCAATAAATCCACTAGGCATGGTTTTATAAAAAAAATACAAAAGACTTACTTCCTCAAATTGACTCCCTCTCAAGCCTTGACGCTTCTTCTTGCTTCCACCTCTGCCTATTTGAAACTCCGGAATCCATCGTAGTCTCAGAATCCACCCATTGGGCTTAACTACCATTAACTACACACGAAGCCCTTCTTTGTATGCTCACCGCAAATCAACGAATGAAAACCTCCGTAGGAAACTTTTCTCCTTTTGGGTAGAGATAAAACCCGGTGTCAACAAAATGATCTCAAACAATATAATATATGTAAGAACGTGGATCAAACCAAGACATGGGTGTAAACTTTATGTTTTGGTAGAAATTAAACCATGAAAAATCAAGACACAAAATGGGACTTTTTGGTTAAGAATATTTTCTCTCTAATCCTCTCTAAAGTCTGAAAAGTCCCTCTGAAAAAGTAGCTCCCGAAGTCATAAAAGTAGGTAAGAAAGTAGTGGGAAAGTGGGAAGTTTTCAAGCAAAACTGTCAAAAACTGACGTCGGTCGTTCGAACGACTTTTGAATGTCGTTCGAACGACATGGTTCGAATGAGTTTATCGAACGAGATTACTAACGAGAAAATAGTGAAAAACTTTGTTAGATATGTCATTCGAACAAAACTTCTAATGAGAAAACAGAGAAAATCTCGTTGGATATCTCGTTCGAATGACTTGGCAATGTTGTTCGAACGAGGTCGTTCAAACGACCTTGTAACGACATTTCAGAAAATGTTATTTTTCTTTAAAAAAAAAATTCATTTTGAACATATTTTAGTACAAAAAAAATGACACCCAATAAAATTATCCAAGTCTCGTTATATAGAATATGCATTCATACCTGTAGAGACCATGGACTTGAAATGTTGGTGACGTAAAACTTGTCACAAAAAAATGGCACTGATGATATCTTTACTTTAGGCTTGGCCACTACGTCTTCAACTCAATTGGCGTAGTATTGAAAGCATATAACAAACTACTATCCTATGACATAATTAGTTTTGTCCAGAAATAAACCAATACTATAAATTGACTCAATTGGAAATTTGCCCTCACAGATCTCCCCCTTTGTCTATTCCGGGATAAAACCCAATATAAAAATCCTATGGGACGTCAAGATCTTCTAAAAAGACACAAACCCTCTCGAAATAAAAAATACAGACGCTTGAATAGACACATGGGATGAAATGCTTTGCCGCTTTAAAAGGTTGCCACTAAAGATGAAAACTTGCGCACTTAAAAACACCATCAAGCGCATAGGGAATATAACAATATAAATGACATAATCAAATACTTATCATTTGTCTAACATGACCTACTTAAGAAAAGTCGTGCATCTCCCCTTAAGTTAGATCTCCCATATGAAAGTTTTAGATAACATTTCTCCCCATTTTTGTTCAGGAATAAACAAATATAAAAATGCATATATTAACTCATTTCTTTCCAATTAAAACAAATTCTCCCCTCCAACACAAAGATTAATAAATACCAACTATGATGCGACAGAAAAAGGTACTAAATAGAATAATCTAATATAAAAATGAGATATTAATCGCAACAAGATGAACATCTATTTCAACATGAATCATACATGGACTAGATAGCAAGGCAAAGACTCGAAAACAAAATAAATACCGTGTGTGTGTGTGTGTGTGTAATGCACACGCACATATACATAGGTATAAACACCACACCTGACACAAAATACATTAATCTTTCCACACTCATATAAATACATCTAAATAACATGTGGTAAACAGAAATGAATGGCTGTGAACTAGTAACAAAAGAATTAAGACTCAATCACTTAAACATATTCATGGAGTTCTTATTTGATTGAAAAACTTTATCGAACTTAAATATAGCCTCATGTGGCAAGATAAAGTGAACTAAAAGAACAAACATACACATTGCACACAAGTCTAGAATTTTGTTAATTCTACAAACCAATAGAGTCATGAAAAAATATCCATATCTAGGATACATTGTCATTGTGAAAACCCGTTGATATATCCATTCAAACTTCCTCATATATAATAGTTCTTTTTCTTTTCTTTTGAATGTTCATATCAAACTCAATACTTTGGCCTTGGCTAATTTATACAATGACACATTTTTAGGGCATATTTCAATGGTGGTTATTCACGCAAAGTAATTTTGTCTTTCGCAACCCGATTCGATTGATAAAACACTACACCGGATAAATATTTTTCTATGTTTTTAAATCTGGGTAACGGTTATTACATGCACAAATCCTCCATTGTCATAACTACATGTAGATGACTAAATTTATAGGAGAAAATCTCATTTAGCTCAAATATACATGTGAAGTTAAAGATCAAATGAGCTTTGCATGTGTGAATCGAGGCATATAAAAAAAAGAATCCACTAAGCAAGTCAAAGTGAAACTACTCCATGCAAGCATGATAAAGAACACTTTAAGGATTGAAAATCTAAACCAAAAGTTCTAGCCACATGGAAGCGGGATGATATTGAATTCAAACACAAGTATATGCCACATAAAATGTCTAAAACTAAAATACACACAAAAAAATCTTTTTAAGTTTTTAAAAAAATAAAATAAACAAACATAAGGATAACCCAAAAGAAAAAAATCTTTTTTATTTTTAAATAAGACAAAACAAAAAATGAAATAGAAAAGATGCACATATCATGATTTTAGCACAAATGATTTAATAAAGCATAAATTATAGTATGACTAGCAAGAATCTATCATGAGGCACAAAATCTAGTGTATGTAAAAAAAAACTAACACAATCAACCTTTGGATTTAGAAAGTGAAGAATCATGTAAAAGTAAATGAGAATCATAATCTCCATCACGTAAAGTTTCCAAATCGGATCTCCTAACCCACATAAGTGAAACACGATGCTTGAAATTTGGTGACCTTGGTGAATCTACCCTTTGACTTTCTAGGACCATTTTTAAGATCAAAACAAAACTTCCTAAGGATACCCTTCCGATCACAATGTGTGCAAGTGAAAACACGACCTGAGGTATTACCTAAGGATCACAAACATAGTTTTGGCATTATTAGCATAAGTATCTTGAGTATTGAATCCAATACCACACTTGTTGTCTTTGATTTGGACGGTCCCTAAGATTTTATCTAATTTCTCAGACCTACACTCCAAATCCAATTTGACCTAACTAAAGTCTTTTAATTTTTCTTCAAGTTCTTCTATTCGAGAATCAAGTAAACTCCTACTCTCTTCAAACTCAAGAAGATCTTTCTTGATAGCATCCATTAAACCTCTAAGGCTATCTCTTTCACCTTTAATGTACTCTAGCTTCTCTGGAAGAGTTTTCTCTTGTGCCTTAAGATATTCAATTAAAACACTCTCATCATTAGCCACGACACGTTCCCTCATTTTAACTTCTAACTTCAAGTTAGACCTTTTTAATTTCAACGATTCTGCATACAACTCACGGAAGGCCACTTAAAGTTCACTCTCATCTTCCTTCTCTTCATTATCACTTTCTCCTCCACTCTCCCTACCATCAAACTCTTGGGATTCACAAACAATGGCCTCGAAAGTGTCATATTTTAAGCTATCTTCAACGAAAGATTTTTCACTATCTCTCACATGATATGCCATGAATGTGACGTAATTACGCTCTGCAGGGGAATTGGATCCCTCTTCCGATTTACTATCACTAAAGGGTCGTATTATATGCAATTGGTTTCTTTCCCTCCTTCCTTAGTCTAGTGGAACACTCAAATGCCCTATGTCCATAACCCTTACAACCAGAACATCTATTTTATTTGTCCCTGTTAAGATCCTCATCATTATTTTTAGGGAATTTCTCGGCTTTACTATGCTTGGACTTCTCAAACTTCTTATAATTATTTTTAAGTTTCTCTTTATTAGTCTTGAGAAATTTTATAAACTTCCTATCAAACAAATCCATATCTTCTGATTTAATCTCAAACTCATTATCTGAAACCGATGTTTCCTCCTTCTAGTCTTTCAACGTTTTGCTGTATCGTATGGATCCTATGGAAATAAGGGAGCTACGAGATCAGATTGAGTAGCTATTAGGATAGGGTTTTATACGTCGTAGTACGTCGTCGTGGGGTTCCCCTACATTATTTATAAAGTAGAGAGATGGGAATTTACGCTTGAGGGTGGATTATCGAGAGATGAATAAATTCACGATATAGAATAAGTATATGTTACCCCAAATTGATGAATTATTCGATCAGTTGACAGGCGCCTCCTAATCCTTGAAGATAGATTTGAGATTCGAGTATCACCGGTTGCGTATCAGAGAGCAGGATGTGTCTAAGATTGCCTTTTTAACGAGATACGATCCTACGAGTTTTGAGTTATGCCATTTGAGCTAACCAATGCACCAGCTGTGTTCATGGACTTGATGAATAGGGTGTTCAGAGAGATCCTAGATCAGTTTGTCATTGTCTTTATAGATGACATCCTAATATATTCTCAAACTGAGGATGATCATGCTGATCATCTACATAGAGTTTTACAGACATTGCGTGAAATCAGTTGTATGCAGAGTTTGAAAAGTGTGAGTTGCTATTACGTGAGGTGTAGTTTCAAGGGCGTATTATTTCGTAGTTGGGGATATCGGTGGACCCAAGTAAGGTGTTAGCGATGAGGGAGTGGGGATACCCCACAACACCGATGGAGGTACATAGTTTCTTGGGTTTGAAGGGACATTACATGTGGTTTATTTGAGGGTTTTTTAAGATTGTGGGTCCTTTAACTAACTTGACTCATAAAGGGGTGTCGTTCATCTAGGATGATGCTTATCACTTGGCTTTCTATGGAGTTCCCCTCGATATTTTGTCCGATAGGGACAAGATTTTTATCTCTTGCTTTTGGGAGAGCTTCAAGGAGTCTAACGACACAGAGTTGCTGTTGAGTACGACATATCACCCACAAATGGACGGGCAGACTGAACGAACTAATAATATGTTAGAGGACATGCTATGGATGAGCATCATGGACTTTAGGGAAGTTTAGAGCCGTACTTTCCACTAGTGGAGTTTGCCTATAATAACTCCTATCAGTTCACTATTGGCATGGATCCCTTTGAGGCACTGTACGGTAGACCGTGTCATTCGCCAAATTGTTGGTTAGATATGGGAGACAATAATATACTTGAGCTAGAGTTGATCGAAGATACTTTAGATAGGATAAAGATAATTCAGAGTCGTATACGGATAGTTCAGGACATATAGAAGAGTTATGCCGATGCTAAGCGGTCCTTTCTGGAGTTTGATGTGGGGTATCAGGTGTTACTGCTTGTATCCCCTATGAAGGGGATAATGTGATTTGGGAAGAAGGGGAAATTGGCACCAAGGTACGTTGGGCCATTTTCTATCATCGAGCGGATTGGACCAGTGTCGTATAGAATCGGATTGCCCAAGAACTTGCACCATATTCATGATATGTTCCATATTTCTTCGTTACAGCGATACATACAGGATGAGTTAACTTACACTCATATTGCACTGGAGGAGATAGACTTACAACCAGATATTTTGTAAGAGGAGAGAACAGTCGCTATCTTAGATCATAGTGAGAGGAGATTGAGGTCGAAGGTAGTACCACTTGTACGTGTTTAGTGGGGGCATTATAATACCAATGAGTCCACTTGGGAAAGCGAGGATGAGATGCACGAGAGATACACAGTATTGTTCATATGAGGCATTTTCTTTTTTCAAATTTCGGGATGAAATTTCGTTGTAAGGGGGGAAGTATGTAACACCCCGTATTTTTAATGATTTTTATATTTGGATAAATTGTGAATTAAATTAGGATTAATTAAATTAAACTGGAATAATTAATCTGGGAAAATAAATATTAATTAGAAAGATAAAGGGTAATATTTATTTATATTGAAGATTACTTAGAGGATGAGTAATACTAATGATATCAAAGGATTATAATTATCCTGAGTGAGAAATACGATTGTTATAGTAAATTTATCGGGACGTGCGTGTCAGTCGTGTCGGGATATAATTTGAGAAATAAAATAGAACTTTACTTTTCATATTTATAATGGTCATTTCGAGTGCGCCAATATATCCGGAAGGGTCGAGATAGTTAGAAAAATATACCCCGGGGTTTAGTTTGGCTCCCGGGGTAATTTTAGGCCAAATCGACACTCAGGAGGGTATTTTAGTCATTTGTATTTTTAAGGAAGGGAGACTCACGAATTTAATAAGTGTAAATTATATTGGGAGTTGTATAAGTTAGGTTTACGTGAACGAAACTTAGAAAGGCTATCAAGGGAGGAAGAAGGAGAGTTATGAGAGAGCCCCAAGATTGTCCAATACCATTCTTGAACAAAAAACACCACTGTTGTGTAGATCGGAGGGAGAGGAACACAACCATATTAGTAATTTTGTGGAATTCAGACCTACACACAAAGGAAAGTGTTTATCTTTATTAATTCATGAAGGATATATCATCCGTGTTAGAATAGGATGCTTAGAATCTTAATTTTATGTGTTTTGATGACTCAATTAGGAAATTAAATTATGTTTTGGGTCGAATCAATATTGGAATTTAATCCCTTATGTAATATGACAAGTTGGATGAATTTTTTATGATTAAACATGAAGAAATTTGGTCTTTATAGAGGTTCTTGATAATACATGATATTTAAGTCCAATTATATGATGTTTCTTGATGATTTGGTGATTATAAAACGTCAGAAATCATGTATATAGGTTGGGGAAATGCTTGGTAGGTTTGGTTGGGAGTATGGGATCGTGTAATATAGGTTTGGATGTATACATATGGTGAAACCCGTATCAGAAAGGAAGGAGACGAAGACCTGCTACTGTGAATCAGTTCGTCTTCTTGGTCGAATCAATTCGGTAAGCGAATCAATTCGATCCAAGGGAGAATCGATTCGACTGCCAGGAATCTGGCAGTTTTCTCCCTTTTTAATTAGAACTCGTAGGAAAAGATTGAATTAATTTTTGAGATGATTTCCAAAAATAAAGAGAGTTATTTTAAAAATACCATTAGGCCCATATTGGATATTAGACTTTGTCACATGAGGGGGATGCAAGGGCTAAGTTTAATTGAGTATTATTAAATAATGGAAACTTAACTCGGAAAATGGTATCTTGTCCCGAGATTTTGATGGAAACGATGACTTATAGCAGTAGGGAATGAGTGATATAGCTATTGAATAGACTTAAGGGACAATCAATAAATTTATGTATGAAGAGAAACACTCGAGTTGATAAGAATAAGAAGTTTAGTGGTATGCCAATAATACGTAAGCTATAAGAGAGTTGTGTAGACTACGTAGATAATATATTAAGGGCTAAGGGCTTACCTTAATTTAGTGTATATACATAGGTTATGTTAATACCTAATGTGTGAATTATTATGTATAGGACATGCCTACGTTGCTTGCTATCGTGGGAAGTTTGAAAAGGGGACAGTCTTATCTTGATGAGCCATCTTGGGGGATTTTAACTTGTACCTAAGAACATAGAACTTATGGATGAGCACCACTTGTGTGAATGAGGGTGTGCCTAGTCATTTGGGTGCGTAGTCATGTGCATAGACCAAAGGCCTAGAACTATGTTTGCCTCTAATATGTGTAATTTTTATTTCTGGTTTGAGAGTGATCCTCGACCATTACTCCTCTATTTGTACGTGATGTACCTAGACTTGATAGTAGAGTATGCATGCATCACAAATCAGCCTGGGGTGCTATATATATATATATATACTTGTGAGTTAATTCTGCTATTTGTGCTTAGTAGATGAGAAAGATAATGAGAACTAAATTAATCTAAATATGAGGGAACTTAACCCTAAATGAGAGAATTCACAAATGTCTAATAGACATAGAACTATCAGTAGTTGTTGTACAGGTAATACGGGTCACCACAAAGAGTTAGAAGGTGTGGTAAAATATTTAATTCGAACTAGTTAGACGGGGTAGCATAACTAGGACGGGCTAGGAATATACGTTAGGCGTGCACACTAGTTGAGGGGTGAGTATCTCAGGTGAGAGCCGCAAAACTAACATGTATATAATATCTGTTGATTATGTATTTTAAATACTTGCAAATATTTTTAAACTTTTTTACTCGGGCTCTGAATCGTTTTCCAAATCTATTATGTAAAAACCATTTTAGGTGCCCAGCCATAGGGAGGCCCAACTTTGGATTTCATTCTCATTTGATGTTGTTAGAGTTGCTGTGGACGATTGCAGGACTTATTTGGTAGACGCCTCCATTTCTTTCAAACCATATGCATATTTTCATTTATCTCAGTCAGGCATGAGGCCCATCTTATATTAGTTGTTGTTTCCAGAGATTTGTACTTCATTTATTTTTAGTTGTGGATTTAGTTTTTTTTATGGATTATTGTCTTGAAGTTTCAGACTGGGGTGTTTACTCCCGTCATATCTTATTTGATTAAGATATTTCACTATTTGTGATGTTTGTTAATTTAGTATGGTGAATGTGACATTTAAATTATTCAATTGTTTTAAGTCATTGCATGTTAATTATAACACCAACTTTTCAAATACTAGGTGGTTAGTAAATATTAAAAAAGTTTTCGATAGTGATGCTAAGAATGGGTCAACTGGATATTTTTTTTAATTTAATAAATGAATGATCACCTGGTATTTGAATAGATGGGGTGTCATATGGACGTTTTGGGAATTGCCTCCTATTGCCGCATACATCAAAATATTTGGCTCACACTCTAGACCTATCTGTTGAGTAAAATTTTGTGAGATGACATCAACTATTGTTGGATAGTTGCCAATTGGGAATTACCTCCCATTACCACAGACATCTGTCCTTGGCTGGCATTCCTTATCTAACTGTTGTCTTCTCTTTTCTTGGGGGGGAGCTGTTAAGCTTCCCTAGGATGGGTTCATTATCAAGCCACCCATGGCTAATTGAAGCATTCCAAAAGCTGGGAATGGGCATTATGAGCCCCCATGGCTAATTAAAGCATCCCGAAAGCTCTATGATCATAAGAATCTCATGCTTTCGAATGCCTTCACTTTGTAAGGGGTGTCAACTGCCAATCAAGGCCCTCTCCTCAATAGACTCTTCCTCCTAAAATTAATAAATAAAGTCTAGGATAATTGGTCATCACATTCCATGGAATATGTTTAAGACAAAGGTCTTTCATTAGATTTTAAAGCAAAAAAGAAAGAATATATATATATATATATATATATTTGACTTTAATAACAAAATACAAAATTCTAGGGGTTAGATCTACAAAGAGATTCACTGATAGAGTTAGAGAAGAGAAAAATGGAATCAAGTAGAAAATAAGGCTGAAATATATTTTGCGGCCTCTCATGTATCGATGGAACCCACTAATCATCCTTCAAGAACCTCTAACGTGCTCCTTTCCTGACAAGCCTTTCGATCTCGTTCTTCAGGGTGTGGTAACTGTTTGTGTCATGGCCATGATCGTTATGGAAACTGCACCATTTAGCTCGGTCCGTCTTGTGGGTGGGGGGGGGGGGGGGGGGAACCTCAGTTTCTCGGGCCAGTGGAGTAATTTATCTCCCCTGATGAGCTACATGATGTCTTAAATGTGGTAGATCAGAGGGGTGTAGGTCTCATAGCGTTTTTCGGGTTTCGATTGCTCCAGCTTCCTCTTTTGAGCCTTAGCCGTAGTAACTGAGGTTAAGGCTACAGCTTCTACTGTAGCGGCCTATGTTGAGCCTCTTTTGTTCCAATGTCAGAACTCTTTGCGCCAGGAAGTTTACCTAGTCTTGGAGTGTGGATTGAGAGTCATACAGGTGATCAATGTATCTTAGCAACTGGGTAATCTCTTCATTCTACTTTGCGCCTGTCTTAGAGTTTCCCTCCATGGCTTCTACTATGTTAGTCTATATATTTATATATTATGAGATCTACCAAATAATGGCGAGAAGACAAGGAATTAAGAAAAAAGCCAAGTACATGTAACAGGGATGCAATATTTGGAATTTTGTAAGATTATTTTTTTGTGGTCGTGGCCTAAGTTACTTATTCAAGTACTGTCGGGGTCATATCAAAGGGAATTTCACACAATTGAGTCCAGGACACTGTAATAAGTCTAATTTTTTCCTGATGAACTATAGAAGCTGTAAAGACTAACTTATCTAAGAGTGTTGCATCATACTGGTAATAAAACTGCATGGCCACATCCTTCATGAGGCAGTGAAGGGTGTGATCCCAAAATTAGGCTCAAAACCTAAAATTAGCTTGATGTACAGAATATGCCTATTAGGAGTCTACCGAGGGCAAAATAACATCTAAGTGCACAAAATAGCACAAATCTGGTAGCAAAACAACCTATGGAGTTTATATATGAAAATTTGAGCTCTATAAACCAATATTCCAACCTTGAGATAGTGACGTGGAGGTCCCCAAGGATCGAATAAGGCATTTGAAACCAAAAATATAAAGGAAACAGAATGTAATACCTCACTCTCCCACAGAAGACGCCCAAATGATGATATGAGAAATCGAACACAAGTCGTTCTCAAGCATCATATCTAGTATAGAATAAAAGTAAAGCAAGCAATAAGGAAAATAACACAAAATGTAAAGTGGTTCGGCTTTAAAAATGAGCCTACATCCACTTTGATGTTATACGCTCATTATATGTATTATATGATACAAAGTTATGTCATTAAAGGCATACATAATAGATAGGGTAAGAGAGTACATGAGATTAACTAGGGTGGCAACCCTGGAAGTAACCTGAGTTGAGTGTAGCGACTGCGGCGGGGGATGCACCCCCAGATGTGATGTTCTCTGGAGAGAGTGAGTCGAGAGTTTTGCAGGGCTTTGCCAAGTTAGCATACCCCCACATGGTGAGGTGAGGGTTTCTATTTATTGAAGTCATCAAGGAGTGTCACGTGCCTAGAGAACATGACATGTGGATTCATGAGCATGGACTCCTTCTAGAAGCTGGACAACTGTCAAGTGTCCAATGCTGTAGTGGGTGTCGTGGCCTGTATGAACCCAGGCAGTGACAATTATCTGAATAGGTGCCGTGGCCTATGTGAACTAAGGCAGCAGTAAATGTCTGACTAAGTCATGAAGTATGAGGCCCCAGTAAATACAAAGAGGCCTACAGCCTGTCTGTCCCCAGGCAGCGGCCTATTGTCAACACTCCACAACCATAGTGAACATATTGGGCATATTAACACTTTCTATCTCAGCCCTTTCCCAATCAATCCAGAATCCTTTTCGAATCGATTCGATCCCTTTTAGGTAGGTCCAACCATATTTAGATCAATCTTGTTTAGGCTGATCTGTTTGGTTTCTTTCTTTTACCCAATCACTTAAATACTTTATACGTTAGGCCCTTAACTTTGATATGTTTCACTTTCAATATCCAAATTTATTTGTTTTAATCATTAAAATTCCATACTTATATTCTAATTCCTTGCGGGCCTAACAGGTTACCAAAATTTCCTTTTTTTTAATTAAATTAAAAATGCGAGTATTACAATTACCGATGTCGCGACCTGTAATAAAGACATAAACCTTAGTATGCCATGGATTGTTATTAAGGTCGCAGACAATTACAAGGGCTATGATTATTATTTTTAGGTTGTAGCTCATAGTGCAAGGCCATGAAGTTTACACCTCATAGGCATAAGAAAGCTAACACGTTAGTTAGTGACATGGGCCAATCAAGCTATTCTTTGAGAACCAAGTTTTGAGCTTCTATAAGACATTTTGAAGTTTTTTTTGGGGAAAAGTGGTGACATCATTTGAAATCCTAGCTGTGGTGACAATTAATCTCAACACAAAATAGTAAACAAAGGAGATCACCATAATAAATAAAGAACTCAAAATAATTGCAATCACACACAACACAAGATATACGTGGTTTGACAAGAAGGCCTACGTCCACGGTGGTGCTCTCTGTATTTTATTTCTCTTTACTCCAGGGGAGTGTTTATAATTGCATGCCCTTTGCCCCGGGCTGAGGGTTTAATATATGCATGATTTTTCTCGGAGAGTGGGGGTGTTGGACTCCTCCAAGTTATCCCATAACTCCTAGAATATCTCTTGAGATATTTTAGGGGTTGAATGGGTCATAACTGAATTAGTTATGCACATGGCCGTTAGACTTTGGGCCGGATTGAATCGGGCTACTTATCTGGGCCGGAATGTTTAATCGAGGTACCCACAATTGCCCCTAAAATTTTTGGGTCACAATTTGGGCTCAATAATTTTATGTAATAGCCTTAGTGGCATTTTTGTGAATCGCATAGCACTTTGGGACTGAAGCATCCTTCTCGAGTAGATTTAGGGGGAAGATTTTCTTTGTTTCCTGTGCGTCATGATTGAGACAGTTTAAGTTGGTTTGGAAAAGCCATTCCCAAATGTCGCTTCAAACTTCTTTGTGCTCTCTAGATTTCTCAAACTTCTTCATTGTGCTTCCTCACTTCCAGGCCTCATTTTTCATCTTCAAGATTCCTCCTTATCTTCCCATCTTCTTTGCTTGTGGCCTTGCATCGTCTCAAGCTGATTCTTGCTTCGTAAGTTCTTCACACCCCTTTCTCTTTTCTTTTTCGTTAGAATTTCTTCATTGTCGACACTATGGTTTCTCTTCACTGATGGCAAAAATAGGTAATAGGTCTATAACTGAGTTTAGGAAGTTCTACATTATTCCAAATTGGGTAGACATTGAATGTGCCCCTATTCCTCGTAATGTCAGGGACATCGAGTATCGTCATTGGATACATGTTCTTTTGCTATCCCAGGGGGGTCTTCATTTTCCCCCAAATCGCTTATTTTTGCATTTTTTTAGTTACTTCTATATAGTTCCTGAACAGTGCTCACTAAATGTTTGGAAAATTATAAATGGTGTACATAGAATCAATAAACTCTATGGCACCAATCTAGGTCTTACTGAAATTTGCTATTGCTAGTCTTTTTCTCAAACAAGTTTTGGTCTCCTTTATCTCAAATCTAGGAGTCCTGACAGGATATTGGTAGTAAATCTACCTGATTCCCATAAGGACTACTGGCACGAGGGGTTTATGGACAGAAACTGGCAGTTCGCTCCCCAAACTGAAGGGGCGAGGTACAGGGGACCTGAGATTCCCTTTTATGGGGAGGAATATATAGGTAACAAGCATAACCCTTATTCTGCCCGTGGATTTTCTATTATTGTGCTATTTTTCTCATATTTCCCTCTTCATCTTTTTTAGCGAAGACAAAGAACACGGAGCCTGCTCTTCGTGAGATTCATGCTGCTGAACTGATCAAGGCTTAGAAGATCAGGGAACACTTAGCTGACAATTAGCATCTTCGATCAGCGGCATTTCTTTTGGAGTATAAGAATATTGGATCCAGCTTCATTGCCCATCCTATGGATAGCATTCCTCTGCTAAATACGACAGAAGCAGTTGCTGCTGACCCAATTCAGTTTGACGAGGAGGATAGCAGCTCTAGTGAGGAGAGTGAGGGAGCTGATAGGGTTGGAGCTGAAGGTGGTCATAGTGAGGAGAGTTCCAACAGGGAGGAATCTTGCAGTTCTTAGGAGGGTTCAAAGGATTCTGCCTCGAAAGATTTAGAAGATTCGGACAGTTTCGATGAGGAAACAATAGCTCCTCCTAGGAAAAATCTGATCTAAGATGATGATGAAGATAATGTACTGCTTGCTCGTTGGTTGAAGAAACAAAAATCTGGGAGTGGGGATGTTGCCACTAGTTCTCAGGCAGTTACTCGCGAGTAGGAGGATAATAAGAGAAGGAGGCATTGGTGAAGGAGAGAGAGAGATAAAAATAGAAGAAGATAGAAAGAAGAAGGAGAGAGAAGAAGAAGATAGAAGAAAGGAAAAATGGAGGACCAAGGTAGGGCAGTCTTTGGTGTCCGTATCTTTCTTGGTTGAGGGGGATTCTGTTGCCCTCTCCCCCAGTTGGCTCCAGCAGTGCTCGAGAGAGCAGTTCTCCCGGATGATCACCAGAGATCGATGGGGACTAACCAGTTAGCCCTGAAGACAAGTCAGGGGCTAGCCTTGGTAAGTCTATATTTTTCTTCTCTATTTTCACAGTGCTTCTTTTAATATATCTTTTGCTAATGTTCTTTTTTTTTTCTGCTGTTCGTGTCTGATTTTGCTGTCCTCTACTGCAGTCATGATGAGCTGGCGAGGAGAAACGCCGAGCTAGAGGCTAGTTTGAAGATTACCAATGCTTCTTAAAAGTCTTTTGATCTCACCTTGACTGAAGTCAACAAAGTGAAAGAGGCGGTGACCAAGGAGCTTCAGGAGTTGAGGTAGTCCTATGACTTGGTCTGCACGAGTAAGATGGCTATGGTTGAAGAGAACAAGGTGCTTGTTGGAAAGGTGGAAAAGGTGGAATCTGAGGCTGTCACCCTCAACGAGAGATCGTACAACGCAGGGTGGGTCACAGCGTATGAAGATGCTGAGGCTCAGATTATCTATATTGGTTGTCTCAACTTTAAAAAGGGTTGGGACAAAGCCTTACTTGCTGCCGAGGTAGATATTGATTCCCCCCTCTTTGACGAGCACGACCCTAGTCCCAAGCCCGTTGTTGATGAGGTGCCTCTTCCTGCTGCCAACGAAGATACCCCAACTATCTCGAGCACCGTTGTTGATGCTCCCCTTAACCAGGGGAGGGAGACTTCTCTATCTGAAGGAGGAGTACCTAGAGCTGGTGATGACAAGGGGAAGCAACCAGCGTCCTCAGAGTAGACTGGGGTCGCTAACTAGTCTTCTTAGGAACTTTTGTATTTTTTATACTTTTGTTGTTCTTTACTTCCCTTTGCTGATGTACTTGGACTTATTTTTAATGAAATGAAATTTTGTTTACTTCTGCGTACTGATTTATTTTCTCCTTACTGATTATATGGTTTGTAGCTCATTGATGTTGAGGAATACATTCCTACTTCCTCTCAACTAGGAAAAATTCTTGGCCTTGATGCGAGCAATCGTGTTTGCCGTGCCTTCGTAAGAATATTCAAGTCCCTTAGGTCGAGGAATCAAGAGTACAAGGACTATTCTGAGCTCATTGCCAAGCTGAAGGACAGGCTCCAGGAGATGGAGGAAATCGACGCTTCTGTTCAAGAAGAAGTGGATGCTCTGAAGGCTAAGCTTCTGGATGCCTCCGAGGTCAATCAAGTTGGAGAGGTGCTTCTGCAAGATAATGATTCTCTAAACAGAGAAGTCTCGCGCCTTAGTGAGAATGCACCGAGAATTTCTCCTCGAGTTTTACGTGGTTCCTCTTCGTCGGCTGGATCGCGAGCTGTTACTGATGACAGTGTTTCAGTTAGGGAGATTGTCAAGCTCTCAGGTGATGATCTCCGAGAATATGTGATAGCTGTTGATCTTTAAAGAGATGTTACCTTGCTGAGGCACCTGTTCAAGAAAGGTCCTCGACAAGTGTGGGCTGATGGTTATGATCAGGGTTGGACTGATGCTTCGACGAAGTTGGGGGAGGTCGAAGAGTTATCCTTTATTAGAGTATGGCTGAGTGCTCTTAGGGAGTTGCAAGTCCCTAGGAACTCTGTCCTCTGGTATCGTCATGAGATCTCACCCTCAACTTTGATGCCGAACCCATTCAGGAGGGATGATCAATGGGTCCCCATATATGCTATCCCAAGGCAGCTGCTAGAACCAGATTCAAATGAAGTCGAGGAGAGATTATCTCCTCATCCAGATGATGGTCAAAGAGTGCAAGTGGCTGACTATCTTGCTCGGAGACCTATTCCTCATTAGGATTTATTTTACTCAGCACATGTAACTCTTTGTATATGTAATGATGTAATAAAATAATAATGTTTTTGGTGATTCTCCGACTAAACACGTGTTGTGTATTTTTTACTTCATTAATTTCTTATTCGACTATCTTGGGCTCTTCTTAGACGACTAGATTTGATATAGGCAGAGTTGTTTTTTTGAGCGAATATCCCCCCAGTCCAGTATGCTTATAAGATACCATTCCGTCTCACTTTACCTTTTAGGGTGTGTCGTCACATTCCCTTAGGCCTAAGTGTAGCAATGGTGAGGACACACCTGGTGTTAGATATTCTATTCGAGCATGTTTTTTGAGCCAACATTGTTTGGCAACCAACCTGGGTTGGGAGAGCTGCCTAAGGGTCCCCTGTAGGGCTTCATATATTGCTAGGGGTAATGCTAGGAGGTTATTCGTGTTTGATGACGAAAACCTGAGGAGGGTAATACCTTACTTTTATATGTTAAGAGGAGAGCCTGTAACTTAGAAGCGGTGTATGAATTATAAAGTATTTGAGAAAAAATCAACACTTCATAGAATGTCACTGCTAAATAATTTTTATTAATCAGAAATGAATTGAAAATTTCAACATTGGGTGAAAATTTCAACACATAAAACTAGAAGTAGAATTTCTTCAAATTGGTTGCGTTCCAAGCTCGAGGTATCTCCCTTCCCTCTAGCATTTCTAAGTGATAGGCTCCTTGTAGGTCGTCCCTTATCACCTTAAATGGTCCCCCCAGTCCGGCCCTAGCTTTCCATCTGATGGTTTTACTGCGTTGTCAAGAACTTTCCTTAGACGCAGTCCCCAACTTGGAATGCTCTTGGATTGACCTTCTTATTGTAGTGCTTTGCTCGCTGTTGCTGATAACCCGCTAGTTTCACTAGAGCCAGCTCTCTTCATTCCTCAGCTAGGTTAAGTTCAGCGAGCAATGCTTCATCGTTCTGGCATTGGTCGACCATTATGGACCTTACGGTAGGGAGGACAACTTCCAAGGGGATGATTGCCTCCATTCCATATGTCAGTGCAAATGGTGTTTCCCCGGTTGCTCGTCGTGGGGTAGTGCGATAAGCCCATAGGACATGGGGTAGTTCGCTCGCCCATGCCCCTTTGGCTCTCTCCAATTATTTCTTCAATCTATCAATCACTGTTTTGGTGGAAGCTTCAGCTTATTCGTTGCTTTGAGGGTATGCCACAGAACTGAAATAGTGCCTGATCCCATGGTCGTAACAGAAATCCTGGAAGAGGCCACTTTTGAACTGAGTTTCATTTTCAGTGATGATGGTCCTGAGGATCCCAAAATGGGTGACAATGTTCTTCCATATGAATCTTATCATATCCGCATCTCTAATGTTTTCCAGCGGCTCCGCCTCTATCCATTTGGTGAAGTAGTCTATCGTGACCAACAGATACTTGCGATTACCGGCAGCGGTAGGAAGAGGGCCTACGATGTCCATTCCCCATTGGGCGAAAGGCCATGGGCTAGTAAGTGACTTTAGGTCACTAGCTGACTGGTGAACCATAGGAGCGTGAAGTTGGCATTTTTTTCACTTGCGAGCATATATCCCTGAATCCTTCAGCATGTACGGCCACTAGTAGACTTCCTTCATTGCTCGGAAAGCTAGTGACATGCCCCCAATATGAATCCCACGGATTCCCTCACGGAGCTCGTGCAAAACTTTCTCGACATCCTTCGGGTGAACGCATTGGAGGTATGGACCCAGGAAAGATCAATTATACAGTATGCCCTCAGGAGATAAGTGAAAGCGAGAAACTTTTACTCTTATCTGATGAGCGATTTTTTATCATTTGGTAGGACACCATCTCTAAAATAATTCCTTAAGGGGTCCATCCAACTGGGGGCTGACTCAATCTGGAGAACATGACCTATGTTTGGCAGTTCTTCGATCTGGTTAATACTTGGTTGGGCGAGGAAGTCAATCAGAATTGTTCTCTTCAAGTTAGAATTGATCGTTGAGCTCAAGGCATGAGAGCATCAGCATGGCTATTTTTTCCTCTGGGAAACTGTTAGACACTGACCTGTTCGAAGTTAGCCATTAATATCTTCACTGTGGCGAGGTAGGCCACCATTCTCTCATCCTTATCATTGAATTCACCACTTATCTGGTTGGAAACCAGCTGTGAGTCGCCAAACACTTGGAATTTCTTTGCCCCTAGTGCGTGTGCCTTTTGTAGGCTTGCTATCAGTACTTCATGCTCTGCTTCATTATTGGAGGAGTCAAATCCAAGCCTGATTCTTTTCTCGAGGATTGCATCTTCAGGGGTAATCAGCACAATGCTTACTCCTTCCTCTTTAGAATTGGAGGCTCCGTCAATGAACAGTCTCCTGACACCTTGTGTCGATGGTTTATCCCTTTGAGCAATAGTTTGAATTTGTTCACAAGGATGTTCTCCCATAAATTATGCGATGAAGTCGACGAGGACATGTCCCTTGATTGCATTCCTTGGCTGAAACTGGATGTCAAATCCACCGAGCTCGACTAACCACTTTGATAGTCTACCGGACAGATCTGCTTTTCGTAGGACTACCTTAAGGGGGGTGGGATGTAAGTACGATGATGGAGTGGGATTCAAAGTAATGTTTTAATTTCCTCGAGGATACCACTAGCGCGAAGGCAAGATTTTCTAGTGGTAGGTATCGCTGTTTGGCGTCCAAGAGAGTTTTACTCGCTTAATAGACTGGGTGCTGGATCCCCGTTCTTTTGCATACCAGTGCAGAACTTACAACATGACTGGAAACTGTAAGGTACGAGTATAGAGAGTCATTCTCTTGAGGGATTATGAGAAAGGGTGGTATACTGAGGTAAGCCTTGAGTCCTTCTTGCGCCTTCGAGCAATTCTCATTCCACTCCACATCTTTGCTTTTCTTCAAAAGTTAGAAGAACGGCTGGCACCTTTCGAATGACTTTGAGACGAATCGGTTCAGGGCGGCGAGCATTCCTGTGAGCTTCTGCACGTCTCTTATCGTACGGGGGGGGGGGCTGCACCCTATTGATGGCGTCAATCTGATCTGGGTTGGCCTCGATACCTCTCTTGCTGACCAAGTACCCAAGGAATTTTCCTGACTGGACATCAAAGGGACACTTGCTTGCATTGATCTTCATTCGGTACTTCCTAAAGATTTTGAAGGTTCTTGGCAGGTCAGAGAGGTGGTTTTCCTTAAGCTTGCTCTTGGTGAACATATCATCGATGTAGACTTCCATAGTGCTCCTCATTTGATTTTTGAACATTTTGGTGACCATCCGTTGGTAGGTGGCTCCTGCGTTCTTTTGCCCAAAGGGCATAACCTTGTAGCAATATAATCCAACTGTGGTTATGAATGATATTTTGTCTTCATCTGGCTCATACAGAGGTATCAGGTGATATTCGAAGTATGCATCCAAGAAACTCATTCTTTCATGTGTTGCAGTGGCATCCACTAGTTGATCAATCTTTGGGAGGGGGGAGTTGTCCTTAGGTCATGCCTTGTTGAGATCGATGAAATCGATGCAGACTCTCCGCTTTCCATTAATCTTAGGGACAACTACTGGGTTGGATAATATTTGGGGAACTGGACTTCCCATATGGATCATGCATCCAGTAGTTTTCAACTTCCTTCTCCCCTGTTGTGGCTTTTTCTAGAGCAGTACGTCGAGCTTTCTGCGTAATTATCTTGAATGCTGGATCGACGTGCAGTCAATGATGGGTGATGCTTGGATCTATCCCGATCATCTTGTAAGGCTCCCATGCAAAGACATCTAGGTTAGCTCGGAGTAGGTTGATCAATTCCCTTTTTTCATTGTCAGTGAGTGAGGTTCCAATCAGGAATTTTCTTTCACTTGAGTTGCTGCTGGCTAGGACTTCTTCTAGGTCTTCGACTACTCTTTCGAAGGGGAGGATCCTGGTCTCCTCCACAGTTGGTCTTCCATACCTTAATTTCTATTTGGAGGGCATCAGCCTCTCCTACTCTTCTTATTTGCTTGTAAGTTTCTCAACCTTCTTCTCTGGCTTGGGATGGATGGCTTCTATGAAGCACTTTCTCGCCATCGCCTGGTCCCCATGAATCTCCATTACTCCTCATTCTGTCACATATTTAAGTTTCTGATGTTAGGTAGAAGGGGATGACCTTCAATGCGTGAAGCCACCCTCTGCCAAGGATCGCCTGGTAAGGTGAGTCAATATCGACCACCAAAAATTCGATCATCTTGGAGATGTTTGCTTCCCTCACAGGAAGTACAATCTTTCCCAAGGGGATGGTTATTTTTCTAGCAAAGACAACTAGAGAGACGGTAGCTTCCTTTAAGTCAGCGACGCTTAACTTCAACTTTCTGAATAGGTCGAGATATATTACTTCGGATGAATTACCTTGGTCGACGATCAACTTATCTACATCGTAGTTAGCTATCCTGAGTATAATGATTAGGGCATCATGATGTGGGGTCCTTACTCCCACTAGGTCTTCTTTCATGAACACAACGTGCTTACTTTTGTCGACGTAATCTGCTCACCGACGCTTTCTTGCCTACATTTTGGCTGGATCGATTTGAAAAGCTTGGAGTACTGCCGTAAGATTTTTGACTTCCATCCAAGCTGTGTTTCATTAAATCTTGTTTAGGTCGAACGCCCCATAAATTACAGTGAACTCATGGCCGATGTTCTCCTCGAGCATGTTATCGGGTCTTCGATCTCCATTGGCAGCTACCTTCTCTGCCTTTTTCTCTACGAACTCATTGAAGTGCCTAATTTGGGTTAGCTCTTTGAGGTGAGATTTGAGAGCTTTGCAATGCTTGGTTTTGTGCCCTCCCTTCTTGCGAAATGGACGTCTCAGTGCGTTATTTCTCTTAGAGGGGTCTCCACCCATCTTCCTATGCCATTAGATGAACTGTTCATCCTTGATCTTCGCTAGAATCTTATAGATTGGTTCCTTAAAAATTGTGTTCACTGCTTGGAATGCTTTCGGGGCATTGCTCTTATTCCCATTTTTAGGGTCGCTCCTGCCCCCATTCTTACTTCCTTTCTTTTGAGTCTCAGCTTTGTCACTGCCCTTGCCGGCGAACTTGGTGCGACCATTTTCACCTGCGTTAAGATTGGTCACATCTTCAACCTTGGCATATTTTTCAGTATGGGCCATTAAGTCATTGATGGTCATGGCCTCCTTCTTAGTGAGGGACTGGTACAAGAGGCAAGACCTGGGTAAGCCAATCTTTAGGGATGCCACGGCGACCTGCTCCGAGCAGTCCTCGAGCTTGTTGAATAGCTCCCAATATCTCTTCGCGTAGTCTTTGAGGCTCTCCTGGGGCATTTTCTTCAGTGTCAATAAAGCATTCATCCTCTTTGGATAGTAGTTTTTGGTAATGAATCGAGCTGTGAAGAGCTCTTCCAAGGACTCGAAGCTTCTGATGGATCTGTGAGGTATTTTCTCGAACCACTTCTGGGCCACGTCATGTAAGCTCGACGAAAAGATTTGGCACATCAATGCTTTCTTATGGTTCCAGAGGGTTATGGCGTGCCTGTACTGCCTAACATGGTCGATAGGATCAATCTTTCCATAGTAGATCTTGAATCTGGGCATCGTAAACTTCTTGGGGGCTTCTTTTTCTTCTATCTCCCTTGAGAAAGGGGATTTCATATGGGTTCTGAGAGCTCTTCTGGCTAGCTCTCTGGTCGATCTAGCACCCCGATGTGTTGGGTGTTGGTTCATTTCTTGTCGGATCAAATTTTGTATGTCATCCTTTCCTCGATATGGGCTCTTGTAACGGTGAGTTGGTTATTTTTGCTCGATCAAGTCATCATCTGACTTGTGTTCCTCAAATCTTTGAGATCTACGTATAGGTCTCCTTCCTCGATTGCGATATTTGCTCGCCTGAGGGATATGAGTGAGATAATGACGTTGCCTTGTGCTATGATGGAGTTCTCTCTCTATTTTGTCTAGTCTTCTCTTGAGACGAGCGTTCTCGACTTTTTTCTTGTAAGTGGCCTCCTCTTGCTCTTGGAGCCTGGCCTCATAGGCGTCGATTATCCTGGAGACCTGTGTGGACCTGGATGGTCCTTGACTTTACTCCGAAGCTTGCCGTTCTGGGTGAGCCCTAAGATTTGAGCGTCTAACTTCAGATGTGACCCTGCGAGGAGTAGGTTGATCTTGAATATCCCCTTCTTGAGGGGCATTGCTGATGTGACCAGACATTCCAAGTTCTTATTGGTGAAGGCTTTTTTAAAGGAAAACAAACTTTTCCCACAGACGACGCCAATTGTGGAGACAATTAATCTTAACACAAAATTGTAAGCAAAGGCAATCACCAGAATAAATAAAGAACTCAAAATAATTGCAATCACAAATAACACAAGATATACGTGGTTCGGTAAGAAGGCCTACGTCCACGGTGGTACTTTCTGTATTCTATTTCTCTTTACTCCAGGGGAGTGTTTACAATTGCATGCCCTTTACCTCGGGCTGAGGGTTTAATATATACATGTTGTTTCTCGGAGAGAAGGGGTGTTGGACTCCTCCACGTTATCCCATAACTCCTATAATATCTCTTGAGAGATTTTAGGGGTTGAATGGGTCATAACTGAATTAGTTATGCACATGGCCTTTAGACTTTGGGCCGGACTGAATTGGGCTACTTATCTGGGCCAAAATGTTGAATCGAGGTACCCATATTAGGTTCCTTCATATTTTCTATAAATAGCACACTTGGGGCTCCATTCCCAAAGCTGCTAAAAAATATTTTCATCCCTATAGAGAGAGAAAGTGAGAATTTGAGAGCAAATAAATGTGTTAGTAATTTACGACTGATGAGTCATACTTCTCATAGGCGAAGGACAACTCTCAAAGAAGTAGGAGCACTATTGTTCATCATCTGAATAAGTTCTTTGGTAAGGTATTTCATCCCCGCCGTCTTCTTCCTTCTTATAAACCCTAGATTCTATGTTTTTATTGACTGAGATGAGACATTTTTTGTTAATCCGAGTTTCTGGATAAAAGTCAATGGATTTTTACTATTCATACTATGTTCATATAACTAGGATAGAATTTCCCTTGAGTAGAGTGGGTTTTAGGTACTACGAAATTAGAATCCAAATTATTGGGAATCATTCATATGTTCTCGAGAAGGATTATTAGGGTTTTTTATGTAGGTCTTATGAAATCTAGGTTATTGTTGATACCAAAATTAATATGCTGATGTGGACGAATAATACGAAGACACGTGTCAATCTACGTGGCACAATAGCAGCGAGGAAGTTCATTTTCCGACCAACCATGATTCTTTCCGAGCAACGAGGATACACCGAGGAACTCTAGCGCACCGAGGAACTCTAGCGCTCCGAGGTACTCTAGTGCTCCGAGGAACTCCTGATCAACGAGCAACTATGGCGGTCCGAGCTGTATCTCGGTCGTATCATTAATTGCCAGATAATCAACAGTTCAAATATTCATTGAATGCTTATATTCTTGACGCGCACGCTGCATTACATGTATTACCCTTTCACATGTATATCATTTAATGTATCGAACCTTTCATGTACAACCTCAAGGATATAAATACCTTGTATCAACCCCATTCAAAAGGGGGGGAATTTCTTGAGAGAACTTGTAATCAAGAATTCTGCAAACACTCAGCAATAACATAACAGTGGACGTAGGCTTTATTCCTAGCCGAACCACTTTAAAAATCTTTGTCTTATTTATTTATCTGTGATTGAATAATTAGAGCAATCTAGTTTTTTACATCAACAGATTGGCGCCGTCTGTGGGAAGCGACTGTTACTATCGTTTTTCACAAAAATCATTTGTTATCAATGACAGATAATCCAGAATCCAGTAATCGAAATGCTGGAAATGCTGGAAATCTTCCAAATCCATCTGCAACTCCAGATCTGGCTGGAATTATGACAAATCTGGCTCAAAGACAAACCGCCATGCAAGAATCTATGAGGAAACTCATTCAAACTCTTCAAGGTGGTGCACCTACCTATTCAGGACAACGGAGTGATCGTGGGCAATCACGATCCAGACGTACTGCGTCATATCGCAATGGGGAGTCTAATGATTCTTCTTATCAACCTGGGCGAACTTCATCAATACAGGCTACGGATACATATCAACGTATCACTCTCTCTCCGGAGAGAACTAGCACTTTAGAAATATTAAGCAGGGTGTCTCCTTTCAGTCGATTAGGACCAAGGAGGAATATGAGTCCACCTAGAGCTCCATCGAGAAGTTTTCGGCCACCATTAGGTTTGAGAGAAGGATCAGCACAATCACGACCAGCTACTCGTCGAGATAAATCTCAGGAAGCTACGTCAGAACAATCAATTGCTCGGACTAAGCGGCCTGAGGAAGGAAATGAAGCATGGAAAGGTTCCATTCAGCGGTTGGAGGATAGACTGGGCGAAATGGCTAAGGCAAGAAACCCCTTACAGAGAACTTTTGTTCAAGGGACACCTTTTGTGCAAGCCATTGTGGATTTTCCTACACCATCGAAATTCAAAGCACCTGTGGTGACCCCCAAGTACGATGGAAAGACAGATCCTGTACTTCATATAGAACAATACCAAGCTGCTGCCGCTATTTATGCCGTCCCCGACGAAATGAGGTGTAGAGCATTCTCGGGAACTCTTATCGGATCTGTACAGATATGGTATAATAATCTTCCTCGGGGTAAGATTTCAACTTTTATTCAATTAGCCGAGTTGTTCATTGGCAATTTTTGTTTTGGGGCAAAGCCGGTAAAGCGAGTAGCACACTTGCTAAGTGTTAGACAAAAATCAGGTGAAAGTACTAGAGATTACATAACTCGTTTTAATAACGAGAAGTTGGAAGTCATAGATTATGAAGAAAAGACAGCGATCACTGCTTTGATGAGTGGTTTGTTGCCTAACAAGTTATACTACACTTTGCCCAAAGACCCACCTAAAACTATGTCGGAGTTGATGGCAAAAGCGGCCAAAATCATGAATGCCGAGGAGGCTATGGCTGCAAAGAAGAATATGGATAAAGAAACCAAGGTGGAGGTCGACAAGTCTAAGAAGAAAGACCAGAAAGGTAATGGTGGTGACAAGCATTCCAGAAATAATAGGACGACGTGGGAAGTCCTAAAGAAGTACGATAATCATACTCCATTGAAAATGGGTATTAATCATGTTTTGGAAGAAATCAAGAGTAGCGAGGAAATCAAGTGGCCAGAGAAATTGAGGACAAATCCCGATCTGAGGAATAAGGCCAAATATTGCGAGTTTCACAAAGATCATGGCCATATGACCAAAAATTGCATAGCCCTTCAGAACGAGATTGAAATGCTCATCCGAAGAGGAAAATTGTCAAAATATGTAGACCGCAGGGGTGAGAGGAAGAATAATGATAGAACTAGAGAAAGATCTAGATCTCCTCGTCGTGCCGAGGAGAAAAAGAAGAGGGACCATGAAGATGATCCAGATGATGACCCCGATCTTCCCAAGAAGCCAAGGCAGCCTGAACGAGAGGTATTTTCCATACGTTTTGGGTCATTTGATTGTAATGTTATTACAGGAGGAGATGCAGGAGGAGGAGACCTTACTGCAGAAAGAAAAGCTTACCTCGGAGAGGCTCAAGCTTGTTCATATATTCAGCGAATAAATCTGGCCGAGGATGATCGTCCGAGGAAGGTAAACAAAGAGAAGTTAGTGATTGGTTTTTCAAAAAATGACCTGGCAGGTGTTCTTTACCCTCATGATGATCCTTTGGTGATCAAAATGAGGATGAAGGACGTGGTCATTTCAAGGGTATTAGTAGACAACGGTAGTTCGGCAAACATCATGTATTACTCATGCTTTGATAGCTTGAATTTGAAATTATCTCAATTGGAACCTTATCATAGACCCCTTCTGGGTTTTGCTGGCGAGAAAGTTTTTCCACTTGGGACGATCAAGTTGGATATACTCATTGGAACTTGGCCTGCTTGTCGAACAGAAAGAATACGCTTCTTTGTGATGGATAAGAATGTGCAGTCAGCCTACAACATCATCATGGGAAGAGTTGGATTGAAGAAGTTCGAGGCAGTTCCATCTACAGTACATCAGTGTTTGAAATTCCCAACGAATTTTGGAGTCAGAATTATGAAAGGTGATCAAAAAGTAGCTCGGGAATGCTATTATTCGTCTGCCGAGCAAGAGGAACTTGAAGAGTCAAGGAAAAAGACTACTACTTACCAAGTGGAGGAAGGTACAGAAATTGAAACTCTTGACCCTAGGGATGAATCTCAACTCGTAAAAGGGCAGGTGGTGGAATCTACAGAAAATGTTATTCTGGACGACGAGCATCCTGAACGAGTAACCCAGATAGGATCGTCGTTGGATGTTTCAATAAAACAGGAGTTGATAACTTTCTTGAGAAACAGGAAGAATACTTTTTCTTGGAGTCATGAAGACATGCCAGGAATAGATCCAAACTTCTTATGTCATGAACTCAATGTGAATAAGGAGATCAAGCCTGTGAAGCAGAGAAGAAGAGTGTTTAGTCCCGAGAAGAACCAGGCCAAACAAGAGGAGGTCGAGAAACTCCAGAAAGCCCAATTCATTGAAGATGTGAAATATCCAGATTGGTTGGCAAATGTGGTGATGGTAAAGAAGAAGAACAACAAATGGAGAATGTGTGTTGATTTCACTGATCTTAACAAGGCATGCCCAAAAGATCATTTTCCATTGCCCAGAATTAATCAACTAGTGGATGCTACCTCGGGACATGAGCTACTCAACTTTATGGATGCATATTCTGGCTACAATCAGATCAAAATGAAGCCTGAAGACAGGGTGCAACATATCAGCGGCTGATGAACAAGGTTTTTGCCGAACAAATCAGTTGCAATATGGAAGTCTATGTCGACGACATGCTCACCAAAAGCAAGAGAGCTACTGATCATCTAGTTCACTTAGGCCAGACCTTTGATCAACTGGATAAATTCCAAATGAAGCTCAACCCGACGAAGTGTACCTTTGGAGTACGAGAAGGAATGTTCCTCGGATACATCGTCAATCAACGAGGTATTGAAGCAAATCCAGAAAAGATCAAAGCTCTTTTAGGGCTGCGATCCCCAACGACGAGGAAAGAAGTACAGAGTCTTACCAGACGAGTTGCAGCGCTCAACAGATTTGTATCCCGAGCAACTGATAAATGCCTCCCATTCTTCAAAACACTGCGAAAAAGTTTTGAGTGGACTGATGAATGTGAGAAGGCCTTTCAAGATTTGAAGAAGTATTTGGGAGCCCCACCATTGCTGTCTAGGCCAATAACAGGAGAAAAGTTGTACTTGTATCTGGCAGTATCAGAGAATGCAGTCAGCTCGGCGTTGATCAGATTGGAGAATGGAGTCCAGAATCCAATTTATTACACAAGTAAGGCTTTCCGAGGTGCAGAAATCAGGTACCCAAAGCTAGAAAAATTGGCACTGGCATTAATTGAAGCAAGTAGAAGAATGAGGCCATACTTCCAGGCCCATACAATCATTGTATATACTGACATGCCATTAAGACAAGCCCTTCACAAGCCAGAAAAATCAGGAAGATTGATGTATTGGGCAATAGAACTCGGTGAATATGATATTGTGTACGAACCCAGATCATCATTAAAAGGGCAAGCTGTAGCAGATTTTATAGCAGAATTCACATACCCTGATACCCCCGAGGAACAAAAGGTACTTGCTGACCTACCTGTGGACGATACAGGATCAACAGACACAGATCCAGACCAACCAAAGTTGGTAAAAGGACTTGTGGATGTAGAAAAATCATCATATTCAAACCCAGACCAACTCCGGTTGGTAAAAGGGTGCTAACAGATGACCGACGAGGAATGAAGGATACCCGGGGATGATGAAAGAAAACAGATGATATTTTACCGAGGAACTCTAACAGATAAGAAATTTGAAGACGAATTACCTACATGGAGATTATATGTAGATGGATCATCTTGCACAGCTGGTTGTGGAGCAGGGATTGTTTTAAACACCCCTGATGATGTTGACATGGAGTATGCCTTGCGATTCCAATTCAAGGCTTCCAATAATGAAGCTGAGTATGAGTCCATGATAGCAGGTTTTCACTTGGCGAAAGTTATGGAAGCACGGCAAGTAATTGCTTTCAGTGATTCTCAATTAATTGTGAATCAAATGATGGGAGTATATGCAGTTAAGGGAGAATTAATGGTGAAGTACCATGCGAAGGTGATGGAGTTATTGGCAGAATTTGATGCTATTCAATTGGTGAGAATACCGAGGATGGAGAATGCTAGAGCAGACGCATTGGCCCGATTAGCGTCAGCTACGCGCACCGAGCTGCGAAGAACGATACCAATTGAAGTATTAGAAAGTCGGAGCATAGAAGAAGACCTGATGGTGAATATAATAACCCTTGATTTAGGACCATCTTGGATGGATCCTATCAGGGCATACATTGAAGAAGGAGAATTACCAGGGGACAAGCTAACTGCAAAGAAATTGAAGTATAAAGTTGCTCGGTATGTGTTAACTAATGGTGTTTTGTATAGACGAGGAATTATGGCAGGTTTGCAGAGATGTGTGCATCCATCAGAAGTCAAAGAATTGGTTGAAGAAATCCATGAAGGATCTTGTGGAGCTCATGTAGCAGGTCGGACACTTTTGCAAAGGGTAATGACACAGGGATATTACTGGCCGACGATGAGGGCTGATTGTATAGCCTATGCCAAGAAGTGTGACAAGTGCCAACGTTTTTCCTCCATCCGAAGAACTCCACAAGCATTGTTGACACCCATAACTTCACCTTGGCCATTTGCCATGTGGGGGGTTGATCTGGTGGGACCATTGCCGACGACCCGAGGAAGGTTCAAGTATCTCGTCGTGGCAGTGGATTATTTTACTAAGTGGGTGGAAGCTGAACCACTAATTGATATGACGTACGAGAAGGTATATCAGTTCATTTGGAAGAACATCATTTGTCGATATGGTCTCCCCCATGCTTTCATCACAGACCATGGAACACAATTCGATAATGAAGAATTTGCTGCCTATTATCATCAGTCGAACATTTTGAAGTATCATTCAGCACCAGGCCATCCCCAAAGCAATGGACAGACTGAGGTGACAAACAGAACATTACTAAATGGTTTGAAGAAGAGGTTAAGTGAAGCTAAAGCAAATTGGATCAATGAGCTCCAATCAGTACTATGGGCTTACCGAACAACTCCCCGAGCAGCAACTGGAGAATCACCATATATGCTAGCATTTGGAAGTGAGGCAGTGATACCTGCCGAGTTGGGTCTCCCAACGCATAGAGTACTGAATTTTAATTCCCCAGTCAGCGATTTGATGAAAAGACTGGATTTGGATATGCTCGAGGAGGTTAGAGAAGAGGCAGCCATTAGGAATGCTGCTTACCAACAACGTACAACTCTGTTCTACAACAAAAGGGTGAAGAAATGTGATTTAAAAGAAGGGGATTATGTGCTAAAGAGAGTCATTCAGAAGCAAAATAAGTTGGAAGCAAACTGGCACGGACCTTACCGAGTTACAGAGGTTGTTCGTCCAGGAACTTACAGAATAGCAACTCTAGAGGGAGAAGAATTTAAGAATGCATGGAATGCTGAACACCTGCGCAAGTATTATCAGTAATGTAAAATGTAAAGCATTTCCTTCATTATGAATAAAACGAGGATGTTTCACCATTTTCTTTCTGTTGAAAGTTTTTCGGGGAATACTAGTGTTGTACACTACGCTGTTTGATAATAAGAAGAAGACTATAGTTCAGACCCATGATCAATTCCGGTTGATAAAAGGGCGAGAACAATTTAAATACTCCTTTGGTTAGGAGGCGACACTAGTGTGACCAACTACGGTTGGTAAGATATCTAGTGGACAGCTCGTATGAGCTAAAAAATACTCCTTTGGTTAGGAGGCGGCACTAGTGTGACCAACTGCGGTTGGTAAGATATCTAGTGGACAGCTCGTATGAGCCAAAAAATACTCCTTTGGTTAGGAGGCGACACTAGTGTGACCAACTACGGTTGGTAAGATATCTAGTGGACAGCTCGAAAGAGCCAAAAAGCTCGTATGAGCCAAAAAACTACTCCTTTGGTTAGGAGGCGACACTAGTGTGACCAACTACGGTTGGTAAGATATCTAGTGGACAGCTCAATGAGCCAAAAAGTTCGAAAGAACCACTACTACTACCACTACTACTCCTTTGGTTAGGAGGTGTACCCCAGCATGATCAATTACGGTGTTGGTAAGATACAAATATACTCTCAAATTACAACTTATGTTGGTCGGGAGGTAAGATTATTACAAAAAGTTCTTTGAAGAACAAAATATTCCAAAATATACCAAGTATAGCTGGTCGGGAATAAAAACCCACTAACTGTAGTTGGTCGACGAGGATAAATTATTGGCCTTGGTTGGTCGGACACATTTTATGAAAATATTTGAAATTGAACCAAGTATGGCTGGTCGGGGATAAAGACCCATCAACTGTAGTTGGTCGACAAACATTATTCATCCATCATGGTTGGTTGAAAACAGTTTGAACATTTTATACTCATTACTTTGATACTTGTAACTTTTTATTACTAAGTTGGTTGATGGACATCACAATATTGTTATCTTTTTAACAGATACATATGCACAAATATAAAGGTGTTTGATAAACACAAGACAACAACAAAATTTACAGAAAATGAAAGTCTTTTCATTAAAATTCGAAATAAATTACAGATTACATGAATGTACTAACTACTACATTGATAGTCCTATTCTATTGGTTTCTTGCCCTTTGCTTTAGAAATAGGTTCTTCGCCGGCAGGAGGATCTTCCAGGCAAAGGGGAGAATTAATAAAGTTCAAGTCCTTCAACATTCTGACATTCATTATTGAAGGTGTATCCATTAGATGCTCTGGACGAGATACTTCGATTTGGGAATGAAGGCTATAATCACCGAGGTATTTTGAAATTAGGCTACGAGGAATGGAACGAGCTGGGATCCAAGACATATCCAATTTGAAAGGTGGCACAGGCAAGTCTAGTAATCCTGGAGCATGATAATCCCATAAAAAATGCCCTCGCTCTAATTTTAACACGCCCAGTGCGTTCAACCACCCTTGCTTATAACCTTCATTGTTCGCATGTTCAATGCGAGCATCCAAGTGAACAAGAGCTTCATTATATCCTGCCATCCAGAATTCCCTGGGTTGCTTATGAAATTGAAAGGTTAATCTATCCAACTGTTCGAGAAGGTTTTTGGCAAAGAGATCCTTAGTATGTAGAGCAGACTTCGTTGCAGTAAGTTGATCCTCCAAGAATAGATTTTTCTTGGACATTTCTGATAGAGCCCGATCTTTGACGTTTAATTGGAATGCTTGAGTTTCCAAAGTAGATTGGGTACGAGCCTCTTCAACATTGCGACTAAGAACTCTTGATCGGCTCCGAGAAGCGACTGGAGAACTTTGCTCCTTGGCAACATTTTGAGCAGCTCGTCCTCGCCCCCGAGAACCTCTTCCTCGTCCACGAGCAGTCCCAGAAACAGCAGATCTTCTTAAATCATCCAGTTCTTGCCTTAATTTGGCATTTTCGACCTCTAAGAAAGAGAAACCTTCATCAGTAACGGGCACTAGAGCAGTGGAAGATGACGCTGCAGATTCATATTGAGCCAACTTTTTCTGTAAATTACTATTTTCTTGTTCCAGGATCTCGGCAATCTGCCTGCAAGCTTCAACTTCACCTTTTAGGGTCTTTTCCCTAATATCATATCCAGCAATGATCTTCTTATGGCCTGTTTCAGAAGAGAGCTGCTGGTATCTATTTTCATAATCCTTGTGCAACGAAGCCATTGATACATTGTGTTGATTTTGAAGATCCTCTATGGAACCATGAAGTTCCTAGATCAATTCGTAGTATGCCACATTATTGGCCACAGATCTATCAAGTAAATCCTTCAGGTACTGGTAATCCTCAACTGCTTGTTCTGAGGCATCGTGACCAAGGATGTCGATAATCTCTGATACACTTAGGTCTGTATGACCAGCTTTATAATATCCATTGCATTGTCGCATCAACTCAGTATCAGGAGCAGATATCAATTCCATTCTGGCCAAAAACTAATAAAGAAGAAGGAAAAAAATCTTACAGGAAGGAAGGAGGTCTGCTGACAACTAACGAAGGAAAAGATGAACGCACAAGAGAGGAGGAGAGAATAGAAAGCTTGAAGGCAGAAAATTGGAAAACGTAGAAGACGGTATGGTTACCTAAGAAGTTTAAATACTTTGCATTGGGAAGCGGCGAAAGAAATGATTACCAAAAAGAAACTATTGAACTTCCGGCGGCTAAAAGGACAAAAACTGCACGGAGATCGAAGCGCTTATAAAAAATTCAAAAAAAAGGCGGAAGCTGCGAAATGAGAAGGAAATTTGAACACAATGTTCCTGAAACCCAGGAAAGTCATTTAATATTGCCATATACCGAGAAAGAATGTTCCATACTCCTCAAAGTTCGAAATATGAAACATTGGGGGCTTCTGTTGATACCAAAATTAATATGCTGATGTGGACGAATAATACGAAGACACGTGTCAATCTACGCGGCACAATAGCAGCGAGGAAGTTCATTTCCCGACCAACCATGATTCTTTCCGAGCAACGAGGATACACCGAGGAACTCTAGCGCACCGAGGAACTCTAGCGCACCGAGGTACTCTAGTGCTCCGAGGAACTCCTGATCAACGAGCAATTATGGCGGTCCGAGCTGTATCTCGGTCGTATCATTAATTGCCAGATAATCAACAGTTCAAATATTCATTGAATGCTTATATTCTTGACGCGCACGCTGCATTACATGTATTATCCTTTCACATGTATATCATTTAATGTATCGAACCTTTCATGTACAGCCTCAAGGCTATGAATACCTTGTATCAACCCCATTCAAAAGGGGGGGAATTTCTTGAGAGAACTTGTAATCAAGAATTCTGCAAACACTCAGCAATAACATAACAGTGGACGTAGGCTTTATTCCTAGCCGAACCACTTTAAAAATCTTTATCATATTTATTTATCTGTGATTGAATAATTAGAGCAATCTAGTTTTTTACATCAACAGTTATGTATCATTTTTGGTATAAAATTTCCTTTATGTTGAAATACCCCTTGTTGTTTAAAGATCGGGAGTAATAACTCCTTCTTTGAGGCCGCAAACATATGTTGTATACTATTGTGCCTTACCTTGGTACGTAATTTATTGGATTATAATGTTAAGTTTATGGTATTGATGCAACAATCCAATGCATTATGTGTGGATTTCCCCCCAACTTTGTTCTTAAGGTTAGATGATTAGTCTAGGGAGATTTAACATGGCCTAGTTATGGGGATTGCACCTTGGAAGAGCTCGACCAATGCTGTGGAGTTAATCGCAGACCGTGGATCGCTCATCCTAGAAGTGAGTAGGAGAGGAATATGTGACCTGTGGCAAGACTTGGTCAAGTGATACTCAAGATAAAGTCATGGATTGGCGACGTTTATCCAAGGTCAATCTAAAGGTCGTGGACAACGATGAGTTAGGGACAACCAAGGGCGATTGAGCCTTGGGGGAAAATAGGAACTGGTATACCAAAGGAGATTGAGCCTTGGAACATCAAAATTATCTATCTGGGGTTGGAAAAAAGAACTTATCTCTTCCTTACATTTAAATCTTCTTTTAAATTATCCTGTTTATAACTTATTTCGTAGTTCTGTTAGTATATTTGTGATAACTAACATTGGCAAGTTGAGATAAGGACATTTGATTTAGCCTTTACTGGTCTATTTGAGCTCACCCTTTATTCCTTGACTTCCTTAGGATACACTACACAAAATCTGCCTAATTGTCACGGTCGGCGAGACAACTTTTTTTTATCACGGATGTGTCACGGTCATTGACCGTGACAAGTTCGTTAGAATTATCACGGTCGTGTCACGGGCCATGACCGTGACAAGTTTAGTCACGGTTATTAACCCTAACAAAGCGTTGACCCTTTTTAAAAAAATTATCACAATCAATGACCGTGACAAGTCCGTGACATCTCTTGTTATGGACTTATCACGGTCAATGACCGTGACAATTCTTGGCAGAATTTAAAAAAAATCTGGCCACTGCCACTGCCCAGTAGTATATTTGTACCTGTTATAGCAACATCATATATCCAAATAAACTAAAGATAATGCAAATATATATTCAAAATAGAAACAATATACATGAGGATATAATCCAAATATAATTCAATTGTAGCAACTTAAAAATAATGTCACTACATGTCTGGGGTAAATGTGAGGAGGTGAGTAGGCCACACGATATACGAATTGACACACCCACTAATATACATCATGCCGCATTGTTCGCGCAACCATAATAGGGAGTTCTCCTTCCCGGGTATCACATGCGTGACGAGAACTTTGGACTCGATCTCTTGAGGCTCACGTCCATGAACTATTCCACCCTGGATGATGTTCGGGTCCCTCAACCCCCGTCCTATCCACTGACCATCAAATACGTTCAATATGAACATGCTCGGCCAACCAAGTGTCGACATCGGTCTACTGAAGGGAGCCAAATAGGGAAGTGGATCATCGAAGTACGCACGTGTTGGTGATGAAGCAGCGAGGTCCACATCCTCGTCATCCTGTGCCTCATCCTCCTGCACGTCCTTCTCCATTGCCTTCTCCTTCCTTTTCCCCTTAGGGTCTCCTCCCAACGTACGCTTCATGAATGAGTACATATCTTGGGCCGTCGCCTCCAAACGGAACAACTTCGCGTCATGCGAATCCACCGTTCGAGCCAACCCGGTGTCGCTCGTCTCCAATCCGATGATCCTAGATTTGGCCACCCGCGAGCTCACCCCCTTATCCTCCCCTTGCGATCAGAGCCAAGCACTTGGCTGAGTGCGTCTGTGGACAAACATGCCTTGTCGGCATCAGACTGCGACTCATGCACTTCCTTAAGCTTTGCCTGAAACGACAAAAAGCACATGATTAGTAAGTAAACTAAAAAATTATAACGTAATTAATAAAAATTAAACTGTCGGATTACTTACAATCGTGGCCGCGACGCTCGGGGACACCTCCTTGTCCTTCCCCTTCTTCGTTCGAAGAGCCACATAAGTATCGAGCCTATGTGGCTTACCCCTAGGGCCACTCCCTACCCCCTGAAATAAAATAAAGTAAAATTAGTATCGACCCCACAAAGTAAAATAATGTAGAATAATATATTTATGTAGTTATAGAAAAAATAAATTTTACCTTCATCATATGCTCCACCTCGGCGTAAGACGTCCGGATGGAGTAGTCCATGTCCGTCTTTTTTGCCCGATTTTCCCTCCCCGATTGGAGAGATGCCAATTGTCGCTCCCCGATCTCATTGTCAATGAACTTTTGCCATTGTGCCAATGAGATCGGCTCCTTCGACGGGACGGATTCACGCCATTGGATAATGGACTCTCGTATTTTCCCAAAGTACCGTGTTCGCATATTTTTCTTCCACGTCTTGTGTTGCTCCCTCAACTACTCCAAGACGGTATCGCGTAGCTTTGGATCCAAGTTGAATTGTTCCTGTCCAACGAATACAATGTTAATTGTGAATAAATGTAAATATAAATATAAATATAAAATGAAATTGAAATCGAAATTGAAATTTAAATATTCATATAAATATAATTATATTACCTGTAGTGCCGCCCAAACAGCTAACTTGATCTCATATGGCACCTCCTTACAACTCATAAACCTCAGGCCGATACCGTCTTTAGTAGCTCGAGGGATCTCGCTAATAGCTCCGACTTGTTCTCGATGGTAATCCCAAATTTGCCATATTTGGGGATCCTAGGGGCCGAGGAACCCACGTCGCCTCCGCTACCACCGAGCCCAGACGACATCGTCATAACCAGCATCATCATCCTCGCCTTAATACCTGAAGGAGACATTTGCTGTAAAAAAAATGTTATTAGTACAGATAAAAAAAAATTAGAAGAAGACATTCAAATATGTATAATTACTACAAATAAAAATGAGCACTAATTATTAATTTACTTTCATAGACCCCCTCCCCCACCACAAACACGCACACGTACACGCACACACACCACCCCTTGACCCCCACAACACACACATAGGGACACTACGCACATACACACACATAGACACACACGCAGCCCCTACCCCACCATCCACCCCCATCCCTGCCCCCTCCCCCACTTTGCCCCACCCCCTTCCCCCATCCCTGCCCCCTCTAGAACTAGCTTCTGTGGTAACAATTATTTTCCTATAATGGTGGATGATTGTACACAATTTAATTGGGTCTCTTTTAAAAAAAATAAATCTGACACCCTCCGTGAGTTCTTGAAAATTCTTTTAAAAATTGAGAACGAAAAGGACACCCAAGTATCTCGCATAAGAAGTGATAGATGTGGAGAATTCATATACTCAGGTGTTACAGAATACTGTGCAGGTAATAGATATAAACATGACTTTGGTGCACCTAAGATCTTACAACAAATCTGCCTAATTGTCACGATCATTGACCGTGACAATTCGGGGCGAGACAACTTTTTTTGTCACACTATATATTTCAAGTATTTATCATTTAATTATCATACTATATATATATATATATATATATATATATATATATATATATATATATATATATATATATATATATATATATATATATATATTGTTCGATATGCAAAGTAATTTTCAAAAAAAGTTGAAAAATTCCACCCCCATATGGACAATAATCCAGTGGTCGTGCCACTTTTAAAACTAACCAACCCAACATTTACTAAAAAAAATAATCCAACAGCAATGTCAACAACAAATGTGTATCCCGTACTCCTTTTAATTCATCTACTCAATTAATTCATTTCATTAATTAAACTAACTATTAAAGTATATAATTATTAATTTATTAATTTACAATGAGGGGTAATCCTACTTTCATATGAAATGGGAACTAATTATTAATTTACTTTCATCTAAAACTATACAATTAAAATTACAATTAAATCTATACATTAAGTAAAGTATAAAATAATTTTTTTCTTCTCTCTTAACCAATCATAGCACTTATAGGCCTACAATAACTTAAATTTTAATTAATTTCAACTTCTTGCAACACATAAATAATTTATCATCCAATTCTCCATGAGTTTTATAGAATGTCTATTAAGATATATAAATTATCTAATATATTCTCCATAAAATACGAGATAAACGGGTCTATTCGTGTCATTTTTTAGTTATACATGTTTGACACTAACCCAACCCATTTATTATTCGTGTTGGCGGGTCGTGTCATATTCGGGGTCTTGTCAAGAAATCGTCAACCCTAACCCGCTAAATTCGTGTCCAGTTCGTGTCGTGTAAAAAATTATCACCCCTAGACACACCTGCACACACACACACACCCCACCACACCCCCTGCCCCCCTCCCCCCCACCCCCTGCCCCCTCCCCCCACCCCAATCCCACCACACCTGCACACGCGCACACACACACGTACACACACACCCCACCACACACCCACCACCACACCCCCTGTCCCCCAGCCCCCACCACACCCCCTGTCCCCCCTCACCCCAGCCCCACCACACCTGCACACACACACACACGTACACACACAACCCACCCCACCCCCACCACCCCCTGCCCCCTCTCCCACCACACACCACCACACACATATATACACACACATATACATATACATATACATATACACACATATATACACACACATACACACACATATAGAAATGAAAGAGAAAGAGAGGGAGGGAAAAACCAAAAACGGTGGGAAAAAAGAAAGCCAGGGTTTTTTTTACTGAAGACATTGTCACGATCGTGTCAAGGTCCTTGACCGTGACAATTATTTTAAGTATTGTCACGGTCATGGACCGTGACAAGAATATTTATCACGGTCTTGTCACGGTCAATGACCGTGACACAAAATGCGTGTTTGTTGTCACGGTCAATGACCGTGACAAAGGTGGCCGGATGAAAGCTGACAATTTGGCCATTTTGGTGTAGTGATAGGAGGTTATGGAGAGAGTTTTAGTTCGTGGATTAAGGAGTAATTTATTGAGGCCATGGACTCTAAAGCAACACAAAGAGTTGGCATAGACTTTGTTAAGATTACATCATTAAGTTGTAGTTATTTATGCTAGAAAAGCATTTTGTTAAGTCATATTACTTGTAGAGATTCTTATTATCATTTATCAAACAAAGTAAATTCTCTAATATGTTTTAAGGATTGTGGTTACTTATTTGAGATGAAACTTGTTGCTTTGGGATTTACTACTTATAAAGAATGAGAAGAGATAGCTTTGATTATGAGGTTGAGGCCTACATAGGGACCACGACCTAATAGGATTTCACTAATTAAGATTGTTTTAAATTATTATTTTGCTATATTAAGAGAATAAACCCCTCGACCTAATAGGGAAAGGTAACGGGCATCGCATGCTATATGAAATGTTTATACTCCAATTCATGTAGATTATATATGTTAATTCAATTTATGAAATTTCAATCAAGAATGTTCTTAACTCAACCTAATTTTAAATTGGAATTAAAATGGTAAATATGATTACTCTCATGTTAATGATTATGCGATTTAAAATGTTATCATGTTAATGTCATACCTATACTTTTGAGAGCATTTAATTATTAATTTATTAATTCAATTGGGAAAATGAATTGGTTTAGATAAATATTAATTAGTGAGTTTGGGGATTAATATTTATGAGTAAAATTATTTACTTGCTTGTAATAAGTAAATAAAATAAGGAAATTATTATATTACGTCGTTTACAGTGTGAAAATGATGGATTGTTATATTATGTCATTTAAAGAGTGAAAGCGACGAGTTGAATGGTTTTAAGTGCGACGCGTATTATATGCACGTGTCGAGCCTAGTTAATGTAATGGTTGAACAATCTTAGTTTGGTAACTCATATGCCTATTGGGTGCGCCGATGATCCAGAATGGGTTAAAATAGTCCAGAATAGGTACCCAGGGTTATAGTTGGATTCTAGGGGTTTTTTAGACATATAATGGCTTGTATAAGGGCATTGTCATCTTTTTATCTTTAAGTCTTAAGCCAAATACGAAATTAGGATTTTAAAATGGGGTATTAGTGGGTTAGTGGGGGTGGATATCAATTTCCATTAAACTCTGTTTAGTGGGATTAAGGGAGAGAATAAGAGATAAGAGAAAAAAAGAAGAAGAGAAGAGGAAGAGGATTTCGAGAAGAGAGAAGCCATTTTTGGAATCAAATCAACAAGAATGTGTCAAGCTTCAGATAATCATCCATCGAGGCAAGTGTTTACTTGATTTAAATTTGCATTTTGTAGTTAACAACAGTTAAATATGAAATTGAGCATATAATCACGGGGAAAATTAAGATAATTGATTTGTAATTTAACATATTAATTTGACTAAGGATTAATATGAATGAATTTAGTGATTAAATATGTGAGTATTCAATGAAAGGGATGAAATTTGATGGGTGTTTTGGATTGATGGATTAAACACTTGATTGATTTTAGAATGTGTGAATCGAATCAATAAATAAGAATCTTAGGTTGAATAAATATTGGAATCATAATTAAATCGTGTTTAAAACACATTTGGTATGATTATCTATATGTTTGGGATCATAATTAGTAGTTTTGGGAGGCTTGAGACCTCCATTGATGGACTTGGGAGGTGTAAACTAGAAGTTGAAGATGAAGGGAAGCCCCCCAGGAAATCGAACTGGTTTATTGGGGGAGCAAATCGATTCGCTTGACCGAACTGGTTTGGTCTTCCAAGCAAACCAGTTCGATTTACTAGCCTATCCCGATTTTATGTTGCGTTGTTTTTTAACCGATAGTGTTGGATAAATGGGCGTATAAGTTTTTGGATCGGGTTGGGATTACTTTGAAACATTATTAGAGGGTTGGTGCGTGTTTTAGGCCAACTATTAGTTGGATTCAAGAGAGACGAATCGATTAACAACTATTAGTCAAGAAGTCAGTTCGGACTTCGAGATTGGTAGACTAGTATGCTTTGGGGTTTCCCGTACACAGTTAGTACTATATATATATATATATATATATATATATATATGTGTGTGTGTGTGTGTTTGTGTGTGTGTGTGTGTGTGTGTGTTTATTTATTTGAAACATACCTACTCAATAGTGCCATCATTAGGAGGTTGCGTGTAGTGGGCAACTCACCCTGGCGTTGACCAATAAGTGTTAGGTTATTTTCTTGGGTCATAGTACTGTTGCATGGCCACTATCCATCATTTATAGACTGGTTGGTAGCGATGTGGTATGGTTGTGACCCGTAACATATCTTTATAATTGACTTCATTATTTGTGTTTACGTTTTGGTTCAGAGGTGAGATTCTGACCCAATGGTCAAGTTGTGGTATGTGGTATGCATATCACATGAGGTATGCATCTTCAAGGCCTTACTCAGAGATGTTTTATTTGCATATATAGTGAGTGATATATATGTATATGTACATGAGATAGTTGTGTGAATATCTAATTAGAACATGTGTGTAGTTGTGTAATATTTGTGATGATATGCCTAGTGAAGGTAGTGCATATTAACTAATAGTGACTATTAGTGGGACTAGATATGTTAGCAGTTATTGTCTTAGTTAGGCTAAATAGCATGATTAGGACAATAAAATAAATGCATTAGGTGTGCACTAGAGATGTGGGGCTAAAAAAAGTCTCATGTGAGTGCGATTGAAAGTTAAATATGAAGGTAATAAATTTCACCTTTACATTTAAAGCATTTAAATACTTGCAAATATTTTTCAAATGCTTTCGGGCTTTGAACCGTTGTCAAATATTTTCAAAACCCTAATTGTTCAGTGATAGGGACCGCAACTTTAGTCTCTTCATCATGTTGTTGCACATAGTAGCTGTGGATGCTGCGAGATTTGATTGAAGCCACCTCAGTTCCTTCTATCTAGATGGGATCTAGTATTTCAGTATTTTTACTTTTAGGCGTGTTGCATGTAGATTGTTAGGACATTTCTTTTAAGACAGACGTTTCTTGTTATTTTTCTCCGTTGCATATTTATATTGGGATTATTTGTTAACTGATGGTTTATTCGGTTTATGTTATCTATGATTATTATCTTATCATTTTAATTCATTTTAGTTGGTGCGTACTTATGATGGTGGTATTTAATATAGAAAAAAGTTAATGGTTGAAATGAAACATGACTTAATAGTTTACTAGTATAATTAAATAATTGTTTTGACAATGATGCTAAGAATGAAATCATATTTGATTTTCATTTAATTTTAACAAAGGTCTGATCAACGATCATTAGAATAGACGGGGTGTCACAGTTAATTACCTCTGAGAATGAATTGGAATTTACACCATTGTTAGTGTATTATGTCGATTATAATACTATAATTATTGTCCTTTTTATGATTGAATTTCGATTATAATTGTTTATAAATTATAGAAATTGAAATAATTTCATTTTAATCCCACTTTTAGTTGGAAATATGATTGAAAACTATAAATTAACATTTTATCTATAATTGGAACTCTTAAATGTTTAATTTTTGAACATAATTGGTAAAATTTAAATGTAAATCCTTTAAGAAAGTAAACATGTTGAAATTGGATTAGAATTATATATTGGATATTTATTATGTTCCTACATTTGAATTGGGTTGTAGCATGATTTCTCACATGTTAAATATTATCCCCATGAAACATGACACATTAAATGCTAAATTATACATTAAACATTTGGACTTAGTTTTCGATTGAGATTCTATTTGATGTTGCCCATAAACATAATGAGAATTTTTGTAAAAATAAGGGACACTGAGAGAATTTAAAAGGAGTTATAATGTTTCATTTCAACATGTGTACAAACGCAATGAGTATCACCCTATTTATTGGACAATGTGAGGTATCCCAAAAGACATATATAGGGAGTATGTGTGAACATTCACACAAAAATACACATTTTCAACACTCCCCCTTGGACATACACTGTATCCACCATTCAATGATTGTTGACACATTCAAACCGTAGTAAGAAAAAATCCCATAGGAAAAAAATAAAGTTAATGAAAAATATTACAACTTTTATCATCATTGAGTTGGTGATGGATGTTCTTGATACTGCCTCATTAAAATTTTTACTAGAAAACCTCAGTGGAAAAAATCTAGATAAAGAAAAAAGAGTACACTGCACATATGTCCTTTTTTATCCTCCCCTTAATAAGGTACCCCCCCCCCCCCCCCCCCGATTTTCATATCTCAGTTTGTCTATTGGCGAAGTAGGTGCATTCTAATATGATGTACAAGATTCTAGAATGTTTCTTTCAGCATTGTCTTATTGAAAATATTAGATAGGTTGTTATTTCAATCTCATTTTTCTTCTGAAGCTCGATTTTATGCAGAGGGGTGAATATGTAACTTTATCGAATTTATTTGACTTCAATAGCATGACTCTTATGGAGTTTATGTGTTGCACAAATCTTTTAGAGTTCATGTATGTAAAAAATTGAAGTGTGTTGGCCATATATCCCTCGATGTAGCCTCTTTAAATTTGATTTATACATGCATCATTGCCTTCATAGGTAGTGGTAGTGGTAGTTATATGTGTTACTGGGAGTAAGTCATAAGTGCTTTTATTTTTCCTTGTGAGGATCATAGAGATAACTTACATCTATATAACTAACTATACGCTGGTGGTTAGAAATAAACGTATCACATAATATGATTGATATTATCCCGTGCTAGAAAGAAAATAACAATTGGTTCTTACCTATGGATTGACTGCGAATACTATATTCGATCTTTTATATTCTGTTGCGTATAAAAAACACTAATAACTTTCAAATAATATAATTTTGGACCAAACTTAAATGCACTAATAACATACAAATATGGTACTTCTGGACCAAAGTTATTTTTGTAATCCTCATTAGGACAATATGGATATTTTTATAACCAAAGACCGAAGACCATGGGTATATAAAATGGCACTTTTAATATATGATAAGGTGTTTCAAGACATTTCAATCCATTTAATTGATGGATTAGTGTTTAACCAAAATTACTCTCGATCCTAAGACCGAGATAATAACTAATTACCCCAAGGTCATTCATTTTTGAATTCCTTAATTGGGTATTTTACATTTCAATCGAGATCTTTTGGAGCACAATCCTTTTAAGGATATTTTTATAATGTCACATTGACATATATGATTATTTTCATACCTTTTGTTAGACATGTATTTTTTAAGACAGTTTTACCTATATCCTTTTGAATTATTTTAAGTTGTACAATCAACATCTTATTCCAGTTGAGTATATACTCTGTGGATTTGCTTCAGACAGAGAAAATTCTTTTAGGATTTTTATATGTATTCTTTGTCTAAGTCCTGTATAAATAAGTAGTTATAATATTCATGAGTCTCATACATAACATATTCCAAAAAACTTTTAAGCAAGTCAGATATCTGAAAAAGTATTAACAACCACAATGGGATGATATATCGTATATAATCAATCTTCTGTTTTTGTTGGAAACCTTATGCCACAAGTTGTGGATTCTTTAGAGGTTTTCACACTTTTATTTCTTATAAACTGATGATGCTGAGATTTAGCACCACCAGATAAGTGACAGTGAGCTCAAACAGTAGCAGCCATGGCAGCCATTGAGATGTATGAGTGTATAAGTATGTAGAAGGGGATGAGTATAAGAGGAAATAAGACAATGATGTATAGTGGTTCAGCCAATTTGGCCTACATCCACTGTGAGTGTGTGATCCACTAAGTATGGGCACTAATGGCCCTGGATACAATGCACATAACCCTCCTCTCTCTCTACTGTGTGTACAAGCAGAGTTTTAGCTAGGGCTACAGTTCATGGATCGATCCCATGTAGGGTTGTAGGTGACAAGTATATATAGGTCTTGGGGGGTGTAGTGTACTCCCCAAGTATGCATGGTGCATGTGAATGATGATCTAGCCAATTCCCTGTTGACACCTGTAGATGCCAAATGATGACATAATATTCCCTCACGTGAGGGTGTGATTTTGTTATAACGGTCTGCCACGTGTCATATGAGCCTCACGCGCACTGTTCCACGCGTCCCCCAAACCACGCGCTGTCATAATGTCACCCTCGGCCTATGAGCCGAGGCCGAGGGCAAAGTTTCCTCCGGTAGTGAGCCTGGCCCAATTCTGGCCTCGTACTGTCGGCCCCTCGTACTGTCGTCTGAAGCCTGGTAGAGGATCGGCCCCTCATACTGTCGTCTGAAGCCTGGTAGAGGGTCGGCCCCTCGTACTGTCGTCTGAAGCCTGGTGGAGGGTCGGCCCCTCGTACTGTCGTCTGAAGTCTGATGGAGGGTCGTCGAGAGATTGGTGAAGGGTCGTCCGAGGCAATCCTCATCTAAGCCGAGGATATAAACGGGTATATCAATCACCCCCCAGCCCTTAGCCATAGGTGCTGCTGAGATGGCTGAGGGATAGTGTTTTAAATGAGATGCATGTATGATCAGTTAGATGAGTGACACCTGCGCAGATACTCATTGTTGTTTCAGTTTCCAAGGCATGGAGGCTGCGCAGTGCACTTGGGGCCTTGTGCCATAATTATACCTTTCTTGGTAAATGGGTCCACTCATTACCAAAGTATTTAAGAGATTTTCAAACTCTCTCTCTCCTTCTTCTTCGCGCCTAAGCATTCTCTCTCTAGAACCAGTTTCCATCGCCATTTGCAGCCTTCAAACCTTCAGGCCTAGCAGTGTTCTTATTCTCTCCTCATCAGGTAACCTCTTTCATCCAACGCTTTCTTTTGTCTTCATTTCTGTTTGTTTTTTAGGGTCGTAGGGCTGCACTTTTCTTGAGTTTCCCCATAGCTTTTTCCGGCGTCCTCTCCGGTCACTGGTTCTTGAATCGTTCTTGACGAAAACCTTTGAGTTCTTTGTTTAATCCAAAAGTCAAACCTGGTCAACTCCCCACTTGTTTGTAGCTAAATTAGTCAAGTCTAGTGTAATTTCTCCAAGTGTAGAGTCTTCCCTTTAATGCTTAGGAGGCTTTACAACTTAGTGTCTGAATTCCCATCTTTGAGAGAGAAACTCTTTACCGAGATCAGACGAATAGAGGAGGAGGAAGAGAGGAGACGAGGGGCCGACCCTACTTGGGTACGACCCATCTTTCCCATTCCTCTTGCCACCATAAGACCATCTGAACCATCTGAGTCTTGTGGGTCGTCATCTCATCCAGCCGAGACTCCCAAACCAAGTGAGATGGACGAGAGAGCATCCTCGCCAACTGGTGCTGGAACTTCTGGTAGGAGGGACACATCTGACCTTAGTCCAGGCCGAGAGGCCGAGGGTACGGCTCCCTCTGAGGCTGTCCCTGTGACAACCCTGTCCCCCAATGCCTTCCAAGTGGCTTTTCCTCAGGGTCCTCCTACAGGTGATGAGGGGGAGAGATCTGAGGACGAGGACGATGATACAGATGATGAGGTTGATACCTCCCACGCCTCGTCCTTTATCTCCTCCGTTAGGGATCGAGATCTCCTGATATGGAGGCATATTTATGGAGTGCCCTACGGGGTAACCATGAGGGTTCCCTCTGAGTCTGAGAGGGTTTTTGATTGCCAAGAGGGAGAGGTTGCAGTCTACGAACAAATGTTCAAGGTTGGAGTCAGGCTCCCTCTGCACCCTGCCATTGCAGATATTCTGGTTGCCCTCGGCGTTTCCCCCTCTCAACTTCCTCCCAACTCTTGGAGGACGATCTTGGGCTATATTTCCTTGTGGAATAATGCCTTTACCGACGAGCCCTCGGCTGACCTATTTCTGGGCTGCTACAACATCACCTCCTCGTCCAAGCAGCCTGGATATTATCACCTGGGGGCAAGGAGGTCTGAGAAGAAACTCCTCCATGTGGCACAAACTTCCAACCATGATTGGAAGAAGAGGTTTTTCTTTATCTTCGGGGAGTGGGAGCCCGTTGCCGATAGTCCGAGGGTCCCCAGGAAGTGGTCTAACCCTTCCATGAAGGCCAGGTCAGACCCTGGACTTAGTCTGGAGGAGAAGGATATCGTAGATTATCTGAGAGGACGAGGGCGAGAGGGTGAGCTTGCAAAATTTGAAGACTTGATGACCCCTCGATTCCTTAAAGAAGCTGGTCTGAGGGTCGGCCCTCTGACAGAACTATGTGAGTTATACTGAACATTTTCCCTTCTTTACTTATTTTTGAAGTGTTCTCTCTTTATCTCTGAACTTTTCTGACATGTCGTCCTCTTATCAGATCGTCCTGCAGGTACACCAGACTATCTTTGGGAAATGACAGCTCCCAGCTTACTGTCTGGATTGGCCAAGAAGAAGGGGAAGGAGCCTCAGCAGGCTCCGAGGAAGACAAAGGCCGCTGGGCCGACAGTGGTGGAGCCGACCACTGACAGTAACAAAAGGAAGGAGCCTGAGGGCCCAGTTGAGCCTCGGCCTGATTCTCGGACGAGGGCCAGAGTCGACGCCTCTGAGGGGACGACCTCTTCGTCCAGCATGGGGGCCTTCTGGTCTCAAAATCTGGCCCATCTGAGGGCCGACCCCTCGTCACTGATCACGAACTTGCGGGCTGCCAAGGCCTCGATGTTCTCTGCACCGTCGGCCTCTGACTTCGAGTTCTTAGCAAAGATGCCTCCTGCTAAAGTGTACGACTATGGTCTGCACTCCCTTGCTCAGGTATTGGTCTTGACCCACCTCCTTAATTTCATTCTTTCGCTAACTGTTCCCTCGGCCCCTCTTGATATCTATTCATTTTTCGTGCAGTCTGTTTGTGCCCTTACCTCAGCCACCAAATGGATGGCCGAGAATCAGATGAAGTTCCATGAGGTCGAAAGGGCTATTCAGCATGAGGCTGTCTTGCAGACAGAGCTTGATACTGCGAAGACTGAGCTTGATACTGGGAGGGCTGAGCTTGAGAGTGCTAGGAACGAGCATGCTAGGGTCCTAGATGAGCTGATGAGGCAGCACGATGCCGACCTGCAAGCCAATGACTTGATCATCAAGGATAGGGATGAGGCTTTACTGAACATGGAAGTCAAGCACAAGACTGATCTGGAAGCAGCCATCAAGAAAGCCGAGGCCGATGCTGTTGAGGCTTATAAGACTTCAGATGAATTTCAGGGCTTCGGCCTTGAGTATCTAGAAAGGGGGATCAGGACGGCTTGCCGATGGGTCGTCCTCAAATTTGGTGATGTCGTCTCGTCGGTTCGTCCTTCACTGGAGGGTGTTCAACTGGACGACCCCCTAATTGCCGAGGCCCTCAACCAAGTGGAATCCCAAGTTCAGGTCGAGGGGGTCGGTACTTCTGAAGATCACCCTGTTCTGGTTATTGAGGAGACCGTTCCTATAGATGTAGAGGCCTTGCCCTCTGATGTCGTCCCATAGGGTGGCTGCCTGTAGCCCATACCCTTCTAGTGTATTTTTGTGCTTTGTATTGTAAAACACTTGATATTTTATGTTTTGTCAATACCATCGTCTCTACTTCTACTGTCTTCCATAATTGCTGTCTTCCATATTTAATTCTATTATGGTTTGCTCATTGTTGATGCTACTAACCCCTCCCTCGTCTTTTTTGAGAACAGTGGTGGGGTCGTCCCCTCCACTGGTCCCCATTATAGCCGAGGGATTCACTTACCAATTTAATGGATTTTAAAGTCTTCCCTCGTCTTTCTTGAGGACAGTGGTGGGGTCGTCCCCTCCACTGGTCCCCATTATAGCCGAGGGATTCACTTACCAATTTAATGGTTTTTAAATAAAGTCTACCCTCGTCTTTTTTGAGGATAGTGGTGGGGTCGTCCCCTCCACTGGTCCCCATTTATAGCCGAGGGATTCACTTACCAATTTAATGGTTTTTAAAGTCTTCCCTCGTCTTTCTTGAGGACAGTGGTGGGGTCGTCCCCTCCACTGGTCCCCATTATAGCCGAGGGATTCACTTACCAATTTAATGGTTTTTAAATAAAGTCTACCCTCGTCTTTTTTGAGGATAGTGGTGGGGTCGTCCCCTCCACTGGTCCCCATTTATAGCCGAGGGATTCACTTACCAATTTAATGGTTTTTAAAGTCTTCCCTCGTCTTTCTTGAGGACAGTGGTGGGGTCGTCCCCTCCACTGGTCCCCATTATAGCCGAGGGATTCACTTACCAATTTAATGGATTTTAAAGTCTTCCCTCGTCTTTCTTGAGGACAGTGGTGGGGTCGTCCCCATTATAGCCGAGGGATTCACTTACCAATTTAATGGATTTTAAAGTCTTCCCTCGTCTTTTTTGAGGACAGTGGTGGGGTCGTCCCCTCCACTGGTCCCCATTATAATCGAGGGATCAACTTTTCAATTTAATGGATTTTAAAGTCTTCCCTCGTCTTTCTTGAGGACAGTGGTGGGGTCGTCCCCTCCACTGGTCCCCATTATAGCCGAGGGATCAACTTTCCAATTTAATGGATTTCTGTAGATGTTTCCATGCGTGCTAGGACTGACAACATGATAAGGGAAACACTGATATTTCTCATTAATTTTCCAAGTGTTCTGTTGGAGCAACTCTCATTACAATTATGGCCTTTTAAGACCTTACAACACTACTGATAGTATTTCTTCAAATGATCTGCATTCCAGGGGTTTGAAAAAGGTTCCCCCTCTAGGTTTTCTAGCCGGTAGGTCCCAGGGATGACTTCATCGATGACCCTATATGGGCCATGCCAATTAGGGTGAAGCTTGTTGGGCTTTTGCCAAGTCTTCTTGAGGACCAAGTCCCCCACTGCGATGGGCCTCTGTTTCACCCTCTGATTGTAGAACCTTGCGGTCCTCTGTTGGTAGGCGGCCTGCCTTACCTCAGCGTTCTCCCTTCTTTCCTCAATCAGGTCCAAGTCGAGTCTCCTCTCCTCCGCATTTTTCTGGGGGTCATACACCTGGACTCTATGCGTAGGAAACTCAATCTCTGTGGGGATGACGGCTTCTGATCCATATGCTAGCATGAATGGGGTCTCTCCGGTAGAGGTCCTCACTGTCGTCCTGTATGCCTACAGCACGGCATATAACTCCTCGACCCATCTTCCTTTTGCCTCCTCAAGCCTCTTCTTAATTCCGTCTAGGATTGTCCTGTTCGTAACTTAGGTTTGCCCATTGGCCTGAGGTCGGCCTGGGGTGGAGAAAAATTGTTTGATACTTACCCTCTCACAGTATTTTTGTAGAGAGGCATTCTAGAACTGAGTCCCGTTATCCGAGATGAGATTGTTGTGGAGACCATATCTGCATATGATGTTTTTCCAGATGAACTGGAAGGTCTTCTGCTCTGTGATTGTCACCATTGGCTCCGCCTCCACCCATTTTGAAAAATAATCAATGGCTACGATGAGGAATCGATAGTTATTGATGGCCCTAGGCAAGGGTCCTACTAGGTCGATACCTCACACTGCAAATGGCCATGGGGATGTAATGGAAGTAAGAGGCTGATGGGGCTGGTGAGGGATGGTGGAAAATCTTTGACATTTGTCGCACTTTTTTACGTATGCCACTGCGTCTTTCCCCAAGGTCGGCCACGAGTACCCCTGGGTGATTACCCTCTTCGCTAGGGATCTACCCCCAATATGGCTTGAGCACGACCCTTCATGCACATCTTGCAAAATGGAAGGGACTTATGAGGGATGCACACACCTAAGTAAGGGGAGCAGAAACCCCTTTTTGTATAAGATGTCTCCGATGACAGTGAATTTTACCGCCCTGTACCTCAGCTTCTTCCTTTCTTGGCTTGCTTCTGGCATCTTACCCTCTTTAATGTATCTGATCAGGGGGTCCATCCACGAAGCTTCCTGGGAAACATTTAGGCAATTGCTGAGTGTTCCCTCAGCATCCTCAATAGTTGGCCGAAGCAAAATTTCTACTAGGACCGTCCTCCTGATGTCTGTTCTTGTTGCTGAGGCCAACCTAGCAAGGGCATCAGCACGGCCATTGTCGAGCCTAGGTACCCTCCTTAATTTCACTTCTCTGAAGCCCTTCAGTAATGACCTCACCTTCTCAAGGTACCTAGCCATCCTCTCGTCCTTAGCCTCGTAGGCTCCTAGTATCTGATTCACTACTAGCCTTGAATCACTATGGACCAAAATCTGGCCGACACTAAGAGACTTAGCCAAGGAGAGGCCTGCTATTAAGGCCTCATATTCAGCCTCGTTTTTGGAGGCCTTGAAGTTGAACCTCAGGGCGTATTCAACGTCTGTGCCATCGGGTGCTGATAGTACAGTCCAGCACCACTTCCGCTGTCACAGGAGGACCCGTCAACGAAGAGGCTCCACAGAGTCTTTCCTTCTGAAAAATTTCCCTCAGAGAGGGACCCCTGTCTAAAGATGTATCTTCCCTCTTCGTTTTCAGTCGCCTTCCTTCTAGCGGTGCTTGTCTCAGCCCTATCTGCGGGTGTGTCTGCGGGTCTGTCTTTTGTATCCGTCTTCCCGAGGGTCTCACCCTCGGCCTCATCATCTTCCCAGGTGAACTCAGCCACGAAGTCTGCCAATGCCTGCCCCTTAATGTCCGTCCTAGGCTGATACACAATGTCAAACTCCCCCAGCTCTATAGCCCAGGCCATCAACCTACCTGATTTTTCTGGCTTGTGTAGGACCTGCCTAAGAGGAGAGTCGGTGAGGATGACCATTGTATGGGACTGAAAGTACGGCTTCATCTTCCTTGAGGCATGGATCAAGGCGTAGGCCAGCTTCTCCATCCTCGGGTATCTTTGCTCTGTCCTTTGGAGTGCCTTGTTGTTAAAATACACAGGCTTCTGTATCCTGTCTTTGTCTCTCACAATGGCTGCACTGATGGCCGACTCTGAGACGGCGAGGTACACGTAGAGTTGTTCACCCTGCACGGGTCGTGACAGCAGCAAGGGAGACCCTAAGTATAACTTCAGGTCCCTGAAAGCCTCATCACACTCTTCGTTCCACTCGAAGGCCTTCCTAAGGATCTTGAAGAATGGCAAACACTTGTCTGTGGCTCTAGACACGAACCTGTTTAAGGCAACAAATCTCCCTGCGAGTCTTTGCACGTCTTTAATGGACTTGGGGGTCTTCATCTCAACAAGGGCCTTTATCTTTTCAGGATTGGCCTCGATGCCTCTTTGGTTGACAATGAACCCCAGAAACTTCCCTGCTCCGACCCCGAAGACACATTTGGCCGGGTTAAGCTTCATCTGGTACTTGTCCATCGTATTAAAGGTCTTCTCCAGGTCTGCCACATGATCCTCTGCCTTCAGACTCTTAGTCAGCATGTCATCTACGTAGACCTCCATAGACTTCCTAATTTGATCTTCAAACATTTTATTCACGAGCCGCTGGTACGTTGCCCCTGCATTCTTTAGGCCAAAGGGCATGACCCTATAGTAGTATGTCCCCTTGTCAGTGATGAAGGCGGTCCTCTCCGAGTCTTCAGGGTTCATGAAAATCTGGTTATACCCTGAGTAGGTATCCATGAAACTCATGAGCTCATGGCCTGCGGTAGCGTCTACCATCTGGTCGATGCGGGGGAGAGGGAAGCTGTCTTTGGGACAATGCTTGTTGAGGTCTGTGAAGTCCACGCACATTCTCCACTTGCCGTTGGCCTTTGGGACAATGACTGCATTGGACAGCCATTCAGGGCAGATGACGTCTTTAATAAATTCAGCGTCTTCTAATTTTTTGACCTCGTCCCTGATGACCTCATATTTTTCTCTGGAGTAAATTCTCCTCTTCTGTTTCACCGGCTTCACTCCCTCTACCACATTGAACTTGTGGCACATGACTTCAGGGTCAATCCCTGGCATATCTACATGACTCCAGGCGAAGATGCTTCGCCTTCTCCTCAATAGTTTAATGAGGTCTTCCTTGATGTCGGACTTCAGAGACTTGCCAACTTGGACGGTTTTTTCTGTGTCATCCTCATCGAGGATGATGGATTCTACCTCTTCCGCAGCCTCTCCTTTCTTCAGCTTTGTTTCATCTCTGGGGTCTAGGGTATCAATGTTGTAAGTGGTCGTAACCCTCTTGTGTGCCTCCCTTTCTTCAGCGGAGTTGTAGTAACACTCTCGCGCTGTCATCTGGTCTCCCTGAACTTCCCCTACCCCATAAGGGGTAGGAAATTTGATCATCTGGTGGACCGTAGACGGCACAGCTTCAAACCCCTTGAGGGCCACACGCCCCAGTATGATGTTGTAGGCCGAAAACACCTGCTCGTCCATCACAAAGAAACTAACCTTCTTTGTGAGCCATCTCGGCCACTCGTCCCCCATCCTCACATCGGCCTCATATACCCCAAGGGGATGAACCTTTTCCCCACTAAACCCAATCAACGGATGATGGTAGGGGACAAGTCTAGCACGGCTGAGACCCAAAGCTTTGAAGCATGGCCAAAACATCACATCTGCAGAGCTACCCCCATCTACCAAGATCCTCGGCACCTCGCATCCGTGCACCCTGGTAGTGATGACGAGAGGGTCATCATGTGGGGCTAAGAGGCCTTTGAAGTCCATCCTTGAAAACCCTACTATCAGTGTGTCCATATCCACCTTCTTCCTCTTTTCTGACTTGACCTTCAGGGAGGTTGCGTGTACCGTCTTCGTCACTGCCTTTGCTTCAGCCACACGGGCCTTCCTGTCGGTGACCTCAGACCCTCCTCCTGCAAGTCCCCCGGAGATCATTCCTACTCCGAGCGAGATCATATTAAGTCTCTTGATAGGGCCGTGGTCGTCTCTCGGTGGGAGGTCAGGGTCGTCCTCATCATCAGAAGGGTCGTCCCCTCTTTTTTGAGGACCTTCTCTGCATGCATCGCCTCGCTTCTTTCTGGGGTCGTCCCCTCGGCCCATCTTGAAGGCACCTTTGTCGACGTACTTTCTCAGCTTTCCTTCCTTCAGCATCTTCTCAATTTCGTCTTTCAGAGCAAAGCATTTATTCGTTACGTGGCCGTGGTCTTGATGAAATTCACACCACAGGTTCTTATTCCTCTTTCCGGGGGCTGCCCTCAGCTTCTCAGGCCACTTCAGCGTCCGATCACTCTTTATCACATTGAGAATTTGTTCACAGCTGACCGTCAGAGGGGTGTACCCAGCGAACTTGTCATCCGTGGACCTCTTCTTCCCCTCTTTATTCTTCTTAAGGTATTTGTAACCTTGTGGGTTAACATCTGATTATGTTAACACCACGTTCTTATAGAGACTCTAATTATTCCATTATGTTAATTTCTCATTTTGTCCTTTATATTATTTGTCGATGTTCATTCATAGTACGTGGATGTAAGGGAATGATTTTTATAAATGTCCGAGTTAGAATCTAGGAATTTTATGTTTGTCCTATATCACAGTTAGTATGTCTGATACCGCTACATTCGACTCGTCAACATGATCATCCACGACGGCCTTGATCTGAATCCACACATCCATTATCTTCATACGTGCATCATGCAACATACAATGTACTCTTCAACCATTACCACTACTCCACTTGCGACTATGATAAAATAATTTATTTGGAGTGTTTATTATTTACATAAATATTTGGAAAATTTTTATAAAATATTTTTAAAGGGCTGGAACATTTTTTGAGAGTGCGATTTTTGTTCAACCGGAGAAACAAATTTAATTAAATCCAATTTTTCATTATACAGATTTTAAACACAAATCATAGTCATGCATCAATAGGCGATTGATTCGTCATTCAACATATTCATATCGAGCAAGGATCAATCACGCACAATAACTTAGGAAAAATCCTCCAAAGGGACAAAACATTTTTATTTCAATATGGTTTGTAAACACTTACATACATAAAGAAATATAGTTTGACAAGTGAATACCCTCACACACCAGTTCGTTGTCATCAGTAAGAGCTCCCTCAAGACGCTCCATGTTCAACAGTGTAGAGAACCCTCTTCTCAACATAAGATGCTCCACGAATGGATATGACTAGGTTTTGAATGATTCACACATATGATTTTGAGTTTTTGTGTTTGAAACGTATGAAGACTTGAAGTATTAGGTCAATAAATTGTTCTCTCAAAGTGTTAAACAAAATAAGCTCCGAAGAGGGAATTTATAGATGCGAACAAAATCTGATGCGTGTTCTGAGCCCGTCGGACCGGTCCGAAAAGGATCATCGGATCGGTTCGGTCATTCAAATCGATTTGATTTTCTTCATAAATGGATCGGTCCAAAATGATGACGTTTCATTTATAAAAATTTAAACCGTATCGATTCATTTATCTTCAGCTCCAGATCACTCCGGTTCTTGCTTTAATTCAGTTCCTGTATGAGAGGACTTATGAATCAAAAAAATCAATACCACGAACCCACGATGTAGGAAATGATCAGGATGCACGATATTGATGATGATGGGCACGTGAAACACATAATTTGAATTGAGGCTGTCAAGATATGATCGTGCTGAGATGAGCTGACTGTAGCAGTATACGACATATACGTTGAGATCTAGGATAAAACTGAAATGCCTAGATACTGGCCTGAACATTTCTAAAACATGTCCTTACAAATCTCCCCCTATGTCTATGCCGGTACATGCATAAAAAATCTAAATTATGTTCCCAACAAAAACAAATTTCATACAAAGTAATATCCCCATTAAACCCAAAAATTGGAAATACTAAATGGATCACATGTCTTCATTCATCTTCAAATCTTCAAAACTCTTCACACTTTATTTCTTTGTCCTCAATTTGGAACCTACACATATGAGGCAAAAAACAAATACCTGTGATGAGCAACAATTTGATATATATTGATAAGAACAATGATTAGAAAGATAAATTATCTCCCCCACAATTCTATCTCCCCTTTTTTATGATGTCCCCAAATAGACAAATAAGAAGAACATAAATATGCACATCACTTTCTCTTTCTGAATTTTTAAAAAATTTTGCTTACAAAATATACAACAAAAATCACACCATGAAAGAACACTAAAACAACCAAGTCGATGATGGCGGAAATGTAGGGTTGTGAACGGATTCGATATGAAAATCAACACATACAACCATAATATATGTGCACGAAGAATGTTGGATATTCCTAACAAATGAATTCAACATCTTCCTTAGGTGTAAAAATTGTGGAATTAAAAGAAAGTAACTCAATCAAATCAGCAAACCAAATCTCAAAGTGATTCCACACCAAGAACGTCCAAAACGTTTAAATGCTTTTTCATGACTTTCAAGGATGTGCAAACCTATTTTTTTTTATTTCTTTCCATTCAAACTCCCTCAAAAATAATTAAAAATTAGAATTTTCTTTTGAGGTGACGAAACTAAAACCTATTGGATCATTTTATTTGGTATATTTTTCGTTTTATTGTCACTTAATTTTTCGGGCTCTTTTTCAAAAGGTGGCTTTACGACGAGTAAACTTTGAACCCTCACAGCCCTTTCCTATGATTCACTCATCATATTTTGTTGCAATTAAATCCTCATGGTAAACATTTTTTACATGCACTGCTATTTTGTCAAGGTTTATTGCATTTTGATCGTTGTATAGATAGAATTGAGATGAGAACACTTAAGCCAATATGTGAAAGACAGGTACAATACTAAAATAATTCCGTGCATGTGTGCAATAAAGGTGATAAGGATCCAAACATGTAGAAGATTTCACTAATCACATCTCAAAGACTCCAAACTATGTAAAGCACGTGGATGAAATGATGTAGCATCTCAAATCACTATCAAACAGTCACGTGGAAAATGGAATGAAGTTGTGACTATGGCTATCTTAAAAGTTCATCCATAATTAGTGTAAAAAAAATAGAAAACTCTTTTTGTGTTTTTTTTAAGTTTATAAAACGAAAATCTTTTTGGCTTTTTCTAAAAAATTTCAAAAATAAAATAAAAATCAAACAAATAAAGGTACACATGATACAATCTAGAGATAGGAATCAGATGATATGAACAAGAAAAATGCATCCTACTCTATAAATGGTGACCACCCCTCAGTCAACTGTACCTAAAGATCTCCTAAGAATCTCGAATCTAAGGGCATTTAAAGGCTTCGTGAAAATATCGGCTAACTGAAGGTCGGTAGGTACAAAACTCAAGGATACGATATTTTCTTTTACAAGCTCACGGATAAAGTGCTCGCGTATCCTAATGTGTTTTGTGCGCAAGTGATGGACATGATTCTAGGATATGTGTATCGCGCTCGTGTTATTATAGGATAGGGTCATGGTGTCCTGTGATATCCCATAATCCTCTAGCATGTGTTTCACCCATAGAAGTTGCGTACAACAAATCCCGACGGCTATGTACTCAGCCTCCACAGTGGAAAAAGAGATGGAATTTTGCTTCTTTCTTAACCAAGAGAAAATAGCAGAACCAAAGAAGAAACACCCACCAGAAGTGATCCTACATCCATCTGCATCCTCGGCCCAATCAACATCCGAATAGGCAGACAGTCGATCATTGGTATCAAAGGAATATCAAATGCCATAGAAAAGAGTCCCACTCACGTATTTGATAATATGTTTTAGAGCGAGTAAGTGTGACTCTTTAGATGACGCCTGATATCGCGCACAGACTCCAGCACTAAAGGCGATGTTGGGACGACTACTAGTCAGATAGAGAAGACTGCTTATTATACTCCGATACAAGGTTTGCTCAACGTCCTTGCCTGAAGTGTCCTTACTAAGCTTTGTAGATGTACTCATAGGTGTATTTGCGTGCTTAGCAGAGTCCAAACTAAATTTCTTCACGAGGTCTCTAGCATACTTGGATTGGGAGACGAACATTTCATCCTCTAACTGATGAACCTAGAGACCAAGGAAGAATGTAAGCTCACCAACCATGCTCATCTCAAACTCACTCCTCATTTCCTCCTGAAAGCTGTGAGCATGCTGGGAGCATGTGGATCCAAATATTATGTCATCCATATAGACCTGGTCAACCAAAATAGCACCGTCATCTCTCCTGACAAATAGCGTCTGATCAACTCCCCCTCTCTTGAAGCCATGGGCTAAGAGATAGGAAGTAAGCCTGTCGTACCAAGCATGGGGTGCTTACTTCTAACCATACATGTATTTTATCAGATAATAGACTTGTCCTGAATGCTTAGGGTCTTAAAACCCTTATGGTTGTCGGATGTATACTTCCTCCTATAGAATTCCATTTAAAAAGGCACTCTTGAAATCCATTTGATATAACTTGAAGCTCAGATGACATGCGATGGTGAGTAATAAGCGAACGAACTCAAGCCTCACAACAGGAGAAAATGTCTCTGATATACCAAAATATACCCTCGGCCAGTCAAGGGAAGCCTCATCTGGGATGAGGGTTCAACCTTTCACCATCCATGGGTCATACTGAAGGTAGAAGCCCAACAACCCAAGCCCCTATCAAACTGAAGCCTCAGCCCGACTTAACAATCTAGTAGGACTCCCGACTAGTCGACCCTCATCGGTCTCTAGAGTGACATTTTAGGAATCATAGCTTCTGTAATACTAGCCTCATCCTGTGGTAGCCTTGTCTAGGCCGAGGGTGATACTCTCATGGCGCGTGGTTTGGGAGATGCGTGGTATAGTGCGCATAGGACTCATGTAACGCGTGGACTAAACGGTTATAATAAGATCATTCCCTCGCGTGAGGGAATATTATGTCCTCATTATCTACAGGTGGCCCAGCAAGGTGTCAACAGGGGATTAGTAAACCATCATTACATGCTCAATGTATGCTTGGGGGAGGGGGGGGGGTACACTGCACTCCCCAAGCCCTATATATACTTGTCATCTTCAACCTTGCAAAGTGATCGATAATTGTAACCCTAGCTGAAACTCTATTTGTACACACAGTAAAGAGAAAAAGCTTGTGCATTGTATCCAAGGCCTTTAGTGCCCATATTTCGTGGATCACACAGTCACAGTGGATGTAGGCCTGATTGGCTGAACCACTATACATTATTGTCTTCACCCCTCTTCTACTCACCTCCTTCTATACACGTACATACATACATAAATAACTTTATTACTGTCATTGTTGCTATTGTTTGAGCTCTATCACCTCTTTATCTGGTGGTGATGTTCTAAGAATCATCAGTTTGGCGCCGTCTGTGGGAACGAAAAGCTATCTCTTCCTTTCTACAGCTAGACCTCACCGGAGACTCTGGTGGTGAACCTGAAGTCTTTAGCAGCAAGCCAGCAGGTTATGCAAGAGCAATTTGCAGCTCTTAGCCAAAACATACTGAGACCACCAGGAGTCTCACCAGAGATGATTACTCCGGTAGATGCATAGGGACAACGTGAGGCCAGGGGACCACCCCAGGCACCCCGTAAAGATTTACAACCTCCACAATGATGGAGGGATGTTACTGACCCCAGGCATTTATGCATGGGGAGGAAAGGAAACTTTACTCGGAGGATGGGTATGATGATGTGGAAGTGGAACATGCTCTAATAGATTGCTGGGAGCCGTATGAGGTCTCCAGCAATACTATATGACCTATCCAGGAGAGCCGAGGGAGGTGTGGGAGAGAGAATCCTGATGATCGCCCCAGAGGCTCGGCTTTTAACTGTCTGAGCAGAGGGTCAGCCTTTGAGAGGTTGGGCCTAATCAATTACCAAAGGTAAAGATTATCTAGATCGAGAAGTCTAAAAGGGATCAGAAGATATGGACGACCCTTGATGGCCGAGCCCCAGATGGACAAGATGACGGTCATGGAGAAGTAAATAGTAGGCGAAGGTCCACTGCAGAAGATCCCTCAGTTCACCCCTTGGAGGCAGTAGGGGATAGCATCGGCCATGCCGACCCTGTTAGACCATGGAATGATTCGATTCAAAGGCTAGATGATAAAATTGGTGATATTTTGAAAAGCAGAGACCCTCTGTAGAGAGGATACTCTGAGGGCTCACCCTTTGCGGCGAAGATAGTCAACTTTCCAACGCTGGCCAAGTTCATGCCACCTGTAGTCACCCTAAGGTATGACGGGAGTACCAACCCACTCCATCATATCGAGATATAGCAGTCAGCAGTAGACATATACTCTATCTCAGATGAGATGAGATGTCGAGCCTTTTCCAGCACTTTGACTGGGGCTGCACATGTTTGGTACACCTCTCTTCCGAAGAACTCCATTGAAAGCTTTAAGCACCTAGCAGAGCGGTTCATTCACAACTTCTTCTTCGGAGTAAGGAAACAGAAGAAGACCACTCACATGCTTTATGTTAAGAAAGGGAAAAATGAGAGCCTCGGAGATTACATATCCAGGTTTACCAAAGAAAAGTTAGAGGTCAAAGACTACGAAGAAAGTATAGCCATGATAGCCCTTATTGGAGGACTTCAAAAGGGGAAGCTATTGTGGAAGCTTGTCGAAGGCCCCCACCAAAGTTAATGGCTGAGCTGCTGGCGATGGAAGGGAAGGTGATAAATTCCAAAGAGGCAATGGCCGCCAAATACGAGGATAAAAAAGGAGGTACTAGTGGGGGTAAATACCAGAAAAAGAATAAGGCTGGGAAAAAAAGACCAGCAGATGACAAGTTTGTAGATTACACCCCTATGACGGTCAACTGTGAACACATTCTGAATTAGATAAAGAGTGACCGTTCTTTAAAATGGCACAAAAAGTTGAGAACTCCTCCCCATAAGAGGAACAAAAACTTGTGTTGCGAATTCCACCAAGATCATGGCCATTTGACCGGTAAATGTTTCGCCCAAAAAGATGAAATCAAAAAGATGTTAAAATAAAGGAAGTTGAGAAAGTATGTGGACAAGGGTGCCTCTAAGAGTGGTCGAGCCGACCCTAGGAAGAAACGAAGTGATAAATATAGTGAAGATGCCCCCGACAAGTGTGATGACCCCTTAGAGGATGATGATGATCCCGACCTTCCACCGAAGGACGACTATGGCCCGGTGAAAAGGCTTAATATGATTTCATTTGGTATCGGAATGATCTTCAGGAGCCTAGCTAGAGGAGGATCAGAAGTGGTCGATAGGAAGGCCCATGTAGCTGAAGCGAAGGCAGTTACAAAGGCTGAGTTTGTGCACTCAACCTCTATCGAAGCTAAGACTAAAAAAAGAAAGAAGGTTGACATGGATACCCTGATTTAGGGTTTCTTAAGGTTGGATTTCAAGGGCCTCCTAGCCCCACATGATGACCCTCTCATCATCACCACCAGGGGTGCACATACCGATGATCTTGGTAGATTGGGGCATATTTAGAGACTTGATGTTTTGGCCATGTTTAAAATTCCTTGGACTTAGCCGCGCTAGGCTTGTCCCATATCATCTTCCCCTGATCGGTTTTAGTGGGGAAAAAGTTCATTCCCTTGGTATGTATGAGGCTGATGTAAGAATGGGAGACGAGTGGCCGAAATGGATCACCAAGAAGATCAACATTTTTGTGATGGACGAAAACATCTTCTCAGCCTACAACCTCATACTGGGACTAGTAGCTCTCAAGGAATTTGAGGCCGTGTCTTCAACGGTTCACCAAATAATAAAATTCTTGACTCCTTATGGGGTAGGGGAAGTTCAGGGTGACCACACAACGGCACGAGAATTCTACTTCAATTCTGCCGAGGAAAGAGAGGCGCATAAGAAAGCAACCACTACTTACAATATTGATACCCTTGATCCCAGGGACGAGATAAAGTTAAATAAAGTAGAAGTCGTGGAAGAGGTAGAATCCATCATCCTCAATGAGGATGACCCAAAAAAACCATCCAGGTCGACAAAGCCCTAAAGCCAGATATAAATGAAGAGCTCATCAAGCTGGTTAGGAGAAAATAGAACATGTTTGCATAGAGTCATGCAGACATGCTGGGTATCGACCCCAAAATCATGTGTCACAAGCTCAACGTGATAGAAGATGTCAAGCCAATAAAGTAGAGGAGGAGAGTTTATTCTCGAGAAAAATATGAGGTCATAAGGGATGAGGTCAAAAAAGCTCGAAGAAGCTGAATTTATCAGGGAGGTCATGTATCTCGAATGGCTATCTAATGAGGTCATAATCCCTAAAGCAAATGGGAAATGGAGGATGCGTGTGGACTTCACTGACCTCAATAAATATTACCCCAAAGACAACTTCCCTCTTCCTTGTATCGATCAAATGGTGGACGCCACTATAGGCCATGAGTTAATGAGCTTCATGGATGCATACTCGGGCTATAATTAGATCTTTATGGACCTTGTGCACTCATAAAAAATAGTTTTTATTACTAACAAGGGAACATACTGTTATAAGGTCATGCCTTTTGGTTTAAATAATGCAGGGGCAACGTATCAGCGTATCGTGAATAAAATGTTTGAAGACCAAATCAGGAAGTTTATAGAGGTCTATGAAGATGACATGCTGACGAAAAGATTGAAATCCAAAGATTATGTGGCCGACCTTGAGAGGACCTTTGACACGATGGATAAATACCGAATAAAGCTCAACTTAGCCAAGTGCATTTTTGGGGTTGGAGAAGGAAAGTTCTTGGGGTTTGTTGTCAATAAATGGGGTATTAAGGCCAATCCTGAGAAGCTAAAGGCTCTGATAGAAATGAAGACCCCCAAGACCATTAAAGACGTCTAGAGGCTCACAGGGCGAGTGGCTACTTTGAAAAGATTTCTATCCAGAGCCACAGATAAATGTCTACCATTTTTCAAAGTTCTCAGAAAGGCTTTTGAGTGGAATGAAGAGTGTGACAAGGCTTTCAAAGAGCTAAAGTCTTACCTAGGTTTCCCTTTACTTTTATCATGACTAGTGCAAAGAGAAAGATTATACATGTACCTATCCATCTTAGAGTCAGCCATCAACACTGCTATTATGAGAGAAGAAGACGGAGTGCAGAAACCGGTGTATTTCAATAGTAAAGCACTCCAAGGAGCATAGCAAAGGTACCCTAGGGTGGAGAATTTAGCATATGCCTTGATTCATGCCTCAAGAAAGATTAATCCATACTTCCAGTCCTATACAATGGTCATCCTTACTGACTCTCCTCTTAGGTAGGTCATACACAAGCCAGAGAAATCGAGGAGCTTAATGGCCTAGGCAATAGAGCTCGGGGAGTTTGATATTGTATATCAACCTAGGGTGGACGTAAAAGGGCAAGCACTAAAAGATTTTATGGCTGAATTCACTAGGGAAGAGGTTGAGGCTAAAACTGGGAACCTCGAGAAGACAGATATTCAACAAGGCAGAATTGTTGACCTGTCCACAGATAAAGTTGAGACAAGCACAGCTGGAGAAAAATTTATTAAAAATGAAGAAGGAAGATACCTCTTTAGATAGGGATCCCTATTTGAGGGAAATTTCTCAAAGGAAGAGGCTGTGTGAAATCTCTTCGTTGATGGGTCCTCTTGTGAAAACGGAAGTGGAGCTGGACTGATAGTGTCAGCAACAGTCGGCACGAACATTGAGTATGCCTTAAGGTTCAAACTCAAAGCCTCTAACAACGAGTCAGAATATGAGGCCCTAATAGCAGGACTCTCTTTGGCTAGGACTCTTAGTGTTGGACTGCTCTTGGTGCATAATGATTCAAGGTTGGTAGTGAATCAGATACTAGGATCATATGAGGCTAAGGATGAGAAAATGGACAAGTATATTGAGAGAGTAAAGTCACTGTTGAAAAGCTTCAGAAAATTAAATTTGAAAAGGATACCTCGGCTAGACAATGGCCGATCCGATGCACTTGCAAGACTTACTTTAGCAACTAGGACAGATATCAGGAGAACAATGCCAGTGGAAATTCTACTTCGGTCAGCGATTGAAGATGAAGACAGAACACTTAGCTCTTGCCTAAATATAAACAGGGAAACTTCATGGATATATCCTCTAACTAGATACGTTAAATAAGGGGAGATGCTAGAGGCAAAATCCGAAAGGAAGAAGCTGAGGTACAGAGATGCAAAATTCACTGTCATTGGAGATACTTTGTACAAGAAAGGGTTCTTGCTCCCTTTACTCAGGTGTGTTCATCCATCGGAAGTTCCATATATCTTGTAAGATGTGCATGAGTGGTATTTCTCAAGCCACATAGGGGAAAGGTCTTTAGCGAAGAGGATAGTCACACAGGGATACTCGTGGCCGACCTTGGCCAAGGATGTTATGGTATATGTGAAGAAGTGTGATAAATGCCAGAGGTTCGCTACCATCCCTCACTAGCCTCATCAACCTCTAACCTCCATTACATCCCCATGGCCATTTGTAGTATGGGGAATCGATTTTGTAGGACCCCTGCCTAGGGCAGTCAATAACTATCGATACTTGATCATAGTGATCGATTATTTTTCAGAATAGGTGGAGGTGGATCCAATGATCACGATCACCGAACATAAGACCTTCCAATTCGTCTGGAAGAACATCATATGTAGGTACAATCCTCCTAACACCCTCATCTCAGATAATGGGACTCAGTTTAAGAATGTTTTCCTGGAGAAATACTGCGAAAGAGTTGGGATCAAATAATTATATTCTACCTCAGGCCGACCTCAGGCTAATGGGCAGAGTGAGGTAACAAACTGAATAATCCTGGATACATACGACTTCGTCTTGTGTCGTTCATACAAGTAAATTGGCTGTGCAATATATATTTCAGACACAATATATACGATAATATCGATCCTTCTCCGACATTTGAAATCATAACTGGTCCCCCACCTTTAACTCTCAAGTAGGACAATAACAAAGTTTACTATGCCATACTTCTACTGGCACTCTGCCCGAACGTGAACTTATAGGAGTTATTTGGACACAAACTCCACTAGTGGAAGGTACTGCCTCCTGTCTTCCCCTAATATCTCAGGGTCCACATAAAATTTTCTCTCCCACAACCGATTAGACTGCTTGTCCTGCCCATCCCTTTGTGGGTATTAGGCCGTAATCAATCGCATCTTAGTACCTATAATCTTACTATCTCGGCTACATGAGAAAATCCTTGGGGATACTCTTCCATTCTCTAGTGGAAGGAGCCCTTACTGGTTTCGAATCGTCCGCCCTTTTTCTAACAGTCAGCTGACCCACAGCAAGACTAACTTTGCAAATTACTCTACATTAAACCCATTACCATTGTTATTTGTATCCTGATACCTTTTATACTCTCTTGAATGTACTTCTAATTGTGATACGTTTGACTTGTCGTATCGTGTGACACAAGTTTCTTTTCCCGCTCAAAAATCTCAGTTTATTTTGAAACGTAAGTCTCTAACATATCTTACGGAGTAATCTTCGGCTTACCCGACTACATGTTATCGAATTCACAAGATAATCATAATCCACCATTTGATTCAATCCCCTAGGGCTCCCATACACCCTATGCCTCACGCACCATTATATAAAATACATAAAATTTTCTTACTTCATTTCTTGCACACTCGGTATGTTGATGTGGTAGGGGTACACTCAACCACCCCACTAGTCAAAACTTAATCAATCCTTCAATGGTATCATTGCTCCATTCTGAATAATACTAAGTCTAGGTGACTCTATTGGCCTTAAGTTATAAAAGAATTATTAACTCTCAATTATATTCCTTTATAGGTATAATAATCCACATACAAAACTTATGTACTATCGACCAAACTTCTCTCCAACTACCGACATTCGCTAGTTTCATGCGTGGGATGTCTCGCAAAGCGAAATCCAAACAAGGAACCCCCCGATACACTACTATCTAATCTAGCCGGTTGTCGAGGTTCGTAAGGCCTTCAGTACATACTATGTATTTTCCCATAATCTACGTATATTGACATAAGAGTTTGCTCGGTCACTCTCATGTCCCTAAAAGTGTAACATGAAGCATGGCGCCCTCACTATCCCAAGTACTTGGCGCTATAAATATATAACGAGCTATATTTTGCCGCTCGATAATAACACAATGTATTCTAAGTCTTAATAGACAAATAAATTCCTATGCTCGGAAATCACATATAATTACACACTATACTCGGTGAAGTCTATAATACCATGAAAGTTTCAAATATACTCATATTTGGGCCCAACCCTATTTCAGGTGGCGCCGCACACACTAAGATCACTCCTCCAGGAGTATCCGACACGACAGTCATGTCATTACATTTTTACTATCGTTTAACCATACGAAAATTAATCACTCCACATTACCATAATAAAATCTACTAAAGCTGACTCAATGCAGTAGTAAATTATAACAACAAAACATATTCTTAGGGTCCACCCGGTTCCCTCACGGGCAATTATCAAAATGCCCTTCTAACAATGAGAAATACGTTTGTAACAAGACTGTTAAAACTAACGTTCCCACTAAACTCGACCCGCACGCGAAGTTTAGGGTTTTTAATTTACATAAAAGTTGTGGCACACCCATGTCACTAGAATCTATCCTTTACTCACAAGGAAGAAGCAAAGTCTCACCAGTCTCGCCAAATCACAGGGCCTCAGCACGTGGCTGCCATCACGACCCATGAACATCTGCAAACGTCATACAACGTAGGATTTCATCCTATAGTTTCCCTCTTTCATTATGAACAATTTATTCCATCATGTGGATTTCGCTCCCATTATTGAAATGTTGGCCCAAATATCTATGCCTCAATTATAGCTTTATTAAACTCTCGTTTACATTCTGGGTCCCGTAGACCCCGACATACTGTATGCTACTATTAACGAGGACTCTACTGGTCCAGCCTGAACCCATCACTCTCGGGTTATAAATTTCCTGGGCCTAATTCTCTTGACCCCAAATTCCTTCGCTGGAAGTCTCACTCCTCCAAATGTTATGCCTAACTGCCACGATTTACCATCTCTAATATTTTTGGTCTCACATCTCAACTGTGGACACCTTCAATACTTGTAGTTCTAGTTCCTTCACATAAGGGAAACTTCACAAACCATTTCCCCATCACTAGTCTCACTAGCCATTTTAGGAATGTCCTTCTCTCGGACCGAGTAGTCTTAACTTGCTGGCTACACTTTCCTTTCGGAACTATGGTTGGCTTCCACGGCCCTGATTGACTTCATTGTCACCTTGTAGGAAGTTAATCAACTTAAAATCATCTAACCGTGTTCCCTATTGGTTATACTCTCATGTGGGGTTTCACTAACATCGTTAAGTTTAGTTTTACTTTTCGACCAGATTCTCTAACCTTTCTGGTTTGCTTCTTCTGGAAAGAACGCAAGAACTAGTCACCGTATAACCTTGATGACATCAACATTAGTCATCCTAGCTGGATTTCTCATCTATGCTCACGGGTTATTTATCAACTATAAACCCTTTGGATAATTTATGCCCCTCTGCCAGGTACAAAGTTCATTATGCAATTCAACCTTTCTCTCATGATCGTTTTGTATCTTGCCCATTGTGCTAACCATCAAGATTTCACTCGGATATTGTTACCACATCGAATGGACGACCTCACGGTCAAATCCTACCCAAATTTCTTTCTAAATTTCAAACACACTTCTTCAAATATGGTGATTGTCTCTAATCACCACATGATGCTCCGAAGCGCTATATCTTTTAACTCCAAATTTAATTCTGAGTGTCGTCACACCCCACTCTACACCACTGCCTTCGAATTTTCCCACTTAAGCTGGTCTGTTACATTTTCTCATTTTCTTCTTCGTATCTTCACCGATGGGTTTTCAAAAGAGTCCCTCTGATTTCCCCTTTATTGACTATGCTAGGTGGTCCCGAAATCACTCCACCGTTATCTATGAATGTGTCCTGGGAACCCACAACTCCCGAGTGATGATTTTACTATGTCTTGCTTAAGTAATCCTCATGGTGATTTTTGTCCCGATCACTATTTCCCGATTGCTCTATGTCTTCTGTTGAGCTTGTTCTCCTGCAGTTCTTTTTACGGCCCTCGCTGGTCGTCCTAAAATATTCGGTGTTCAAATCACACAAATTTTTTTATAATGAGTCACATCCATTATAATTTGTAGCAGGAGAACGTAAGTCGCATACGTAAGGGAACACAACAATCCTATCATAAGGCTCTACATCAAAGAACGATGCGCTAAAACGTAATAAGCCGCACAGATCCTAAGGACACTAGAACCTGATGCTCTGATACCACCTGTGACACCCCGCCCAATTAAATATAGGGTGATCAGTCCTCTACCAATTCAAAACAGGATATTCAGTTGGTTCATTCTTAGCATCAATGTCTAAAAACAATTTAACATATTAATCACCTAATATAAAATTAAGCTAGGTGTCAAAACATTTTCAATTTGGTAAAACCAAGTAAATCCATTTCCATTAAATTTCAAAATATAAACCATTCACCACACATCGGATTGTAAATAAATACTGAACATGAATTAAGTACTAAAATAAATAAGACTGAGTAAAACTCTCAGTTCAAAGCTCCAAACCATAAACTAAACTAAATATAATAACTCTGATGAAAGACTAGAAGTGGGCGACATATGCCCTAAATAAGAAGTCTAGATGAAACTGAATGGAAAGGATAAATGCCTCTACTACAAGGACCTACAGCTTCCACAACAGCTGCAGCACGCCAAGCAATCCAAATTTCTAAATCCGGTGTCCCTGTGGCTTAGCACCTGATATAATGCATATATATAGCAAAAGAGAGAAGAGATACAAGAAACAAGTCAGAGCCCGATGTGTAAAAATGATTTAGCAAGTATTTAAAACTGGTTCTTAAAACAAGTCTTATACGCATGTTAGTTATCGAACTCTCACATGAGTTTCTCACCTCCCGTCTATTGTGCACGCCTAACGTACATCTAATCTCCCCTAGTTATACCTCCCGGTGTAACTAGTCAGAAACCATACTAATACTAACTATGCTCACTAGTAGTATTCCCGTATCGCCCATACAATACACTAATCAGATAGTTTATCTCACATACTAAATTTCATTATTCATCGTTTAAATGGTTAATCTTTTATTCAATAAGATTATTTTATTTCTCATTTCCATTTTATCTACTAATTTCACAAATTAGAAAGTTACCCAAGTACACTCATACATATATATAGTCTCATCATCCCTATATATATACACTAATCCTGCACCCTGAGGTTAAGACCACTTCGTGCAATGTAATGATTATTATTATTACCAAGTCTACTAATTTCACACAGTAGCAATATTCACAAGTTCATATATATATAGTCACATCATACCTATACATATATATATATATATATATACTAATCTTGCACCCCCGGGCTAAGACCCATTAGTGCACCTATCCAAAACATCCTGTATCCCCGGGTTAGCACCCATTAATACACCTATCATTAACAATTCAGCACCCCCGGGTTATCACCCATTAGTTCTCCTAACAATAGAATCTTTCATCCCCGGGTTAGCACCCATTAATACGCCTATCAATAATAATCCAGCACCCCCGGGTTATCGCCCATTAGTGCGCCTAACAATAGTCATTCTTGTACCCCCGGGTTATCACCCATTAGTACACTTAACAATAGAGTTTCTGCACCCCGAGTTATCACTCATTAGTGCGCTTAATTATAAGATTCTTGCACCCCCGGGTTATCACCCATTAGTGCTCTTAATAATAATATCACATAATAGGCATACACACATCCTATTATAATTTATAGGTATTTCTCCAACCTATATACATACTCCTCATACGTATTTTAACCTCATCACTACGTATAGTATAAATATTTAGATTACTATCTCTCTCGTAATCTCCAAGGTACATTTTCTCTATACCGAAATAATTAAAGTATTAATTCTCCCATACTTTTCCCGAAATTATGTCCTAATTGAATTTACTATTTGATAGTTTCTCTCACTCCAATAAATCAGCAAACTCAAAACTGGACGTTAAGAAAATTCCCAAAATTAACTACATTGCTCGAACCAAAAGGGATGTCGCGCGAACCACTTCGCGCGAGATGCCATCTCTCTCGAACGACTTCGCGCGAGATCGCGCGAGATGCCACTGTTCGACTTCTTTCCCAGAATTCTGCGTTTTTCCACCATTTTAGAACCTAAAAACCTCTAAGATTCAATACCCAACATCTCATCATCAATACCCATCAACACCTAATTGGTTATAATTCATTCCTAACCTCCTAGGATCATTAATTCGTCATAAATCATCATAATTACATAAAACCCCCAAATTAATTCACATGAACCCAGGTTTCCAAAATTTCAATTAAAGAACCTAATCAACCCAGATTCGTTCATCAATATATAATTCAATTTCGTAGTTTAACCTCTACATACATGAAGGAATATCATCAACTATTTAGTCCAATCTCTAATCATCATTTAAACTCCAAATTTTCACCCAATTAACATGTAAACCAAGGAATAAATTCACCTATACTAACATGAGTATGATTATTGTGAAAGAAAGCAAGTAATAAACACTTGCCTCGAATATGACGGTCTGATCCGTTAGTGATGTTGGTACATACGCGTTCCTCTCTTCTCGATCTACGCGTTGGTGGTCTCGATTGTGCAAGGTGGTGTTATCTTGGCCCTTTTCTCTTGGAATTAGCTCTCCTTCACACCTCCTATAGACGTTCTTAATTTCCTCTAACTTTTTCACCCTAATGGACTCTCCTTGGCTGATATAATTACTCTTAATTTCTGTCCATTAATTTCGCCCAAAATTACAATTTACCATAATGCCCTCTCGGGGTGCCGGTTAGGCCTAAAATCGCCACGGGACCCAAACTAAACACCCGGGTATACTATTTTGACTATATCGACCCTTCCGGACTCAACGGCGCACTCAAAATGACCATACAAGTTAATGAAAATAAATTCTCTTTTTATTCTATTCAATTAGTCCCGACACGACTCACACGCATGTCAGACTTAAATTACCAAACTGTCGTATTTCTCACTTTCGACAATTTATCAAATGTCATAATTCCATATTATATATCACACAGTAATATTCAATAATTCTCAACAATAAGTAGTAACCCTTTGCACGCTAGTTAATAATTATTTTAATCCGGATTAACAACAATTTATTTTCTCACACTTTAATTTAATTAATCCAACAACAATAATTAATCGCATACTTATTCCCATAACAATAATTAATCACATAATTATTTAAATCGTCAAAAATATGGGTTGTTACAAAATATTACCAATAATGTTGTACTTGATGTCCTATTTGTTCACAATTGTAATGAATGTATTGTTTCAAAGAACACTTGGGATGTAATGAGAATATTCTATTGGCCCCTCATCTTGTTGTTTGTCAATTTAGATATTTGTTAAGGTAATTCATGTTAAACTACAAAACACCATTTGTGGTTATGTAGGCTTAATTGCTCTTCGGTGGTACGACAACATGAATGGGGACAAACCCATCCATATGTTGTCAATAACATCGAGGGGGTTTTAGTTCTCAAAACATCATTAATTTGGTGGATAATCTCCCTCGGCTAGGACGAGGGTGAATAGTAGGGACGATCCTCCACTCACTCCCAAGAAATACGAGGGGGAATATGTTAAAAACATCATTAATTTGGTGGATCACCTCCCTCGGCTAGGATGAGGATGAATGGTAGGGACGACCCTCCACTCACTCCCAAGAAAGACGAGGGAGGACTTATGTTAAAAAACATCATTAATTTTGTGGATAATCCCCCTCGGCTAGGAAGAGGGTGAATGGTAGGGATGACCCTCCACTCACTCCCAAGAAAGATGAAGGAGGACTTGTGTTAAAAAAAATCATTAATTTTTTGGATAATCTCCCTCGGGTAGGATGAGAGTGAATGGTAGGGACAACCCTTCACTCACTCCCAAGAAAGGCGAGGGAGGACTTGTGTTAAAAAAACATCATTAATTGTGTGGATAATATCCCTCGGATAGGATGAGAGTGAATGGTAGGGACAACCCTCCACTCACTCCCAAGAAAGACGAGGGAGGACTTGTGTTAAAAATCATCATTAATTTGGTGGATGACCTCCCCCGTCTAGGATGAGGATGAATGGTAGGGGCGACCCTCCACTCACTTCCAAGAAAGATGAGGGAGGACTTGTGTTAAAAAAAATCATCAATTTGGTGGATCACCTCCCTCGACAAGGATGAGGAAATGATGAATGGTAATGGCAACCCTCCACTCACTCCCAAGAAAGACAAGGGAGGACTTATGTTAAAAAACATCATTAATTTGGTGGATCATCTCCCTCGACTAGGATGAGGGTGAATGGTAGGGACGACCCTCCACTCACTCCCAAGAAAGACGAGGGAGGACTTATGTTTGAAAACATCATTAATTTGGTGGATCATCTCCCTCGGCTAGGATGAGAGTGAATGGTAGGGATGACCCTCCACTCACTCCCAAGAAAGATGAGGGAGGACTTATATTAACTTGGAAGATGGTTGGCACAAATTATAAAAATGACGGAATAAAAAACCAAATGGAAGGGAAGAGATTTTTCATTAAACAAAATGAGTTATAATACATCATGTTCAAAATATGGAAAAAAACAAAATTACACCAAGAGGGAATAGGTCACAGACGACCACCCTAAAGAGTTGTCTCAGAGGGTAAAATCTCAACACCGTCATTAGGCAAGGAAGTGTCAGTAGCATTGGCTCGAGGACGAATCTCCAATGTCCTAGTTCCCTCAACAGCCGTTTAATACTCCACAAGGGAAAGAGCCTCGGCCATCAAGGGGTCTTCCAAATCTGCATCTTCCAGAGAAGGGAGAATGGCTGAAACTGCGTCAGTAAACTTTAAGATGACCCACCGACAGGTCGTCTTGATCCCCCTCTACAAATATTCAAGGCCAAAACCTTAGAATACATCAGAGATCTTGTATGCCTCCATAACATCAGTCCCAGCCCTTTGAACAACTGCATCAAGGTCTCACTTAAATTGCGTTGCCTGATTGGCCAAAGCCTCGTCTTTGGCCGTGAGAAGGTTATCCTTTTGCTTTAGCTGCTCTGCATGCTCCTTTACAACCTCACAAAGAACCTTAAAATGATCGGACTTCATACCCTCCAGCTCTTTCTTAAGATTCTCCAGCTCAGTCTTCAAGTTGGCCTCACTTTGAATAGCTCTCTCAGCGTCTTAAAATTTTGGATAATTCTCAGCCATCCATTTCATGGTTGAGGTAAAGTTACAGATAGACTGAAAAAGATGAGAGTAAAGTTAGTGATTAAAGGTTAAGGTTCCAGTTGATATTGATGATTTAAAATTAAAGGGATGAGAGAAATACCTGGGCCAGACTGTGATTCCCAAAGTCGTAGACTCTGGGTGGGGGCATTTTAGCAAAGAATTCATAATCAGAGGATGGCAGAGCAGAGAATATGGAGACCTTGACAGCCTTCATGTGGGCAATTAAGACGAGGGGTTGGTCTTTAACATGGTCAGATTGGTCGACCAGAAAGCATACAGAGATGAAGAAGAACTCGTCCCCTCAGTGTGTGTATCGGGGGCCTTCGTCCTCACCCTCGCAGGAGCATCATGATGACCATCAATAAGAGCTTCTCTCTCATTCCTCTTTCGTGAATCCTCAGGGGACATCCCCATGGCGGTAGGCCCCACACCAGTTATTTTCTTTTGGATTTGTTGAGGCTATTTGTCCTTCTTCTTGAGACCAGCAAACAGACTTGGGGTAGACATCCCCTAAAGGGAATCAAATGTGTTTGGAGGCCGATCTGCAAAAGTTAGATGACAGATCAAATGATAAAAGTAAAGGGGGAACACATGGAAAGAAATTGAAATAAAAGCAACTCACATAATTCTGTCAAAGGGCCGACCCTCAGACCAACTTCTTTGAGGAGGCGAGGGGTCATTAAATCTTCAAATTGGGGAATTTCAACCTCCTTCCCCTGCTACCTCGGATAGTGAGCTATAGATATTTTGTCTAAGCTAAGTCCAGGGTCTGACCTTGCTTTCATAGAGGGGTTGGACCATGCTCGAGGGACCCTTGGGCTATCTTCTAAAGGTTCAACCTCTACGAGGAATTCCCTATCCCCAAAGAAAAAGAAAAATCTCTTCTTACAGTCGTGGTTTGAAGTTTGTGCAACATGGAGAAGTTTCTTATCACACTTCCTAGCCCCTGGAGGTATGTACCCAGGTTGTTTGGACGAGGAGGTTATGTTATAACAGGCCAGGAACAGATCAGCCGGGGGCTCATCAGTGAATGTGTTATTCCAGAGGGAAATATAGCCGAGGATGATCCTATACGAGTTAGGAGGAAGTTGGGTAGGAGCAACCCCAAGGGCATAGAGTATAGAGATGATGGCAGGATGAAGAGGCACCCTGACGCCAACCTTAAACATTTGTTCGTATATAGCAGTTTCTCCATCTCGCCCCTAGAAGACCTTCTCATATTCATCTGGGATCCCCATAGTGATAGTGGGTTTAACACCGAAGGAGTGTCTCCATAGTAAGAGATCACAATCCTTAACGGACGAGATGAAAGACGAGGCTGCTGAAGTGTCAACCTCATTATTTGAATTCTCACTCTCGTCCTTGGCCTCACTATCATCGTCCTCACTTTTCTCATCCCCAGTTCCATCGGACCCATCATTGTCAAAAGGTGGGGGCCCATCTGAAAAGGTGGTTTGAAATTTAAGGGGGGACATAGTTGTCACAGGGACAGCCTCAGGGTCTACCGTTCCCTCGGCTTATTCGTTTGGGGTATGGTTTAATGGGTCATATCTCCCAGAGGTGCCAACACCAAAAGAATACGACGCTCTTGTTTGTTTATCCATCTCTTCCTGGCTCCGACTCTCAGTTTGATGACTAGATGAACCAAAAGGCTCAGAAGGTGAAGGCAGAATTATGACTAAAGGAATGGGGAAAATGGGTCATACCCAGACAGGGTTGGCCCTACGTCTAACCTCGTTATCCTCTTTGATCCTCCTAATCTCTCTAAAGCACCTCTCTCTCAGAGTGGGAAACTCCTCGGCTAATTTATGAAGCCTTTGGTGCATAAAGAGGATGACCCTAGACTTAAGAATTTTTTAAAAAACTCACAAACAAGTTAAACTATTGAGCAAGTTTACTTGAAGATTAAACCTAGATAAATGAAGAGTTTTTGGGAAGAATAGCTAAGAATAGAAGGAATAAATCACTCCGGAGAAGACGACTGGAGGTCCATCGGAACACTTTAAAAGCTGAGTTTTATCTACAGAGCAATCATGCGAAACCTAAAAAAACCCTAATAATCATCGCATCTCACCTAGAACGACCAAATAATGGTGGATTCATTCACCGAAAAAAAGAAAGACTAACCAAAAAATGGGCAAAACTTAAACTAAGAAGAAATCAATGATGTGCTTGAAAAGAATGGTAAGGAAATTACCTGGAAAGAAGTTGGAGCTAGATTAAGCTTGGAAGTCTTACAAGTAGGCAGGAATGGCGTTTAACTGCTAAAGCTAGAGAGAGAGAGTGCGCGCGAAGAAGAAGACGGAAGAGAGAGAAAGTTATTTGAAAATGCTTAAATACCTAGTCATTATTACGCCCAATAACCAAGGCGGTACACAACCCATAAGTAAAATCATCATCAGGGCACAATCTTCAGTGTGTATTGTGCATCCATCATTCCTGGGAAACATAGCTCTATGACTGACACCCGATCAGCATCAATCAACTTGCCAAGTGTCACTCACCAGCCAAGCAACTCACCAAATCAACATCTAAAGACAATATTACCCCTCAGCCACCTCAACAGCATCGATGACTAAGGGCTAAGGGGTGATTGATATACCAAAATATACCCTTGGCCAGTCGAGGGAAGCCTCGTCTGGGATGAGGGTTCAACCTTTCACCATCCATGGGTAATACTGAAGGTTGAATGCGCGTAGGTCTCATAGCGCGTGGTTTGGGAGACGCGTAGTACAATGCGCGTAGGTCTCATGTAGCACGTGGACTAAACCGTTATAATAAGATCATTCCCTCACGTGAGGGAATATTATGTCCTCATTATCTACAGGTAGCCCAGCCAGGTGCTAATAGAGGATTAGCTAAACTATCATTACATGCTTAGGGGGTACACCACACTCCCCAAGCCCTATATATACTTGTCATCTTCAAACTTGTAAAGGGTTCGATAATTGTAACCCTAGTCAAAACTCTATTTGTACACATAGTAGAGAGATAAAGCTTGTGCATTGTATCCAAGGCCTTTAGTGCCCATATTTAGTGGATCACACACTCACAGTGGATGTAGGCCTGATTGGCTGAACCACTATACATCATTGTCTTCATACCTATTCTACTCACCTCCTTCTATATACATTCATACATATTGATTTCTGCCATTGTTGCTATAATTTGAGCTCTATCACCTCTTTATCTGGTGGTGCTTTTCTAAGCATCATCAGTCTCCTCAAAGTCTACACCCTCAATCTGTGTGTAGCCATGAGCGACCATCCTAGCCTTGCTATGGATAATCGTACCATTTTCATCCATTTTATTCTTGAAAATCCACTTGGTACCAATCACGTTAGTCTTATTAGGTTGGGGGATAAGTTCCCAGACACAGTTCTTTCTAAACTGAAGCAACTCATCCTGCATAGTAGATATCCAATGTTCATCCTTGAGTGCTTCTTTGTAGGTTTTGGGCTCAACTTTGGACGTGTGGTAAACATAGATGACAACATTCTCTAGCTGACCACGAGTCTGGACCCCTAGAGTGGGATCTCCTAGAATAGCAGTAGGATTATGACTTTTATAAACCCAAGAAGGTGTGTCCCTTAATATAGGAGTAGGTTCCACCCTGGGTGTGTTAGGGACAAGGGGGTCATTACCATAAAGGTCTTCATCCTCACATAAATAGATAGGGCCAACTAACTCCGAAGGTTCATTATCTTGCACGGTGACATTAATTGATTGCATAACCTTAGAGCTGCTCAGGTTAAACACCTGGTATGCTCTACTGTTCGATGACTATCCTAATAATATTCCCTCGTCTCTCCGAGAGTAAAACTTTCCTAATTTCTCTCTATCCCATAGCATGTACCATTTACTCCCAAAAGCATGAAAATATTCCATGTTGGGCTTCTTTCCAGTCCACAATTTATAAGGCGTTTAAAGTGCGTGTGGACGCAGGTAAACCCTATTCACCGTATGGCATGAGGTAGACACCGCCTCTACCAAAAATCTCCTAGAAACTTTACGACTAAGAAGAATAGATCTAGAAATATCCTGAATTCTCTGATTCTTCCTCTCAACGATCCCATTTTGTTAAGGGTTCTTTACGGCTAAAAACTCATATTTGATTCCAAGACTATCACACTAAAGATTTACTTTAAGATTCGTAAATTCAGTGCCGTTGTCACAACGCATTCTATTGATCGTGACACCGTGTTGGTTTTTGCAGGATACGACACTTAGTCATTAGGAACTCTACAACATCTGATTTTTCTCTTGAAAAACCTACGATGGAGTATCTGGAGAAATCGTCCACCATCACGAGGATATACCTCTTACCACCCAAACTTTATGTATGAGTAGGACCCATAAGATCCATATGAATCAACTCACGTACCCTGGAGGTGGTAATGGAATTCAACTTCCTGTGGGGGCTATGAATTTTCTTTCGCAACCGACAGGGTCCACAAACTATAGAAGTTGGTTTTCCAAGAGATGGTAAGCCACGTATTAGGTTCTTTTTTACTAATCGATATAAATTTTTAAAGTTCACATGACCCCACAGATCTATAGGAGTGATCGTGGTGTTATTGCCGAAAATTGAGGACTTAGGCATTATCCCATAGTAATTATCTTCTATCCTCACCCCTCTCAATACAAGTTTATCGGCTTGATCATAAACATTACAAGCATCCCTGTAAAATTTAACTGTAAAGTCAGCATCGATAAGCTGGCTGATGCTGAGAAGGTTTTCCTTCAAACCTTTGACGTAAAACACATTCTCTAGCATAGAAAACCCAAGTATCTCTATAGTACCTCGTCCTATAATTCTAGACCTAATCCCATCACCAAAAGTGACTTTACTTTCCTTGTAATCAACTAAGGCGGTAAAAAATGAGACGTCATTAGTCATGTGTCTAGAACACCCACTGTCAAAATACCACTGTGAGGTATTCTGAGCTTTTAGAGCAACATGAGCAATAAGAGCTTTGTTTCCATTTTTAGGTACCCAAGTGGAGGTAACATTTTATTTACCCTTGTTTCTTGTGGTTCTATTCACAAAATTGGTAGTATCCATAGACGATCCAGATAACTGTTGGAATTCTCCCATTAAACTCTGAGAAGTCGAGACTAAAAACTCAACTTGCTCTCTTAGTCTCATGAGATTACTCGTGGGGTCTGATGGAGCATAGTACGTCCTGCTCGACCCAAACTATAGCAAAACTCTCTCAGGTGGCCTTTCCTCTCACAATAAGTACAAAAGTACACAGTCTGAGGCCTACTTTAGTTTGCTTTTCTTGGCTGAAAAACTTTCTTGGGTCATGGTGGATGACCAAAAGGATTCTCTGTGAACTTAGGGACTGGTCCAGGTTTAATTTGTGAAGTGGATGCAACATCAAAACCAATTCCAGGCCTCTCACCAAATCCTAATGCAGGGGCGAGGAGCATCTTTCCCATCTTTCCAGATCTATCCTTGATTTGAACCTTGACTTCCCGTACTCTTTCAAGATCGTGAGTGAGATGGGTAATAAGGGATTCCAGAATCTTAAGAGCCTCTTCGGATGCACATAGGTCTCTTGTCAGGTTATCCACTTGCTTTGTCAAGTCCCCTTTGACTTCTCAAAACACTGCGCTTTTTCTCCAAATAAACTCTCTATCTCCAAACAGGCTTGCTCTCTCTCTCTTCACAAACAGACTAACTCTCTCAAAGCGACACACAAGGAGGATTCACTCTCTCTTCTTTCTCATAACTCTTTCTCGAACGCGGAAATGCTAATAACTAAACCTTTATTGCGCTTTTTGGTTTTAAATGAATCAGCATATAAATCAGCATAAGCGTGATAAAGGTCACCCTCGCTCTCACTTCCTGCATCCTCTCTCTCACTCTCAGTGTCGAGGTCTCCATGTGAAGAGGCATCCTTGTCATCATGAGGTGCATCAGAATCTCTCACGTTGCTAGCCATGAATGCTTTGAAGTTGAACTCATGCGGTGATTTTTTTCTGAATCCACCGACTCGACCTCTCTATCTTCACTCAGGGTATCATTAAGAACAACTTTACCTTTTTCTTTGTCTAGTCTATTCAGCCTTGTAGCGTACTCAAAAGATCTATGACCCTTACTGTCACACTCATAGCATCTTTCATCGTTTCTCTTGGGTGTGTATTTCTTTTCTTTTTCAAAATTCTTGACATTTTTAATTTTCTCAAATTTCTTTTTATCATTAAATTGGATACTATTTTTTAACTTGAGAAATTTCTTAAAATTCTTTGAAAATAATGCCAAATCATCTTAATCGAAATTGAAATCGGAATCAAATGTATTTTCCTCACTTCGTTTAGACTATTCTACCCTCCTTCTAGCTGACTCAAAATTCTTTTTGTCTTTGCTTTAATAACTTTGGAAAACTTATCTATTTCATAGGTTGGAAGATTACCTAGTAATTATTTTAATTTAAGAGTGTTCAAATTTCCTAAAGAATTTAACACGGTGACTTTAGGGATAAACCGCTTAGGCAAAGAATGCAGGATTTTCTTAACTCATGTGCATTAGGAATGTGCTCACCAAGGTTGAAACTAGTGTTAGCTATATAAGACAATCGTGCATCGAATTCATCAAAACATTCAGTTTCAAGCATAGTAATAGTCTCAAACTGTGTAGTTGGGTTTTACAGTTTAGATACTTTAACAACGTTCGTGCCTTCATGGGTAAGTTGAAGAACATACCAGGCTTCTTTATACGTAGTACACATCATTATACGTCGAAACTCGTCAGGAGTGACAGATCCAGAAATGGCACTAAGCCCTTTAGGATTATACATGGACCATTTAAATTCATCCTCGGTCCATTGAGCCACAAATTTTAAACTTGTCACGTTATCAACAGTGACACTGGGAGGTGTCCACCCAATTTCAACAAGAATCCACACACGTTCATCAATGGCTTTAAGAGTGGATTTCATACAGACTTTCCAGTATGCATAGTTAGACCCGTCAAAAACTGGAATTTTATTAAATTATTTTTCCATTTGAACAAACGCCTTTTCAAGAAATCAATTTTTAAAGAATTGAAATTCAAACGGAGAGTGTGCCTTTTGTTCAACCGGAGATTTTTTTTTTAATAAAATCTATTTTTTTTATTATCCACATTTAAACACAAACCAAAGTCATACATCTAAAGGTGATTGATTCGACATTAAACATATTCACATCAAGCAAGGATCAATCACACACAAAAACTTAGGGAAAATCCCCCAAAAGGACAAAACCTTTTTATTTCAATATGGTTTGTAAACACTTGAATAAATAAAGAGATACAGTATGAAAAGCGAAGACCCTCAGGCACCGATTAGTTGTCGTCAGCAAGATCTCCCTCAAGACGCTCCAAGTTCAGCAGTGTAGAGAACCCTCTTCTCAACACAAGATGCTCCACGAATGGATATGACTAGGTTTAGAATGATTCACACATATGATTTTGAGTGTTTTATGAATCTCAAAGTGTTTGTGTTTGAAACATATGAATACTTGACGTATTAGGTCAATAAAGTGTTCCCTCAAAGTCTTATACAAAACAAGCTCCGAAGAGGGAATTTATAGATCCGAACAAAATCTGATTCGTCGGATTTTTTTGAGCCCGTCTGACTGGTCCGAAAAGGATCATCGGATCGGTCGATCATTCGAATCAGTTTGATTTTCTTCATAAATGGATCGGTCCGGACATATGACTTTTCCTTTATAATATTTCAAACCGTATCGGTTCATTTTTCTTCAGCTCCAGATCACTCCGGTTCTTGCTTTCATTCAGTTCCTGTATGAATCCAAAAAATCAATACCACGAACCCACGATGTAGGAAATGATCATGACGCACGATATTGATGATCATGGGCATGCGAAACACATAATTCGAATTGAGGCCGTCAAGATAAGATCGTGCTGAGACGAGCCGACTGTAGCGGTATACAACATATATGCGGAGATCTGGGATAAAATTTAAATACCTAAATACTGACCCGGACATTTATAAAACATGTCCTTACATTTTTACTTCACAAAATGAATTTTTTCTAAGTTTAGAGGCGAAGAAAAAATCTCGCTGACGTCGTTCGAACGAGATTGGCATGTCGTTCGCACGCTATAGTCATCTCGCACGAAGTCATTCGAGCGACGTGGCCTGACGTTTGAGAGACACCTGTACTTCATTCGAGTGACACATTGACTCAATTTTTATATTTAAAGCAATGTTATTCTTCATTTTTCCAATTCTTTTGGCATAAACAGACTTCGTTTTTTCAAGGTTTAATGCCTTTTTGATTCACAAATCCTTCCCAAACATTTGTTTGAATCTTTAAACCCTAGATACAATTATTGTACTTATTTTGGAGTAACCTTGTGGAGAAGAAGGGTCTTTATCCACTGCTGATATTGGATTTCTTACGGGACCTCTTGCAGGCAAATGTCGATAATGACGAAGCGATGCTTGCGAGTATCCGTGCGTTAAAATTGTGTTGAGAGAGAGTTTGTGTAGAGAGAGAGAGAGAGAGATGTTTAGAGAAAGATAAAGGGGACTTGACCAACAAAGTGTCTAGTCTTACTAGTTACTTCCAGAACTCCATGGACACTCGAAAGAAACGTGAAGCCCTTGTAACTCGTCTTAGTCATGACCATGAGATAGATAGGGAGGTCAAGGTAAATATTGAGGATAGATATGGAAATATGGGAAATATGCTCCTCGCCCCTACTTTAGGTTTTTGTGAAAGGCAAAGAATTGGTTTTGATGGTGCCTCCATGTTCCATGTGATACTGAAATCAGTTCCTGAGTTTACTACAAACCCATATAGCCATTGCTAAAAACCCTAAAGAAGAGTTCAACCAAGAAAATCAAACCAAGGTCGGCCAAAGCCTGTGTATTTCTATCTACTGCAAAAGAATGGGCCACCTTAGGGAGTTTTACTATAGTTTGGGTTGGACACGACATAAATTTGCTCCACCACGTGCCACTACTGATTTTTCGAGTCTTAGAGAGCAGGTTAATTTTCTAGTCGCCACTTCTCAAAGTCTTATGAAAGTGTTCAAATGGATTTCTATGCGGTCAGCGAACACTTTTAATATTTCGATGAGAGCCAACAATGACAAGGGCGAACAGAAGGTTACCTCATATCGGGTACCTAAACTCGACACAAAATCCCTTTTTGATCATGTTGCTCTTAAAGCACATAACACTTCTCAGTGGTATTTTAATAGTGGGTGCTCCAGGCACATAACAGGTGATTCCTTATTTTTTACCTACCTAGAGGATCGTAAGAAAGGTAAAGTCAACTTTGGAGATGGGAGAAAATCTAACATAGTAGGACGAGGTACGATAGAGATACCAGGATATCCTAAGCCAAAGGATGTTATGTACGTCAAAGTTTTGAAAGAAAACCTACTAAGCATTACCAGTTGTGCGACGGTGACTTTGCAATAAATTTTAACCGGAACGAATGCAATGTTTATGATCTAGCTGGTAAACTTCTATTGCAAGGGGTGAGGACTAAAGATAGTTGTTATGGGATTGTGCCTAAGTTCTCGTTTGTCTACAACAGTGCCATGATCATTCCTATGGATCTATGGCATGAACATCTAGATCATGTGAACTTTATATATTTGGGAAAATTAGCTAAAAAGGACCTAGTATGTGGCTTGCCATCACTTTAAAAAAATTAAGGAAAATATATAAATTCATAACAACAATATTTTTGTATGATTAATCTTTTTTGTAACCAAACCTAAATAAAGGAAAGTGTTTTAAAAAGAAATCTCTTATCAAATAATTATGAGATGTTGAAAAAATAGGTTGGGTAGAAAAAACTTCTAAATTTTTGTGCAACAAAGATTTTTAGGATACCTAATAATCTTAAAATAATTTCAGATGTCAAGATAAAGATCGTTAGGTTTATGAAAAGTCATTAAAATAAATATAAGTCTAAAAATCATTCAAATTGATGGTTTTCGATCATCACCCGTCAATACTATATATCATAATGTAATTATTATGTTTCAATCATAAATACCTTAATTATATTAAAAGGAAATCAAGATATAAAACTAAAGAATGAAAAATTTGCTAATCAAAGTTAAAACTTCGGGTTCTTAACTAATGTATCAAATATTTATGCTCTTGGACATAGGTTGGAGACTTTGGGCAAAGATGAAAACAATAGGTTTATAACTATGACCACAAAAATAATTATGATCAATATTTCATTCGAAATGTAAAGATAACTTCGGTTTGAACGTCGGGTTAATTGGGGTAATGGTTAGAACTTTACGTTCTAAATCTAGTATTTTGTAACTTCAAATTCCAACCATAGTAATTTAGAAATCGATATTCTTCGCTACACCATATACTGAGAATGGTCACAGTACGTTGATCACGATCTAAATCCGTGACTAGATTGTAACGATTCAAATCCGCGACCACCACACAAAACTCCTGACCAAGGTTGTGATCAAAGTAAGGGGTGACAAAAATAAGGGATGGGTCACGATTTTAGACCGTTACCATAGAGGTCACGACTCCAGACTGTGACTAAATCGTGACACTAAAATTCCATCTAAATTTACTAAACTAAGGGTCACGGTTCAAAACTGTGACCAATACCTATGAACTATGGTCATTATTCTAAACTATGACCCTTAACGATGACTGCCCTGTAGTTTAAATTGGTCATGAGCCAATAGTCACAGATTTGGACTGTTACTATGTATAGAGATTTTATTGGTCACGGGAGGGGTCACGGATCCAAATCGTGACCATGTATCGAGATTTGATTGGTCACATGAGGGGTCACAACTCCAGATCGTGACCATATTTCTACTCTAAATAAAACCCTAGGACTTTTTTCATTTCACACGACATTTTCTCTCTTTCTATCACTCTCACTCCTTAACTTGGTGAACCTTCTTTCTCACAGTAATACTCTCTCTCTCTCTTACACACACACACACACACACATTTCATGTGCATATTTATGTGTAGTTAGTTTGTATGACGGTGTTTATTTGTGTATGTGTATTTGTTATGTATGTGTGTGTGTGTTAGACTAATTTAACATTTATAAAAATGGGGTATAAATTTGAAATTATGTATAAATATGAAATTAAAATTGTATCACTAATCATGCTCTTCTATTATCATATGTACATTAAAATCTATTTTCATAAATCAAAAAATCCAAAAAGGGAGATTATACCATAATTCCCAATTTAGAGCATTCACACAAATCTCTACATTTTCAACATAGATGACATCTATTTTCATAAATCAATAGTGACACACTAGCATCTAATTATGGGTTGGACCCAAACTTGTTTATCGTACGAACTACATGGACTTTGATGCCATTTTGGGCTACGTAGGCACCCTAAAGTCATTTCGGTATTCATGTCCTTTCTTAACATTTGAAACATTTTGGTGTTCACCCTTATCTTTTGGTTATAGCATTCATTTTTTTATGAAAAAATATTTGTGACTTTGTAATAATGTTCATGTCATTTTGTGTTGTAATGGCGATGGAATTATTTATGGCTTTATTTTGCAAATACATGGATAGTACACTAGTTCGGATGTTATGGGGATAAAACAACGATTTTAAATTTAGTTTTATCTATACGAGTATTATCGCAATGTGCATTGGATTAACATTTCGGATGACTATATTCCATTGTCGTATGTTGGGTGGACATCCATAAGCATGAGTCGTATTATTATTTGCGTTGAACAATTGGATGAATTAATAGTTAGTTAATCTCTGTTGTATTGTTATTTTTTGATTTATGGATTAGTTAGTGGCTAAATAATTCGTTAATTTTTGTTGAATAATTTGATGGCTTAATATTTACCTATAAAAATGCATACAAGTTTCAAAACACGTAAAATTTTTTTTGGGAGGGAGAATTTTTATTATCATTAAATTTGGCAATGGTCACGATTTTGAGTCGTGACCAAAATAAGGGACCATTTAGATTATATTAATATATGGTCATGATTTAAACCGTGACAATATATTAATCTAATTTAAATGGTCACCCATTGTGGTTATGACTCAAAACCATGATCAACATCAAAATTCTGGGGACCATGACCATTAAAATAACTTGGTAAATGGTTATGGGTCAGGTCACAATTTTGATCCATGACCTTGTGGTCACGTTCCTCAACCGTGACCAAGCCATAACCTTAATGTCACCCAAAGAATCGTGACCCAGGCTTAGGGCACGTTCTCGAAATTGTCACCCTTAAAATGGTCACGAACCCAAACCATGACCTGAAGCCTTAATCACGGACCAAAACTGTGACCATTCTCGGTATATAGTGTCGTACTTTTGATTGTTTCATGTCTATAATTTGATCTAGTATTGTATAACCCTATGTTCTAATTTATGTCATATGTATTTGAATCTTAGGGTTCATATAAACTATAAAACTAATACTTATGACTCAGGTCCTAAATTGAAATAATTCACAAAGCGTCTAGTGTGAATTTGTGAAATATAAAACTTCAATTCTTATCATTTGTTTAAGAGAACTTATGTTATACACAAACAGTTGAGCTTCAAGTTCATTATTGTTAATATCTAAGTACATTAAATTATCTACCCTTTTGTATAAAAACTTTAAGTTTAATTAGGAGTAAAAATGTTATATAATCTTTCAAACTAGTGCCCTATATATATATATATATATATATATATATATATATATATATATATATATATATCAATTTTGACCGATAAGAATTCAACTTCTTTAAAAATGAGTGCATTTTTTTACACATTCTCAAGATTCCAATGTATAGTTGATGATTGGAATGTGAAAATGAGTTAAATTAAATATCATTAAAAAGATAATTTAATATTCAAATGAAACGAAAGGTCAATAGACAAATGTTTAATGGTGAAACTATTAATATGATAGTTAAATGGACATTTAACCATTAAAAAGAGTATTTAAAAAGATTTTTTATTTAATAAAAAAAATGAAAAGACAAGAAGTGGAAAATTCATGTTTAAATATTTAATTTATTTGAAACTAATCCCAACAAAAAATATTTAGGGCTCCAGGTTCAAATTACAAATAATTATTATGATCACTATCAAAATTCATACTCATAGTTCATGTGCTCTAAACCAAGATAGATTAAGAATACCAAATTAAAATATCTTATTAAAAATATATAAGGTTTTTCTTAAATTTCTTGTTATGGGTAAAAGACAATACCTAAGGTCTATGTGATAAATTATTTATCAAATAGATTAGACTAAATTTTATCTTCAATATTGGGCTATTTAATATAAGTGAAAAAAAGATAAATGATATAGCACAACACCAAGGCGTATGAGAAAATGCACAATGAAAAAAATCTCGAGCAACAAAAGAATGACAACTGTACTATGGTAAAGTTTTACAACTAGAAGAGATAAACTTATATACTCATTATGCAATGACCGACTAGACACTCTTACCCACCATATCCTCCATAAATAGTGCCAACGTCTGGAGAATGCTACACAACTGCGATCAATTTTGGTCCGCAACTAATGTCGTCAAATCCTTTACCAAAAAATTCTTCGTTTAAAGTTTGAAGAAAAATTTGTGTTCCAATGGAATGGAACTATGAGAAGCCACCAATATAAATATTTACTTCCTATGATATGATATCCCTAAATGTTTATGGAAGTTTTAAAAGTGTTTGGACAATTAAAAATAAACTCAAAAAGTATTTTTGAGATATAAAAAATACTTAAGGTTTCTCAATAACAATTTTTACAAACTGTTTTGTTTAAGCCTTGAGAAGAGTAATCAAAATTCAAATAACTCTAAAATATAATGATAATAATGTATATCTAAAAAATAAAAAATAAAAAGGTTTTTCTTTTAAGAAAATATGATTTCTTTTGCTTGATAAAACAATAAAAACCTTTCTTGAAAAATCTTAAGCTTATTTTGTCAGGTAGAAGAAGTTTCATTAAGAAGATATTTTCAAATTTATGGACACGAGCACTCAAACCCTTTAACTCATTCTCAACCACACAAAATATGTTGCTTCTTGAACCCAAGAAAAATATGCCTACAACAGAGAATGTTCACATTTTATAATCCAATCTCTTAAGTTGATTTGATTTTGCACCAGAATTGGTGTTGTCATTGCACTGTCGGCGTAGCGAGATATTTTGTCACTGGAGTGAAACTGAAGTGATCTAGGTCGTGCAAAGAGAAAATTGGACTGGGATAAGAGCATCGATGATAGACTGTCATTGTAGCGACAAGAACTGTTGCTATGACGAAAGTGCGATAAGGCAAGTCACGCCCTTTCTTAGAAAGCCTGAATGAGTATTTCCTTCTAAGTTTTGAAAATATTGTGGAAAATCACTGTAAGTATACTTGTTCTCAACTTGGAACACCCATACTTAAAATACACATATAAGAATGCAATTTTTATGAACATATATTTTTTGTAAGAAAAGAATATTTCATAGTGTATTTATTCAAATTACCTAAACTACTCACACACAAGTTTTAACACATTTTCCAATTTAAGAGAATACTAAGTTAAGTTATGTTAAAACAAAGATGGAAAAATAAATCATTCTAAGTCCTTTACCTTTACCATAAAGAGACAATATCATTGGCATGGCATGAGTTAGCTTTTTGGATGAAGATGAAGAAGTCCAATCTTGAACATGAAGATTTCTAGGAAAACTTAGATTGTGACTCAAATATATTTTGGAACGGGATAAGAAAATTTAATCCTATGGAGATTTTGAGCATACATGTTCTCTTACAATATCCCCCTTTGTCTATTCAGCGATAAAACATGTAAACAAAAGATTCCAAATAAATGGATCAAATCTATCACCTATGACACGACTCGACCGAACAAAGGCACTGCAAGAATAAACACGACTTAACCATTTGTAATTCTTGTAACATGTTTTCATGTCAAGACAATAGAAAAGACATCAAGATACCAATGCATAAATATTGACAAGACAACAAAAGTAATAATATAAATACAAGATATATAATCAATGTGAGCATAGTCCATCTAATTACGAAGGATCATATATCAAGTTTAGCTAATATCCCAACAAGATGTAACATTTACATTTTCCCATAAGTTATATATTACCATTTCAATTCAATATAAACTAAGTTACAATATCATAATGATACTAATCTTGATCACCATATCTCTCTCGGAGGGAATCTTTTACCCCTGAATTAAGTCTTTCCCTTAAGAAAATATTTCTAAGGAAATATTTTCTACATGGCAAGATTCTTACAGTAGACATTCCTTTCATATAAAGGAGAATCATTCTCCCACTTTTTTTATGGAATGGACAAAGGAAAATACAATACAATCAACATATGGCATAACTAACAATAAAATGAATAAATCTTTAGAGAAGTAAATCTAGTAGGGATAATTTAAGAATTAAAACTAATATGTCTTATTATGTAATTGAGATGGAAGTTAAGCTAGGATATGATTAAATATATATGTGGTAATAATATATATAAGGTATACAATATAATACAATCAAAAGCATGGCCAAATATATATATATATATATATATATATATATATACGGGAAGAATAAAGAACATAAGTCCCAAGACACAAATGACATGCTTAGTGAGCATAATAGGTGCATTGAGCACTATATGAGATATGAATCATATGATATAAGATATAGGCGCATAAGATCAATAGTGACATTGCAAGCCAAATATATAAATATCATCACCAAGATATCATGTGGAATTACTCACTATATACTAAACATAATGTAAAGCATGTATGAGTTATGAGTATAAGAAGCATAAGAAGTTGGTAGAGACTTATTCGCATGGCAATCCTAAAACTCATGAAAGGTAAATGAAATTTCTAGACACCTAAAGGTATTACAAGGTAAGTATCTAATAAATATGTTCACACAATCCAATGGCAATGCATAGGTGAAAACATAGATATAAATCGCCAAGGATATATGATATACTAAGAGACATGACATTCAAATCTAGCATTATATCACTTAAGATCAATATAAATGACGATAAAAAAGCATTTGGATAATGTAGAATATTTATCCTAATGCAAGAATTAAGATATCAATATACATGAAATTTTTGTTTCAATGTCAAAGTCAATGTTAACACAATCTACACTTAGAACATGAATAGGCAACATTAAGTCTAAAGCCAACCAATGACTACATAAATGAAAATATGTATCAACAAAAAGGGATTATCACTCGATAAAGGTAATATCCCCAATCTTTCATTTTTTTCAAATAAATCTTTTTCAGAAACTTGCAAGATATACTACAAGGAGAAAAATGAGAATAAGATGTAAATCAAATGATACCAAAAGAGATTCTAGTAACTTAACGAAAATAAAGGGTTTTTACATGGCATAATTTAGCAAGAAAACAACAACAATACCCATTTTTTTATAAGAAAAAACATAGGCTATATTATCACACTTACCAAAATTTGAATTTTAAGTCCAATGTTCATGACCAAGAAAATATTATCCATAAAAAGGATAATAACATGATAAGGGATTTAACCAAGAACATAAGGTCATATTTAGATTGTGCAAAAAAATAACAAAGGAACACCACTGAAAGAATTAAAAAAGCTCGGGTTAAAACAAATTACTCAAAGCTTCAATACTAGTGAAAATTTCCAACACCTTTTGAGATATTTTCAATTAGCATTTTTCTCTTCCTTAATGAGAAATATGGTTACAACCTTTAGATTCACATCCTTGATGTTACTCAATTTTTTATGGATAAATATATTTAAAACATCGCTTTGTTCAAAAATATTATTTCATGTGGAGACTTTCACTCATTCATTACTAAGGTAGGATACTAATTCTGATTTTCAAAGTTAGCATCATCCAATCGAAGTTATAGCCCTAGCCATATTATCTCTCATGATTGTTTGATATAGAATCTAGCTTTTCAACTCCTTTAAAACATGAATAAATCTCCTACATACACATTTGAGGATAATGGACTCTTTTTCAAAAATATTCAAAGCTTTGAACTGTTTGTAATACCCCGTACTTTTGGCTATATTTATTTTGGGATTAATTAATTAAATGCGTATTAATTGGAAATTAATCCGGGTTATAAATACTAATGAGATGCGAATTGGTATTTGATTAGGTGCATATATGATTATATATGTACTTGGTATTATAAAATTTGTCGTGGGATTTATATACGGCATTTTAGAAATTTTGTTGAGACGCGTGGGACCGCCGCGTCACGGTATAATATTTTGATATTAAAAGTGAATTTAAAATCTACAATCCGTATGGTCGTTTTGAGTGCGCCAACGCATCCGGAAGGGTCGAGATAGTCCGAAAACACTAGCCGGGGGTATAGTTTGGGTCCCGGGGTATTTTTAGGCCATTCCGGCACCATAAAGGGTATTTTAGTAATTTGGTATTTTTGGGTAATTAAAAGTGACGAAAATTGAGAGTTGTAATCTGATAAGGAATTGACCCAACCAACCCTTATTAACCCAACAAGCTACGGAGGTTTATTAAATTAGGTTTTCATAAGTTCCCCCAAAGCAAACCCTAGCCACCATAGCTTTTTGGAGAAGAAAGCTTGGAGAAGGAGAGAGAGAGAGGAATTTTGCAGAAATTCTACACCGAATCCACACCAAATTCAGAGACAAACAAGGCAAGTGACTTTATTCCATTTAAATTCTGAGAATGTCTTTTCCATATTAGAAAATTCGGATTTATGGTTGTTCTTGATAAAATATGAAAACCCATGTAGTCTAGATCATAAAACTTGAGGAATTTGAGAAGGATTGCATGTAGAATAGTTTGGAGACAATTAATCTGATATTAATACATGTTTGGGTGAAAGAAACGAATTAAATTCTGGATTTGATGTTGATATATATCTAGGGTTCATGTTCTTGATGATATTGGGGAAGAGTATAAAATCTTAGGATTTAATGATGTTTAGAATGCCTTATTGCCTTAAAAGACGTTAGTTTATAACCCAAGCATGTTTTAGTATGATTAGAGGACTTAAATCATTGTTAGGACGAACTTTGGAGAAGGATTGAAGTGATAAAAATGGATGAAAAACGATTTAGGAAAATTTCTAGGCCGAAACTGGTAGCTCGTTAGAAGCAGCCCCCAGGTCGTTCGAACGAACTCGTTCGAACGAGCTTCTAACGAGTTGACCAGTCGTTTCTAACGAGTAGGGATTTCGTTCGATATCTCGTTCTAACGAGATATCGTTAGAAGGGACAGTTCGTTCGAACGAACTGGGATCTCGTTCGAACAGCCTCGTTCGAACGAGACTTCTAACGACCTGACAGTCCAAACTCGTTCGAAGCCTCGTTCGAACGAGACTTCTAACGAGCTGGCAGTTTGGTACTTTTTGGGCTGTTTTGACTTTTGGAGTTCCGTAAACTTGTTCGAGGATATAGTTAACCTTCCAACGATGATGTAGTGATAGGTTGGGACATTTGGGTATTTATGAGAAGGAACGTACATACGAGAGTGTGTTACATGGACGGTTTGGGTTGAGACGTGAGTGTCTACTACGACATGAGATAATTATGACGCGTATAATTACAAACCGGAATAGTATGAATCATGATAAGTATAAACTAGTACGAGTATACGATATGTACTACGATTAAAATACGGTATTACTAAGATGTGTGTTTACTTAGTTTTGGTATATGGATTGTTTGTATGACATACCTACCATACTTGCTATCACGGGAGGTTACGTTCGCTTAGGACCCTCTAATCCTTGTGTGCCTACGGGGGGGATATAGACTGGTACCTTGATGAACATAGGTCATAGAAGGACTTATTGTGATATTAATAAGTCTGCATGATCATGGGAGCGTAGGTATGTGCGTGACCCATGTGATGGTGACTGTGTTCGCCTCCACTATTTGTGATTTGTGTTATCTGAACTATTCCTGAGAGATTCGGAATATGTGATCCTTATGTACGTGATGTACCGGGATGGATAGCAGAGTATGTGTGCACCATAGCTTAGATTGCGGGGTGCTTGTATCGTATATTTAGGATGTGAATAATATACATTTAATTAATGGGAATCCTCATGTTAATGTTGTAAATGTATTACGGTATTGTTTCGAAATATATAAGGAGTTAACTGATACTTATATATATGGCATATTTAGTAACTGAGTTTACGTTAAATCCCTATTTAATTACGAGCGTTATTATGTTATGGGACCAAGTATAATGGGTAGAACCTTTGGCAGTCTAGCTAGTTATGTTGTCAGTTAGCTAGTAGTATGGGTCGATATAGATGGGTACTTACGTTAGGAGTGCACAGTTAGACGAGAGGTGAGAATATCATGCGAGTGTACGTCCTAACTTGTACTTTGCATTTAATGTTTTAAATGTTTTTAAAGCACTTGCAGGTTTTTAAAATATAACTCCACATTCGGGCTCTGACCCGTTTGCTTTTCAAATCTTTTCTTTGTAAAAACCATTTTAGGTGCCCAGCCACAGGGACACCAAGCATAGGATTCTCATTCAGGTGACGAGCTGTAGCTGTTTGTGGAAGCTACAGGGATTTGCTTATAGACGCTTCTATCTTTTGGATTCCAGAGTCATTATCTATCAGTTGTAGGGCATGTTGCCCATTTCTATTTAGAGCATCTTTTACATTTCAGTTTTCAGACTTTAGCATGTATTCTTTCAGTTTATTTATTTCAGTTGTGGGATTGTGGTGAGGAGTTTTTCCTCCAGACTTTATTTACTTTATTGTGATGGTTATTCGTTTTACTTCAGTATGGTGAATGGTGTTATTTACTTCTTCATTACTTTTGTTGCATGTTAATCAGACTTAAATTAAAATTTGGCAACTTGCTTTTTAAATACTAGGTGGTTAGTAATATTAAAATGTTTTCGACAGTGATGCTATTAACTGAGCCAACTTGGCATTTTGAATTAATTTTATAAAGGAGTAGCTACCCGGTATTTAATTAGTCGGGGTGTCACAGGTGGTATCAGAGCATCAGGTTCTAGTGTCCTTTAGGATCTGTACGGCTATTATGTTTTCGCTACGTTTTCTTTGATATAGAGCCCTATATTTTAGGACTGTTGTACTCTTTTTGTGTATGCTTCGTTCTTCAGCTATTTTAAGTTTATAAACTGCGAACTTATAAACTTTGTTATTATTTCAGATGCCTCCACGACGTGCACGACGAGTTCCCAGGAATGCAACGCCCGAACCCCAGCCCGCTCCAGTTCAGGGCATGTTGAACGCCGCTGAGGTTGCAGCTATAGTAGCTCAAGCGGTAAATGCCGCGATTTCCGTTATTCAGCAGGCACCACCACAGGCGACGGTTGCCGCGCCAGCACAGGTTAATGTATTTCCGTCTGCTTGGGAGCGTGTACGTGACGCTTTTCAGAAAGCGCATCCGCCAGAGTTTGCTGGTAGCTCAGATGTGGTAGTCTCGAGCCAATGGAGGAAGGACATACAGAGGCATTTGAGGATGCATGAGTGCACAGATGTTCAGAAGCAGGTGCTAGCTACTTTCAAGCTAGTTGGATCTGCGCTGCAGTGGTGGGAGTCCATTACCACCGCAGAGGAGAGGGATACCCTCACGATTCAGGAGTTCTGGGTGCGGTTTGACCGCAAGTACTTTCCATCCGCAGTCCATACAGAGATGAGGAGGAAGCTGATGAGTTTGAAGCAGGAGGGCAAGACCGTGGCCGAGTATGAGGCCGAGTTCACTAACCTGTTGAATATCATTCCAGACGAGATTCCAATGGAGAAGAAGAAGATTGAGAAGTTCACAGATGGGTTGAATTGGAGGATCCGTCAACATCTGCTAGGGAACCTATCGTTGGCCACTTATTCTGATGTGGTTAACGCAGCATTGTTACACTGCCAGGACCACCGTTTTCATATGGCCGAGGGCAAACGGTCGGGAGAGTCTAGCCATCAGGGCAGGACTGGAGGACATGGTGCCAGCGGGGTACAATCTGGTCAGGGGCAGAGACAGAATGAGCAGGGTCCCCAGCAGGGGGATAATAAGAGGTTCCGGTCAGGGAACTACAGGCAAGGACAGGGAGGATTCCGTCAGGGCCATCAGGGTCCAAACGGCCATCTGGGCCAGCAGGGACAGAATGGGCAGCAGTTTCACCAGGGCCAGCAGGGCCAAGTGAGGAATGGTAACGGCCACCAGGGCCGGGGACAGCAGGGGCAGAGGGGAGGGAACTTCCCAGGGAAGTGCTTTACTTGTGGCAAGACTGGCCATAAGAAGCAGGATTGTCCTGATAGGGGCAGGGCCCCACAGCAGCAACAACAGGGTGCTCGCCAGGAGCCACAGAGACCTATGTTTCCCGCCGCTCTTCCCGCACCGCCACAGATGGCAGCATTGCCACCCATTCCAGCAGTCCCAGCTCAGCAGGGGCAGCTACAGTATGGACGTGTCTACAACGTTCACCAGGCTGCAGTTCCACAGGCACCGCCCGCGATCGAAGGTACGTTTCCTATCCATGGCACTATGGGTCGGGTGTTATTTGATACGGGTGCTACACACTGTTTTATTGCTACACACTTCGCGAAAGCTTTAGGGTTGTTAGCTATGGCGGAGAGCACAGTGACGTGTGTCGACTCACCATTGGGGAGTGGGTCTCTTATTTTCTTTATATGCCGGGGAGTGGGAGTAGAGGTTGGTGGTTTGGTATTGCCTGCAGACATGTTAGTGTTAGACATGCATGTTCACGATGTGATCATCGGTATGGATTGGCTCGTAGCATATAGGTCCATGATTGATTGCTTCAGCGGGAGCATTGTTTTTGCCATTTCGGGGCAAGAGATGTTTATAGTGGCGATGCCTCGCCCAGAGGGAGGATCGATCGCTCATCTGTATTACATAGAGGAGGATACCTCTAAGGAGGTTGTTATTCCTTTAGATTCGATCCCGGTTGTCAGGGAGTATTCAGATGTGTTTCAGGAGATACCAGGCTTACCACCCAGACGATAGATAGATTTTGTTATTGATTTGCTACCGGGTACGAGACCTATAGCACGTGCACCGTACCGTATGGCTCCAGCTGAGATGCGAGAGTTACGGGATCAGATAGAGCAGCTGTTAGGGCAGGGCTTTATTTGCAGGAGTACCTCACCTTGGGGCGCTCCGGTTTTGTTTGTGAAGAAGAGGGACGGTTCACTGAGGTTGTGTGTGGACTACCGAGAGTTGAATAAGGTCACGATACGGAATAAGTATCCGTTGCCTCGCATCGATGACTTATTCGACCAGTTGAGAGGAGCTTCTTTCTTCTCGAAGATTGACTTGAGATCGGGATACCATCAGTTGCGTATCAGGGAGGAGGATGTCTCGAAGACCGCGTTCTTGTCGAGATATGGTTCTTATGAGTTTCGCGTTATGCCTTTCGGCTTAACCAACGCTCCAGCAGTGTTTATGGACTTGATGAACAGAGTGTTCAGGGATTTCCTATATCAGTTTGTCATTGTCTTCATTGATGACATTTTGGTTTACTCTCAGACAGAGGAGGAGCACGCCGAACATTTGAGGCAGGTTTTGCAGACACTTCGTCAGAACGAGCTGTATGCAAAATATGAAAAGTGCGGGTTTTGGCTGAAGGAAGTCCAGTTCTTGGGTCACATTATATCCGACCAGGGAATATCTGTCGATCCGGGGAAGGTGTCAGCAGTGAGGGAGTGGGGACAGCCCACGACACCAACAGAGATTCGTAGTTTCTTGGGTCTAGCAGGATACTACAGGAGGTTTATTCGGGGTTTCTCGGAGATAGCAGGTCCTTTGACACATCTTACTCGTAAGAGTGTTTCGTACATTTGGAGTGATGCCTGTCAGTTGGCATTCGATGAATTGAAGGACAAGTTGACCTCAGCACCTGTGTTAGCATTGCCGAGACCGGGAGTTGAGTATTTGGTATACACTGATGCGTCTTTGCAACGACTGGGAGGTGTATTGCAGCAGGAGAGACAGGCCATAGCTTATGCTTCCCGTAAGCTTAATCCTCATGAGAAGAATTACCCCACGCATGATTTGGAGTTGGCGGCAGTGGTATTTGCCTTACGGATTTGGAGGCACTATCTTTTGGGAGAGAAGTTTCAGCTGTTCACGGATCACAAGTCACTACAGTATCTGTTCACACAGAAGGAGTTGAACATGCGGTAGCGTAGGTGGCTTGAGTTTGTGAAAGACTACCAGTTCGACATCCAGTACCACCCGGGTAAGGCTAACGTGGTAGCAGACGCGTTGAGCCGCAGGCCAGCAGATGAGGTGGCAGAGGTGTGGAAAGCTAAGTGGAAGGAATTGGGACACCAGGATGCAGTGGCCCGATCTTTCATGTCTGTGATGACCGTTACCCCGTAGATTGTCACAAAGGTAGTACGGGCACAGGCTAATGACACGTTCTGTCAGGAGCAGATAGTTCGATTGCTAGTAGAGGGAGACGAGTCCTATACCGTTAGCTCAGACGGGGGATTGCGCTTCAATGGGAGATTGGTGGTTCCGTAAGGGGAAGAATTGCGGCACGATGTGATGGCAGAGTAGCACGGCTCACGGTTCGCGGTACATCCCGGAGGGGACAAAATGTACCAAGACATGAGACGGCAATATTAGTGGAGCGGTATGAAGAGAGATAGCGCTGAGTTTGTCTCGAAATGCGCCACTTGTCAGCTTGTAAAAGTGGATCATCAGAGACCATCAGGATTGCTACAGCCGTTGGAGGTTCCGGTGTGGATGTGGGAGAGCATATCCATGGATTTTGTCACGGGGTTGCCTACGTCGCAGAGGGGTCACGACTCCGTTTGGGTAATTGTGGACAGGTTGTCCAAGGTCGCTCACTTCTTACCTGTAAGGACTGACTACACTTCGGGACAGTATGCCCAGCTCTTCATTTCAGAGATTGTGAGACTCCACGGTGTGCCCCTAAATATCGTGTCTGACAGAGACAAGATATTTGTTTCGAGGTTTTGGGAGAGTTTCCAGGAGGCCATGGGCACGGAATTGCGGTTGAGTACGGCTTATCATCCGCAGACTGATGGGCAGACAGAGCGCACCAATCAGATGTTGGAGGACATGCTACACATGTGCATTATTGACTTCGGGGGTGGATGGGAGCAGTACCTTCCACTGGTGGAGTTTGCTTACAACAACTCCTATCAGTTCACGATTGGCATGGCTCCGTTTGAGGCATTGTACGGTAGGCCTTGCCGTTCCCCAGCATGTTGGCTAGAAGTGGGGGACAACAAACTACTTGGGCCGGAAGTGATTCAGGATACTTCGGCAAGGATTGAGTTGATTCGGAGTCGCATTCGGGTAGCTCAAGACAGGCAGAAGAGTTATGCTGATGCGAAGAGGTTTTTCAGAGAGTTCCAAGTAGGGGACCAGGTTTTGCTCAGGGTATCTCCTATGAAGGGGATTATGCGTTTCGGGAAGAAGGGGAAGTTGGCACCGAGGTATGTGGGGCCGTTTCCTATTATTGAGCGGATCGGACCGGTTGCGTATAGACTCGGGTTACCGGAGCATTTGCATCGGATTCACGACGTGTTCCATATTTCCTCGCTGAGGAAATACCTTAGAGATAATTTGGCTCATTCTCACATTGCTGTGGAGGACATCAATCTCCAGTCAGATAGCTCTTATGAGGAGGGGCCGATTGCTATTTTGGACCGAAGCGAGAGGAAACTGCGGTCAAAGATAGTCCCGTTAGTGCGTGTTCAGTGGCGACATCACAATGTCGAGGAGTCCACATGGGAGCGCGAGGATGAGATGCGCGAACGTTATCCAGAGCTATTTTTAGCAGGTACTTTCTAGTTTCGAATTTCGGGACGAAATTCTGTTATTAGGGGGGAAGTATGTAATACCCCGTACTTTTGGCTATATTTATTTTGGGATTAATTAATTAAATGCGTATTAATTGGAAATTAATCCGGGTTATAAATACTAATGAGATGCGAATTGGTATTTGATTAGGTGCATATATGATTATATATGTACTTGGTATTATAAAATTTGTCGTGGGATTTATATACGGCATTTTAGAAATTTTGTTGAGACGCGTGGGACCGCCGCGTCACGGTATAATATTTTGATATTAAAAGTGAATTTAAAATCTATAATCCGTATGGTCGTTTTGAGTGCGCCAACGCATCCGGAAGGGTCGAGATAGTCAGAAAACACTAGCCGGGGGTATAGTTTGGGTCCCGGGGTATTTTTAGGCCATTCCGGCACCATAAAGGGTATTTTAGTAATTTGGTATTTTTGGGTAATTAAAAGTGACGAAAATTGAGAGTTGTAATCTGATAAGGAATTGACCCAACCAACCCTTATTAACCCAACAAGCTACGGAGGTTTATTAAATTAGGTTTTCATAAGTTCCCCCAAAGCAAACCCTAGCCACCATAGCTTTTTGGAGAAGAAAGCTTGGAGAAGGAGAGAGAGAGAGGAATTTTGCAGAAATTCTATACCGAATCCACACCAAATTCAGAGACAAACAAGGCAAGTGACTTTATTCCATTTAAATTCTGAGAATGTCTTTTCCATGTTAGAAAATTCGGATTTATGGTTGTTCTTGATAAAATATGAAAACCCATGTAGTCTAGATCATAAAACTTGAGGAATTTGAGAAGGATTGCATGTAGAATAGTTTGGAGACAATTAATCTGATATTAATACATGTTTGGGTGAAAGAAACGAATTAAATTCTGGATTTGATGTTGATATATATCTAGGGTTCATGTTCTTGATGATATTGGGGAAGAGTATAAAATCTTGGGATTTAATGATGTTTAGAATGCCGTATTGCCTTAAAAGACGTTAGTTTATAACCTAAGCATGTTTTAGTATGATTAGAGGACTTAAATCATTGTTAGGACGAACTTTGGAGAAGGATTGAAGTGATAAAAATGGATGAAAAACGATTTAGGAAAATTTCTGGGCCGAAATTGGTAGCTCGTTAGAAGCAGCCCCCAGGTCGTTCGAACGAACTCGTTCGAACGAGCTTCTAACGAGTTGACCAGTCGTTTCTAACGAGTAGGGATTTCGTTCGATATCTCGTTCGAACGAGATATCGTTAGAAGGGACAGTTCGTTCGAACGAACTGGGATCTCGTTCGAACAGCCTCGTTCGAACGAGACTTCTAACGACCTGACAGTCCAAACTCGTTCGAAGCCTCGTTCGAACGAGACTTCTAACGAGCTGGCAGTTTGGTACTTTTTGGGTTGTTTTGACTTTTGGAGTTCCGTAAACTTGTTCGAGGATATAGTTAACCTTCCAACGATGATGTAGTGATAGGTTGGGACATTTGGGTATTTATGAGAAGGAACGTACATACGAGAGTGTGTTACATGGACGGTTTGGGTTGAGACGTGAGTGTCTACTACGACGTGAGATAATTATGACGCGTATAATTACGAACCGGAATAGTATGAATCATGATAAGTATAAACTAGTACGAGTATACGATATGTACTACGATTAAAATACGGTATTACTAAGATGTGTGTTTACTTAGTTTTGGTATATGGATTGTTTGTATGACATACCTACCATACTTGCTATCACGGGAGGTTACGTTCGCTTAGGACCCTCTAATCCTTGTGTGCCTACGGGGGGGATATAGACTGGTACCTTGATGAACATAGGTCATAGAAGGACTTATTGTGATATTAATAAGTCTGCATGATCATGGGAGCGTAGGTATGTGCGTGACCCATATGATGGTGACTGTGTTCGCCTCCACTATTTGTGATTTGTGTTATCAGAACTATTCCTGAGAGATTCGGAATATGTGATCCTTATGTACGTGATGTACCGGGATGGATAGCAGAGTATGTGTGCACCATAGCTTAGATTGCGGGGTGCTTGTATCGTATATTTATGATGTGAATAATATACATTTAATTAATGGGAATCCTCATGTTAATGTTGTAAATGTATTACGGTATTGTTTCGAAATATATAAGGAGTTAACTGATACTTATATATATGGCATATTTAGTAACTGAGTTTACGTTAAATCCCTATTTAATTACGAGCGTTATTATGTTATGGGACCAAGTATAATGGGTAGAACCTTTGGCAGTCTAGCTAGTTATGTTGTCAGTTAGCTAGTAGTATGGGTCGATATAGATGGGTACTTACGTTAGGAGTGCACAGTTAGACGAGAGGTGAGAATATCATGCAAGTGTACGTCCTAACATGTACTTTGCATTTAATGTTTTAAATGTTTTTAAAGCACTTGCAGGTTTTTAAAATATAACTCCACATTCGGGCTCTGACCCGTTTGCTTTTCAAATCTTTTCTTTGTAAAAACCATTTTAGGTGCCCAGCCACAGGGACACCAAGCATAGGATTCTCATTCAGGTGACGAGCTGTAGCTGTTTGTGGAAGCTACAGGGATTTGCTTATAGACGCTTCTATCTTTTGGATTCCAGAGTCACTATCTATCAGTTGTAGGGCATGTTGCCCATTTCTATTTAGAGCATCTTTTACATTTCAGTTTTCAGACTTTAGCATGTATTCTTTCAGTTTATTTATTTCAGTTGTGGGATTGTGGTGAGGAGTTTTTCCTCCAGACTTTATTTACTTTATTGTGATGGTTATTCGTTTTACTTCAGTATGGTGAATGGTGTTATTTACTTCTTCATTACTTTTGTTGCATGTTAATCAGACTTAAATTAAAATTTGGCAACTTTCTTTTTAAATACTAGGTGGTTAGTAATATTAAAATGTTTTCGACAGTGATGCTATTAACTGAGCCAACTTGGCATTTTGAATTAATTTTATAAAGGAGTAGCTACCCGGTATTTAATTAGTCGGGGTGTCACACTGTTTTTAAAAGATTGTTCAACGTTGACATTCCTCATATAATGGTATATATAGTGTGGTGTAAAGTGAAATAATACATGATAATATATTCTCAAAATTTAAATTTTCTCAAAATTTATAAGATTTAAAATAAAATCGAATTCATCTCATGAAACACATGGTATATTTCCAAACAAATGGAAAAATGCTCAAAATAACTATTTGGATATATGAAAATATATCATTGAGTATATCGTCTAGAAAATTCATAAACATGATTGTATTAAAAAATCTTTGAATATATCGATGAAAGATATATATAATCACAAAGGATCATGACATTGGATTAAAAGATATACATTAAGCACATAATTCTAAGCATGATCGAACTAACTCAATTAATCATGAAAATAACTAATGAAATCCTAAGATAATAAATCTAGAGAAATCATAAAATTAAGACTAAGATAACATGTAAAGCCTAAGTAGAAAAATAGGCAAACCAAGGATAGTTAACATAATCAATAAATATAAATATCCAATATAAAATAAAAACAATTTTAATATGCATATGAATAGACATACAAAGATAAATAAAAGATTAACTAGATGTGGCAATCCTAAACATACTTTTAAAAACATAAAGCAAAGTATTATCAATATTAAAATCATATCGAATTATTCAAGATATGAAGAAAGAACAAATCAAGAAGATAAATAATTTACATATGAGTTATCAAAGATAATAAAAGTTATATACAAACTCATGCATGAATCCAAAGTAAATTGCCGAGCATAAGATATATGAAATGAGATACTAACAAAGGCTATGACCAAAATAAATTAACTATAGCACTTAGAGGTAGACGGGTCCAATTTCAGAATCTTCTTATTCTCAATTTTAATTCATCCTGAAATGTCCTTCCTTACCCATACATAACTCACACGAGGAGCCTTAAATTTAAATGGGACTTTAGGCATATTTTTCTTCACTTTGCCTCTCATTCTAAGGTCATTTTTCTCATTTTTTTTATTCTTATTAACCCACATTTTTCTTTCAAAATGTTTAGGTGAGAATCTTCTAGAATCAATATGGTCAAAGAATACCCAATTAAATTTTCTGGTGAAAAACAGAAAATGTTTTCCTTTAATTTCTTATTATGGGTAAAAGACAACACTTAAGGTCTCTGTGACAAATTAGTTACCAAATAGATTACACCAAATTTTATCTTCAATATTAGGTAATTTAATCTAAGTTTGAAAAAGTTAAATAATATAGCATAACACCAAGGCGTACGAGGAGAAACCGATAACAAAAAAAATCTCGGGCCGACAGAACGATAAATGTACTATGGTAGAGTTTTAGAACTAGAAGACAGAGACTTACACCCTTATGATGCAATGATCAACTAAACACTCTTTCCCATAATATCCTCTGTAGAGAGCGCAAACAACTGTAGAATGCTATACAACCGAGACCAGTTTAGGTCCATAACTAATGTCGTCAAGTCATTTGCCAACAAATTCTTAGTTTAGAGTTTGAAGTAAATTTTTTGTGTTCCAATAGAAAGGAACTGTGAGAAGCCATCAGTCTCTATATCTACTTCCTAGGATGTGATATTCTTAAAGGTTGATGGAAGTTTTAAAGTGTTTGGCAAATAAAAAATAAACTCACAAAGTATTTTTGAAATATAAAAAATATTTCAAGTTTTTCAAGAACAAATTTTATAAAATATTTTGTTCGTCTTGAGAGAAAAAATAAAACTTCAAATAACTTTAAACTAGAATGATAATAACGAATATCTAAAAAATACAAAGTAGGTTTTTTCTCTTAAGAGAGTATGATTTCTTTAGCATGATAGAACAATGAAAAGCTTTCTTGAAAAATCTTAACCTTATTTTGTGAGTAAGAAGAAGGTTAAATTAAATAGATGTTTCAAACTCGTGGACACAATATCTCAAACCTTCTAACTAATTCTTAACCATGAAAATTAGGTTGCTTCTTGAACCCAACAAAACATATAGCTGTAAAAGAGAATATTCACGTTTTATAATGAAAACTTTTGGGTAGATTTACTTTTTGCACTATATCTTGTGTTATCGTTGTAGTGGTACTACAATGAGATATTTCATCACTGCAGAAAAACTGACACTATATAAGTCTCACAAAAATCAGAGAAATTTGGATTTGGACAAGAGCACCGACGATCAACTGCCACTACAGTGAAAAGAACTATCGCTGTGACAAAGGTGTGATGAGGCAAGTTGTGCGCAATATCGAAAAGTCTGAACGAGTATTTGCCTTCTAAGTGTTTGAAAATATTTTGACAAATCACCCTAAGTATGTTTGTTGTCAACATGGAACACCAATACTTAAAATATACCCATAAGAAAGCAATTTGTATGAACGAAATTTTTCTATAAGAAAAGTATATTGCATAGTTTATTTATTCAAATTGTCCCAACCACGTACACACAAGTTTTAACACATTTTCCAATTTAAAAATCATAAGTTAAGTTATGTCATATCAAGGGCGGTAAACTAAGTCATTCTAAGTTCTTTACCTTTATCCTAAAGCAAAAATCTCACTGGCCATGGAATGGGTAGCTTTTCGGATGATGATGAAGAAGTCCAGTCTTGAATTCTTGAACGCGAAGCTTTGGGGAATAACTTAGAGTAGGACTCAAATATGTTTTGGAACGGGACAAGATAGTCTGTTCCTGTAGAGATTTTTTGTCATATACTCCTTTTTTATCAAGCTGTCAAAACTTCAGGTTTGATTGTATTCTATTTTCTTTTAGACTTTAGGTCTAAATAATATAGAAACTTTAGATTTCAAATTTAAAGGATTATTGAGAAAATTCACGTCTCAATTGTAAATAAGTAGGGAATCTTTAGGTCCTAAATTTAAACATTTAAAGAGTTTTATGTCTCAATATTGTATAAGTTGGAAACTTCATGGTAATTGGGAATTATAGGTCCCAAATTTCAAACATTAATTGGGAAACTTAAGTCCTAAATAATGATTGAGAACTCCAAGCCACAAATTTTGAATAATAATTAGGAACTTCAGGTCCCAAATTTTAAATAATATTTAGGAGCTTTAGTCCCAAATTTAAATAGTAATTGAGAACTCTTAGTCCCAACTATAAATGATTTGGGATCTTTTGATCCCAAATAAAAAAAAAAATTATATGTTTAAGAGTATGAACATATTATTAAATAATAAAAGTAGAAAATGATTCGAAATAATTTATATATATATATGTATGTGTGTGTGTGTGTATTAAAAATGGCACGCAGAATTTTAATTTGGTTGTTGTGGAACCCAAAAACAAATTATTTACTTATATCCGTATATATGTTTTGAATTAGTTTAAATTTTAAAATACAACATTTATAACATTTGTTTTAGTTATTTCATGAATGCATCATAATAGTTCTAATGTGATGATACAAGAATAGTTCTTATATGGGGTAATATAAAAATAGTTTTCATATGGAATGCATCTGAATATTACTTATATATACTATCAGAATTGGTAACTATTTCATTATAGGATGATATGATGAGATATGAAAGAAAAAGAAAGGATCGATCACTTACCTTTACAAATCTTACACAACCAAGAAATTGATGTAAAAGAAAAAACACTGTGACAATATTTATTAGGCACCACAATCGAATAGTAAAGATTATTAGTCGTGTTGGTAGCATGTTGTAAAAGTAAGGGACAGAAAAAGAATTTAGAGGGAGAGATAATATTTCATTTCAATATGTGTACAAACTCAATGTGTATCACTCTATTTATAGGATAAGGTGAGGTATCCCAAAAGACAAATATAGAAAATATGTGTGGGCATCCACACAAAAATACACATTTTCAACAAGAATATATATATTGATAAAGATATGAAATTTAATATCTAGACTAAAGAAAGGAATATTATAAAGTATTAATTATCCTTTAGGCTAAATCGATAAAATGAGTCGGGTATGGATAAATACGGTTGTTGGCATGGCTCGATAAAGAGTAATGAATATGCTATGTTTGGTTATTATTATGGAGGTGGAGATGGTGGCGATGCTGATTTATTTTAGTCAATGTCAGCTAAAAATGATGGACTTTACGTTAGTGACCTCGATAGTTAGTGAGGTCTAATTGAAGTTGATTTTGTCCACGCCGACTAAAAAATTACGGACCTATGTGCTAGTTATCTCGTAGTTAGTGGGAGCTAGTCACAGGTTATTTGGTATACTAGTGACCCCGTAGTTAGTGGGAACTAGTCCTGATTCTATGTTTTGGTATATTAGTGACCCGTAGTTATTTGGGAAAATCTCGATTTTACTTATGATGATATTATGGTGGGCATTAGGTATACTAGTGATCTCTTCATTAATGAGAACTAATAGGATTTTATGAGACTTCATGAAATACATTACGAAAAGATAACAGTGGTAATGGTGGGCCAAGATATTGAACAATTAATTTAATAACCTTGGATTTATTATTTATACACATGATTATCAGTTTTATTACTTGAGTTGCGTAGTTTTTATCTTATAGTGGGCCTGACCCATTTCCTTGTTCTAGGTGCTCCAGCTCTGCCAATAGCTCACTAGAAATCAGGGTAAGTAAGGTCCCTCAAAACAAAACTAGGCAGAAGGAACCCCACTAACTCTAATAATGTATGTTGCCCCCGTAAACCCATCAGATTTAGTTTTCCCTCCCTCGAGCACCATCTTTCTAGTCACCACTAGTTGGAGATGTAGGCTGAAGCTTATCTTTGTTTTTGTTTCTTTTGAGTGATGTGAGATTTACATTTCTGCCTCACTAGATTTGTACTCAGTTATATATATTGGAGGTTTTAGAGACTAAAATTTTAACATGTATGATTTTGGATTATGGCGTCAGATATTTTCATTTTATGTTTTATAGTCAACGGAGGTGATTTACTCCTATTCCATGTCTATATTACATTGAGGATATTCATGTCGCACTCTATTTTGTCTATCATTATTCGTTATTTCCATTTCATGCTAAGAAAAATATTTAATTATTTTAACAGCTTGTGTAATTGAATAGTTAGACCTGACTAACCTAAATATTAAAATATATGGGGTGTCACAACGCTAAGACATTCCAATTTGCAGTTAATTTAAAACATTTATAAATCAATCATTTAACTCCATTACGAAATCACATCTCAATAATGAGAACTGATCATATATACATAATTGTATTAATCCATACATTTCATAAATATAATACTACCTCCGTCCTAAATTAATAGTCTCTATATAAAAACAACGATTTTTTAGGATACACACAATTATTAACTCAGATAAAGACTATTGTGCAATTTATTTCGTTGAGTAAGTCCAAAAAAGGCAAGTGGAATATTAATTTGGAGAAATATATGGTACACTCGGTGAACCATGTGGCATGTCTACACGGTGCACCCACACTAATCAGTATAAGACACATATGAGAAAATGAGCCACTAACACATTTTAACCAATGGTCTCCAAATGTTTTATACTTATTAGTGTGAGTATATACATTAGGTGCAACATATATATTTTCATTAATTTAGGACATCCCATAAAAAATGGAATATTAATTTGAGGCGGGAGGAGTATATAAATTTGTGTGGATAGTAAATTGAATGGTAATTGAAAGATTCCAAAATATTATTTTGATAAGTGAAATTCCAAAATAGATTATACTATTTATACACATAGATGAATATAATTATCTATGCATATTTTTTATGAAGAAAGATTCCTTCAAGGAATATGGAAAGTTATCATTAGTACGTCATTTAAAAAAAGTCAGAGATTTATAAAAAATATAGAGAAAAAGTTATTTACTTAAAAGGAGAACATATTTCAAACAACATTTGGATGATCCTGGAGCTTTCGCCTTTGGAGTTAGAGGGAGAATAGTTGAGCATCAGTTGTCTTTGTCGTAAATTTTTTAGCTAGGAAAGTGGGTTCATTTGTTACAGCGAAATCAAGTTACAAGTTGGGTAGTCCCTGTAAGTATATTTTTTAGTTAAGTATTCTTTGCTTTTGATTAATATCATTAAATAAATTTTTAATCCATCTTTTCCTTTAATCTTGTTTTAGTAGATGGGTGAGTTCAATTTGGAGATGGAACTCCAAAATTAACTAGTTTTGCGGTGAGGTTCTTACTTCTTCTTCATCGGCATGTGAACGCAACTGGAGCACATTTAATCAGGTATTCGATTGTTAAAAATTAATTTAAATAAATGTTGATACACAAGTGTATTATTTAATGACTAAAAACTTACTATTTGTAAAAATTATACAACCCCATAAAAATAAAAGAAATTGATTGTTAACGAAGAAGCTAAACTAACTAATGTATATAATGTATAACAAGAAGTTGCAAAAGAAGTTTATGAAAAATAAGGTACTCAAGGAGGATGAGAACTCGTTGGTTTTTTATCATCTACCATCGAACGATGAGTAGGTTGCGGGGCAAGATGATGATTCCCATTCGACAGATGGCTCAGTGGTGACGGATGATGTAATAGGGGGAGGGGAGATTTTTTGACATGAAGGTGCACACGAGGGACGAGGAATAATTCACAGTTGAACACTTTAAGAAAGGATTAGTATTCAGTATTTTCATCATATTTTTTCTTTAATATTAAAGAATTATTTAAAAATGCTACATACTCATTTATATACTTTATCTTATAGATAAAGGAAAAGGGGATCTTGGTGGATGATGAAGAAGAAGAATTTGTTGATGTTGACTCGAGTGATGACGATAATGAGACTTAGATATGATGATGATGATTCCATGGAAAATCCTCTTAGTGATGATGGTGATAGCGTTATGAAAATGGACTAAATTAACTTTTCAAGACTTTGGATACACATGATCTATTATTGTTTTAGTAGTTAACTTGAGGATGCTTTAGTTGTTTTGATGTTTTTATGATGAAACAATATATTAAACTCTGACTTACTAGGTCATGTTGTAATGATGACGCACTTTAAGTTTGGTTAGTTGCTTGGATTGAATACTGTGGACCCTTTTGCATTATTTAATGTGTTGGATTATTTTTGTGTGAACTTATTAGACTTTTTACAGTTGACCCGATCAACATAGCAAACTTCTTAATTAATGTAGCTTGTTCTTCATACGTCTTCGAAATCACCTCATACACACTTTGCCCCTCAACCGCTATCCCCAATAAATGATAAACATCATTCAGTGAAATGGTAATTTTACCGAATGACATATGAAACATATTAGTTTCGGGTTGCCATCGTTCAATGAATGCACACACAAGGACATGATCAATAAATCAATAAGAGTTTTTTTTATCAAAGGCCATAATCCCGGGGCCATTACCACATTCACCACCCACCCATCCTCTTCATATATATTCCACTCAACGAATTTCTTATAATGGTATACACACTTCATCATACCTCGTTCTTCATCGTGGTTCTAAATACCGTATGAAATATGATTAGAAAAATGCTTTAATAACTCGAGGTTGTTAGGAGAGGACCCCTCTAATGACTGTGCATCGGATCTTCTTAGTTTCATCCTTATATTTTTCTTTTCAACCGGGGCCGAAGAAGATGCCCCTCTGAGTAGGGCGTTATCATCAGATGATAATGATGTAGATGAATCGCTTGATGTGCTAGATCTACTATCACCACTAGCACGTTCATCAACATTCCCCCCCACCAACCGCCCCTAAAACAATAACCTCCTCACCAACATTCCCCTCACTAACCATACCCTCACTAACCACATCCTCACCCACAATACCCTCACCCACCGCACCCTCATGAACCATATTTTCACCCACCGCACCCTCATGAACCACATCCTCACCCACAACACCCTCACTAACCACATCCTCACCCACCACGCCCTCACGAACCACATCCTCACCGACCACACCCTCACCGACCACCGTCTCCTCACTTACCATGCCCTCACCAACCACATCCTCACCTACCTCCTCATCTCCAACTATATCTTTACCTGAAATTCTATCTTGTTTTCATTTTCTTTCCGACGCAGTCAAGGGTATTCTACCCCCCGTTCCCATTTATGATCTGAAATACTTGTTAAAATAGATAGAGGTATGAATGAATTTGGGAACATGCATTTAACGGTTTTTGTAAAATGGATAGAGAAATTAATAGATTTAGAAAACAATACCCATGACCGTTTATAATCGTGGAATGTGGTCATCCACGATCTTAGTAGGCCGTTGGTGTTGCAAAATTGACGATGAACTATAGTCGTGAAATTAGAAAACATGACCTAAGTAGATTGCGAGAAGTCACCTTCTACGGTGATGGGAGACCGTAAGATTCCATGATTTTCAAATTTTTTTTACGTTTAAGGTTCCGTTTCAACAAATTAGGGTTTTATGCAGGTTTAGATTACCTTTTTTTTTAAATGAAAATTATGGTTTTACTAACTTTTTTTATTACTAATGGGGGTTCAAATGGGTTTGAAAGAAGGTATAGATTAGACATGGACATAAATGCACAAGTAGAGAGTTTTTTTTATTACATACCATGTTATGTTTGGATGGTTTGAATAAAGATTTAGTTTGAGTATGTAGAGATGCAAAAGGTAGTAGAGAGAAAAGAGTAAAGAGAGAGACAAATGAGGGGAAAAATGGGGGGATTTTTAATTTCAGTTTATATAATTGGGTTTTAATTTGTGGTGTTAGTGAGAAATAAGGTGTAATGTTGTGGTGTTTTTTAGTTAAAGGTTTTTTGGAAAATATTTTGGGGTGGGAATATCACCACCCTATTTGTAAGTTTCTCTAATTTGGGAAAGAGACATACATATATATGAATATATGAAAAGATGGGTGGGTGAAATGTAGATTTTATAGAAGAAAAGTAGAATTCTGTTATTCTTATTTAGACAGAGTAAATGACAAGTAAGGAAAAAAAGGCAAGAAGGAGATGGAGAGGTTGGATAGAAGTAAACATGAGAAACTTAAACAACGATTGGGTATACTGTCCACTTGGACACGCTTACATGAAAGAAGAATTAAAACCCTCTAAAACATTGTAGATCATTTTATAGTATATAAAAGATATGTTGATATTATCGCATTATACTATATTATATAAATTAGTAATAGTATATTTATAACACTACTAAAGTTATGAGTAAACATATATAATCTACATTACTATATACTAATTAATATATAACATTATTTTTATTTATGTATGTATTCAATCATCTTATTACTATAATTTGTTCTTATAATCCCCAGAAAAAAATGTGTCGACTAGTTCTCCTAATTTTAGCATAAACATCATGGATTCATTTACTGAAAAAAATATAAGCTCAAAATAATGTTTAGCTTGTACGAAGTTATCACTCTATGTACTATGCAGGGTAAGCTTTGCTAGAAATTTCTTGATCTTTTTCCAATTTTATGCTTGTTATTATGTATAATCAGGAAATTTATGGTTAAGCATTTGAGGACTGTGAAGAGGTGTGGGATTATCATAAAAAATGTTGCATCCAATTTCTAAGAGATCACACACACACACAATTTTTACATCTGGTACATTATATACTCATTCTGAGATACATTACAATAGAACAAATATCTTGTGTCAATTAATAAATAATAAACCCATGGAATTAATAAAAGGAACACTAAAAGAACAACAATAAATGAAAATAGAAGGGAAGGAAAATTGTACAAACTTTATTTTTCTTTGGTACTCTTAAATGGTGTGGTGGTGCTTATTAAAATCACTAATATCAACATTTTGTAATGGGTCAAACACGGTTGATAGAAATATGTTCAATCAATAGTGTCAAGGAATGTACTCCAATATTACAAAAGAGTAAAAAATCAAATTGAAATTACAAGGAAAGAAAAATATATTGTCATTTAGGTTGGGTTATATTGTTGAAAAGAAAACTCATATCTTTGAACACACATAAATCACGATTTTCAACCCCAATAAACAATTTTAAATTTAAAACTGAAAACTATATTTCCTTTATTTTAACCAAGGAAATCATGTGTGTGTTCATATATATATATATGTGTATATATATATATATATATATATATATATATATATATATATATATATATATATATATATATATATATATATATATAGAGAGAGAGAGAGAGAGAGAGAGAGAGAGAGAGACCTCTGCGAATTAGGGCGGTGGCCAAAGCCCATGATGTTGATATGCGCGTGGAGACGTCATGGTCTTGATCATGGTCAGCAGTGCATGTCATCATGGCATGCTTCGGCATCTGCGCGCTCCTGGGACTAGCCTACGGGCACCCCATTCGGCCCGTCTTGAAACACGGACCAAGGAGTCTGACATGTGTGCGAGTCAACAGGCCACCGAAATTTTCTTGGTACTATGTATCACCGACTTTGCCCATATATGGGTATCACCGGGACGACCTTGCCTTGTTGCACTAGAATCGGTAGGTATCAAATGGATGATGTTTCCTTGTTGTTGGGCCTCATCTGACCGACTTGATGGGTCGTTGGGCCGACGCGTGAGGTTTTTTACCTATTTTTGGGCGTCTCTCGACCAACATTGCCTTAGTGGATAAAAAGGGGGAAAGAGATACCTATGGTGGCTTGCCAAGACTGGCGAGTGATGATGATGCCGAGGTAAGCGTGGGAGAGTGGTGAAGCTACGACTATGTATAAACTCAAAGATGAAAATGAGAGAATTGGTATGAAGTGAGAAAAAAATCACAAATCTATAGTTATAATTGAAATTTAGAACTCTAGCCCGTTTGGTTCTGTATTCAGAAAACTTGATTTAAACACTGTTTTTAAATACAATTTTAAAATTCAGTTTTTTTTGTTGATAATTATTGGTGTGCGTTTGGTAAACTTGTTTTTAAAAACAGTTTTTTAAAAAATTGACAAAATTGGCAAACATGTATATATCACTGTTCTAAAAAACCCGCCTAGGCTTAAGGCTTGGGAGAAACACCTCGCCTTACGCTTTTCACGCCTTATTCTTGGTAAAACCCTTAAGGCGCACTTTTTTCTAAAAACAACAATGCTTTAGTGAAACGATGTTGCCTTTTAAAGAATTTGTTTACAAACCGGACCATTATCTCATCCAAAATAATCAAATCGTATTTTAATTTGCATATATTCTGACATATTTTCATGATATGTGCAATTTTTGTATTTTAATAACCTTGTTATGGTTAAAAAATATTAAAATATATTAAGAAGGCCTAAACGCCTTTTCACGCCTTTTTACGCCTAGGCCCGCCTAGGCTTCTAAGGCTTAAGGCTTGACCTCCACGCCTCAATCACGCCCCGCGTTTTTTAGAACCTTGGTATATATATATATATATATATACATCATAAATTATATGCATGTACATTTAATATCATGTATTTTTATGTATACTTAATGAGGTATGTTGGGGAGTTTATATAAATATATATACATAATACAAATTGTAACGTACATACCTACATAAATTTACATATATATAATGATATTGTATATATAATGTACTATAAAATTATATACATACATTAATTGATAATATTTTTGTAATACATATGCACTAGATGTATATTTTATATTTTTTCATACATTAATAATGCATGTATAAAACTATATATAAGTATAATGTATCTATTGATAATATCATTTAACTTTAAATAATTCCATATGTAATTTTGTGTGTATGTACATATATATTTTCATAAGAATTACACACATATTAATGTATTATATATATATATTATAAATGCATCAAAATATTAAGAATGAAAAATTTTGAGTTGAAAAATAAAAATCGAAGTTATAAAAACCCTCAACCTGTTTTATGAAAAGCTTGATTATAATGCAGAAATATTATAATTCAGTGTTTAAAAACAAGTTACCAAACGCAGTTTTTTTATCAGAATTGTATTTAAACACAAAAAATAAAATTATAATTGCAAACCAAACATGCCCAAACTAAAGAATTAAAAATGGGACTTGAGAAATATATCTATGAGATTGGTAAAGATGGTGGTCTTGATTATGGAAGTCATGTGTTGCTTGAGGAAAAGGGATGGGCTGGAGATTAATGGCGAGGGAACACAACGGTTCGAGGATAATGAGAATGGAGGGGGTAGGGAAACTGGTTGAAAACGTTTAGATGTTAAATCAATGTGAGTTTAGCAGCCTATATTTATGAGGGGAGACGTGTCACAAAACGGGTAAGAAACTGCGTTTTAAAGTTATAATAATATACGAGGTTCTGATAACATGTGCCCTAAGGACACATAGATAGAACCGAAAAATAATTGGGACAGAGTTTCGACATATAATTAATAAGGCACAAATGCTCTTGTAGAGATTTCAAACTTACTCGTTTGAGGTTCAAAACACATACCCTTAGGGCATATGTTAACATTTTCCTAATATATTATATGATATATAGATGTAATTCAACAATAGTTGTCAGGTAATTAAAAGGAGGCTCAAGTAAAAAGTTTTGGTATTTTCAAATCCCTTTTCCTCTTTTGTATATTTTTTGCATTAATTCTGTTTGAGAAAATATAGCTAAAGAGATTTAACCAAATGTGTGCATTTGTTGGGGCGGTTTGCATTGACTTACAATTACGGTTCATGTAGAAGTATTCTATCTTTAGCATACGTCAATTCACAAGTTCATCGATGAATCAATAGTATAAATTTATTGACTCTAGGTTAACTTGATCATACAATGTGATTGGTTAAAAGATAAATGATTCTTCAATGGTCCCACACTTTTTCATATTTCAACCAATCACATTGGAAGGTCATATTAAGTCTCCATAAAGAGGATCAACAAATCTGGACTCGTGACTCAATATGTATCGATTTCTTGCATTGCTTGAGAGTGAAATAATTGAAGGGAAAATGGTAAGAAAAATTAATATGCAAGATTGAGGATGTGTTTGGAATCCCAATTTCATGCTTTGGAATTAGAATTGGAAAGTTTTCGGTTCAAAATTTTCAAAAAGTTGATCTAGAAATTTTCTAATTCCAATTCCAATTTCACGAGATTCCCAAACACACCATAAGGATGTTATCATAAATATGAAATTTCAAATGTAATAAATATAAAATACTATAGTGTAAGTGACTTTAATGATAATTCTCAAAATCTCTAATTAAGTGGACGGGATAAATTAATTGAGAATTGGACAAAAAGCTTCTCATTAGTATTTTGTTAAATTGAAAACACGGGACTTTATTTTATAAACTCCTATCATCAAAATCACTTTATGCCTACATTTTTAGTTCTAGGAGACTAATTTTTAAGTTTTTCAACAATCTAAAATGCCCTTTTATTTATGGACTTAAAAAAAACGTTGTTATTATAAAGTGACATATTGGGCGACCGAAAGATGTGATATTCGAAATAAATGTCGTAAAAAACCTTCTTTTTTTGTATTTTAGTGACAAAAGGAACGTTAAAATAAATGTCGTTAAAACTATACTTCTAGCATGCTTTAGCAACGAAAAAGGTGAATTTAAAATAAATGATCAAATATCAAAAAGTCCCTCAAATATTTTTTAGTACACATTTAGTCCAAGCATTTTATTTTGTACCAAAAAGTTCCTCAAACACCCATTTAACTAATAGTCTCTTATTTTTAAAGGGCTGTGGCAGCAGCATGGTGAAAGATTATTTAGAGCAAAATAAAAAGGCTTGGACTAAATGTGTATTAAAAAATGTTCGAGGGATTATTTAGTATATACCTCTTAAATAAAAGCAAGGAATTTTGTCCTTACATTTAGTGACATTAATAGAAAACCGTCACTACAGAAACTACACGCTTTGAATGATGCTAAAAAATAACCGTCGATAAAGATATGTTTGTAATAGAAATTGTGATATTTATTAGCGCTAATCAACTTTCTAAAAAATTGCCAGTAGCCTTACGTAAACAAAAATCATGTTCAAGCAGGCTGTATTCTCTCTTAATGAGACTTTCTATTTCATGACCTCAGTGATCAAGTCGCGGTGGCTAATTGAATGACACGATTAGTGTTCAATCTCTACAGACTGATATTAATGAGTTAAGTCTTTCTGTCCCAAATTGTGTCCTAATTCCATTAAACAATGTACTTATAATTTTGAGGACCACTAATATGATGTACTGCACTAGAATGTATGTTAGATTCAAAGTTTGGGACGCATAGCACTGCACATTTGATAATTGATTGGTAAAAAAATTGAATATCTGTTTATAAACAATTAAGTTCATTTCACTTTTCACCATTATAATATTATTATGTAAATTTATCTTTATTCATATACACTTTGGCATCCCATTTATCTTTAAAAAAAGAAAAGTACTTGCACAAAGAAATTACACAAACTAATACAGTGCAATAGAGAATTGTATAATCTATTACAGTAACCCATCAATTTATGTAAATATTTATGTGTACTTTGTTTGTGACTATGCCCTTTTTCAAAGGAGATACTACACATTTCAAACTTGAAACCTTGAAAAAGAAAAAGAAAAAGGAAAAAGTATTACACACAAATAGACTTAAAAACCATATTTTTTTACACTATGAGATCTTTAATCCACTGTATAGATTGAATCACCAGTTTCAGTATTCACAACGTCAACGGCAGACTTGGTCACAGATGATACATCCCCCTCTTCGATCTTCCTCCATTCCCCTCCTTCCTTCAATGCCTTCCCTTCATACTCCTTCGCCGTGTCATACGACGCATGGAGTCCAAAGAACAAGTAGTACACCAACAGAAATGCCGTCCACATCGCAAACCTCACAAACGAGTCCTTATTTATCGACCCAAGCAGAAATATGTTTATAGCAATCGAAGCCGACGGCAACCATGGCACCAATGGAACCCCCCACATCTTGGGATCACGCGCGTGAGGAACAAACACCCATAGTCCAATTGTAGCTAATGCCCAAATAGGCGCTGTTATGCAGTACCCAACCCAACCATTCTCGCAAGCTCCCCAATACGCAGCTGTGGCAATGGAGGAGCCTAGTATAAGCACGAGGCAAATAATGAGCTTGTTTCGGTTAGTGGTTGTGGTGACGCCTGTGACGTAGTATCGACGGACAAGAAGGGCGACGGCAACGAGCATGAATATGAAGAGGGTGGAGATGGAGAGGAGGTCTGCTAGAATGTCGAGTTTTGTGAAGAAGGCAATGACTGCAGTGGCTATGAGCATGACGATTGTAGCGTTAACCGGTGTCCCGGTCTTGGCATTGACAGTGGCGAACCATGGTGGCATCATATGGGTCCTAGCAATGTGGGTGAGATACCTAGCCTGGCCAACAGCTCCCACGAGGAGAACTGATGTCATGCCTTTAAGAGCACCTGCTGCAACAACGTACTTAGCCCACCCCATTCCCACGGATTCAAATGCCACGGAAAATGGAGCATTGGTGTCAATTTCTCCAAAAGGTTGCATTAGGCAGAGAGTTATAGCTAGAATGCAGTATATGGTTGTGGTTATGACCATGGATCCCACTAGACCAATGGGGATGTCTCTAGGGGGGTTTTTGGTCTCCTCGGCCATGGTGGAGACTGCATCGAATCCAACATAGGCGAAGAATAGTACTGCTGAGGCTTTGAAGACACCGCGCGGGCCGAAGGGTGCAAAGTCTTTGTAGTTTTTGGTGTCGGCTTTGGTGAAGCCGGCGATGATGATGAAGAGGATGACAAGGATGTGGACGATGGATGCGACGTAGTTGATTCGGGATGAACCTTTAGTGCTGAGGACGGCGATGATGCAGATGATGCTGATGACACCAACGGCTATTGGGTCGAGTTGGTTGTAGCCGTTCCGAAGGCTGTGGGCATAGATGCGGAAGTCATCTGGTGTGTGGTTGCAGAGGGTGGCAAAGTAGGATGTCCATGAGCGGGCCACAGCGGCACCGCCAATTACGTACTCGAGGAGGATGTTTCCGGCCCCAATGAATGCCATGAAGTCACCTAGCTCCACCCTTAAGTAGGCAAATGATCCACCTGCAAGAAAAAAAAATGAGCATTTGGTAATTCAGTCTTTAGAAATTGTTGTTGCTTGGCTTTCTATTATTTATTAGTTTATACAAGCAACAGAACATATCCACGGGTTACTTTTAGGTAGTCGATTGTGTTCTTAAACTGTGAAGAGAACATATGACTACCTCTTTTCCAATATATAAAAATTAAGTTTAAGAAGAAGATGAGCTAATTTCATGTGATCACATAAATTTCTCAGTGACTTCTACTTTTAAGATAAGGAATCTACAAGTTCAAAAATCTCAAATTGGTTATCAATGTTTCATTAAATCTGAGTGACAACTCTCTCCAGGTCTGCTTGTTGGAATACTTAAAAAGATAGAACCATTATAACATTTTAGAGTAGTTAAATAACACGGTCTGCATCCTTAAACAATTAGAACGATTTTTATAATGTCCGCTTCATAGGATTGGCTTAGCTATAAAATACCTCTGAAAGATAACTATAATACAACTAGACAAGATATATAAAATGATCAAACATACTGGAGTTTATAAAATATATAATAATTTATGTTTGAGTAATGCTACATTGACCAAATTAAAGAGTTAAATAAGGTATTGATTGATTTGGTTATTTTAGTTGGGTACACAACATTGCTCTTTATGAAGTAAAAAGCCGGAACAACTCAGTGTTATCTTACAGGTTCATTATTTTGACTTCTATCCGCAAAAGTTAAGTGGACTTACAGTCCCAAGTTTTAGTAGATAAACCTTACCATCACCAAACAACACCCCCTCCCCCCCCCCCCCCCCCCCCCCCACACACAACAGTAAACACCACCCACCCACCAAAAAAAAGTTTTTTTTTTTAAACTTTAATACATTGCTAATATTCGATTTTGAACTTTACAACTTTATCTCTTTAGTACATTTTTCGTCGCTAAATGTGAAAATTTCAACACTAAAAGTTATCTTTAGTGATATTCAGTGATGAAAAATATACTAAAGTCTAATAAACTAATAAAATTTTATTAAAGTCTAAAATTGAATATTAGTACTGTATTAAAGTCAAAAAACCCCAAAAAAGAATGAAAGAAAGTCCATAATATTCACAAATTTACAAAAATAAATTTCAAACTCAAATCTGAATGGCAATATATAGCCGTCTATCTTCATCTTCGTAACTCAACAAAAACTCCATTGTTCTCAATACTTGTATATACATGAAAATATATACCAACATATATATGTTCCAACACAAATTTGCGAATTTGTATTAGTGGTATGGAGATGGTTAGATTTTATATATTTCAGCTTTTTTAAAGAAGATAAGTTGGAGATGATGCATTGTTGTAATTGAGTTGTCTAGATTGGAGTTGTTTGAGTAGTGAGTTATTACAGATTAGTGAGTTGTTGAAAGTAGAATAAGATATTGTGCTGTATGAATAACTCCCAAATCCATCATAATTGAGTGTCAAGGTTCTATTATAAAAGGCACACAGTTCTCAAATCTTTCCTATTTCTTTTAATAAGAGAAGCATTCAAAATGGCATACATAACAAAAGTGACACTTAAGTCAAAAGTAAGCTTATAAACTAAAAGGAAAAATTGCATGTTCACATACTTTATTGACCATATTGATAAATACTTGTAATATATTCCCTTCGTTCCAAATTAAGAGTCCCTATTCTCTTTTTGTAGAGATCATTGATCAAGGTTACCTTCGATTAATGGCCAAGATCATCACATGTTCACTATCGGAAGATTACGGTCGCTAATTATGTTCAAAAAAGGAAACTGGACTATAAATTTGGGATGACAATAGGAATAGTGGACTCTTAATTTGAGACGAAATGAGTATTATTTAAAGTTTTACAGTTGTTTTTCTCAAATTTCAAAATTTATAGTCATTTACATTAATTATTGGTTTTCAGCACAAAGTTATCTAGGCAAATGCTAAGATGAGTAATATTTATTTTAGAGTAAAGTACTCCAATAGTCCCTTACCTTTCTATTGGTTTCAATTTAGTCCTTTACCTTTTTATTGTTTTAATTTAGTCCCTCACCTTTCAAATTGGTTCAATTTCGTCCCGATCCTTTTTTTTGTTTCAATTTCATCCTCAACCTTTCATTTTGTCTCAATTTAGTCCATCTGTTAACTATTTTGGATACAATTGACTATTTTACCCCTCTTTATTGAAAAATAATATAATGTATATTATAAAATTTGAAAAATAAGCTATTTTATTATTATTTGGGGATAAAAATTAGTTTTTATCTGAGAATAATGAAAAAAATAGTTTTTATTTTTAGTCTATCCCACTTGTTTTTAATTTTTCAAAAAAAAAATTGAATTATAATTTTAATAGTTAACATAGTTTTTTTTTATTTTTAAAAACTCTTTTTGAATTTTAATTAAAATATAAAATTTGATGTTTTAGATTCGCAATTGATTAGTGCCGCTGGCGCGGACCCACATTTCATGAATTTTTTTATTTATCAATTATATTACATAGATAGGGGGAAAATTGATGTCTTAGATTCACGATTGGTTAGTTCGCTGGATCGGACCCGCATTCATTAAAATAAGAGGCTTGAGAATAAGCCACTGTAGTCACGCCCCTTATTTTAATGAATGTGGGTCCGATCAAGCGAACTAACCAATCGCGAATCTAAGACATCAATTTTCCCCCTATCTATGTAATATAATTGATAAATAAAAAATTTCATGTGATGTGGGTCCGTGTCAGCGGCGCAAATCAATTGTGAATCTAAAACATCAAATTTTACATTTTTAATTAAAATTAAAAAAGAGTTTTTTATAAATAAAAAAATTATGTTGACCATTAAAATTATAATTCAAGTTTTGTTTTTGAAAAATTAAAAACAATTGGGATAGAATAAAAATAAAAACTATATTTTTTAATTATTCTCGGATAAAAAACTCATTTTTATCCCCAAATAATAATAAAATAGCTTATTTTTCAAATTTTATAACATTCATTATATTATTTTTCAATAAAGTGGGATAAAATAGTCAATTGTATCCAAGATAGTTAATAGATGGACTAAATTGAGTCAAAATAAAAGGTTGAGGATGGAATTGAAGCAAAAAAAAGGAAAGGGACGAAATTGAAACAATTTGAAAGGTGAGGGACTAAATTGAGACAATAAAAAGATAAGGGACTAAATTGAAACCAATAGAAAGGTAAGAGGCTATTGAAGTAATTTACTCTTTATTTTAAATATATGAAGATATCTTTAATATTAGATTCGAATTAATAAAAGATTGTTGATAATCATATGTAACATGTTCATGTAAGCTATTTATCAACATAAAATATACAATCTAGTATGTCATATCATATTAGTTAGGCTTCATATAATAACAGTGATTTTAAAATAAAACTCCTTCCATTTGTTACATAATCAATCAATCAATCAAATTTTTAGGTTTAGATTGTGATCATTGATTGAGTGTACACTTATAATCCTCCTCTTACTCGTACTAATAAAATTTTAATGGGGTACTATCCCTTTTTTCCCCAAAAAATTAAAAAATTCTTTTTCTTGAAGGGATATGCTGTCTTCCACATTTCCCGATTCTACCGAACACACCTAATGCATGAATTCGGTAACATCGGGAATGGTGTTGACGTAAGACTAGTATGATCCTTTCTTTAAATATCAATTATTAATTTAGGATGGATGATGGAATAGTGCATACCTGCAACAGGGATCTCGACCGCAAACTCTGTATAGCAAAAAACTGATAGTAGAGCCGAAACCCCGGATACAACATAGGAGAGAACCACGGCAGGACCAGCGTCTTGTCTCGCCTCGAGGCCAGTGAGGACAAAAATTCCGGCACCAATGACAGCACCCATGCCAAACCACATTAGATCCCACCAATTGAGTGTCTTCTTCATCTCGTGTTGGCTCCGAGATTTCACCTGCAACTCCGCTTGATCATCTGACCGGGTAAGGACCCGATCCAGAAGCCGCGTCGGAGTAGCTTTCAGTGCACTCACGTAATTGCCCCAGCTCTTGAAAGACTCTTCAGGGAGAAAATCATCTTTTGAACATGAACACCCTCTTCTCCTAATCCACGTCTCTGCTATTTCTTCATTCCCAACCCCCATTTCTATATCTGCATTCACACAAGTACAAATTGTTACAACTCAATAACAAGCTACAAATCCTTACCTTTAACCCTTAGTGAATTTTCTTTTTTATTTTTGGTAAGGTACTAATTGATTAATGAGAAAATGCTTGAAAAATTTATATCAAAAGAGCATTTATTAAATTTAGGGACCCTGCACTGAAAAGGAGAATATAGCTGAAAATTACCTCTATATTTTAGAGACCTTTTGGATCAAAATGGCATGAAAGTTGTTAAGAAAGAATGAATCTTTTCTAAATCTCTGGGTTGGGATAATAGAGCTTGCAATATATTCTACAAAACACCGGCGAAAGATCCTAAAATAACTAAACTACAAAAGAGTGTGAATGAATCTCTACGGCAATAACAAGTTGAATATACCCCGTCACGCAATCACGTCTCGATAACGACTGACTTATAATATATATACATGCTTGCGCAACTGTATTCATCCATGCATGTCAATTGTAATATATAAATGTGTTTCGATTGTTAATTGGATAATCTGTAGCATGTGGGAAGTCAAAGATTCATTAAAAATAATAGAGAGAAAAAGAGTAGAACCTGAAAGATCGACTCGCTAGTATAGAGTAGCAGAGCACGAGGTCTGTTTTTGTGGTTGACACGGGAAGTCTTGTGTTACAAGTGGAAAATTATGCCCACATGCCACAGCCCATTATTTATTATTCAAAGATAGTAGGAAGAGAGAAGAAATTGTTCATTTTTTACAACTTATGTAAAGGGGCTAAAGAATTCAAACAGGGTGTAAATTCAACCATAATTGCCGCAGGATTCAACGGAGGCAGTCAACTAAGACTTTGCAGTGCTGTTGGTATTTTCCTTATCAAGATTCAAGACCCATTTCGTGGCTTTGAACATCCGTCGCATTTTTATACTAATAATTACAGGGCATTCACGTTTAGATTCTATTAAATTTTTTTTTAAACATTTTAGTCCTACCATGTTTCTTCCTTACATATAAGTTCTATTCTTAATTTTTTGAAATTTTTTTCATAATTTTACCCTTTTAAAACCAACCATCACATAAGTGGTTGAATTTTTTTTTTAATCTTTAAATGATCATAACTTTTGATTCACAAATCTGTTTTTCACAAAATTACTATTTTTGAAATCTGCTCGACGAGATCTATTAAACAAGATCCATGAAGACTATAAAATTCCAAAGAAAAAAATTTACACAAACAGTAAACTTTATTGCATGCACTAGAATATGAAATAGTTTTATATATGTAACATAACAGACAGTAACATTTACTTTGCTAATATTACACAGTGCGTGTGTATATATATATATATATATATATATATTTTCGGTGGATCCAAACCCTTTTTTTTCAAAATTACCTTATATTTAAAGGTTCGCGCTAGCGGTGTCCAATCCTTACCACCATTGTTGGAGCTTCAACGACCTTCGTCAGAGCGCCGATTTGGGGTGGGTAAGAGTGACATGTGGTGCCGCTGGCGCGGACCTTTGAAAACAAGAGACTTTTGAATAAATGGGTTTTTGATCCACCGCAGTATCATGGGATTCCGCTGGCGCGGACCTTTGAAAATAAGATTGGATAAATGGGATCGGGATCCTCTAGATCGCCGATTTGGGGTGAGTAGGGGTGACACTAGGGGCCGGTGGCACAGAACTTTAAAAATAGGATATAAAAATAGGACATTTTTACAAATAATAGCATTAACTGTGTTATCACATTATATATATATATATATATATATATATATATATATATATATATATATATAAACGGTAGATCCAAACTTTTTTTTTTTCAAAATTACCATATTTTTAAAGGTTTATGCTAGCGACATTAAATCCCCACCACTACTTACCCCCATTATCGGAGCTTCAATGACTTTCATCAGAGATCTGATTTGTGTGGGTAGTAGTGGCATAGGGTGCCGCTGGCGCGGACCTCTGAAATTAAGAGAATATTAAATAAATGGAATTTGGATCCATCGGAGCTCCGATTTAGAGTGACTAGGGGTGACATTGGGTTAGGTTTATATCTATAACATTTTTATAAATGGTAATATAACACAGTATATATATATATATATATATATATATATATATATATATATATATATATATATATATATATATATATATATATATATATATACACGGTGGATCCAGACCTTTTTTTTTCCCGATATTGTCTTATTTTTAACGGCCCGTGCTAGCGGTATCTAATCCCAACCACCACCAACCCCAATTGTCGGAGCTCCAACAACCTTCATCAGAGTTCTGATTTGGGGTAACATGGAGTGCCGCTGGCGCGGACCTTAGGAAATAAGAGAATATTGGATAAATGAGATTTGGATCCACCGGAGCTCCAGTTTGAGGTGAGTAGGGGTAGCATTGGGTTAGGTTTATATCTGTAATATTTTAACAAATAATAAATGTTACTGTTTGTGAAAATGTTACATCGACATCCCATGCCACCTCAATCAGAGCTCTGGTGAAGGTTGTTGGAGCTCCGACAAAGGGGGTGGGTGGTGGTGGGGATTGGATGCCGCTGGAGCGGACCGTTAAAAACAAGATAATATCAGGAAAAAGAGGTTTTAGATATGTTAATGTTTGTTATAGATATAAACCTAACCCAATGCCACCCCTACTCACCCCAAATCGGAGCTCCGGTGGATCCAAACCCCATTTATCTAATATTCTCTTAATTTCAGAGGTTCGCGCCAGCGGCACCCCTATGCCACTACTACTCACCCAAATCATAGCTCCGATGAAAGTCGTTGAAGCTCCGACAATGGGGGTGGGTAGTGGTGGGGATTGAATGTCGCTAGCATAAACCTTTAAAAATCTGGTAATTTTAAAAAAAAAAGAGGTTTGGCTCTACCGTGTGTGTGTGTGTGTGTGTGTGTGTGTGTGTATATATATATATATATTGTGTAATATTAACTCAGTAAATGTTACTGTTTATGAAAATGTTATATATATAAAACTATTTCATAAATATATTAACACAGTAAGTGTTATTGTTTAGGAAAATGTCAGAGATATAAAACTATTTCATTTTCTGTTGTATAAAATAAATTTTAATATCTATGACATTTTTACAAATAATAGCATTTACTGTGTTATCACATTATATATATATATATATATATATATATATATATATATATATATATATATATATATATATATATAGAGAGAGAGAGAGAGAGAGAGAGGTTGGATCGTATACGGACCTACTTTACGGACCGCTACCGTCCAAGAATTATCTAGGGACCGTTTTGTCTTTTTAGGACCACCTTTTGGGACCGCGATGTCTTTTAACTTTTTCTAAGTTTTTGGGAATATCAATTTTTACCCCGATGATTTCTAAGGTCTTTTAAGCTTATTTTAACGCTTAATTAATCTGGAAGTCTAAGTGTGGAAGTTTCAGGGCTACTGCTACTTCTCAAGCTTCTTCCGTCACTATCGTACTGGAGTTCTGAATAGCGAGGATTATCTATATAAATAATTTCTTCGGGGAGTCTAGAAACTGAAAGAGGTTTTGATGGAAAATATTCTAGTCTTAAATACCTTATACGGTATCATGGATTTATCTGTCTAGTTTCTTTATATATTTGATTAACAATATCAATTATATCGTTATCTATAAATTCGTCTAAATTATTATCACCATAAGATGGCAAAAATCTACGGTATGTTCTAGGGGCAGCTGTCTCTACGTTTTTAAGGAGATGGCAGATTCCTCCGGCTCTAATTAAAGTAGCCTTTGTTTCAGCTAACCTTTTTCGTCTAATAAATTTTAATACGTCTATACTATCTTCAAGTATCCTAGTGTATTCTTGATATTTTTCAGGTCTTGATAGTTCTTATGCAAAATCTTCAGTTATTAGTTTTTTTCTAAAGAGATCTCGGATCCCTGTTCTAATTATTTCTATTCTAGGTACTTCTCTTCCTAACCACTCAATGATCTGGTCTATGTATTTAAAAGTACCACCTGCATATACTAAAGCAGATTCTATAAGTTCTTTATCTTTAGGGTCTGTAAGAGTACAGTCTTGAATTTCTCTAGTTAAGTCTAAACTTGTTTGATTAACAAATTCTAAAAAGTCTTTAGTGATTTGTAAGCTCATATAAGATTCTTCTTAAAACAATAATATGTAAAATAGTTAAGGGTTTGGTTCGAGTTTATACCTTCCTTCTGGTCTGCAATATCTTTATCTTCTTCCCTTTGTCTCTTCAGCCTTGTTACTATTCTTCTCCGGTCTCGGCCTCCTACAACTCTTTCTTTATGTGTCGCACCTCAATCCACTACTTTGGCGGTTGACCCGTTTCCTGCCTGTACGCCTTCACGCCTAACGCCCACCTGGCTAACGGCTCACGGCTAATCGGCAGCTGACGGCGGTTCACCAGTATAACACCCTGTGTGCTACACCAGAGGTTCCACACAATAGTCCTCTATGAACAGAAAGTTGGAGACAATTTGGAAAATAATAACAACTTAGCATAAGAAATTTCTGGAAAAGAAAACTCTTTTATTGCATTGCATAAGTAAATACAACTCTCCCCTCTCCCCTAACTATGAGAGGTTTACTCACTCATATACATATTACTATCTACAAGCATACTCTCTAAAAGTCTAACAATCTCTCACTCTCTAACTCCTGATGTCTAAAATACAATGGATGCTCCCTTTTATAGGTCAAGGGTACTACAAAATGACTGGTAACCGGTTACCAAAAGCAATCCAGTTCAAATTATTAAAGCAGCATTGTCTTCAGAATCTTATTAGCTGGGTCTAAAGCTTTTATCGTCTTTTGATAATTTGGGGGGACCTCTTTCTTTATGAAAAGAAAGGCGTGCCAAGTCTTTATCATGAGTCTTGTCGTTTTGTAATAATGCAAGAGCATAAAAAAAAATCTTCGTCTTTTTCATCAGTCTGGTGGCCCATGTGGGGCAGGCATCCTTTTTCTTTATGGAAAGCATAGTCTAGGCAAACGATTCTTCCGTCTTTAATAATTCATCCGCCACTGAGGGCCCCTTCTTTGTCGTGTCTGTGTCTTCTTCTGCCTTATCCTGGTTTGGGAGGGTATTATTGAAAAATTCATCAATAAGGCCTACCGTTCTAAGGTTGGCTGGCAAAGCTATCTCTACCATTTCTTTGGATTCTTTCTTGAGCCTTCCATTGAATGGCTCATCAGCTTGGATTATCAGGTCTTCTTTATGGTAGGCAGTGTACCACCTATCTTCTCGTGTCAATAACTCCATGATTTCAATTGTCTCCATAGCTTGAGCGATCTAGAGCTTGGACTTATCAATAATTAAATCTTTAATCTCATCTTCAGATAGGATCTCAACATCTTCAAATGTATAATTAGAAAATCTCACAAGTCTAAATCCTTTCACTCTCATTCCTCTGCAGGAACTTGGAGCAATTTGATAGATTCTAGCAAATAAAGGAAGGAAATCTTCTACCTTTTTAACGTACTCATGGATTATTTTTCCAAGAGCAACAGAGTCTTCTATAGTCTCAATTTGAATGAGTCCGATGAACCCATAGTCTGCTAAGGTTATCTGGGCAATTTTTGCTTTCTCAGCAAGATAAATCTTTGGAACGTCTTTGAAGAAACCTTTCATTATTAAAGCATCTCCATTAGTCTCAGATAATAACATATTGAAATGCTCAATAATGCTATTAGATTCTTTCTTATAGTCTTCTGTTAATGGAAGATTATTATGACCAAATGGTATAACAATCTTAGTCTTAAAAGTCTTTTTCTGATAACAAAAATTATTAGTGGGTCTAGTTTTGGAGGATTCTCCAAGAGTCTGAGCATAGGTTTGAGTCTGTGGTCTAGGTATAGCAGTACCACTGAGTTGGGTAACTTCAAGTCTTTGAGTCCTCATAAATTTGGCAATAGCTACCAAATTTTATTTGAACTCGATCCACAGTCTATTCTTCACGTTCCACCATATGGCATCTATAAGGGTATTTTCGTCTTCTGAGAATTCTCATCTAAACTTGATCAAGTCTGGGTATCTTTGATCGGGTCTATGTTGGGAAAAATACATCTTTGGAATGAGTCTATTTTGAGAAATAATCTCTTGTCTATATTTTTCTGGAGGAACTAAGATATCATCAAAGTTCTAGGATTGGTCTTTCTTGAGAGTCTTGAATACGAGTCGGTCTTTGCATTACACCAGCATTTGGTCTTACGCGTCTAAGATAGTCTGCAACGTCTTCCCTATTCAGTCTATTCGTTCCAGAGGAACTCATGTCTTCTAGGTCTTCTGTTTTCAACATAAAATATGAAATTACATTATTGTTAGCAAACATTGGCTCTCTTGATATAATGTTTGGAATGGTATTTTTACTTCCCTTAATATGTATAACAGACAAGTCATAACCATTAAGCAATTGTTGCCATCTAATTAGTCTATTAGTCCTTGATTTGGACAAGTCTAAATCTCTAAATTTTACTGCATAAGAAGAGTCAGTATAAACAGTAAAATGTTTAGGTCTAAGAAACAACATATATTTTTCTATTGCCCTTACTATAGCTAAAACTTCTTTTTCATGGGCAGTGTATCTTGTTTCTGGGTCTGTAAAGGTTCCAGAACTATGTCTACAAAGTTTCTTCTTTTTTGTCTGATGATCAATGGCAAAGTATACTGGTCCCTATTGTTTATCAGAGGCATCTGTTTCTACTATAAACTGGTCTTCTGCATTAGGCAGTTCAAGTAAAGGAATGTTCTTAACTGCATCTTTAATTTGTCTTATTACTTCAAAATCATGTTTAGTCTAATAAAAGGGATTGGTTTTGTCTGTTCCTTTTAATTTGGATGTTAAGCTTTGTCTTTTTGAAGCAAGGTCTTTAATAAAGTCTGCAACACAATTAAGCAATCCTAAAAATGATTGTAATTGTTTTCTATCTTTGAGTTGGTCTGGAAACTCAAGAATCTTCTTAGTTATGTGTTCTGCCAAGGATAATTTTCCTTTATTAATATGCATTCCCACAAAGTCTATCTCAGTCTGAAATAATTGCATTTTCCTTTCGGAAATAACAATACCATGTTTATCTAATTCTAAAATAATCTTTTTAAGATGGTCTATATGCTCTATCTCAGTCTTACTTGCTACAAGAATATCATCTATGTAAATAAGACAAAATTCTGAATAAGGTCTAAATATATTATCCATTTTTCTTTGGAAAACTTGAGGAGCATTCAAGTATCCAAATGGCATGACTAGCCATTCGTATTTTCCTTGGGGCACACTAAAAGTTGTCCATGTAATACTGTCTGGATGCATCTTAATTTGTCAGAAGCCTGATTTGCAATCAAACTTACTGAATATAATTCTGTCTTCAATTAAATTAATCAAATTATTCTTGTCTGGTATCTTATAAGAATCAAATTCACAATTCTTATTTAATTATCTATAATCTATAACCATTCGTCCTTTTCCTCTTTTACGTTCAGATTCATTTTGAACATAAAAGGCTAGGCTATTATGTCTCCTTTTACTTTCTCTAATAATGCTTAACTTAAGCATTTCGTCTATGTCTTTCTTGAATTCTTCCCTATCTTCTTGTGAGTATCCTTTCTTATAGGTTCCACCATTAATAGTGGCATCTGGGTTAATAGGGATAATTTCACAATAGCTTTGGTCTTTATCCCACTTAGCGATGGGATTTTCTCCTAAAGTAGGCTCTGCTAGTTGCCTAATCTTTTCCTTTTCTACTTCTATATCCATTTTCTTCTGTTTGGATATAGCTTGGACCTGTAATAAGGTCTGCTGGGCTTGATCTAATATGTCTTGTTGTATAAGCGCTATTTGCTTATAACACTTTTGGTCTGGACACTTACATTCTTTTTGTAAGGGTTTAGTAATTTATAAGGCTTCTTGTTGGGTTGTAGGTTTAGGTCCACCATGCTCAGCTGAAGAACTCTGATGTTTTATGGGTCTATAATTGGGCTTGACCTGCATAAGGTCAAAGGCAGTCTTATGATCTATTAGAGGAGCTTTAATATTAAATTCCTCTTGATCACTAATTAATATCTTATCGTTATACTGAGTATAAGGATGATATTTACTAATAAAGTCTTGTCCTAAAATAATGTTTCCTGTGAAACTAGGACGAGGGTCCATTATCCAAAATTGATGATTAACGGTTTTGTTGGTCTGATTTCCTAATTTAAAATAAATAGGAATAGTCTGGAAATATAAGGTAAATGAATCTCCATTAGCCACTTAACCATAGATTTCTTGAGTACTTTCTAAAAAGTAGTCTTCAGGGAAGGCATTAGCCTTACAAATACTCTGAGAGCACCCTGTATCTATAAAGGCTGAAAGTCTTTTAGGATAGTCTTTATGTTGAACAAATAATTCTACAAAACAAGCATGCGGTTTAGTAGAAATTCCTAAATTGTTCTTTTCTAAAATAGATATTCCTTTATGAGGTTTATTTATAAAATCTAAGGGTATTTGGTCTTCTGAACTACTATCAGAATGGTATTCTAAATCATAGAAAATTCCCTTTCCTTTGAAGTCTTCATTTTCTTGCAATCTTTTGGCTATATTTCTATCAATATCTTGATAATATGTTTTAATGTCTAAGTCTATTTGAGCGTCATACTGCCTAATATAAATTGCTCTAAATCTAGTTCTCCAACAGTCTTCATAGTAGTGTAATGGACAAATAACACAAACCATAAATAGCTCTGTCTGTATAGTCTCAAAGCATTCTACGCATGTAAAGTCTTTTTTGCAACATTTCATTTCAAATGTGCAATAATGTCTTTCATCAAAGTAGCATCTAGGTATATAGGTTAGTAACTCAGGATTACTAACTGTCCATCTTTTTGTGACACCCCGCCTAATTAATCCCGGGTGATCAGTCCTAAATCAAGTTAGAAAAGGTTTCTCAGTTGGTCCATTCTTAGCATCACTGTCGTCTTTTTAATTACTAACCACCTAAGTGAGAAAAGTAGACTGGTGCCAATTTTTATCTTTCACTTAATTAAATAAAACTCGTGCGGAACATACAATAATACACAATCACAATTAATTAAAATAACCATCCACAATTAAAAACACTTAATCGAATAAACCATCGGTCCAAATATCCAATACAAGTAAATATCAGAAAACATCTCAACAAGTCTACTACTGATAAATGAACTGTGAGCGACAAGCTTTGATAACTACTAGAGAGTCTCTACAAGAATGAAAGAAGGAGGCGTCTAGCAAAACCCCGAAACATCCACATGTGCTGCAGCAAGGATACCTGGAATAGAGTCAAGCTTGGCGCCCTTGTGGTTGGACACCTAAAAGGTTTTTAAAAGAATTTTATAGCAAGGGTTAGTACCCAAAAACATTTGAAAACATTTAACAAATGATTAACTTGCAGTAATAAATAAATATGCATGCTCTTCATATTTTAGTTAGTGTCGCACTCTCTTGAGGACTTCCTCACCCCTCCTCTAATGTGCACTACTAACGCTTCCATTTAATTTACTAGGCCCTACGCTCCTGACCCAATGCTTCTTTTAACCCTTGAATTTTACCTACTCTAACCGAGTATGACTTAATTCATGATTTTTAAGTTATTATAAACGTCAACTTAATTGAATCATTACTCCTTTTAATTTCATATAACATTCACGCCTGTTATGCACATAATACATTTTTCACTATGTATTAATTATCCCCTATATAATTATTTACCTAATTATATATTTAATCATATTACAGTATTCACAAACATACTGAAATAACATTTAATACAAACTTTCGACCGAGTAAGAATACTTACAAAATATAAATTTTCCCAAGTGCTATCCCACTAGGTGTATTCACGTAACCTAGTTATCCAAGTTAGATTCGCTTACTAACTTAGTTTAACATACGAATTGGAGGCGGTCATATTCTTTCCCTCAAAGTGAGATACCCCTCACCCATACAACGGACGCTATGACCTGGAATTATACTCGCCCTACTCCTCAAGCTAGGGGATTCATCCACTGCGCGCAACCTCCCCCTATAGCACTAGAGTACATACTAATAATATTCAATCACTGATATTAATGCACACACACTATATATATATACTACCACACTCCGTATATATATATATAAAACGTCCCGGCTACACCATGTACAAAACCCGTAACATAAGCCCATTTAATTTATTAAGAGTTTATGGCCCAACTCTAATTATTAATTAATTCGCACATTAATTAATTAAGTCACCTTTGGTGTCGCCTCCACCATAAAATTGGACTTACTCTCGTAGTCCGAAATAACCTCACCCGAGTCTAAATTCCCGACTCCCGAATTTTTAATCGTTACGTGACACCCAAAAATCCCTCAAATCCTAATTAACTTTACTCATGATTAATTAAGTTTAAACTCATGTATTAATTTCCCCATAATTAATTACATAAAGATTTATTATATAAATTCTCTTTTATATACATAACTGGGCAAAATTGCCAAAATCTGCCGACCTTCGATCGATCGACCCCAGACCTTCGATCGATCGATGGAGCAGGTCTTCGTCTCCTTCGCGAAGACAAAATCAGCCATGGACGAAAATTCTCAAACCCTAATTCCTTCTACCAGTAACCTCAAGCCCTCTTAGCATTAATACATGTTAGAAACCTTATTAGGGACCTCCAGAATGTCCACCAACATCATTAATTCGTCCATTAACTACAATTTCTGAATTTGGGGAAATATCCATATTTAATTCCTTACACATTTACATCCCAAATCCCTTCACCAAATTCATTTATAGTTATCCAGATATCATCCTACCAGATATGTATCAATTTATAATATCAGATTTCTATAAGAATCCTCATTCAAATTCGTAAATCAGATTATTATTTTTCAAAACCTCATGTTTATGCCATGAACACCCAAAACGAATTTTTATCAAACACATCACATGAATATGAATTTCAAAAACAGATTCAATACTATTGCAAGTTATCCGCTTGCCTTAGGTTTCGTAGTGTCTGATTCGGAGATGAATTTCCAAGGTTGAAGACGATCCTTGTTGGCTCTCCAGTGATCCCAAAGCTGCCCTTAACTGCTATTAGGTTTCTTAATACACTTAGCCTTTTCTAAAACCCTATAAGCCGTTTTATCATTCCTCCCAATTCCTTAATTTACCTAATCCCATTTTTTTCCTAATGGGCCAAGCCCAAGTGACCCAAATGCCCCCGTGTGGTCCCGGCTATGTCTAAAAATGCCCCGTGACCCGTTTACTACCCCCGGGTACACTTTTCCGACTATCTCGGCCCATTCGGACTCAAACGTACACTCAGAATTGGCATCCGAATTAATTTATAAAAATATTTATCCCCTCACCCCTTTAGTCTATACCGACTCCCGGTTGAGATAAGTGCATACCCTGTCATTAATACTCGAAATGACTTAAATAAATAATTACTATTCACTTAGTAAATAACTTTCCGTAAATATTAACCATTTACTCCTCGATTAATATTTAAATAAAATTTCCCTAATTAATTCAATTAAATTATGACTCACAAGTAATTTTCAATTCCCGAATTAATTTAATATTTAATGCATGAAAAATGAGGGTTGTTACATACTCCCCCCCTTACAAAGGAATTTCGTCCCCGAAATTAGGTCATACCTGTGATGAAAAGCTCTGGATAATGCTCCCGCATATCCTCCGCCCGCTCCCAGGTAGACTCGTCGATGTTGTGATGACCCCACTGTACTCTGACTAGTGGAACAATCTTGGATCATAATTTCCGCTCGCTACGGTCTAGGATAGCCACCGGTCTCTCCTCATATGAGATGTCTGGCTGTAAATCAATTTCTTCTAGTGGAATGTGCCAGAAGGCCCTCTCACTCCTGCGATATTTCTTCAGCGATGCTACATGGAACACGTCGTGTATCCGCTGAAGAAGCTCCGGTAATCCCAGCCTGTAGGCTACAGGCCCCACCCTCTCGATAATAGGGAAAGGTCCCATGTACCTCGGTGCTAACTTACCCTTCTTGCCGAACCTCGTCACCCCTTTCATGGGGGACACCCTGACCAATACCTGATCCTCAACCTCTAACTCCACGTGTCTTCGTGAATCATCAGCGTAACTTTTCTACCTATCCTGAGCTATCCGAATCCTCCCTCGGATCAGCTCTATCTTGGAAGATGTGTCCTGAACAATCTCCGGTCCTAACAGTTTGTTGTCCCCCACCTCTAGCCAACAAGCGGGTGAACGACAAGGTCTCCCGTATAATGCCTCGAATGGTGCCATGCCGATCGTGAATTGGTAAGAGTTATTATACGCAAACTCTACCAGAGGAAGATATTTCTCCCAACTATAATACCCCGTATTTTCTGTGATATTTATTTTGGGGATTAATTGAATTAAATGTTTATTAATTGGAAATTAATCCGGATAAAAATATTAACGAGATGTGAGTTAGTATTTTATTATAATGTGTATACTTGGCATTATATGAATATTGGTAATATTGAAATTGTCACGTGTTTGATATATGGCAATTTGGGAATTTTATTTGACGCGTGTGACCGCCACGTCATGGTATCTTATTAATTTAAAAAGTGAATTTTAGTTCCATTAACCGTATGGTCATTTTGAGTGCGCCAACGCGTCCGGAAGGGTCGAGATAGTCAGAAAACACTAGCCGGAAGTTTAGTTTGGGTCCCGGGGCATTTGTGGGCCATACCGGCATCATAAAGGGTATTTTAGTAAATTGCATTTTTGGGAATTAAAAAGTGACGAAAATGGGAATTAAAAATCTGACTATTTCCTCAACCCACTTAACCCACTAACCCCACTATATGTCATTATGGGCTACGGGAGAAGTTGATATATCATTTCAACTTCCAAATACCAAACACAACTCCATATTCTATTATCTTCAACCTTGGGAAAAGCTTGAGAGAGAGAGAGAAGGGAACCTTGAGAAGAGCTTGAGAGAGAGAGAGAAGGGAAGAATTCTGCAGAAAAGAAAGAGGAGGAACAACTTAGTTACAAAGATTCTACACCAAATTCTGAGATAATTAAGGCAAGTGATTTAAACTCTTTTAATTCAAGATATGTATCCATGTGTAGGAATTTTCGAAATTGACTTTTGGAGATAAATTAGACCCATGAATTGAAAGTTAAAGGACATGAATTATGTAGGAATTGCATGTAGTATATTTTGGACGAATTTATATGTGATAAACAGAACCTATGATGATCTAAAAGTGGAATTAGAAGGAATTTCATAATGTTCTTGAATGGAAGAATTCTGGAAAATAGTTTGATGGAGTTTTGATCTAAACTAAGCTTTTAAATGATGAATTATGAGACTTAGAATGTTAAAACTGTTGTAGGATGTTAGTATCATGTTATAGTAACCTTACCTTGGAGTTTCATGCTTAAAAATGGAGTTTTGGGTCGAAACTGTAACTGCATAACGAAGCAGTCCGTAACAGGTGCGATCGATCGATCGACATTCATAAGTCGATCGATCGACCAACATCGATCGATCGAAGGTCAAGGTCGATCGATCGACCTTCCCAGAAAGAGTAAAATTTTCCTTAATGGAATTTTAATGGTATTAACCCTTGATTAATATTATTTGAGACATTGTAAATACCCTTACTTTAAGGAAGACCAGTAGGCATGATTATGAGATTGAACTTTAATGGGAAATTAATTTGAGGAATTATTCTAAATTAATGAAATTCGTTATATGAGATAATATTTGGGTTAATAGTACAAATTTGAATAATTTGATGAAATAAGTTTTGGGTCAGAAGTAAAGACCTTAGGTTTGAAGATGTTATATGTGGAAATTATGGGAACTTAATAGTCTATTTGAGATAGGTGCCAAGTTTAAGAAATTACGACGTGAGACGTGTCGACTATTTAAATTATATATTATCAAGATATTTGAAATATATGAATTGGGAATAATGGTATAATGATGTAAAGTATACCCTTATTAATATTGAGATATCTAAGATGTGTGAATTCTTAGTATATAATTTTATGTGTATGACATACCCACCATACTTGCTATCACGGGGGGGTTTACGTTCGCTTAGGGCCTTCTTATCCTTGTGTTGCCTGGATTTAGATTGGTTACCTCGATGAACATAGGTCATTGAAGGACTTATTGAGATGTTAATAAGTCTGCTGATCATGGGAGCGTAGGTATGTGCGTGACCCATGTGATGGTGACTGTGTTCGCCTCCACTATTTGTGATGTTGTTATCTGAACAATTCCTGAGAGATTCGGAATGCGTGATCCTTATGTACGTGATGTACCGGGATGGATAGCAGAGTATGTGTGCACCGCAGCTTAGCCTTTGGGTGCTTGTATAGTATATTTATGTTGTGAAAATATACGGTTATATGAGAAGGAATTTATTATGTTAAATTGTGAGTATAGCTATGATAATGTTTTGAAAAGATAAAAAGAGAGCTTTTATCAATAAATGGTTTTGTTAGTAAATGGGAATTCGGAAATTAAAGTAGAACCTCTATTTAATTGTTAATGATGGAACCTAAAACGTGAACCGAGTAGAAGTGTTAGAAACTCTTTAGATAGTTATGAGATAACACACGAATGGGTACAGGAACGTTAGGAGTGCACAGTTAGACGAGAGGTGAGTATATCATGTGAGAGCACGTCCTAACATGTACTTTGCATATACTGTTTTAAATGTTTTTAAAGCACTTGCAAGTTTTTAAAATATCTCCACATTCGGGCTCTGACCCGTTTGCTTTCAAATCTATCTTTTTGTAAAACCATTTTAGGTGCCCAGCCACAAGGTCACCATGCATAGGATTTCCATTCTGATGACGAGCTGTAGCTGGTTGTGGAAGCTACAGGGATTTGCTTTTAGACGCTTATATCATTTGGATTCCTTATTCATTATTCCTCAGTTGTAGGGCATGTTGCCCAAGTTCTATTAGATACATTTCCATTTCAGTTTTCAGACTTTGGCATGTATTCATTTCAGTATTCAGTATTTCATTACTTACTTCAGTTGTGAGATTGTATTATGAGGAGTTTTTCCTCCAGTTTTATTTATATCATGTTACGGTTATTCTATTACTTCATTATGGTGAATGGTGTTATTATTTCTTCATTACACTTATTGCATGTTAATCAGACTTTAAATTAAAATTTGGCAACTTACTTTTTAAATACTAGGTGGTTAGTAATAATAAAATGTTTTCGACAGTGATGCTATTAACTGAGCCAACTTGGTGTTTTGATTTAATTTAATAAAGGAGTAGCTACCCGGTATTTAATTAGTCGGGGTGTCACAGGTGGTATCAGAGCATCAGGTTCTAGTGTCCATTAGGATCTGAACGGCTTATTATGTTTCCGCTGAGCTTTCTTTGATATAGAGCCCTATATTTTAGGACTGTTGTATTCTTTTGTTTATGCTACGTTCTTCAGCTATTTTAAAGTTTATAACTGCGAACTTATAGACTTTATTCTTATTTCAGAATGCCTCCACGACGTGCACCACGAGTTCCCAGGAATGCGGCGCCAGAACCACAGCCCGCACCGGTTCAGGGAATGATGAACGCCGCTGAGGTTGCAGCTATTGTAGCCCAAGCGGTAAATGCCGCCATTGCAGTAGTTCAGCAGGCACCGCCTCAGGCGCCGGTTGCCGCGCTAGTTCAGGCAGCTTCATTCCCGTCTGCTTGGGAACGTGTACGTGACGCTTTTCAGAAAGCGCATCCACCAGAGTTTGCATGTAGCTCAGATGTGGTAGTCTCGAGCCAATGGAGGAAGGATATACAGCGGCACTTAAGGATGTATGAGTGCACAGATGTTCAGAAGCAGGTACTAGCTACTTTCAAGCTAGTTGGATATGCATTGCAGTGGTGGGAGTCTATTACCACCGTAGAGGAGAGGGATACTCTCACTATTCATGAGTTTTGGGTGCGGTTCGACCGCAAGTACTTTCAGTCAGCAGTTCACACGGAAATGAGGAGGAGATTGATGAGTTTGAGGCAGGAGGGCAAAACCGTGGCCGAGTATGAGGCCGAGTTTACTAATCTGTTGAATATCGTTCCTGATGAGATACCAACAGAGAAGAAGAAGATTGAGAAATTTACCGACGGGTTGTCATGGAGGATCCGTCAGCATTTGTTAGGGAACCTTTCGTTGGCCACGTATTCTGATGTGGTTAACGCTGCATTGTTACATTGCCAGGACCACCGTTTTCATATGGCCGAGGGCAAGAGATCGGGAGAGTCTAGCCATCAGGGCAGGACGGGAGGACATGGTGCCGATGGGGCACAATCTTTTCAGGGGCAGAGACAGGTAGAGCAGGGTTCTCAGCAGGGGGATCATAAGAGGTTCCGTTCAGGGGGTTTCAGGAACGGGCAGGGAGGATTTCGGAATGGCCAGCAGGGTCATAACGGCCATCAGGGCCAACAGGGCCAAAATGGTCAACATCAGCAGTTCCAGCAGGGCCAAGGGAGGAACGGAAACGGCCACCAGGGCCGGGGGCAGCAAGGGCAGAGAGGAGGGAACTTCCCAGGGAAGTGCTTTGTTTGTGGCAAGACTGGCCATAAGAAGCAGGATTGTCCGGATAGGGGCAGGGCCCCACAGCAGCAGCAGCAGGCAGCTCGCCAGGAGCCACAGAGGCCTATGTTTCCCGCCGCTCTTCCCGCACCGCCACAGATGGCAGCATTGCCACCCATTCCAGCAGTCCCAGTTCAGCAGGGACAGCTACAGTATGGACGTGTCTACAATGTCCACCAGGCAGCAGTCCCACAGGCACCGCCCGCGATTGAGGGTACGTTTCCTATCCATGGCACTATGGGTCGGGTATTATTTGATACGGGTGCTACACATTGTTTTATAGCTACACATTTCGCGAAGGCTTTAGGGTTGTTAGCCACAGCGGAGAGCACATTTACGTGTGTCGACTCACCTTTGGGGAGTGGGTCACTTATATTCTTTATATGTCGGGGAGTGGGGGTAGAGATTGGTGGTTTGGTATTACCTGCGGACATGTTGGTTTTAGATATGCATGTTCACGATGTGATTATCGGTATGGATTGGCTCGCTGATTATAGAGCCATGATAGATTGCTTTGGTGGGAGCATTGTTTTTGCCATTCCGGGGCAAGAGATGTTTGTAGTGGCGATGCCTCGCCCAGAGGGAGGCTCGACCGCTCATTTATATTACATTGAGGAGGATACGTCTAAGGAGGTTGTGATTCCTTTAGATTCGATCCCAGTCGTCAGGGAGTATTCTGATGTGTTTCAGGAGATACCAGGCCTACCCCCCAGTCGAGAGATAGATTTCGTTATAGACTTGTTACCCGATACGAGACCTATAGCACGAGCACCGTACCGTATGGCTCCAGCTGAGATGAGGGAGTTACGGGATCAGATTGAGCAGTTGTTGGGTCAGGGGTTTATTCGGAGGAGTACTTCACCTTGGGGTGCCCCTGTGTTGTTCGTGAAGAAGAGAGATGGTTCACTGAGATTGTGTGTGGACTACCGGGAGTTAAACAAGGTCACGATACGGAACAAGTATCCGTTGCCTCGAATCGATGACCTATTTGAACAGTTGAGAGGAGATTCTTACTTCTCAAAGATTGATTTACGATCTGGTTACCATCAGTTGCGTATCAGGGAGGAGGACGTCTCGAAGACTGCGTTCTTATCGAGATATGGTTCCTACGAGTTTCGGGTTATGCCATTTGGTTTGACCAACACTCCAGCAGCATTTATGGACTTGATGAATAGGGTGTTCAGGGATTACCTAGACCAGTTTGTCATTGTCTTCATCGATGATATTTTGGTTTACTCCCAGACAGAGGAGGAGCATGCCGAGCACTTGAGACTAGTTTTGCAGACACTGCGCCAGAATGAGTTGTATGCAAAATATGAGAAGTGCGGGTTTTGGCTGAAGGAGGTTCAGTTTCTGGGTCATATTATTTCCGACCGGGGAATATCGATTGATCCTGAGCCCTCATAACCCGTATAATGATCTCGGGTGTGATGGATAATGCTGACATGCAATCCCTGGCTACATCATCCTCGTATCGAAGTTCTCTCCACTTCTCTTTCCAGACTTCTGATATTTCCCCAGTCGGTCTCTGACTCAATGCATCTGCCACCACATTAGCCTTACCAGGATGATGCTGAATATCAAACTGATAGTCTTTCACGAATTCTAGCCATCGCCTCTGTCTCATATTCAAATACTTCTGAGTGAAGAGATACTGAAGTGATTTGTGATCCGTGAATAGCGTGAACTGCTCCCCCAGGAGATAATGTCTCCATATCCTCAAAGCAAAAATGACTGCTACTAACTCCAGGTCATGAGTGGGGTAATTCCTCTTGTGGGGCTTTAGCTTCCTGGACGCATAAGCTATAGCCCTTTCCTCCTGCTGAAGCACACCCCCAAGTCCCTGTAAGGATGCGTCAGTGTAAACCCGATACTCTAATCCTCCTTTCGACAATGCAAGCACGGGTGCAGATGTCAACTTGTCCTTTAACTCGTCGAAGTCTAATTGACAATGATCATTCCAAGTGAAAGGTACCCCTTTCCGGGTAAGATTCGTCAAAGGGCCCGCAATCTTCGAGAATCCTTTTATGAACCGTCTGTAATAACCGGCCAACCCCAGAAAACTGTGCACTTCTGTCGGTGTCGTGGGCCGTCCCCACTCCCTCACCGCCGATACTTTACTTAGATCCACCGCAATACCCTGGTCTGACACCACGTGGCCATCCACACTTACCGAATTTGGCATAGAGTTGGTGATCCCATAATGTCTGTAACACTATATGTAGGTGCTCTGCGTGCTCCTCCTCAGTACGCGAGTAGATCATAATGTCATCAATGAACACGATAACGAACTGATCGAGAAACTCCCTGAATACTCTGTTCATGAGGTCCATGAACACTGCTGGTGCATTGGTGAGTCCGAATGGCATCACCCTGAACTCGTAAGATCCATACCGCGACAGGAAAGCGGTCTTCGAAACATCTTCCTCTTGGATACGTAGTTGATGATATCCTGACCTTAAGTCAACCTTAGAGAAATAAGACGCCCCTCTCAACTGGTCAAATAGGTCGTCAATCCTAGGCAACGGATACTTATTCCGTATCGTGGCCTTATTCAGCTCTCTATAGTCCACGCATAACCGTAGTGAGCCATCTCGCTTTTTCACAAATAACACCGGTGCACCCCACGGCGATGTACTCCGTCGTATGAAACCCTGACCCAGAAGCTGCTGAATCTGCTCCCTCAGCTCACGCATCTATGAAGGGGCCATACGATATGGGGCCTGAGCAATTGGCCTCGTCCCCGGTGCTAAATCGATCACAAATTCGATTTCCCTGCTAGGTGGCAACCCTAGTATCTCCTGAAACACATCCTCAAAGTCTCTCACCACTGGGATTGAATCCAATGGAATAGCCACCTCCTGTGAGGTTTCCTCCTCAATGTAATACAAATGCGTGCATGACCCTCCCTCGGGTAGTGGCATTACTATTAAGAACATCTCCTGCCCTGGAATGGAGAACACGACAGTCCTCTCGTAGCAATCGACCGTCGCCCGATAACATGCCAACAAATCCATACCCAAGATGACATCGTACCCCTCCATATCTAACACTAGTAGGTCTGCTTCTAAACTAAGTCTCCCGATTAAAATGTCTACACCCCGACAAATCGAGTGAATCGTAGCCCCGCTGCCAACTGGCGACTCTACACACATCCTAAGACCTCCCGCGGTCTCTAGTAGTCCGGCCCGTTTAGCAAAATTTAATTTAATGAATGAATGTGATGCTCCCGTATCAAAGAGAATACTACCCTCATAACCATGAATGAGAAACATACCCTCAACTGCTGGCGGTGCTTGCTGCGTTGGGGGATTAGGAACATCCCGGACGTTATACACACGTCCGTAGTGTATCTGCCCCTGCTGAGGTGGGGCGGGTGGGGCTGGTGTTGCTGGTGGTAATTGCCCCCGTTGCCCCTGTTGGGCCTCCTTCTGTTGACCTCTGCCCCTCTGTGGGCATTCCCTCTTGAAATGTCCTGGCTGGCCACACACAAAACAACGTCTCTGACCATCCCCCTGTCATTGGCCCTGTTGGCCCTGATGTGGCTGGCCCTGGCCCTGTTGGCCTCCCCCATTGTTCCCTTGGCCCTGACGGCCTTGAGGAACCTGCTGTTGTTGGTTCGGGCCCGGCTGCCCCTGCCTGAACCCCTGTCCTCCCTGTCGAAAACCACCAGGCTTAAAATTCTTAGCCTGATTCCCTTGCTGACTACCCGCCTGCTGCTGAGTACCACTTATGTCATTACTAGTATCAGCCTTGCATTGTTGGCTCGGCTCCCCTGTTGGCTCAGCTCCCCTGTTGGCTCGCTCCCCTTCGCATGGAAGCGATGGTCCTGGCAGTGTACAAGTGCGGCATTAACGACGTCTGTATACGTTACTAACGCCGAATTCCCAATCAAGTGTTGCCTGATTTGCCAGGCTAAACCGTCCATAAACCTCGATTTCTTCCGCTCCTCATCGCTCACCTCATTTGGCACAAAGTTTGCCAAACGGGTGAACTCTTACTCATAGTCTGCCACTGATCGGTCACCCTGAACTAAATCACTGAATTTCTTCCTCATCTCAGTCTCTACTGCTGGTGGAAAGTATTTGTGGTCGAACCGCACCCAAAACTCTGCTATCGGCATCAAGTCTCGCTCCCCGGCGGTGGTAACTGACTCCCACCACTGTAAGGATGAACCTGATAGACGAAAGGTAGCAAGCATCTGCTTCGGTACCTCGGTACACTCTAGCATGTGCAGATGGCACTGAATGTTCTTCTTCCAGTCAAAAGCCTCTATCACATCTGTACTACCCCGGAACTCAGGTGGGTGACCCTTCTGAAAGGTCTCCCTAACTCTCTACCAAGACGGTGGCCCCACTGGAGCCTGAACTGCTGGTGCCACTGGAGGCGGCGCCTGGGGCTATGGAAAGTGAGCTGCCATAGCTCTCATTGTTGTTTCTACCGCCTGGGCCACTATCACTGCCACCTGAGTAGTGGAAATCAACTCGGGTGGGGGTGGTGGTAGCGGTACCTGCGGCTCCTGATGAGCCTCCCTGATTTCATCCCTAGCCTCAGCCCTCTCCGCTCTCAGTCTCCTTGGTGGCATCTGAAATAGATTGAATTGTATAAGTACACAATTTATACAAAAATATACACAGCAGAAATACGATATTTCACAAGCGAAAAATGAATCAACAGTCCTAATAATAGGGCTCTATAACAAACGAGTGCTACACTGAAACGTAGAAAGCCGCACAGATCCTAAGGACACTAGAACCTGATGCTCTGATACCATCTGTGATACCCCGCCAAATTAATCTTGGGTGATCAGCCCTAAATCAAGTAAGAAAAGGTTTCTCAGCTGGTCCATTCTTAGCATCACTGTCGTCTTTTTAATTACTAACCACCTAAGTGAGAAAAGTAGAATGGTGCCAATTTTTATCTTTCAATTAATTAAATAAAACTCGTGCTGAACATACAATAATACACAATCACAATTAATTAAAATAACCATCCACAATTAAAAACACTTAACCGAATAAATCATCGGTCCAAATATCCAATACAAGTAAATATCAGAAAAAATCTCAACAAGTCTACTACTGATAAATGAACTGTGAGTGACAAGCTCAGATAACTACTAGAGAGTCTCTACAAGAATGGAAGAAGGAGGCGTCTAGCAAAACCCCGCAACATCCACATGTGCTGCAGCAAGGATACCTGGAATAGAGTCAAGCTTGGCGCCCTTGTGGTTGGACACCTAAAAGGTTTTTAAAAGAATTTTATAGCAAGGGTTAGTACCCAAAACATTTGAAAACATTTAACAAATGATTAACTTGCAGTAATAAATAAATATGCATGCTCTTCATATTTTAGTTAGTGCCGCACTCTCTTGAGGACTTCCTCACCCCTCCTCTAATGTGCACTACTAACGCTTCCATTTAATTTATTAGGTCCTTTGCTCCTGACCCAATGCTTATTTTAACCCTTGAATTTTACCTACTCTAACCGAGTATGCCTTAATTCATGATTTTTAAGTTATTATAAACGTCAACTTAATTGAATCATTACTCCTTTTAATTTCATATAACATTCACACCTGTTATGCACATAATACATTTTTCACTATGTATTAATTATCCCCTATATAATTATTTACCTAATTATATATTTAATCATATTACAGTATTCACAAACATACTGAAATAACATTTAATACAAACTTTTGACCGAGTGAGAATACTCACAAAATATAAATTTTCCCAACTGCTATCCCACTAGGTGTATTCACGTAACCTAGTTATCCAAGTTAGATTCGCTCACTAACTTAGTTTAACATACGAATTGGAGGTTGTCATATTCCTTCCCTGAAACTGAGATACCCCTCACCCATACAACAGACGCTATGACCTGGAATTATACTCGCCCTACTCCTCAAGCTAGGGGATTCATCCACTGCGCGCAACCTCCCCCTATAGCACTAGAGTACATACTAATAATATTCAATCACTGATATTAATGCACACACACTATATATATATACTACCACACTCCGTATATATATATATATATATATATATATAAAACGTCCCGGCTACACCATGTACAAAGCCCGTAACATAAGCCCATTTAATTTATTAAGAGTTTATGGCCCAACTCTAATTATTAATTAATTCGCACATTAACTAATTAAGTCACCTTTGGTGTCGCCCCCACCATAAAATTGGACTTACTCTCGTTGTCCGAAATAACCTCACCCGAGTCTAAATTTCCGACTCTCGAATTTTTAATCATTACGTGACACCCAAAAATCCCTCAAATCCTAATTAACTTTACTCATGATTAATTAGGTTTAAACTCATGTATTAATTTCCCCATAATTAATTACATAAAGATTTATTATATAAATTCTCTTTTATATACATAACTGGGAAAAATTGCCAAAATCTGCCGACCTTCGATCGATCGACCCCAGACCTTCGATCGATCGATCGAGCAGGTCTTCGTCTTCTTCGCGAAGACAGAATCAGCCATGGACGAAAATTATCAAACCCTAATTCCTTCTACCAGTAACCTCAAGCCCTCTTAGCATTAATACATGTTAGAAACCTTATTAGGGACCTCCAGAATGTCCACCAACATCATTAATTCGTCCATTAACTACAATTTCTGAATTTGGGGAAATATCCATCTTTAATTCCTTACACATTTACATCCCAAATCCCTTCACCAAATTCATTTCTAGTTATCCAGATATCATCCTACCAGATATGTATCAATTTATAATATCAGATTTCTACAAGAATCCTCATTCAGATTTGTAAATCAGATTATTATTTTTCAGAACCTCATGTTTATGCCATGAGCACCCAAAACGAATTTTTATCAAACACATCACATGAATATGAATTTCAAAAACAGATTCAATACTATTGCAAGTTATCCACTTGCCTTAGGTTTTGTAGTGTCTGATTCGGAGATGAATTTGCAAGGTTGAAGACGATCCTTGTTGGCTCTCTAGTGATCCCAAAGCTGCCCTTAACTGCTATTAGGTTTCTTAATACACTTAGCCTTTTCTAAAACCCTATCAGCCGTTTTATCATTCCTCCCAATTCCTTAATTTACCTAATCCCGTTGTTTGCCTAATGGGCCAAGCCCAAGTGACCCAAATGCCCCCGTGTGGGCCCGACTTTGTCTAAAAATGCCCCGTGACCCGTTTACTACCCCCGGGTACACTTTTTCGACTATCTCGGCCCATTCGAACTCAACCGTACACTCATAATTGGCATCTAAATTAATTTATAAAAATATTTATCCCCTCACCCCTTTAGTCTATACCGACTCCCGGTTGAGATAAGTGCATACCCTGTCATTAATACTCGAAATGACTTAAATAAATAATTACTATTCACTTAGTAAATAACTTTCCGTAAATATTAACCATTTACTCCTCGATTAATATTTAAATAAAATTTCCCTAATTAATTCAATTAAATTACGACTCACAAGTAATATTCAATTCCCGAATTAATTAAATATTTAATGCATGAAAAATGCGGGGTGTTGCACTTTTCTTTAAGAATGGGCTTAATATACACTTATACCAAGCGTCTTCAAAGTCTATATATTCATCATCTAGATCGCCTTGATCAGTCTGCATCATATACAAGTCTAATGTATCCTGAGAGTCTTCGTACTCATCAGTATCACTATTATAGTCTTCTGAGTCGCTATCTGTATATGCACTATAGATACTAGTATTTTCATCATCTTCTATGTCTGATATTTCTATAGCATATAGGATATCTAGCTCTTCTTGTTCTGCATAGTCTAATATTGTATTAATAATATTAATACTTTCTTTTTCTTTCTTATTAGGGCAGTCTTTAGCAAAGTGTCCTTCTTTGCCACAAGTCCCACATTCTTTGGTGGCAGTCTTAGATTGAGCTATATCTTTTTCTTTCCTATAATTAGGAACCTTCTTATATTTACTAGTATTCTTCTTAAAGTATCTTCTTTGGTTAAATCTATTTTTCTTAGTCTTAGGATTCCTTTCCCTAAAGATAGTAGATTGCCTAAATTTATACTTCTTTGGCAATCCTAAAGGTCTAGTCTTAAACTTCCTATGTTTCCATTTTACTTTATTTTTGAATTTCTTATATTCACTTCCACATCCCCATTGGATTGGAGCGATGTCTCTTTCGTCTTTGATTGGAGGGATCTGCTTGAAAGTTTCTTCTATCAACTTTCCTTAGGTTATATCACGTCTCTTAGATATGATATAGTCTTTGGCGAAATTGATTCTTTCACCAAGGGAGTTATTCTTAACTCCAGCTACACCTAGCCAATTCCTATATTCATTAATTAGGATTTATCCTATGGCTGGTATCTTTCTAAAGTATTAATCTTTTAAGGTCTCTCCAAAATCTTTAATTTGGTAATATAACATAATTATTGCTATATTCATTTATCTTATCTAATTTGCAAATGCTAAGGAGGGCTAACTTAGTTTTTGCTAGGTCTTGTTCATTGATCTGAGTTAGATGTCCAGCTCCAATGAATTCTGAAGTGAACAATTGAATATATTCTTCAATTGATCTTTCTTCTAAGTTTTCTTTCATCTTCTCAACCTTAGCTAAGGAGTCTTCTTCTGTAGCCTTTCTTAAACTATCTAAGTAATCTTTTGAAATACCTCTAACGGATTGCTCAGCTTACTGCTTACATGAACTTGCATCCCATTGTTCATTAGATGCAAAACACATGTTCATCTGATTGTGCCATTCGTCTAAGGCTTTCTTCCTATCTTGCACATTGTCTAGGTTAAGGTATATACCTACTGGATTTATGGCTTGGCTTGCCATTGTCTTAACAGGAGTGAAACTCTTGTCACTAGTTGGAAAGTCTTTTATATAATCAGGTTTAGTCTTTACTATGGTGCTTGAGTATATAGGAATATTTATTCCTATTGGTTTACTAAAAAGTTTAGGAGCATCTTCTAGCCTACTACTACTTCCTATCTCTTGTTTACTAGGTTCAACTTGTGTAGCTGGCATTAATCTTTGTTCTCCTTCTTCTATTAGTCTTAGGTTTCTAAGAAGTTCCTTTGTGTTCGTAGATTCTTTTAATTTTAATATGCGGTCTTGGGCTATCATATTAAATCTTTCTCTTTCTTGAAATCTAACGGAATGACTTTTCTTAAGGTTATCTTTAAATGTCTTCATATCCAATTCTGAGGGTTCATGTCCAAAGTTTTGGATCCTAGCTTTTTCTTTGACTAAGTCTTTTTGTTCAAATGATCTTTTAGGTCTAATTATTGGGGCTTGTCTTAGTAAACTAGCACTAGTCTTACTACTACATTCTCCTTCTGAAGGATCATTGATTATGGCTTCTCCTATATTCCTAAATCTAATTTCTTCGGTCTGGATATTCTTATTGACAATCTTAGGTGGACCAAACTGGATGGTAATATTTCCAGTGACGTCGTCTTGATTAATAAACAAAGGTTTATTTTGTATAGTCTTAGTTTTTTAAAATTCTGGCAATTGCCAGAGGGTCTTAGCTTTTTCTTTCATAGGTCCAGTATTCCTAATACTGTAAGTATGATTATAGTCTGAAATATTGGTTCTAACTAAGATTTTTTCATTAAGTCTACCGCTAGGAATTCTCGCTTGCATTCCTTCATAAGGAAATTGGGAGAACTTCACATAGCATTGAAATTCTATATTTATATTAGCGTCTGGGATAATATAGTCTTCATAGCCACTAGCATATAAGATTAACTTAAAATGTTTGGCTGTGTCTACGGTTACTGTAAATGCCGGAATGACATTAAAGTATCCTATGTTGTCTGACATTTCTAATTGGGCTATCCCAATAAGGCTTTTCTCAAAGTCTTTCCATCTTTTGTCCATTAAACAACATAATATGTTAATATTATTTTGAGGTCTATGTAATCCCTGGATTCTTGCTTGAAAGAGTCCAAATGTTAGGAATTGGAACTTCCTATCAGTTCCTCTAGATCTAAGCCATTCTGAGTCAAAAACATGGAGCTCAGTATAGGATTTGTCTAACACATGATTTCTACAATGGTAGGTCATGTTATAATTAGGAGTCTTAGGAGTGGCACCTTCTTTAAACAAGTCAATGTATCTAACTGCTCGAAGTTGTCCATTATGAATGGAATCTTCAACGATCTTCCAGTCAACTTCACCCCACTCTTTCCACTGGAGAGGATTGGTGAAATTTCTTTCTTTCCACCATGTCCTAACATTGGAGAATGAATCCTTAAGTCTTTGGAGCATATGACTGTCCAATATTTGGGATATAGCTGGTTATCTTATTAGTCTTATCTAATCCATCATTTATGATTCGTCTACCTATGGTATTTCTTTCTCTAGTTTCTCTAGGAGGGGATTCTTTAAACTTAAAGGTGGTTACCTGTTTTTGTTCAAGTCTTTTTTCAATTATTTCTAAGAAGTCTGAATAATCTTTTTGTCTTTTTATCTGATTAAGGATTTCTTCTTTAAAATTCTTATTCTCTTTTCTAGTCTTCTAAGAAGTTTCTTCATTATGTCTCGCTAGAGAATTAACAATAGTTTTACCAATATTGGTAATATAGTCTTTTACTTCATTATCTTTTTCTAGTTGTTGCATAGTTCTAACTTCTATGGCTTCTACAGTCTTTTCAATTTTATCTAACCTAGTTAGAATAAAAGGAGAGTCTATTTCTGCCTGAGAAGATTTATTATACAAGGCCTTAATTTCGCTTATAATTTCTTCGTATTTTTCTTCTACTTTGGCCATGTCTAGTCTAAGTTCATTAATAATACTATCCATCGTAGATAGATTATGTCTTTCCATAATATTAAGGTAATTTGATAAATTCTGTTGGAATTTAACAAAGTCTGTATAGAAGGTAGTTAATCCTTCTGTCTGAGCCTTTAAGTATAAATGTAAGTCTTTAACAAAGCTACTATTATAATCTTGGATAGCTGCTATGGATGTACAAATTAAATTTAGTCTTTCTAATATAAGTCTAATTGCTTTAGCTGCATTGGCAATCTCATTTTCATTTATCTTATAATAAAATCTATCATCATTTATCTTTTCTAAAATTCTTTGATAAAAGTCTGAATGGAGAGGTCTCTTGGTACCTCATTCCAATCTGATCTAACTATCTCCATTAGGAAGATAACTATCTAATCTAGGGATAAGCTTAGCTTGTTCTTTAGTAAGTTTAATTAACTCACTGTCTTGATTTTTAATTAAAGTTTTAATTTCTAAAATGTCTTTGTTAAGGACTTCTATATGATTAGTCTTAATATTGATTTCTTGTAACACATGGACTAAGTCTATTGGGATGTGATTATCTATGTCTAGTAATCTTTTAGAGATATTTTTTATCTCTGTTTCTAAGGTTTGAGTGTCTTTTATTAATTGTCTTAATATAAGCAATATACACTTATTTTGGTCTATTATGCTATTAATAGCACTAGCAGTAACTTGTCTATTGTCTGCGTGTTTGGCTGGGATATGTTCAATGTGTGAACAACCGTCTATGTGTGTGGTTAAACAACCTTCTGACTCTAAATCAGTTATGGGTATAGGTTGGTAGTCTGGGTTGGTTCCAAAAATATCTTGGTAAATGCGAGGGATAAATCCCAAGGGCATTAAAGTCTCTTTACCTTATGTCTAAAAGGAACGTCTTATGGCTCTAATACCAGAATTTGGGTTTTGGTCGGAATTTGGTGAGGTTCTAAAATCTTTAAGGTCTTGATACCAATTTTGGGTCTAAATTATAAATCTTTTAATTATATAGTCTTAAACTAAGGTTTTAGTATAAGACAAAGAGGGGGACCATCTAGAGTAAATAACAAAAGTCTTTGGGACCACGAGGGGACCACTTTCGGGATAAGGACAAAGTCCGCACGAAAAGTTCGCACGGGAAGTCCGCACCTGAGCCTATATATATATACTAGGGTATGCCCGTGCCTGAAGGCACGCTGATAATATTCCAAAAAACGTAAACGCGAAATGACAAAAAATTTCCAGATTACATAATCACAAAAATGTAAAAATTTCCAAAGTGAGTAATTACAAAACGACAAAAATTTCGTATAAATAAATCAAAAAGTTTTTTTATAACACAAATAACTAAGTATAAATAATTTACAAAATTTGGGCATAATTCCCTTCGTTTTTTGGACTATCCACCCTGTTTAGCAAATAAAAAATTACTCAAATAACAATATTAATAGTCCATCCTGGACCTCATATAAACAATATCATAATTTAGTAAAAAAAATTGCAACACAACTAAGTGTACACACTTTGCAAAATCTATACAAAGCTCCATTTGTTTATAGACCTATCCACCCTGTTTAATAAAAAAAATATGGTTGGAGAGAATGAAACTTGTAATCACTTCATCATCATCTCTTCTTGAAATCCAATGGTCCTGCATTATGGAACAACAAAGAACAATAAAGCATTAGCGTGTAGATATGCAATTTAATAATTATAGTTTTATTTATTTCCTTTCTAATATGCATAGATCACCATAATATTTCATTATCCAAACACCTTATTAAAGTAGCGCACAAAATTTGTAAACATACTTGCCAATTCTTTTCCACTCTTCATCTTCATTTTCATCGCCAACTCCACATCTTCATCGTCATACAAAAGTCTATTCCAAAGTGAACCTCCTGTAATACATACAATTTGAACACGTAAATTGACTCGACTGATATTATTGAGTTTGGGATTTTTGTTAATATGAAGGTGTGTGTGTTATAAATTTATAAGACAATCCACCTTGCATACAGAAGCTCCTTCCACACGTCGGGCACCCCGTTGTAATTTCTCCAAAATAGCATACAATAACTATGTAATTGAACATGTCATACAACTTTCTTACGAATAACTTTCTTACGATATGTTTTATCTTCTTCCCGAGTTTCTTCTTCTTCTCCCTTCGAGTTGAATAACCCTACAAACACATGTTAATAATTAAAATGGTTATCAAATCAAGCGACATGCATGAACACTGTTATTCACCAAAATAATCCATGGTCTTACTCTTCTTCAAAACTCAACATTTACACAACAGACTAAGAAAATTTATTGACCACACTATTATGCTTATACCTTACTTACTAAAAACAGCAGCAACAAAAACAATTAGAAAACAACAACATCAAAAACAATTAGAAAACAACAACAAAAGCTAATTAGATGATGTAATAGACCTGATGAAGAAACATAGAGGAGTCAAGTTCTTACTTCTCATGGTGTATTGCTACAAATTGAATCAGACCTCTATTTTTAATCGTAATCACAGGCTAAAAATTGAATGAACTTACATAGTTCAGTGACATAGGAAATGACCCTAAAACTTGCATAGTTCATTAAGAAAATAGAAGGAAGAGTTCGTTAATTTAAGACTACAAATACAACCCCATTAATACCATGTTTGGTTGACCCTATCATGGATGGAAAGCCATATATCAGTTATCAAGTAATGAAGGACACTCTCCCTGATTTAATTACGTTTCAGATTTCCAAATCAATCCACTCGAGATACATAGGAATAGAGAATTGACTCGTGCTTGCAAGAAGATGATAATAAATCTGAAGGATAACAAATTGACTATTCTTATAAATAAGATCAAAATGACCTATCTATCTCACTAAAAGACCACGACACATGCGACTGGCAGCTCTACAATTGTACTAAATCTAAATCGTATGAGTCTAACTCCAAATCATTAGAGTATGTCCAACACATAAACAAATATTAAAAATATAGACCCGACTTCAAAAAAACAAATAAACATAAATGCATATGATCAATATTAACCTATGTGTCGACATGATGTTATTAGTTCTTGGTCCAAGGCACTACTCGTGCTCACTTCAATATGCACCTGCACATATTTACACAGAGAGAAAGAGAGTAAATGAACACCCTTTAAATTTCAAGGTCGTACTTAAAATAGATAAAAAAAATTGCATACATAATTTATTAAAGAGAGTAGATGGCGTCATTCAAATCAATGGCAAAGTCAGATTCTTACTCCACTGTACTCTTGCTAAGATAACGTGAAACTTTCACTTAACAACCAAATAAACCATCCCCTACTCTTTATATAAAGGCATTCTCAGAATAAGTGCAATAAAAGATGTATACCTAAAAAAGGTTTAAGCTATTAGTGATGCTTTATGTTTTCTGCTTTAATGCTTCCCAAAGAGGTTTATTCTTTTATGCTATTAGGACCAAAACAGAGCAGGATAATCAATTTGATACCGTGGGCATGGAAGAATCAGATGCTAAAATAAATGTATTTGTTTTAAAACTATCGCTTAACTATGATTTGAGTGAATTTATTACCTTTATTTTCAAGGATTTTAAAGAAACATGCATACTGAAATTTGGTAGCGAATAGCGATCCCCGACTGTAATCATTTTATGGAGGTGAATAAATGTGAGTCTGCCTCTCGTGTAATAAAAGATATTTGTTTAAGAATCACATGATTCTTATAAATCCGTTGTATAGGAACCCCAAACTGAAAAAAATATCACAAACATAGTATGCATCGTACCTATGACATTAAGCAAATATCACAAATGTCATAAGAATCATATGAATAATTGTAGCGCTAGCTTCGTACCTTCTTATCATAAGAATCATATGAATTGTAGCTCTGGCTTTATACCTTCTTGTCATATGAATAGCAACGCATGGCCCGGAACCACCTAGAATCATATGAATAAACCCAATATGATGTTTCCGAACTATGGATTGCAGAATTTCAACTCGGTTGAAATTATGCGAGAATGATGTAACCAATGCCATAATTAATTGTGCTTATATATTAATAAGAATCTTAAACCTTCAGCATTATCAACCCAAAGAAACAAAAAAGAAACATACATACTGAAATTTGGTAGAGAATAGCGATCCTCGAGTGTAATCATTTTATGGAGGTGAGTAAATGCGAGTCTGCTACTCGTGTAGTAAAAGATCTTCAAGCATGCCTGATCATCAAGTCTTACAAATATGCATACAGAGGCAAACTGAACATCAGTCCATTTATAATGTAGCTGATCACCAGTCAATATATTATGGGACAGTGCTTAACAGATCCAATGCGGGTGTAAAATTAATAAAACACCCCTCTCCCATATGAGTAATACTTGTGAATACATAAGCTCAACACGGAGACCGCAAGACCGCAAGATGACAACAGTAAGCCACATAGATGAGATTATGATACAAACGCACTATCACAAAATGCAGGTGCTCGGGAGCTAAAAATATTAAAATGATAAATTACTTTAACCTTTATAAAAAATTAAGCAATGAAAAATTATTGCTAAAGTGTCATCATTTGTACTGCAAACATGCGCATACTACAGAACTTATTTCTAAATTGCAAATGTTCAAAACGTTTACCACTATTAAGCACTTGAAAAATGTAGTGCCAAAGAAATTTTTTTCACTAATTAGTATAATTAAAAAATTAGTTCCAAGGACACAAATACATGTTTATTCAGATAACTTTTACAAAACAATTAACATAATGATAGAATAAAACAACCTATGGTCAACTTTATGTCAAATATATAGATGATGATTACGAATGGGTTTCCGGTGGTCATCGTTATGGTCATAAAGATGAGCGTGGGGATATTATTGGAAGAAGAGATGGAATTGTGACTGTGTAAAATCCTCGAATCTAAAAATCTAAAGAAAAGAAGAAGGATATGAATGTACGATAATTTGAGATAAATTGACTTGAATCTGTAACCTTAATTACTACTGATATGTAACAAATCAGGACAAAGACGGTTTTAAGGAATCGCTAAACGTTATAAATTAAACCCACTATAAATTATACAATTCTCAATGAATAGCTATCTACCTAATTGATACATCCTTCTAGAATCAAATATTATGACCAACAGCCATAGGGGCAGCATCAATGTTATTAAGCATTATTACAACAACCGTAGGGGCAGCATCGACCCAAGACAACAAATGTGTCATTCAATTTTTTTTACCAAACAAATAGGAATAAAATCCAATACCCCTAAGAAATATTTAAAGCAACATCACATTTGATCATCAATTACTTCAATCCAAAGTACTAATTTATTAACTACACAGATAAAAAACATTGATATGCAACATAAATACTTACACAGTATGCGTAATGACACAAAATGGGTTGAAAATTTTACTCGGGTATTTTATCGAACAATTTGTGCACCCACTATAAAGATGGTCATGGTGGTTTCGTTTGTTTGTTGTTCTTGCCCAAATTAGATTAGCAAATCAACACACATTGATGGAAATGTGTGTTCAACAACAATAACCTCAAATGTACCTGCAAAAATGAAATAAAACTAAAATGTGAAATAAACTCAATTAATTTCGAAAACACTCCAAATAATACCTACTCAAATGTACCTGCAAAAATGAACTACTCAAATGTACAATAATCTCATTTTTTTAGGTATTGTAGAATTCCAAGAAAATTTAAACAAAACAAAATAGAGCAGAGCAAATAGACATGAACAATAACAAAAGCAAAAAAGACAAAAAAAATGGAAACAAAAACCTCAAAAAATATAAATCTTGAAGCAAAGAGGAAGCGCATACCTGATATAAATATCCAGATAATCAGGTCTTGATCTGAAAAAGATAAAATAAACAACAAACATAAAAAACAGTTAGATCCCCAAATATAAACATAAACAAAAATATAAATAGACATGAAAACAATGAACAAATTACCAAAAATTTCGTGAAAGCCCTAAATATTTTCATGAAAGTGTGTGTGCGCATGTGTATGCATTTTTCTCCCATGTTTCTGAAAACAAAACTACCAAAAAGGTAGAGATCTAAGTGCGTGTGTGTGTGTGTTTCTCCATGTGTTTCGATTTAATAATAATTATCATTTGATTGCTAACCATTTGTCGAAATCGCAATCTACATGGTGAGAGAATAGGTTTTGTTTTGTATGCAGATGGAGAACGGCTGTGTGCGTGTTGGTGTGCGGTAGAGAGAAGTTAGAGTTTGGAGAGTGCAATTTACATAGTTACCCATGTTTTTGAATTTCAAAAGAAAGGGGGAAATAAATTAGAGTGTGTCAAAAGAGGGTGAAACCAAAATTTCCAAGGATAAAATAGGTAGTGCAAAAAAAATTGATCTCATGACATCATCAACCAAGCTTATGACATACATAAGTTTCCTACTTTATTATATATATATATATAATATGCTCCTATTTTTAAAGCTCTGCGCCACCGGCACCTAATGCCACCCCTACTCACCCCAAACCGGTGCTCAAAAGGATCCAAATCTCATTTATCCAATCTTATTTTCAGTAGTCCGCGCCAGCGGCACCCCATGACACTCCGGTCGATCCAAAACCCATTTATTCAAAAGTCTCTTATTTTCAAACGTCCGCGCCAGCGGCACCACATGCCACCCTTACCCACCCCAAATCGGAGCTCTGATGAAGGTCGTTGAAGCTCCAACAATGGTGGTAAGGATTGGATACCGTTAGCGCGAACCTTTAAATATAAGGTAATTTTGAAAAAAGAGGGTTTGGATCCACCCGATATATATATATATATATATATATATATATATATATATATATATATATATATATATATATATATATATATATATATATATATATATATATATATATATATATATATACATACATACCGTGTAATATTACTACAATAAATGTTACTGTCTCTTTGTAAAAATGTCACATATATAAAATTATTTCATATTCTAGTGCATACAGTAAAGTTTACTGTTTGTGTAAATTTTTTTCTTTGTAATTTTATAGCCTTCATGGATCTTATTTGATAGATCTCGTCGAACAGATTTAAAAAATAGTAATTTTACAAAAAACGGATTTGTGAATAAAAAGTTATGATCATTTAAAGATTAAAAAAAAAAAGTCTAACCACTTATGTAACTTCCTGAAGGAAGTTACGGATGATTAGTTATAAAAGGGTAAAATTGTGAAAAAATTCCCTAAAAAGTTGGAATAGGACCTATAGGATTGTTGAAAAGTCAATAGGACTTATATGAATGTTGACCCGACAAATGGGACTTAAATATAATTATCTCATAATTATACGTAGATTCTCAAAACTGTACACAAAATTTAAATTTGTGATTTGTCACGTCGATATTAGTTGGTATTTTTGTGTTTACGAGTCTGCGCCAACGATATTAACCATTACATGTTTGACACATTACCGATTTTTTATTTTGTGTACAATTTGAGGGTCTTCCTAGAATCACTCTTTTATATCCATTAATGCCCCCAAGCGATATTATTATGCTCATTTGGACGGAGGACGGGAGTGTATTTTTACACATCAAACTAGCATGCAGGTTACACCATGCATTATTGTCATTATCAATTTTTTTTCTTGTTTCACACAATAAATTCTAAAATTTAAATGAGAGTTAATTTTGAAATAAAAATAATATTAGTACAAATTTTTTTATAAGAAATTCAATTAACTATTTAATATTAAAGAGGATTTTGTTTTATTAGAAATTTTCATTAAATATGTTGTAGAGTTATGTATAACACTACAACATATACAATTTGGAGATTCCTACATTTATATCATCCCTATAAGTTGTTAGTCGTAAAACCAGCCTTCTAATTCGTCCAAAACCTGGAATATTTGAATATTTTAGACATATTATAGTCATAATCATCTGTGATAATTAAAGTCATGTATCGAATCAAAGAACCATAACCTATTATGATTTTGCCCAAAATGGGACTATGGTATTCCCTTTTTGTAAATAAAAAAACATTCATCACATGGATATTGGTATTTAAATAAGTAATCCAAGGCTATATCACCCATTTTAGTCCAGTAGAGTGAAAAAGGGGATAGGAAAAAATGGCATAGATTCAAGAATATAAAAAATAATATAGTACATTGATTGAACATACAATTGATTCCGATCTTTATATTCCCACTGATTCTCGATTCTGGTAAAAGAAAACATATGGAGATCTTAAAGATACAACTCCTCAATCACACAGTCCCACAAAGCCAATATAAGTAAAGCCTGTCAAGAACATAAAAACCACCCTAGGCACTCTAACATAACCATTACATGCAGGATGACCATAACTATTAGAGAGCTGAAGATCAACATTTTTATAACAATATCTGATGGAAGCAACATTTTAGAAAAAAATAATAGGCAACAACAACAGTGTTTAGCAAGCATGACAACCTGATTGGAGGGTTAGGGTGGTATTGGGGTCGAATGGATTTGGGTAGAAAACCCTTTTAAAATGGAGAAATAACAGGTTGAAAGAGAGAAAAGATGCGTACCTTTAAGAGGAGAGAGACTAAATAAAGGAGATAAAAGGTTGAAAGAAAGAGAAGAGTCTCTCTACATTTAAGAGGAGCGATAAACGTGTATAAAAGAGGAGATGTATTTTAAATTGAATGCTTGTCCACGTTGTTGAAGGAGAAGGTTTTAAGGCTACAGTTATATATATATATATATATATATAGACACACACACACACACACACACACACATAGATATCCCACTATCCCATATTACCCCATGTCACTTGACCAACTCTTTTTAAATAAAAGAAATACCCAATCAATTTTAAATCCTATGCTGTAGTTGGTCCCCGCCAGTGGCACCGGACACGCGCGTGGCACGAGCCAGCGGTAATGGTCACGCATGTCACATGCGAGTCACATGAGTGTATTAAAAAACATGCGAGTCCGTTGCCGCTGGCGCAGACCAATTACAACATATGAATTAAAATTAATTGGGTGCTAAGTGTTTTTTTGTTAAGGTTCATTAAAATGTCCATTTTTTATGTTCACTTCTGAAACTCTCTCTCTCTCTCTCTCTCTCTCTCTATATATATATATATATATATATATATATATTGGCCTGTAAATCGTGCTGGGTGAGCCGGGCTTGGAATAGCTCAGGCTCGGCCCGAAATTTTCTAGTCATTTCCCAAGCCCGAGCTCGGCCCGAATTAAAATAGGAAGTATAGGCTCAGGCTCGGCTCACCAAACTCACGGGCTTCGGGCCCATTTTCGGACAAGCCCGATTTCATATAGTCTATAATGATATGACTGAAAAACAATAAAATAGCAAAACCCCTGTTACCCACAATACACAAAAAATAGACCCACAATACACAAAAAAAACAATAGTTAAATCTAGCAGATCTTTTGCAAGGTTTATTTAATCTAGTAAACCTTTTGTTAAAGGCCCACAATAAACAAAAAATAGAGAAATAATAAGATGTTTATTATGTACATGCAACAAATGAAATAAAAATGAATAACAATTTTCTTAAAGCAAATGTTTACCTGTAAGAGCATCAGTGGACAATGGGGTGCGGTGGACCATGAAGTGTAGCAGTGGTGGACGATGCTCGTAATAATTTTCTTAAAGATGAGGCACTGGACCATGAAGTGTAGCAGCATCAGTGGACAGTGGGATGCGATGGGCATTGGGGTGGAGCAGCGGTGGACGGCGGCGGGTTAAAGAAACTAGGGTTTCTTTTATTTTACTAAAGACGAGAGAGAGAGAGAGAGATTGTTCCTTTTCTTTTGAAACCATGTGAATGTGAATCTTGTGATCATTTGAGCAGTGTGTAAAAAATAGAGACTGCTTTCCTATTTTTGTTGTAAAATGACAAAATGGTTCAAAAACAATAACTATACTAACTATTACAAAAAGGGCTATATAGTAAACATACCTAAATTTATATATATAATCTTAATAAATTATATATATATATATATATATATATATATATATATATATATATATATATATATATATATATATATATATATATATATATAAGTTCGGGCCGGGCCCAGATCGGGCTTGATATTTCTATTCTCAAGCTCGGCTCGGCTCAAACTCACTTAAAGCTCAGCCCGAATTTAGCGGGCCGAATGGGCGGGCTTCGGGCTTGCTCGGCTCAATTTACATTTATCATCCGAAATTTCGTTTTGATTTCAAAATCTCACGGGATGCACTCACAATCGAACACTCGAAAATGGATTATTTTCTCTTGGTATATGTGAACAAAAGAGTAAATTTAAATGAACAAACTTCACATATACATGATCAAAAACAGACTTGTATAATGGATGAATATGATCTCATGAACGAAAAATTTATTACTTGTTGAAAACATTGAATCAAACCATAGATCCTATTCATCTTCTCTCCGAACTCTAACTAATTTCACTTGAGATCGATTGGGACTTTCTTTGGTTATATTGTAGGCTCGGATTTTGGGTAGAAAGAATGGCTGTTTGGAGTTCAAAACTTCTGAAAATATAGAGGTTTTTCGGTATTTTGACTCTTAGGCACTTTTTCTTCAAACCTCAATTTTTCTTTTCTTCTTCTTTTTTTTGTTCTTTTCAACTCACTCTTTTTTCCTTTCTTCCCTTTATTTTTCACACATCATTCTTTTGCAAACTTTTTTTTCTTTTTTTTAGCCTTTTTCCTACCGTAATTTTACCCTAATATTCTCAGAAAATGGGTATAACTTCTTTTTGACGTTTTGTTTTCAATATTTGAACAAAACACAGAATTTGAGATCATCAACGAATTTATCACTGAATGAAAGTTTGAGTTTTATTTAACTCGGATTGATTTAAATCTCTCGAAAATGATGAATGGGACTATATCTCACCCGGATAAAATCTCCACATTTATTCGTTAAGCATATAAACTTTCGCCTCAATATCCATTTTCGATCATATTATATGGCGAATGTGTAAAAATTTTCATAAATTGAGAGATATATGAATTAATTTTATGTTAAGAAATCGTTTCAAAACTCACTTATACTGAAAATCTTTTTGAATTTTTAAAATTTTTTTGATTTTTTTTTCAAAAATATCATCCTTACCCCCCAAACCTAAATTTTACATTTTCCTCAATGTATGCTCAAATAAAAATATGGAAAAAGAAAATAAAGTAAAGAAGTAAAATGATGATACATGTTAACTAAAAAAAATAACAAAAAGAAAAAAAAAAGAAAATACACAAATAAGATACAAACACATGACAATAACCGTTATCACTATAAATTAATAATCGAAAGAGTTGTGGGTCATTCCAATTAATAAAATTTATAGCACTAAGTGCCAAAACATCATAACTTTTAGAGAATGACCGCACAACAGAAATTTCAACCATAAATCCAAGGTCACAATGGTGTGCACCGACATTATCAATAATCAAAAAAAATTAACTCGCACAAATCATACGCCGATGCATCACATGGAGGTAATAAATTGCAATAAGGATCCAAATATTTACTATCCCTTTCTTGAAAATGATCACGTAAAATTGGGGATGCATTCTCCACTCCTGAATGTGAGACTTTATGAAAAGCGTGGAAAGAAAAGGTATCATGGGGCGATACACTTTGTTCGTCAAATATTGGAGGACCGTCATAAATACTTGAAGTTTCACTAAAATTGGATGACGAATCCTCAAATAAACTCTCCCACATATAGAAAGAATCAATGTTTTTCTCAATTAAATGAGGCGAAAAATCTTGACAAACTTTAACATTCAAGTCATCACAAGTATTACATGTGTCAAAATTGTCAACTTTTTCCTCCTCATAAAATTGATTGTCCCCATTTAATTCATGATTATTTTTAGAAATAGCATCATTATACTGTTCGTTTACCTCTTTCCAATTGATACACTTTGGTGGACAAATAGTAATTACAGGTGTTGGATTCTCATCCATACCTTATTTAATTTTTAAGATGACTATTGACCCATCTGAATTAAATTGAAATACATAGACATCAAGATTTTTAGTAGTTTGTAAAAATACGTCCAAGGGATCAATTGATGAATACGAGAAAGATGATGGGATAATAATATGAGAATCACCCATTGAAATTTACAACGCAAGTTTTTTTTAGAATTATTTTATGAAACTGTTACTAACAAAAATGCGGAAAGTAAAAAAAAAAAATTAGTCCGAAAGTCACAACTTCTTTTAAAAAAAATCGAACAAATCCCCGGCTACGGCGGCAAAAACTTGTTGTCAATTTTATAAAATACCGCAAGTGCATGAGCTATTATAGAATAGTGAGTGTAAGTACGGGTCGAACCCACAGAGATTTGTCAATTTTAATTGTTAAAAGAATTGTAATTGTCCAACTCGATAAAATGGGATAGAGAATATGTACTAAACTAAATAAAAGAAACTACGATAAATGAGAGTAACGTAAGAGATTTGTAAACAATTAGGATTCGGGGTCCATTTATCACGTAACTAACATTGCACACTAATTTAATGTTGTCATTTCCTTTTTATAACTCAAATTAAACCGACTCTTTCCGCGTTTAATTCGAAAAATATGATGATTATGTTCAAAATATTTTTTATGTCTCTACTAGACGTCTAAAATCCATATTTCCTTAGAAAATACAATTTTTAAAATTTGTAAATGTATTTAAGCATGGACTATCAAAACAATCAAAGTTCAAGCATAATCCATCAAAAATTACTATTTTTAAATCTCAAAACTTGATTGACGAATCAATTTTGAAGGTTTTAAAACACAATCTCGTGTCATTTTAAAATGAATACCGAATCTTTAATAACAATTAAAATAAGAAGGGAATAACCAACATTCAAATTAACGTGATAATATTAGCTAACTATTATTAACTTCACCCAAATCCTAATACAATAATCAAGCTATCATAATGAAAGAGAAATTGCAAGAATAAGAAGATATTTTCATTGATAAACCAAAGTTACAATAAGTTCTATCACAATAATTTTCAATCCTCTAAGAAATGATAAAGACTTGGCCCTCAAATTGAATACAATCTCTAAAAAATTGCTCTCTAAGATTCTCCCTACGAAATTCTTTACACTAAATAATGAGCCAAAGGGTTCTATTTATAGGCTTAGGGTGAGACATTAGGGTTTTGGTGGAACTCTTCAGCTTCCACCTCTTCAATTTACCCCCACTCGAAAAGTCTTCTTTTTTCTTGCTGAACACGCATGCCAAATTTCGTCCAATTCGGAGAATAAAAATTCTTGACAGCATTTACGATTTCACAAGTACAAAAATAATATTTTTTCGAATGACCGTAAAAATCAACTTTTTCGCGCCTCTTTTGAATTGATCATCAATTTGCACCAAATTTCATGATTACCTACAAAAATTTCACTAGGCAACTTTTTTCACAAATTAGCACAAGAATATTATAAAATTATTGAAGCACCCAGTTTTGACTTAGAATTGTCGTTTTGAATCAAAATTCAATTATTCTTGCTTTTTTTCCCTTTTTAATAAAATGATCCTAAGAACTTATTAAATAAAATAAAATGGGACTAACAAGGTATAAATTTGGGTATAAAATATACAAATTAATGCACTCATCATTAACAACACAAAAATATGGATTTTCATTCATATAAACTGTATTACATTCAAACCAATAACAAAATACATAAGAACTATTCAACATGACATTTTCCTTGAGCTTGGGAAGCCGGATGAGCTGGTTGCACTCTTTCCATTCCAACAGGAGGATCATCCAAATTATAGGGAGAATTAATAAATTTGAAGTCTCTTAACATTATTCTATTACTGCTTCTCGGCTCATGGATCAGGTGAGGAGGATGAACTATGTCATGAACATCATGTAAATTATAGCCTCCCAAGTATTTAGAAATCAGACATTGGGAAATAGCATCAACATGGATCCATGAGGTGTCCAGCTTGATGGGATGATTATCTCAATCTAACAGACCAACCTCGTTCTAATACCATCGTTAGCTATTACGACCATGTTTCAACAAAGTTAAGCAATTAGTCCACCTCCATTTATAGCCTTCACGATGGGTCTGATCAAGTTGATCATCTACATGGCCTAGAGCTTCAATGTGGCCTTCCATCCACACCTCTCTAGATTATTTATGAAATTGAAAGGTTAACCTGCCAACTTATTATTGAACTTTCTTTACTAACATTACCCTTTACCTTCAATTGTACAGATTGGTCGACAATGGCTTTGTCCTTAGCTTCCAATTTTGTAGACAATTCATTAATAGCTTGACTCTTAGCTTTTAGATGGGCAATTTGGTTGGCTAACATTTTCTGGGTCTTGGCTTCTTCAACAGTTGGTCGACTCATTTTTTGTTGGCTGGAAGATTTCTCAGGTTTGGATTTCTTTAAAGTTTCAAGTTCTTCCATCAGCCTGACATTCACAGTCTCCAAAAAAGAGGCACCTTCATCGGCACCACCGATATAATATCATTTCAAGGTATCCAATTCATTCTGGAGTGTATTATTCTCTTTATACAAGAGCTTGGAAATACCTCTGTCTTCATCAACTTCACATCTCAGCAAGAATTCTTGTCTCTTATACATGGAAGCATATTTTTCTAGTTTCTCCTCAAAACCCTAGCCTTTACTCAATGCCTTGACTTGGCTTCATAGTCATCATGCAGTAAAGCTTTGGTTTTATTATGGTCTTCCTGCAACTCTCCAATCATCTCGTAATAAGCAACATTATTTGCCACAACCCTGCTCAACAAACCATAGATATGAATATATGCTTCTTTATCTTGCTCAGACACATCTGCACCAAGTATGTCGATCAAGTCTTTTTCAGATAAATCAACATGGCCAGCTTCTAAAAGATTTTTACTCCGCCTAAGTAGCTCGGATTTAGCGGAAACTATCGCTTGCTTCCTAGCATTAAACTGAAAATTGCAAGTGTAAGTATGAATGTATATGTAAATCCCCTTACTTTTGAGTGATTATTTTATATTAAATTACCGGGTGGGTTAATTTTATAAAATAAAGAAAGTTGAAGTGAATATTATTTTAAGTGATCTAAGAGATAATATTTACCCAGTTTTGCATATTTACTGTTATGTGAATGTAAATAGCATTATATTGTGTTTTATTGTGTCGTTGTGCTTTAAGCGTCGATTATGACTTATATTCCAATTGGATCATCATTAATGATTTAATATGACGTTGGAACATAAAATATTGTATGACATTCCGGATGCTAATTTAGAGGGTACGGTTAGTCCGAAAATGGTTAAGATAGTCAAAATAAGTGCCAAGTTGTATTTTTGAGTTCTGGGGACTTTTGACCGGTTATAACTTAATTATGGTGTTATGAGTCATTTTAATTATCTAGTAGCATTTAAATGCTAGACTTAATGTATATGGGGTATTTAGTCTTCCAAGAGCCTTATGTCTCTCATTTGTGTTTCTAAAACTTAGAGAGAGTTAGAGAGAAAGAGAGAGCCTGGGAGAAAATGGAGAGAAACGAGAGAATTGGAGATTTGGAGCTTGGGATCATTACTTTGGGAAAAGAATAAGAGTTAACCAAATTGAGGCAAGTTTATTACTTGCAAATGTATGATTTAGCGTGAATAATTTGTATATATAGTTATGTTTTTTAGATTTGAACCATTTTTGGATTTTGGGGTTTAAACCCTTAATCTTTGATTTAAATATGATTTGAGATGAATTTACTAGTTAGTAGTTGTATAGGAATGATTTGGTGGAATTTTTAGTTGTTGAGGTTAAAGGAAGTTAAATAATTGGGTTTTGGGGATTTTAGGGTTCATACAACCCGTAGCCATAACTGGGCATTTCATCCAGGGCGAATCGATTCGCCCCCTTGCGAATCGATTCGCTAAAGATGGGGGATACAGGTCTGGGAAACCGAATCGATTCGGGTTAATGCCGAATCAATTCGAGCTGAGACAAGAAGATAATTTTCTCAGCCGAATCGATTCGCTTTTGGGCGAATCGATTCGCTACCAGGGGTGAATCGATTCGGCCCTAGGCGAATCGATTCGAAAACCCTGTTATTTTATAGGGTTTTATAGCTTAGTTTCTAGTCCTTTTCTTTTAGGTTTAAGGCCTAAGAACCTTCTCTTAGGAAGTAAATAAGACTATTAGGGGTCTATATTTAGGGAATAAATAACCTAGAGTAGTATGGGAATAATGGGGCTTATTTAGGGGGTTATTTAATAGAAGTTAGTGTCATTTTCATCTAGAAGACTAGCCTAGGACTAAGGGAAATAGGATGGTATGGTCTAGGATCTTGGAGACAAGTATTGAGGAAGATTTACCCTTGGTGGCCTATGGTATTGCTTTAAACTATTGGAGACGAGTGTGAGGAAAATTTTACTTTGTGACCTAGGTGTTAATAACACATGACTTTGTGAATAAGAAATGCATATTTTAAAATTGGCACGTATTGCTAAGAAAAAAATATTTTTGAAAAGGTGAAAAGTGAATGTTTAAAATGGGAATAATTTGTAAATGATAATTCGCATATACACACCTCTCTAAATAATATCATAGGGGAAGTTATGCGCATGAGGTGAAGTCCCCTGGCTAGTGAATGCAGGGTGAATATAGTCCTCAACCATAGGAACGGTTATTATATTGTGGTATTATTGTTCAAAGTGAGGTAATTCCGGATGTGGTTATGACTCACTATCGAAGGTATATGGCCGCTTCCCGATGTCACGCGATGTAGGATGCCCAGGTTGTCTTGGTGATAGGCCCTTGAAGATAATAGCTGTTTAGGGGTGCATCCAGTGGGGAAACCCAAAAGGATGGTCTTAGAATCGGTATATGATGTGATTATAACTATTCTTGTTAAAGTGGGAATCTTATAGATGGTAAAGCATTTTGTGAAATAAACCTCTTTAAAAATGTTTCCTAAAGAGAAAAGGGAAGTGTGAAGTTAAATGGTGTAAAACTGAAATGAAATATCATTAAGTGAAACTTAGATTATTTTCTCATGCGAAAACGAATATTGTTCAGTGTTATTGATATTGCCTAGGTTGTGCTTTTAGATTTAGAGGTGAGAAATCTTATCATTATTTGTTAGAGAAAGATAGGTTTATGATTGATGATAAAATATTCATAACTGTCATGCATTTTATTCACATGGCTATCATATCAAACCGGGCCCTGACCCGTTTATATTTCTCTTTCTTGTATGGTTCTTTCTTTTGCTCAGGTGCTCCGCCGCAAGGGCGCCCGATATGATACTTCCTTTTCAGTGTCTGGGAGTTATAGCATTTTTATGGATGGTATAGAATTCTTATTATAGGCACATCTATCTCTTGTATATTCTAGTTATGATCATACTGAACATTCAGGCGTGTTGGCCAAGTCTTGTACTTGCTTATATATATATATATATATATATATATATATATATATATATATATATATATATATATATATATATATTGTGATTATTGTTTGTTACATGGTATAATTATTGTATTGGTCTGTTAACCGATAACTTATTCGGTTATTATGTGGTATAGTATCATTGTTCTTATGTCTGTCTTTCTTTATATCCACCTTCTTTTAAATTGGATTGTCTAAGTACTTTTCTTTTAACTTGAAAAATTTAATTTGACATCTGTTTTCTAAATTATTTGGTGGTTATCTCATATTTTATTTGCACGTCAGTGTTGCTAAGAATGGACCATCTATCATTCCTGTATATTATTAGAGTATCGGGTTGACCACCTCTTATTTTAATAAGCGGGGTGTCACAGATGGTATCAGAGCGTCAGGTTTTAGTGTCCTTAGGAATCTGTGCGGACGTACTACGTTTTCAGCGTTACTTTTGATTTGATATAGAGCCTTAGGATTAGTATTATTTATTACTCTTGTGAGATTTCTTTCTCTTGCCATAATGTATGAATTCAGTAAATCTTTTGCGCATTCATCCGAGATTCGTAGGCTAAGTGATGAAGGGCGACTAGGGAAGGCCGTTAGGAGGGCACCAGGGGAGGGGGCTTAGTTAGAACTGTAAACTGAAGTCGGGGATAAGGACCGCATTAAGGTCACTCCCTTCGTGGTATTTTTTTTAATTGCTACAGCGACTACAAAGTACAGTAGTTATAGTTTCCCCACGTACCGCTATAAGTAGAGAGTGGTACTAAACTTGAATTTCCCAGCGAAGTTAAATTAAAGTTTGAAAGGACCTTACGTTGAAATTAAGGACCTTATATTGAATTTAAGTCATGCGGAGGCAGTGTAGCTTCATTCTGTGGAAGTATAGGGCCGAGAAGATTTGTCTTAGAGCGGGGTATAGAAATGCCCATATGTGAAAATTTAAGGAATTTTTTTTTACTCGTTGGTGCAATGTCGAAATGGTGGTAATAGTAGTCACCATAATTAGGGGAACCGGATGTTTCGCTCATAGAGGAATCCTAAGGATGGTTTTAGCAGCGAGTTCCTTTGATATATAAGAAATGAAGAGAATGCAACTTTTCAAGTATTCACATGAGGATCGGTCAGAGGCCGACAGTGAATAAAGAATTATATGGTTGAGGAAACCTTGCACCTAAGTAAGGTATGTACAAGGAAAAATGCTTCCTTTAGTGGAAGGATAGGCTCACTAGTAAGTGTTTCTAAAACTTATGGAGAAGTCATGTTCGTGAAACCACATTGGTGGACTTCCACGAGGGAAATTCAATGAAATAAAGTGGTTGAGGCTGGTAGCACATTTGCTTTTACTGGGGGAGTTAAGGGAACTACTAGGGTGATTGTCAGGATTAAGGGTATAATGCTTAAGATGCTGAAAACTTTATTAGGGTCAGGATGGCCAGGGAGGGGGGAATGATTGTGTTGTGGGATGTAAAAACCACACTCTTTGATTTTGTCCGATAGTTATTAAAGGACAAAATAGGGTGCCTAGATGGGGCATTGATTAAGGTAGTTTTTGGTACAAATAGGACGAAGGTATGGTATTTGGAAGCTATTTGAAGCGGCCAGGGTAACTGGCAAGAATGTTGTCGTGAATTCCACCTCGGTTGAGGGTGGTGCATTCTCTATGGCAAGATGGAGTAGTATTTTATTAACCTTAGATGCGGGTGTGTAATTTTTGATTGGTGGCAATATTGGTTATATTACAAAGGGTATATCTATATGTTTTCCGCCGTAGAAAGGTTTTATTTTCTTTCATTTGTTGTAAAAAAGAGTGATGATATTTTAAAATTATATTTGGTTTGTCTTACTCGTTTTGTATGTGTTATACAAGTATAAATATTTTTGATTGGTCGAAGTGATAGTAGGATAATGATTGCAAGGCTATCATATATGCAGTTCCAGGGTGGAACTAGTTGTTCTATAATATATCACCTGGATATGGTTTGAGACTTTATAGAGATGGTCTAAGATATGTACATTTTTATTATTTTACATATTTTACGTTGACTTATCTCCACGACCGATAAAGTTCTGTAGTAGTGTATCAGAGGGGTTTCTTGTTTGGATTTTGCTTGCGAGACACTCCATGCATGAACCTTAATGACGTTGGGCGTGGAGAGATGTTACTTTATGTTAAGATGTCGGTTTTGGTGGAATTAGCCTAGAGTCATGTGATTGATTACGGGCTAATAAAAAGCATTGGAAATGTTTCTCTCACCGAATATATGTGGGCGAGACATGGAAAATGGAGTCCGCTAGAGGCTTATGGCCGGACCTTGATTTAAAGGCAAAATGTAAAGGAAATATAGTTTCAGTAGGGGGTTTGTAGCACATGTAGAAAGTAGGCGCCTCGATTTTTTAGAGGACCCTTTTCGTCGAAAGGGAAGGATAGAGGTAGAAGTGCGTTGGTAGGGTTATGAGTTAGGATTTTAACGGTCTTGATTATGTTCCTTAGTCCGTTATATCTTGATGACCAAAAATGCGAGGTGGTAGTGTAACGGGAGGGTTCCTTGTTTTGATTTCGCTTTGCGAGACGTCCCACGCATGAAACCGAGCAAATGTTAGATATTGAGAAAGGTCTTGGGTACTAGGGATATAGTTAGTATAATACTTATTTGACATGGTTAGGAATCACATCGACCTTAGGATGATTAGGAAGTAAGGCCCGTAGGGCATGTGATGTTGTTTTAGGGAGGCTGTAGCGAGTTAACCACGAGATGGTTAGTGGGTTAACTTTAATAACGATTGGGTCCCTAGGAATAAGGAGTATGGAATCTCAAGTAATTAGGTACACCAGGACAAAAAGAATATGAGGCCCATCTTTAGAAAGAGTGTTACGTCGGTAACCTAGCTTTCGGTGATTAAAGGATGAATTGACTTCTACTCTTTCACTCGCATTGTCAAGATCGAGAGTGGATTGTTTGGTCTCAATGGACGCATCTCTACCAAGTTTGGGAGGTTAGTTAATACTGAAGCACGGGACCATTGCTAATGCGTCTCACAAGCTTAATCCCTGTAAGAAGAATTATCCCAAGCGTGAATTAGAGCTCATCGCGGTAGTGTTCGCCTTAAAGATCTGGAGGCATTACCTCCCGGGCAAGAATCTAGTCTTTTCACGAACCACAAGTTATTACAGTATTGGTTTGGGTGACAAAGTTGGTGGTTAGTGTTCGTAAAGGACTTTCAATTAGATGTAGATTCTCACCCAGGAAAAGGAAAATGCGGTAGCAGATACGCTGAGTAGAAAACCTGTGGGGGAGACTAGCGAAGGCATGGAGATCTAAGTGGAATGAGCTTATCCAAGAGGATTCTATATCAAGAGCATTTATGTCAATGTTGACTATTACACCTACTAGTGTAATGAGAGTAGTGTAAGCTCAAGGAAAGGACATTTCTGAGTTTGTCTCCTAATGCGCCACTTGTCAATTGGTGAATATATATCACCAATAATCAAAGGGATTGTTGTAACCATTAGAGTACCGGTGTAGATGAGGAAGGGTATATCCATGGATATTCTCATTGAATTGCCCTCATCGCAATGGTCATGATTTTATTTGGGTATTCGTAGATCGTTTAACCAAATCGCCATACTTCCGGCCAGTACGAACGAATTATAATACGGTATGTTACGCCCAGCTCTTTATTGTGGAGTTGTGAAACTTTATGAGTTGCCTACCAATATAGTGTTGGACCGAGATAAGATTTTCATATCCCATTTCGGGTGGAGTTTCTAGGAAGTAATGGGAACCAAATTGAAGTTGAGTACATACTACCATCCTTAAACGAATGGACAAACGGAGAGAGTTAACTAAATGTTGGAGGACTATGCCGACATGAATAGAAGTCTTGTATAATTGAAAGTAGGGAACCAAGTTTGGGACGAGAATCCCCGATGAAGGGTATAACGTGATTGGAGATGAAAGGCAAACTTGTACCGCGTTATGTAGGCCTTTTTCCTGTTGTTGTAAAGGTAGGCCCGATATTTCTTATGAGGAACAACCGGTTGACATTTTAGAAAATGGAGAGTCTAGACTAAAATTAAAAGTGGTACCCTTGGTCCAAGTCCAGTGAGGACACCACAATTCTGAGGAACTAACTTAGGAATGAGAGAACGATATTTGAAAGAAGTACCCCCTAGTCTTTTTATAAGGTACACCTGAATTTTGAGGGCAAAATTCCCTTGTAAGGGGGGAGTATGTAATACCCCTTACTTTTGAGTGATTATTTTATATTAAATTACTGGGTGGGTTAATTTTATAAAATAAAGAAAGTTGAAGTGAATATTATTTTAAGTGATCTAAGAGATAATATGTGACAACCCGAATATAATTATGATAAATCATGTTTAAATCATGATTAGATTATGTGATATGGATAATATGTTATTAGTATATATATAATGTTAAGTAATTATGTTTAGTTTAATCCCACCTTCATAAAGCTTGAAATATCGAATTAGTTACAAATGTGAAATTTTAAAGTTTTCGGTAGGAATGTTCCTGTTGGAGGCTAGTTTTGACCTTTATGACATAACAATTAACTTGAGGTGTAAACTAGATATTTGTAGATATATGAGTTAGGTTTATAACAAAACAAACGGTTCATCGAACGGACATCCGAGTGGAAAGATATTGTCTTTTTACGAACAGGGGGTAAAGTAGTCATTTAGCCTTAAATGATATTTTGTTTTATGTAATGCCACATGTTATATTTTGATTGGAACAAGAGGGGGTGGCCTTATGCCGACTTAAAACCCTTGAATTAAGCTCTTCCTTCAGCATATTTCAGCCATGGAAGAGTTTTAACCTAAGGAAAGAGAGTTTTGAAGTTTAGGAAGAAAGTGTGAGGAGAAATTGAAGAAAAATTCATAGAAAAATTACGTAAAAGCCCCTAAGGTATTTCCATCCATAAATCTTGTTTTTTTTTGTATTACTTATTTAAATGATTGAAATAATCATTTGTTTACTGAAATTCCATGTCTTGATATGTACTTATGGATAGATGCAAGTTTAAGCAAACTTGAATGTGTAAACCCTTGAGATTGTTTTGTTTAGGAACCTTATTTATTAAAACATCCATATATTTTTGTATACTTACTGGAATTGATTGATTCCAATTGGAGATTAAACTGGACTCATATATGTATGACATATTCTAAAATTATCCGACAATACCAATAAATGAGTCTTTGGCGAGAGTTTGAAGTTCGGGTATGAAATCTTCCCTAAGGGTGATATATGCCTGCCATGTGTTCGGTGTTGTGGTTGACATAGAAAAAGAACCTTAAAAATTATGAAATTTTAATATTGTATTGTTCAATATGTTTACTGATGTTGGTTGAAATATCATAGAAATTTATAATGTATAAAAATTATGAAAATTCCTGGAAGTTGAATGAACGATAAAAGAGCCTATAGGGCAGATTTGTTATGTGGTAAAGAAATGGGAATATCTTGCCCTAGGAAAATTGAAATATCGCACCGTCTTTTGTATTGGAATCCTAATATGATAAGGATTGAATTACCAAGAATAAATGAATTTATATTTGGTCTATGATTTGGGCATGTTAAATATATTAACATGTATTTGGATGGAACTTCACTTGATAAATGATTTGAACGGAATCATGTGATGCTTATGGATTGAATTATGTTTAAATCATTCTTTGGAATATTTATATTCTTATGATGATACTAATATTGTAAGAATTATAGGAAGGGAAGAATAGATGATTGAACAAATACCGGATAACGGCAAGGGAAAACCTAGTTAAACTGTCGAGGTGAGTGTACTTATGATATGTTTCATATATACAGATATATGAATATAGCTATAAGGGAGGATTTGTTTGAGTACTTTAGTATTCAGGATTTGTTTGGATATTAAAATATCCAGTATTTGTTTGGGTCTCATGATCCAGTATTGGTTTGAATACTTTGGTATTCAGGATTTGTTTGGATATTAAAATATCCAGGATTTATTTGGGTCTCATGATCCAGGATTGGTTTGAATACTTTGGTATTCAGGATTTGTTTGAATATTAAATTATCCAGGATTGTTTGGGTCTTATGATCCAGGATTTTTTATTGCCAATGGGAAGAATTATTTGGATCTTATAATCCATGATTTGTTATTGCCAATGGCCAGGATTGTTCGGATTTTATATCCACATATTCGATATAGAATTGTTATTCCGTTGCAGGGAAGGAGTACCTCACTAAGATTAATGCTTACGATTTATATTTTAACAATTTCAGGTTCGTTCGCTGCCAGCTAGGATACCATATAACCGGTAACTTTGAGAGTTGCACCATTGGAGAGAGCTGGGGTTTAAAAATGGGGATTTTATCATTGTCACACTGAAGATTTTAATATACTCACACATTGTATATATTAATATAGTATGGATTGAGTTGATCATAGTTAATTACAGTATTATATGTCCGCTTAATTATGACTCTAATATTGAATTTTATGGTATAAGAATAATATTATGTTCATTATGCACATTATGTAGGAAAATATTTTAATGAATGAATCATATTTCCAATGGGCTCAAGATTGATCTAATTATTCCAATAACAAATGATTAGTATGTATATTGGGTTTGGGGGTGTGACAGTTAGTAGTATCAGAGCGCGGTTATTAATTCTGGACGTGTGTGACGGTTAGGTGGCAGTATTGAATTGATTTGATATTTATGAATTGTTTATGTACTAACTAATAGTTTAGTATTATAAACTGTTATTATTGGTTGTTAGAAATTTGTTGTATTACAGATAATTCCAGATGGAATCTGGGAATGGAAAACCTAGAGAAGAGGGAGTAGCTTCTCGTACAGACAATACTCAAGTAGATCAAAGTGTTTCTGGAAGGGCTAGAGTGCAGGAGCAGCCTACAGAGATGAAAATAATGGCACATGCAATATTGAGGATGGCAGAACAATAGGAAAGAAATATGGCATTAATGGCAGAGCAACAAGCTAGATATATAGAATTCGAAGACTGTGGCCAGGATTGAGAGAGAGGCAAGGAAGGAAATGAAGGATTCTATGCATGAGAAGTTTTTGAAGTTGAACCCTCCAAAATATTCAGGGTCAGTTGAACCTACAGAAGGTGAGATGTGGGTCAGGGATATAGAAACTACATTTGTAGTTATGAAGGTTCCAGATAACCAGAAAGTGAATCTAGCTGTATTTAAGCTAAAAGGAGAGGCCAAATATTGGTGGGAAGCTAGCAATTATTTGGTGCCCAGGATGGAAGGTACTGATGTTATTACTTGGGCTGAATTTATTAAAGCTTTGTATGTTAAGTATTTCCCTAAGGTTTATAGGAGGGAGAAGTTAAGGGAGTTTATAAATTTAACCCAAGGGAAAATGTATGTGAGGGAGTATGATGCTAAATTTACTGCTTTGTCTAGATTTGCTACTAAGTATGTGTAGGATGAAGAAGATAAATGTAGTAAGTTTCAAGATGGACTGATTTGGCCTATTCAAAATAGAGTGGCCACTTATGAGTTAGAAGATTATGCTTCTCTGGTAAACAAAGCCACGATAGTAGAAAGGCAAATGAATCAAGGGGTGGCTAGTATAGAGAGTTTTAAGAAGAGTAGATTCGACGCATCTCACTCCAAGGGAGGTGAGGGTGGAAGTGTTAAGATGGAACCTCATAAATTTCAGAGAGGTGGTGGAGACAGTGGTAGAGGTCAGGGGAGATTAGGCAGAGATACCAGGGGTGGAGGATCTTTTGGTTCAGCCAGAAAGTCAGGGAGAGGTGAGGCCCCAATAGGAGGTGTTACATGTTTCTTTTGTAAAGAGGAAGGGCATTATAAATCTGAGTGTTCTAAGCTTAAGGGATTGGAATGCTACCATTGTCATCAAGTGGGGCATATTAAGAAGAATTGTCAGCAATTGGCAGAGACTCCAGCAGCACATAGTGAAGTAGCAAGCAGAATGTTATCTCCAGGTAGTGTAGTGAAAAGTATGGGCAGAGGACAAGCTGGTAGTTCCAGGCCAGGTGGACGAGTTTTTACAATGAAAGAAGATCAGATTACTCCAGATGTGGTGACAAGTACACTTTCTGTTACTGATAGAAGTGCTTATGTTTTGATTGATCCTGGTTCCGCACATTCTTTTGTGTCCTATGCTTTTGCTGTATACCTGAATAGACCATGTACTCGTTTAGATGTGGGGTTGGGTATTTATATGCCTATGGGGGATATGGTTGTAGATGAATATGATTTTCGTGATTGTGTTTTGACTATGGGGTCTAGAGATACAGTTATAGATTTACTTCCATTGGATATTTTTGATTTTGATATAATTCTGGGAATGGATTGGTTATCTAAATATCATGCATCTATGGATTGTTTCTGTAAGGAAGTTATTTTTAAATTACCTGGTGAGTCTAAATTTAAATTTGTGGGGGAAAGGAAAATTGTTCCTAGTTGCATTATTTCTACTATTCAGGCAAGGAAATTATTGAGTAAGGGTTGTGAGGGTTTTATTGCATATTTTCTTGACACTGTGAAGGGGGCTTTACAATTAGTTGATGTTCCTATTGTACGGGATTTTCCATAAGTGTTTCCTAGTGAGTTGCCCGGGTTACCTCCAGAAAGAGAGGTTGAATTTAGTATTGAATTATCACCGGGAACAAACCCTATTTCTATGGCACCATATAGAATGGCACCTGTTGAATTAAAAGAACTCAATATTCAGTTACAGGATTTACTTGATAGAGGGTTCATACAGCCAAGTGTATCTCCATGGGGTGCACCAGTTTTATTTGTGAAAAAGAAAGATGGAACTATGCGTTTGTGTATTGACTATAAGCAACTGAATAAAGCTAAAATTAAGAACAAATATCCTTTACCTCGTATAAATGATTTGTTTGATCAGTTACAGGGTGCTAAAGTTTTTTCAAAAATAGATTTGTGATCAGGTTATCATCAGTTGAGGGTGAAGGGGAGTGATATTTCTAAAAACTTCTTTTCGTACTCGGTATGGTCATTTTGAATTTCTAGTGATGCCTTTTGGGGTGACTAATGCTCCAGCTGTATTTATGGATCTTATGAACCGGGTACTGCATCCTTTTGTTGATTCATTTGTGATAGTTTTTATTGATGATATTCTAATTTATTCATGTGATATGGTTGAACATGAAAAGCATCTCAGAACTATTTTGAATGTATTGAAAGATAAGCAATTCTATGCTAAGTTTAGCAAATGTGAATTTTGGTTATCAAAAGTTGTATTTTTAGGCCATGTTATTTCTGGAGATGGCATATGTGTTGATCCTAAGAAGGTGGAAGCTATTGTAAAATGGGAGAGGCCCAATAATGTCACTGAGGTGAGAAGTTTTCAGGGTTTAGCTGGGTATTATAGAAGGTTTATTAAGAGATTTTCTTCAATTGCCTTACCAATGACTAAATTGACCTGGAAAGATATTAAGTTTGAATGGAATTCTGATTGTGAAAATGGTTTTGAAGAATTGAAGAAGAGGTTGGTAACTGCGCCTGTTCTTACTATTCCACACGGTGGAGATGGTTTTGTTATTTATATCGATGCTTCACATCAGGGGTTGGGTTGTGTTTTTATGCAACATTGTAAAGTTATTGCTTATGCTTCTAGGCAGTTGCGTACACATGAACGTAATTATCCTACACATGATTTGGAACTTGCTGCTATTGTGTTTGCTTTGAAATTGTGGCGTCATTATCTATATGGTGAGGTATGCGAAATTTTTACTGACCATCAAAGCCTTAAGTATTTATTTACTCAGAAGTAGTTGAATTTGAGGCAGAGGCAGTGGATGGAGTTAATTAAAGACTATGATTGTACAATTCACTACCACCCAGGGAAGGCGAATGTAGTTGCAGATGCTTTGAGTAGAAAAGCTTCGGGCAGGTTATCTTGTATTCAGTGTGCTAGAGTTTCTCATATTATGGAGTTGAGATTGATGGGAGTGGAATTGCAACTAGCAGATGGGGATAGATTCTTTGCTCATGTAATCGTGAGGCCCTTATTAGCTACTCGTATTCATGATTTACAAAGTCAGGATCCTTTTCTTGAGAAAAAATGGCAAGATGTCCGAGATGGTAAGTCTGATGATTTTTGTATTGTTAATGATGGTAATTTATTGTACAAGCAACGGTTATGTGTGCCTAATGTGGGTGAATTGAAAGAGGAAATTTTAGATGAGGCTCATAATTCCATTTAAACTATGCATCCTAGTAGTACTAAAATGTGTAGGGATTTAAAGGAGCATTATTGGTGGAATAATATAAAGAAGGAAATAGCTGATTTTGTTTCTAGGTGCCTTATATGTCAGCAAGTGAAAGTGGAGCATCAGAAGCCTACTGGTCTGCTTCAGCCATTGCCAATACCGGAATGGAAATTGGATCATGTAACGATGGATTTTGTGGTTGGGCTTCCTCGATCTCAGAAGGGGTCGGATTCGATTTGGGTAGTGGTAGACAGGTTAAGCAAGTCATCTCACTTCCTAGCAGTCGAGACTACGTATAAATATGATAGGTATGCTAGATTGTATGTTAATGAAATTATTCGATTGCATGGAGCACCGGTATCTATTATTTCAGATAGGGACCCTACTTTTACATCCAGATTTTGGGATAGTTTGTAGTATGCTATGGGTACTAACTTGAATTTTAGTACAACTTTTCATCCTCAGACAGATGGGCAGTCTGAAAGGACAATACATATGTTGGAAGATATGCTTAGAGCTTGTGTGCATAATTTCAAAGGTAATTGGGATGAATATTTGCCTTTGATAGAATTTGCATATAACAATAGTTTTCGATCTACTATTGGTATGGCTCCATATGAAGCATGGTACGGTAGACGATGTCGTACACCGATATGTTGGGGTAAAGTTGGTGAAATGAAGATAGAGGGTCCAAAATTGATTGAAGTAACCACTGAAAAAGTGAAGATTATTCAAGATAGAATGAGAATAGCTCAAAGCAGACAAAAAAAGTTATGCGGATAAACGACGAAAAGATTTGGAATTCCAAAAAGGGGATTATGTGTTTCTTCGGATATCTCCATGGAAAGGAGTTATGAGGTTTGGAAAGAAAGGGAAATTAAGTCCACGCTACATTGGACCTTATGAAATCCTTGAGAAAGTCAGGATGGTTGCCTACAAGTTAGCGTTACCACCAGAGTTATCTCGGTTACATGATGTTTTCCATGTTTCTATGTTAAGAAAGTATGTATTGGATCCTTCACATGTGTTGGTGGTACAGCCTATTGAGTTAAAGGAAGACTTGAGTTATGTGGAAGAACCACTTGCTATCGTGGATAGGAAGGAACAAATATTGAGATCAAAAGTAATCCCACTTGTGAAAGTTGTGTGGAGAAGGCATTCCATGGAAGACGATACATGGGAGAGAGAGGATACCATGAAGATTAGTTATCCGTATTTGTTTGATTCGGACAACCAAGATATGTCAATTTCGGGGACGAAATTTCCTAACGAGGGGAGACTTGTGACAACCCGAATATAATTATGATAAATCATGTTTAAATAATGATTATCTTTTGTGATATGAATAATATGTTATTAGTATATATATAATGTTAAGTAATTATGTTTAGTTTAATCCCACCTTCATAAAGCTTGAAATATCGAATTAGTTACAAATGTGAAATTTTAAAGTTTTCGGTAGGAATGTTCCTGTTGGAGGCTAGTTTTGACCTTTATGACATAACAATGAACTTGAAGTGTAAACTATATATTTGTAGATATATGAGTTAGGTTTATAACAAAACAAATGTCTCATCAAACGGACATCCGAGTGGGAAGATATTGTCTTTTTACGAACAGGGGGTAAAGTAGTCATTTAGCCTTAAATGATATTTTGTTTTATGTAATGCCACATGTTATATTTTGATTGGACCAAGAGGGGGTGGCCTTATGCCGACTTAAAACCCTTGAATTAATCTCTTCCTTCAGCATATTTCAGCCATGGAAGAGTTTTAACCTAAGGAAAGAGAGTTTTGAAGGTTAGGAAGAAAGTGTGAGGAGAAATTGAAGAAAAATTCATAGAAAATTACGTAAAAGCCCCTAAGGTATTTCCATCCATAAATCTTGTTTTTTTTTGTATTACTTATTTAAATGATTGAAATAATCATTTGTTTACTGAAATTCCATGTCTTGATATGCACTTATGGATAGATGCAAGTTTAAGCAAACTTGAATGTGTAAACCCTTGAGATTGTTTTGTTTAGGAACCTTATTTATTAAAACATCCATATATTTCTGTATACTTACTGGAATTGATTGATTCCAATTGTAGATTAACCTGGACTCATATATGTATGACATATCCTAAAATTATCTGAAAATACCAATAAATGAGTCTTTGGCGAGAGTTTAAAGTTCGGGTATGAAATCTTCCCTAAGGGTGAAAGTATGCCTGCCATGTGTTCGGTGTTTTGTTTGACATAGCAAACGAACCTTAAAAATTATGAAATTTTAATATTGTATTGTTCAATATGTTTAATGATGTTGGTTGAAATATCATAGAAATTTATAATGTATAAAAATTATGAAAATTCCTGGAAGTTAAATGAACGATAAAAGAGCCTATAGGGAAGATTTGTTATGTGGTAAAGAAATAGGCATATCTTGCCCTAGGAAAATTGAAATATCGCACCGCCTTTTGTATTGGAATCCTAATATGATAAGGATTGAATTACCAAGAATAAATGAATTTATATTTGGTCTATGATTTGGACATGTTAAATATATTAACATGGATTTGGATAAAACTTCACTTGTGATAAATGATTTGAATGGAATCATGTGATGCTTATGGATTGAATTATGTTTAAATCATTACTTGGATTATTGATATTATTATGATGATACTAATATTGTAAGAATGATAGGAAGGGAAGAAGAGATGATTGAACAAATACCGGATAAAGGCAAGGGAAATGCCAGTTAAACTGTCGAGGTGAGTGTACTTATGATATGTTTCATATATACAGATATATGAATATAGCTATAAGAGAGGATTTGTTTGAATACTTAAGTATTCAGGATTTGTTTGGATATTAAAATATCCAGGATTTGTTTGGGTCTCATGATCCAGTATTGGTTTGAATACTTCGGTATTCAGGATTTGTTTGGATATTAAAATATCCAGGATTTATTTGGGTCTCATGATCCAGGATTGGTTTGAATACTTCGGTATTCAGGATTTGTTTGGATATTAAAATATACAGGATTATTTGGGTCTTCTGATCTAGGATTTGTTATTGCCAATGGGCAGAATTATTCGGATCTTATAATACATGATTTGTTATTGCCAATGGGCAGGATTGTTCGGATTTTATATCCACATATTCAATATAGAATTGTTATTCCGTTGCAGGGAAGGAGTACCTCACTAAGCTTAATGCTTACGGTTTATATTTTAACAATTTCAGGTTCGTTCGCTGCCAGCTAGGATACCATATGACCGGTAACTTTGAGAGTTCCACCGTTGGAGAGAGCTGGGGTTTAAAAATGGGGATTTTATCGTTGTCACACTGAAGATTTTAATATACTCACACATTGTATATATTAATATATTATGGATTGAGTTGATCATAGTTAATTACAGTATTGTCTGTCCGCTTAATTATGACTCTGATATTGAATTTTATGGTATAAGAATAATATTATGTTCATTATGCACATTATGTAGGAAAATATTGATGAATGAATCATATTTTCAATGGGCTCAAGATTATGATCTAATTATTCCAATAACAAATGATTAGTATGGATATTGGGTTTGGGGTGTGACATAATATTTACTCAGTTTTGCATATTTAATGTTATGTGAATGTAAATATCATTATATTGTGTTTTATTGCGTCGTTGTGCTCTAAGCGACGGTTATGACTTATATTCCAATTGGATCATCATTAATGATTTAATATGATGTTGGGACATAAAATATTATATGATATTCCGGATGCCAATTTAGAGGGTACGGTTAGTAAGGAAATGGTTGAGATAGTCAAAATACGTGTCAAGTTGTATTTTTGAGTTCCAGAGACTTTTGACCAGTTATAACTTAATTATGGTGTTATGAGTCATTTTAATTATGTAGTAGCATTTAAATGCTAGACTTAATGTATTTGGGGTATTTAGTCTTCCAAGAGCCTAATGTCTCTCATTTGTGTTTCTAAAACTTAGAGAGAGTTAGAGTTAGAGATAGAGAGAGAGAGAGAACTTGGGAGAAAATGGAGAGAAAAGAAAGAATTGGAGAGTTGGAGCTTGGGATCGTTACTTCAGGAAGAGAATCTGAGACTACCAACTTAAGGAAAGTTTGTTACATGAAAATGTCTGATTTAGTGTGAATAATTTGTATATATAGTTATGTTTTTGAGATTTAAACCATTTTTGTGTTTTGGGGATTTTGGGGTTTAAACCCTTAATCTTTGATTTAAATATGATTTGAGATGAATTTACTAGTTAGTAGTTGTGTAGAAGTGATTTGGTAGAATTGTTAGTTATTGAAGTTGAAGGAAGTTGAAGAATTGCGCTAGTTAGTAGTTGTGTATGAGTGATTTGGTAGAATTGTTAGTTAGGGAACTGTGAAGTTAAATGGTGTAAAACTGAAATGAAATATCATTAAGTGAAACTTAGATTATTTTCTCATGCGAAAACGAATATTGTTCAGTGTTATTGATATTGCGCTAGGTTGTGCTTTTAGATTGAGAGGTGAGAAATCTTATCATTATTTGTTAGAACAAGATAGGTTTATGATTGATGATAAAATATTCATAACTATCATGCATTTTATTCACATGGCTATCATATCAAACCGGGCCCTAACCCGTTTATATTTCTCTTTCTTTTGTGGTTCTTTCTTTTGCTCAGGTTCTCCGCCGCAAGGGAGCCCAATATGCTCCTTCCTTTTCAGTGTCTGGGAGCTACAACATTTTTGCGGATGTTGTAGGATTCTTGTTATAGACGTATTTATCTCTTTTATATTCTAGTTATGATCATACTGAACAAACAGACGTGTTGCCCAAGTCTTGTACTTACTTATATATATTGTGATAATTGTTTGTTACACGGTATAATTGTTGTATTGGTCTGTTAACTGCCAACTTATTTGGTTATTATGTAGTATAGTATCGTTGTTCTTATGACTGTATTTCTTTATATCCACCTTCTTTTAAATTGGATTGTCTAAGTACTTTTCTTTTAACTAGAAAATTTTAATTTGACATCCGTTTTCTAAAATATTTGGTGGTTATCTCATATTTTATTTACACATCAGTGATGCTAAGAATGGACCATCTATGATTCCTGTATATTATTAGAGTATCGAGTTGGCCACCATTTATTTTAATAAGTGGGGTGTCACAATATAATTACTGAGAAACTATAAAACAAATATGGGAATTCAATTAACTAAGCAAGAATAGTAGAAAGTATGACACAGATAGCAGGAAAGATCAAATGATTTCAGTGATAAAAGATGTTACAAATTATTGATCCCATCCCATTACATATCAGAAAAACCAAAAATAGAAAAAGAAAAAGAACAAATGAGTTAAACCTTCTCCTTATTCTGAACACTGCTTCCAGAAGGCTGGTCGACAGAAGGGGAAACTTCATCAATGGTCTTCAATGTAGACCCAACAGGCTGAAGGGAAGATTCCCTAGATCCTTCCTCCTCAACAAAATCTTCCTCCAAGTTGGGAGGATAACCTAAATCATACCTTAAAAATAGCTCAGACTCATCTGAGGTGCCCACTTCCTTAAGTACCTCCGACCAACCATCCTTAAAGGATTTATTTCTCATAAACTCTATCTGGGTAGAGGCTGCCACAAATGCCGTATCCCATCCCTTGTTGAACGAGTATTCTTTGAGATTCTTATTTTTGTCCTTCTCAACGGCCAACTCAAAGGAAAAAACCAATAATTTTCTCCTTGGAAGATTTAAGGAATGCCTCACTTGCTACAATTTCTCCTCAGTTAGCGTAACCTTCTTCTCAACATACAATAAATTAGCCTCACTTATAGCCAATTTATCTTGAGCAACTGTCAAACTGGTCTCTGTAGTAACCAGCTTTCCCTCAGCAAGAGTGGCTCTATTTATGGCCTTCTACATCTTCTCATCCCAAGCCTTCAACTTGGACTCCAACAATTACTTTGAAGACTCAATAGAATTCCTCAAACCCTCAAGGGCCTCTTGAACTTTTCCACCAAAAGAACAGACTTGCTCGTCCTTCTCGAGAATCTAATTAAATTTTATTAAAAATTGCATAAAAAATAATATCAAATTATAAGGAGTTTAAAAAAGAAAGAGGTGTCAAGAGGTGACTAAAAAAGAAGAAGTGATTACCATTGCCAAACTTTGGCAAGCATTCTCTGCCAACTTTAATCATGGGAGAGGGGTAAGAGATGCTCTGTTAGCAGCACGAGTTTTAGTCTGAATCAATTTCCTGGAAACACTAGCATGGATAGAGTTGGAAGATGACTCAACAACAATCAAATCTTCCTGGATATTCTCGGCAAACTCTTGGTCGACAGGAGAACTTTTTTCAACTTTCTTCTCGGGCAAGCCTCTCTTCAACCTCCTAAATTGAGGAGCATCAGTATTTATTTCCTTAAAAATGATGACCTGAAGAAATTTCTCTTTCTTAGAAGCCTTGGACACTTTCTCTGGCTTCTTAGTTGTCACGACAACTTTCTTGGTAGGAGGAGATAAGGGTCCAGTGATTAAGTCAGGTATTTTCCTCTTTTCCATGGTAGAAAGTGGAGAAGAAAGAATAGCAAAAATGTTCAAAGACTCAAAAGATGAAGAGGCTCCCAAATCCTTCTCTGAACCCGAAGATTCTTCAACAGAGGAGGTAGGAATTGACTCTTACTCAAGATTAATGGGATCAGTAACTGTTGAAGTTACGGGTTGAGCAATAAAAGAAGTTATAGAGCTCCTGTACTGCTACAGTTAATAGGCATCTCTGGGGTGTTCCTCACCAATTCGCTGGTGGATGCTCCAAACGAACTTCAACTCATCAATGCTCACGTCCTCTTCTTTAGGTCACTTCTTCTTTCTCTCAACTGTGCAAAAAATAAACACAAGACAAAATGTGATTGATTAGCATATCACCAAATATTTGGTAAACAATGAACATAATAATACAGTTATAGAGATTGAAAACCTATGACATGACCCACTTGAGGACACCGGGGCCCATTATACACTTCCCCGATTTGTAAAGGAGCATGTTTGCCAATTTTTAGTATTAACTCCATAATCAAAGAAATCCTTATTAGAGTTCGGCAAATTAACAACTAAGACTTTATTCAAAAACCTAGTCTTTAAATAGTATGTTAGTCACTAGTAACCCATTTGTAATAGAACATCAGTTTAGGGATGCCAACATGGGTCCCATAAATTTGATTCAGCTTATGAATCCCATTTACTACCCTTTAGGTATTGAGGGTTATCCTAGCTGGGACAATGTCAAAATACTGATAAAATTCTAAACAAAATCTATTAGTGGGAAATGTGAAGCTACACTCAGCAATGAAGAGAGAGGGAATCCAATGACCCCCAGACAGTGAAAACACATCCACAAGTGGCAAGGGCATCTATAAATCAACCCAATCAGGGATCACTACACCAAAAAGGCTAAATTGGCACCATTTAGCCGGCCAGCCTTGCCACGTTCAATGACCGTGATAACAAACACGTGTTTTGTGTCACGGTCATTGACCGTGACAAGGCTGTGACAAAGGCTTGTCACGGTTAATGGTCGTGAAAATATTTATTATATTATCACGGTCAAGGACCGTGACACGTCCGTGATAATTTCTTCAGTAAAAAAAGCCCTACACTTTTTTTTTTCCCACCGTTTTGGTTTTCCCTCTCTTTCTCTCTAAGCGATTTTGAGCTCTCTCTCTCTCTCTCTCTCTAAGGTATGCTTTTTTCCTTTCTTTCTCTTTCATTTCTATATGTGTGTGTATATATGTGTGTGGTGGGGGGAAGGGGTGGGGTGGTGTGTGTGTGTGTGTGTGTGTGTGTGTGTGTGTGTGTGTGTGTGTGCGTGTGTGGTGGGGGGAGGGGGAGGGGGAGGGGGAGGGACAGGGGTCTAGGGAGGGGAGGGATCAGCACCATGGATCACCGTGATTAGTACATTGTCGAATCAATTGCAGAGGAATACATCACCGTGGAGTCATCAATATATACTCGGGAATAAATGCCTGACTCAACTAACGTTGATGACACTGATGAGTTCGTCGATGGTGGTGGTCATGTGATGGGAAAACGAGTGAAATTAACGAGTTTGCAACATGAACAAGTAGCTCGTTATCTATTTGACACACATGAAGATGTGAGGTGTTTAACAGTAACAATTCATTTTTATTTGTAGTAATTGTACATATTTGCATGTCTTCTTTTAATTCATTTTGATATGTACTAATAACATTTTTGTACAGCAAATGTCTCCTTCAGGTATTAAGGCAAGGATGATGATGCTGGTTATGATGATGTCGTCTGGGCACAGTGGTAGTGGAGGCGACGAGGGATTATGGCAAATTGGGGATGGCCATGGATAACAAGTCGGGGCTATTAGCGAGATCCCTCGAGCTAGTAAAGACGATCATCGGCCCGGGGTACATTAGTTGGAAGGAGGTGCCATATGAGCTCAAGTTAACTGTTTGGGTGGCACTACAGGTAATGTATTTATATTTATATTTCTATGAATATTTCAAGTTCAATTTCAATTTCGATTTCAATTTCATTTTATATTTATATTTATATTTATTTGTAACTAATATTGTATTTGTTGAATAGGAATAATTCAGCCTGGATCCAAAGCTATGCGATTTCGTCTTGGAGTAGTTAAGGGAGAAACACAAGACGTGGAAGAAAAATATGCGGACTCGATACTTTGGGAAGACACGAGAGTGCATTATCCAAAGGCATGAATCCTTCCCACTGAAGGAGTCGATCTCATTGGAACAATGACAAAGGTTCATTGATAATGAGATCGGGGAGGACAATTGGCATCTTGCCAATCGGGAAGGGAAAATCGGGCAAAAAAGACGAACGTCACCACTCCGGCCGGACGTCTTACGCCGAGGTGAAGTATAGGATGATGGTAAGATTTAATTTTTCTATAACTACATAAAATATATTATTCTACATTATTTTACTTTGCGGGGCGGATACTAATTTTACTTTATTTAATTTCATGGGACAGGGAGTGGACCTGGGGGTAGGCCACATAGGCTTGATACTTATGTGGCTCTTAGAACGAAGAAGGGGAAGGACAAGGAGGTGTCCCCAAGCATCGCGGCCACGATTGTAAGTAATTCGACTGTTTACTTTTTGTTAATTACGTTATAATTTTTTAATTTACTTATTTTACTAATCATGTGCTTTTCGTCGTTTCAGGCAAAGCTTAAGGAAGTGCATGAGTCACAGTCTGATGCCGACATGGTATCTTTGTCCACAAAGGCACTCAACCAAGTACTTAGCTCTGATCGCAAGGGGAGGACAAGGGGGGTTAGCTCGCAAGCGGCCAAATCTAGGATCATCGAATTGGAGATGAGCAACACCGGTTTTCTCGAATGATGGAGTCATATAACGCGAAGCTGTCGCATTTGGAGGCGACGGTCCAATATATGTTCTCATTAGTGAAGCGTTCGTTGGGCGGAAACCGTAAGGGGAAAGATAAGGAGAAGGCGGTGGAGTAGGAGGAGGAGGAGGAGGTGCGGGAGGATGAGGACGAGGATGTGGACCTTGCTGCTTCATCGCCGACACGAGAAGACTTTGATGATCCACTTCCCTATTTGGCTCCCTTCAACAGATCGATGTCGACACTTGGTTGGCCGAGCATTTTTATAATGGAAATATTTGATGGCCAGCGGATAGGGCAGGGGTTGAGGGACCCGAATATTGTCCAGGGTGCACTAGTTTATGGATATGAGCTTCAAGACATTGAGTCCAAGGTGCTCGTCACGCATGTGATGCCTGGGAAGGAGAACTCCCCATTGTGGTTGCACGAACAATGCAGCACGGTGTATATTAGTGGGTGTGTTAATTCGCATATCGTGTGGCCTACTCACCTCCTCAGAGTTAACCATACCCCAGACATTTAGTGACATTATTTTAAGTTTGAATTGAATTGTTTTAAGGTTGAATCGAATTGCTTTACGTTGTTACATTTGAATTATATTTGGATTATATGGTGATGCATATTCTCTCTATTTTGAATGTATATTTGCATTATCTCTATTTTATTTGGATATATGATATTTGAACAGGTACAACGTTGCTATAATAGGTACAAATATACTGCTGGGCAGTGGCAGTGGCCATACTGCCTAACATTTTTTTTTTTCAATTCTGCCCAGAATTGTCACGGTCATTGACCGTGACAAGTCCTTGAGAAAGAAAGTTGTCACGGACAATGATCGTGACATTTTTTTATAAAATCTCATCGACTTGTCACGGTCAAGGACCGTGACACGACCGTGACAATTCTAACGACCTTATCACGGTCAATGACCGTGACAACAAAAGTTATCTCGCCCAGAATTGTCACGGTCATTGACCTTGACAAGTTAAACTTGTCAAGGTCAATGACCGTGATAATTCGACAGATTTGGTGTAGTGGATATTTCTTTCCCTTGTAAATTCCTCTAAGGAATCCCCATGTACGATGTAAACCATGGATATAGTAAAGAAAGAAGGAAAGCGAAATGAAAAATGAGAAGAAAGCTTACAGAAAAATGAGGACTTAAGCGACGGAATGATGCAAAGAAAAGCTTGAAAATATAAAACTTGGGGAAAAAGTGGACTTCGAAAGCTTGAAAGGGCTTGGTAAAGAAAATACGGAAAAATCTCACCTTTTATAGCTTACATGGGAAATCGTGTAAGAAATGATTACTCCGTATCAACAATTGACATTCCGACGGCTTCACAGTACAAATGGTGCAAAATACCCATTTACCCTTTGGAATTCGCTAATTTTCAAATTATTTATAAATATGCCATATCAAGATCAAAACATGAATATTTTGTACAAGTCCCACCTGTCGAAAAATGCCGACTAACTCTGAAGAAAATATATTCCATCCTTTTAGCAAAAGCATTAAGAATGAAGTATTGGGGGCTTATGTTGATACAAAAAATTGTCCACCTACGTGGACCAATCAGAAGTAAACAATTATTTTCTTACGTAGCTGAAATCCTTGTCAACAAATAATAGCTCGGCAGGAATGCCGACCAACACTAAGAATGCAGAGCATCAATACCAATGAAGCATCACCATTCATTATGTACGGATGTAAATGCTTAAATGCATAAAAACATTCTATCCCTTAACATTCCAACCCTTGATCTCCGGGTCACTATAAATACATTGTATCCCTTTCTTCAAGAGGGCGATAAAATGAATTCTAGGATATTCTTATTTACAAGACTACCTAGCTTTTTGTAATCTCATAAATCAATACTGTAATAATGGACGTAGGCTTTTTTACATATCCAAACGACTTTAAAAACATTATGTCTGTCTTTTAATTATCATTGCAATTCTATATTTTATTTGTGAGTATAAAATTGGATCAAGTCCAGTTTTTGACATCAAGAGTGGCGATTTATTATTTCATCTTTAGGTCATCTAATTGAGACACCCCAACTAATTAAATACCGGGTAGCTACTCCTTCATTAAAATTAATACAAAATGTCAAGTTGGTTCAGTTCATAGCATCACTGTCGAAAAGCATTTTAATAATTACTAGCCACCTAATATTTAAAAAGTGAGCTGTCAATTTTAATTAAATTAGATTAACATACAACCAATTTAAATTAAGAAATGCTAATACCATAACCACATCACAGTCACAATAGAATAATTAATGGAATAAAATGAATATGGAGGAATACTCCTCAGAATAATTCGAATACTGAATAAAACCGAATATAAAGTCAGAATCACTGATTAATTACATCCAAAACTGAAATAAAACTGAATAAATAAACTGTCTCCAAGAGAAAAGGGGCGACATGCCCTACAGATAAATATGTCTGAAATGGAATCAAGGTAGAAAGTTAAGGAGTCTATAATCGAGGTCCTGTATCTTCCACAGCAGCTACAACACGTCACTAGAATGGAACTTCTAAGCTTGGTTTCCTTGTAGCTGGGCACCTAAAAGGTTTTTACAAGAAAATAGATTTGAAAGAAAACGGGTCAGAGCCCGATTGTGAAAGCAGTTTAAAATATAGCAAGTGTTTAATATCATTAAACAGTGAATATAAAATACATGATAGTGCGTGCACTCACATGAATTCCTCACCTCTCAACTAATTGTGCACGCCTATCATTCCCGTACCTGTTCTAGTTATTTTACTATCTAACTAGTCCAATCCGTAACCTGACTTTACTTTACAATTCAAAGTTCAATTCCCGACATCTTAATACAAACTGAGGGTATTACTTTTAGTACTCAAAATTAGTTATGAGGATTACTAAGAATATTCCATTTTTAACTCTACCAAAACTGTCACAATAATTAACAATCATACTTTAATAAAAGTCCATTTCAATTACCAGTATATTAATCTCATCATAAATATACAATAAGGGAACCCCTAGGCTAAGCTGCGGTGCACACATACTCTGCTATCGAATCCCGGTACATCACGTACATGACGACCACGTATTCCGAATCTCTTAGGAACCGTTTCAATAAGCAACAATCACACATAACGGAGGCGAACATAGTTCACATCTCACGGGTCACGCACATACCTACGCTCCCATGATCAGCAGACTTATTAACTCACCAATAAGTAATTCTCTGACCTATGTCCTTGAGGTACCAATCTAAATCCCCCTGTAGGCACACAAAGATTAGATGGCCCTGATCGAAAGACGACCTCCCGTGATAGCAAGTATTGTAGGTATGTTATACACATATAAGTCCATATACCAAGCATTCACACATCTTAGATAACTTATAATAATAATAGAGGTATATTTTACATCGCTATACCGTCATTCAATTTTTGTAGATTTACAAGTTTTCGGATAATATACAATATAGATTGTCGACACTTCTCACGTCGTAGCTCCAAGTACTTAAAACCTAACTCATAAAGGTTACTAAGTCTTTTATATACTTCTCCAAATTTAATCGTAATTATACTCCGATCACACAAACATACCTAATGGTCTTCCTCAAGTCTAAGTATTTATAAGTTCCCAACATTAATTCTCTAGGGACGAAATTATTGAACTTCAACCAAAATAATACTCATAAATAAACCTATGTGAAGTTCGAAACAAAAATCAGCCGTAAAAGGTCGTTATGTCAACTCGTTAGAAATCTCGTTCGAACGAGTGTAGTTCAAACGAAGGGCTTCGAACGAACTCGTTAAAAGGGACACTGGAACCTCGTTAGAAGCTCGTTCGAACGAGGTCATTCAAACGACCTGGGTTGGTCTTCTAACGAGATTGCAGAAAACACCCAGAATTTTCCCAACTTCGTTTTTCACCAAATTCCTTTCTCCAAATCCATCCTAAGTTCATACTAATTATGTTCTTGTGTTGCTAACCTACTCCAGGTCACCCTAAGTCAGTTCTTAACATATTTTTGGGGTCAAATCTAATTAATCAACATGTAATCACCAAAAATTCCCAAATCTTTCCCCAAACCCTATGAACATGAACACATAATTTTATTGCACTTAAATACTCATCATTAATCCGTTTTTAAATCATCAAAGTTAAGTTTTTGGGTACTAATTTCATCCATAAACATTCTACATGAAATCCCTTTCCAAACTTATGAGTTCCATGAGAAATACATTGGGGTTTCATCAAAACTTTCGAAGCATATAAAGTTTCTACACTAAACATGGAGGAAATATTCATTGAAACTAATAATATCAAATCACTTGCCTTAGGTTTATTCTTCAGATTTGTTGTCGATGATTATAGGGCTATTCTCTCCTCTTTCTGGTCACAATTCCTTCCAAAATGATGGTGATGGGAGATGGGTTGGTTTGGAACCTCTTCTAACCTCTCTCTAACTTCTCTCAAAACCCCCCGTAGGCCACTCTTTTGCTTTTGGCTAGTAATGGCCTTAGTGGCCTCTCTAATAATATTTAATTTAACTCTAAAATTCATGGGTTTTAATCCCTCAATTTTTAAAATTACCAAAATACCCTTTTGGGTTGCCGGTTTGGCCTAAAAGTGTCCCGGGACCCAAACTAAACTCCCGGCTAGTGTTTTCTGATTATTTAGACCCTTTCGGACACGTTGGCGCACTCAAAATGACCATTCGGTTGATAAAAATATACTTTACTTTTTAACCTAAATAAATTTATTCCTGAAGCGACTGACACGCGCGTCCCAATTAAATTTCCCAAATCGTCGTATTTCTGCCTCGTGACAAATTTTAATATTTTCAATACTCATATGTTTCCATATATTCTCAGAAATGTTTATTCTAACATCATAATCAAATACCAACTCATATCTCACTAGTATTTACCTCCGGATTAATTTCCAAGTTAATTCTCATTTAATTCAATTAATCCATTAAGTAAAAATCAATAAAATTTTGGGGTATTACACTAATAAGTGATGATTTTTTTTCCAACTCCTCAAAAATAATAGAGCGATATAGATGATGGAGTATGACAATGCCCTAGAGGGAATCAAACACAATTTGGGAGTACCACCATTATTATAAAAGCCAATAAATTATGAGAAACTCCATTTACACTTGGTTATTTCCCATTATATGGCTAATAGATCTCTGGTTGGGTAGGATGAATGCGAGAAAAATATTGTGTAATATATCGATCAAACTGTGTGAGAAGACAAACTTCGATACATGCCTTTGGATAATCTCGTGTTAACAATTATGATGTCCTCATAGAAGTTGTGACACTATTTTGATGCTTATTTTGTAGTCGTCTTCATTTAATATCCTTTAAAACAAGTCCTAAAGAAGGTCAATATTTTGAATCAGATGAAACTGGTCTCTTTTATGAACCAATTCGATTTTCAATACCAAAAATGGTACTCAAACATAATAATGAACACTTTCAATCAAGCGCCAAAAACTTTAATATGGTTTAAGAACAATGTTCTCCTTCACTGGAACACTACACCCGACAGTGAACCTTAGCTTGGAACTAGGCTTATCTTTTCAAAACATTTTTATCCATGATTTACCCATACATATCATTTTTAGCATGACTGAAAGAAACACATTTTCAAACTACTTTCCTAAAGTGTTAGTAAAACCTGGATGCACGAACTATATTGACTTTGATTTCGTCCACTCGGATGCGTAAGCGTCATGAGGATTCACTATCTAAATCACAAGTGAACCCACTCACACGTCTCTATCTTTTTTCATATCACACATATGCTAGAATACACACACACCGATATTTTTTTCATTTACCACATAAGTCAGATTATCCATACACCACTATATTTTTTATATCACACATATGCCAAAACATGCACATGTTAATATCTTTTTCTATATCTGAAAAATGTCATAACACACACGCACCGCTATCTTTTCATATCACGCATATGTCAAAACACGCACACACCTCTAACTTAAACCATATCACTTATATGTCAAAAAATGCACGCACACACTTCCACATACTTGCACGTATATCAACATATAAACTGCACACACTATGTATATGAACCTTTACATTATTTATACCATAGTAACATGTCGATGATTATGTTCACTCAGTTTATGATTATGCACGTTATATCACATTGTAGTGAGGCCAAATTGGGGGGTGGGGATAAATGCCTAGCATTTTTTTTTATATAAGTAAACAAAGTATATTAAATGAAATTTACTTGGGGGGGGGGGGGGGGGGGACCCATATACAAGAGATATACAAAGGTCTAATAGATGATCAAAACAAAGAGAAAATAGGGAGTCAAGAACCCTTATAAACTCCTTCACCACCAAGGTATACTTCCAAAAACCCACCGTCAGTTCTCAACCCCCAATTCACCCAAAAAATCTAGTAGGCCCTCGAGCGTAGAATGTGGCTCCTCCTTGAATTATCCATAAAAGAGATAAAAAAATATGTAACAAAACCTTATCGGCTTGAGATCTTCCCCCTCAAAGAACCTCATGTTCCTCACAATCCATATCTTCCATAAAAGACATAAATGTGCCATTTTCCGCACATAACGTACCTCCCCCCAAATTCAAAAGCCCTATGTTGCCATCTCCTCCCTCACAGACACAACACACACCCATTTCACCCTTGTAATAGAGTAAATAATCTCCCGTAAACCCCTCACAACCCAACAATGCAATAACAAATGATTTTCCATTTCTCAGCATGTTTACACATCCACTACCTGCTTTCCATGCGTATACCTCTCTTTATAAGACCATCCGTAGTCAAGATTACATATCTCACAACTATCTAAGCAAAAAACTCTAGTTTTTGTGGTGCACGTGCATGTCAAATGCTTTTCCATGTAAAGTTATCCCCTCTAGTGCCCACCAACTGTGCATAAGAATGCACTGAGAATTCCCCTTCTTGTTACCCCTCCACCACATACAATCCTTAGTTCCCAGTGGGAAATCCCTACCACCCAACCAGTCAAAGAACTCCTCTGCCTCCTCCAATTCCGAATCCCCCAGCCTCCTTCTAAACCTATTATTCTAACCCTCTTATCCCCACCCCTCCAAGTATATCGCACCACCGGACCTTCCCTCTCAATCGCTATTTAAAATATCCCTGGAAACATCTCCTCTAACACTCGACTGCACCCCCCACTAAATCTCTCTTCGAAACCTTACCATCTCCCCATTCCCTATGAGAAAGGAGGTATGTTGAAGGAATCCACCCTGTTTTGTGTTTCCACAACCCCATTCCATGTGGGACACTCTTTACCCCGAGCCCCACCCATTGTAGCCCATCCTAAACCTCACCAACACCACCATTCTCCATAATCTGTCTTCCATAAGTGAGAACCTACGTAATCACTTCCCCAAAAGAGCTTTATTGAAACCAGCCAAATCTCTCACACCCGTTCCTTCGTCCCTCACTGGGTTGCAAACCTCCCCCTAACTCACCAAATAATGCCTGAAACCAACTGACTAACACTTTCATTCTTCATAAATGTTAGATTCCGACGCGTGAGACTAAGGGGTATATTATTGTATAGAAAATGCATAGGTAACAATAACTTACTGGTGATTTGACTAGTACCTTTATCCATAACCTGTCATCCTTAATTGGTAACCTCCACAACCACTTTCCTAAAAGATCTTTATCGAAACAAGACAAATCTCTCACACCCGCTCCTTCCTCTCTCACCAGTTTGCAAACATCCTCCCAACTCACCCAACTATGCATGAAACCAGGTGCGTACCACCTTCATTCTTTGAAAATATTAGATTCCCACTTGTGAAACTAAATGATGTTTGATTGTGTAGAAAATGTATAGGTAACAATAACTGACTGGTGATTTGAAGTGACAGTTGAATGTAACCGGAGTCATGAATGATGTATTTGGTCAACCTTCATTGTGAAGGGAAATTCAAAGTGGGGAGTTTGATGAAGTTACACAGAAGACGAGATCAAAAGTGATTAATGAGATGTAAGAGTCAATGACAATACCATGGGGTACTATTTATAATGAAATGAGATAATTTGAAAAGTCTTTATTGGTAAATAAAATGATGTCCTTGTTTTAGCAGATTGTCTCCCTTGTTCAACGCAATCCAATTAGAGACATAGATAGTGAACAATTAATCCTCTATTACCCGTCTGGACAATTACGAGCTATGTTGACTATAAGATTGTTATTTGAAGGAATCATTAGACAAAGGATCAGTGTAGGGGTAATACTTATCATGTCTGGGGCAATAATGATAATTTCATTATCTGGTGTTCCCTTTTTAAGCATTACACTAACGTATGAGAGAGAAAACCAAATAGAGAACCCATTAGTGATAGGGTTAGGGTGTGTATGGTGTTATTTTAGAGTAGCTATGCGAGTTTTCATAATGTATTGTAATGTCTTATGGTTCATATAATATTTTTTGAGTAAGTTTTAGTATGAATTATTCGCTATTTACATTATTAAAATGATAACAGTTTTCCTTATGCGGTGCAAAAGTTATTTGACAACACACTTACCAAGTTGTGTTGTAGTGTGATGTATATTTTCTAGAAATGTCACAACATAATCAAATAGTTTTTTTGTGTGTATATTCATGTCAATTTGACAGTTGGACAACATATTAGAATTCACAAAGTACATAATGCACATACACTACTTGCAATATATTTTGCTTGCATGCAAAAATATCATCAGTTGAGTGGACAAGGAAATGTTTGGTCATACTTACAGTACTTTATTTTGAAGTAATGATTATATTTTTTAATTTTATTATCACTCATTTTCCATTAATTGTACACTCTCACTGCTATTATAATTTTAAGCATAACATCCTTAAATTCATTCCTTCGATTAGCAATGAAATCAATTTCATCTGAGAAGCTTTTAGTAGGTCTTATAACACCATTATTGTTCAGAACTTTTCCCACACCCTCTTAGAAAATCCACATTCAAAAAATAGATGATCAATCTTTTCCACTTAAACATTACATTGAACACAGTTATCTTGCTCAATAATTCCCCACAATTTCATCTTGTCTTTAGTCCATAGCCTCTTCAAATACACTAACCACAAAATAAAATCATGTTTAGGAACCCTCTTAGTATGCCAAATAGCTTGCACCCATCTGAAGTTTTCTTTTCTCCTTCGAATGTTATTATAAACATCCTTACAACTGAAAACACTCTTCCCATCCCATGCCACCCAGTCATTTTTGCTCACATTAGGTAGAATTCTCGTATTATTAATAATAGAAAGATCATTAGAAATAGGTCTTGGAAGGTAGCAACTACCATTTCTAATAAATTCAGAAACTTTAGCTTTAATGTATCTCACAGCATCATACACTATTCTTCTTCCAAATTTCTCAATTAAAGGGCCATCCTCGTGCAAGTTATCAGTCCAAAATACTGAATCTCCCTTCCCTAAATCGTACTTAATATAATTTCTATCTACTTCTCTTAATTTCCATATTTTTCTCCATGTCCAGGAGCAATTATTCCCCATTTTTACAGACCACATAGACTTCCTTTTTAACATTATTGTATGAATCCATTTGACCGATAAAGAGTATTTCTTTCTAGCTAATTCCCAAATATGTCTCATCATATTAGCCTTATTCCAATCAACCAAGTTCTTTATGCCCAGTCCCCCTTCCTCCACAGGATAACAGACATCTTCCCAAGAAACTTTAGCTTTAGATTTCCTAAGATCAAAACCAGACCATATAAATCTACTAATCACCTAGTTAATTTCTTTGATAATTTTCTTAGAGAGAATAAAAATACTAATCCAATACACTTGGATGCTTCTCAAAACATAAATAGCCAATTGAATTCTTCCAGCATAAGACAACCATTTGTTAGTCCAACTTTTAATTTTAGCACACAATTTTTCCACCAAAACCTTGCAGTCATAAGCCTTCAATCTAGTAGTAATTAATGGAACCCCCAAATATCTTACAGGAAGATTGCCAATCCTCATACCAATCATATTACTCAATCTAGCTTTAACATCACTATCAATCCCTACAAAAAAATCACATTTAGGTTTGCTGGGCCCCAAACAAGAGATCTCTTTAAATTTGTTTAAGACTCTATCCACAACTTCAAGAGATCCCTCATCATCTTTAGAAACAACAAACAAGTCATCAACAAACATGACATGGGAGATCTTCAATTCTTTACATATTTGGATGAAATCCAAAGGAGCCTTTTCCAACTTCATCATCCATAATCCAAGAAAAAACCTCCATAGCTAAGAAAAATAAGTAAGGAGACAGTGGATCTCCTTGTCTCAGCCCATTAGACCCTTTGAATATGCCATTCACTGCACCATTGATGTTGACTGAATAATTGGTTGTACACATACATTCCGTAATCCATTTAATAATCACATTAGGGAATTCCATAACCTCCAAAACAATCCCAATAAACCTCTAATCCACAGAGTCATATGCCTTCATCAAATCAATTTTAATAGCACACCTAGGCAACCCACCCTCTAAATGATTTCCTTTCACTATCTCCTGCATAAGCAAATTATCATCTGCTATGCAACTCCTTTTAAGAAAAGCAGATTGCCTATTATTAACCAAACTGGGAATTATACTTCTCAATCTATTAACAATCACTTTAGATATAATCTTGTAGCTTAACATAATTTTCTTAGTAAGGGAACTAACTTAATTGTTGTTTTATACAAAACTTGACTTATTACGAGTAATATGTATTCTCTTATTGAAATGGTTATGTAACTACCACAAGAACTAGAGTGTTGATCGTAGGAAGAAATTTAGTTGTCCGTTCATGTCGATTTTTCGCCGTACGTCACTTATTCCTAATCATGACATTTAATTTCAATCTCGTTCACACCTGGCGTGAATTAATGTGCCCATGGAGTTCCATATGAGATTTTGAAGTTCTTTATATAGGGTGGAGTTTGACTTTTTTGTGTTTACATTTTACATTTGTTCAACCTCTTCCACTTCCATATATTGTTTGAGTTGCGTTACTTTCTAATGTGGGATGGTATGACATGTCACGTGAATAACAACTTGTTAAGTAAGTTATGGGAATTGGTTTTTGGTGAAGATTGACGTGTGGTAGCATGGAACCTAAGTTTTTCCCATTCACATGATCATGTGAGTCCAGGTCAAATAATGACAACTATCAAAGTAACTTCCTTTCTAGATTCTCTTAATAAAAAGGACGATCACAATGGTTGCGCACAAATTGAATGGTTCGGAGTTGAAGACACCATATTGTGTCTATCTGAAGTGTTGACACAATCAATTTATCTTATTAGTTGTCGAGGACTTTTATTTATATCTCAATGTCGTCTCTTCATTATGATGTTTCTTCATGTTTAAATTATTATTCATGTATCAGGACACTTTGATGGAACTCTTTAAATCATTTATGTTGATCTAAATCATCAAATCACACACACACACACACACACACACACACACACACACACATACACACACACACATATATATATAAACATACACAGGTATTCTCAGGCGTGATTTGAAACGGTGCAGATCGTCTGCGGACCATTTTTTTTAAAATAATAAAAAATAATTTTTTTCGCAATTTTTTTTGGAGATGATCTTCATAATGAGAAGATCATATGCAAAAAAAATTATCAAAAAATTCATTGCAAAATTGGGTTAGATGATCATCAAAAGTTTCAATGGCAAAAAATGCACATATTCATCAATTTTGCTTTTCATTTTTTTAAATAGTAAAAAATTGAATTTCTCGATGGAACATTTTTAGATGATTTCCATATTAACAAGATAATTTTTAAAAAGTTTCATCAAAAAATTATTTTTTTAGTATTTAAAAAAAAATGGTTTATACAAAGGCATGTGTAATACCCTGTATTTTTAGGGATATTGAAATTACATGTGTGAGAGTAATTTAATTAAATTGAAAATAAAATTAAAATGAAGTGAAAAAGTATTAATTAGCAAATAATGGATTAATATTTATGTGTTATTATATTTCTTGTGTGATAAGTAAGTGCAATTATATTATTTTATAATACGTTGTAAGTAAGTAAAAGCGACGGGCTGGTAGGATCTTATTCGGGGACGTGCATATAGAGTAGTGTGAGGAATAAGACGGTAAATTTATGATGGGTGACTAGGATGGTGATTTGGAGTGCACTCATGATCCAAAATGGATCAAGATAGTTAGAATTAGGTACCTGGGGTTGTAATATGGTTCCGGGGACTTTTTAAGCCATATAAGGCTCGTACGGGCGTATTTGGGTCATTTTAATATTACTAGTTAACCTAAAAACTGGATAAAATTGTATTTTAAGGGGTTTTGGATGAGGGAGGAAACCCATTTGATCATTCTAATCACCAAGGCTTGAGAGAGAGAGGCAAAAAAGAAGGGAGGAAACTCAAGAGAGGAATCAAGAAGGCAACCCAGAGAGGAAATTAACAGTTTTTGGGCTAGGATTCTTAGGAAAGGAAGATGTACAAAGAAGGATTCAGACCTTACGATAATCGGAGACAAGTGTTTAACTTGATTTAATCATATATATGTTGTGTTTTAATTCGCATTATAGTTAGTGAAAATAAATATAAATTTTCGGGTGGGATTCATGTATAAACATGGAAATTTAGTGAATAAAATTAGAAGAGAATAATTGGTTTATGATCCCGTGTAGAATCTGAGATTTATTCATGTAGAAAAGTGTGATCTTGAATGATTAGTATAAGGTTTGATTCAATCTTGAAGTCAAATTAAGGACGTGTATAATTCTTGATTAGGGATGTTGAATCCCAGGAATTTAGATTGTTATCGAGTGAATTTGAATGTGAAAATAAGTGTAATCTTGTTTAGAATTGATAAAATTATAAAATTTGGGTTAGATTGGTGATCTATATGGGATTGTTGATGTGAAGATGATGAATCCCACATAAGAAAAAGGGTTACAACGCCAATCTCGTTAGAATCTCATTCAAATGAAATAATATTCTTATTCGAACGAGTTTGACATTTCTTTGGAATAACCCTTCGGTTTTGGTCATGGATATAGTTCTTTTCGTTACGGATGCGCGGACTCTAGTTTCATATATTTCTGATTATTTTTAATTAGTTATGAATTTTCTACAAAAGGGTGTTCGTGACCGAAATCTTTAGTTGGAAATCAAATTCAAGTATGGATGCACGGGTGTTTTAGGGTGAAAAACACTTGGGTTATGGTTTCTGAAATTGGGTTGGGATTTCAGAAAGGGTTAGGGGCGGTTTGACATAGTCTTAGTGTTCGGAATAATATATATATATATATATATATATATATATATATATATATATATATATATATATATATATATATATATATATATATATATAAGCGACTACTTATGAATTTGGGAGTAGGATTTAGACTCGGAGATTATAAGCTAGTGCTACGAGTGACATACAAGGTTAGCCGGTTTTATTTTATATATATGCGGGTATTGAGACAGTATATATATGTGTGTGAAAATAATCTGTGTGTATGATATTTATGTGAAACATGTGCATCCTCTCATATATGCTATCAGTGAAGGTTGCGCTCCGTGGGAGATCACTCTGGTGAATCTCAGCAGATGTAGTACCATTCTACAGGGTCATAGATCTATGTATGCCCACGTTGTGTAGGGTTGGAGTCTGGTGGAATAATTTTTTATGGTTATATTTCACTAACTTAAGGCCATTATCGCCTCCGATTTTTATTTTCATTTATAGGTTCGGTGGTGAGATTTCAACCCGATTGCCTAGGTTGTGGTGGACTTCCTGGAGCTTAATAATATGCTAGTGATTTTGCATCCAACGAGTTATTACTCTGAGGGATTGCGGTTATACATATATAGTGAGTGATATATGTAAGTATACTTGAAGTGATTTTTGTATTCGTATATGGATGTGTGAAGAAAATTATATACGGGCTTAAGACATTAAGTGTGAATAATGATTAAATAACTAGTGAAAGTTATTGAAAATGAATTATGCGATATTAACTTGTCAATATTGAATTAATAACTAGTAGAATTTATCTGAAATGAATTGATTTAATTATAATTGATAATTATAATTGTTAAGCGGATGTGAAAGCTAATGACATAAAATACGCATGATACAGGGTAGTGCATGGGACAAAGATTAGTGTTGAGACTAGTCAGGCCAAGTAGAATAACTAGGGTGTTTAAGATACATGCGTAGGTTTGCACAATATATGAGGGGTAAGGGGTATCTCATGGGAGTTCGACACCAGTTTAAATATGAAAGATTCCATTGCATATTTATTCATGTATTTTAAACACTTGCAAACTATTTTCAAAAGGTTTTGGGCTCTGATCGTTTCAAAATATTTTCAAACTTTTAGGTTCTCAGCCATAAGGATCACCTCTGATTTTTATTTTCATTTATAAGTTCGGTGGTGAGATTTCGACCCGATTGCCTAGGTTGTGGTGGACTTCCTAGAGGCTGATAACATGCTAGTGATTTTGCATCCAATGAGTTATTACTATGAGGGATTACGTTTATATATATATATATATATATATATATATATATATATATATATATATATATATATATATATATATATATATATATAGTGAGTGATATATGTAAGTATACTTGAAGTGATTTTTGTATTCGTATATGTATGTGTGAAGAAAATTATATACGGGCTTAAGACATTAAGTGTGAATAATGATTTAATAACTAGTGAAAGTTATTGGAAACGAATTATGCGATATGAACTTGTGAATATTGAATTAATAACTAGTAGAATTTATCTGAAATGAATTGATTTAATTATAATTGATAATTATAATTGTTAAGAGGATGTGAAAGTTAATGACATAAAATACGCGTGATACAGGGTAGCGCATGGGACTAAGATTAAAGTTGAAAGTATTTAGGCCGAGTATAATAACTAGGCTGTTTAAAATACATGCGTAGGTGTGCCCAATAGATGAGGGATAAGGGGTATCTCATGGGAGTACGACACCAGTTTAAATATGAAAGATTGCATTGCATATTTGTTCATGTATTTTAAACACTTGAAAAATATTTTCAAAATGTTTTGAGCTCTGACCTCTATCAAAATATTTTCAAAACTTTTAGGTGCTCGGCCATAAGGATGCTTGGATTAACCATCTTTCTAGCCAGATGATGCTGAAGCAGCTGTGGATTCCGCAGTGTTATTATATGCTTCAATCCAAGAGATCTAGACAAGTGGTACTTCAGAGTTATTCTGGGAATATCGCCCAGTTACATAGTATTTATTTTATTCAGATGTTTTTCTTTTAGTTATTGGAATTATTGTATTGTGACTTTTCACCGAGAGTTATCAGTTAATTTATTTATGTTCGAGTGTGTGAGTTCATTATTTTCATAGCTAGTTATGTGGATGGAATTTTGTGTAAGTAAGTTATTAAGTTTTAAAATTTTACACTAGGCCTAATAGGGTATTTGTGATGCCCCGAACCGGATTTAAGGGTTATTATAGGATCGACCCTGATCCGAATGTCAAGTGTGGGGTGCAATGAACAACCTAAATAATATTACTATTCCAGTTTTATTATTAAATAAGATTACAGTTTGCTTAACATGCGATTCCAATATAAAATAAACTACGCGCGGGACCCAAGGGAAGTGCCTCCAAGGCCAAGTAAACAGAGCTACTAACGTTAATGCAACTAAATATTACCTGTATAACGCTCTCAAAGTACGGAACTGCATACAACCTGCCGTAACAAACAGGATGGAGTGAGCGAAAGGCTCAGTGGGATTTATACAAATGCAGCATAGAAACGAACAACATAAAAGAATACTCACTCACTATATGCTCATAAAAATATGTATATATCTACATATATACATTTGAAAATACATGCTCCGATGTATTAAATCATTTTATTCCCAAAATATAATTTATCCCCATTCATCCTCTTTTTCTTTTCCAAAATAGTCATTTTGGATGACCTTTCTTTAAAATCACATTCTTTCCCATTAACGCACAAAGTTAATCATTTATAGGAAAAACCTTTCTTTTCTTGAAATTATTCATCTATTCAACGTTTATTAACTCACGCTAGAATTACTTTCCCATTATTTTAATATTCTCATTAAAATAATCTTTATGACACGCACACCTCGTGTTTGGAAAATATTCATTTTTATTGAGAAACTTATACTCCGCACGACACAAAATATTTATTATTTTATGAAAACTTTTGTTATTTCCATCTTTCAACCTTTTTTCAAATCTCAAAGATTTATTTGCATTAATTTTTAAAAATATTCTCATTCTTCATTTCTTATTACAAGAATTATCAATATTTGCCTTGGAGTCTAGCCATTATTCCTCGATTTCACGGGATCTACACCATCGGTCTCCAGTCGCCATATGCTCATCTGTACAGGCTTTGGGATCTTTCACCGCTAGGGACGTCAAGCCCTCCTTATTTCTTGGCATCATGAAAGTATCATTTCTTATCTTTTTTTTCATGTGTTTCAACATTATTCTCGATGTTCACATTTATTCTCACTTGAAAAATCAATTCTTTCCTTTTTCTTCCAAACTATTCATTAACATTTTTATTTCATAAAAATGTTCCGCTTTACATAAATTTACCAATTTACCCATTTCTTGTCAAACACGCATTTAGCCATTTAACAAGTGTTGTTCCCAAAATAGTTACTAACTTTCCAACTTAATTCTTAAAACACTTTTAACCACATAACACTTGTCAAAAACTATATTTTTACTCATATTTCACACTTATCATTTTAGTGAAACTCATTATTTTCACTTAGCAAAAATATATCATTAATCCCCTTTTATTAAACTTAATTAATACATTTAATTGTCAAATATCTTCTTGACAACACACTATTTACTGTATTTATGACAATGCCACTACTATTTGTTTCACACAAATGTTATACTTTTAAATCGGTTTAAACATACTAATTTTGCCAAAAACCAATTTATAACTTCTCAATGTGTATTTATGATATTTCCAACATAATTTCAGTAATAAATTCTGAATTATATAAAAAAACTTTATTTCCACTTATGTTTCCAAAATAAGTTGTACACACTTTAAATACCCATTTGACCACTATCAACACATTTGACCTTCTTTACTTTGTTTAATCACACTTAAGCATCAATTTAAAAATTAGCATTTTATACTTTCATTATTTTCATATCAACCCAAATATTTCTTATTATGAGTTTATGCATCTCAAAAACACCCATCTAAGTAAAAGTCCAATTTCTTCTTTTACTTCATCATTTTGGCAAGAAAGTCCCATTTTTATTTCATAAAAATGGCCTATATTAGCCCAATATTTTTCTAAACATGAAATTACATTATTTACATTTTCAACATCATTTTGACACATTTCATTTCATAAAATGTTCAAGGCTAATATCCTGAAATTTATCCACCTTTTGAACCTATCAAGATTACTTCTTAAAAACTCATTTCTACACACCAAATGATGATATGATGACTAAACAACATGAAGTTATAAATTTGCTAAAATACTACATATATCATGTCTAATATATGTAAATATCATTCTAAAAATTATCAAACTCTAAACCTCAATCAAAGTAAGATTTTCCCACCTCTCAAGACTCCAAAATGGTGGTTGAATGGTGGTGTAGGAGGAGTAACCCCCACCTCCAAAGGTGGATATAAAGGGGTTACAATAAAAGCCCTCCATTAGGGCTTCCTTCCAAGCTCTTCTTTCTCGTCCTCTTTTAAGTCTCTAAATAACTCTATAATCTTCCATAAATCTCCAAGAATAATATCTCCAACAACCCATCATCCTTCCTATGGTTATACATGGTGAAATATGGTGTTTCTAGTCTAAAATATGGTGGTTTCATGGTGGTTTATGGGTGGGGTAAGGAAACCTACGAATTTGAGAATGGTAGCTAACTTAGAGAAGCTTAAGGGAGTGAGAGAAATGGGATAAATTTGATGGGGATGTGAATGATTAAGCACATATCCCTCCTTTCTCATTTATAACTCAATTCCAAATCATACCACTCATAGAACCCTTGTGAAAATTCTCCACCACCCTCACATGCTAGACTTTACAACCCATGTCTGAAAAGGGGTGGGATGACGTGGGAGGATGATTACAAGAATCCAAGAAACAAAAGGAAGTGGAAAACAACCTAAAATTATACAACCTGGCCGTGTAAAAAATTGCCAAAAAAAGGAATTAGATGAAGTTTTTTGGAGATGTTGAAGAAGGAAAAGTTGCTCAAAATTAAATCTAAGTCGGTATGGTGATTTTCAGAATTTTCTGAGCATTTTTATTTTTTTGACGAAATATAATTTTTAATTATTTTTTATTTATTTTTTGACTTTTGACCTCATGGTATTTTTATATGTATTTTTAGGGTCCCAAATATGTAGTCATACTATTTTTATTCTTCTCCAATTGTCCTACAAAAATCGCGCAAGTCTGCGTCCTGTGCGACACGCGCTGACAAAAATCGCATTATATTAACCATGACCGTGTCACAATCATTCATTAGAACTTTTGCATCAAACTTAACCAACATACTTACTAGGACTATTAGAACTTAAATACGCATCCATGCGAACCATGCAACGTGGAGATTCTTTTTTTTCTTAATTACTTTTCGTGCCATTTTGGCGTAATTTCCTTATATATTTATTCCTAAAAAATTTTCTTCGAATAAAATCATCAATTTATTATTCAATATTTCTTTTCTAGGGAAGGTTATCACATTCTTCCCTCCTTAAGAAATTTTGTCCTCGAATCTTAATCATTTAGTCATCTAAGCAAACCATTTATAATTCTGGAGTATCCCAATCTTTATAGTTAAAACTAAAAGATTCCATCCACGTTAATTATCACGAAGTTAACCCAATCATGGTAAGGTTTTTCATTAATAATACCCAAGCATGCCTAACTTATTCATCCCAACAAATTTTTCGAAACAATCGGTATTCCTCAAGAATCATGCCATTATTAATGAATTCATCATCACGAGTTAGGATTTACAAATCTATGTTTTCTCAAATTTTGAATCACGTCAAGACTAGGTTAATACACCTGTAACACTTCCTAGTCATTCATATCAGCAATCTTAAAAGAGTCACTTTATCACATTGACCTGAAAGATCGAAACCTCGCTTAAGATCTTCATATTAACCTCGAAGCATCCTAGACATCATAATCCAAATTATATATATGAGTAACTATATCCTCAATTCGGAGTGTAGCATTTTCACGTAATCTCTCATTAAGTCTGATATCCACATAATTCCTAAAACATATTCTTGAACCTACGACTGAAAAGTAACTAGCTATACTGTAACTCCAAATTGTAACTAGTTCTATTGGTTAACTAACATGGCCATTAACCTAAGATAATCGATTTACACGTGCAACTACGAAAACAAATCGCGATACCATGTGCACACACAAACTAATGAAAATATTAGGGTGCTTCCAACAAAGTGTGCACTCATTTACTGTGATGCATCAGCCATAACTGGCCTAAACCGTGCCACTACTGAGCTTATGTAGTGTCACACCCAGATCACAACGGAATAACAAATTCCCATTACTGGTCATCAAATGAAACATATGGAATCACAACGAATTAAGTGAATATCGAGCCAAAGAATAACAATCGAATTTAGGCATTGAACTGTTCTTCACAAAGTACGAACCCACAAGTGCTCTTAAGGTCCACAACTTATAACCGATGTTCCTCCTATGTACATTGACTGCTCCTACGCAAAATTTTCCATTCTCATTGAAGTATAAACTAATCCATTCGGGAAGTAAAAACACAAGGCTTCCTTCCTTAGGAATAATGTTATGGGTTACACTTCTATATCTGTACGTATTGCGCCAATTCACGCGAGATCGCCCTTCTTTTATCATAAATAGTCGATCCATAATACTTATATCTCCAAATTTTAATACGTGGTATCTAACCTCAAATGTTCAAGTTCAATACATATGCATAGTTTCAAACATCTTAATTTACCAATAACTTCCTAACTCTTAGCAACATCCTATGAAATCCTGAGTATTAAACTTTAGTCGAAGTTAGCGCTTATAATCTCATAGGTAAGATACTTGTTCACCTTGTACTATCACTAAGGGTTATGCTAGGCGAATAATGATTTCTTTTTACTAGGGTTATCCCCAGCGTATTGGTAGCACAAGAGGGTGCTATAATCAATCCTAACACGTCATTCCAAGAGTTGTTCATTAAATATCGATACAACATCAAGTTACTCTAAGTTCTCCCAAGCACACAACCTAGCACTTACCATCATGTTTACGACAAAATCCTCAAAGATAATATTAAGACAAGTTTTACTATTCATGGTGTTAATCTCCAAGGTTTTTCCACAAGTCAACATGTACGATAATGATTCATCAGCACCTAAACAATCCCTAATACTCATATTCTCCAAGGCTTTATGGATAACTTCCGTAAACTTATAATTTTTTTTGAGATGTATACACAATCAAATGTAAGAGTCATCTGTCACACTAAAATCTTGTCATGCTCGATGTCCTAAAAATAAATGCTAATTAAGCCCATCCAAGTGTTTATCACAAAATTCGGATATAATTACCAACTTATATTTCTCCAAGAGTTATATCAAGATACGTGTTCATAATCTGAATGAATTCATCATATTGTCACCAATTCTAAGGCATTTTCTCCACATCAACATGATTTAGTCACTAATGACCTATTATTATTTTATGAAATCCTCAACGCAATAATTCTCCCAAGCTTTAAGGTAACAACATAAGATTTAGCCATTTCCCGAAGGTAACACATACGACAAAGTTCAATTATTATCTCGTTACTACAAAAGATTATCGTAATAATGTCCCAAAAACACTTTGCTCAAGTCAACTCAATTGTTTATCATAACGATTCGATTAAGGCCACTACTATTCAATACCTTTATGTTGTAATCATTTATTTGATTCACCTAACGTCACACCAATTATCTCCTATCATATACTAGGGGATCACCCAGGACATATTCTTGTGTCACCTTAATATGTCATTTCTATGCAAGTAAATAACATGCCTATCACCAAGGAACACTAATCAACCTTAGTTTTATCTAAGATATACAACCCCAAAGGTATCAACTTGAAATGCTAATTACTTACATTATTATTTTTCTCAAATAACCTTAGCACTTACTCCTAAGAGCAATTATCGCGGAATTACAAACTTATCAAATTACTAGCCCGAAGTAAAAATCACTAGACTATGTCATATAAACCTCAATTTGTGTCTAATCATAGATTTATCTTGTCTCCAATATGTTATCATCACACCACGCGATAAATCATTTGTTGTTATTTACTAAAGACTAAGGTAGGATACGGGACAATGGGTATTGCCTATAAACATCCAAGACCATACTCCAAATTCCATAAGAGATCCTATTCCTCAATACCATATTATTATAATCTCCGGAAATTATCAATTTGATACGATCATCAACATTGTGCCACAAGGACTATTTAATTTAACTCCTAGGTCACCTTAAGTCATCATGATTATCCAAGTCTATATTATAACCAAAATATATACATCACGGTATAATAAACCCTAGTCCTCAACTAAGGGACCTACTAATTTCTCATCACAAGATGAATACTCACAAATATACTATCCAAGATATACACCCAAATACATTAATCCGAGTTTTCAATTTAATACACTCTAACTACAAAGTCAACACTTATAATGTACACTCAAGTCAACGAATCTCCAAAGTTAAACTCAACCAATCTTTCTAGCTAGAATTTAGTTCACACTATTTGGTTAATTAATTTCTCTTATTCTTTGTTACCATTAAAATTAACACACAATATATCTCTTATACAATGGAATTACGATGTTGTCGACATTAGCTCATGCTGACGCCCGTAATTAATAACATATCTATATCAAAAATGCGGAAGCAATTTATAACTATCAACCAAATCGTTTGCCACTTGGCACCCACTTACTTGTCATGCTAACCTCTTTGACTTTATTGACGAGCATACAAACTGTCACCAAACTAGCATGACTAGCCCAAACCAACATTTACGTCAAAAGATCCACTACCGACCTCACCACGTCACACCCGAAAGAAACATTGAACCTAAAGCTCTGATACCAAGTTGTGACGCCCCGGATCGGATTTAGGGGTTATTAGGATCGACCCTGAACCGATACGAGTGTCAAGAAATAATGTTACAATTGAAGTTTTATTATTAAATAAGATTACACTTTATTTAGTATGCGATTCCAATATAAAATAAACTACGTGCGGGACCCAAGGGAAGTGCCGCCAAGGCCAAGTAAACAGAGCTACTAACGTTAATGCAAGTAAATATTATCTGTATAACGCTCTCAAAGTACGGAACCGCATACAACCTACCGTAACAAAGAGGAGGTAGTGAGCGAAAGGCTCAGTGTGATTTATACAAATGCAACATAAAAACGAATGGCAGAAAAGAATACTCACTCACTATATGCTCATGAAAATATGTATATATCTACATATATACTTTTGAAAATACATGCTCAGATATATTAAATCATTTTATTCCCAAAATATATTTTATCCCCGTTCATCCTCTTTTTCTTTTCCAAAATAGTTAGTTTGGATAATCTTTCTTTAAAATCACATTTTTCCCCATTAACGCACATGGTTAATCATTTATAGGAAAAACCTTTCTTTTCTTGAAATTATTCCTATATTCAACGTTTATTAACTCACGCTAGAATTATTTTGCCATTATTTTAATATTCTCATTAAAATAATCTTTATGACATGCACACCTCGTGTTTGGAAAATATTCATTTTCATTGAGAAACTTATACCCCACACGACACAAAATATTTATTATTTCATGAAAACTTTGGTTATTTCCATCTTTGAACCTTTTTTCAAATCTCAAAGATTTATTTGCATTAATTTTTAAGAATATTCTCATTCTTCATTTCTGATTACAAGAATTATCAATCTTTGCCTTAGTGTCTAGCCATTATTCTTGGATTTCATGGGCTCTACATCATCGATCTCCAGTCGCCATATGCTCATCTATATAGGCTTTGGGGTCTTTCAACACTAGGGACGTCATGCCCTCCTTAATTCTTGGCATTATGCAAGTATCCTTTCTTATCTTTTTTTCATGTGTTTCAGCAGTATTCTCAATGTTCACATTTATTCTCACTTGGAAAATCAATTCTTTCCTTTTTCTTCCAAACTATTCATTAACATTTTTATTTCATAAAAATGTTCCGCTTTATGTAAATTTACCAATTTACCCATTTCTTGTCAAACACGCATTTAGCCGTTTAACAAGTTTTGTTCCCAAAATAGTTACTAACTTTCTAACTTAATTCTCAAAACACTTTTAACCACATAACACTTGTCAAAAACTCTATTTTTACCCATATTTCACACTTATCATTTTAGTGAAACTCATTATTTTCACTTAGCAAAAATATATCATTAAATCCCTCTTATTAAACTTAATTAATACATTTAATTGCCAAATATCTTCTTGATAACACATTATTCACTGTATTTACGACAATGCCACTACTATTTGTTTCACACAAATATTATACTTTTAAATCGGTTTAAACATACTAATTTTGCCAAAAACCAATTTATAACTTCTCAAAGTGTATTTCTAATATTTCCAACATAATTTCAGTAATAAATTCCAAATTATATAAAAAGACTTTATTTCTATTTATGTTTCCAAAATAAGTTGTACACACTTTAAATACCTATTTGACCACTATCAACATATTTGACCTTCTTTACTTTCTTTAATTCAACTTAAGCATCAATTTAAAAGTAAGCATTTTACACTTTCATTATTTACATAGCAACCCAAATATTTTTTATTATGAGTTCATGGATCTCAAAAACACCCATCTAAGTAAAAGTCCAATTTCTTCTTCTACTTCATCATTTTGGTAAGAAAGTCCCATTTTTATTTCATAAAAATGGCCTATATTAGCCCAATATTTTTCTAAACATGAAATTAAATTATTTAGCTTTTAAACATCATTTTGACACATTTTATTTCATAAAAGGTTAAAAGCTAATATCCTGGAATTTATCCACCTTTTGAACCTATAAAAATTACTTCTTAAAAACTCATTTCTATACACCAAATGATGATACGATGACTAAGCAACATGAAGTTGTAAATTAGCTAAAATACTACATATATCAATTCTAATATATGTAAATATCATTCTAAAAATTATTAAACTCTAAACGTCAATCAAAGTAAGATTTTTCCACCTCTTAAGACTCCAAAATGGTGGTTGAATGGTGGTGTGGGAGGAGTAACCCCCACCTACAAAGGTGGCCTCAAAGGGGTTACAATAAAAGCTCTCCATTAGAGCTTCCTTCCAAGCTCTTCTTTCTCGTCCTCTTTTAAGTCTCCAAATAGCTCTATAATCTTCCATAAATCTCCAAGAATAACATCTCCAACAACCCATCATCCTTCCTATGGTTATACATGGTGAAATATGGTGTTTCTAGTTTAAAATATGGTGGTTTTATGGTGGTTTATGGGTGGGGTAAGGACACCTATGAATTTGAGAATGGTAGCTGACTTAGAGAAGCTTAAGGGAGTGAGAGAAATGGGAAAAATCTGATGGGGATGTGAATGATTGACCCTATGTCCCCCCTTTCTCATTTATAACTCAATTCCATCTCGTACTACTCATAGAACCCATGCGAAAATTCTCCACCACCCTCACATTCTAGACTTTACAACCCATGTCTGAAAAGGGGTGGGATGAAGTGGGATGATGATTACAAGAATCCAAGAAACAAAAGGAAGTGGAAAACAACCTAAAATTATACAATACGACCGAGTAGAAAATTACCAAAAAAAGGCATTAGATGTTTTTTTTGGAGATGTTTAAGAATTTAAAGTTGCTCAAAATTAAATTCTAAGTCGGTATGGTGATTTTCAGAATTTTTTGAGCACTTTTATTTTTTTGACGAAAAATAATTTTTAATTATTTTTTATTTATTTTTTGACCTTTGACCTCATGGTATTTTTATATGTATTTTTGGGTCCCAAATATGTAGTCATACTATTTTTCTCCTTCTTCAATTGTCCTACAAAAATCGTGCAAGTCTGCATACTGCGCGACACGCGCTGACAAAAATGGCGTTATATTAACCACGACCGTTTCACAATCATTCATTTGAATTTTTGCATCAAACTTAACCAACATACTTACTAGGACTAGTAGAATTTAAATGCACATCCACGTTAACCATGCAACGTGAATATTCTTTTTCTCCTTAATTACTTTTCATGCCATTTTGTCATAATTCCCTTATATATTTATTCCTAAAAAAAAATTTCCTTGAATAAAATCATTAATTTATTATTCAATATTTATTTTCTATGGCGGGGTATCACAGTATTAGTAATTAAAATCTTTTCGACAGTGATGATAAGAATGAGCCAGATGAGACCCCTGCTTTATTTTAGTAAATGAATAATCACCCGTGATTGAAATATGCAGGGTGTCACAATATGTATAAAAGAGGTCCTTACAAGAGACTCTCAGTGTCTGTGTGTATAATGTGTATTAAAAGTAGGGACATCAAATACTAATCCCTCTTATATAATTAATATATAAGGAGATCCTACTTCTTTTGGGTTAAACAAACCGACCCCTCTGACTAATTTAGCTCCCGGGTAGACTTTTTTTAATAGCTACAATTACATATATACCCTTAATTTCTTATATATATAACCATAAACCCCAAAACCTTAACAACATCATATATCAAACTCAATTTTGATAGATTCGTATCTCCTACTTTTTTGCAATATCTCCCTCTTATAATCAAATACTAACCACGTATTAATTTGGTTCTTATGATTTGAAGATGTGTGAGAGATAAACTTGAAACTTATAGACTGGAGTATCTGAGACAATAAACAGGTAATATATTTTCAATTTGTATCAACTGATGTATTATTTGTTTTTTTGTGAAATTTTGGTGATCATAAACTGAATTACTGTGTTGTTGATCTATGTAGATAGTTTTTTATTGGTATTAATGGGTATATATTATCCAAAGATACTTCAATTTTTTTTAATCTGTCAATTTTGTCATTGAATTTTTGTTGAATAAGATACCCATTTGTGATGTTATATTGCTATGTGTTGAATTTTTTTGGCAATCTTATAACAACATCAACATGAGATGACAATGTGGGATGTAGTTTTATTTTTTCAAGTGGAATATAGATCACTTTTTACTAAAAGATTACAATTTTATATGGAGATAAACTTTAATCCATTAGCAAATTAATTAATGGTGTTAGGATTACAGATGCATAAGATACACATTTATGATGTTCTTTTGCTCTATTTTGATTTCGTTTTTTTTTTATAGCCTTCGTACTCAAAGTCATTTTTAGATACCAAAATCTTGGTATTGGATGAAAGTATATCTAGATAGAGTTTTTGTAGCAGAGATATCTATTTATAAGTTATATTTCCTTTGTTTTTATTGAGCGACAAATCTATATCCAAATATACCTTGGCTTTTTATTCGTTGTAATAGTTCTTGATTGATACCATTTCATTGCTAATATGTGTGAAAATATTTTATTAAGACATATCTACAAATGGTGCTTTATGACGGCATAAAACACCATTTGTATTACTAGTTTTAATTTACTAAAATCAACAATTAAAAAATAGCTTCTTTTATACAACTTTTGATGGAATTTGATATTTGATTTCTATATCAACTTTTATTCATTTTATTTTGACAAATTACGATTGTTGTTGGTTGATCATGGATGAGGGTAATGATGAACTCGAACCAGTAAAAATAGGTGAACACGATCAATGCAGATGTAGTTTGGTTGCCTTCAATGCTTTCATGCATGATTACAAATCCCAAATCAAAGAAGAACATATAAAATTATTGAAAATCACACCTTTTTGGCCAATGTTCAATGCTTTCTACAATGGAATGATCACTGATAGTTTTGTGAAGAAGTGTGAGTTAAAGATTATTGCTATTATCCAATGTTATAACAAAAACATAAAAAAAATTGTTTTTGGTGTCACTTCGATTAAGTTGACACCATTGGATGTGTCAAATATATTTAGTATCCTTGCAGTTGGTGAACCAATATTAGTGCGGAAGGAGAGAAATACACCCACTCCATTTTTTGAAAGGTATTTTAAGAATGCGAAAAAGATGACAAAAATATTAGTGGAGAATGGCTTGAAGGAAACGATTTTTGGTGTAAGCAATGAAGATATATCAGATACCGTACGTTTAATTGTCCTTCATTTTTGCATATGTGTTTTCTTCTCAGGTACAAGCTCATCCATCACTTGGTTTTACAAGAACTATATTGAGGACATCAAAGAAGTGGTGAAATTTAATTGGGCTGCAGCAGTACATGATCATTTATTGAAGTCAATTGAAAGTTCAACTAAAACCCCAAGAAAAATCTTGGTATGCCAGCTTTTGTTGCCGGTAATTCAAGTTGTGTCCTTAACTTTTATGAGTAATTAATGTATTAAAATGTCCAATTACAAATTTTTTTTTGATACTTTGAGTATCTGTACCTGAACATACTGAAATGATTCATTTTTTAATTATTTAATTTTACAAAAATCAGTACCTAATTTGAAGATTAATCTCTATTTTTGTATGGTTTTTGGTGAAGTTTTGGCTATGTGAAGTATCAAACTTAATTAACCCCATAGCTATATTCGGCGACGAGGAACCTAGATTCATTCGGTGGAACTTGCAAGAACTATATTCTGTGATGAATAATATTAAACTGTCATCTCTAAAGGTACGTTACTGGTTTTTGTTTGTGATTTGTAAAAAGGTACTAGCATATGTATAAAAATATCGATAAGTATCTAATAAAAATAATTGACTTCCAATGCAGATTAATAATTCATATGATGATATCCCAACATTTACGTTGGGTATATCAACTATTAGTACACCACATCAGAAAGAATAGAATACGAGATACTTGATGACTCAACAGAGATGAAGTCAAGGAAAATGTTAATAGTTAATATATGAAAGAGGTGATTCACATTAACGAAAATGACAATACATCGTCAGAAGAAAGTTATATGGGAGTAAATGTTGACAAAGGTCTTGATTTTCTTGACATGCAAAAAGCGTTGGATATCTACCAGACAGATAACGATAAACTCGAAGATGAGGTTGAGGACTTAGGGATTCAACTAGAAACAACAAATGATGAGAAACAAAGAGTTGATGAATACTTAAAGCAAGTTGCGGAACAAGCGGAGAAGGATAAAGAATATTTAGAGAAACAATAGGAGATTACAATGCTACTTGAAGATGAAGTTGTTGCATTAAAAACTGAAAAATAGATTCTAGAAGACAAAGTATCTAGTTTGTCACTTGAGAACGATGTGCTTAAGAGTAGTTTGCATGAATAGAAAAATGAAAACATGTCCCTTTGCAAGGATATTGAGGAATTAAATAACAATTTATATGGGAATATCCACTTGTTGAAATCCGTCGATGCGGGACTTTCGTACATTAAGGAAGTATGTAAGGAAATATTTTCAATAAGTCTGTCACAATTAATTATGTCATATACCGCTACAAGTCGTTGAAGAATTGAGAAGATTGTATCTACAAAAGATAAATCCGAATTACAAGTTGTCTTCAATATTCAAGCCCAACAATATGAACCTTGGTAAAATAATGTTTAAAGTTTCATTTACATTTCATATTAAGAGTGTTGGGATATTTTTAAAAGGAGTTTTAAAAAGCTTTTATATAAAAATATTTTTATAAATGTTTTTTTAAAAAAGATTTTAGTAGTGTTTTAGAAAAAAAATGATTTTTGAAAAGGTTTGAAAAATTTCTAAGGCAGTAAGCGTTTCTTGGTTTCGACGCCAAGGTCGTTCAAGCAATATTACCATCTCGTTCAAACAACATGTAGATGTCGCGCGTAGTCATTTGAACGACACGCGATCTCGTTCGAGCGAGATGGGCTTCTCGTTCGAGCGAGGTTACTTTTCGACTGCTGATCCCTTTGACCGCCTCAAACTTTCTTATATAAAGGATGTCAGCCTTTGTTTTAAGACATGGAGAATAGTTTCTAGATTTGAAGAGTTTTATTTTTTAAAACTTTTGTGTATCTGCCCAAATTTAATTCAATACCTTTTGGCAGAAAGTTTTTCTCCAACAATTTTAAGGGTCCAAATATTTTGTTTTTAATTCACAAAATCCCAATTACTTTTATGTGAATTGTTTTGTGGAACCCATGAACATATTTTGCTTTGGTTTATTCTTTGTGGGGAAAACTCTACAACTGACTGTTGCGTGCTTTTGTGGAGGGAGTCCTTATACAGTTCGCACTTGTGAAGAAGCCGTTTTCTTCTTCATTGCTGACCACCTGGAGTTCTTGCGGGAGATTCCAATCGACGTTATTTCTAATCATTGCTTTGGAGGTTTAACGAAGACACCGTGCGTTACACTTGTGGGCGATTATCAGGTTGTGTATAAGTCAATGGTCTTGTGAATTCTTCAAAGTTCTAGAAATAAAAGGTTTTGCCCTTCGGGGATTTTTCCTTAAATTTGTATCACATGATTTATCTATTTATGGTTTGACACACGCACACCGCAGTTGCATGTTTAAGGGGATAAATTTAGTTTGTTTAAAAATAGACCCTAATTAAATAAGTGTGCCAGTTTAGAAATTTGTGAATTTAATAATTATCACACAATCACGTTTTTTACAAATTGGTATCAAAGCGAGTTGCGCTAATTTGTCCCGTATTCCTACTTTTCGCAAAATTGTGCGATATTGATTTTTTTTTGAAAAATCAAGTTTGTGAAAAAATTGCAATTTTTCAATGGAACGCCCATTTAATGAGGAGCCTATTTTTGAAAAAGTTCATGACCGGGCTGAAAATTTAAAAAGTTTGAATTTGAAACTTTGCAAAAGAATTAAAGTTTTGGAAAAAGAAAATTCTTTCTTTAAAAGTAAGATTGAATATTTGCAAGCGTTTCAAACTCAAAGTGATATTTGTTGTGAGCACTTTGGTAATTTGTGTATTGATTTTGATTCTTTAAAAATTGCGAAAAAGAAGAGTGATGAGAGAGTCCTTGTTTTAGAGAAGGAATTAGAAGGCTTGAAAATTTCTAGGATTTCCGTTTGTGCCGTCGAGGATAAAAAATTAATCGATGATTTTACGAAACGTGAAAAGACTCTTAGGGATAAATTTGTTTTAGTTAAGTGGGAGCGTGATAAACTGTTAAGTTTAATTCATAATTTGAAAAAGAAAATCATATCTTTGAAAGAGTCTAATTCGTTGCTTGAATAAAATATTTTGAAGTTGAAAAATAGTTTAAATGATTCAAGTAGGTTTGATAGTGATAGTAATGGCTCATTTTGTTCTCATGTTTCTAGTGCTAAAGCCAAAACCATTATTTGTTGTTAAGGGTCAATTAATCCCAAGGATGTCAGAAAAGGTCAACCCCTAGGTGTCGTTCCACCCGTTTACACATGTTCATATTGTGGCAGGAAAGGTCACCTTAGGAGATTTTGTTTTGATCTTGGAAGAGGTCCTAGGAATTCGAAGTCTAGTGTTTTGTTGGTTTCCAAAATCCCGTGTCGACATGTTACATCCGTTTGGGTTAGGAAATTACTTTTGGATACGCTAGATTTTAGAATAGTTGATTCTCGTTTACTTGCACACTATTCTTCTCTTGCCACATCATATAGATGATTATGTTTGTATATTTGTCATACGCTAGTTATGCTTTTTGATATATTTTTGCTAGCATTGTGACATGTACTTTTTGTATAGATTTTTGTTTTTGAAAAATATTTTGATAAATTTTTGAAAAATTCAAAAAAATTTTGTATTTTGTTTGCACTGTTTATGGATAGACACTTAGGATTACCGAGTCACAACATCATTCTATTTTTTTTTCATGTGACTATTTGATAGTGTTTTGAGACAATATATCATGTCATCTTTGTGCTTTATAATGTTTGGAGTCATCAAGATGTAATTAAGTGTTACTTCCTACAAGTTTGACTCATGTTTCCTTTGCTGCACACATGCACAGATTTGTTTGATTATTGTGCTTGTCTTATCACATGTTGGTTGGGTGTTTTCACTTCAATCATGTCCTTAAAACGAACCAAGAGCGATAAAACTTGATAAAAAATTGTGCATGTAAGAGCTGTTTATGAGTTTGTGTGCTTTGTTTGAAAATGGTGGAGGGATATGAAAGATTATTCTTTATCCTTTGCGATTAAGCCTCCGTTTAAATTAAACCTAAAAAATTGAGAAATTTTATTATCCGGGGTCCAAAAGAAGTTTAAAAGAGCCCCGAAAAAATTTAAAGGAAATAAAAAGAAATTCATGCCAATTATGGCCCAATTAGTTTTTTGCACCAATTCTCCAAAGTTTGAGAATTTAATTTATACCCCTCTAAAAGAAAATGTGACACCCCGACTAATTAAATACCGGGTAGCTACTCCTTTATTAAATTAATTCAAAATGCCAAGTTGGTCCAGTTAATAGCATCACTGTCGAAAACATTTTAATGATTACTAACCACCTAGTATTTAAAAAGTAGTTGCCAAATTTTAATTTAAGTCTGATTAACATGCAACATGTGTAATAAAGAATAATAACACCATTCACCATAATGAAGTAAATTGAATAACCATCACATAAATGTAAATAAAGTCTGGAGGAAAAACTCCTCACTACAATCCCACAACTGAAAATAAGTAACGAACTACTGAATCAATACATGCCAAAGTCTGAAAACTTAAATGTAAAAGTAACTCTAATGGAACTGGGCAACATGCCCTAAAACTGAAGAACACTGAATACGGAATCCAAATGATAGAAGCGTCTAAAAGCGAATCCCTGTAGCTTCCACAAACAGCTACAGCTCGTCACCTGAATGAGTATCCTATGCATGGTGTCCTTGTGGCTGGGCACCTAAAATGGTTTTACAAAGAAAAAATAGATTTGAAAGCAAATGGGTTAGAGCCCGAATGTGGAGATATTTTAAAAACCTGCAAGTGCTTTAAAAACATTTAAAACATTAAATGCAAAGTACATGTTAGGACGCGCACTCACAGGAAATTCTCACCTCTCGTCTAACTGTGCACTCCTAACGTAAGTACCCATCTAAAACGACACTAACCAGTAGCTAAGTGACTTCATGACTAGCTAGACTGATATAGGTTCTACCCTTATTACTCGGTTCCATTAACATATAACGATCTCAAGAAGTAGGGGCTCAACGTAAACTCAGATGCTCAATATACAATATATATATCACTAGCAGCTAACCCGCTATGTTTTTCTCGAAACAATACCGTAATTATATTCACAACATTAACATGAAGGTTCCCATTAATTTAGTGTATATTATTCACACCATAAATATACAATACAAGCACCCAGAGAACTAAGCTGCGGTGCACACATACTCTGCTATCCATCCCGGTACATCACGTACATAAGGATTACATATTCCGAATCTCTCAGGAATAGTTCACGAATAACAACATCACAAATAATGGAGGAGAACACAGTCACATCACATGGGTCACGCACATACCTACGCTCCCACGATCAGCGGACTTATTAATATCCCAATAAGTCTTTCTATGACCTATGTTCATCAAGGTAACCAGTCTAAATCCGGGCAACACAAGGATTAGAGGGCCCTAAGCGAACGCAAACCTCCCGTGATAGCAAGTATGGTAGGTATGTCATACACACAATTTATATACCAATACTAAGTAAACACACGTCTTAGTAATCCCGTAGTTTAATTGTAGTACTATTCTCATTCTAGTACCAATATATACTTTACACACTTTATATGATTCCGATTTATAATCATACGCGCCATAATTTATTCTCACGTCGTAGTAGACACTCACGTCTCAACCCAAACGGTTCATAGATTTAAATAACTCGTATATAATTTAATCCTCATAATAACCCAAAAGTCCCAAATCTATCAATACATCATCAACGGAACGTTATCTCTACCCTCGAATAAGTTTACGGGACTCCCAAAATCAAAACAGGCCAAAAAGGCCTAAACTGCCAACTCGTTAGAAGTCTCGTTCGAACGAGGCTGTTCGAACGAGATTCCAGTTCGTTCGAACGAACTGTACCTTCTAACGACATCTCATTCGAACGAATGTATCGAACGAAATACAGTTCGTTCGAACGAGCTCGTTCGAACGACCTGGAAAGGTCTTCTAACGAGGGACCAGTTTCGGCCCAGAATTTCTTAGTTACGTTTTTTCACCATTTTTACTCCTCAAATCTCCTCTAAAATTAGTCCCAACGATGATTTAAGGTCTCTAATCAATCCTAAACATATTATAGTCACATCCTAACACGTTTTAAAGGATAAATCCATCCTAACATCAATCAATTTACAAATCTCTACACTTTTCCCCCAATTTTTCAAGAACATGAACCCTAAAATTTTAAGTCCTCAATTAGTCCATCCTAAATCCGTTTTTCTTACATCCAACGTATATTAATACCAGAATAATCATCTCTATATGATTCTACATGCAATTTGTCCTCAATATTCAAGATCTAAGTCCAAACAACATGGGTTTTCATTTATCTTTCAAGAACAATTGTAAATCTTCAAATTATCTAACATGGAGGAAACATTCTCTGAATTAAAAGAAATTAAATCACTTGCCTCGATTGTCTCTGAATTTGGTGTTGATTTTGTAAAGATTTTCTGCAGAATTCCTTATCCTTCTCTCCCTCTCTAAGCTTTCTTCTCCAAAGGTGGCTATGGTGGCTAGGGTTTTCTTTGGGAAAGTTGGAAACCTAATTGATAACCTCCGTAGCTTATTGGGTCATTAAGGGTTGGTTAGTGGGTTTAGTGGGTCTATTCCAAATCAGATAAAGACTCCTAATTTTCGTCATTTTTAATTCCTAAAAATACGAAATTACCAAAATACCCTTTATATTGCGGGTATGGCCTAAAAATACCCCGGGACCCAAACTACACCCCCGGCTAGTGTTTTCTGACTATCTCGACCCTTCCGGACGCGTTGGCGCACTCAAAACGACCATACGAATGATAGAAATAAAAATCACTTTTATAATTAAAATAATATACCATGACGCGGCGGTCACACGCGTCTCAACAAAATTTCCAAATTGCCGTATATAAATCTCACGACAAATTTCATAATTCAATATTCATATAACATCATATATGCTCAATATAGTCAAATACCAACTCACAACTCGCTAGTATTTTATCCGGATTAATTCCCAATGAAATCTCATTTAATTAATTAATCCCAAAATAAATATTGCCAAAAATACGGGGTATTACAGAAAATATATGAGGAAGTTTGGTTGGAGAATTAAAACGGGTTTGCACGTCCATGAAAGTCTTGAAAAAGTGCTAAATAGTTTTGGACGTTATTGGTGTGGAAATCACTTTGACTTTGATTTGTTGATTTGCATAAAACGATGTCATCTAAATTCAACAAATTCTTACACCTAAGGATACTTTTGATGCTCATTCGTTAGGAATACACATATGCATCGTGCACATATGATTGATTGAGTTTATTTACCTATCGAATGTATTCACACCCATTCATTCCATTTTCATGACTTGGTTGTTTTAGTTTAAATCCATGGTGTGATTTTCTTTGTATCCTATTTTTGTATAAAAAATTAAAAAATCCAAAAATAGTTTGTGGATTTTTTGGGACATACCTTTGCATGCGTGTAGCTTGATCTTTGTTTGCTATGCATTTTGTCGTGACACTCCATGTTTTGATTATTTCTTCTTATCTGTCTATTTGGGGACATCATAAAAAGGGGGAGAGAGAATGATCATGTTATGAGGGAGTTTTTGCATTATGGGGGAGATTTGATTTATTAATGCTTTATTCTTATATCATTTCAAACTCGATGTGTCACGAAGGTTTTTGCTTTATATCATGTGTGTAGGTACAAATATTGAAGATCATAATGTTTCACACCCTGATGAGAAAAGCTTTGAGATTTTTGATGTTGAAGAAAAAATTGAGAACTTGCAAATTTTACCTTTTCAGTTTTGGGATTCATGGGAGGGTAGATTTGTATAGGCATTTTAGTTTTTGATAATTCGAATCTTTTTATGTATGTACCGGCATAGACATAGGGGGAGATTTATAAGGACATATTTTTAATAAGTCTGTCACAATTAATTATTTCATATACAGCTACAAGTCGTCGACGAATTGAGAAGCTTGTATCTATAAAAGACAGATCTGAATTACAAGTTGTCTTTAACATTCAAGCCCAACAATATGAACATTGGTAAGATAATATTTAAAGTTTCATTTACATTTCATATTAAGAGTGTTGGGATATTTTTAAAAGCTTTTATATAAAAATGTTTTTATAAATGTTTTTTTAAAAAGGTCTTATTACTGTTTTAGAAAACCTTGATTTTTGAAAAGGTTTGAAAAATTTCTAAGGAAGTAAGGCAGTAAGCGTTTCTTGGTTTCGACGCCAAGGTCGTTCAAGCGAGATTACCATCTCGTTCGAACGACATGTGGATTTCGCGCGTAGTCATTTGAATGACACGCGATCTCATTCGAGTGAGATGGGCTTCTCGTTCGAGCGATGTTACTTTTCGACTGACACGCTGATTTCATGCTGATCCCTTTGAATGCCTTAAACTTTCTTATATAAAGGATGTCAGCCTTTTTTTAAAACGTGGAGAATAGTTTCCAGCTTTGAAGAGTTTTATCTTTTGAAACTTTTATGTATCTGCCCAGATTTAATTCAATACGTGTTGGCAGAAAGTTTTTCTCCAATAATTTTAAGGGTTCAAATATTTTGTTTTCAATTCACAAAATCCCAATTACTTTTATGTGAATTGTTTTGTGGAACCCAAGAACATATTTTTCTTTGGTTATTATTTATGGGGAAGACTTTACAATCGACTGTTGCGTGCTTTTGTAGAGGCAGTCCTTATAAAATTCACACTTGTTGAGAAGCCGTTTTCTTCTTCATTGCTGACCACCTGGAGTTCTTGCCGGAGATTCCAGCCGACGTTATTTCTAGCCGTTGCTTTGGAGGTTTGATGAAGACAACGTGCATTACACGGTGGGAGATTATCAGGTTTTATGTAAGTCAATGGTCTTGTGAATTCTTCAAAGTTCTAGAAATAAAAGGTTTTGCCCTTCGGGGATTTTTTCTTAAATTTGTGTCACATGATTTATCTATTTATGGTTTGACACACGCACACACGGAGTTGCATGTTTAAGGGGATGAATTTAGTTTGTTTAAAAATAGACCCTAATTAAATAAGTGTACCAGTTTAGAAATTTGCGAATTTAATCATAATCACACAGTCACGTTTTTTATAAAGTAGAAAAGAGAACATGAAAATGGGTGTCGAAGAATTACATGAAAAGTTAGAAAATATGAAGGCAGAAATCTCGAAGAAAGAAGCCATTTGGGAAAATGAAAAAAAGGAACTAAAAGAAAGGGTTATTGACATTATAAATTTGCAAAACAATGAACTAAAATAAGTCATTGAAGAGGTTCCCGAACCAGCTATGAGCTCCAAAACCCTCTCCATGTATAAGAGAATCAAAAGGCGAATGGATCGTATCTTAGCTATAATAAGATCGGATTTTGATTATGGAATTACGGAGAAGCTGAATGCAACAACAGTTACACGTCAAGCCACAAATTGGAATATAAGAACAAATAGGATTTTGTCAAAGATTTCACCAATTTAAAATATCCACGTACCATTACAAAGACTACAAAAAAAGAAGGGGATAATTCGAACTGAAAACCACTTGTAGTTGAGCGAGTTAATTCAATATTGCATAATAATAGTTGGCAGAAAGAGCAGCGTCTAAACAAAGGCCCGGTTGTTAGATATATTAAGAAAGAATGCAAACACAAGCTACGTCTGTTCTGGGATAGAAGTGATGACGAGTATGTCGTAAGCAATACAAGTTTTATCAAATGTAATGAATTCCTATTGAATTTTACTATATAATAATTATTTACAGGTCTCTACTGTGGAGAGCAGATGCACCATTAATAATTATTTCAAAGAAGGATATCTTGAATATATTGGAATCCAACATTATAACCAATAAGGTTAGAACTTTCCAAAAGTACATTCTAAATGCATACATTTTAAAACACAATATACATCCTTAAAATGGTTCTTAGATACTACCCCTTGTCTAATGTGTGTATATATATATATATATATATATATATATATATATATGTCCACTTTTACTTTTTTGAACAAATTGGACCCGTTTCAACTCTCATTCCATTTAGAAATTTACAATGGCCGAACTTCCCAATATATCCTTAAGATAAGTAGCAACGGGCGTGATTAACGTAATCACTAATGGGAAGTTCGACAATGATATCTTCTCTTTAATTTCGGTCTACCATATCTAGTGATCAAAAAGGCTTATGCAACTCTCGTTTTTTCCCTTGTAAAGTATTCCTAAATATATTAGTGATATTAATCTAGATCCTTTTGTTTTGCTACATGCGTATATAAATACTCATTTGTGTATTAAAAGATCTTATTGTTTGGGTTGAAATAGTATGAATTCATTTAGTCTGAATATTTGGTATTGTATTTTTATCATATACTAATGAGCATTTATGTTTGTTTAAATATTTTATGAGTATCTCTTTTTTTTAGAAGGTATCGTTATACTACACACTTGCTCGTTAAGAATCAAGAATTTGGTATCTAATGGCTCAACCTCATAAAAATGTTTCTTCTTACAAAACATGTACTAGATACCTTTGCCAAACATTTGTATCTTAATCATTTCATGTTATATATCATTAACAGCTTTGGAGGAATCATGCAAGTTGAATATACAAAAAATCATCTCATGTCACCCCCGTTCTGTATGATGTCCACACAATGCTGGGAAATCGTTATATTAAAAAATGAATTGACAATCAAGACGGACATTCAAGATATACTTATGCGTGTAGCCGCCGATTACGACTTGATATTCTTCCCAATGGGGAATGACAAAAACAATCCTTAGACACTGTTTTATATGGACACGAGATGGGAGGAGTTTATTCATTGCAATCCTTTACTCGCACGGAAAAATGATCGAATTGATGTCTACTTTGACGAGGTGAAGACATATGTAAGTAATATTTATACATTCTTGAAATCAAACGTATAGTATCTATCACATTTTAAGGCAGCATACCAATAACATTAAAAATTATCTTTTATTCATTGCTTACTATTTTTCTTAAATAATTTATTTAATTTTATCTGGTTGTTTTAATAATTAGTGTAGAAATATTGGAATGCCTCCAAAAGTTGAGGAGATGTGCTGATGACCTATTGGCTAAAGGATCATGGGGTACAAAATTCAATAAGAAATGGTCTCAAGCAGTGTCGCATACCCCTTTGACATCTAGTCAGAAGTTAACACTATATTGGCTTAAGGAGAACAAATTTTAACTTCCTACTAGTGCAAGAACAAAATTGTGTGCTACAGAATGTAGATAGGTAATTGAAAGAATTAATATATTGGATTTTTTGGATGTGTTGAACAAATTTGTCTCATATATGAAATTTTGTGTTTGTTATTCATACAGGATGGATAGTGGCATTTCTATCATGATATAAATGAAGCAAATCATTGAAGGATCTTATGTACCAATGCATTTCAAGAAAGACAATACCGTATATTCTTGGTCATCTGATAGAGTTATTTACCACATCACCAGGCACATGGGACTGTGATTCGACAAAATCCAAAAGGAAACTCGCGGAACGAGATGCCAACCGAATGAATTCATAGAATTTTATGGGCAATTGATATTTATTGTGTCAACCTTATGTTAATAAATTTTGTTTTTCCATTGGGAGGTAGAATAGGTTGAGTCACATCTTATATGATTTAAACAATGTCTTTTAGAAGTTTTTAGGATGATGAATACTAATAGTTTGGTTTTCCTTTATGGTTTGTCCGGTAGATCTTGATGTTGCTATTTTGATGTAATAATCATTGTTGACAATGAAATTCATCGTATTTGGTTTCAAATAATTCATAAATGATGATATCCTGTCATAATTTACCTTTGGTTTTAAGTCACCAAGTTCAAGATCTAAGTTTGGATCTAACATTATAAATGAAAATCACCAAACAATCATTAAGAAGGTAGCTTGATATAAATGAAATTTACCTTTCAGATGCTTGCTGCACAACAAAACCATTATGCGTCTTCTAATGCTCTATTTTTATCAAATAGTCATGAGCATATATGCCTGACTTGACATGTTATGAGCATCTTTTTATGTGTCACATTACCATATTTTCTCCCGCGGGTCGTCTCTTCCAAGTAGAGTGTTCTTTTAAAGGTGTTTAGGCTACTGAGGTCACCCCGATTTGTGTTCATGGCAAATACCTTGACCCTCATAGGCATGGAGAACTAAGGCTGAAAAGAAGGAATAGAGGTCTTATACTGGACTTCATCCTCAGTAAACTGCAATGATAATCCAGGAAACTGTATCATCAAAGGCAGAGCTGAAGACCATCTGGATGTTGTAGCAGCCTAACTGGAAGGACGCTTAGAAGGTGGGACTAAATTGGCTACTAGAAGAGTCACTCTTGAACCCTGAACCTCGCAAGTCGATAAAACAACTGACATCAATCTCTCTGTGATGAAAATAGAGTAAAGGACAGTGTAATCGAATGATCATATCCTTATAACCAAAACATATTATTTTTTCTCAATAGTTGATCTTAAAATTTCACGCCATTTTATCTTCTTTTTCATAAAATATGATTAATCATTATGGGAAATCAGAGATAGAAAACATGACCCTTAATTTATGATGGGTGGGAGTAACCAACTGCAGCCATTTAATTGAAAAACTCATCTACAATGTTGGTGAAAGTGAGGTAGTGATTTAAATGAACCAAACCTGATTGAGCTACCAAACGTTTCCGTTTGTTGGTTAAAATTTCATAAAAGTTTTAGTGGAACTATTCTGATCTTAAAATAACCATTTTTTTTTATCCGTGCTCAATCTAGCTTAAATGAACTAAGTTAGGCTTGAGTATCTAAACAAACTACTAACGACACTGGCTTCAATCTCGTACACTATCTTAATCAATCAAGACAACAATATTATGCTGATAATGTTTGTATTGTATATATTTAAGTATCTAATTGAATAATTTTAGAAGGCTTATAAAGAAATATACTCCAATTAAGTGAAGTTATGGTTGTGAACCTACTAGGGCCCAATTGGATATTATTCGAGCTTGGCTCAATTCCTAAAGAGCTTATTCATGTGCGGCAATCATAGATAGAAAACATGAACCTTAATTTATGACGGGTGGGAGTAACCAACTGCAACCATTAAATGGAAAAACTCATCTACAATGTTGGTGAAAGTGGGGCAGTGATTTAAATGAACCAATCCTGATTGAGCTACGGAATGTTTCAGTTTGTTTGTTAAAATTTCATAAAAGATTTTGTGGAACTATTCTGATCTTAAAGCAACCATTTTCAATCCATGATTAATCAAGCTTAAATGAACTAAGCAAGGCTTGAGTATCTAAAAAAACTACTAATGACACTGGCTTCAATCTCATACACTATCTTCATCAATCAAGACAACTATATTATGCATATAATGTTTGTACTGTATATATTTAAATGATGATGCTAAGAATCAGCACCACCAGATAAGGTGTTTCCAAGCTCAATATATAAATAACAATGGCAGCACAGTTATACAAAGTGAAAAGAGAATGGGATGAGTATAAGAGGAGAGGGCACAAGTATATAAGTGGTTCAGCCAATCTGGCATACGTCCACTGTGAGTGTGTGAGTAATATCACTGAAAGAAGGCACTAATGGCCATGGATACAATCTCTCAAGCTTTCTCTCTCTACTGTCAATTTAGACAGAGTTTTAGCTAGGGTTTTAATAACTGGATCCCCTTGCAAGGTAGGGGATGATCCCTATATATAGTGCCTAGGGGGTGTAATGTACCCCCCATGCATGTAATGAGCATGTGGGTGTTAGCCTCACCAATGTGGGAGCGCCATCAGTCACTGTCACATGTAAGTAATGATGATGAAATATTCTCCCACATGTGGAGAATAATCTTATTACAACTGATTTGTGCCCAGGTGTTCTTATCCAAAAGTCAACAGATGCTCGACAGTCATATTTGGTGAATGACCTCGGCCTGGGAGAGGCCGAGATGTAAAGGAATGATGTCCGTTCAATCCGAGATGTGTCATAAGGAGTCTCGGCCTGATCTTAGCCGAGACATATGCTGAGGTCGGCCCGAGCCGAGGTTGGACATATAGCATGCTGATGATTATTCTATATGCTTGGGCCGAGGTGACAAGAAGCATTATTCTATATGCTCGGCTCGGGCCGACCTCAGCATATGTCTCGGCTGAGATTAGGCTGAGACTCCTTATGACACATCTCGAATTGAACGGACATCAAGCCTTTACAGCTCGGCCTCTCCCAGGCTGAGGTCATTCACCAAATATGACTGCCGAGCATCTGTTGACTTTTGGATAAGGACACCTGGGCACAAATCAGTTGTAACAAGATTATTCTCCACATGTGGGAGAATATTTCATCATCATTACTTACATGTGACAGTGACAGATGGCGCTCCCACATTGGTGAGGCTAACACCCACATGCTCATTACATGCATGGGGGGGTACATTACACCCCCTAGGCACTATATATAGGGATCATCCCCTACCTTGCAAGGGGATCCAGTTATTAAAACCCTAGCTAAAACTCTGTCTAAATTGACAGTAGAGAGAGAAAGCTTGAGAGATTGTATCCATAGCCATTAGTGCCTTCTTTCAGTGATATTACTCACACACTCACAGTGGACGTATACCAGATTGGCTAAACCACTTATATACTTGTGACCTCTCCTCTTATACTCATCCCATTCTCTTTTCACTTTGTATAACTGTGCTACCATTGTTATTCATATATTGAGCTTGGAAACACCTTATCTGGTGGTGCTGATTCTTAGCATCATCATTTTGGCGCCGTCTGTGGGAATTCGAGAAGCTATCTCTTCCTCTTTTTCTGCTTAACCTCACCGGAGACTCTGGTGGTGAACCAGGAACCACCCCTTGCGTGGAGCTGTTTCACCATTGAAAGAGGTCCTTTAAGGTATTAAGCTCACTTGTTGTTCAAGCTCTTTATTGTTAACACATGGCACCAAAATTACCACCGCCTCTTTCGCCACCCGGAGGTGGAGGGGCTAGTTCCAGTCAGGCCCCTCCCCAGTCCGAAATGGCGGAGGTGGCAGCAGCCTTGAAATCTTTAGCTGCAACACAACAAGCCATGAAGGAGAAATTCGCCCAGCTCAGTTAAACCATGATGATGAGACCACCTGGAGCCTCACCGGACATGATCACTCCGGCGATAGTTCAGCCTCTTCCTGATGCCAGGGGACCACCCCAGGCGCCAATGAAGGACCAGCCTGCACCCCAGCGGAGGAGGGACGTTGCTGACCCTAGGCGCTTGCGCCTGGGGAGGCAAGGAAACCCTTGCTCGGAGGACAGGTACGGTGACCTAGAAGTTGAGGAGGCCCCAAAACACTGCTGGGAGCCGTATGAGGTGTCAAATGACACTATACAGCCTCTTAGGCAGAGTCAGGGATGTGTCGGCCGAAGAAGAGAAGAGGCCCAACAAAGTGGGTCGGCCTTTGACAGGTTGAGCAGAGGGTCGGCCTTCGAGAGGCTGGGCCCGGTGAATGACTTAAGACACAGGCTATCAAGGTCGAGGAGCGCAGCAGGCTCTCAGAGAGGGGGTAGGCAAGGTCGGCCAGACCAAGGCCGACCCTATGAAGGAAGAGACGGGGAACAGGAAGAGGTCAACAGTCAACGTGTTGTGGCTGGGGAACCCTCTGTCCATCGTAGGGAGGCGGCAGGGGATAACCTCGGCCAAGTTGATGACAGAAGACCCTGGAATGATCCTATCCAACGCCTTGAAGAGAAGATTGGGGACCTCATTAAAAGCAGGGACCCATTACAAAGGGGTTACTCCGAGGGCTCCCCGTTTGTGGCTAGGATAGTGGGCTTCCCAACCCCAGCCAAGTTCAAGCCTCCTACAGTGACTCCTAAGTATGATGGCAGCACTAACCCTGTGCACCATATCGAGATGTATCAGTCTGCAGCAGATATTTACTCGATACCCGATGAGATGAAGTGTAGGGCCTTCTCGGGGACATTGACAGGGACAGCTCATAGTTGGTTTACCTACCTTCTGAAGAACTCAATTGAGAACTTCAAAGGCCTGGCTGAGCAGTTCATCCACAACTTCTGCTTTGGGGTAAGACCTCAAAAGAAGACTACCCACTTGTTGTACGTCAAACAGGCCAAGGGTGAAAGCCTAAGAGACTATATAGCAAGATTCAACAAAGAGAAGTTGGAGGTGGAAGACTATGAAGAGAGCATAGCCATGACCACCCTTATAGGAGGCCTCCAGAAGGGGAAGCGACTATGGAAATTGGCGGAAGACCCCCCCAGGTCTATGGCAGAGCTGCTGGCAACCGCAGGGAAAGTGATGAATACGGAAGAGGCAATGGCCGCCAAATAAGAGGAGGAGAACCGCAGTAGTGCTGGGAGGTCCCAAAGTAAGAAAGAAGGGAAGAAGAGGTCAGGTGATGACAAATTTGCTCATTACACTCCTCTGACTGTGAGCTATGAACACATCCTTAACGAGATTAAGACTGACCGGACTCTGAGGTGGCCAGATAAGCTGAAGGCCCCACCACATAAGAGGAACAAAAACCTCTGGTGTGAGTTCCATCAGGATCACGGCCATGTCACAGATAGATGCTTCGCTTTAAAGGATAAGATTGAGAAGATGCTGAAATCTGGGAAGCTGAGAAAGTATGTGGATGGCAAGGCCCCAAAGGGTGGAAGATAAGACCCTAAGAAGAGAAGAAATGACAGGTGCTGTGGCGATGTCCAGGCTAGAAGGCATGATGATTCAGAGGGTGACGATGGAGATGACCCGGATCTCTCGCCAAAGGATGACAACACCCCGGTGAAGAGGGTCGGAATGATCTCCTTTGGTGTTAGCACCATATGTGGGGGATTTATAGGAGGTGGCCCTGAGGTAGCCGATAGGAAGGCTCATGTAGCAGAGGCCAGGTCAGTGGCCAAGCCTGAGGTTGTGAATCTAACGTCTTTCGACGCCATGCAGAAGAAGAAGAAGGTGGACATGGGCACCCTCGTAGTGGGGTTCTCCAGACTCGACTTCAAGGGCATCTTAGCCCCCCATGATGACCCTCTAGTCATAACAACAAGGGTGCATGGGTGCGATGTAGGGAGAATCCTCATAGATGGTGGAAGCTCAGCAGATGTGATGTTCTGGCCTTGTTTCAAGAGTCTGGGTCTTAGCAGGGCAAGGATGGTTCCCTACCATCACCCATTGATAGGCTTCAGTGGTGAGAAGGTGCACCCATTGGGCATGTATGAAATGGATGTACGGATGGGGGATGAATGGCCTAAGAGGCTGACCAAGAAGATCAACTTTTTTGTTATGGACGAAAATGTCTTCTCGGCCTACAACCTCATCATCGGAAGAGTGGCCCTCAAAGAGTTTGAAGCCGTGCCGTCGACGGCCCATCAGATGCTAAAATTCCCGACTCCTTATGGAGTAGGGGAAGTGCAAGGGGACCAGACCACGGCGCGGGAGTGTTACTTCAACTCGACCGAAGAGAGAGAGGCCCATAAGAGAGCAACCACCACTTACAGCATTGACACTCTTGACCCGAGAGATGAAACAAAATTGAAGAAGGGCGAGGCCGCAGAAGAGGTAGAATCCATCATCCTCAATGAGGACGATCCGGAAAAAACCGTCCAGGTTGGCAAGGCCCTAGAGCCAAGGATCAAGGAAGAGCTGATAAACTTCCTCAGGAGGAGGCAGAGTGTCTTCGCATGGAGTCACGCAGACATGTCTGGTATCGACCCTGAGATCATGACCCACAAGCTTAACGTAGACAGAGATGCCAGGCCTATCAAGCAGAGGCGAAGAGTCTACTCCAGGGAGAAGTATGAGGTCATCCGGGAAGAGGTGAAAAAGTTGGAAGAGGCCGAGTTCATAAGAGAGGTTACCTATCCGGAGTGGCTCTCAAATGCAGTCATTGTGCCTAAGGCCAATGGAAAGTGGCGAATGTGTGTAAATTTCACAGACCTAAACAAGTCTTGCCCGAAGGACAGCTATCCCTTACCTAGGATATACCAGATGGTGGACGCAACGGCAGGGCACGAGCTCATGAGCTTCATGGACGCTTATTCAGGTTATAACCAAATCTTCATGGATGCTGAAGACTCTGAGAAGACAGCCTTCATCACTAACAAAGGGACATACTGTTACAAGGTGATGCCCTTTGGTCTGAAAAATGCGGGGGAAACGTATCAACGTCTTGTCAATAAGATATTCGAGGAGCAGATAGGTAAGACCATGGAGGTGTATGTGGACGATATGATAACAAAGAGCCTGAAAGCATGTACTCACGTAGCAGACCTTGAGAAGACCTTTGATGTCATGGACTCGTATAGAATGAAGCTCAACCCAGCGAAGTGTGTCTTCGGGGTTAGAGCTGGGAAGTTCCTGGGGTTCATCGTTAATCAGAGGGGGATTGAAGCAAACCCTGAGAAGATCAAGGCCTTGCTCGACATGAAGACTCCTAGGAGTATCAAGGATGTCTAGAGACTCACTGGAAGAGTGGCGTCACTTAACAGGTTTGCTTCTAGGGCAATGGATAAGTGTCTTCCATTCTTTAAAATTCTAAGGAAGGCCTTCCAATGGGACGAAGAGCGTGAAAAAGCCTTTGATCAACTCAAGTCCTACTTGGGGTCTCCCTTGTTGCTGTCCCAGCCCATCGCGGGGGAAAGGTTGTTTGTGTATCTGGCAGTCTCTGAGTTAGCCATTAGCGCGACCATCATACGGGAAGAGGATGGGGTCCAGAGGCCTGTGTACTTCAACAGTAAGGCCCTGCAAGGGTCTGAACAAAATTATCCCCGGATGGAGAAGTTGGCTTACGCCCTAATACATGCCTCATGGAAAATGAAGCCTTACTTCCAAGCTCACTCCATGGTAGTCCTTACAGACTCCCCACTAAGACAGGTTCTGCACAAACCTGAGAAGTCCGGAAGACTGATGACCTGGGCCATTGAACTAGGAGAGTATGACCTTACCTACCATCCCAGTACAACCATCAAGGGGCAGGCCCTCACAGACTTCGTCGCAGAGTTCACCTAGGAAGAGGCCGATAGAGGTTTGGAAGAGGCTGAGACAGAGAAAGGTGTAGATGACGGCGAAGAGACGAATCGTAGTGTCTTCCGAGATTTGGAAGAGACTGCACCGAACGTCTTTCGAGGCCGAGAAGAGGTCGTCCCAGGCAAAACCCGGAGCAAAGTAGAAGAGAACGAAGAGGATCGATACCTCTTCGAGAAAGGGGTTATGAGAGAAGGGGTCTTCTCATCAGATGCAGACGTCTGGAGTCTCTTCGTTGATGGCTCATCTTGTGATAGTGGAAGCTGCACGGGGCTAATACTCTCGGCTCCAGATGGCGCCAATATTGAATACGCCTTGAGATTCAACTTCCAGGTTTCAAATAACGAGTCTGAGTATGAAGCCATGATATCATGACTCTTATTAGCAACAACTCTTCGAGTAAGGCGACTCCTACTCCATAGCGACTCAAGATTAGTTGTCAATCAAGTGTTGGGGGTGTACGAGGCCAAAGACGAAAGGATGGCCAAGTACTTAAAGAAGGTAAGAGGGTTGCTAGAGTACTTTTAAGAAGCAAAACTGAAGAGAGTGCCTAGACTGGGCAACAATCACACTGATGCATTGGCAAGGCTGGCCCCGACAATGAAGACAGAGTTGGGAAGGACTATCCCAATCGATGTCTTAGGAAAAGCAAGCATCGAGGAGGACGAGGTATGTAGTCCTTGTCACAATGTGAACCTAGGAGACTCATGGATCGACCCGCTCGTCAGGTACCTAAGAGAGGGAGAGCTACCTGAGTCCAAGCTGGAAAGGAGAAAGTTGAGATACAGGGCTGCAAAGTTCTCATTGGTAGGAGATGTCTAGTATAAAAAATGGTTTCTCTTGCCCCTCCTCATATGTGTGCATCCCGGGGAGGTACCCCGGGTCTTACAGGAGGTTCATGAGGGTTCTTGCTCTAACCACATTTGGGGGAGGCCCTTAGCCAAGAGGATCATCACTCAGGGATACTGGTGGCCTACCTTGTCTAAGGACGCTGCAGACTATGTGAAGAGGTGCGACAAATGTCAAAGGTTCGCCACTATCCCTCATCAACCCCATCAGCCTATGACATCAATCTCTTCTCCATGGCCATTTGCGGTATGGGTAATTGACTTTGTAGGACCTTTGCCAAGAGCTATCAACAACTATAGATTCCCGATAGTTGCCATTGACTACTTTTCAAAGTGGGTGGAGGCAGAACCAATGATAACAATTACAGAGCAGAAGACCTTCCAGTTCATCTGGAAAAAACATCATATGTAGATATGGCCTCCCAAACACGCTCATCTCGGATAATGGGACCCAGTTCAAGAACTCCTCCTTAGAGAAGTATTGCCAAAGTGTGGGGATTAAACAGTTCTTCTCATCTCCTGGTCGACCTCAGGCAAATGGCCAGACCGAGGTCACGAACAGAACCATCTTGGATGGAATCAAGAAGAGGTTAGAAGACGCGAAAGGGAGATGGATAGAAGAGGTCTATGCAGTGTTGTGGGCCTACAGAACCACGGCAAGGACACCAACAGGCGAAACCCCATTCATGTTAGCACATGGCTCAGAGGCTGTCATACCAACGGAAGTAGGACTACCAACTCATCGAATTCAGACCTACGACCCTGACAGCAATGGGGAAAATAGGAGGCTAGACCTGAATCTTATCGAAGAGAGAAGAGAAGACGCAGAGGTCAGGAAAGCAGCCTACCAGCAGAGGGCAGCGAGATTCTACAACCAGAGGGTGAAGTCAAGACCCATTGCAGTGGGAGACCTAGTGCTAAAGAAGACCCTACAGAAGGCAATTAAGCTACACCCAAACTGGGATTGCCCCTACAAAGTAACAGAAGAGGTTGTGCCCGGCACTTACAGACTAGAAAACCTAGAAGGAGAACCTTTCACTAACCCATGGAATGCTGACCACCTGAAGAGATATTACATATGATGTTGCATAGAATTTGTAATTTGTAAATGTACCATCTTAATGAGAAGAGGTTATAAATAAAGATTAGTTTCCATGACAAGTTCTTGCTCCATTCTTAGATCAGAGGTATTATTATGGGCCTAACCTCTTAGGTGATGACCTCAGACCCTCATAAAATCACTCGGTGGTGACGAGGTCAGAGCTCAGACACCTCATCAGAGGACCTCAGACCCTTAACATCATTAATTTGGTGAAGTTTATTATGAGGCTAACATCAGAAGTGATGGCCTCACACCCTCATAACATCACTCGGTGGTGACGAGGTCTGAGCTCAGACACCTTCCTAGATGACCTCAGACCCTTAACATCATTGATTTGGTGAAGTTTATTATGAGGCCAACATCAGAAGTGATGACCTCAGACCCTCATAACATCACTCGGTGGTGACGAGGTCTGAGCTCAGACACCTTCCTAGATGACCTCAGACCCTTAACATCATTGATTTGGTGAAAATTATTATGAGGCTAACATCAAAAGTGATGACCTCAGACCCTCATAACATCACTCGGTGGTGACGAGGTCAGATCTCAGACACCTTCGTAGATGACCTCAGACCCTTAACATCATTGATTTGGTGAAGTTTATTATGAGGCCAACATCAGAAGTGATGACCTCAGACCCTCATAACATCACTCGGTGGTGACGAGGTCAGAGCTCAGACACCTCAGCAGAGGACCTCAGACCCTTAACATCATTAATTTAGTGAAGTTTATTATGAGGCTAACATCAGAAGTGATGACCTCAGACCCTCATAACATCACTCGGTGGTGACGAGGTCTGAGCTCAGACACCTTCCTAGATGACCTCAGACCCTTAACATCATTGATTTGGTGAAGTTTATTATGAGGCCAACATCAGAAGTGACGACCTCAGACCCTCATAACATCACTCGGTGGTGACGAGGTCTGATCTCAAACACCTTCCTAGATGACCTCATACCCTTAACATCATTGATTTGGTGAAAATTATTATGAGGCTAACATCAGAAGTAATGACCTCAGACCCTCATAACATCACTCAGTGGTGACGAGGTCTGAGCTCAGACACCTTCGTAGATGACCTCAGACCCTTAACATCATTGATTTTGTGAAGTTTATTATGAGGCCAACATCAGAAGTGATGACCTCAGACCCTCATAACATCACTCGGTGGTGACGAGGTCAGAGCTCAGACACCTCAGCAGAGGACCTCAGACCCTTAACATCATTAATTTGGTGAAGTTTATTATGAGGATAACATCAGAAGTGATGACCTCAGACCCTCATAACATCACTCGGTGGTGACGAGGTCTGAGCTCAGACATCTTCCTAGATGACCTCAGACCCTTAACATCATTGATTTGGTGAAGTTTATTATGAGGCCAACATCAGAAGTAATGACCTCAGACCCTCATAACATCACTCGGTGGTGACGAGGTCTGAGCTCAGACACCTTCCTAGATGACCTCACACCCTTAACATAATTGATTGATGAAAATTATTATGAGGCTAACATCAGAAGTGATGACCTCAGACCCTCATAACATCACTCGGTGGTGACGAGGTCTGAGCTCAGACACTTTCCTAGATGACCTCAGACCCTTAACATCATTGATTTGGTGAATTTTATTATGAGTCCAACATCAGAAGTGATGACCTCAGACCCTCGTAACATCACTCGGTGGTGATGAGGTCTGAGCTCAGACACCTTCCTAGATGACCTCAGACCCTTAACATCATTGATTTGGTGAAAATTATTATGAGGCTAACATCAGAAGTGATGACCTCAGACCGTCATAACATCACTCGGTGGTGATGAGGTCTGAGCTCAGACACCTTCCTAGATGACCTCAGACCCTTAACATCATTGATTTGGTGAAGTTTATTATGAGGCCAACATCAGAAGTGATGACCTCAGACCCTCATAACATCACTCGATAGTGACGAGGTCTGAGCGCAGACACCTTCCTAGATGACCTCAGACCCTTAACATCATTGATTTGGTGAAAATTATTATGAGGCTAACATCAGAAGTGATGACCTCAGACCCTCATAACATCACTCGGTGGTGACGAGGTCTGAGCTCAGACACCTTCTTAGATGACCTCAGACCCTTAACATCATTGATTTGGTGAAGTTTATTATGAGGCCAACATCAGAAGTGATGACCTCAGACCCTCATAACATCACTCGGTGGTGACGAGGTCAGAGCTCAGACACCTTCCTAGATGACCTCAGACCCTTAACATCATTGATTTGGTGAAGTTTATTATGAGGCCAACATCAAAAGTGATGACCTCAGACCCTCATAACATCACTCGGTGGTGACAAGGTCTGAGCTCAAACACCTTCCCAGATGACCTCAGACCCTTAACATCATTGATTTGGTAAAAATTATTATGAGGCTAACATCAGAAGTGATGACCTCAGACCCTCATAACATCACTCGGTGGTGACGAGGTCTGAGCTCAGACACCTTCCTAGATGACCTCAGACCCTTAACATCATTGATTTGGTGAAGTTTATTATGAGTCCAACATTAGAAGTGATGACCTCAGACCCTCATAACATCACTCGGTAGTGACGAGGTTTGAGCTCGGACACCTTCCTAGATGACCTCACACCCTTAACATCATTGATTTGGTGAAAATTATTATGAGGCTAACATCAGAAGTGATGACCTCAGACCCTCATAACATCACTCGGTGGTGACATGTCTGAGCTCAGACACCTTCCTAGATAACCTCCGACCCTTAACATCATTAATTTGGTGGTTGGTTATGAGAACATCATATTAGGTAATGACTTCAGAGCCTAATAGCATTCAGAGGCATTCAGAGATCAAAATAAGAGAAGAGAGTGCCTTTCAGAAAAAGGAAGAGATCATATAGAATTCAGAGGTGTTACAAATTACAAGTTCAGTTACAAGCTACAAGTTAAAAGTTACAAGTTACAAAATACAAATTTGTTAGAAGTTAAAGGTCTGAGGGGGGAGCATTGACAGTCTCGGCTGGGTTGACTTGATCAGCGTTGGTCACCTCGGCCACATCATCAGCAGGGTCAGTCCCTCCGACCTCAGTTCCTCCCAGAGTTGCAGTATCGGCTGGGGTAGTGGCCTGGTCTTCTACCTCTTGCAGTGCTTGAGCAAATTGAGGGTCGGCATAGCCGAGACCCACAAGGTCAGAGGCCTTGAGAGTGCGAACCTCCTTCTCCCTGACCTCATCCCATTTGGTAGTGGCCTTGATACCTCTTTCGAGGTATTCAAAGACAAAACCCATGAACTCCTTTGACCCTTTGTAGTCAGAAATTATTTTCTCAAAGGCACCTGCAAGGGCAGCCTTCACAGTCGCGCTGACCTTTTGCTGTAGGACGTCATCTTTGTCCTTCAGGGCCTTGGCATGATTCTTGACGAGCAGGGACATGTCTTTTTCCAGCCCCTTAGCCTTATTCTCAGAATTCTGCAACTCTGACTTCAGACGGTCAACCTCGGCATTCAGGGCACTTTCAACCTTCTCGGCCTCCTGCCCTTTCTGGATGAGGGGCAACTTCCTCATAGCCCAGTTAGACAATTGATACATGGCAGTCACCCCCTGCACATTTAATGAAAAGGTTATGTGAGAAAAATCAGAAGTTGCACTTGTAAAACTGACAAAGGAACAAGTCATACCTGGACGACTCGGTGAAGGCCGAACTCAACCATCACAGGGGTGTCCATGGCTCTATAGAAACGCGTGTCTGCCTCGGTCATTACAGAGGCAAGTGCGTCCATGGCCTGTCTGCTGTTGCCGACCACGCTGTCAGTTAACTTCAACTGATCCAGACGAGCCGTCAGGATGTCAGTCGAAGAAATTGGGATCGCACCCTCAGAAGTCTTCTTTTGTCTCGAGGTCGGCCTCTGATCCTCAAAGGCCAGGACCTCGGGGGCCCTCTTCTTGGAGGCTTGGGATTTGGATGTAGTGGGAGTTGGAGGAGGAGCGTTCAGACCAACCTTCTTTGCAAGCATTGCCAAGCTCGGAGCTGCCATCTCCCAAAGTTCGTATGGGATACCTGGTGGTCTCTCTGCAAAAGTTAAAAGATATGAGTTAGAAATCATATATGAATGAGTTCAGAGGTTAGACTTGAAAAGAAAAATCCTTACCAAAGTTGACAAGGGGACTTCCACCCAGGCTCGTCCCCGAGAGAAACTGAGGGGTCAGCAAATGCTCGAACTTAACAAACAAGCCGTGTGCCCCTTGGTCTTACAAGGCCTTCACCTTTTGCATATTTTTAAGACTCAGACCAGGATCGGCCCTTGCATACATGGTGACCTTACCCCATCTAAGGGGTATCCTCGGCCCAAGATTGGAAGAGGGAACAGATGAGCCAAATTCCCATGATCCAGAAGCAAAAAAATATCGAGGCTTCCAATTGTGATTTGAGGTCTGATTCACCTGGAGCATCTTCTTCTTAGGCCTCCGAGCCACGAAGTGATAGTAGCTCGGATTATTTTTGGCCGAGGTAGGGACATAGCAACCAGCAAAGACCTGAACTGGTAGGTCAGAGTGGTGGACTTCCCTCCACAAGATGATGGCCCCTATAATGACTCTCCAAGCATTGGGAGAGAGCTTCGAGGGAGCCAAGTTGATGAAAGAAAGAATGTATCTAATGATGGGATGAATGGGTAGGCGAAACCCTAACTTAAACATCTTCTCCTATAAGAAGATTTCTCCATCTCGGCCATGATAGGCCCTCTCTTCCCTCAGAGGTCTCCTTAACTTGATGGAAGGGCTAATGGAGTATAAGTACCTCAAGCACAGAAGATCCACCTCGGTGACTGTGCTCTCAAACTCAGATGCTTCAGAGATGTCAACATCACTTTCGGCACCCTCATCATCGTCAAGCTCAACGTCGGCTGGAGCAGACATAGATGAGTGACCGGGGAACCTCTGAGCGAACTCTACCCCTGTAATGACCGACAGAGGGATGGTATCAAGAATGGGTGGCACAGCCACACTCGTCTTAACAAGTTCAACCTCTGAAGAAGAATCTGAGGTACTAGAGCCATTTTGGGATAAAGCTCGGCTGGATACCTTAGCCTGATTAGAGTCCTGATTAGGACGAGGTGTAAAATCCATGGCTTCTTGGAAAGAGTCCACGGACATGGGGTCTGAGGTAGAAGACTCAGACTCAGACATCGGTAAACGGTTGGCAGAGACGTCTGTCTGATAAAAGTTTTTAGGAGGATTAGGATATACCACCTTGAGAGGTGGGGGAAAGATAGGTCTGACAGGAAACTCTTGTGACCTACGAGCTTCCTCCTGAGCTCTCTCTATTTGCCTAATCTTTTCTAAGGTCTTCTCTCTAAGAGAGGGGAAATCCTCAAGGAGTTGGTATAAAGGTCTGAGCATCAGAGGACGACCCTAAACTTCAAAAAAACTCCTAAAACTACAAACACGATTGACTTATAAAATAGAGGAGTTTAAAGATCAAAACTTAGAAGTTTATAGAAAACACAGTTCGCCGGAGTTAATGGAGCTCGCCGGAAAATGTAGAACTTCGCCGAAAATGCAAACAAATACCAGAAACAAAGGAAATAGAAAGGAAGAAGTACCTGGAGAATGAATCGATGAGTGAAATGAAGGAAACTCACAAGAAAATAGAGGAAATCCTCTGCAGAAGAACGATTGAGTGGAGGAGCTTAGAGAGAGAAGATTCACAAGAATAGTGTGCGCGGGAACGAAATGAAGAAGAAGAAAGAGAAAGGAAGGGTTTAAACCCTTAAGTACTTGGGCACACTTCCCAAGGCCCATCATTGCCTTGGGAAACCCAAGGGACAACTGACAGCACACGCCAGCCAAATTTGCACGCTCTAGCTTGGGACAGATGTCATACAGGTATTAACTTGGGATGGAAAGGCCTCAGAGATGAAGCAATCCCCTAGCCACTTGCTCTCGCACATGACTAAGGGCTGGGGGGTGATTGATATGCCCCAAGTGTTACCTCGGCCCAGAGACATGAACCTTGGCCGAGATGATGGCCGGGATATTGATCGACCCTATGTAGGCCATGGGCCCAAGGTATCATCCCTCGGCCAGACCAGGGTCGGCCCAGGCCGACACTACCATATACTCTTCAATGGACCCTGCGCGCATCGCAGGCATCAAAAGCATCCTCATGTACCTGGGTATAGCAACCTCGGCCGAGAGTAGGCCGAGGTGACAAGGAGCCTTGGTAACCTTCAACATGGAACCAGTCCTACCTCGGCTTGGGCCGAGGTGACAAGAAGCATTAATAATCATCAGCATGCTATAATTCCAACCTCGGCTCGGGCCGACCTCAGCATATGTCTCTACTGAGATCAGGCCGAGACTCCTTATGACACATCTCGGATTGAACGGACATCAAGCCTTTACAGCTCGGTCTCTCCCAGGCCGAGGTCATTCACCAAATATGACTGCCGAGCATCTGTTGACTTTTGGATAAGGACACCTGGGCACAAATCAGTTGTAACAAGATTATTCTCCACATGTGGGAGAATATTTCATCATCATTACTTACATGTGACAGTGACAGATGGCGCTCCCACATTGGTGAGGCTAACACCCACATGCTCATTACATGCATGGGGGGTACATTACACCCCCTAGGCACTATATATAGGGATCATCCCCTACCTTGCAAGGGGATCCAGTTATTAAAACCCTAGCTAAAACTCTGTCTAAATTGACAGTAGAGAGAGAACGCTTGAGAGATTGTATCCATGGCCATTAGTGCCTTCTTTCAGTGATATTACTCACACACTCACAGTGGACGTAGGCCAGATTGGCTGAACCACTTATATACTTGTGCCCTCTCCTCTTATACTCATCCCATTCTCTTTTCACTTGGTATAACTGTGCTTCCATTGTTATTCATATATTGAGCTTGGAAACACCTTATCTAGTGGTGCTGATTCTTAGCATCATCATTAAGTATCTAAGTGTGTAATTTCAGAAGGCTTATCCAGAAAGCTACTCCAGTTGGATATTATTCGAGCTTGGATCAATACTTAAAGAGCTTATTCATGTGTGGATCGAGCTCAACTATTCAACTTAACAACATATATGTGTTTCTCATATTGAATAACCCAAAATTGCTATTCAGGGCTGCATGGTCCATCCCATTTGTGAGACTATCAATAAAAAGTCATATGTCACACCAGTCATTTCTCTGCAGTATTTCTCATCCACCAATCTAAAGCCACAACCATAACCTTTAACCTCTCAAAAATAATGCACCACCATTAACATCAACATCCATCACGGTAGTTTTTAGCTCTCTAAAATAATTCGGTTCCCTTTATAAAACTGATATGAGAAAATGTCAATGGGGAAGACTAAACAACAAAATGTCAGTTTAATTCATTATTAATTTTTAAAAAGGTATCTTAACCCATTCTACCAAATTATTTTCTTCATTATACATTTTATAAAAACAATATTGCACTCCTCTAATGACAGTATCATCTCATTTAACTTAAAAATTTACCACCAAGTCAAGTTTAATAATCCAACATAACCGAATTAAAAAATTATGATGTTTCGACATATCTGAAATTCCTCTTGGAAATACTTTGATTTTCTAGATCACTTACAGCCTTGAATCTAGTTACTCATCCACAAAACCACTGAATCGAGTAATGAGAACTGTCATGAAATCAAAAATACCTTCAACTAAAATTTTTGGGCAAGTTAAACATGTATAATAATAACATTATAAGGTGCCCTTAATGACAAATGAGATCTTCTAGCTTATCTGAGTTTTGAATCAAGTCTCATCAGAATCTATGCCTATTTTGACATTTTATGAGTATTTTTTTATGCTTCACATTACCATATTTTGTTATTTTATGAGCATTACCATATTTTGGGCATTACCATATATAAGGAGATCCTACTTTTGAGAATTACCATATTTTGAATCCAGTCTCATGAGCATCTATGTATGTTTTGACATTTTATGAGTATCCTTTTATGCTTCACATTACCATATTTTCTCCCGAGGAACGTCTCTTCCATGCAGAGTATGCTAAATGTGATAGACTTGATAGAATAGAGTTGTGCAATTCCATGACTAAATACGAGAGCCACTGGGTACCTTAGGTTATATGAACTACTAGAAGAATAGCCATTAAGAGGTATCTCCAGTACAAATAAAAAGGATCAACAGATTACACAGACAAGCCTAAAACTAAAATTGGAGTTTCATAATGAAAAATACATCTCTAATACAAAAAACATATTTAACTTATAACCGATAACTTACATTGCAAATGAATGTAAATTGTCTTAAAAATTATAATTTCAAGAACATAATTTGGAGGTATCTTTAGTACAAATAAAAATGAACACTCATAATTTCTTAAGAGGTATCTTTTGTACAAATAAGAAGGAACATTCATAATTTCTTAACATATTCATTGTTTGCAATGCAATGAGCTGACAAATAATTAAAATTGCAAAACCCGTGTATTTTAACAACATAATCTTTCTTATTCAAAACAACATAAAAACATAAATGATATGAAAAAAAATGATAATTGACATCAAATGATTGTTGTGCGGGTTATCTTGTTGTGCCTATTTATAGGCCCACACCGACCACACTTGAGTTTTCTTACTTCACCCGCTGACTTTATCCTTTTGACTCTTGGTCTCCTAGGTTGTTTGCGTGTCTTGGGAGGTTTAATTCCATCTTTTGCAATCTTTACCCCTTTCGGTATAGAAGGAACATGGTATATTTGATATTCATATGATTTTCGAAAGTAATCAGATTTAAAGTAATCCTCGATAAGATTATAAATCTCCACACCACCTGATTCTGCCATTGAACATGCATGTGCACATGATAATACTTTTATTTGCCACATTTTACACAAGCACAATCGATAAAATAAGTCCACTGTATGAGTATCATCACCAGAAACCTCGAACACGTCTTCTCTCACTTGACTAACATGCCAGTTACGCTCAATATTCAAACGTTCCATTTTAACCTTTTCTATTTCAGGACACAATGCGCTTGTCCATTGCTCTGCCGAACGACTCCAATGAAACATCATCTTCATCAATTTTACTTTAATTCCATCAATAGGTTACGTGATAGGTAAATATCATTCCTATAAAATCCACGCATTGAAGGAATCAACTATGCTAGATGCCATCTCTCCGTATCGTTTTCCTTTAAAATGTGCATTTGCCCAATTCTTAAAGGGAAAATTCTTAAGAAATCTAACCATTACCTCAGCTCATCCTTTCAACAAAATTTCCATACGCTCCGCGAAAAGTTGCTCAATTACTGCGTATGCACAAGACACGCATAACCCCACCATTTTATCATGATGAATTGACCTCCCCTTTCCTAGATATTTCAATATTATATTCTGCTAAATATGGTAAATACAGTATGCATAAGGTGAAGAAGGGAAGACCTTTGAAATGGCATCACATAGTCCATCGTTCCTATCAAAGATAGAAGTGATTACCCTATTATGTTCCTTCAATACATTAGACAAAATATGCAAAAACCACTCCCAATTTTCTTCGGTCACACCGTTTACAATTGCGAAAGCAACTGGAAAGATACCTATAATAATGAGAAAATAAGATGTTGTAAGTTATACCTATAGTGACAAGTGTTGGTTAATAAGTTTTTCTTTCTAAAATGTATCGTTATACAATAAATTTTCTCAACTAAGGATCAATATCATGGTATCTAGTGAAACATATACTAGATACATTTAGGGGTTTTGCGATAGATGTTGGTGTTGCTATTTTGATTTTTCATATTGGAGCAAGCTATCACACAATACATCATACCTCATACGACATAACTACGGTCACTATACCATGATATTGTTTATGATCCTAAATAAGGAGAGAAAATTTGAAATGTTTTCTTATGCCACCAACATCTCTATTTGTGAAGTGTTAATTCCTCAATTTTTATGTTTCTTTTTAGGCTTGTGTTTTGCTCGTCTCATGTTTAACATTTATCTATGTAACTCTCAAATAATTTATGCCATGCCTTTTGAAAACATTATTATTAAGATAAGTAACGCTGTCTTCTGAGTTTGAGTTTAGTCAGATGACTATTACTAAGCTAAGAATTTTATGAAATTATAAAATTTGGTCACGTTTTTCAACTGATACACAGTACCATATATGTCATCTTTTATTCTTGGGGAGACAATGATATATATGAAGCAAATCATAGAAGGATCTTTCGTACCAACGCATTTCAAGAAAAGATGCAATACCGTAAAATTTGACTTTTGCACAGGTACACACTAAAAATATAAAATATGGACTATAAATTGACAGTTACACTTGTTGATTAATTAATTTGCAGTCTAAAGTTGGAATAAACTACAAATTGCACTGGTAAACTCAACTTATCATCTAAAAAATAAAACAATAACATTCAATTTTAGACATATTTGCCTTTAAAGTCCTAATGCAATTTCATACACATGAAGAAAACCACGCCTATATAAAGAGATAAGTACTCTCAAATGAAGCAAGGCATATTAATAATATATATTCATATGTTGTTAGAGAAAGCGCTCCATAGGTATTCATGTCCCATCTAAATAATCTAATAATTTCAATGAATAATCTTTGAATGAACATATTTGTGTATGTAGATGCTTACGAGGTAATAGAGCTTTATAATTGTTTGAGCATGTTTTATACTATGAGAATATATATCGTAGACTTTCATAGTTAGATACTAAGTTTTTGTTTTTACACATACGAATCTGCATTACCACTGTCATGAATCGAAATGTAAATTGTGAGTATACATGTAAATGCAAGGAACACTAAATTAAATGTGCTAAGACATGAAATACAAACTAAATACAATAGTTGTTCAAAGAAAATATTTATGAGATGAAATATAATCTAAATATACCTTGATTTCCATTTTTTCCCGTCGCTCCTAAAAGGTGGCCTTTGTATTTATTCTTCAAAAATGTACCATTAATACACAACATTGGTTGACAATACGAAAACCCAAAAATGCATGCGACAGATGCAATAAAAACCCTTTTAAATCGATTAGTACCCCCCTCACACTCAATGACAAAATGAAACCCCTGGTTCGTTTATAATAAAAGATCCTTATAGATACCTAACAATTTGTATGACATTTCCTCTCCACCATTCAACGCAGCCTTCGCCATTTCTTTTCCATACTAAGCTTGATGATGCGGAATATCGGGCCCGGAATTCACTTTAAAGTCCTTTACTACCTCAATTGGTTTTAGGAATGAGTTAACGATTAACCAACATGGTTGACACAACCTTCGAACTCATCATCAAACTCTTATGAGTACAAATTAACCCACTACAAGTGTGAATATTACTCAGTGTCCGCATATAAAATAATCCATTACACAATGATGCTGATGCGTGAACACACTATTTACATCTTCACTTGTCTTTTTAATACATTCCACAATCACCCTCGATTTCTCATTCTTTAAATAAACAAATTTGAACTCCAATTCTGCAGAATATTTGACCAACTTCTCTCGAAACTCCTTAGCACCCCCTTTAAATCTTTAATCCCCATGACTTATAAATGACCTCCAATCCTGTGATAGTAATGGAATCCTCTACAGGCATCTACTTTTCGCAAAATATTCATTCTCGTCTACACTAATGGACTCACGAAACACATCACCACTTTGTACCTCTGTGCATGAAATGTTATCGAGCCCTCAATAACAAAAATGTCATTAAATTCTCCTTCAATATGTATAGTGACAACATCATTCCCCTAACATTGTTATCACCATCAAGCATATAGTTAGATTGGATACCAAACGAAATGAAAATTCATTTATGATATCGTCAAATGATATCTAATGGTTAATTTGAATAAAACAAATTGAACCTTTATATTTCAATCTTTCAACAATGATATCATCCATGGTGGATAGCACACAACTGAACAACAGTGGCATAAACACAAGATAATATATTAATTATATAATATCAAATGGGTTGGTATTTGAAATGAATAGATATATGATGGGTTACTAAATCAGTAAAAAGGGATTTCAAATTTAAAAACACTACAATCATCACTTTGAATTTGAAAAAACTAGAAGACACTTTTAGGGGGTTTTCGAATTTAAAAGAGCATAACATATTTTCAGGGGTTTTATCATCTGAAGAATTACACCCTCCATGTATGGAGGTAACAATTAAGGTATTAGATGGTGTTTTTCCATGAAAATCATTCCCACGTACTTCTCTCACTAGGCTATTATGTCCTGTATTTGTGGAAAATTTGAGAATGAGGGACGACATGTTTAAATGTCTTTGACTTGGGTTTTATTATAGAAAACTTTATAACGAGGGGGCCAGTTCTAATTATTTGTTAAAAGTAATGTGTCAATTATATAACATCTACTTACACCACTAGTACCACGTAATAGTGTCTTCCTCTCTCTCTTTGGCATACTGGTCGTCATGATTATGGGGGATGTCGTCACGTGTGACTTTCGACACACCTTAATCACCTAGAGGACCAGGTGACAGAAGAAAATGTGGCCTCAGTCATCATGTACATGGCCCTCTCTAAATATAAGCACTCATAAAATAAACATGTGCGGATCCTCCTCTGGAAGATCATTTTTGTTGTTTCTATCTAAATGTACATCACAAAGGTGAATATACATGAATTCATGTGTCTAAGAGCATCCGTAGTGGTGGAGCAAACAGACACCTAAATTTATAAATTTACAAACTGAGAGATCTACAATGCTGTAATGAAACGAAAAAAAATTGTAAGAGAAAAGGTAGTGAATTTGTAACTTTGCTGAACCGCTAATGAATTTGCAAATGGTTCTTACGAACTTCATTTTTTCGTAGAAATTGGTACGGACAAATAAAGTTCGTGGCAACTCCAAATAATTAATTTATATTACATATTTAGGTTCCAACGAACTATATTAGTTCGTAGGAATTTCCTTATGAGCTATAGTAGATCGTAAGAATTCTTACGAACTAATATAGTTCATAGGAAGTATATACCTCCCAAAGTCACTTATACTTTATCCATCACTAGTGTAAATAACTTACTACACGAAGTTTTGACTTTGTAAACTTACCTTCCAGAAAATGGTGGATGGGAAACATCTGGGATAGTAGGCTCATAGCTACCATACAAGGGAGTGGGGTAGCATGTGTGGGATAAAAGCCAATAGTCATAGAAACAATAGGCACAAATTGAGTGGCATTGACTGGACGTGGCATATGTATCCGTGGACTACGATCTACCTCCTATGGATGTGAGGAATAAACACTGATCCTATGTCCTCGAGCATCAATGGATGTGGTAACTCCATGACATGTGAATGTTCCAACCTGGGACTGCATCATGGTAAGAGTCTTGGCATGAAACATCTATTGTGGTGATGTGCCACCCTGTGTGACCAAGCATCATGATGTGCTGTAGGTACGCATATCGGTGGCACACAACTCCTAGATTTTAGCAAAAAAGCATTGATGCGATTTGGATCTTCCCATCCCCATCTATGACATGCATTAACCTATATAATACATTCTCCGTGTCCCCATGATAGCTTAGTCTATAATCTTAAACATTAATAATATAATATTTGCTTACCAGTGTGTTAAAAATAGCCCCCTATACATTGTGCCTCGACCGACAGTAGAATGAAGGTATGTGGTGATATAAAGCATCTAATGAAACACATATACCATAACGGATAAGGACCATCCTATGCAAGGGATACACATGATTTAGATCCTATACCATTATCGTCTATACATCGTGCCATATCTAAACATATAGTTCATCCACAGTCAGCCAGTTGATTGTTGTCATTCCCCGACGTAAGTATTGTGTACTATCTAGTTCATGTCCCTAGTATGTGGGATACCCTGTACCATCTTAAATTGCCCCATGGAAGTACAAATCCACAATCTCATAATATATCAAAGGGATAATAGAATTTCATATCTCATGCCTCATGACTACAATAATCGAGTAAGACGGCGCAGTTCACATCGTTTTATGGATGCCAAATCATCTCAAAAAACATTTTTTGGATTGTTAGAATAATATTTTAAGTGCATTAAAAAGTGCAAACCTACATTCTCTGGGAGCATAAAAAAGTGTTTTTATCCCCAGCAAAATAATTATCAACATTAGGATATATTTTACTGAGAAAAATTATGATGAAAATATATTAATTTTTCTTTATATCATTTGCTCATGGTTTCAGTAGGGTGTGAAATCGATGGTTGACCAGTATTTTGTACAACCGATGTCGGTCTCCCATCCATCCTCTTAAGTCGAGGGCGAATAACATTCCTCTGAGGGCAGATCTGTGAGAATATCTAACACCACCCCTATAGCTCGGGAAATTAAAATATTGAGTATGAACTGATATAATTAGCAGCACATATAATATAACATGATTTAAACACCTACTTACAAAGAGGCCCTAATATCTTTGTGCATACCTAGTTTGCATAGCACATTCGAGTGATATAATGCTGTAAGAACGGAACTGCCCTAGATGTACATTAGCGCAAAGGTGAGATCATTAAGAAAATCAAGTTAACGGACCTTCACCTAGTGTTTGGATTTGTATCGTAATAATATATCACCAATATGTTTCATAATATATTCCCTTACGTACCTAAGCAATGTCATATTGTTTGCCTGTACTAATATAGTCTCAAAATGGTATGCTAACTAGAGCCTATGGAATTTGATACCTTTCAATGTATTTCCTTCAGGAACAATGTCTAGTAGTCATTGGACTAATGCAAAAATATTATCTTGATGAGAGGTAAGTTAACACTAGAGATGGGATGGCCATCAATAAGTAGACCTGGTACGAGTGTAAATGTTCACTCACCCATCGGCTGGTGGAAGTTATGTGTCTTAGGTCCCACCTATCCACCGGGGATCTAATAAATTTCCTAATGAGTGTAATGTACTAGATATGTTGCATGTTGTAAAACCATCTACCATAAATGGAGAAACTTCTGTGATACATATAAATTTGGAACTTCACTTAGTGAAGGCTTAGTCCACCTCAAGGGTCCAAGTAGAAGGGAATTTGTAACAAGCCTAATTTACCTCATGAGCAAAGGCACCATATATAACCCCATGTAAATATGTTCAAGCCTTACATGAGCCAAAAAATGTGGGACCCCTAATATATATATATACATGGTACAAATCATCATCCGTGGCCCTTCTCCTTGTGAAAGAATACCACACAAACTAGAGACATGATTTTGCAAAGGATATGATCCCCCGCTGGATCCTATCTACTCAAACAGGAAGAAAATACCAAGGCCAAGTACAAGTCCTACGCATTACCTACCCATATACGTGACCATGTCTTGCGCGTTATCATGTCCTTCCCATGGCCTACCCTAGTAGTGACCAACTCCTACACATGACCACGTTCAGCACATAACTAGCCTAACTCAGCAAAGGGATCCAAGATCACTTGTCCAAGGCCTCGCATACCAAGTCTCTGGGGAAGACAATGAGAGAGCATACTCACTTCAAAAGTTTGCCTCTGGTTAGGCATAAATTCTTCACATTTATCCCCTTAATTTCGGTATTTTTATGATCCCACGCGGTATAAATATCTTGGATTTGTCTTATATTTATGCTACTAATCATTTTTGGCAAGTATTTCGTATTTAGTCTATCTCTTATATGTTTTATAGGTATTTCATGCAAGAAATATGGAAAAGAGAACTCAAAATAGTGAAAGAAACCAAGAATCGAGGAGTTGAAGGGAATTTTCATAATTTTTCAGCCTTATTCTAGAGGTGGGGCCAACTGAAAAGTTCAAGAGCTTTCAATTACAAGAACACTGGAAAAAACGACACCTCAATCCGAGCTACGGTGAAGAAGTTATGCCCATTTGAAGTTGAGAAAGAAATCCAAGAAAAAATTATTAAAGACATAACCAAAGCTGAGAAAAAAGAACCAATCCAACCATTAGTCACGCACCATATCCGTTACAAAATTAGTCGCGCTTTTTAAGTGTGACAAATTTCCAGATACGGGATTTTTATTTTCTACTTTTCTTTTAGCCAAAAGAGTTTTATGTTTTGGGGACTCTTCTAAACGACCTCTAGCCTATATATTTAGTCATTATAACTCTTTTTATTAAGATTTCATTCATGTAAAAGCTCCATAACAAGTAGGAACATCTAGGTGAAGAATTTACATACTTTGCACCATTAATTCAAGAGCTTTTCGAGTTTTTTTTCAACCTTTGATTTCTTCTTGCATGTTCTTGTTCTTTAATATTGGTAACTTTTATTTCCAGCACTTTTATTATTATTTCTCATATTTCATCTCTCTTTCCAAGCAATTATGAGTTCATGCAACGTAGATAACGTAGTTTTCATTAATTTTACCATGTTAGGCTAGATTTCTAAGGTCGGGATGCATTAACTCAACCTGATGTGGTTGTTGCATGTGTATAAAAGTAATCCTCTAAATTTAATGATTTGATTATGAACGTATTGCGTAGAAACACGACAATTGTAGATATTTGGATCTTGTTTGCTTCCGGGTAACCGGGATGCTTCAGAATGCAATTAGAGTTTCACTATCGCAATACCGATTTACTCGTCCTCTGATTAAGTATGGTGCGGGCCTGAACCTCATATACATAATGCTTGGGAGTACTAAATTCTGGGTCTAATTAATCATTTAAATTTACGATTATTTTTATACCATCAATACACTAGGGTTGAGGGATTATATTCCCGTCCTATTTTCTTCATCATATAGTTCAAGTTTTAATTCAATCATCATCAGTAATTTAGGTCATTTAGAATAGTTGCATTCCATTCATAATTTGGTGCATTTAATAAATATTTTCAAAATTGCATTTAGTTGTAGTCAATTCCCAAAACATAACATCTTTTTCTTTTTCATTAGAGTCAGATTTAGGATTTTTTCGTCTGTCTAACGTCGTCACAACTCTGTTGTCCTATTTCCCCGAGGATCGATACCCGACTTATCGGATTATTACTTGAGCGACAGGCTTGCACTTGAGCCTAGAGAGTACGCACTTCTGAGACACATTCTTAGTCACGTCACCCTTCATGCAAGAAAATCCCAATACCACTTATGTGGAATTCTTAGACCAAACGTCCATAGAGGTCCAAGAGGATCCACCACTCAAAGCTCTTGTAGTGCATTGTTAATATTGGATGGACCCTATCCAAGTCTACGTGGAAAAGGGAACACTATTGAAGAAGAAAACAGAGTCTAGGAAGATCAATTACAGGGCCACTCTTACACTCTCATCAATGAATCCTTTACAAAAGAACTTACACTTTTCTACTCTTGAGGTGTGTCCACCCAAAAGAGGCTAACTATACCCTAAGATAGGTTTATAAAGGTATATGTGGGGGGCATCTAGGGGCAAGGTCCCTTGCTCATCGTGTGATAATGCGTGGATTTTTTGGCCAACATTGCTTAAGGATACGCATGAAATTGTGAAAAAATACGACAAGTGCCAAAGGTACTCTAATGTCACAAGGCAACCACCAAGTGAGAAAGTCCTAATAAGCTCACCTTAGCCATTTGCTCGGTGGGGAATAGACCTAGCAGGTCCTCTCCTTCGAACTCCAGGCCAGAACAAATTTGTGATGGTGGCAGTAGATCATTTCAGAAAATAGTGGAAGTAGAACCCCTCGCCATTGAGAACCTTATGTGGAAATCAATTATTTGTAGGCTTGACATCCCTAGGTCGATCATTAGCGATAATGGCTCTCAATTTGATAATGACATATTTCAAAACTTCTACTCAGGAGTGGTAATCCACTATCATTATTCATTAGCTGCCCACTCACAAGTCAATGTTCAAGTTGAAGTAAATAATATAACCATTATTCAAAGCTTAAAGAAGAGTTTAGACGATTCAAAAGGGATATGGGTTGAACAACTCCCCTGCATCTCATGGGCTTATCGGACAACTGTGTGTGGCCTAACAGGGGTGACACCATTCTATTTATCCTTTGGAAATAAAGCTATCGTACTAGTTGAAATTGGTCTCCCATCCTATCGGACCTCAAATCCCACCCACAACACTAATAATAATGAGCAAGTGAAGATTGAATTAGAGATTATTTAGGAGAATAGGTAAGAGGATCAAGTTCGAGAAGCAACCTACAAACAAAAGATGGCCAATTACTGCAATAAAAAACGTTCACCCTAAGAGTTTCACTGTGGGAGACTTGGTTTCTAGGAGGGTCAGAATTGCTATTAGGGAAGGCCCTTATGTGGTAACTAAGGTGACGAGGCCAGGGACCTATCATCTAAAGACTATGGAAGGAACGGAGCTCCCTCACCATTGGAATACTAAACATATCATAAAATACTATTAGTAGTATGAGACACACCTTTTATCACTTTTCAATGTTGTAATCCAACATGAAAATTCCAGAAATGAATGAAAAGTTTCTTTTCTCTTAAAGAAATACCATTTGTTAAATTTCTTTGTGAAGGACCCAAGTCCCACACTTAGGCTATGGCCTAAAGGTCTCATTTGACCTCATTAGGCTATGACCCAAAGGTCTAAAAATAACCGCCTAGGTGAGGACCTAGAGGTCCAATCAACCACATTAGGTTATAACCTAATAGTTTGAAATGATTAAGAAACGTAGGCACCGAACTAAAATTTTACATGATCATAGGAACCAACATCATAAATAATCATAGAGGCATTAGAGGTACCTAACCAAAATGGGAGAAAACAAACTATATAGCTCCCAATATTTTTGTTTTGATATTAAAATATGGGAGGATAGGATACATATAGGTACATAATAAACCTCAAAACAAAAATCTTCCAATGTCAAAACAAAGTTACAAAACAAGCACTTAAGGTAAACATCCAATCAAAGTTGGTACCATAATAACAAGCATCACTCATCCTCCTCAGACTCAAAATAAGGGTCAACCTAAAAAAGGTACACTAAGTCAAAAGTAGGATGGTCCCTAATAATCCCCATCATAACCATCAACAAATGCATATCCCATTTCTTGGTAAAATTCTTTGGATGTGGTGTACTCATCCTTAGCCTCTTGGAGGGCACGTGGAATAGAATCCTCTAAGACAACCACTTTACTCTTTTCTTTCTCTAAAAGTGCTCGATCTTGATCTCTGTTCAATTCAACCTCCCTCAGAATTGTCTCAATAAGAAATAACTCCATGTTAGGAGTTCTTACATTATCCTCAAGGACGCAAATCTTTAGAAACTTCCAAAGCCTTGTCAAACTCTCTCATCCTCTCTCCATCTTTCTCCTTTTTAAGATCCCCTCATAAACGACTAATAAATCTCTCTGAAGCATCAACTAAGGTTGAAAATTTGGAATCTTTCTTTCTTCTTTCCTCCACCATATTTTTCTCTACAAACGAATCCCCGGAAGCTAATTCGCTAAGAGCCACTTGTAGGTTAATTTGATGCCAAAGAGAGGGTAATAAATGAAGAACCAAAATGGATGGAGGCAGGTCCATGTATGGTTATAACAAAACTAATATACGTACCTCATAAAGAGCTTCCACCAACTGCAATGCAAGACCATAAGGAGTATCCTTGTGTATGTTATTAATTTTGTCCGGGTCAAGGTGGGACCTCAAAAGAGTATACATATCTCTCTCCTCTTCACTTATTTGTGACTCTATGGGGGGGGGGGGGGGGGGGGGGCTTGTAACTGTGTACTTGTAGTACGAGTGTTTGCCTTTATAAACACATCATTTTCTTTTGGAATTAAAAGTGCATCTGAAACTTGATTGATCCTCTTTTACGAAACCATAAGGAACAAAGATAATCCCAAGTTGTCACTATCACATGTGGGTTTCCCCATCGCAAGTCTTGATTTCTTATTTATCTTTTGTACCCCCATTTGGAGGTATGATCCGTGGTAACGTTTATTTTGTCTTGTGCCCATAAATGGGAGAGTTCAACACTCATGCCTTCGAGGCACTGGCAACATAATCCTTTATCACTTTTCATTTCCCTGCAGAAGGAGCTGCAAGTACGAGGGGAAATATTAATAACTAAGAAGACAATACCCTATCCAAAGAAGTACAAAAGATATATACTCACGCAGGGATCAAACACCAGGATTAAGGGATAGGAAAATGACATGTGGGATTGCACCTAAGCCATAGTGATGAAGAAAACTCTCCACAAGCAACTCAACATCTCTCATGCAATCTAGTTCTTTGACGTCCCACACAAGATGAATGGAGGCACCATCCAAAATACAACGCTCCTTAACTAAAGTGACAAGACATATTCAGGTTACCATAGTCAAATGTAAGACACACACACACACACACACACACACAGATATATATATATATATATATATATATATATATAATAACTACTACATGTAGGCAATACCTGAAGGGTTAAGAACTCACCATTCGGTGGGTACACTAACACTGTCATCACCAAGGATAAACTACCACTGTCCATAAATAAAGAAAAAAATATGCTTCTAAACTCTAATAGTAGAAAGTGTAGCGTTAAGCATGTGAGTTGCTTTCGAACTCATGATGAGGTTATAGCAATCCTCCCTTTCTGCTTGTGTGGAAGTCGTGAGACGATAAAAGTACAAACACTATTATGGACTAGCAAATTTCCACGTTACTTACTTTAATTTAATAAGGATAATTAAAAAGTTATTCCAAGCTTTCGGTTGAAGCTTCCCAGGAGATAAACCAATAAAACTCAACACTTCCCTCACATAACGAGGGAAAGGAAGTTGCAACCCTGCTTCAAATGCGGAGTTATAAAGGCAAACCTCCTCTTCCTTGGGGCTACGACATACATATTTTAAAGGTCCAGTACTCTAAGCCCAATATTGTTTAGAATACCGTATTTGACTCACACATCCTCCAACTTGAAACTACTAATAGTGGAACAGGGCTCCATGGCACCAAAACTATAGAAATGAGGCGGGTAGTCACGGGTCTCCATGGGTGTCAAAAAACTAAAAGGAAGGTAGGTAACAAAGTGGTGTCCTCTCAAATAACTCCTCTCTCACCATTTGTGGAGACTAGCACAGTACCTTCAATGCTGCACAAATCAGCTCCAACATTTTCTGAAGACTCCTTAAACATTATGTCAAGTGGTGTAAGATCACCTCAATCACAAGATAAACCCACGAATAATAAATCTCATATACCCCTTGGATGGGGCCACCTCTGGAAGTATGTAAATTAAGGTCAAGTTATTCAAATCCCACTTTAATCAAGCTGTAAATTCTGGAGAGAATAAAGTAACGATCGGGATCAAAGTGAAGTTGGTTATCTTGATAAAGGTTGGTATCCAACCTTAAAATTTTAAATAATTCTCCTATTAAGATAAATAAAAAAATATATTTTTAAGAATCGCATAAGCGAAAATTGGAGAAATAATCAAAAGCAAGGCTACTACTATAAATACCACTAATGTTGGTGTCAACAAAATATTTCCAAGTAATATTATGCAAAGCTCCATGGAAAGAAGCCTTCGGTATGAAACTATTGGTTCATTTCAAGATCCATGGACAAAATTGAACATAGGGATGATTCTCCACTCATTGGAAATCTGGAGTGAAAAAAATGCATACATCTTACTTGAAGGAGAACAATAACCCAGAACCACACAAATCTTCAGGCAAAAGGAAGATAGAAGTTGGTGATAACCAAGGCAGTGTGGTTGATATGGTTGGTGTACCCCAAATCGCAGTCCAAATTCATTGAGAATGATTCAAAACTCAATAATTGTTAATAAAATGTTAAAAGGTTGATTGATGGTGTATCATGCTATTTTCGTGTTCAATGCACCGAATAAGAATGTTGACGACTATCAAGGAAGAAAATAGGATCTTGGGTTTTTTTACATGGGTCCCTCTTCAATTACTTCATGTCTTAATACGTAGGATCTCTTTGAATTAAGAATAAAAGTGGGTCCCAGTGCCTCAACTTTGTTCGCTAAAAAGAAGAGATAACATTGCCCTATGTATTCCCACTTCTTTAGTGTAAATACCATCGTTACTTAAAGATGAGATACTTGGATTGAATATTCAAACTTGGACCCATAACTTATCTCTTGCACAAAATGATGGTGTGGCCCTAACATGTGTTTCATAGTTAACATGCGGTAAAACATGGAAATGGGCTCATTTAATTAAAAATTCAACACCTGCACTTACTTTGTGTTTCAACCCATGGGAGCTCTTTTGTAATAAAGATACAACGTGGGCCATATTACTTATCATGTTGAATTTACACCCTTGTAAGTCTTGGAATGGGGTATGACATGGACCCCCCACTATGCACCTCTTGCGAAATCTAGGACGATTGCACCTTTCACCAACACAAGTTCAGGAATTATGAGTTGGGCTTATTACATTTTAATTTTTTTAGTCTGATTTCTAAAAACATAACTCTGCATAATGGGAACTTGATATTAAATTTCCACACAATCCAAACTTTGATTTTTTTTTTTACTAAGCCTTGAACTATAATTTTGTACTCAATCCTCAAACAATTTTTTCTACTTAGTCCTTAGACATTGACCTCAGACTATTTTTTCTACTCAGTCCCTACACAAAAATTTGTCCTCGGACTATTTTTACTAAGTCCTTTGGTAAATTTCATATGGACTATTTTTTACTCAAACTATTTTTACTAAGTCCTTTGTCAAATTTCACTTGAACTATCTTTTACTCAGTCATTACACAAAATTTTCATGGATTACATTTTGTTCATCCTTGAACTCTATCCGTAGATAAATTGTACTTAGACTAAAATATTGTCATAACTCTATTTTTTATGTTTTGGTAAAGTTTAGAGGTTTTCTGTTAAATGACAATGTTCCAAAACTTCCACTCAGTGTTGGCTTTATATTAAATTTCCATGTGATCAAAGTCATCTCATGGAAATTGGGAGGCGGATAATACGTATAAATTTGGCACTCAACTTAGTCAAGGCCCAGTCTACATCGAGGGTCCACGTAGAAGGGAATTTGTAATAAGCCCAGTTTACCTCATGGATCCAAGTCCACCATATACAACCCTGTGTAAATATGTTCAAGCCTTACATAAGCAAAAAACATGGAACCCCCAATGTATGTATATATCCATGGTACAAATCATCATCCATGACCCCTCTCCTTATGAAAAAACACCACCCAAACACGAGACATGATTCTGCAAAGGGTGTGGGACTCCCGTTGGATACAAACTACTACCAAGACAAAGTACAAGTCATGCGCATTAGCTACCCATATACGTGACCATGTCTTGTGCGTTACCATTTCCTGCCTATGACCTACCCTTTACGTGGCCAAATCCTACACATGACCATATCCCGTGCATGACTAACCCAGCTCAACAAAGGAATATAATATCACTTGTCCAAGTCCTCGCATACCAAGTTCGTAACACCCGATGACACAATTAATGCATGACAAGTCCTCGGAGAAGGTGAGAATTAAATGGCTTCGAAGCATCCTCATAGAAGATGAGCGTTAATGGATCTAATGTGTCCTTGAAAAAGCTAAGAATTAATGGCTCTGACATGCCCTCAGAGAAGTTATTAATGCCTCTCAATCACCACAATTAAAGCCTCCTTCTCGGCTAAAGCTCAACGGCTATAAAATACCCAAAACAACACTAGGGAAAATCATGTTGATAGTTGAGCTTTATTTTCTTTACACATTTATATTCTCTCTCTCTCTCTCTCTCTCTCTCTCTTGCTCTATTTTTAATTCCCAGCCTCCAAAAAATTATAACTGAGCCTTCGGGCAAGCCTCCATGCATTTGTAATTTGTCCTTCTAGCCCTATATTAATAATACAAAGAGAAAAAAAGAGCATTCCAACCGTGGATGTAGGCCCAACCTCTTAGGTTGTACAACGCTAAACATTTGTGTCAAAATTCATTTCTTGTCTTTTATTTCCTAAGTCCAACTTACATATATTTCAAGTTAGAAAAAGTCAAAGTTATCCATATTTTGGCATCATCATTCTATAATGTACATGTTAAACTTACTACATGTCATCACAACATCTACAACACCCTACCAAACTGGGGCAAACCTATGGGTGGATTTTTGTGTAAGTACTGAATGATCATTCGACCCCATCTGTATATATCTCTAGGGGTTGGAGTCCATGATAAAAACTATTTTAACAAGAAAACAATTTAAGTTTATCTTAGTTTTACCTTAATGTTGAAACACCATTAGGATTTAAAATTTAGCTACCCGTCTGTTATGAGAATGACCAATTAATATGCGATTTTAATTACTTTTTTGTACTAATTTGGTGCAGAGATTGGATTAAAGTATTATCATATAAATTTAGCGTACAATAATAGTTTCTTTTCTAGAAAAGTAAGACAAAATTAGGCGTATACCTATTTTATTATATTTTTACTATATAGGGAAAACATTGACCGAATAAACTTAAATACGATTTGGATTACTTGATTTTTAGTAATATGGTGCTTCAATTAAAGTATTAGCACAATCATACTTTCTTTTCTAGAAAAGTGCATATAAACCAAGCACACACAATTTAGTAACCTCTTGAACTATAGGAAAGACTTTGATCAAATATACATAAATTTTCCCTTTTCAAAATTTTATGCATTAATAATACATATAACAACATATTAAATCTATTTGTCTCAATTGGTCATCCATTTACTCATCCACCAATAGCACATTTTTAGAGTGTAGTGTGCTCGAAACCCTAACAAGGTGAAGGAACCTAATTAAAATTATCATCATGGTAAAAGACAAATTTTCCTTTAATTATTTTTAGTACAAATACAAAAATCAAGGTATATGTGATGAAAAGTTTACCAATTACAAGTAATACCCCATAATTGTTAATAACTTTTAAAATAGATAAATGGGGATTAATTGGAATTAATTATGAAAAATTAATTGGGATTAATTTGGATCTTAATATTACTAGAGATTAAAGTAATATATGATTCTAAATATTACTTAGTGATATATAAGTAATATATGAATATGATGTTATTTATTTTGTCGTGAGTTACTAATACGGCAATAAATGAAAGTAAGTCGGGACGCAGTTATGGGATGTGTCGGGACTAATTTAAATAAATAAAAAAGGAAAGATTATTTTATATCAACCTTATGGTCATTTCGAGTGCGCCATTACATCCAGAAGGGTCGAAATAGTCAAAAAAAGTCTACTCGGGTGTTGAATTTGTGTCTCGGGTCAATTTGAAGATGAGAGGACACCCCGAAAGGGCGTTTTAGTCATTTTTCTTGGGAGATGAATAGTAACTTTGTTTTTTTCTTTTAGGTTACCCTTAAGATTTTTTTATTTAAATAAGACTAGACTCTATGTAAGATTCATTTCATCCAAAAACAAGTGAGAAAGTTTGAGAGAAAAACATAAGAGTCTTAGAGAGAAAGTGAAAGGGTAGCTTGAGGAGGGGAAGAGTTCTTGGAACGGAGGAGTCACCTAACGCAAACCAATGGGACAACCACCATCACTTCACCTTGAACCACCACCATAAGCACCGAAAAAGTAGCCGAAAAAAGGGAAGGATAAGTTCTAACATTTGTCTTCATCAAAGGTTCACATTGACTTTTAAAGAAAGTGATTCTTGCTCTATTTTAGTGATTAGCATATCCATGTTAGAATATGATTTTATTATAGGATTCATGAACTTATGAATTTGGAATTTATAATGATTGGTAAATCAAAATAATAGTTAGGCAAATTCATGTAGTCGAATACATAACATGTAGGGAATATGATCATGATGAAAATTAAGGATTTTACATGTAGAGTAAAATATATGTTCTTAAGGTTATTGAAAAAGATGATAGGAATTTCATGTAGAAAAATCCTACCATGTTAAAAATGAAATTTGATGATTTAGGTAAAAAAAAATAATGATTCTAAATTCTGAGTTTTTAAGTTGGATAAAAATGGAGAATTTAGATTATTGAAATATTGAGGTTTTAATGGGTTTGATGATAATCCCTTATGAACATGTAGAATTGATGTTTTTATGCAGAAATCACCCATGTATATGTTGAAATAATGTTAGAATAGTAATTCGGATTTATGGATTCAGTTAGGATAGAAAGCCAGTAAGGTTTGTGTATTTGGAAAAATGATGGCTTCGTTTGAACGAGAGTCAATCTCGTTCTAATGAGATTACTGACTTCAAACGAGTTTTCCAGATATCTTCAGTTTTAGCCCAGAAAAGTTTGGGAAATTGTAATCTGGCCCAGAATGAGTTTTTAAATAATTTTGGCACATTAATAGAGTGAGAAACTTGGGATTAATATTGGAAAATTATAATATATTAAGGATTAAATTATGTGAGAGATATATACAAAATTATTATACGATTTAGAGGAGAATAATCGTTATGACAAGTACGGGTAACATCGAGAACATATAAGTACGCATACTTGGGTTAAATAAGAGATTATGGGAGAAATAATTACATAATATATGTACGACGATAATCGTGATTACAAGTACAGGTAGTATTCGAGAAATACGACGAGTACTTGGGATAGGATAAATTCCTAATATGATATAGGTAATGTAAGTAATACTAAATAGGTAGATGATAATGCCTATTTGATTGATTGATGGTTTATGTGTATGACATACCTAGCTTACTTGCTATCGGGGGAGGTTTGCGCGTGAGGGCAGTCATATTGTAATGAATTTAATGGGATTTTTGACATGCCACTCAAGAACATAGAACTTAGGGATTGATCACCACTTTTGGGTGTGACCGGTCATTTGGGTGCGTAGGTATGTGCGAAGCCCAAAGGCTTGTTACTATGTTCACCTCCAATGTTTGTGTTTGATATTTGTGGTTCGAGGAATCTTTATCGAACCTATAGTCCCCCATACAGTGGCGAGATGTATTGGTGCATGATAGTAGAGTAATGCAACACCGCAGCTGTGTATCGGGGTGCGGTATTGTATATATATATAATAGAGTGAATATATATATATACATATGATGATATCTACTGTGTGACTAAAGTAGAATTAAAAGATAATGATATCTGGAATTAATTACGTATGAAAACACTTAATTGAATTGAATTAATAAGGATCTTATCCATGTTGAATCTAAATGGATATACATATACATATTATTATTATTATTATTATTATTATTATTATTATTATTATTATTATTATTATTATTATTATTATTATTATTATTATTATTATTATTATTATTATTATTATTATTATTATTATTATTATGACAGAAATACGTGGGAATGAATTGGGTTATGAATATTGGATACATTGGGTTGATCTTGTTAACCTGGGAATTGTAACTAGTATGACTTAGAGGTAGGTTAGGTGTGCACTCTATATGAGAGGTGAGAATCTCAAGAGAGAGTCCGATAATCTAACATGTATATAATAATTGCTAAATAAAGCATTTATTCACTTGCTGTTTTATAAACTATTTTTACATCGGGCTTTGACCCATTTCCTTGCATATTCTCTTCTATCTCTTGTATTTTCTATATCAGGTGTCCACCCGCAAGACGCCAACCATAGAGGATTATGACATGTGATGAGCTATGGATGATATGGAATTTTGAGCTTTATTTAGACGCCTTCACATTCATTGATTCATACTCGGTAGTAATCTTTCATTTAGGGCATCTCGCCCCGAAGATTTTACTTATTTCCTTTCTCTCTGAGTTAGGATTATATTCGTATGTCATTGCATTTGTTATCATTGGGATTATTTTATTTAGATATTTTACTGGAAAGTTTTATTCCAGTTGCATTTAATTATGTTGTGATAGTTACTCAGTTGTTATTCAATGTGTGAATGGATTTTTCTAAATGGTTTATGTTTTAAAAAGTGGAATTTTATTAAATTAAAATTTAAAAGTTTTTAACATCTGTTTAATTAAGTATTAGGTGATTATAAAATGTTTTCAACAGTGATGCTAAGAATGATCCAACTGTATATTCTGATTTAATTTTGTAAGGGACTGATCACCCGATATTTAATTAAGCGGGGTATTACATTACATTACACAATATTTTATCTTCAAATATAGGCAATTTAATCTAAATGCAAAATACATTAAAACAATCACATAACACTAAGTCGTATGAGAAAAAACCCATAACAAGAAAAAACCTTGGGCCAAATGAAGTTACAAATGCATTAGAGTGGAGTTTTACAAATAGAAATTAAGGACATACAATTATATAATGCATTAACTGATTAACAACTTTTTTGCACCATAATCTTAGGGGAGAGTGAGAATGCTGCACAACAGTGATCGTTTTGGACTCGTCCAATGTCTTTCAATCCTATGCCACGAAATCAAAAATCTTCTTAAAGCAGAAGATAAAATTGTTGAGAAGCCACCAATGCTTAGATACCACTTTTGAGTATGTGAATTTTCCAGAAGGTATTGAAAGTGTTTAAAATACTTTGATTTACTCAAACATCATTATGCATTTTTGGGATATTCACATAATCTCTTAAGAACAAAAATACAAGTGCACTTGCTCAAGAATAAAGATATAATTTTACAAGATTCAATTAGAGTTGTGATTGAACTTTGAAAACAAACATCTCGAAAATACAAAGAGAAATGTGAAGAGGAAATACAATAGAGTACATAAACTAAAAAACAACTCTCTATAAATTTTTCCTCTTGATAACGTGTATTTTCTCTATAAAAATTCTCAATGCTGTACTCTTTAAAGTTTGACGAAAGATAGATTTATGATGTTGTTTTATCCATTTATATCGAGATCTTCCAAGTGTGGAAGACAAGCACAAGATAATTGGGATGATGACATCGCAAGAAAAATCAAAACACTTGAGTTTTGGAAATATTAGGCTAGAAACAATTCTTCCTGGTTTCCCAAGTTGTAAAATAATAGATTTTTAACAAACATCCACTTTACAAACAATGCTCGCGACTAGTGAATAATTCAAGAGGGAATTTGCGAGGACCAGACATGTCTAGGAATAAAAACACTAATTGGGTACACGACCAGCAAAAATAGTCCTTCGCTGATGAGAAATCTTTCTTCGTTGAAGAGAATCGTCAAGAAAAAGCTATACTTTAGTAAGGGAAATTAAAAACTATGTATATCTGAACCCTAATTATACCTATATATTATACATATAAACAATCATTATTTAATGTTTATTTTTAATATGAAGAGTATGCTTTCATACGTAGATAACCAAATACTAAAAACAAAAGCAACACAAGCACACAAATGAAATTTCCATTTTAAGAAAGAAGCTAATTTGAATATGACAAAGTGTTATTAGAAATATGCTTACCTCTAACTTATATGACAATCCAATATTTATGACCATGAACAATCCCAAATGAGATATATGAATCTTACAGGGGAGTGTGACGCTTTTCCAAAATGAACTCAATGAAATGACTCAAAGTATAAATTGTAATAATAAAATAATACAATTCAAGTGATATGGGTAAACACGAGTGTACATATACTTTTACAATCTACCCTTTTATCTATTTTTTCACAAAATAAACAAAAATAAAGATTACAAGAAAAGTAAGGAAACTCATTAACCTACTACATAAAATAAAGTCTGGGCAAAGACAACAGATCAACCTATAAAACCTATAACCACAACAACAAGAACCCATTCAAAACCAAGATGAGTGCTTGTTCATGATTCTTGTAAACATGTCATTCACTGACAAACGAGACATGATACCAATTTATTTATAAAGATAGTTATACTAGATGCAATAAGATGAACAAATAGATATGAATTTTAAAGTAAAAATCATCTACTTACGTAAAAGTTTAACAAACCCATATCTAGTGAATACATCCTAGGGTATGACTATAATGCATTGTACTCCAACAATTATGTATATATTCTCCCTTAACTCATTTATATATGAAAAATACATAATGTCATTATTTAAATTTCCCCCAATTTAATATTCTTCCCCTTCTTAAGGGTGAAAATATTTTCCTTTTTACAGGAAGAAAACACTCTCCCCTAATTTTTCATGGAATTGATAAATGTAATGAACACCAAACTAAGAAATAGATTTAAAGAATTAGAAAATGAATTTTCTCATATCTAAACAGCTTAAAGAGTCATGTACCACAAAGTAATGTAATCCAATTCATCGAAAATATAGAAATATGCAAGATAACGTAATAAAGAGATATGTCGGAAAATGATACAAGGCATCAAAGATAACCAAATGATCATGTCAACTTAATTATATCATCATAATCAAAAGCTATAGTCAATAGAGACTATGATATAATGTACCAACCCAAAAAACTAAATGAGTTAAGAATAAAACATAATATATGGGGTAGGGCTGTCAATGGACCGGATCTGGACCCGGACCCGATCCGGACCCGACCAGAATTAACGGATCTGAGCAAATTTTATAGACCCGATTATCCGATTACCCGATTACCCGATTAGTTAATGGACCGGATCTGGATATACATGACTCCGATCCGATAAGGACCCGACCCGAATGTGTATATATATAATATAATAAATATATATTTATATACAATATTATATATATATATATATATAGTCTTACATATAGTTACTAAATATATATATAACTAACTTATATATATATATATATATAAAAGTTTTACATACATATATGCATACATATATATAACAGTTATATATATATATATAAGTTATATATATATATATATATATATATATACATAATCGGGTCGGGTCTCGGATCCGGATCTGGATCCATTTTTTGAGACCCGTCGGATAATCGAGTAAGACCCGATCCGTTAAAAATTTACCCGGATCGGATCTGGATATACCTAGACCCGATCCAGACCCGACCCGTTTACACCCCTAATATGAGGTAAAAGCACCAAAATATCCTACTCAAATACCGTACAGTGAACCATAAAAAACTGTCTCGTTATCAACAAACTACACCATTAAAAAACGCCATGAACAAAAAAAAAGACCAAACCACTAGGTCCCGCATCACCGCCATTATCATCATTAGCATCGAACCTCGTATCATACATCATACAGAAAATGCGCATTTTTCCACTCAAATATACCATGATACTACTCAAGCTAGACAACTCACGTTTATTGAAATAAAAAAGAGCATCATATATTATGGTTTGAGCTTTGACCCGTTGAATGAGCTCGAGTGTCATATTGGTCACTGTGGTGATCTTCTGTCTGAGTAAACCAGCAGCGCATCATTTTATGTCATTTAGTTGATGAGTGGGTATTTAGGGGAAGGAGTGACAAACGTGAACTAAAGGCATGGGAACTGTATGCTCGGGTAAAAACATGAGATCCCCTAGACATACGATGTGTCAAAAGCCAGGAAACTCATTGTGGTGTTATGGGCTCTGGAAGGGCAAGAGAGGGGGGGGGGAGGTTGTGGGTTAGTTCTTTTCGGTGGCTCGTCATGGTCCCTACGTGAATGTGGGAGTGCTTATCTCTTGGTATAATTTTTTCCCCGAGGTCGAGTTTATTAGTTCGGTTGGTTCGCTGATTGCCCCTCGAAGCTTGTAGACCCCAAATTCAATTTTAGTCGCAAGCCCCGGTACAAGCATAGGCCTGAATATTCCGTGCGTGGGGCTATAGGTTGTTCAAAGTTGCAAGTTTATTGTATGTAAAAACAAACCAAAGGTTTGGGTTAGCGCTTTTGGGATAATCCTATGGTAGGTTTAGGTCTGCATTTGATCCAAAAATTCTTGTTGTTGTGGGCCTCAGGAATATGGTTACAAGTGGGGCAGGTACTCCACTTGTTTTTTATGCGTTCTTAAATATATTCTTATTAGCTCTCTTAACAATATATGATAAATTTTTAATTTATTTTAGAACATGCTTAATGGCCTTAGTTTCATAATTCATTAAAACATAGATTGATGCTTAGGTTTCAAATGGTATTAGTGATTAGTATAGGAACATCACTTAAACCGAAGTGGGTAAACAAGAGTGCTTATGTGTGTGTGTATTTGGGATAACTGTTGGCTATTAATATATATGTAGTTATGCAACAAAGATCGTCTTGGATAACAGTTGGCCATTAATACGTATATGTGTATGCGTGAGAAGCCATGGCTTAAATAATTTGATATCTCATTTGAGGTTGGGGAAAATAGGTAAGAGATGAAAGCATCTTCGAGGGGTAAATATATCATGAGACATATTGTCGATGCTTGTGCTCATGAAGGACTTCGTATTGCACCTACATACTCGTGCAACCATGATATCAAAGCCTATATAGTTCGATTGTACACGTGTTCAAACGTAATGTGTTTTGTTGACATTCACGAGAGATCTAAGCTTAAAATAGTTTAATATCTCGAGAATAGGATACTGGATGAAAGCATCTCTATGGGGATAATATATCAAGAGACATATTACCGACGCTTGCGATCATGAGAAGGACTCGGTATTGCGCCTACGTACTCATGTATTTTGGAGATCAAATCCTATGTAGTTCGATTATGAGTAGTATCTATAAGGACATCCATCATCATCAGGTGATCACTGACTCAAAGGCATTATTGAACCTTCAGACCAGTTTGGAGGTGTAGAGGAAGAGGGGAGGGAGTATTTAGGATTAAAGTGCACCAGAACCCACCGCAAGAGATTTATGTATCCTTTATCGATATGGATAAAATCCTGGAGGTCTCATGGTCTCAGGTTGGTTACTCTGTATTTGGATTAGAGATGGAGGTATCCCTAATAGATTATACGTCAAGAGATGTATTGTAAGTCTTAGGCTTAACGAGTTTTTTTCGGTATAGCGCTTACATATTCAAGAGGACTTGGGATCAAAGCCAACGTAGTTCCAAAAAATGGGACATATTTACGAGTGCATGCGACGAGATACCGGGTATATAATGTACAATATTGTGGTATTTATGGATCCTAATCCTTAATTTAACATTTATGTTAAGATGGAATGATATATTTATATGTTAAAAATACGTTAATTAATGACCGATACTTGACAAGTATTTTCCCAAAAAAATATATTCAGGGATACCGTTATAGCGACGGACTTTATTATCTCGGAGAGGTGGTGAGAGTATTTCAATTTTAGACTTTGATTTTAGCAAAGTTTCAGAATGACTCGACTCACTGACATTTTCCTGAGAATGATTTTGAAAAGTATGTTTTCATGTTGTATTTAGTTATGGCGTTTGATTAGCATTTATTTAACATATGCGCATGTCATTTCAATTTAATAACAGAGATGATGGGTTAAAAACTAGGATTTTAAAATATAAATGTTATAACGTGCATACCTGACCCCTAAACGGGTGCCAGACTAAAAGAGATAAACATATATGGACAATTAATCACAATATATATGGTGTATTTGATCTGAAATTTCTGTAGACTTTCTTTACCCTTTTAGCATGAGCCAAATTTTTCCCAAGGGAATGTTCCTTGTGAGGTGGTGTCGTTCAGTTAGGTAGATCTATATTTATAAGTGTCGACTTTTGTGGGGTATGGTCAGAGGTTTCCCGCTGTTTCTCGGAAGAAGAGACTTTTCAGAAGTATAACTTTTCCTTGTGGGTAAGCGACTTTCTAAAGTATGAACTTCACTTGAGAATTTTTAGAATGAGCTCGAGTATTTTGGGTGCTCGGGATTGAAGAAAGTTAGAAAATCAAATAAATGTAAAGTTTTTTGTTCTTTGCGATTAAGATACAAATGTGAGGGAGGTTATGGATTATTTTTCAAACTCTGAAATATATGGGCCGAGCTAGGAAGATCACAGTTGTTTTAATGATTACACTCGCACTTTAGGAAAGTGTATCAAATAAGCAAGGCATGAGACTTACATGAAAGATGAGCACCTTAATCATGAAAGTGTTAACAACTTGAATATACTTCTATTTCTTCCAAAATCTGATAGGAGAGCTCAATTTTTAAATGGGTGGGATCATAATCCACAACCTATTTAACTAGGGAGATATTTATAAATGTGATAAACTAGTTATCAAAGCTACACACTAATTTAAACTAATTAGTAAAGCAATAAACTAATTTAAAATAATTATCAAAGTGATAAACATTTTAAAACTAATTAATACAATAATTAAATTAATTATTTAAACATTTAAACCAATTAACTAATTTAATAAAGCAATTAAGCTAATTAATAAACTAATTAAACTAAGTTTCTAGATAGAGAAAGAGCAGGTGATGGGTTAATTTTGAGTTTGGTGGTGGGTTCTATTTATAGGAAAAGTAAGTGAGCTACAGGTGATTCAAATCGATCTGATTTTGACTGAGTTTCTGGTTGACTTAGAGGTTGTCTTTGACTTTGACTTTCCTCGATTGCAACTTTGACCCTTCATAAATTTTTCATATGACTCAAATTAACGCACCGTTTGAATCGATGTGTTCCTTATTTTGAGATGACAATATTTATGAAGGGTCCGAGTCTGACACTGTGGCACTTTGGGCCCCCTGTAGTGATGCTCCAGGGGGAGAATAACTACTTATGTGAGTTCATGGTGGATTCTCAGAGTGATTTTCTTTCGGTCCGTCGCTTCCCCCCGATGTCGGGTTATCGGTTCGATGTGGGTCAATAACTTGGCCCAAGAAGAAGGTAGATGCCATGTCTAGTTTGAGTAGCTCACCCCTAGTTTTAGGCCTAGGCCTAAGTGTGTTACGCGATATAAGGGTTTGGGTTGGTTCGTTCAGGGTCTCCAGTTTGTTTTATACAAAAACAAACAAAGGATTCGAGTTAGACCTTTTGGGCTAATCCTTAGGCAGGTTTACGTCCATAGTTGGTTTAGAGATTCTTGTTATGCAGGTTCAGGAATCGGGTTACGAGTGGGGAAGGTGCTGGACACCCCACTTGTTCCTTATGATTCTTTAATTATGTACTTATTATCTCTATTAGCATTAATTGATTACTTTTTAGTTATTTTTAGAACTGATTTAAAGACCTTTGGTTGCTAGTACCTTAAACATAGATAGGTGCTTAAGTATGATATGGTATCCGTGAGAGTTATAGGAACATCCATTCAACTGGTGCAGGTACACATAAGAACTTGTGTATTACTCTATACTTGTATAATGTGTGGCCATAGTTCTTATATCAGTATGCGAGAGAGTTCGACTTTGAGATAGTTTGATATCTCTTCCGAGGTTTGGATCACAAGACACTCTCAAACAAAACAAGCAAACTTAAAATCTTTTTGTATTTTTCTTGGTTGAAACACACAAAAAAAGAGCAAATCAAAATATGATATAAGCATGTATATACAAATAATGCAACACAAATTATACACAAATTCCAACAATACCCAACACATAGCCTTGGATAGGATATGGAATATGAAACAAGAATATCCTATCTATGACAAACACCAAACAATTAAAGTGCATGGATTATCCTCTCCCTTATCAATGAGAGATGGAGGGACTCTATAAAATGAGTCACCCTTAGAAGTGGAAACACATAAATCCACATTCAAAACAACTTTTTCTTTCAAAAATCCCTTAACACAAGAGGCACAAAACTTTTGTTGTTTTGTTTCCCAAAAATAATTTTTTACACAAAATTTGTACGACCTTCAAGTTTCAACTTACTGAAACAAAATTTCAAGGTATCAAGAAAATCATAATCATGTGAATTTGAACTAACAAGATAAGTCTTAAGCATGATGAAAACATCTTTAGGATGATCGATTCTATGACAATAAGTGCAAACACAAGTCTCATGACCATGGTCTACCGGGGGCGTCCCCCTTCTTCTTTTTCCTTTTTCGTGGGTTCCTTTTAGCGTGCTTGCGGGATTGAACCCTTTTTGGGAGTGCTCGACCATCGTCAATGTGGGATAATGAGTAGAGATAGAGTCCCCAGCCTATTTTGCACAAAACAGGAAAAAGAAATGTCACCACCTCGAGAGAATGACATCGAGGACAATATTGATGCTTGCAAAACAAAGTAGTTCAAAGAGACCTATATACCCAAGGGGAATCAAAGTTCATGTAGTTTGAAGATAACATGGGCCGAGGTTAAATCCATATGTCGATATTGCAATGGGATGAAAGTGGTATGAATAGATGGGGGGCGGGGATAATTTACTAAATAAAGTAAGAAAATTATGAAATGGAATGTGCAAAATGGGCTTTTTAAGAAGGGAACAACTCTGAATTTGAGAGAATATTCATTGAATTGCTGAGAGGTATGTTCAGGGGGTCTTCAAGGGTGATTTTCAAAGTGAGGTCACGAAATATATTTATAAGGCCAAGGGGGTGCCGATAAACAGGGTCTTGGACCTACCTATCACCGTAGAACCTCAGGCACACTGCTAATAGGCAGGGTTCCGAGGGTGCCATTCAGTATTATGAGATAGTTTTTTTTGGAAAAAAATCATCGTAAAATGAAACCGTAAGCTATAATCACGCACATACAAGAGCGTTGGAAAGGGTATTTAGAGCCCTTTAAGAATCCATTAACCCACTCCTGAGTTCAGGAGTTGACCGAGGTCAAACTGGACCCGAAAGTGCCCATTGGTCTCTTGATAGGGAATTCTCAGAGGAAAACAGATCGTTCGTCCAAACCGTAAGGACGATTCATGGACGGGACGAACTATTGGAAAAGGTATTTAGTTCCTTATAATATTTTATTCAGCTTTATTCAGTTTAGGGAGTTAACAAGGTCAAATGGGGCCCGAAGGCATTTGATGTCCCTTCGAAGTAAAATGGGTCATTCATCTATATCATAAGGCTGATTTGCTCATGGGGTGAACTGTTAAAAAGGAGATTCAGAGACTTTTGAAGATTAATTGATATTCACTCAATATGGAGAGTTAAGTGGAGTCAAACGGGGCCCGAGAGAGTCCAATGTCCTTTAGATCAATTTTTAAGGTAAAAGGACTATTTGTTCAAACCGTAAGCCTGATTCGTACACGGGGCGGGCCATTGGAAAGGGTATTCAGATCCCTTCAAAGATAAGTGATATTCTTCTCAAGAGAGAGATTTTATCGTGATTAAATGGGGCTCGAGAACACTCGACACACTCTAGATCAGTTCTTGGGCCAAAATGGACCGTTCATCTGAACCGTAAGGATGATTCATGCACCGAGTGGACCATTGGAAAGGGGATTCAGATCCTTTTAAATATTCATTTAGTTTTTGCTCAGATAAGAAAGTTAACTGAAGTCAAACAAGGCTTTGGAGCTCCCGATGGCCTCTAGATCGGTACTCGAAGTATGACCTAGGGTTTACGATGAAGGAGTAAGTGCTAGGGACCTAAAGAGGTGCTTAGAGGGGTCCTAGGATGGTTTTTTTTTTATAGAGAGACCCTCTATGAGTGAGCTTGGAATAATGAAGGCCTTCGATTGATAGACACCACATCGACGTTGAGGAGGAGGATTTTAGGTCAATTATGTTGACCTAGTTATTAAGGTGATTGATTCATAGGGTCGAGGTCAGATATGAGGACCTGGGGACATGAGAACGATTGAGTAAGTGGGTCGAGGACAATTCTGAGGATTGAAGGGGATAAGGATGATCGATTTAATGGGTCAAGAGTAATTTTGAGGACCTAGGGAGACGAGGATGCATGATTCAGTGGGTCGAGGATGTGTAAAGATTCGCTCAAATGGGTTAGGGTGACCTATTCAGCCGGTCGAGATTAATTTTGAGGACCTAAAGAGACAAAGATGTCCGATTCAACGGGTTAAGGTCAATTCTGAGGACCTAAAGAAGACGAAGATAACCGATTTAGCGGTTCGAGGTCAATTTTGAGGACTTAAGGGGATAAGGATGATCGATTATAAGAGTCAAGGTCAATTCTAAGGGCCTAATAAGACAATAATAACCGATTCAATGGGTTGAGGTCAATTATGAGGACCTAAAGTAATGTTGGGATGATGAATTTTGAGGATCGAGGTTAATTCTGAGGAACTTAAGTTGTGATGTAAGGACATGATTTTATAAATGTCCGTTCATAATTGAGTATGTCGTATACCGCTACAAACATCAAAGAATGTTCAAGATCACATATGCATCAAAGATGATGCTGAATATCGAGTTCTTCAACAAAAAAAGCCTCCACGAGACAGATTTTGTTAAGTTTGCATTTTAGTCCCTTAACTGTTCACTTAAAGTGTTAGGATATTTTTTCTAAAAAAATTTCCAATTGTTGGAGTGAAGTTTTTCGTCAAAATATTTTTTCTAAGTGTTGAGGTGGACTGGAATACAAAATTAATTTATGCTCCAGTCATTCGAGCGACATAAGCATCTCGGAAGTCATTCGAGCGACAGCTGGCATCGGTCAAGCGATAACCCTATTTCGTTCGAGCAATGCGTCACCTAAAATTTTTTATAAATAGAGTTTTCCAACTTCAGTTTTTATTAGAAGACCTAAGAAATTTTCCATAAACAAAACTTCTTTGGAAGATTACTTTGTCTTCTCACTTTTAGGGTTTTAAACCATTTTTTTTAATTCACAAGATACCAATAGTTTGTGTGAATTGTTTTGGAACCCAAGAACACATATTGTGTCAAGTTTCTCTTGTAGAGAGGATCTCTACTGCTGATCTTGGTGCTCTTGAGGGGAGTGTAGTGTTGAAGATGATTGTGTATCAATAGGGAGTGCTTGTGGGCATTCTTGGACTGAATTAGAACTGCGATTTTGGCCGACTTTAGGTTGCGATCTATGTGGATTTTCAGCAGTTAACTCATTGCGGATTTCATTGTAATTGTAAGTATTATAGTGAAATAAAGGATTTACTCCTGAAATCTGCGAGTTGGTTATTTGTGTTTATTGGTTTGACACACACACACAAATGCGTAGTTGCTTGTTTAAGAGCTGATTTAATTTTGGTTTCAAATTGACTCCAGTTAAATAAGTTTATAGTTGGAATTTGCGAATTTATTTAAATCAATATCACATCGCTTTTACAAATTGGTATCAGAGCAGGTTACACTAATTTATTGTGTATTCCTATTTTTTTTTTGCAAAATTTATGTGATATTAATTCTTGTGAAAAATCTAATTTTTAAAAAAATTGTCGCAATGTTTCCAAATAAAAACTTATATAATCGGTTGCCAATTTTTTACAGGCCTAATTATTCTTACTGGAAAGCCCGCATGATATCACATTTAAAGGAAATCGATGAGAGAGTTTGGGTTATTTGCAAAAGAGGCTGGACTCCTCCCACTATCACCACGAATATTGTCACGAATTTAAAATATGTGTCAGATAGGATTCAGGATGAGTTTAGGTGGAGCACTTTTAATTCAAGTGGGCTTAGTATAATTTTTGGACACGTCAGTCCCGACGAGTTTTGACGTATTATGGCCTGCACATCATCTAAAAAAGCATGGTATGTTTTACAACTCACCCACGAAGGCACTAACGCGATCAAAGAGTCTAAATTCAAAATTTAACTACTCAATTTGAAACGATAACCATGCTTGAGACTGAGTGTTTTGATGACTTTTATGCATGTTTGTCTTACATTATCAACACTAGTTTCAATCTTGGTGAGCCTATACCTAATGCACAAGTGGTTAAAAAGATTTTAAGATCGCTGCCAAAATGTTTTATCCCTAAAGTGACTGTCTTGAATACCTTAGGTAATTTGAATCGTCTGAAATTAGGAGAGCTGGTAAGAGACCTTCAGACATATGATATTGACATGTTTCCTGACATTATCAAGCCCAAGGATAGAGGGATAGCACTTAAAGCCCAGTCTAAGAAGAAAAAGAAAGTTACTTTTGTGAGTCCGAGGATGAGTCTGATTTCAATATGGCCATGCTTGCAAATAATTTCAAAAAAATTCTCAAGTTTTCAAAACAAAACTATTCCAATAAAAGATCCTTTAAGAAAAATAAAAATGAGGCCAAAGAGAGTGGTGAGAAAAAAAGGTGATAAAGTTAAGGAAGAGAAGTGTTTTGAGTGTGAGGGGAAAGGCCATAGAGCATTTGAGTGTCCCACTAGGCTAAAGAGAAAGGGGAAAAAGATTATCATGCCATCCACTCTTAGCAATAGTGAGGAAGAGGTGAAACATTTCGGGGAAGAGTCATCACGTGGGAAGTTTGTTGCTTTTTCTGATAGTCACGTGAACACACCCAGTTTTTTCCATAACAATGAGGATACTTGTGAGCATGAGAACCCCGAGGATGTTTTAAGTGTTTCTAGCGAGTCTGAGAGTGAGTGCGCTAGTAAGGGTGAGAGTGAGATCCAAATCACATTTAGAGATTTGTACGCCGAGACTTTAAAGAATAAAAAATTGAATAACGAGTTAAGTCTTAGGTTATGAGATATGTAGATAGATTTAAAGAGTTTAAGAGAGTTTGAGGCAAAAGTGAGTCAACTGGAGAAGGTGAAGGTTTCTTTGAGTGAATAGTTAATAGCTTTAGCCCAGGAAAAGAGTGATTTAACCAACACTGTGTCTAGCCAGACTACATGTGTATCCCAACTCGAGAGTGATCTTGAACACGATTGGGAGATCAAATTCCCTCTAGAGAACGCATCTAAGAAGGTTGGAAAAGTGGTTCTCAATCCCATTTTGGGTAGATGTGAGAGTTTAGGAATAAGACATGATGGTGATTCTACTTCCCAAGTTGCACCCGAGCTCATTCCCATTATAGTGTTAGATTCACATATCTCTCAAACCAACCCACCTAGGCGTCCCATACCTGTTAGGAGAGCGCATAGGAGACATTTTAAGAGAGGTGTACCTAGGCCTATTTATGTTTACACACACTGCAAGAAGAAAGGACACCTTAGGGAATTCTATTTTAAGTTGGGTCATGTGTCAAGTTTTTCTACTACATGTGTTCACACACACACACACACACACCTGATGCTCCGGATGACTACACGAGAGAGTTTGCACATATTAGGGAGCCAGTAAAATTTTGTCAAGACTTCACGTGATTTGATGGAGGTTTTTCATAGGATGTCACCACCTTTGGAAAACTTTACCCCACCTAACGGTTTAGGTTTAGATTCGTTTGCTAGCAGAGGTTGATTTTCATGATGACATTGTTTGCCTATTGCTAGTGTGTATTTTTTTTATTAAATTTTTATTTTAAAAAAATTTTGAAAAATGCAAAAATATTTTATTTTGATAAAATTTTTGAAAAAAGTCAAAAAGAGTTTTGTATTTTGTTTTTACACCATATATGAATGGGCATTTAGGATGATCAAGTCACAATTTCATTCCATAATCCATGCGATGATTTGATAGTGTTTTGATATGCATCATCATTTTATTTTTGTGCTTTACAATATTTGGAATCATTGAGATGTACTTTCTGATTACTGCCTACATGTTTGACTCATAACTTCCTTTAATGCACACTTTCACGGATTTGTTTGATTATTGTACCTCTTTATCACATAGTGGTCGGAGTGTTGTCATCTCAATTCTGTCTTTAAAACAAATCATATTCGATAAAACATGGCAATGTAAGTAGTGCATGTAAAAAAACGTTTCTCGTGAGGAATTTAATTGCAACAAAATATGATGAGTGAATCATGGGAAAGGGCTGCAAGAATATACAATTAACTAGTCGTGAAAGCCACCATTTTGAAAGAGCCCGAAAAGGGGCCACCTCAAAAGAAAAATATAAATGATTATTATTTATGAAGGAGTTTGGATGGAAAAAAAATGAAAAATGGGTTTGCACGTAGTCATGAAAAAGCATTCATAGTTTTAGACATTATTGGTGTGGGAGTCATTCTTAACTTTAAATGTGTTGATGGATTGAGTCGATGTCATTTAAATTCAACACTTTTGACACCTATGGACGATTTTGAGATTCATTCATTAGGAGTACGCATATACATCGTGAACATATGTTATGTTTAATTGCGTTGATTTTCCTATCGAATATGTTCACACCCATTCATTCTGTTTCCATAATTTGGTTGTCATAGTGTAAATTCATGGTGTGTGATTTTTGTATAATTATTTTTGCATTTTTGTTTGAAAATATTGAAAAATTAAAAATAGTTTGTGAAAGATTTTGACTTACTCTATGCTTGAGCGTAGATTGGTTCATATTTGCTATGCATTTTTTGCATGACATGTCCATGTTTCTTTTGTTTATTCGTTTTCTTGTCTATTTCGGTCAAATATAAAGAGGGAGATCGAATTATGGGGGAGTTTTTGCATTATAGGGGAAATTTGAGTATTTATTGATTTTTTCTTATATAATTTCAAACTCGGTGCATCACGAAGGTATTTGCTTTGTCTCATGTGTGTAGGTACAAAATTGAAGATTATTATTTTGCACACCCTAATGAGAAAAGATTAAAGATTTGAAGTTGAAGATTTTGAAGAAAAGTTTTGGACATTCATATTTAGTACCTTTTCAGTTTTGGGTTAATGGGAGGGTATTAGATTTGTATAGGCATTTTGTTTTGATAATTCAAATGTTTTTATTTTGTACCGGCATAGACATAGGGAGAGATTTGTAAGGACATGATTTTATAAATGTCCGTTCACAACTGAGTATGTCGTATACCGCTACAAACGTCGAAAAATGTTCAAGATCACATATGCATAAATGATGATTCCCAATATCAAGTTCTTCAACAAGAAAAGCCTCCACGAGACAAATTTTGGTAAGATTACGTTTTAGTCCCTTAACGGTTCACTTAAGGTGTTAGGATATTTTTCCTAAAAATTTTTTAAGTGTTGGAGCAGATTTTTTTGTCAAAACATTTTTTCTAAGTGTTGAAGCGGACTAGAATAAAAAATTAATTTACGCTCCAGTCATTCGAGCGAGATTTCCATGTCGTTCGAGCGACAGAGGCATCTCGCGTGAAGTCGTTGAGCGACATCTGATGTCATTTAAGTGACAACCCTATTTCGTTCGAACGACGCGCTGCCTTAGATTTTTTATATATAGAGTTTTCTAACATAGTTTTTTATTAGAAGATCTGCAATATTTTCCATACATGAAACTGCTTTGGCAAATTACTTTGTCTTCTGACTTTTAGGGTTTTAAACCTTTTTTGTTTTTCAATTGACAAGATCCCAATAGTTTGTGTGAATTATTTTGGAACCCAAGAACATATCTTGTGTTAAGTTTCTCTTATAAGGAGGATCTCTACTGCTGATCTAGGTACTCTTGAGGTGGGTATTGGATTGAAGATGGCTTCATGTCAATAGGGAGTGCTTGTGGCATTCCTGGGCTAAATTCTAACTGCGATTCTGGATGACTCTGGGTTGTGGTCACTATGGGTTTTCTGCGGGTAAATTATTACGGATTTCATTGTAAATGTAAGTATTATAGTGAGATAAAGGTTTTACTCCTGAAATCTGTGTGTCAGTTATTTGTGTTTATTGGTTTGACACACACACATGTAGTTGCTTGTTTAAGAGCTGATTTAATTTGGTTTAAAATTGACTCTAATTAAATAAGTTTATAGTTGGAAATTTTGAATTTATTTAAATCAGTATCGCACATCACTTTTACATATGACGACCGATTCTGAGAGTCGAGGTCAATTCTGATGACCAAAAGTTGTACGCCTAATTTTAAGGGTCGAGGTTAACTCTAAGGAGCTAAAGTTTTGATGACCAATCCTGAAGGTTAAGGTCAATTTTGAGGACCTATAGTTGGGGGTGACAAATTCTATGAGGTGAGGTCAATTAAAAGGATATACAGTTGTGATGACCAATTGTGAGGGTCGAGATCAATTCTAAGGACCTAAAGTTGTGACGATCAATTTTTAGGGCCGAGGTAAAATCTTAGCACCTATAGTAGTGAAGACCAATTTTGAGGGTCGAGTTCAATTCTGAGGACCTAAATGTAATACCTCGTATTTTTACGCATATTTATTTTATTATGAAATTATGGAAATTGGGATTAATTAATTTAAAGAGAAAAAAATTAATTTGTAATTAATTCGATTTAATTGTGATAATTACTAGCGTGATGGGAGTTAGTAGTTATCAGAAATAATTATGTTGAAATCATGTTGAGTAATAACTATGTTGAACATTACGTAGTGAGTAATGTAATAGATGGTTTCGAAAATAATATTATGGTCGGGGACGAGATACACGGCAGTTATGAAATAATTATTTGGGGGTTAAAAGGGTAAATTATTTTTGTATAACTCGAATGGAAATTTTGAGTGCGCAACTGTGTTCGAAAAGGTAGAAATAGTCAGAAAACACTACTCGGAGGTTTTATTTGGAGTTCGGGGTATTTTAGCCTAAAATGACACCCCAGAGGGGTATTTTGGTCTTTTAGAATTTTTGAGTAATTAAATGGACGAAAATTAGGACGGGGCAAACTCAAGAGATTTCACACAAAAGTTGCGCTAAAGTGTAGATCGTGACGAGAGGATCAACCACATATCAATTTCAACCCGAGAATCATAAGTCCATTCAAAGGCAAGTGTTTATCTTCCTCCTCTTTTAGCATATATTATTCCTGTTAATTTAGGTTTGATGATATAAACTTAGTGCAATGAAAACATAGGTTTAATTAGACTGAATTTTATATAAACCTTATGAATTGGAGATGGGTGTGCATGTAGATGTTTTGACCTTTGTTAGACTATTAAAATCTTGGAATTTTATGTCTTAATCATGAATTAGAATAAGAGTTTTGGACAATTAAAATTCTGGGTTCATATTTAAGAAATATATTAGAAATTAAAGAGATTGTCGAATTCCATTTGAGTATATAAGGATTGACCTTAATTTGTATTAGAAAGTATCTTAGGGTGATTTGGAATAGTGTAGGAACATCAAATTAGGGTTGGGTTTAGTTTTGGACTGTTATTAAAGATTGAAAGTTGGAAAAATCGAATTTGGGGAAGAACTGGGTCTGTTCGGATTTTTCGTTCGATGTTTGCCCAGGCCGTTAGAACGGCCTCGTTCGAATGAGACTTCCAACGAGAATTCCAATGACCCTTCTAACGAGATTTTGGAGTTTGTTCAAACGAGATACCTTGACTTCTAATGATATTTCATAATGGCTTTTTAGCTCCCCTTCAAGTTAAAAATCATCATAGGGTTATCCAAATGAGATAAATAACCTACGTGAATGACGAGTGACCTAAATTTTGAGTTAATATTGAATTAGGAGTGTGATTATTCTCGAGATGTAGAAAGTTTGTAAAACTGAGGAGAGTTAGGTTCAAGAGAGTATATACATCTTTATATGATTTAGGGAGAGGGTAGAATTAATAATACTACATACCTAGCTCCTGGCTATGGAACAGAGATTAGCGCATTGTGGACGACCATATCTTGTGTGCCTTTGGGGGATTTTGAGTTGTACCACTAGAGCATGGAACCTAGGTAGGGGCTATCTTTGAGAACGATAGTGTTGACGGTCGTATGGATGCATAGGTATGCGCGTAGCCCATCGTCTTAGAACTATGTTCACCTCCAATATGTGTATATATTTTATTGGTTCTTGAGAGATTGAACATGTTGTCCTTTATGTGTGAGTGTTGCAATGGGACTAGATAGCCGAGTATGCCTAGCACTAGGGGTTTCTTAACCATGGGTGTAGTATATATATATATATATATATATATATATATTTGTATGTATACATAGTGAGATTTTATATATGTATACTGAGTTCCTATTTTGCATTTCATGTTGGCTATTTTATTAAAGTATATACTTATTGGGTCACTAGTTGAGAATTAAGAATGATATGAGAATGAGCTAAAGCATATTTAAATCTATTCCTATATAATAGAGACATATTGTCTCCGGGTTATTTAGGTATTTTATCCGGTATAGTGGTTATACCGTATATAGTCAGGCAGAGTATTGAGAATAGTATGGGTAGCTAGGCCCGTTAGATGTGCACATTAGAGGAGAGGTGAACATCTCAAGTGAGCACGCTAAGTGAACATGAATAATATTTGTGCTAATTAACCAAATTAAGCACTTGCTATATTTAAATTATTTTTTACTTGGGCTCTGACCCGTTTTTCTAGCAATCTCTTTTCTTGTTCTATTATTTTAGGTGCTCAGCCACAGGGACACCATGCTTAGGAGATTCCATTCATTTGCCGAGTTGTAACTGGTGTGGAAGCTACAGGATGTTGATAGTGGATGTTTCTGAGTCTATTTTTCCACATTTATCAGTTATTTACTTCAGTTGGACATGTCGTCTCTCCTATTGTACATTCAGATATTTAGAGTTGTCTTATTCTATCATTAGACTTTGATCTCATGTTTTGGATTATTGTATGGGATTTTGACTGGATGTGTTTACTCCAGTTTTTTTTATTTAAATTCAGTTAGTTCTTTCCTTATGCTATTGAGATGTATGGTGATGATTACATATTTCCCTTTTATGATGATGATTAATAACAAGATAAAATTTTAACACCAACCTTTTTAAATATTAGGTGGTCAGTTTTTATTAAATTAAAATTTGAGTTTTCAACAGTGATGCATTATCTGAACCAACTTGATATTTTGAAATTAATTAATAAATGACTGATCACCTGATAATTAATTAGGCGAGGTGTCACTAGTGGTATCAGAGCATCAGATTCTAGTGTCCTTAGGATATGTATGAGTTACTGTGTTTTCGCATAGCATCCTTTGATATAGAGCCCTATATTTTAGGATTATTGTACTCTTTATGCATTTTAACGTTCATCAACTACTTTGAGATAATAACTATAGACTTATGAAACTTTCTCTCCTTTCAAATGCCTCCTCGACGTGCACAGACAGTTCCCGGGGATGCCCAGCCTGAGCTTTAGCCTGCACCAGCTCAGGGTGTGATGAATGCCACTGAAGTTGCCGCCATTATAGCTCAGGTGGTAAATGTGGCATTGGAAATTGTGCAGCAGGAACCACCTCAGGCACCGGTTGTGGCTCCAGTTCAGGCCCAGGCTTTCCCGTATGCTTGGGAACATGTTAGGGATGCCTTATAGAAGGGGCACCCTCCGAAATTTACATGGAGCTCCGATGTGGTAGTAGCGAGCCAATGGAAGAAGGATTTATAGAGGCATTTGAGGATGCCTGAGTGCACAGAGGTGCAGAGTCAGATACTGTCCACGTTCAAATTAGTGGGAGCAGCACTGTAGTGGTAGGAGTCTTTTACCACCACTGAGGAGAGAGACACAGTCACTATTCGAGACTTTTGGGTGCGGTTCGACCACAACTATTTTCCCTCGGTCGTCCAGAAAGAGATGAGACGGAAGTTGGTGAACTTGAAGCAGGAGGGAAAGACCTTGGCGAAATATGAGGCAGAGTTTATCAACCTTCTGAACATTGTACGGATGAGATCCCGATTGCGTAAAAGAAGATTCCGCATTTTATGGATGGTTTGACATGGAGGATACACCAGCATTTGATATGCAATCTCTCTTTTTCCACCTATTCAGATGTCGTTAATGAATCAACACTCCACTACCAGGACCATCGTTTTCATCTGACAGAGGTTAAGTGAGTAGGAGAGTCCAGTAAGCAGGGGATGACAGGGGAAAATAGTGTCAGTGGGTCACAGGCAGTTCAGGGTCAGCATAGACACAGTGATGAGGGTTCCCAGTAGGGGGATTCTAAGAGGTTCAGGTCAGGAGGTTTTAGACATGGGCAAGGAGGCTTTAGACATGGCCAATACGACCAGCAGTAGGTTCAGCGGGGCCAATATGGCAAAGGGAGGGGTGGTAACGTCTAGCAGGGTTGGGGACAACAGGGACATAGGGGAGGACCCTTCCCAGGGAGATGTTTCACTTGTGGAAACACTGGGCACAACCGTCATGACTTCCCTCAGAAGGGTAGAGGCCAGCAACAATAGCAGAAGGGTGCTCGTCAGGAGCCCCAAATACTGTTATTTCCCATATCCCTTCCAACACCCCCATAGATGCCAGCACTGCCACCCATTCTATCCATCCTAGTTCAATAGGGATAACTCCAGTACGGACGACTCTACAATCTTCACCAGGCCGTAGTCCCGTTGGACCCACACGCGATTGAGGGTGTGTTTTCTATCTATGGGACTTTGGGTCGCATTTTATTTGACACGGGGGCCACACACTATTTTATTGCCACGGGGCTTGCACGTACTACGAGATTATTTGATACAGCAGAGAGTACGGTTACTTGTGTGGATTCTCCATTGAGTAGAGGTTCCGTAATTTCTTTTATTTATCGAGGTGTGGGTATAGATATTGGGAGGTTTATCTTACCCGCTGACATGGTCGTATTGGATATGTCCAAGTAGGACGTGATTGTAGGTATCGATTAGCTTATTAGGTATAGGGTAACGATTTGTTTTAGTAGGAGTATAGTTTTTTCCATACTCGGTCAGGAGATGTTCCTGGTGGCGATGCCGCACCCTGAGGGAGGATCATCCACACATTTATACTATATAGAGGAGGAGACCTCTAGGGAGGTGGTGATACCACTTAACTCGATTCCTATTATTCAAGAGTTTTCTGATCTGTTTCAGGAGATTTTGGGGCTACCATCGAGCAGAGAGATAGACTTCGTCATTGATTTAGCGTCGGGCGCTCAGCCGATAGCCGACACACCTTAGCGTATGGCTCTATCAGAGATGAGGGAGTTACATGACCAGATTGGGAAGTTATTGGGGCAGGGGTTTATCCGTAGAAGTACTTCACTGTGGGGTGCTCCCGTCCTGTTGGTTAAGAAGAGGGATGGATCATTGAGGTTATATGTTAATTATCGAGAGTTGAATAAAGTCACGATACGGACCAAATCTCCATTGCCTCGAATCGATGGGTTATTCTACCAGTTGAGAGGAGCTGCTTTCTTCTCGAAGATTAACATGAGATTGATATACCATCAGTTGCGTATCAGGGAGCAAGATGTGTCGAAGACAACCTTCTTGATAAGATACAATTCATATGAGTTCAAGGTTATGCCTTTCGGGCTAACCAATAGCCCAACCATGTTTATGGAGTTGATAAACAGGGTGTTCAGACAGTTCCTGGACTAGTTCATCATCGTATTCATAAATGACATTTTATTTTATTCACAGATCGAGGAGGAGCATGCCGAACACTTGAGGAAAGTTTTACACACACTGCGCCAGTATGAGTTGTACGTAAAGTATGATAAATGTGGGTTTTGGCTGAAGGAGGTCCAGTTTTGGGGGCATATCATCTCTGACAGGGGGATATCCGTGGATTCGGGGAAGGTGTCAGCGGTGAGGGAGTGGGAACATCCCATGACACCGATTGAGATACATAGTTTCTTGGGCCTAGCTAGAAACTGCAGGAGGTTCATTCAAGGGTTTTCGAAGATAGAGGGTCTGTTGACACACTTGAATCGCTTAGGGGTGTCGTTTATCTGGAGTGATGCCTGTCAGTTGGCCTTTGATGAGTTGAAAGACAAGTTAACTTTAGCACCGGTGTTAGCATTGCCCAGGATGGAAGTGGAATATCTAGTCTACACTGATACGTCCTTATTAACACTTGGGGGTGTACTTCAGCAAGGAAATCAGGCTATAGCTTATGCCTCCCATAATCTTAAGCCTCATGAGAGGAATTACCCCACCCACTACTTGGAGCTAGCAGCGGTCGTGTTTGCACTACGAATTTGGATACATTACCTCCTGGGGGAGAAATTTCGCTTATTGACGGACCACAAGTCATTACTGTATCTCTTCACGCAGAAGGAGTTAAATATGCATCAGCGTCGGTGGCTTGAGTTTGTGAAGGATCATCAATTTGATATCTAATACCACCCAGGTAAGGCTAACGTGGTAGCAGACTCATTGAGCCGTAGACCAGTCGATAAGTGGCAGAGGTGTTGAAAGAGAAATGAAAGGAGTTAGGACACCAGGATGCGATGGCTCTATTTTTCATGCCTGTTATGACAGTTACGCCCCAGATTGTTATGAGAGTAGTAGCTGATCCATTTTTTCAGAGTCAGATAGTGCATCTTCTAGAAGAGGGGGTGAGTTTTATACCGTGGGTTAAAATGGGGGTTTAGGTCTCAATGGAAGGTTGGTTGTTGCTAAGGGAGAAGACTTGAGACACGAGGTGATGACAGAGTCGCACGGTTCACGATTTGCTGTACATCCCGGTGAGGATAAGATGTACCAGGATATGTGGAGATAGTACTGGTGGAGGGGGTTGAAGAAGGATATTTCCGAGTTCATCTCGAAATATGCCACTTGTTAGGTGGTAAAGGTGGACCATCAGAGATCGGTGGGACTTCTACAACCATTAGAGGTTCCTATATGGAAATGGGAGAGAATTTCCATGGACTTCATCACGGGATTACCTACATCACAAAGGGATCACGATTCGATATGGGTGATAGTGGATTGGCTAACCAAGGTAGACCACTTTCTTCCAGCCCGAACGGATTACACCACGGGACAGTACGCCCAGATATTCATATTAGAGATAGTGAGACTTCGCGGGGTGCCTCTCAATATCGTGTCTGACAGAGATAAGGTGTTTGTGTCTCGGTTTTGGGAGATTTTCCAGGAGGCAATGGGTACGAATTTGCGACTGAGCATAACCTATCACCCACAGATAGATGGACAGACCGAGTGGACCAATAAGATGTTATAGAACATGTTACGTATGTGCATCATTGATTTTGGCGGTGGCTTGGAGCAGTATCTTCCACTGGTGGTGTGGCCATCCCCGATCCCCGCCGCGGAGGGAGAAAGGATCCTTCGGGGCCCGCGTGTCCCATCTCGGGAGAGCGCTTCGACCGGCGTTGATTTGTGAGGTGTGAAAATGTAGAGAGATTTAGAGTCGCCAGTCTGTTTTACTCAAAATAGACAAAAGAAAAAGGGGAAGCCACCCCGAAGGATGGCATCCAAAGACATACTGGTGCGTGCGAAACCAAAATGATTTGAGAACGGTTCGGAGGCTTAGTTACGAAATGGGAAGGTGTTAGGCACCCATTCCGCCCTTTCGGTCTCTCATGAATATTTGCTATTTTCCCTTATATTTCCCCCCATGATATGTGTGCATGTGTATATATAGAATGGAGGTAGGAATCCTCGACTTGTATCATGGAAAAGACAAAGCGAGTCATCCGTAGGAATGTGAGATTAGTGTAGAAAATAAGATTTACGTGATTACTCTTACGTTGATCGTTATAAGGGAGCGATAATGCATACGGAATAATACGTTACTAAGAACAAGTATATAGAATATAATGGCAATTGAGATAAAGAGAATATAAAAAATAAGAGAAAAAGTGAGAAAAGGACTCGAGTCTCGAGTTTTACTCCGAGACGCCTACGTAGCCTATAAAGGCATCAAAGTCCACGTAGTTCGCATGTAAAGTGAGGGGTGGGGTTTAACCCATAAATCCAAGTGGAGAAATCTCTTATTTGTAAGTGTGTGTGTGTGTGTGTAGAAAAAGTGTTTTAATTGTGATAAAAGTGTGGAAAAGTGTGAGAATCCCTACTTGGAATTTATGAGCAAACCCTCTTTTTCTTGTTTTTTGGGTTTTCATTTATATGAAAATAGGAGATGTGAAATAATACTAGATAAAAAGTGTATTTATGGTGTGTGAGATGAGATAGTAAAAGTGCTAAGTAAGAAAACAAGTTATTGCAAATTTAAGAGAATTTAGGAGAGAGTTTGAGAAAGTTGGACCTTCTTGGAGACCTTGAGCTTGATCTTGAATGTTGAAAAGAAACCCCTGCACTTGGATGATGATGGAGAGTGGTTAATTCATCAAGTTTGATGAAAGGGATGATGAAAAGTGGAAGTGAAAAAGGGATTTGGAAGTTGAAATAACGCTGCCTTCGAGAGAGGTTTCTGGGGGTTTACTGAGAGTGATTTGCTTCTCATCTGAGCTCCCCTTGTAAATGAGGCCAAGGCCTCCTTTTATAGGCCCAGGGGTCTACCGATTGGAATTGCCATGGGACTACCTATCGGCAGGTGCCAATAGGCAGTGTCTGGGACCTGCCATTTGGCAGTGCGCCTCATGTTTTTTTAGAAAATTAGCCGCCGAGGGCAAATCGTTGATCAGAATCGCTCATGGGGCATACCGTTGGAAAGGTATTTCAGAGATGTTCGAAAGTCCTTTGCACTTCTTCCGAGTTCGGTAGTTGACTATGGGTCAAATGTGGCTCAGAAGCATTTATCGGTCCGTTGGACGGAGAATTGTTCGGACGCAAACGAATCGTTCGTCCGCATAGTAAGTCCGAATCATGCATGGGGCGGACCGTTAGAAAGGTTAGGAGATTTACTTTGACATTCCAAAAAGTTTGGCCCGGTTCAGGAAGTTGACTTTGGTCAATCCGACTCGAGAAGCATTCGGTGACCTCTCAGAGTCAAACGGATCGTTCGTCCGCATGTAAAGTCAGAATTGCTCACGGGATGGACCGTTGAAAAGGGTATTGAGTGCCCTTCAAAGATTCATTCAGCCTCGGTCGAGCTGAAGGGTTGACTTAGGTCAACAGAGCCCGGGAGCACCCGGTGGACTCTAGGTTGGGGTTTCGGACGCAAATGGATCGTTCTTCCGCATGGGAAGTCTGAATTGCGCACGGGATGGACCGTTGGAAAGGGTATTCAGTGCCCTTCGAAGATTCATTGAGTCTCGATTGAGACAAAGAGTTTAATTTTTGGTCAAATTGAGCCGGGGGGTGCCCGATGGCTTCCAGGTCAGTGCTCGGGACATGACCTGGGTTTGCAATGATGAGTGGAGGTACTAGGGACCTAAGGAGAGTTAGGGGGTAACAGAATGAGGTGTCTACAGAGCCCCTCGATGGGTAAGTTTAGAATAAGTGATAGCCGTCGATTAGACACCACATGATTCTTCTGAGAGAGTATGATCGGTTTAGAGGATCGAGGTCGATTCTGAGGACCTAAGGAAGCAAGGATGACCGATTCAGAGGGGTTGAGGTCGATTTGAGGACCTAAGGAGCGCGTTGGTGATGAACAAATCAGAGGGTCGAGGTCGATTCTGAGGACCTAAGAATGGTGAAGATCGAGGACCGAGGCCAATTTTGACCTAACTCAGGTGACGATCCAAGATCGGGGTCAATTTTGACCCAAGAGTGGTGACGACCGAGGATCGAGGTCAATTCTGACCTAATTTAGGTGATGATCCAAGACCGGGGTCAATTCTGACCCAAGAGTTGTGACTACCGAGGACTGAGGTCAATTCTGACCTAATTCAGGTGACGATCTAAGACTGGGGTCAATTCTGACCCAAGAGTGGTGACGATCGAGGACCGAAGTCAATTCTGACCTAACTTAGGTGACGATCCAAGACCGGGGTCAATTCTAACCATAGAGTGGTGATGACCAAGGTCAATTCTGATCTAATTCAGGTGACGATCCAAGACCGGGGTCAATTCTGACCCAAGAGTGGTGACGATCGAGGACTGAGGTTAATTCTGACCTAATTTAGGTGATGATCTAAGACCGGGGTCAATTCTGACCCAAGAGTGGTGATGACCGAGGACCGAGGTCAATTCTGACTTAATTCAGGTGACGATCCAAGACCGGGGTTAATTCTGACCCAAGAGTGGTGACGACCGAGGATCGAGGTCAATTATGACCTAATCCAGGTGACAATCTAAGACCGGGGTCAATTCTGACCCAAGAGTGGTGACGACTGAGGACCGAGGTCAATTATGACCTAATTTAGGTGACGATCTAAGACCGGGGTCAATTCTGACCCAAGAGTGGTGACGACCGAGGTCAATTCTGACCTAACTCAGGTGACGATCCAAGACCGAGGTCAATTCTGACCCAAGAGTGATTGTATTTCCTTGGGAAAAGAAAAGAGTTCCATTGGGAGTAAGAATTGGATTTGAGGTTCCTCTAAGGAACGATGAATGAGCTGGGGAAAATTTGGATCGTCCTTTGGGAGAGATCGCCTGGGGCGAGTGATTCTTCTGATTTCTGCTGGGAAAAATACCATGTGATATTGTATCGCACAGAATAGCCGATGGCTGGGGAGGCCTTTTGTAAAATCTGCTGAGGAGGTGATTAGGAGGTCCGAGCGCATTACTCGAGAGGTCATTCGCTTGGATTTTTAGGGTTCTGTTGGGGAAAAAGATGCGTCGCATGAAGGAGTGCGAAATTTTCTTGATGAAAATGTTTTAAATCCTTCTTGGGATTTTTAGGAATTTTCTGGGGATTTTTCGAGGCTTCTTAGTATTTTCTGGGAATTTATGTACAAAATTTTAAGGGGGGTGCCGGTCGACATAGTATGAGGGGTGCCATTCGGCAGTGGCACGGACTTTTGGGCTGCCTCGGGAAGGTGAGGAGACAGTGCCGATTGGTATGGCTGGGGTCAGTGACGATCGGCATGGCGCTTGGCCTCCTATATAAAGGGGGCGAATCCCCTTCATTCTTCACAGCTTCTTGCATTCTCTCTTTCTGCAAATTCTTCTAACATTCCGATCTTTAAGAAATGGCTGCCTTTATGAGCACCGCTGTCCATCGGGAATGGTTGACCGTTGATGACTGGGCGAATGTGGATTGGAGGGGCAGGGTGCCTCTTGCTTTGGGGAATGAGAATGCCTTTGATGCATTAGAGCCGATTGTGGATGAGCGGACCTTGCTGCGGGATCCGTCGCATCATCGCTCTTCGAGAGTGATTCCCGATGGTTATGTAAGTAACCTGACCTTTGGCATTCCTTTCTTTTTGGATGATTTTTCCTTTTTCTTGACCTTTGACTGAATTTTTCCTTTTGCCAATCGGATATTTCTTTGAAGAACATGCGTGCCCGCAGGACGATGGGGCTTAAGGATGTTTGGGATCATCTTCCACCTGTGGTGTGCTGGATGGTATCATCAGCGGGTTTTGGAAGGTTGGCGGCTCGCTGGATGAGACGCCTCGTTCGACAGCAGTTCTGTGTGCTTTAGGGGAGAGGTGGTGGGACACTACCCACACTTTTCATTTTGGCTTCGGGGAGATGACAGTGACTCCCATAGATGTGTAGCAACTGCTGGGGCTGGATTGTGACGGGGAGCAGATAGAGGTGGATCGCTCCTTGCGGGTGAGGCCGTAGGCGGTGTATACGGCACTTGGTGATGTGAGGAGGATAGTCTCTGGGGATTCTATATGGCTATCCTTGCTGAAGGATGTTTTGCTGAGCAGGGTGGTTGATGTGGAGGATGGGCTGCAAGTGAGGCAGATGGTTCGGTTATTCATCTTGTTGGTGCTGGGAGGTTTCATGGTGGCGTCGAGCGGTGACGTCATCCATTTGTGGTTTCTGTCGTACTTGAGGATGTTTTCTAACATCCCTTTCTATGATTGGGGGAGTCTGACCTTGGCGACCCTTTACTCTTCTTTGGATGCATTCAGTCGGTGCTGTCGGCAGACTTTTACTGGAGCCACGTATCTCCTTGAGGTATTCTTTACTTTGTGCATTTTCCTTTCATGCATTCGCATTTTCCTTTTATGCATTCGCATTTTCTTTATGCATCTCTTTTTGCTTGTGAATTCAGACGTGGTTCTATGAGGTGATTAGGTGCAACACCCCGCCGATTGCTCTGAAGGACGACACCATTGGGGACTTCTGCCGACTGTATCGATGGCGTAAGTCCAACCGGCAGTCGAAGGGATCTCTTTTCCTAAAGGCGGTGCATCAGGTCTCAAATGACCTGACCAGTGGTCGGTTAAGACTTTTTCCATTTCAGTCTTGGTTTTTGCACCTTCTGATCTTGTATTGACTCATGCCTGCTTGGGGATTTTTAGGTGACCTTTTATCCCTGGGGGACAGCCATTCAGGCTGCGGGGATGACTGGGGTGAACGCGCAGATGAGGTGGTTATTGGCGCATGAGTTCGGCCGTTCCTGGTACCTCGGGGAGAGGGTTATTCATCAGATTGATGAGGAGGAGGTGGTGGTCCCTCCCGCGCATCCTCCTACGTCTATGAGGCGGGAGCGACAGTTGTTGGAGGATGAGAGGATCGCGGCGATGATTGACGAGTCCTATGCGTTGTATACTGATACGGTCGCGCCATATGATTATATGGACTTTGTGACGAGCTGGTTGATGGCGCCAAGCATACATAACGCTTTGCCTTTCCCTCCTGCTGGTTCGAGTCGGGCGGTAGGGTCTTCCCACAGTGGTGGTGATCCGTCGGCACCTGCGGTGGCGGCGACCTCGGAGGTCCCTTTTGATCGGCTGCACATTCCTTCGTGAAACATTCGACGGGCTAATGGAGGGATAGTGCCAATGCTGCACCATCCTCTTGCGATGGATCCGGAGGAGCTGGGCTTGACAGAGGAGGTTCTTCGTCCTGCGGTAAACCTTTCGGTCCTTTTCCTCTTTTTTTATTTCTTTTGCTTGATACTGATTTTTCCTTTTCCTTGCAGCAAATCCGAGTTGTAAGGACACAAATTTCCAATTGAGTCCATATATAGTTTTGGCTCAATTCCGGACAAAAACATTTATTCATAGGAATGTATTTGATTGTAATATTCTCAAAGCCTATGAAGCGTGTGTTGAAGACGTAGCGGCAAAGAATATAAAGCTTCATCAAAATGCCGGTTTGCGTGCCTCGTTTCTACGTCATCAACTAAGGTTCCATGCTCCCAAGGTATGAATGTAATTATATTTATATAGGAGCTTGGAACAAAGTTTATTGGGTGTTAGGTGTAATAAAAACTGCTTTTTATTTTCAGAAAGAATCATTTAGAACTTTAAAATAAGTATATAAAATTTTCTAGGCCAAAATCGAATTTTACAAACTTTCTGGTCGTTCGTTAGAAATGTCGTTCGAACGAGTTTTTTTTGTTCGAACCAGGTTTCGTTCGAACGAGTTTTTCGTTCGAACCAGTTTTCGTTCGAACGAGTTTGCCAACGACCCTAAACTGGTCAGTCGTTCGATATGTCGTTCGAACGAGTTTTTCGTTCTAATGAGGTATCTAACGAGATTCTAACGAGCCCAGGCTGGTCGCTCGTTAGAAGTCTCGTTCGAATGAGAGTCAAGTTCGTTCGAACGAGACGCCAGGGCGAGAACAGTTTTGAGCAGTTTTTGGCAGTTTTCACCCACTTTCCCCACTTGGTTTTTAACCAACTTTTTCAAGACTTAATATGTGCGGGAAACACATTTTTCCATTTAAATTTCCCATTCCATATCCATCTCTTAGAGAGATTTTGAGAGATAATTTATTTAGGGAAAATGTTCATGTTTTGAGTGTTAATTTTTAAAGAAAAATTCATACACACTCTAGTTTACACCCAATAGTTGTTTATTCCAAGTTTCTATATTTATATTCTTTACTTGGAGTTTTGGCACCGATTTTCTCTACCGAATTCAAGAAGAGACTTTTCGGGTTTGCTTCTACACCCCATCACAAAGAAGAAGAAGTTTGTTGCGATATTACTCACTTGGGGAAAGGCTCCAAGCTTGGGTGACGGTGACCATATAAAGTCCCATCGGTGGATTCCGAGACCGCGGTGGTGTTCCGAGGTTATCCGCTAGGAAGAGGTGTCTACGAGAAGAAGCGTCGAGGCTTGAGAGGGATCGAGTCAGTCGTTGTAAGTCTATCTGTCTTGTAATTGTAATTCCGTATCTAGTGGACTTATGGCTAGGGCCGTCCGAGGTTGTTTCCCGTCTTGGGTTTTTCCTCGTACATCTCGGCGTAGTGTGATATTGTTTATTTTATCTTGCTCAATAATTTAGAATCCATGCTTAGGATAATTTCAAGATAAAATTTGGTTTAATTTATCACACTCATTTAATTTGGGACTTAAATTAAATATTGGGTAAATTTGGTTTATTCAAGTCATTTGCTAAAATTAGTTTCGCCTAACTTTGAATATTGATAAATATGACTTAGGAAATTTCTAGGACTTGGATTTAATACTAAACTTTGGAATTTTAGTATTTGTTTTGTTGAACCATCACACTGTTTACGCTTCCGCATTTATTTAAAAGGAAATTATATTTTAATTTGAAAGTTTTAAAATACGGGGACCCTCACGAGTCCAACACGAGTGTTGACCACTTGGCCCAGGGACATCAGAGACTGGATATCATCGACGACTGCCCACATTCGGGATGTTGTCCCTGTTCCTTCTTGCTTGGTGCCGTCAGCCTCGTCCAGGGAAGACTCTGGCTCGGGTTGTGGGGGCGCGTCGTCTCGCCGTAGGGGAAAGAGAGCGCATCGCAGGGGTGGAAGCACTTTAGAGAGGGAGAGATAGAGTGTGGGTTCGGGCTGAGTCCCGTTATTTTTTTGGCCTTTTCTTTCTATTTCCTACAAGATGATGTAACAAAGAAAACAGATATATGCAATGTAATTTTTTGACTATCTTTTATTTTGATGATGAATGAATGCATGCACATGCGCTTTTTAATTTGCTACTGAGACCGTAAAACAGGAGTATTTTTGGAATTTTTCAAAGGAAAGCTGTTTTATTTAAAACAGGGAATCCCATAAGGAGAAAACTTGATTCTTGAAATTCTTTTGAGAATATCAATTTATTTTTATGGAGGTGTATGAGTTTTACAAAAAAGGAAAGGAGGAAATTTCTAAAAATGGGGTTTTCCGATCGGCAAGCACCCTAGTCTGCTTATCGGCAGTTCAGTCTAGTCCTATCAATTGAAAGCTTTAATTGGTACCCTCTTCAACCTTTTGTACCTTGCGGGGTAGGATTCCTTTCGATTTCTGAAGGGATTATGTCTTTTGTGAGAGTTCTCAAGTATAAAAAGGGGGGAGGGGTGGAGTATTTTCATCACACCTTTGCATCCTTATCTACCTGCCCACTATTTTTTTGCCCTACAAGATGGCTCTCCCTGGTAGCACTGAGTTTGTCAACTACCGCGAAGGCTTGGAAGCTATATGCTCTTATAATGTCGACTATGATTCTTTCAACACGTGTCGAGTCTCCTTGTGGCGTAATCGATCTTTTGAGTGGAATATGCTGATGGCAGTAGTACAATTTTGGTACCCCCAAAGACCATGTATTCCGCTTTGGGTTGGAAGAAGTTTGTCCTACCTATAAGGAATTTTCTGCCATACTAGGTGTGAATCCCAGTGTTGCCACGGTTTTACCCAAATTTTCCCGCTCCCCTAGGGATTTGTTGGTCGGGCATCTTCATATCTTGCCTTCAGCGGCTAGGTCATTGGTTGCCGGAGGAATGATCTCCTTCCCGGCGGTGTTACTGTCTGTGAATTCATGGGAAGTAGGTGATGCTGGCTATGCTGGAGCCGTTGTTCTGGACCTGGTTTCAAAATTACTGTTGGTGACTGGGGAGGTGCGAGTGGACCCACAACTTGCAGTCATTACCTCATGGATGTCATACCATCGCAATCTTGCGGCGGTTATATTGGCGGAGACTCTGAATGGCCTGAATTCCTGGAGAAAAGGTCATTACCACTTTTTGAGGGGTAGCCCTGTGATGCTGTTCATGTGGTTGTCTGAAAAATTCCTCTTGTCGACCCCTCCAGAATATCCTTTGTCGGTTGTACCCAACTTCTTTTCGCACTACTTCATTCGTATTGCCCTGCATGTTGAGAATTGGGAGAATTGGCTTGTGTAGCATGGGGCTCGTGGGCTGTATTGGTCAGTGCCTTGGTGGGGACAGTTGCAGCCTATTCTGGAGCTAGGAGAGTATTCATATGTGCAGCTGGTTGGTCTCAGACAAACCTCTTTTTATTTCCCTTGGCCGATTTTGCGCCAATTTGGCTTGGCGCAGGTCGTGCCCCCTCGGACCTCAAATTTCTTTCCGGTAGAATATTTGACTGAGCGCTTGCGTCTGTTGCTTGGATCCCTGTGGGAAAATCGGCGTCCGTCAACCCGTCCCTCTCAGTCTGTCGGGAAGGTTTGGCATGTCCCCAAAGATTATATGAGGTGGTTGTGGAGGAAAGTAGTCAGCAAGATGTTGGCAGTAGAGATTGGTCAAAGGTGGTTTATTTTATCTGACTCCATGGAAGGGGGTGTTGTGGCTTTTCGAAGATGGTTAAGGCTTATCGGTCCATGGAGTGTTTGAGGCACTCCATTCAGGCAGGAGAAACTTGGGGTCCTCAGGATGTAGATGATGAGGGTGCAAGCTCTTCGGGTAGCTGTGGGTAGGACTCCTAGGGAGTTTATTTATGTAACAGATGTGGGGGATTTTATCTGGTTTTAATGGTAGTAGGGGGAAAGGAGTTATCCATTCCTTTTTCTTATGTAATCTGTACTGTAGTTTCTTATTAATGAAACAAATAAGTTTCTGATCATCGAGCTGTGCCTTTCGATGAATTTTGTATTTTGAATTATCTATATCAATTGCTAAGGCATACATAACCCTTTTGTTAGAGTAGATGTTTAGAATGAACTGTCGTTCTCAGAGATAAGAAAAGAATATATTTTTGTGAAAAATAAGGAGTCGTGCTCATGTGGTATGTATGAGATGCCTACGTACCTATGGGGTTTATTTTGAAAAGTTTTAAAATAGTTTTATGTAGAGGATCAGGCCCACGTAGTTCTGAGTGGAGGGAAATGGAGAGTTTTTTTTTAGAATAGAAGGGGGATGAGAAGAGTCGTAGCGCATCGAGATTTCGGACTAGGGGTAGAATTTCTTGAGACGGTCCAGATTAACTGGACGAGCCATCTCTTCCCCATCCAGGTCAGTGAGCATGGCGGCATCGCCAGACAAGATCTTCTTCACAATGTAAGGGCCGCTCCAATTGGGCTTGAACTTTCCTCTGGGGTCCCAGATGGGTTCGATTATCTCTTTGAGGGATAAATCCCCCTCCCGGACACCGCGGTCCTTGACTTTCTTGCTGAACAATTGTGCTATTCGGCGATGGTATCCCTGAATGTGATAAAGAGCTTTTAATCTTCTTTCATCTAGGAGGGCTAGCTCATCAAGACGACTTTGGTACCAGTCATCTTCACTAACCTTGCCTTCGAGCATGACACGTAGCGAGGGTATTTCCAGCTCCACAGGTAGGACTTCTTCCATGCCGTAGACCAAAGAGTAAGGGGTAGCCCCAGTAGAGGTTCGGATTGAGGTTTGATAGCCCCAGAGGGCGTACGGGATCCGATCGACCCAATCCCTATAACTTCCGATCATCTTGCTGATGATGGTTTTGAGGTTTTTGTTGGCGGCTTCAACTGCACCATTAGTCTAAGGTCGGTAGGGAGAAGATTTGTGTCTCTGAATCCTATACTCGTTGACAACTTCTGTGACTTCTGCCTCAAAGTGCAAACCGTTATCTGACACTAGCTCGTGCGGGACTCCATATCGGCAGATGATATTTTTCTTGATAAATTTGCCCACCTTCTTGGCATTTAATATTGTGTATGACTCAACTTTGACCCATTTGGTGAAGTAATCGATGGCAACTAAGATAAACTCATGCCCATTTGATGCCTTTGGTGTAACCTTCCCTATGATGTCGATACCCCAGGTGGAGAATGGCTAGGGAGAAGTCATGTTGTATAATTCCCGCAGAGGTAGATGTTGGAGGTTGGAGAACTGTTGGCATTTAGGGAATCTCCGAACATAGGTGGTGCAATCCTGGGCCATGATGGTCCAGTAGTAGCCTTGTCAGATGATTTTCTTGGCAAGCATGTGACCGTTCATGTGGGGCCCGCATTCCCTGCTGTGAATTTTCTGCATTTTCTTTTCAATGTCAGCCCCTGCGATACAGTGTAAATGAGTTCCATCAAAATTCCTCTTGAGTAGTGCTTTATGATAGATGATGTACTGAGCGGCCAGCCTTCGGAGGGTAGCTCGATCATTCTTGTTGGAACCCTCGGGATACCTACCGTACCGGAGGAGGCACCAAATATCATAGTACCAGTAATTGACTAGCTCAGGATCTTCAGAGGTGACAAGATCAATGTGGTAGCAATGGGTCGGTTTGTCTTGATTTTGAACTAGGAAGGGGGTCATTGTTTTTCCGACGGGCATGCCGACCATAGAGGCCAAAGTGGCGAGAGCATCGACTAGGTTATTTTTTGCTCGGGGTAGGTAATGGAAGGTGATATCTCGAAATTGGGAGGCTAACTCTTCTAATTGGGCATGAAAGGGTTGGAGCTTTTCGTACTTGACCTTCCACTTTCTAAGCACTTGACCGATGATGAGGGCAGAATCCCCATATACATCAAGGTATTGAATACCTTTCTTGAGAGTGACCTTGAGGCCCACTGTGCATGCCTCATATTCTGTCATGTTGTTGGTGCAAGAAAAATCCAATTTAATGGCAATAGGAGTGTGGGAGTCATCTGGGTCGACCAGAAGTATCCCAATGCCATATCCCTTTTTGTTGGCAGTGCCATCGAAGAACATTTTCCATCGGAGGTAGTCTTGAGTGGTGCAGAGGATATTTTCATCTGGGAATTTGGAGATCCAGACATCTGTTTCTTCTATAGGGTAGTCAGTGAGGTAGTCAGAGATGGCTCTTCCTTTAACGGCTTTCATGTGACGTACACGATATCAAACTTGGTTAGGAGCATCAACCATCGGGCCATTCAGCTGGATAAGGCGGGGTTTTCGAGCAGGTATTTGATGGGATCCATTCGGGATACAAGTTTAATGGGGAAGGCGAGCATGTAGTGTCGCAACTTTTGGGTGCAATAGACAAGCGCGACACATGCTTTTTCCAAAGCAGTGTAGTTGACCTCATACTCGGCCAATTTGCGACTAGAATAATAGATGGCTCTTTCTTTGCGGGATTCTTCAAGGTATTAGGCTAGCAAAGCCCCATCTGCAGTGTCGGTTATGGTTAGGTATAGGATCAAAGGGAGACCAAGCTGTGGTGGCATGAAAACTAGAGGTTGGGTCAGATATTGTTTGATTCGATCAAAATCTTCTTGGCAGGCCTCATTCCAAACCTTAGTTGAATCCTTTCGGAGGATCTTAAAGATTGGTTCGCAGATGGAGGTTAGCTGGCTGATGAACCGACTGATATATTGTAATTTCCCAAGAAAACCTCGGACTTCTTTCTCTGTTTGGGGTGGTGGCATCTCAAGTATGGCCTTCAGCTTGGCGAGATCTTCTTCTATCCCCTTCTCACTGACCATGAATCCTAAAAGTTTTCCCTTTGTAATGCCGAAGATGCATTTTTGTGGATTGAGTCTCATCTAATACTGTCGCAGTCGTTCAAAGAACTTTCGGAGAGCAGGAGCATGACCTTCTCTAGTTTTGGACTTGATAATCATATCATCCACGTAAACCTCGACCTCTTTGTGAATCAAATCATGCAGGATGTTTGTGGCGGCCCTTTGGTAGGTAGCCCCAGCGTTCTTGAGACCGAATGGCATAACGGTGTAGCAAAAGGTTCCCCATGGGGTGATGAATGCGGTTTTCTCTTGATGGTCGGGATGCATCTTAATTTGGTTGTATCCGATAAACCCATTGACGAATGACTTGAGAGCATGATTGGCTGTGTTGTCCACTATCATGTCGATGTTGGGTAGCGGATAATCATCCTTCAGAGAGGCTTTGTTTAAATATCGGTTATCGACACACATTCGAACCTTTCCTCCTAATTTTGGTACAGGTACAATGTTCGCTAGCCACGTGGGATATTCGATTACTCGAATGAAACCCACATTTAACTGTTTGATCACCTCTTCTTTGACCTTAAGCGACAATTCGGTGTGGAGCTTTCTTAATTTTTGTTTAACTGGCTTGGAATTTGGGAGAGTGGGGATCTCATGCTGAACTATTTCGAGATCAATACCGGGCATGTCGTCGTAGGACCATGCGAAGACATCCACGAACTCCTTTAGTAATTCTTCGAGTTGTGCGCGCTCATACTCGTCAATGGTGGCCCCTATCCTAATCTCGCACAGTTGGCTACTAGGACCGAGATTAATAACAACAGTCTCTTCTTCATTAACTTGAACGCGGTTATATTGTTTGTTATTAACCTTATTTAAATCAGTTAAGAATTATTCATTTGCAAAATCATCATCGTCAAAAGCTTCATTGGAATCTAAAAAATTAATGTAAGGCACAGCAAGATACTCAAAATCTTAATTTATTTCATTGATAGAAAAAACAGCATTGAGAACCTCATCAAAAGAGGTCTCGATTACATTTGAGCAAGGGTGGACAACAGTAGAAGAAATAGGGTAAATATTGGGGTTAGGGGAGATTTCAAGAGGTAGAACTGGCGCAGCATGCCAGTTGAGGAGAGGTGTGTCAGCAGCTTTGATCAGATGAGAGGGGTCCATTGATGTAGTGTCTGAATGAACCATGCAGAGTGCCATCCCCAGTGTCTGCAGGTTGAAGGAATCTCCGGAGTCACTTTCCTCAGTTTCTTCGGTATCTTTAATGGGCGGTTGTACGCGATGTCGGAAACTCTCAGCCCATGGGTAGCTATCTTGGAAAAAGATCTCCATTCCAGGCTTCATCTTCTTGTCTGTGTGGTCGTACCATGGTTCTGGAAAGCCGCAAAAGGGGAAATCCTCGCCTTCTTTAATTAATCGTCCATTTAAGGAATCACCTGAGATAGTTCTAATGCAGTCTAACCCTCTTTTTGATCGAGTCTGGCGGATCATTCTGAGCTCTTGTTCTGATGGTTGATACCCCAAGCCGCAAGGAGGGAAAGCTTTCTTCAGTTTGATGGGCTCAAATATCCCCTGCTGCCTTTTCCCTAGCCCTAGACAAGGCATGTAATGCATGTTTCTGAACATCTGAATCACATTGACATTGCCATGAGGGTCATATTCTGGACAAACCTGTAATACCCCGTATTTTTGGCAATATTTATTTTTGGGATTAATTAATTAATTAAATGAGAATTAATTGGGAATTAATCCGGTTAAAATACTAGTGAGTTGTGAGTTGGTATTTGACTATATTGAGCATATATGATGTTATATGAATATTGAATTATGAAAATTTGTCGTGAGATTTATATACGGCAATTTGGAAATTTTGTTGAGACGCGTGTGACCGCCGCGTCATGGTATATTATTTTAATTATAAAAGTGATTTTTATTTCTATCATCCGTATGGTCGTTTTGAGTGCGCCAACGCGTCCGGAAAGGTCGAGATAGTCAGAAAACACTAGCCGGGGGTTTAGTTTGGGTCCCGGGGTATTTTTAGGCCATACCGGCAACATAAAGGGCATTTTAGTAATTTTGTATTTTTGGAGAATTAAAAGTGACGAAAATTGGGAGTTTTAATCTGATTGGGAATTGACCCACTAAGCCACTAACCAACCCATATTAACCCAACAAGCTACGTAGGTTATTAGAATTAGGTTTTCTAATACCTTCCCAAAGCAAACCCTAGCCACCATAGCCACCTTGGAAGAAGAAGCTTGGAGAAAGAGAGAGAGAGGAAATTCTGCAGAAAGAGAGAGGAAATCGTCATCAAAATCAGAAACAAACTCAAGGCAAGTGATTTAAATTACATTCTTTATGCAGTGAATGCTTCTTCCATGTTAGAAATCTTGATAATTAATCTTATTTAAGAGTTAAAGGAAAACCCATGAAATTGGAAGTTATTAGTTTAATTTTGGGTATAGGTTTGCATGTAGAAACGTTGGTTGAAGATTGAATTCAGAGATTTCATATTTATGTGATGTAACAACGGATTAAATTCTGGGAATTTATGATGATAATAATCTAGGGTTTAGGTTCTTGAAGAAAATTGGGGAAAAATGTAGAAACTTGTGATTTAATGATGTTTAGGATGTATTAATCCCTTAAAAGACGTTAGTGTATGACCTTAGCATGTTTTAGGATGATTAGAGAACTTAAAACATTGTTGGAACGAATTTTAGAGGAGATTTGAGGAGTAAGAATTGATGAAAATCGTAACCAAGAAATTCTGGGCCGAAACTGGTCTCTCGTTAGAAGACCTTCCCAGGTCGTTCGAACGAGCTCGTTCGAACGAGCTTCTAACAAGTTGACCAGTCGCTTCTAACTAGGGGAGACTTCGTTCGATACCTTCGTTCGAACGAACTGTATTTCGTTCGATACATTCGTTCGAACGAGATGTCGTTAGAAGGTACAGTTCGTTCGAACGAACTGGAATCTCGTTCGAACAGCCTCGTTCGAACGAGACTTCTAACGAGATGGCAGTTTAGGCCTTTTTGGCCTGTTTTGATTTTGGGAGTCCCGTAAACTTGTTCGAGGGCAGAGATAACATTCCGTTGATGATGTATTGATAGATTTGGGACTTTTGAGTTATTTTGAGGAGTAAATTATATACGAGTGATTTTAATCAATGAACCGTTTGGGTTGAGACGTGAGTGTCTACTACGACGTGAGAATAAATTATGGCGCGTATGATTATAAACCGGAATCGTATAAAGTGTAAATTATATATTGGTACTAGAATGAGAATAGTACTACGATTAAACTACGGGATTACTAAGACGTGTTCTTACTTAGTATTAGTATATGAATTATGTGTATGACATACCTACCATACTTGCTATCACGGGAGGTTTGCGTTCGCTTAGGGCCCTCTAATCCTTGTGTTTCCCGGATGTATACTAGTTACCTTGATGAACATAGGTCATAGAAAGACTTATTGGGATATTAATAAGTCCGCTGATCGTGGGAGCGTAGGTATGTGCGTGACCCATGTGATGTGACTGTGTTCGCCTCCATTATTTGTGATGTTGTTATTCGTGAACTATTCCTGAGAGATTCGGAATATGTAATCCTTATATACGTGATGTACCGGGATGGATAGCAGAGTATGTGTGCACCGCAGCTTAGTTCTCGGGGTGCTTGTATTGTATATTTATGATGTGAATAATATACACTTATTAATGGGAACCTTCATGTTAATGTTATGAAAATAATTACGGTATTGATTCGAGAAACATAACGAGTTAGCTGATAGTGAAATATATTGCATATTGAGCATCTGGTTTACGTTAAACCCCTATTTAATTACGAGCGTTATATGTTAATAGCACCAAGTAATAAGGGTAGAACCTATGACAGTTTTGCTAGATATTATGTCACTTAGCTAGTGGGTTGTGTCGTTGTAGATGGGTATTTGCGTTAGGAGTGCACAGTTAAACGAGATGTGAGAATATCATGTGAGTGCACGTCCTAACATGTACTTTGCATTTAATGTTTTAAATGTTTTTAAAGAACTTGCAGGTTTTTAAAATATCGCCACATTCGGGCTCTGACCCGTTTGCTTTCAAATCTATTTTCCTTGTAAAACCATTTTAGGTGCCCAGCCACAAGGACACCATGCATAGGATACTTATTCTGGTGACGAGCTGTAGCTGTTTGTGGAAGCTACAGGGATTTGCTTGTAGACGCTTCTATCACTTGGATTCCAGATTCATTATCTATCAGTTGTAGGGCATGTTGCCCATTTCTATTAGAGGCATCTTTCCATTACAGTTTTCAGACTTTGGCATGTATTGTTTTAGTATTCGGTTTATTTATTTCAGTTGTGGGAGTTGTAGTGAGGAGTTTTTCCTCCAGACTTTATTTACATTTATGTGATGGTTATTCTATTTACTTCATTATGGTGAATGGTGTTATTATTCTTTATTACCCTTGTTGCATGTTAATCAGACTTTAAATAAAATTTGGCACTTACTTTTTAAATACTAGGTGGTTAGTAATAATAAAAATGTTTTCGACAGTGATGCTATTAACTGAGCCAACTTGGCATTTTGAATTAATTTAATAAAGGAGTAGCTACCCGGTATTTAATTATTCGGGGTGTCACAGGTGGTATCAGAGCATCAGGTTTAGTGTCCTTTAGGATCTGACGGCTTATTATGTTTCCGCTAAGTTTCTTTGATATAGAGCCCTATATTTTAGGACGGTTGTACTCTTTTTGTGTATGCTTCGTTCTTCAGCTATTTTAAGTTTATAAACAGCGAACTTATAAACTTTGTTCTTATTTCAGATGCCTCCACGACGTGCACGACGAGTTCCCAGGGACGCAACGCCGAACCCCAGCCCGCTCCAGTTCAGGGCATGATGAATGCCGCTGAGGTTGCAGCTATAATAGCCCAAGCGGTAAATGCCGCAATTGCCGTTGTTCAGCAGGCACCACCTCAGGCGCCGATTGTCGCGCCAGTACAGGCAAATGTATTCCCGTCTGCTTGGGAGCGTGTACGTGACGCTTTTCAGAAAGCGCATCCGCTAGAGTTTGCAGGTAGCTCAGATGTGGTATTTTCGAGCCAGTGGAGGAAAGATATGCAGAGGCACTTGAGGATGTATGAGTGCACGGATGTTCAGAAGCAGGTGCTAGCTACTTTCAAGCTAGTTGGATCTGCACTGCAGTGGTGGGAGTCTATTACCACCATGGAGGAGAGGGATACTCTCACTATTCAGGACTTCTGGGTGCGGTTTGACCGCAAGTACTTTCCGTCAGCTGTTCACACGGAAATGAGAAGGAAATTGATGAATCTGAAGTAGGAGGGTAAGACTGTGGCCGAGTATGAGGCCGAGTTCACAAATCTGTTGAATATCGTTCCTGATGAGATACCAACAGAAAAGAAGAATATTGAGAAGTTCACGGACGGGTTGACATGGAGGATCCGTCAGCATCTGTTGGGGAACCTTTCGTTGGCCACGTATTCTGATGTGGTTAACGTTGCTTTGTTACACTGCCAGGACCACCGCTTTCATATGGCTGAGGGCAAGAGGTCGGGAGAGTCTAGCCATCAGGGCAGGACTGGAGGACATGGTGCCGGTGGGGCACAATCTGTTCAGGGGCAGAGACAGGGTGAGCAGGGTACCCAGCAGGGGGATCAGAAGAGGTTCCGATCAGGGAACTACAGACAGGGACAGGGAGGTTTCCGTCAGGGCCATCAGGGTCCAAACGGCCATCAGGGCCAACAGGGGCAGAATGGGCAGCAGTTTCACCAGGGCCAGCAGGGCCACTGGAGGAACGGTAACGGCCACCAGGGCCGGGGACCGCAGGGGAAGAGAGGAGGGAACTTCCCAGGGAAGTGCTTTGTTTGTGGCAAGACTGGCCATAAGCGACAGGATTGTCCTGATAGGGGCAGGGCCCCACAGCAACAGCAGCAGGGTGCTCGCCAGGAGCCACAGAGACCTATGTTTCCCGCTGCTCTTCCCGCACCGCCACAGATGGCAGCATTGCCACCCATTCCAGCAGTCCCAGCTCAGCAGGGGCAGCTACAGTATGGACGTGTCTATAACGTCCACCAGGCTGCAGTTCCACAGGCACCGCCCGCGATTGAGGGTACGTTTCCTATCCATGGCACTATGGGTCGGGTATTATTTGATACGGGGGCTACACACTGTTTTATAGCTACACACTTCGCGAAAGCTTTAGGATTATTAGCTATGGCAGAGAGCACAGTGACGTGTGTCGACTCACCATTGGGGAGTGGGTCACTTATTTTCTTTATATGCCGGGGAGTGGGGGTAGAGATTGGTGGTTTGGTATTACCTGCAGACATGTTTCTATTGGATATGCATGTTCACGATGTGATTATCGGTATGGATTGGCTCGTAGCTTATAGGGCCATGATTGATTGCTTCAGCGGGAGCATTGTTTTTGCTATTCCGGGGCAAGAGATGTTTGTAGTGGCGATGCCTCGCCCAGAGGGAGGATCGACCGCTCATCTGTATTACATTGAGGAGGATACCTCTAAGGCGGTAGTGATTCCTTTAGATTCTATCCCAGTAGTCAGGGAGTATTCGGATGTGTTTCAGGAGATACCAGGACTACCCCCCAGTCGAGAGATAGACTTTGTTATAGACCTATTGCCAGATACGAGGCCTATAGCACGCGCACCGTATCGTATGGCTCCGGCAGAGATGCGAGAGCTACGAGATCAGATAGAGCAGCTATTAGGGCAGGGCTTTATTCGCAGGAGTACCTCACCTTGGGGCGCTCCAGTTTTGTTTGTGAAGAAGAGGGACGGTTCACTGAGATTGTGTGTGGACTACCGGGAGTTGAATAAAGTCACGATACGGAATAAGTATCCGTTGCCTCGAATCGATGACTTATTCGACCAGTTGAGAGGAGCTTCTTTCTTCTCGAAGATTGATTTGAGATCGGGATACCATCAGTTGCGTATCAGGGAGGAGGATGTCTCGAAGACTGCGTTCTTGTCGAGATATGGTTCTTACGAGTTTCGGGTTATGCCTTTTGGTTTGACCAACGCTCCAGCTGTGTTTATGGACTTGATGAACAGAGTGTTCAGGGATTTCCTAGATCAGTTTGTCATTGTCTTCATCGATGATATTCTGGTCTACTTCCAGACAGAGGAGGAGCACGCCGAGCATTTGAGGCAAGTTTTGTAGACACTACGTCAGAACGAGTTGTATGCAAAATATGAGAAGTGCGGGTTTTGGCTGAAGGAAGTCCAGTTTTTGGGACACATTATTTCCGACCGGGAGATATCTGTTGATCCGGGGAAAGTATCCGCGGTGAGGGAGTGGGGACAGCCCACGACACCGACTAAAATTCGTAGTTTCTTGGGCCTAGCAGGATACTACAGGAGGTTTATTCGGGGTTTCTCGGAGATAGCAGGTCCTTGGACACATCTGACTCGTAAGGGTGTGCCATACATCTGGAGTGATGCCTGTCTGTTGGCATTCGATGAATTGAAGGACAAATTGACCTCAGCACCTGTGTTAGCATTGCCGAGACCGGGAGTTGAGTATTTGGTTTACACCGACGCGTCTTTGCAAGGACTTGGAGGTGTATTGCAGCAGGAGAGACAGGCCATAGCTTATGCTTCCCGTAAGCTTAAGACTCATGAGAAGAATTACCCCACGCATGATTTGGAGTTGGCGGCAGTGGTATTTGCCCTACGGATTTGGAGGCACTATCTTTTGGGGGAGAAGTTCCAACTGTTCACGGACCACAAGTCCCTACAGTACATGTTCACACAAAAAGAGTTGAATATGCGGCAGCGTAGGTGGCTTGAGTTTCTGAAAGACTACCAGTTCGATATCCAGTATCACCCAGGAAAGGCTAACGTGGTAGCAGACGCGTTGAGCCGTAGGCCAACAGATGAGGTGGCAGAGGTGTGGAAGGCAAAGTGGAAGGAATTGGGACACCAGGATGTAGTGGCCCGATCTTTCATGTCTGTAATGACCGTTACACCGCAGATTGTCACAAAGGTAGTACGGGCACAGGCTAATGACTCGTTCTGTCAGGATCAGATAGTCCGATTACTAGCAGAGGGAGCCGAGTCCTATACCGTTAGCTCAGACGGGGGATTACGATTCAATGGGAGATTGGTAGTTCCGGAAGGGGAGAAATTGCGACACGAGGTAATGGCAGAGTCGCACGGCTCACGGTTCGCAGTACATCCCGGTGGGGACAAAATGTACCAAGACATGAGACGCCAGTATTGGTGGAGCGGTATGAAGAGAGATATCGCTGAGTTTGTTTCGAAATGCGCCACTTGTTAGCTTGTAAAAGTGGATCATCAGAGACCGGCAGGACTGCTACAGCCGTTGGAGGTCCCGATGTGGATGTGGGAGAGCATATCCATGGACTTTATCACGGGGTTGCCTACGTCGCAGAGGGGTCACGACTCCGTTTGGGTAATTGTGGACAGGTTGTCCAAGGTCGCTCACTTTTTACCCGTAAGGACTGACTACACTACGGGACAGTATGCCCAGCTCTTCATTTCAGAGGTTGTGAGACTTCACGGTGTGCCCCTAAATATCGTGTCTGACAGAGACAAGATATTTGTTTCGAGGTTTTGGGAGAGCTTCCAGGAGGCCATGGGCACGGAATTGCGGTTGAGTACAGCTTATCATTCGCAGACCGATGGGCAGACGGAGCACACAAATCAGATGTTGGAGGACATGCTACGCATGTGCATTATTGACTTTGGGGGTGGATGGGAGCAGTACCTTCCACTGGTGGAGTTTGCTTACAACAACTCCTATCAGTTCACTATTGGCATGGCTCCGTTTGAAGCATTGTACGGTAGGCCTTGTCATTCCCCAGCATGTTGGTTAGAGGTGGGGGACAACAAACTACTTGGGCCGGAAGTGATTCAGGATACTTCGGCAAGGATTGAGTTGATTCGGAGTCGCATTCGGGTAGCTCAAGACAGGAAGAAGAGTTATGCTGATGCGAAGAGATTTTTCAAGGAGTTCCAAGTGGGGGACCAGGTGTTGCTCAGAGTATCTCCTATGAAGGGGATTATGCGATTCGGGAAGAAGGGGAAGTTGGCACCGAGGTATGTGGGGCCGTTTCCTATTATTGAACGGATCGGACCGGTTGCGTATAGACTTGGGTTACCGGAGCATTTGCATCGGATGCATGATGTGTTCCATATTTCCTCGCTGAGGAAATACCTTAGAGATAATTTGGCTCATTCTCACATTGCTGTGGAGGACATCGATCTCCAGCCGGATAGCTCCTACGAGGAGGGGCCGATTGCTATTTTGGACCGAAGCGAGAGGAAACTGCGGTCAAAGATAGTCCCTTTAGTGCGTGTTCAGTGGCGACATCACAATGTCGAGGAGTCCACATGGGAGTGCGAGGATGAGATGCACGAACGTTATCCAGAGTTGTTTTTAGCAGGTACTTTCTAGTTTTGAATTTCAGGACGAAATTTAGTTATTAGGGGGGGAGTATGTAATACCCCGTATTTTTGGCAATATTTATTTTTGGGATTAATTAATTAATTAAATGAGAATTAATTGGGAATTAATCCGGGTAAACTACTAGCGAGTTGTGAGTTGGTATTTGACTATATTGAGCATATATGATGTTATATGAATATTGAATTATGAAAATTTATCGTGAGATTTATATACGGCAATTTGGAAATTTTGTTGAGACGCGTGTGACCGCCGCGTCATGGTATATTATTTTAATTATAGAAATGATTTTTATTTCTATCATCCGTATGGTCGTTTTGAGTGCCCCAACGCGTCCGAAAAGGTCGAGATAGTCAAAAAACACTAGCCGGGGGTTTAGTTTGGGTCCCGGGGTATTTTTAGGCCATACCGGCAACATAAAGGGCATTTTAGTAATTTTGTATTTTTGGAGAATTTAAAGTGACGAAAATTGGGAGTTTTAATCTGATTGGGAATTGACCCACTAAGCCACTAACCAACCCATATTAACCCAACAAGCTACGTAGGTTATTAGAATTAGGTTTTCTAATACCTTCCCAAAGCAAACCCTAGCCACCTTGGGAGAAGAAGCTTGGAGAAAGAGAGAGAGAGGAAATTCTGCAGAAAGAGAGAGGAAATCGTCATCAAAATCAGAAACAAACTCAAGGCAAGTGATTTAAATTACATTCTTTATGCAGTGAATGCTTCTTCCATGTTAGAAATCTTGATAATTAATCTTATTTAAGAGTTAAAGGAAAACCCATGAAATTGGAAGTTATTAGTTTAATTTTGGGTATAGGTTTGCATGTAGAAACGTTGGTTGAAGATTGAATTCAGAGATTTCATATTTATGTGATGTAACAACGGATTAAATTCTGGGAATTTATGATGATAATAATCTAGGGTTTAGGTTCTTGAAGAAAATTGGGGAAAAATGTAGAAACTTGTGATTTAATGATGTTTAGGATGTATTAATCCCTTAAAAGATGTTAGTGTATGACCTTAGCATGTTTTAGGATGATTAGAGAACTTAAAACATTGTTGGAACGAATTTTAGAGGAGATTTGAGGAGTAAGAATTGATGAAAATCGTAACCAAGAAATTCTGGGCCGAAACTGGTCTCTCGTTAGAAGACCTTCCCAGGTCGTTCAAACGAGCTCGTTCGAACGAGCTTCTAACGAGTTAACCAGTCGCTTCTAACGAGGGGAGACTTCATTCGATACCTCCGTTCGAACGAACTGTATTTCGTTCGATACATTCGTTCGAACGAGATGTCGTTAGAAGGTACAGTTCGTTCGAACGAACTGGAATCTCGTTCGAACAGCCTCGTTCGAACGAGACTTCTAACGAGATGGCAGTTTAGGCCTTTTTGGCCTGTTTTGATTTTGGGAGTCCCGTAAACTTGTTCGAGGGCAGAGATAACATTCCGTTGATGATGTATTGATAGATTTGGGACTTTTGAGTTATTTTGAGGAGTAAATTATATACGAGTGATTTTAATCAATGAACCGTTTGGGTTGAGACGTGAGTGTCTACTACGACGTGAGAATAAATTATGGCGCGTATGATTATAAACCGGAATCGTATAAAGTGTAAATTATATATTGGTACTAGAATGAGAATAGTACTACGATTAAACTACGGGATTACTAAGACGTGTGCTTACTTAGTATTAGTATATGAATTGTGTGTATGACATACCTACCATACTTGCTATCACGGGAGGTTTGCGTTCGCTTAGGGCCCTCTAATCCTTGTGTTGCCCGGATGTAGACTGGTTACCTTGATGAACATAGGTCATAGAAAGACTTATTGGGATATTAATAAGTCCGCTGATCGTGGGAGCGTAGGTATGTGCGTGACCCATGTGATGTGACTGTGTTCGCCTCCATTATTTGTGATGTTGTTATTCGTGAACTATTCCTGAGAGATTCGGAATATGTAATCCTTATGTACGTGATGTACCGGGATGGATAGCAGAGTATGTGTGCACCGCAGCTTAGTTCTCGGGGTGCTTGTATTGTATATTTATGATGTGAATAATATACACTTATTAATGGGAACCTTCATGTTAATGTTATGAAAATAATTACGGTATTGATTCGAGAAACATAACGAGTTAGCTGATAGTGAAATATATTGCATATTGAGCATCTGGTTTACGTTAAACCCCTATTTAATTACGAGCGTTATATGTTAATAGCACCAAGTAATAAGGGTAGAACCTATGACAGTCTAGCTAGATATTTTGTCACTTAGCTAGTGGGTTGTGTCGTTGTAGATGGGTATTTGAGTTAGGAGTGCACAGTTAGACGAGAGGTGAGAATATCATGTGAGTGCACGTCCTAAAATGTACTTTGCATTTAATGTTTTAAATGTTTTTAAAGCACTTGCAGGTTTTTAAAGTATCTCCACATTCGGGCTCTGACCCGTTTGCTTTCAAATCTATTTTCCTTGTAAAACTATTTTAGGTGCCCAGCCACAAGGACACCATGCCTAGGATACTTATTCTGGTGACGAGCTGTAGCTGTTTGTGGAAGCTACAGGGATTTGCTTGTAGACGCTTCTATCACTTGGATTCCAGATTCATTATCTATCAGTTGTAGGGCATGTTGCCCATTTCTATTAGAGGCATCTTTCCATTACAGTTTTCAGACTTTGGCATGTATTGTTTTAGTATTCGGTTTATTTATTTCAGTTGTGGGAGTTGTAGTGAGGAGTTTTTCCTCCAGACTTTATTTACATTTATGTGATGGTTATTCTATTTACTTCATTATGGTGAATGGTGTTATTATTCTTTATTACCCTTGTTGCATGTTAATCAGACTTTAAATAAAATTTGGCACTTACTTTTTAAATACTAGGTGGTTAGTAATAATAAAAATGTTTTCGACAGTGATGCTATTAACTGAGCCAACTTGGAATTTTGAATTAATTTAATAAAGGAGTAGCTACCCGGTATTTAATTAGTCGGGGTGTCACAAAACCCTTTCTTTAAAACCGTCCCCTGCCGGGAGTAGGGATGGCTCGACTCGGAATCCTGATAGGAGCATATCATTTGACCCATGTTGTATCTCAAGAATTGGACTGTTGGTGCCTGCACCCTCAGCGTTACCGTCGTCACCCAAGATGGTGATGACTCGCCCATCGGCGAAGAACTTCAATTTCTGATGGAATGAGGACGAGACACCCTTTATACTGTGGAGCCAGGGTCGTTCGAGCAACAGGTTGAAACAGGCAGGGATATCGATGACTTGGAATTCTACGACAGGGTTTATAAGACCATCCCCTATTACAAGTTTTATGGATCCCATCACTTCACGACAGGTATTATCGTAGGCACGCACGGAAGCGGAGGTTGGAGCTAGGTCGCTTTCTTTCAGGCCTAGACATTTGAAGGTTCTTAGTGGACAGACATTCAAAGCGGATTAGTTATCAACGAGAGAAAGCGGTACAACCTTCCCCATAACTTCGACGGAGATGTTGAGTGTATAATTGTGATTTGGCCCAATTTTGGGGATTTCTTCTTCAGAAAAGGAAAACATTCAGGTGGAGGTCAAGGATCCGATCAAATTTACTGCTTTTTCTGGTGTGGTAGAAGGAGGAACTATGGGTCCTGTGAGCAACTTGATTAAAGCATTTATGTGCTGCTGGGAAGACATGAAAAGCCCCCATAGAGTGATGTTAACTTGAGTTTTCTTTAGTTGATCGAGGATTTTGCTCTCCTCGAGGGTCATTTATGGCATAGGAAGGTCTTCAACGCCCTTCCCCTTGTCATTTCCTGGTAGTGAGTTTGGAATTTGGTAATGTCTCCCAGATCTAGTCATGTGATTTACTGAAGAAGGGAAAAACTTAAATCCAGTTTCCTCGTCAATCTCAGGTTGTTCTTCCACCCTATCTATTTCTCCGAGGAATGCATTGATTTCATTTGAATGCATTGATTTCATCCCACATATGTCGGCTACTGGGCCAGTTCCTCCTGAAGCTTGTTCTTTATTTGAATCTTTGAATTCTTCCCCCCATCTGGTGGTAATAATTCTATTTTCCCTCGTGAAATCAATGCATTCCAAAACTTATACGGCTTCCTCATATAGGTCTTCCCATTCTGTGGGGATGTGTAAGGGTTAATGGATCATGCGCCCTTGTATCTTCAAAGTGTCGAATAACTCGGTGATACTTCAAATGTTGTTGGTTTGCCTGAATGCTTTCTCCATGACCTGGATAACATCATCTAAGCTGACTTCGTCGGTTGGTACCACCCACCTATCTGATTCTCGGGCCCATTTTCGTGCTTCCAAAAGCAACGCGATGAACCTCTGGAAATTGATAATCATCTGTGAGGGCAATTTCAGTCCGAACTCTAGGAGTTGATTCAATACCTCTGATAATTCCATACTTCCACTTTCAGAACAGGTCCGGACAGTGATGCACGCTCTGGTAAGGAGTGACAGTGCCTGATCAGCGGGGTTGGTAGGGTGTAGGAGGAAATATGGGCAAAGTTAAAGAGGTTTAGGAGGGTATAAGGGTGTGATTTGGGTTGACGGATCAAAATTCGGGTTTTCTTCCAAGAAGATGGCATTGGTGTGATTTGGGAGTGGGTTATGAGTAGTGTTTGGTTTAGGATTGGTTGGTGGGGCGATGGTACCCCGGTCAATGAGATCTTGGATTATGTTTCGAAGGTGGAAGCATTGGTCGGTGGTATGGCTAACAGTTTGGTGAAAGGCGCAATGAGCATCGGTCTTGAAATTTCTGGGAAGTGGATTGGGTAATGGACGAGGATCCAAGGGTTTTTATAAGGTTTCGACTTAACAGGGCTTGGTAAACTTTGGAGAGGGGAGCATGGAGCTCAGTGTATTCCCTTCGGATGGGGGCAGGTCGACTTTCTGGTGCCCAGGATGTGGTTGGTTGAGATATGTTGTTGATGGTTGAGACTGTAGCATTGGGAAGCTTGTCATACTTTCTAGGGGTGAACTGTCCGGACACCTTCTTCGGTTCAACTTCTATTTTGGCAAGACTTTCCTCGATTTCTACTCCTGCTTCTTTGAGAGCTCAAAAGTGGGGGTAATATTGTCCTCCCATGGTTGTTCGGACATGGGGCAATAAATTCTTCTTCACTATGCTGACTTGTTCTTATTCAGATGGTCGATTGGTCATGGTAGCTGATTTTTCCCTCCATCGGGCTATAAAGTTACTGACGAATTCTCCGAAGTTTTACTTGAGCAGCTCAAAATCACGGCGGGTGACCTTGAGCTCTTCATTGTATTTGTACTGTGATATGAATTCTCGGGCTACATCCTCCCAGCTACGGATTCTGGATTCCTCAAGAGATAAAAACCATCGGAGGGCACTGTCCTTCAAAGTTTGCTGGAACAATTGGGCCATTACTTCTTCAGAAGCCCCTAGTAGAGTCATGGAACGATGATAACTGCGAAGATGAACAATTAGGGGACCACTCCTCCCGAACTTATCGATATTTGGCATCTTGAACTTCTCGGGTAACCTTGCTTTAGGATAAGGAGACATATGGGTGTAGTCCATGTAATTCCCAGTGATTCGGACTTGGTCGAACTTCTTAGTGAGCATCTTAAGATCTTCTTTGACTTTATTCAACTCCTCCTCCTTTGGATCAGCGACCACGGGCAGGTTAGCCACAGGCTGGGCAATGTTTGGCATTGGAAGCTGGGCAGGCGGCGGCCCATTGGCCGAAGGGGCACGTGGAGCGTGCTAATATTCCTCCGGGACCCAGATAGGCTCGGGTGGACCCATAACACGAGGGAACAGGGCCTCGGGCTCTTGAGGAATAGGGACTTATTTTCGTTGCATTTCTCGGACCTCAGTTTGGAGGTTGTCAATCTTGGCCACGAGCTGAGCTAGGACTATCGGCAAATCTGGTTGTATGATCGGTGCTTGATCCGTATTCTCCATGGAAGATGGATGGATTCCGGACTCGAAAGGAGCGGATGAAACTCCGAGGTGATTTGACTCAAGACCGAAGCCAATAAGGAGCCAGGCCAAGGGCGTGCGATCGACCTGAGAAGGCGTAGGATGATATTTATTTTTGGAGGAAAAGGGAAGAAATTATTTTTGGATTTTTGATAAAAAAGGAGAAATGTTTTTCGATTTTTAATAAAGAAGGAATAAATGTTTTTGGATTTTTGATAAAGAAGGGAGAAATGTTTTTGGAGACGGAACCCAGCATGATTATTATGATTATTATGTTCTCACTTGTATTTAATTCTCCTAAATGCAATGCCGAACGGGACCCGAACCTGGAAAAGTGGGGGTCTTAATATATGCAAAGCTACATTTGGACTTGTAACCAGGCTCGCGGGCAGGGTCCCGTTTTAAAAAATGAGCAAAAATTGGGCGGCAAGCCGACCCGAAATTTCGGTAGAGTTTCGGGTTGAAACCGGCAATCTAAAGTACGTGTCCTAGGTTTGACACCTATATACGGGTATGCAGTTGGTTGGGTGAATCGGCATGGGTTCCCCCCTTTTGCGTGACTTCCACGATATACGTCTTGCTCTTGCGGGAAATTGGTACGTGTGGACAAGCCATTTGATATACCTGAGTGCACGTGAATTGCCTCACCATATACCGCGTGGGGACGGTACGTGTGAGAGAGAATTCGATATACTCGGCATACGTGAACGAATTCCCTGCGATATACCTCCCATCATAACTTCGGTCAAGCGGTACGATGCAGGGGAACCGTTAGATATACGTCGAAGGTACTTGGCCAATGGAAGGTGAGAGTCATATCGCTTAGGCTGACTGCGACCTGCCAGACCAACGCCCATCACGAAGTGACCCTCCAGTTACTGGGTAAAATTTGGTCAATAGCAATGCCCTTTGGTGATATCGTGTGAATCATGCATGATTCTCTTATTAGTATCTTATGATAAGAATGCCTTTCTTGATTATGCCAAAAACAGGGAGCCAAGTACAAGTACCCCAAAAGGTACACCAAGTATGGATGGGTGATGCGTGCAACATGGGGATATACATGTGATCCTAGGTGCACGTGGTGTGAAGTGTACATGAAGAATTTTCTACAAGTGTGTGAATATAAGCATAAGCATGGGATACACATGTAAGAAAGGGGGACATGCAGGTATGGGGGGAAAACATAAAATATAGCATTTATGTAAATAGAGTCAAGCCCTAAAAATATAATACAGCTCCCTAGCAGAGTAGCCATTGTGGCCATCCCCGATCCCCACCGCGGAGGGAGAAAGGATCCTTCGGGTCTCGCGTGTCCCCTCTCGGAAGAGCGGTTCGATCGGCATCAATTTGTGAGGTGTGAAAATGTAGAGAGATTTAGAGTCTCCAGTCTATTTTACTCAAAACAGACAAAAGAAAAAGGGGAAGCCACCCGAAGGATGGCATCCAAAGACATACTGGTGCGTGCAAAACCAAAATGATTCGAGAAGGGTTCAGAGGCTTAGTTACGAAATGGGAAGGTGTTAGGCACCCATTCTTCCCTTTCGGTCTCTCATGAATATTGCTATTTTCCTTTATATTTCCCCCCGTGATATGTGTGCATGTGTATATATAGAATGGAGGTAGAAATCCTCGACTTGTATCCTGGAAAAGACAAAGCGAGTCATCCGTAGGAATGTGAGATTAGTGTAGAAAATAAGATTTACGTGATTACCCCTACATTGATCGTTATAAAGGAGCGATAACTCATATGGAATAATACGTTACTAAGAACAAGTATATAGAATATAATGGAAAATGAGATAAAGAGAAGATATAAAATAAGAGAAAAAGTGAGAAAAGGACTCGAGTCTCGAGTTTTACCCCGAGACGCCTACGTAGCCTATAAAGGCATCAAAGTCCACTTAGTTCGCATGTAAAGTGAGGGGTGGGGTTTAACCCATAAATCCAAATGGAGAAATCTCTTATTTGTAAGTGTGTGTGTGTGTGTGTGTGTGTGTGTGTAGAAAAAGTGTTTTAATTGTGAGAAAAGTATGAAAAAAGTGTGAGAATCCCTACTTGGAATTTATGAGCAAACCCTCTTTTTCTTATTTTTTGGGTTTTTATTTATATGAAAATAGGATATGTGCAATAATACTAGATAAAAAGTGTATTTATGGTGTGTGAGATGAGATAGTAAAAGTGCTAAGTAAGAAAACAAGTTATTGCAAATTTAAGAGAATTTAGGAGAGAGTTTGAGAAAGTTGGACCTTCTTGGAGACCTTGAGCTTGATCTTGAATGTTGAAAAGCAACCCTTTCACTTGGATGATGATGGGGAGTGGTTAATTCATCAAGTTTGATGAAAGGGATGATGAAAAGTGGAAGTGCAAAAAGGATTTGGAAATTGAAATCACACTGCCTTCGAGAGAGGTTTCTGGGGGTTTACTGAGAGTGATTTGCTTCTCATCTGAGCTCCCCTTGCAAATGAGACAAGGCCTCCTTTTATAGGCCCAGGAGTCTGCCGATCGGCATTGCCATGGCACTACCTATCAGCAGGAGCCGATAGGCAGGATCTGGGACCTGCCATTTGGCAGTGCGCCTTAAGCTTTTTAGGAAAATTAGTCGTCGAGGGAAAACCGTTGGTCAGAATCGCGTACGGGGCATACCGTTGGAAAGGTATTTCAGATACCTTCAAAAGTCCTTTGGACTTATCCCGAGTTCGGTAGTTGACTATGGGTCAAATGTGGCTTGGAAGCATTTATCGGTCCGTTGGACGGAGAATTGTTCGGACGCAAACGAATCGTTCGTTCGCATAGTAAGTCTGAATCGTGCACGGGGCGGACCGTTAGAAAGGTTAGGAGATGTACTTTGACATTCCAAAGAGTTTGGCCCGGTTCAGGAAGTTGACTTTGGTCAACCCGGCTCGAGAAGCATTCGGTGACCTCTCGGAGTCAAACGGATCGTCCGTCCGCATGGAAAGTCAGAATTGCTCACGGGATGGACCGTTGAAAAGGGTATTGAGTTCCCTTCGAAGATTCATTCAGCCTCGGTCGAGCTGAAGGGTTGACTTAGGTCAATAGAGCCCGGGAGCACCCGGTGGACTCTAAGTTGGGGTTTCAGACGCAAACGGATCGTTCGTCCGCGTGGTAAGTAGGAATTGCGCACGGGACGGACCGTTGGAAAGGGTATTCAGTGCCCTTCTAAGATTCATTGAGTCTCGATCGAGACAAAGAGTTTTATTTTTAGTTAAATTGAGCCGAGGGGTGCCCAATGGCTTCCAGGTCAGTGCTCGGGACATGACCTGGGTTTGCGGTGATGAGTGGAGGTACTAGGGACCTAAGGAGAGTTAAGGGTAACAGAATGAGGTGTCTACAGGTGGGGTTTGCCTATAACAACTCCTTCTAGTTTACTATCGGTATGTATCCATTCTAGGAACTATACAACAGACCTTGTCGTTCCCCATCATGTTAGTTAGAGGTGGGGGACAACAAATTACTTGGCTCGGAGGTGGTTCAGGATACTTCAGGGAGGATAGAGTTAATATGAAGCCGTATTCAGGTTGCTCAGGATCGATTGAAGAGCTATGCCGATGCCAAATGGTATTTCCAAGAGCTCAACATTGGGGACCAGGTGTTACTTTCCATGTCTCCTATGAAGGGAGTTATGTGTTTTGGAAAGAAAGGGAAGTTGGCACCTAGGTATGTAGGGCCATCCCCCATTATCGAGAGGATTGGGCCAGTTTCTTATAGACTTGGGTTACCAGATCACTTGCATAGGGTCCATGAATAGTTCCATATCTCTTCGCTGAGGAGATATCTTCGAGATGATTTGGCCCACACTCACATTGCGTGGAGGAGATCGACTAACAGCCTGATACCTCCTACGAGGAGGGGTTGGCTGCTATCCTAGATCAAAGCGAGAGGAAGTTGAGGTCGAAGATGGTAACAATAATCCGTTGTGACACCCCGCCTAATTAAACCTTGGGTTATCAAGCTTTAATTTAATTTAAAACAGGTTTCTTAAATGGTTCATTCTTAGCATCACTGAGGAAAGATTTTTAAATTACTAACCACCTAAGTGAAATTAATCCAGTGCCAAATTTTAGCTTCTTTAAACAGAATAAACAGCTCATGCGAAACGATACAATTCAAGCAGTACTAAACCAATTCGCATAAAAAACTTAATAAAAATAAAGTCTTGTCGAAAACCACGGCTAAGAAAAATAACTCAAAATCCAAAATCAGAATAACTGTAAAAGTAAATATTGGACAACATGTCCCAACTGAGAGTACTAAAACTGAAATCCTGCATTAGATCTGAAAAAAGAGAAACGTCTAAACAATCTGTGCAACATCCACACGTGCTGCAGCTCCCAAATCCCTGGAATGAAATCATGTTGGGTGTCCCTGTGGCTGGGCACCTAAAAGATTTTTAAAATATTTTTACATAGTAAGAGTTAATACTTAAAAGCGTTTAAAAGCATTTTGCAAGCAGTTATCACAATTATGAGTTATTGATTACACATATTAAGACTTCGCACACTCTTTTGGGCTTCCTCACCTCTCTTCTATAGTGCACGCCTAACGATGGTACTTAGCTCACCTAGTTATACTACCTAAGTTAACTATACTAGAATACCCCACTGAATGTACTTCTTCGCTAAGTCCCCCTAATACACTCACCATATTTTAATAGTCCATTACCTTTTGTTATTCTTATTCTTATAATAATTACTTCACACTACTTAATTATTACTAAGAAATTATCAATCCATCTTATTATTTACTATATTAAGTTATTAGATTATGCATATGGAATACATTTATCACACAACATGTATTAAATATTAGTTATCACTAATATGTCCTTTTAACACACATAAAGGACCCTTGGTTCGCAATGATTCATCGACCCCAAATGAGAGTTGGTTCGGAATGATCCATCGACCTCAACTATTTATATAAATACACATATTCTGGTTCGGGACTCTTTCATCACGACACCAGTTTTAAGGTTTTGTTCGGCATTTTACATCGACCCCAAACATATAATAACTCTATGTTAGTTCAGAATATCTCATCGACCCTAACATAATTAATTTATGTATAATTCTCTTAACCCAAAAGTTCATACAATTTAGTAGGTACACACTCGACCTATCAAATCATGCCCATACGAAATATGTTTTCCTTATATTCATCGTACTTATTAATTTGCAATTTATTTCACTATCGTATTTATTCGAGTACTCACGCAACTATAAAGGTCCTAGTTACCCCTTCCTTAATTCAGTAGTTAAGCTATCTCTAACCTACTGGTATATTTTTGAAATCGACTCTCACTTTTTCCGTAACTAAATTCTCGCATTCCCGATATACGGCTCAATCGACTACTTCCCGTCGGTCCATTTCCCCAAATTTTACACTCAATTATTTATGAAGAAATCTCACGGTACACCTACTGGAATTCATTAAGTCCCTACATAGGTAAAATATCATCACTAAGGTTCCCATTAAGTGATGGTAATTGAAAAGAAATTTATCCACAAAATTCTCTAAAATATAGCCTGGATCGATCGATCGATGGGATACGGTCGATTGATCGACTGCTCGATCGATCGACATTCAAGGGTCGATCGATCGATCGAGCAGTGACAGACCCAGATCGTCTTCTTCATGAGGGTTACATGATTTTTGTCTATCCATCTCCCATGATAATTCACCAGACTTGTAACTAACAATTTCTAATTATTCCTACATACCCTGGGATGATTACTAAGGATCTGAAACAACATAATCATTACAAATTTCGTTCAGATTAACTCAAAATCTTCCTATTACTCAAGAACCCTAAAATACAATCTTTCCATATTTTCATCCATAAGTCCAGATTTTTGGTTCGATTTAATCATCAAGTCTTCTATGATATCAGATTATTTGGAGATCTAAAATGTTCTACATGCAATCCCTATCAATCATGTAACATATTCAAGTGTTTGCTTCCAAAAATATCATAAAAATTATGTTCTTCATAAAACTTCTATATGGGTATTAGAACTTAATTTATTTTGCAAATAACCACTTGCCTTATGTTCAGTAGGGTCTGATTTTGTGATAGTTGTTGATGATTGATGATCTATATCCTTCAATCCTTCTTCCCAACAAGTTGGTAGTGAAAATCTCCTTTCAATTCTTCATACTTCTTTCTTTTGCCTTAGGAATTTGTTTCTCTCTTCTCTCTAATGGCTATAGTATATTTTTTCTTCTCTCTAACCCTAGTCTCCAACTCTTATAATCAGACTTAGGGTTCCAAAATTCGTAGGTCTCCTCACCCTTAAATGTAAAGAGACCAAAATGCCCTCGTATGATCCCGGTTTAGCTCAAAAATGACTCGGCACTCAACTAGTACCCCCGGGTACACTATTTTGACTAATTCGACCCTTTCGGAATAATCCATGGACTCTAAATTATCTTTTGAGTATCTTAAAATATGTTTCTCATCTAACCTTCAATTTTTTCTACGTGCGACACTCGGTTGAGATAAACTCAGGTACGTCCATATAAATCCCTAGGCAGTACATATCAACTTTCAATATTTACTATTCACACTTAGTAAATTTTAATCATCATTTTAATCAGTATCTAACTCTCAAAAATGTCTAATAGCCGTAATGATTAATTAATCACTTAATAATCATAATTATTATTACATCACATTAAATTACTCTACTCACGTAATTTAATTTAAAATGTATCACATTAAATTACTCTACTCACGTAATTTAATTAAAACATATTTTCCTTATTAATTTTAACTATGCAGAAATATGGGGTATTACATACTTGCCCCTCACAAAGAATTTTCGTCCTCGAAATTTAGAAAATTTCTGCGGTGAATAATTCTGGATATTGTTCTCGCATATCCTCTTCCCGCTCCCAAGTAGACTCATCCATATTGTGATGTCCCCACTGTAGTCGCACTAATGGTACCACCTTGGATTGTAGTTTATGCTCACTATAATCCAGAATTGCCACGGGTCTTTCCACATATGAGACATCTGGCTGTAAGTCGATCTCCTCAAGTGGAATGTGCCAGAAGGCTCTCTCGCTCCTCTTGTATTTCTTCAGTGACGCCACGTGGAATACATCGTATATTCGCTGAAGATGTTCGGTGAGTCCCAATCTGTAAGCTACCGGTCCCACCCTATCAATAATAGGAAACGGTCCCACATATCTCGGTGCTAACTTCCTATTCTTGCCGAACCTCATAATCCCCTTCATAGGAGAAACCCGAATTAACACCTGGTCACCCACATCTAGTTTCACGTGTCTCCTAACGGCGTTAGCATAACTCTTATGCCTATCCCGAGCTATTCGAATACGTCCTCGAATCAACTGTATTTTGGATGAAGTCTCCTGTATCATCTCTGGTCCCAATAGCTTGTTATCCCCCACCTTTAACCAACAGGCGGGTGAACGATAAGGCCTCCCATAAAGTGCCTCGAATGGAGTCATACCGATAGTGAATTGGTAAGAGTTATTATATGCAAACTCTACCAAAGGAATATATTGTTCCCATCTTCCCCCAAAATCTAGGACACACATCCTCAACATATCCTCCAACATCTGGTTTACCCTTCCATTCTGACCGTCTGTCTGCGAGTGATACACTGTACTCAACCGCAAGTCGGTGCCCATGGACTCCTAAAAGCTCTGCCAGAAATGTGACACAAATATTTTGTCTCTGTCAGATACAATATTAATAGGAACTCCGTGCATCTTAACGATATCTGAAATGAATAGCTGCGCATACCGCATCGTATCATAATTCGTACGAATCGGCAAGAAATGAGCTACCTTAGTCAATCGATCCACTATCACCCATACGGAATCATGACCCTTCTGTGACGTTGGTAATCCAATAATAAAATCCATCGAGATACTCTCCCACTTCCACACTGGAATCTCCAGTGGTTGTAGCATCCCTCAAGGTCTCTGATGGTCAACTTTTACAAGCTGACATATAACACACCATGAGATAAACTCTGCAATGTCTCGTTTTCATACCTCACCACCAATATAGTCGTCGCATATCCTGGTACATTTTGTCCCCACCTGGATGTACTGAAAACTTTGACCCGTGCGACTCCGTCATTACGACATGCCTCAAATCATCATCCTAGGGTACTATCAGTCTACCATTAAATCGTAATCCGCCCTCTGAGCTGATGGAGTAGGATTTTGCCCCCTCAGCCAGTACATGTTGTACTTTTCCCTGACAAAACGGGTCCTCGGCCTATGCCCTCACTACCCGCATGACACTCTCAGGAGTGATAGCTAAAACTGCCATGTATGCTCTAGCTATGTCATCCTAGTGTCGAAGTTCACTCCACTTCGCTTTCTAAATTCCTGCCAACCCTCCGGTAGGTCTTCTGCTTAACGCATCTGCCACCATGTTAGCCTTACTAGGATGATACTGTATATCAAACTAATAGTCCTTCACGAATTCAAGCCACCTCCTTTGCCTCATGTTTAGATCCTTCTGAGTGAAAAGATACTGGAGTGACTTATAATCCATGAATAGAGTGAACTGCTCACCCAGAAGATAGTGTTTCCACATCCTTAATGCAAAGACGATCGCCGCCAACTCGAGGTCATGGGTGGGGTAATTCTTCTCATGTGGTTTTAGCTTTTGGGACGCTTAAGCTATAGCCCTCTCTTCCTACTATAACACACCCCCAAGCCCCTGTAAGGATGCGTTAGTAAAGACTCGGTACTCCATTCCGCTCCTAGGCAAGGCAAGAATGGGTGCGGATGCCAACTTGTCCTTTAGCTCATCAAACGCTAACTAACAACAGTCACTCCATACGAAGAGCACTCCCTTCCGAGTCAAGTTCGTCAAAGGACCGATAATTTTTTAGAACCCCTTGATGAAGCGACGATAATAACCGGCCAACCCCAAAAAGCTGTGAATTTCGGTCGGTGTCGTTGGCTGTCTCCACTCCCTCACCGCCGATACCTTACTCGGGTCAACAGCGATGCCCCTGTCGGATACAACATGGCCTAGAAACTGAACCTCCCGAAGCTAAAATCCACACTTCTCAAATTTGGCGTACAGCTGATGGTCCCGTAATGTCTGTAGAACCATTCATAAATGTTCAGCGTATTCCTCCTCCGTGCGAGAGTAAATCAGAATGTCGTCTATGAATACAATCACAAACTGATCCAAAAACTCCCCGAATACTCTGTTCATGAGATCCATGAATACTGCAGGTGCATTAGTGAGCCCAAACAGCATTACCCTAAACTCGTATGACCCGTACCATGACAGGAAAGCGGTCTTAGGTACATCCTCTTCTCGAATGCGCAATTGGTGGTAACCCGACCTCATATCGATCTTTGAGAAGTACCCAACCCCTCTTAACTGATCAAACAAGTCGTCAATCCTAGGTAACGGATACTTATTACGTATTGTCACTTTGTTAAGCTCCATGTAATCTACACATAGACAAAGTGAACCATCCCTCTTCTTTACAAATAAAACCGGTGCACCCCACGACGATGTACTCCACCAAATGAAACCCTATCCTAAGAGCTGCTGAATCTGCTCTCTCACCTCTCGCATCTCTGAAGGATCCATGTGATACGGTTCTCTGGAAATCGGTCTCGTCCCCGACTCTAGGTCAATAACAAACTTTATCTCCCTGCTGGGTTGTAATCCTGGTATCTCCTGAAAGACATCCTCGAAATCCCTCACAACTGGGATTGAGTCTAGAGAAATGACCACCCCATGTGAGGTATCCTCCTCAATATAATATAAATGAGTGCGCGATCCTCCCCTGGGAAGAGGCATCTCCACAAGGAACATCTCCTGTCCCGGAATGGAAAACACAATAGTCCTCTCATAGCAATCTACCATTGCCCTATAACGCGCCAACTAATCCATACCTAGGATAACGTCATAACCCTCCATATCCAGCACTAGAAGGTTTGAATCTAGACTCAATCTCTCGACCATAATGTCCACATCCTTACAAATCGAGTGTATAAGGGACCCACTACCCATCGGTGACTCCACGCACATAAGATGAGTGTCGGTTGTCGTTAAGAGGTCAGTTGCCCGTGTAAATCTAGTGGAAATAAAAGAATGTGTGACCCCCGTATCAAACAATATACTACCCTATAGTCCATGGATAGAAAACATACCCGCGACTGCCGGCGGTGCTGGAGGTGCTGGCTGAAAGGGAACATCACGGATGTTGAACACATGCCCGTAGTGAATCTGGCCTGGCTGTTGAGCCTGTGCTGCTGCTGGGGCTAACAGGGCCTGCTGCCCCTGTTGGGCACCCTGTTGTTGTGCCCTGTCTTACTGTGGAAAATTCCTACTCTTGTGACCCTACTGGCCACATGTGAAACACTGTCCCTGAAACTGCCTCTGTCCTTGGCCCTGTTTGCCCTGACATTACCTTGGCCTTGCTATCCTCCTCCTTGCTTCCCTTGGCCCTGTCGGACCTGAGAAACTAGCTACTGGGGACCCTACTGGCCCTGTCTGTCAAAACGATGCCTCCCATGCCTAAACTTCTTGGCAGAGTTCCCCTGCTGGGAATCCGGCCCTAGCTGGCCCACTATTTGCTGCTGCGGTGTGCTTCTGCCACTACTTCCATCCACCTAGCCCGGTTGGATAGGCGCACCTCTCTTGTTTCCCTTCATATGAAAATGATGATCCTGACAGTGTAGTAGAGCGGCATTGACGACATCTGTGTAAGTTACCAACACCGGATTACCGATAAAATGCTGCCTGATTCTCCAGGTCAAGCCATCCATGAATTTTGCCTTCTTTCGATCTTCATTGCTCACCTAGTTTGGCACAAAGTTATCCAAATGGTTGAACTCTTCCTCATAATCAGTAACCGAGCGATCACCCTGAACCACTTCGCTGTATTTCTTTCTCATCTCTGACTCTACCGCTGGAGGAAAATACTTGCGGTCAAACCGCACCCAAAACTCAGAAATTGCCATTGCGTCCCTTTCCTCGGTGGTGGTAACTGACTCCCACCACTGTAAGGCCGCTCCCGACAGACGAAAAATTAGCTAGCATTTTTTTCTGTACCTCAAGGCACTCTAGCATGCGCAATTGGCTTTGGATATTTTTCTTCCAGTTGCACGCCTCCACAACATCGGTACTACCCTGGAACTCGGGTGGATGCCCTTTCTGGAATGTCTCTTTGACTCGCTGCCAAGTAAATGGCCCAGCTGGGTCCTGAACTACTAGTGCCATGGGAGGTGGTACTTGGGGCTGAGGAAAATGGGATGCCATGGCCCTCATCACTGTCTCGACTGACTGAGCCACTATCACTGCAACCTGAGTAGTGGAAATCAACTCGGGTGGGGGTGGTCGCAGTGGCACCTGTGGCTCCTGATGAGCCTCCCTCACCTCATCCCTGGCTTCAGCCCTCTCCGTGCGCTGTCTCCTCGGTGGCATCTGAAATTAGATCAAATTGTATAAGTACATAAGTACACTGTTTATACAAAATTTTAAGAAAAGATGTACGATATCCCAAAAGCGAAAAATGAATCAACAGTCCTAATAGTAGGGCTCTAATACAACCAAACGTTACGCTGAAACATAGTAATCCGTAAAGATCCTAGGGATACTAGAACCTGATGCCCTGATACCATCTGTGACAACCCACCTAATTAAACCTTGGGTGATCAAGCCTTAATTTAATTTAAAACAGGTTTCTTAAATGGTTCATTCTTAGCATCACTGACGAAAGCTTTTTAAATTACTAACCACCTAAGTGAAATTAAGCCATTTCCAAATTTGAGCTTCTTTAAACGGAATAAACAGCTCATGCGGAACGATACAATTCAAGCAGTACTAAACCAATTCGCATAAACAACTGAATAAAAATAAAGTCTTGCCGAAAACCACGGCCAAGAAAACTAACTCAAAATCCAAAATTAGAATAACTGTAAGAGTAAAGATTGGACAACATGTCCCAACTAAGAGTACTAAAATTGAAATCCTGCACTAGATCTGAAAAAAGAGAAACGTCTAAACAATCCCTACAACATCCACACGTGCTGCAGCTCCCAAATCCCTGGAATGAAATCATGTTGGGTGTCCTCGTGGCTGGGCACCTAAAAGGTTTTTAAAATATTTTTACATAGCAAGAGTTAGTACTCAAAAATATTTAAAAATATTTTCCAAGCAGTTATCACAATTATGAGTTATTGATTACACATATTAAGACTTCACACACTCTTTTGAGCTTCCTCACCTATCTTCTATTGTGCACGCCTAACGATGGTACTTAGCTCACCTAGTTATACTAACCCAAGTTAACTAGACTAGAATACCCCACTGATTGCACTTCCTCGTTAAGTACCCCTAACATACTCACCGTATTTCAATAGTCCATATCTCATATGTTATACATGTAGATAACTTACTTACCTTTTGTTATTCTTATTGTTATAATAATTACTTCACACTAATTTATTATTACTAAGAAATTATCAATCCATCTTATTATTTACTATCTTAAGTCAGTAGATTATGCATATGAAATACATTTATCACACAACATGTATTAAATATTAGTTATCACTAATATGTCCTTTTAACACACATAAAGGACCCTTGGTTCAGAATGATTCATCGACCCCAAGTGAGAGTTGGTTAGGAATGATCCATCGACCCCAACTATTTATATAAATACATATATTCTGGTTCGGGACTCTTTCATCACGACACTAGTTTTAAGGTTTGGTTCGGCATTTTACATCGACCCCAAACATATAATAACTCTATGTTAGTTCAATATCTCATCGACCCTAACATAATTAATTTAGGTATAATTCTCTTAACCCAAAAGTTCATACAATTTAGTATGTACACACCCGACCTATCAAATTATGCCCGTACGAAATATATCTTCCTTATACTCATCATACTTATTAATTTACAATTTATTTCAATATCGCATTTATTCGAGTATTCACGCAACTCTAAAGGTCCTAGTTACCCCTTCCTTAATTCAGTAGTTAAGCTATCTCTAACCTACTGGTATATTTTCGAAATCGACTCTCACTCTTTCCGTAACTAAATTCTCGCATTCCCGATATACGGCTCAATCGACTACTTCCCGTCGGTCCATTTCCCCAAATTTTACACTCAATTATTTATGAAGAAATCTCACGGTACACCTACTGGAATTCATTAAGTCCCTACATAGGTAAAATATCATCACTAAGGTTCCCATTAAGTTACGGTAATTGAAAAGAAATTTATCCACAAAATTCTCTAAAGTAAAGCCTGGATCGATCGATCGATGGGATATGGTCGATCGATCGACATTTAAGGGTCGATCGATCGATCGAGCAGTGACAGACCCAGATCGTCTTCATCATGCGGGTTACACCATTTTTGTCTATCCATCTCCCATGATAATTCACCACACTTGTAACTAACAATTTCTAATCATTCCTACATACCCTGGGATGATTACTAACGATCAGAAACAACATAATCATTACAAATTTTGCCCATATTAACTCAAAATCTTCCTATTACTCAAGAACCCTAAAATACAATCTTTCCATATTTTCATCCATAAGTCCATATTTTTGGTTCGATTTAATCATCAAGTCTTCTATGATATCAGATTATTTGGAGATCTAAAAAGTTCTACATGCAATCCTTATCAATCATGTAACATATTCAAGTGTTTGCTTCCAAAAATATCATAAAAAATATGTTCTTCATAAAACTTCTATATGGGTATTATAACTCAATTTATTTTGCAAATAACCACTTGCCTTATGTTCAGTAGGGTCTGATTTTGTGATTGTTGTTGATGATTGATGATCTTTATCCTTCAATCCTTCTTCCCAACAAGTTGGTAGTGAAAATCTCCTTTCAATTCTTCATACTTCTTTCTTTTGCCTTAGGAATTTGTTTCTCTCTTCTCTCTAATGGCTATAGTATATTTTTTCATTTCTCTAACCCTAGTCTCCAACTCTTATAATCAGACTTAGGGTTCCAAAATTCGTAGGTCTCCTCACCCTTAAATGTAAAGAGACCAAAATGCCCTCGTATGATCCCGGTTTAGCTCAAAAATGACCCGACACTCAACTAGTACCCCCGGGTACACTATTTTGACGAATTCGACCCTTTTAGAATCATCTGTGGACTCTAAATTATCTTTTGAGTATCTTAAAATATGTTTCTCATCTCACCTTCAATTTTTTCTACGTGCGACATTCGGTTGAGATAAACTCAGGTACGTCCATATAAATCCCTAGGCAGTACATATCAACTTTCAATATTTACTATTCACATTTAGTAAATTTTAATCGTCATTTTAATCAGTATCTAACTCTCAAAAATGTCTAATAGCCATAATGATTAATTAATCACTTAATAATCATAATTATTATTACATCACATTAAATTATTCTACTCACGTAATTTAATTTAAAATGTATCACGCTAAATTACTCTACTCACGCAATTTAATTAAAACGTATTTTCCTTCTTAATTTTAACTATGCAGAAATACGGGGTATTACATTCGTGTTCGGTGGCGGCACCATAATGTTGAACAATCTAATTCGGAGTGTGAGAATGAGATTCGTAAACCTTACCCAGAGTTATTCTTTCCAGGTATACTTTCATTTTCGAATTTCGGGACGAAATTCTGTTATTAGGGGGAAGTATGTAATACCCCGCATTTTTACGCATATTTATTTTATTATGAAGTTATGGAAATTTGGATTAATTAATTTAAAGGGAAAAATATTTAATTTTTAATTAATTGGATTTAATCGTGATAATTACTAGCATGATGAGAGTTAGTAGTTATCAAAAAAATAATGAGTAACGTAATAGTTAGTTTCAGAAATATTATTATGGCCGGGGACGAGATACACAGCAGTTATGAAATAATTATTTGGGGGTTAAAATGGTAAATTATTTTTATATAACTCGGATGGAAATTTTGAGTGCGCTAGTGTGTCCGGAAGGGTCGAAGTAGTCAAAAAATACTACTCGGAGGTTTTATTTGGAGTCCGGGGCATTTTAGCCCAAAACGACACCCCGGAGGGGTATTTTGGTCTTTTGGAATTTTTGAGTAATTAAATGGACGAAAATTAGGTTTAATTAAAAACTATGTGGGTTAGAGGTCTGTCAGTTTCAACTTACATGAGAAAAAGAGAGAAAGAGGAAGGAGAAACATAGGAGAGGAAGGGACAAACTCAAGAGATTTCACACAAAAGTTGCGCCAAAGTGTAGATTGTGACGAGAGGGTCAACCACATATCAATTTCAACCCGAGAATCAGAAGTCCATTCCAAGGAAAGTGTTTATCTTCCTCCTATTTTAGCATATATTGTTCCTGTTAATTTAGGTTTGATGATATAAACTTGGTGCAATGAAAACTTAGGTTTAATTCGACTGAATTGTAAATAAACCTTATGAATTGGAGATGGGTATGCATGTAGAAGTTTTGACCTTTGTTAGACTATTAAAATCTTGGAATTTTTTGTCTTAATCACGAATTAGAATAAGAGTTTTGGACAATTAAAATTCTGGGTTCATATTTAAGAGATTTATTGGAAATTAAAGAGATTGTCGAATTCCATTTGAGTATATAAGGATTCACCTTAATTTGTATTAGAAAGTATCTTAGGGTGATTTGGAATAGTGTAGGAACATCAAATTAGGGTTGGGTTGAGTTTTGGACTGTTATTAAAGATTAAAAGTTGGAAAAATCGAATTTGGGGAAGATCTGGGTATGTTCGGATTTTTCGTTTGAAGTCTGCCCAGTTCGTTCGAACGACCTCGTTCGAACAAGACTTCCAATGAGAATTCCAACGACCCTTCTAATGAGATTTTAGAGTTCAATCTAAGTGAGAACTTCGTTCGAACGAACTCGTTCGAACAACCTTATTAGAATGAGATACCCTTGACTTCTAACGAGATTTCAGAATGTCTTTTTAGGGCCCGTTTGAGTAAAAAATCATCCTAGGGTTATCCAAGTGAGGAAAATAACCTACGTGAATGACGAGTGACCTAGTTTGTGAATTAAAATTGAATTAGGAGTGTGATTATTCTTGAGATGTAGAAATTTCATAGAACCGAGGAGAGTTAGGGTCAAGAGATTATATACATCTTTATATGATTTACAGAGAGGGTAGAATTAATAAGACTACTTATGTATTATGGGCTATCTGTGAGAACAATAGTGTTGACGGTCATATAGGTGCGTAGGTATGCGCGTAGCCCATCGGCTTGGAACTATGTTCGTGTCTAATATGTGTATATATTTTATTGGTTCTTGAGAGATTGAACCTGTTGTCCTTTACGCGTGAGCGTTGCAATGGGACTAGATAGCCGAGTATGCCTAGCACCAGAGGTTGATATATATATATATATACACACACACACACACACACACACACACACACACACACACACAATGAGATTTTATATATATATACTGAGTTCCTACTATGTGTTTCATGTTGGATACTTTATTAAAGTATATACTTATTGGGTCACTAATTGAGAATTTAGAATGCTATGAGAATGAGTTAAAGCATCTGTAATACCCTGTATTTTTATGGCTTTTAAATTGGGGATTTATTAAATGTAATTGAGATAAATTAAATTAATATTAATCCAAAAATTTATTTTAAATATTTATTAGCGTGACGAGAGTTAGTAATTATTGAGAATTTGGTCAATATTACTTAATGAGCAAAGTAATATGTAGAATTTAATTTATTAAAATTTTCACGAGTGAATAATATGACAATTATGGAAATTAAGTCGAGACGCGCCTGTGTCGTGTCGGGACTAAATTATTTTAATAAAAAGTGAATAAATTATAGGTCGCCCGTATGGTCATTTCAAGTGGCCAACGTGTCCAGAAGGGTCGAGATAGTCAAAAAAGTGTACTCGGGGGTTTAATTTGAGTCCCGGGACGTTTTTAGGCCTAGCCGGTATCTCGGGAGGGTAATTTGGTCATTTCCCATTTTCAACCTTAGTTAATGACAAAAATTGAGATTTTATATGAGAGGTTAGGAGAGCCCTCTAGGGTTAACATTCTCAAAAGTCTAGAACGGCTGTGAAAGGAAAAAAGGAGAAAAGTTTTCCAAGAATCTAAGGCCAAGAACTAACCCAATTGCACCACCACCACCACCACCACCACCAAAACGTAGATCGGAGCGAGGGGATCCAGCCTATACCTGTCAAACTAGTGGAATCATACCTACTATCTTAAGGAAAGTAATTTTCTTACTAATTTCTAGTGGATAATTCAACCATATTAGGATAGGATTACATAGTATATGTTTATTCGAAGAATTTGATGATTTAGGGAATTTAAATCACATGCTTTAGAAGAAATAAGTATATTCTGGAAAATCTTATCATATGTAGAGGATTACCCGCGAAATTGTAATGGTTTAGAAGAGAGAAATCTGGAAAAAGAATTAGAAGATTGGAAATTATAATGAAACTAGGGTTCTTGATATATATTATGAATTGGGCCTTTAATCCTATACTTTTGATGTAATTCATACATGCTTTACGTAGAAAATCATATAGGTAGGTTAATATAACTATTAGTTTAATTGGTTGGGAGTTTGGGACTCAATTATGGAGTCTTGGTTGAGTTTTATGAAGGAAACCCGTAGTTAACAAACGTTAACTAAGAAATTGAGAGATTCCCGAATGGCTTAGACCAGTATGTTAGAGAGGGTATACCTACTGAATTTTCCTTTAGGAAGAGAAAATACTTCGAGGGACGAGAAGTAATTACGAAATGGTTATATTTGAGAATCAAAATATATGAGTTCTTTATGCTTAAAGATTGGGTAAATTGTACTATGTACGGTTAAAAATATTATTATGGGTCGTGGGAGAACCTAATTCGAAAATGAGAACATTTATATAAATGACCGAGTGCCTATGTATATATCTATCTTATATTTGTGAATAATCATACCCGCGCTACTTGCTATCACAGAGGATGTCGTGCCGGGACAGTCTTATCTTGATAGGGCCTTTATGGGGGATATTAACTTGTACCCTAGAGCATAGAATTCCTTGGTATAGGCTACCTGATAATGATAGTGAGACGGTCCTAAGTGATGTGAGGGGTATGTGCTGACCTCTTAGTGACTTGAAACTATGCTTCGCCTCCATTCTATGTGTATTGTGTTAATACAGTTCGAGAGTATTCCAAACTAGTATTTCCCTTAGTATGAGAGATTCGGGGACTTAATAATAGAGTATGTCAGCACCATAGATTTTATATGGGGTTTCGATAATATATATATTATATAAGTGATTAATATATATATGTAGATGTAGACACCCCATTCTATTACCCCTAACTCTCCTTAGGTCCGTAGCACCTCCCTTCATCACTACAAACCTAGGTCATACCCCCGAGTACTGACCTAGAAGCCATTGGGCACTCCCACGCTCCGTTTGACCAAAAAGTCAAACTCTTCAGCTCGACCGAGACTGAATGAATCTTCAAAGGGAACTGAAACCCCTTTCCAACGGTCCATCCCGTGCACGATTCTAACTTACCATGCGGACGAACAATCCGCTTGACTTCAAGAGGTCAATAAATTCTTCCAGGGCCCGGTTGACCAAAGTCAACTTCCCAAACTGGTTCAAACTCTTTGGAATATCAAAGTACATCTCCTAAACTTTCCAACGGTCCGCCCCGTGCGCAATTCGGACTTACCATGCGGACGATTGATCCGTTTGCGTCCGAACAATTCCCCGTCCAATGGATCGACAAACGCTTAAGAGCCACATTTAACCCAAAGTCAACTCCCAAACCTGGGAGAGATCCAAAGAAATTTTGAAGGTATCTGAATTACCTTTCCAACGGTCCATCCCGTGAGCGATTCTGATCAACGAATTGCGCTCGACAACTGATTTTCTGAAATGGCCTGAAACACACTGCCAAATGGCAGGTTCCAGACCCTGCCTATTAGCAGGTGCCGATAGGCAGGACCAGGTCTATGCCGATCGGCAGTGACCTGGGCCTATAAAAGGAGGCCTTGACCTTATTTTCAAGGAGAGACAAAATCAGAAACATACCACTCTCAGCAGATCTAGAAAACCTCTCTCGAAGTCAGCGTGATTTCTAAACCAAATCCCTTTCCAACCTTCACTTGTTATCATCCTTTTCATCAAACTTGGTGAATTCACTATCCTAAATCATCATCCAAGTCTAAGGGCTTCTCTCCAACATTCAAGATCAAGCTTAAGATCTTCAAGAAGGTCCAATTTTCTCAACTTTCTCCTTAAATTATAAAAAATTTGCAATTAGTTGTTTTATTACTTAACACTTTTATTATCTCATCTCACACATCCTAATATAATTTTTATTTAGTATTATTGCACATCTCTTATTTTCATATAAATAAACACCCAAAAAAGAAGAAAAAGTGGGTTTGCTCATAAATTCCAAATAGGGATTCTCACACTTTTCTCACAACTAAAACATTTTTTCTACACACACACACACACAAAATAAGAGATCCCCCATTTTGATTTATGGGATAAATCCCACCCCTCATTTTGTGTACGAACTACGTGGACTTTGATTCCTCTATAGGCTACGTAGGCGTCTCGGGGTAAAACCCGAGACTCGAGTCATTTTCTCACTTTTTTTCTCATTTTCTTTTTTTTCTCTAAACTCCACTCTCTTATATTATATTATATGCATATATATTTGTTCTTAGTGATGTATTACTCCACATGCCTTATCGTTCCATTATAACGATCAACGTAAGGGTAATCGCGTAAATCCTCTTTTCTAATATCATTTTTATACCTTACTACGGATGACTCGCTTTATCTCTTCCATGATATAAGTCGAGGATTCCTAACTCCACTATATATACAGATGCACACATATCACAAGGAAAATAAAAGGGAAAATAGCAAACATCCATGAGAGACCGTAAGGGCGGAATGGGTGCCTAACACCTTCCCATTTCATAACTTAGCCTCCGGACCCTTCTCGAATCATTTGGATTTAGTATGCACCAGCATGTCTTTGGATGCCATCCTTCGGGTTGGCTTCCCTTTTTCTTTTGTCTGTTTTGTGTAAAATAGACTGGAGACTCTAAATCTCTCTACACTTTTTACACCTCACCACAATGACGTCGGCCGAAGCACTCCCGAGAGGGACATCAAAGGATCCTTCTTCACACGCCCTCCCGTGGCGAGGATCGGGGATGGCCATAGTAACGACTCCGCTGGGGAAACTTATTTATTTTGAGGGCTAGACTCTATTTACATGGATGTTGTACTTGTTCGTATTTGCCCCATTTTTGCATGTTCCCCTTTCCCATGTGTATCCCATGCTTATGCTTCTATTCACACACTTGTAGTAAATTCTCCATGCACACTTCGTACCACGTGAACCTAGGGTCACATATATCTACATGTTGCTCCCATCATCCATCCATACTTAGTGTACCTTTGGTACTTGTACCTTGCTCCCTGTTTGGCATAATCAAGAAAGGCATTCTCATCATAAGATACTAATAAGAGGATCATGCATGATTCACACGACATCACCAAAGAGAATTGTTAATGACCAAATTTTACCCAGTTACTAGAGGGTCACATCGTGATGGGCGCTGGTCCGGCAGGGCGCAGTTAGCCTAAGTGATATGACTCTCACCTTCCATTGGCCAAGTACCTTTGATGTATATCAAACGGTTCCCCTGCATCATACTACTTGACTGAAGTCATGACGGTAGGTATATCGCAGGGAACTCATTCACATACGCCGAGTATGTCGAATTCGCTCGCACGCGTACCGTCCCAAAGAGGTAATTTACGTACACTTAGGGATATCAAATGGCTTGTCCACACGTACCTATTGACCGCAAGAGCAAGACGTATATCATGAAATTTACGCCAAAGGGGGGAACCCTTTCCAATTTAGTCAACCAACTGCATACCCGAATATAGGTGTTAAACTTAGGACACACATGTTAGATTTCTGATTTTAACCCGAAACTCTGCCGAAATTCTGGGTCGGCCCGCCGCCCAAATTTTTCGCGCATTTTTAAAACGGGACCCTATGGGTGAGCCTAGTTACAAGTCTAGCCAGAGCTTTGCATATATTACAAACCCCATTTTTCCAGGCTCGGGTCCCGTCCGGCATTTCATTTTTCAGTTAGGACAATTTAATACAAGAGAGAACATAATAATCGTAATAATCATGCTGAGTTCCATCTCCAAAAACTTTTCTCCCTTCTTTATCAAAAATCCAAAAACATTTCTCCTTTCTTTACCAAAAATACAAAAACATTTCTCTCTTCTTTGTCAAAAATTGAAAAAAGTTTCTTCCCTTTTTCTAAAAAATAAATCCCATTCTACGCCTTCTTAGGTCGATAGCAAGCCCTTGGTCTGGCTCCTTATTGGCTTCGATCTTCAGTCAAATCACCCCGTTGTTTCGTCTGTTCCTCTACTACATCTTTCGAGTCTAGAATCCATCCACTTTCTATGGAGAACACATACCAAGTACCAGTTGAGCATCCAGATCTAACAACAGTCCTAGCTCATCTCGTGTCCAAGATTAACAACCTCCAAACTGAGGTTCGAGAGATGCAACAAAACCAGGTTCCCGTTCCTCAAGATCCCGAGGCCCTATTCCCTCGTGCTATGGGTCCACCTGAACCTATTTGGGTTCCCGAAGAATATTATCATGCTCCACATGCCCCTCCTGTTAATGGGCCGCTGCCTACCCATCTTTCGATGCCGAATCTTGCCCAGCCTGGGGCTAACTTGCCTATGGTCATTGATCCAAAAGAGGAAGAGTTAAACAAAGTCAAAGAGGATCTCAAGATGCTCACCAAGAAGTTCGACCAAGTCAGAATCTCTGGGAAATACATAGACTACACCCACATGTCTCCTTACCCTAAAGCGAGGTTTCCCTAGAAGTTCAAGATGCCAAATATCGAGAAATTTAGAGGGAGTGGACCCCCAATTGTTCATCTTCATAGTTATCATCATTCCATGACTTTCCTAGGGGCTTCCGAAGAAGTGATGAATCAATTGTTTTAGAAAACTTTGAAGTATACCGCCCTCCGGTGGTTTTTGTCTCTCGAAGAATCCAGAATCCGTAGTAAGGAGTATGTAGCCCTAGAATTCATGTCGCAGTATAAATACAATTAAGAGATCGAGGTCACCCATCATGATTTTGAACTGCTCAAATAGAACTCTGGGGAATCAGTCAGTAACTTCATAGCCCAATGGAGGAAAAAGGCAGCTACCACATAGTGAAGAATAACTTCTTACCCTGTGTCCGAGCAACCATGGGAGGGCAATACTATCCCCACTTTTGAGCTCTCAGAGAGGAAGGAGTAGAAATCGAGGAAGGTCTTACTAAAATAGAGGCTGAACTAAAAAAAGTGTCCTGACAGTTCACCCCCAGAAAATATGATAAGCCTGCCAGTGCTACAATCTCAACCATCAACAACATCTCTCAACCAACCACATCATGGGAACCAGAAAGCCACCATGCCCTAATCTGAAGGGAATACACCGAGCTACATTCCCCCCTCTCCAAAGTCTACCAAGTCCTATTAAGCCAAAACCTTATCAAACCCTTGGACCCCCGTCCATTACCAAATCTACTCTCGAGAAACTTCAAGGAAGGTGCTCATTGCGCCTTTCACCAAAATCCTTGCAATACCACTGACCAATGCTTCAACCTCCGAAACATATTCCAAGGTCTCATTGACCGGGGTACTATTGCCCCACCAGCCAATCATAAGCCAAACACTACTCACAAACCACTTCCAAATCATGCCAATGCCATCTTCTTAGAAGAGAACCCAAAATTTGATCCCTCAACTCAAATCACACCCATATACTCTCCTAAATCTCTTAAAATCTGCCCATATTTCCTCCTACACCCCACTAGCCTTATTGATCAGGCACTGTCACTCCTTACTAGAGCATGCATCACTGTTCGTACCCATTCCAAAAATGGAAGTATAGAATTATCAGAAGTGTTAAATCAACTCCTAGAGTTCGAGCTGAAATTTCCCTCACAGATGAGTATCGATTGCCAGAGGTTCGGTACATTGTTCTTGGACGTGCGAAAATGGGCTCGATAATCAGACAGTTGGGTGGTACTAACCAATGAAGTCAGCCTAGATGTTATTGTCCAGATTATGGCAGAATTATTCGATCAAACCAACACCATTTGAAGTAGGACCGAGTTACTTAATATTTTGAAGCTACAAGGGCACTTGATCCCTTCACCCTCACATACCCCCATAAAATGGGAAGACCTATATGAAGAAGTCATTGAAGTTATGGAATGCATTGACTTTACATGGAAAGACATAATTATTGCCACCGAATGGGGGGAAGAATTCGTAGATTCAAATGAAGAACAAGATTTTAAGAAAATTAGCTCCGTAGATGACATGTGTGGGATGATATGATTCGAAGAACTCCTCGAAGAAGTGAACAAGGTAGCAGAACATCCCGAGATCGATGAGGAAACAGGATTCATCTTCTTCCCTTCTTTAGTAAATCACATGACCAGATCAAGAAGGCATTACCAGATCCCAAGCTCACTACCAGCAAATCACAAAGGGAAGAGCGTTGAAAACCTTCCTATGCCAGAAATGACCCTCGAGGAGAGAAAAATCCTCGATCAGCTAAAGAAAACTCAAGCTAACATCACTCTATGGGGGATTTTCATGTCTTCCCAACTGCACAAAAATCCTTTAATCAAGTTGCTCACTAGACCCACAGTTCCTCCTTCCACCACACCAGAAGAAGCGATAAATTTAGTTGAATCCTTGACCTCTACTCGAATGCTATCATTTTTCGAAGAAGAAATCCCCTGAATTGGGAAAAACCACAATCATGCACTCCACATCTCCGCCGGAGTTATAGGGAAGGTCGTACCACTCTCTCTTATTGATAATGGATCCTCCTTGAATGTATGCCCACTAAGAACCTTCAAATGTTTAGGCCTGAAATAAGGTGACCTCACTCCAACCTTTGCTGATGTACGTGCCTACGATAATACCCATCGGGAGGTGATGGGATCCATAAAAATTGTAATAGGGGTTGCACCTATAAACCCTGTCGTTGAATTCCAAGTCATAGACATCCTAGCTTGTTTCAACCTATTGCTCGGACGACCCTGGCTCCACAGTATCAAGGGTGTGTCTTCATCACTCCATCAGAAATTGAAGTTCTTCACCGATGGGCGAGTTATCACCATTTTGGGTGACGACGAAAATGTTAAGGTTGCAAGCACCAGCAGTCCAATCCTTGAGATACAGCACGGGTCAAATAATATGCTCCTATCAGGATTTCAAGTTGAGCCACTTCTATTCCCGGCAGGGGACGATTTTAAAGAAAGGGTTTGTCCAGAATACGACCCTCATGACAACATCAATGTGATTCAAATGTTCAGAAACATGCACTTTATGCCCAGACTGGGGCTAAGATAAAGACAGTAAGGGATACTTGAGCCCATCGAACTGAAGAAAGCTTTCCCTCCTTGTGGCTTGGGGTATCAACCATCAGAACAAGAGCTCATAATGATTCGCTAATCTCAACCAAAGAGAAGGCTAGACTATATCCAAACTATCCCAGGAGACTCCTTGAATGGACGATTCATCAAAGAGGGCGAAGAATTCCCCTTTTGCGACTTTCCAGAACCAAGGTATGACCATACTGACAAGAAGATGAAGCCTGGAATGGAGATCTTCTTCCAAGATAGCTACCCATGGGCCGAAAGTTCCCAACACCATGTATAACCGCACACCAAAGATACCGAAGAGACTGAGGAAAGTGACTCCGAAGACTCCTTCAACTTACAGACACTGGGGTTGGTACTCTATATGATCCATTCAGGCACTACATCACTGGACCCATCCAAGCTGATTAAAGTTGCTGATACACCTCTCCTTAACTGGCATGTTGCGCCGATTCTACCTGTTGAAATCCCACCTAACCCTAATGTTTACCCTATTTCTGCTTTTGTTGTCTATCCTTGCTCAAGTGTAATCGAGACCTCTTTTGATGAGGTTCTCAATGTTGTTTTTCCTATCAATGAAATAAACGAAGATTTTGAGTATATTGTTGTGCCTTACATTAATTGTTTAGATTGTAATCAAACTGTTAATGATGATGATTTTACAAATGGGCAATTCTTAACTGATCTAAATAAGGTTAATAACAAACAACATAATCGCGTTCAAGTTAATGAAGAAGAGATTGTTGTAGTTAACCTCGGTTCTAGTAGCCAACTGTGCGAGATTAGGATAGGGGCCACCCTCAGCGAGCACGAGCGCGGAAAACTCGAAGAATTGCTAAAGGAATTCGTGGATGTCTTCGCATGGTCCTATGACGATATGCCCGACATTGATCCTGAAATAGCCCAACATGAGATCCCCACTCTCCCAGATTACAAGCCGATTAAACAAAGATTGATAAAGCTATGCATCGAATGGTCGCTCAATGTCAAATAAGAGGTGATCAAATAGTTGAACGTGGGTTTCATTCGTGTGATCGAATATCCCATATGGTTAGCCAATATAGTGCCTGTATCGAAATCAGGAGGAAAAGTTCGGATGTGTGTAGATTATCGGGATTTGAACAAAGCTTCTCTAAAGGATGATTATCCGCTACCCAATATCGACATGATCTTAGACAACACAGCCAATCATTCTCTCAAGTCATTCGTCGATGGGTTTGTCGGATACAACCAAATCAAGATGCACCCAGATCATCAAGAAAAAATCGCATTCATCACCCCATGGGGAACCTTTTGCTACACTATTATGCCGTTTGGTCTCAAGAATGCTGGGGCTACCTACCACACGGCCGCCACAACCATCCTCCACGACCTCATTCATAAAGAAGTTGCGGTCTATGTGGATGATATGATTATCAAATCCAAAACTAGAGAAGGTCATGATCCCGCTCTCCGAAAGTTCTTTGAACGACTGCGACAGTATCAGATGCGACTTAATCCATAAAAATGCGTCTTCGGCGTTACAAAGGGAAAACTCTTAGGATTCATGGTCAGTGAGAAGGGGATAGAAGCAGAGCCTGTAAAGCTGAAATCCATACTTGAAATTCCACCTCCCCGAATAGAGAAAGAAGTTTGAGGTTTCCTTAGGAAATTACAATATATCAGCCGGTTCATCAGCCAGCTAACCTCCATCTATGAACCGATCTTCAAGATCCTACGAAAGGATTCAACAAAGGTTTGGAACGAGAACTTCCAAGAAGCTTTTGACCGAATCAAACAATATCTGACCCAACCTCCGGTACTCATGCCACCACGGCCTGGTCTCCCCTTGCTCCTATACCTAACCATAACCGACACTGCAGCTGGGGCTTTGCTAGCCCAAAACCTTGAATATTTCCACAAAGAAAGATCTATCTATTATTCCAGTCGCAAATTAGCTAGGTACGAGGTCAACTACACTACTTTAGAAAAGGCGTGGGTCACACTTGTCTGGGTCACCCAAAAGTTATGACACTACATGCTCGCCTTACCCATCAAACTTGTATTTAAATGGACCCCATAAATTACCTGCTCGAGAAACCCTCCTTATCCAACCGAATGTCCCGATGGTTGATTCTTTTAGCCAAGTTCGATATCATGTACGTCATGCAGAAAGCCATGAAAGGAAGATCCATCTCTGACTACCTCACTGATTACGCCGTAGAAGAATTTAATGTCTGGATCTATGAATTCTCAGATGAAAACGTTATTTGTACTTCTCAAGACAACCTTCGGTGGTAAATGTTCTTTGATGGAGTTGCCAACAAAAAGGGATATGGCATTGGGATACTTCTAATCGCCACAGATGAATCTCACACTCCCATCGCCATTAAATTGGATTTCCCTTGCACCAAGAACATGTCTGAATACGAGGCATGTACAATAGGCCTCAAAGTTTCTCTCAAGAAAGGTATTCAATGCCTAGATGTCTACGGGATTCCGCCCTCATCATCGGTCAATTTCTCAGAAAGTGGAAAGTCAAGGATGAGAAGCTCTAACCCTTCCATGCCCACTTAGAAGAGTTAGCCTCCCAATTCCAAGATATCACCTTCCATTACCTACCTCGAACCAAGAATAACCTAACCGATGCCCTTTCTACCTTGGCCTCCATGGTCGAAATGCCCAAAGGAATAACGATGACCCCTTTTCTAGTTCAAAAGAAAGACAAGCCAACATATTGTTACCACATTGAGCTCGTCACTACAAACGATTCTGAGCTAAATAATTATTGGTACTATGATATCTGGCACCTCCTCAAGCATGGTAGGTATCCCGAGGGTTCCAACAAGAAATATCGAGCAACTTTTCGAAGATTGGCTACCACTACATCATCTATCATAAATCACTACTCAAAAGAAATCTCGATGTAACTCATCTGAACTGCATCGTAGGGGCTGACATTGAAAAGATATGCAGAAGATCCATAGCGGGGAATGCATACCCCACATGAACGGTCATATGCTTGCCAAGAAAATTATTCGATAGGGTTACAAATGGACCACCATGACCCAGGACTACACCAACTATGTTCGAAAATGCCTCAATTGCTAACAGTTCTCCAATATCAAACACCTCCCTCCGCGAGAATTATACAACATAACCTCTTCCTGACCGTTCTCCACCTAGGGTATCGACATCATAGGGAAGGTTACACCAAAGGATTCAAACGGGCATGAGTTCATCCTAGTTGCCATTAATTACTTCACTAAATGGGTCAAAGCTAAGTCGTACGCATTGCTAAACGCTAAGAAAGTGGCCAAATTCATTAAGAAAAACATCATCTTCCGATATGGGGTCCCGCACGAGCTAGTATCAGATAACGGGTTGCACTTCGAGGCAGAAGTCACAGAGGTGGTAAAAAAATATAGGATTCAGAGGCACAAATCTTCTCCCTACTGACCTCCGACCAACGGTGCGATTGAAGCTGCCAATAAGAACCTCAAAGCCATCATCAGTAAGATGACCGAAAGCTATTGGGATTGGGCTGACCGGATCCTGTACGCCCTCTGAGGCAACCGAACCTTAATTCGAACCTCTACTGGGGCTACCCCTTACTCTTTAGTCTACGGCATGGAAGCGGTCCTACCTTTGTAGCTGTAAATACCCTCATTATGCGTCATGCTTGAGAGCAAGGTCAGCGAAGAAGACTAGTGCCAAAGCCACCTTGACCAGCTGACCCTCCTGGATGAAAGGAGATTGAAAGATATATACCACATACAAGGGTACCATCGTCGAATAGCGCATTCATTCAACAAGAGAGTCAAGGACTGCGGTGTCCGAGAAGGGGACCTAGCCCTTAAAGAAATCATAGAACCCATCTGGGACCCCAGAGGGAAATTCAAACCCAATTGGAGAGGCCCCTACATTGTGAAGAAGATCTTGTCCAGCGGTACCACCATGCTCATCGACCTAGATGGGGAGGAGATGGATCGTCCAGTCAACCTGGACCGTCTTAAGAAGTTCTACCCCTAGTCTGAAATCTCGGTGCGCTACTACTCTTCTCATCTCCCTTCTATTATAAAAAAACTCTTCATCCCCCTCTACCCAGAACTACGTGGGCCTGATCCTCTGCAAAAACCATCTTTAAAACAAATGAAAACTTTTCAAAAACGCCCAGAGGTACGTAGGCAGCTCATACATCTTACATGAGCATGACCCTTTCTTTTTCACAAAATACTATTCTTTTCTTATCTCCGAGAACGACAGTTCATTCTAACATATACTTGAAAAAAAGGATTATGTATGCCTTAGTGATCGGTATAGATAATTAAAAAATACAAAATTCATCGAAAGGCACAGTTAGATCATAAAAAAACTTGTTTATTTCACTAATAAGAACTTTTGGTAGATATTATATAAGAAAAGGAACGGATAACTCCATTCCCGTACTTCCCTAAAAAGTCAAAGAAAATCCCCACGTTTATCAATAAACTCTCCAGGAATCCTATCCACAGCTACCAGAGGAGCCTGCTCCATCATCATTATTTACATCCTGGGGTCCCTAAGTTTCCCCTACCTGAACAAAGTGCTGTAAACACTCCATGGACCAATAAGCCTGAACCAGCTTCAAAAAAACCACAACACCCCCTTCCATGGTGTTAAATAAAACAAACCACCTTTGTCCAGTCTCCACTGCCAACATCTTGCTAACTACTCTCCTCCACAACCACTTTATATAATCCCCAGGGACATGCCAAACTCTCCCAACAGACTGAGAAGGACGGGTCGACATAAGTCGACTCTCCTACAGAGAGACAAGCCGCATGCGCAGACGCTCAGTCAAATCTTCTACCAAAAAGAAATTTGATGTCCGAGGTGGCACGACCTGTGCCCAGCCAAATTGGCGTAGGAGACGCCAAGGGAAATAAAAAGGGGTATGTCTGAGAACAACCAGCCGCACATACGGGTATTCTCCTTGCTCAAGAATAGGCATCAACTGTCCCCACCAAGGTACTGACAAATACAGATTCCGAGCCCCATTCTCCACAAACCAGTTCTCCATGCTCTCAATATCCAAGCCAACGCTGAAGAAGTAACGCGAAAAGAGGTTGGGTACAACCGAAAAAGGATAATCTGGAAGGGCCACCAAGCGGAGTCTCTCAGACAACCACATGAACAACATTATGGGGCTACCCCTCAAAAAGTTAGAACGACCTTGTCTCTAGGCATCCAGGCCATTCAGAGTCTCCGCCAGTATCACCACCGCAGGATTGCGACGGTATGAAATCCATGAAGTAATGGCTACAACTTGTAGGTCCACCAGCAGCTCCTCAGCCAGTAGTAAAAATTTTGAAACCAGTCTCAGAGCAACGGCTCCAGCATAGCCAGCATCACCTACTTCCCACAAATGCACGGATTACAACACCGCCTAGAGGGAGATCATTCCTCCAGCAACCAGTGATCTAGTCGCCGAAGAAAAAATACGAAGAAGCCGAGCCAACAAATCCCTAGGAGAACAAGAAAATTCAGGTAGAGCTGCACCAACACTGGGATTTATACCCAGCATGGAAGAAAATTCCTCGTAGGTAGGACAAACTTCATCCAACCCAAAGCGAAATACATGGTCTTCGGGGTACCAGAATTGTACCACCGCCATCAGCATGTTCCACCCAATAGGCCGATTGCGCCATAAGGAGACTCAACGCATGTTGAAAGTATCGTAGTTGATATTATAAGAGCACATTGCTTCCAGGGATTCGAGGTAGTTAGCAAATTCAATGCTACTAGGGAGAGCCATCTTACAAGACTAAGAGATAGTGGGCAAGTAAGTAAGAATGTGAAGGTGTGATGAAAACACTCCACCCTCACCCCTTTTTACACTTAAGAACCCTCACAAGAGACATAACATCTACAGAAATCGGAGGGAATCCTACCCACAAAGTACCAAAGGATGAAGAGTGTACCAAACAAAACTTTACATTGATGGGACTGGACGTGACTGCCAATAGGCAGGGAAAGGGGCTTGCCGATCGGCAACCCCTTTTTTTGGAAATTTCCCTTTTTTTTCCTCTTTTGTCAAAATTAGAAGTTCGATAAAAAATAAATTAATATTCTCAACAGAATTTCAAAATACTCTTCTAGCCTACGTAATTTCTTATCTTTTAAAAATTTTCCTTCAAAATTCCAAAAATATTCCTTTTTACGGTCTCAGCAGCAAAGTAAAAAGCGCATGTGCATTCTTTCATTCACCATTAACAAAAGATAATAAAAAACTCCATTTCATTGCATATATTTGTTTTTCTGTGTTACATCAATTTTGCAGGAAATAAAAGAAAAAATAAACAAACAACGGGACTCAGCCCAAACCGACATTCTCTCTCTCTCTCTCTCTCTCTCACCTACCCTTCACCCTTTCTCTAAGAGCTTCCACCCCTACGATGTGCTCTCTTTCCCCTGCGACGAGATGACGCACCGCCACTACCTAAGCCAGAGTCCTCCCCAGACGAAGCAGACAACACCAAATAAGAAGGAACCTAGACCGCATCCCGAATATGGGAAGTCGCCGAAGAAATCCAGTCTCTGATGTCCCTCAGCCAAGTGGTCGACACTCGAACTTGCTGCAAGAAAAAGGAAAAATCAGCATCAAAGCAGAAAGGATCAAAACATAAAAGAAAGAGAGGGGAGAATATAAAGGCATACCACAGGTCAAAGAACCTCCTATGTCAAACCCAACTCCTCCAAATCCATCGCATGAGGACGGTGCAACATAGCCACCATCCCTCTGTCAGCCCGCTGAATGTTTTATGAAGGAGTGTGCAATCGCACAGAGGGAACCTCTGAAGTCGTCGCCGTCGTAGACGTCGCTGGATCATCGCTGCTGTGGGAAGACCCCACCGCCCGACTCGAACCCATAGGACGGAAAGGCAGGGCATCATATATGCTGGGCGGCATCAATCAGCTCGTCACAAAGTCTATATACTCATACGGTGCATCCATATTAGTGTACAATAAGTAGGACTCGCCGATCATCACCACGATCCTCGCATCCTTCGATAGCAGTCGCTCCCGCCTCATAGACGTAGAAGGCTGCGCAGGTGATACCACCACCTCCTCCTCAGCAATCTGGCGAACCACCCTCTCCCCGAGATACCAGGAATGGCCAAACTCATGCGCCAGTAAGTGCCTCATCTGCGCATTCACCCCAGTCACCCCCGTATCCTCTACAGCTGTCCCCCAAGGGTAAAAGATCATCTAAAAATCCCCAAGCAGGCACAAGTCAATACTAAATCAGAATGTGGAAAAACTAAGACTGAAATGGAAAGAGTCTTACCCTACCATTGGTCAGGCTATTCAAGACATGACGCACCGCCTCTAGAGAGAGATCCCTTCAACTGTCGATTGGCCTTACGCCACCGATACAACCGACAAGAATCTCCAACAGTCTCATCCTTCAGAGCAATCAGTGGGGTATTGCACCCAATCACCTCATAATACCACGTCTGTCAAAGATAAAAATTCACAATAAAAAAGAGACGCATAAGGAAAATGCGAATGCATGAAAGGAAAATTCATAAAATAAAGAATACCTCAAGAAGATACGTGGCTCCAGTGAAAGTCTATTGGCAGCACCGGATGAATGCATCCAGAGAAGAGTAAAGGGTTTCCAAAGTCAGACTTCCCCAATCATATAAAGTGATGTTCGAAAACATCCTCAAGTACGGTAAAAACCACAAATGGACGACGTCGCAGCTCGACGCCACCATCAAGCCTCACAACACCAACAAGATAAACAACCGGGCCATCTGCCTTACTTGTAGCCCGTTCTCCCCATCAACCACCCTACTCAGCAGAACATCCTTCAGCAAGGACAGTCAGATGGAATCGCCAAAAACTATCCTCCCTACATCACCGAGCGCCGCTCGCACCGCCTCCGGGCTCACCGGCTAACAATGATCCACCTCTATCTGCTCTCCATCACAGTCCAGCCCCAGCAGCTTCTGCACGTCTTTGGGAGTCACGATCATCTCCCCGAAGCCAAAATGGAAGGTGTGGGTAGTATTCCACCACCTCTCCCCCAAAGCGCATAAGACCACTGTCGAACGAGGCGTCTCATCCAGCGCAGACGCCAACCTCCCAAAACCCGCTGATGATACCACCCAACACACCACGGATGGAAGATGCTCCCAAACTTCCTTAAGCCCCGTCGTCCCACGGGCACGCATGTTCTTCAAAGAGACATAGGACTGCCAAAAAAGGGAAAATAATGTCAAAATTCAAGAGGAAAAGAAAGAAAAATCACCAGAAAGAGAAGAAAGCCAAAAGTCAGGTTGCTTATATAACCACTAGGGCTCACCAACTTAGAAGAGCGTGATGCGATGGCTCCCTTAGCAAGGCCCGCTCATCCTCAACCGGCTCGAATGAGTCAAAGGAGTTCTTACTCCCCAAAGCAAGAGGCGCTCTGGCCCTCCACTCCACGTTCACCCAATCATCAATAGTCAACCACTCCCTGTGGACTGTAGTGCTCACAAAAGTGGCCATTTCTTAGAGATCGGAATGCTAGAACAAGTTGCAGAGGAAATTGTAGAAAGAGAAAAACCAATAAGCTATTAAAAATGAAGGGGATTCGCCCCTTTATATAGGAGGCCAAACGTCATGTCGATCGGCACTGACCCCAACCCTACCGATCGGCACTAACTCCTTACCATCCTGAGGCAGTCCAAAAGTTCATGCCACTACCGAATGGCACCCATCATACCATGCCGATCGGCAACCCCTTAAAATTTCGTACAGAAATTCCTAGAAAATACCAGAAAGTCCCGAAAAAGCCTCAAAAAATTCCCAAAAATTCCAGGAAGGATTTAAAACATTTTCACCAAGAAAACTTTGCATTCCCTCAAGAAGAACCTCTATTTCACCAACAAAATTATCAAAAACCAAGTGAATCTCCTCCCGGTAAAACCCCGTAGGATCTCTAAGGATCACCTCCTGTACCACAAAGGTCTCAAACCTCCCAAGCAATACGTCCAAATCCTGGACCACCTAATCACTTCCCTAGTGGAGTTTTACAGCATCAAAATTGGTTGTTCCCCCTATGAGGCCTGCTAAAGATATAAAATTCTCCCCAGCTCAGATTAAAATCATAAGGCACTTTTTCCAACGGAATCAAAATCCAATCTTTATCCACTTTTAGGTCAGAATTGACATCGGTCTTGGATCGTCACCTAAGTTAGGTCATAATTGACCTCGATCGTCGGTTGTCACCACTCTTAGGTAATAATTGACCTCGGTCTTGGATCGTCACTGTAAGCCCACAGAATTGTCTTTAACCCACATAATTGGTCATCTCATCTTCAAGCCCGTAGAATTAGCTTTGACCCGTAGAATTGGTCATCTCACTTTAAGCCTGCAGAATTGGCTTCGACCCGCAAAATTGGTCATCTCAACTTTAAGCCCGCAGAATTGGCTTCGACCCGCAGAACTAGTCGTCTCACTTTAATCCCGCAGAATTGGCTTCGACCCGCAAAACTGATCATCTCATCTTCAAGCCAGCAGAATTGGCTTCGACCCACAAAACTAGTCATATCACTTTAAGCTCGTAGAATTGGCTTCGACCTGCAGAATTGGTCATCTCAACTTTAAGCCCGCAGAATTGGCTTCGACCCGCAGAATTGGTCATCTCAATTTTAAGCCCGCATAATTGGTCATCTCACTTTAATCCCGCAGAATTGGCTTTGACCCGCAGAATCGGTCATCTCACTTTAAGCTCGCGGAATTGGCTTCGACCCGCAAAATCGGTCATTTCACTTTAAACCCACAGAATTGGCTTTGACCCGCAAAATTGGTCATCTCACTTTAAGCCCATAGAATTGGCTTCGACCCGCAGAACTGGTCATGTCAGCTTTAAGCCCTCATAATTGGCTTCGACCCATAAAATTGGTCATCTCAACTTTAAGCCCTCAGAATTGGCTTTGACTCGCAGAATTGGTCATCTCACTTTAAGCTCACAGAATTTTCTTCGACCCTTAGAATTGTTTATCTCAACTTTAAGCCCGTAGAACTGGTCATCTCAGTTTAAGCCCATAGAATTGGCTTCGACCCGCAGAATTGGTCATCTCAACTTTAAGCCCGCGGAATTGGCTTTGACCCACAGAACTGGTCATCTCATCTTCAAGCCCTCAGAATTGTCTTTGACCCACGAAATGGGTCATCTCATCTTCAAGCCCTCAGAATTGGCTTTGACCCGCGAAATCGATCATCCTCATCCTCATGCCCTCAGAGTTGGCTTTGACTCGCAGAATTGGTCATCCCCAACATCGCTTTAGGACCTCAGAATTGACCTAAACCTATGATCACCATTCAAACCATCCCCGGCACACTCCTGAGGTTCTCATAATTGACCTTGACCCTCTAAATTGGTCATCCTCGCTCCCTTAGGTCCTCAGAATCGGCTTCGACCCTCTAAATCAATCATACTCTCTCAAAAGCATCATACGGTGTCTATTCGACGACTATCGTTTGTTCCAAACTCACCCATCGAGGGGCTCTATAGACACCCCATTCTATTACCCCTAACTCTCCTTAGGTCCCTAACACCTCCCTTCATCACTAAAAACCCAGGTCATACCCCGAGTACTGACCTAGAAACCATCGGGCACTACCAGGCTCCGTTTGACTAAAAAGTCAAACTCTTCAGCTCGACCGAGACTGAATGAATCTTCAAAGGGCACTGAAACCCCTTTCTAACAGTCCATCCCGTGCGTGATTCTGACATACGATGCGGACGAACGATCCGTTTGACTTCAAGAGGTCACTGAATGCTTCCAGGGCCCATTTGACCGAAGTCAACTTCCCAAACCAGGTCAAACTCTTTGAAATGTCAAAGTACATCTCCTAACCTTTCCAACGATCCACCCCGTGCGCGATTCGGACTTACCATGCCGACGAACGATCTGTTTGCATCCGAATAATTCCCCGTCCAATGGATCGACAAACGCTTTCGAGCCATATTTGACCCAAAGTCAACTCCTGAACCTGGGAGCGGTCCAAAGTAATTTCGAAGATCTCTGAATTACCTTGCCAACGGTCCATCCCGTGTGTGATTGTAATCAACAATTTGTGATCGGCAGCCGATTTTCCAAAAAAGGCCTGAAACACACTGCCAAATGGCAGGTTCCAGACCTTGCCTATCGGAAGGTGCCGATAGGCAGGACCAGGTCTATGCCAATCGGCAGTGACCTGGGCCTATAAAAGGAGGCCTTGACCTCATTTGTAAGGAGAGCCAAAATCAGAAACACACCACTCTCAGTAGATCCAAAAAACCTCTCTCGAAGTCAGCGTGATTTCTACACTCAAATCCCTTTCCAACCTTCACTTTTCATCATCCTTTTCATCAAACTTGGTGAATTCACTATCCTGCATCATCATCTAAGTCTAAGGGCTGCTCTCCAACATTCAAGATCAAGCTAAAGATCTTCAAGAAGGTCCAATTTTCTCAACTTTCTCCTTAAATTCTCATAAATTTGCAATAACTTGCTTTATTACTTAGCACTTTTATTATCTCATGTCACACATCCTAATATACTTTTTATTTAGTATTATTGCTCATCTCTTATTTTCATATAAATAAAAACCCAAAAAATAAGAAAAGGAGGGTTTGCTCATAAATTCCAAATAGAGATTCTCACACTTTTCTCACAACTAAAACACTTTTTCTACACACACACACTCACGAATAAGAGATCCCCACCCCTCGTTTTGCATACGAACTACGTGGACTTTGATGCCTCTATAGGCTACGTAGGCGTCTTGGGGTAAAACCCGAGACTCGATCCCTTTTCTCACTTTTTTTCTGATTTTCTTTTTTTCTCTAAACTCCACTCTCTTATATTATATTATATGCACATATATTTGTTCTTAGTGACATATTACTCCACATGCGTTATCGCTCCATTATAACGATCAACGTAAGGGTAATCGCATAAATCCTATTTTCTAATATCATCTTTATACCTTCCTATGGATGACTCGCTTTATCTCTTCCATGATACAAGTCGAGGATTCCTATCTCCACTATATATACACATGCACACCTATCACGGGGAAAATAAAAGGGAAAATAACCAACATCCATAAGAGACCGTAAGGGCGGAATCGGTGCCTAACAGCTTTCCGTTTCGTAACTTAGCCTCCGGACCCTTCTCGAATCATTTTGGTTTCATATGCACCAGTATGTCTTTGGATGCCGTCCTTCGGGATGGCTTCCCTTTTTCTTTTGTCTATTTTAAGCTAAAATAGACCGGCGACTCTAAATCTCTCTAAACTTTTTACACCTCACCATAATGACGTTGGCCGAAGCGCTCCCTAGTGGGACGCGCGGGACCTAAGGATCCTCCTTCACGCGCCCGCCCACGGCGAGGATCGGGGATGTATGCAATATATATCAAATTCTGCTATTGTGTGTATAAGTAGATAAATATTGAATAAATGCTCCAAAAGTATAGTAAGTGTTCGGGAACTTTATAACAGTATTGAGAAACACATAAGTAACATAAGATATTATTAAGCGATTGATCTCTAAACGAAAATCAAAGCCTTGTGACTTCTCGAAATAAAATTTATGGGGGATGAGTTAGTTATACCTATGAGGGATTTAGTAGTACGTTAGGCATACACACTAGATGTGAGGTGAGAATTCTCAAGAGAGTGTCGTGTGCTAACATGGATGTCTTATCAATTAGTAATCATTTAATTACTTGTTAAAACACTTTTTAAAGATATTATTACACTCGGGTTCTGACCCGTTTCCTGTCATTTTTCTCTCTCTCTGGTGTGTGTGTGTGTGTGTGTATATATATATATATTACAGGTGCCCAGCCAAAAGGGCGTCAGGTGTAGGTTCTTTGGATTGGACATGCTGCAGCTTACGTGGGAGTTGCAGGCTCTTGCACCAGACGACCTCTTCCTTGATTCAACTCTTGATTTAGTACTTCATAACTAGGGCATGTGTCGCCCAATTTCCTATTTCAGTTTAGACTTAATAAGATTTTGTATCTATTTATGTTTTTAGTATTCAGACTCATTTGGGAGTTATTTCATGTCACGATGTTTTCACTCATGCTTATTAACTTGGTTTGGTTAATATAGTTGGCACGTTCCTTTTAGATGATTGTTATCCTTAGTATTTATGTTATTCTTAAACTAATTTATACTTAAAAAGGGGTTTTACAATGGAATTTAATAAATAAATCATTCAAATTGGTTTGACACTTAGCTTAATTAATTAGGGTGATTAAAACTAAAAAGTATTTTCGACAGTGATGCTACGAATGAACCACATAGGTCACCTTGATTTTAATTTAATAAAGGACTGATCACCCGGTATTTAATCAGGTGGGGTGTTACAGGTGGTATCAGAGCATCAGGTTCTAGTTTCCTTTAAGATCTGTACGGTCTATTTCGCTTTTAGCTCAACATGTTTGATATAGAGCCCTATTTTTAGTACTGTTGTATTCTTTCGTTTACGTTTACGTCTTCAGATATTTGAGATTTAATAATAACTGTTGACTAATAAACTTCCTTCTCATTTCAGATTCCTTTGAGACGAGCACCCCGAGACAGGAATGCCTGGCCCGAGCAACCAGTAACTTCGGCTTAGGGAATGATGAATGCAACTGAAGTAGCTGTAATACCCCGTATTTTTATGCTATATTTAATTTGGGGATTTATTAAATTTAATGTGATGATTTATTTAATAAAAATCCGGAAATTAATTATGTTATAATTATTAACGTGACTAGAGTTAGTAATTATGGGAAACTTGTTGAATATTACTAATGAGCATAGTAATATATTATATTGGTTATATTGAATGTCATAAAGTGAATTAAATGACTATTTTGGAAATTTAAGTCGGGACGTGCCCGTGCCACGTCGGGACTAATTATGTTAATTAAAAAGTGAATATTTTATAAGTTGTCCGTATGGTCGTTTTGAGAGCGTCAACGCGTCCGAAAAGGTCGAGATAGTTAGAAAAGTATACCCGGGGGTTTAGTTTGGGTCTCGGGATGTTTTTATGCTTAATTAGTGACCCGGGAGGGCATTTTGGTCATTTTACAAAATAGGGTAATTAAACCCACGAATTTCAGCCATCCTTAGCAGCCATTTAAGTCAGCCTTTTAGGGTTAGAACATTCAGAACCCTAGAACAGCCATTGGAGAAGAGAGGAGAGAGCTCTCAAGGTGATTCAAGGCCCAAAACACCACCGATTGCACCGCCGTCACCACCAACGCGTAGATCACGAGGAGGAGAATGCAACCACACCAATATCAGCAGGAAACCAGACCTCTGAAATCCCAGGCAAGTGTTTAACTTGCGTATTTTTGTTGGTGCAATAATCATATTAGTGTAGGAATGATTAGGAGTATAATTAAAGGAAGAAAACCCCAATTTTGATAGGGATTTGCATGTAGAAATCATCATAACCTTATTCTGGAAATTAATATGTGAAGTAGATGATTAACCCACGAATTTGTGATGTTATGTTAGAAGGAAATTCTGGAGAAAACTGATTAGAACAAAAGTTAAGAAAACTTAGGGTTCTTGATGATTAGAGGAGATTTTAGGTTGTTTAATCATGTTTAATGATGGTTATATGCATGCTTAACGTTAGAAACATCTGAAAATATATTACCATGATTGTAGTATAAGTTTTGGGACGATTAGTGTTGGAAATTATGGATTTCAATGAAGAATATTAGTCAAACCCGCAACTGCACTTCTGCAGAAATCGAAATACCTGTTCGATCGATCGATCGAACCTAGAGCGTCGATCGATCGAAGGTTCGATCGATCGAGCCCCAGACGTCGATCGATCGACCCCTCCTGGCAAACTCTTTTTCCCCTTGTTTAATTAGTTGAATTAATTTACCGTGGTATATTTCTTGGGCATTATAAATAAAAGGATTTGGGAGATATTGAGAACCAGTAGGGTATAGGGATCAATGTTAGAACCTTTAATCTTCAACGAGAAGGGTAATTATGGGATATTTACTTTGAAATTATGAAACTTAAGGGTGAGGTGCGTAAGAGAGTTACGTTGGAATTAAATAAAGTCACTTACTGAATTTTAGATTGGTAAGGATATGTCCCATGAGTATTAGGTAATGAGTAAGAAAACTCTTCGAGTTAAGGTTAGAGACGAGACCTTATACTAAATCATAATAATGGGAAGTTAAAGATAAAATGTTGTGACTATGGGTAACGGGAGGAACCTATATTAATATGATGAAATGGGTATATTTATATGATTGTGTGTACATATATTATATACATGTGAAAAACGTACCCGCGCTACTTGCTATCCCTGAGGTTACCGTGCTGGGACAATCTTATCCTGTGTTGCTTTATGGGGGATATTGATTTGTACCCTAGAAGATAGAGATCCTAGGTACGGGCTATCAGATTGATAGTCGGACGGTCCTAAGAGACGTGTGGGTATGTACTGACCTCTTTGATTTGGAATCTATGCTTCGCCTCAACGTTGTTTTGTATATGTTAATACAGTTCGAGAGTGATTCCGAACTTGTATTTCCCTTTGTGTGAGCAATACGGGGATTGGATAGCAGAGTATGCCCGCACCATAGTTTAGTTGGGGTGCTGTTATATATATATATATTATACGAGTAGTTAATATATATATGAGGTTATAAACTTTAAACTGCCTACTGTAATTTGATAAGTAGAACATGGTTGTTGACTCAATTATTAATTACTTGTTTTGTGGAGGTATGAGAAGACACTGGGAAACCTTATAATTTAAAGAAGCTAAAACGAGAGGAGTACTACATATTGAAAGTAACCTTTTTAAAGCATTGACATCGTTCGGTTTTGATAAAATATGCGTAAGCTAAGATAAACGAATCGTTGGGTAGGTTAGTGCGGTAGGAGTGCACATTAGAAGAGAGGTGAGTATTTCTCAAGAGAGAGACGAACTAGTATGATGTTGCATTGGCCTGTATCATTTTAAATACTTGCTTATCGTATTTTTAAAATCAAACACACTTTCGGGCCCTGACCCGTTTCCTTCTCTCTCTCTCTCTTGTGTATATATATGTATATTTTCAGGTGCCCAGCCACAGGGGCGTCTTGCTTAGGATCCTTTGAGAAGAACGAGCTGCAGCTTAGGTGGGAGTTGCAGGTTACTTGAGTAGACGACTTCTGTTATTGACTCCACTCCTATTACTCTCATTATCGGGCACGTGTCGCCCTTTTCATCATTTCTTTTATTGTTGGGATTTTCATTTATATTTCAGTTATTCCAGGATTGTTTATGGGATTTATTCAGGATGGTTTATGACTTTTTAGTTTTATATTGTTGACATTCGATTGGTGAATGTATGGTTTTATTTTAGTTTCATCGTGGTGTGATTTTATATTATAGAATTGTTGTTTGAATTAATAAATCTTTTCTTTAATTAAAATTTGGAAGTTTGTATGAAAAATGTTTTGACACTTAGCTTAATTACTTAGGGTGTTAAATTGGAAAAAAAATTATTTTTATCGACAGTGATGCTGAGAACGAACCAACTGTTTACCTTGATTTAATTTAATAAAGGAGTGATCGCCCGGTATTTAATTAGGCGGGGTGTCACAGGTGGTATCAGAGCATCAGGTTCTAGTGTCCATAGGATCTGTACGGCTTATTTCACTTTCAGCTTAACGTTTTTGCTATAGAGCCCTATTTTTAGGATTTGTTGTATTCCTGCTTTTACGTTTAAGTCTTCAGTTAATTGCGATTCGATGATAACTGTAGACTGATGAATTTTGTTCACGTTTCAGATGCCTCCGAGACGTGCTCCGAAAGATAGACGTGCCCAGGCCGAGCAACCAGCAGCTCCGGCACCAGGCACAATGAATGCTAATGAAGTAGCCGCCATAGTTGCTCACGCGGTGAATGCCGCAATAGCAATGACTCAACAGGCTCCACCCCAGGTTCAGGCAGTGGCGCCAGTACCAGCACAACTTCCATCTGCATGGGAGAGAGTTCGGGATGCTTTTCAGAAAGCACATCCCCCTGAGTTTTCTGGTAGCTCCGATATTGTTACTGTCAGCCAATGGAAGAAAGACATCCAGCGGCATCTGCGCATGTATGAGTGTACCGAGGTACAAAAGCAGTTATTGGCTTCTTTTAAGCTGGTGGGAGCCGCATTACAGTGGTGGGAGTCCACTACTACTTTGGAGGAGAGGGACACGATCCCTATTCAGATGTTCTGGGAGCGGTTTGACGGCAAGTACTTTCCACCCGCAGTGCAGACTGAGATGAGGCGGAGATTACTAAATCTGAAGCAGGAGAACCTTACTGTAGCCGAGTATGAGGAGGAGTTCACGAGACTTCTCACTATTGTGACAGATGAGGCACCCACTGAGGGCAAGAAGATTTTGCTGTTCGTCGACGGGTTAGCTTGGAGGATCCGTCAGCACCTTATTGGGAATCTATCCCTGATTACTTTCATTGACGTACTCAATGCAGCGTTACTACATTGCCAGGATCACCGCTTCCACCTTCAGGGAAGCAAGAGAGCAGGAGAGTCCAGCCAGCAGGGCAGGACCGGGGGTAATAGTGCCGGTGGGGCACCAACTCATGGACAGACTCGTCAGCACGAGCAGAGTTCCCATCAGGGGGACCCTGCTAAGCGATTCCGTTCAGGTGATTCTAGGCAGGGGTTCGGAGGATTCAGGCAGGGCCATCAGGGTCAGCCTAATCAGCAGGGCCAGCAGGGCCAACATCGACCGCAGGGTCAGCAGCAGGGCCAGCAAGGCCAACAGCGTGCACATCAGGGCCAACAGGGCCAATGGCATGGAGGTAACGGCCAGCAGGGCCGTGGTCAGCAGGGACAGAGGGGAGGTAATTTCAGAGGCCGGTGTTTTGTGTGCGGCAAGCACGGCCATAAGCGTCAGGATTGCCCAGAGGGCGATAGGGCCCCACAGCAGCAGGGAGCCCGTAATGAGCCGCAGAGGCCACTCTTTCCACCTGCCCTTCCAGCTCCAGCCCAAGTGCCAGCCCTACCATCCATTCCAGCAGCTCCAGTACAGCAGGGGCAATTACAGTATGGACGTGTCTATAACGTCCACCAGGAAGCAGCTCCACAGGCACCACCCGCGATTGAGGGTATGTTTCCTATCCATGGTACAATGGGTAAAGTTTTATTTGATACGGGGGCAACGCACTGTTTTATAGCTACGCATTTTGCGAAGTCCTTAGGGTTATTAGCCACAGTAGAGAGCACCGTGACGTGTGTCGACTCACCACTGGGGAGTGGGTCACTTATATTCTTTATATGCCGGGGAGTAGGGGTAGAGATTGGTAGCTTGGTATTGCCTGCAGACATGCTAGTCTTAGAGATGCATGAGCATGACGTGATTATTGGTATGGATTGGCTCACATCTTATAGAGCCATGATTGATTGCTTCGGTGGGAGCATTGTTTTTGCCATTCCGGGGCAAGAGATGTTTGTAGTGGCGATGCCTCGCCCAGAGGGAGGTTCGACCGCTCATTTATATTACATTGAGGAGGATACCTCTAAGGAGGTTGTGATTCCTTTGGATTCGATCCCAGTTGTTAGGGAGTATTCCGATGTGTTTCAGGAGATACCAGACCTACCGCCCAGTCGTGAGATAGACTTTGTTATAGATTTAGTGCCGGATACGAGACCTATAGCGCGCGCACCGTACCGTATGGCTCCGGCAGAGATGCGAGAGCTACGAGATCAGATTGAGCAGCTATTAGGTCAGGGCTTCATTCGTAGGAGTACCTCACCTTGGGGCGCTCCAGTCTTATTTGTAAAGAAGAGAGATGGTTCAATGATATTGTGCGTGGACTACCGGGAGTTGAATAAGGTCACGATACGGAATAAGTATCCGTTGCCACGAATCGATGATCTATTCGACCAGTTGAGGGGAGCAACTTTCTTTTCGAAGATAGATCTGAGGTCGGGGTACCATCAGTTACGGATTAGAGAGAAGGATGTTTCAAAGACTGCCTTCTTATCGAGATATGGGTCCTATGAGTTCAGGGTGATGCCGTTAGGACTCACAAATGCCCCAGCCGTTTTCATGGACTTGATGAACCGAGTATTCAGAGAGTTCTTGGATCAGTTCGTCATCGTCTTCATAGATGATATTCTGATATATTCACACTCCGAGGAGGAGCATGCCGAACACTTGAGGCAGGTTCTTCAGACTCTACGAGAACATCAGTTGTATGCTAAGTACGAGAAGTGTGGATTCTGGTTGCGAGAGATACAATTCTTGGGCCATGTTGTTTCTGAGCAAGGGATAGCAGTTGACCCGAGCAAAGTTTCAGCAGTGAGGGAGTGGGGGCAGCCCACGACACCGACAGAAGTGCGTAGTTTCTTGGGGTTAGCCGGATACTACAGGAGGTTCATTCAGGGATTTTCCAAAATAGCGGGTCCATTGATGAATCTGACTCGCAAGGGAGTACCATATATCTGGGATGACGCTTGTCAGTTGGCTTTCGACGAGCTGAAGGACAAGCTTACTTCGGCACCAGCCCTTGCTTTACCGAAGCCGGGTGTAGAGTACCTGGTTTACACAGATGCGTCCTTACGAGGACTTGGGGGAGTACTTCAGCAGGAGGAGAAGGCTATAGCTTTTGCTTCCCGCAAGCTTAAGCCACATGAGAAGAATTACCCCACCCACGACCTGGAGTTAGCTGCGGTCGTCTTTGCATTGAGAATTTGGAGGCACTATCTGTTGGGCGAGAAATTCCGTTTGTTCACAGACCATAAGTCACTGCAGTACCTGTTCACTCAGTGAGAGCTGAATATGCGTCAGCGCAGATGGTTAGAGTTTGTGAAAGATTACCAGTTCGACATACAGTACCATCCGGGGAAGGCCAACGTAGTTGCTGATGCGTTGAGTCGTAGACCGGTAGACGATGTAGCCGACATTTGGAAAGCAAAGTGGAAGGAGTTGGGTCACCAAGACGCGGTAGCCCGTTCGTTCATATCCTTCATGTCAGTCACACCCGAGATTGTTACAAGGGTGATACAGGCACAGACCACAGACCCGTTTTGTCAGGAGCAGATTGTACGACTTCTAGCCGAGGGTGCTGAGTCCTATTCTGTTAGTTCGGATGGAGGGTTACGGTTTAATGGGAGATTAGTGGTCCCAGAAGGAGCGGAGCTACGTCATGAAGTGATGACCCATTCTCATGGGTCCCGATTTGCAGTACATCCGGGAGGCGATAAGATGTACCAGGACATGAGACGACAGTACAGGTGGAGTGGGATGAAGAGGGACATCGCTGAATTTGTGTCCAAGTGTTCTACTTGCCAGCTGGTGAAGGTGGACCATCAGAAACCGTCGGGATTACTTCAGCCGTTGGAAATACCCGCGTGGAAGTGGGAAAGTATTTCCATGGACTTCATTACCGGGTTGCCTACATCACAGCGGGGTCACGATTCTATCTGGGTGATTGTAGACCGTTTGACCAAGGTGGCTCATTTTCTGCCAGTGAGGACAGGTTATACCACGGGTCAGTATGCCCAGTTGTTCATCACTGAGATTGTCAGATTACACGGGGTGCCCCTGAATATTGTGTCAGATAGAGACAAGATTTTTGTGTCACATTTCTGGGAAAGCTTTCAGGAGGCTATGGGTACAGAGTTGAGACTGAGTTCAGCCTACCACCCACAGACAGATGGACAGACAGAGCGTACTAATCAGATGTTGGAAGATATGCTACGCATGTGTGTTCTCGATTTTGGAGGGGGTTGGGAACCACACCTTCCACTGGTAGAGTTTGCTTATAATAACTCCTATCAGTTTACGATTGGCATGGCTCCATTTGAGGCTTTGTATGGCAGGCCTTGTCGTTCTCCAACTTGTTGGCTCGAGGTGGGGGACAACAAGTTATTAGGCCCAGAAGTGATTCAGGAGACCTCCGTGAGGATTGAGATAATCAGGAGTCGTATTCGGGTAGCCCAAGACAGGCAGAAGAGCTACGCCGATGCGAAACGGTTCTTCCAGGAGTTTAATGTGGGAGATCAAGTGTTGTTGCGTGTATCTCCTATGAAAGGAGTGATGAGGTTCGGGAAGAAGGGGAAGTTGGCTCCGAGGTACGTAGGACCATTTCCCATCATCGAGAGAATTGGGCCAGTAGCATACAGGTTGGGATTGCCAGAACATTTACATCGCATCCACGATGTATTCTACATCTCGTCATTGAGACGATATCTTCGGGATGATATGGCCCATACTCACATTGCGATAGACGAGATAGACTTACAGTCTGATAGCTCTTACGAGGAGAGACCAGTGGCTATTCTAGACTATAGTGAGAGGAGATTGAGGTCGAAAGTAGTTCCACTTGTGCGAGTCCAGTGGGAGCGTCATAATGTGGAGGAATCCACTTAGGAGCGTGAGGCAGATATGCGCGAGAGATATCCAGATTTGTTTTTACAAGGTATGCCTTATTTTCCGAATTTCGGGACGAAATTTCGTTATTAGGGGGGAAGTATGTAATACCCCGTATTTTTATGCTATATTTAATGTGATGATTTATTTAATAAAAATCTGGAAATTAATTATGTTATAATTATTAACATGACTAGAGTTAGTAATTATGGGAAACTTGTTGAATATTACTAATGAGCATAGTAATAAATTATATTGGTTATATTGAATGTCATAAAGTGAATTAAATGACTATTTCGGAAATTTAAGTCGGGACGTGCCCGTGCCACGTCGGGACTAATTATGTTAATTAAAAAGTGAATATTTTATAAGTTGTCCGTATGGTCGTTTTGAGTGCGTCAACGCGTCCGGAAAGGTCGAGATAGTCAAAAAAGTATACCCGGGGGTTTAGTTTGGGTCTCGGGATGTTTTTAGGCTTAATTAGTGACCCGGGAGGGCATTTTGGTCATTTTACAAAATAGGGTAATTAAATCCACGAATTTCAGCCATCCTTAGCAGCCATTTAAGTCAGCCTTTTAGGGTTAGAACATTCAGAACCCTAGAACGGACATTGGAGAAGAGAAGAGAGAGCTCTCAAGGTGATTCAAGGCCCAAAACACCACCGATTGCACCGCCGTCACCACCAACGCGTAGATCGCGAGGAGGAGAACGCAACCACACCAATATCAGCAGGAAACCAGACCTCTGAAATCCCAGGCAAGTGTTTAACTTGCGTATTTTCGTTGGTGCAATAATCATATTAGTGTAGGAATGATTAGGAGTATAATTAAAGGAAGAAAACCCCAATTTTGATAGGGATTTGCATGTAGAAATCATCATAACCTTATTCTGGAAATTAATATGTGAAGTAGATGATTAACCCACAAATTTGTGATGTTATGTTAGAAGGAAATTCTGGAGAAAACTGATTAGAACAAAAGTTAAGAAAACTTAGGGTTCTTGATGATTAGAGGAGATTTTAGGTTGTTTAATCATGTTTAATGATGGTTATATGCATGCTTAACGTTAGAAACATCTGAAAATATATTACCATGATTGTAGTATAAGTTTTGGGACGATTAGTGTTGGAAATTATGGATTTCAATGAAGAATATTAGTCAAACCCGCAACTGCACTTCTGCAGAAATCGAAATACCTGTTCGATCGATCGATCGAACCTAGAGCGTCGATCGATCGAAGGTTCGATCGATCGAGCCCCAGACGTCGATCGATCGACCCCTCCTGGCAAACTCTTTTTCCCCTTGTTTAATTAGTTGAATTAATTTACCGTGGTATATTTCTTGGGCATTATAAATAAAAGGATTTGGGAGATATTGAGAACCAGTAGGGTATAGGGATCAATGTTAGAACCTTTAATCTTCAACGAGAAGGGTAATTATGGGATATTTACTTTGAAATTATGAAACTTAAGGGTGAGGTGCGTAAGAGAGTTACGTTGGAATTAAATAAAGTCACTTACTGAATTTTAGATTGGTAAGGATATGTCCCATGAGTATTAGGTAATGAATAAGAAAACTCTTCGAGTTAAGGTTAGAGACGAGACCTTATACGAAATCATAATAATGGGAAGTTAAAGATAAAATGTTGTGACTATGGGTAACGGGAGGAACCTATATTAATATGATGAAATGGGTATATTTATATGATTGTGTGTACATATATTATATACATGTGAAAAATGTACCCGCGCTACTTGCTATCCCTGAGGTTACCGCGCTGGGACAATCTTATCCTGTGTTGCTTTATGGGGGATATTGATTTGTACCCTAGAAGATAGAGATCCTAGGTACGGGCTATCAGATTGATAGTCGGACGGTCCTAAGAGACGTGTGGGTATGTACTGACCTCTTGGATTTGGAATCTATGCTTAGCCTCAACGTTGTTTTGTATATGTTAATACAGTTCGAGAGTGATTCCGAACTTGTATTTCCCTTTGTGTGAGCAATACGGGGATTGGATAGCAGAGTATGCCCGCACCATAGTTTAGTTGGGGTGCTGTTATATATATATATTATACGAGTAGTTAATATATATATGAGGTTATAAACTTTAAACTGCCTACTGTAATTTGATAAGTAGAACATGGTTGTTGACTCAATTATTAATTACTTGTTTTGTGGAAGTATGAGAAGACACTGGGAAACCTTATAATTTAAAGAAGCTAAAACGAGAGGAGTACTACATATTGAAAGTAACCTTTTTAAAGCATTGACATCGTTCGGTTTTGATAAAATATGCGTAAGCTAAGATAAACGAATCGTTGGGTAGGTTAGTGCAGTAGGAGTGCACATTAGAAGAGAGGTGAGTATTTCTCAAGAGAGAGACGAACTAGTATGATGTTGCATTGGCCTGTATCATTTTAAATACTTGCTTATCGTATTTTTAAAATCAAACACACTTTCGGGCCCTGACCCGTTTCCTTCTCTCTCTCTCTTGTGTATATATATGTATATTTTCAGGTGCCCAGCCACAGGGGCGTCTTGCTTAGGATCCTTTGAGAAGAACGAGCTGCAGCTTAGGTGGGAGTTGCAGGTTACTTGAGTAGACGACTTCTGTTATTGACTCCACTCCTATTACTCTCATTATCGGGCACGTGTCGCCCTTTTCATCATTTCTTTTATTGTTGGGATTTTCATTTATATTTCAGTTATTTTAGGATTGTTTATGGGATTTATTCAGGATGGTTTATGACTTTTTAGTTTTATATTGTTGACATTCGATTGGTGAATGTATGGTTTTATTTTAGTTTCATCGTGGTGTGATTTTATATTATAGAATTGTTGTTTGAATTAATAAATCTTTTCTTTAATTAAAATTTGGAAGTTTGTATGAAAAATGTTTTGACACTTAGCTTAATTACTTAGGGTGTTAAATTGGAAAAAAATTATTTTTATCGACAGTGATGCTGAGAACGAACCAACTGTTTACCTTGATTTAATTTAATAAAGGAGTGATCGCCCGGTATTTAATTAGGCGGGGTGTCACAGTAGCCACCATTGTTGCTCAGGCGGTGAATGCAGCATTAACGGTGGTGCATCAGGCTCCACCCCAAGTTCAGGCAGTAGCGCCAGTACCAGCATAACTTCCCGTTGCATGGGAGCGGGTCAGGGATGCCTTTCAGAAGGCGCATCCCCCGGAGTTCTCGGGTAGTTCGGACATCGTGGTCGCCAGCCAATGGAACAAGGATATCCAAAGGAATCTACACATGTATGAGTGCACTGACGTGCAGAGAAAATTATTGGGTTTCTTTAAGCTACTGGGGGATGCTTTGCAGTGGTGGGAGTCCACCACCACCTTAGAGGAGAGGGACAACATATCGATTCAGTCGTTTTGGTGGTTTGATCGTAAATATTTCCCATCCGCCGTGCAGACTGAGATGAGATAAATGTCACTGAATCTTAAGCAGGAGAGTATGACCGTTGCTGAGTATGAGGAGGATTTCATGAGACTTCTCATTATAGTACCGGATGAGGCAACCAATGAGGAGAAGAAGATATTATTGTATTTAGATGGATTGGCCTGGAGGATTCGTCAGCACCTCATAGGTAATCTATCATTGGGTACTTACACTAACGTACTCAATAACGCTCTATTGCACTGTCAGAATCACCTCTTCCACCATCAGGTAACAAATGAGCAGGGGAGTCCAGCCAGTAGGGCCGTACAGGGGGTAGTAGTACTATTGGGGCACCAACAGCCCAAGGGCAGACCCGTCACAATGTGCAGCGCTCCCATCAAGGGGACCCTACCATGCGATTTCGATTCGGTGATTCCAAAGAAAGATTTTTGGGATTTAGACAGGACCAGTCCAGTCAACATAGCCAGTAGGTCCAACACTGTCAGTAGCAGGGCCATCAGGGCCAACAGTATTTTCAACAGGGCCAGTGGCGAGGTGGTAACAATCAATAGGGTTATGGTCAGCAGGGACAGAGGGGAGTAAACTTCAGGGGTAGGTATTTTAAATGTGGTAAGAATGGCCATAGGTGTCAGGATTTCCCAGAGGGGGATAGGACCCCACAGCACCAGGGTGCCCGTAATGAGCTGCAGAGGCCACTCTTTCTAGCCACCCTCCCAGCGCCAGCTCAAATTCCAGCCCTACCAGCCATCCCAATAGCCCTAGTTCAGTAGGGGCAATGCAGTATGGACATGTTTATAATGTCTATCATGCCGCAGCACCTCAGGAGCCACCCGCGATTGAGGGTACGTTTCCTATCCATTGCACTATGGGTCGAGTCCTATTTGATACTGGGGCATCGCACTGTTTTATAACTACTCACTTTGCACGGGCCTTAGGGTTATTAGACACTACCGAGAGTATAGTGACATGTGTAGACTCACCATTAGGGAATGGGTCTTTAATTTTCTTTATATGTTGGGGTGTAGCTATAGATATTGGTAGCTTGATTCTTGCTGCAAACATGTTAGTTTTGGATTGGCTCGCTGCGTATAGATCCATGATAGATTATCTTGGTAGGAGTATTATTTTTTCCATTCCGGGTCAGAAGATGTTTTTGGTGGCGATGCCTTTCCCAGAGGGAGGATCTTCCACCCATTTGTATTACATTGCGGAGGATACCTCTAAGGAGATTGTGATTACCCTGGATTCGATTATAGTTGTTTATGAGTTTTTAGATGTATTCCATGAGATACCGGGCCTCCCTCCCAGTAGAGAGATAGATTTCATCACATACTTGATGCCGAGCACTCGACTGATAGCACGAGCACTGTACCATATGGCTCAAGCGGAGATGAGGGAGTTACGGGATCAGACAGAGCAGTTATTGGGCCAAGGCTTCATTCGTAGGAGCACCTCACCTTGGGGCGCTCTGGTGTTATTTATGAAGATAGATATGGTTCACTGACATTGTGCGTGTACTACATGGATTTGAATAAGGTCACGATATGGAATAAATATCCGTTACCCCAAATCGATGACTTATTCGACCAGCTGAGAGGAGTAGCCTTCTTTTTGAAGATATATTTGAGATCGGGATACCATCAGCTACAGATTAGGGAGCAAGAGGTGTCAAAGACTGCTTTCTTGACAAGATATGGGTCCTATGAGTTTAGAGTCATGACGTTTGGGTTGACAAAGGCTCCAGCTGAATTCATGGACTTGATGAACCGAGTATTCAGAGAGTTCTTGGATTAGTTTGTCATCGTCTTCATAGATGACATCGTGATTTATTCACAAATTGAGGAGGAGCATGTCGAACACTTGAGGCAGGTTCTTCAGACTCTACGGGAACATCAGCTATATGCTAAGTATGAGAAGTGGGGATTCTAGTTATGGGAGGTGCAATTTTTAGGGCATGTTGTATCAGAATTGGGGATATCGGTTGACTAGAGCAAAGTGTCCATAGTGAGGGAGTGGGGGCAGCCCACGACACCGACAGAGGTGTGTAGTTTCTTGGGATTATCCGGGTACTACATGCAGTTCATTCGAGACTTTTCAAAGATAGCGGGTCCGTTGAAGAATCTGACTCGCAAGGGAGTACCGTATCTATGGGATGATGCTTGTCAATTGGCTTTCGATGATTTGAAAGATAAGCTGACTTCAGCGCCAGTTATTGCTTTGCCCATGTCGGGAGTGGATTACCTGGTGTATACTAACGCCTCTTTATAGGGACTCGATGGAGTACTTCAGCAGGAGGAGAATGATATAGCTTTTGCCTCCCGTAAGCTTAAGCCTCACGAAAGGAATTACCCCACCCATGACCTGGAGCTACCTGCAGACGTGTTTGCTTTGTGGATTTGGAGACATTACTTATTGGGGGAGAAGTTTCACTTGTTCACAGACCACAAGGCACTGCAATACTTGTTCACTCAGCGAGAGTTGAACATGCGTCAGCGCAGGTGGCTGGAGTTTGTGAAAGACTACCAGTTCGAGATACATTACCATCCGGGGAAGGCTAGCGTGGTTGCTGATGCGTTAAACCGTAGACCGATAGTTGAGGTAGAAGAAGTATGGAGAGCAAAGTGAAAAGAGTTAGGACACCGGGACGCGGTAGCCCATTCCTTTATATTTGTTTGTCAGGATCAGATTGTACGGATTTTAGCTGAGGGTGCTAAATCCTATTCAGTGAGTTCTGATGGGGGTTTGAGGTTTAATGGGAGATTGGTGGTCTCGTAGGGAGATGATTTACATCATGCAGTAATGACACAATTGCATGGGTCTAGATTTGGGGTACATCCCGAAGAGGATAAGATGTACCAGGGTATGAGGTGGCAGTACTGGCGGAGTGGGATGAAGAAGGACATTCCAGAGTTCGTGTCCAAGTGTGTCACCTGTTAGATGGTAAAGGTGGACCACCAGAGACCTCCAGGGTTACTTCAGGCGTTGGATATACCTACGTGGAAATGGGAGAGTATTTCCATGGACTTCATTACTGGGCTGTCTACGTCACAGCGGGGTCACGATTCCATATGGATTATAGTGGCTTGGTTGACCAAGGTAGCTCATTTTCTGCCAGTGTGGATATACTACACCACGGGCCAGTATGCACAGTTATTTATTACCATGATAGTTAGGCTACATGGGGTGCCCCTGGATATTGTGTCTGATAAAGATAAGATTTTTGTGTCGCGCTTCTGAGAGATCTTTCAGGAGGCCATGGGTACAAATTTGAGATTGATTTCATCTTATCACCCAGAGAGGGATGGACAAACAAAGCGTACCAATCATATGCTGGAGCATATGCTACACATGTGTGTCCTTAATTTTGGAGGAGGTTGGGAGTTGTATCTTCCACTAGAGGAGTTATCTTATAATAACTCCTATCAGTTCACGATCGTCATGGCCCCATTTGAGGCTTTATATGGTAGAACTTGTCGTTCCCCCACTTGTTGGCTAGAGGTGGGGGACAACAAATTGCTCAAACTAGAGGTGATTCCGGATACGTCAGCTAGGATTGAGCTTATCAGGAGTCGCATTCGTGTGGCCCAGGATCGACAGAAAATCTATGCTAATGCAAAGCGGTCCTTCTGAGAGTTTAGCATGGGGGACTAAGTATTACTGCGTGTGTCTCCTATGAAAGGAGTAATGCAATTCGGGAAGAAGGGGAAGTTGGCTCCGAGGTACGTAGGACCATTTCCTATTATCGAGAAGATAGGGCGATGTCATACAGATTGGGGTTTCCAGAGCACTTGCATCGTATTCACGATGTCTTCCACATCTCGTCGTTGAGACGATATCTTTGGGGCGATATCGCCCATACCCACATCGTGATAGAGGAGATTGACTAACAACCGAATAGTTCTTATGAGGAGAGACCAGTGGCTATCCTAGACCATAGCGAGATGAGATTGAGGTCGAAGCTAGTTCCACTTGTACGGGTTCAGTGGGAGCATCATAATATGGAGGAGTCCACTTGGGAACGCGAGGCAGATATGTCGAAAAATATCCAGATCTATTTTTACCAGGTATGCCTTATTTTTTGAATTTCGGGACGAAATTCCGTTATTACGGGGAAGTATGTAATACCCCGTATTTTTATGACTTTTAAATTGGGGATTTATTAAATGTAATTGAGAGAAATTAATTTAATATTAATCGAAAATTTTATTTTAAATATTTACTAGCGTGACGAGAGTTAGTAATTATTGGGAATTTATTGAATATTACGTAATGAGCAAAGTAATATGTAAAATTTAATTTATTAAAATTGCCATGAGTGAATAATATGGAAATTATGGAAATTAAGTCGGGACACGCCTGTGTCGTGTCGGTACTAAATTATTATAATAAAAACTAAATAAAATATAAGTCCCTCATATGGTCATTTTGAGTGCGCCAACGTATCCGAAAGGGTTGAGATAGTCAGAAAAGTGTACTCGGGGGTTTAGTTTGGGTCCCGGGGCGTTTTTAGGCCTAACTGGTATCCCGGGAGGGCAATTTGGTCATTTCCCATTTTTAGCCTTAGTTAATGATGAAAATTAAGATTTAATATTAGAGGTTAGGAGATCCCTCTAGGGTTAACATTCTCAAAAGTCTAGAACGGCTGTGAAAGGAAGAAAGGAGAAAAGTCTTCCAAGAATCCAAGGCTAAGAACCAATTACACCACCACCACCACCAAAACGTAATCGAAGCAAGGGGATCAAGCCTATACCTGTCAAACTTGTGGAATCAGACCTACTATCTTAAGGTAAGCAATTTTCTTACTGATTTTTAGTGGATAATTCAACCATGATAAGATATGATTAAATAGTACATGTTTATTCAAAGAATTTGATGATTTAGGAAATTTAAATCACATGCTTTAGAAGAAATAAGTATATTCTGGAAAATCTTATCATATGTAGAGGATTACCAACAAAATTTTGGTGGTTTAGAAGAGAGAAATCGGGAAAAAGAATTAGAAGATTGGAAATTATAATGAAACTAGGGTTCTTGATATATATTATGAATTGGGCCTTTAATCCTATACTTTTGATGAAATTCGTATATGCCTTACGTAGAAAATCATATAGGTAAGTTAATATAACTATGAGTTTAATTGTTTGGGAGTTTGGGACTCAATTATGAAGTTTTGGTTGAGTTTGATGAAGGAAACCCGTAGTTAACAATGGAAGAATTCGGAATACCGGTTCGATCGATCGATCGACGCAAGAATGTCGATCGATCGACCCCTCCTCGAAACTACATGATTTTCCTCTTTTTGTTTAATTCGGATAAAATGTGTAGGAAACCTTGAATATCATTTAAAGAGTATAATGGGTCATGAAGAGGACCAGTAGGGTCTAAGTATATTCCGTTGAATGTAATTTTATATGGGATGTAACCATGGGTTAACGGGGGTTTTACACACATTGGAAATCGTGCGTACATTAACTAAAGAATTGAGAGATTCGTGAATGACTTAAACCAATATGTTAGAGAGGGTATACCTACTTAATTTACCTTTAGGAAGAGAAAATACTTCAAGGGACGAGAAGTAATTATGAAATGGTTATAATTGAGAATAAAAAGATATGAATTATTTATGCTTAAAGATTGGGTAAATTGTACTACGTACGGTTAAAAATATTATTACGGGTTGTGGGCGAACCTAATTGGGAAATGAGAAACACATAAGTAACGTAAAAATCATTAAGTGATTAATCTCTAAACTAAAATCAATGCCTTGTGACTTCTCTAAATAAAATTTATGGGGGATGAGTTAGTTATACTTATGAGGCATTTAGTAGTACGTTAGGCGTGCACACTAGATGAGAGGTGATAATTCTCAAGAGAGTGTCGTGCGCTAACATGGATGTCTTATCAATTACTGAGCATTTAATTACTTGCTAAAACACTTTTTAAAGCTATTTTTACACTCGAGCTCTGATCCGTTTCCTGTCATTTCTCTCTCTCTTTTATATACAAATATATATGTATATTATACAGGTGACCAGCCACATGGGTGTCAGTCATAGGTTCTTTGTATTGGACGTGCTGCAGCTTACGTGGGAGTTTCAAGCTCTTGCACTAGACGACCTATTCAACTCTTGATTTAGTACTTCATAGCTAGGGCATGTGTCGCCCGATTTCCTATTTCAGTTTAGACTTATTAGAGATTTTTTATCCATTTATGTTTTCATTATTCAGACTCATTTGGGAGTTATTTCATGTCATGATGTTTTCACTTATGGTTATTAACTTGGTTTGGTTAAAGTAGTTGGCATGTTTCTTTTAGACGATTGTTATCCTTAGTATTTATGTTATTCTTAAACTGATCTATACTTAAAAAGGGTTTTTACAACGGAATTTAATAAATAAATCATTTAAATTGGTTTGACACTTATCTTAATTAATTAGGGTGATTAAAACGAAAAATTATTTTCGACAGTGATGCTAAGAATGAACCACATTGTTCACCTTGAATTTAATTTAATAAAGGACTGATCGCCCGGTATTTAATTAGGCGGGATGTTACAGCATCTTTGAATTTATTCTTATATAATAGAGGTATATTTTCTTCGAGTTATTTAGGTATTCTATCTAGTATAGTGGTTATACTGCATATAGTCGGGCAGAGTATTGAGCCTAGTATGGGTAGTTAGGCTCGTTAGGTGTGCACATTAGAGGAGAGGTGAGCATCTCAAGTGAGTTCCCTAAGTTAACATGAATAATATTTGTGTTAATTAACCAATTTAAGCACTTGCTATATTTAAATTGTTTTGTACTCGGGCTCTGGCCCGTTTTTTTATAAAATCTCTTTTCTTGTTGTATTATTTGAGGTGGTCAGCCACAGGGATACTAGGCTTAGGAGATTCCATTCATTTGCCCAGCTGTAGATGCTGTGGAAGCAACATGATGTTGCATGCAGACGCTTTTGAGTGTATTTTTCATCATTTATCACTTATTTACTTCAGTTGGACATGTCGTCCCTCCTATTTAACATTCATAGATTTAGAGTTATTTTATTCTATCATTAGACTTTGATTTCACGTTATTGGATTATTTTATGGGATTTTGACTCGAAGTGTTTACTCCAGTTCTTTATTTAAATTCAGTTAGTTCTTTCCTTATGCTATTGAGATGTATGGTGCTGATTAAATATTTCCCTTTTATGATGACAGTTAATAACAAGATAAAATTTTGACACCAACCTTTTTAAATATTAGGTGATTAGTTCTTATTAAATTAAAATTTGAGTTTTCGACAGTGATGCATTATCTCAACCAACTTGATATTATGAAATTAATTAATTAACGACTGATCACCTGATAATTAATTAGGCGGGGTGTCACACTAATGTTGTGATGACCAATTCTGAGGGCTAAGGTCAATTCTGAGGATCTAAAGTTGTGATAACCAATCTTGCGATGACGATAATAGCGTGGATGTCCTATCGTTGCAATCTTGAGATAATAATACTAGCAGAGACTCTAAATGGCCTTGATGCTTGGAGGAAGGGTCGCTTTGATTTTTTTAGAGGGAAGGAGCTCGGTGATGTTGTTATATGGCTGGATGAGAGGTTCTATCTGGAGGTTCCCATGAGTATCCCTTGGTAGGCTTGTGAATTTTTTTGCTCGGTACTTTATCCGTTTTGGTCCATCTATAGAGAAATAAGTCAATTGGTTCATGGAGTATGGAGCCCGATGCCTTTATTAGTCGAGGCTATGGTGGGGGTAACTATAGCCTATATTGGAGCTGGGAGAGTACCAATAGTCTTGATTAGTTAGCCTGTGGAAGACTTTGTTCTATTTCCCTTGGCGACTTCTACATTAAGTTGGGTGGGAGAAAATAGTGCCTCCTTCTTTCCAATGGAAGACTTGATTGAATCCATGCGCATGAGGTTAGGTTCTATATGGGAGAGTCGTCGACCGTCAACCCATCCATCTCAATCCCTAGGAAGGATTTTCCAAGTGTCCGGAGAAAGGTTTGTGGAAGAGAGTAGTGGCAAAGATCCTAGTGGAAGAGAGCATCCATAGGTGGTTTGTTCTCTTTGAAACCATGGAAGGAGGGGTAGTGTTTTTTCTAGGATGGTCAGGGAATACCACTCTATGGAGAGTGTTCAGAATATCAACCAGGCATGGGAAGTTTGGGGACCTCTGGGGGCTGATGATGTTGGGGATGGATCTTCTGGCAATTGTGGATAGGTTTTTGTGAAGCTAGGATTTTTTATGTGAAGCTTTTTACGTGACTTTTTGGGCTGTTTTTGTACTTGGGGTTTTAGGAATAATTTTGTGAAGTTTGGTTGGGCTTGGGTTTGTTTAGGAGCAGTTTGATTAGCAGAAAGGGGTGGTTGGTTTGAATCTCTTCGTTGATACTTCGTGTAATGGTACCGAACTTCCTTATTTCAAATAAAATGATTTTGATCATACTCTTGTGCCCCTTGACGAGTTTTACATTTGAATTATCTATATTAATTGCTAAGGAATACATAATTCTTTTGTTCATGTAAATGATAAAATGAACCTTCATTCTCGAAGGTTAGTAAAGAATAGCATTTTATGAAAAAGAAGGGGACCACGCCCATATATGGCGTATGGGTTGCCTATGTACCTGTGGGGATTATTTTAAAACATTTTAAAAACTTTTTAATGCAAACTCTTTTTAAAATAACCCTTGGATAATTAAAGTCTTTACCCAACCACCTAATAATTCTTCTGGATGTTATTAGAACGAACGATCTTCAATCTTCCAAAAGTCATCAACTTCTTATCTTCAAATACATGGAAGTAGTCATGAAGGTCCAGCGAAGTGTAACGGGATAAGGCAAAATGAAAGAAACATGATCAATTATAAAACTTGCTCTTATAAGTATAATTTTTCCATAGGTCTTAGTGGTGATGTGGAATGTAAATCCGTTATTGAGGTCCTGCATGGGGAGGTCTTTATTAGAGAAATTAATGTGTGCTTCATGGTGATGGATCTGATAGTAGTTGCCATCTCAGTCAAAGTCAAATCTGTAGTCACAATATCTTGAGATAGCAGATGAATGAGTGTGGCTTGGTGTTCCCAGGATGAAGATAATAATTCTCAATTGGTGATGTTAACTGAGGTCTGAGTATCTTCATGATTTTATTATTTTTTGGAGGAGGCGATGTGATGAATTTTGTAGAGACCTTCTCCTTGTTTGGAGAAAGTATGGTTTCCACTTGAGATTTATGTTCAACTTTGTTTAAATGGCATAAAAGTTAAGCCAAGGATAAAGGGTTGATGGTAGGCGATGTTGTATTTAGGGCCATGACTTCGGACCAATTAAGGATAGGGGCTAGTTTCGGGCTTTTGGGAGCCTTGTTATGAGTTTTAGTGGGATTTTGTGATAGAGAATCATATAACCACCGTATATCTATGTCTGAGTTACGAGTGGGGTGAGTATTTATGCTACCATATCTAGGACTTGTTCATTTATTGAGCCAGGTATATTAGGTTATGATTCTACAAATATGGATGATCCCAACCAAATATCGTTGTCGAAGGTTGTATCCTGGTGACCTTATTTATCAAAATACGTTTCAGGATCTTTCAGGCTCATCTTTTTCAAGATGATGGAAACCTTGCAAAAGATTTCTAAATTGTATTGGTATTTTGCATATTCTGGTCCGTAGAACGAGATTTCCTTGATAAATATACATACTTTAGGCTGTCGAATTTTCCTTGTGTACGGTTATGGTGATCATAGTAGACTAGTTTTATTTTGACAATGTGAGTACCTCTGGGAGGGGGGCCTTCTGGTGGAGAGAGACCTTGTGGGTCATCACGTCTCAGAGTTAGATTATGCCTACTATATGGGCGACAACTAGGTATGTGTTTCGATGGATGTTTCCTACATCGGTGTAGTGATGGGTTCAGAGAGACACTCCAATAACAAAGAGGTTAAATTCTAGCTGTAGAACGAGCATGTCGAGCTCACTGTAAGGATCAACAGGATCTTTTATAGGTAGACTTACTTTGGGAGGAGTATAATTGATCTATGTGTCTCCGTAGATGGTATTATAAGTTTCCAAGGCTAAGTTTCCCCATGTGGTAGGTTGTACACTTGGTATATATCGGCATTGGGGTGTTTGAGTTCCCCTTTAATATTGAAAAACTAGAGTGGTGGGCCCTTGTATGTGAGAATGGGCTATAAATTTTTTATAGTGTGGCCTCGCCTTTTCATGCAACAAGTACAATGTTTGTGCTGGTGAATTCTATCTTGCACTTTTGGGATAGCTCTATACCCTATCTCAATCTTGTAATCTTCGACGATGGATCTTTAAAGGATGTGGGCCATAGCTCGTGTAGTCCCAGTCCTTTCCCCAAATAATAGTTCCATTATGTCATTATTTCCCAGAGCTGGGGGTTGAGGCCATACTCATCTCTGAACCCTGGAGATGTGTTACCCTCAGTAATCAAGAGGTGGTCAAATCAATTTGTCATGCTTTACTCAGGCAGGTGGGTGTAGTAGACCTGGTCAGTCTCGGAGGCTGGATATCTAGGAGTAGGCTCTAGTTTTTAGAGGTGATATTTCTCATATTAGGGTTTAGCCTAGGCTTTGAACCTATTTGTCAAGAAGGATAAATGTCACCTTAGGTGTCTATTCTCATCATGTAGATGGTATCATGGGGAAGAACTTGAGATTTATTTCCCGAAGGATTGGCCTGGAATGTCATTCCTCGTCGTCTGCCATATCATATATAGAATAGTATCTACGCGACCATGAATTGCGTTTCCTCACGAAGGATATTCCATATCAATCTTGTAAGACTCATGTATTTGAGGTAAGCTATCAGGCTAGGGTTAGAACTTAATTCGACCATCCATGCGGTGTACCTTTGAGCGATATGGGACCTGACTCTTTCTTCCTCTTCATATAAAAATTATTATACATTAAGTCGAAGATACAGTGGTTAGTTTATAGGAGGTGTATGGACATGATTAATAATGTCATATGGTCAATAGTGGGCTCAATTTTGGCGATGATATTTAGGGTGGGTGATGGTGTGCCCAGATGGGTAGTTATTTCGAAGTGTGAATGTGTCCTAATCCTCGATTTGTAATGAATGATGACTATCAGGGTGGAGGGTTCAGTGTTTGGGATGTGATTTTGTAATAGGTCATTGGTGCCGGGGTTGTGATAATATGGAAGGGGTTATTAGTGACATTTTTTTAGTGGGATGAGGCTCCCGACATCAATGAGGTGTTGGATGGGAAACTTTAGGGCCCAATATTTATTAGTAATGTGACCAGGTCTTTAATGGAATTCCCAATAGGGGTCGGCCCGCCAGTTCTTATCTGGGAATAAAGGGTTGGTCTAGGATTGTTAGGTATCATGTGACCATCCATTTTTAGGGTGACGTATACTTGGTATAGATTTATCTAGGACGGGATCTAAACTCTTCAGGAGGAGGAATGGCTTGATAGTTTTTGGGAGGGGGTCCTAGATGGAATAGTGCAATGGTGGCTATCATAGCTTGGTAAGTATTGTCAATCGGGTATGATTCTGATTCCAGAGTGACCACGAGGGTGGTGATGTGTGATGTAGAAGTCCATGTGAGTTGTTACGAACTAAAAACTGATTTGCAGCTTGGTGAGATTCATCGAAAGATTTGGTAGCCTTAGAAGCCAAACTTTCCTCGATCTTGCATCCGATGTCATTGACTGCAATGAAGTCGGGGATCCAAGTTATCCCAAGTTCATTTTGTATCACTTTCTGGAGGTTCCTGATCACGATCTCTATCTGATAATTTTTCAAGATCAGTTGACCATTTGACCGTCTTCCTCTCTCTAGCGGGTGATAAAAGCGCCAATTGGCTCTCCCTCATCTTACTTAAAATTTTCTATGTCTGTAGGGGTAACGTTAATTTCTTCATTATATTCGTACTGCTTAGGAAAGCACGAGATACATCATCCCAAGTTTTGGCGATTACCTTATGTTTCACCCTCATATACCTTGTAAGGGCTCCTCCAAATAGAATGAATGAGAACATTGTTTCTTTAACTCCTAGGCCTACATTTGGAACCTACAGCTAAAGGTATCAGTTGGATAAGTGGGGGGTGGGGGAGCCTAGTCTTTTATAGGTTTTGGAGACTGGCATCTTAAATTGATTTGGAAACCAGGTTTTATGATAGAGGGTCATCTTTTTTTATGTTTGTGACTCCATCGATGTTTTATATCTCACCATGGCTTCCTAAAGGTGGCATAGTTCAGATTGTACATGTGTCATATCCTCATTTGGAGGTGGGGGAATATCTTCATAGGATGGTGGGGGAGCTGCAAATTCAAATCGTTGGGGGGCTTATAAGGCAGCGTGTGGGTACTCGGGCTACTTTTGGTAGGGTTTAAAGTATCCATATGGGAAAAAATGGCACTTGGAAGTGAGAGTCTAGCATTAGCAAAGGGATCCGGTGCTAGGACTGGTGTGGGAGGATTCTAGGATTTAGCTCGTACTATCTCAACCGCCACCAGGGAGGGTGTTCCAGTGTTGGGATAGGGTAGGAAGTAAGTTATCTCATATTCTAATCATATAAGTGTCCTCTTGCAAGCAGACTTATGTTAGGCCCAATTTCCAGATCTCGAACGGCATGGTATTCCGTGAGGTAGTGATGTTTTAAGTTATCTCAATACCTGGTCCATTACGGTTGGGGCCTAATCTTCTTTGATAGACATGGAGCGTACTCCGGAGAAGATATGATAGACATGGTCAGTGAGCTCATTAATGAAAACTAATTAGCTACAGAGAGCGTGAAATCATGTTTCTAGGGTAAGAACTCAGTGTAATTGTGACACCTCTCCTAATAAAATACCGGGTGATCAATCCTATATCAAATTAAGGAATCTCATTTGGTTCATTTTCAACATCACTGTCGATTTTTTTTAAAACTTACTAACCACCTAGTATTTAAAAAGAAATGGTGTCAAATTTTATCTTTTGAATTAACCAAAACATGAAGTGAAATAAGAGACTAAATAGAATCATGACAATATAATAGAGTTTAAGCATTCCATAAATATTTGAATCAAATGCTAGCCAAATAAACATCGACAAAAAGAAACACCCAAACCAAAATAATTTGACAGGTGGAAAATAAATCCCATACAATCTGAATTGAATTGAACTGAATAATTGTAGTGAGCAACATGCTCGAATATACAACTTAGAATAAAATTCATAAACTAGGAATTAAGGAAAGAGGCGTCTAATACAAACTCCTCCAACACCCACATATGCCGCAGCTACTTCAACCGGGAATAGAATCAAGTCTGGCATCCCTGTGGTCGGATACCTCAAAGGTTTTGAAAATATTTGATAGCAAGGGTTATAACCCAAAACATTTTGAAAATATTTAGCAAGTGAATTAAATTGCAGTATATCAAAATACATAAATGCTCTTCATATTTAAGCTAGTTTCGCACTCCCTTCAGGACCGACTCACCCCTCAACTATTGTGCACACAAACGTTTTCTATATAAACCACCTAGTCCTCTACCTCGTGACTAGTTCTCGATAATATCCTTCCCGGCACACTACTCTAGCCTGAGTATGTATATATCACATTAACTTAAAAATCATTTCTCATTTGGGACCATATAACATTCTCACGTATTATATATTATCAATACAATTCACATTATGTATTTTCCCTGTACATGAATATCGACACCATACATACGTATTATCATATTACAATATTCACACACATATCGTAGATGTATAACCAACCTCCCGAGTAGACACTCATTAGATGTTCTCTATAATGCTATCATTCCAGGTATACTCATCCACCCGGACACCCTGACACGGCTAGCTCCCCGAATTATTGAAACAAAATAAATGTAGCGGAGGCGGTCATAGTTCCGTTCGGAAATGAGATCAAATCATACCTAAGACGTCTCACCCCTAACTACTGATGCTATGTTCTGGGGACTATATTCACCCTACTCTTCAAGCTAGGGGATTCACCCACATTGCGCAACCTCCCATTATAGCACTAGAGGGGTATGTATTCTTATAAATATTATTCATACTAATATTTATAAAGCACAAATATATATATATATATATATATATATATATATATATATATATATGTATAATCCAGGCTACTCCGTGCACAATTTACCGTAACACTAGCCTTACATTCCCAAGTCGATATACCGACTTGTAATTTAAATAATTCCCACATTTATTTATTTATCACTCGAGTTGTGTCACCCAACTAAATTACCCAGGCTCATTCCTTCGGTCCAAAATTTCATCTTGTAAAACTTATTCCTCAAATTCCAAATTATCATTCGTACGTCGTATGTTTCTCTCGAATACTCACCGTACTTATTACTCATGATTTTTACTCACTATCGTATTTATATGAATTTTCACACAACTCTAAGGGCCCTAGTTAATCCTTCATTATTTTTCAGTAGTTATTACCGTCATCACTAGGGGTCATAAATATAGGTTCACTCATCACTACATCACCCTTCTCGAATTTCATTCATTTATCAATTACAGATATTTTCTCAATTATCCCAATACTTACTTGTCTCACTTTATGTAAACCTAATCTCCACTTTAGGCCTAATGTCCTTATTATAGAACAATGACCACAATCAATCAATCTAGCCAACCTTCAACGGAATAACAACTAAAAATAACATTTTTTAAAATTTGCCCCACAAATTTGTTCATATTTTTAAAATGTGGTTTTGAGGCATTTCGGAGCCGTTTTTGGAGAAAACGTATCAGAGATCAAAATGTAGAAAATAGGATTTTCTACGAGGGAACGCGAAAAGAATAGCCATTTTCGGAACCAAAATGTCCCAAAACAGTTTCTAAAATGACAATTTAATTTACCCAATTTCATATACTTCTTCAAATTCAAGAAGTTATTCTGCAATTCAACCCTACCCATAAAAATGCAATTTAGATATCAAACCAACCCCAAAACCATATAATCTTATCACTCCTTCTATGATATGAATTGAAATTTGTATTTAATTTAAGAGCAAGTTTAACCACTTGCCTTAGGATTCATAGGGCCTGAACCCTTTGGTGTAGATAATGATCATTTGATGATGATTGCACACACTTGTTCTTGATTTTGGCTCCCAAGATTTCTCCAATTGTTCCCTCTTTTCTCCTCTACTTACTTAGGATTTCTTAAATGAGTTATGGTTGCCACACCCTCTCACTTTTAGGGTTTATTAAGTCAATCTTTTTTTAGACTTGCAGACTTTATTAAAAGGGCCCAAACACTCTTATGTGAGCTTGGTTATCCATAAAAATGCCCTGAGACCCATTTACTACCCCTGGTTACTCTTTCCCGACCATTTTGACCCATTCGGACTCAACTGTACACTCAGAATTGTCATTCGAATTATTTTACTAAAAGTTCTTACCTCAACCCCCAAATAGTCCATACCCGACTCCCGGTTGGGATAAATAAATGCCATATCGCTATCACTCGTTATGATGTAATTAAATTATTACTATTCACATAGTAAATTTAAATTCCATAAATATTAATCATTTAGACATCGGGTTAATATTTAAATAAATATTAATAATAATTAATTCAATTAAATTACGACACGAGTAATTTAAAATTATCCGAATTAATTAATTAACAACTGCCCAAAAATACGAGGTGTTACAGTAATCTCTCTTTTGATTATAGCAACTGCAGAAAAAGTTAGGCCACTTTTGTCTAGGTTGTTGCAAAAAGAAGTATTGACAAAAGGACAATACGTAGGGGGAAAAGAAGTCACATATGCATGATTTTTTATGGTTCAACTCTTATCTATAATCAACAGTGTCAGTACAATATTTTTTTTATTTGGTAGTGTCTTTTGAGAACAAGAAATGAACAGAGTCCCGTTGGATTTGGGTGAATAGGGGCGAGCTTTAGTTTTTCGTACGGGACGCGAGGAAGTTATAAACTATGGTATATTATTTTCTCAAAAAAAGTGGGTGGGGGAATCCAATGTAAGGGAATTATATTTTGGCGATAACTTGTGAATTCATACTGTTGATATTCAACTTAAAAATGGGAAGACATTCAGCGTGGAATCTGGGGGTTTTTGAACTATCCTCTGGTCGTTTGGTGATTTTTTAAATATTTTCATAAAATAGAATGGTCCATTGGTATTTATCTTTTTGTGCAATATGGTGTAAAATCATATTTAGTACGTGGAATTTAGGAACACTAACTGACAAGTGTAAAGAACTTATGGATACCTTAAAACGTAGAAAAATCAACATATCATGCTTGGAAGAAACTAAATGTAAGGGTTAAAAGTTCTAGAGAGATAGGAGAAGGTTATTAATTATTTTACTCGGGAGTGATAGATAACCGTAGAAATGGGGTGGGTATTATTGTTGATCAGTATATGAAAGATAAACTCATGGGTATTAAACGATGGGGAGATAGATAAATGAGTATTATGATCATCTTAGATAAAACAATATTGAATATTATAAGTGCTTACGCACTCGAAGGAGCGTTTAATGAACATGTTAAGAAATTATTTTGAGAATTATTGGATGAAGTATTACAACAAATTCCTACGCATTAAAATATATTTTTGGGAGGCGGACTAAATGGAAATGTAGGAGTAAAATAAGATGGTTATCCAAGGATACACGAAGGTTGTAGTTTTGGTAAGATAAATGAAGGAGGGAAAACTATCTCAGAATTTGCTAAGGCATATAATCTAGCATTAACAAACACGTTTTAAAAAAAAGGGAATAACATTTAATAACTTTTAAAAGAGGAGAGAATAGAACTCAAATAGACTATGGCTTACTTAGAAGAAGAGACTTGTACACATACAAAGACTGTAAAGTTATACCAGGTGAAAGCTTAACAAATCAACACCCTCTATTAGTAATAAATTTAGCAATTAAAGGATTCAAGTATCGAAAAGAGAAAATAAGTTATCAGAATACAAAATGGAAAGATTTAAAAAGATGTAAATAGATTGAATTTAGAAAAAAGTGCCTGTTGAACATGAAGTGGAAATGGAATGACAATGTTAACAACATATCGTCAAGAACAAAGAATGATATCGAGAAAATAGGTAAGCAAGTTTTAGGTGAGACTAAAGAAAAAAGAATTCATAAAAAAGAGACTTGGTTATGGAATGAGGAAGTGCTAAAGATAATACAAAAGAAACAAGTAAGTTTTAAATAATCTCAAAAGAGTAAAAGTCAAGAAGATTTAGAAAAATATAAGAAAATAAAAAGTGAAGTAAAATATATTATTAGAAATGTGCAATAAAATGTATTAGATAGTATTTATAATAAATTAGGTACCAAGGAAGGTGAAAAGGAAATATATAAATTGACAAAGAATAGAGATAGATTGACAAGGGATATGGGTCCACTTAAGTGTATTAAAGACATAAATCAAAATATATTAATTAACGACAAAGAAATTCTAGATAGATGGTAAGAGTATTTTTAGGGATTATTAAATGAATAATATTCGAAAAAAGATGTCGAGAACATTGAACAGAATATAGGAATGGTATGCCCGATTAGTGAAAAAGAAGTGGATGTATTAATAAGAAAAATGGGAAAGAATAAAGTGATTGGCCTAGATAAAATATCCACAGAGGTTTGGAGAACCCTTGGCAGTCTAGGGGTAGAATGGTTAACACGCTTATTTAATAAAATTTTAAGGGAAGGAAACATGAAATATGAGTCAAGAAAATGTACCATAATACCATTGTATAAAAACAAAGGGGATATACAAAACTACGGTAATTATAGAGGAATCAAACTGATGAGTTACACTATAAAATTATGGAAAAAGGTTATAGAACGTAGATTAAGAAACGAGTCAACTATTTTAGACAATCAATTTGGATTTATGCCAGGGGGATGAACCACGAAAGATATTTACTTATTAAGACAATTGATGGAGAAATGTAGAAGTAAGAATAAAAGTTTATATATGGTCTTTGTAAATCTTGAAAAAACTTATGATAGAGTAACTAGGGTTATAATTTGGTGGTCTTTAAGGAGAAAAAAAATCCCTATGAGTTATATTAAAGTTATTGAAGATATGTATTATAAAACAAAGATTAGAGTAAGGACTATATGCGGAGAAACTACTGACTTTACAATTAAAGTGGCTTTACATCAAGGATCAGCCTTAAGTCCTTATTTATTTGCCGTAGTCTTAGATGAGATTACTAAGGACATACCAGAAGATATCCCATGGTGTATGTTGTTTGCGAATGATATAGTTTTAGTATACACTTCAAAGGAAATCTTAGCGATGAGAGTAGATACTTGGAGATAAGCCTTTGAATCTAATGGTCTAAGAATCAGTAGAAATAAAATAGATTTTATGAAACGTAAATTTAATAATGAGGCATCGAGTAAAATAACGTTAAATATTGAAAAAAAAAGTGATAAACCAAACTAATAAATTTCATTATCTAGGTTCAATATTACAAAGTAATGGGGATATTGATGATGATGTTACGAGTAGAATATCTGCTGGTTTGATGAAATGAAGACAAATGAGTGGGGTGTTATGCGATAAGAGGATAACTAATAAATTAAAAGGAAAATTCTATAGAACAATTATTAGGCCAGCGATCATGTATGGAGTGGAGTATTGGGTGTTAAAAAAAATACGAACAAAGTATCAATGTTAGTGAGATGAGGATACTCTAGTGGATAGTAGAAATTACTAGAAATGACAAAAATAAAAACTAATACGTGAGAGAAAAGTTATGAGTAACTCCCATTAGCGATAGATTAAGAGAAAGTAGACTTAGGTGGTATGGTCATGTGTTGCGTAGATCAGTAGATGCCCCAATAACAAGAGGAAGATTGTTGGAAATAGAAGGTATAAGAAAAAAATATTTCCCTAAGATATCGTGAGAGGAAATTATTATGAGAGACCTTAAGGAATTAAACTTGAATGATAATAATGCATATAATAGATTAGAATGGAAAAGGTGAATCCATGTGGCCAACCCCATATGATGGGATTAAGGAAAGGATGATGATGATGATGATGATGATGATGATGATGATGATGATGATGATGATGATAATGAAGATGATGATGATGATGTGTTTCTAATTTATGCAAAATGAAGATAAGACTAGGTTATTGGTGGATCATTTTTCATAGCCACGGATCACGATACGTCGGGATAATTGGACTGAGAAACCTTTAAGGTACATATGAAACCACTTTACACTAGTATTGAATAACGGTGAAATCCTATTCGATATACCCGAGTACTGAATAAACTTCAAACGTAGGAACTTCATCGTCGACTAGCCATTCGGGGAAGCGAATTTTCATTATTACGAACTTCATTCAAGGAGCCTATTTTTAAAAGTACAAACTTCCCTCGGGGAGAAGTGACTTTTTTAAAAGATGAACCTCTTTTCAGGTAAAGCAATTTTCTAATGTACGAACTTTATCAAGGCTAACCGCCTTTAAGACTTGAAGGCATAGGGTTTAAACAATATGAAAATCAAGACTATAAATTGCGTAATGTAAAATCGATCATCTTTATTTTTATGTACTTTGATGTTTATTTTATTGTGAGGTCCTTGGTGCATAGCTATAGGTTTGGAGAAAATGTACAATATTGTATATGGGGACCTAAGAATGTAACCACATTTTAAGGGACTATAAAATGAAAGTCACTAAACACTTCTAAAATTTCTTAAAGTAGTAATGCGGGGGAGAAATATTAATCATATTAGGAAGGAAGCATAATGATATTTTGGTTCTCTAAAGTTATCCCCACGAGTTTCCATGGTGGCATTGTGGGAACTAAGCGATGATGTGCCCAGGGGAGAAGAACTACTTGTGTGATTTCACGGTGGATGCCCAGAGTGCTTGTCTCTCCATCCATCGCTCACCCGGAGGTAGAGCTATCGGTACGACGTAGGTCGATGACTTACCCCTAGAAGATATTTGACACTATGTGCAATTCGAGTATCACGCCCATGGTTTTAGTCCTAGTACTAAGTGTGTTCTGTGTAATATGGGGTTTGGTTGGATTGTTTTCAAAGTCGCCAGTTTGTTTTATACAAAGATAAAAAAAGATTCATGCCAACCCTTTTAGGCTAATCCTTATGCGATTTTAAGTCTACGGTTGGCCTAGAGATTCTTGTTATGAGGGTTCATGAACCGAGTTTCAAGTTGGGAAGGTGTTAGCCACCCCTCTTGTTATTTATACTTCCTTAATTATATGTTTATTTTCTCTTCACATTAATTTCTTACTTTTTAGTTGTTTTTAGAATTGATCTAGAGACCTTAGGTTGAGAATCCCTTAAACTTAGATAGGTGATTGGGTATGAAATGATACCAGTGAGAGGCTTAGGAACGTCACTTCAAGAGGTGTATGTATATATGATCCATTCTTATATTATAGGAGGTCGTTAGTACGTATATAAGTGTGAGAGATCTTGACTTTGATATAGTTTGATATCTCTTTCGAGGTTAGGATTGATAGAAAGGTAGGGTGAAAGATGGGTGCATGTCTATTGTGATAACATATCGGGAGATATATTGTCTAGAATCTTTCTCACGAGAAGGACTCGACATTGTGACTACATTCCAAAGAAGACTTGGGATCAAAGCCTATTTAGGTAGGTTACATTTAGTGTGTATACAAGTTTTTATATTGATATGGAGGTACGAGAGAGATCGAAACTTTGAAATAGTTTGATATCTCATTTGTAGTGTGTGAGAGAGGTGAGAGATGATTGCATCTCCGTGGGGACTGTATATCAAGAGACATATTATCGAGGCTTGTGCTCATAAGAAGGATATGTTATTGTATCTACGTACTCGTGTAGACATGAAATCAAAGCTTATATAGTTCATGTGTTCCAATATGTTGTATATGCTTGTGTATAACTTGGCTTGGGAGGTGGAGAAGTTATATCTAAGCCATGGGTAGTTTTAGAGGACGTTCAGAAAAAGGAGTCGACCCGAAGTTACTGACAAATACATTCCTATGTGTCAATCACTAACTCGAAGGTGTTGTTCAACCTTTGCTAGTTTGGAGGTGTTACGTTAAGGATTTTATGTTTTAGACATCCTTGGCTATGGAGGTAAAGGTAGAAGTGGGTGGAGTTTGGACTAGGGACATATTCATCCTTAATAAATAATACATCAACATACGTATTATGTGGTTTAGGCTTCATGATTTTAGTTTATTATAGAGCCTACATACCTAAGGAGACTTGGTATTAAATTTACGTAGTTCCAACAAACAAGACATATTTACGGGCGTAGGCAATGAGATACTGGGGATATAGTATACAATATTACGGTATTTATGGAGCCTAGTCAATCGATATATTTATATGTTAAAATTTTGTTAATAAAAGGCCGATGTTTGGTAAGTATTTCCCATAAAAATACATATTCGGGGTTCCTCCACGATGACATGCATTGTTCGTTTGAAGAAGTGATGGGAGTAATCAAATTTTAGACTTTATGTTGGGAAAGAGTTCGAACTGACTTAACTCACAAATACTTTCCTCAGAATAATTTTGAAAACTATATTTTCATGTGTGTATTTGGTCAGTGTGGCATTTGATTAGAATTATTTTAACACATACGAATGTCTAGTCAATTAACAAAGGTGTTGGGTTAAAATCGAGTTTAAAAATAAACGTTGTAAAGCGCATATCGGGCCCCTAAACGGGGGCCAAGCTAAAAGAGATAGATAGATAGATAGATATAATTAATCACAATATATATGTGGGGTTTTTGACTCGATATTTGGGTGTAGTTTCCTTATCTTTGTAATGTGAAACAATTTTTTACTGGAAGAGTCCCCACTTGAAGTGCTTAAGGTAGGCAAAACTCCATTTAGTCAGGAATAGCTTCATTTAGAGGTGTCGACTTTTGTGGAATGTGCATAGAGGTTTGCTTCTGTTTCTCTTAAGGAGGTGACTTTTCATAAGTACGAACCTAGTTCAGTACTCAAGTGATTGCACTAAAGTACAAGCTTTAATTGAGGGGAAATAGACTTTTTCGAAGTACAAACTTATTTTAAGACCTTTCAGAAAGAGCTGAATTATCTCGAGCACTCGGTATTAAGAAAGTTAGAGAGCAGAATCCACTTTGGGTTTTGGGTTTCTTTTGAAGGTTGGTGGGTATATCTATTTATGGGGTCTGATTTGAGGACTTTGACTGAATGGTCAAAGGTCCTAGATGGTCGATTTAAGGTGCATGAAACATGGATGGTTAGAAGGAGATTTGAATAGATTTTTTAATTAATGTTTGGGAAGGGGATGATGGAACGGTAGGTCTCTTTAATTCAAAGGATAAAGGTCCCACAAATAGTTTTTGGTACCTTTTTACAATTTGATATTTTTGTAACTTGGCCCTTATTGGTTTTATATGTGGGGATTTGGTCCTCTGGATTCCCTTTGGGGAAACTCACCTTTAGAATTTTAGTGGGCTCGAGCTTAGGACAATTTTATTGGACAAGGTAGAATGACCCATACCCTGATTATAAAACGGGGTGTCCATGGAAACTGTCTTTATTGAAATCCTTTTTATCCCCAAAACTCTAATATTTGCATAAATTTTTATTTGGGTCTCCGACTTGAATTATATTTGTTTTGTGATCATTCCTTACCGAAGTCGAGTCTTTTGGAATTTATCCTTATCGAATTTGGGAGGCTGGTGGGTCATGATGACGTTGTCACATTAAGGATTAGGGTGTTCATTGAGGTGTTTTTACCAAATGGGATAAATAAATCACACCCTGATTGCAACTAGGGGTGTCCATACTCATCCATAAGTGGGATATGTTTTCTTCATCACCATCACTTCATCTTTCCCATTATCATCTTTACGTAGTTAGGTTGTCACTCGAGCTGGCTCTTAATACTCCCATACTCATAAATTTTAAACATGATTAGTTTAGAGATTTCCTTGGACGACTCACCAAGAATCAAGGGTACATTTATGTTCAAGAATTAACCGATAAATATATCTCCCAAAAAGGAACAATCGCCTAATCCTTCCTTAATTGTCAATAAATTATCTCATAGTGGTGTACATCTCAATAGCCAAATCTAACGGTATTCCAATATTGATCTTGCGGAGAGTCACTACATAGGTATCCGGTAGAGTTATATGTTGAGAATTTTGAATAATATATTTACCATAATCATGTGGAGTAGGTAGAGATAATTAGACATATTCTTTTATTCAAGGGGATTCTTTTGGTTACGAGTCCACAATTAATTCATCATCTCTCTCCAAAAGTCACTCGTAGTCGGGGAATGAATACCTTTAAAACGATATCCAGGTCTTTCCACAATGGGAAACAACATCATTTTTTAATGATCTCAGCAGACATCACTATCTTTATCCCAAGGACAATGGTTATAAAGGATTGTTTGGTAAGGTTGTCAAACTCAAAATTTTCATAAAAAACATTTGTCTTCTCTCAAGGAGATAGGGAGTCATTTTTATATGAAATAAAATCAAATCGAAATGATCTTTGGTGGGTTTTAAGCATTGTTTTGCTGAGATGAAGTAAAACCCACATGAATCACGACTACCATTACGGAGGTGAGAAAAGATTTCGCGGGTTAAGAACTAGACCAGACATTTTAATTCACCCTAAATCGACTTCTTCACTAAGGTGAGGTGAACTTTCATGGTTCGCGAACTGGACCAGAGATTTTAATGCCCCCCCCCCCCCCCCCCAAACAAAAAATTGATTTATACACTAAGGCAACACAAAGGCTCCGCTAGTTGCAATTAACGTCGCTAAGGCAAAATGTATGTTGGTGGGGCGTGCTTGTGAGTCTTAATCTTAAATTTTTCAATTCAAAGGAAAGATTCTCAAGCATAATGTAAGCATGTACATTAAAGTCCATTTTCTCAAACACATTGATTAATGATCAATACATACTCGTTAACAGACATAGACACCTAATATAGATGAATAATCATTTAACGTCTTAAAACATTTTCAAGGTCAATTAATATAGGATGCAATGAATATAATTCGTGTAAATAACAAAAATAAACATATTTGAGCCTTTAACGATGAAATTAAAACCAAACTTTAATGAAAAACAATAATCTTTTAGAAAACTTACTTTGATGTTTATCATGAAAAAGTCTCATTTTCTTTGAAAATATAAAATTTTCAACTAACACTTTTGTCTCCTCCACATTAAAAGATTTATGATTAGAATATTTTAGTCCCATATCCTCGGTGTACCCTAATTATGGATAGATATAATTCTTGAGGACATATCTTATCACTAATGTTTTGCAAGTGGCGGTTGTCGCTCAACCACAAAGGATGAAGAAATATTTCAAATTTTCAAAGTTATCTCACACAAACCGAAGCTGCGGACCTAACCACATCATCTCTCATGATTTTGAATGATATTGAATTTTGATTTTAAAGTACAACCATGATGAAACTATGGTTGAGCATGCGAGCAGAAAAAACATTCCTTCACGGAAGTGAATGGTTAGCGAAAGTCCAAGACTTTGCTAAAGGCAATGAAAATTTGTGTAAGTTTGAACTAGACCTGTGTTTCGGCCAGATCAAATCAAAAAAGGCCTTTTCAAAAAACATTCTGATTTTTTCGTAAATAAAATAATTATTATGATTTTCGATCCGATTTTTTCAGAAAATTAAAAAAAAATCCCGAATTTAGAAAAATAAAAAAATTGGCAAAAATTGAAAATTCACAAAATATATTAAAAACCGAGAATTTTAGAAAATTCCAAAATCATGGAAAAATAAATTTAGGATTTTTGATTACTCGAAATTCTCATTTTAAAGAAATAATGAAAATGGTTTAACACAACATGTAAATACATGAGGATTTGACCCATTTTTTCATATGTGTAGAAGTTTGAAGGATAATCTCCTTTTATAGGGCACTACTTTGGAGCCCTCATACTCTCCCAATCAATGTGGGACATGAGAAAGTTTCAAAAAAAAAAAAAAAATGGAAAAATCGGAAATTGAAAAATAATTCAAAAATAAATCGGAAGATTCAGATCGATATAGTTTTGGAAAAATCGGATAGGAAAAATTGAAAATTCTAAAATTCAATATTATTTCCAATTTTCGATCCAATTTTTTTCAAAAAAATGGGAAATAAAAAATCAACAAATTAAAATTTCATCCGAAATTCGAGAAAAAGAAAAAAAATCAAAAGTTTGGAAAAAAACTCAGTCCTCGTTTGAACCTGAATTAAACCAATATATGACATACACATGCAAACATCCTTTAAAGTATATTTTTTGTATGAAGAGTATACTTTCATACGTATATCACAAAATACAAAAAAAAAAACAAATTAACACACACATATAAAAATCAGATTTCCATTTTAAGAAAACGTTAATTTGAATATGAAAAAGTAAGTATATTCGAAGTCCATTACCTTAACCTATGTGTCAATCCAACATTCGTGATCATAAACGATGCTAGATAATATATATGAAGTTTTGGGGATAATGTAACGCTTTATCGGAACAACCTAAAGGATAAAACTCAAAGTATGTTTTGTAACCGGAGTAAGAGTCTTCAATTCATGTGGGACAACATGACTATACATATACTTTTATATATTTTCTCTTGTTGTGAGCTGCATTTTCAAATAAACTACACTCTGTCGCTCTTTTTCTTACCCCTGTTCATTTCATTGTGAGGATGTGTATGTTCAATACAAGTGTTCAACTCCAATAAACTTACACAGGGGTGAATAAGCTTTAATACAATTATGCCCAATTTTTAAGCCGATTTTAATTTATTTCAATTTTTAGAAACCTATCACATTAACAATAAGGTGAAATCATTTTAGGCATATGAATGATGGGTATTAAAAACATTGAGTAGCAATTTAGGAAATCTAGGTCCAATAATTTTAATTCAAAATTTATAGATTCAACTAGATCTAGGCAATATCTATTTGTAGTGTGTGATGTAAGTTATCGAAATAGCATAAAAAATATACAAGCGATCCAGAACTCAAATTTTATGAGGAAAAACTCCAAACAAGAGGTAAAAAAACCTTGATGCACTCTAATCTCCTATTCAACTTGAAACGGTTTTATGAGGAAAAATGGTTTTATATCTATGAACATTTAACTTTCCCCTATTGATGATAAGAGGCCCATCTTAAGCTCTGTAAAATGAACGAGAAGTACACTCTCGTCCTTAAAATCGTACCATGCCTGAATCTATCCAATTGAACAAGACATATCCCTTTTTAGATTTAGGAGTGTTGATCGCCAATTCAAATCTTGAATGATATGAATTGATCTTTGTCTATATGGATCGGAATCAAGTCACTCTCAATTTCTTCTCAATCCATAAATTAAGTATGGATCTAGGTTGTTCTCACAATTTGAGGGAACGAGTGAATTTTAAAATAGAGAGACAAAGTAAAATCTCTTAACCTAGAAATGCCCTCTGAGATGTAAGTGAGTAATGATAAATTCGAATATTTTGGAAAGGAGGGAATCAAGACCTATTTACAAGATTTTTAAAATTTAAGCTCCTTCATGCGCACGGGTAAAAATTTGTTATGCTCACAGTTTTGGCCAGTATGAAACCTAGGACAAAATCAAACATGGAATGTATATGGGCCAAAAGGAGACCGTGTGAACGGTGATGTGAGGAGGGGTTAAAAAGAGATCGTGCGAACGGTTTGATGCTATTTTATAAAAATTCAAACAAAAGCACTTTCGAAAAATTTATCTTCTCCCAAAGGTATACACAACACATTTCATGAATCAATATCACTTGTTCAACCCATAAAACCACATTTTTATAAAATGTGCAACTATGTGCCAAGTTAACGACATTCAATTAGAAAATTGTAATAGGATACATCTTCAATTTGACAATTTAAATTTTATGAAGTAGAGAGCTTTGTAGATCTTCAACGTTACCATGTTCATGTATTCTAAAATAATGATCCCCAATCTATTCAAACATCTCACCACATACAAAGATTATGTATCTTGAATTATGCACGGCTCAATGTTTTGACATGGAATTCAGCCAATTTATATCGAATTTCAAATTTTTACTTCTTCAATCTCCCTAGGGCCATGCCAATATCTCTCCCTTTTCGCGCGCGCGCCGGGGGGGGGGGGGGGGGAGGAGAAGGTCTCTCGCCCTCTTCCTCTAGGAGCTCTTCGATCGTCGTCGATGTGGGGTGATGTAAAAAGATGGAGTCACGAGCTTATTTTGCATAAAACAGGCAAAAGAACATGTCGTCGCCTCGAAGGAGCGACATAAAAGACAAATTGATGCTTACGAAACCAATAGTTCAGAGGTTTGGGGGCTAAGTTACGAAATGGAAAGGTATTACGCACGCATTGCGCCCTTTTGGTCTCTCATGGGTCTGTGTTACTATTTTCTTTAATTTCTCCATGAGGTGTGTGTGCGTGCATATATAATGGAGATCTGAATCGCCCAACTCATATCATAGAAATGATAAAGTGAGGTCATCCATAGGAATGTTCCCAAAATAATATCTAGAAAATACGATGTATGCGTTTATCGAGATATTGATCGTTATGATGAAATGATAGTATATGTTAGATAAAAAACCAAGGTTGATCATAAATATAATATATATTAAAATAATATATAGGTGAAAATGATGCAAGTGTGAAAAATGGGAAATTTGAGAAATTGGAAAATTGGACTCGAGTCTCGGGTTTTAACCCTAAATGCCTACGTAACCTATAAAGGCATCAAAGTCCACATAGTTCGCATGCGGCATAAGGGTCGGGTTTATATCATAGATTTAATCGAGAATTTATTATATGTGTGTGTGTAGAAAATGTATTTTTTAGTTTTGAGAGATTATGAAGGAAAATCTCGTTGAAATTTATAGGAATAACCATCTTTTCCTTTGTTTGCTTTTTTTTTATATAGAAAATAATTGTATTTGCAATATAATCAATAAAATATGAGGTATTAAGGTGTATGAGCTAAAGTAAAAGCTTGATTAAGAATTTATGTAACTAATGCGAAAAAAAATAATTTAAAGAGAAAGAAGGAATTTTTGACCTTCTTTGGATAATTGAGGCTTGATCTTGATTGTTGATGAGATACCTTAAATCTTGGATGAGAGAGAATGAGATTTTTCTAAATTGGGGATGAAAATGATGGGAATGAATGATGGAAAGGAATTTCACACAAAGGGGATTTCGTTGATTGCAAGAGAATTATGCTGAGATCACTGATATTGATGGATCTTAGGTATGTCCTGAGAGTGAGATCATGCCATATATTTATAGGGTAGGGGGCTGTCGATCGTCATAGCCATAGCCCTGCCAATTGACAGGTAACACCCAATACACAGTCGATAAGAAGGGAAATGGACTTACCTATCGACAGTCTCGTGCAGATTTATTTGAAAAATGATCTTGGAACGTAATCCGTAAATCCAAATCGTGCTCGGGTATAACATTAGAAAGGCAATTTAGAGACATTTAAGAGTCCTTTGAGTCACTCCCGGGTCTGGTCATTGACTTCGGGTCAACGGGGCTCGAAAGAGCTCGTTGGTCCTTTGGATGGGAGATCGTCGGACAATAATGGATCGTTCGTCCAAACCATAAGTGAAAATAGTGCATGGGGTAGATTGTTGGAAAAGTTATGCGAGGTACTTTAACATTTCAAAGTGCTTCTCTCGGTTCGGAGTGTTAACTTTGGTCAATCGGGTCCCAGAAGTGCTAGGTGACCTTTCAGAGTAAAAAGGGTTCGTTTGTTCGTACCGTAAGGCTGATTTGTGCACAGGGTGGACCATTGGAAAGGGTATACTATACGAAAATAGCTGACTTGTCACGGTCAAAGACCTTGATAAGTTGAACTTATCAAGGTCTCTGATCGTGGCAAGTCTGGGGGTGATAACTTCTTTATCAAGGACTTATCACGATCAAAGACCGTGACAAGTTCATTAGACTTATCACAGTTTTTGACCTTGACAAGTTTTTGTCACAGTCAAAGACCGTAACAAGCCCATGACAAAGAAAAAAATTGCCACGTCAAAAATCGTGACAAGTCCGTGACAAGTTTCTTTATCACTGACTTGTCACAGTTTTTTACCATGACAATTTGGGGCATAATTAAAAAACATGATGGGCAGTATGGCCACTACCACTTCCCAACAGTATATTTGTACCTGTTATAGCAAAATTGTACATGTCCAAACTATATATATCCAAATAAAATAGAAATAATATAGCAAATAATAGCATATATAATCCATATCCAAAGAAATAGAAATGCAAATATCCATATCCAAACCAACATGTACCAAAATAAAAAAAATACAAATACAATCCAATATCCAAATAAAAAGATAAAAGTAATTTCATGAAGAAGGAGCAGGTTGGAGGAGGAAGGAACGCCACGCGACATATGAATTGAGGTACCCCGCAATATGCTGAACACCACATTATTCACACAACGACAAAGGTGAGTTCTCCTTTCCCTCCAACACATGCGTGACGCACACTCTTACCTCAATATCTTAGAGGGGAAGTTCATGAACCAATATATTAGGGAGAAAGATCGGATCCCTCAAACCCCTCGCTATCGGCTCCCCATAGTGTATGTCAAGTAGAAACATGCTTGACCAACTGATTTTTGACATAGGCCGCTCGATGGGGGTCATGATGGGAAATGGATCATTATATGGTGCCGAGTCTGTGCATATCAGCGATAAAGTAGTGGCATACTCATCCTTGTAAACCTCTACCTCCTTCTCCTTCCCCTTTCCATTTCCCTTGTCCTTTCCCTTGCCCAACTGACTCTTCATGAAGGCGTACATATCTAGGATCATCGCCTCTAAACTTGATAGTTTATCATCATGGGTGTCCACCTTATATGCCAATCCGTTGTTGCTCATCTCCATTCCGATGATCCTAGACTTCCCCACATGCTAGCTCACCCTCCTAGTCCTCCCCTTGCAATCTGGACTGAGCACTTGGTTGAGTGCGTCCGTAGCCAAAGATGCTTTGTCGGCATCAGACTGTGACTCATGCTCTTCTTTAAGCTTTGCCTGAAAAGAAAAAAATTACACGATTAGTTAATTAAGTAAATAAAAAAATTATAACATAATTTAAAAAATTAAACATTTATAACTTATAATGGTGGTTGCGACGCTCGTAACCACCTCTTTGTCCTTGCCCTTTTTCGTCTGAATGATCACATAGGCATCAAGCTTGTGCGGCCTACCCTAGTGCCACTCCCTGTGTCCTGAAATAAAATAATATAGAATGTAATACCCCGTATTTTTGACTATATTTATTTTGGGATTAATTAATTAAATTGCGTATTAATTGGAAATTAATCCGGGTTATAAATACTAATGAGATACGAGTTAGTATTTGATTATGTGCATATATGATTATATATGAACTTGGTATTATAAAATTTGTCGTGGGATTTATATACGGCATTTTAGAAATTTTGTTGAGACGCGTGGGACCGCCGCGTCACGGTATAATATTTTGATAATAAAAAGTGAATTTAAAATCTATAATTCGTATGGTCGTTTTGAGTGCGCCAACGCGTCCGGAAGGGTCGAGATAGTCAGAAAACACTAGCCGGGGGTATAGTTTGGGTCCCGGGGTAATTTTAGACCATACCGGTAACTTAAAGGGTATTTTAGTAATTTGGTATTTTTGGGTAATTAAAAGTGACGAAAATTGAGAGTTGTAATCTGATAAGGATTGACCCCAACCAACCTTTATTAACCCAACAAGCTACGGAGGTTTATTAAATTAGGTTTTCATAGGTTCCCCAAAGCAAACCCTAGCCACCATAGCCTTTTGGAGAAGAAAGCTTAGAGGAGGAGAGAGAGAGAGGAATTCTGCAGAAATTCTACACCAAACCCACACCAAATTCAGAAATCAAACCAAGGCAAGTGACTTTATTTCATTTAAATTCGAAGAATGTCTTTTCCATGTTAGAAATTGAAGAATCTTGATTGTTCTTGAAAGATTAAAAGAAAACCCATGAAATTTGAAGTTATTATTGAATGTTGGGACAGGTTTGCATGTAGAAACATTGTTGGGAGATTTAATTTCGGAGATTTCATATCTAGGTGATGTATAAACGAATTAAAATCTGGGAATTTATGATGAGAAAAGGTTAGGGTTTATGTTCTTGAAGAAAATTGGGAATTAATGTAGAAATTGTGATTTAATGATGTTTAGAAGATATTAAACCCTTTAATGACGTTAGTATAGCCCCTTAACATGTTTGAGGATGATTAGAGAACTCAATATATTGTGGGAACGAATTTTAGAAGAGGTTTGAGGAGTAAAAATGGTGAAAAAACGACTTTTGGAAAATTCTGGGCCGAAACTGGCATCTCGTTAGAAGCAGCCCCCAGGTCGTTCGAACGAGCTCGTTCGAACGAGCTTCTAACGAGTTGACCAGTCGTTATTAACGAGTAGGGGTTTTCGTTCGATATCTCGTTCGAACGAGATATCGTTAGAAGGGTCAGTTCGTTCGAACGAACTGGGATCTCGTTCGAACAGCCTCGTTCGAACGAGACTTCTAACGACCTGACAGTCCAAACTCGTTCGAAGCCTCGTTCGAACGAGACTTCTAACGAGTTGACAGTTTGGTCCTTTTTGGACTGTTTTGACTTTTGGAGTTCCGGGAACTGGTTCAAGGGTAGTATTAGTATTCCTTTGATGATATAGTGGTTGATTTGGGACTTTTGGGTTATTGAGATGAGTAAACCATACACGAGAGTTATATTCAATGAACCGTTTGGGTTGAGACGTGAGTGTCTACTACGATGTGAGGATAAATTATGACATGTATAATTATGAACCGGAATAAAATAAGTTGTGATAATTATAATTAGTACGAGAGTGCAAAATGTACTACGAATATAATACGGTATTACTAAGATGTGTGTTTACTTAGTATTGGTATATGGATTGTTTGTATGACATACCTACCATACTTGCTATCACGGGAGGTTGCGTTCGCTTAGGACCCTCTAATCCTTGTGTGCCTACGGGGGGGATATAGACTGGTACCTTGATGAACATAGGTCATAGAAAGACTTATTGTGATATTAATAAGTCCGCTGACCATGGGAGCGTAGGTATGTGCGTGACCCATGTGATGGTGACTGTGTTCGCCTCCACTATTTGTGATTTGTGTTATCTGAACTATTCCTGAGAGATTCGGAATATGTGACCCTTATGTACGTGATGTACCGGGATGGATAGCAGAGTATGTGTGCACTACAGCTTAGAATGCGGGGTGCTTGTATTGTATATTTATGATGTGAATAATATACATTTAATTAATGGAAATCCTCATGTTAATGTTGTAAAAATATTACGGTATTGTTTCGAGATATATAATGAGTTAGCTGATAGTTATATCAATGGCATATTTAGTAACTGAGTTTACGTTAAACCTCTATTAAATTAAGAGCGTTATATGATAAAGGAACCAAGTATTATGGGTAGAACCTTTGGCAGTCTAGCTAGATATGTTGTCACTTAGCTAGTAGTATGGATAGTTATAGATGGGTACTTACGTTAGGAGTGCACAGTTAGACGAGAGGTGAGAATATAATGTGAGTGCACGTCCTAACATGTACTTTGCATTTAATGTTTTAAATGTTTTTAAAGCACTTGCAGGTTTTTAAAATATAACACATTCGGGCTCTGACCCGTTTGCTTTTCAAATCTTTTTCTTTGTAAAACCATTTTAGGTGCCCAGCCACAAGGACACCAAGCATAGGATACTCATTCAGGTGACGAGATGTAGCTGTTTGTGGAAGTTACAGGGATTTGCATGTAGACGCTTCTATCGTTTGGATTCCAGAGTCACTATCTATCAGTTGTAGGGCATGTTGCCCATTTCTATTAGACATCTTTTATATTTCAGTTTTCAGACTTTAGTATGTATTGTTTGTTTATTTATTTCAGTATGGGATTGTAGTGAGGGGTTTCCTCCAGACTCTATTTATTTCTATTGTGATGGTTATTCATTTTTCTTCAGCATGGTGAATGGTGTTATCTATTTCTTCATTTTACACTTGTTGCATGTTAATCAGACTTAAATTAAAATTTGGCAACTTGCTTTTTAAATACTAGGTGGTTAGTAACATTAAAATGTTTTCGACAGTGATGCTATTAACTGAGCCAACTTGGCATTTTGAATTAATTTTATAAAGGAGTAGCTACCCGGTATTTAATTAGTCGGGGTGTCACATAGAATTAGAAAGTAACACAAAGTAATGCTAAACTGGAATATCTAAAATTAAATAAAAATAAAAACTTACCATCATGTGCTCCATCTTGGTGTAAGACGTCCGCTCAGAGTAGTGCACATCCAACTTTTTCGCTCTGTCTTCTATCCCCGATTGGCAAGATGCCAATTGCCACTCATTGGTCTCATTGTCGATAAACTTTTTCCACTGTGCCAACGAGATCGGCTCCTTTGGGGGGACGATGTCATGAAGTCTCATAATAGACTCCCGGGTCTTTTTAAAGTACCATGCCCGCAAATTGTTCTTCCACGTCTTATATTAATCCCTCAATTTCTCCAACGTCGATTCGTGGAGATATGCGAGCAGGTCGAATGATTCATGTCAAACAAATACAAACAAAAAAGAAAGTAAGTGTTAGTTGCTTATAAATATAAATATAAATACACTACTTGTAGTACCCCCCGGCATGTTCAACTTGAGTTCAATAGGAACAGCCCTCCAATCAGTGTACCCCGGGCCAATGATCGCCTTCAGTAACTCTAAGCTCTAGCCAATAATGTCATCTTATTCTCGACGATGGACCCCAATTTGCCCCATTTTTGGGGCCTACTAGTTCAGGATCCTTCATTGCCTCCACTACCGTGCCCAAATGAAGTCATTTTCTGCAAAAATTGTTTTTATTAGTACAAACATGTATATGGACTTTGAATTAATGCTCAAATCCGATAATAACAATACATACCAATACAAATATCAATTCATATCAATTTCAATATACACACATCCCCCCCCCCCCCCCCCCCCACACACACACACACACTCCTGAGTCATGGACTTTGAATTAATATTTAAATTGATTAAAATTCTATTTAACATATTCACTTGGTCATTACAAGCATTAAAATGATTAAGTATAAATGAATAAAAATCATTAAATTGTCGTCCAATAATAATAGAGCACTAGAATAATACAACCACTGGTTATTACAAATAATTTGAATACTTATTACAAATCAAAAAATTATTTCAAATTCAGGTTATCATAAAAAATGGATTGATATTCGGTAGGTGCAACCAAGTCATACACACTACCGTTTAGACTCTTTGGCGCATGCAGGACAATTTACCACGGCTCGTTGTTGATATACTCCGAGTATAACACTTACTTGACCTTTTGAAAAGCACAAACAAACGGCTCATCACTCACGTGTTCGTTCCTCTTCAACTTGTACAAGTTAACCATGATCAAATGGGTGCTAGGATTAACTTTACAAGCATTTTTACCCTCAACTCTTTCCCAATCATAGTAAAATATAACCTCTTTGAAGTTTACATAGTCCAATTTAAATATATTTCGAATTACACCATAGTAAGTCATTTCAGCTTCAACGAGGTTTTTATCTTTCGCGCTCGCTCGAAAGAAAGTAAAAGCCTTGTACGAAATACCCGAGTTCTGTACATTTGTATTTTCCTCATACACCCTTGCACCGAATACGTAATCGTTCAACCGATACTTTTTGTACTCTTGTTCCATAAACAAGGGTCTAGTGGCTAGATGAGCAAGCCTTGATGCCGCATCACCCACCTTTAAGAGTTGATAATATAAATAAATTAATTAGGTTAGTTTTGAAGATTTCGTGTAATGTGACATTTAATAACAATCATTTTGATTATAATTACATCGTGTGACAACCACAACCTTGTAATACCCCGTATTTTCGTGATATTTATTTTGGGGATTAATTAAATTATATGTGTATTAATTGAAAATTAATCCGGATAAAATATTAACGAGATGTGAGTTAGTATTTGATTATAATGTGTATATATGGCAATATATGAATATTGGAAATATTGAAATTGTCGCAAGATTGAAATACGGCAATTTGGGAAATTTTGTTGGGACGCGCGTGACAGTCGCGTCAGGAATATAATTATTTGAATTAAAAAGAGAATTTTATTTTTATCACCGGTATGGTCATTTTGAGTGCGCCAACGAGTCCGGAAGGGTCAAAATAGTCAGAAAACACTAGCCGGGGGTTAAGTTTAGGTCCCGGGGCATTATTGGGCCATACCGATAACTTATAAGGGCATTTTGGTAATTTCGGAAATTGGGTAATTAAAACCCACGAAAATTAGAGATAAAAATCTGACTTAGTCTTAACCCACTAAGCCATTCCCAACCCCAATTTAGGTAGTGGGCTACGGGAGAGGTTTAGAAACCTTAAAACTTGGCAAAAACCAACCCCACCTCCATTATCACCTTGAGAAGAACTTGTAGAGAGAGAGAGAAAGAGGAGAATTCTGTAGAGAGAGAGAGAGGACAGATTCAACCTTCAAGATTTAACCTCAAATTCAGAGAAAGATTAAGGAAAGTGGTTTAATTCCAATTGATTCAATGCTATGCTTTTCCATGTTTAGGAAATTATCAAATTTATCTTGGAAGATTGATTAGACCCATGAATTTGAAGATGTAAAACTATGAACTATGTTAGGGACTACATGTAGAAACATTCTGGACAAATTATGAATTCAGAATTATGACCCTTGATGATTTAAAAACGGATTTAAGAAGAGAATTATTAATGTTCTTGAAAGAAATAGGAAACTAGGGTTCTTGATGAAGTTTTGATCCAAACAAAGTCCTTGGTTGATGAATTATTGGTTTTAGAACGTTAACAATGTTATAGGATGGTTGTATGATGATATTATAACGTTATATTAGAGTTTCATGCATTAAAAGGATGTTTTGTGATGATTTGGAAACTGCAAAACGAAGCAGTCCGTAGCCATACCTGGTGCGTTCGGTCGATCGATATTCATTAGTCGATCGATCGACCACCATCGATCGATCGAAGGAAAAGGTCGATCTATCGACCTTCCCAGAATGAGTAAAGTTTTTCCTATTTAAATTTTTTAATGATGTTAACCCTTGGAAAATTTATTGGAGACCTCATGAATACCCTTAAACTTAAGGAAGACCAGTAGGCATGGCTATGAAATTTGGACCTTAATTAGAATTCAATTTGAGAAATTTTTCTAAATCTAATGGAATTCGATAAGTGAAATAATAATTGGGTTAAAAGTGTAAATTTGAATAATTGATGAAATGAGGTTCGGGGCAGAAGTAAGGACCTTAGGAATAAAGATCTTATATGTGGGAATAATAGGAACTTAATAATCTATTTGAGATAGGTTTTAAGTATAAGAAACTACGACGTGGGACGTGTCGACAGTTTAAATTTTATATTATCGGGAGACTCAAAATATATAAATTTGGAATAATGGTATAAGGATGTAGAGTATACCTTTATTAATATTGAGATATCTAAGATGTGTGAATGCTTAGCATATAATTTTATGTGTATGACATACCTACCATACTTGCAATCACGGGAGGTTTACGTTCGCTTAGGGCCTTCTTATCCCTGTGTTTCCCGAATTTAGATTGGTACCTCGATGAACATAGGTCAGAGAAGGACTTATTGGGATGTTAATAAGTCTGCTGATCATGGGAGCGTAGGTATGTGCGTGACCCATGTGACGTGACTGTGTTCGCCTCCATTGTTTGTGATGTTGTTATCTTTGAACGATTCCTGAGAGATTCGGAATGCGTGATCCTTATGTACGTGATGTACCGGGATGGATAGCAGAGTATGTGTGCACCGCAGCTTAGCCTCGGGGTGCTTGTATTGTATACTTATGATGTGAATAATATATGGTTAAATGGAAAGGAATTTGCTATGTTAAATTGTGAGAATTGTTATGGTAACGTTATGAAAAGATAAAAAGGGGACAAATATCAATAAATGGTTTTGTTAATAATTGGGAATCCGAGAATTAAAGTAGAACTCTCTATTTAATTGTTAAGGTTGGAATTAAAACGTGAACCGAGTAGAAGTGTTAGAGACTCTTTTGAACTAGATAGTTATGAGAAAACACATGAATGGGTACAGGAACGTTATGAGTGCACAGTTAAACGAGAGGTGAGTATTTCATGTGAGAGCACGTCCTAAAATGTATTTTGCATTTATTATTTTAAATGTTATTAAAGCACTTGCTGTTTTCAACATACTCTCCACTTTCGGGCTCTGACCCGTTTGCTTTCAAATCTATTTTTTTTGTAAAAACCATTTTAGGTGCCCAGCCACAAGGACACCATGCTTAGGATCCTCATTCAGGTGACGAGCTGTAGCTGTTTGTGGAAGTTACAGGACTTTGCTTGTAGACGCTTCATCTATCTTGACTCTTTGTTCAGCATTTATCAGTTGTAGGGCATGTCGCCCATTTCTTTTAGAGACATTTCATTTATTTCAGTTATTCAGACTTCTAGCATGTAATTAATTCAGGATTCAGACTTGTCATATTACTTTTAGTTTTGGGATTGTTGTGAGGAGTTTTCCTTTGGACTTATTACTATTTGTTGGTTATATCATTACTTCGTTATGGTGAATGGATTTATGTTGTTCTTCCACTATTCTTTTATTGCATGTTAATCGGACTTAATTTAAAATTTGGCAACTTACTTTTTAAATACTAGGTGGTTAGTAATCATTAAAATGTTTTCGACAATGATGCTATTAACTGTACCAACTTGGAAGTTTTGTATTAATTTAATAAAGGAGTAGCTACCCGGTATTTAATTAGTCGGGGTGTCACAAACCTAAATTCTCTATCTGATTGTGCCACTGTTTTACGTCTTTTATTGTTCTCAAAGGCTTCATATTTTCTGCATAGGTCGTGACGAACGTATTAAAAAATTAATCATGTAAAAATTAAAATAATGTAAAATTTAAAATAATTTTACCCTACTTTTTCCATTCTTCGACATCTTCGTGTGTATGATTCGGCATGAATATTGTATTTATTCACCCTTAGACTTATGCATTTTAGCCCCCTCGGGTACCTTAATTGCTATATTTATGTTCGTTAACCAGACAACCCTTGTTTTATATGTTAACATGTTATATGAGGTATAATTGAGATTTTATAGGTATTAAATTTCTTAGGGTGAAGTTTGGTTACTTTCCAAAAAAGTTTCGTTGAATATTGAAGCTTCGGGGGCATTTTAGTAATTTTATCATTCTGATTTTAATCCTGACCTCTTCATGGAAGTTGAATCCCTTTGATTTCTCTTCGCATGGACGCCAACGGTGCATGATTATGATGTATAATGAAGAAGTTATGGAATTTTTAAGATGGTTTTGTCTTCAAAATCACACTCAAGGGCATTTTAGTAATTCCATAATTTGTTTTTTTTGCTTAATATCTTCTTGGATCACTACACCAATAACAGGATTCTGGCACAGTTCAAACCGTGCCAGATCAAATCTGGCACGGTTTTGAACTGTGTCAGAATCAGGTGTTCCAAAATGGGAATTTTTTTATGGCACGGTTTAAAAGTGTGCCAGAATCAGTCAAACAGGAACACTTCTGGCACACTTTTAAACCGTGCCAGAATTTGATATTTCTGGCACACTTTTGGCACAGTTTTTAACTGTGCCAGGTTCTTCAAAATAGGAACATTTCTGGTACACTTTTAAACCGTGCCAGAATTTGATATTTCTGGCACAGTTTTTAACTGTGCCAGATTCAGCATAATTTAAAAAAAATTAGCACAGTTTAAAACCGTGCCAAAATATGATACATTTTTGCCACGGTTTTGAACTGTGCCAATTTTTTTTAATTTAAAAAAAAGATATTTGAAAGCACAAAATTCACAAATTAATAATATTGCGCGTTATTAATAAACTAATGTACATACAAACTTCAAAATATTACAAGTCTTTAACTGCTCGCATGCCAAAAAAAAATTGGGCAGAGTTTCCTCTATTTTCTGGACATTCCAAAACCTGTTAATACAAAACCTGCCAAACATAAAGCCCGCACGACCACAAAATATAACAATTAACTTACAAAAGCCCTCATGGCCATAAAAGTCAATAATAAAACAACAAAAGACCGTACGGTCATGACACAAAAAAATGGATTCATTAATAAACCCCTTGTTGTAAACCATTGAGTTCTTTGTGTATTCCACACGAATAAAAGCCAACGATAAACTGTTATCCTGCAAAAAAAATAGAATACAAAAAAGATACGATATTAGTAACCCAATAATTTATAAAAAAAAAATACTCAAAACAAAAAAATTACATATATGAATGGAAATTAACGTCATACTCACAAACCGGGAGACCCGGTACTACGCGGTCAGTTCCTACAAGTTACATTGGTCCCGTGCGAGGTGTCCGTGCCTCCTACGGGGTCGTTTGGGGGATGGTTTGGGTTTTCAACCTTTAACGGCATGTTTTTAAGTTTTAAGTGTTGATTTTTGCCAATTATATTCCTATTCACAAACCGGGAGACCCCCTACGGGATCGTTTGGGGGGTGTTTTGGATTTTCACCCTTTAACGGCTTGTTTTTAAGTTTAAGTGTTGATTTTTGCAAATTATCGTCATACTCTCAAATCGAGAGACCCGGGACTACGCGATTAGTTCCTACAAGTTACATTGGTCCCGTACGAGGTGTTCGTGCCTCCTACGGGGTCGTTTGGGGGTTGGTTTGGGTATTCACCCTTTGACGGCATGTTTTTAACTAAGTGTGATTGTTGCAAATTATCGTCATATTCACAAACCGGGAGACCTGGGACTACGCGGTCAGTTCCTACAAGTTACATTCGTCCCGTGCGAGGTGTTCGTGCCCCCTACGGGGTCGTTTGGGGGGTGGTTTGGGTTTTCACCCTTTAACGGCTTGTTTTTAAGTTTAAGTGCTGATTTTTGCAAATTATCATCATATTCACAAACCGGGAGACCCGGGACTACGCGGTCAGTTCCTACAAGTTACATTGGTCCCATGCGAGGTGTTCGTGCCCCCTACGGGGTGGTTTGGGGGGTGGTTTGGGTATTCACCCTTTGACGGCATGTTTTTAACTAAGTGTGATTTTTGCAAATTATAGTCATATTCACAAACCGGGAGACCTGGGACTACGCGGTCAGTTCCTACAAGTTACATTGGTCACGTGCGAGGTGTTAGTGCCCCCTACGGGGTCGTTTAGGGGGTGGTTTGGGTATTCATCCATTGACGGCATGTTTTTAACTAAGTGTGATTTTTGCAATTTATCGTCATATTCACAAACCGGGAGACCTGGGACTATGCGGTCAGTTCCTACAAGTTACATTGGTCCCGTTCGAGGTGTTCGTGCCCCCTACGGGGTCGTTTGGGGGGTGGTTTGGGTTTTCACCCATTAACGGCTTGCTTTTAAGTTTAAGTGCTGATTTTTGCAAATTATCGTCATATTCACAAATCGGGAGACCCGGGACTACGCGGTCAGTTCCTACAAGTTACATTGGTCCCGTGCGAGGTGTTCGTGCCTCCTACGGGGTCGTTTGGTGGGTGGTTTGGGTTTTCACCCATTAACGGCTTGTTTTTAAGTTTAAGTGCTGATTTTTGCAAATTATCATCATATTCACAAACCGGGAGACCCGGGACTACGCGGTCAGTTCCTACAAGTTACATTGGACCCGTGCGAGGTGTTCGTCCCCCCTATGGGGTCGTTTCGGGGGTGGTTTGGGTTTTCACCCTTTAACGGCTTGTTTTTAAGTTTAAGTGCTGATTTTTGCAAATTATCGTCATATTCACAAACCGGGAGACCCGGGACTACGCGGTCAGTTCCTACAAGTTACATTGGTCCCGTGCGAGGTGTTCGTGCCCCCTACGAGGTCGTTTGGGGGGTGGTTTGGGTTTTCACCCTTTGACGGCTTGTTTTTAAGTTTAAGTGCTGATTTTTGCAAATTATCGTCATATTCACAAACCGGGAGACCCGGGACTACGCGATCAGTTCCTACAAGTTACATTGGTCCCGTGCGAGGTGTTCGTGCCTTCTACGGGGTCGTTTGGGGGGTGGTTTGGGTTTTCACCCATTAACGGCTTGTTTTTAAGTTTAAGTGCTGATTTTTCCAAATTATCGTCATATTCACAAACCGGGAGACCCGGGACTACGCGGTCAGTTCCTACAAGTTACATTGGTCCCGTACGAAGTGTTCGTGCCCCCTACGGGGTCGTTTGGGGGGTGGTTTGGGTATTCACCCTTTGACGGCATGTTTTTAACTAAGTGTGATTTTTGCAAATTATCGTCATATTCACAAACCGGGAGACCCGGGACTACGCGATCAGTTCCTACAAGTTACATTGGTCCCGTGCGAGGTGTTCGTGCCCCCTACGGGGTCGTTTGGGGGGGTGGTTTTGGTTTTCACCCTTTAACGGCTTGTTTTTAAGTTTAAGTGCTAATTTTTGCAAATTATCGTCATATTCACAAACCGGGAGACCCGGGACTACGCGGTCAGTTCCTACAAGTTACATTGGTCCAGTGCGAGGTGTTCGTTCCTCCTACCGGGTCGTTTGGGGGGTGGTTTGGGTTTTCACCCATTAACGGCTTGTTTTTAAGTTTAAGTGCTGATTTTTGCAAATTATCGTCATATTCACAAACCGGGAGACCCGGGACTACGCGAACAATTCCTACAAGTTACATTGGTCCCATGTGAGGTGTTCGTGCCTCCTACGGGGTCGTTTGGGGGGTGGTTTGGGTTTTCACCCATTAACTACTTGTTTTTAAGTTTAAGTGCTGATTTTTGCAAATTATCGTCATATTCACAAACCGGGAGTCCCGGGACTACGCGATCAGTTCCTACAAGTTACATTGGTCCCGTGCGAGGTGTTCGTGCCCCCTACGGATCGTTTGGGGGGTGTTTTGGGTTTTCACCCATTAACGGCTTGTTTTTAAGTTTGGATGGTCAATTGGAAAAAGAAAAAAATTCCATTAAATTTGCAAACATTAAATGGGGATTCTTATTTGGGACAAAATAAGTAATTAAAGTTGTCACTAGAATAATGCAAGAGGTTAGATCACTATCTACTCTACTCTTCTCCTTACCCTGATTGATTTTGGTATCTCTAGTTCTTCAATCAATCTCATTCTCAACTATATTTGAAATATGTACTTTCTAACACATGACTCACCATAAGATAAGTAATTAAGCCATATGGGATTATACCCAATCTATCACTATGATATTTTTTTAGAGGTTATGCTTGTCTCTACCACAACAGGTCACAAGGTTCAAATGTGGAGGATTTGTACTGGGAATGACAATTAACCATTGTATGGTTAATGGAATAACAGCAATGGAGTTTGTGAACTCATGGGCTGAAACAGCAAGAGGCATATCTCTAACTGTCCCACCAATCTATGGAGGACGTGATCAAAATAGCAATGGAGGACCGTGATCAAAAGTTGCACAAGCTTCACAACGCACACACAAACACACACATATATGTGCATATGCAACTGCATATATATGTGCAACTGCGTATATATGCAGCATATGCATATATATGCATATGCAGCATATGCATATATCTGCATATATATGCAGCATATGCATATGCAGCATATGCATATATATGCATATGCAGCATATGCATATATGTGTGTGTTTGTGTGTGCGTGTGTGAGTGGGGAACGGGGGGGAGGGGCAGGGGCAGGGGCAGGGGACGGGGCAGGGCAACTGCATATATATGCATATGCAGAATATGCATATATATGCATATGCAGCATATGCATATATGTGTGTGTTTGTGTGTGCGTGTGTGAGTGGGGAAGGGGGGGGGGGGAGGGGCAGGGGCAGGGGACGGGGCAGGGGTAGGGCCAGGGGCAGGGGACGGGGCAGGGCAACTGCATATATATGCATATGCCGCATATGCATATATGTGTGTGTTTGTGTGTGCGTGTGTGAGTGGGGAAGGGGGGGGGGGGTGGTGGGGGGGGGGGAGGGCGACCGGGGCAGGGCAACTTCATATATATGCAGCATATGCATATATATGCACTGCATATATATGCATATGCAGCATATGCATATATGTGTGTGTTTGATTAGTACACCTTACCTCTTTAACGATTGATTACACATGGCAACGGAAATAATTTTAAGTTTAATGCATCTGGCAGAGTTTTGGCTCTTTTAGGTATCTCCTAGTCCGTATAGGTTCACACAGAAGTAGAGGGTCTCTACAAGTAAAAGAAAGAGTATGGACATCCATTACGCTTGCTGAGTGCTGAGTTTAGATAAATATGGTTTGGTCTGGACTTCATCTACTTTAGGTTCTTTCAACTTTTCATCTGCTTGGGATATAGCTAGAGACCACAGTTCTCTAATAAGTAATTTTTGAGCGAAAACAACATATATGCTTTTTCAATCTCATTTGAAACACCAAATTTTGGCACTGTTTTAAAGTGTGCCAAATCTCTATAAAACCGTGCCAAAATCTGGCACAGTTTTAAACTGTGACAGATTTTTAATATCAGGGTGTGCCAAAATGCTGTTTTTGGTGTAGTGGATGTTGTATCCCTCTGATTGATATTCACATAGCCTCTGACCGTGTCTAATTTTGAGTTATAACGAAGAAGTTACGGCTTTTTTTTTGTATAGTTGGACAAAACTGCAGAATTGCAGAACTGTAGGGGCCAAATCGATTCGGACTTCTCCGAATCGATTCGATTTTCCACAATGTCTGAAAATCTCTACTTTTAAGTTGGTTTTTGGTGGGTTACTTGTATGAAAACATTATATGAAGTGGGGGATTCATTTTTAGAGACCATAGATACGGTTTTAGGTTAGATAGGAGGGATATTTTGGGTGGGAGCTTGCCTCTCCTAGGGTTGATTCCTTTGGGTTTTGTAAGTGAAATATTCATCATCTTCCTCATTAATATAAGTTTTATTTCTTGTTTTATTTCTTTGTTAATTAGTTTTCAAGCTTTGATAAATAGTTTCTGTTTTTTAATTTGTTGTTTTCATTAGTTAATTAGATTTATGTATTGCTTTAATCATGTCTTGTGGCTAGTTCAAGGGTTGGGGTCATTTCTCCGCCAATGATGGGCATTGAGCTCCGAAAGTTATATTTTGGGTAAATTTGCGTTTAATTGAAACCTCCTGTATTAAAGTTGGATTATTATGCGTTTAACTTTCTTTGTCATGGAACGTTAGTGTTTAAAGCGATATTCCGAATTTAATCCACAGATGGCCATTTTTTATTTAATGTTTTATCTCGCATTTTTGGATTAAATTCCTTCATGCCTGATGTTTATAATTAATTATAAATGCTCAGTTAATTGTTTTCGAACCGAAATTCTAATTCTGCGTTGTTTAGCCCATGGCGGGGATAACACCCTAATCCCAATTAACGTGTCAGTTTTCCCTTTTATTTAAAACCACCATATCACCTTTTGCATTTTATTTTAGAAGTGATAAATCAATTACAATTTATCAAACATTCCCTAGAGATTTTTGATACCCGGACTGGCCACTATACTCCATTTATTAAGTGTAGTCATAGTTTAGATTTTTTTGCATCGCGATGGTGAATCGAAACCCAATCGAGAGACCCAAGTCCTAGTAGTCCCGCTAAATGGTGCTTCAACATAGATTCTACATCTTGAAACCAAGAAAATTTTGGAGCAGTTTTACGATAATAAAACCAACCTGCAAAAAGCATTAACGCTGAAAAGATCCACGCACCAATTGCGGTACAATAGAGTTGTAATTCACTACTTATTCCAGATGCTCGCCAAAGATGAAAAAATCCATAAGTTATTTGTATTCCTTGGAAGCCCCCACCTACAGATAACTTGCTTTTTGGTTGTTTTCGTCGTTGAAGCCAATTTAATCAAAACCTTAAAATACATACAAAATGTAATAAACTAAAGTGTAGACGTAAGTAATGGTGTCAATCCTAATATAAGGATGAAACATATGAGAGAGAAATGAAATTCATTTGTTTATTTGATTTCTTTTTGTACTTTTTACTTTTTCTATTTTTTTAGCTTTTTTAATATTAAAACAATTTTTGTGAGGATGTGAATTAAACTAATATGAGAACAAGTAAATAAAACAAGAAGGAAAATATAAAGAAGCGATAAAAAGTGTGATGAAAATTAATGAATAAAATTTAACAAAATTTAGAGATAAAGTGAGGAAATAAATGTGAGAACAATCAAGGAATGGGATTACACCACAAATTTAGTTATTCTAATTAATTAATTTACTCATTTGAAACTCCTAAGTTAGTATTGAAATTACAAGTCAACTCTCGTTACAAATATAATTTTAATACCAACCTTTTAGAAAACTAAGTCAAAACCCCGCAACTCTAGAAATTAGATTTATAATCCTTTTAATAAACCACCCGCTAGGATCGATTTATCGAAATTTATATAAATCATAGAAAATAAATTTTAGAGTAGAAATCCAAGAAATAATACCACACTTAAGAAACCCCTATCTCTGGTTCGATACTAAAATGGATATTATATTTCGAATTTCGAATTTCGATTTTCTCTCAAAAATTATTTACACTCTCTCGAGGCGTAAATTGAAACGTGGGTGATCAAAATTAAAATTCAAAGGGATTTTCAAATAATCAAACTAATTGAATAAAATAACATAAATAAGGGTTCATCCCACCCCTTGAAATGTTTTTTTTAGCTTAACATAATATGGATAATGATAATCAAATAAACAAGGCAATAAAATAAAAGAGGATATGAGAACAATCAAACCAAATATAATTGAGTGGAATTGAGCTCCGTCCTTTAATTACAAGCATCCAACCTTCAATTGAGTGATCCAACAAAATATTACATGAAAATACTCACTCAACTTGAATCTCACACAATTATTTCACTCAACTTAAATCTAAAAAAATAAAATAAAATAAATTCCTAACTCAAAAAAAATATTATTTTTAACTTTCTCTCTAAGCTAAATCTAAAATTCTCCTTTTTCTTTCTTCTTTCAAATGGCTCTTCAACTTCATTTTATAGTAGGTGCAAGTGGCTAGGGGTAATTTTGGGAGAATTCAAGCACAATGGATAGGGAAGGTATTAGGGTGAGGATATTTTTGGTGACACACAAGTGCATGTGTGTAGTGGGAGTGATGAGGGTTATTTTTGGAATAAAAGGTTAATGTGGCTTCAAAATATGCGGGGCCTTTTTGTTTTATTTGGTGAATGGGTATAGCAGGTGGAGATATGGGTCTCGATTTTGGATAAGGGAAATTTTGAATAGATCCGGGTTACAATCGGGCAAGGTATATGAAGTTGAGATCGAATTGGTTTTGGGTTTGGTTCAAAACTGGGGATGACAGGTATGGGTCGCGATTTTCGGGTTCGAACAAGGAGGCTGGTGGGTTCGATTGGGCATCCAAGTTCGACCGTAGTTAGCTAAAGTCTGGGTTGCGACTGGGTTAACACATGGGAGTGGGTTATAGAGGAGTCGAGATGGTGGGTATTGGTTATGGAGCTTGGGTGTGATGGTAATGGAGGTGAGAGGAGAGAGAGTGAGGGAGAGGTTGAAGATGGGTTGGGGGTTGATTGGGTGTAGTAGGGTGCATGGTGTGAGTGTGAGTGGTAGGTGTTAATGGAGGATGCAGGTTAGAGAAAGGAAAAAGAGTGGAGATGATAAGGAAGATGATTGGAAGAGATATTGAGGCGTATGGCAGGTAATATGTGGGTGAGTGAGTTGTTTGGGTGTATAGGGGTATAAGATAAGGGTATGCATATGATGTGTGTTTAATAGTACCTAAAAAAAACATAAAAAATATTTACAACTAAAAATAAAAAAAATAAAATTAAAAGATACAAATTAAATTCCTAATCTATTAATAAAAGATTCAAAATAAAATAAAAAGAAATTAAAGTAAAAATAATAAAAAATTAAAATCTACTAAACTAAAAACTAAAGTCCTAAAAAAAGGTAAAATCTAATAAAAACAAATTCCTAAAAAAATTATCCTAATAAAATAAAATAAAATAAAGACTAAAACGTACAAATCAAAATAAAATTACACAAAATAAAAAGAAATATAAAAATAGCAAATGCATCCTAAAAATCCTTCAAAATCTAAAATAAATCCTAAAAATAAAAATATAAAAATTAATAAAAGTACAAACTCACCACACATCGGGTTCGGGGTAGGTTTAGGCTCGGCCTAGGATAGGCTAGGGTTACAAGATTGGTGATTTAGCCCTTTCTTGTTGCGAATTGCCTCAAAATAAAGCTTTTGAAACCGCAACTGCATTCAAGCTTGCACAATAAACAATTACGCGTATAAGACCCAATTTTGTCGAGAATTAGCAATTAAAATGCGTCTATTCCGGGTATAAAATATACACTTTTGGGTGCTTATCGCCTACATCACCATTCGAAACCCCCGTGAAGTATCTACTAATAGAGGAGGAATGATATTAAACAACCGACCCCTTTTCGATTTTTTTTTTCACATATAGGAAATTTCGAATCCCATTAGGATAATAGAAGGATTACCATATATAACACAAAAAATTTCTACCGATTCTTTCTAGTCGATCCTCTCGGTCTGTCATTATACCTCAAGAAGTAGAAAGAATTACAATCCCCATCCCGATAGTGTCCTTACACGAACACATGGTTCACGCCCAATCAAAATGGTGTCGTTGTCGGGGAGTGTTTTGTTTAGATTGTAATTTTTTTTATTATTTCGTAGTATTTTTCTTTTGTATTTGTATTCTTTATTTTAACCTTTTTTGCAGGATAGCACATTTGAGCGAAAGTTTAATTCTTGGTTGCGCACTTTCCTACTTGGATTCTACATCTACAAAAAATAGGTTACCATGTCCTACTTCTATAGCTGTTTCGGTTATTCTAATGATTCTTACTTTGGGGATAGTTTTCAAGTTTTCCATTTTGAAGTATTTCTTGAGAATGAAAGGCTTGAAAACATTTATTGTAATGAAATTCGTTGTTGGGAGCTTGAGTTTGATTCTTATTCGACTCCAATGACAATTTTTATTCCAATATTTATGACTTTGAAGGTGAGTTTCAACCAAATGAGGACTCTGAGGTTCTAGAGTCAAGGAAGCTTAATTTGGAAGAAACTTTTATTATTTTCACCCTAGTTGTGGATAGCATTATTGGTACTGGATTGAGACTGGATGCACTTTCCAATGAAATTTATTCTTTGCACAAATCAATGAGGAGGTGGAAACTAGTGTTTCACCTCAAATTTTTAAAGAACATTTCATTGAAAGTGAGTCTTTCTCCCTCAAAATTCAGTCTCCTTCCGACGAAGAGTTGATTGATATTGAATTTAGTGCATTACCATATACGTTTTTCGTGAAGAAACCATTAGGCGTACCGATTGATTCCTATGAGTCGGTAGAAATTATTGAAATTTCTACACCTTTTGCCGACAAGCACTCTTTGTGAAACTTGTTTTCCAAGATGGATTGTATCCCCATGTGTGCACTACCCCCCATTCTAGTTGAAAAACCATTGGGAGGTGAATCTATTTTTCTTGGACTCCAGGTGTACCTATATCACCCTTATTATCCAAAGCCCCCATCATCCTCCAAAAATTTATAATTAGCGATGGTTCACCTTTTCCACCACCCGCATGCCTTCCGTTCTTCAAATGAAATTCATATATTTTGGGAGGCATGTTTTGTTGGGAGGGTCCATCGTTGATCTTCCAAAGTTAAATTATTGTTTAGGTGGGTCCTCAACTATTTAGACTTCTAGTGTATAGTTAGTGTGAAGTCCAAATAGTATGTTGTAAATAGTTAGCTTATTAATTTTCTTTCTTTCTTTATTCTTTCTTTTTAGTTTAATCTACTGTAATTAGTTAAACTTTTTGTTATTGCTTTTCATAATGCTCGGTACTAACGTTTTTTGTAGATTCTTTAAACTAGTACTTATTCGAGGATCGCTCCAATTTTGGGTAATATCATTCTTTTTCTATCATTGTGTTGTGTTCTTAATGTACCTTGAGGACAATGCAACATTTAAGTTAGGGAGTGTGGGATATTCTATTCATTTCTTGTGTAGTTCCATTTATTTGATCACATATTACTTACAAAGCATGCTTTTCTTAGAAAAATTAAAATTTTCAAAAATATTTTCTTTCTTTTTTCTCCTTTGTTGGGCATTTTACCTTTGTTTCCAATGATAAATTTCAATAAATGCCCGATCCAATTGACAACTCAATGGTGCATGTTCTCGATTTTAGAAGTTATTAGACTTTAGTCCTTAAATCATTGATATTACAAAAAACTTCATGAATTAAACTTTATCCCATGAGCACATGCCCTTTCTTTGTTATATTGAAGGGGTTTAAGATTTTTATAACTTGGTAATCTTTTGTTGCATTATATATACTTACACCATGTGAGCTATGGGCCTTCCTTCATTTGTGAGTGTTATACACTATTCTTTCCTCTTTAAAAACACCGAATCCGTCAATAATCTCTCTATTCTCTCATTGATCATGCATTATTTGAGTTTATATCTTGAAATGTGTCACTTGAGCATGATTTTCAAAATTATTTTGACTCGAGAATTGCATAAACTTTAAGAAATGATCATAGGCAATCTTTGTTATATCATCGGTATTAGCCCTGACCTCACCTTATATCTTTCCCTAGTAAACCCGTTTGATCCTAAATATAGCCTTTCATTTCATCACCGAAAATCCCATAACCAACTCGATATTGGAGTTATAAACCATACATATTACCTTTCATACCTTTGTTTGGAATGTCACTCGAGATTGAATAATGTTATTGTCTTACGGTTGCAACTAATCTTGAAAAGAGTGAGAAAAGAAGAAAAAAGTGTAGTGAAAGAGAAAAAAGAGGAGAAAAACAAAAGAAAAAGTTAGAAAAAGAAGAAAAGAAAAGATAATGTTGTATATTGTGTTCAATAATACTTGTCGCTCTCCTATTGTCATATTTAATGCTTGTTAGGGAACTTGTTTTCCAATTTTGAAATCTCCCTCAAGTTTCCATTATCCCAAGTTTTTCATCCCCGAACACTTTGAATATGTACATATTTTCTTCATTTCATAGCCCTAGCCAAGCCCACATTACAACCCTATAAAGTCCTCTTTGATCCTAGGGTGAGTTCAATTTAAAAGTTTAAATAGTTTTGATAATCTCTGAAAATACATTTTGCCTCCTTTAATGAGTTGTATCTTTCATTGAGATTACATATTTTTCATTTTATACATAGCTTTCTTCATTAGTGACATGTGCGCGGCCTAGTTTCCATTTACATTTACTCTTTATTCCCGCATGTCTCGTGTGTTATCTCCCATTTCATAGTGATTCCATTTGTTGAGCGTAATGATCGACGAGGATTGATTTACGCATGATTTAAATGCTTATCCGATTTATTTTAGTTTTTGCCAAATCTACTATGCATGTGCTCGCTCCCCTCCCACTTTTAAGTTTAAAATTCTATGAAGTTCGTTCTATAATGCTAATAACTACGAAATTTTGTCTGAATTTATTCACTTTTCTAATACCATTTTGAAATCTTGTTCGTCATTATTGAGCATGTTTGTTTTGTTGGTTTGGGCATATTTTGGAGGAAACTTTGATGTTTTGGGGTTTCATCCCTGAAAAACCTCATGAGACGACACTCGTCCACGAGGTCAACCTAGGGGTTTAACGGCTTATTGCATATGCTAAATGAAATCGTTCGCCCACGAAAGTAACATTTCTCCCCTTTGTACATATCTCCTTTTTTGTGGTTTACTTGTACTTCTTCTTGCTTTGTACTTCATTGCTATGGACTAGCAATGCGTAAGTTAGGGGGTGTGATTCGGCATAAATATTATATTTATTAACCCTTAAACTTATCCATTTTAGCCCCCTCGGGGACCTTAATTCCTATATTTATGCTCGTTAACCAGAAAACCTCTGTTTTATAAGTAAACATGCTATATGAGGTATAATTGATCTTTTATAGGTTTTAAAGTGCTTAGCGTGAAGTTTGGTCACTTTTCGAAAAAGTTCCTTTGAATAATGTAGCTTTCGGGGCATTTTAGTAATTTTAGCATTGGTATTTTAAAATCGACCTCTTCACGGAAGTTGAATCCCTTTGAATTCTCTTCGCGTTTCCACCGACGGTGCATGATTTCGATTTATAATGAAGAAAATGGGCGTTTTAGGATGGTTTTGTCTCCAAAATCACACTCAAGGGAACATTCAAGGGCATTTTAGTCATTTCATAATTTGGTTTTTTGGCCTAATGTCTTCTTGGTACTGTATCCCTTGGAGTTATCTTCGCGTAGCCTCCTGCCATGCCTAACTTCGAGTTATAACGAAGAAGTTATGGCTTTTTTCGTAATGTTGGATAAAGCTGCAGAATTGCAGAACTGTAGGGGCCAAATCGATTCGGACTTCTCCAAATAAATTCGATTTACCACAAAGTCCGAAAATCTTTACTTTTAAGTTGATTTCTGGTGGCGTATTTGTATGAAAACATTATATTAAGTGGGGGATTCATTTTTAGATACCATAGATACGATTTTAGGTTAGTTATGAGGGATATTTTGGGTGGGAGATTGCCTCTCCTAGGGTTGATTCCTTTGGGTTTTGTAATTGAACGATTTATTACCTTCCTTATTAATATAAGTTGTATTTATTATTTCCTTGCTTTGTTAATTAGTTTCCAATCTTTGATAATTAGTTTTTGTTGTTTAATTTGTTGTTTGCTTTGGTTAATTAGATTTATTTATTGCTTTAATTATATCTTGTGGCTAGTTAAAGGGTTGAGGTCATTTCTCCGCCATTGATGGGTGTCGAGCTTCGAAAGTTGGGTTTTGGGTAAAATTGTGTGTAATTGAAACCTCGTGTATTAAAGTTGGAATATTATGTGTTTAACTTTCTTTGTCATACAACGTTAGTGTTTAAAAGCGATATTCCGAATTTAATCCATGTGTAACCATTTTTTATTAAATGTGTTGTGTCAGATTTTTGGATTAAATTCCTTCATGTGTGATGTTTATAATTAATTATAAACGCGAAGTTGATTGTTTTCGACCTGAAATTCTAATTTTGTGTTATTTAGCCCATGGCGGGGATGTGACCCTAATTTCATTTTATTTATTAATTTTTAGTCTTAATTAGCAATTAACTTGCCATTTTTCCATTTTCTTTAAAACCACCATATCACGTTTTGAATTTTATTTTAGAAGTGATAAATAAATTACAATTTGTCAAACATTCCCCGTGGATTTTCTATACTCGAACTGGCTGCTATACTACATTTATTAAGTGTAGTCATAGTTTACATTTTTTTAATCGCATCGGTGAACCAAAAACAACGACAATGTCCTTACACAAACACACGGTTCACACCCGATTAGTGTGTTAAATAGATAATGAGCATTATTTGTACTAGAATTTAAGAACTAGAATATTTCAACAAAAGTACCCGCTAGGATCAATTTAATAGAAACAATATGAATTCCCAAATTTCATCACATAATCAATATTCAAATATCGAAAAAACCTATCCTAAAAAAAATTCAAATAATAAAACAAAAGAAATAAAACTAAAAAACTCATAATAAAAATTAATGTAAGGACATTTTTGTCCATTGTCAATTTGTATGTCGTACGCCGTTACACCGTTGAAGAAACTCAAGATCGCATCTACATCAACAGATCCGAATATCAAAGTGTCTTCAACATCATAGCCTCTGCGAGAATGAACTTGGTAAAATTTTGTTTTTACGTTCCTTAAAGTTCATATTTAGTATTGGGAAATTTTTATAAAATGTTTTTTATAAAAATAAGAAGTAAGTTTTTTCAAGCAAAATGAGGCTTTTAAAAGTTTTTTAGTTTTCTGGGAAGCCGGACCGGTCCGCCTCTATACCGGACCGATTCGTCACCGGACCAGTCCGCCCCTCAACCGGACCGATTCGCTTGTTGCAGATCCAGTAAACCCCGGACCGATTGCGAACCAAAGAAGCCAAAATTTAAAAGAACCGATCCGAGGTCTGACCGATCCGCCCCCAAGCCGGACCGGTCCGCCTGGGATAAGTTCGAACAGTTCCGTGAGATTTTAATCCACCAGCTCTTATTTTCTATATATATTCCTACTTCGTTGGTGTATTTTTTCAAGTCTTTGAGAAAACATTTTTAAGAGTACAAACACAACAAGACTTCAATTTTTGATGTGCCAAACATCTTTTTGATTCACACACAAAAATCCCAATTACGTTTGTGAATCTTTTTGAACCCTAAAACACAATTTTGTTATTGTTCAACCCTTGTGGAGAAGTCGTCTCTCTTCTTCATTGCTGACCACCTGGAGTTCTTGCGGGAGATTCCATTCGACACTATTTCTAGCCGTTGCTTTGAAGGGTTACCGAAGACATCGTGCGTTACACTTGTGGGCGGTTATCAGGTTGTATGTAAGTCAATGGTCTTGTAAATTGTTCAAAGTTCTAGAAATAAAAGGTTTTGCCCTTTGGGGATTTTTCCTTAACTTTGTGTTGCTTACTTTATTTGTTTATGGGTTGACACTTGGACCTTAGATGCATGATTAGGGGCTGAAATTAAATAAGTGTGCTATATTAGAAAGTTGCGAAGTTAATCAATTATCACACGTAATTCTCATCTTCTCAATTAAAGTCCTAAAAAATATAAAATCTAATAAAACTAAAAATAAACGTTTAAACTAATCATAATAAAATAAAATAAAGTGAAATAAAGACTAAAAACTAAAGACTAAAAAAATCAAAACTTAAAATAAAACTACACTAAATAAAAAGAAATAAAAAATAGAAAATAGAAAATAAATCCTAAAATTCTAAATAAATCTAAAATAAATCATAAAAATAAAACGACTCAAAATAAAAATTTAGAAAAATAATAAAAGTACAAACTCAACACACATAGGCTCGGGTGATGGACTAGGTCGATTTAGGATTAGTTTAGGGTTTTGGGACACAGTTCGGGGTATCGGAACTCATCAGGGGAAGCTCAATGGGACATCTGACTTCGCGGTCTCTTTGATTTCTTCGATGCATGCTTCTGACCGCTATTTTGTCGCAATTATACCGATTTAGTATTATTTGTGCCACAAATGCGTATTGACCTGTGAAATAAACAAATACGAATATAAGGTCATTTTTATTAAAAATGGGTGACTAAAATGAATCTATTCGGAGTATAAAATAGACACTTTTGGGTGCTTATCATAGAGCTTGAGTGGATCATGTAAAGTGTAAGACACGGTGTATGCAAGTTGAATGAATATTCAGAGTCTTTTTCCTCGGAATCTTCGGTAGCAGCTACGGTCTTCTCAGTGAGCGGTTGCAAATGATGCTGGGAATTTCCAGCCCATGAGTAACTGTCTTGGAAGAAAATATCGATTCATGGCTTCATCTTCTTGTCTATATGATCATACCACGATTTAGGAAAGACACAAAAGAGGAAATCTTCACCCTCTTTGATGAATCTTCTGTTCAAGTAATCCCCTGAGATAGTCTTGGTACTCTCTAACCTTCTCTTTAATCGAGGTTGGCGGAGCATCTTGAATTCCTCTACTGATGGTTCATAACTCAGGCCACAAAGTGAAAAGGTTTTCTTCAATACTATGGGTTCTAGTATTCCCTATTATTGTTTTCCTAGCCCCAGTCCGAGCATGAAGTGCATGTATTTTAACATCTGTATCACAATGGCGTTGCCATGAGGGTTATGTTTCGGATGAACTCTGTCCTTGAAATCATTCCATGCTGGGAGTGAAAGTGGTTAGACTCAGAAACCTAACAGAAACATGTCATTTGCCCCATGTTATATCTCTAGCACCAGATTACCGGTGCTTGCATTCTCAATATTATCATCGTCGCCCAAGATGGTGATGACCTGGCATTTGACAAAGAATTTCATTTTTTGATGGAGGGAGGAAGACACACCCTTGATACTATGGAGCCATGGTCCTTTAAGCAATAAGTTGAAACATGCCGGGATGTCGATGACCTGAAATTTAGTAACGAGATTTATATAGCCAACCCCTATTGTAAGCCTTATGGATCCCATCACTTCCCTACGAGTATTGTCATAAGCACGCACCGCGAAAGAGGTTGGAGCAAGGTCGCTTACTTTCAATCCTAAACAGTTGAGTGTTATCAACGAGCAAACATTAAGAGATAATCCATTATCGACATGAGAAAGTGGGACGGTCTTTCCTATGACTTCAACAGAGATATTGAGAGCATAGTTGTGATTTGGACCAAATTTAGGGATTTCCTCTTCGAAAAATGAGAGCATTTTAATAGAGATTAGAGATCCAATCAGATTCACTCATTTTCTGGGGGGTGGAAGGATAGACTATGGTCCCGATAAGTAGTTTAATCAAGGTATTTCAGTGCACCTGAGAAGACATAAAGAGTCACCACGGAGTGATGTTAGCCTGAGTTTTCTTCAACTGATCGAGGATATTTCTCTCCTCAAGGGTCATGTATATCATAGGAAGTTTCTCAACACCTTTTCCCTTATCGGTTGTTGATGATTTGGGGTTCAAAACCTGGTAATGTCTCCCTGATCTAGTCATATGGTTCACTGAAGAGGGGAAAGATAAAAACCCTATTTCTTCATCTATCTTAGGTTGTTTTGCCACCTTGTTAATCTATTCTAGTAACTCCTCAAATGATATCATTCCATATATACTGACTATTGGGTCAGTCTTGTCTGGGCTTTGATCTTTAACTGAACTATCAAATTTGTCCCCCCATCCGGTGGTTATGACATCATCCTTCCATGAAAAGTCGATGCACTCCACAACCTCAACGGACTCTTCGTATAGATCCTACAACTCAATGGGGAGATGTAAAAGCAAAGGGACCAGGTGCCCTTGTAGTTTTAAAGCATCAAGTAGCTTGGGCATATTGAAAATTTCACCGGTCTATTGGAATAAATTTTCCATGATCTTGATGATATCATCTAAGTTGACTTTATCGGTAGGTACCACCTAATTATCTGACTCTAGAGACCATTTCCCAGCTTCCAAGAATAGTGTACTGAATCTATAGCAGTCAATGATCATTTTTAAGGTGATTTCTGCCCAAACTCTAGAAGTTGGTTTAATACTTTTGCCAATTCCATATCTTTCCCTCCAGAACGGGTACGAACAGCTATGCATGTTCTAGTGAGAAGTGACAGGGTCTGATCGGCAAAATAGGTAGTGCGTAGGAGAAAATATGGGCAAACGTGGAGGGGTTTAGGGGAATATATGGGTATGATGGGTGATTTACTGGGTACAATCTGGGTAGATGGATCAAATTTGGGATCTTCTTCTAGGAAGATAGCATTTTCATGATTTGGGAGTGGATTGTGGGTAGTGTTTGGTTTAGGATTGGCTAGTGGAGTGATGATACCTCTATCCATAAGACCTCGGATTATATTTCGGATATGGAAACAATGATTAGTGGTATGGCCTACATTTTAATGAAAATTGCAATGGGCGTCTGTTTTGAAATTTTTTGGAAGTGAGTTTGGTAAAGAATGAGGGTCTAATGTCTTGATAAGATTTCAGCTCAAAAGGTCTTAGTAAACTTTGGATAAGGGAGCGTGAAGTTCGATATATTCCCTTCGGACTGGGTTAGGATGGCTTTCTAGTGCCAATGAAGTGGAAGGCAGAGAAATGTTATTGATGGTTAAAATTGCAGTATTGGTAGACTTATCATACTTTTTGGGAGTGAACTATTTGGATACTTTCTTCAGCTCAACTTCTATCTTGGCAAGACATTCTTTAATCTCCACTCCTGCTTCTCGAAGGGATAAAAATGGGGGTATTACTGTCTTCTAATCGTTGCTCGAACATGGGGTAAGAAGTTCTTTTTCACAATACTGACTTGTACCTCTTCGAAAGGCCGGTTGATCATGGTGGCCGCTTTCTCTCTCCATCTTGATATGAAATTACTGACAGTTTCCCGGAGATTCTATTTGAGAAGTTCAAAATTGTCGTGGGTAACTTTCAACTCCTCGTTGTACTTGTACTGTGATATGAATTCATGGGCAACATCCTCCCAACTACGAATTTTGGACTCCTCGAGAGATAAGAACCAACGAAGATCATTGTCCTTCAAAGTCTATTAGAACATTTGGGCCATTATTTCCTCGAAGGTACCTAGGAGAGTCATAGATCAGTGGTAACTTTGGAGATGAACAATTGGGGGCCCACTATCCCTTAACTTCTCAATGTTGGGCATCTTAAATTTTTTTGACAACCTTGGTATAAGGTAGGGAGACATATGGGTGTAATCCATCTAGTTACTGGAGATTTGAACTTGTTCAAACTTCTAGGTCAATATCTTAAGGTCTTCCTTGACCTTTTTCAACTCTTCTTCCTTTGGATCAACGATCACGGGTAGGCTAGCCCCTTGTTGGGCAAGATTTGGCATAGGGAGCTGAGCTGGCGGTGACCCATTAGTAGTAGGGGCACGTGAAGCGTGCTAATATTCCTCAGAGACCCAAATAGGCTCAGGTGCGGGCAAACCCATAGCACGAGGGAAGAGGACCTCGGGCTCTTCGTGAACAAGGAACCGATTTTGTTGCATCTCATGAACCTTGGTCTGAAGGTTTCCAATATTAATGGTAAGTTAGGCTAGAACCATCATCAAATCAGACTGTGCTTTCGATACATAGTCAGCGTTATCCATAGAAAGCGGGTAAGGGTGAATTCCGAACTTGAAGGAAGTAGCGGGAGAACTGACATAGCTTTGGGGAGGTTCTATGGAAGACCGAAGCCAATAGGGAGCCATGCCAAGGGTTGAGTATGCAATCAACTTGAGAAGGAGAAATGATTCGAATTTATTTTTGAAAGAGAAGAAGGAAAGGCTTTTATTATAGGAGAAAAATGTTTTTGATATTTTTGGAAAATAGGAGGACAAAATGTTTTTGGGTAAAAAGGAGGAAAAATGCTTTTGCCATTTATGATAAAAGGAAGCAAAATGTTTTTGGTATTATGATAAAATGGGGGAAAATGTTTTTGACACTTTTGGTAAAGAAAGAGGAAAAACGAGAAAAGGGTCTCAGGATTATTATTATTATTATTATTATTATTATTATTATTATTATTATTATTATTATTATTATTATTATTATTATTATTATCATTATTATTATTATTATTATCATTATTATGTTCTCACTTGTATTAGGTTTACCTAAATGAAGAAAGAAATGTAGGATGGGACTCAAACCTGGAAAAATTGGGTTTGAAAAATCTGTAAAACACAATTGAACTTGTTTCCAAACTCACTAAAAGGGTCTAGGTTTGAAAAAGATGAAATCGCGTGAAAATTTGGGCGGCATGCCGACCCATCATTTCGACATAGTTTTATGTAGTAATCGAAAAACTAAATATGAGTGCCCTAGGTTTGACGCCTATATGAGGGTATGCAATTGTTGGGTTAATTGGAAGGGTTCCCCCTTTGGCATGACTTCCACGATATACGTATTGCATTTGAGGGCAATCGGTACTTGTGGACAAGACATTTGATATACTTGAGTGTACATGAATTTCCTCACTATATACCTCATGGGAACAGTACGTGTGAGAGAAAATTTGATACACTCGACGTACGTGAACGAGTTCCTTGCTATATACCTCCCATCATGACTTAGGTAAAGTGGTATGATGCGGAGGGAACCGTTCGATATACATCAAAGGTACTTGGAAAATGGAAGGTAAGACTCATATTGTTAAGGCTAACTGCGACCTGCCGGACCAACGTCCATCGTAAAGTGGCACCCCGGTTACAGGAAAAAATTTAGTCAATAGCCATACTCGTTGGTGATGTAGTGTGCAAAATGCATGATTCTGGACTAGTATATTATGGAGAGAGTATTTTATTTAGAATAATGAGAACTATACTAATAGGGAAGAATCTACAAGTAAAAAGTAAATCTAGCATGGAGCATAAAGATTATACTAAGCATCGGTATGTGAAAGTGAGTGATGTGTGAATATCTATAAGTGAGTGTGTGGTAGTGAACCTAAACATGTATCAACTATAGGTGGTGTGTGACAAGTGTGAGTGAGCATGGATATATACAAGTGTGATAAGTGGAGGTGTGTGTTAGTGATACCTAAGCATGGATATTCTAAGTGGTGTGTAACATGTGGATATAAGTGATCCTACGTGTAAGTAGTGTGAAGTGTACATGGAAAGTATCTGCAAGTGTGTTAGTGAGTAGTGATATAAGCATGAGGTAGATATGTACAAGAAATAATAGAGGAGAAAAAGGAACATATAGGTAGGTGCATACGCACAAAAGTAAAAAATGCTAACACCTATGCAAATAGAGTTTAGCCTTCTTATGACAAGTTAATCCCCAACGGAGTTGCCACTGTCTCCATCCCAATATCTCTCCCTTTTCCTGGGGTGAAAGGGAGAAGGTCTCGCTCCCTCTTCCTCTAGGAGAGCTTCGGCCATCGTCGATGTGGGTGATGTAAAAATATGGACTCGCCAGCCTATTTTGCACAAAACTGACAAAAGAACATGTCGTCGCCTCGAGAGAGTGACATCAAAGACAAATTGATGCTTACGAAACCAATAGTTCAGAGGTTCGGGGGCTAAGCTACAGAATAGGAAGGTGTTAGGCACCAAATCCTCCCTTTCGGTCTCACATGGGCTTGTATTACTATTTTCCTTAATTTCTCTGTGAAATTTGTGTGCGTGTATATATAAATGGAGATCGGAATTGTCTAACTCATATCATGGAAAATATAGAGTGAGGTCATCCATAGGAATGTTCCCAAAACAATATCTAGCAAATACAACGTATGTGTTTATCGAGATATTAATCGTTATCATGAAACAATAACATATGTTAGATAAAACACCAATATGGATCATAAATATAATATATATTAAAATAATGTATAGAGCAAAAAGGATGCAAGTGCGAAAAACGGAAAAATTGAGAAATTGGAAAATAGAAAAATTGGATTGGAGTCTCGGGTTTTAACCCGAAATGCCTACGTAGCCTATAAAGGCATCAAAGTCTACGTAGTTCGCAAGCGCTAGAAGGGTAGGGTTTATCCCATAGATTCAATTGGAAATTTATTATATGTGTGTGTGTAGAAAATGTATTTTTTTTATTTTGAGAGATTGTGAAGGAAAATTCCATTGAAATTGACAGGAATAACCCTATTTTCCTTTTTTTTATAGAAACTAAAGTATGTGCAATATAATTAATAAAGGATCAGGCATTGAGGTGTATGAGATAAAGTAAACACTAGATTAATAATTTGTGTAACTAATGCGAAAATAAAGAATTTAAAGAGAGAATGGTTTTTAGACATTCTTTGGAGAATTGAGGCTTGATCTTGATCCTTGATGAGCTCCCTTGAACGCTGAGATGAATGTAGGATGAGAGAGAATGAGATTTTTCTAAATTTGGTATGAAAATGATGGGAATGAAAGATGGAAAGGAATTTCATAAAAGGAAACTTTGTTGATTGCAAGATAATGATGTTGAGATCACTTATATTGATGGATCTGAGGTCTGTCCTGAGAGTGAGCTTATGACCTCTATTTATAGAGTAGGGGTTACTGATCGACATAGCCCTAGACCTGACAATCGGTAGGTAACCACATACACACAAATGATAGGAAGGGATATGGACCTGCCAATCCGTAGTCTCATGCAATTTTTTTCCGAAAAAATGGTCATGGAACGCAATTCGTAAATCCAAATTACGCACGGGACATATCGTTATAAAGGTAATTCAGAGACCTTTAATAGTCCTTAGGGCCTTTTCCGGGTCCATTCATTGACTTTGGGTCAAACGGGGCTGGGAAGCGCTCATCCATCCTTTCGATAGGAGATCATCGAACGATAATCGATCATTCATCCAAATCGTACGTTAGAATACACGAGGTACCGGAGCTCAAGAGCACCTAGTGGCCTCCGAAGTAATTTTTAATGGAAAATAGATCATTCATCTGAATGGTTATGCCACTGTACACTTAGGTCAAACTATTGGAAAGGGGTTTTGGTGCCCTTCGAGGATTCATTGAGATTTCTCTCTGACGATGAAGTTGATTGGGATCAAATTGGGACCCGGGAGTGCCCAGTGGCCTCCAGATCAATTTTTAGTAGTAAAATGGTTCGTTCGTCCAAACTGTTACACCGATTCACGCATGGGGGGACCATTGGAAATGGGATTTAGAGTCCTTCAAAGATTCATTGAGCTTTTCCTCTAACAATAGAGTTAACCGGAGTCAAATAGGACCATGGAGTGCTTGATGGCCTCTAGATCGACACTCAGGTTTTATAATGAATTGGGGAGGTTTTAGGGACCTAAGGAGAGACTTAGGGGTCCTAGAATGTGGTTTCTACACTCTCCTTTGGCTACATGAAAAAAAAACCCAAATATCTCTTGATTACTCCTTCTAAGCCCACTTCACATTAGCCATATAATGAGAGTTGTAATAAGTAATGCAAATGGAGTCCAAAAGGCCAACAACACATCAATAGTTGAGTCTAAAAAGTGTGTATGAGTCGCATCAACATATCTATACCTGAAACATGTAATACAAAGATACAAAGATCATACAAGTAAGAGAATGCACAAAGAGTAACTCCCCATGATTTGGGAATCCCTTAAAAACAAAGAGATATATAGATGATATCAAGCATGAAAACATATACAAAGTGATAATATCATCTACTATCAACAAGTACAATAATTAAGTGCCCACCTAACATGAGACATCTCCAAAAAATTATGTTTATCCACCATAAAAGATAGTTTTCCCCTAAAGTTAGAAACATGATAACTCCCCATATCTTAGAGATATCTTTTCCTTTTTGACACCAAAAGTAAAAAAGAAGTATATATAACATGGTAAATAGCAATAATCACAATAAATTAGCAAAACTAGTGAAGCAAAAGCCAGGTAATCATGTGAAATAACCAATGCTATAAGACAATGCTCAATAGAAATGATCACGAGTATAAGCAACAAATATGTCTAACATAAAATAAATCCCATAACAGAAACTAGTATGTATGATATATCAATCAAGTAAGTATGTGATACAGGAAATATGATAAAAATCAATCTAAGTAGAATGAGATCATGTGGCATATGGATATAGAAAAGATAAGCACCAAAATATGGATAAAATCAATAGAAATCCATAGGAAATAACCCAAAGTACCATAAAAAGTACTCCACAGATAGCAAAGGAGTAAAAGGTGCAAATATCCATAAAATCAAATACAAATAACCAAGTACCACAAAAACTATTATAATGTCTCAACAAAAAAAGAAAAACATAGAGATAAATTAGGAATTCCCTAATACTTACCTATTTCATCATTAGTCTCGTCATCATCCTCATCATAATCATCATCACCTTTAGCATTAACCGGAGGAATTGGAACGAAAGTATGAGTCAGTGCATAGGTAAATGATCTAAGACTGACATGTCTAAGGTAACTAATAGTGAAGTGAACATTTTTCTTTAAGCTATATTCCTCTCGATCCACCGGATTAGGATGATAATTAAAATGCTCATACATACGTGTCATATGAGAAGACATTCGATCAAACTATCCTCTTACGGAAGAAAGTTAAGCCCCCATATACTCATGAGTACCTTGATGGCCATGAGATGCAAGGGATCCCTCTAGATATATAGGTTGAGGTGGAGGTCGATGTGAGGTATGTCCAATGGAACGAGACATGCCGACGCTAGATATAGGTCCGAAAATAGAGGCACCATCATCAGTGTAGAGTCTAAGAGCACCTAATTGATATATGTATCCATTCATAAAGTGATTTTAAGGTAAATCTTCTTATGTAATAGCGATATAATATCTACTCATAACCTATAAGATGCGATAAGGAAAATCAATCTATTCATAGAGAGAGATAACATAAATCAACCTACTAATGGCAAAGGGAAAATCTTCTAAGCGAAGGTGAAGCATGAGGTTATAAATAACCAGAAAATGAAATATGAAATACTTCTTCCTCATAGTAGCCTGAGGAAAAGATTCCCAATCCGTGTCATCCGATAATTAGATAGAAATCTTGTAACCTAATCATGAGTAATACATGTCTATATTAATCATACATAACCTAAATATGACACCCCGCCTATTTTATTCGCTGGTAATCAGTCATTTGTCAAAATAAATAGGAATCTCATTTGGTTCATACTTATCATCACTATTAAAACTTTTTAAATTACTAACCACCAATGCTAAATTAAGTCGGTGCCAAATTTTATCTTTGATTAACGTATAACAACATGCAAAACTAAATAATGTCATCCATTCACACAATTTATAGAAGTCTGAAGCATCATAAGATACATAGATAAATTAGAAATGAGAAATTCCGAATAAACGACCGGCTATAAAAACCGACATTCCAATCATGAGTCTAACTGAAATGAAAATAATCTAAATACAGTGTCTGATAAATAAATATGAAATAAATGTCTAAGCTGAACGGGAAACATGCCCAACTGAAATAACTGATCAAGAACCCTAATCTAGGAATGAAGTAACTGAAGCATGTACACCAATCCTGCATGCCTCCACAAATGCTGCAGCTACACATCCCTAGAATGAGTCATCAAGTCTAACATCCATGCGGTTGGACACCTAAAAGTTTTTGAAAAAATATATTTGATATAGGTCAGAGCCCAAAACCTTTGAAAAACATTTAGCAAGTATTTAAATTGCAGTTGAAAGGAGTTATTAGATACACACGTTAGTTTTACGTACACTCTCTTAAGTTCCTCACCTCACAACTATAGTGCACACATAACATCTCCTATTTTAACCACCTAGTTATGCTACCTAGCCTATCTAGACACAAGTATCTAACTAACCACAATAAGTGTAGCTTAGCCTTACCGCCCATACGATACGCTATCATAAATTCAATAAGTAATATTAACTTAACATTTTTATTGAACTATTAATTAAGTTTCTCTTACTAATGTTACTTTTAGATATACATTATTTATACTTTACACCATCACACAAAAGTATATAATCACACTTGTATATATATATATATATATATATATATATATATATAGCAACAATATACCCCGAAATGGCCATCATGATGCATTCATACTCTGCCATCAAGTCCATGTACCTCTTGTACCAAATCAAGGACTACCAGTTCGAAATGTCACCTCAAACCATAAATCAAATAACACACAATGGAGGAGAACATAGTTTTAAGACTTTGGGATATGCACATACCTAACGTACCCAAATGACCTTAATGTCTCACTGATACACTCGCACGTAGTGAACTTGTGACACCCCGCCCAATTAAATATAGGGTGATCAGTCCTGTACCAATTTAAAACAGAATGTTCGGTTGGTTCATTCTTAGCATCATTGTAGAAAAACTTTTTAACATATTAATCACCTAATATAAAATTAAGCTAGGTGTCAAAACATTTCCAATTTTAGTAAAACCAAGTAAATCCATTTTCATTCAGTCTTAAAATATAAACTATTCACCACACATAGCAATATAGTAAATACTGAACATGAATCAATACTGAAATAAATAAGACTGGGTAAAACCTCCCAGATCAAAACTCCAAACCATAAAGTAAACTGAATATAATATCTCAGATTAAAGACTAGAAGTGAGCGACATATGCCCTAAATGAGAAGTTTAGATGAAACTGAATGGAAAAGATAGATGTGTCTACTGCAAATACCTGCAGCTTTCACACCAGCCGCAACACGTCAAGCAATCCAAATCTCTAAATTTGGTGTACCTGTGACTGAGCACCTAATATAATACATATATATAACAAAAGAGAGAAGAGTTACAAGAGACGGGTCAGAGACCGATGTTTTTAAAAATATTTAGCATATTTAGCAAGTATTTAAAACTCCAATGAAGCAAGTATTATGTGCATGTAAGATATCACACTCTCACATGAGATTCTCACCTCTCATCCATTATGCACTCCTAATGTATATCTAGTTCCCCTTAGTTATGCTACCCAGCCTAGCTAGTTTGAAACCATACTAATACTAACTATTCTCACTAGTAGTATTCCCGTATCGCCCATACAATACGCTAATCAAATAGTTAATCTCACATAACTAAGTTTCATTATTCACCGTTCAAATGGTTAATCTTTTATCTATTAAGATTATTTTATTTCTCATTTTCACTTTATCTACTAGTTTCACAAAGTAGATAGTTTTCCAAGTATACTCATATATATACAGTCTCATCATCCCTATATATTTACACAAATTCTGCACCCTTATGTTAAGACCACTTTGCGCAAAGCATTTATTATTAATACCATATTTACTAGCTACACACAGTAGAAATATTCACAAATTCATATATATATATGTACACATATAGTCACATCACCCTTATACATATATATACTAATCCTGCACTCAGGGCCGGCCCTGGCCATGTGCCAGGTGGGCAATGGCACAGGGACCATTTTAAAATAAGTATTAGTATATGTGTATTTTAAGGGTCCAAACATATTTTATGTATATTAAAAAATATTTTTTTTGAAATGAGTTTAGTTTTTTAGGGGCCCATTTTTTCAACTATAAAAAAAATGATTCAACTTCCCAAAAAAATCTCACCCAACTCATTTAAGATTATCATTTTTTAGGAGTCCATTTTTTCAACTATCCAAAAAAAAAATAATGATTCAACTTCCCAAAAAAATCTCACCCAACTCATTTAAGATTATCATTTTTTTAGGGGCCCATTTTTTCAACTATCCAAAAAAAAAAAGAATGATTCAACTTCCCAAAAAAATCTCACCCAACTCATTTAAGATTACCATTTTTTAGGAGCCCATTTTTTTAACTACCAACAAAGTCTTTTTGGTTCCCCTTCTCTCTCTCTCTTTCTTTTGTACGCCCCATTCTCTCCCTCTCGCCTCTCTACTACATCCCTCTCTCTACTCTGTGCAAGCAACAAAATTGCAACTACTGTATTCTTTTTTCATTTTTGCAGAAGGTTTGGAGGTAAGGTTGCAATCCTAATAGTCTACACAAGGCACAACAAAGGTAAATGTACTAATGTTTGCTTTTGCAACTTGTTTTTTTTATAGCAAAAAAAGTATTCATAGTTTATTAGGACTAGACTTAAAAGTATTCATATTTTATTTGGACTTTTAATCTATGAATAAATAAATAATAGATTAAAACTATGGATACTTTTTTTAATTTATTGTTTTTTTAAACATATGTTAATCTTTTTTATTACTGTGCTTTTTTAATATTTTTTTTTAAATTCATCAAGGTCTTACTAATCTGTTTTTTATGTAATTAATTTTTTTTTATCAGGTTCTTTCTTTCTACATTAATCATGTCGATGAAATTGGAGAGGGAATAAAAGGCTCAAACCAGGTGACATTTTTTCATATTTTTTATATTCAGTCAATTGAGATCTTTCTAGAATAAAATTATCTATTAGATTCGTTGTTAATTGCGTGTTTTATTTTTATTTATAAATTTGTAACTTTTAGATATGTTACCAAAAAAATAAGCATTCGGATATCAAAAATGGAAAAAACAAAAAAGAATAGAAGAGGTGATGCAATCTTTTAAGGGAGGGTTGATAAATTTATTATTAAAGAGCAAATATTTTTCAAAGAGTTTTTAGGTATTTGATACTTTTGTAGAATATTTTTTTGGAAGGGCCCTAAATTGAGTATCGCACAGGGTACTATAAATCTCAGGACCGACCCTTCCTGCACTCTCTAGCTAAGACCCATTAGCGCACCAAATCATAATAATCCTGCACCCCCGGGTTAAAACCCATTAGCGCATTAAATCAATAATATCCTTGTACCCCCGAGTTATCACCTATTAGTACACTTAACAACAATATCCTTGTACCCTCGGGTTATCACCCATTAGTACACTTAACAATAGAGTTCCTGCACCCCCGAGTTATCATTCCTTAGTGCGCTTAACAATAAGATTGTTACACCCCCGGGTTATCACCCTTTAGTGCTCTTAATAGTAATATCACATAATTGGCATACACGCATCATATTAAGATTCATAGGCATATTCCCAGCCTAATCATACACTTCTCATACGTATTTTATTCTCATTGCTACGTATAGTATAATACTATTAGATTACCATAACACTCTCGTAATCTCCAACTTAAATTTTCTTTCCAAAATATTTAAAGTTTAAATCACATACACTTATCCGTGAACCTGTTTCGCTTTAAATTTGTTAACTGGCAATTTCTCTCACTACAATAACTTAAAATCCCCAAACTGGACCCTAACAAAATACCCAGAAATTTTCCCTGTCGCTCGAACCAGATGGCAACGTCGTTTGAATAACTTTCACTTGTTGTTCTAGTGACTTCGCGCGACATCCCTGTCTCGCTCGAACGACTACGCGCGACATCGCGCTAGGTGCACTATTTCGTCTTCTTGCCCAAATTTCAGTGTTTTTCCACAATTAACACCTCTAAAACCTCTATTGTTCATACCCAAACACCCAAACAGCAAACCCAATCAATGTTCTAACATATTTAGATAATTTCTAACAACCTAGAATCATTAAATCTTCACAATATATTAATTAAACACTAATCCCCAAATTAAACCATTACAACCCTAGTTCTTCAAATTTCAATTTAAGAACTATTATAGCCCAGATTTCTAATCATCAATACACTTCAAATTTCGTGATTATCACCTATCTACATGGGTATATCAATTGTCAACATCTCAGTCCTATGATATACAAGAAACCCTTTATTTTTCATCATAATTATCATCAAATTCACGGGGAAACTTATCTACTCTAACATAAACACAATTATTGTTAAAAAGGAGCAAGTAATAAACACTTGCCTCTAATCAATCATCTGATTTCTTGATGTTGTTGGTATGGGTGTGTTCATCTTGTTTCGATCTACACGATGGTGGTGGTGGCTATACAAGATGATACGAATTAGGCCTTCCTTTCTTAGAATTTGTTTTCCCTCACACCCTCTGTGGTCGTTCCTTACTTTTGTATCTCTCAACCCTAATGAACCTCTCGTGACAAAATAATAAACTCCCAATTTTCGTCCATTTAATTCCTCCAAAAATCAAAATTACCCCTATGGGTGTCGGCTGGGCTTAAAAATCTCTCGGAGTCTAAATAAAGTACCTGGGTAGTGTTTTCTGACTATTTCGACCCTCCCAGACTCAACGGTGCACCCGAAATTACCATACGAGTTACAAAAAAATAATTTACTTTTATATTCCATTCAATTAGTCCCGATATGACTCCCACGCTTGTCCTAACTTAGAATACCCAACTGTCGTATATTTCACTCTTGACAATTTATCAGATTCAGTAATTCCATATTACTTAATCACTCAGTAATATTTAATAATTCTCATTAATAAGTATTAACCCTTGCCACGCTAGTTAATAATTATTTTTAATCCGAATTAATTACCAACTAATTCTCGCATCTTAATTTAATTAATCCCACAATAATAATTAATCACATAATTATATAAATCATCAAAAATACGGGGTATTATAGAACCGCCCTAAGTTCCATGTTCTGGGGCACACATCCGTATCTCGTTAGAATCACCAAAGTGGGATCTCCCACTACACGAAACATCATGTGATAGCAGACAACGCATGTATGTTAACACATGTAACAAAGCACATAATAGATATACACACAACCTATAAATATCTCCAGTATAGGTATACACAACACCTATAATTTATTCAGTACGTAGAATATATATCTCTCAAATACTCAACGCACTAACGATTCACACTTATTGTTCATTTCGTAATTTTTCGAGTATCGCTCACTACCCAAAGGGTCCTAGTTATCCCTAAGAAATATCAATAGTCTATACCTCACCATAGTAGTGGTATAAGTCCTGGGTTCTCTCATGATCTCTGTAACCCATTATAATTCTCGCAATTTATTAATTTCATAGTATGCCAATAGGTCCTAGCCTCGATTATCTTATTTTTGCTAATCCTAGTCCCTACCCTAGGTCTACTGGAATTCATTAAGTCCTCCCTTATAGTTTGAAACAATTAACAAGGTTCCCTAGTTTGTTCTATGCAGAGATATATCATAAATAATCAAACTTAGCAAAACTGGGCAGTCGAATCGATTCGGTATAGGATCTGAATTGGTTTGCCCTCCCGAATCGATTCGCTCTTTAAGCCGACTCGGTTCGCACCTCACAGTTCGTATTCTTCGTTGTTGTTACGATTTTTCACCATTTATAAATTATCAAACCTCCATGAAACCTTCCCAAACTCCCATATAACATACCCACTCATCAAGTATACATATAAGGAAAATTTCTAATGTAAGTATATCAACAAATCTTTAAGAAATCTTTCCATAAATAGATTTAAATTCTATAATTCATAAAAATCCTAGTTTTTGATGTTACTCATCAAAATCTACAGATTTATTTCAAGTTTGTCATCATGTAATGATAGATATCATATTATCAGTATAGAGTGATTAAATCTAATATGAATCCTACCCCAAATCACGAATCACGCCCATATAATTCGTAAAAATTCACCCAAATTATGTAATTTTAACTCTACACTACCATGGGTAATATAACATGCCTAAAGAATTACAGGATAAATAATTTCCTTGTAATAGAGGTCTGATTATCATTCTTAGATGATGATGATGATGTTGTTTTTCCCTTACTCCAATCTCAATTTCTACAATGTTACTGATGCAAAATGGTATGGAATAACCTAGGGTTTCTCTCTTCTTCCTCTCATATGGCCTCTTCTCTCTCCCTAGTGTTGTAAACCTAGCCTCTATCACAAAGTGGCTGGTATAACACTCTTAAATTTGGAGTTCCTTTAACCATAGTCTCCTAAATGACAAAAAATCCCTTATTTGGTGCCGAGTTGGTCTAAAAATGCTCGGAGACCCAATCCATACATCTGGGTACTTTATTCGACCAATTTTGGCCAATTCGGAATCATCCGTAACCTCAAAATTGCCATCCGAGTCACTCTATATAAATTTCCTATCTCGACCTCACTATAATTTACACACGACTCCCGGTTGAGATATAATACAGTCACATCGATATCACATGCTACGACGTATAATAATTATCACCAGTTATTTACTACCCACTTAGTAAATTTATTCCATAAATGCTAATAATTATCTCTCCCAATCAATAATTAATAAATACATAATATTCAATTCAATTAAATTATGTCACACGTGTAATTTAAAACTGAATTAATTAAATTCTAAATACTCAAAATTACGAAGTGTTACATACTTCCCCATTACAAAGGAATTTTGTCCTCAAAATTCGGACGTACCTGCGGTGAATAGCTCTAGATACTACTCTCGCATATCATCCTCCCGCTCTCACGTCAACTCGTCAATATTATGGTGCCCCCATTGAACTCGAACCAAGGGTAACACCTTAGGTCATAGCTTACACTTACTACGATCAAGTATCTCCACCGGCGTCTCGTCGTACGAGATATTTGGTTGCAAGTCTATCTCCTCCAATTGAACTTACCAAAAATTCCTCTCTCTCCTCCGGTACCTCTTCAGCGATGACACGTGGAACATGTCTTGAACCCCCATTAAATGCTTTGGTAAGAGCAACCTATATGCAGTTGGTCCCACCCTCTCGATAATCGAAAAAGGTCCAATATACCTCAGTGCTAGTTTCCTTTCTTGCTGAACCTCGAACTACCTTCATAGGAGACATCCGTACCAAAACTTGGTCACCAACCTCCAGCTCTATATGCCTCATGTCTGTATCATCGTAACTTTTCTACCAGTCCTGAGCTATATGGATGTGCCCTCGAATAAGCTCAATCATGGCAGTGGTATCCTGAATCATCTCCAGCCCTAACAACTTATTGTTCCCTACCTCTTACTAGCAAGCGAGCGAACGATAAGGTCGTTCATACAGTTGCTCAAATTGTTCCATGCCGATAGTGAACTGGTAGGATTTATTATACGCAAACTCCACCAATGGAAGGTACTGCTTCCATCTTTCCTCAAAGTCGAGTATGCACATCCTCAACATATCCTTTAGCATCTGATTAACTCACTCCGTCTGCCCATATCAAATACTTAACTCACTATTGATTCACACTTATTATTCATTTCATAATTTCCCGAGTATGGCTCACTACCCAAAGGGTCCTAGTTATCCCTTATCAATATCAATAGTCAATACATCCCCATACTACTGGTAGAAGTCCCGGGTTATCTCATGATCTCCGTAACTCGTTCTAATTATCATAATTTATTAAGTTCATTGTATGCCTATAGGTCCTAGCCTCGATTATCTTATTTTGGCTAATCCTAGTCCCTACCTTAGGTCTACTGGAATTCATTAAGTCCTCCCTTATAATTTAAAACAATTAACAAGGTCCCCAAAATTGTTCTATGTCGAGATATAGCATAAATAATCAAACTTAGCAAAATTGGGCAGACGAATCGAATCGGTATAGGATCCGAATCGGTTCGACCTCGGGAATCGATTCGCTCTTCTAGCCGAATCGGTTCTCACCTAACAGTTCATCTTCTTTGTTGATGTTATGAGTTTTCACCATTTATAAACTATCAAACCTCCATGAATCCTTCCCAAACTCCCATACAACATACCCAATCATCAATTATACGTATAAGGACAATTTCTAACATAAAGATATTATCAAATCCTTATGAAATCTTCCCATAAACATATTTAAATTCCATAATTGATAAAAACCCTAGTTTTTTATATTCTTCATGCATGTTCATTAATATCTCTAGATTTCTTTCATGTTTATCATCATGCACTGTCAAATTTTGTATTATCAGTATCGAGAGATTAATTCTAACATGAATCATACCCCAAATCATGACTCACTATAGCCTACACGCGAATCCCGATTAAGATATAACAAAGTCACGTCGATATCACTCGCTAGGATGTATAATAATTATCACCAGTTATTTACTACGCACTTAGTGAATTTATTCCATATATATTAATCATTATCTCTCCCGATCAATATTTAATAAACACATAATATTTAATTCAATTAAATTACAACACACGTATAATTTAAAAAAATAACCAAATTAATTAAATTCTAAATACTCTGAATTATGGGGTGTTACACAAAATTTTCAAAAACACCCTCAAGATCTAAATGAGAAGGTAAAACCTTCGTAGTTAACAAAAATTTTATCCTTTTACAAAAGAAGTTAGAATAAGAGGAGGCGTAGAGGTCATAATAAGGTTTTCTTAAAACTCACGACCAAGTGTGGAATTATCAAAGCAACATAATGACATATAGACACTAAATCAAAGGAAACACATACCGACTCTCCTCGCAACGATCTAAATGATCTAAATCAACCTCTCTCTCAGTCCTCATGAGTCGTGACAAGAAACTAGCATGGGGAGTCCTAGACACGTCGGTGGTAAGGTCTAAAACTGGAATAGAGGATCTCGGGGAATGTTTATGAGAACGAGATGTGCGAGGCAGTAATGGTGGTGAATCTTTACAATAGGAAGTCTCTTTGGGACTACTCAGGGAGGGGGTCTTGATAGCTATCTTTTTCATTCATGTGTCTTGGCTCAACCAATAAAGTCAGAAATAGCGTGGAGAAAGAACACACAAGCAGAAAAAATACAAACCCAAAGAATTTATAGAAAGAACTAAGATGTAAGAACCTAAAATCCATAAAACACCAACCGAAGCCTCAAATTAAATACCTAAAATAATGAATCCAACCTAGATATAATCTAAAAGAAGTAAATTAATAAATAAATCAGAGAATCATGACTTACACGAGTAAAACCTAGAAGAAATCATGTGGATACGAAAACTAGGGTTTGAGAGTGTGAAACCACCAATGAATCTCCAAATATCTCTAAAAATGATCAAGAACTGAGAAAAATTTGTTCTTGGGCGAGAAATAATGAGGTTTTGTGATCTCGAGGGTTCAAGATAAGAAATGAGCAACTAAGGAAAAAAGTCATATATCAAGTGCAAAAAATTATGCGCATGGGGCAAGTTCTTTCGTGCGTACGGATAAGCGTGTGAACGGCTCTAAATCCATCCATTTTTATTAAAATGTCCAGTGTACTCAGTTAGGGATCAACAATCCAGAAAAGACTAAGTATGAACCCCAATATCTAAAAACATTATATGACTGAATAAAAAAGCATGTAAAATCATTCATGTATTACTTCTAAAGCACAATTTTGAGATAAATGCACAAAGTCAAATGCTCACACATACATATACAAATAGAATCTCTAAAATGAAATATGTGATAGTGATTAGGCATAATATGATAAATATTATTTGATAAAAAAAAATTCCTTTGAATATTGATTAATACCATAGTTTAATAACACATTTAAATCAAATTCCAATCAATATAACATATAAGGTTCAAAATTTCGATAAAATCAAATCAAATCAAATCAGGTAACTTTGTATTTCAATAAAGGTATGATTCGTGACAAATATGGTTTACAAAATCAAACGAATATATATAACCAACTCATAAGAATTAGAAATAATTCTTAAATTCATCATTACATCAATGTCCTTCCAAGATCTCCAAAAATGGTAGTTTCAAACATCAATCTCCCTCAAGCATATGTTTTTTATTTCTTTCAATGCCAAACTAAAATAATAATTTATTTTGAAAAGATATGGCCCTATCTTATTTTTATTCCCTGTTAGGCACTTGGCTTGTGTTTCTTTCCAATATATTGGATTTTGTAGTTGATTGAATTTTCCCCAACCTACATGACACCTATCTAAGAATACAAAAATTAGAATTTATTGTAATTACTCTAATGGTAGCCTTATCAATGTGTACAAAATAGTCCGTTTTGAACTCCAATAAGTATGATGAACACACAATTGGTTTATGGAAACATTTCAGAATAAATAAGAGATCTCAGGATTTGATCATGATTAATTCAAGCTTTATTAGCAAAATATATAACTATAATCATACTCATCAAGTGATATGTAAGTTCAAAATTAGTGTGAAATCAACACCAAAAATTTCAACATATTTTATTATCACGATTTATCAAGTGAATTTTACCCTATTATTAGCATTATCAACATTTGAAATTAAAATGGTTAAGAACTCATATTTTAATCATCATTCAAATTAAGTCTATTTGTAAAATATAATGAATAAAAAGACTTAATCACATAATCACGCAAAGAAATAAAGTGAAAAATATTTTTTGAATTTTTGAAAAAAGAATGATGCAAGTATGTATAACATGATAAGTAATGAACAAAACATATAGAAAAATGAATGAAATGTACAAATGCATGAATTTCCTCATCAAAACATGAAAAATGATTCAAATGTGACTTTCAAGTGCACACCTACAAGGACTTGATCCCATGAATCAAGAATACCTAGGAACGTACCTACAACAAACAAGACCCTAGGCATCCTCAGCAGCCTGTCACCTAGATACAATTGTGTGTTACATCTCTCTGATCAATGGGAGGAACGAAGATACCTTCCCTTTTGGCAATCTTCTTTTGATGAATCTCAACCTTAATTTTCTTCCTTGGAGTGTTCTTAGGCAGTCCTCTAACGTCCTTTGGCATCCAAATTATGACACCCCGCATATTTTAATAAATAGGTTGATCATGTATACTTTTTAAATCATATATATCGTCAATGCAATTTAAATATCATCATTAGCATGAGAAGAAAATAAAAGATAAATATATGCAATTAGAGTACAATTAAGATAAATCCCAAAAGATATAATGATACGAATGAAAAATCACTACCAATTACATCATGAAATAAAACCATAATAAATCTCTACAATAAATCTCAATACTAATATCATAAGATAAACCTCCATGGATACAAGCCACCATAATAGAATATAAACTACCAACTGGAATAAAGCACATGTCCAAAACTAGAATAACAATCCCCTCACCTCTCAAAACAAAAATGAAAATGAACTGAATATAAAAGACTAGAACCTATATCCTCATACTAGTGGCGAGGCTGGAATAAATATTGGTGTTGTAGAATAGGAATGCTAGATAGGATGATTAGAAGCACCGGAAAGAGGGTTCAACAACGATGGTCAGGTCACCACAAGTTAACAAAGCCACGCAATCCAAAGACAGTTATCTAAATGAATAATAAATCTAAGTTTAGTAATCCTCCATAACTCACATCGGATAGAGCGTAACTCATTGTCCATTAGTTAGCCGTCATAATTCCATCCTTTAATAGAAAATAATCATTAAAGACCATGAACATATCTAGACCTCAGTCCCTATAGAGGTAACTAGTCCCATGCCACATATATAATAGAATAAAATCCCATTATAGAAAAGTCCAGCCTCAACCATATATACCCTAAAACATTGCTAGAATATATATTGTAATTGTGTCTGGCCCCTAATCCTCATTGGGATCACCAATACCACGATACGCAAAATAAAACCATCATCCACTATATACACCTCAAAACATCATCACATATGAAAGTACAACCTCCATCATATACAATCCAAAACATCTCCATAAAATATAAGATAATCAATAATGTCCCTCCAAGTAGGCTCATGCACAAATAAATAATATATATACACTATCTGCACACCCCAACTAATAAGCTTCTAACGTTGCTAATTATTCCACCATGTTTTTTCTCAACTTATCTTGATATTCATTAAAATTATCTACTACTTTAATTCCCTCATTTTCAATTTTTTCTCGAAACTCGCATTTCTCTTTCTTTTTCAAAAGTTTCTTATCATCATTATATTCCAACACAATATATTTATCTTATAAGAGAGTGGGGTTAGGCATAAATCACATATAATGAAGCCAAGAAGAAATTTTATTAAATAAATTTGGGGCTTTTAATGTTTATACCAACCCATTAATTTATCATTTATCCACAGAATTATGACATGGGAAAATTACAATTACAATGTAAATTTTATTACCATTACTAAGGGCTAATTCCAAACATAATATAGAAATTCTGCATATTAGAGTAAAAATTGAATTTAAGCCATTCTAATAACATACATGTGTATTCTACATACATGGGGAAGAAGTTAACTTATGATCCTTCGTATAACACAAAATTGGCAACATTCATAAATTTTTCAAAGTTTATATAAAATTAACAATTATTTTCAAAATTTGTTTAAGCTTTTACCTAATTGAATTAAGTTAATGAATGAATTAATATCAAATTTAGTGATGTTAAATTTAACATATGAATTCTAAAACATTCATACAATTTTACATATAACTACACATAAGTTCTCACTTAGGTTTCCACAATTTTATAAAATTATAAAATTGCATGAATAAAATATGAGATCCTAAATATCTCTAATTGATTTTAATTATAAGAATTCGATATAGGTGAAAATTATTATTTAATTATATAAAAGGGAGGGAGTAAATTGTTGACTTGGCTCAAAATGTGGAAAATTCACAAAAGTGTAGGATAAATTGTAGAAGAAAATTCCTTAGAACAATGTTGAAATGACTCCCCAAAAGCACCTTAAACATGTACCAATTATGCTCTAGAAAATATCCAATTGTTGCTTTAATTATGAATTATAATTCTAGGGTTTAAATTTTGTAATTGGAATGTAATTAGGGTGAAAGTTAAAAGTCTAATGGTATTTGTGTAGGAGAACAGTAGGGTTTTAAGGAGTTTTTAAAGGTAAAATAATAATATTAGAGAAAATGAGATGATTTCGTGGTTTATGGAAAAAGGAAAAACTGAACATCTTATAAAGAGGCTTTTTTTATGCTCGTTGTAACGTCTTGGGTCCCGCTAATTTAACCCTTACCCTACTTCCTACTCAAGTAACCTACTAAATTCTTTTGTACCCTTACCCTTATATAAAAATCCCCCTTATGTGCAACTATTAATTTACTTTTCTAATTACAAAATTAATTAACCCTTACTTTAAGGAAATTACATTTATGCTCATACAACTTTATTTATTTATCAAACAAATTCTATAATCTCACATAACTTAATTTCAATTTCAACTTTTCATATAAAAATTTACATTCACCATTATATTATATAATTAAAACAAGTTTCCAATTTATAAATAAATAAAATTTCTTCCAAATTAAAAGCTTAATTATTTAATTAATTTTATAAAATTATGGGTATTACACATCTCACGTTCCTCATAGGATTCTCATACCCATTTTGTGGAATCTGAACGAATAATATAAGTCTAGGTCTAGGTATTTCCCTTTTAGTCCCACCATGCCTTTTACTAGGAAATCCACTATCTTCATCAATTCACCAATCTTACTATTAATTTCACTAATAAGATACCTATGGTATACTTCCCTCCTATTGTTCATAAACATATGGTTTTTCTCCTTCAAGCACCTACAAGATTAATTGGTGTGTCCTTGCATCATGTAAAATTTATAATAAGGAATTTTCCTTCGCCAATTATTTCTAACTTCCTAAGCACTCATCTCAACTTTTGTAAGTTTCTTCCTCTTGAAATAAAAATGGGCAATGTGATTCGATTTCCCACAAAATGAGCAACTAATACCATTTTCCATAATTTTGGATTTACGAATAATTTTCTTATTTTTATTATATGAAAATTTGTTCCTTATCCTTCTTTTTAATGATATAATCTTAAACTTTTAATTTTGAAAGAAAAACCTTTTCATTTGTTGGTTCTACGTAACCAATGTCATGTTTGTCATTTTTTATTTGAGCATGATTCATCAGAATGTTATCTAGAACACAAGTTATGTCAAGCATCTCAACTGTGGTCGGAATACATTGATATGGCGCCCAACACCTCCACAACCATAACTATGGTCATCATCCTTCTTCTGGCGCTTCTTAGGATCACTATTTACACCGTAAGAAATATGTGTGGAGGACTTGTGTGGTTTAGGCTCAAATTTTCTACCATTTTTGAAAAACATTTTACTTTTCTTGTAGAATTTTCTAAACCTTTTCCTTAGGTTTTGACATACCTACACTTTCCTCTTGATAATAAATTTTAAGTGAACTAGCTAGTTCTTTTGAGCTACACGTGTTGATGTCTCTAATCTCATTTTGGATAGATATCTTGTACAATATCTATAATTTAGAGTCGCAAGAAACCTTTTAAAGACTTTTTTTCCAAAAATTTCTCACGTAGGTGAAAAGAAGACTTCACTACTTTGGTTAACCTAGTATATTAATCATTGAAGCTATCTTGTTCTCTCCTGCGCGTCTTCTCAAACTTTGTCGCAATATTTTGTAACTTAGCTTTCTTACCACTTGAAGTGCCCTCATGTGTCACACATAATATATCCCAAGCCTCCTTCGTAAGTTCACGATTGAGATACAATTATATTCTTGGGTAAAAACGGATGGGAACAAAGAATTCAAAGTAACTTAATTGTAATTACAATTCACAAAAACAACATCAGCCCATAATACTCTCAACTTTTTAACTCTCATTCCATCCTCTTCAATTGTAGGATAAGTCCAACCATCTTCCGTACTCACCCACACTCTTTCATGTTTAGATCTTAAGTGATTTCTTATTTTAATATTTTAATTACCATAATTTGATCACTTAAATTAAGGTGGCATGTTTATAAAGCTATTATCCCTATACATATCTATCACAATCACAAAATAAGTATACTCGCAAGCACAAAAGATTTATGAGTAAAGAATGTGAAGAACACAAAATAAAAGCAAGATCTAATTATTGGCACATGAATGCAAACAAGAGTGATCACTTGGATCCAATTGAGGAGGTGTATGTTGAATACGAGTATTATGTTCAATATAAATATTCTACTCTTAAAAATTTAGAGGGGGTGACTAGGTTTTAACAAAATTATGCTCAATTCTTAAGTTGATTTCAATTTTTTTTCCAATTTTAATCAACCTAGGACATGTAACAACTAGGTGAAATAATTTTAGGCATGTGAATCATGTAGATCAAGAAATTGGAGTAGAAATTTAAGAAATCTAGGTTAAATTACTAGATGCTGAAATTCTAATTCAAATTTTATGGATTCAACTAGACCTAAGTAAGATCTAAGTATAGTGATTGATGTAAGTGATCAAAATAACATACACAACAAACAAGAAATCCATCATTCGTATTTTATAAGGAACCCCCCCCCCCCCCCCCCCTCCCCAACAAGGAACGATAAGAGATTCACACTAAGCTCCAAAAGATGAACGAGGAAGTACACTCTCCTCCTTAGAATCGCATCATGCCTCGATATCTCCATAGAATAAGACATATCCATTTTTTGATTTAAGAGTGTTGATCACCAATTCAAATGTTGAATGATGTGAGTTGAACTTTGGCTATATGGATTTGAATCAAATCACTCTGAGTTTCCTCTCAATCCATGAATCAAGTATAAGTCTAGGCTTTTCTCATAATTTGGAGGGAAAAAGTGAAGTTGAAAATAGAGAAACAAAGTAAAATCTCTCAACCTCGAAAATACTTTCTAAGATTTAAGTGATTAATGAGAAATTCCAATATTTTGAAAAAAGAGGGAATCAAGACCTATTTAGAGTATTTTTGAAAATTAAGCTTCGTCGTGTGCATGAGTAAAAAGCTACCGTGTGCACAGTTTGGCTAGTATGCAACCTAAACCAAAATCATGTATGGACATGCGCACGGGTCAAAACAAGACCGTGCGCATGGGCCAAAAATTGATTGTGCAAACGGTTTGAAGCCATTTTATAAAAACTTCAAACAAAAGCGCTTAAAAAAAATAGATCTTTGGTAAAGGTATACAAAATACGTTTTATGAATCAGAATCAGTTGTTCATCCAATAAAAAATATTTTCTAAAATGTGTGAGTGTGTGCATAACCAACGACGATAAATCACAAAACTATAAAAGGATACATTTTCAATTCGACAATTGAAGTCTTGTGAAGTATCTAAGGTTTGTATATCTTCAAAGTTCAAATGTTCATATTGTATAAATAAATGAGCCTCAATCAATTCAAACGTCTCACCCCATAGTAAGCTTATGTAGCTTGAATGACCCATGACCTATAGCTTTGACACGAAATTTAGCCAACTTGTAAAATATTACAAATGTTTACATTTTCACATTGGGTATACATGTTGACAGTGGACTTTCCTTCCCCTTACTATGATAGTGTACATTTGGAATCAACTTTGACCCTTTAATAGTGACCCAATAGTCCTCGTGGTTAAGGGGTTTAACTGTCGTGATAGGGTTGCCAGGAAATTTGGCAAACTGTATATTGGGATCATGTGTACTTCCTATCTTTGGGCCATCTTTCAAAACTACGTGTGAGCATCGTATAATTCTAAGCTTCCATTTTCAAGACGTGCAAGACTTTTCTTTAGTGCACACCACATAAGCGTTGCTTTTTTTGGTGAATAAAACTCGAACTTGTTGAAATTAAATATGTGACACACATCTGATTCTCCCTTTGTTGATATCTTGTTTTTAACCCAGTTTAAAAAGTTTAAATTCTCTTCAGCAGCTTTTTGTCATTGGTGGTACCTGGCGTCAAAATATTGAACCATTTTGTAAAACACTCTTGCAACATTTGCCTTAATTGGTAATTTGCGTGTCCCTTCTAAAATATTGTTGAAAACGTCATAAATCTTAATCGTTGTTAGCCCCTAAATTGTATGCAATGGTCAATATTCCAGGGTTGCCTACGTCAATCAGATAGTTGTAAGCTTCTCTGTTATTTTCCTTAATTTCCTGTATTTCTTTCTGAAACTTACATGGTTGAGGTATGCTTGCTACTTTCCATATTAGTCTCCATAAATGAGGGCCTTTGAATTTTTCACTAAATTTTCTTTGGAGTTAACGTAGGCAATAATGGTAACATCCTCTCGAAAATTTCCACCAGCCATAAATTTCATTTTGATTGGATACGATCAAAATTATTCCCTTATGTCGTTCATAAATATGATATATACCCGACCAGACATTGAGAACATGTGCCTAACGTAAATTTATTAACCAATACCAATTCATATGATTCTCTTCGTTTACTATAGAAAAAACTAAAGTCAATATCTAGTTGTTACCATCAACCCCCGTTGTAATAATCATCTTACTGAAGTACTTTCCATACAAGTGGAAGTCATCTGTATTGTCAACTGGTGAACACCTCTTAAAATCTTCTTTATTGGATTTAAATGACCAAGATAGTCTAACAAATTCATGTATCTCTTTGTACAATGAGTTTTGATCCAGAATTACCATTATCCCTTCGTTATATTATTGTAATGCTGCAAAAAAATACTCAATGCCTCGAAGGACTCTTCTCAATTCCTAAATTATTTAACGATATCTATTTTGGCCATCGCGGCCTGGTAGCGTGCGCAGTGAGCGGCGTTCATATGCTGGAAAGGGACATAAGCTTATGTTGTTAGCAATGCGACGTGGGTGAATATGTAGAGACCGGAGTCAGCAACCTATTCTATTCAAAACTGGAAAAAGAAGGATTTAACTCAAAAGAGATAGCTAAAAGATAACTAGTACATACGAAACCAAATGACATATGGGCTCGGAGACTATATTACAAAGTGGAACGGTGTTAGGCACCCACTTCGTCCTTTTAGTCTCTCATAGGATCTACAATAAATTCTAATTCTCCTTAATGAATAGATTTATGTGTGCGCACAATAAATGTGTCGTGTGTGCAAAATGGACAAAAATGAAGTAAAGATGGATATATACATGAATGTGCAAGGGGAGTCAACATATCCACATCATGGGAAATATGAGTATGAATCCTCCTAAGGAGATAAAAATGTGAGAGGAGTCTAGAAATTCTAACCTCACTACAAAATGAGTGAGTACATATGAACGGAATAGCTAGAAGAAAAGTAGACTAGCTAAGCATGAGTAATACGATAAATGAGATGCACAAGATGGCTATAAATTAGAACAGCGCCTTAAAATCATAATATCACTATAGGAAAGTGAGTACGCATGTGTGGGACCGCTAAAAAAATATTAAAAGTAAGTGAACTAACTACATAAGTAGAATATACTCACTGCATGAGTGGGATGATAAATTATGAAAATGAAATAAATAAAATAGATAAAAACGTAATTGAATCCCAAAAGTAATTTAGTGATGCCTACATAGACAAAAAAGGCATCAAAGCCCACGTAGTTCTCATAATAAATAAGGGTAGGTCTAAATCATAATCCGAATTTAAGGTATCTCTTTTAATTTATGAACAGAGGGTGAAAGTGTGGAAAATGTGTGAGAACACTCTAGATTGGAAATTATGAATTAAACCCCTTTTTTGCATTTTATTTGTCAAAATAGATTTAACACTATGAGTAATACAAGAAGGTTATAATCATTAAAGAAAAGTATAAAATGTAGCAACTATAAAGAGGAAAAGAGCAGAAAAATATGCAAATTAGCAATTATGGGAATATTAGATATAAAAGGACTTTAGACCTTCAAGAACTTCAAAACATGTTCTGAAAACTTGGTTCGCTTATTTTTTATCTATGGATTTTGGTGGTGGAGCGGTGGTTAAATATGGGGTGGGGTGATGTAAGATAATGTATGAGAAAATGTGTGAAAAAATTATGTATGCTAAATTTAGAATGTCACACACACTGAAATCGAGGTCTTGTGCAAGTGAGGATAAGGTTTCCTTATGTGGGGAAACTTTAAATTAAGAAGGATAAGTCTACCCTCATGGTTTTTCAAATTGGTAGGGTCCCTGACCTACCTATCGGGCAGATTATCCAAACTTTCCTTCCAATTAACCCTACCTGCCTATAGGCACGTGAAGTGTCCTGCATATAGAGAGATCTTATAGAATTATGTGTTTTTGTCATAACGTTTTATTTGAAAGTCCGATTCATGCACGGTTAGGACCATTGAAAAGAGGATTCATAGCTCTATGATTTTGCAAGGAAAGATTCTCTGTTTGAGACTTGACCCAAATCAAACGGGGGATAGCATTGTGTTCTCCAATTAGGGTTTGAAGGAGGATCGAGGGTTCGAAATTAAAAAAACTTTGTTTGGAGAGGAGTGTAAGGGGGTTAGGGTAAGGTATCTATAGCCTATTTTACCATTCCATGTATGGTCGTATGGAATAATATACCTAGTGTGGTGACAATAAATCTCAACACAAATTATAAGTAAATGCGATCATAAAAAAAATAAAGAACATGAATTAGAATAGTTGCAATCCCACGACACAAGATATACGTGGTTCGGCAAATTACCTACATCCACTGTGGCGCTCTCTGTTTGTATTTCTCTTTTCTCCAGGGGAGTGTTTTTTATTACATACCCTTTGCCCCGGGACAGGGAGACAATATATACATGTAAACTTCGGAGGGTGGGGGTGTTGGGCACCTCCACATTGGCCCATAATCCCTAGAATATCTCCTAAGAGATTTTAGGGGTTGAATGGGTCGTTGCTGACTTAACCATCTATGAGACTTTGGAGTTTGGGTCAGACTCTTCCTATTCTTTATAGGACTTAGTCTGGATACTTCTTCGGGCCGAGATAAATGGTCGGGGGTACCCACAATTGCCCCTAAAAAATTTGGGTCATAATTTGGGCTCAATAATTTTAAATAATAGCCCTGATGGCATTTTTCCGAATCGCATGATGCTTTGGGGATCGAAATGTCTTTTTTTAGTAGATTTTAGGCGGCAAATTCACTTCGTACTTCGTGCCTCATCATTGAGAGGGTTTAAAACTTGTTTGTAGAAGCCATTTCTGACGTCGCTTCACAAATTCTTGCACCCTCAAGATATCTCCTACTTTCTACTGTGTTTTCTCATTTCCAGGTCTCTCCTTTTGTCTTCGATCTCTTCCTTGTCTTTCCATCTTCCTTACTTGTGGCCTTGCGTCGTCTCAAGCTGATTTTTACTTCGTAAGTTTTTCCAAACTTCTTATTTGTTTTTTGTAAAAATTTCTCTTTTATCGCTTCTAGAGTTTATTTATGGCAAGAATAGGAAATATATTAGTAGACGAGTTTAGTAAAGTATATAATATCCTCAATTGGATGGACATCGAATGTGCCCCTCTTCCTCAAAATGTTCAAGATATTGAGGATAGGCATTGGATTCATGTTCTCTTGTTATTCCAAGGGGGTCTAACCTTCCCCCCAAATCGTTTGTTTTCGCACTTATTTAGTCACTTTTATATAGTTTCTGCCCAATGTTCTCCAAATGTTTGGAAAATTATCAACGGTTTTCATAGGATCAATCAACTTTATGGCACCAATTTAGGTCTCTTTGAAATCTGTTATTACTATACTTTTTCTCGAACAAGTTATTGTCTCCTCTATCTGAAGGCTAAGAGTCCTGACAGGGTATTGGTAGTTAATCTACCTGATTCCCACAAGGGCTATTGGCAAGAAGGGTTCATTGCCAGGAACTGGAAGTTCCCTCCCCAAAATGGGGGAACGAGGTACAGGGGACCTACGATTCCTTGTTATGGGGAGGGGTACATAGGTAGATATATCTCTTGTTCTTATCATTGATTCTTTTCTAGTGTACTTTATTTCTCATGTTTTATTTTTTCAGTGAAGGCAAAGAACTCGGAACCTGTACTCCACAAAATTCGAGCTACTGAGCTAATCAAAACTTGGAAGATCAGTGAATACTTGGCTGACGATGAGTATTCGTAATCAGCTGCATTCCTTTTAGAGTACAAGAATTGGGTCCAACTTCATCGCCCGACCTGTTGATAGTATTCCTCACCTGATATCATAGAATAGGTTGTTATTGAACCAATCTAGTTAGATGAAGAGGAGAGAATCTCTAGTGAAGACAGCATAGGGGCTGACAGATGTGGAGTTGAAGGTGATTCTAGCGAAGAGAGTTCAAGTAGTGAAGGATCTTCTAGTTTGGAGGAGGGTTGAGAGGGTTCATAGAGTTCGGAGGATTCGGATAGCTCCAGTGAAGAGACTATGGCCCCTCTTAGGAAAAATTTGATCTAGGATGATGATGATGAGGACAATGTGGCACTTACTTGTAGGTTGAACAAGAAGAAGTCTAGAAGTGGGGATACTGCCACTGGCTCCCAGACTGTAGCTCATGACCAGGAGAGGAAGAAAAAAAAAGAGGCGTTGGTGAGAGAGATAGAGGAAGAAGGAAGAAGAGAGGAAGAAAGAGGGAGAGAGGAAGAAGAAGGAGAGAGAGGAAGTGAGGACCAAGATGGGGAAGTCTTTGGTGCCCGTGTCTTCCCTAGCTGAGGGGGCTTGTGTTGCTCTTTCCCCTCAACTGGCTTCGACGGTGCTCGAGAGAGAAGTCATGCCAACTAATCACCATAGGTCATCAAGTATAGGGACCGCCCAGTTAGCCCTAAAGGAAAGTCAGGGGTTAGCCTTAGTAAGTCTGTTTTTACTTCTCTACTCTTGAAATTTTCCTTTTAATACCTTATTCGCTAATGTTCTTTTTCTTTCTGCAGTTTGTGTCTGATTTCATCATCCTCTATCAGAGATGTGACGAGCTGGCAAGGAAAAATTTTGAGCTCGAGGCGAGCCTAAGGACTGCTAGTGCTCCTCAGAAGTCCTCTGACCTTGCCTTGGCTGAAGCCAACAAAGTGAAAGAGGCAGAATCTAGGGGTATGGAGGAGCTGAGGCAGTCTTATGACTTGGTCTGAACGAGAAAGCTAGCGGTGGTGGAGGAAAATAAAGGGCTTGCCGCGAAGATAAAAAAAGCTAGATTCTGAGGCTGCCACCCTCAAGGAGAGGTCTTATAATGTTGGGTGGCTCGCAGCATATGAGGACGCCGAGGATCAGATCGGCTATGTCAGCCGCTTTAACTTTAAGAAAGGTTGGGGAAGGGCTTTGCTCGCTGATGAGGTGGACATTGATTCTCCTCTCTTTAACGAGAACGACCCTAGCCCAAAACCTATTGTAGAGGGCATGCCTCCTCCTGCTGCTAGTGAATATGCTTCAGCTGTTCCAACCACCCCTTTGATCAGGAAATGGTGACTGATCCATCTGAGGGAGGTGCACGTGAGGTTTCCGCGGATAAGGGGAAGCAACCAACATCCTCAGAATAGACTGAGGTCGCTAGCTAGTCTTCTTAGGGAGCCTTTATATTTTTTGCATTTTTGTTATTCTCTCTTTCTTTTGTTGATGTACTTGAAATATTTTTATTTAATGAAATGAAATTCTAATCCCTTTCGTGTACTGATTTACTTATTCTTTGACACTTGTATGGTTTGTAGATTATCGATATTGAGGAATATATTCCTGCTACTTCTCGCCTAGGTAAAATTTTTGGTGCCGACATGAGCAAACGAGTTCATCGTGCCTTTGTAAGAATCTGCGAGTCTCTTAGATCGAGGAATAAAGATTATAATGACCAATCAGAGCTTGTTGCCAAGCTCAAAGATAGTCTTGAGGAGATGGAGGAGGTCTACACTTCCGTTCAAGAAGAAATGGATGCTCTGAAGGCTAAGCTTCTGGATTCTTCTGAGATCAATCAAGTTGGAAAGGTTCTCCAACAGGAGAATGATGCTTTAAGGAGGTAAGTTTCACGACTTAAGGAGAATGCGCTGAGCATTACCCCCCAAGTTTTATGTGGTTCATCTTCATCAATTGGGCAGCGAGTTGGGACTGGTAATAGTGGTTCAGCCAGGGAGATTATCGAGCATCGGGGGGATGTTCGCATAGCGTATGTAATAATTATTGGTCTTAAGAGAGACGTCACCCTACTGAGGCAGTTGTTCAAGAAAGTTCCTCGGCATGTATGGGATGATGGCTACGACCAGGGTTGGACTGATGCTCCAACAAAGTTGAAGGAGGTTGAGGAGTTAGCTTTCATAAGAGGTGGTTGAATGCCCTCACGGAGTTGCAAGTCCCTAGGAATTATGTTCTCTGGTATTGACACGAGATATCTCCCTCAACTTTGATGATGAACCCATTCAGAAGGGATGATCGATGAGTTCCTATAGATACGATCCCAAGATAACTCCTGGAACCAAACTCAGACGAAGTCGAGGAGGAACTTGCTCCTCACCCAGAAGATGGCCGAAGAGCGCGAGTGGCGGACTAACTCGCTCAGCGGCTTAATCGTCATTAGGGTTTGGATTACATAATGTATGTAACTCTTTGTACATGTAATGATGTAATAAAATAGTTATGTTTTGGGAGATTTGCCTACTAAACATGTGTTATTTTTACTTCATTGATCTCTTGTTCAATTATCTTGGGCTTTTCCATCCGACTAGATATGACTTAGGCAGAGTTAGTCATTGAGTGAGTATCCCCCCAGTCTAGTATGCTTTAAGTGTACCATTCTATCTTACTTTACCTTTTAGGATGTGTCGTCACACTTCCTTAGGCCTAAGTGAAGCAATGGCGAGGATACACGTGGTATCGGACATTCTATTCGAGCAGGATTTCTGAGCCAAATAATATTGGTGACCAACCAGGGTTAGCCATGTTGCCTAAGAGTCCCTTGTAGGTCTTCATGTATTGCCATGGGCAAGCTAGGAGGTTATTCGTATTTATGGACGAATTCCTGAGGAGGGTCATTACGCCCTAACCCTGCTTTAATAAGTTTCTCGTGATCTTAGTTTTTTGTGTTAAGAGGGGAGCTTGTAACTTGGAAAGGGCGCATGAATTATAATGTAGTTGAGAAAAACCAACACTTCATAAATTTTCACTTCCAAATAAATCTTATTAATCAGAAATGAATTGAAAATTCAACATTGACTTCAAAAAGAAAAAAAATAGAAGTAGAATTTCTTCAAATTGACTGCATTCCAGGCTCTAGGTATCTCCCTGCCCTCCAGCATTTCGAAGTTGTAGGCTCCTTGTAAGCCATATTTTATCACTTTGAATGGACCCTCCAAGTTTGGTCCTAGCTTGCCATCCTATGGTTTCACAGCGTTGTCAATAACTTTTCTCAGGACGTAGTCCCCAACCTGGAAATCTCTTGGATTGACCTTTTTGTTGTAGTGCTTTGCTAGCTGTTGCTGGTAGGCTGCTAGCTTCACTAGAGCCAACTCTATTCGTTCCTCAGCTAGCTCAAGTTCAGTGAGCAATGATGCATCTTTCTGTCCTTGCTTGATCAAAGTGGACTTCATGGTAGGGAGGCCAGCTTTTAAGGAGATAATTGCCTCCATCCTATATATCAGCGCGAATGGTGTCTCCCCAGTTTCTCGCCTTGGGGTGGTGCAGTAAGTCCACATGATGTGGGGTAGTTCATTTACCCATGCTCCATTAGCACACTCTAAACGCTTTTTGTTTTATTGGAAGCCTCAGTTTGTTCATTGCTCTAAGGATATGCCACAGAGTTGAAGTAGTGTCTGATCCCGTGGTCACTACAGAAACCCTAGAAAAGGCCACTATCGAACTGGGTTTTGTTCTCAGTGACGATAGTTTTGGGGATCCCAGTGACACCTCGCCTAATTAAACATCGGGTGATCAGGCCTTTATTAAATTAAAACAGGTTTCTCAAATGGTTCATTCTTAGCATCACTGTCGAAAACTTTTTAATTACTAATACCCAAAATAAAATTAGACCGGTGCCAAATTTTATCTTTCTTAAAACAGATAAAACAACCATGCGGAACAACGTAAAAATAATCATGTACTATAACCCAATCAACAAAGTAAAAGTACAACATAACAAAATTATTACCGAATAAACCATCGGCTAAAAATTCCAAACAACAATAGAATAACCATTAGTCTGAAACTAACATCTGAGACTAATACCGGACAACAAGTCCATGCATAGAAGAGTGTGAGATCCTGTACTAGATCTGAAGGAGAGATATCGTCTAGTCAAAGTCCTGTAAGCATCCACCGTGCTACAGCTCCGAGTCTCTGGAATGGAATCATCATACATGGCATCCCTGTGGCTGGACACCTAAAAGGTTTTGTAAATATTTTATCGCAAGAGTTAGTACTCAAAACATTTTGAAAATATTTAGCAAGCGTTTATCACAATATAAAATGCGGTTATTGATTACACATGTTAGGTTCTCGTACACTCTCTTGAGTTACTCACCCCTCATCTTTTGTGCACACCTAACGTTCTACACTTAGTTTATCTAGCCATACCTCCCAAGCTAACTAAAACCAAAGTAGTCAACTGAACTTATTTGTACCCAAGTTCCAGTACCGCCCATACAGTACAACCGTTTCACTAACATCTCACGTATGTTAATTAATTCTCAAGTAACATTTCATCTATTTTATTTTTCAAGACTTCCCATTTAGTTTCACTACTAAAATTACTACAATTCTCACAATTGTTGACTTCCCACTTGTGTAATTAAGTTTCGCTACTTGAATTACTAAATAGATTTCCTCTATCTAAAGATGCATTTCGTAATTAAGTTTCACTACTTAACTTACCAAATCAGTATGTATCTTTAAATACATAATATATATCAATCTACTAATACACAGAAGTAGAATATCATCAAGTATATATATTTCACACACAATATATACTAAATATCAGTCATTACTATTTTGCCCTTTTTACACACGTAAAGGACTCTTGGTTCGGAATGATTCATCGACCCCAAGTAAGAATTGGTTCGGAATGATCCATCGACCCCAATTATTTTTAAAAATATATATATATACACATATTCTGGTTCGGGACTCTCTCATCGCGACCCCAGTTCAAAGTTTGGTTCGGCATTTCTCATCGACCCCAAACACATAATAACTTTATGTTAGTTCGGAATGTCTCATCGACCCTAACATAATTAATTTAGGTATAATTTCACTACCTAAAAGATCACATAATTCAGTAGGTACACTCCCGACCTATTAATCATATACGTACGTAATATTTTAATCTCATATATCTACCGTACAATATTCGCTTTACGATTTATCTCATTAATCGTATTTATTTGAGTATTCACACAACTCTAAGGGTCCTAGTTACCCCTTACATATAATTTCAGTAGTTCTTTCTTACCCTACTGGTCTATTACTTAAAATTGAATTTACTTCGCCCCGTAACTCAATTTCCGAAATCTCCAATACTCTACTAAATCGGATTATTCTCCTCGGTCCGTAATCCAAGCCCTACACCCAATGGCCTTATTGGACCTCAACAATATACCTATTGGTCTTATTCTTACTCCCTAATAAGTATAATGTAAATCCTAGAATACTCATTCATTCCCGAACTCAACGAAGGATTAAACACAAAATTTTCGGAAAACAACTTTAGTTGATCGATCGACAGTCCGAGATCGATCGATCGATCGAACAGGGGCAGACGCAGTCTTCTTATTCGTTAAGATTTTTCCTCCCTTAACAAATCTCCAAACTCCATTATAGTCCACCAAACTTTAACCCAATGATCCTAACATATTTCCACATATACTAGGACAGTTTCTAACGTGTCAAATACATCAAAACTCCAATTACTTTAAAGAATTAATGAATTAAAACCCAGAATTTCTTGAAACCCTAGTTATGGTGTTCTTCCCATATTATCATTCAAAATCCAGATTTTTATTCCGAAAATCATCAAGTCTAATCTGAATATTAATTCTCTACATAGTTTAAATCATTCTACATGCGATTCCTATCCCAACATGCGTAAATATCATCTTTCTCAAATCAAAATATTGATTTAAACAAAACTATTCAAAAACCCTACACATGGGTATTATAACTTCATAATTTTTGCAATAAACAACTTGCCTTATGATCAGTAGGGTCTGACTTCTTGGTTTTTGTTGATGATTGATGATCTTCATCCCTCAATCCTTCTTCCCCAACAAGTTGATGGTAGAAATCCCTTTGAATCCTTCCCAAATCTTCTTTTTGCTTTAGAAAGTTGTGCCTCTCTTCTCTCTAATGGTATTGGTGTTGTCATGGGTGTTCTAACCCTAATTACTCTATCATACGGCTGATATAAAACTCTCAATTTCGTAGGTCTCCATACCCTCTTATGTTAAAAGACCAAAACGCCCCCGAACGGTCTCGGTTTAGTCCAAAATTATCCCGGGACTCAACTAGTACCCCCGGGTATACTATTTTGACTAATTTGACCCTTCCGGACTCATTGGTGACCTCTAAATTATCATTTGAGTCACTTAAAAAATATTACTCGTTCTCACCCCACACGGTCTACATACGTTAAGTAACTATTTACCACTCGCACTAAGTAAATAAATTGAGGCAATATATACCGGTATCTATCTCTCGATCAATATACCATAATTACAATTTTAAATAAAACTCTTTAAATTACTACTCTTACGTAATTTAAATTAAGCCGACATTTTCTCATTTAATTCTCCAATCTAATTAAATGGAATATTTGGAATATTCAGAAATACGGGGTATTACATACTTCCCCCCTTGCAAAGGAATTTCGTCTTCGAAATTAGGATAAGGCTGGTATTAAGGCTAAGGACCTTAAATAGAATTGCATCCTCTAATACCCAATACCAAATCACAACATCATAACGGTCTCCCCAAGTACATGACCTTTTCATTATAAAATTCTTATCGCACGTTACCCATGCCGCATATATCATAATTAAGTCTCACTACTTAATTTCTCATAGATTTTCCCAATCCAACGTTAATTCTTGAAATTAAGTTTCTCCCTATTTAATTTACCCATTTGATGTATATCTCTATATAACATCTAAGTGTCTACTATCACTCATAAGTAGAATATTATAAGGTATATATTTCACATACAATATATACTTTAAGGAAAATTGGTCCGGCCAAAATCATCAGCCCCAATAATCCTATCATTTACATTGGTCCGGGAATCCATCGACCCCAAGGTAAATGTAATGCACATGTTGGTTCAGACCTTCCGTCGATACCAATATTTATCATCGATTTGGTTCGGAAAATCATCGACCCCAAATCGATCCCTCATGTATTGGTCCGGAACATCATCGACCCCAATACAGAGATTAAGCACACTTACTGTCGCACATAAGTAGGAAAATCAATAGGTATATATATCGTACACATAACATATCCTATCGACACTTATTTTATAATCACCCCCTTTCTATAACACTTTTGGGGTTATTGGCTCGGAATTCCACCTCGATCACCAATAGTTATTAATTTCTTGTCTCGGGATTACATCTCGAGCACCAATATATGTATATATATCTCATCGCACATGAGTAGACAATTTGTGAGCCATATATTTCACATTTCAATTACCCTAAAATGTCACACTCCAATAGAATGTCCTCATATCACGCGTTAAGGAATAAAAGTTCGAAATGTCTCCTCGAACCACACCCAAAGTACATGTATTATTCGTAATCGGTACCCACGAACCCAATTCTCATGTACAGTCCATATAGGCACTCACTCTACCTATAAATATGCTCTTATAGGCATACATTCAACCTATGAATTGATCAGTGGGCTTCTCCAAAATTCCACTATCATAAGGGTGTATCATCATTCTTTCTTACTAACATTGAGTGGTAGGTAGCACAACGTACTCAAAATAAAACTTTATCTCTATTCCTTCCTGACCATCTCTCACAGGGTGGGATTTTAGGATTTCATCCTGATCCACAATCATGTAGAGCGGCACCGTGCACTCTCCCTTTTCAACTACATACTAATCCATCCCGGTCACCCCATTTCGATACCCCCAACGAAATGTTGGCTTAATTATGATGTTCACAACCCATCAATAATTTATAAGTCTGTCTCCTCATTCCATCATTGGAAATGTAGGTTCACTACCACATTCCGGTGGTTTATTTCGAGTCCATCTCACCCTATTAACTAGAGGTGTGTCTGGAGACAATCTCACTATGTCCCCCCTCAGCATCGCTTCCCACTTATCGACATTTTAGAAATTCGTAAGTCACTCTCAACACTCAGTTGAGTAACACCTTGTATCACTTCTTCACAACAGTTAGGCCTCCCAATTCACAAGATAACTTTTGAACGACTTCCCACTGACTTTCATCCCATAGGGTGTGCTGGATCTCTCAGCACATATAATCTTGGATTATCGTCAATCTCCCATGACGTTCAACCCATTTCATCGATACGACTTGTTTCCTATTTTCCCCACCGTCGTACAGAAATATTTCGCATCCCTCTATCTCGGATGTCTAAGGAATCCAATTGACTAGCGCGCCCATACACCCTTTTCTCCGTGCACATTTGTAAAAACATTGCAAATGTCGCACTCGTATCATGCTATCTTCAACTCCTGCCTAGTCTACACGACGTGACTACAATCTTGTGGTTATTCTCAATACCCTATAGGCCAAAAATCAAATCATTGCCCACAAAGTCCCACTTATCCCTTCGTGGTGAGGTAAGCCTTTCAGTGTTTCTTCTCAACACTACCGTCTCCACTGATGCCCTAGCATCTAACAATGCCACTTCTCCTGACGTGCAAAAATTCAGTCGTATTCCCTTTCGCAACCGAACTTAAACAAGGGACTTCTCCCCATGTATTCTTACTGAGCATTGTCGGAACAACACATAGTTAAGATACTCAAATTCGATTCCTCGACAACATGTGCAACCATACTCCAATATTTCTAACGGAGTCAAGTGGCATCGCGCTTATACTATCACTAAGTCTTTAGCACTAACTACAACGGCGAGCTCGATCTCTCCGCTCAGCGGGCATACTACATACCTTGACTCACATCATTTAGGTTCCCACACACCGAAATCAATTACTATGAGACGTTCATAATCCCTGAAGTCCCTCACCTATTGAGGAATAATGACAACTCGACCCTCTTTCAGGTGAGGTATCGTCACATACCCCATTCACTCGAGGCTAAAACCCATATACTTCCTTAACCATCGCTTTGGTGGTTCAGATGGTATCAGAGCATCAGTTTCTAGTGTCCATATGATCTGTACGGCTTACTACGTTTTCAGCGTATCATTTGATTGATATATAGCCCTATCTTAGGATGATTGTACTCCTCTACGTACGCAGTTTACATTCTCCTGCTATTTTGTAGACGCATTGTTATATATAGGAGTCTGATTGGGCACGGTACGTCGAATATGCTGGTAGGACCGGCATTGGCGTTAGAAGGACTACAGGAGGGAGGAGCTCGGCATAAAGCATGGGGTGTTCGAAGATGGCAATTATAGGAGAGATGACCGTGGTCGAAGTCACTCCTAGCGTGTAATGGAAGTAAATGCTGCAAGGGTTGTTGAGGCATAGCAGGCATTTTCCAAGTGTCATCTGTGAAACCCCGCCTAATTAAACATCGGGTGATCAGGCCTTTATTAAATTAAAACAGGTTTCTCAAATGGTTCATTCTTAGCATCACTGTCGAAAACTTTTTAATTACTAATACCTAAAATAAAATTAGACCGGTGCCAAATTTTATCTTTCTTAAAACAGATAAAACAACCATGCGAAACAACGTAAAAATAATCATGTACTATAACCAATCAACAAAGTAAAAGTACAACAGAACAAAAGTATTACCGAATAAACCATCGGCTAAAAATCCCAAACAACAATAGAATAACCATTAGTCTGAAACTAACATCTGAGACTAATACCGGACAACAAGTCCATGCATAGAAGAGTGTGAGATCCTGTACTAGATCTGAATGAGAGATATCATCTAGTCAAAGTCCTGTAAGCATCCACCGTGCTACAGCTCCAAGTCTCTGGAATGGAATCATCATACATGGCATCCATGTGGCTGGACACCTAAAAGGTTTTGTAAATATTTTATCGCAAGAGTTAGTACTCAAAACATTTTGAAAATATTTAGCAAGCGTTTATCACAATATAAAATGCGGTTATTGATTACACATGTTAGGTTCTCGCACACTCTCTTGAATTACTCACCCCTCATCTTTTGTGCACACCTAACGTTCTACACGTAGTTTATCTAGCCATAACTCCCAAGTTAACTAAAACCAAAGTAGTCAACTGAACTTATTTGTACCCAAGTTCCAGTACCGCCCATACAGTACAACCGTTTCACTAACATCTAACGTATGTTAATTAATTCTCAAGTAACATTTCATCTATGTTATTTTTCAAGACTTCCCATTTAGTTTCACTACTAAAATTACTACAATTCTCACAATTGTTGACTTCCCACTTGTGTAATTAAGTTTCGCTACTTGAATTACTAAATAGATTTCCTCTATCTATAGATGCATTTCGTAATTAAGTTTCACTACTTAACTTACCAAATCAGTATGTATCTTTAAATACATAATATATATCAATCTACTAATAAACAGAAGTAGAATATCATCAAGTATATATATTTCACACACAATATATACTAAATATCAGTCATTACTATTTTGCCCTTTTTACACACGTAAAGGACTCTTGGTTCGGAATGATTCATCGACCCCAAGTAAGAATTGGTTCGGAATGATCCATCGACCCCAATTATTTTTTAAAATATATATATATACACATATTCTGGTTCGGGACTCTCTCATCGCGACCCCAGTTCAAAGTTTGGTTCGGCATTTCTCATCGACCCCAAACACATAATAACTTTATGTTAGTTCGAAATGTCTCATCGACCCTAACATAATTAATTTAGGTATAATTTCCCTACCTAAAAGATCACATAATTCAGTAGGTACACGCCCGACCTATTAATCATATACGTACGTAATATTTTAATCTCATATATCTACCGTACAATATTCGCTTTACGATTTATCTCATTAATCGTATTTATTTGAGTATTCACACAACTCTAAGGGTCCTAGTTACCCCTTACATATAATTTCAGTAGTTCTTTCTTACCCTACTGGTCTATTACTTAAAATTGAATTTACTTCGCCCCGTAACTCAATTTCCGAAATCTTCGATACTCTACTAAATCGGATTATTCTCCTCGGTCCATAATCCAAGCCCTACACCCAATGGCCTTATTGGACCTCAACAATATACCTACTGGTCTTATTCTTACTCCCTAATACGTATAATGTAAATCCTAGAATACTCATTCATTCACGAACTCAACGAAGGATTAAACACAAAATTTTCGGAAAACAGCTTTAGTCGATCGATCGACGGCTGGGTTCGATCGATCGACATAGTCGATCGATCGACAGTCCGAGATCGATCGATCGATCGAACAGGGGCAGACGCAGTCTTCTTCTTCGTTAAGATTTTTCCTCCATTAACAAATCTCCAAACTCCATTATAGTCCACCAAAATTTAACCCAATGATCCTAACATATTTCCACATATACTAGGACAATTTCTAACGTGTCAAATACATCAAAACTCCAATTACTTTAAAGAATTAATGAATTAAAACCCAGAATTTCTTGAAACCCTAGTTATGGTGTTCTTCCCATATTATCATTCAAAATCCAGATTTTTATTCCGAAAATCATCAAGTCTAATCTGAATATTAATTCTCTACATAGTTTAAATCATTCTACATGCGATTCCTATCCCAACATGCATAAATATCATCTTTCTCAAATCAAAATATTGATTTAAACAAAAATATTCAAAAACCCTACACATGGGTATTATAACTTTATAATTTTTGCAATAAACAACTTGCCTTATGATCAGTAGGGTCTGACTTTGTGGTTCTTGTTGATGATTGATGATCTTCATCCCTCAATCCTTCTTCCCCAACAAGTTGATGGTAGAAATCCCTTTGAATCCTTCCCAAATCTTCTTTTTGCTTTAGAAAGTTGTGCCTCTCTTCTCTCTAATGGTATTGGTGTTGTCATGGGTGTTCTAACCCTAATTCCTCTATCATACGGCTGATATAAAACTCTCAATTTCGTAGGTCTCCATACCCTCTTATGTTAAAAGACCAAAACGCCCCCGAACGGTCTCGGTTTAGTCCAAAATTACCCCGGGACTCAACTAGTACCCCCGGGTATACTATTTTGACTAATTTGACCCTTCCGGACTCATTGGTGACCTCTAAATTATCATTTCAGTCACTTAAAAAACATTACTCGTTCTCACCCCACACGGTCCACATGCGTTAAGTAACTATTTACCACTCGCACTAAGTAAATAAAATGAGGCAATATATACCGGTATCTATCTCTCGATTAATATACCATAATTACAATTTTAAATAAAACTCTTTAAATTACTACTCTTACGTAATTTAAATTAAGCCGACATTTTCTCATTTAATTCTCCAATCTAATTAAATGGAATATTTGGAATATTCAGAAATACGGGGTATTACAATCCCAAAGCAAGTGACGATGTTCCTACATACAAATCTTATCATGTTGGCATCTCTAATGTTTGCCAGTGGCTCTGCCTCTCTCCATTTAGTGAAGTAGTCTATTGCGACTAATAGGTATTTGCGATTATAGATTGCAGTTGTTAGAGGGCCCACGATGTCCATACCCCATTGGGCAAGGGGACATGGGCTAGTAAGTGATTTCAGGTCGCTAGTTGGCTAGTGAACCATAGGTGCATGAAGTTGACACTTTTTGCACTTTCGAACATAGATTCCAGCGTCTTTTTGCATGTACGACCACCAATACCTTTCTTTCATTGCTCGAAAAGCTAACGACCTTCTCCTAATGTGACATATACTCCCTCATGGAGTTCATGTAGGACTTGCTCGACATCTTTTTGATGAACATATTGGAGGTAAGGGTCGGTGATCCTTGCTTGCCCTCAGGAGATAAATGAAAGTGAGCAGCTTTGACTCTTATCTGATGAGCGATCTTCTTATCTATTAGTAGTGCACCATCCTTCAAATAATCCCCTATGGGGTCCATCCAGTTGGGGCCTATCTTAATCTAGAGAACATGCCCTGTGCTCGGCAACTCGTTGATTTGGTTAATACTTGGCTGGGCAAGGAAAGCAATCTGAATTATCCTCTTCAAGTTGGAGTTGATTGCTGAGCTTAAGGCTGCTAGGGCATCAGCATGGTTGTTCTGTCCTCTGGAAAACTATCGGACGCAGACGTGATCAAAGTTGGCCATTAATTCTTTTACAGTGGCATTATAGGTTGTCATCCTCTTATGCCTTACGTTGAACTCCCCACTTATCTGGTTGGAAAGCAACTACGAGTCATCGAACACTTAGAGTTACTTTGCTCTGAGCGTTCGTGCCTTTTCTAGGCCCACGATTAGTGCCTCATATTCTTCTTCGTTGTTGGTGGCTTCAAATCCAGGCCTGATTCATTGCTTGAGTACTGCGTCTTTAGGGGTAATCGGCACGATGCCTACTCCTTCCCCTTTGGAATTAGATGCTCCATTAACAAATAGCTTCCAGATGCCTAATGCTGGGGGAACTTCGCTTTGATGAATAATGAACGAGGGTGAAAAGCAGCGTGTGTCAAACGCCGATTTTTATTTTCTGTTCACCGCCTCAATACAAAAACCTAAACTTATGACTACACTCAAAAAGTGAGTATAGCGGCCAAGTTCGGGTATCGAAAATCCACAAAGACGAGTTGATAGAATATTACTTGGTTTAATGCTTCAAAATAAAAGTGTAAAAGGTAATTATAAACAAAAAGGAAAAGATGTAAAAAGGGAAAGATTAAACTAGGCGAGTGTAAGTTAAACTACGTTAACAAAGAGAATAAAAACTATAGGTTGCATCAGATATCCCTCACCCCAAGTTAATTAGTATAAAATGGTTACATCGGTCGACGAGTTATTAAGACTGCGTCTCGTTTCGACAGTTAATTAAATCAAGAGTTGTCAAACCCCTAAATTCGCATAACAGTCTAATATGATTTTGGCGTCAACAAATACCCCGAAAATTACGCACGCAAGGTCGTAAGCACAGAGCATACATGATATACCCCGTCAAATCTCCCAGGTTCAATAACTAGGACAACGCACTCGAAATAGACCCGTAAAACTCTATCACCAAAGCAAAGCATCATGTCAACCCGAGGTGACTTCAATCCGACACAACCTATAGTTTTTATTAGCTTTGTTATCGTAATTTAATTTACACTCACCTAGTTTAATCTTTCCCTTTTTCATCTTTTCCTTTTTGTTTATAATTACCTTTTTACACTTTTATTTATAAGTATTAAACCAAGTAATATTCTAGCAACTCGTCTTTGTGGATTTTCGATACATAGACTTGGCCTCTATACTCACCTGTTGAGTATAGTCATAAGTTTAGGTTTTTGTATTGATACGGTGAACAGAAAATAATGATCGGCGTTTGACACGTGCTGCTTTTCACCCTCAATCAAAATGGCGCCATTGTCGGGAACTTGATGTTTTAGAATTTATTTAATTTAGTATTTCGTAGTATTTTCTTTCTATTTGTAATTTTTGCTAACATTTTTGCAGGACTTCTACATTTGAGCGCCAAGAACCGCTTGAATTTTTCGCGCGCGCATCTACTTTGTGGAATTCGCCACTTCGAGCCATTTTTGGGGTAAGGATGTCTTATTCCAATTCTTTCGGTAATCATTATTATAATTCTCAAAATGCCCATAATCCTATGACTTTCAATCAATACTTAGAGTCCTAAAAAATTACAAATTCAAAAATTACTTTGGACGAGTATAACGAAAGTCAAAACTTGGTTTATTGGAATTTTGAGGATGATGATAACGATTTTGGGCCTCTAATTCCTTATAATAGAAATTTTGAAATGAATTGCAATAGCTTTTAAAATTCTTATAATAATGAGTTTAGGTATAGTTCTGATAATAATTTTCAATTTTCTCATTTGCAAGTATCTGTGCCTCGACCTATGACTTTCAGTGAGGGTTTGCGCATGCTTAAAAATGAGAAAATTGAAAATCCTTATCGAGAAGAAAATCATTGTTGGGAGCATGAGTTGGATTTATTATTTGAGTCCGACGAAGATTTTTCTCCCGAGACTTTTGAAGTCGAGGAATGTTTTGAACCAAATGAGGTTTTTGTGCCTACTTTGGAACAACCATTGTTGACTTTGCCCATAGCATAATAGATATTGAAAGTGAGGATGAAATGGAAGTAATATCCATTTGCAATGAAATGATTTCTTCTTTAGCCCCCAAAAAATAATATTTCATTGAAAATGATCTTATTTCCTTCGAAACTCAACCTTCAAGCGATGATGACTCATCTTTTGAGTTTGAATTTCTTTCCTCCCCATTTTCATTCTTCATTATCACACCGTCACAAGTACTCGGTGAATCGGTTTCAAACTTTAATGTGTTAAACCTTTTCACTGATGAGGAGTACTTCCTCGAGTCGCCTTCCATGATCGCATCTTTGCCTCCATGTGCGACCCCTCCCATTCCAATTTTAAAATATTTGGGAGATGATTCATTTTTCTTGGCCCCCATGTGTATTTTTCACCCGTCTTATCCAAATCCCCCATTCTCCCTCCAAAATTTTTAATTGGGGATGGTTCATTTCTTTCGCCTTACACATGCCTTCCGTTGTTCAAACAGAATTCTTTTTTTTGGGAGCCATGTATGAGAGTGAAGGTACACCGATAATCTTCCAAAGTTAAATCATTTTCATGATGGACCCTCAATTATTTAGACTTCTAGTGCATAGTTAGTGTGAAGCCTAAATAGTGGGTTGTATATAGTTAGCTTTTTATCATTTCTTTCTTTAGTTTTTCTTTCTTTTAATTTAGTCTCTTATAATTAGTTAACTTTTTGTTATTTTTTTTTTCTATGCTTGGTACTAACTTGTTTTGTAGATCCTTTGGACTTGTTCTTATGGGGATCGCTCCAATTTTGGGTAATATCATTATTTTCCTCTCTTTAAATTGGTTCTTAATTCACATTTAAGACAATGTCGGCTTTTAAGTTAGGGGGTGTGGGATATTCTATCCATTTCTTTATTTAGTCCATGTTTTTGCTCACATGTTAGTTACTTAGTATGCTTTTCTTAGAAAAATTAAAAATTTTCAAAAACATTTTCTTTCTTTTTTCTCCTTTATTGCGCATTTTGCCTTTGTTTCCGATGATAAATTTCAATAATTATCCAATCCAATAGACAAATCAATGATGCAAGTTCTCAATTTTAGAAGTTATTAGACTTTAGTCCCCAATCATTGATATTATGAATAACTTCATGAATTAAACTTTAATCCCATGAGCACATGCACCATTCTTGTTTTATTGATTTGGTTTAAGATTTTTATAACTCGATAATCTTTTATTGCATTGTATATACTTACACCGAGTAAGCTTTGTACCTTTCATCGTTTGTGAGTATTTAGACACCTCTATTTCCTCTTTGAAAATGTTAAAGTCGTTGGTAATCTCTCTATTCTTTCATTTGATCGTTCATCAATTGAGTTTATATCTTGAAATGTGTTACTTGAGCATGATTTTCATATATTATTTTGACTCGAGAACTGTGTAAACTTTAGGAAATGACCATAGGTCATCGTTGTTATATCACCCATATTGACCTTAACCTCACCGTATATGTTTACCCTCGTCAACTCCTTTGAGCGTAAATAGTAGCCTTTTGTTTCATAACTCCAAAATCAATAACCAACTCCGAATTGGAGTTATATACCATATATAATACCTTCCATACTTTGTTTGGAATATTACTTGGGATTGAATGATGTTGTTGTTTTGTGGTTGCAATTTAGGAATGTGAGAGTATGAAAAGTAATGAAAAAAAAAGAGAGAAGAAAAAGCAAGGAGAAAGAAGAAAAGAAAAGAAAAATCAGAAAAGAAAACATGAGAAAAGAATAAAATAAAAGAAAGAGAAATTTGAATATGTTGTTTATAGCTTTCAATAAGTTTTTTTTACTCTCCCCATTGTTATATTTAATGCTTTTTATGGATGATATTTTCCAATTTTTGATATTGCCCGCATTCTTCCCATTATTCTAAGGTTTCATTCCGAACACTTTGAATCCATACATATATATCCTTCCTTTCATAACCTTAGCTCCAAACTTACATTATAACCCTATCAAGTCCTATGTCATCTTAGGGAGCATTTAATTTAAAAGTTAGAATAGTTTTGATAATCTGTGATAATACATTTCGCCTCCTTTAATGAGCGGTATCTTTCATTGAGATTACAAATTTTCATTTTTAAAATTGCGTTCTTCATTTGTGACATGTGCGCAGCCTAGTTTCCATTTATATTCACTCTTTATGCCCGCATGTTCAGTGTGTTAACTCCCTATTTCGAGTGAATTTACTTGATGAGTGTAATGCCCACGAGGATTGAATATATGCATGCTTTAACTTTTATCCGATTTACTTAAGTTTTTTCCAAATCATACCTTGCATGTGCTCGCTCCCCTCCCACATTTTAAGGTTTCAATTCTATGAGGTGCATTCTATAATGTTTAATGAACTGGACTTTCGTTTGAATTCGTTCATCTTTCTAATAATGCGTATGAAATCTTTTTCGTTATTGTTGGGCTTGTCGCATGTGATTGGGAATATTTTGAGGAAACTGTATGATGTTTATGGGTTTCATCCCTAAAAATCCTCATGAGACGACACTCGTCCACTAGGGTAACCTAGGGGTTTGATGGCTTATTGCATATGCTAAATGCAATCGCATTCCCTACGAAAGTGACATTTATATTTCGATGCATATATACGTCTTGTACTGCCTTCTGTGGACTGGTTTTGTTTGTTTCATCACTGGGGACTAGCAATGTCTAAGTTAGGGGGTGAAAGCATACTAAGTAACTAACATGTGAGCAAAAACATGGAATAAATAAAGAAATGGATAGAATATCCCACACCCCCTAACTTAAAACCTGACATTGTCCTCAATGTGAGTTAAGAACCAAGTTAAAGAGAGGAAATGAACGATATTACCCAAAATTAGAGCGATCCCCATAATAACAAGTCCAAAGAATCTACAAAACAAGTTAGTACCGAGCATAGCAAAAACAAATAACAAAAAGTTAACTAATTACAAGAGACTATATTAAAAGAAAGAAAAACTAAAGAAAGAAAAACTAAAGAAAGAAATGATAAAAAGCTAACTATATACAACCTATTATTTAGGCTTCACACTAACTATACACGAGAAGTCAAATAGTTGAGGGTCCACCATGAAAATGAATTGACTTTGGAGGATAACCGGTGTAACTTCACTATCATGCATGCCTCCCGAAAAATAAGAATTCCGTCTAAACAACGAAAGGCATGTGTAAGGCGGAAGAAATGAACTATCCCCAATTAAAAAAATTAGAGGGAGGATGGGGAATTTGGATAAGACGGGTGACAAATACACATGGGAGTGGCGCCATTTGATAAACTGGGGTTTTGTCACAGTGTCGCGTCACCGATGCCTGGTGTTTGTTATATTCGGCTCACCAACTCTATACAAAAACCTAAACTTATGACTACACTCAATAAGTGAGTATGGCGGCCAAGTCCGGGTATCAAATCCACAACGACGAGTTACTACAATTTATAAGGTTTAATATTCCTAAAATAAAAGTGTAAAAGATAATTATACACAAAAAGGAAAAGATGCAAAAAGGGATTAATCTAGGCGAGTGTATTTAAACTAGATTAACAAAGCAAATAAAAATATTGGTTGCATCGAATATCCCTCACCCGAGTTAATTAGTATAAAATTATTACATGGGTCGAAGAGTTATTAAGACTGCATCTCATTTCGATAAATAATTAAATCAAGAGTTGTCACACCCCTAAATTCGCCTAACAGTTTAATAAGATTTTGGCGTCAACAAATACCTCGAAAATTACGCACGCAATGTCGTAAGAATGGAGCATACATGATATACCCCGTTAAATCTCCTACGCGGAATAACTAGGACAACGCATTCGAAATAGACATGTAAAACTCCATCACCAAAGCAAAGCAACATGTCAACCCGAGGTGAGTTCAATCCGACACAACCTAGACTAATTTAGCTAGAAAGTATGATAAAAATGCGGTAAATAAGCGCGATAAATCTACACTAGAAAGCTATTAAATAAAGCACGTAAATCTAATTAACAAATAAAGAATTAAGCTAAAACTACTATATTAATGGAGAGGGAAAAGAAAAGTACAACTTACAAACCCAAATGGGTGTCACACCACATGAGGAAGAAAAATTAAGCTCTCCAAACCCTAACCCTAACTTAAACTATCTAAAACTAATTATATCTGAAAATAGAATGCAAAATTGGTTTATATAGTAAGTTACTAAAGAAATAAAGGAAAAAGAAAAGAAAAGAATCGAAGCAGCAAATATCTGGTATACACGGTCGACCGGTAGGAGGGGCGTGGTCGACCGGTCGCAGGGGCGCGTCGACTGCGCCTTCAAGTTAAAGCCCACTATCTTCGATCCATTGTAAAATTCCAAATCGCGATCGACCAGCATCAAAAGCGCGGTCGACCGAGACTCTGTTTCTCAGCCTTGTTAGGTCCAACATGAGGGGAAAAGGTATGCAAACGGGATTGGCCATAACTTCACCATTCGGACTCCAAAGGACGTGTCGTTTACTACCACGCGATGCTAACTCAATGAACTACGCATTCGTGCAAATTACAAGAGTCAAAGATGACATGTGAATTGACTAAAATGCCCTTAAAGTAGCGTCCGACGATGGAACTTCTCTAAAATGCAACGAATCCTCATATTTAGCGCTCCAATACCTACAAAAGCACAATTAACCCTTGAAAAGCATGTATATATCCAAATCCAAGGTTGATTGTTTAATGAGCATAAGTATAGGTATTAAGGACCGTTAAAGTGCTAGAATGCATAAAGATATAAGGTGGAAATATGCAATATTTGTGTCGTATCAAATAGTTTGGGGCTAGTTATAAGGTTGTTCTCCTATAAACTCTGCGATAAAATCAGCGAAGACGTGCCCTTTGATAGCAGTCCTTGGCTTGAACTGAATGCCAAATCTCTCGAGCTCGACCGACCACTTTGATAGTCTGCTTAAAAGGGCTTTCCTCAGGACTTCTTTAAGTGGGTGGGATGTAAGTTTGATGATGGAGTGGGTTTCGAAATAGTGTTTTAATTTTCTTGAGGCTACCACTAGTGCAAAGGTGATTTTTTTTAGTGGTAGGTATCGCTTCTCGGCGTCCAAAAGAGTCTTGCTCGTGTAATAGACTGGGTGTTGGATCCCCGCTTTTTTGCATACTAGTGGAGAGCTTACATCATGACTGGATACTACAAGGTAAAGGTATAGGGAATCACTCTCTTAAGGGATTAAGAGCAAGGGAGGTTTGCCGAGGTAAGCTTTGATACCCTCCAATGCCTTTGAGTAGGCTTTGTTCCACTCCAGATCCTTATTTTTCTTCAATAACTGGAAGAACAGTTGGCACCTTTCGGAAGACTTTGAGATGAACTGATTTAGGGGGGTGAGCATCCCTGTGAGCTTCTGCACATCTCTTATCATACGAGTGGGTTGCACCCTATTGATTGCATCAATTTGATCTGGGTTGTCTTTAATACCTCTCTTGCTAACCAAGTACCCAAGGAATTTTCCAGACTGGACGCCGAAGGAACACTTAATTGTGTTGAGCTTCATTCGGTATTTCCTAAATAATTCAAAGGTCCTTGATAGGTCAGAGAGGTGATCATCTTTGATCTTGATCTTAACGAGTATGGCATCGATGTAGACTTCCATGGTGCTCCCCATTTCATCTCTAAACATCTTGGTGACTAATCAGTGGTAAGTTTCTCCTACATTTTTTAGCCCAAAGGGCATAATCTTATAGGAATATAACCCAACTGTGGTTATAAATGATGTTTTATCTTGATCTGTCTCGTACAGAGGGATCTGGTGATACCCAGAGTATGCATCTAGGAAGATCATCCTCTCATGTGATGTAGTGGCATCCACCAGCTGATCAATCTTTGGGAGGGGGAAGTTGTCTTTAGGGCATGCCTTGTTGAGATCGGTAAAATTGATGCATACTCTCCATTCCGTTGCTCTTAGGGACAACCACGAGGTTGGATAGCCATTTAGGGAACTGGACTTCCCGTTTGGATCATGCATCCAGCAGTTTTCCAACTTCACTCTCCACTGCCTTGGCTTTCTGGGGTAGTTCAGCGAGTTTTCTATGCTATTGGTTTGAAACTTGGATCAACGTGCAGTTGATGATAAGGGATGTTAGGATCGATCCCGAGCATCTCATAAAGTTCCCATGTAAAGACATCTACGTTACTTCGAAGTAGGGTGACTAACTCCCTCTTTTCGCGGTCGGTGAGTGAGGTTCAAATCAAAAAAATTATTTCATTCAAACTGCTACTGGCTATGACTTCTTATAGGTCCTCGACGACTCTTTCAGAGGGGAGGAGCCTGGTCTCCTCCACTACTGATCTCTTATACCTTAGTTTCTATTTGGAGGGAATTAGCCTCTCCTACTCTTCATTATTTCTTCTAACTTCTTCAAGATTTTTCTCTGGTTTAGGGCGGATGGACCTTATATAACACTTTCTTGCCATCACTTGATCCCCATGGATCTCCACTATGCCTCGTTCAGTCATCCATTTGAGTTTCTGATGGTAGGTAGATGGGATGGCCTTCATCGAGTGCAGCCATCCTTGTCGAGGATTTCTTGGTAGGGTGAATCAATATCGACCACAAGTAACTCGATCATTTTTTAGATGTTTCCTACTTTAACCGAAGGGACGATCTTTCCCAAGGGGATAGTTATCTTTCCAGCGAAGCCAACCAAAGGAACGGTGGCTTCCTTTAGGTCAGCGACACTTAATTTTAACTTTCTGAATAGGTCAAGATACATTACTCCGGATGAGCTTCCTTGGTCAACGATCAGCCTATCAACATCATAGTTAGCTATCCTGGGTGCAATGATCAGTGCATTATGATATGGGGTTCTCACTCCCACAAGGTCCTCATTTGTGAATAGAATATGCCTGTTGTAGTCGAAATCTTCTGCTCGCCAATGCTTCCCAAGTTACATTTTGGTTGGATCAATGTGGAAAGCTTGCATTATTATTGTAAGCCTTTTTACTTCCATCTAAGCCATATTTTCTTGGATATGTTTAAGGTCGGACGCCCCATGAATTACAGTGAACTCATGGATGATGTCCTTCTCAAGGACGTTATCGGGCCTCTGATCTCCATTGGCAGCTACATTCTCTGCCTTTCTCTCCACGAATTCGCTCCAGTGTCCAGCTTGGGCTAGCTCCTCAAGGTGAGACTTGAGATCCTTGCAATGCTCAATTTTGTGCCCTCCCTCCTTATGGAAAGCACATCTTAGTGCATTATTCCTCTTGGAAGGGTCTCCACCCATTTTCTTGGGACACTTAATGAATAGTTTGTCCTTGATCTTTGCCAGAATCTTATAGACCACTTCTCTGAAAATTGAATTTACTGCTTGGAATGCCTTTGAGGCATCACTCTTATTCTCATTCTTAGGGCCATTCTTTCCCCCATTCTTACTTCCTTTCTTCTAACCTTAATTCTTATATCTCCCCTTATTGGCGACCTTGGCGTGACCATTTTCTCCTGCATTGAGATGAGTCACATCTTCAATTTTGGCATATTTTTCAATATGAGCCATCAAGTCATCAATAGTTATGGCCTCCTTCTTAGTGAGGGACTGGTGCAAGAGACGGGAGCTAGGTAAGCCAATTATAAAAGACACCATGGTGACCTTCTCCTAGCAGTCCTCGACCACATTAAATAGCTCCCAATACCTCGTTGTGTAGTCTCTAAGTCTCTCCTGGGGTTTTTTATTCATTATCAACAAATCATCCATCCTCTTTGGATGGGAGCTGCTGGTAATGAAGTGAGCTGTGAAGAGCTATGTCAGGGCCTCAAAGTTCCTAATGGATTTGTGAAGGAGTTTTTCGAACCACTTTTGGGCCAGGTTGTTCAAGCTCGATGGAAAAATTCGGCACATCAATGCACTCTTGTGTTTACAAAGGGTCATGGCCTGCCTGTACTACTTGACATGATCGATAGGATCAGTCTTTCCATCATAGATCTTGAACTTGGGCATTGCGAACTTCTTGGGGGCTTCCTCTTCCTCTATTTCCCTTGAAAAAGGGGATTTCATCTGGGTCCTGAGAGCTCGCCTGGCTAATTATCTATTCGATATGGAACCTCGATGTGCTGGGTATTGGTCCATCTCTCTCCGAACCAAATTTTGTATGTCGTCATTTCCCTGGCCTAGACTCCTGTAACAGTGAGCTGATTGTTGTTGCTCAGACCAGTCATTATCTGACATGTCCCTCAGTTCTTTGAGATCCACATCTTGGGCTCCTTCCTCGGCTGCGAGATCTACTCGCCTGAGGGTTAAGAGTCCGATAATGACGTTGCCTTATACTGAGATGGAGTTCTCTCTCCATATTCTCCAATATTCTTTTGAGGGGAGTGTTCTCGGCTTCCTGCTTGTGAGTGATTTCTTCATTTTCTTGGATCCTAGCCTCATAGGCGTCGATCAGCCTGGAGACTTTCATGGACCTACTTGGTCCCTGAGTCTCTTCTGAGGCTTGTCGTTATGGGTGAGGCCATGGGTTTGAGCGTCGAACTTCAGATCTAACCCTATAAGCGGTAGGTTGCTCTTGAATATCCCATGCTTATTAGGCATTACTGCTGTGACCAGACATTCTAGGATCTTATTAGTAAAGGCTTTCTTAAAGGAAGAGCAATTGCTTCCCACAGACGGTGCCAATTTTGGTGACAATAAATCTCAACATAAATTATAAGTAAACGTGATCCCGAGAAAAAAATAAAGAACATGAATTGGAATAGCTGCAATCACACACGACACAAGTTATACGTGGTTCAAAAAATTTCCTACGTATTATATTTCTCTTTTCTCTAGGGGATTTTTTATTACATACCCTTTGCCCCGAGCCATGGATACAATGTATACATGTAAACTTCGGAGAGTGGGGATGTTGGGCACCTCCACGTTGGCCCATAATCCCTAGAATATCTCCTGAGAGATTTTAGGGGTTGAATGGGTCGCTACTGACTTAACCATCTATGAGACTTTGGAGTTTGGGTCGGACTCTTCCTATTCTTGATAGGGCTTAGTCTGGCTACTTCTCTAGGCTGAGATAAATGGGCGGGGTACCCACACCTAGTTTGTTGCAATATCGTATCCAAAATTATTGATACTTTAACACGCGAGTCAAATTTATAAATGGGGAGGAAGACATCAAAAATATACTGGGAACTAATGTATTACCCCGTATTTTCTGTGAAGTTATCTAAATTGTGTAGTTATTTATTTATATTCCTACCATGACATTTACTATGTCACTTCTTATATTTTCATATATGGTTGTGTAATTCGTATATGTGTTTTGTGACTACAACTTTTGGAAATTGACTTGATACACAATAATACAATAATTAAATATATTTGAAATGACTTAGTGTTATAGTCAACTATGGAATGGTGAGAGACTAGGTGTCGAGGGTTTCCTTATTTATATTATTCCCTCAGTGTCGAGTTCCACCGATCATAAAGTAGTTTCATATAATGTCGAGTTGCACGTAATTAATTTAATAATTAAGTTTTAACTTAATTGACTCATATTATTTAATAAATTAATTTAATGAGATAACTAATTTATTTGAAAATGTTATATTTTAGGACACTTAGAAAGTTCATTTTTTTAACTCAAAATAGTGGGATTTAAATCCATTGGGTTAGTATATGGTTTAGGCCAAGTTTTGACCATTTGGAGTACGTTTTGGGCCGTTTTTGCTGGATCTATATTTGTGCCTAAGCTTAATTTTGTTGTCGTTAGTTTAATACATCCCATTAGGTTAAACCATTCAGCATTATACACTTTTGGGAGAATCATAGAGGAAAATAAAAGGGTGGATGATTTCTATCTTGAAGAGGAAGGATTTAGCTTAGAAGATTGTGGAGAAATTGGAATTGATTTCCTTGTCAATCCATAGGCAAGTTTACTTTGATTAAGAATATAATTAAGTTTGTGTGGAATAATAGTACTCCATTGGAATCTGAAATTATCTAATGAAATCTAATTTTGTAATTTTAATGAATCTAAATTCGTAATTAGACTAATCACATGTTTAAACCTCAATCTTATATTGATGAACTAGTGTAGTTTGATATTAAATCCCTTAAATTTAACCATTCAATCATGTAATCTGACCCTAACAATTTTAAATATGAATTTTGTAAATGTTAATCGGTAAAATCCTTAACATTATATTGATTCTTTTATTGATTTCGTAAGTCAATTTGTTAGATGTTGATGATTGTGTTGAAATCTTTATATGAGTAGTTAATCATCCAAACCTTGTCGAAATAGGTTCCTAGTATTCATATGTTGGTTGTGTGTGAAGGAGAATGACTAATTTAGGGTTATAGAGGCTTTAGGGTTTGAAAGTTTTCATCCATGGCCACACCAGTTAAAAGGTTTAAGAAGAACGATATATAGCCCTGTTAAATCTATCTGACCTAGGTCTTGATCAATCCGACCCACTGAAATTTTAGATAATAGAATTACGAATGGATGGGCGCTGGTTTCATAATTTTCATAATGTGCATGAATTTCTTATGAAACTTTTAGAAGATCAAGTATTAGGATAACTCTATATGCCTTAACTTATGGGTGTGCTGTTGTTTTACCAATTAAAATCACTATTAATTCATTGAGAGTGGTGGCCCAAAATGAATTAACATTAGATGGTTATGACCAAGATTTTCACATGGAATTGGAAAACGTAGATGATGGGAGGGTCAGAGCCTTAAACAACATCTTGGTCCAAAAGAAGAAAATAATTGATAGTTATAATAAGAAAGTGAAGGAAAATTCCTTTAAGTAAGGATACTTGGTTTGGAAAACCATATTGACTTTAGGATTGAAAGTTTCAGTTTATGGTAAATGGTCCCAAAAGTGAGAAGGATTATTCCAAGTTCATAGAGCATTGAAAAGTGGATCATACCACCTAAGAGACATTCATTAATTTGAGAAAAATAAATGTCAAATTTCTAAAGCCATATTACCCAACCATTTGGAAAGCAAGGCAATAAGAACAAAATACTTAATTTCATTGGATGTTGGAAAACTTACATTTTAATGAAAATATTTGAATATAAGAGACCTAAAATTGGTCTATAAGTTTCACAAGAAAGCTCGTTGGTTCAAATTTTAACCTCCTTATCATCAAGCTGATCAACATCATTGGTTGATACATGTATCTCTACAATAAATTAGCTAATTCTCTGTTGGTAGTCTACCTCTTCCATGATGGCCACCTCCAATGCAGTATTGACTATATCCAACTGTCTCTCTAACTCTTTTTTCTCAGAAAGGAGGGTAGTATTTTTGCTCCGAATGGCTCCCAAGTCCTACAAATCCTTGTTATCTTTAAATCTTTGGCTTAAGAAATGGGACATGTCTATAGATAAGGCATCTTCCTCAATCTCTACTTTATCCATGGTAGTGATGTGATAAGGAAGTGAATGAATCGCAGTGTGTAGTGCATTCACAATATCTCCATCCAAGCCTTCAAACTTAGAGACACAAGATCAAGTTTCCTGAAGTCCTTTGGAAAAAGTAAAGTCAGTTAACTATTTAAATGGTAGCCTAACAAAGCTTTAAAGAATCTCTAGAGCTTATATAATTTCTAATTGACACGAAGAGGGAGATGACTAAACTTGGATGAGATATTCTAAACTTTATTCAATACGGCTGGCAATAATTTCCCAATATTGAACTAGGGCCTTAGACATAATCTCTTGTAGTTGTCCATAGAAGGAAATGTCCTTAGTTTCCTTCATCAAGCTTGGCACATCCTCGGCTGGAGGATTAACCCTTTACTTAGCAGATGGCTTCACTCAATGGTAAAGTCATTGATCCTAGAACATCTTCAAATACTGGTGAGAGAGAAGGTGGTATTGGAGCATTACCAGCAAGATTGGGATCCTCCATTGGCTATTTTCCCTTCTAAATTGGGGCTCCAACTATCTCATCCTAGGAGGAAGGTTTGAGAATGTAAGTGTCAATGGCTTGTCTATCCTTCAGTAGCTTAATTTAAAGTGAGATTAGTAGATGAAGTGAGAACATTAATTGCCTCATTTGTAGGCTCATTGATTGGGGATGATAGAGGAAGTGTTCTAGGATCTCCAATTTGAATTGACTAGTCCACATTAACTGAAGTACTAGCTAAACCCATAAAATGAAAAAACAAGTTGGAAGTCATTTTTTTTTTGGCATAATAATCCTAAATTAATGAACTTCGTCAAGATAAAAGGTATTAGTATACATACCAATTGGGATTCATGCATAGGTTTTCCTATTATGTTTTTTATACATTTCTTCTTGCGAATGGTGAATAAAGTAGAGATCGAAAGATCATCGGGCCTTGTAGTACCTAATAAAGTACTACTAGGATTGTCATAGGTAGATCTTGACTTAAATGGTCTAAGAAGAGGAACTTCTTCTTTTTCCCTGGATTCTCTCAAAAGTTCCTCCTCTGAAGCCTCCCTTTTGTTCAAGGATTAATTTCCTCTTGAGTGAAGATTCATAACCTTCCAGAGTTGGAGCTTCTAGAAGAGAATCAGATGGTTTAGTTAAGTCCAATACAAATAAGCATATAATTTTAATAAATGTCTAAAAGCCTTACTAGAGGAAGGGGGATTTAAAGTCTTTATGGCTGCTTATAATGCTCTCAAGAAGAATTATATGTACTTGGACCACCAATTCTTAAAAACTGGGGTCACCCCCTATGTTAAACTCATCTCCTGTTATACTAAAGGTGTCCCTAATCCTATGATCCTCAGCTATGCCTTAGTAAATATTTGCCTTCAAAATCTGAGAAGACCTTAAAAATACATGAGTATTTGTTTGACTCCTCATTGGGACTGGAATAGAATATTCTGGCATCACTATTTAAGACTTAACACAAAAGACATACCTTAATAGATAGTACAGGAGAGATCGAAAATACTCCTTATCAGTCACACTTAGAGTGTTCTTCATATGTGAAATCATATAGGTGAAATAGGCCAGGTGGATATTTTCACATTTGAATGTCCATAAAGTCTCAATTGATGATATAAATGAATGAACTTCCTCTCACATAAACTATAACCAATCAGTTGAAAAATATTCAAAATAGTGGGACATGCCATCCTAAAATTGAATTCGGAGTAATTAACATTTAAATTGCAAAAACAAATGGAACTTGGAATAACGAATAGGTCTATCTCATTATCCATCAAACTGAGTTTTACAAAGTTAAAAATTCTAGATTTCACCATATATGAGGCTCTAAGGGACACCATCTAGTTGACCTAATTAGACTAGTTGTCATCCAACTTATCGGGTCAAACCCTAAACATAAATATGGGAGGTTCTTGGAGTTTAGCAGAGTCTTGAGCAAGGAGTTTTTGGCCCCAAACCTAGGGTAGTAAGGAGATACAGGTAATGGAAGCTCTTGTGTAAAATATGGACTAAAAGTGGTGAGTGATTCTCCATATTTAGATTTGATGGGGAAAACAATATTCCTAACAATAATAGATGTATTGACTGTAAGATAATTGATGAGTTAGTTAAACAAAAGATACTCATTGGCTCTAAGTATTTGGACGTCGTTGACGGTGAAAGCTTAAAGAAAAAGAAATTAACTTTGAGGGATGGAATTTGTTTGGAGAAGGAAAACAAACAGGTAAAAAAAATTGGGGGGGGGGGAGATGCATTAAAATGAGCTTAATTAGCTAAAAGAGAACCGTTTGAAATGCAAAAATCCAAGACAAAATATTAAACTTGTTTGTGAGCATGTTCCCTTCAAAAGGTAGTGTCGTGGGGAAATGGAGAGGCAAGTGGCAATATTGGTCCCTCGTGATTAGATTTGTGGTCTATTAATGATCCAAAAGTGAGAAATTCAAGTGGTGAGTGTTCCAAGAGAACCAGGTGCATTGGTTGAAGAAAATTACAAAACGTTGTCCTTATTTGAATTACTTAATCTAAAGTGACAACTAAAAGTAATTATTTGGATGCTTCCACATGTGCGGTGATATTTAGTGGGACCACTGCCAATAAAAAGACATGCATACTAAAGGGTTATAAAATTTGAAGATTTTTGTGCTAAAAGTGAAATTTGTTGTAAGTAGATTTTATACTAAATTTGGTAATGATACAATTATTTACCAAATGGTTGAAATAAATTAATTACCAAGGTAATAAAATTGTTTAACATAAAAAGTTAATTACCACATTCACAACAAAGTTGGTTTAATCCCAAACCACGAACAATCAAACAGAACATTTTTCTTCCATTAATTGCCCACAATGTGGATTACAAAGCTAAGGAGAAATATAACATTACATTTCTAGAAATGTGTAATAATGAGTAAAGAAATAAGTTACAAGGTGGTGGAAAGAATTCCACAGATAATTAAGATACTTTTCCTCTAAATTCAAGCAGGGATTGCATTCACCAATTTTCATAAATATGGCCTCATGATACTGAAAATTAACAATTGCCTCTTGATCTTTACACTTCAACTTTTTAGACCTGAAGAGAATTACATATGATGACAAATGTTCAAAGCCTAAGCTGGTTAAATCCATCATGTCAATCATATTAACTCTCTATAAAAATTTCCGTTCCTCCAAAACTCTATTAGAGGAAGAGAAAAGTTTATCATGAGTATTAACTCATCTCCTATAATCTTCTAAGGTAGTAGAGAGTTGTTTGTCCCTATTTACAAAGAAAGGATAAGAATTAAGGAAATAGGAATTATGGGACTTGGGTGTCCCGGGATAGTTTGGAAGATTTACAACGATTATGCATGCCAAGAAAAAATATTCTTTGCATGGCCCCTCAACATAGTGGAAGGCGAAAAATGGGAAAAGGCTAGAAGGACATCCTGATCCTTGTAAACATTATTGGATATGAATGGATACTTAGAATCAGGATGGTCAGTGGGTAAGATGTTATCAATGAACTTTTCCAAATTCTTACAAGGATCATCCTCCAAGTTATAGGGTTAAGAGATAAGATCATATAGAGGATCAACCGATAAAATAGTCTCCATGACCAAGGCTGTAAAAGAATCCAGGTCAAATATATCCTTAGGTAAAATAAAAGAATTAAACATACCATTTTAGACAACTTGTTAGGATGGTTGAACAAAGGTGTGAGAATGAGAATCATAAGTGACATAATGCTAAGTAGTTAAGACATATTCATCAGCACTATATCTGAAGGGATAAAGTGCTTGATTGGCACTAACCATGCATAATCACCTGTAAAACCATGATTGATTAAAGGATATACCACTTGAGGAAGATACTCAAGAGGAACGTGAGGGTGTATAACAATATGATGGACACTCTACTCATCAAGAGGGGGAGCTAGTAGAGAGTCACAATTAACCAAAATAGGATGGAAACTTTCATCAATGGGTTTCTTAAGTCGCTGTTTGGTTTCCTTAACCTTAAGTACATCAGGAGTGTTGGCCTCATCATACTAAGTTTTGTTGATCATAGAAAATAATTTAGTTTCCCCATGGGATATGGGACACGCAAGAACACGATCAGCCCAATTATCAAAAAGCCTAAAAAATAGGGGTGTATCATAAATAGTAGTAGGCTCAGGAAGGACCTTCGAAGATGGACTCACAATAAGGAATCCAATCAATATAGGTAAAGGATGCCCAACATGATCTAAGTCTGAAGCACACTCAATGGGCATAGTTGTATCCCAAGAACCCCAATCATCAGCGTCAATTTAGTTTACATCACCGGACGAATGAGTAGTAGAAACAGCTAAAGCCCAGGGGTTTTAAACAGTGTTGGTCGAGTTAGACATGGAACCAGGATCATAAGTTATCTTGAAACCGCCATTGTTATTCTCCAAAGGAACCATTGTTGTGAAGAAGAGAGAAAAAAGGTAAATAGACAAATGACTCAGATTAGAAGACAAAAATGTTAATTGATTGGGATGAAATGTTATCATTTCCACAAAAGGCACACTTATGCTAAAAAAGTAATGATGATAAGACATGGAGTGGTGGTGTGAGAAGCTTAAGAGTCCACTAATTATTTTTTCCAAAAATAAATTAGTGCGGGGTGGGGGGTATGTTTCCACCATATTACCACTACCCAATAAGGTGTTTCCATGTAGGATTATACACTAGTAATAACAACTGAACCATAATATACAAACTCAAAGTAATTGGTAGCATGCATGTGTGACACCTATTATAGTTTAGACATGGTGTAGAAATTACAAGAAAACAACCTACATAGGGGAATTAATCTACCTAATCGATAAATATTTTAACCCAACCAGTAGTTACCAAAGCAATTAAGTTGCATGGAAAAAAACTCTATAAATAATCAAGGAAGCAGATAAACAAAAAGAGGACACCCTCACCAAAAACTATATTTACTTACTTTTATCCTTTCTTTTCGTTTCTTTTCTTTTCTTTACTGCATTTCATTCAGTTCGAAGTAGATACTAAGGTAGATTGTAACTTTATTTTAATTTTATTAATAATTTCTTGCCTTTACATAAGTTTTCTTTTTCCTTCTTTCTTTAAATTTCGTAGTAAAATCGTTTACTTTAAAGAAATTACTTTTGTTAAAGTTCAAGACTTTACTTTCCATTTACTTTATGCACTTTATCGCTTCTTGTATTCTAGTTATTCATAGTAATTTATCACTTAGATTAAACTCTTGCCTAAGGTAAGAACATGTCATCTCAATTAAAGCGTCGAACGATACACAATCGTCTAATCATTATCATGAGGCTAAGATCATTTGGATGGGAAGACTATAACCTTGCCTAAAACACTCAGAATAAAAATTAAAACTTATTAATAAAGTTAAGTGAAAACCACACAAATAGAGTTGCCCCAGACTCTATATATGATATTTTTTTTCAATGTATACTTGATAATTTGATTGGAGACTGCCATTGATACTTTTCTAATATCTACGAATAATATATAAAGTTTATGCTCAATTTTTCAATGCATATACTATAATATGTAAAATACGCAAGATAAAAAAGTAGTTTGAAGGGTTATATTTATTTTTGGTCAAATAGTTCTTCATAATAGACTTTGGGGTTTAAAGTTTTCATTATTTATACTCTAGGTTCCACCTCACTTTTTGTGCAAAAATTATGTCGTTAAAAACTATCATAAAGTGAAAAATAGATCCTAAAATGCAAATAGTGAAAACTTTTCACCCCTAAATGCATTATGAATAACTACCAGTCCCTAAAGCCCAAAAGAAACGAATATAACAAGATTGAATCATGAATTTATAAAAAGAATTATTTTTATTTTCACTTTTAAAATATCTTGCTCCACCCACCAACGTATAAAAAAACTATTATAATTGTTTTAGACAAAAGATAAGAAATAAACATAATATATTTTAAACCTATAACATTACTTGTGGCCTTTTATCAGCTAATCATTAAAAATATAATTTTTAAGGTAGATATACGTCTAAATAAGATGATATATACTTTTAATAGTTATTTTCTACAATTCAAAAGTTCAAATGGAAAGTGATTTATATGATAAAAATAAGTGCATTCAGCTAAGGAGGAGAATTTGAGATCTTATGGGTAAAGGTAAAATGCATTTAAGTTGAAACCAAAAATTGAGCATTATGGATGGGTATATAATTTGTTTATTTGAAGACATTTATATACAATATAGTGAAAGATAGTACTTTTGGACTCTCTTAATGTGTCATGTGTCAATATTTGAAGCCTCCACTTTATTACTCTCATCAATATCTCTCCCTTCGTATATAAGTTTCTTTTTTCTCCCTTCATTTATCTCTCTCCAATTTCATTATTTCGCGCATATCTTTTCCTTCATTTCTCTATTTTTTTCATGACTTTAATTTATGTATTTTTTTTCTTCAAATGATTATTTTCCCTCAATTGCTTTTTGTTTAAACTGAATTTATTAAAATTCATTTTTATTCACATTCTCCCGTTCTTTACATTAAAACCGCATGCGCATCGCGCAAGGCTGAATACTAGTTTTTATTGAAAATGGTCATCAAATTTTATCTCTACTAAAACATCACAACTTTAGGAGAGATATTATCATGTATGGAGGGCACCACGTGCCCATGATCAACATAAATTAGGACACAACATGTTAAGATTCTTGTATGTCTAGTGGGAAACATGTGGGACACATATCACATATGTGTCGTGTCCTTATTTGTGTTGAGCAAGGACACGTGGTGCCCTCCATACATGGTACTATTTCCCCAACTTTAGACTCTTGTTTTCCTTGCCAAATCACCTTACGTTTTCCTCATTTAAACTCAAATGCCATCGATGTTATTTTTAAATGGAATCTTGGTCATCTGTACACATAAATGGTACTTTGTCAAACCCTATTAGAATACACATTTATAATTTTCTAGAAAAGTTGCAAAAAATAAATTTACTTAATATATTGATCAAAATTTATAAAAAAAATTTAAGACAATCATTAGTAATTCCCAAATTAACAATAATAATTAATCATGAGTTCTAGAAAACTTCATTAACAAATTTTCACATTGATCCAAACTATCATTAATCTTTTTTTCGAAATTGGCCAATAAATTTCCAAACTTCCTCAAGCATAATTTCGTGCATTAAAATTAACCATTTTTCATGCCAAACCACTTAAATAAACATAAATTTTATCTGGAAGTTTTAGAAATATTTTTAGGAGATTTATCGATAGGCCCCTCAACTATTTGTGTATTCAGTCTAAAGACATGCGAAAATCTTGTTGATATCTTAAGGACACCATATAATTGAACTTTTTAGAGAAGAGGGAAAGACCCCCCACACATATTACTAATAAAAAAAATAGGAGAAAAGGCCTCTCCTAAGTGGAAATAATAAGATCTAGAGAAAACTTTATAAAATTAAAAGGACAATTAATTGTTGATCTCAATAAATCGATGGTGAAAGAAGCAATAAATGTGGGGTTTTATAAATAACCCCATTATAATCAAAAGAGAAACCATCTAAAGGATCCTAATGTTAGGAATGTCTTCCCTATCACTATTTAAGAGACCTTTAATGAGAGGAGGAAGGAGATTAAAATATAAACAAATATTAGAACTTTGGGAAGAAATTGCAAAGTTTTCAAAACCGTCTTCCACTGAATTTGCCTCTCTCCAATTGTGTTTGATGTTGAAACCTTGAGAATAAATATGATATTGAACCTTTAAAAGATTATCTCCTGATATATATGGTGGTTTCCATGTACCATCAATCATTTGAACAATAAATCTATAGTTTATCTTATTAACTCCCAAATCAACCCAAAACTAAATGTCAATCAACAAAGCTTCCACTTCTGACATTAAATTAAATTAAACTTCCATTAAGTCCCCAAAGAATTTCCATACCTTAACAGCTATTTCACTAAGAAGAAAAGTATGCTCAATGGATTCTTCTTGACTGAAGCAGCATCTACAACTACAGGCAATCCGAATTCCAATTCTTTGAATCTCATTGTTGAGAGGGATGACTCTGTGAAGAATTTTCCAAACAAGAATGGATATTTTAAATGGTTAATGATTATTCCAAAGAAATTTGAAAGAGTGGGAGATAGGTTTGTGGTTTCTGTTGAGATCAACAACAACCTTAAAATCAAAGCTATATTTTCTTCACCAATATAATGCACTTCTTTGATTCTTTTAATGGTGTGAGACCCATACTTTCCATTAAAGATGTTTGATTTGTACTTCCCTTGAATGAAAGTGGACCAAAGTCTATTATTGTCTTTAATATTTCAGTAGTGCCTTAAACTCCCACCTACAATACCATTAGATAGACCCCTAATATTCAAACCATATTATTTAGTTAGGTAGAAACCTTCATCCTAGTTCAACCATTAGTATTTTCTCTCTTCCATTTTAAGAATACCCCAAAAAAAAGTACCAAAAAGGTTTTGAATCCATTTAAAAATCAATTTGGGAGGGTTTAATTCTGATAAAGTTTAAATAGGGATTGAAGAAAGAACATTCTTAGTTAATGTGAGTTTACCACCTTGAGGAAGAAATTTGGATTTCCAACCATGTAACTTATTTCTGAGTTCCCAACAAGATCAGAGAATTAAAACACTTTTTTCCTCGCTTTAAAAATAGTACAATCGAGGTATTTAATAGGAAGCTTAGAGTGCTGAAGAGTAATTTTAGATCTTAGTAAAGATTTCCTATGAGATGAAATGTTATCATCGATAGTAAAACTACTTTTTCTTCTATATATTAGCTGATATGATGAAATCTCATAAGAAGATAAAAATAACATCAAGTTTTTTCAAACTCCTCTTATTATCATATGTAAATATAATCACCTCATCTGCAAAGCTAATATGAGAAATTAAAGGGTAATTTAGGGATGATAGAAATTTTTGATGATGTTTAATGTTATTAAACTATCAAGACCTCTTCCAAGAACTTCAGCAACTACAATAAATAAACTTGGTGAAAGAGGATCACCTTATTTGTAAGCCTTGCTAATTTAAAGAACCCATCCATGTTACCATTCACTATGATAGAGAACCAGTTATTTGAGACTAATCTCCAAGTTATTTCAATTAATAAATCACTGAAGCCAAATTTCCTGATAACTGGTATGAGGAAGTGCTAAGAAACTTTTTTATATGATTTTTCCATATTTAATTCAAGATATTAAAACTTGAGATTTATTTCAAAAATCATGAGTAAGTTCATGAGCAAGAAGAATGTTATCCATAATGCTTCTACCCTTGGTAAAGCCACTTTGATTGGAAGAAATGGTAAGAGGGAGGATATGGGATAATCTAGAGCTAAGAATTTTTTATATGATTTTAAAATTCAAGTTGCAATGACTTATTGGCCTGAAGTCTGCACAAGTGTCTAGATGCTGAACTTTGGGAATCAATATTATGGATGAACAAAACCAACTAACTAGTATTTGAGCTCCAAAAAAGAAAGAGTGAAGAGATGTGGTTACACTACACCAAAAAAGTTAAATTGTCACCTTTGAGCCGACCAACCATGACAAAAAAACATGCATTTTTTTATCACGGTCAATGACCGTGACAAGTTTAGTTGTCACGGATTTGTCATGGTGGAGGACCTTGATAGGTCCGTGATAATGCATTTTTTTATCATGCGCTTTTTTATCAAACCGTGATAATGCATTTTTTTATCATGCATGTTTCCCCCATTTCATTTCCCTTATTTTTCTCTCTCTTTGTCTCCCTCTCTCTCTCTCTCTCTCTCTCTCTCTCTCTCTCTCTCTCTCTCCTTTGTGTGTGTGTGTGAGCGAGTGCAATTTTATGTGTGTGTGTGTGTGTGTGTGTGAGCGATTAATTTGGTGTTTACAAAAATTGGGCATACATCTGAATTGGACCCCATTGTTGTCTAAATTTTGGACCCCTTTGTTGTGTAAATATGAAATTGAAATTGGTTGGACATCTAAAATTGGGCATATTATTGTGTAAATGTGAAATTAAAATTGAAATTGGGTATAAAAAAAAATTGGGTATAATGTTGTGTAAATCTGAAATAGACCCCTTTGTTGAGTAAATATGAAATTAAAATTTGGTATAAATTTGAAATTGGGCCTATTATTGTGTAAATGTGAAATTAAAATTAAAATTGGGAATAAAAGGGAAATTGGGTATAGTGTTGTGTAAATCTGAAATTGGGTATAATGTTGTGTAATTTTTGTACATTTATTTTGTATTTATACCCAATTGTTTGGCCCTATGAATTTCTAATATATTGCATTATTATTTGCATTGTTGCTTTGGATTCTTGAATTGTTATTGACTAGTGGATTTGAACACTTAGATGGCCATTGAGTTGGTTGGCCCGGGCATTTCTATTACTTAGGATTGTGATTAAACTGAATATAAATAAGACATAATCATCATTATAAACATTACTACCGAATAAGTAACGATGGTTGTGTTGTGAAATGAAACATAACTATGTAAAAAACAAATATAAATAATGCATAATTAAATGAAAGATACTATAACTTTTAAAAGCTTTTTGTTAAACAATTAGTAATCCGAAATGAAATATAATTATGTATAAATCATCACTATAAATATTATTATCGAATATAAATAAGACATAATTATGCGTACGCATAAATACTAGCCTTCTAGTTCTTATGTGCACGAATTCAATAGACCTTACACCCGTTGGAGAGTCTTTACCCCTGTAATGAGATCTTTAGGATTTTCTCGTTTGGACAGTGTGGGACTGCATAGTTTTTGTATAATAATATTCTTAGTGGCTAAAACTTGTTACTTTTACGGGAAGTTCTACTATCGTATCTTAATGTTCTCTAGGTACATACTAGATGATGTGATGTTAAGTGTTATTTCAATTGATGAATTGAAATAATACTTACACTTGGGAATATATGTCGTGTACTTAGAGAACTATGGTAATATGTTGTCAATTTTTTCTCTAATGGGAACCATGTGCATGAGTTGTTAAGTATATTACAGAAATACGAGATCTTGAATGGGATAGGACCCCTCGCCCTTTGGAGGAGATAGAGGAAATAGGATTAGTATGAAAAATTGAAATTGGTATTATAAATTGAAATTGAAGTTAGTACTAGAAATTGAAATTGGTATTTAGTTTTTGGTATAGTGCCTATTTTACTTTTGGTATTTAATTCTAAAATTGAAATTTGGTTTGTCTCTCTAATTGCAGCAGCGGTCTCCATCTCTCTCTACACACATTTTGGTATATCTCTCTATCTCTTTGTATATACATACATTTCTCTCTCTCTCTCTCTCTCTCTTTATATATATATATATATATATATATATATATATATATATATATGTACATATATATTGTTGAATTGTTTGGGATTCCTGAATTGTTGTTGACTCGTGGATTTGAACATTTAGATGGCCATTGAGTTGGTTGGCCCGAGGAATTTCTAATAAAAGACAATTTGTAAGGACACAATTCTCCGATTGAGTCTTAATGTAGTTTTGGCTCAATTCCGGACAAAAATGTTGGAGTCATAGGATAGATTTCTTGACCATCCTTCAAGCCTATGATGTGTTAGTTGTAGACGTATCGGCCAAGATATTAAAGCTTCATTAAATGCCGAGTTTGAAGTGCATTGTTTCTACATCACCAACAATGGTTCCATTGCTCCTAAGGTATGCATGCATTGTAAATATATATAGGAGCTTGGAACAATTTTAATATGGGTGTATGTTTATTTTAAATTGTTGTTTATTTTCAGAAAGTTTCATTAAAGCTTTAAAACAAAGTTTCTGGGCTAAAAATAGAATTTTCAACATTCTGGAACTTCGTTCGAACGAGTTTGTTGTTCTAACAAGAATGTCGTTCGAACGAGTTTTCCAATGAGATTTCCCCATTTTCCACTGGAACTTTGTTAGAAGGGTCATTCGAACGAGACTTCGTTCGAACGAAATCTCGTTCGAACGAGATTTTCGACGGGAAATTAAATTGGCAGTTTTTCCCATGTCTCCACTCACCTTTACCCACTAACTTTTGAACTGACTTAAGAGGTACGGGAACTAACATTTTGAACTTAACTTTTCATACCATTCCAACTCCTAGAGAGAGTTTTTGAGTGTTCAATTTTCCAAAGAAAAGTTCATGGTTTAAGTGTATATTTTTTCAAGAAAAATTCATAAAACACTTTTGTTTTGACCAATATTGTTTATTCCAAGTTCAATATATATATATATATATATATATATATATATATATATATATATATATATATATATATATATAATTCTTTGCTTGGAGTGTTTGGCACCGAGTTTTACTCTACCGATTGAAGAGTTCGTTTGGGTTTCCTTCTATATCCCATAAAGAAGAAGTTCGTGTTTTGGGTGCGGTATTCTCACATGGTGAAAGACACTATGTGTGGTTAACGGTTGCTTCCTAGTTACTCATTGGTGGACTCCAAGGTTCCGGTGGAGTTCGGGATTATCATCTAAGCGGATGTCAATACAAGAAGGAGCATCGAGGCTTGAACGGAGTCGAGTTGAGTTTTGTAAGTCTTTTTGCCTGTACTTGTAAAATACCATACTTAGTGGAATTAAGGCTAGGGTCGTCCGAGGTTTTTTCCCGTTGTGGGTTTTTCCTCGTACATCGCGACGTAGTGATTTATTGTTTATTGTATCTTTCGTTAATTTGATAAATTTCGGTTTGGCCTAAGATTGCAAAAATGATTCATTAACATTATTAGGCAAATTTCTAGGACTTGGATTGAATTAATTGGGTTTAAGTGAAATTTAAATTGTGTGTTGTTTCATTTTATTTCACTTGGTTTAATTTTAATTTGAAGATAAATTTAAATTTGTTTAAGTTGAACCATCTTGCTTCCGCATATCTTTAAAAGAAAATTAATTTTTGTAATAAATTTTTAAAAGATTAGGGGGCCTCGCATTCCAACAAGTGGTATCAGAGCCAAAACGATAAATTACTTCGTTAAAGATCCTTTAAATAATATTTGGCTAAAATGGAATTTTCCCCATTTTCAAAATTTCCTATTTTCGATGGATCTAATTACGCGTATTGGAAAGCGCGAAGGAAATCGGCACTAAAATCTATCGACGAGAGAGTTTGGTTATCTGTTGTTAACGGGTGGTCCCCACCTACACATTTAATAGATAATGAACGTGTACCCAAACCCGCCGATAGATGGAGTGAGAGTGAATTTAAACTTTTAAATTTTAATTCTCGAGGTTTAAATGCCCTATTTAGCGCGGTCACACCGGATGAATTCTGACGCATTATGACGTGTGAAACCGCTAAAGAAGCTTGGGATATTTTACAACTCACTCATGAAGGTACAAGTGTTGTTAAAGCTTCAAAACTCCAAAACCTCACCACACAATTTGAAACCATCAAAATAAACGAAAAAGAAAGTTTTGATGAATTTTATGCTAGACTTTCCGATATTGTTAATTCATCTTTTAATTTGGGAGAGAAAATACCCGACAACCGAGTAGTAAATAAAATTTTAAGGTCCCTACCCGATAGATTTATTCCAAAAGTGGCCGTTTTAAATTCTTTACCCACTTTAGCCTCTACGAAATTAGAAGAGCTCGTAGGTGATTTACAAACCTATGAACTAGACATATTTTCCTCTAAAACTGAAAAGAAAATAGAAAAGGGCATTGCTTTAAAAGCTCGAAAGGAGGAAAAATAAGTAGTAGAGTGTGATAGTGATAGTGACTCGGTTGACATGTCTATGTTTGCTAGGAAGTTTCATAAATTTCTTAAATTTAACAAAGATAAAATTTAAAAATAATTATAAGAAATTTGAAAAATCTAAGCATGACAAAGCTGAGAAGATCCCTAAAACTTCTAATGAAAATTTAAATAGGGACGAGTTAAATAGGTGTTTTGGTTGTGAAGGGTATGGTCATAGGGCTTTTGAGTGCCCCACTAAACTAAGGAGAGAGGCTAAGCAACCTATTTCATATAATGCGACCATTAGTGATAGTGATAAGGAAGAGGGACCCGATTCCTCCATTAACCCCAACTTTGTGGCTTTTATGGCTAGTCATGTGAGCACCGATAATGAATCTTCCTATGAAGATATTCAAACACATGACACTTCCGAGGTCAAAGTTTATGATTCCCCTGGTTTGGATGGTTGAGAGTGAGAGAGAGAGAGAGAGAGAGAGAGAGAGAGAGAGAGAGAGAGAGAGAGAGAGGAGAGAGAAAATGATGAGGTTGATGTGAGTGAACTTCAAAATGCTTTTCAAGAATTATATGAAGAATCTATTAAATTGAAAAGAGATAATTTGAAGTTAGAAGCGTGTTTAAGAGAGCGTGTCAAGGTCATTGATGAGAGTCCGTTAGTGGAATACCTTAAGACACAAGAGAGATCTCTTCGAGAGAATCTAGATTATATAGAAGGCGAGAGAGATAGCCTTAGAGGTTTAATGGAATCCTTGAAAAAGGAGCTTCTCGAGTTTGAAGGGACAAATGATTTGTTAGAGTCTAGAATTTTAGAATTAGAAGAATAATTAAAAGACTCTAGTAAAGTCAAATTTGATTTGGAGTGTAGGTCCGAAAAACTGTTTGTGATCTAGCAGTCCTATTGTATAAGCAGCTTTAAGAGAGAATGTGATGAATGTTTTGCGAATGGAGTCCATGGAAGGTATGCTATGTGAAAACTTTCTTGCAAAAGCATATTTGGAAAGTTTGTTTATGGTTTTAATGTCTTCAAAAGAGAGTTGGATAACAGGTTCTCCTTTACACGTTGTAGGAGGTTTATAAGAGGGTCCTTTGGGTGGTTGAGAGGGCACAATGCTTGCAAAAGACTTATTCCCAGGTGAAGGATCGAGAGATTTAGGGTTATTAGGAAGGGATTGATCTTGGTTGTGACAGCTATTTGCATGAGTTCCAAATGAATGGAACTTGATATGGAGTTTCCTATATGCGGGTAGTACGCGCCATTCATAATAGGATTGTGATTCTTTAATGAATTAGGGTAGGGCATACCATTAGCCAGTATACATTTCTTTGGAACAATGAGCATATTTGTTGGCATTGTTTATCTCATCCGTATTCCCTTCTTTTGAGAGGGGCGACCCCCTACTCCTAACAAAAGTTGCCCTAGAATCGCATGAAAAAGAAGCTCCGAAAGTATTTATGATTGTTTTCTCTTACCATATAATTGATTAATTAATGTTAAGTCCATCTACTATGTAGTTACACTTTTATACAAACACGTATAAAGTAATATAACATAAAAAAAAAAAAAAAAAAACGTACATTGTTACTCTAAGACATTAATTTAATATGAATTTATTTCTTATTTCTTAATTTTTGGCATCGTAAAGTGTGTATATACATTTTCATAGTAGAAACGTATACAATTGGAAAAAAAGTATGTCGGATATAATATAATTACATTTAGTCACTGAAAGTAACTTAAAAAGTCTTAATTTTTATTTAGTGAAGGTGTTGTAATAGTATATAAATGAAGTTTTGGGGTTAATTACACTTACCCTCCCAGAACTTTAACCCATTTTAACTTCACTATCTGAACATTCATTTTTTGGATTTAACCCGACAAATTTCAAAAATGACTTCATGTAAGCCCCTAATAGTTACATCGTTAATTTTTTGGACTAAAAATGGGTCATGTGCATGTCACATGAGGGGACTTTAGTCCTAATAAAACATTCTTTTTAGAAAATAAGGAGAATTGCACAAAAATCATTATTAAATTAGACAAATATTAAAAAAAAAATTATAAATCTCTAACTCACTAGATTTTTTTAATATGGAAATTACAAAAAAATCATTTAAACATTTCGATATTTCCAATAATATATTTGGAATTTCAAAAATTAAAGAAAAAACATTTCAATAATCAGAAAAATAATTGAATTTTTTTTAATAGATATAGAAATGAAAAAAATGGAAATTACAAAAAAAATATATTTAAATTTTTGAAATTAATGAAAAACTAAAAATATATGAAAATATTTTTAAAAAATAAGGAATATATTAAAAAAAACTTTAAAAAAAAATGAAAATAACAAAACAAAGTTATAAAATTTGATATAAAAATATTTAAAAAGTCTAAAAAAAACATGATTTTTTTTTAATTTGGAAGTGACAAAAAATATAAAATATTTGACAAAAATACTATCCTAGTAGCACGAGAAGTGTTTGACCATATGCTCATAGATTACTCGATTATGCAAGAATTCCCTGATGTGTTTCTAGCGAAGCTTCTTGGTCTACCGCCTCAAAGGGAGATCAACTTTGGCATCGAGTTCATCAAGGAACTTTGCATATCTCTATTCCTCCATACCACTTATCCCTAGATTAGCTCTGAAAACTCAAGATCCGTTTGAATACTTATTGAGCAAGGACTTTATTCTCCCCAATATGTCACCATGGGGAGCACTAGTTTTAGTCTCCAAGAAGAAGGATAATTCATTAAGACTTTTCATAGATTATCGACAGCTAAACAGGTTTATTATCAAGAATGTGTACTCCATACCACATATTGATGATATCTTTGATCAATTACAGGGTTCAGGGAGGTTCTCGAAGATTGACCTTTAGTCTGATTACCATCACCTTTAGTTCATAGGGAAAGACATATAAAAGATAACCTTTCATACTCACGATGGGCTCTTTGAGTTCCTTGTCATGCCTTTCGAGTTGAAAAGTGCCCCATAAGCTTTTATGGACTTAATGAATCGGATCTACCGACCATCCCTGGTTTGATTTGTGTTTGTGTTTGTGGATAATATTTTAATATACTAAACAAAAGATATGGATCACGATGAGCACCTACGTTCTTCCTTGTAAGTTATTAGAGAGAATCAATAGTATACAAAGTTCAGAAAGTGTGAGTGCTTAATGGACAAGGTCATATTCCTTGGCCATATTATTTTAAGACTGGGGATTTATGTTAATCTGACAAAGGTGGAAGTAGTTTTGAGTTGGGAGCGCCCGAAAAATATAATAGAGGCGGGGGGCTTCTTGGTATTAGTCATCTACTTTTGATGCTTCATCCAAGAATTCTCTCGTATAGACTTGCTTCTCATACAACTGTCTCAGAGGGAGGTTATCTTTAATTGGTAAGAAGAGTGTGAGAAATCTTTTCGATATTTAAACACTTGATTGAATTCTACGCCAATTTTTATCCTCCTAGAATGAGGAAAGGGATATTTCGTCTATTGCAATACTTTGGGATCAGGACTCAGCGTAGTGTTAATGCAAAGGAAAAGTTGATTGTATATGCATCTCCTTAGTTGATGACTCACGAGAGGAACACCCTTACTCAGGACTTGGATCTAGTAGTAGTCATATTTGTTCTTAATATTTTAAGGTATTATCTGTACGGAGAGAATTTTGAGGTCTTCTCCGATCATAAAATTCTTTATTACATCTTCATGCATAAGGATCTCAATTTGTGGTAAAGATGATGGATTTAGCTCATGGAGGACTATGATGTTACACTTCAGTACCATTCTGGAAATACCAATATGGTGGATGACGCACTCAGCAGGAAGTCTTTAGTGGTAATGAATTATCACCGCCATAGAAAGGTCAGGGACCTACCGGGTTTCGATCTGAGGGTCAAGAGAGGTAGGGAGTATGCCTATATTTATGAACTTGTGGTAAGGATATTAGTCCAGTAGAAGGGTTTGGAAGCACATTTATATGATGAAAGGTCATAAACTTTCAAAACCGTCTCTAAAGTTGTGAGCCATTTGATGATATCTCCTTGGACAAAGATAACAGGGTATGATGTCAAGGCAGGTTAATATTCCATATAATTTAGGAGCTTCGGGAAGAAATCATAGTTGAGGCACATCAGTCAAGGTTTAGCATACATCCTAATAGCACCAAGATATATAAATACTCGTGCCATGATCACTGGTGGTCGAGAGTGAATAGGGATGTGGAACTTTTTATGGATAAGTGCCTCACATGCGATAAGGTCAAAGTAGAGCATCAGAAGTTGGAAGGTTTGTTACAATTGTTGCCAGTGGTAGAATGAAAATGGGAGCACATTACCATGGACTTTTCTACGGCCTTACCACAGACACAAGCAGTCTATGATATAGTTTGGGTTACCGTCGATCGCCTTATGAAGTCTGAGCACTTCTTTTCGATCAAGGTCACTAATAGTGTGGCTTGGCATCCTAGGTTTTATATTCAGGAGATAATTTGATTCCCTAGTTCACCCACGTCCATTGTTTCAGATAAGGGACCTAATTTTTTTCGAAATTATGGAATCGATTGCAACAAGATCTTGGCACCAATTTTAAACTCAGTATCGCATATCATCCCCAGATGTATAGACAATCTGAGATGCCATTAAAATCCTCGAGGATATGTTGCGGTCTTGTTCATTAGACTTCAAGGGTCATTGTACAAAACATCTACCATTAGCAAAGTTTTCCTATAACAATGGCTACTAGACGACTATTAGGATGTCTCCTTTCGAGGCTTTGTATGAGAGGCGTTATAGTTCACTAGTTTGTCAGGCAAAATTGTGTGAGAACCACATTATGGTATCTGAGCTTATTCAGGTAATGACAAAAAAGATTAAGGTCATTCGATAATGAATTGAGACGGCTCAAAGTCATTAGAAAATTTATTCATATAAAAACATAAAGCCCTTGGAGTTTGATATCAGTAATTATGTGTTCCTAAAGATTAATCTTAGTCCAGGAGTGAGCCATTTTGAAAATAAAAGGATGTCAGAACCATGATGCACTGGTCTTTTTGAGATCTAAGAGAGTGTTGACATGTTTCACATTTTTATGCTTAGGAAGGACATCCCTGATATGTCACACACGATCCACTTAGATTATATGATCTCGAGGAAGATGTTTTCAATGAGAACAAACCATTAGCAGTGGTGGATTATAAGCAACGGGTTCTTTGTACGAAGAAGATTCCCCTCTTCAAGGTCATATGGGATAGTAATGGAGTTGAAAGGGCAACATGGGAGTTAGATTCAGTGATGCGAAAGTTGTATCCTAGGTTATTTTCTTAAGTTTGATCGCAGTCTAATTTTGGGGAATCTCCTAAAGGGGGAGAATGAAATACCCCGGACCTTTTTTATATTTTATGTGAATTCTTTTTATATTTTTCATATGAAAAATTATAAGATATTCTTTTTCAAGGACTTGGATCTTTACTATGATTATTGAACATGTCTTACATGGCGCTCGCACGGTGTTGTAATATTCCTGCATGCAAAGGAATAATGATGTTTTATATTAAGTTTTGCACAGATAATTATTCTTTAAAGTATTAATTAGGGTGTTATAATTAATGAACGATTTTTTGTAAAGATTTATAAATATATATTGGGTTTTTGTGAGAAAGAATATTTTTTTGGTAAAGAATCATTTTTGGATGAGGTTTATTTTTATTTTAGAGCGCAAACGTTATTTCGATAACTTATATTTTTATGTGGATTGTGTCTGTGTGTGTGTGTGTGTGTGTGTGTGTGTGTGTGTCTGTATATATATATATATATATATATATATATATATATATATATATATATATATATATATATATATATATATATAAGTATTCTTTTTAGAATTATTCGGACAATAATATGATGTAGAATAACTAGCATAAGAGTATATCGTTACATAGGATCGACACAAGTCGGGGAGGCTAAAAAGGTAAAATCCACATATACATGAACATTAAATGTATACATGAATATTCTCGTATGTACTATTCATACGTATAGTATCTAGCAGCCCCTAGGATCCTCCCTTGGATCCCTTTTGTATATCACATTGCTTGTATTCCTTTTGTTCCTTTTTTCCCTATAACTATCCAAAGTGTGTTTCCCTTTTACTTGAGATTCCCTTTTATATCATTATATTAATAAGTTGTTATCTTTTATGCCCCCTAAAATACCCGAAGTGTGTTTTCCCTTTAGTAAATGGTTCAAAATTTTAATAATTGTATCTTTTGTAGCTCATTATATAAGTGCAAGCTTGTAAGTGTTTCAAATCATCTCATTTTCATATATAAACTTGAATTTTCTTCTCTTTTAGGTGTTTGCCTAGTGGATTCTATGATAGTTAGTTTATTTTCACGTTTTTCGCTAAGTTATAAAAGGTGTGACAACACAAAAAAAATCCAAACCAAACAAACTCCTAAAAGCCCGCTACCAACTCCCACCACCCACCGCTATACCAGGTGGCAACCACTATTGCGGGTGGATTCCCCCACTATGCGCTAGGTGATTTATTTTGTTGTCAATCGAGGAATGAATGCATTGTTTGTGTTTTCCCCATCATAATGGTTCACTAATTAAATCAGATATTTCTCACTCTTATAAAACAAACCCCAAACTATAAAAATAACTCGTTAGAAAATACAACTTCATCTCTCGTTTTTTAAGTCGTAACCAACTGAAGCAAATCTCCATTTTTGTCTAGATAAAAATCACCATTTTAGCCTAAAATCTTGAGTGTTTTTCAACCTTAAACACTATAGTTTCAGTAAGTATTTTTAGTGGTGCATTTATATTATTTTGGAGGTGTGCTTATGTATTTTTGGTGGTGTTATGAGGGCTTACTTAAATCTATTTTCTCGACCTTTGGGGAGTATTTTCTTGGAGACTTTGGAGCTTATTTCTTATATTAATTTTAGAGGATTCTTTAATTGAGGCAGAGGTTCTATCTAATATTTTCGTAAGTTAATATGAAGCATGTTAGGTTAGATATGTATTATATATTTATTTTATGTAACATGCTACTCATATGTATTGTGGGGACCTAAATTATTAGTTAGGTTTAATTGAGATTGGCCGACTAAGGCCAGCAGTATGAGAGTCACACTCGGCCCAACTCCTCAAAGAAGTCACCATAAATATTTGTCACGTGGATAAACACAAACACTTATCACGTCCATATTGATGATCTCAAGTTGGTTACCTATAATCTCGGACGAGATATTCATGAGTCACCATATGAGCCAATTATAAAACTGGAGAGTTATTCAAATAACTCAACCACTATGATTTTACACCATTATAAATACAGTACACACCCTAGGGCCAAGGGGGTGTAATTTGGAAATTTTGAGATAACTTAATAATATACAGTGACCTCTCTATGGACGTGGGCAGTTTTTCGAACCACGTATATTCATGTGTTATGTGATTGGCATCTTATATTCATTATTTTATTGCTTTTTGGAATACTTTTAGTTATGAATAATTTTTACTCACAATTGGCGCTATGTGTGGGAACGATTTTCCTTTAAACGAAAGAAAACTTCATAAAGAACAACTACGATGTCTCACCAACTAAACAGTGCACCCCAATCTGGAGACGTTGGAGCTGATTTGGCCCCACTTAGGATCAGGTCTGAGGTTTGTTAAGATGGGATCCCAACGTTTCTACCAAAATTATAGCCTTTTGGAGAAAATCCACGGACAACCTAGGTCTATAAAGATCTCATGCCTGGTTGACACGTACGAAATAATGCTTCGGCGGCATGAGGAGGCAGCTCGCTTCCAAGTTGAAGAGAATTCTCACCTATAACAGTGGCTGGAAGAGATGGAGAAAGAATTCTGCTAAAATTGAAAGCACCAACCTTGGACTCCTTGCCATTATGCAAGCAAAACTCGCACCCGAGGAAGGAGCACCAGGCGCGACCAAGAGCGTTCAGGGCATGGAAGTTATCAAGGCAGGCACCACATATATGAGGAGCACCATATAGATGACATAAGGAGTTTGTCTCGAAGGTAAATGGACCAAGACCCATCTCATAGGGGGCAGGTCAACCAAGGAGTTAGCAAGGTGAGCCCTTATCACCCATATGAAGTCTTATTTCTCAAAAACCATCGAAGAGGAGGAACCCCCTAAGAAGTTTGTAACCCCCAGGTTCAAGGTCTACAATGTCAAGATCAATCTTATTGACCATGTTTGGTAGTACATATAGGCTATGACTTTGTGGAGTCCTAACGATGCACTGATGTGTCGCATTTTTCCTTCCATCTTAGGCGACGTTGCCCAAAAATGGTTCGAGAAGCTCCCTCACAAGACTATTAAGAGTTTTAAGGTGATCTTCAAATCCTTCACTCTTGTTTCATCAGCAGTATCTCTCATCCTAAAAGAATGGATGCATTTCTCACGATGAAAAAGAATCCACAGGAGTCCCTGCGTGAATACTTCAAACACTATTGGGAAGCTAAAACTATTCACGATCTCATGTCAAGCATTGAGAAATATGCCAAGGTGGAGGAAGTGGTCCGCACTAGTCAAGCTGAGACTGGTTGCACCAAGAAGAACAAAGGGGGAGACAAGGAGAATACCCCCAAAAAGGGGAATAATAAGGATAATGGTTCAAATAATGGGGAAATAACTGATTCCTTTACATATTTTCAAGTCGTCAACACAATTTTTAAGGAGCTAATCTACAAGATCCTGGAAAAATTAAAGAATAGCAGTTCATCAAGTGGCCAAAGAAGATAGGTGATGATCCGACCAAGAGTAAAATCACGCTTCGATGCACATTCTATAAAGAAGGCAGCCACAAAATTGAAAATTGTAAGGTGCTCAAAGCTTATCTGGAGGAAATAGCCTAAGCAGGGCATATGAACGAGTTTATTGAGAAAAGGTCTGACCAGGCCGCAACCATTGGTGACCAGAAACTAGACAATGTCCTAGATGATGATATGGGGCATGAGTTCTCCGTCACACACGGATCATCTGACCTTAGGAATATCTAAAGGAATGATGTCCGGATGGAACTCAATAAAGTTACAGTTATGATGGAAGATTTCCAGATTGATCCCGTAAAAAGTCAGGATGGTAAGCGATGGCGACTAGATGACGTTGATTATAACAAGTACATTGTCTTCGCGAAGGATGACTTGGTTGGGGTACTAACCCCACATCACGACGCACTAGTAAGCACTCTCAGAATCGAGAGCTTGGATGTAAATAAGCTACTAGTGGACCATGGGAGCTCTTCAGAGGTGATGTACCTGGAGCTCTTTCACAATCTCAAACTTAAGATGCCGAGAGTGCACTTCCATTCAATGACTAAACTTATTTAATTAAATTCAATTTTATTTTCAATTTTAATCAATTCCTAAACATTCATCTAATGTGATTGAAATCAATAAAAACTATCGTGCATGCAGTCCAAACAATCACAAACACAGATTCATGAAAAATCCTCAGAAGGGGCAAAACCATTTATTTCACTATATATAGTAAACCTCGACTTACATATACATAGAGAAATACAACATGTTTGAGAGATGAATACCCGCAGGCATAGGTTCGTTGTCTTTATTAAGAATTCCCTCAAGAACTCCAATGGTCAGTAAGATATCCCTCAAGAGCTCCAATGTCAACAATGGAGACGGCCTTCCTTCTCCATAAGATTTATTCCAAGAATAAGTAATATTGAGTAAAAGGGTTTAACAATGATTCACATATATGATTTGGGATATTTGGTGAATCAAAATAGGTTTTAACCTTAGAAGGTGAAGTCCAAAAACACAGTAGTTCTGGATAAAATGAAGTTATAAAAGACTTGTTAAAACCTAATTTTAGAGCATGTATTTATACCAAAATAAAATAAAAAGACGGCGCAATGTCATTCGAATGATAGTCGTTCGAATGACACTAGATGTCGTTAGATACCTTAAGAAATGACCATAAAATGAAATATTAGAAACTAAAATAATACGTGGTCGTTGGATGCATTTAAGAAATGAGATATCGCATGACCTAAGAAACGACAAGTACTGTCATTTGATCAGGTCATTAAAATGACATACAAATGTCGCATAAACGATAGTGTAATGTAGTTTGAACGACTTAAACAAAAATACTTTTGTTTTTTAAACAGCTATACTTGTTTGAATAAAAGCACTATCAGTTATAAAACCATTTAAAAAGTCTCCCAAATATATAGGTGAATATTATTAACTCCAATTAAACATTATACCTTTAATGAAGTGGAGTTAGTAGAGACCGATTGAAGATGCATGACGTACGTTGAGGATGATGGGTGCGTGTTGATGATGACGGGTGCGTGAGGATGATGTGTGCTACTAGAGATTCGAATGATGGATGTCAAGAATGAAAGTGTGAAGACATGCCAAATGAAGTTGTATGTAGCAATATATGACATATCAACTGTGACTTAGGACAACTCAAAAATTCCTAGCTTCTAGACAGACATTTATAAAATCATGTCCTTACAGATGTCAGACCTCAAGGAGGCAACCATTCCTCTGGTCAATTTTACAGGGAAGATTATGATGCTGTTAGGGAAAGTGGTCTTGTTAATAAGGACAAGGAATATTTCAGAACTTATAGAGTTTTAGTGGTGGATATTGATTAACCTTACCTCGCCATTTTAGTCAGGGGTGGCTTCATGCCATGAGGGTTATCCCTTTCGCCCACCACTAGAAGCTCAAATGCATTACGAACAGTGGGATAATGGAGATCAGAGGTGACCAAGAAATTTCTCAAAAATGCTTCATATGTGCCATTAGGCCTAAGTAGGAAAGAAGAAAGAGAAAGAAGTTATTTTGGAGGTTGGCTGAGATGGGTATACTCCATCCAAATAGCAACTATGACACGACCGACCAGGGGTGGAAAAGACCAGGATCCACCCCACTAATAGGGTCGTCGAAGACTTGGAGAAGGTTATCTTTGATTAAGACAATCCAAAAAGAATATTTTTGATCGGGATAAGCATGACTAACCTTGAAAGGAAGGAGTTGATCGCCTTTCTAAAATAAAGCTTGGATGTATTCGCATTGGAACAATATAATATACCGGGGATCGATCCTACAGTTGCCTGTCATTAACTCCATGTGGATCTAACATCTAAGTTGATCATACAGAAGGCTCATCGAATAGGACCAGAAAAGGGAAAGGAAGTGAATAAGGAATTAGGGAAACTTCAGGAGGTATGGTCCATCAGAGAAGTTCAATTCCCAAGGTGTCTCTCAAATTCGATTGAGATTCGAAAGAGCAATGGGGCCTGAAGAATCTACATAGATTTTGTTGGCCGCAACAGAGCATGTCCCAAGGATAGCTTTCCCCTACCTAAGATAGACTAGCTAGCCGATTCCATAGCAGCTCATGAGCGAATAAGTTTCCTAGATGCATACTTGGGGTATCATCATATCCCTTTGTCTATCCCCGACCAAGATAAGAATTCATTCATAATGCCAGTTAGTCAGTATTGCTCAAGGTCATGCCATTTTGCCTCAAGAATGCAGGAGCTACATATCAGAGGTTACTCACCAAGATGTTTCAACACCATATGGGAGAGACCACAGAGGTGCACATCAACGATATTCTCATCAAGATAAGGAATAAGAGCGGTCATCTCTAAGACCTAGCTAACACCTTCGAAATCCTCAGGCACTACCGAATAAAACTTAACGTCGACAAGTGTTCATTTGAGGTCGAGTTAGGAAAATTCATGGTTTATCTAGTCAAAAGAGGGGGATTTATGCATTGGTGATCACTTCACGCAAGCTGAATCATTACTTCAAATACCATTCCATCATTGTGATTATTTTTTCCCCTTTAAAGTTATCCTTCACAAAGCTTACCTTTTTGGATGGATGTCAAAGTGGTCGGTAGAGATTAGGAGATTTGATATTCACTTCAAGGACAACAATTAAATGAAAGGTTTTAGATAAAATTATCACAGAATTTACTAGAGAAGGTCCCACTGACCATTAATTGGCCGATCAATCAAAGTTGCACGAATAGGCCCAAGGCAAAAGATGGACGTTGTATCTTGATAGACCCTCCAATTTAAAGGGGTAGTCATAGGAATTATCCTTGGGACTCCAAGGAATGTTATGATTTAGCAAGGGATCACACTAGGATTTGATGTCTCCAACAATGAGGTTGAGTATGAGGCGTTCATCATCAAACTTCATAAAGCACATTCGCTCAGGGCAAGAAGACTCAATGTTTATTGTGACTCCAAATTGGTGTCCAATCAAGTCACTGGGGATTTCAATGCCGAAGATGATAGGATGGTAGCCTACCTTGCAGTCGTACGTGATCTAGTTAAGACATTTGAGGAAGTTCACATTCAACAGTTCCTCGGGGGCAGAACAGCCATCTTGATGCTCTAGCAGCACTAATCTCAGTAGTGGACTCACATCTGAGGAGAACCATTGAAGTAAAATTCCTCACTAAGACTTAGCATTTCCAAGATAGTAGACCCCGATCACTTCCTCTCCGTCAATAAAGGTCCCCAATTGGATAGACAGCATCATAGCGTATTTGCAAAACGAATCACTATCGGTAAAATAAAATTGGCCCATCAGGTCAGAGTGAAAGCTGTGCATTTTTACTTGGACTATGGGGTCAATCTTTATAGGAGATCATTCACAGGCCCATACCTCCAGTATGTGCACCTAAATGACGTCAAGAAAGTTTTTCAGAACTTCATGATGAAATATGTAGAAATCGCGCAGGAGGAAGATCCCTGGCATTCTGAGCAATAAAAGAAGGCTATTAGTTGTCGTATATGCAGAAAGGTGTAAGTGTTTATGTTCGAAAGTGCAAAAAGTGTCAAAAATTCCTTCCTCCAGTCCATCAAGCGGCCAGCGACCTGAAACCATTGACCAACCCATGTCCATTTGCACAATGGGGTCTGGACATCGTGGGGCCACCACCTACCACACCTGGAAATCATACTACTTGTTGGTCGACACAGACTATTTTACCAAGTGGGTAGAGGCAGAACCACTAGCCAATATACGAGATGCTGACATGATAAGGTTCGTCTAGAGAAACATATTAACATGCTTTGGGGTACCAAGGACCATTATAACTGATAAAGACATATAGTTTGAGAGTGGACCTTTTCAGGATTTTTGCAATGAGCATAAATTTAAACACCACTTCAGTTTAGTGGCACATCCCCAGAGCAACGGTCAAGCGAAGGCATCCAATAAAATGATGCTCGACGGTTTTAAGAAGAGGCTGGAAAAAGAAAAAGGCACCTGGGTAGATGAGCTTCCCCATATTCTTTGGGCATATCATACCATGCCCAAAAGACCTACTAGATAAACACTTTTCATCCTCACATATGGAATGGAAGTTGTCATACCAATTAAAGCAGGCCTCCTGACCATGCGAATAAGGTTGGTCGACCAAGGACAAAATAATGATGCCTTTCGTGCAGAACTTGACCAGGACGATGAACGAAAAGAGTAGGTCATGATTAAGATGGCCTCATATCAGTAGTAGTTAGAAAATCAGTACAACAAGGGGTCAATTCGAGGAAGTTCTAAGTAGGAGATTACATCCTCCAAAAAAGTTCTCTATAGCACCATAAGGCTGTCGGACCGTAAGTTAGGGCCTAACTGGGAAGGACCAGTCAAAGTGATCAGAGACGATCTATAAAGAGCCTATCACTAAGAAAAATGGTGGCCAGAGAGATACTCGGAGCATGGAATATGGCCAATCTCTAGAAATTCTACTTTTAGTATTCAATTTACATTTCAGCACTTAGTTTATGCAAATTTTCATTTCGAAACTTATGTTACTCGTAATTTACTATTTCTATTATGAATAAAGTCCATTCTTTCCATATCTCAAATCTCTTAAGTTGTTCGATTACTTTATATTGTTTCCTAACTAGCAGGCTAACAATTTACTCTTAGTCTTTTAAAAAGTGTCGATTAGGCTTTAACTTGATTACAACAGAAATTTTTCTAACTATAATTAAAATTAAATCCCTCAGGACCTTATCACAACCCACATAGGCGACCTCATGACTTGCCCAGGATAGATAAAAATCCCTACGGGGGATCCCTAGGCAATAAAGCAACAATGCATGGTCAACTAAATCTTAAACGGATGGATTGCCCATAAACTAGGTTAATCTTTGCCATTGTCTTCTGTAGGCCTAATGGAGTGTGATGAAATGACCTAAAAGTAAGAAAGGCAGAATAACACATGCAAGGCATAATGAACTATAAACATGCAAGGCATAATGACTGTAAAAATGCACAAAAATTGATATTAACTTGATTTATTCGACAAAGCCCGATTACAAAAAGTACCAATAACATGATAATCACAAAGATTTACAACAGTTTATGGTTGAGAGCCAGAAATTTCTCTATTTTCTTCCTACGACCATCGTCAGGGTTAGACTCATTTTCATCATCATAATCATGACCATAAAGGTATATCTCGACAAGTTAAATAGGAATAGTGTCTAAAGGTATCCATGTTTCATCACACTCAAAAGGAGGTCGATTGTCCGCAGGGCAATCAACGTGGTACATATACCAGAGCTGAGAGTCCTGGGGTTCCTTGACAACTTTGATAGCATTCAACAAGTCATGCTTGTAGTCTAAGTTTTGAGCTTTATGCAACCACACTGGGGCATATTGCCAACCCTCATCATAGCCTATCAACCAAGCTGCTAGGGGACCCATCCTGAATACATATTGAAGCTTTTTACTATCACGACTTAGCCCCATCACCATGGCATTACTCTTTTAAGCTCCCTCTTCGTCTTTAAAAAGTTTCTTCTTCAAGTCAACATTTTCAAACTGTACTAAAGTGCCAACCTCATCCACCTCCTTGGATTCAGCCAATTGGGCCTTCAAGTTATTTATTTCATTTTGTATGAAAGCACTCACATCTTTTAAGTCTTTGAGCTCATCCTTCAGCTTGGCGACCACAGTGGATTGGTTATCATAGTCCTCACACCTCTTTCTTAAAGTCTTATAGGCAATAAAAATTCTCAGTGAGCTTGCACGATAGCATTTTTCTCCAGCACATTATCTAAGTTCTTAAAAGAAGGAATTTTCTCGACAACAGGCTACAACATCAAAGTGAAAAAAGGCAACAGTTTATCAGAAAATGGATAAATTGGCATACTCAAGAAAATTGAAATACTCTTTTCATTAACAAAATAAGGGGTAGGTAGAGCCATTACAATCCAAGGAAAGAAAAATAGTACAATGCACGAGAAAAAAAAAGAAAAAAACTTAGAACTATAGGCTTCACTTCTTCACCTGCTCTTCAGTCTCAGCCTCTTAGCCAGTGGGTTTCACCTCCTTCTCCATAGGCACCATGTCCTTTTCCTGATCATCACGATAACTGGTGGAAGTCTTTTTGTTAGCTATAAGGGGAGGACCTGGTTGGTGTAGACCAAAGAGCTCAGATTTAGCAGCAACCCCAGCTTTGGCCAAGCCTGATCCCAGGCCTTCTTAAAGCTCACATTTTAAGCATAGGAAATCTGGACCTTGGCATTAGCATACACCTCATCCTAGCCCTACACGAAGCCGGTGTCCTTGGTGAGAGGGATCTGAGCCACCTCCGTAGTCAACCGAGAATTTCTCCGTTCGATAGGCGGGTGTTCTCCACCTTTAGTAGGTTATTCTCAATTTTCAGTGAGGCCATAACCCCGATGGTGATCTTCTTCTCTTTTTTTTGGGCCTCCTTAGCCTTCTCCATGGCCTTATAAGGCTTTAGGAGGGCATTAGTTAGTTCATCATACAATTTGGACTAGTTAGAGCGACTATTCGAAAGACTAGTAAACTCTGTCACAAACTACAAAATAAAAAAAGGTCAAGTGTTAGAAGATCTAATAAATAACAGCTTACCAAACTAGATATATTAAACAAAAAATACCCTTAGTAGGGATAGAGTTTAGGATGCTCAGAGAGAAAGTTGGTCAGGTCCTAGCATCTTCAACTGTTCGCGAGCACTGCCCCCTCAACATACTAGGGACAAGGGTTGGATTTTGGGCTACAGACTGGGCCTCAAATATATTGGGGAGAGAAGGGGGAATATTATTCTTCTTAGAAGAGGCTATAAGGACATTCTTCTTCTCTTCATCCTTATTATTCTCCTCTTCCTTCTTTTTGGCGACAAAGCTTGGGTCACCAGACCTAGAGGATTCACTCTCTACCTTTTTTGGGACTTGGTCCTAGCCGAGAGGAGGACATTATCATCATCATCATCAATCAAAGGGACTCTCTTCTTGGTGGGATCCATTGAATCCTCCTCCTCTAACTAGATTGACCTAACATCCAACAGTTTAAAAGAAGAAGAAGTTTCCTCATCAGGAAGAGGAAGATTAGGTATGTCGTCTATTGGGTGAGAAATAAAGTTGTCAGTAGTATTGGCGTACTCAAGCAAAAAGGCAGCCAACCAGGGGCGCTCACCATCAGCAAGGTACTCTCTCGCCCTCCAAGGTTTTAGAAGATAAAAAAATTGATATGTTGAAGGGAGGTCTACTTGTTTTTCTTGCGATCAGTTCAAAGACAAAAGAGAAGAGTAATTAGAAAAAGAAAATGATAAACAAAATATAATCGATTAGAAGAATAAGTGTTAACCTATGTGATCATCCCCTAGTCAGGGCACAGATCCTTGTGTATTCTTCACCCTCAGGGAGTGGTGGATGTTTCCAATTTCTGGTGATGAAACCCTGATCCCAATATCCTTCGTTGGAATCATGAAGATTTATGACCAGCACCCTCTCACTCTTCCTCGTCTTCAGGTAGAGAAGGCCGTTAGAAGTATGATACTAGGTGTAACACTACCTAGGATGCCCAAGTTGTCCCCATATAACTCATTTATACGATTAACCCCATTGACTATTCGCCAAGTACTAGGGGCACACTAAGCAGGGACCACCCCAAAGAATTCAAAGAACTCTAAAAATAAAGTATTTGGGGGAAATGTCAACCCCTTGAACCATAGCCAACGTGTGAATCGAGTGCCCCTTTCTATGTTTTTGACATCTTTAGTCATGGGGATACAGTCGATGTCCACCCCAGAAGGAATGGAGTAGGTCTTTCTAAATTCATTAACACTTTTTCTATGGATGGTCGACATTTTTAGAAGAATAAATCATCACTACTGAAGACAAATAGAAGGAAGAAAAATAAAAAGAAGAATGCTTTAAAAGTAATAGATTAGGATGCACACTTACAAAGGTGAAGAAGTCCGAAGATGAAAGCTCTAAACTTTTCTATAGCAGACGACTGGATGCAAAGTGATGGTTTGGGGTTTATGCAACACAGTTTAAAACCCTATGAATAATCATAAGGCGAGATACCCAAGAGATTTTGGCATTTTACTTCTTGCTTGGATGAGCATACCCCTGGAGCTCCTACATAATTATAAGTCTGCACTAGCAGTTTAAATTCATAAGAACGGATCAAAATTGTTTGGGCCCAAAGAAATGATGAAACATATTGACCGAACAAACCTTAACTCAAAGTTTTTAGGGGCAATTATGGGGACCTAAATTATTAGCTAGGCCCAATCGAGGCTAGCCTACCAAGCCCAGCAGTATGAGAGGCATGCCTGGACCAACTACTCAAATAAGTCAGCACGAATATTTACCACATGGATAAACACGAACACTTATCACATCCATATTCATAAGCTCAACTTGGTTACCTATAATCTCGGACGAGATATTCAGGAGTCACCACACAAGCCAATAATAAAGATAGAGAGTTCCTTAAACAACTCAACTACTACGGTTTTACACCATTATAAATACAGTCCACTCCCTAGGGCCAAGGGGGATGTAATTTCGAAACTTTGATATAACTTAATAAAATATTGTGACCGCTCCGTGGACGTAGGTAATTTGTTGAACCACGTATATTCTTTTGTTGTGTGATTGACATCTTATATTCATTTTTTTATTGCTTTCTGAAATCCTTTTAATTGTGAAGAATTTTTACTCATGTGAATGTATATATTTATTTATATACATATTGTTTATGTCAGAAAAATCGTTATTTCATGCAAGAAAATGTTAGACAAGTACAGTTGATTTCGACAGAATATTATGAAAGGTATGTTTTTTTAAAATATTTTTTTAAATATTTTCGATAAAGTTTGTGTTTAAAACCCTACATGGCATATTTGCATACATGTGATTCATGTAGAATGGGTTTGGGTTAAAACACCATAAATTTGTATAAAAATGCACAAAAATTTAGTTTAAGGTGTTACACTCAAAATATTGGACAAATACTAAAATAATTACAAAATAGTCGTAAGGTTATTAATAAGCAAAACATCCCCTGAAAATGTAAAAATTACAATTTATCCCTTGAATGCATGATGACGTGACCACAAATCTGTCTAAAGTGAGTGCTTATATAGGCTCATGTGCAAGCCTATCGAGTAAGTAATAACCTGGTAAGTCGGGATCATATCCACAGGGAATATAGGATGAATGCTCGTAACGACGAAGGAACAAAAGACTAACCCTAAATTGATTCGAGAAAAGAAAGTAAAAGATGATTAATTGTGGAACTGAATTCTACTGTCTAAATGCAAATGAAATTTAAATTACTGACTACGCTACGTGTATAGAAATAAAAACTACTCCAATTAAGTAAACATGAATGAGGGAAAAGCAGGTTAGGATAAAATCCCCCAAACCCTATTAGATTTACCGGATAGAATACTAGCTTTTGAATTAGAGAGTTGATCAAATATGGTCTTTATTAATCCTAAACATTACATATATGAAGGTACTAGCCCGCCTCATACGTAATAAAATTCAAGAATAAAGTGGCATTGCATAGCCAACACGCACATCGTATTCTTAAACACCCCGGTTACCTAGGGCAAACGAGGTTAAAAAATCTACGATGATTGTGTGCACTACATAACACGATTCTATCATTTTTTTAATTCATGTAAACTACATCGGGTTGGGTTCATGCATCCCAACCCGTAGAAATGTAGCTGGACATAATTAAACTAAGCATGAACACAAAATATATTTTGCATGAATACATAACTACGTGAAAATTTGAGAAGAAACTTATAAATAAGAATTGCAACCTAATTTCTATGAATTCTTAGACACAAATGTGAAAGCAATTGAAATAAAAAAAGGAAACAATACTTGGAATGAATAAAATTCTGAAATTAATGCTGAAAATTGGAATAAATATTGAAGAAATTAAATCCCTAGGATTCGTAGGTGCAAAAGCCCTCTAAAACTATCAGAAAGAGAACTCCTAAAAGTCTAGTAATTAGTTGGAATAAATACCCTACGAACTTACAAGAGTTTGAGATAATTACAACTCTAAATTTAAAAAAGAAAAATCATAAATGAGTCACCCGCACCGGTCCGGTCAGAGTTCATCGGCTCGATTTGGTATATACAGGGTCTGTTCATTTTTACAGGAAATTGGATCGATCCAGTCTTGCAATCTATGCAAGAAATCATAAGGTGCTGGATCGGTTTGTTTTTTGATGAAGCCGGATAGATCCGATATATTTCGGATCTTATACCTCTCTGGATCGATTTGTTTTTGGCTCACACCGAATCGGTCCGAAGATCTTTTTCTTTCTGTTCTTGTTGTGATTTTCTCTCATCTTTGAGGCTTCATAACTTTTGATCCAGAATCAGATTTGGATGCCGTTTCCTCCTACGTGCTTGTAAACTCGAGGTCTTTAATTTTCATTTTGGTTCCTCGTTTGAACTCCAGATGTAAAGTTATTTATTTGCCCTCTGACTTTTTGTCCTTTCTTTCTTCCTTGGTTTCTTGGTTTTGAGTTTCCTCTTCTCTTCACTTGTATAAAAACTTGTAAAAAGCAAAAATAATACACGAAACTCGATGCACTATATAGGAAATGCCAGTAATAAAGATATGAGATAAATCAATGCAATTTACATTGTACAAGGTGATAAAAGCCGCTAAACTAAGGGGATAAATTAGAAGAATTTATGCCTAATAAAACCTCCCTAACTTAGAACTTTGATCGTCCTGAGCAATGTAAAATAATCGTAACTAGGCTCAACTCTTAAAAAACATTATTAGGATAGATTACCTCTTTCGCGGATAAGTGATTGCATTTTGCGTATGCAACAAGCCTTCAAACCCCCTAAGTTACCCTAGTATGACGAGTGGTGTCTCTTGAGGGTTTGTAGTGAATATACCCAGAAAATTTGGTTTTGACTCAAACAAAATTAAAAATACCTAAAAATTGTATAATTCAAACTTTTCTAAAAATAGTCACCATAGATTTGTATTCACACGTCTCGATTTGTCGTGTGTATGTGCGAAGCCAAAAATTTAACCAAAATTTCCACTGATTGATCATTACGTTACTTTCCGAAAATTCATTTTGATTTCAAAATCTCACGGGATACTCTCACAAACGAATCACTCGGAATGTGGCCATTTTCTCTCGGCATTTGTGATTTATAAGAGTAAATGCAAAGGAATGAAAATTCACGCACACAAATTTGAAAAACGAAAATTTATGGGTGAAAAGATCTTTTCATCGGATTACGGTCATTAGGAAATTGGAAAACATCACCTCTTATACACACCAATCAATCTCTCTTGTTATCTTTTCGTGTTTAAGCTCACCACGCGGTAAATAATTCGCAATTCGAAATCGGTTAGGACTTGATCGGTTTTAAGGTGTATTGGGTACATTTGGAATGGTCAGAAAGTTTGAAATTGGAAAAACTTCTTATGATGTCCGTTAGTGTTTTTTCGGGCTTTTGCTCACTTTCTCTTCTTTTTCAATTTTTTTTCTATTTTTTCATTTTTCTTGCTATTTTTGTTAATCGTTTTTCTTTTCTTGCCCCTTTTCATTGCACTTATTGGACTTTATTGATGAATGTTCAATTTTCACAATTTCGGGCCATTTGGATTTTTTCGGGTTATCAAACGAAAAAGGAAAAAATTTATTCGGCTCAAATTGGGTTGCAAAGGGAAAAAAAATTCACAATTTTTTATGGACAATATTTTGGGGTAACAAACAAGGGCCTAACTTCATTTATCCGAATTACTAATTATATTATCATATGCATCTCGAGATTAATTTAATTTAGAAATATGTTAGAGCTTTTTTTAAGAAAGCATCTCACACATTTCCCGTAACCATTAACTCGGGTTATTTTAACACTGAAAAGAACTTTGAGTCAACCATTAACTCGGGTTGATTTAAAAACTTTCAAAAAGTGTTAGGCTCGAAATCTCACCGGGTTGGTTAATCTCCACACTAATTCGTTAAGTCATCAATTTTCGCTCAATTTCCATCTTTGGTCAATTTCAGCTTTATGCAATTGAATTTTTACAATTTGAGACTTTAAATAAAATTTCGGTGATATTGTTGAAAAATTTTAATCCCAAAATTTATTTATTTTGAAGAAAAACTATTTTTGGCTTTTTCAAAAATTTTGAATTTTTTTGGAAATCTTTGAAATTTTCTAATTTTTTTTCGTTTTGGGGCATTTTGAACTTTGTGAAAATTTTGAAACGCATGCGTACCCCCCCCCCCCCCCCCCCCCTTAACTTAGACTTTTGCAAAGTCACGATGCAAAAGGACTAGAATCTAAGCTAAAGAAAGAAGGCATAAAAAATGAACAAAGTACAAAACGCAAGAATAAAATAAGCAGGTATAAGAAACGCAAACATAGGCAAACAAATATTCCATTATATATTCAAATTACAAGTATATATAAACAGTAAATGGAAAGATTACAGAAAAGAACCATTCAAAACATGCTGCTAAGGTGGCGGGTGAGATGTGCTGGGAGCATTCAGGTCATATGGGTCGTAAAAGTAGCTCGGTGGTGGTGCACCCATAGTCATGAGATATACTTCATTCTGAAGACGATGCATCATGCCAATATCGCGCTGGTAGGCCTGACGATCCTCTTGGTGATTGGCACGGTATTCATTGATGAACCGTCGAAGCGTGATTCCAGTGCAGTGATGCGTCGATCAAAATCTGCTCCCGGTGGCTCAAAATCAGAATCTTCATATTCATCATACTCGTCTTCTTCTCCCTTGCCCATTTCAACATCTACAGCCACATCCTCCTCTTACTCGTCATCTTCATCCTCTCATCATCCGCATCCGTCTCATCATCATACTTATCGTCTTTCTCCCTTCGTGCTCAGATGATTTCCCTTTGCTTCTCACTTTTAGTGCGGGTGCCCTTCCCATAAGCATTAGGAAGGCGAGCAAACGCTTGGGGAAGAGCAATGCCAGCATCAACTAAAATGGAAGTGATGAGCCGGGCATAAGGGAGAGGGGATGTACCCTTCTTATCCAAGGGAGTGAAGAAGATGTCCTCGTAGAGAATGCGTGCCAGGTGGATAAAGGTAGTGGGGTCAAAAAGGTGATAAACGAGGGTAGCTTGATGGGGGCACATAGTCGAGTTATTGGCAATTTTGAGGATATTGGCGCATATAATTTGGAAGGTTATGTGGGCCTTGTCATTTATCCTGCCCACCAGTAATGTCTCGGTACCCCAATGTTCGTGAGGCGCATGCGAAACATGCATGTGGCTTTCATAAGGGGACGAGATTGTTGGGGTACGTAAATTGGTTTGGGCTAGAGACTCCTTTGTCCATTAACTTTTGGGTCAGGAATTTTAAGGATAAGGGGACGTGTGTGGCGTCAACATAAGCTTCGGATGTGAACTCAGCTATGCAGACAAGAGAGCCGTAAAAGGCAAGCACCTCGGCCTCCCACACCGCCTCATGGGGCTCATTGAGAAAACGACACCACCCCCTCGTAAGGAAGAGGTTAGTGATGGATTGGGGAAGCTCGTTCCAACACACTTGGCCCTCCATATGGAGTTTGCATGAATGACTAAAAAAGCGTTCTTGCCGTATTTGCTCTTGGCGTGAACGGAAAGCCCCATTTTCGTCGGCGAGAATCTCGATGGAGGCGTATTTTTCTGGGAGGGACCTGTTTTCCATATGGGAATGAAGTGGGTTTAAGGGAGAATATTGAAGAGAGAATAAGAGAGTTGGGTGAGTGGAGTGGTGGTAAAATGGGGGAGAGGAGGTGTATTTATAGGTGGTGGGTGAAGGCAAAGGTGTCTTTTGGAGGGAAAAGGTTTTGGGAGGGAAGGGGGTGGATTTGAGAGGAAAAATGTATGGGGAAGACGGGGAAATCGGATATGGAGGGAAGATAAGGGATTGGGTAAATGGGGGATGCATCTTGGTAAGGGGCAAAAATGCAGATACCGAACCGATCCAGGTCCCAGGACCGGACCGGTCCGATCTTTATTTTTTTTATTTTTCCGCATAATAGAATCAATCCGGGTCCCCAGGGGCAGATCGGTTCGTTTCCTTATAACTTTCTTCTCCCCTTAACTTAGAATGAACTCTTCTCTCTCAATTTCCCGGGTGTTCCCACAATTATTCCTACGTAAGAGTGACATAGGACCTCCTAACACTTACTTCGAAACCCTATACGCTCTTTCAACGTGTGTGCTCCCGCTCCTATCCTATCATGACTTATACCTACCGACTCCCAACTACCATAGCCTACTCATAACTACTATACACAATAATCACCCCATACGGGTCGGGGGTGCGATGATGTTCTTGTACTTCTTAATCAATCCCATAGATGGAGTCTAATAACTAAATGGAGTCGTCTTCTTCGATGCACGTGTCAAAGTATGGTTTAAGGCATTGTCCATTAACCTTTAAAGTATTTCCCCCTTTTGAATATTCCAACTCTATAGCTCCCTGGGGGAATACTTCTCTTATCACAAATGGGCCCGTCCACCTTGAACGCAACTTGTCGAGAAACAAGTGTAATCGAGAGTTATAAAGGAGTACTTTTTATCCTGGGTGAAACTCTTTGCGTTGAATTATCTTGACATGCACGAGTTTTATTTGTTCCTTTAAAATTTTAGCAATCTCATATGCATAATTGCTCATCTCTTCTAACTCATTCAACTGAAGCTTGCGATCTTCACCGGCTTTATCGAGATTGTAGTTCAACCTTTTGATCGCCCAATAGGATTTGTGCTCTAGCTCCACGGGGAGATGGAAAGGCTTGCCATAGATAAAACAAAAAAGGCTACATCCTGATGGGGTTCTTATAGGAGGTACGGTAAGCCCATGCTGCATTGTTTAATCGAAGGGACCAATATTTCCAGGTGGGATCGAAGGTCTTTTCAAGGATGGTCTTGATCTCATAATTTGCTAACTCGGCTTGCCCACTTTTTTGGGGGTGATAGGTCATTCCAACCTTGTGGATGATTCCATACTTTCTCATTAATTTTTCAAACGGCCTATTGCAAAAATGCGTGCTATTATCACTTATGATTGCCTTTGGAGAACCGAAGCGAGAGAGTATGTGTTCATATAAGAATATTATCACCACTTTATTGTCATTCGTCTTGGTAGCTATTGCCTCTACCCATTTAGAGATGTAGTCTACCACAACGAGAATGTATAAGAAGACGAAAGATGGAGGTAATGGTTCCATGAAGTCAATACCCCAACAATCAAATAACTTAATGATGAGTATAGGTGATACAGCGTAAATATTGCGTATTTCACCCGTTAACCTATGCGTTATTAGCCCCCTCGGGTATCTTAATCCCTATATTTATGCTCGTTAACTAGACAACCTCGGATTTCTATGTTAACATGTTTTGCAGGGGTTAATTGAGCTTTTATAGGTATTTGGATGCTAAGTATGAAGTTCGGACGCATTCCGGTGAAGTTCCGTACGCAATCGCACGTTGAAGGGCATTTTAGTCTTTTCACATCTTGGGTACCTGGCCTGACAGCTCACGGAAGTTGTAGCCCTCCTCTCTAGCTTCGCGTGGCCGTGAACGATGCGCGATTCCGATTCATAACGAAGGAGTTACGGCGATTTTAGCGGAGGAAAAATAAGGTTAGCAAAAGAGGAGAAGAGAAGGAGAAGGGAAGAATGCAGTGTGCTGCTGCCTGTCCAAGACCTTCTTGATCGATCGATCGACCCCTTTGGTCGATCGATCGACCAAAGGGGACGATCGATCGATCCCCTGTTTTTCAGCAGATATTTTCATTTCTTTTCTTTCTTCTTTTCTTTTATTCCAACTTACTATATAAGCTAGTTTTTGTTGTAATAAGAGGAGAGACTCTCATATTCTGATTTAGATAGTTTTTAGTTAGGGTTTGGTTTGGAGAGTTCATTTTCTCTTCTTCTTGGATTGACAACCCATGTGGTTTTGTAAGATTGAACTATTCACTTCCATTTCCATTAATATAGTTTGTTCTTCATTCTTTCCTTGCTTTGCAATTTAGTTTCCATGCTTTCTAACTAGTTTACATGCTTTAATTCTTGCTTTCCTAGTTTAATTAGCACAATTTATTTTAATTCATTATGCACCCTTAGATAAATAGGGTCGGGATTTCATTTTCACCATTTTCGGGCCCCGAGCTCCGAAAACTAGGTTTCGTGTAAAATCGCGTTTAATTGAAACCGCGTGTATTAAAGTTGGATTGTTATGCGTTTAACTTTATTTGTCACGCAACTTTAGTGTTTATAGCGATAATCCGAATTTAATCCGCGTGTGACCATTTTTGATTAAATGTTTAATCTCGCAACTTTGGCTTAAATTCCTTATTGCGTGATGTTTATGCTTAATTGAAAATGATCGATTAAATGTTTTCGAATCGAAATTCTAATTAGTAGTTGTTTAGCCCGTGAATGTGTGTATGTGATCCCGATCCTCGCTTTACTTTTGCGTAGCGTAACTTATTCTTTTTCTTTTGTCACCATTCCCAACCATCACCTTTTCATTTATTTATTTTACACTTTTATTCCATAAGTAATTAAACAATTAAAATCTAAAATTCAATCACTCCCTGCGGATTTCTTACGATACCCGACTTACCGCTGTGCTTGCTTGTCAAGTGTAGTAGTAGCTTAGGTTTTTTTTGTATCGCGGCGGCGAAACACACAACGATTGTGTCCTCACACAAACACACTTTTTCCGCCTGGTCACAAAATGGCGCCGTTGTCGGGGAGTGTGTTTTAGATAGTAATTGTTTTATTATTTCGTAGTATTTTTTCTTTTATATTTGTATTCTTTGTTTTAACCTTTTTTGCAGGATAGCATATTTGAGCGCTAAAAAACTTTGATTCGTGGTTTCTCACTTTCTTGCTCGGATTCTCCATCTACAAACAACGAGGTAATCATGTCCTACTATTATAGTTATTACGGTTATTCTAATGATTCATACTTTGGGGATAGTTTTCAAGTTTTTCATTTTCAAGATTTTCTTGAAAATGAAAGACTTGAAAACATTTATCGCAATGAAAATCGTTATTGGGAGTTTGAGTTGGATTCATATTTTGAAACCAATGATGATTTTTATTCCGATGATTTAGAAGATGAGATTTTACCAAATGAGGAGTTCGAGGCTCTTGAGCCGAGGAAGCCTACTTTGGAAGAAACTTTTCTTCTTTACTCCCAAGGTTTGGAAAGCTTAAATGATGCTAGAATGAGACTTGGAGCACTTTGCGATGAGATGAATTCTTATGCACAAAACAACGAGGCGGTGGAAACTTGTGTTTCACCTAAATTTTTTGAAGAATTTCTCATCGAATGTGAATCTCTCTCCCCCGAAATTCAATCTCCTTCCGACGATATGTTGACGGAGATTGAATTTATTTCATTACCATATATGTTTTTCGTCATTGAACCATTAGAATTACCAGTTGATTCCTATGAGTCGGTAGAAACTTTTAAAACTTCTACACTTTTTTCTGATGAGGACTCCTTGCCGGACTTATTTTCGATGGATGTTATCCCGATGTGTGCACCATCTCCCATTCCATTTGAAAAACCTTTGGAAGATGAGTCAATTTTTCTTGGACCTCAAGTGTACCTTTCCCCCTTATTATCCAAATCCCCCATCGTCCGCCTAAAATTTCAAATTGGGGATGGTTCACTTTTTTCACCACCCACATGCCTTCTGTTGTTCAAACGGAATTCTTATTTTTCGGGAGGCATGTTCTCTTTGGAGGGTCCACCGTTGATCTTTCAAAGTCAAATCCCTTTTTGGGTGGACCCTCAACTATTTAGACTTCTAGTGTATAGTTAGTGTGAAGTCTAAATAGTAGGTTGTAAATAGTTAGCTTTTTAATTTTCTTTATTTCCTACTTTTTTTTCATTTTAATTTAGTCTAGTGTAATTAGTTCACTTTTTGTATTTGTTTTTGCTATGCTCGGTACTAACTTGTTTTGTAGAATTCATTGGAATCATGCTTATGGAGATCGCTCCAATTTTGGGTAATATCATTCTTTTCCTCTCTTTGTGTTGTGTTCTTAATGTGCATTGAAGAAAATGCAACATTTAAGTTAGGGGGTGTAGGATATTCTATCCATTTCTTTGTTTTGTCCATGGATTTGCTTACTTGTTAGTTACTAAGTATGCCTTTTTGTGAAAAATTTAAAAATTTACAAAAATATTTTCTTTCTTTTTTCTCCTTTATTGGGCATTTTGTCTTGTTTTCAATGATAAATTTCAATAATTGCCCGATCCAATAGACAACTCAATGATGCATGTTCTCGATTTTAGAAGTTATTAGACTTTAGTCCTCAAATCATTGATATTGTGAATAACTTCATGAATTAAACTTTATCCCTTGAGCATATGCACTTTCCTTGTTCTATTGATTTGGTTTAAGATTTTTATAACTCGGGAATCTTTTGTTGCATTGTATATACTTACACCGAGTAAGCTTTGTACCTTTCATCGTTTGTGAGTGTTATACACTATTCTTTTCTCTTTGAAAACGTTGAATTCGTCGGTAATCTCTCTATTCTTTCATTGATCGTTCATTAATTGAGTTTATATCTTGAAATGTATTACTTGATCATGATTTTCATATATTGTTTTGACTCGAGAATTGCGTAAACTTTGTGAAATGATCATAGGCAATCTTTGTTATATCACCCATATTAGCCTTGACCTCACCATATATGTTTCCCTAGTCAACCCCTTTGAGCCTAAATACTAGCCTTTCGTTTCATTACCCAAAATCCCATAACCAACTCCAAATTGGAGTTTTAAGCCATACATACACCTTACATACGTTTGTTTGGAATGTTACTTGGGATTGAATGTTGTTGTTGTATTGCGGTTTCAATTTTAGGCATATGAGAGTTTGATAAGCAAAGAAAAGAAAGTAGTGAAAAAAGTGAAGAAAAAGAGAAAGCAAAAAGCAAAAGAAAACAAAAAAAGAAAAGTGAGAAAAAGAAGAAAAGAAAAGAAAGAGAAAGTTGTAAATGTTGTGTATAGTGTTCAATAAGCTTTGATTACTCTCCCCGATGTTATATCTAATGCTTGTTTTGGAACTTGTTTTCCAATTTTTGATATTGCCCACATTTTTTCCATTATTCCAAGTTTTCATTCCGAACACTTTGAATCCGTACATGCATCCCTTTCATTTCGTACCCTATCCTAGCCTACATTACAACCCTATAAAGTCCTATGTGATCTTAGGGTGCATTTAATTTAAAAGTCATAATAGTTTTGATAATCTGTGAAAATGCATTTTGCCTCTTTTAGTGTGCAGTATCCTTTCATTGAGATTACAGTTTTTCATTTTATATATAGCGTTCTTCATCTGTGACATGTGCGCGGCCTAGTTTCCATTTACATTTACTCTTTATGCCCGCATGTTCCGTGTGTTACCTCCCATTCCGAGTGAATTCATTTGATGAGCGTAATGCCCGTGAGGATTGAATATATGCTTGATTTTTGTTTATCCGAATTATTTAAGTTTTTTTTTCCAAATCATACTTTTCATTTGCTCGCTCCCCTCCCACATTTTAAGGTTTCAATTCTATGAGGTGCATTCTATAATGTTAATGATTTGGACTTTTGTGTGAATTCATTCACTTTGCTAATAATGCGTATGAAATCCTTTTCGCTATTGTTGGGCTTGTTGCATGTTGGGTTGGGCATATTTTGAGGAAACCATGTGATGTTTGTGGGTACCATCTCTGAAAACCCTCACGAGACGACACTCGTCCACTAGGGTAACCTAGGGGTTTAACGGCTTATTGCATATGCTAAATGCAATCGTTCGCCCGCGAAAGTGGCCTTATCTTTTTATTACTTTTTAATCCCATTTTGTATTTGTATCCTGCTTTTGGTTTTCTTGTAGTTCTTGTTGTTTCCTATTTCATTGCTAGGGACTAGCAATGTGTAAGTTAGGGGGTGTGATACAGCGTAAATATTGCGTATTTCACCCGTTAACCTACGCGTTATTAGCCCCCTCGGGTATCTTAATCCCTATATTTATGCTCGTTAACCAGACAACCTCTTATTTCTATGTTAACATGTTTTGCAGGGGTTAATTGAGCTTTTGTAGGTATTTGGATGCTAAGTATGAAGTCCGGACGCATTCCGGTGAAGTTCCGTACGCAATCGCACGTTCAAGGGCATTTTTGTCTTTTCACAGCTTGGGTACCTGGCCTGATAGCTCACGGAAGTTGTAGACCTCCTCGCTAGCTTCGCTTGGCCGTGAACGGTGCGCGATTCCGATTCATAACGAAGGAGTTACGGAGATTTCAGCGGAGGAAAAATAAGGAAAGCAAAAGAGGAGAAGAGAAGGAGAAGGGAAGAATGCAGTGTGCTGCTGCCTGGCCAAGACCTGCTTGATCGATCGATCGACCCCTTTGGTCGATCGATCGACCATTCTAAATTGTCAAAATTTGGCCTTGATCGATCGATCGACCAAAGGGGTCGATCGATCGATCCCCTGTTTTTCAGCAGATATTTTCATTTCTTTTCTTTCTTCTTTTCTTTTATTCCAACTTACTATATAAGCTAGTTTTGTTGTAATAAGAGGAGAGACTCTCATATTCTGATTTATATAGTTTTTAGTTAGGGTTTGGTTTGGAGAGTTCATTTTCTCTTCTTCTTGGATTGACAACCCATGTGGTTTTGTAAGATTGAACTATTCACTTCCATTTCCATTAATATAGTTTGTTCTTCATTCTTTCCTTGCTTTGCAATTTAGTTTCCATGCTTTCTAACTAGTTTACATGCTTTAATTCTTGCTTTCCTAGTTTAATTAGCACAATTTAGTTTAATTCATTATGCACCCTTAGATAAATAGGGTCGGTATTTCATTTCCGCCATTTTTGGGCCCCGAGCTCCGAAAACTAGGTTTCGTGTAAAATCGCGTTTAATTGAAACCGCGTGTATTAAAGTTGGATTGTTATGCGTTTAACTTTATTTGTCACGTAAATTTAGTGTTTATAGCGATAATCCGAATTTAATCCGTGTGTGACCATTTTTGATTAAATGTTTAATCTCGCAAATTTGGCTTAAATTCCTTATTGCGTGATGTTTATGCTTAATTGAAAATGATCGATTAAATGTTTTCGAATCGAAATTCTAATTAGTAGTTGTTTAGCCCGTGAATGTGTGTATGTGATCCCGATCCTCGCTTTACTTTTGCGTAGCGTAACTTATTCTTTTTCTTTTATCACCATTCCCAACCATCACCTTTTCATTTATTTATTTTACACTTTTATTCCAGAAGTAATTAAACAATTAAAATCTAAAATTCAATCACTCCCTGTGAATTTCTTACGATACCCGACTTACCGCTGTGCTTGCTTGTCAAGTGTAGTAGTAGCTTAGGTTTTTTTTGTATCGCGGCGGCGAAATACACAACGATTGTGTCCTCACACGAACACACTTTTTCCGCCCGATCAATAGGGTTAGTGACATCATATAGCGGCGGGTAATAGCTCCCATCCTTTAACATCTATCACAATATTTGTAATAGGCGTTCACATCTCGGAACATTATGGGACAATAGAGATCGCTTTGAAGGATTGTAGCGACCGTCTTACTCTTGGAGAAGTGGCCTCCACAAGCTTCCGTATGAAAAAATCGGATTACATTTAAATTTCTTTATCCAGAACACATCTTCGAATGAGTGGGTCTGCACAATATTTGAATAAGAATGGATCGTCATAGAAAAATAGGCGTGACCAAGTGATGAATTTCTTCTTCTCTTGTGGTGTCCATTCAGGAGGAATAACTCTAGTGACAAGATAGTTAACAATGTTCGCAAACCTAGGTAGGGAGGAAGTAGCAAAGAGTTGCTCATCCGAAAAGTACTTGTCTATGGGTATTGGATCACTAGGCACGTCAGACGAGAGTCATGATAAATGGTCGGCAATGACATTTTCTACCCCTTCCTTATTTTTAATAGAGAGATTGAACTCTTCTAGGAGTAGGATCCACCTTATGAGGCGCGGCTTAACATCTTTCTTAGTAAGGAGATATTTAAATGTCGCGTAGTCAGTAAAGCATGTAATGGGCGACCCAATAAGCTATGAGCGGAATTTGTCTAAAGCAAAAACAACCACTAGCAACTCTTTCTCCATGGTGGAGTAGTTAAGTTGCAATTCGCTCAACGTCCGACTATCGTAATAGATGACATGAGCTTTCTTGTCCTTTCTTTGCCCCAAAACAACCCCAATCGCGTAATCACTCGCATCACACATGAGCTCTAATGGAAGGGACCAATCCAGAGCTTACATAATGGGGCCAAAAATTATCGTGCTTTTAAATTTATTGAAAGCCTCTTGGCATGCATCATTCCACTCAAAGGGGGCATCCTTCATAAGGAGGTTAGTCAAGGGTCTGGCGATGGCGCTAAAATCCTTGATAAACCTTCTATAAAATTATGTATGGCTCAAGAAGGAGCGCAAATCCTTTAGTGATTTAGGCGAGGGAAGCTTGGCTATGACATAATTTTTTGCTCAATCAACTTTTATGCCTTTAGATGAGACTATGTGGCCAAGAACTATGCCCTCGGTACCCATGAAGTGGCATTTTTCCCAATTAAGAAGTAAGTTCTTTTCCACACATTGGGATAATACTTTCTCAAGATTCGCTAGATATTGGTCAAAAGAGGGGCCAAAATGCTAAAATCGTCTATAAAAACCTCACGTCTTCTTTCTACCATGACGCTAAAGAGACTCAACATGCATTGTTGAAAGGTCTCGGGTGCATTACACAATCCAAAAGACATAGATTTTTAGGCAAACGTGCCAAATGGACATGTAAAAGTCATTTTTTCTTGATCAAGTATGTCTACCTAAATTTGGTTATATCCTAAATAACATCAAGGAAGTAATAATATGGGACACGCTTAAGCATTTGGTCGATGAATGGCAAGGGATGATGGTCTTTTCTTGTTCCGGCATTGAGTTTCAGTTAATCAATGAAAACACGCCACCCGGTGGTGGTGTGTTGAGGAATTAATTCTCCCTAAGCATTTTCGCCCACAGTCATAACCAACTTCTTTGGAATGACTTGAATTGGTCTTACTCATTTGCTATCCGAGATAGGGTAGTGTAGAAGCAATTATTATGCAACACAAATAAATATGAGAGAAATAATTATCAAGAAAAGAACAAGGAATACAAGATGCCAATCACACAACAAAGGATGTACGTGGTTCAGCAAAGATGTGCCTACGTCCACGGTGGTGCAACCGATATTATTTCTATATACTCCGGAGAGTGATTACAGAGAATACAACTTGTCCTTTTGCCCCGGACCTAGGGTTTAATATATACATGTACATGTAAATGAGTGGAGGTGATGGGTTCCTCCATGTTTTCCATCTCCCCTATAACTTCCCTTCATGGGATCATGGGGGGAGACCGGATCAATATAAAAGATGAGGGGCCTGGACTTTGGGCCGCCAGGACTGGGCTACTCGTCCAGGCCCATAGTTCTGATTTTCGGGTACCCACAATTGCCCCTAAATTTGTTGGGCCATGTTTATGGGTTCAATGGATTTAAATGATCAGCCATTATGGCTGATTTGCGATTCTTCGAAAACTGTGAAGTTGCTTTTGGCGACACCCGCTTCGCTATTTGTGCGCTATGATTAGAATTGAAGGCTTGTTGGGATAGCCACTTTTTCTTTCGTCGCTTCAGCCCTTCTAGTACTCTTCCTTATTCTGAGAACTCTAGCGCCTCGTACCTTCTTCTCGTAATCCCCATTCCCATTGCTTCTTAGTCGTCTTGTGCTCGTGCTTCTTCATCACTTGAACCGATCTTCTGTTTTGTAAGTTTCTCATGCCCTTTCTTCGCATTTTCTCTCTGGTTTGTAGATTTTCTTGAGTTTTTCAATGGCAAAGATTGGAAATAGGTCAATCTCTGAATTCAGGAAGTTCTATAACATTCCTGAGTGGGTAGATATTGAATGTTGTGCCTCCCCTCCTAGGAACGTTAGGGGTATAGAGGATGCCCACTGGATCCATGTTCTGCTACTTTCCTAGGGGAGACTCACTTTCCCTCCCAATGATTTGTTTGTGCATTTCTTTGGCTATTTCAATATTGTTCCCGCACAATGCTCATCCAATGTGTGGAAAATAGTAAATGGCGTCCATAGAATAAATCAGTTGTATGGTACTAGGTTAGGACTTGCCGAGATCTATTTCTGTTATTCCTTTTCTCGAACTAGTTCAGGTGTCTTATACCTCAAAGCTAGGAGTCCTGATATGGTATTGGTAGTAAACCTACCTAATTCCCATAAGGACTACTAGAAAGAGGGTTTCCTCGTTAGGAATTGGCAGTTCCCCCCCCCCCCCAATTTGAAGGGTCGAGGTCTGAGAGGTTCTCTGTTCCTTTCTACGGGGAGGAATATATAGGTATACATTCTACTGTTGTTTCAACTTTTGCTGATTTGTGACTTTTCTAACCCCTCTTTGCTTTTTCTTGCGCAGTGAGGTCAAAGAATTTGGAGCCTGCTCTCAGCGAGGTTCGTATCTCGGAGTTGGTGAAATCTTAGAATATCAGGGAGCCTCTGGGTGACGGCGAGCATCCCAGGTCTACTGCCTTTTTTCTTGAGTATAAGAATGTTGGCTCCAGCTTCATAGCACAGCCTGTGGATAGTGTACCAGAGTTCGATTCCTTCGAAGAGACTACTGTTGAGCTTATCAAGTTGTACGAAGAGGAGAGCATCTCTGAAAGTGAGCCTGCAGGAGCTGCGAGTAATTTGGGTGAAGGGAGCTCTGACAGTAGCAGTTCCTCTGACTTGGAGGAGGATTCTGAAGTTCGAGGATCGTCGAGCTCTTCCAGCAGTTCAGGTGAAGAGATGCCTCTAAGGAAGAACTTGATTAGAGATGATGATGATGAGGACCACGTGCTTCTTGCACAAAGGTCAAAGAAACAAAACTCCACTTCAGGGTCCGTGGCTACTGGTTCTCGGTCTTCTACTCAGGAGGAAGAGCAGGTGAGAGAGAGGGAGAGAAAAAAGGAGGAGGAAATAAAGAAGGTGGAGGAAAAGAAGAGGATGGAAGAGAGGAAAAGAATGGAGAAGGAGAGAGAGGAAGAGAGGAGAAAGATGGAGTCGAGGACGAAGGCTGGGCAAGCCTTAGTCCCGGTGTCTGCTTTGCCCGAGGGGGCCTCAGTTGCCATTTCTCCTCAGCTGGCACCTGCGCTGCTCGAGAGGGCAATTCTTCCTGCAGATCGCCAGAGGGCGCTGGGGTCTGATCAATTGGCCCTACAAGCTAGCCAGAGGCTAGCCTTGGTAAGATCCTCTCTATTTTTCAATTCTTTAACAAGTTTTAGTTGTTTCTCCTTCTTGACATCTTCTTTATTTTTAGCAGTTTGTGACTGACTTCGCCATGCTCTACCGTTCTCGCGACGAGTTGGTGAGAAGGAATGGTGAGCTGGAGCAGCAGAAGTCCGCTCTAGAAGTCAGGGGTTCTCAGCTGGAGGCTGATTTAAAGACTGTTGATGCCGCCCGAGCTTCCTCTGATCTGGCCCTCATCAATTCTAATCGAGAGAGGGATGCGGCGGTTAAGGAGCTGAGCGAGCTGAGGCAGGCCTATGACCTAGTCTGCTCGAGCAAGCTGGGTGTCGTGGAGGAGAACAAGGCTCTGACCGAGCATTTAAAAGAGAAAGAGTCCCAGGTAGCCACCATCAAGGAGGATTCATACAATTTCGGGTGGACTACTTCTTATGAAGACGCCGAAGTTCAGATAGGCTACATCAGCCGTTTGAACTTCAAGAAGGGCTGGAACAAGGCCCTCTTAGCTGCTGGTGTTGATGCTGAATCTCCTCTGTTCGACGAGCATGACTCGGGTCTGAGGCCAACTGTGGACGAAGAAGCCCCTGCCCCAGCCATCGAGGGTGTTGATCTTGCCTCTCAGACAATTCCTGCCGATGTTGGTCCTGCCCAGGTGAATGAGGGCATCCCTATGGAGGGGGATGCCTCTACTGCTGCTGACAAGGGGAAGCAGCCAGCCACCTCTGGGCAGCCTGAGGTTGCTAGTTAATCTTCTTTTAGGATTATTTTTGTACTTCTGCTTGTAATTTTTCCAATTTCTGCTCGATGTATTTTACTTTTATCAATGAAATGAAAAGACTTCTTTTTCCAGTGCATTGATTGATTTTTCTTTCCATTGCCCTTTTATGTCTTGTAGTTGACTGATGTAGAAGAGTATATTCCTTCCACATCTCAATTGGGCAGGACTCTTGGTCCCAATGCCAGTCCTAAGGTTCGCCAGGCCTTTGTTAGGCTTTGCAAATCTCTCAGGTTAAGGAATCAAAAGTATAAGGATCAGTCCGAGCTAGTGGCTAAGTTGAAGGACAGGCTCCAGGAGATGGAAGGCATTGGTGCCTCAGTGCAAGAGGAAGTCAATGTATTGAGAGCAAGGTTACTCGAGGCCATAGAGATCAACCAAGTTGGGGAGTTCCTACAGCAGGAGAATGAAAACCTGAGGAGGGAAGTCCTATAACTTAGAGAGCATGCGTCGAGAACTGTTTCAGCGGTTCTGCAAGGCTCCTCGTCGTCGCGACCTGGATACACTCCTCCTATGCCACGAGGTTCCACTCGTCCTCCCCTACCGCGAGCTGGTAGGAGCACCAGGGGCAGGAATAGGGAAGCAGAAGAATATCGTGATAAGGAGATGGAAGAGCTCCGTGATAATGTCCGGCGAGCATATGTAATTGCTGTTGGGCTTCAAAGGGACGTTACCCGATTGCGGCATTTATTCAAGAAAGGTCTTCAGCAAGCGTGGGCTGACGGTTATGATCAAGGCTGGCTAGATGCTACAATAAGACTATCTGAGTTCGAGGAACTTTCTTTCATCAGAGGATGGTTAAGTGCCTTGAAAGAGCTTCAGGTCCCGAGGAACTCGGTGTTATGGTATCTTCACGAGATGTCCTCCTCCATTCTGATGCCCAACCCATTCAGGAGGGATGATCGATGGATCCCCATTGATGTTATTCCTCGACAACTATTGGAGTTGGACGCAGATGAGGTTGTGGAAGAGCTAGTCCCTGCTCCTGATGACGGACGAAGAGCTAGAGTGGCAGATTATCTTGTTCGGAGGCTTCCACCTTCTTGAGATTTTGCAAGTTATTATTCTTGTCTCTTTTTTTTTTGCCTTTTGATAATGTAAATGCTTTGGGCGAGCTTCGCCGACTAAAAATGTATTATTATTGTTGTAAATATAAGAGATTAATGAAAAGTTAGTGTTTTGGGCAATTTTGCCGACTAAACGTGTTCATCCAATCTTTTTATATTCTTGCTGCTTCATAATCCTTTTTGTTTTGTCATGCAAGTGTCCCCCTAGTCCAGTATAATACCAAAATACCATTATGCCCCATTTTACCTTTTAGGTTGTGTCGTCACACTCCCTTAGGCCTAAGTAGGGCAATTGGTGAGGACACACCTGGTATTGGATGTCTTCATCCGATCAGGATTTTGCTCAACCAAAGTAGGTTTGATGGCCAGTATAAAATCTGGCCGCGTTGCCTAAGAATCCTCTGTAGGGCTTTATATATTGCCAGGGGCAATGCTAATAGGTCTCTCGTGTTTCATGACGATGACCTGAGGAGGGGTATTCCCCTGCTATATCGACCATCGTGCCTGTGATTTGGAAAAGATGTGTGATAAAATGCAACGATTACTGATTTCATTAGTAATAAGGGAAATGAACTGTCCTTTCACATAACAAATAGAAGAAAAATATTCAACAATAGAATTCCTCGAGAATCTAAAAATAGAATTTCTTGAGATTAGCTGCGTTCCATGCTCATGGTATCTCTCTGCCCTCCATCATTTCCAAATGATAAGCACCTTGCAGGTCATCTTTAGTTACTTTAAAGGGTCCTTCCCAGTTTGGGCCTAGCTTGCCGTCTGACGACTTTACTATGTTGCCCAGGAGTTTCCTTAGAACATAGTCCCCAACTTGGAATCTTCTCGGGTTAACCCTTTTGTGGTAGTGCTTTGCGAGCTCTTGCTGATAGATCGCGAGATTTACTAGGGCAAGTTCTCTACGCTCGTCGGCGAGGTCGAGTTCAGCGAGCAATGCCTCATCATTCTGGCCTTGGTCGATAAGGTCGGATCTCATTGTTGGCAAACCCGCTTCTAGTGGGATGACTTCTTCCATGCCATATGTTAGCGAAAATGGGGTTTCTCCTGTTGCTCGCCGAGGAGTTGTTCGGTATGCCCATAGGATATGGGGTAGCTCGGTTGCCCATGCGCCTTTGGCTCGCTCTAATCACTTCTTTAATCCATCGATCACAGTTTTGTTGGAAGCTTTTGCTTGCCCATTGCTCTGAGGGTAGGCCACCGAACTAAAGTTGTGCCTGATCCCGTGTTCGTTACAGAAGTCCTGAAAGGGGCCACTTTCGAATTGTGTACCATTATCAGTGATGATGGTTCTGGGGATTCCGAATCGAGTGATTATATTCCTCCATATGAACCTTATCATATCAGCGTCTCGGATGTTTGCCAATGGTTTTGCCTCGATCCATTTGGTGAAGTAGTCAGTTGCAACCAACATGTATTTGTGATTGCCGGCAGCGGTGGGGACTGGTCCCACGATGTCCATTCCCCATTGGACGAAGGGCCATGGGATGGTCAGGGATTTTAGGTCACTGGCAGGTTGGTGGACCATAGGAGCGTGAAGTTGGCATTTCAGGCATTTGTGGACATATACTGCGGCGTCCTTTTGTATATATGGCCACCAATAGCCTTCCTTCATTGCTCGAAAGGCTAGAGACCTTCCTCTGACATGACTTCCACAGATTCCTTCGTGAAGCTCGTGCAGCACCTGCTCGACATCGCCTGGGTGGACGCATCTTAGGTAGGGACCGGAGAAGGACTTCTTATACAAGTCGCCTCCTGTGGATAAGTGAAAGCGAGCAGCTTTGACTCTTATCTGGTGGGAAGTTTTCTTATCCTCTGGGAGCGTGCCCTCCTTTAAATAATCTTTTAAGGGGTCCATCCAGCTGGGGGCTAATCCCACCTGGAGTATTTGTTCCACATTTGGCAGCTTGCTGTTGTGGTTAATCCTCGGACAAATGAGGAAATCGATGGGAATGACCCTTTTAAGGCCAGAATCAACTGCCGAGCTTAGGGATGCTAAGGCGTCGGCATGACTATTTTATCCTCTGGGAAACTGCTGGATGTTAATCTCTTCAAAGCTCGTCATTAGTTTTCTCACCAGGGCGAGGTAGGCTGCCATTCTTTCATCCTTCGCGTTGTAATCTCCACTTATCTGATTGGAGACTAGTTGAGAATCGTCGAACACCTGTAAACATTTTTCTCCCAGAGTTTGCGCCTTTTGGAGAATGGCTATTAGGGCTTCGTACTCTGCTTCGTTATTGGAGGCTGCAAATCCAATCTTGATTCCTTGCTCAAGGATGGTGTTTCTGGGGTGATGAGAACAATGCCTACGCCTTCCCCCTTTGAGTTGGAGGCTCCATCAACGAATAGTTTCCATGCTTCCACTGTTGCTTGGTTCTCCTTTTGGTTTGTTGGTTGAGGTTGGTCGGGGAGTTCTTCGCTTGTGAATTTGGCTATGAAATCATCAAGGATCTGACCCTTGATAGCTATCCTTGGTTGAAATTGGATGTCAAACCAGCCGAGCTAGACTGACCACTTAGACAATCTACTCGATAAATCCGCTTTCCTTAGGACAGCCTTAAGGGGATGAGATGTAAGGACGATGACAGTATGGGGTTCGAAATAATGCTTCAGCTTCCTCGAGGCTATTACCAGTGCAAAGGCGAGCTTTTCCAATGGAAGGTACCTTCGCTCGGTGTCTAATAAGGTCTTGCTCGCGTAGTAAATGGGGTGTTGGCTTCCTGCAACCTCGCATATTAATGCCGAGCTGACAGTGTGATTGGATACCGAGAGGTACAGGTACAAAGAATCTGTTTACTGTGGTATTACAAGCAGCGGTGGAGAGCTTAAGTGGGACTTGAGCTCGTCCAGAGCTCGCGAGCAGTCTGGGCTCCATTCTATCGGTTTACTCCCTTTTAGAAGCTGGAAAAAAGGCTTGCACTTCTCGGAGGATTTGGAAATGAAGCGATTTAAGGCAGCGAGCATTCCAGTGAGCTTCTGCACAGGACTGTTCGAGGGGGTTGTACCCTGTTGATTGCATTGATCTGGTCTGGATTAGCTTCTATGCCTCTCTTACTGACCAAGTATCCAAGAAATTTCCCTAACTGGACACCGAAGGAACACTTGCTCGCATTAAGCTTCATTCGGTACTTCCTGAGGATTTTGAAGGTCTTTGACAGGTCTGAGAGGTGATTTTCCTTCTTCTTTCTCTTAACGAGCATGTCATCGATGTAGACCTCCATTGTGTCTCCCATTTGATCCTTGAATATTTTTGTGCCCAGCTGCTGATAGGTTGCCCCCGCATTTTTTAGCCCAAATAGCATGACCTTGTAGCAATATAGCCCAACTGTCATGATGAATGCCGTTTTGTCCTGGTCTGGGGCATACAAGGGGATCTGGTGATATCCTGAGTATGCGTCCAGGAAACTCATTCGCTCGTGAGCTACAGTGGCATCTACCAGTTGGTCTATCTTTGGGAGGGGGAAACTATCCTTAGGGCATTCTTTGTTGAGGTCAGAGAAGTCGATGCAAACTCTCCACTTCCCATTATTCTTCGGAACTACTACTGGGTTGGACAACCACTTGGGGAATTTTTCACTTCACGTATGGATCCTGCATCCAGCAGTTTTTCGACTTCCTTTTCGACCGCTTTAGCCTTTTCGGGTGCAGTTCTTCGTGCCTTCTGTGCGACTGGCTTGAATATGGGGTCGACGTGCAGTTGATGACAGACCATATCAGGATCAATGTCGGGCAGCTCATATGGTTCCCATGAGAAAACATCTACGTTGTGCCTCAGCAAGGTCGTCAACTCCTTCTGTTCTTGGTAGGTGAGAGATGCTCTAATCAAGAAGACTCTGCTACTGTCACCAACTTCGGCTATAACTTCTACCAGGTCCTCGATGACACGCTCGGAGGGGAGGATCCTGGTCTCCTCTACTCCAGGTCTTCCATACTTTAATTGCTATTTTGAAGGTATCACACCCTCTTCAACTTTCTCGCTGGGTTGACCGGCCTTCTTCTCTGGATTTGGTCGGATGGCTGCTATGAAGCACTTCCTCGCCATTGCTTGGTCGCCGTGGATCTCCATTACTCCTCGCTCGGTTACATACTTGAGTTTCTGATGGTAGGTCGAGGAGACCGCCTTCATTGCATGAAGCCATCCTCTGCCGAGGATGGCCTGGTATGGTGATTCGATGTCAACTACCAAAAACTCAATCATCTTGGAGACGTTCCCGGCACGAACTGGCAGCACTATCTTGCCTAGGGGCATGGTCATTTTTCCAGCGAAGCCGACCAAAGGAACAGTAGCTTCCTTTAGGTCGGCGACGTTCAACTTCAATTTCCTGAATAGGTCGAGGTACATTACTTCGGATGAGCTTCCTTGATCGACGAGTAGCTTGTCGATGTCAAAGTTGGCTATCCCGAGTGTAATGACCAGGGCATCATGATGTGGGTTCCTTACTCCCATCAAATCTTCATCCGTGAAAATAATATGCTTGTTATAGTTGATGTCCTCTGCTCGTCGACGCTTTCTAGACTGTGACTTTGCTGTATCGATTTGAAAAGCCTGCATTACCGTTGTAAGTTTTTTCATCTCCGTTCGAGCTGAGTTCCCTTGTATCTGCTTAACGTCAGATACTCCATGAATTACTGCGAACTCGTGTCCAGCATCATCCTCCAGCACGCTATCGGGTCTCACCTCTCTGTTGGCAGTCACTTTCTCTGCCCTTTTTTCCACAAAGTCGTTCAAATGCCCGGACTGGGCCAACTCTTCGAGGTGAGACTTAAGAGCTTTGCAGTGCTCGGTCTTGTGTCCTCCCTCTTTATGAAAAGCGCATCTTAACGCATTGTTCCTCTTCGAAGGATCTCCTCCCATCTTCCTGGGCCACTTGATGAATGGCTCATCCTTGATCTTCGCGAGAACCTTGTAAATTGGTTCTTTAAAGACGGTGTTGACCGCCTGGAATGCTTTCGACGCGTCCTGGTTCCCTCCGTTCTTGGAGCCATTTTTGCCTCCGTTCTTTCCTCCTTTCCTCTGGTTCTCAGTTTTCTCACCTACCTTGGTAGTGAGCTTAGCTCGATCGTTTTCTCATGTATTAGGGCGAGTGACATCTTCCACCTTTGCGTATTTCTCTATTCTGGCCATTAGGTCGTCAATAGTCATAGCTTCCTTCTTCGTCAGGGATTGGTAGAGGAGGGAAGAACTAGGGAGCCCAATTTTGAAGGAGGCCACTGCCACTTCCTCCGCGCAGTCCTAGATCTTATTGAATAACTCCCAGTACCTCTTCGCGTATTATCGGAGGGTCTCCTGAGGCGTTTTCTTCATTGTTAGTAGAGCATCCATCCTTTTGGGATGGGAGCTACTGGTGATGAATCGGGCCGTAAAAAGTTCAGCTAGGGATTTGAAATTCTTGATCGACCGGTGGGGGAGCCTTTCGAACCACTTCTGTGCTACATCATAAAGGCTCGAGGGGAAAATACGGCACATCAGAGCATCTCGGTGACTCCAGAGGGTCATGGCCTGTCGGTATTGCCTGACGTGATCGACGGGATCAGTCTTTCCGTTGTAAATATTGAACCTTGGAATGGCAAATTTCTTGGGAGCTTCCTCTTCCTCAATTTCTCTTGTGAAAGGTGACTTCATCTGAGTTTTGAGAGCTCGCCTCGCGAGATCTATAGTTGATCTTGTTCCGTGGTGAGCGGGATGCAGGTCCATTTCCCTGCAAACCGTGTTTCGTATGTTTTCGTCGCTGCGAGCAGGGCTCTGGTAGCGGTAGCTCTTTGTAGCTGTTCGCGGAGGTCATCGTCTGACTCGCCTCCTTCATCCCTTTGAGATTCTCGCCTAGGGCTCCTTCTTCGGCTGTGAGACTTGCTCGCCTGAGGGCTAGGAGTGCGATATGGGCGTCTCCTATTATCAAGACGAAGCTCCCTCTCTAGTCTTTCCAGTCTTCTTTTCAAGCGAGCATTCTCAGCCTCGTATGTGCGAGAAGACTCCCTCTGATGGTGGAGCCTTACCTCGTACGCATCAATCAACCTGGATATCTGCGTGGACCTCGCTGGTCCTTGACTTTCTTCTGAGGATGGTCTTTCCAGGCGAGCTCTCTGATCTGAACGTCGGACTTCAGACCTAATCCTGCGAGGAGCAGGTGGCTCTTGAATATCTCCCGCTTGGGGAGCATTGCTGTTGTGGCCAGACATCTTAAACTCCTTTCTTGACGTGGGCTCTTCTCAGGGAAAGATGAACGCTTCCCACAGACGGCGCCAATTGTAGAAGCAATTATTATGCAACACAAATAAATATGAGAGAAATAATTATCAAGAAAAGAACAAGGAATACAAGATGCCAATCACACAACAAAGGATGTACGTGGTTCAGCAAAGATGTGCTTACGTCCACGGTGGTGCAGCCGATATTATTTCTATATACTCCGGAGAGTGATTACAGAGAATACAACTTGTCCTTTTTTCCCGGACCTAGGGTTTAATATATACATGTACATGTAGATGAGTGGAGGTGATGGGTTCCTCCATGTTTTCCATCTCCCCTATAACTTCCCTTCATGGGATCGTGGGGGGAGACCGGATCAATATAAAAGATGAGGGGCCTGGACTTTGGGCCGCCAGGACTGGGCTACTCGTCCAAGCTCATTGTTCTGATTTTCAGGTACCCACAGGTATATAATCCCGACATCTAACAACTTGATAATCGTCACTCTAACAACTTCTTTCATTGTTGGGTTTAGTCGTCTTTGCATTTCCCTCGAGGGCTTCACATCCTCCTCGAGGTGGATTTTATGGGTACAAATCAGGGGACTTATACCCTTCAAATCCGCTATAGACCAACCAAAAGCACCTTTGTGCTTCCTCAAAATTTCCAGCAGCTTACCCTCTTGCTCTTATATATGCTAGAGGAGACAATAACAGGGAATGTCTCATCCTCTCCTTAAAAATCATATTTCACATTAGAGGGTAGTTTCTTTAACTCGAGAGTAAATTTATCTTTGGAGGGGATCAAACATGACTCCCTCAGGTGTAGCTCCTCGAATCTAGAAACCCAATGAAAATCTCTCAACTCCTCTATCGACGCTCCCTTGTCTAAAATCGCTTTCAACCCCTCGACCTCTCGCTTAAACTCAGTGTATGGAATCTCACTATCATCACCTCTCACTAGGCATGATTCTAAAGTGTCCCCACCCATGGTTCTCTCGATGTGCTCCTCTACTAACTTATCCATGAGATCGACCGTATGGATTTCATCTTAGTCACCCACTTTGTTAGCAACATTGAAGATGTTTGCCTCGAGGGTCATGTTCCCAAAAGTGAGCTACATTTGCCCATTTTGTGTATTGATTAATTCATTAGCCGTGGCTAAGAATGGGCGGCCTAGAATGATGGGAATATGGTTTCTAGAATGGATGGAGGGCTCCATGTCCCAAATGACAAAGTCTACCAGGAATTAGAAAGTGTCCACTTGGACTATCACGTCCTCAACAATCCCTCGAGGCACCTTAACTATGCGATTCGCTAATTAGAGAGTGATTAGTATGGGATTAAGGTCATCCAAATCAAGCTGCCTATAAATGGAATAGGGAAGGATATTAACACTCGCACCTAAGTCCAGCAAGGCTTTCTCAATTCGACGCTCTCCAATAACACATGAAATTGTGGGTGTGCCCGGATCATTAAACTTGGGTGGGCGATCGTTAAGTAGAACAGAGCTCACATTTTGTGCTAGGAAGACATTATTCTTCTCCGTTAGCCGTCTTTTCACTGTCAAAAGATCTTTAATGACCTTGGCATAGGCGAGAATTTGCTGGATGGCATCTAGGAATGGAAAATTCATCATAACTTGCTTAAGAACATCTAGCACTTCTGTATGGGAGGCTCCCTTTTGAGGTGGGGCCAACCGTTGAGGGAATGGAGCGGTCGTTGGCGATTTTGCAACAACTTTGGGCTCGCTAGCGTCGTCTTTGTCACTCTCATTCAAGGAGGCATCTTTGACCTCTTTAGTGCCAGGCGAAACCTCCTTATCTTTTGGCTCCTTGTTTGGGGGTGATAAATCAACGGCTCGCCTTCTACGTAGAGTGGCGGCGGCTTGGCATTGTTCTTGTTGATCGGAAGATGTAAAGCTAGTATTTTCTTAACCTTGAGGAGGTCTTTGGCCTTGAGCAGAAAACTTTCCCTTCTCTTGGACACTTAACGAGGATTGCAACTGATATATGCTCGTATTCATCGCAGTGAACATGCGCTCAAACTTAGCGTTGGTTGAATTTTGAGATTGAATGAACTGGTTTAAATTATAGTCAAGAGTCCCCATGGTGGGGTAATGTATGGGCCTATAGGTGATGCTTTCATATGTGGCTGCATAGGTGGCGCTTATTGAAATTGAGGAGGGGTGGAGGTAGGGCAACATGTGAATTTGGATTCAATTCAGCTTGTTGTTGCCTGTAGCTAAAATCGGTATGGTTTCTCCACTAAGGGTTGTACGAGTTACCATCTAGGGCGTTAAAATTTCCCTTGAACCTTCCTATTGCTTCCACTTTCTCGGTAAGCATGGCTTTGTAGGCGGGTATCGTCGGACATTCATTTATTGAATGGATCGCCTCACAAATGGCGTACACCTTTTATCTCACTGCACTGATGGATCCAATAGTTTCTCTTAGTCGTACCACAAGTATGTCTCTTATATTTTTCTCAAATTGATCAATCCAATGATCTAACAAGGTATCTTTATCCAATTGGTATAGACCGGACACAGAAGGAGTGGTGGACATTTGTCGAGGTCGACTTTGGGCAGTAGGATCGGATGTGTCCCATGCTTGAGTAGTCTCGGCGACATACTTAAGACGAGCCTCAGCATCACTCGCATCTAATTCCCAAAATGGTCTTTCACACATTATTTGAACAAGTTGTTTAGACATTATATTAAGCCCTTGATTGAAGAAAGAGATAAGGTGATGTTTCTCAAATCCATGTTGTGGGCAAGCGTTAACCAACTCTTGGAAACGTTCCCAAAATCTATCAAATGACTCATTATCTTGTTGTCGAAAAGCTTGAATTTGAGCCTTAACGGAGTCGGTTTTATGTTGTGGAAAGAACTTCGAAAGAAACTTGGACTGCATATCCTTCCATGATATAATAGAGTTCGGTGGTAAAGACCAAAGCCAAGTCTTAGCTTTATCCTTTAAGGAAAAAGGAAAAAAGCTTTAGGCAAAAGACATCTCGCGTGCAAACTTGATCACTAAAGGTTTCGAACGCCTCTTCGAACTCGTGGATATGGAGGTATGGTTTCTCCGAATCCATGCCGTGAAATGTTAGAAGAATATGTATCATCCCATTACGAAAGTGGAAATGTCCTGCATTGTATGAAAGTAGAATGCGCATCCAGGGGTGACAATTCGCTCGGGAAATAAGAGTTCTTTCATGGGATGATATGGTAGGTTTCCCTCACCCGTACCAAAATTGGTGATATTCGACATTTCTCTCTCTCCAATTGACTCAGAATCCTCACTCAATGTTTTAGAAGTGTGACTCAACTTGTGACTCGTGAAGGAGTTTAGAGGTGTTGAAGGTGGAACCCATAATTGTGGGACACAAGGAGTATGTGGTCTATCAGGGTCGTACTCAACTATGGAATCTTCGTGAATGCTTGTTTGAGTATTTTGAGGAGTTTGTTCTGGATTTCGCATGAAAGGGTGTTTGAGAGATAATTTCTTTTTGGCTTTTTATTTTTCTGAATTTTTATTGGATTTTTCATTTTTTTTAGCTTTTTTAAATTTTGGAATCAAATTTGGGATTCAATCTACTAACCTAAAAGTGTACCTAAGATCCCCGGTAACGGCGCAAAAAACTTGACGTGACCACAACTGTGTCTAAAGTGCGTGCTTATATAGGCTCAAGTGCAAGCCTGTCATGTAAGTAATAACCCGGTAAGTCAGGATCGTATCCACAGGGAACTAGGACAAAAACAACGAAGGAATAGAAGACTAACCCTAAATTGATTCGAGAAAAGAAAGTAAAAGATGATTAATTGTGGAACTGAATTCTACTATCTAAATGCAAATAAAATTTAAATTACTGACTACGCTACGTGCACAGAAATAAAACTACTACAATTAAGTAAATATGAATGAGGGAAAAAGAAGGCTAGGATACAATCCCCCAAACCTAGTAGATTTACCGGATAAAATACTAGCTTTTGAACTAGAGAGTTGATCAAACCTAGTCTTCATTAATCCTAAGCATTACATATATGAAGGTACTAGCCAGCATCATACGTAATCAAAGGCAAGCATAAAGTGGCGTTGCATAGCAAACATGCACATCGTATTCTTAAACACCCCGATTACCTAGGCAAACGAGGTTAAAAAAATCTACGATGGTTGTGTGCACTACATAACACGATTCAATCAATTTTTAATTCAAAACCTATTTTTTATTCTTGTAAACTACATCGGGTTGGGTTCATGCATCCCAACCCTTAGAAATTTAGCTGGACATAATTAATTAAGAATGAACACAAAATCTATTTTGCATGAATACATAAATACGTGAAAAATTGAGAAGAAACTTATAAATAAGAATTGCAACCTAATTTCTATAAATTCTCAGACACAAATGTAAAAGCAATTGAAATCAGAAAGGAAACAATACTTGGAATGAAGAAAATTATGTAATTAAAGCTGAAAACTGGAATAAATGTTGAAGAAATTAAATTCCTAGGGTTTGTAGGTGCAAAACCCCTCTAAAACTATCAAAAAGAGAACTCCTCAAAGTTTGGTAATTAGTTGGAATAGATACCCTACGAAATTATAAGAGTTTAATCTAATTACAACTCTAAATTTGAAAAAGAAAAATCAGAAATGAGTCACCCGAACCGATCCGGTCAGAGGTCATCGGCTCAATTTGGTATATACCGGATCGGTTCGTTTTAACTTGAAATCGGATCGATCCGGTCTTCCAATCTATGCAGACAATCATAAGGTGTCGGACCGATTTATTTTTGAATAAAGCCGAGTCGGTCTTGTATATTCAGGATATTGGACCTTTTCGGATCGGTTTGTTTTTGTCTCACACCGAATCGGTCCGGAGATCTTTTTCTTTTTGTTCTTGTTGTGATTTTTTCCCATCTTTGAGGCTTCATAACTTCTGTTCCGGAACTCAGATTTGGATGTCGTTTCCTCCTACTTGCTTGTAGACTCGATGTCTTCAACTTTCATTTTGGTTCCTCGCCCGAACTCCAGATGTAAACTTACTCATTTTCCCTATGAATTTTTTTTTCCTTTCTTTCTTCCTTGGTTCCTTGGTTTTGAGTTTCCTCTTCTCTTCACTTGTATAAAATACTTGTAAAAAGCACAATAATACACAAAACTTGATGTACTATATAGAAAATATCAGCAGCAAAGATATGAGATAAATCAACGCATTTTACATTGTACAAGGTGATAAAAGTCGGTAAATTAAGGGGATAAATCGGAAGAATTTATGCCTAATCACATAAAATTTACAAAGTGGCACCAAAAGTCACATTTTTCATAAAAATGCCCTAAATTGGTATGATTTTAATTTTGGTGCTTGAGACTTGGTATATTTTGCAGAAAGTGATAAATATAAAGTCTTAAAAGTTAAAATGATATTGAACTGGTAAGACTCGAAAAAATAAGGACCTAAACTTATAAAAGGGTAGAAAAAATTTGTAACATTGGTAAATAATGGACATTTAATGAAAGTAATACCTTGAAATGTTTGCCTTATTGATCAAGTTAAAAGACACGAAAATGTGAATGATATTACTAATGAGTAAAAGAAAAATACTCGAAGCAACCGAAAAAATTTAATAATGGTCTGGAACCCTAAGGTACGACTTCGGCTTAGACTCAAGACAACTGACTAGTAAAACAATAGTTGTGGCATTAATGCAGGCAGTTAAAGTCCATAAATATAAATGTGATTGGTGACCTCCGAAATAATGATAATGATAATGATCTTGTAATGGACTCGATGGTCACAAAATAATAAGGAAAAAGGTTAACTAAGTAAAAAAATGAATTATGAAAAGGAAATGATAAAGGAGTAAACATGGGACTTGGGCCTGAGCCGGGTTGAAAGGTTAAATGTGCGTTGGGATATCACCTCATAATATATTTCATGCATTGTAGTTGCTTGTGAAATATGTTTAAATAAAGGGTAATATTTAAACATGGGGCTTGGGCATGTGAAATATGCATTGTATATATATAATTATTTACTTGTTTTACTATAACTTGATAGTATTCTCCTACTGGGAAATTGCTCATTTTTCTTCTATTTCGTTAAATCCCCCCCCCCCTCCCCTGGGGTACTTTGGGTAATGATGTGGTTAAGGCCAAAGAGAGTCAGAACGTCCCTAGAAAATCTATGAATTAGCAAGTCATACCATTATGTGATTGCCCAAGACTTATTTAATCATTTTTTTCCTAAAATATGTTATTTGAACAATTATCTCGATTTTTAATAATTCGGATTATGTTAAAATATGATCTATTTAGTTAAATTGCAAAACTCTTTTTTATCAAGTTACTTGAACTCCTAATTCTCATTCAAGTGGTCACATTTTCATAAAATGATTATGAAGGGAATTATCATTGCAAATTGATGGTTTTGGCAAAATGGCGATAAAAGGATTTTATCACTTTCCAAATATGATTTTTTTTCTGAGAGAGTTGGCGCTTGTGTTCAATTAAGAAATAATATAATAAATACCATTTTTAACCCAAATTAACCCTAAGCATGCAACTAGGTGTGATTGAAACAATATGGAATCATGCAAGAATTATTCAACACACAAAGTTTAAGGAAAAATCCCCCACAGGGGCAAAACCATTTGTATATCACTATAATTTGTAAGAGAAACGGCTTACAATCAGATTACACTGAAATACAAGTTTTTGACTAAGAATTACCCTCGGGTATCGGATTCTGTAGTCGCGGCTGGAAGACTCCCTTTCCAGTAGGGTTGGCGGCTGGAACTATCCCTGTCCAGTAGGGCTGCAATGAAGAGGAAGGAACGGTCCACTTCACAAGAGTTGAACAACAGCAATGGTGTTCTTGGGTTACCAAAAGTGACTCACAAATATATGGAATTTGTGTGAATCAAGGGTATGAATCAATGGACTCAAATACCATGAAGACTTAAGAGTTATGGAACTCAAAAAATCGTGTGTAAGTCTTGTCAAACCACTTCCCCGTAGTGGGATTAAATAGAAGCTCTTTGCCCGAGAAAATCTGATACACGATCTGGGAAATTCTATCCAGGGCGGACCGGTCCGGGCCTTAGGCGGATCGGTCCGATAGCGAATCGGTTCTTTTAAATTGAAGCTGATTCGGTTCGCATTCGGTTCGGGGCACACTGGCTTCAAAGTGCAAGGCGGTCCGGTCCGGTATTGGGCGGATCGGTCCGCAGTCGGATCGGTTCTTTTTATATAAAGGCGGACCGGTCCGGGGTAGTCAGAGGCGGATCGGTTCGTTTTAATTTCAGGCGGATCGGTCCGGCTGACTGGATTTCTGAATTCTTCCTTTCTTTTGATCTTCGGATTCCGTTGATGATGAATGGACTTTGAATCTTTGCAATGGTGTTACGGCTAATGACATATACAAGTATGTTGGACAAAAATGTCCTTACAAATCTCCCCCTATGTCTATGCCGGAACAAACATAAAAAATCCGAATTATCTATAATCACAATGCCTATACAAATCTACCCTTCCATGAACCCAAAAACTGAAAGAGGTACAAATGACTAAGGCTGCATCGTTTGTTCTTCGATTCAGAAATCTCACCACTTTTCTCATCAGGATGTGCAACATGGGATTATCAAAAGATGTACCTACACACATGAGACAAAGCAAATACCAAGTAACGTATCGAGTTTGAAATGAGATAAACATAAGCATATATATTACTTTAAGATGATATTCTCAGAAGTTCAAAACTCCCCCATAATCAGATAATTCATTCTCCCCCTTTTTATGATGTCCCCAAATAGACAAATGAGAGAAATAAATAAAGCAATCAAGTACCGGGGTGACACAAGGCATAAAATCACACCATGAATGAACATAAAACAACCAAGTCGGTGATAGCGTAACAGAATGGGTGATCAAAATTCGATAGGAAAATCAAAGCATACAAACATGACATATGTGCACGATGAATATTGGATATTCCTAACGAATGAACTCAAATGCTTCCTTTGGTGTAAAAGATTGGAAATATAAGACATTGACTATATCAAATCTACAAATCAAAGCTCAAAGAGATTTCTACACTAATAACGTCCACAATGATTTATGCTTTTTCAGGACTTTCAAGGAAGTGCAAACCCGTTTTTCAATCTCCAACCAAACTCCCTCAGATTTGTATTTTGAATAGAGGAATACTAAATTCTCAAACTTTGGAAAATTGGGTGAAACCTAAATGGCCCATATTTGGCATGAATTGCTTTTTATTGCCTTATCAATTTTTTTGGGCTCTTTTAACCTCTTAGGACCTCAGATATTAAAATTCCTCCATTTTTTAGGTCCTTTTAACGGTGGCTTTTGCGCAAAGGATAAGAATCAACTTTCGCAGCCCCTCCCCGTTATAAAAATATACACACAGTCTCACCAAAACGGTTTTTACATGCAATCCAATCTTGTCAAGTTTTATCGCATTTTATACATTGTATAGACAGGATTGAGATGGAAACACTCAAGCCAACATGAGATTGACAAGTGCAACAAACAAATATAGACGTGCATGTGTGCAATAAAGGATATAGGAGTCAAGCATGTAGGAAATATCAGTAATTACATCTCAAGGACTCCAATCAATGTTAAGCACATGGATGAAATGATGTAGCCTCTGAAATCTCTATCAAACAGTCACATGAATATATGGAATGAAGTTGTGACTTGGCTATCTTAAATGCTCATCCATAAAAGACAAATCTCTTTTTGATTTCTTCAAAAATTTTATCAAAATAAAATCTTTTTGTGCTTTTTCTGAAAATTTTTCTAAAAAGAAAATCTTTTTGTATTTTTCAAAAAATATATACAAAAATGATACATACTAGCAATGGGCAAACAATGTCATCATGAAAATCACCCTATGCTAGTAAACAAGTCAAACCTCAATCATTAGGTGCGGAGGGATTTTTCAAAGGTGGTGACAACTTATGAAAAACCTCCATCAATTCTTGTGACGATTTGACTAAAAACTTAACTTGCTCACCTAAATGTTCAAACTCTCTCATGTAGTCTCCGGGAGCATGTAAAGTATTATGTGTGGGTGCATGTGTACCAGAAACACGTCTAGAAGCAAAACGTGACACATACCCCAACTTAAAGCAAAATTCCCTAAGGTGTCCTCTCCTCTTGCAATGTGAGCAAACATACATAGGCCTAGTAACACCTCTCTCAAAAACTCTAGGACGCACTTTCCTAATAGGAATGAGACGCCTAGATGGGTTAGGGTGAGACACATGTGAAGCTGTCACTAAAGTGGGAACCGGCTCGGGTGCTAATTGGGAAGCAGAAGCACCATCATGACTTATTCCTAACTTCTCACCTTTACCCTTAAGAACCGCCTTTTCAACCTTCTTAGGTGCGTTCTTAAACTTGACTTTGACCACCCTGGCACGTTCGAGATCACTCTCGAGTTGGGATACACGTGTAGTAAGACTAGACAACGTGTTGGTCAAATCACACTTCTCCTTTCTCAAAACCTCCTTCTCTTTCTCCAAATCTAAAACCCGATGACCTAAATCCCTATTATACTTCTTTGTTTTCAAGGTCTCAGTGTACAAATCTCTAAAAGCTTTTTGGAGCTCACTTTCATCTCCACTTTCACTCTCACTTTCTCCCTCACTTGAAGCGCTCAAACCATCACTATCACTTTCGTGAGCACTATTGTGGGACAAGGTGGGTGTGCTCACACGACTAGAAAAAGCTACAAACTTCTCACCACTAGTCTCATCACCCTCACTATCACTAAGTGTGGCAGGCATGGCTACTTTCTTTCCTTTCTTTCTAAGCCACGTAGGACACTCAATTGACTTATGTCCCTTACCCCCACATTCAAAACAAGTGATGTTCTCAAGATCTTCCTCACACTCCTCATCGGTTTTATTCTCTTTTTCTCTCTCACCACTTTCTTTGGCCTTTCCTTTCTTTTTATTTTTCTCAAAAAAAATCTTTTTATTGGAAGAATTATTTCTTTTCATGTTGAGAAATTTTTTAAAGTTTTTCGCAAACAAGGCCATATTATCAAAATCAACATCTTCCTCAGAATCAGACTCGCAAACTTTTTCTTTCTTTTTCTTAAAATGAGTCTTTAAAGCAATACCATTATCATTAGCCTTAATGGTTTTAGGAAACATGTCAATCTCATAGGTTTGAAGATCTCCTACAAGTTCTTCCAACTTAAGTGATTTTAGATTTCCCAAAGAGTTCAAAACAGTGACTTTAGGAATAAAGCGTTTTGGAAGAGATCTCAAAATCTTTTTAACGACACGCGTGTTATCAATCACCTCACCCAAATTAAAACTAGTGTTAACAATGTCCGACAAACGTGCATAAAAATCATCAAAGCATTCGGACTCAGACATGGTGATAGTCTCAAATTGGGTGGCCAGATTTTGTAACTTAGACTCTTTAACAGCGTTCGTACCCTCATGTGTCAGTTTCAAAACATCCCAAGCCTCCTTAGACATGGAGCACGTCATGATTCGACGATACTCATCAGGAGTGATAGCACCAGAAATAGCACTCAGACCACGGGAGTTAAAATTGGACAACTTATAATCATCCTCAGTCCAGGCTGACACGGGTTTTAAAGTGGTGATGTTATTAACAGTGACCGTGGGAGGAGTCCAACCATTTTCGCAAAGCAACCAAACACGCTCGTCAATAGATTTTAAAATCGATTTCATACGAGCTTTCCAATAGGCATAATTAGACCCGTCAAAAATAGGCATATTATAATATGATTTCTCCATTTGAACACGCTCTTTTCAAAAATCAATTTATTTCAAAAAATTGATATCTTTAGAAAAATTTTGCGGAAGAAGGAATACGCGATAGATTAGCGTAACCGGCTCTGATACCAATTTGAGAGAGTTGGCGCTTGCGTTCAATTAAGAAATAATATAATAAATACCATTTTTAACCCAAATTAACCCTAAGCATGCAACTAGGTGTGATTGAAACAATATGGAATCATGCAAGAATTATTCAACACACAAAGTTTAAGGAAAAATCCCCCACAGGGGCAAAACCATTTGTATATCACTATAATTTGTAAGAGAAACGGCTTACAATCGGATTACACTGAAATACAAGTTTTTGACTAAGAATTACCCTCGGGTATCGGATTCTGTAGTCGCGGCTGGAAGACTCCCTTTCCAGTAGGGTTGGCGGCTGGAACTATCCCTGTCCAGTAGGGCTGCAATGAAGAGGAAGGAACGGTCCACTTCACAAGAGTTGAACAATAGCAATGGTGTTCTTGGGTTACCAAAAGTGACTCACAAATATATGGAATTTGTGTGAATCAAGGGTATGAATCAATGGACTCAAATACCATGAAGACTTAAGAGTTATGGAACTCAGAAAATCGTGTGTAAGTCTTGTCAAACCACTTCCCCGTAGTGGGATTAAATAGAAGCTCTTTGCCCGAGAAAATCTGATACACGATCTGGGAAATTCTATCCAGGGCGGACCGGTCCGGGCCTTAGGCGGATCGGTCCGATAGCGGATCGGTTCTTTTAAATTGAAGCTGATTCGGTTCGCATTCGGTTCGGGGCACACTGGCTTCAAAGTGCAAGGCGGTCCGGTCCGGTATTGGGCGGATCGGTCCGCAGTCGGATCGGTTCTTTTTATATAAAGGCGGACCGGTCCGGGGTAGTCAGAGGCGGATCGGTTCGTTTTAATTTCAGGCGGACTGGTCCGGCTGACTGGATTTCTGAATTCTTCCTTTCTTTTGATCTTCGGATTCCGTTGATGATGAATGGACTTTGAATCTTTGCAACGGTATTACGGCTAATGACATATACAAGTATGTTGGACAAAAATGTCCTTACATTTTCCCTAACACCTCGATGTAGGTTTGATTTAGTTCTCGTATGTGACTCAAATCCGTGTTGGGAATTACAGTTTTATCAAATTGAACAAGCATATTAAAATTTTAGTGGAACCTATATTTGAATATATGGTTCTTATTTAGAAGGTCAATAAGGTAAAAGATGACAACATTCTAAAAAATAAGGAAGATCACAGTCTTCTTGAACATCGACGCCAGGCAAAAAAAGGGAAGAAGTTGTTTGAATTCTCTTTTGTTTGTATGAATTTTAGACCTTTTTATTTATGGGACATATATCAAATAGTCCCTCGAACATCTTTTAATATTCATTTAGTCCAAACTTTTTTATTCTGCTTCAAAAAGTCCTTTGCCACATATTTTAGATGGAGTGCCGCTGACGCGGACCTCTAAAAATAAGAGTATATTGAGTGCTTGAGGAACTAAATGGGTTAAACTAAAAATATATGTCATTTTTAAAAAATATATATTTATAGTAGAGACTATTCAATAATTGACCATTTATTTATTCTTATCTGATGTGAGCCATGATGGTAGGCAAAGTCATCCATATTTTTTTATTTTCTTTAATAAATTATGGCTCCGAGTGAACTTTTATATTTATTTTATTTTTAAAAAAATACCACGCTATGAACATGACTAGAATTTTCGTAAAAAGTTATGCTTTTGGTGTAAAGTGAAACATTTTAAAAAGTTACGATGATTTAGTTAAAAAATAAAAGTAATTGGGTGAAGTCTTAATATAAGAAATTCAGAGAGGATTTGTAATTAACCCGAGAGAGAGAGAGAGAGAGAGTATATGTCATTTAATAATATTATATTATAAAATAAAAAATTAATTAATAAGAAAAGTCAAATCCATATCCATATGGACCATATGCGTATGCCTCGAGAGAAAAAGATAATCATATGTTCACGAAAGAGGCGTCCTAGAATATGCACAGAGAGTATTTGTCATTGCCATGACTTCTTGTATGGGTTTCTTGTTTGTAGGCGCCGCCCCCTTGAAGGTGAAATCTTTGCAAAGAGACAAGGGTGTGTGGCTGTGCTTTGTTTATCATCGACTTCCAGCCAAACGAAGTCAACTCATCATGATGGAGTGTGGCCAGCTTCGAGTTCACACTAAATGCACCTATAATCAAACCTGTCTAGTCCTGCAGCAATTCACTCCACATATAGGAGAGCAATGATTCAGCTCCATGTGTAGCATTTCACGAGTATTTATAGTGTTGTTGGGAGGATAAATTTGAAAAATGAAAGTATTTTTACTCCTTAAGAGAATTTTTTTTTTAATTTCAAAGTATTAAATTATCCTCATTAAATTAATATTTTTTATCATATCCTTAATATTAGTCTCACACATTCATTAAATTAAAATCATTCCATAAATCTTAACTTGATTCGTTCTCCCTCCTAATACATTCATCTAACAACACTTTCAAATACATTCATCTTGAAACCTTAGAAATCAGAAGTCAGCTGTCCAAGTTCCTTCATCTTCCTATCAGATTCATATTTACCATCAAAAGTATGCATTTGTTAATTTCAAAGTAAATACAAAATTTTTGTAATTATATCTATGTCATTCACGAATGTTGTCTCTCTTTTGTGCTCAAATTTTGTATTTCCAATTTTATTGTTGTTCTATTCATGTTTTATAATAATTCTAAATTCAATGTTAATTTCAGAAAAATTATATATATTTTTTAAGTTAAGGAATTACCAAGTTCACACCTTATTAGATTATTATTTTTTATGCGTTCATATGCATTTTCCAGTTGGATATGTTTGTATTTATGTTTATTTCTTAAAGATTTTAAAAATCCTTAAAACACTTTAATTACTTTTTAAAAGACAAACTTGCCATTTGCTCTAAAGATCAAATAAATACTTTTTTATTTGTTAACTTTTTTTCAATAAAAAAATATTTTAAATTGTTTTTAAAATATTTTTTATTTTTTAAAATTAAAAAATAGCTGTTTTTTCTAAAAACTATTAAAAAAAATTATTGTGATAGTTTTAAAAACCCCTTTTTATCTAAAAAAATTGTTATGATACTTTTATAGAAGTTTTTTTAAGATAGATTTAAAAGCTTTTTTTTTTTTTTTTTAAATGTTTTTTTACATAAAATTGGGGAAAAAATGAACAAATAAAAAACTGTTTTTTAAATTGGAAATTGTTTTTATAACCGAACACGACTCAAATAAAAGCAACTCGACACAACACGACACGATAATTTTTTTTTAACCAAACATGAACACGATCCTAATAAAAGTGACACGACATAACATGAAATATTATTTTTTTACGAAACACTAACACGACCCAAGTAAAAGTGTCACGCCACAATATATGTTATTTTTTTTAACAAAACACAAACTCAGCCAAAATAAAAATGATATGACACCCCTGAAAATCTTATTTTCACCTATAAAGATAATATGACACAACACGAAATCTCATTTTTTACTAAATACTAATACAACCCACTTAAAATGCAACACGACATGTGAGCCGTGTTCGCATTTCGTAAAAAATGGACTTTGTGCCGTGCCATGTCACTTTCATATGTGTCATATTCATTTTACGTAAAATTAAATTTTGAGATGTGTCGTGTCATATCGTATTAATTTTATTTTTTGTCGCGTATTATAAAACATTTTAAATAAAATGTACAAAAAAAAGTTTTAAATAAACAGTTTTAAACAGTTTTTTAAGTGTCTAAAGATTTTATTTTTATAAAACCAATTTTTTAAGTGCCTAATAGTTACTGTTTTGAAACTACTGACTTTTTATTTTTATAAAACCATTTTTGTAACTATTAGAATTTTTGTTACAATTTTCTTAAAACACTCCCATGCTTGGATTTTACTTAAAATAGTTTTCTTAAATAAAATCTTTAGGCACTTAAAAAATTGTTTAAAACTGTTTTTTTTTTTTACATTTTATTTAAAATGTTTTATAATACTTTCTATATATACCGGTGGCGCGTACCAACATACTAAAAAAATGGTCATCTCCAGCGGTATGTATAGGTGGTTGGACTGTCTATGCATACCGCTGCGGCTGACCATTTTTTTAAATAGTAAAAATATTATTTTTGAAATAATAAATAATGGTCCTAGTCACCTGTATAAAAAAAATACGACTCCATGTCACGTCGCGTTTTATTTGGGTCGTGATCGTGTTACTTAAAAAATATAAAAAATAGTTTTCAATATAAAGAACAATTTTTTATTTGTTAATTTTTTTCCCAATTTTATGTAAAAAATATTTTTTTTTGAAAAAAAAAAGTTTTTAAATCTATCTTAAAAAAAATTAAACTATCATAACAGATTTTTAAATAAAAAAGGGTTTTTAAAACTATCATAACAATTTTGATAAAAAAAACTGTTGTTTTTTAATTTTAAAAAATAAAAAATATATTTAAAAAAACAGTTTAAAATACTATTCTTTATTGAAAAAAATTAACAAATAAAAAAGTATTAGCCGAATATATGTTTTTTAACCAAAAGTTTTCAAACTATTTTCATTATGTCATAATTGTTGGATTCATGTATATGGGAAACTAAATGGATACGTATATATAGATAATGAGGATGGGTTTGGCATTGGTTTTATAGGCTGCGACCTAAATTGTTGAGTATAATGAAGATGGTGGCACATATTATCCCATTTATTTAGTCCTGAAAATTTAGCACTTGGTAAAATACTATCGTCTTTCGCCTACATCGGAGAGATGATTTTTTCCCCACGTGATTAGTGTAGGGTACATCTGATTGGTAAGTTATAAAAATGGTGAATAACATTTTAAATTATTATGGTTGTAAGAAAAAGAGACAAGTGGTTAGGTACCATATTAATAAAGTCAATTATGAGAATCCTATTTCTTTGGTACGGTAGAAAAGTAGACAAATATCAAGTCGAAAGCGTTAGAAAATAATCAACCAACTTAACGAAAAATAATGCGACCGGTGGTTTCGACTGTAATATTTGCCTAGACATGGTTCAAAACACTGTAACCACCTCTATTGCTGCCCTTGTATTTACAAATGGATTCATTATCCAAGTGTATCTACTGAAATTCAAGATCATCAACAACCTCAATGCCCTGTGTGCGAGGCTGAAATTACAGAATAAACCTTAGTACCACTCTATGGCCATGGTCAAACAGAAAAAGCCTCTGAAGACAAAGTCTCACACGCGGATTTAGTCATACCACGAAGGCCTTCGAGTCATAAATAGGATTTAGTCATTAGTCGATATCTCCCACATGCATGACAGGCTGGCAACAGCAGCAACTGGTGCTGTTGCTTACAGATACGTGTCAGTTGGATGACACAGAGGAGTAAGCACGGATGAATGACTAAGCAAGAACATGAATATCTTATATAGTTTACAGTTGAATGGAGGTTTGGATTTTGGGGTAATGATTGATGCTTCGTACTAGGTACTTTATTTTATATTCTAACAAAACAGATTCTACATAATATGTTGCAAGTATTTTTATTAGTTTGTCCTTCACAGATTTGCAGTGGAAGATTAATATCTGGAAACGACCACACGTGCAACACACGTGGGCACAACTAGTTTCTTTAAAAATGTATACTTTCATACATAGATACATTTGAGGTGAATGAAATATTTATTTATTTACTACTAATCACACTTTGCGATGTGAATGCTCTTGCTAGAGTGTAAGACCATATCTAGAGTATATAGGCGAGTAAACGGATTGGATTTGGATCGGATCACACAAATTCAAATTCATAGCCTGTTGATGTAAAAAATTAGATCACTCTAATTATTCAATCACAGATAAAATAAATGAGACAAAGAATTTTTTAAGTTGTTCAGCCTTATAAGAATGGCCTACGTCCACTGTTATGTTATTGTTGAGTGTTTTGGGAATTCTCGATTAAAAGTTCTATCAAGAAATTCCGGTCCGGATCTTCGGTCCTTTTACAATGAGGATTGTACAATGTATTTATAGCCCTCAGGCTGTAATGTGAAAGGGTAATACATTAAATGATGTACATATGAAAGGGTAATACATTCAATGCCCTTTAAGCGTGTGCGTCTGAATGATAAGCATTTAATGAATCAGTTGAACTGTTGGTTATCCTGTTATTAATGCTTTGTTCGAGATGCAGCTCGGATCGCTTGAGTTGCTCGGACCGCCTAAGCTTCTCGGTACTAAGGAGTTCCTCGGAGAGGTCTTGTTCCTCGGAGCGTATGAGTTCCTCGGTGCGTATGAGTTCCTCGGGGAAGCGGTGCTCCTCGTTGTAGTATGGTTCCTCGGAGCGTCTGAATTCCTCGAAAGTATTTGTTGTTGCCACGCAGATTGCCACGCGTCTTCATTCAATTGGGCCATGTCAGCAGATTAAATTTGGTATCAACAGAAGCCCCCAATGTTTCATAGTTAGAAATTTGAGGAGTATGGAACATTCTTTCTCGGAATATGATAGCTTTAAATAGTCCTCCTGATTTTTAGGAGTGTTTCCCTTGTATTTATTTCTCTTTCCAAATTCGTGGAATCAGGCTTTTTTTGAATTTTCACAACCGCCTCGATCTCTGCGTACTTTGTGTCCTCTTAGCCGCCGGTAGCGTAATCGTTTCTTCTCGCTTCGATTGCTGCGCCCTTTTTGTTCCTCTAGCCGCCTGTACCGTAATTGTTTCTTTTTGTAATCATTACTTTGCCATTTCCCAAGGCAAGGTATTTAAACTTCACAGACACTCCCATCGTCCTCTACCTTTTCAAATTTGTATCTTCGAGTTTTCCGTCGTCTCTTTCTCTCCTGTGTATTCATCTTCTTCCATCGTTCGTTGTCAACAGCTTCACTCTTTTTCTGTAAGATCTTCTTCCTTCTTCTTCATTTTCCTTTATTCACCATGGTTTACCCTGTTGAATCTCTTGATAAATTTCGTTCTGATTTTTCCATTCCCTCCTGGGTCATTTTGGAAGAGCTTTCTGAGCCTTCTGATTATTTTCATTTGGCTGAGGGACATTGGTTCCCTAGCCTCTTTATTGCTGAGTGTGGATTTTCTTTTCCACCAAATCCTCTATGTCTAGAATTCTGTCATTACTTTGACGTTGTTCCTACAAGAATAGCCCCCAACACATGGAGAATAGTTAATGGGGTGCATAGATTAAATCAAATCCATGGAACTCGCATAGGAATTCCTGAGATTATATTTTGTTATAGATGGGCAGTTAATGATAACATTTTTTATTTAAAAACTAGATTTTTGAATAGGGCCTTAGTAGTCAATCTCCCTTATGCCAATAAGGATTATTTTGAGCACGGGGTTGTCATAAAAAATTGGCAACATGATCCTTTATCAGGAGATGAAGTTTACCAGGGTCCCAGATGCCCTCCCTATGGCAATGGGATAGGTTATTCTTAGTTCATTTTATTTATTTTGAAATTATGCTTCATTTATGTTTGATAAAATGTGTCACTGATGGCAATGTTTATTTATTTGCAGTTGATAGCAAAAGAAAGTGCCCAAAAGAAGCAGATGTTAATATAAGGCACTTGAAACTTATCTGGAGTCTGCATCAGAGTGTTGCCGACGAACACATTAGATCAGCCTCATATCTGCTGCAGTATAAGAGCTACACAACCTCTTTTACTGCTCGCCCAGTAATAAGTGAATCAGAGCCAGTACCAGCTTCCACCAGTTCCTCGCCTGAATCTCACGTCCCTTTGAGTGAAAGAATGAAGAAGAGAATACCTCCCACCCTCTTCGAGAAGCCTGCCTCTGGTGCTGGGGAGGCAAAAAAAAGTAAGGTTGATGTCCCAGAAGGGACGAAGAAGACTGATGCGCCTTCCTCGACTGTTGTGAAGGTTGTAGAGAAGCCCGCAGTGGCTCCGAGCAGGTCTGCTGCTCCTGGAGAGGTGGTTGTAATATCACCGACCAAAGGTTCTTCCTTGGTTGAGTATGTCCCTGTTCCCCCGAGGAGGCTGAAGAAAAGTTCCTCGATCAATTTGGCTGACACCATCACCCAGCCCCCAGCTACTGGAATTGGGGTTCCAACTTTCGTTCCCCCGAGCTCTGCCATGAGCTCGGTAAAGTCCTGGATCATTCTCGAGGTCCAAGGTACTGAAGAAAACCTTACCCGGGACATGGTCACTTCATTAGCTGCTCGTCACCTTGCTTCAGTAAGTCTTTTTACTTTGAACTTTTCATATTTCCTTTGTCATTGATGATACGAGAAATCGTACACAGGTAGATCTCGTGCCAACAAATCAAGTATGAAGTGTAGAATAAATAGATAAAGCAAGCAAACAGAGAGTAGACAAGATATAGAGTGGTTCAGCCCCCAAAATGGGCCTACGTCCACTGTGTTGCCTCCTTCTCATTATGCGCATTGCATTGTACAATATTATCATGCCTATAGAGGCGTACAAGTATGAGAATAAAGGAGAGTACATGATAGTATTAGAGATCCCGGTGAGCCCGTGAGGTGGCTGTGATGTAGATTCTAGGCCTCCAAAGCTTATGTTGGGGTGATGTAGAGAGAATCTGTGTTGTAGTGCCTCGGGTGTGTCTGGAACCCATCCCCCGAAAATCCCCCCCTTTATCTCGAGGTGTGGACCCTTATTTATAGGAGGTCTGTGTGTTGAATCACGTGCCCTGAGCACGTGGCGTACACCAAGTCTGCAGTAGATGTGGGTGAGGGTGTGCGGCCCAGAGTAGCAGTGCTGGGTTGTTGGAGGATCGCGGACCCTGAGCTGGGTGCTGGGGTGCCGCGGCCTCTTATGGAGGGGGCCGCACTCTACAGGAGTTCTGGCCGCGCCTTGAGTGAGATACCTGTCGCGGCCCGTGTAGCCTGTGCGATTGTAGAAGTACTGCCACGGCAGGGTGTTATACTTGTACTATCAATAAGCCCCCAAGCCGTAGTGCCAAGGGAGATATATTGGGACTGCGGCTAAGTAGCCTAGGTGCCGCGGTGCTTCCAAAGCGACGATTCGTCTTCCGCGCTCCCTTATATAAATTGTTTCTGGCCGTGGACTTCATTACGTTTCCAAAACTTTTGAGAGAAAATCGAGAGCGAAACTCTGCACATTTCTTCTTGCATATTCCGGCGACCCTCCGAGGTGGTGTGTGGCAGTTCAAGGTGGTTTTTAGCTGATCTTCTCGATCCTTTTCATTCCCAGGTGATTTTTCAACCACTGTTTACAATTTTCTTCCATTTTGACGCCTTTCCTGATTCATTTGCTAGAAATCTAGGCTTTTACTTGTTCGTTTTTCTTTTTGTCACATATGCTGCATATGAAATACACATCACTGTTCTTGATGTTCATAGCCGAACCCTCCACATTCTGTGAATTTGATCTTAGAATAGTTAAAAATTGGTTAATCAACTGTTTAGGATAGAGGCCGCGGCAACATAGGATTATAATAACCGTCTGAACTTGCAATTCTGCGTCAAATCAGGCTAAATGGCCGCGGCCCTCCAAGCCGTCATCCGCGGCAACAAATCAACTTAATCCCCCTTGGTCATTTCGGAACTGCCTTAAAACATTCATGAGCCTTAAAACTTTCATGATCCCAAGACATCCATATAAAATAACTGTTGTTGCTACTAGAGCATATCGAGTTGTCTGAAGAATTAGGAATGGCCGTGGTCGGGAATCCCTTAAAGCAATTCTGTCTTATTTCCATGGCAGCACATGTTCCATAAATATGGATGTGGCCGCGGCCAGTTGGGACCATTTGGTCCCATAGGCAATAGAGTTCGCCCGTTAATAACCGTATTAGGGACGTAGTTCCAACTTGTAAGACTTAAAAATAACCTTATGCGGCTTCTTGAAGTCTTACAAGTCATACTGGCTGCGGCGCCTAACTGCGAACTCTACTTTTCAGGTACTGCTGCAGCCATATGAGCTTTGACCCAGACGAGTTCCTGAGAGGCTTTTGGGCAAAGCATTTTGGGACTTCTCCCCCCGAGCTTACTTTCGTGCCCCCTCTGAGATCAATTGGGCCCTGCAAACTGAAAGATTGCCCGAACTGCGTGATAATTGACTCAACCTCCGCGGACTCTGCATCTGGGAAGGATTCCCAATCTCAGCCGATGGAAGAGGCAACCAACTCAAGTACCCATCCCATGGGAGAAGGAGATATTGTCGCAGCTGTTAGAAATAAGCCTGGAGGTACATCAGGGAGGGCTGCAAAACCATTGGCTGCGCTTGACATCCGCGGCTCTATGACCCAAGATTGGGTTGAGCAGGTTACTGAGGCTTTCGAGTTTCCAAAAAACTTGACGTGCTCAGCCCCTACCGCGAACCAAAGACCGTGCACGGTTCTTTCTGACGATGGGATTTGCTTCCCTTTGCACGCGTTCATCTATGGGCTGCGGCTGCCTGTTCCTGTTCCCATCCGTCGCATTTTCCAGACAATGAAACTGGCTCCAGCTCAGTTAGACCCCAACGGTTGGAGAGTTGTTCTTGCTGCAGTTGTCCTTTGGGAGAAGTTGTTCAAAAAGGACATTACTCCCGCGGAGTTCTTTCACTTCTACCGCCCAAAGGAGAACTCAGTAAAGTTCGTGGGCTACTACTATTTTTCTAGCCGCGGCAGGGACGAGACCCTTTACACTGGGAGATCGACCAGCGTGAAAAACTGGAAGGGGAAATATTTTTACATCTCCGGTGAAGGCTGGGAGATGCACCCCGAGGAGAATGAACGAGAGAGATCATATAAAATGCCGCGGCAGTGGGGTTCGCCCTCAAAACTAGGTATAAGATTATAGCTGCGTCCTTTAATTTCACTTGACTTCTACTAACTTGAATTGTATTTTCTTTCTGCAGCCCTTGACAATCTGCACTTGAACCCGCGGCAGGAAAAAAGAGTTGCTGAGGCCGCGGAATTTCCTGCTGAGCATAAGAAGTTCAGCATACTTGTAACGTCGGCCACTATATTTGAGACGGGATTCTTCCCAAACAAATCAATTCCTCAACAGATGGGCGCAGAAGGTAATTAACTGTGCCATTGTTTTCATTCCGCGGTCATTTTATTCTCTTGGAACTTGTTGAACTCATGCCATTCTTTTTCAGGTGAAGAGGTTGATAGGGAGCTGCTGGCTGCGCAGCTGGCAGAGATGGATGAGGACGCGGTCATCCTGAATAACACCGTGCGAAGCAGAAAAAGGAAGCGGTCCAGAGCCAAGGTACAGGCCGCGGCCTCCGCTGGAGATAACACCACAGATCCTGCCGCGGATCAGGTGGTTCATGATGAAACCCTTGTGCATCATGAACATTTTGATGACGACATAGGGGAAAATTTAGCCGCGGCCGGACTGATGTCAGCGAAAATTCCCTTCCAACCGTCTTCTCCTCCCCCACTAAATGTAGTGGCCGTTAATGAAAATTTGCCCCCTCCCCAATTCCGTGGAGAGTCCGGGCCAGACGGTAGGCCAAGGCCTCAACTAAGGCAGCCTGACCCAAATTCCTCCTGGGACACTACTGCAAAGGCTGCTCGAAGAATGAAGCAAGCCTTGGATGCCGCGGACCTCGACAGACTTGTTGGGGAGGATCACGAAGATCTGGAGGATTGTGGCCTCCACAACCTTCTCAGGGTACGTACTAGTCATTTAATCTTTGTATCTTATATTTTTGTGTACTTTTGCTAACGTCTTTTATTTCATATACAGGCCGCGGATGTGATTGTGGTCCAGAAAAGAAAGTACGAGGCTTTGTACAGGCTGAAAGAGGCCGAGAAGAGTGCTCATGCCGCGGACCTGCAGTCTGCACGGACCTCTTCTTTTGAGGCCGGGAAAGCGTCCGCTGCCGCGGCCCTCCAGGCAGCCCACATGGACTTGGAGAAGGCCAACAAGGCCAGAGAGGAAGTGGAGGAGAATTTCAATCAGGCCGCGGAGTCTCTGAAGTCATCACAGGCACAAACAACCGAAGCCGCCCGTGTTGCAGAGATTGCAAGTTCCAAGCTTGCCCTCCTCCAGCAAAAATATCAAGAGCTTGAAGCCAAGTCTGCTCAGAAGGACAAAGCCCATGCCGCGGCCATACAAAAGATGGAAGTTGATCATGGCGACGCCCTCCAGCTAGCCATAGATCATGCCGTGGAGTCCTTTAAAGGCTCCAAGAATTTCTTCCTCACCAATAACAGGGCATACCTCCGTGGCCACCAGGAGTTGCGGCAGAGAATCATTAAGAATTTCCCTGATGCCAAGGAGACGGTCCTATCTTGGAAATTAAGTGATGCAGAACATCAGGAGTGCATTGCTGAGCTGAGGGCCGCGGCTGAAGAGAGAGCAAGGCTGATAGCCCAAGCAGAGGCTGAGGCAGCGGCTGAGGACGGGGAGACAGAGACTGTCGCGGGCGGGGATGAGGCTGATGATGATGATGACGCAGCCTCTTAGATTTTTAATTTCTGTTGCATCTTTATGTAATCTTAAACTTTGTTGTGGCTGCGGCCCTCATTTCTGTAGTCCAAAGCTATTAATACAAAGGCTGCGGCCATATTTTTATCACTGCTTAATATTCCTTTCTTTTCTGCATTGCATGTTTTACATTGCTCGCTATAATGAATGGTTGCATGTTACTACCTCATATTTGTAACTTGCTTTCTGTATTGAATGAACTTATAGTACTTGTAACTAGGTCCGCGGCAGCATAGCATAATTCGATACAATCTTGCTCTTGTTTATCATCCGCGGTGCCCTTATTTCCTTGGCCCTTTTTAGCTTTATCTTAGCACCACTGTAGGGCTGTGATCCCCAGGCCGCGGTGCCAATGAAGTTTGGTTCTGGGGCCGCGGCTTGATTTCTTCAGTTTTCTGTAGAAGCCGCGACCCTTTTTGTTATCTATTTTTGCCATGTAGAAATAATGAATAGATTGATGCCGCGGTGATTTGAACGAGGGAAACTATTCTGAATCCAAGCCCACCTCAGCGACTCCGTCGCTTTTTCCATTCAGCTGTGGCAGGTTGCCATCCAGCACTAGGGTAGTGGTGGATGAGGATGCCACGGCATCTATTTGACTGCTGGCAAGATAATGGGGCTGCAGAACCTTGCCCCTGGGAAATCGAAGCCACCCTTCTGTAGGTTTGACATGCTTCATGATCATGATGACCGAGCCTCCAATAGCCGATTCGATTGTCTTTCATGGCTTTTCTTTAGTCGATCTTGGGACACTATGAAGCCTCCCCGGGCTGGGTTATGTTGTTAAGCCACCCACAGCTAATATGCGAGACACTATCAAGCCTCTCCAGGCTGGGTTATGTTATTAAGCCACCACAGCTAATATGCGAGACACTATCAAGCCTCTCCAGGCTGGGTTATGTTATTAAGCCACCCACAGCTAATATGCGAGACACTATCAAGCCTCTCCAGGCTGGGTTATGTTATTAAGCCACCCACAGCTAATATGCGAGACACTATCAAGCCTCTTCAGGCTGGGTTAAGTTATTAAGCCACCCACAGCTAATATGCGAGACACTATCAAGCCTCTCCAGGTTGGGTTATGTTATTAAGCCACCCACAGCTAATGATATATATAAAGCCATCCCTGGCTGGATATTGTAAGCCTCCCGGCTCGATGACGCATCCCAAAAGCTAAGAACGGGCATTATAAGCCCCCGTGGCTAATAAAAGCTCCTTGAACCCTCAGATGCCTTTGCAGATATGGTCATCAGATGATAAGATGTAGTTGCACATTGCGAGGGAAACTTTAGAGATAACGAAGGTTGTATCCCATCCATGAGCGCATTCTGAAGTAGAATAATCCTTCGAGATAATTTTGTTATATTTCCTCTGAAATCTGTTTGAGACAACAAGTCTTTTTGTGAGGTAGCAGGTTATGAAACCAAGAGAAATATCAGATATAGCTAAACTTGCTAGTTCATATACTTATATATGTATGTTGCCAATGACTTTGTTAACAAAACATAAAGTCTTGAGTATTTAAGGCTACAGTGAGCTTCATAAAACATAAACAGAAATAGTTGAAATTAGAAAGACTAAGGATGAGATGCGATATGCAACCTCTGCTAGGTCTGGCTGAATCCCTTATGCATTCTTCAGGTATCGCTGCAGCATCCCTTGCCCGATTAGCCTTTCAACTTCATCCTTCAGAGCATAGCATTGCTCTGTGTCGTGGCCATGGTCCTGATGGAATCTGCACCAGGTAGCTTTGTTCCTCTTGTGGGGTGGAGCTCTCAATTTTTCTGGCCACCTCAAAATCTTGTCCCCTTTGATGAACTCAAAGATCTCTTCAATCGGGAGGCTCAACTGAGTATAGACACCCGACTTTTTCTGCCTTTTTTGACCTCTGACGGTTGATTCCGCGGCTTTATTTACTGCCGCGGCAGGCATGGCTGGCTTTGCTATTTCCTCCACTTCCGTGCCTATGTTTTTAGATGTCGCAGCCTCCAGCATTAGTACCCTCCGAGTTAGAAAATTGACCTGGGTCTGAAGCGAGGCGTGGCTGTCATAGAGGTGATTAAGGTGATTGTATAGTTGCACGATCTCATCCTTGACTTCTGCACTCCGGCTGGATTCTCCCTCCATCTCTGCTTTTGTTAGTCTTTACAATGTATATATATAATCTGAGAACAAACTAATAGAAGTGAGAAATCTCAGAGATACTGAAGTAACCAAGTAGGAAATGGGGATGCAGCACACTGCTACGGGGCACCGCGGCCGCGGCCATATGGCGCATAGCAAGATGCACTGCCGCGGCCTCATAAGGCACAGCAAGATGCAAGTAGCCCGACTGATTACGCTCCTCAATGTTTGAAGCTTTTGTAACTACCCTAGTGGAGGCCACGGCCCTAAGACATATTTACTGTCTGGCTGCATCCCTTCCTAGGCAGCAAGGAGCAATCCCAAACCTGAAGCTCGGGAACTGAGTTTCTCTCCCGAAACTTATGGGGGCACACCTACTAGGGTTTGTCCATGAGTAAATAACCTCTCGGTGCACACACGGCACAGTTTCAATGATAACCCTAGATCATAGGCCAAGAACAGCAAAGGAGGAGTAGATACAATCCCTCCCTAATCATTCATCTTTTTTAAGCAAAAGCCCGTCATGCTTTTCGATACTAGCTAGATAGAATGATATCACAGGGGTATGCAAGATGGATCTAAAGCCATAAGATGGATTATATCTGGACATAAGAAATACCCACCTATGGGCGTGAATATGATGTGGAGTCCAATAACCAGTAACCGACCCGTGAGGAGATGATCCAAAGAACCCCCGGGGATCGAATAAGGTGTTTGAAGAACTCATATATGCAGAGAAATAAGATTGAAGTATCTCGTTCCCACAGACGGCGCCAAATTGATGATACGAGAAATCGTACACAGGTAGATCTCGTGACAACAAATCAAGTATGAAGTGTAGAATAAATAGATAAAGCAAGCAAACAGAGAGTAGACAAGATATAGAGTGGTTCAGCCCCCAAAATGGGCCTACGTCCACTGTGTTGCCTCCTTCTCATTATGTGCATTGCATTGTACAATATTATCATGCCTATAGAGGCGTACAAGTATGAGAATAAAGGAGAGTACATGATAGTATTAGAGATTCCGGTGAGCCCGTGAGGTGGCTGTGATGTAGATTCTAGGCCTCCAAAGCTTATGTTGGGGTGATGTAGAGAGAATCTGTGTTGTAGTGCCTCGGGTGTGTCTGGAACCGATCCCCCGAAAATACCCCCCTTTATCTCGAGGTGTGGACCCTTATTTATAGGAGGTCTGTGTGTTGAATCACGTGCCCTGAGCACGTGGCGTACACCAAGTCTGCAGTAGATGTGGGTGAGGGTGTGCGGCCCAGAGTAGCAGTGCTGGGTTGTTGGAGGACCGCGGACCCTGAGCTGGGTGCTGGGGTGCCGCGGCCTCTTATGGAGGGGGCCGCACTCTACAGGAGTTCTGGCCGCGCCTTGAGTGAGATACCTGCCGCGGCCCATGTAGCCTGTGCGATTGTAGAAGTACTGCCACGGTAGGGTGTTATACTTGTACTATCAGTCATCTTTGTTTCTGACTTGCTTTCTTTTTCTTTCATAGTTAACGAGCTGCTTCAATATAATTTTGAAGAAGGATGAAGCAATTAAAGCTTCATGCTCCTCGTCTAGTGTGGAAGGAGCTCTGGGGGAAGCTACCAAATCTCTGGCAGATTCTCGCCAAAAATATGCTGATGACAAAGTTGTCTGGGAGAAGAAGCTTGCCTCCACCGAGCAGGAGAAAGCTCGGGCTGTTGATGCCTCCAAGGAGTTGGAGAAGAGAATAAATGCCCTGGAGAAGGCAAATAAGGAGCTTGATGAGAAGCTCAAAGTTATTGGGGAGCTTGAGGATAATCTCAAGATTGCTGAGGAGAGGTTAGGCCAGCTTCAGGAAGTAGGTCGGCAGAAGGAGGAGATTGAGAACAAACTGAAGACTGCCGAGAACCTTCTGTCCGAGAAACTTTCCTCGGAGAAGATGAAGAGGAAAGCTGCTATGAAGAAGTCCTTCAGTGCTGGCTGGGACAAGGGATGGAACAAGGAGTTGGCTGCCATGATGTCACAAGTTGAATATGGCAGCGTGAAGTACTTCAGGGATGGATGGGTTGTAGCTCTCCAGGAGATGAAGGTAGATGAATCTTCTGAGCTTTTCCAGCAACACATTCCTGGTCCCCCTCCAACCCCAGAAGATCTTGAAGAGGACGAAGTTGCCTCAGAAGAGTCTTCAATAGTGATGGGAGATCACCCCCCAGCTATCCAGCCTGCTGTCGAGGAACTGCCAATGCTCCCCGAGCAACTCTCCATTCCTCCCGATCAACGTAACACCTCGTCCCAACCTCCCGAGAAGGTGTTGGGAGACAAGGAAAAGGTGTAGAGTTGTTCGGGTTTATTTCTATATTTTTCTTCTGTCTTGTGTAATCTTCAACATGTAACTTTGAATATTATGATCTAATAAAACTTGGATTTTCTTGCGTACTGTTGTCTATTTTCCATTCATTCTTTGTCTTGTACTTCTTATTGATGATTGCTCTTTCTTTCTCTGCTAGTTTCTGGCCAGGATGGAATTGTTATCTTCCCATGATACAAAGCTGCTGCGACAATGTAATGAATACTTTAAGGCTGGTCATACAGACCTGAGTGCAGCACAAATTGTCGACATCCTGGGCCAAGATGCTTCAGAACAGGCTGTTGAAGCATATCAATATCTGAAGTGTCTACTTGATCGAGCGGTAGCCAATAATGTGGCCTACTATGACATGATCGAGGATCTCCAAGGAACCCTCGAAGACCTTCAATTATAATACAAAGAATCAACTGCCCTGTTGCATGAGGGGTACGAGAAGAAGTACAAGCTGATCATTGCCGACAAGGGCTACGAGAAGCTTTTTGCTGGGTATGATGTAAGGGAGAGAACCCTGAGGGGCGAGGTCGAGGAATGCAGACAGATTGCCGAGCTGCTAGAGCAAGAGAACAACAATTTGCAGAAAGAGCTATCACAGTTGAAGTCTGCAGCCTCTTCTTCGAAAGCCTTAATCCTAGTGATCGATGAGGGATTCTCGTTCCTGGAAGTCGAGAACGCCAATTTGAGGGACGAATTGGAAAACTTGAAGAGAGCTGGGCCCTCTACATCATCTCGTGGACGAGCAAGAGCTCCTCGGGGATGAGAAAAAGCAGCTCAGGTTCCTGTCGAGGAGCAGAGGACTCAGTCTACATTAGAAAACCAGGCCTTCCAGCTGATGGCGAAGAACCGAGCTTTGGCTGAAATGTCAAAGAAGATCAAAGACCTGGAAGAGAAGCTCTCCACGCAGAAGTCTACCTTAGAGAACAAGGAGGTCTTTATCAAAAGTCTTCACGAGCAGCTGGATAGATTAACATATCAATTCCACAAACAGCCCAGGGAATTCTGGATGGCTGGATACAACGAAGCTCTCTATCACTTGGATGATCGTATCCAGAATGCCAATAATGAGGGCTACAAGCAAGGTTGGTTGCATGCCCTAGGTGTGTTGCAGCTCGAACAGGGTCATTACCTGTGGGACTACCATGATCCCGGGCTGCTAGATTTACCTGTGCCACCATACAAACTGGATATGAGTTGGATCCCTGCTCGGTCCATTCCTCGGAGCTTGATTTCAAAGTATCTCGGTGACTACAATCTCCATTCAAAAATTGAAGTATCTCGTCCCGAGCATCTCCTAGATCGACCATCCGTGATGAATGTCATGATGTTGAAGGATCTCAACTTCATCAATTCTCCTCTGGCTTTAAGTGATCCGCCTGCTGGCGAGGAACCTGTGTCAAAAGCAGAGGGGAAAAGACCAGTAGAATAGGAATTTTTGATATAATAGTTAGTATACATTTCAATATCAATGTACTTTTCATTTTATTATCAATGTAATTTATTTTGAATTCAATGAAAGACTTTCATTTTTTTTTTTGCAAATCTTAATTGCTATTGCCTTGTAATTATCAAACACTTTATATATGTGCATATCTATTAAAAGGATAACAATATTGTGTTGTTTGTCGACCAACTCAATAATAATTAAAAAGTTAAAAATTACCAATAATGTTGCTCGATCACTTAATAATAAAGTCACGAGTATAAAAAATTATATAAATTTTTTTTTAAATGTTTCCAACCAACCAAGGTCGTTAGATTCTCCATGTCGACCAACTACAGTTAGTGGATTTTTATCCCCGACCAGCCATAGTTAGTAAATTTTTCTTCTACGAGCAACTTTGGCTCTTTCTGAAATAATCTTACCTTCCGACCAACATAAGTTGGCATTTTCGAGAATATATTTACCTCCCGACCAACATAAGTTGGCATTTTCGAGAATATGTGTACTTCCTAACCAACATAAGTTGGCCTTTTTAGGAATATTTTGTTTCCTAGCCAAACAGGTTGGCATTTTTAGGAATATATTGTTTCCTAACCAACCGAGGTTGGCATTTTTAGGAATATTTTGTTCCCTAGCCAAACAGGTTGGCATTTTTAGGAATATTTTGTTTCCTAGCCAAACAAGTTGGCATTTTTAGGAATATTTTGTTTCCTAACCAACCGAGGTTGGCATTTTTAGGGATATTTTGTTTCCTAACCAACCGAGGTTGGCATTTTTAGGAATATTTTAGCTGAGTAGTCTGAGATTTGCCGAGTAGTGTGTAGCACTAGTATTCCCCGAAAAATTTTCAATAAAAAGAGAGACTTGCAGAAGATCTTCATTTTATTCATACCGATGGAACTGTGTTACATGGGAATATACATCAATGATAATACTTGCGCAGGTGCTCTGCGTTCCATGCATTCTTAAACTCCTCCCCCTCTAGAGTTGCTATTCGATAAGTTCCTGGTCCAATAACTTCTGTAACTCGGCATGGTCCATGCCAGTTTGCCACCAGTTTATTGTTCTTTTGAATTACTTTCTTCAGCACATAGTCTCCTTCTTTCAGGTCGTATTTCTTCACCCTCTTATTGTAGAATAGAGCTGTTCGTTGTTGATATGCAGCATTTCTGATGGATGCTTCTTCTCTAACTTCTTCGAGCATGTCTAAATCCAATCTTCTCATTAAGTCACTGACAAGGGAATTGAAATTCAGTACCCTGTGTGTTGGGAGGCCCAACTCGACAGGTATAACGGCTTCACTTCCAAACGCCAGCATATATGGTGGTTCTCCAGTTTCTACTCGGGGAGTAGTTTGGTAAGCCCAGAGTACTGATTGTAGCTCGTTGATCCAATTCAATTTTGCATCATCCAGTCTTTTCTTCAAGCCATTTAGCAGCGTTCTGTTTGTCACTTCAATTTGTCCATTGCTTTGAGGATGGCCTAGTGCTGAGTGAACCTTCAAAATATTTAACTGATGACAATAGGCAGCGAACTCCTCGTTATCAAATTGTGTTCCATGGTTTGTGATGAAGGCATGAGGAAGACCATATCGACAAATGATGTTCTTCCAAAAAAATTGGTACACCTTCTCGTACGTCATGTCAATGAGTGGCTCAGCTTCTACCCACTTAGTAAAATAATCCACTGCGACGACGAGGTATTTGAACCTTTCTCGGGTCGTTGGCAGTGGCCCAACCAAATCAATTCCCCACATGGCAAATGGCCAAGGGGAAGTTATGGGTGTCAATAATGCTTGTGGAGTTCTTCGGATGGAGGAAAAACGTTGACACTTGTCGCATATCTTGGCATAAGCTATACAATTAGCTCTCATCGTCGGCCAGTAGTATCCCTGCGTCATCACCCTTTGCAAAAGCGTCTGACCTGCTACATGTGCTCCACAGGACCCTCCATGGATCTCTTCAATTAATTCTTTCACCTCGGAGGGATGTACGCATCTCTGCAAACCTGCCATAATTCCTCGTCTATATAAAATACCATTAGTTAATACATACCGAGCAACCTTAAACTTCAATTTCTTGGCTGCGAGCTTTTCAATTGGCAATTCTCCCTCCTCGATGTACGCCCTGATGGGATCCATCCAAGATGGTCCTAAATCAAGGGTGATAAAGTTCATCGTCAGATCTTCATTTATGCTCCGACCAGCTAAGACTTCAATTGGTATTGTTCTCCGTAGCTCGGTGCGAGTAGCTGATGCTAGCCGAGCTAGGGCGTCTGCTCTCGCATTATCCATTCTTGGTATTCTGACTAGTTGAATTGCGGAAAATTCTGACACCAGCTCCTTTGCCTTTGCATGATATCTGATCATTAATTCTCCTCTAACTGCATATACTCCCACCATTTGATTTACTATTAATTGAGAATCACTGAAAATAATAACCTGCTGCGCCTCCATGATTTTTACCAAATTAAGACCTGCGATCATGGCCTCATACTCAGCCTCATTGTTGGAAGCTTTGAATTGAAATCGTAGGGCGTATTCCATGTCGACCTCGTCTGGAGTGCACAAAACTATCCCCGCGCCACATCCTGCAGTGCAAGATGAACCATCAACATATATCCTCCATATAGGTAACTCGTCTTCAAACTTCTGATCAGTCAGATTTTCTCGGTGAAATATTTGTTGCTTCCTTTCATCCTCCCCGGATATTTCTTGTTCTTCGTCGATCATCTCTTCTTACCCTTTTACCAATCGGAATTGGTCTGAGCTCGATTTTGATGATCTTGTAACAACCACTTGCCCTTTTACCAATCAGAATTGGTCCGAGCTTGTGTTTGTTGATCCTGTAACATCCACAGGTTGATCAGCGAGCAATTTTTGCTCCTCGGGGGTATCAGGATAGGTGAACTCTGCTATAAAATCTGCTACAGCCTGCCCTTTTAATGATGATCTGGGTTCATAAACTATATCATATTCACCGAGCTCTATTTCCCAGTACATCAATCTCCCTAATTTTTCTGGCTTATGAAGGGCTTGCCTCAATGGCATATCAGTATATACTACTATGGTATGAGCCTGGAAGTATGGCCTCATTCTCCTACTCGCTTCAATCGACGACAGTGCTAACTTTTCCAGCCTTGGATATCTGATCTCTGCTCCTCGAAAGGCCTTACTTATATAGTAAATTGGTTTTTGCACTCCATTCTCCAATCTTATCAACGCCGAGCTAACTGCATTCTCGGACACTGCAAGATACAAGTATAATTTTTCTCCCATCACCGGCCTGGACAATAGTGGAGGTGCTCCCAAGTATTTCTTCAAGTCTTGAAAAGCCTTCTCACATTCATCATTCCACTCAAAAGTCTTTCTGAGTGTCTTGAAAAATGGGAGACATCTATCAGTTGCTCGTGACACAAATCTGTTGAGTGCTGCTACTCGTCCTGTGAGACTTTGTACTTCCTTCTTCGTCGTTGGAGATCGCAGCCCTAATAGAGCTTTGATCTTTTCAGGATTTGCTTCAATGCCTCGTTGATTGACAATGTACCCGAGGAACATGCCTTCTCGTACTCCAAATATGCACTTCGTCGGGTTTAGCTTCATTTGATATTTATCTAGTTGATCAAAAGTCTGATTTAAGTCAACTAGATGATCGGTAACTTTCCTGCTCTTCGTCAGCATGTCGTCAACATAGACTTCCATATTGCCACTGATTTGTTCAGCAAAGACTTTGTTCATCAGCCGCTGATATGTTGCACCTGCATTTTTCAAACCAAAAGGCATAACATTATAACAATAAGTTCCCCTAGGGGTAATAAAAGAAGTACTCTCCCTGTCTTCAGGTTTTATTTTGATCTGATTGTAGCCAGAATAAGCATCCATGAAGCTCAGCAGCTCGTGTCCCGAGGTAGCATCCACCATTTGATCAATTCGGGGCAATGGAAAGTGATCCTTCGGGCATGCTTTGTTGAGGTCGGTGAAGTCTACACACATCCTCCACTTGTTATTTTTCTTCTTTACCATCACCACATTGGCTAACCAATCTGGATATTTAACATCTTCAATGAAGCAAGCTTTCTGGAGCTTCTCGACTTCCTCCTGTATAGCTTGATTCTTCTCGGGACTGAATACTCTTCTTCTCTGCTTCACAGGCTTGATCTCCTTATTCACATTGAGCTCGTGACATAGGAAATTCGGGTCTATCCCAGGCATATCTTCATGACTCCATGCAAAAGTTTGTCTTCTGCTTCTAAGGAAGGTTATCAATTCTTGTTTTAATGAGGCTTCCAACGATGAACCTACTTGAGTAGTTCGCTCAGGGTGTTCGTCGTCCATAATGATGTTCAGTAGCTTCCACCACTTGACCCTTCACGAGTTGCGACTCATCTCGAGGATCTAATGTTTCAATTTCTGCACCTTCATCCACCTGATAGGTAGTAGTCTTTTTCTTTGATTCTTCCAGTTCTTCTTGCTCGGCGGATGAATAATAACATTCCGGAGCTACTTTCTAATCACCTTTCACAACTCCTACTCCAAAGTTTGTTGGAAATTTTAGGCATTGATGCACTGTAGATGGTATAGCTTTGAACTTCTTCAATCCTACTCTTCCCATGATAATATTGTATGATGATTGAACATTCTTATCCATCACGAAAAAATGTATTCTTTCTGTCCAACATGTAGGCCACGTACCAATGATTATATCCAACTTGATCGTCCTAAGTGGAAATACTTTCTCGCCAGCAAAACCGATGAGGGGTTTGTGGTAAGGCTCCAGTTGAGATAGCTTTAGATTTAAACTATCGAAGCACGAGTAGAACATGATGTCTGCCGAGCTACCATTGTCGACCAGCACTCTTGAAATCATTACCTCCTTCATTCTCATCTTTATCACCAATGGGTCATCATGAGGATACAGAACACCTGCGAGGTCATTCTTCGAGAAACCAATGACCAATTTTTCTTTGTTCACCTTTCTCGGGCGATCCTTCTCAGCTAGATTTATCCGTTGAATGTACGAGCAAGCTTGAGCCTCACAGAGGTAAGCTTTTCTTTCTGCAGTAAGGTCTCCTCCTCCTACATCTCTACCTGTAATAACATTACAATCAAATGACCCAAAACGTATATAAAATACCTCTCGTTCTGGCTGTCTTGGTTTCTTGGGAAGATCGGGGTCATCCTCGGGATCATCTTCATGGTTTCTTTTCTTGTTCTCCTCTGCTCGACGAGGAGATTTAGACCTCTCTCTTGTTCGGTCGTTGTTTCTTCTTTCATTTCTACGATCAACGTACTTTGCCAGTTTTCCTCGTCTAATGAGTGTTTCGATCTCATTCTGAAGAGCTATGCAATTTTTGGTCATATGACCATGATCTTTGTGAAACTCGCAATATTTTTCCCTATTCCTCGTGTCAGGGTCCGCCTTCATTTTCTTTGGCCAGTTTAACTCCTCGTTGTTCTTAATTTCTTCCAGGACGTGGTTGATATCTACCTTCAAAGGAGTGTAATTATCAAATTTCCTCAAGACCTCCCATGACGACCTATTTTTGGATTGTTTGTCACCACCATTATTCTTATGCTCTTTCTTCTTGGCTTTGTCGACTTCCACCTTGGTTTCTTTATCCATATTCTTCTTTGCAGCCATAGCCTCCTCGGCGTTCATGATTTTGGCCGCTTTAGCCATCAATTCTGATATAGTTGTGGGTGGATCTTTGGCCAAAGTGTAATACAACTTATTAGGCAAAAGCCCACTCATCAAGGCAGTGATCGCTGTCTTCTCCTCATAATCAATGACTTCAAGTTTCTCGTTATTAAAACGAGTTATATAATCTCTGGTACTTTCACTAGCTTTTTGTCTAACACTTAACAAATGTGCTACTCGTTTAACTCGCTTTGCCCCAAAGCAGAAATTTCCAATGAATAACTCGGCCAGTTGAAAGAAAGTTGAGATCTTACCCCGAGGAAGATTATTATATCATATTTGAGCAGATCCGGTAAGAGTTATCGAGAATGTCCTGCATCTCATCTCGTCTGGGACAGCATAGATGTCGGCAGCAGCTTGATATTGTTCTATATGAAGAATAGGGTCATTCTTTCCATCATATTTGGGGGTCACAACAGGTGCTTTGAACTTTGATGGTGTTAGAAAATCTACAATGGCCTGGACAAAAGGTGTTCCTCGAACATAGGTTCATTGTAAAGGGTTCTTGGTTTTAACCATTTCCCCTAATCTATCCTCCAGCCTTTGAATAGAACCTTTCCATGCATCATTTCCTTCTTCGGGCCTATTGGTTCGAGCAGCTGATCGTGTTGAAGTGGCTTTCTGGGATCTGTCTTGACGAGCAGCTGGTCGCGACTGGGCAGATCCTTCCCTTAAGGCTGTTGATCGTCGAAAGATCCCCGACGCTGCATTAAGAGGACTTTTGTTCCTCTTAGGGCCTAATCAGTCGAAAGGAGAAACCCTACTTAATCTTTCCAATGCGCACCTTTCTGGGGAGAGAGTGACACGTTGTTCAGTATCTGTGGCTCGCACTGATGAAGTTCATCCAGGTTGATAAGAGAAATCTTCAGACTCCTCGTTGCGATATGAATTGGTACGTGAGGATGGTGCGCGGGTGTTTCTTTGAATACTCCGCAGTCCTGAATGGGTTGGTGCACCGCCATGGAGGGTTTGTATGAGTTGACGCATAGTTTCTTGCATGACGGTCTGGCCCTGAGCCAGATTTGTCATTATTCCAGCCAGATCTGGAATATTTGGAGGAGCAGATGGATTTGGAGGGCTTCCAGAGTTTCGATTGCTGGATTCTGGAATATCAGCCATTGGTGATGAATTGTTTTTGATAGAAAACGATATTACCCGTCATTTCCCACAGACGGCGCCAATCTGTTGATGTAAAAAATTAGATCACTCTAATTATTCAATCACAGATAAAATAAATGAGAGAAAGAATTTTTTAAGTGGTTCAGCCTTATAAGAATGGCCTACGTCCACTGTTATGTTATTGCTGAGTGTTTTGGGAATTCTCGATTAAAAGTTCTATCAAGAAATTCCGGTCCGGATCTTCGGCCCTTTTACAATGAGGATTGTACAATGTATTTATAGCCCTCAGGCTGTAATGTGAAAGGGTAATACATTAAATGATGTACATATGAAAGGGTAATACATTCAATGCCCTTTAAGCGTGTGCGTCTGAATGATAAGTATTTAATGAATCAGTTGAACTGTTGGTTATCCTGTTATTAATGCTTTGTTCGATATGCAGCTCGGACCGCTTGAGTTGCTCGGACCGCCTAAGCTTCTAGGTACTAAGGAGTTCCTCGGAGAGGTCTTGTTCCTCGGAGCGTATGAGTTCCTCGGTGCGTATGAGTTCCTCGGGGAAGCGGTGCTCCTCGTTGTAGTATGGTTCCTCGGAGCGTCTGAATTCCTCGGAAGTATTTGTTGTTGCCACGCAGATTGCCACGCGTCTTCATTCAATTAGGCCATGTCAGCAGATTAAATTTGGTATCAACATAGCCGTTTAAGTAAACGGATTCAAATCTGATCCGTTTATTAATCGGATCGGATCAGGTAAATCCAAATTTATATCCGTTTATGTTAAACGGATTCGGATCCAATTAACTGATTATCCGTTTATGTTAAACTTGATTTGCAACATTATTATTTTCAACTCTATTTTTCATAAATTTATTTTGCAAATGTTCCAAAAAAATAGATAATGAAATAAAGAACATTATAATAAATATTTAAAATATTATTAAATACAATATATATTAATTAAAAATATTATATATATATATATATATATATATATATATATATATATATATAGATATATTAAAAATAATATTCGGATCGGATTATTAACGGATCGGAGTATATAAATCCAAATCCGCTCCATTTAATAAATAAATAATCGGATTTTAGGCATGATCCATATCTGCTTAAATGGATCGAATTCGGATTCGGATAAAATCTGATCCATTGACAGGCTTAAGAGTATGGCACCATTTTGCTCGAAGAACATGGTCCAATATCATTTTGCTCCAACAAAAAAAATGCACTCAACTCTAAGGTTTTATGTATGATGCATCAGCCTGGTGACTTCTTTTGCCTCGTGACAAGGTAAGTACATTTCTTTTTTTAAATATGATTGGATTTTAAAAATACAATAAATATTTAAGTATAAATCTGAAAAGAGACTGAGAAAATAGTTTATTTCATAAATTAATGTGAACAAATATGAAATGTGGTTTTCCACTTCTTCCATATAATTTTTTTATGAAATATTTAAGTTTAAACTATCTATTTTTATTACTTTTATTTTTTAGTACATTAAAAATGATTATCTATTCATCATTAATTTTATAATTATAAACTTTTGAAATTATGAATATATGTGTTTTTATACATTTGAGAATCTTTTTGACAAAACCTAGTTTGATAATACAAAATTTGACTTGTCCTAGTTTTTAAAATAATTAGTCTTTTTCTTTTAGAAAAAAAAGATTATATTATTGATATATAGAGAGAATAGCCCTCTTTAGGTGACTTACATCAAGAATAAAACTAAAACTATTTATATTTGATATTCTTAATATAAGGAATACTATGCAAATCATTTATATAATTAAAATAATTAGTCATAACACAAATTTCCTTTGAAAAGATGTCATTCGATTTGCATGCAATATGTTTTATTTTGCATGAAGTAAAGTGACGATTTGGACGAAATTGATATTAATTTCCATGAAATAATTATCGGTTTCCACCAAATTAGTGTTATGTTATTTTTAAAATTGTGATCAAGTCAAATATTATATTATTAAAGTAAAGAAAACGTTAAATTTTAAAATTGTTTATTCGGTATACATGTCTTAAGATATATAACCCTTTTTCTTTGGATCTTCTTAATTAGGAATAAACATTTGTCTCTATTTATAAAGGTTTATTTTATGGCAATATTTTTTTCTTTACTTACCTTGTGAGAAGAAGAACTCTATTTAAAGCTTCCGAATATTTATGTGGTTTGTCTATCTGTGTGGTGTACCTGCACCAATCACAACAAGACATAAAAAAGTGATCCACTAGCATGTGTTAATCATCAATAATCTCTCACAACTATTTCAAATGTCCTACACTTATTGGTGTGAGTGTATGCAGTGGGTGAACCATATAGTTTCTCCTTCCTCTAAGAGCATCCGCAGTGGTGTGCGTTGGCGAAAGGTAATTTACCTTGCGTTTGTGGCCTTTTACCTTTCGCCCAAATGGGCAGCATGCAATGGGGACTTCCTACGAACTTATATAGTTCGTAGTAACTTCTTATGGACAAATGAAGTTCGTTGGAAGTTCCTATGAACTACAGAAGTTCGTAAGAAGTAAAACGATTATAAACGGTAACATTTTCCTCCGTGTATTTATTGGCAGACCTCCATTAGTTCTCTGCATCTAACCTTATCAATTCCTCTTCCTCCATTACTCAGTTCTCTTCATCTTCTTCCATCAGTTCTCTTCATCTTCTTCCTAATTAATTCCTCCATCTTCTTCTCCCTATTTCCTTTAACTTTTTTACATATTTCTCACAAAAACAGTCCCATATAATCTCCAAATAAAATAGTCCCAAACTTTCTGTGTATTTCCCATAAATTTCTTCATATACTCTCTAAATTCATCCCATATAATCCCCAAATCAATTTCAAATCAGTCACAAATTAGATTTATATAATCCTCCAAATCAGTCCCAAATCAGAGTTATTAACACCATGGAACTAGGTAAAAAATGGAAAAAATACATTAATATCGGGAAATTAAAAAAACACGGGTCTACTTGAACAATAATTCCCGCTCCTTCCGTGCCGATTGAATCGTCGAATTCCGTAATCGGCAACTATACCCATATTTACGATGGAGTATCACACGCATTAGACGGAGAAACTCCGATCATAAACTGAAATAAATTCGAATTTTGGAAGAATTGGGAGGGCGCAATGAAATTGTACAAATTGATCGAAGAGAAAAAACGGGGATCAAAGCAATTATCGACACTGCCGATTTTATGTCGAAATTTGTTTTCTATGGTGATGCCCAATTCCGATCAATGTATTGTGGCGGCGATGATCGAACGTTGGTGGGACACAATGCATACCTTCCAACTACTATGCGTCGAGCTTGCCTTCACTCCTCTCGACTTCACAATGCTTTCCGGTAATAAAAAAAATTATTTCGTTGTACTTATATTCATAATTTTTTCAATATATGAAAATAATTTGTTGTACTTACATTCATAATTAATTGTTTTAAATATATTTTATGGTATTTATATTCATAATTATTTAAATATATGACAAAAATTTTAAATTATGTATAGGCATTCCGATTGGACAAGGGCGACCCATTCTAAATCTACCAATTGAACAATATACCAATTTTGCAAATACCATAAATGATTTTTTTCCCAAAATTCATATACAAAGATTTATCGGTGCGAGAATTCCAGTTTTCGACCTTCAAAAATACATAGAAAATTTTGTCAAGGTTGAACCTATACCAGATTATATGCTCACAATCATAGCTCAGGCATTTTGGTTCTATGTAATGAGAGTGTATTTTTTCCAAATACTAACTCCACTTTCAACCTCGGCTATTTACATTATCTGGAGAATATTCCTGCCATCGGCACATATGACTAGGGTTCGGCTATTTATGCTCGTATTAATGGTCTTTTGGATAAAGCCAATCGACGATCGTTGACAAGCGTTGAATGCATGTGGCAAATACTCGATGTATATTTTCTTTTCATCTTTTTTAACCGCATATATGAAATTTATATTTCATTAAAATATATGTCAACTTATTCTAATGAATTAAATTTATTGGCAAATTTTGCAGTATTTACATCACGATTACATGGCCACGGCATGTCCTATTCTCGTCGATCCGTCCATCGATGCGTGGCCCCGCATATTCTGTTGGTCGAGGGGGAACAGAAAGAAAGTCAAGGGAGTAAAACGGTATAATATCTCAAGCAATCAACATTATCTTGAGATGCGGTCACTCGAGTCCATTATATGGCACACTACACCAAATCTGCCGAATTGTCACGGTCATTGACCTTGACAAGTTCAACTTGTCAAGGTCAATGACCGTGACAATTCGGGGCGAGATAACTTTTTTTGTCATGGACTTGTCACGATCATTGGCCGTGACAAGTTGGTTAGAATTGTCACGGTCGTGTCACGGCCCCTGACCGTGGCAAGCTTAGTCATGGTTAATAACCGTGACAAAGCCTTGACCCTTTTTAAAAATATTATCACGGTCAATGACCGTGACAATTCTGAGCAGAATTTAAAAAAAATCTGCTAGGCAGTATGGCCACTGCCACTGCCTAGCAGTATATTTGTACCTATTATAGCAACGTTGTACCTGTTCAAATATCATATATCTAAATAAACTAAAGATAATGCAAATATACATTCAAAATAAAAACAATATACATGACGATATAATCCAAATATAATTCAAAATGTACCAACTTAAAAATAATGTCACTACATGTCTGGGGTAAATGTGAGGAGGTGAGTAGGCCACACGATATACGAATTGACACACCCAATAATATACATCGTGCCGCATTATTCTCACAACCACAATAGGGAGTTCTTCTTCCCGAGTATCACATGCGTGACGAGCACCTTGGACTCGATCTCTTGAAGCTCATGTCCATGAACTATTCCACCCTGGACGATATTCGGGTCCCTCAATCCCCGCCCTATCCGATGGCCATCAAATACGTCCAATATGAACACGCTCGACCAACCAAGTCTCGACGTCAGTCTGTTGAAGGGAGCCAAATAAGGAAGTGGATCATCAAAGTATGCACGTGTCGGTGATGAAGCAACGAGGTCCACATCCTCGTAATCCTGCACCTCCTCCTCCCGCACCTCATCCTCCACCGCCTTCTCCTTCTCCTTACCTTTCCCCTTACGGTCTCCTCCTAACGTATGCTTCATGAATGAGTACATATCTTCGATCGTCGCCTCCAAATGGGACAGCTTCGCGTCATGTGAATCCACCGTTCGAGCCAACCCGATGTCGTTCGTTTCTAATCCGATGATCCTAGATTTGGCCACCCGCGATCTCACCCCCTTATCCTCCCCTTGCGATCAGAGCCAAGCACTTGGCTAAGTGCGTCTGTGGACAAAGATGCCTTGTCGGCATCAGACTGCGACTCATGCACTTCCTTAAGCTTTGCCTGAAACGACAAAAAGCACATGATTAGTAAAATAAGTAAACTAAAAAATTATAACGTAATTAACAAAAAAGTAAACTGTCAGATTACTTACAATCGTGGTCGCGACGCTCGGGGACACCTACTTGTCCTTCCCCTTCTTCGTCCGAAGAGCCACATAAGTATCGAGCCTATGTGGCTTACCACTCTCTATCCCCTGAAATAAAATAAAGTAAAATTAGTATTGGCCCCGCAAAGTAAAATAATGCAGAATAATATATTTCTGTAGTTATAGAAAAATTAAATCTTACCATCATCCTATGCTCCACCTCGGCGTAAGACGTCCGGACGGAGTAGTGCACGTCCATCTTTTTTGCCCGATTTTCCCTCCCCGATTGGTGAGATGCCAATTGTCGCTCCCCGATCTCATTGTCAATGAACTTTTGCCATTGTGCCAATGAGATCGGCTCCTTCGGCGGGACGGATTCACGCCTTTGGATAATGGACTCTCGTGTTTTCCCAAAGTACCGTGTCCGCATATTTTTCTTCCACGTCTTGTGTTGCTTCCTCAATTGCTCCAAGACGGAATCACGTAGCTTTGGATCCAAGTTGAATTGTTCCTGTCCAACAAATACAATGTTAGTTGCGAATAAATATAAATATAAATAATGAAATGAAATTGAAATTGAAATCGAAATTGAAATTGAAATATTCATATAAATATAAATATATTACCTGTAGTGCCGCCCAAACAGCTAACTTGAGCTCATATGGCACCTCCTTCCAATTCATATACCCCGGGCCGATGACCATCTTTACCAGCTCGAGGGATCTCGCTAATAGCTCCGACTTGTTCTCGATGGTAATCCCAAATTTGCCATATTTGGAGAGCCTAGGGGCCGAGGAGCCCTCGTCGCCTCCACTACCACCGAGCCCAGACGACATCATCATAACCAGCATCATCATCCTCGCCTTAATACCTGAAGGGGACATTTGCTATAAAAAAAATGTTATTAGTACAGATAAAAAAAATTAGAAGAACACATGCAAATATGTACAATTACTACAAATAAAAATGAGCACTAATTATTAATTTACTTTCATACATCCCCTCCCCCACCACACACGCACACACACCACCCCCTGCCCCCCACCACCACATACACAATAATTATTTTCATTAATTAAACTAACAATTAAAGTATAAAATTATTAGTTTACTAATTTACAATGAGGAGCAATCCTACTTTCATAATTAATCATATATTAATTTACTAATTTACAATAAGGGGCAATCATATAGACACACATGCAACACCCCAACCCCTACCCCACCACCCACCCCCCATCCCTGCCCCCTCCCCCCCACCTTGCCCCACCCCCTTCCCCCACCCTGCCCCCACCCCCTCCCCTACCCCACCACCCATCCCTGCACCCTCCCCCCACCTTGCCCCACCCCCTCCCACCTCCCCCACCCCCTCCCCCACCACACACACATACACACACACACACCACCCTCTGCCACCCAACACACACACAATAATTATTAATAATATAGTCATTTTCAGCCATACCAAAAGATCCCTACTTATCTTTATTAATAATATCTAGAATTAACCACTAAAGAATACCCACCAGATACACCTAAAAACCCACATTGGCCAACCCCCATATGGACAATAATCCAATAATTATTAATAGTTATATATTGTTCGATATACAAAGTAATTTTCAAAAAAAGTTAAAAAATCCCACCCCCATATGGATAATAATCCAGTGGTAATGCCACTTTTACTGTTAACCAACCCAACATCGATCCACTATAATCCAACAACAATGTCAACAACAAATGTGTATCCCGTACTCCTTCTAATTCATCTACTCAATTAATTCATTTCATCAATTAAACTAACAATTAAAGTATACAATTATTAATTTACTAATTTACAATGAGGGGCAATCCTACTACTTCATATGAAATGGGCACTAATTATTAATTTACTTTCATCTAAAACTATACAATTAAAATTACAATTAAAGCTATACAATTTATTAATTAAAGCTATACAATTGTTAAGATTGCCCCACCACACACACACACCCACCCACCACATCCCCACACCCACCACACCCCTCCCCCCGCCACACACACACACACACCACCACGCCCCCTGCCCCCTGCCCCCTCCCCCACCCCCACTACACCTGCACACACACACACACACACACACACGTACACACACAACCCACCCCACCCCCACCACCCCCTCCCCCACCACACCACCACACATATACACATACATATACACACATATACACATACATATACACTCATATATACACATATATAGAAATGAAAGAGAAAGAGAGGAAAAAACATACCTTAGAGAGAGAGAGAGAGAGAGAGAGAGAGAGAGAGAGAGAGACCTCGAAATCGCTTAGAGAGAGAAAGAGAGGGAAAAACCAAAATCGGTGGGAAAAAAAGAAAGGGTAGCGCTTTTTTGTTGTGTAAATTGTCACGGACGTGACACGGTCCTTGACTGTGACAATTATTTTAAGTATTATCACGGTCAATGACCGTGACAATACTTTATCACGGGCGTGTCACGGTCAATGACCGTGACACAAAACGCGTGTTTGTTGTCACGGTTATTGACCGTGACAAGAGTGGCCGGCTGAAAGGTGATAATTTGGCCATTTTGGTGTAGTGGCACCCATACGAGACTTCTACCTACCGTGACTCCGATGTCATCTTATATGCTCATGAGCTATCGGGGTTACGGATGATTTTTTAGGATCCCTTATTTAAGGGTTTTTGGTACTTGGGTGACCGGGCCATTCGGCAATTGACTGGGAGGATATGTATAGCAGATAACCCACCATCGAGTTTGTGTTGTGTCTCAGAACACAATTTTCAAGCAGCTGCTGTATAAAATTGGCCTCTTGTAAATGAACACATAAGATATGTCTCTTAATAAGAGTACAATGCCTACTCGAAGGCAGTAGAACTCGGGCCATTACTACCACCGATTGCCAGATATGTTAATGTAGATTTGATTGGAATTGGTTCAGTGGAACCTTCAACGTTGCGAATCCCACGAGCACCAGCACCGACAAATGAACTGCATGTGTATGAGACATAGTTCTCTGCGGGTGGTTCTACGCACGTCCAACCACCGAGGCAGAATTGGACAGTTGACGTCGACCTACCGTAGGGGGCTTCATATATGATAGATGTCCCGCAAGCCGAGTTTTCAACTAACGCACCTCCAGCTGAATCTTTGACGCAGTTAGAATGGCGTGAGTCCTATATAGATGCAGCAGATAACATTCGAGGTCTCCATCATTTAGTATTGCACGAGACACTTCAGCGAGAGGATCAACTCAAAGCATGTGATGACCGCATTGAGGAGTTGGAGCGTAGTCATGGGTTTGAGGAGGGTGGTACTAGTTCTAGTCGTCCGAGTGTTTACATACCACACACAGCCCCACCCTTCGACCAAGGTTGGGGAAATTTATTTGGGTTTGACCCTTACACGGGTTCACATGAGGATTTAGGTGCGGATTATGAGTTCGTCCCGGGGCGCCAGTGATGTATAATGTACTGTTGAAAAATGTTATGAATTTATTTTGTATTGTTGTCTCAATTTAATTATGATGATAAATGTTATGATGTATAATGTCTCATAATTATGAAAAATGTTATGAAAAATGTTATGATGTATAATGTCTCATATTTATTATTCATTTATTACACATGGAATGATGACAACCAAGTTATTACACTGTTGTTTACTTTATTAATCTTGTAAAATCAAAGTGGCACTATAATTTAAATTATGGCACTTAAAATATATGGTAAAAAATTAAAAATATGGCACTTAAAATATTATAATAAAATAATCATCACAACGAATATTCAGAAATAAATTTATCATTTATTAGTATTGAAACAATGACTTAAGTATTACAAACACTAATACACGATCGAAATGATTATTAGGAGTATGTGTTCATATGCTTAGATCGAACCTAGTAGAAGTACAACATAATGGTTTCCCATTGAGCACTAAACATTTAGGTAAGTAAGATCGTTGTGTATTGAAATCAACATATTCTTCATTATAGTTTGATATATTTGGTTCGTACTCTTCCCCATCGTTTTCATCTATGCATTCTGAAAAGTAATCATAGCCGGAATTGGTGTAGTAAAAAAAGTTGTTATTTGATGCCAACGTAGAGTCATTATATATGTTAATTAATTGTTCCTGAATGTGACGACCTGATATCATCACGCGTTGTGCTTTGTGATAACGTTGTAGGATCCTCTCCATCTGCCATATCTCTTCCTCCAATAAATCAAGACAAAATATATCCGCTTCTTCGGGATATAATATTGGCCAAAGTGCGGCAACTCGATTTTTCAGCACGGATATATGATGGTAATGGCAAAGCACCTCCAGGTCACACCTTTCATCATATTTATCTGGCCATGTGAGTTGTTCCCAAGGATACTCAACTTCTTCTTCAGGTTCCGAATTGGGAGAGATTATGAATATATAACCAAAGTCATTAAGAAAACGTCGAGAAGTATCAATCGGATATGTTTGGAAAATTATTTTTTCCCATACCAATCGTTACCAGCAATATCTGTGTAAGATCCATTGTAAATGGATGAATAGTGGGAGATGAATCCATCTTTGAAATATAAGACAATGGTAGATAAAAAATTGTTGCAATCCTTCAAATATATTTATTGGTAATTTTCAACCTTTGAAGTAAATATTTTTTTTACTATGGTAACAAATATTTATAATATTACAAAGGCACACATACCCATGGAAAAGATAAAGTAACAGAATATAAAGCTGATGACGATTGTAAAACTATACTAAACAAAACTAAAGTAAACTATAGTAAATTGACATACAATAACTTAACATACAACATATTGACAAACATCAAACTGCAGGCAATAATATTTGTAGCACACTTACCAATAACAACCTGAACCCAATATGTGAATAACATACAGTATATTTACCTACGGTAAATTACATACACGTGAAACCCATCTAGCAATAATATAGCACACTTACCTAAATGATTTTCTATAGCACACTTACCAATAAGATACACAAATCAAGACTTTATCTATAGGACACTTATATATGATACATACAGTAACCTCCAGACAACCTGCACACAATTAGTAACCTGCAGAAAACATATTGACAAATATCAAACTGCATGCAATAATATAACACACATGCAACCTTTAAAGTAAATAATAGAACACACATACAGTAATATAACACATACAGTAACCTCCAGACAACCTGCACACAATTATAAATAGTTTGGTACTGTAAAACTATACATGTAGAGTATAATATTTATACTACAACTAAATTAATTTGTAACCAAAGTATATCATGGACTCCTCTAGTTCTAGCGATGAGGGCCGAAATCTTTTGCTCTAATATGCACAATTTAATGCAGGTGGATCATCCGATGATTCAGACGAGGAAATGATAATTATGATGGAGATTACTGGGTGGTGTGCTAAAACAAATATAATTCGTGATGGTAAAGAATTCGAAATGAGACGTCGAGTGAATCGTAGGAGAAAAAGGGGACATGCAACACTATGGGAAGATTACTTTGGGGAAGATAAGGTATATAACGAGTTTTTTTTCGAAGGAGATTTAGGATGCAGTATAGTGTTTTCAATCGCATCCTTGAATCTATTTGCCTTTATGATAACTACTTCGTTCAGAAGAATGATGCTTGCGATCGTCAAGGTTTAAGCTCTCATCAAAAAGTGTTGGGGGCAATTCGATTGTTAGCTAATGGTGGTTCCCATGACGTGTGGTCTGAGCAGTACACTATAAGTGAAACCACTCTATTAGAAATTGTTATTAGATTTACAGAGGCAATTGTGAGAATTTTTGGTCCCCATAACGGCAGAAATCCAACACAAGGCGACGTCACAAGGTTACTCGAACAAAATGCAAATAGAGGTTTCCTAGGAATACTAGGCATCATTGATTGCATGCACTGGCATTGGAAAAACTGCCCCACATCATGGCATGCTCAATATAGAGGACGTAAAGAGTCACCTACTATAATCCTTGAAGCGCTTGCCTCGTACAAACTTTGGATTTGGAAATCGTTCTTCGGGGTGCCTGGTTCTTGCAATGATTAAAATGTCTTGCACCGGTCTAATGTCTTCCAAGAATTGCGCAATGGGAGGGCAACTCCCATTAATTACATTGTTAATGAAAATTCAAACGACATGGGGTACTACCTTGGTGATGAAATTTACCCTCCCTACACTACAATAGTAAAAACAATTAGGAACCAACAAGGGATTACACAAAAACAGAAATTATTTTATAAGTACCAAGAAGCGTGTAGAAAAGATGTCGAACGTGCTTTTGGTGTACTACAAGCCCGATTCGCTTTTGTTAAGTAACCTTGTAAATTATGGAATAGGACATCACTATCAACCATAATGAAATCTTGCATTATAATGCACAATATGATTATTAACGATGAACGTAGAGACTTTCCATGGCAAAATGAATACGAACAGAATGATGTAACACCTCATATTTTGAGGGTCAAAACTAATTTCTATGACTACCTCATGCGGGATGCAAAGATAAGAGATGAAACTAAACATCAACAGTAACGAAATGATTTAGTGGAGCACATTTGGAACAACCACGGTGATGAAATGGTGGGTTGAAGAATTTAACGTATTTCTGATATTAATTATGGCTATTCGATTTATTAGTTACATTTTCAATTCGTAATTGTACGATTTTCAATTTGTAATTGTAGGACTATTATATTGAAACTAAAATTAATAAACAGTACTGACATTACATATATTTAAACGTTGACATTTGATTTATTAAAATACAAACTGGGTCACTGTACATATACTGAAAGTAAATGACGAAAATAAAATAACGAGGGTTCAATAAAACTATAATAAATACTACTCGTTATTAATTGTTACGCTTGGACTTGACGTAGGGTTAGACAACCTGGCATAGTTTGACTGTAACTCAAAAATCCTAGCTTCGGTGGTAGCAACCATCGTTGTTAGTTCGTTGAACCTTTTATAATGAAACTGCTTCTGCATATCATTCATATTGTTCATATATATCTCCATGATGTACGACTACTCTCGGCCTAGGCGCACGAGATGATCTTATTTTTTGGTGATCTGATCTTATTTTTTAGCGAGTTGATCAGCTCGCTTCATCTTAATGAACGCATCCATTTGAGAGTCAAATTTAAGGGCACGATTATTCTTCCACTCCTGCTTGCTTTTAAACATTGCATTGAAGTCTTTGTAATGTTTGAGTACCTCCGTGTTACAATCCAAGCTGTCAGAACGCGCTCGTTGACGTGCACGTTATTTCTCACCCTTCCTGTCTGATGGTCTATTCGGTACGTCTCGTACTCCCGGAGTGTCATCTTCATGTACAAGTGTAGGTCTATCGTCGTTCCTAGCTATGTTTCGCAAGTAAAATTTTAGTAAATCTTTTAAAATTTGATAGCAGTTATCGAACATGAATTGTTTATTGGTTTCGGCGTGGTACGCATCGCGTGCATCAGTAACTGCTTGGAACTCGTTCGTCCCGCTTCCCATATTATTGAGTTGATGAGAAAGCTTTGCAATATATATCATTATGAGATGTGGTATATGATTGTTACGTATTGATAGCATGGATCTCGTATGAGTAATTGTAATTCCATGCGTAACGTTATACTCATCTTCCACGGTGTCCCAAAATGTGCCCGATGATATCAAGTTTCCTTCAATACTTCGGTTGGTATATTTAGCATAAACGGTACATAGTACTTCGTCCTCAAAAAGAGTCATATTAGGTTGTCGAGTTGTACCGAAACTAATCGGTTGAGAGGAAGACATATTTTCTGTAGAAATAAAATATATTAAGAATGGAAATAAGGAAATCAGACTGAGGAAATTACACTCTCAAAATTTATAAAGGACGAGAATGAAAATTTGTGAGGAAGGTGGGCTCTATTTATAAACAAATTGTACTAACTGCCATTCAATTAATCAGTAGTAAAAAAGGCTTCCTACGAACTTCTTTTGTTCGTAGGAATTCATACAAACTTCTAAAGTTCGTAGGAACTTCTTACGAACAAAAGAAGTTTATAGGAAGTTGCTACGAAGATCAGAAGTTCGTAATATGCTTTTACTGATTCACTAGCCATAAGGTAACTTTTCAAATCCTTTACCTTTTCTTTTACCAACTTTGCCAATTATCTCTCACCAGTGTATGTCTCTCAATTTGTAACTTTGCAAATTTCATTGTCCTCCCCACCATTGTGGATGCTCTAAGCCTTTTTGCTAAAAAACGTTAAGGATCATCGATAAAAAGTTCCTTAACAATTTTTTAATTAGCGTTTACTATAAAAAAAATTATTTTGTTTCAAAAAGTTTCTCACCATATACTCGCAAACACTTTTTTTCCTCTAACCCTAAACTTTAAAAAAAATATCAAAAAAATAGACAAGGGACTTTTTAAAAAATAAAAAATTAAGTTAGACTAAATGCAAAATATACTTAGTTCCTATCGATGAAACATTAAATGTCCCAAAATTAAATGGCCAGCTTTATAATCCCACTTATTTTAGAAATGTATTGTGCTTGCACATTAACTTTCTTGTCCATGAGTGAAAGATTAAAAATGAAGTATTTGATTCTTATTTTATACATAAATTATTTAAATTTATATGATAAAATCAACTCAACACCATATTCTCAATTATTTGACGTTGATTAAATTTATCGTATATTTTGTTGGTATATATTATTTTCATAGATATAAATAATTAAAAATTACATTTATACTTAAAAATTATGCAATTTGATCTGTGTGTGTGTGTGTGTGTGTGTGTGTGTGTGTGTGCGCGCGCGCGCATATATAGGGTTGGATCCAATTCAAATTGTAAGGACCGTACATATCACTACACCAAAACTGACGACTTGTCAAGGTCTAAAACCGTGAAAAGTCAAACATGTCAAGGTCAATGATCGTGATAAGTTTGGAGGTGACAACTGACTTTGTCACAAACTTGTCACGGTCTTTGACCGTGACAATTCTTGACAGAATTTTAAAAAAAATGCTCTGCAGTATGGCACTGTCGCCACCCAGCCGTATATTTGTACCGATTATAGCAAAATTGTACCTATTCAAACGGCATATATCCAAATAAAATAGAAATAATATACCAAATCATGGCATAAAATAGAAATACAAATATCCATATCCAAACCAATATGTACCAAATCAAAAAAATACAAATATAATCCAATATCCAAATAAAATAGATAGAAATAATGTCATGGCACGGGGTCTTGAACAAGTTGGAAGAGGAAAGAAGTCTATGCGACATATGCATTGACACACCCCTCAATTCATTGAACTCCGCATTGTTCGCGTAACCACAAAGGTGAGTTTTCTTTTATGACACTACATGCGTGACGAGCACCCTTTCCCAATGTCTTGGAGGGGACATCCATGAACCACCATACTCGGGGGAAGCTTGGATCCCTCAACCCCCTCTCTATCCGCTCCCTGCAAAATATGTGAGTAGAAACACACTTGGTCAACTGATTGTTGACATAGGCCGCTCGGTGGGAATCAAGATGGAAAATGGGTCATATGACGGCGAGTCCGTGTGTATCGGTGATGAAGCAGTGACGTCCTCGTCTACCTCTACCTCCTTCTCCTTCTCCTTCTCCTTCTCCTTCTCTTTCCCCTTCCCCTTGGACCAAAACTGACGATTCATGAAGGCGTATATATAAGACCATCACTTCCAACCTTGATAGCTTATCGTCATGGGTGTCCACCTTATGAGTCAACTCGATGTTGCTCGTCTCCATTCCAATGATCATAGACTTCCCCACCCGAGAGCTCACCCCCATAGTCCTCCCCTTGCGATCCACCACGAGTACTTGGTTGAGTCTGTCCTTAGACAAAGATGCTTTGTTGGCATCAGACTGCGACTCATGCACTTCCTTAAGTTTTGCGTGAAATGCCAAAAATTACACTATTAGTCAATTAAGTAAATAAAAAAATTATATCGTAATTAAAAAATTAAACATTTATAACATACAATCATGACTGCGACGCTCGGGGAACCTCCTTGTCCTTGACCTTCTTCGTCTGAATTGCCACATAGGCATCAAGCACTACACCAAAATAGGTCCATTGTAACGGGCAAAACCCGTTACAAAAAATGTTTGTAACAAATTAAATTCGTTAGAAAATTGGCGTTATTTATTTTACTAACGAAATTTGTAAGGATAAAATTCGTTAGAAATTTAAAATTTGTAACATACTAAAACCGTTATAATTTATTTTGTAATGGATTTAGAAAGGGTGCACTTTCCATATATTAGTAACGGATTTACTAAATTATAACGTTTTAGACCCGTTACAAATATAGAATTTGTAACAGATAAAAACCATTATAAATGGTAGTACCATATATTTGTAACATCTGTTTTTTTTGTAACAGTTAAAGTTTATTATCAATGTTGTTATATTTTGAAAAAATATTAATTTCTCATTAAACAAATAAATCGCTAAAATAAAAACAGTCATTTATGTCAGTTAAAAACTAACATGATTAGTTATTATGCCAATTTTTAAAATTTTGAAAACTGTCATAATAAGAGGTGAGATAAATATTCGTAAAACTACGATAAAAGAATTCTCATATATGTCAGTTTTTCAAAAACTCACATAAAACCTCCATCAATTAACTTCTATTTACGACAATTTCGAAAGAAACTGTGATCAACAAATGCACATTTATTATGTGAGTTTTTCACAATTGACATAAATGCGTAAATATAAAAAATAAAAATAAATTTCCCAGCATACACACCTATATATTTAATTGATACAAAAACAACACTTGCATCGCAAATCTTTTATATTGGAAATAGAAAATATCCAAAGTCAAACTATAAATCTCTATACATCATAATATCCAAAAGCTAAATAACATCCACATTTATGTTTGTGAAGCTCGGGCTGGTTTCTTAGTGGTATAATCCAAACTCTAGTGAGTTATGCTTTGAACGCTTTCAAACTTCTACCCATGGAGGAAAACATCATCTTCTTGGTATTTGGTTCAACATCGAACTTGACCTGCAAAAATTTATTCATTAAAATGTTATTCAATATCGAACTTGCCCTGGAAAGATGTATTTCATATTGTTCAAAACTACACATTGTAATCATGCAACATTGAAAAAAATTTAAGCCTAAAATAGAACCTCAAAATAAATAAGTACTTTGTGATGGATGTTGTTAAACAACACACATGATTGTAAGAACCTCAAAACAAATAAGAACATGTGTTTATAATGATATTATAATGGTGTTATACACACACACTAGACACATATAATTACATGTTTGTATAATGTTATTGATCCCAAAATGAAACCTCAAAACAGATTAGTACATGTGCGTATAATGCTATTATACACACACACACTAGACAGTTTAGCATGTGCAAATTGACATATTTTCGTACATAAGACCCCCCACACAAAGGTAACTCGCCTATGCCAGCAAGAACATTGACGAAAACATAATGAATCTAAACTACCCTTGTATCTTTAATGCTCTAGCAGATATGTATATGCCCTATTTAATCACAAATTACATTAGTATGCATATGTCTTCTATTTAGTATAATTGACTGGCTTTGGTAGCCCTTAGATTTGATAAAATTAAAATTGATGGACCTTTTTATCTTATAAATATTCATTAAGAAAGCTCTGAGCATTTTTCTCTTGTAACTTCTAGGATATTTCTCATATTACTAGTCGTATTCTTACATGATGAATTACATATGGAATGTTACATTCTATCAAGAGTTGGGATATATTATATCCCAGATGTCATACAATCAAATTTAAAATCATCACTGAATTGGGGTTGTATTGTATGACATCTGGAATATAAAATCATCACCAGGCTTTTTTTTAATAGAAAGTCACATTCATATCACCATAGAAAGTCTAGAGCAAACACAATAATAGGGAAGATGGCGCCTGAGCCTTCCTCAAACAAGTAAAATAACACCACAAAGTAAAAACAGCCCTGGATATGAGAAGAGGACAGAAAAACTTATTTCAACAAGGCATTGTTCTCTCAATACTCATCTCCCTCGTCATCGTCGTCATCACCTTCGGTATACTCAAGATCCTCACGTGCTTTAGAGAATTCACCTTCCTCCATGCCCTCGCCCACATACCAGTGAACAAAATCCCTCTTCGCATACATGAGGTCAAACTTGTGGTCAATGCGAGAGAACACCTCTGCCACACTGGTCGAGTTGGAGATCACACAAACAGCTCTATGCACCTTGGCGAGATCACCATCTGGAACAACAGTGGGGGGGATGATAGTTAATACCGCACTTGAAATCAGTAGGGCACCAGTCGACAAACTGGATTGTGTGCTTAGTTTTGATTGTAGCCACGGTCGCATTGACGTCTTTGGGAACCACATAACCCCTGTACATAAGGCAGCAAGCCATGTACTTGCCATGGTGGGGGTCACACTTGGCCATCATGGATGAGGGCTCAAATGCCCTATTGCTGATCTCTACAACTGATAGTTGTTCATGGTATGCCTTCTCAGCTGAGATGACAGGCGCTTAAGATGAAAGCATGAAGTGGATTCTGGGGTAAGGGACCAGATTAGTCTAAAACTCAATCACATCAATGTTCAAAGCTCTATCGAACCTTAGATAAATGGTCAGCGATGAAATAACTTGAGAATTTTGTGTAGCTAGGGCGCTTAATATCAAGGGAGCGCTTACAAATATCATAGAAGGCCTCATTATCAAGCAGCACAGAAACATTAGTGTGTTCCAAAAAGGAGTGGGTATAGAGAACACTATTGTAGGGCTCCACAATAGATGTCGAAACCTGTGGTGAGGGATACACAGTGACTCCAAGCTTGGATTTTTTATCATAGTCCACCAATAAACGTTCCATCATGAGAGAGCCAAGACCAACACCAATTCTACCACCCACCCAATTAAAATCCAGGAAACCCAGGAGATTAGTGAAGTTATCGGCGAGCTTACGGACCTAGTCCATGTGTGACAGCATACAGTACAACATAATATTTAGCCAATTAATGTAGAACCAAAAATATTGAATATACATAAATTTTATAGCACATCTACGATGAACATAGAAATAATTAACTATGCTATCTATTCCAGCAGTCAACATGCAAATAGGAAAAGACACTTACAATCACAAATCATATTATTTTTATATAAAAAAAGGTTGCTTACAGGACATCGTATATCGACTGGATTAGAATCCTAAATAACTTCAAGATCATTGTCAATCTCAGCATTCTCTGTGGTAGTTCCACCACCAACACAATAACGAATTTGAGCAAGAGCATCCTAAAACATCTCACCGCCAGGCTCCTTGGGAATCAAATTCATAATCTACACATACAAATTAAAAAAAACGTATCACTCGGATCCCAAAAAGAGTCGTGCAAAATGTTCCTATAGCAGCCACAGATAAGACCCCTATCCTCTAACCACATTAGCTCAAAGATGTGAAGTTAAATGAATTTGTATACTACTAATAGATTTCAAGTCAGATATTGTTAGGTGAAATACATAAATATGATTATTAAGTATTGGACCCTGATCAAAATTGTCCACTCTGGAGAGGAATACATCCCTTCATTCAGAAAAGTTGCAATTGTGTCCGTGTCAGAAAATGAGGCAAAAAAATAAACAAAATACTCAGTGACTTAAGGCAGTCTCTATGAAACTCTAAAATATTGGAGAACATAAGGTAGTGCAGAAAACATTCAATGTAGTAGCAATGGTTTCCCATCAACTCGAACCTTTTTTTCTCCATGGTATTCTTGTTAGAACCATGACCATCGTTGTCACATATTTAAACGACATGGTAACCAGATCTGGACACGTGATAATGAAACTTTTACTTCTCATAAGAAAAAATGGTATTGGATGATTTGAATCCAAAAGGATAATATATCATAATTGTTTCTATTTTCTTAGTCGCATACATGATGCATTAGATTGAAGTACACATGATATAAATTCTTAATAAGGTCTTCTTTGTAGTACCTATAATAATCCCAACAAAAGTTTTGTAAGCATCCCACGATCTGAAATTTCACGATCTAAACAATGTCAATCCACAAAAGTTTTTAAACCTCAAAACCCCCTCCCCCACCCCCCACCCCCACACTGCCCCCACCTACCCACCTAGACCCCTCCCCACACACAGACCCACGCACACACACAAAGGAAAGAGAGAGAGAACAGTCACGCGAGAGAGTGAAAATGGAGGGAAAGGAAATGGTGGGAAAAAAAGGCGTTTAAGATTTTAGTTAAAAGAGTTGTCAAGGTATTTGACCGTGATAACTTTCTAACGTTGACACGGTCACTGACCCTGAAAAATCGTGACAATTGTACTTGCCACGGTCAATGACCGTGACAAGTCTGGGTAGCTCAAAGGTGACAATTTAGCCTTTTAGTGTAGTGTATGAACCATTTTTTAGGGCAATTTAGTATTAGGTCCCTTGTTGATAATTTTTAAATGTTTAAGGATAATTTACTATTAGGTCCACTTGTTATGCCACCAGCGTAGACTTCTATAAGAAGAGAATTAGTGAACCTAAATGTTTAAAATTTCTCAAAAATCATTTAGAGTTTAAAATTTGTTTATGAGGAACCTAAGAGTACTTTTCTATTTTTTTAATAGGAAAAAAAATTGTAACCAAACTCGATGTAGATGATTTACCTAGTGTGATGACCATAAACAAATTATTTGGTCAAAAAATTCAATTCGGAAGTGGATGAGGTGATTATCAAAAAATTTAACTGGTCATTTTTCTCCCTCAATCAAGTAAATTTAGGAGAATTTTTCTTTATTATTTGCTTGATTAGGGACACTTCAATATGTTTCTCCATGCCAAAATGAAGAAAAGTATGGGTCAAAATAGCAATTTTCTCCATGCTTGGAGATTATCTAAACGTAATTGTTATATTTATATAGTTTAATTAAACTAAATTAAAACCTTTAGGGTATTTTGAGTTTTTTATGTCTCCCTCTAAGTTTTTTTCATCTTAAAAAATGCATTTAATTGTTTTCACCCATTTAGCTTTACATTGCTTGTTAATAGTGTCTTAAAAAGGCAAACTACCCCCATGAAAGTCAAAATAATCACATTTTTTTATTGTGCATCTCACCTCACCAACCCTCTAACATCCCATACTAACGCCCTAACCTCTACAACGGCAAGTATGAAATAGTACTAATTTTTTGCAAATATTAGTTTTACATTATTATATTTCTACAAATATTCGCTTATTAAGCACCACATAAGAATCATAATCTATATTATACCTCTAATACAATTGTATTAGAGGTTAATGACATCTAATAAATACACCGTTATTCTATTCATTTCTCCCATTTTAATTTTTCAATCCCAAGAAAACTCTTCATATCCCCCTCTATCCGGTTATTACTGAAACGATCCTTTCAAAATCTCAAAATAGTCTCTACTTCACCTACTCATTCACATCTCTTCCTTTCCCCAACCAAATATAAATTCATAGCCCCCAAACCAACACCCAACTAAATTCATAGCCCCACAACTCTAAATTCTTAAAACCCATTTTATCCACAAGTCCCGCCCATCTTTTCTCCCTTATTTTCTCACACCCAAATCTCGAATCCCTCTCTCAATCTCAGTGGATCTCTCAAATGTCTCTCTTAATTGATCTCTTAAACTCACTCTATGGCCATCGGCCTAACGATAACACGATTTTTTTTGAAGGTGTATGTTCCTCGAGGTCTAAGCTTAGTTCCGGTGTGATTTAGCTAATTCAGGAGAGGCTGTGGATGGATGATCGGATGGTGGGAGATGACCGGAGGAGAGAGGAGTGTTTCCTCATGAGGGATTTTGGTCCATCTATTTTCTTATTTTGAGTCTATTTTATCTCAGCCGTTGGATTCTCTTAGGCCTCGTTTGCGAGTTCTATTTTGGAGAGAAAAGAAAGGAAAGGAAGAGAAAGTGTGTTTCCTTTCCTTCGTTTGGGAGTTTAAGTAGGAAAGAAAGTGAATTTCTTTCGTTTGGGAGTTTAAAAGGAGATAAAAGAAAGGAAATTTTTTAAAAAACTCTCTTCTTTTCTCTCCAAAACTTTCTTTCCAAATCGGAAAGAAATGGGGAGAAAGGAAAGTTTTTAATGAATTGTTCCTTTTTTCTCTTTAAAAAATTATTTTCCTCCCTAACTCCCAAACGCAAGAAAGAAAATTATTTTCTTTTCTCTCCTAAATTCATTTCTCTACTCTTCTTTTCTTTTCTCTCTTATTAACTTTCCCTTCTGTTCTTTTCTCTCCTAATAAATTTTTCCTTTCCTTTCTCTTCTCTCTAAAACTCCCAAACGAGCTCTTAGTTGCCAAATTTTTGTATTTTGGAAATGTATATTGTTGAAGATGATATTTTAGTTGGGTGCGTAGGTTAAGTAGTGGTGTGAGTGGGGTGTGAACAAGTTAGCAGTGGAGTGTGAACAGGTTAGCAGTGGGGTGTGAGAACTTTGGAGGAGAAGATGAAATGAGGTTTTTAGAGAGAGAAAATGTGTAGTTTTTGTGAAGGTATATGTAGTATACGTTTTATTATATGATATTATTATTATTATTATTATTAAATTTTTTTGAGGGGAAAAACAAACTTTATAATTTAACATACCAAATATTTGTTTTTTCCACTTGAGACGGAGTGGGGACCTTTGGGAGGGATTACGCTTTGGTCCCTCGGGAAATGTGGTTGCACATGCCTTTGTCTTTATTATCATTTCTTTTTAATTCTAATTTCTATGAATTATTCATAATGCCACTAGTAGAGTTTTTGTGCTTTTTCCTGAATTTCTAATTGATGAATTCATATATCAACTTTGGATTTTATATCAAGTTGTGGTATTAGTTTTGGATTGATATTTTAAAAATCTCGGGTTATGGCAAAAGCAATTGTGTAAAAATAGATTACTATTGCTAGGTGGAGACCCTCTCTGATTTTTGGGCTGTCACAGTTGCATGATAAAATGATCAGATTACCTTCTACACTATTTTTGAAAATTTAATTTTTTTTTTGCATAAATAATCAGTAATTATATGAATTTGAGTGGGTTTACAAAAAGTTTTGGATGGAAGTAATTTGATATTAATTAATATTACCGGTGTTACTAAATTAAATTATTTAATTTCTCAATACTTCCATTGTTCTTTACAATTTAACATATCAAATATTTGATCTCTCAATACTTTACAATTTAACGGTTTATATGTATAATTGATAAAATGGATGCCAACAGATTTCTCTTAAAGCATTAAAGATACATTCTATGTCAAAATTTATACATGATTTTGCATGCATGCAGAGAAAGTACATCATTTTTTGTACACGTCTAAGTTCCAAAGAAAGGTGAGAACAAACCATAACCACCTTTGAAGCCAAATTACCTCATTATTGGAGATTATGGTCCAAATAAAATGAATTTTGTCCATCATGCTATCGTAGAGTAGGACAAATCTTCACTGTCTCTTCTTGGGGACAATTTGGATCAATATTATAGGATGGAAAAGTGTAAGAGAACTTATCTAATTATAATTATTTACATCTTTGAATGTTGTTTTATTTTTTACTTTTCTATTTTGTTATGATTTCAAGGTTGGTGTGTGTTAAATATAAGAGGTAGATGTAATTCGTTACTTGTTGTTGTTTTAAGGTAATAGATTGTGATTTGTGAGCTTTTGATGGGTTGTTTATATATTTTATTATTTAGTTTACGCTGCTAATGTATGATTGATGAGTATTATGTTTGACAATTGATATTAACGTTAAGTGATTGACACGACTTTGGGATTGGTAAACAACAGTGATCCTTTTTGTTCTTAATTTTTTTGTGGGAAAGGCAAATTTAACAAGTTGATAGTGAAGATGACGATTGGAATGCTGAATACATTTCAAATTGGAATAACACTTATGTTTTGAGTTTCTCTTAAGACAATACAGTGAAGGCGATAAAATTTTGTGAATCAAATTTTCATTATAAAAATAATATATGAATCCATAGGACAATTAGAAATAATGAAATAATTATTTTTTGCCAATATACTAAAATTTTATTGCTTCTTTTGAAAAATGTCATATTATAAATTTACGCCTGGGCATCGCGTGGGATACATGCTAGTTTAAATAGATATTACAATCATAAGTTTATTACGATTCGGTCTGATGATTTAACGAGGATTCATTGCATTAATGTGATTGGTTTTGTAAGAGGGTTGGGTTAGTACGCTGTATTAAAGTGAAGTGTGTGGCGTAATTCGTATTAAACTAGACGATTTACTATACTAAATATAGGAACTACCGTTTATATATAATTGATAAACCTTATAATAGATTGAGGACTCACCCATTGAACTAAATAATTGAGAATTGCCACTTGAAGTACTTGTGATAGAATGATGGAGCACCAGTGTATTCCTAATAAATGTTGCCTTTTACAGATTTTAATCCATTATATCTCAAGAACTTTGTTGTATAAGACTAATGTTTTCTCTCAATTCTCTAATAAATGCTCAATCTTTAGATAGGTGTAATTTAGTTGTGAAGTGGTTATGTTTAATGTTAATAAATGAATGTTTATATCAGGCTTATGTTAGGGGTGGACACACACCCGAGACCCGCTAAGTCCGCCCAGCCTACACAAAAAAAGGTTGGGGTAAGGTAAATAGGCTCGCAAATTGGGTTTGGCAAAATTTTATAAGACCATTTTTTTCTGGGCGAATTTGGGCATGTATTCTTAGGCCCGTTTAAGTCCGGCCCGAGACTCGACAATTGTATATATATATATATATTGAGAGAGAGAGAGAGAGAGAGAGAGAGAGAGGTTCTCTAGTGAACCTAAAAGTCGAACTTTTTAATGAATCTAATAAAATATTAAAAAATTATCCAATTAATTTATATACCTATGTTGTATTTGGTTCGCGCCAGCGGCAACCACTACAAGAAATTTGAGATTTATTGGAAAAAAAATTCAGTGGCGGCATCAAAAGTTGTCACTAAATAAAATAACTAGTGGCAAAAATGATAGTCGTCACAAACTTCAGTACATATAGTGGCAAATACATAATGTTGTTACTATAAGTTACTATAGTGACAACATTAATTATGTCACTAAGCTCACATTATCACATATATCAGTGACGACATTTCACGAAATTTTGTCACTAAAAGTTGTCTTTAGTTTATTGTCAATACTATGTAATGCTTCTCAATTTTTGTCACAAACACTTTAGTGAAAAACTAATTTTTGCCACTAATTATTATATTTAGTGACAACCTCATAAGTCGTCACTATATTGGATGTAGTTGTTAATTTAATGACACAAATAGTTTGCCACTAAATGGGGTAGATAAGTGGCAATTTATTTTATCTTGTCACTAAAGATTTATTATTATTATTATTATTATTATTATTATTATTATTATTATTATTATTATCATTATTATTATTATTATTATTATTATTATTATTATTATTATTATTATTATTGACACACCCCAACCCAGTTACTTATAATTGAGTTTGAAAGTCAAAGTGAGTCAAACCATAATTTCCTTAACCCAACAATAAACACAAGTATCCTTTTCCAATATCAGCATGAAGCCATAACACTAAAAACATTTCAAAATGTTAAAGTAATCATACTTATTCAAACTTGCTCAAAGGATAAGTAGGATTAAATTACCCATTTTTAATTTGATCAAAATTATGGTTTTACGCATCCCTTGCTAACCCCACCCGACCTCCTAGATTTGGCAGTGACATTTCATTACCTGAAAAAAACATAACATAGGAATCGTGAGCAAAATAGCTCAGTGAAAGCATTACTACTACACTAGTGCATAAAATTAAATGCAATAAGTCGTATCTATGTAAAAATATAAAACATCTCAACATCTCTTGGCTGTTAATAAGCCATAACATCTCTTGGCTATTGATAAGCCACAACATCTCTTGGTCATTGATAAGCCATAACATCTCTTGGCTATTGATAAGCCATAACATCTCTTAGCTATTAATAAGCCATAACATCTCTTGGCTGTTGATAAGCCATAACATCTCTTAGCTCTCTTGGCTGTTGATAAGCCATAACATCTCTTGGCTATTAATATGCCATAACATCTATTGGCTATTGATAAGCCATAACATCTTTTGGCTATTAATAAGCCATAACATCTCTTATAATACATTCACATCATATCCATAATCAATGCCATAAGTATGACATATCCTAACCATAATCAACTCAATAAGTAAAATATATCATAACCACATTCAACTTGGTGAGTATGACATCTCATATTTGTAATCAAATCGTTAAGTACAACATATAATATCCATAATCATCTTAACAAGTACAACATATCATATTTATAATCAACTCGGTAAGTACAACATATAACATCCATGATCATCTCAATAAGTACCAAATCTCATATTTATAATCAACTCGGCATGTACAACATATAATATCCATAATCATCGCAATAAGTACAACATCTCATATTTATACTCAACTCAGCAAGTACAACATATAATATCCATAATCATCTCAATAAGTACTGCATATCGTATTTATAATCAACTCAATAGGTGCAACGTATGACATCCATAATCATCTCAATAATTACAACCTCTCATATTTATACTCAACTCGGCAAGTACAACATATAATATCCATAATCATGTATAAATACATCTTACTAGTGAGTACACTCACCTTGGCCACTTCATGTGTTTTTCCCTTGCCTTTGCCTGGAACTGGTTCAACCATTTCTTCTTCCCTTCCACATATTCATTATTACAATATTAGTATCATCATAAGGATGTTAACAATCCAAACATAACTTAACCTTAACCGAATTCATAAGCATCATAGAATCCCATTCTAATCATTTATCATAAATGAAGTCTCATTCAATTTCATGTTAAAATACTTAACATATCCAATCCATGGCCCAAAAATTCTTTAATTTCTTATTGGTAATACAATTCTTATCATATAAGGTTCCCAATATAAAAGACAACACATCATTTCAAGTTTCCTAGAGCAAGATGTGTCACTTTCTTTATTAGAAATCAAATCTTCCCTATAGACTCTTTTATCATTCAGTTAACTTCGAAGAATTTTCATAATTTTTCTGCATCATAATTAATTCAGATTAAATGTGGGATTAATTAAAATGAAATATGGGAAATTAATTGATAATTAATTCAGATTAAAATAAATATCAACTAGCGAGATAAGGGTTAGTATTTATTGATGTGAATTATATTGAATATTACTTAGTGATTAAATTAATATGTGATTACGAAGTTATTAGAATTATCGCGAGTGAAAAATACGATAGTTACAATAATTAAGTCAGGACGCGCGCGTTAATCGTGTCGGTCTTAATTTAATGACATAGAAATTGATTGTTTTTAAGTCATCCAAACTGTCATTTCGACCACGCCAAAATTTTCGAAAGGTTCAAGATAGCCAGAAAAGTCTACCCGGAGGTTTAGTTTGGGTCCTGGGGCAGTTTTAGGCCAAACCGACATCCTGTGAGGGTATTTTGGTCATTTGTATTTTTGGAGAAATAATACCTAAGAATTTTCTAAGTGTAATATATATGATTAGAGAAGGGGGTTAGGGTTATTTACGTGAGAAAGAAAGAGAATCCATAGAGAGGACATAGGAGGAAGAGGAGAGGAGTTCCAAAGGCTAGAACTACCAATCCTACACCTTCTTGCACCACCACCACCACCAGATTGTAGATCGAAAAGGAGGGAACACCAATAGACCCATCTTCTTCAACGAATCAAATCTACATACAAAGGTAAGTGTTTAACTTGCTAAATTTTGAGTACATAATATATCCATGTTAGTGTAGGAACATTCTTCACATAATTATATTGAAATTGGGTTGAATTGGAAAGTGAATTTGATGATTTTGAATCTGAACCATGTTAAGTTTAACTCTATATTGTATGTAGAACGAAATTTATGACTTAAGGAGATTTAACTTGGTAAGAAATATGGGTTGTTTTAATTTCTTGAAGAGAAATTAAGAAACTAGGGTTTTTATGAAATGATCTTGAATTAGTCCCAATATTTAATGCCCTATGATGAATTTATGATTCTTGTATGTTAGAACTCATGTATTTAGGTTACTATAACATCTAGTGCAATTTTTTGGTAGTTTGGATTGATCTAATGGAGGTTTTGATGATGATTATGGATGAAACTCGTAGCTTGAGAAATGAAGAAATTCGATACCTATAGGGGCGAATTGATTCGGTCTCTAGTCGAATCGATTAGATTGCCCGATTTTAGCCACCTTTTCCCTCTTTGTTTAGAATCTTTGGAAATAGTTTGGGATTCATTGGTGGAATTTAATTTTAAATATAATTGGAATTATATTGAAGTACCAGTAGGACTAGATGGAGTTTTAGGCTTGGTCCTATGACGAGGAAATAAGGACAAAATTTAATTAATCTTAATAGAGAGAAATACCTAATTGTGTGAATAATTCGGGTCGCGATAATTCGAGGAAACCGATGACTTAGACCAGTAGTATGTGGGTGAGTTACCTATTGATATTATGTATAAAATAAAGGATGCATTTCGAGTGGTGAGAGATACTCAGGAGCGTGCGATGAAAAGTAAAGTTGTAATTTATTAATACGTGGGATATTCGAGATATAAATATACTATGTATGAGCCTTATGATATGGGACGTGTGGATACCTATATCAATGATATAAATATATAGCTTGTGCGTATGCCTAATGTATGATCTTTATGTGTATGAAATACATACGTTGCTTGCTATCGGGGGTAGGTTTCGCGTTGTGGATGATCTTATCCTGATGTGCCCATTGGGGGGAATTTTAGACTTGTACCCAAAATATAGAACCTTGGAAACGTATTATCTAAGAGTATGATAGTTTGACGGTTCAATGGTATGTGCGTGTCCCATTTCATTGGGAACTATGTTCACCTCCAATATATGTGATTTGTATTTATGGTTCGAGGGAGATACCGATTCAACAGTCCTTTATACAGTGCAAGATGTACCAGGATATGATAGCAGAGTATGCATGCACTGCAGCTGAGAGGTGCCTTATATATATATATATATATATATATATGTTCTACTGTGTGAACTTAGTAGATAAGATGGATAGAGAAATCTAAATTAACTTAAGTACGTGAACACCTAACCTTGAATGTGAAAACTTTCTCACTTGAGATAATAGATGTAAAAATATTCATTAAGGTATTACATGGGAAATACGGGTAGCTATTATGAGACAATAGATTTGAAGATTAATGAGTTTGAACTAGTTAGGCGTGACAGCAGTAACTATAATGCTTTAGTGGTACGTTAGGCGTGCATACTAGTTGCTAAGTGAGATTTCTCAAGAGAGAGACCGCATAAGTAACATGTATATAATATCTGCTTTTAAGCATTTTATATACTTTCTAAACTGTTTTAAACTATTTTTCACTTGGGCTCTAACCCGTTTCTTGTAAATCTATTTTCTCTTGTTCAATCTATTTTAGGTGTCTAGCCACAGGGACGTCAGGCGTAGGCTATCAGATGATTTGGCATGCTGCGGCTATTGTGGAAGTTGCAGGTCCTCGTTATTAGATACCTACACTTTTATCTAGTCAGATTCTGATGCATTTATCTTTCAGTTAGGGCATGTCTCCCATTTGTCATTATTCCTTATCTCAAAGATATTGTAACTATTTATTTCAGCATGGTTGGAGTAGTTTTATTATAGATTATTGCATTTGAGATATTTACTGGGACGTTTATTCCAGTCTTAATTATTCAGTTAGATGGTTTATCGTTTGTTATTATTTTAATTATGAGAATGGTGAATGTGGTTAATAGATTAATTTTTGGATATTAATTCGAAAGATGAAAAGTTTTTAGCACTAGCTTAATTAACTATCAGGTGGTTAATAAAGTAAATGTTTTCAACATTGATGCTAAGAATGAACCAACTGGATATCCTGATTTAATTTAATAAAAGACTGATCACCCGGTATTTATTTGAGCGGGGTGTCACAGGTGGTATCAAAGCATCAGGTTCTATAGTCTTTTAGTATCTGTGCAACTTATTTTGCTTTCAGCGTAGCGTTCTTTGATATAGAGCCCTATTATTAAGAGTGTTGCATTCATGATTATGGGTTTACATCTTTAGCTATTTTAAGATTTATTAAATTGAGGACTTATAGAAATTTTTTCTTATTTCAGATGCCTCCCAGACGTGCACAGCGAGTCCCTCGAAAAGCCATAGCCAACCCCGACTCAGGGCACCATGAATGTCACAAAAGTTGCTGCCATAGTTGCACAAGTGGTGAATGCAGTATTGGTAGTAGTACAGCAGACCCCACCACGGGCACAGGTGGTGGTTCCAGCACATAATCATCTGTTCCCTGCTACTTGGGAGCGGGTTAGATATGCCTTTCAAAAGGCACATCCCCCCAGAGTTTCAGGGGAGTTCTGATGCTTTAGTTGCGAGCCAATGGAAGAAGGACATCCAGAGACACTTGAGGATGTATGAGTTCACGGAGGTACAGAGGCAGATATTAGCTACTTTTAAGCTAGTCGGGGTAGCATTACAGTGATGGGAGTCCACTACCACCGTAGAGGAGCGAGACAACATGACTCTACAGGACTTCTCGATGCGATTTGACCACAAATACTTCCCTTTCGCCGTCCAGACTAAGATGAGGCAAAAATTATTGGATTTCACCCAGGAGGGGAAGACTGTTGCAGAGTACGAGGAGGATTTTATGAGGCTGACTAATCTTGTACCAGGAGAGGTACCCACTGAGGATAAAATGATTCAGATGTTTATGGATGGCCTTACCTGAAGGATCCGATAGCATCTTCTAGGTAACCTTTCGTTGCAGACATATACTGATGTATTGAATGCTTCTTTGCTACACTTTCAGGACCACCGCTTTTATGTTAAGGGGAGAAATCTAAGAGGAGAGTCCATCCAGCAGGGTAGGACAAGAAGAGGTAGTGCCAGTGGGGCACAATCAGTTCAGAGTCAGCCTAGATAGGGTGAGGAGGGTTCTTAGTAGGGGGATTCTGCTAAGCCGTTCCGATCCGTAGGGTTCAGACAAGGTCAGGGAGGTTACAAGCATGGCTATCAGGGCCAACAGGGCCACCAGAAATTCCAGCAGGGTCGAGGTCAGCAGGGTCAGAGAGGAGGAAATTTCTCAGGACAATGTTTTACTTGCAGTAAGATTGGCCACAGTAAATAGGATTGTCCCGATAAGGGCAGGGCTCAGCAACAGCACGATGCTCACCAAGAGAAATAGAGGCCTATCTTCCCAGTTTCTCTCCTAGCGCCACCTCAGATGCCTGATATACCAGTTATTCCAGTAGCCCCACCTCAGCAGGGGCAGTTGCAGTATGTACGTGTTTATAACATCCACCGGGCAGCAGTTCCTTAAGCACTGCCCACAGTTAAGGGTATGTTTTCTATCCGTGGGATTATGGGGCATATTTTATTTAATACAGGGGCCTCACACTCATTTGTAGCCACTAGATTTGCACAGGCCTCAGGGTTGTTACGGTTACTTGTGTAGACTCTCCGTTGGGTAATGGGATGTTGATTTTCTTTATATTTCGGGGTATGATTATAGAGATTGGGAGTCTCATTTTACCTGCTGATAAGCCTATATTAGACATGTCTGAGTACGACGCCATTATAGGCAAGGATTGGCTTGTCGCATATAGGGCCATGATCGATTGCTATAATAGGAGCATTATTTTTTCAATCTCGGGATAAGAGATGTTCCTAGTGGTGATGCCTCACCTCGAGGGAGGATCATTCACCCATTTGTATTATATAGAGGAGGGGACCTCTACAGGAGTGATGATTTCCCTTTATTCGATTATGGTTGTTTGCGAATTTGCTGATGTGTTTCAGGATATACCGGGACTACCTCCGAGTAGAGAAATAGAGTTTGTGATTGACTTAGCACCGGGCATTTAGGCGAAAGCCCTTTAACCTTATCGAATGAATCCTATGGAGATGAGGGAGTTATGGGATCAGATTGAGTAGTTGTTGGTACAGGGTTTCATCCGGAGGAGTACCTCACCTTGGGGTGCCCCAGTTTTATTTGTGAGGAAGAGGGATGGATCATTACAACCACTGTTCTAAAAAAAACCGCCTAGGCTTGAGGCTTGAGAGAAATGCCCGACCTTAAGCTTTTGATGCCTTATGCTTAGTAAAACCCTTAAGGCGCACTTTTTCTCTAAAAACAACATTGCTTTAGTGAAACGATACCGCCTTTTAAAGATTTTTTTACAAACCGGGCCATTATCTCATCCAAAATAATGAAATAGTATTTTAATTTGCAAATATTCAGACATATTTTTATGATATGTACAATTTTTGTATTTTAATAGCCTTGTTATGGTTAAAAAATACTAAAATATATTAAAAAGGCCTAAACGCCTTTTCATGCCTTTTTACGCCTAAGGCCCGCCTAGGCTTCTAAGGCTTAAGGCTTGACCTCCACGCCTTGATCACGCCCCGCGTTTTTTAGAACCTTGATTACAACTATGCGTGGATTATCGAGAACTGAATAAAATCATGATACAGAATAAATATTTGTTACCTCGCATCGATGACTTATTCGACCAGTTTAGAGGAGCATCCTACTTCTCTAAAATATTTTTGAGATCCGGGTATCACCAATTACGTATCAGGGAGCAGGATGTATCTAATACTGCATTTTTAACGAGGTATGGATCCTATAAGTTTCGAGTTATATTGTTTGGACTAACCAACACATCGTTGTATTTATGGAGTTGATGAATAGGGTGTTCAGACAGTTCTTAGATCAACTTTTCATTATTTTCATAGACGACATCCTGATATATTCACGAACGAAGGAGGAGCATGCCGAGCATTTGCGTTAAGTCCTATAGACACTACGTGAGCATCAGTTGTATGCTAAGTATGATAAATGTGTGTTCTGGCTGCGTGAGGTACAGTTTTTAGGGCGTATCATTTCTGAATTAGGGATATCAGTGGACCCGAGCAAGGTGTCAACGATGAGGGAGTGGAGACAACCCACGACACCGACATAGGTGCGTAGTTTCTTGGGGTTAGCCAGGTACTACAGACGATTCATCCAAGGATTTTCAAAGATTGCGGGTCTGATGACTATCTAACTCGTAAGGGCGTACCGTTTATTTGTGATGATGCATATCAGTTGGTATTGATAAGCTAAAGGATAAGTTAACTTCATCACCCGTACTAGCACTTCCCAAAACCCCAAAAAAAAAAAAGACAGACTCAATGACACGACTAACGATGCTGCAAAAGAGTAGGAGATGTATCCTACACACATGAAACAACAAATTCATAAACGCATGGGGAAGAAGGGAATGAAACATATATAAAACACTGTGTTAGCATATGTTCTGAATAGTGAATGAACTCCCCCAAAAATATGCATATATTGAATAGTAAGAAATTAACTCCTCCTAAATTATGAATTCTCATATAAATATTTCTCCCCATTTTTGTCCGGAAAAGACAAAAGGATAAATGGTCTGCATGTTAAATGATAATCGAGAGAACAATAGGCAATAAATCCAATAAGAATAATTGACACAGGAAATAATAGGCAAAGGCATTAATCAATAAGGGAAATGCCAAATATTCAAAGTGCATACATCATAAGGAAACAAATCCAAACCAAATGAAACAAGAAAAGAAAGAAAATAGCCACGCATCCTCACAAGTACATTAAGAAAGGAAATGAAAAAAAATTACATTAAGGGGATGGAGCATCATGTGGAGAATCATCGAGAAGAGAGACGGAGCCGGAACCGGATGAGCCTGCACCGCAGCGCATCTCCATACGGCGAATGGCATCAAGGTGCTCTAATAAAAGAGAATCCCGACGGGTCTGGGATTCATCTCGGCGCGCTTGAGCCTCCTCCCGGCGAGCTTGTGCCTCTCGGTCCTGTTGCATGGAAACCAAAAGCTCCTACAAAAGTGCCATGTCTTGACGTCTATCCTCCTGAATCTATTCAACATGTGAACGAACAAACAAAATATTCTCCGACTCGACGGGTGAGGGAGCATAGGAAGAGGAGGGGTGATGGATAGAGCGAGAGGGTGCGGGACGACTGGGGGCCGGGTGGGATGAAGTGGTGGAGTGAGAGAAGGTGGAGGGAGTGAGGTGAGGAGTACCGGGGGCAAATGACCACGAGATCAGCTGACCGAGGACATGTCAATGGTTTGATATTTGGTGACGGGGACATCGGTGGATAGGCGGGGGCAGCCGGCGGCAAGACAAAATCGGGTAATGATAGCCGCAAATGGGAGGGCTTGGCGAGCGGGACTGGAAGGGAGGATCCTAACCGTCCGAATGGCACTAAAGATGAAGGCGTGGAGGTCGATGTCAGCTCGAATACTAATGGCAAACATAAGGTCCACGTGCATTTTGGTTATTTGGGTTGTGTTCGCACGTGGAATAAGACAAGCACACACGATCTAATTAAGGACCATGAAATCAGGATGTAAGTGTTTGTGGAAGATTGTGACAGTGCCGGGAGGGAGGAACCTAAAAACGGTGCTTATAATGAGAGAAGGGTGAGGACGAGTATCGGATGTCCATAGGAAGGAGGGATTAGTGACCCTAGGTAAAGGGATGAGTTGAGAAATGGATTCGGGAGAGACAATTATCTCCCTACCGCGAACTCGAGAATAAATGTGATTCTTCTTATCATGTATTCCAAAATAAAATTCCCGAATGAGGTCGGGAAAAACAGTGTCCGTGAGTGAGAATAGGGGGTCCCACCCTAAATCAGAAATCCATGAATGCACAGTGGTGCCGTGGAGGGATTGGAGATTAATAATTTTCTCCCGAACAATAGAGCGTTTAGAGAAGCCTTGGGTGTGATATAGAGTGTGTGGGGAAAGTGACCCCCAACGCAGCCTAAGGTCAGGAATACATGCATTGGCATTGGACTCCTCATCAGAGGAAGAGGAGCGTTCCTCGGGAGAGTCACGAATGCGACGTGGGCGACGGTTACGGGCCATGGTAAACTAGAATGATACTAGAACCTACCCGAACAAAAGTCCAACCAAACCACCAATCACACCAACAATCCAATCAGTAATAAGCCCATCCGCCGTTAGGTATAAATAAAAATAAAAGAAAGAAAAAAATTGTATTTAAGATAAATTCCATGAAATTAAAAAATGTTAATTTGAGAAAACTGATAATATCATGGAATAGAGCTTAACTAGGGGCAACACAAACAAAAATCAGATAAAATAAAATAGCCCCCCAAAAAATATAGACACACACACACACACACACACACACACATACACACACACACACACATATATATATATATATATATATATATGGAGAGCAAAGTAACAAATGGTACCTCGAAGGGAAGAGGGAGACTGCAAACTGCAAATCGACAGAGCAGAGGGGTGGATGAAATGATGTTAATGGAGGAGGTCAAGGGAGATGAAATCGTGGGAAAATGAGAGAGTGGGAGAGAGGAATAATGGGAGGTGAGAAAGATAAGGGATAGAGGAAGAGAGAGTGAGAAAATGGAAGAGAGAGTGGGAGAAAAAATCTGGGAAAGGATGACATGGGAAATCGTGGGCAGGAGGAGAGAGAAAAAAGGGTTGAGGCGGCAGGTTTTGGGGAAGAGAAAATGCAGTTTTTAAACCCAGGTCGTTTGAACGAGTGATGTCGTTTGAACGAGGTCTTTCGAACGAAGTTCCAAAAGCGGTATCGTTAAATATCTCGTTAGAAGTTCGTTGGAATGAACTTTTCGTTCGAACGACATTACGAATGAAGTTCCAGAAAGGGGTTAGAAATTTTGTTAGAAATCTCGTTCGAACGAGAATTTCTGACGAAAATCAATATTTTAAAATAAAAATAACATAGTTTTAAAAATAGCATAATAGCAGGAATTGGGAAACCCAGAAAGATGCCAAAAAGTGGATTTTAAGAGTCCTAGCTTGTGTCAACATATCCAAATGGTGGGAGCGAGAATGTAGGGGTGTGAACAATACGAGTGAGAGTTTGTAGCCAAAATAATGTACAAGTGAGGAATGCCAAACAATATATAAGGGCAATATTCACTCACATTAGCCTTGTGTCAAAAAGGAAATATTATGTAACACTTAAACACGAATGCAGCAAGCATACAAAATAGATGATTCTCTCGCCAATAATGTCACAATGAGAAATCAATGAATCGATTAAATGTGCATGCCCATTGATCTTCAACTTATATCTCTCATGAGCAACAATAGATTGAGACTATTCTTTTTGAAGAATCAATCAATCTAATTATTTTTTACCTTGGCATTACATATCATTTTTAATGCTTCTATTTTAGGCACACAATCGAGAATGTAAATGGAGGCTTTTCACGCAAAAACTTTATGTTTTTCGCAGCCCGAGTCCATTGCTTGAAACGAAAACCAATCGGAAGAATATAATCATTTTTGTTTCAATCCGAGCAACGGATGATCATGCAAAATTACGATTGCTTATAACAGATGTGACAGGATTGAGAAGACAACACCAAATCTCACTTTGCAAGTACAATGTGAACAAGATATCCGCAATATTTCGTGAACGGTGTGTGCAAAAGGCAAAGGTATGAGGAAATCATAAAAATATATATCATAAAAGAGCATTTTTGTGCACAAGAAAAAAAAGGTCTGGATTGACTACTCATCAAAGGCCACGTGGACATGGAAAAAGATAGTGATCCGAATACGTCAACAATAAAGCCATATGGACAAAAAAAATTGAAAGCTTTTCTAACCATTCCCGTTTTTCCTTGAAAATAAGAGAAAAATATTTTTGAGATTTTGAATAAAATATATACAAAAGTAATCTAGTTCATAGGTATAAAAATATACAAGAGAAGTAACCTAAACTAGATAAACGACTTCGATCTCAATCAATTGAGCAAACCCCAATTGATTTCCTAAGGTTTTCAAACCTAAGGGCATCGAGAGGTTTAGTAAAGATATCGGCCAATTTTTGATCAGTAGGAACGAAGCTTAGAGAAATGATTTTCTCTTCAACCAAGTCACGAATGAAATGTTCACGGATCCTAATATGCTTGGCTCTAGAATGTTGAACGGGATTATGGGAAATGTGAATTGCACTAGTATTGTCGTAATATATAGTCATAGTGCCTTGGGAAATACCGTAATCTTCCAACATTTGTTTCATCCAAATGAGTTGAGTGCAACAACTCCCGGCGGCAATGTATTCGACCTCCGCTGTGGACAAAGAAATAGAATTTTGTTTCTTGCTCATCCATGAGACAAGTGCACTTCCAAAATAGAAACAACTGCCAGATGTACTTTTACATCCATCAACATCTCCTACCCAATCGGCATCTAAATAGGCCGATAGACAATCATTTGTGTCGAAGGAATAACAAATTCCAAAAGACAGGGTCCCACTCACATATTTGATAATACGTTTATTGGCAAGTAAATGAGACTCTTTTGGAGCGGCTTGATAGCGTGCACAAACTCCTACACTAAAGGAAATATCCGGACGACTAGCGGTTAGGTAAAGTAAACTACTTATCATACTTCTAAAAAGTGTGTTCTTTACATCCTTTCCTTCGGTATCCTTACTAAGTTTAATTGATGAACTCATACGATTACGAGCATGTTTAGCGGATTCGAGTTTAAATTTATTAATAAGGTCTTTAGCATACTTAGTTTGGGACAAAAATATCCCACTTTCGAGTTGACGAACTTGAAGACCTAGAAAGAAAGTAAGTTCACCTATCATACTCATCTCAAATTCATTGTGCATTTCTTTTGAAAAAATTTGAGTATGTTTGTCACACGTAGACCCAAACACTATGTCGTCGACATATACTTGAGCAAATAGGATAGCGTTTTCATCACGATAAATGAAAAGTGTCATATCTACTCCCCCTCTCAAAAAGACACGAGAAAGGAGATAAGAAGTGAGTCTTTCATACCAAGCACGGGGTGCTTGTTTCAAGCCGTATAGCTCTTTCTTTAGGAAGAAGACATGAGTAGGATGTTTTGGGTCCTCAAACCCTTTTGGTTGTTCAACATAGACTTTCTCTTGAATAATACCATTTAAAAAGGTACTTTTTACATCCATTTGATATAATTTAAAATTAAGGTGACATGCTATGGCGAGTAAAAGGCGAACCGATTCTAACCTAGCAACAGGAGCAAAAGTTTCTTCAAAGTTAACACCTTCTATTTGGGTGTATCCTTGTGCAACCAATCTAGCTTTATTTCGAACAATGACACCATTTTCATCCATTTTATTTTTGAAAATCCATTTGGTGACAATGACATTTGTATTAGAAGGCCTAGGAACTAATTCCCAAACATCATTTTTCTTAAATTGAAATAGTTCTTCTTGCATAGAATTAATCCAATGTTTATCTTTTAATGCTTCTTTAAAGTTTTTAGGTTCAATTTTAGAAGTATAGCATAGATAGGTAACTTTATTTTCTAATTGCGCCCTAGTCTTGACACCTACCACGGGATCTCCTATAATTTTAGAAGTGTCATGACTTTTACGCACCCAAGGAGTAGGATCCTTTTTCTCAGTAGTGGGAATAACCAAGTCATTTTGAGATTCAATACTTTCAACATTGGACACAACATCACACTCGCATGACACATCTTCCTCATTATTAATTTGTGTGGCCGGAGCATCGTCTTTTATTACAAAATTAATTGATTCCATGACTTTAGAGTTACTTAAGTTGAATAATCTAAAAGCTCTACTATTTTGAGAATATCCTAGGAATATACCTTCATCACTCCTTGAGTCAAATTTGCCTAGAAGTTCTCTATCTTGAAGAATATAGCACGGACTACCAAACACTCTAAAGTAGGACAAATTAGGTTTCTTACCCATCCACAATTCATATGGTGTTTTGTTAGTGTTAGGACGTAAATAAACCCTACTTACGGTGTGACATGCGGTGTTAACCGCTTCGGCCCAAAACCTACGGGGCACATTTCTTCATAGGAGCATAGATCTTGCCATTTCTTGGATCGTTCAATTTTTTCTTTCAACTATGCCATTTTATTGTGGAGTTCGAACGGCCGAGAATTCATGTTTAATTCCTATTTCATAACAAAAGGCATTCACATAGGATTCCTTGAATTCGGTTCCATTATCACTCCTAAAGAGGTTTATGGTAACACCGTGTTGATTTTGAAGAGTTCTACACTTAACAGTAAGAAAATCAACTGTCTCAGATTTTTCTCTTAGAAAGCCTATAATAGAGTACCTAGAAAAATCATCCACCATTACTAAGATGTATCTTTTTCCTCCTATGCTCTCGGTACTAGTGGGACCCATAAGGTCTATGTGTATCAATTCTAAGACACGATAGGTTATTATAGAGTTTAACTTTTTATGAGGACGCTTAATTTGCTTTCCTAATTGACACGGCCTGCAAATGGTGGAGGTTGGCTTTCCTAGTGGTGGTCAGCCTCGAACAAAGTCTTTTCTCACTAATCTATCAAGATCTCTAAAGTTTACATGACCTAACCTTTGATGCCAAAGATCGGCAGATGAAGCCTTTGCACTATTGCAAACTAAAGATGATTTAGGAATAATTCCATAGCAATTGTCACTAGTTCTAACACCTTGTAAAATAGATTCACCCGACTGATCGTATACGGTGCACTCCGATTGACTAAATTTAACATCAAGATTTTCATCACATAATTGGCTACTACTTATCAAATTAGCCTTGAGACCATCAACATAAAGGACATTTTCAAGTTTAGGAAATTCGGAGATTTCAATAGATCCTCTACCCATGATTCGAGATTTGCTAGCATCCCCAAAAGTGACTTTACCATCTTTATAGTTTTCAAGAGTGGTGAATAGAGATTTATCACCAGTCATATGTCTCGAACAACCACTATCAAAGTACCATTGGGAGGTATTTTGAGCCTTTAGTGCAACATGAGCAACAAAAGCTTTATTGGAATGATTTTTCTTAACCCAAGCTAGAGTTGTTTTCTTTCCTTTGTTGTCTCTAGTGTTATAATTAGAATTATTTCCTTGGACTTTAGAAAACCTAAGAAACTCTTCCATTAGACCTTTAGAAGTATTGACTAGATACTCAACTTGACTCTTAAGACTATCAAAGGAGATATAGTGATGTTCAAAAGAAGTGAAATGAGAGTTCTTTCCTGTGACACCCCGCCCAATTAAATACCGGGCGATCACTCATTTATTAAATTAAAATCAAGGAGAACAGTTGGTTCATTCTCAGCATCACTGTCGAAAAAAAATAACTTTTCCAATTTAAACACCCTAAATAATTAAGCTAAGTGTCAAAACCATTTTTAGACATTACTTTCCAAATTTTATTTCATAAACCAAGATTTAAATATGTACAACAATTCAATATTAAAGAATTACACCACAATTATCATGGAACATATAATCCAAATAAATTTAACATTCAACAACTTTGTCCCAACATTTTAAATTTAAAGTAAAACATCCAGACAGTAATAAATCCCAAAGTGACAATACTAGAAGTAAATGAATCACAATGTCCAATAAAATAAATGGATAATGGGAACGGGCGACACATGCCCAACTGAATAAATAAGCTAGGAGTGGAATCAAATGAATGAAGTCGTCTAAGCGAGAGGCCTGCAACTCCCACCTAAGTTGCAGCGCGTTCCTTCCAAAGGATCCTACGCAAGACACCTCTGTGGCTGGGAACCTGTAATATATACATATAGATACAAGAGAGAAAGGAAAATAGAAACGGGTCAGAGCCCGAGAGTGTAAATGATTTAAAAAAAATTAGCAAGTATTTAAAATGTTTACAGGCCAATGCAACAACATATTAGTGTGACACTCTCTTGAGAAATTCTCACCTCTATTCTAATGTGCACACCTATCGCACTAATCTTCCCAACGGTTTAACTTATCTTATATCGCACTAAACTTCTCAATGGTTTAACTTATCTTAGGTTACTCGTAAGATTTAAAACTGAACAATATAATTGTTTAAGAGGAAAATTTCATTCAGTAACAAATCTCTCATTTTAAGTTTATTTATTAATAAAGCTTCCAGTGTTCCATTATACTTTTCAAAACAAGTATTTCCAATTTGAAGTCATTATTCATTTCTTACCTACCATAGCACCGTAGGTAGTTCCAAATTTAAGGAATTCATATATATATCAAATACTCGTATAATATATATATTTTAACAGCACCCCACATAAAAATTATGGTGCGTGCATACTCTGCTATCCAATCCCCGTATCACTCGTACTAAGGTAAATACAAGTTCGAAATCACTCTCGAACTGTATTAACACATACACAAACAATATTAAGGTGAAGCATAGATTCCAAGTCTCTAAGAGGGTAGCACATGCCCTCACGTCTCTTAGGACCGTCTGAACTATCGATTCGATAGCCTGTACCAAGGATTTCTATCTTCTAGGGTACGATTCAATATCCCCCATAAAGGTCCCATCGAGATAAGACCGTCCCAGCGCGGTAACCTTAGGGATAGCAAGTAGCGCGGGCACGATTTTCACACATAGATAGTATATGCATAAACACGGTCATATAACTATACTACCATTACCATATCAAATTAGGTACATCTCTAATCCCATAATTACGACATTTTTCCTTATTTCTCATTATTTAGTTATCACGTATAACCGTTCATTTCTTACTTTAATTTGAGGGATCATTCCAACTTATTACGTAACACTCATGGACTCTATCCTCCCAAGTGTAGAATTCAGTAGGTACTCATCTAATTTCCAACGTAACTATCTTACGCGTCTCTCCCCTTAATACATAATTTCATCGTCCCTTATATGCAAACATCCCAAAAATACAACTCTCGTCTTACATTAAAGGTCCCATAATTATTTATAAGTCCTATTAGTCTTCTTTATCTCCCAAAACATTTTAATAAGGGTGTCCAAGAATTATTTCTCATTAAATTGAATTCAACTAATTTAAAAAGGGGAAATATGAGTCTTCCATAAGGGGTCGATCGATCGATGGCACGAGCTCGATCGATCGATGCGTCGATCGATCGACACTCCTGGTTCGATCGATCGATCAAACAGGTATGTGAATTCTGTAGATTAATAGTTACGGGTTTCACAATCCAACCTCAATCAAATCCAGATTCTTCACACCCAAACTCCCTAAAATTCGTACTATAATCAGTATACACCCATATTATTCATCTTCTACGTAAAGCATGCAATTTTTCATCAATAATCATTGATTAATAGGCCAAAACTTCATAAAAATCTCAAGAACCCTAGAATTTCTTTAACATGGTTCTAATCAGTATTTTTCCAGAAATTTCTACTCCTAATTCATCATAAATTCGTGGTTAAGCCTCTCATATAAAGGGGTTTCCAGATTTTCATTCAAATCAATTCTACATGCGATTTTCCTATCTCCAACATGGATTTTCTTCTACCAATCTCACCCTAATCACCCTAGACTAACATGAACGATGCATTAACGAAAATAAGCAAGATAAATACTTGCCTGGAAATTTTAGAATTCTGGTTTGCTGACGATTTTGGTGTGGTTGCGTTCCTCGTCGCACGATCTACGCGTTGGTGGTGGTGGCGGTGCAATCGGATGACTTTTTAGCCTTGGATTGCTTGGAAAGCTTTCTCCTTCCCTCTCCTATGGACGTTCTAAGGTTTTGAGTCTAATAACCCTAAAGGACAGTTCTAAATGGCTGATATAGCCTAATAATTTTTGTGGGTTTAATTACCCAAAAATGCAAAATGTCCAAAATGCCCTCCCGGGGTGTTAAATAGGCCTAAAAATGCCCCGAGACCCAAACTAAACCCCCGAGTACACTTTTCTGACTATCTCGGCCCCTCCGAACACGTTTGCGCACTCAAAATGACCATACAAATAACTTAAAAATATTTCACTTTTATTAATCAATATTTATTCCCGACGCGACACAGGCGCGTCCCGACTTAAATTTCTAAAATTGTCATTTTATTCACTCGTGACATTTCATAGAACCAATATTATATTATTTTACTCATTAGTAATATTCAACAACAAGTTTCCCATAATTACTAACTCACATCACGTTAATAATTATAAAATAATTAACTTCCGAATTTATATTAAATAATTAACTCACATTAAATTTAATAAATCCCCAAATTAATAAAGCATAAAAATACGGGGTATTACATACTTTCCCCCTAATAACGGAATTTCGTCCCGAAATTTGGAAAATAAGGCATACCTGGTAAGAATAAATCTGGATATCTCTCGCGCATATCTGCCTCGCGCTCCCAAGTTGATTCCTCCACATTATGATGCTCCCACTGGACCCGTACAAGTGGAACTACCTTCGACCTCAATCTCCTCTCGCTAAGGTCTAGGATAGCCACCGGTCTCTCCTCGTAAGAGCTGTCAGGCTGTAAGTCTATCTCATCTATCGCAATGTGGGTATGGGCCATATCATCCCGAAGATATCGTCTCAACGACGAGATATTGAATACATCGTGAATACGATGTAAATGCTCTGGCAGTCCCAATCTGTATGCTACCGGCCCAATCCTCTCGATAATGGGAAATGGTCCCACGTACCTCGGGGCCAATTTCCCTTTCTTTCCGAACCTCATCACTCCTTTCATAGGAGATACACGTAGTAACACTTGGTCCCCCACATTAAACTCTCGGAAGAACCGTTTCGCATCGGCGTAGCTTTTCTGTCTGTCCTGGGCTACTCGAATGCGACTCCTGATCATCTCGATCCTCGCGGAGGTTTCCTGAATCACCTCTGGTCCTAGTAACTTGTTATCCACCACCTCTAGCCAACAAGTTGGGGAACGACAAGGTCTGCCATACAAAGTCTCTAATGGAGCGATGTCAATCATGAACTGATAAGAGTTATTATAAGCGAACTCTACCAGTGGATGATGTGGCTCCCAACCTCCTCCAAAATCAAAAACACACATGTGTAGCATAGCCTCCAACATCTTATTAGTACGCTCTGTCTGTCCATCTATCTGTGGGTGATAAGATTAACTCAATCTCAACTCTGTACCTATAGCCTCCTGAAAGTTCTCCCAAAAATACGACACGAAAATCTTGTCTCTATCTGACACAATATTCAGGGGCACCCCATGTAATCTGACAATCTCAGCAATGAACAACTGAGCATACTGACCCGTGGTATAGTCTGTCCGCACCGACAGAAAATGAGTCACCTTGGTCAATCGGTCTACAATCACCCAGATAGAGTCGTGGCCCTGCTATGATGTAGGCAACCCTGTAATAAAGTCCATGGAAATACTCTCCCACTTCCACGCGGGTATTTCCAATGGCTGAAGCAACCCTGACGGTTTCTGATGGTCCACCTTTACCAGCTGGCAGGTAGAACACTTGGACACGAATTCAGCAATGTCCTTCTTCATCCCACTCCACCAGTATTGCCGCCTCATATCCTGGTACATTTTATCTCCTCCAGGATGTACCGCAAATCGGGACCCTTGAGAATGGGTCATCACTACATGACGTAATTCTACTCCTTCGGGAACCACCAATCTGCCATTAAACCTCAAACCCCCATCAGAACTAACAGAATAGGACTCAGCACCCTCATCTAAAAGTCGTATAATCTGCTCCTGGAAAAACGGGTCTGCGGTCTGTGCCTGTATCACCCTCGTAATAATCTCAGGTGTCACTGTCATAACAGATATGAAGGAACGGGCTACTACGTCCTGGTGACCCAACTCCTTCCACTTTGCTTTCCAGACGTTCGCTACATCGTCTATCGGTCTACGGCTCAACGCATCAGCAACTATGTTGGCCTTCCCCGGATGGTATTGTATGTCGAACTGATAATCCTTCACAAACTCTAACCATCTGCGCTGACGCATATTCAGCTCTCGCTGAGTGAACAGGTACTGCAGTGACTTGTGGTCTGTGAACAAGCGAAATTTCTCCCCCAATAAATAGTGCCTCCATATCCTCAATGCAAAAATGACCGCTGCTAACTCCAGGTCGTGGGTGGGGTAATTCTTCTCATGCGGCTTAAGCTTGCGGGAGGCCAAAGCTATTGCCTTCTCCTCCTACTGAAGCACTCCCCCAAGTCTCCGTAAAGAGGCATCGGTGTAAACCAAGTACTCCACACCCGGCTTAGGTAAAGTAAGAACTGGTGCTGAAGTAAGCTTGTCTTTCAGCTCGTCGAAAGCCAATTGACAAGCATCATTCCAAGCATATGGTACCCCTTTGCGAGTCAGGTTCGTCAATGGACCCGCTATTTTAGAGAATCCCCGAATGAATCTCCTGTAGTATCCGGCTAACCCCAAGAAACTACGCACTTCCATCGGTGTCGTGGGATATCCCCACTCCCTCACCGCTGACACTTTACTCAGGTCGACTGCTATCCCCTGCTCAGAAACAACATGGCCCAAGAACTGTACTTCTCGCAACCAGAATCCACACTTCTCGTACTTGGCATACATCTGATGCTCTCGTAGAGTCTGAAGAACCTGTCTCAAATGCTCGGCATGCTCCTCCTCGGAGTGTGAATATATCAAAATGTCGTCTATGAAGACGATGACAAACTAATCCAAGAACTCTCTGAACACTCGGTTCATTAAGTCCATGAACACGGCTGGAGCATTTGTGAGGCCAAATGGCATCACCCTGAACTCATAGGACCCATATCTCGTCAAGAAGGCAGTCTTTGAAACATCCTGCTCCCTAATACGTAGCTGATGGTACCCCGACCTCAGATCTATCTTCGAAAAGAAAGCTGCTCCCCTCAGCTGGTCGAACATATCATCGATTCGAGGCAACGAATACTTGTTCCGTATCATGACCTTTTCAGCTCCCGGTAGTCCACATATAGCCTCAGTGAACCATCTCTCTTTTTCACAAACAAGACTGGAGCCTCCCTAGGTGAGGTACTCCTGCGAATGAAGCCCTGACCTAACAGTTGCTCTATCTGATCTCGTAACTCTCGCATCTCAGCCAGAGCCATACGGTAGGGAGCGCGTGCTATCGTTCTAATATCCGGTAATAAATCTATGACAAAGTCTATCTCTCGACTGGGGGGTAGGCCTGGTATCTCCTGAAACACATCGGAATACTCACGGACAACTGGGATCGAGTCTAAGGGAATCACAACCTCCTTAGAGGTATCCTCCTCTATGTAATACAAATGAGCGGTCGAGCCTCCCTCTGGGCGAGGCATCGCCACTACAAACATCTCTTGCCCCGGAATGGCAAAAACAATAATCCCACCGAAACAATCTATCATGACCCTGTAAGTAGCGAGCCAATCCATACCGATAATAACGTCATGCTCATGCATATCTAAGATTAACATGTCTGCAGGTAATACCAAGCTACCAATATCTACCCCCACACCCCAGCATATAAAGAAAATAATCGAACCACTCCCCAGTGGTGAGTCTACACACGTCACAGTGCTCTCTGCTGTTGCTAATAACCCTAAGGCCTTCGCAAAATGAGTGGCTATAAAACAGTGCGTCGCCCCAGTATCAAACAAAACGCGACCCATAGTACCATGGATAGGAAACATACCCTCAATCGCGGGTGGTGCCTGTGGAGCTGCTGCCTGGTGGACGTTATAGACACGTCCATATTGTAACTTCCCCTGCTGCACTGGAGCTGCTGGAATGGATGGTAGGGATGGTACCTGGGCTGGTGCTGGGAGGGCAGCTGGAAAAAGTGGCCTCTGTGGCTCATTATGGGCACCCTGCTACTGTGGGGCCCTCTCTCCCTCTGGACAATCCTGGCGCCTATGACCATGTTTGTCGCACCCAAAACATCGGCCTTTGAAATTTCCTCCCCTCTGACCCTGCTGACCATGGCCCTGTTGGCCGTTACCACCCCTTCACTGGACCTATTGGCCCTGGTGAAAACGCTGTTGGCCCTGTTGAACCTGTTGCTGACCCTGTTGCTGTCACTGTTGGCCTTACTGGCCCTGCTGATTAGGCTGGCCCTGCTGACCCTGCCTATAACCCCCATATCCCTGCCTGGAATCACCTGATCGGAAGCGCTTGGCAGAGTCCCCCTGATGGGAACTCTGCTCATGCTGACGAATCTGTCCCTGGGATGTCGGTGCTCCACCAGCGCCACTACCCCCTGTCCTGCCCTGCTGGCCGGACTCTCCTGCTCACTTGCTTCCCTACAGATGAAAGCGGTGATCCTGGCAATGTAGTAAAGCAGCATTGAGTACATCAGTGAAAGTACTCAGAGATAGATTCCCTATAAGGTGCTGACGAATCCTCCAAGCTAACCCGTCCACAAACATCATTATCTTCTTACCCTCAGTAGGTGCCTCATCTGGCACTATGGTGAGAAGTCTCATGAACTCTTCCTCATACTCAGCAACAATAGAATTCTCCTGCTTCAAGTTCAGTAATTTCCGCCTCATCTCAGTCTGCATGGCGGGTGGAAAGTACTTGCGGTCAAACTGCTCCCAAAATGACTGAATCGGGATCGTATCCCTCTCCTCCAAGGTGGTGGTGGACTCCCACCACTGCAAAGCGGCCCCCACCAGCTTAAAGGAAGCCAACAACTGTTTATGCACGTCTTTCCACTCATACATACGAAGATGCCGCTGGATATCTTTCTTCCATTGGCTGACGATGACAATATCTGAACTACCCAAGAACTCAGGGGGGATGCGCCTTCTGAAAGGCATACCTAACCCGCTCCCATGCAGATGGAAGTTGTGCATGTACTGGAGCCACTGCCTGAATCTGGGGTGGAGCTTGGTGTACCACAGCTAGTGAGGCATTCACCGCCTGAGCAACAATAGCGGCTACCTCATTAGCATTCAGCGTACCCTGTGCCGGAGCTGCTGGCTGCTCGGCTGGGGCACACCTATCCTTTGGTGCACGTCTCGGAGGCATCTGAAACGTGAAGAAATTTATTAGTCTACAATTATTATCAAATCTCAAATAGCTGAAGACGTAAACGTAAAAGCACGAATACAACAATCCTAAAATAGGGCTCTATAGCAAAAATGTTAAGCTGAAAGCGAAATAATCCGTATAGATCCTAAGGACACTAGAACCTGATGCTCTCATACCACCTGTGACACCCCGCCTAATTAAATACCGGGCGATCACTCCTTTATTAAATTAAAATCAAGGTGAACAGTTGGTTCATTCTCAGCATCACTGTCGAAAAAAATAACTTTTCCAATTTAAACACCCTAAATAATTAAGCTAAGCGTCAAAACCATTTTTAGACATTACTTTCCAAATTTTATTTCATAAACCAAGATTTAAATATGTACAACAATTCAATAATAAAGAATTACACCACAATTATCATGGAACATATAATCCAAATAAATTTAACATTCAACAACTTTGTCCCAACATTTTAAATTTAAAGTAAAACATCCAGACAGTAATAAATCCCAAAGTGACAATACTAGAAGTAAATGAATCACAATGTCCAATAAAATAAATGGATAATGGGAACGGGCGACACATGCCCAACTGAATAAATAAGCTAGGAGTGGAATCAAATAAATGAAGTCGTCTAAGCGAGAGGCCTGCAACTCCCACCTAAGTTGCAGCGCGTTCCTTCCAAAGGATCCTACGCAAGACGCCTCTGTGGCTGGGAACCTGTAATATATACATATAGATACAAGAGAGAAAGGAAAATAGAAACGGGTCAGAGCCCGATAGTGTAAATGATTTAAAAAAAATTAGCAAGTATTTAAAATGTTTACAGGCCAATGCAACAACATATTAGTGTGACACTCTCTTGAGAAATTCTCACCTCTCTTCTAATGTGCACACCTATCTCACTAATCTTCCCAACGGTTTAACTTATCTTATATCGCACTAAACTTCTCAATGGTTTAACTTATCTTAGGTTACTCGTAAGATTTAAAACTGAACAATATAATTGTTTAAGAGGAAAATTTCATTCAGTAACAAATCTCTCATTTTAACTTTATTTATTAATAAAGCTTCCAGTGTTCCATTATACTTTTCAAAGCAAGTATTTCCAATTTGAAGTCATTATTCATTTCTTACCTACCATAGCACCGTAGGTAGTTCCAAATTTAAGGAATTCATATATATATCAAATACTCGTATAATATATATATTTTAACAGCACCCCACATAAAAATTATGGTGCGTGCATACTCTGCTATCCAATCCCCGTATCACTCGTACTAAGGGAAATACAAGTTCGAAATCACTCTCGAACTGTATAAACACATACACAAACAATATTGAGGTGAAGCATAGATTCCAAGTCTCTAAGAGGATAGCACATGCCCCCACGTCTCTTAGGACCGTCTGAACTATCGATTCGATAGCCTGTACCAAGTATTTCTATCTTCTAGGGTACGAGTCAATATCCCCCATAAAGGTCCCATCGAGATAAGACCGTCCCAGCGCGGTAACCTCAGGGATAGCAAGTAGCGCAGGCACGATTTTCACACATAGATAGTATATGCATAAACACAGTCATATAACTATACTACTATTACCATATCAAATTAGGTACATCTCTAATCCCATAATTACGACATTTGTCCTTATTTCTCATTATTTAGTTATCACGTATAACCGTTCATTTCTTACTTTAATTTGAGGGATCATTCCAACTTATTACGTAACACTCATGGACTCTATCCTCCCAAGTGTAGAATTTAGTAGGTACTCATCTAATTTCCAACGTAACTATCTTACGCGTCTCTCCCCTTAATACATAATTTCATCATCCCTTATATGCAAACATCCCAAAAATACAACTCTCGTCTTACATTAAATGTCCCATAATTATTTATATGTCCTACTAGTCTTCTTTATCTCCCAAAACATTTTAGTAAGGGTGTCCAAGAATTATTTCTCATTAAATTGAATTCAACTAATTTAAAAAGGGGAAATATGAGTCTTCCATAAGGGGTCGATCGATCGATGGCACGAGCTCGATCGATCGATGCGTCGATCGATCGACACTCCTGGTTCGATCGATCGATCAAACAGGTATGCGAATTCTGTAGATTAATAGTTACGGGTTTCACAATCCAACCTCAATCAAATCCAGATTCTTCACACCCAAACTCCCTAAAATTCGTACTATAATCAGTATACACCCATATTATTCATCTTCTACGTAAAGCATGCAATTTTTCATCAATAATCATGGATTAATAGGCCAAAACTTCATAAAAATCTCAAGAACCCTAGAATTTCTTTAACATGGTTCTAATCAGTCTTTTTCCAGAAATTTCTACTCCTAATTCATCATAATTTCATGGTTAAGCCTCTACATATGAAGGGGTTTCCAGATTTTCATTCAAATCAATTCTACATGCGATTTTCCTATCTCCAACATGGATTTTCTTCTACCAAACTCACCCTAATCACCCTAGACTAACATGAACGATGCATTAATGAAAATAAGCAAGATAAATACTTACCTGGAAATTTCAGAATTCTGGTTTGCTGACGATTTTGGTGTGGTTGCGTTCCCCGTCGCGCGATTTACGCGTTGGTGGTGGTGGCGGTGCAATCGGATGACTTTTTGGCCTTGGATTGCTTGGAAAGCTTTCTCCTTCCTTCTCCTATGGCCGTTCTAAGGTTTTGAGTCTGATAACCCAAAAGGACTGTTCTAAATGGCTGATATAGCCTAATAATTTTCGTGGGTTTAATTACCCAAAAATGCAAAATGTCCAAAATGCCCTCCCGGGGTGTTAAATAGGCCTAAAAACGCCCCGAGACCCAAACCAAACCCCCGAGTACACTTTGCTGACTATCTCGACCCTTTCAAACCCGTTGGCACACTCAAAACGACCATACGGATAACTCAAAAATATTTCACTTTTATTAATCAACATTTATTCCCGACGCGACACAGGCGCGTCCCGACTTAAATTTCCAAAATCGTCATTTTATTCACTCGTGACATTTCATAGAACCAATATTATATTACTTTACTCATTAGTACTATTCAACAACAAGTTTCCCATAATTACTAACTGACATCACGTTAATAATTATAAAATAATTAATTTCTGAATTTATATTAAATAATTAACTCACATGAAATTTAATAAATCCCCAAATTAATAAAGCATAAAAATACGGGGTATTCCATTTCCAAGATTGTAAAAAAAATCCTTAAGGTGACCCCGTTTGTGACAATAAGTGCATACATAGGGTTGTTTTGGACTAGCTCTTGATGATTGCTTAATAGGACTTATTTTAGAAACATTAGATTTGGTAACAAACTTAGCTACTGGTTCGGGTTTGACTTTTGATGAATCTCCCTTTTCATATCCTATACCTTTTCTCTATTGATAACCTTTCTCCTTATATCCTAAAACAGGACCTAGAAATCATTTTCCCATTCTTCCTGAATTATCCTCGAGTGTGACTTTAACTTCACGAGAGGACTCGAGATCTTTTTCAAGTTGGGCAATTTTCATTTCGAGTGATTTTCTAATCTCTAATGACTCATTAAGTTCTTTGTTGACACCTTCCAAGGAGATAATTAAGTCACATTTTTCTTTACCTATCAAGATAAGCTTCTCAGAGAGAGATATCTTAATTGCCTCGAGTTGACTAACTAAAGCGTCCTTCTCCTTCAGGCCTTTCAAATATTTTTCTAAAGTTAAGACTTTAAAGGTTAATATTTTGTTAACTTTTTGAATACGAAGAGATTTAGTGTAAAGTTCAAAATAAGCGGATTATAGTTCACTCTCATCTATTTCACTATCACTCTCTTTTTCATCATTACTAGTAGAATGAGTGGAAACAACCTCAAGATTTTGTTCAAAATTGTCAACATTAAGGTATGACACACTTGAATTACTAGCATGGCTTGCCATAAAGGCAGTGAAGTTATTTCTAGACGGGTTAGAGTCATCAGAGTCTTCAGACTCATTATCACTGTCATTTAGAATGGCATTGTAAACTGCTTTTTCTTTGCCTTGTCTTTTAAGTTTTGTAGGGCACTCGAATCCTCTATGACTACGTCCCTCACACTCAAAGCATCTCTCTGAATCATCCTTTTTAAAGTCTTTGTTGAACTTCTTCGGATCCTGATTATTGAATTTTCTATTTCCTTTGTTTTTGTTCTCAAATTTTGGTTTTTCAAATTTAGAGTTTTGCTTATTGAATTTGAGAATTTTTTTAATTTTTTTAGCAAATAAAGCTATATCATCAGGATCTATATCAGACTCATCAGAATCAGACACATCTACTTTCTTAACTTTTAAGGCAACTCCTTTTTCTTTACTTTTGTTATCTTTAGGAAGCATATCTAGTTCATAAGTTTGAAGATCACCAACAAGTTCTTCAAGTTTTAAAGTATTTAGATTTCCTAATGAATTAAGAACAGTGACTTTAGGAATGAACCTCTTAGGAAGACATCTAAGAATTTTCTTAACAACACGATTTTCAGGTATTTTTTCACCGAAGTTAAAGCAAGAGTTAACAATATCTGATATACGAGCACAAAACTCATCAAATGTTTCAGTTTCTTTCATGGTGATCGTTTCAAATTGAGTTGTTAAGTTTTGAAGTTTTAAAGCTTTAACAACATTAGTTCCCTCATGAGTAACTTGGAGAATATTCCAAGCTTCCTTTGATGTTTCGCACGTCATTATACGATGGAATTCATCGGGGGACACGGCACCAAATAAGGCATTTAAACCTTTAGAGTTAAAGTTACACTATTTTAGTTCTTCCTCACGCCACTGTTCAACATGAGTCAAAATAATTTCATCATTAACAACCATAGTAGGAGGGGACCATCCTCTTTCAATAGTAACCCAAACACGTTCATCAATAGATTTAAGGGCAGATTTCATACGTGCTTTCCAATAGATGTAATTAGTTTCATCAAACAAAGGTAGTATATTCGACGAAAAACTATCCATATAACCCCTAGGATTCATCTAAATAACTTTTAGAGACTAGCTCTGATACCAATTTGAAGTTGCACGGTTATATGTTCTTAGTTTAATTCATGGAATACACACATGGAATCCAATTTTAAGGTTAGCTAATAAGTAATATTCTCCAATTTCAATTTATGTAGCAGATTCACAAGTTCGCAAGAACAAATTTCAATTAATTCAATGAGATTGATAACTTGGTTAATTAAAATAAAAATATTCCAATTTTATCCATTTTATCCTAAGCATACATCTAGGTGATTTAATAAAGTAAATTGCAAAAATCACAACCACAACGCGCCAATGTACGAGGAAAAACCTCGGACGGCTGGGCCTAGACAAAATCCACTACAAAATAGGTTTTACAAGAGACTCAAAAGACTTACAGACATTGACTCACTCAAGACATGCTTATGTCGTCCTCGACCTCCAAATTTATAGTACGCGAAGCTCCAACGCGTTGCTCGACACTCCTCGTGTTGCGGTATCCACCGAAGCCCAAAACCACCGTCGCCACTAAGCTTGAATGCAGAGATCCACAACAAACTTGCTTGTTGAATGTCAAGATGATTGAAGGGGTTTTGTTTCAAAAGTTGATAAAGGTGTTGGAGTTTGATTTTTACAAAAAAAGAGGGAAGTTATGAAAAATGCTCTCAAGAGAATATGAAACTTCCTCAGGTTAAGAAACTCATTTTTGTCCATATGATATAACTGAAAAAGTAGTGGCCCAAAACAGTTGTTGGAAAAATAACTGCTGAAAAATAAGTTAAAAAATTCAGATCTGGCAGAACTCGTTCGAACGAGGACGTTCGAACGACTTGTCGTTCGAACGAGTTATCTAACGAAATTCTAGTATCGAATTAGATAGGTCGTTAGAAATATCATTCGAACGAGATCGTTTGAACGACATTTCTAATGAACTTCTAACGAGTTTCCAGTATAGGCTAGGGAATATCGTTACATCCAGGTCGTTCGAACGACTTGGAGAAAACTTCGAACGAGATTTCCATTTTTTCAAAAAAACTGTTCAAATTAATTTCAAAAATAGTTCTTTAGTAAAATTAATTATTTACGAACATTATTCTATATGAAAATTTCTCGTTTATAAAAAATACTCCAACACATAAAATTGATTTTGGTCATATACCTTTTCGAATAGCGAACATGGCGTGCATATTGATGTCGCGTGAACTTTGGATGTAATGCTCGAATCTTTACGTTGTATGATTCTTGATGAGGAATGACCCAAAATTGTTTTGTCCAACGGAATGTAGCCAATATAACAAATGACTCGATTGGATATTTGTCCTTACAGCGTACAATAACTCCTATCAGTTTAATATTGGTATGGCTCCATTTGAGGCGTTGTATGGTAGGCCTTGTTGTTCTCCTGCTTGTTGGCTAGAGGTGGGGGATAATAAGCTACTCGGACTAGAGGTGATTCAGGATACGTCATCCAGGATTGAGATGATTCGGAGTCGCATACGGGTAGCCCACGGTAGATAGAAAAACTACATCGATGCTAAGCGATTCTTTCGGGAGTTTATTGTGGAGGACCAGGTGCTGCTACGAGTATCTTCTATAAAGGGGATTATAATGTTCGGTAAGAAAGGAAAATTATCATCAAGATACGTGGGTCCATTTCCTATCATCGAGAGGAATGGATTGGTAGCACTTGCACCGTATTCATAATGTGTTCCACATTTATTCACTGAGATGGCATCTCCAGGATGAGTAGGCTCACACTCATGATGCGTTGGAGGAGATTGATTTACAGCCTAACAGTTTGTATGAGGATAGACCAGTGGCTATATTAGATCATAGCGAGAGGAGATTGAGGTCGAAGGTAGTTCCACTTGAGCGTGTCCAGTGGGAGCATCATAATATCGACGAGTCAACTTGGGAGGGCGAGGATGATATGCGCGAAAAAAATCGAGAGTTGTTCTTACCAGGTATACTTTTATTTTCTTAATTTAGGGACGAAATTCTATTATAAGGGGGGGGGGGAGTATGTAACACCCCGTATTTTTAAATGTGGGATTAATTAAAATGAAATATGGGAAATTAATTGATAATTAATTCAGATTAAAATAAATATCAACTAGCGAGATAAGGGTTAGTATTTATTGATGTGAATTATATTGAATATTACTTAGTGATTAAATTAATATGTGATTACGAAGTTATTAGAATTATCGCGAGTGAAAAATACGATAGTTAAAATAATTAAGTCAGGACGCGCGCGTTAATCGTGTCGGTCTTAATTTAATGACATAGAAATTGATTATTTTTAAGTCATCCAAACTGTCATTTCGACCACGCCAAAATTTTTGAAAGGTTCAAGATAGCCAGAAAAGTCTACCCGGGGGTTTAGTTTGGGTCCTGGGGCAGTTTTAGGCCAAACCGACATCCCGGGAGGGCATTTTGGTCATTTGAATTTTTGGAGAAATAATACCTACAAATTTTCTAAGTGTAATATACTTGATTAGAGAAGGGGGTTAGGGTTAGTTACGTGAGAAACAAAGAGAATCCATAAAGAGATCATAGGAGGAAGAGGAGAGGAGTTCCAAAGGCTAGAACAATCAATCCTACACCTTCTTGCACCACCACCACCGGATTGTAGATCAAAAATGAAGGAACACCAACATACCCATCTTCTTCAACGGATTTGACCTACATACAAAGGCAAGTGTTTAAACTTTCTAAATTTTGAGTACAGAATATATCCATGTTAGTGTAGGAACATTCTTCACATAATTATGTTGGAATTGGGCTGAATTGGAAAGTGAATTTGATGATTTTTAATCTGAACCATGTTAAGTTTAACTCTATATTTCATGTACAACGAAATTTATGACTTAAGGAGATTTAACTTGGTAAGAAATCTGGGTTGTTTTAAGTTCTTGAAGAGAAATTAAGAAACTAGGGTTTTTATGAAATGATCTTGAATTAGTCCCAATATTTGATGCCCTATGATGAATTTATGATTCTTGTATGTTAGAACTCATGTATTTAGTTTGGTATAACATCTAGTGCAATTGTTTAGGAGTTTGGGATGATCTAAGGGAGGTTTTGATGATGATTATAGATGAAACTCGTAGCTTGAGAAATGCATAAATCCGATACCTGTAAGGGCGAATTGATTCGGTCTCTAGTCGAATCGACTCGGCAAGGCGAATCGATACGGACCAGAGCCGAATTGATTCGGTTGCCCAGTTTTAAACACCTTTTCCCTTTTTATTTAGAATCTTTGGAAATCGTTCCAGATTCATTGGAGGAATTTAATTTTAAATATAATGGGAATTATATTAAAGTACCAGTAGGCCTAGATGGAGTTTTAGGCTTGGTCCTATGAGGAAAAAACAAGGACGAAATTTAATTAATCTTAATAGAGAGAAATACCTAATTGTGTGAATAATTTGGGTCGCGAGAATTTGAGGAAATCGATGACTTAGGCCAATAGGATGTGAGTGAGTTACCTATTGATATTATTTATAATAAAGGATACACTTCGAGTGGTGAGAGATACTTGGGAGCATACGATGAGAAGCAAAGTTGTAATTTATTAATACGTGGAATATTCGAGATATAAATATACTACGTATGAGACTAATGATATGGGATGTGTGGATACCTATATCAATGAAATAAATAGATAGGTTGTGCGTATGCCTATTGTATGATCTTATGTGTATGACATACCTATGATGCTTGCTATCGGGGGGAAGTTTCGTGTCGTGGACTGTCTTATCCTGATGAGCCCATTAGGGGGGATTTTAGACTTGTACCCAGAACATAGAACCTTGGAAACGTACTATCTCAGAGTATGATAGTTCAACGGTTGAATGGGAGCGTAGGTATGTGGGTGTTCCATTTGGATGGGGACTATGTTCGCCTCCAATATATATTATTTGTATTTATGGTTCGAGGGAGATAATAAGCCAACTGTCCCTTATACAGTGCGAGTTATACCAGGACATGATAGCGGAGTATGCAACCCCAGTTAAGTATAGAGGTGACGTATTAGTATATATATGTGATAGAGTGACGAATATATATATATATACTTGTGATATGTTCTACAGTGTGAACTTAGTAGATAAGATGGATAGTGAAATCTAAAATAACTTAAGTACGTGAACACTTAACCTTGAATGTGAAAACTCTCTCACTTGAGATAATAGATGTAAAATATTTCATAACGTATTACGTCGGAAATACGGGTAGCTATTATGAGACAATAGATTTGAAGATTAATGAGTTTGAACTAGTTAGGCATGACAGTAGTAACTAGAATGGTTTAGCGATACGTTAGGCGTGCACACTAGTTGAGAGGTGAGATTTCTCAAGAGAGAGCCCGCATAACTAACATGTATATAATATCTGCTTTTAAGCATTTTAAATACTTGCTAAACTGTTTTAAACTATTTTTCACTTGGGCTCTGACCCGTTTTAGTAAATATATTTTCTCTTGTGCAATCTATTTTAGATGTCCATCCACAGGGAGTCCAGGCGTAGGCTATCGGATGATTTGACGTGCTACAGCTATTGTGAAAGTTGCAAGTCCTCATTATTAGACACCTCCACTTTTGTTTAATCAGATTCTAATGCAGTTATCTTTCAGTTAGGGCATGTCGCCCATTTCTCACTATTCATTATCTCAGAGATATTGTACCCATTTATTTCAGCTTGGTTGGAGTAATTTTATTATGGATTATTGCATCTTAGATATTTACTGGGACGTTTATTCCAGTCTTAATTCTTGAGTTAGATTGTTTCTCATTTATTATTATTTTAATTATAAGAATGGTGAATGTAGTTAATGGTTTAATTTTTGGTTATTAATTCGAAAGATTAAAAGTTTTTGGCACTAGCTTAATTAACTATTAGGTGGTTAATAAAGTAAATGGTTTTGACAGTGATGCTAAGAATGAAGCAACTGGATGTCCTAATTTAATTTAGTAAAGGACTAGTCACCCAGTATTTAATTGAGCGAGGTGTCACAGGTAAGTAAAAGAAAAGAGTAATGAGAGTTGAGATATACTTCTTTAATATTATGAGTATATGAAGTGGATTTTACTCTTGTGATGTTTTGGGATGCTTATATGAATAATAATGTTGAGATGAGGTGTTAAAGAGTTAGAATTTTAAAATATTAAGGAATCCTTTTAGGAGCATGTGTTGTGTATTAGGGCAATGAATTTCTTATCGGATGAGAGGTAAGAATTATTTATGAGAATTGAAGATGTATTTGGGAATGAAGGGTGTAAAATTATTGATATCTAGTGTATATGATAACTGAGTAGGAGTTATTAAATAAGAAAAAAAGGGGCGAGTGTATGATTATACTCAATATTAATAAAACCTAATGGGATGTGGCCATGGTGAAATATAATTGAAGTGTGATGGGGTGTGAAGACTTTGTGATAAAAAAATAATCGGGGCTAAATGAGATTTTCACAGTTAATAAATAAATGAGATCTAAACTTTAACTAATGACGAATAAGGAATAATGTATGAGTATGAGAAAGATGCTAGTTGGATTTGAATATCAACAACTAGTTTGGGGGGATATTGAGTTGTATTTATCATTGTACGTATATGTTATCACTAAGATTATGACATATAATGAATATGATTGACATTATACAGATTCACTAAGAAATGTGTGTAAGGATAATGTGCTATGTGAGATACCATAATGTGATACATTAAGGTATTTGTACAGGTTATTTGAATGAAATGCAACATATAATGGTTAGAGAAGTATTATAGGGTTGGTAAGTTTGGTAAAAGTTTTAAGTGGTGATATTACATTTAACATCCATGTTATCAAATGAGTAAGATGAGTGTATTATTGATGTTTCATAAGACTATCGTGTTAATACGGATTGGGGTAAGATTATGATTTTAAAGTTGTTAAGGTCAGTGTACGTTTAGTTTAAAAACAATCAAACGATGCTAAAAAAGGAATATAGTGAGAAGTTATACTGATTTTATAGTGCATGACTACACAATATACATGAAAGTGAATATGAAATCTTGGTTAAAAATAAACATTTAGTGAATGGTTATTCAGTTTCGATATATGAAAAGTAGTGAGGCTATATTTAAATTAAGAAATTGTAAGGACGATATTTAACATACTCTTAAACTTCATAAATTATGCGGATAGTAGTTAAAGTCAAACACATGTATTTGGAATTAAATGGAAGATGGAAATATGACTTGTAATAAGCTAGTCAGGTAATATGATATTTATGATTTGAGATATTGAGTGGAAGTTGGAGAGATAAAGTATAAGAAGCTAGTCTTGTAATAGAATATTTATGATTTGAAATATTACACGATGAGAAGGATATATTATAGGAATGAAGGGAGAAATGTAACGAATGATACTAGGTTCACTAAATATGTTCACTCATTGTGAATATATGATGATACAACTGATAATCTATTATGTGTGAATGTTCGACATACGTATATAAAGGTTTGAAGAAATATATGAGTTGGGAATTGGTTTTCATTGATAAGAAATCATTAAACGATTATTTTTATGTGTAAATGATAAAGAAACTGAAGATATTATGAAAGAAGTTTTGTCATACATCAAGAAACCGATGGAAATTCTTGATCGTAAGGAGCAAGTATTAGGGAATAAAGTTAGTCCCATAATTAAAGTGTTGTGGGGGATCCATGAAATTAAAGAAAAAATTTGGGAAAGGTAAGATAGCATGAGGAAATAGTATCCCTAATTATTTGGAAAGCAAAATTTATACTAAATTTCGAGGACGAAATTTTCTAAGGGGGGAAAGTTGTGACAACCCGAATATAATTATGATAAATCATGTTTAAATCATGCTTACCTCATGTGATATGTATATTGTGTTATTATGGTATATAATTTTAAGTTATTATGTTTAGTCTAATCCTACCTTCATAACTCATGAAATATCAAATTAGTTACAAACACGAAAATTTATAGTTTTCGGTAGTAATGTTCATATTGGAGACTAGTTTTGACCCTTATAATATAACAATTGACTTGAGGTGAAAACTAGATAGTTGTAGATATATGAGTTATGTTTGTAATACAATAAACGGTGTGTAAAATAGAGGTCCGAGTAAGTAGTTATATTGAAATTACGAAGCAAGGGCAAATTTGTTCATTCGTTAAGTGATATTTTGTCTTATTAGTACAACAAATAGGTTGTTTTGATTGCTTGGGAACGGAGGTGGGTTTGGCCAACTTATAACCCTTAAAACCATCCCCTTTCGTCATAAAATTAATCCTTGGTTAAGATTTAGAGAGTTTTATCTTGAGGTAGGAAGAAGAAAGTGAAGAAAATAATTGAGAAAAATCAATAGGAAATTACCTAAACGTCCCTAGGGTAATTCTACTCGTAAATCTCGTTATATTTTTTGTATTACTAATTGAAATGATAGAAATCATCTATGGTTTATTGAAATTTCGTGCCTTGGCGTATATGTATGGATAGATGCAAGTTTAAGCAAAGTTGAACGTATAAACCCTTTATATTCTTTCAATTGGAAACCTTGTGTATTCAAACTTGTATATCTTTTTGTATACTTACTCAAATTGAGTAATTCTAGTTGGAGATTAAAATAGACTCCTATGTGTATATCATAACCAAAAATTATATAAAAATACCAAGAAATGAATCTTAGGTGATAGTTTGAAGTTTCGGTATAGAATATGCCCCAAAGGTGTAAGTATGCATACCATGTGTTTGACATTTTTCTTGACATAACAAATGAGCTCTAAAAATTATGAAACTTTAAATTTTTATTATTCAATATGTTTATTGAAATTGGGTGGAACATCATAAAAAGTTATGATATAGAAAAATTATGAAAATTCTTGGAAGTTGACTAGATGATAGAGGAGCCTATAAGGCAGGTTTACTATATAGTAAAGAAATGGGCATATCTTGCTCTAGAAAACTTGAAATGATGTTTCGTATTTTGTATTGGAAACCTAATATGTTAGGTATGAGACTACCAAGTATGAATTAAAGTTTATTTGGGTTATGATTTGCATATGTTAAATATCTTAACATGGAGTTAAATGGGACTTTATTTACAATAAATGATTTGAATGGATCATATGATGTTTATGAATTGAGTTTTGTTTAAGTTATTCTTTGGATTGTAAATATTCTTATGATGATACTAATATTTTAAGAATGATAGGAATGGATAAGGGGAAGGAGCTGAACAAGTGCCAGATGAAGACAAAGGAAAAACCCATTAAGTGGCCAAGGTGAGTGTACTCATTGGTAAAAGGCATTTATATATGGATATGGATATGATCAAAATATTACTCATTGGTAAGATGTATTTATGCATGGTTATGGATATGATCATAATGTTATGAATATGAAACTATTCATTTCGATTTACCGAAATGGGAGGTTACTCCCTAACCCGGAATGGGGGAGATTTGTCTATTAAAGACAAGGAGTTACTCCTCGACCAGGAATGGGGGAGAATTGTCTATTGCAAACAGGATATGTGAATCATGATTCGGATAAGTTGGTCATTTATTATGAATGGTCCGGATAAGTGTATATATATATATATATTACCTCATGGATATGATTTATTGCATTTAATTTAATGCAATAGTATAGTAGTGATGTACTCACTGAGCTATTTTGCTCACGATTCCTATATTTTGTTTTCCAGATAACGTGATGTCACTGCCAAATCTACGAGGTCGGGTGGGGTTAGCATGGGATGCATAAAACCATGATTTTGTTCAAACGTAAATGGAATAATTTAAGCCTACTTATCATTTCAGTAAGTTTGAATAAGCATAATTACTTTAAAATTGTGAAAAGTTTTTAGTCTTATGGATTCATGTTAATAACTTAAAAAGTATACTTGTGTTGATGGTTTGGTTAAGACAATTATGGTTTGACTCGCTTTGACTTTCAAACTTAATTATAAGTAACTGGGTTGGGGTGTGTCAGGACTAGTGGGAGACTGTTAAGCACAAGCATGTTTAATCTAATTTCGATGCGTTATCCACGGAAAGACACATGGCTAACCAATCCTCATGCGATAAAATTTACATTATTGTTGACTTTAACACTCATGATAAGGACTTCTCCGGACATGGACGAAGTCTTTCACACTTGCATCCCCTGACCTTTGAAGTTTTCGAAAACCACGACTTTCTATAACCCAATATTCTATAACTATTTTATCTTTTTCTATTTTTCCCTCAAACAAATTCCATAAGTCAACAATAGGCATAGTCATCCTTTGCTCGGTGGTGGTAACATACTCCCATCACTATAGTACATCTCTTATTAAAGCCACAGAGGGATTTACCTTATTCAAATTAGGCTAATTTGCAGAATTGATATAGTCATTAAGTTCGATGCAAACTGATGACTATTCACATTAGTTATATGCAAACTGCATCTGCTCTCCGTATTTTATATCTGGAGTCCTATTAATGCCCAAGGATGTGAGTCATGTGACATTAATACTCGATTTGAGGTTTATAATTTTTGCAAATTATATATTATGTAATAAATTATTTTAAGTAAAGATAATTCACGAGTAAAAAAGTAATAAATATACTCAATATAATTGTATCCTAAATGAAAGGCAAGCGTTTCATTAATCATTTGTCATATACCTACTCTCACAAAAGGAACAGAAGTAAATGATTAATGACTTCATAATTGGAGTGGTTGTTAAGATAAAAGTTAGTATTAACAAAAATAATCATACTACTTGCTAATGACCAGTTAATGGAATCCAACAAGGAACTGAATGGAAATTGAGAAAAAATGAGAAAACACATAAAAAAGAAAAAAAAAGTTGGTTTCAAATGAATTGAACAGATATTTAATAGCGCGTACCAAAGTTATAAAGCAGGGACCAAAGTTATAGATAGACAGTATGCTAGGAAAATATATGCTTGAACATTTCGTGGCGAAAAATATTTGACTTGCCTCAAGAGTATATTCATGGGGGACAGTGGTACATATGTGACTTTGTTTTCCAAAGATGGAAAACATCATGGGTTCCCCCCAAATATTGTTTGTTTATGGGATCTTGGGGAGTTGAAATTATTAAATTCAGGTCTTTAAGACTTACAATATTATGAGCACTTACATTATGTTTGGATGGATAGAATTTGAATTAAAATGGAATTGTAATATTGTTTATAAGGTACATGATCATCTAGTTAACTTGTACTAAGATACATTTTAATTGTCTGAATTGTTCAATGATTAATGCCCCCCACCCCACCCCCCACCCCCAAAAAAAGAGATATAGACTAAGATACTTTTGGGTGTGTATAAATTTTTTATTATTGTTTATTACTCTGATTTAACTAATTTATACCATTATTGGGTGTATTTGAGGTAAAAGGTGATGGAGATGCTAAAAAGGTTATCGATGCTCAACTTAACAGGAAATACAGGAATTATCGCCATAAACTCCATGTAGAGAACTTCAAGAAGTACCCAAGTTTGGAAGTGGCTTTACAAAACCAATCGGAGGTCATGGATGATGACAATTGGAAGTATCTATGCAATTACTTTGCATCACCTGCATATCAGGTAGTACTACTAATAGTGGAAAGTTGTAATTGAATGTTTGTATTTAATAGGCATCATTTTGTATAGAAAATAAGTATACAGAACCAAATTAATAGATCGAAGCAAACTACTCCCCATGTTGCAAGGACAAAGTCATTACCCGAGTTCGTGCAGATAAGGTAATGGTTGTAAAACCCTATTCTATGCATGTGACGTCTATAGAGCTAAAGGAAAATTTGTTATTTCCTTTTACGATTATGTCCTTGTGTAGAAAACGTTGGAATGTTATTTAATAAGTTAAAGTGGGTATAAAAAGTATGACATGGTTTTATATGTGTTGGCTTTATATAATAGTAGATGCTACAATTACTAATCATAATTGTATTTATGTTGCTTATTAATTGACATAGAAAGAGAAAATTGGTAAAGAAGTTGGAACAATTGAGTTGTACCGGCTAACTCGATTCAATAATGAAAAAGGTTGGGTCAATGATGATGCAAGAGAAAAACATGTAAGTTAACCATTCATTAAATTTATTATTTTTTCCATCTTTTGTAATAAGCTGAAATGGAATACTGATACGTTTGTGTGTGTGTGTGTGTGTGTGTGTGTGTGTGTGTGTGTGTGTATAATGTGTGTGTGTATTAATATAGGCAAAGATGGAACAACTCAAGTCTCAGTCTCAAGTTGAGGGAACAAATTTAGTGACAGAGGATGATATCTGTTTGCAAGTTCTTGGACAGAAATCAGGATACTTACGTAGTCGTGGGCCCGATCCAAAACCAACGTCAACCTCTTACCATCAACAATACAAAACAGAGTTAGATAAGTTAAGAAGGAGAGTAGAGTAGGACGAGAAAACAAAATAATGAGATGAAGCAACAGAGCAGTGAGATAGAAAACCGAAATAAAGAGATGCAGTTGGAGATGCAAGAAATGAAGTCTATGCTAAATGAATTGATGGCGCATATTCGTAACGGAGGCCAAATTTCTACTTCTTACTGGTAATTATCACTCTTCTTATTGATCTAATTAGTGTTATGGCACATACGATGTATTGAACTACCAAACTAAGAAAAAAGGAATATAAATTGCATTAAAAATAACAAATCAAGTTAATTTTTTAGTATGTCATTGCAGTTTTGATCTCTTTTAGACCTAACAATATTTTTTACCACCCGTAAGTTTTATTTACACAACTTTTATAGACATTCCATGCATAGCTTATACAAATGGTAGTTTTTTCATGTCTTGTTTTATTTATTTTATTTTCTTAAATGGTCATTAATATTATCTAATTACCCATTCATTTTTTTACAGATTATGCGAGTTGTGGGTTAAAGGGATGATACTTTTGCAATATTGGTGGTATATCGGATGTCACATAGCAGTTTACGAAGATGGGTTCGCGATGCTTGAGTTTTGTCTTTTTTTGTCAAGTTGTAATGTTTTAGGTTGAAAACTCTTTCGAATGTGTACTCGATATTTGGATAATAGAATTGTTGAGTTTTTATTATCTAGTTTCTTATACTTGTCACTTAACTTTTATAATTGAGAGGTAGATTACAATTAGTCAAATTAATGACAACATCTTGGTTATCACTACGAAAAAGTGAAATAATTTTGCAAATTGTCACTTATCATCAATAACATCGGCAACAAGAAGGAAAAAAAGTTATCGCAAAAAAGTTTCTTGTGGAGATAAAATTATAGTGATAAGCGTAAAAGTTATCACTAAAATACCAACATTTAGTGACGATATCATTGTTGTCACTAATAATTTGTTTTTAGTGGCGAAATTCAACTTCGGATTGACCTTATTCTGTGACAAAATAATTATTTTTAGTGACAAAATATTCATCTATTTGTGACAAAATTAGTTGTCACTATTTCATATATATTTAGTGACAAGTTATTGGTTGTCAATAATGCCAATAACTTTAGTGGCAATTTGAAAAAGTGGCCACTATTGACATTTAGTGGCATGCTCATAGTGACAACTTTGTGGCAACTAATATGTTGTCCCTAAATATGTTTAGTGACAACAAAACAATATTTAGTGACAAACTTTTTTCCACTAAATTCCAAATTTCTTATAGTTAACATACACCCAAGACAATTACGTCCAGACCACCACCACCACATACAAAAAAATGGCATTAAACAATACCCAACTGACTTCACATTACTCAGTTATTGGATCCTAGTTTGGGGATAATTATTCAACGGAAATCAACAATCCAACAAAACCCATCAACTACTGTGTATGTGTATAAGTATATAGATACATATATAAAAAAGGGGAAAAAATGAAATGTAGTAGGTGTTTGAATGAAACTCACCCAAAAATGGGTTTTCTTGGCTGCCGACCACCACCATGGAAATGGGTGGTGGTCAGGGTATTAAACCTCACATACTCACCCAGAAAGAGGCTGGACGGAGTTTGGAATGAAGATGTAAGGGGCTGCCATGGGTCTTCGCCACAGTTGCTATGGGTTAAAGGTCTATGGTCACCAGAGTTTCTGTTGTTGCCGGCAGTGGAAGGAGCAGGTATGGGGTAGGGATCGAGTGAGAGGTAGTGGAGATAGCGTATTGTGTTGGCTTTGAGTTGCTGGAGAGAGGGAAGGAGGGGGCTGGTGTTTTGGGTATAGCTGGGTGGAGATCGTGGGGTTGAAGATGGTTGATATACGCGTGGGCGTGGGGGGTTAGGTGGGGGTAGGGAGGTATATTAAAAAAATACGTGTATGAGTCATACGCATGTCCGTTGTCATTGGCACAGATCAAATACAATATAGGAATTACAATTAATTGGATTATTTTTTAATGTTTCATTAGGTTCATTAAAAAGTTCGATTTTTAGGTTCCCGAGAACCTCTCTCTCTCTCTCTCTCTCTCTCTCTCCCTCTCTCTCTCTCTCTCTCTCTATATATATATATATATATATATATATATATATATATATATTTGCTTTAAGTTAGTCCCAAAACTTTATGACTTATTTCAAAGTAGGAATTCCGTCCAAAAATTTTGACAAAAAATTATCAAAATACCCATTTTACCCTCATTTTTTCATTTAAACTCAATATCTCTCAGTCTCTCTCTCTTTCTCTCTCTCTCTCTCACATTTAACACACATCGATCATACATGTGTGTGTATGTATATAGACCACACACACGCATAATATATATATCTGTGTGTGTGTGTGTGTGTGTGTGTGTGTGTGTGTTGTGTGTGTATTAGTATTTCTCAAATATGAATTTTAAAAATATCAATGGGGAACATTTAGAAATATCAATTTTAGGCTTTATTTACTCTTAGCCTTAAGAGTGCATTCTAAAATAAATTTGTTAAACAATAAAATAGGTCATAAATTTGCTAAATAATAAAATTTTGGTATAAAAAAATTGTGTTCGAGCCTAGGCAGTGAACCTTGGCAAGAAGCTTCTGAATTTGGGCATGCTTGCGATTATACAATGAGGTCGGACTCCAGTTTGGACAGGCTTAAGTTAACTTAAGTTTTTACTGTCCCGGTCCGAGCATGGACAGGCGCAGTCCCAGCCCATGGCCACCCTTAGGTTATAGTAAGCTCTAAGAAAGCAAAAAATATGACATAGGGAGGTGCGAGATGTTATAGCTTGTAGCTCCAAAGCTATAGCACAAGGTTTATTGCTTATCAAATAAAGTGATTGAACTGAAAATAGAGGATAAAAGACAAAGAGGTCGTCCTAAAATTTCTTGGGAAGAAATTATTAGGAGAGATCTTAAAGAATTAAATTTGAATGACAATATTGCTTATAATATATTAGAATGAAAAAGGAGAATACATGTGGTTGACCCCATATGATGGGATTAAGGTAAGAATGATGATGATGATGATGATGATGATGATGAAATAAAGTGATTGAACTATATTACTTGGGTGGATAGGTAGAAAGAGGCGAGTTGCGACATATTTATTAAGGGAGAAACTTTCCTATGTAAATATTGCACATCAAAAGAATCTGAGAACTTCCTAGACATCTTGACTACATAGCTTTAAGTTAAATATAATGTAAATCACGTTAGAACAACCATTATACTTTTCAAACACTTATTCCCAAATTGAAATAGTTATTCCATTCTTACTTACCATAGACACAACAGGTAGTTCCCAAATCCCAGATTTAAATATATATATTAAATACTCATATAATATATATATATATTCTAACAGCACCCCACATAATAATTATGGTGCGGGCATACTCTGCTATCCAGTCCCCGTATCACTCGTACTAAGGGAAATACAAGTTCGAAATCACTCTCGAACTGTATTAACACAAACACAAACAATATTGAGGTGAAGCATAGATTCCAAGTCTCTAAGAGGTCAGCACATGACCCCACGTCTCTTAGGACCATCTGACTATCGATCCAATAGCCTGTACCAAATGATTTCTATCTTCTAGGGTACGAGTCAATATCCCCCATAAAGGCCCATCGAGATAAGACTGTCCCAGTGCGGTAACCTCATGGATAGCAAGTAGCGCAGGCATGATTTTCACACGTATATAGTATATGCATAAACACAGTCATATAAATATACTACTATTACCATATCAAATTTAGATACATCTCATAACCCATAATTATGATATTTATCCTTATTTCTCATTATTTAGTTATCACGTATAACGGTTCGTTTCTTACTTTAATTTGAGGGATTTTTCCAACTTACTACGTAACACTCATGGATTCTTATCTTTCCAAAGTGGAATTTCAGTAGGTACTTATTTATTTTCCAACATAACTACCCTACGTATCTCCCCACTTTAATACATAGTTCCATCGTCCCTTATATGTAAACATCCCCGAAAAATATAAATTTCGTCTTATATTAAAGGTTTCATATTTTTAATAAGTCCTACTGGTCTTCTTTTATCTCCCAAAATATTTTAATAAGGATGTCTAAAGATTATTACTCATTTAAATTGAATTCAACTATTTAGAAGGGGAAATATGAGTCTGCCAGGAGGGGTCGATCGATCGATGGCAGGAGCTCGATCGATCGATGCGTCGATCGATCGATACTCCTGGTTCGATCGATCGATCAAACAGGTATGACGAATTCTGCAGAAAATCAGTTACGGGTTCTATCATCCAACATCATTCAAATACAAAGTTTTAACTCCCAAACTGCTAGAAATTTTTACCACAAACGTCCTAAACCCAAATGGACAATATTTAACGTAAAGCATGCGAGTTTTCATCAAGATTCATGGATTAAAAGTGTCCAAATTTATACAATTCTCATGAACCCTAAAAATTTCTTTAACTTAATTCAAATCATTCTTTCTCCAGAAATTCTACTTTTAATTCATCATAAATCCATGGTTAAACCACTATATATGAAGGGGATTTCCAGATTATCATTTATATCACTAAAACATGCAATTTTCTAATATCCAACATGGGTTTTCTTTCATAGAACTCATCCTAATCAACCCTAAACTAACATGAATGAAGCATTAACGAAATTAAGCAAGATAAATACTTGCCTGGAAATATTTGTCTCTGATTTGTGGATGAAATCAGCGTGGTTGTAATCCTTATCACGTGATCTATCGTTTGGCGGCGATGGCGGCGCAAACAGAGGAGTTTTCGGCCTAGAACTCCTTGGTAACCTCTTCCTTTCCTTCTCCAATGGCCATCACTTGATTTTGGTTGTGTTAACCCTAGAAGACAACCCTAAGCATCTGATATAACCCTTGCAAATTCGTGGGTTGAATTACCCAAAATTACAAAATGTCCAAAATGCCCTCCTGGGTACTAATTAAGCCTAAAAATGCCCCGAGACCCAAACTAAACCCTCGGGTACACTTTTCTGACTATCTCGACCCTTTCGGACACTTTGGCGCACTCAAAATGACCATATGAGCAACTGATAATTTATTCACTTTATTAATCGATATTTAGTCCCGACACGACACAGGCGCATCCCGACTTAAATTTCCAAAATTGTCATTTTATTTACTCGTGACATTTAATAGAACAAATATCATATATTACATTACTCATTAGTAATATTCAACAAGTTTTCCATACTTACTAACTCACATCACGTTAGTAATTATTAAAAGTAATTAATTTCCTGATTTATATTTAATTAATATCTCGCATTAAATTTAATAAATCCCCAAATTTAGAAAGCATAAAAATACGGGGTATTACATACTTCCCCCCTAATAACGGAATTTCGTCCCGAAATTCGGAAAATAAGGCATACTTGGTAAGAATAAATCTGGGTATCTCTCGCGCGTATCTGCCTCTCGCTCCCAGGTGGATTCCTCCACATTATGATGCTCCCACTGGACTCGTACAAGTGGAACTACCTTCGACCTCAATCTCCTCTCGCTATGGTCTAGGATAGCCACTGGTCTCTCCTCGTAAGAGCTGTCAGGCTATAAGTCTATCTCTTCTATCGCGATGTGGGTGTGGGCCATATCATCCCGAAGGTATCGTCTCAACGACGAGATGTGGAATACATCGTGGATGCGATGTAAATGCTCTGGCAGTCCCAATCTGTATGCTACCGGCCCAACCCTCTCTATAATGGGAAATGGTCCCACGTACCTCGAGGCCAATTTCCCTTTCTTCCCGAACCTCATCACTCCTTTCATAGGAGATACTCATAGTAATACTTGGTCCCCCACATTAAACTCTCGGAAGAACCGTTTCGCATCGGCGTAGCTTTTCTGCCTGTCCTGGGCTACCCGAATGCGACTCCTGATAATCTCAATCCTCACGGAGGTTTCCTGAATCACCTCTGGTCCGAGCAACTTGTTATCCCCCACCTCTAGCCAACACGTTGGGGAACGACAAGGCCTGCCATACAAAGCCTCGAATGGAGCCATGCCAATCGTGAACTGATAAGAGTTATTATAAGCGAACTCTACCAGTGGAAGATGTGGCTCCCAACCTCCTCCAAAGTCAATGACACACATGCGTAGCATATCCTCCAACATCTGATTAGTACGCTCTGTTTGTCCATCTGTCTGTGGGTGATAAGCTGAACTCAACCTCAACTCTGTACCCATAGCCTCCTGAAATCTCCCAGAAACGCTATACAAAAATTTTGTCTTTATCTGACAGAATATTCAGGGGCACTCCATGTAATCTGATAATCTCAGCAATGAACAACTGAGCATACTGACCCGTGGTATAGTCTGTCTGCATCGACAAAAAATAAGCCACCTTGGTCAAACGGTCCACAATCACCCAGATGGAGTCGTGGCCCTGCTGTGATGTAGGCAACCCAGTACTAAAATCCATAGAAATACTCTCCCACTTCCACGCGGGTATTTCCAATGGCTGAAGCAACCCTGACGATTTCTGGTGGTCCACCTTTACCAGCTGGCAGGTAGAACACTTGGACACGAACTCAACAATGTCCTTTTTTATCCCACTCCACCAGTATTACCGCCTCATATCCTGGTACATCTTATCTCCCCCAGGATGTACCATAAATCGGGATCCGTGAGACTGGGTCATCACTGCATGACGTAAGTCTTCTCCTTCTGGGACCACCAATATCCCATTAAACCTCAAACCCCCATCAGAACTAACAGAATAGGACTCAGCACCCTCGGCTAAAAGTCGTACAATCTGCTTCTGGAAAAATGGGTCTGCGGATTGTGCCTGTATCACCCTCGTAACAATCTCGGGTGTCACTGTCATGACAGATATGAAGGAACGGGCTACTGCGTCCTGGTAATCCAACTCTTTCCACTTTGCTTTCCAGATGTCCGCTACATCGTCTACCAGTCTACGGCTCAACGCATCGGCAACTACGTTGGCCTTCCCCGGATGGTACTGTATATCGAACTGATAGTCCTTCACAAACTCTAACCACCTGCGCTGACGCATATTCATATCTCGCTGAGTGAACAGGTACTGCAGTGACTTGTGGTCTGTGAACAGGCAAAATTTCTCCCCCAATAAATAGTGCCTCCATATTCTCAACGCAAAAACGACCGCTGCTAACTCTAAGTCGTGTGTGGGGTAATTCTTCTCGTGCGGTTTAAGCCTGCGGGAGGCAAAAGCTATAGCCTTCTCATCCTGCTGAAGCACTCCCCCAAGTCCCCGTAAAGAGGCATCGGTGTAAACCAGGTACTCCACGCCCGATTTAGGTAAAGCAAGGACCGGTGCTGAAGTAAGCTTGTCTTTCAGCTCGTCGAAAGCCAATTGACAAGCATCACCCCAAACATATGGAACCCCCTTGCGAGTCAGGTTCGTCAATGGACCCACTATTTTGGAGAACCCCCAAATGAATCTCATGTAGTATCCGGCTAGTCCCAAGAAACTACGCACTTCCGTCGGTGTCGTGGGCTGTCCCCACTCCCTCACCGCTGAAACTTTACTCGGGTCAACTGCTATCCCTTGTTCAGAAACAACATATCCCAAGAACTGCACTTCACGTAACCAGAACTCTCACTTCTCGTACTTAGCGTACAGTTGATGCTCTCGTAGAGTCTGAAGAACCTGCCTCAAGTGTTCGGCATGCTCCTCCTCGGAGTGTGAATATATCAGGATGTCATCTATGAAGACGATGATAAACTGATCCAAGAATTCTCTGAACACTCGGTTCATCAAGTCCATGAATACGGTTGGAGTATTTGTGAGTCCAAATAGCATCACTCTAAGATCATAGGACCCATATCTCGTCAAGAAAGTAGTCTTTAAAACATCCTTCTCCCTAATACGTAGCTGATGGTACCCCGACCTCAGATCTATCTTCAAAAAGAAAGTTGCTCCCCTCAGTTGGTCGAACAGATCATCGATTCGAGGCAACGGATACTTGTTCCGAATCGTGACCTTGTTCAGTTCCCGGTAGTCTACATATAGCCTCAGTGAACCATCTCTCTTTTTCACAAACAAAACTGGAGCGCCCTAAGGTGAGGTACTCCTGTGAATGAAGCCCTGACCTAACAGCTACTCTATCTGATCTCGTAACTCTCGCATCTTCGCCGGAGCCATATGGTATGGAGCCCGTGCTATAGGTCGAGTATCCGATAATAAATCTATGACAAAATCTATCTCTTAACTGGGGGGTAGGCCTGGTATCTCCTGAAATACATCAGAAAACTCACGAACAGCTGGGATCGAGTCTAAGGGAATCACAACCTCCTTAGAGGTATCCTCATCTATGTAATACAAATGAGAGGTCGAGCCTCCCTCTGGGCGAGGCATCGCCACTACAAACATCTCTTGCCCCGGAATGGCAAAGACAATACTCCCACCGAAACAATCTATTATGGCTCTGTAAGCTGCGAGCCAATCCATACCAATAATAACGTCGTGCTCATGAATATCTAAGACTAACATGTCTGCTGTTAATACCAAGCTACCACATCTCTACCCCCACACCCCGGCATATAAAGAAAATTAGCGATCCATTTCCCAGTGGTGAGTCTACACACGTTACAGTTCTCTCTGTTGTGGCTAATAACCCTAAGGCCTTCGCAAAATGGGTACCTATAAAATAGTGTGTCGCCCCAGTATCAAATAAAACCCGACCCATAGTACCATGGACAGGAAATGTACCCTCAATCACGGGTGGTGCCTGTGGAGCTGCTGCCTGGTGGACATTATAGACACGTCCGTACTGTAACTGCCCCTGCTGCACCGGAGCGGCTGGAATGGCTGGTAGGGCTGGTACCTAAGCTGGTGCTAGGAGGGATGCTGGAAAAAGTGGCCTCTGTGGCTCATTACGGGCACCCTGCTGCTGTGGGGCCGTATCACCCTCTAGACAATCCTGGCGCTTATGGCCATTCTTGCCGCACACGAAACATCGGCCCCTAAAATTACCTCCCCTCTGACCCTGCTGACCACGGCCCTGTTGGCCGTTACCGCCCCGCCACTGGCCTTGTTGGCCCTGTTGAAAACGCTGTTGGCCCTGCTGCTGTCAGTGTTGGCCTTGCTGGCCCTGCTGATTAGGCTGGCCCTGCTGACCCTGCCTATAACCCTCAAATCCCTGCCTGGAATAACCTGATCGGAACCGCTTGGCAGGGTCCCCCTAATGGGAACTCTGCTCATGACGAGTCTTCCCCTGGGATGTCGGTGCTCCACTAGGGCCACTACCCCCTGTCCTGCCCTGCTGGTCGGACTCTCCTGCTCGCTTGCTTCCCTGCAGATGGAAGCGGTGATCCTGGCAGTGTAGCAAGGCAGCATTGAGTACATTTGTGAAGGTACTCAGAGACAGATTCCCTATATGGTGCTGACGGATCCTCCAAGCTAACCCGTCCATAAACAATAGTATCTTCTTGACCTCAGTGGGTGCCTCATCTGGAACTATAGTGAGAAGTCTTGTGAACTCCTCTTCATAATTAGCAATGGTAGAATTCTCCTGTTTCAAGTTCAGTAACTTTCGCCTCATCTCGGTTTGCATGGCGGATGGGAAGTAGTTGCAGTCAAACCGCTCCCAGAATGATTGAATCGGGATAGTATCCCTCTCCTCCAAGGTGGTGGTGGATTCCCACCACTGCAAAGCGGCCCCCACTAGCTTAAATGAAGCCAACAACTGTTTATGTACGTCTGTTCACTCATACATACGCAGATGCCTCTGTATGTCTTTCTTTCACTCGCTGACAATGATGATATCTGAACTACCCGAGAACTCAGGGGGATGCGCCTTCTGAAAGGCATCCCTAACCCGCTCCCATGCTAATGGAAGCTGTGCAGGTACTGGCGCCACTGCCTGAACTTAGGGTGGAGCCTGTTGTACTACCGCTAGCGTGACATTCACCGCCTGAGAAACAATAGCGGCTACCTCATTAGCATTCATTATCCCCTGAGCCGGAGTTATTGGCTGCTCGGCTTGGGCACGCCTATCCTTTGGTGCACGTCTCGGAGGCATCTGAAACGTGAAGAAATTATTAGTCTACAGTTATTATCAAATCTCAAATAGCTGAAGACGTAATCGTAAAAGAAAGAATACAACAATCCTAAAATAGGGCTCTATAACAAAAATGCTAAGCTGAAAGCGAAATAAGCTGTACAGATCCTAAAGACACTAGAACCTGGCTCTGATACCACCTGTGACACCCCGCCTAATTAAATACCGGGTGATCAGTCCTTTATTAAATTATAATCAAGGTGACGATCGGTTCATTCTTAGCATCACTGTCGTAAAATAACATTTCCAATTTAAACACCCTAAATAATTAAACTAAGGATCAACCAACAAACATACTGGAACAAACAATCCAATTAATTAAACATCCAACTAAATAATCCCAACATTAAAACTTAAAGGAAAACATCCTGATAGTAATAAATCCGAAAGTACAAATACTGGAAATCAATAGATCACAATATCCGATAAGCAACTGAATAATGGAAAAAGGGCGACACATGCCCAACTGAATAAATAGTGCAAGAAGTGGAATCAACAAATGAGGTCGTCTAAACAAAAGGCCTGCAACTCTCACCTAAGCTGCAGCGCATTCCTTCCAAAGGATCCTATACAAGACGCCCCTGTGGCTGGGCACCTGTAATATATACATATATATACAAGAGAGAAAAGAAAATGGAAACGGGTCAGAGCCCAATTGTAAAAACGATTTAAAATTTGTTTAGCAAGTATTTAAATTGTTTACTGGCCAATGCAACAACATATTAGTGCGGCACTCCCTTGAGAAATTATCACCTCTCTACTAATGTGCATGCCTATCACACTAACCTTCCCAACGGTTTAACTTATCTTATCTTAGGTTGATCATAAGATTTAAACTGACAATTTCAATTGTTTAAGAGATTAATTTCATTTAACAACATAGTTCTCATTCAAACCTTATTTACTAATAAAGTTTCTCAATAACACATTATACTTTTCAAACACTTATTCCCAAATTGAAATAGTTACTCCATTCTTACTTACCATAGACACAACAGGTAGTTCCTAAATATCAATGGATGCAGAGGCCATGGAATTCAATAGTGCTGCTGTTTTGGATTTGTTTGAGGGCATTTTTGGAAATTTATTCTTTATGAGGTTGTTTATCTGCATTTCTTTTTTTGCAATTATTAGAGGATTTCTTTAATCTGTACTCTCAATTTAGTTATTAGCAATAAAAGTTGGAGTGAGATGATGATAAATATGTGAAAAGTAAGTTTTAAGGGTAGTAAAGTCTTTTAGCGAAAAGGTGGAGTGGGGGAATGTAGATATAGAGTGGGAATAGTGGGACTTTTTTTATATGAATGACGTAGTTAATGGCAGAAGAGCATAATGAATGTATAAGTAATCATTGTTAGACTAGATGGTGAAAACTATGCATAATGGAGATCTATGATTGAAAAAGTTTAATTGAAAAAATCTTGTGAGGATATGTAAGTGGATATTTTTCAAATCCAAGTGATAATAAATATAAGAAATATTTAGAGTCATTAACCACTTGGGAGGTGAACAATTTTAAAATAATAACCAGGTTTAACAATTTTGTTGAGCAATCAATTGTCATGCAATTGGCAAAATACAACATGTGGATGGAAATTTGAAACCATTTGGATAGGTTTTACACCCAATCCGACCTTAAAAACTAGTTTTCGCTTAGAGACAGATATTTTGGACCCTAGTTAGAATACTAGAACTATCGAAGAAATTTATGCCCTCGTGACGGAATTATGGGATTTGCTCTAGCTTCAAATAAGCCTCCTGACCTCAATTCGTTTTTACCGTAAGAAGATAAACAACTTTTTCAGTTCTTAATGGATTTTCGAGATGATTTTGAGATCTATGGGGTTTAAATCTCACCCTACTCATCTCTCATTTATTAATGCAATTGTTAGTGAATTAGTTGAGGAAGTGTGTTTTAAGTCTAACCCGAATAAGGGTTTGCTTGTAGTCCCCATACAACAAGTTATCTCAGTCTCTCTAGCCTCCTCTCAACATTTTATGGTGAAGGCTCGGTGGTGCCTGATTTTTATCAGTAAAGGACAAAAAAAAACATCACCACACTACTCGTTCGTCACACATGATCTAGACTTCCTCACAGAACGGTTGTCATTCCTTCTACTAGCAAGTGGGAGTCTCCGTCAGGAGTTAACGTTTCTCCAAATCTTGCAGAGAAATTGCAAAAGTAGTTTACCATCAAGTAGCACAAGGCTTTATCTTCATCTCTTACCGCAAGTGTGTCATTCCCTAAATCTTCAAGTACATCTCGACCCACCTGAATATTTGACTCAAACGCTTCTCATCATGTCCTATAATTACCCATTTATCATATTATATTCTCCACATACTCATACCCTAATTATGAATGTTGTTGGCAATGTCATGAGCTGATGTTGGTTCTATTATTAGTTGTCATTCATCTTTTCTAGACGTTTTTATTATATTGCTAAACTTAGGACAAATCTTATATGTATTATTAAGTTATGTGACTATGGATATTTAGTTGATTTTTCTCCTACTTCTTGGTTTGTGCATGATTCTGATCCGAAGAAACAGATTGGAATATGTTGTAAGGAGGGTGGATTTAATGTGTTAAGAGGAACTTAAAGTGCCTCATATTGCTACCTCTTTTGTTGATTTGTCATCATTCTATCAAAGTTCCTCTTCATCTGATTTTTACTTATGGCATACACATTTTAGACATGTTTTTTGTTATCCTTTGATATTTTGACTTCTACTAAAGCCTTAGGAATGCATTCACATGATATTTCTGACTGTGAGGGATGCAAACTTGAAAATTCTCAACCCTCCCATTTATTACGATCACTTCAATCTCGTGTTCCTTATGATTTGATATGCTTTAATGTAGTGGGAAATATTCCCGTTTATCATTTTTGTCAAGTGTATACAATAAAAAGTTGCTATGACTTCTTAATTACCTATAGTTCTTTTAGTACTTTAGTGAAAACTCAAAAAGTTTACAATTATCAAATGTCCTAGATGTGATTTGGTAGGTGAATACATTTAAGTGATTTTGCTAAGTTTCCTGACGAAACCATTCATCAATCTTGTTGGACTGATAACTCAAAGAAAAACGGTGTTATTGAATGTAACCATCATCACATTATTGCGATTACATGCTCCCTTTATTTGTTTGCCACAGTTCTTAGTATACGTTGGGGGAAGTACTTCTCATGGCTACTCATATAATAAATAGGATCCATACTAATCTTAATTATAGGTTTCTACCTTTTGAAAAATATGTTAAGTATCCTGATTATCATTTCCTTAAAGGTTTTTATTGTACATGATTTGTTCTCCTTCCCCGTGTAAAGTGGACCAACTTATCTTCTTTTTATATCCTATGTGTATTTCTGGGGTATGGACAAGGATGGAAATGATTAAGATGTTTTAATCTATAGCTCAAAATTTATGTGCCTCGATATGATGTGATGGAACATATCTCGTACTTAATTATACCTAAGAATACTTGAATCCAGATCAATTTGATCTCATTCATGTTGAACTCTTCTCTGTAATATATGATGATTTGCCCATAAAACCAACGCTCACACACACCCATAACGATGGCCTTAAGGCTCCTTTTCCTTATCAATTTACTCATAGGAGTGAATTGTCCATCCAATAGATATTACTCATCCTCCCTCACCAGGATACAAATCACCTTATGAATATGTGGTTTTTTTCATTCTTCACAAATCTGAACATCCTCAAAACGCCTTGATCAATTTCAACCTCTTGTTATTCTAATGCTTTTTATACCTTCATGTAAGGAGGTTTTTTGGTGTTATATCCTAAATATGACAGAACGCGTGGAAGGCACACTAGGTGTCACTTGTCACATTAATCAACCCAACTTCACCACCAATGAGATTAACCTCATTCCAAGTGGTCACAAATTTCGACTTCGGCCTCGGCCTCGGCCTAGCCGAGACTGGTGTTGTGGTTCAAAGGGTGATCTCATCTCACTCTATATTTCCACGGGTGTAATTATTCCATTATTTTCATGTAAATCATGATCTCACTGTGACAACCCGCCTATTCTAATATCGGGTGGAAAATCCTCTACTAAAATAAAATAGGAATCTCGGTATGGTCCATTCTCAGCATCACTTTCGCAACACAATGTAATATAAATAATACAAAAAAAACCATACGATCACAAGATGAATGAATAAGTCACCGTGCATAAATAAAAATAAGAGTGAACCTTATAAACCATCGGTCACCAAAAAAACATCCACAATATAGAACTGAATAATAAAACTGAGTCCTGAAATATAATTATCGGACAATAATATAAAATCATATCCATTTACGGTCAACACGCCCAAAAACTAAAATTAAAATAATTGATCACATCTAGATAAAATACGCTTAAGCGCATAAACAAAGTGTAGCATCCACAGCTACTGTAACGGCAAGAATTGATCTATCCCTGTGGTTCCGGCTGCTGATACTGCACACCTGGAGTATAAAAAGAAAACAAGGGAAAACAAAATCCTGCGGTTCAAAGCCCAAAAAGTAGAAAATATTTTGCAAGTAGATAATTGTTTTAAATCGATTAAAACATTAGTGTATTACTTTCAAGATCAACTGGTCACACTCACATGAGACAAACCTCACCTCTCAGCTATAGTGCGCACCCAACGTGTTCATTTTAAATATCCTATTTAAACTACCCCATATAACTAGGACATGTAACTGCTATCCAAGCCCAAACCCCGCTAATACTTTCTAAAGTATAACTATCTTCACTAGGTATATGTTCTTAAACAATATTGTAGTGACACACTTGCTATAAGTACATATTCACGTAATGAACATAATACAACTGCGTTCGTGCTATAAATAGATACAAACACTATATCATATAAACATACAGATATATCACTCACTATATACGTATAACCGTATTCCCATAACTAAGACGTCGCAAACGCATTCTTCGTGTGCTATTCGGCTCTAGTCATCACGTCTCACACCAAGCAACCGGATCAAAATCTCACCACTGATCCCAAACAAAAAGACATACAACAGAGGAAGACATAGGCATACGACCGAGGGTCGCAACCATACCATATTGCACCCAACCGATCTTGAAATCAACACCTATCCTCACAAAAGATAGTGGCCATGAAACAGTATCATGACCTTGAGAATCAATCTAAAACCTGTTGGTCAACGCCAGGGTAGACTGTCCACTACGCGCAACCTCCTACGATACCATTCATGAATAGGTATGTTTATTAAAATAAATAGCACACACACACACACACACACACACACACACACACACACACACACACACATATATATATATATATGGACCTATAACTTTAATATGTATGTATATAATAAGTACCGAACTCATGCGTATGTCCCACATCACATGAATCACCCAATCCCGAAGTTCAACCCAACTTCCTGATCATTTAATCAATTCTTCACTCACTTATATCATCAGTTCCCACCCTTGTCCCATGTATTAACACCCTAGTTGATTAATAAATCCCCCAAATAATTAATAGCAACACAAAACCATTTTTAATTAAATATCTGCTCACTTGGATAACCTCTTGCATACTCGCTTGGGTTCATAAAAATCCCCTGAACGTTTCCACGATCCCAACTTGACCCAGCCCAGGGGCCGAATTGATTCGCCCTGGAGGCCGAATCGATTCGAAATATGGCAGAAACCCAGATCTTCTTGTTTTTCCTTACACGAATCTCAGGTCCATAAATCCAATTTTGTTTCTAAGGTTCTTCCTACTTAAATTCAAAGAACTATAACCCTATTATATTCAAGAAAACTTGATTACATCCTTGTATATTCAATCCCGCATGGTAACCCCCCCTATAAATTTAAGATCATAACTTTTATTTAATTGATTTTTGAAGATTCAATCTATGTATCCAAGTTATTCATATTCGTCCTTTAAATCCCGAAATTTGTTTATAATTGTAAGTGGATTAATCTCAATTAATCATTAGTTAAAATTCTAATCCCTTATCATTTAGATTTCTACATCCATTAATCAAGTTTCAATCTTGCATGCCCTAAATCTCAGATTTCCATTTTAAATTAAGAAATTCATTAGCTACACTAAATTTGCGATATAAAGCAAGTAACTATTTGTCTTAGTGGATTAGAATCTGAAGTTCTCTACTTGTTTAATGATGGGTTGAGTCCTCTCTCTTCTCCTCTCCAAGCTTTCTCTTCTTTCTTCTTTTTTTCTCTTCTCTGAGGCACTATCTCTCAATCTCTTATATAAAATAAAAATGGGCCTCCATCCACCTTCCCAGCCCCTTAAATATCCTTTTAATTAACTTAATCCTATTTTTCTTCTTTTCCCTAAGTGTAAAATAACCCGCCTACCCTTATACGGCTCCTACTATGTCTAAAAATCCCCCAGAACCCAAATATAACATGCGAGTACCTATTCTGGACTATTGCGACCCTTCCTGAATCACCAGTGCATTCGACAAGGTTATCCAATCACCCAACTCCAAATATGCTAACTTCTCCATTATTGGGCTCGATGAATGCATACCTTACGTGTCGCCCATAAATTATATCGATCCGCCGATGTAACACTCTATCGACATATAATAATAAATCATCGTTATCACTCATACACAACATATAATAATTAACATAACTATTTACTTATGACACGCAAGTAAATAATAATTGCAATAAATATTAATCTTTTATCTCGTTAATTAATATTTACTAAAATACAATTTAACTTTCTCAATTAAATTAATAATATTGAGCACATGAAATTAATTAATAAAAAAGAACGAGGTATTACATTCTTCCCCCTAATAACGGAATTTCATCCATGAAATTCGAATGTACCTGCCACGAAGAGCTCCGGATACTTTTTTCGCATGTCATCCTCACGCTCCCACGTCGACTCAGTAATATTGTGGTATCCCCACTGTATACGCACTAAAGGTACCACTTTTGACTGAAGCTTCATCTCACTACGGTTCAAAATGTCAACAGGTCGCTCCTCATATATAATATTCTATCATAATTCAATCTCCTCCAATGTTATATTCTGATAAACTACATCATCCTTAAGATTCCTCCTCGCTGACGACACATGAAACGCATCATAAATCCATGTAATTGCTCTGGTAAGGCAAGTCTATATGCAACTGACCTAACCCTCTTGATAATGGGATAGGCCCCCACGTACCTAGGCACCAACCTCCCCTTCTTCCCAAACTGCATCACTCTCTTCATGGGAGATACCCGCAGAAACACCTGATCACCCACGTCAAACTTTAGGTGTCTCTGGTTCACATCGGCGTAACTCTTTTAACAATCCTAAGCTACCCGAATGCGACTCCTGATAACTCAATCCTTATCGACATTTCCTAAATCACGTTCGTCCCAAGAAGCTTGTTCTCCCCCCACCTCCTCCTTGCAAGAGGACGAATGATCAGGTCTCCCTTACAATGCCTCAAAATGTGTCATGCTAATGAAAAACTGGCATGAATTATTACATACAAACTCTACCATCGTAATTATTGCTCCTATATACCCTTTAAAGTTCAAAATGCATATCCTCAACATATCCTGTAACATCTGATTCACCATTCTCGTCTGCCCATCGATCTATGGGTGATACGTCGTGCTCAAATACAATTACTTCCCCCATCGCTTCCTGAAAACTCTGCCAGAGGTGGGACACAAAGATCTTATCTCGACCTGAAATAATGTTGAGATGCACCCCGTGCAATTTCACTATCTCTGTAATGAAAAGTTGGGCATTTCTCCCTATCGTGTAATTAACCCAAACTAGTAAGAATTGCTCCACCTTGGTCAATCGATCCCAATAACCCAGATGGTATCGTGACCCTTTCGTGATGTTGGTAAATCCAAAATAAAATCCATCGATATACTCTTCCTTTTTCATACCGAAATATTCAACGGTTGTAAAATCATAGCTGGCCTCTGATGATCAACCTTCACCAACTGATAAGTGGTGCACCTAGAAACAAACTCTGTTATATTCCACTTCACACTAGAACACTAATATTGTTGCCCCATATCATAGGACATCTTATCCCATTAGAGATGTACCAAAAACTGTGACCCATGCACCTCATCCATATCTGGGAACTATAGGTCCTTATTATCTAGGACAATAGACATCCCATTAAAGTGTAAGCCACCCTCACCACTGATTGAGCAAGACTCCTCTCCATTGATAATAAATATTTGTATCCCCATATGACACGGTGGATCCTCTTATCATGCCTTCACAACCCTTAGAATGATATCGGTGTGACGGCCATTGCTCTCATATAGGCTTGGAATACCTCCTCCTATTTAAGTTCAGACCGCTTCGCCTACCAAACTGCTGCCAGCTACCCCACAGGCATGCAGTTCAACGCTTTGCTCCCACGTTAACCTTTTTTGGATGATATTGAATATCGAACTGACTAGGGTGACTATACACCCTATACCACATGCACACATGAACCATTATCACTTATACAACTCACATTCATCCCAACAATTAATCACATATATCATATGTGACCGTACAGTAAAGGTATACTCAATTACCCTATTAATCGTGACTCAACTCTTCACAAGATTGCCCCACTTATCAACCAGTAATGCAAACATCCCTGAGTGCTTTTGACATTTCACTTCTTGGATCCGCTGGCCTTACGTCATATATTCATTCCTCGATGCGCTACATCTTGAAATATGTAATGCCTAAAGTATTAAACCAATGTCCTAGATCCCAATGTCTCTCAACTCCCGACAATTACTAACTCTTATGCGTGGGACGTCTCGCAAGAGAAATCCAAATAAGGAACCCTCCTTATACATTATCGTCTGGCTCCATCGTTATCGAGATTTATTGGTCCAAGATACAGTAATGGTACACCTCAAGGTAATGTACTCATATGGACAAAACCCTTCCCCGGAAGTTATTAAATCAAATCTCTTAACTCCCACATCTCTAAAAGAGTCATACAATACGGTGTTTGAATTATCACCTAGTCCTCAACACTAAGTCGATCAAAAACTCAATCTCCCCACTTAGTGATAACCTAGTATCTCCTGAATTGCATAAATTTCCTAAACATAGGGATCAAATCTAACAAGATAACTATACTCTTTGAAGTCTCCTACTCAATATCATACAAATGCGTGCTCGACCCTCTCTCAGGACAAGGCATCGCCTCAAGAAACCTATAAGACCCTGGAATAGAAATCACGATAGTCCTACCATAACAGTCCGCCATCACTCTAACTATTGCTAACTAGTCCACACCCATAATAACATTATACTCGTACATCACTAAAATGAGTAGATCCGTTATAAACTGTAAGGACATAAATTTTTAATTGAGTCTTAATGTAGTGTTGGCTCAATTCCGGACAAAAACACTTGAGTCATAGGATAGAGCTATTGAGCATACACCAAGCCTATGACATATAAAGTTGAAGACGTAGGGACTTGTATTTAAAAGCAAAGATATCAAAGTGCCATGTTTCTACGTCAACGATAATTTATTTCTTTGTCTCCAAAAGGTATGAATGTATTTTTATATATATAGGGAGACTTAGAATAATTTTTTAAGGGGGGAAGTATGTAATACCCCGTATTTTTATAGCTTTTAAATTATGGGATTTATTAAATTTAATTTGAGATAAATTAATTTAATTTTAATCCGGAATGTTGTTTTAAATATTTACTAGCGTGACGAGAGTTAGTAATTATTGGAAATTTGGTATTTGTTGAATATTACTGGATGAGTATAGTAATATATGAGATTCATTTTTATAATATTGTCACGTGTGAATAAAATGACAATTATGAAAATTTAAGTCGGGACGCGCCTGTGTCGTGTCGGGACTAAATGTTGTTAAATAAAAGTGAATACTTTATAAGTTGTCCGTATGGTCATTTTGAGTGTGCCAACGTGTCCGGAAGGGTCGAGATAGTCAGAAAAGTGTACCCGGGAGTTTAGTTTGAGTCTCGGGGCTATTTTAGGCTTAATTAGTACCCCGGGAGGGCGTTTTGGACATTTCACAATTATGGGTAATTAAACCTACGAAAATTATATGGGTTATATAATATATTTGGGTTGTCTTCTAGGGTTAGAACAACCAAAGATAAATGACATCCATTGGAGAGGAAGAGGAGGAGCCCTCCAAGGAGTTCTAGGCCAAGAACACCTCCGATTGCATCGCCTCCACCACCAACGCGTAGATCGCGAGACGGGGAACGCAACCACACCAATTTCGACACCGAACCAGACTTCTAAAAATCCCAGGCAAGTGTTTATCTTGCTTATTTCGTTGGTGCGTCTTTCATATTAGTTTAGGAGTAATTAGAATGAGTTTTTATGGAAGAAAACCAAAGATTTGAGATGGGAATTGCATGTAGTGATGGATAAATTGATAATTCTGGAAACCCTTGCCATGTAGAGGAATTACCCATGAAATTATGATGTTTATAAGAAGAAATTTTCTGAAAATACTGGTTGGAACTCTGTTTATGAAAATTCTAGGGTTCTTGATAATTATATAAATTTTTGGGCCATAAATCCATGATTGGTGTTAGAAATCTACATGCTTTACGTTAGAAATACCTGGTATGATGATATAACGTTTGTGGTATGAATTTTGGGTCGATTGGGTATGATAATTATGGAATTAGTGAAGGTTAGAAGATGAAACCCGTAACTCCAAATCTGCAGAAATCGCAATACCTGCTTGATCGATCGATCGAGCCCAGAGCTTCGATCGATCGAAGGTTCGATCGATCGAGCCCAGACCTCGATCGATCGACCCCTCCTGGCAGACTCCTATTTCCCTTTCTAAATTAGTTAAGTTCAATTTATTGTGAAATAATTCTTGGGCATCCTTAATAAAATGTTTTGGGAGATAGGGAAGACCAGTAGGACATGTGAATAAATTTTGGGACCCTTGATGTCGGGCAAAGATTGTATTTTGGGATAATTACATAAGGGTCGGTGAATTTATGATTTAAAGAGAGAGACACGTAAGAGAGTTACTTTGGGACAAATGTGTATACCTACTGAATTTTATAATTTGGAGAATAAAGCCATGAGAGTTGTGTGGTACGTTGGAATAATACCGAATCAAGGTTAGAAACGAATCGTTATAAGTGTTTACTAAAATATGATAATATGGATAAAAGTCGTAACTATGGGATTTGAGAATATACCCATCATTGACATGGTAATATTAGTATAGTTATATGATTGTGTATGCATATGCTATCTATGTGTGAAAAACATACCCACGCTACTTGCTATCCCTGAGGTTGTCGCGCTGGGACGATCTTATCTTGTGTTGCCTTATGGGGGATATTGACTCGTACCCTAGAAGATAGATATCCTTGGTACAGGCTATCGATTTGATAGTTCAGACGGTCCTAAGAGACGCGGATATGTGCCAACCTCTTAGAGACTTGGAATCTATGCTTCGCCTCATATTATTTGTGTATAGATATCCTTGGTACAGGCTATCGCAGTGATAGTTCAGACGGTCCTAAGAGACGCAGACATATGCCATCCTCTTAGAGACTTCGAATCTATGCTTCGCCTCAATATTGTTTGAGTATGTGTTAATACAGTTCGAGAGTGATTCCGAATTTGTATTTCCCTTAGTACGAGTGATACGGGGATTGGATAGTAGAGTATGCTTGCACCATAGTTTTTATTTAGGGTGTTGTTATGATATATATATATTTTACGAGCAGTTAATATATATATGAAATTCTGAAATTTGGAACCGTCTACTGTGATTTAATATGTAGGACATGGTTGATGACTCAAATTGTAATACTTGTTTTGAGAAAGTATAATATGACACTGGAAAACTTTATTAATTAATAAAGTTAAAATGAGAACTTTGGTTACTAATTGAAATATTCTTTTCAAACAATTGAATCGTTAAATTTTGAATCCTGCGAATAACCTAAGATAAGTTAAACCATTGGGAAAGGATAGCGTGATATATGATGAGATAGACCACTGGGAAGGTTAGTGCGATAGATGTGCACATTAGAAGAGAGGTGAGAATTTCTCAAGAGAGTGTCGCACTAATATGTTGTTGTATTGGCCTGTATCAATTTAAATACTTGCTAAACAATTTTTAAATCATATACACTATCGGGCTCTGACCCGTTTTTCTCTCTCTCTCTCTCTTGTATATATATGTATGTACTACAGGTTCCCAACCACAGGGGCGTCTTGCTTAGGATCCCTTGGAAGGAACGAGCTGCATCTTAGGTGGGAGTTGTAGGCCGGTTGTTTAGATGACTTCATCCATTTGATTCTACTCCTAGTTCAGTTTTATCTAGCAGGGGCATGTGTCGCCCTCTTTCTATTAATTAGTTGGTATTGTCAGAGATTGTAATTTTTTTAATTTCAGTATCTTTATTACGGGATTGTTAATGTCAAGATGTTTTCCTTAGTATTTTAATGTTGGGATTTATTATTGTTGGGTAAACTCTTGAATGTTCATTTTATTCTTCTACTTATTGTGTGACTCTTTAGATGTTAATAGTTTAAGGTTTTATAACCGGATTTAATAAAATTTGGAATAAAGGTTTAAATGGTTTTGGCACTTAGCTTAATTAATGAGGGTGTTTAAATTGGAAAAGTTTTATTTTTCGACAGTGATGCTGAGAATGAACCAACTGTTCACCTTGAATTAATTTAATAAAGGAGTGGTCGCCCGGTATTTAATTAGGCGGGGTGTCACAATAGTTTTATTTTAAAACGAATTTTATTTTCAGAAAGTTATTTAAGAACTTTGAATACAAAGCTTTTGGGCTTAAAATGAAATTTGACTATTCTGACATTTCGTTCGAAATTGTCGTTCGAACGAGAATGTCGTTCAAACGAGTTTACCAACGAACTTTACCTTTTTGGCCACTGGACTATCGTTAGATGGTTGTTTAAACGAAACTTCCTTCGAACGAAAATCTCGTTCGAACAAGATTTCTGGTGGGAAAAATTTTTTGGCAGTTCTTGACAGTTTCTTCATATTCCCACTACTTTTTTCCACTAACTTTTTCCCAGATTTTATATGTCTGGGAACCAACCTTTTTTAGATAACTTTTGACACACTTTGAAAGAGAAATATTGGGAGTGAATTTCCAAAATCAAAAGTTCATGTTTTTGTGTTTTCAAGCCTTCATGAATTAATTTCTACCAAAAATACATACACCCATCAGTTTATGTTTATTCCAAGTTTTTAAATATATATATATATATATATTGCTTGGAGTTTGTTTGGCACCAGATTCTACTCTACCGTTTGAAGAGTTGTTTGGGTTTGCTTCTACATCCCTCAAAGAAGAAGAAGTTTTTGTGTTGTTGCGGCATTCTCACATGGTAAAAGGCACCATGTGTGGTTGATGGTTGCTTGGTCTCAATCGGTGGACTCTAAGGTTTCGGTGGACTTCGGGATTATTCGCTAGGCAGAGGTGTTTACAAGAAGGAGCGTCAAGGTTTGGACGGACTCAAGTTTGTGGTGTAAGTCTATATATCTTGTAATTTGTAATTCCATACTTAGTGAATTTGTTAGGCCAGGGCCGTCCGAGATTTTTTTCTCGATTTGAGTTTTTTCTCGTATATCGCCGTGCATTGGTTTGTTTATTTTATCTTTTGTAAAATTTACCATTAGATTCATGCTTAGGTAAAATGATAAAATTTTGTTTAAATCACTACATGTTTAAATTTGGTGCTAAAATTAATTGGGTGAAATTTAACTCAATTTAATCAAGTCATATATTTAATTTGATAATTTGGTTGGTCTAATTTGGTAATATTGAAAATATTGGGTAAGCAAATTTTAGGACTTCTGCTAAATTAATTTCGGGCTTAAAGTAATTTTGACATATTTTACTTTAAGTGTTAATTTTTGTTTTTGAGAAAAACTAAAATTTGATTTGAGTGAATGTTGTGTGTGTGTGTGTGTGTGTTCACCATAATTCACTTATTTAGGTTTAATTTTAATTTTGTTTTTAGAAATTAAAATTTTTGTTTAATTTAATTTTCCATCTTTTTAAAGAAAAGAAAAGAAAATAAATTTTGGAAAATTAAATTGTTGTTAGGAAACTAAAGTGAAAGATTTTAAAATTGTGGGTCCTATCACGTCTTCAAATTAGTATCAGAGCCGGAGCACTAATTTATTGTGTTAATGTCCTTTTTAATATTTTGGTTAAAAAATGGAATTTTCCCCATTTTCAAAATTTTCTATTTTCGATGGTTCTATTTACGCATATTGGAAAGGACGTATTCGTTCGGCACTTAGGGCTATAGACGAGAGGGTTTGGTTATCCCTAGTTAATGGGTGGTCACCACCTCCTTGTTTAATAGAGAATGAGCGTGTCCCCAAACCCGTTGAGCGTTGGAGGGAGAACGAACTTAAATCCGCAAATTTCAATTCCCAAGGTTTATGAATTCCAACGAATCATGACATCTGAAATCGCTATGGAAGCCTGGGATATATTACAACTCGCTCACGAGGGAAGAAGTGTCGCAAAATCTTTTAAACTCCAAAACCTCACCACTCAATTTGAAACCATCAAAATGGATCAAAAATAAACATTCGATGAGTTTTATGCTAGGCTCTCCGATATAGTAAATTCTTCATTTAATTTAGGAGAGAAAATACCCGAGGACCGAGTTGTAAAGAAAATCCTTAGGTCCCTACCCGATAGATTTATCCCTAAGGTGACAGTTTTAAATTCTTTACCCACCTTGCACTCTACCAAACTTGAGGAACTAGTAGGTGATTTGAAAACCTATGAACTAAATATGTTCCCCTCCAAAACCGAAAAGAAAGTTAATAAGGGAATTACTTTGAAAGCCCGTAAGGAGGAAAAACAAGTTATGGATTAAGAGAGTGATAGTGACTCGAAAGATATGGCTATGTTTGTTAGGAAGTCTCATAAATTTCTTAAATTTAACAAAGATAAATTTATAAACGATTTTAAGAAATTTGAAAAATCTAAGCATGACAAAGCCAAAAAGATCCCAAAAACTTTAATGAAAACTTAAATAGGGACGAGTCAAATAAGTGTTATGGTTGTGAGGGTTATGTCCATAGGGCTTTTAAATGCCCCACTAAACTAAGGAGAGAGGATAAGCAACCTATTTCATACAATGTCACCCTTAGTGATAGTGATTAGGAAGAGGGACCCAAATCCCTCATTGAGCGCAACTTTATCGCGTTCATGGCTAGTCATATTAGTGAGAGTGAGATATTATCCGACGATGATAACTTAAAACATGACACTTCCGAGGCCTTTGTTTGTGAAGCTCTAAAAGATGACGGTAGTGATAGTGGAGAAGAGAGAGAGTGTGAAAATGAATAAGAGGTTGATGTGAGTGAACTTCAAATTGCTTTTCAAGAATTATATGATGAATCAATTAAATTAAAAAGAGCAAATTTAAAGTTAGAAGCGAGTTTAAAAGAGTGTGCCAAGGTCGTTGATGAGAGTGCGTTAGTTGATGACCTTAGGACAGAGAGTGTTCTTCGAGACAAGCTTGAGTATGTAGAAGGCGAGATAGATAGCCTTAAGGGCTTAATGGAATCCTTGAAAAAGGAGCTTCTCGCATTTGAAGAGAGCAATGTTTTATTAGAGTCTCACATTTTAGATTTAGAAAATAAATTAAAAGACTCTAGTAAAGTCAAATTTGATTTGGAGTGTCGTTCGAAGAAATTAGATAATATATTAAGAATGGTCCAAATTAAAAATAACACGTGTGATTTAGGCTTCGATACTTGTAATGAGTCAACTCATAAAGCCAAAACCAATGTTTTAAGAGAATCACTTAGGAAAGCCTTTATAGATCATTCCTTAGGTAAATCTTTTCACTGAGTCTTTAGATTCTCTCATTGTGGTCGAAAAGGTCATCTTAAGATATTTTGTTTTGATCTTAAAAGATTTTCTAGAAAATCCCAATGTAAGGCAACCGAGGTAGACAAGATTCCTATATCCCGAGATCGTCATTCATCATTAGTTTGGGTTAGGAGATCCAACTTGGTAGCTTTACAAGATAGGATTTTTTATTCTCATTTATGTTCACACGATACCTCCCCTGCTAAATCCAAAGGTTGAATGTGTTAGTTGTTTGCATACTCTAGCTTTTTGTGCTTCATATCATATATAATTGTTAGGTGTATGCATGTTTAGTCATTTTCTAGTCATTACTTTATTTCATATCACATGCTAGAAATTATGACTCGTTTATCATTTGTATTATATTTATTTTAGTTTGCATTAAATGAAAAATACAAAAAGATTTTTGTTTGTCATTTGTGTTTTATTTTATGAATTATTTAGGCTTATAAAAAAAACAAATGGTTTTTGTTTGCTTTTTTTGTAAATTTTTATTTAGTTAAAATTTTGAAAAACTCAAAAAGATTTTTGTTTTGTGTGTATTTTAGTTTGACACACTTTATGTAGCATATACTTGTGTTTGAATCCCTTCTTTTTCGCTTCCATGTGGCTAGAACTTTTGGTTAAGATTGTAATCCTTAAAATCTTCTTTGCCATGCCTACATGAAGTAATTGGATTTTGCGTTGCTTAATGGATTATATTTGTATATGCCTCTTTTCACACGTGCATGAGCTCATTTGAAATTTAAATGTCACATATATATTTGAGCTTTGTGAGGTGTTCTCCTACTAATCTAGTCATCTACATATTTTATGACCGAGGAGGACTTGTGCATGGTAAATCCGTTGCACGTGAGATTTGTGTGATATGAAAAAATTGTTATATGAATGTGCACGGGGAAGGGCTTCGAAAGGAAATTCATCCTTTGCGAGTAAGCCACTGTCTATTATGGACCTAAAAGAAATACGTGGTCCAAAGGCCTAAAAGAAAAATATGACATTAAAAGAAAAATAATTTTTCAAGGCGTATTTTGTTTAGTTGATATAGTCATTCCATAATTATATGCATATTTTAAGGGAGTTTGGAGGGTATATCAATGGTTTTGTACAATGTCCGTTTATCCTAGTTGCGCTTTCATTGTCATGACTCTATTGGTTTATAGAATCATCAAAATTCTAGGCTTATGTGCATTGTGTATGTTTGTTCATTGAGTTCAATTTATATTGTCACATGAGGCTATATCTAAATGTGATAAAGTTTTGCAATCAAATGAGAACCCCATGAACATGTTTTAAGTGATTGGGTCGAAATTTAATTGTTACTAGTTCACACCCCTACACTTCTGTTTCCCACATGTATTTGGATACATTTTTGCCATACGAGTGTGAAAAGCTTAATGTATTTTGTGTCATGTGTGGTGTTTATACCTATATATATGTGCGTGTGCGTTAGTGATATTTATTATGTCTACATATATGTATGGTAATGTTTTTTAGTCTTTGCCAATTTAGCTAGTCCTTCTATGCTTTAATTCAGAATTGGTATTTAACTGGTTACAAAATGTTTGGTTGATATCACATGCTTAGTCTCTTATGTTTCAAATTGATATCGTTTTATTCAGATCATAGTTAGCATCCATTACTCTTGCTTGAATTATTTAGTGTTTATTGTTGCCCATATGCTTTCATGTCCTTAACACTTTATGCATCTTCGTTGTACTTGTTTTCCCATATATATATCCCTTGTGTAGTTTTTACGGAGAGAATTCATATACTTAATTATATTGGGGGAGAAAAAGGTATTTTATTAATTCTATCACCTTTGTCTATTCCTGAACAAAAAGGGGGATAACGATAGGGGAGAAATCGTATTTAATCCTATTATAATCATATCTTAGTTTAGGAGATTTAACTTAGGGTATAACGCTATCTTCTTAGGTTAATCATAGTTGATAAAGGATAATTAATTTAGGGGGAGTATTTATTTTACATGCATTTAATATTCTTGATATTCCCTATGCGTTTGACAGTTTGCTTAAGTGCGCAGGAATTTTTCTCAGTGGCAACTTTCATCGGCAAAGCTTTTTATCCTAAGAGGTCTTTGAGTCAAGCTTCTTTTTTTATTTTTAGGTGGAAAGTTTTTTAGTCTAGTAGAGCTTGACGGCCCTTTAGGATTTTGTTTTGGTTTTTGTCCCGGAATAGCCAAAGAGGAAGATTTGTAAGGACACAAATTTTCAATTGAGTCTTAATGTAGTGTTGGCTCAATTCCGGAAAAAAACACTTGAATCATAGGATAGAGTTCTTAAGCATCCACCAAGCCTATGACATGTAAAGTTGAAGACGTAGCGTCATGTATTTAAAAGCGAAGATATCAAAGTGTTGAGTTTCAAGTGCCATGTTTCTACGTCAATAACAATTGATTCCATTGTCTCCAAAAGGTATGAATGTATTTTTATATATATAGGGAGACTTTGAATAATTTTTCAATGGGTGTAATTTTATTTTAAAACGAATTTTATTTTCAGAAAGTTATTTAAGAACTTTGAATACAAAGCTTTTGGGCTTAAAATGAAATTTGACTATTGTGACATTTCGTTCGAAATTATCATTCGAATGAGTTTGCCAATGAACTTTCCCTTTTTGGCCAATGGACTATCGTTAGATGGTCGTTCGAACGAGATTTCATGCGGGGAAATTTTTTTGGCAGTTCTTGGCAATTTTCTCCATGTTCCCACTAACTTTTTCCCAGATTTTATCTGTGTGGGAACCAACCTTTTTTAGATAACTTTTGAAACACTTTGAAAGAGAAATATTGGGAGAGAATTTCCAAAATCAAAAGTTCATGTTTTTGTGTTTACAAGCCATCATGAATTAATTTCTACCAAAAACACATACACCCATTAGTTTATGTTTATTCCAAGTTCTTAAATATATAAATCTTGCTTGGAGTTTGTTTGGCATCGGGTTCTACTCTACCGTTTGAAGAGTTTTTTGGGTTTTCTTCTGCATCCCTCAAAGAAGAAGAAGTTTTTGTGTTGCTGTGGCATTCTCATATGGAGAAAGGCACCATGTGTGGTTGATGTTTGCTTGGTCTCAATTGCTAGACTTCAATGTTTTGGTGGACTCCGAGATTATTCGCTAGGCGTAGGCTTTCACAAGAAGGAGCGTCAAGGCTTGGACAAACTCAAGTTTGTGGTGTAAGTCTATTTGTCTTGTAAATTGTAATTCCATACTCAGTGAATTTGTTAGGCCAGGGTCGTCTGAGGTTTTTTCCCGATTTGAGTTTTTCCTCGTACATCGTCGTGTAGTGGTTTGTTTATTTTATCTTTTGAAAAATTCACCATTAGATGCATGCTTAGGTAAAATGATAAAATTTGGTTTAAATCACTACTTGTTTAAATTTGGTGCTAAAATTAATTGGGTGAAATTTAACTTAATTTAATCAAGTCATATATTTAATTTGATAATTTGGTTTGGTCTAATCTGGTAATATTGAAAATATTGGTTAGGCAAATTTTAGGACTTGTGTTAAATTAATTTCGGGCTTAAAGTACCTTTGTCATATTTTACTTTAAGTGCTAATTTTTGTGTTTGAGAAAAATTAAAATTTGGTTTGAGTGAATGTTGTGTGTGTGCGTGTTCACAATAATTCACTTATTTAGATTGATTTTAATTTTGTTTTTAGAAATTAAAATTTGTGTTTAATTTAATTTTTCATCTTTTTAAAGAAAAGAAAATCAAATAAATTTTGGAAAATTAAATTTTTGTTAGTAATCATCTTTATTCCGCACATATAGGAAGGGGTCCTATCACGTCTTCAAATGCCGAGTTTCAAGTGCCATGTTTCTACGTCAACGACAATTGATTCCATTGTCTCCCCTATCAAAAACATAACATCCCTATGTTCACAGCCACTCCCTTGCAGATGGAACAAATGAGAGCCCCGCTATCCAACGATAAACTTATGATCATAATAATATATGAAACTACATCCACTAAACCCATATCATGCGCGAATCTAGTGAAAACAAAAGAATGTGATGCACTCGTGTCAAACAATACCCACCCCATGTGCTCATGGATAGGAAGCATACCCTCAATCACCAACGGCGTTATTTACCAAAGAGTAAAAGAAAATCTTGGTCAGAGATGATCTATCGAAGAACCAAAAAAATACAAACCATGAGCCTCTTATACTAGTGAATCAACAATAAAACAATTCCAATCAGTAGTGACCGGAGATGATCTACCAAACAGCAAAAAAAAGATGGAAATACCTTCGGGGTTGAGAACTAAAGCCGCCAGAGATGATCTAATACCTTCGGGGTTGAGAACTAAGACTGGATATGACCAAAGATGATTTACTAAGGTCGGAGATGATCATATCAAGTGGTGATGGCCATTTGGATCTGCCTTCGGGGTTTGGAGAGGAGAGGGTCATTTGGTCTCCCAAATGAAATGAGGGTTTTTTAGTTTTAGGCTTTATTTAAAGGTATATATGTTTTTTTGTAATTAATATAACTAGAAATTTTATTTATATAGGTATAAGATAAACGGGGCGTGGCCGGGCGTGGCGGGTTTATTTGAGCGAACTCCTAACCCACCATGTTTACTAAACCTTTTCTTTAAAATCCATACCCACTCCTAGTTCATTAATAGAGTTTAAAACCCTCCCCATTAGGGGCGGGGCGGGATGGGGCTCCTAAAAATCGCGTTAAATTTCCATACATATCTGCAGATTTTTTTTATTGTTTGGTAGAAGAAGTTCACGTTTTAAAAAAATTTGTTGTTTGGTATTTTTTTGTTGTTGTTTGGTAGAAGAGGCTCGCATGGTTCGAATTTTTTTATGTTTGGTATTTTAATAGTATTGTTTATAATAGAAGCTTATCTTAGATCTTCTTTGTTGTTGCTTCTATGTTTAGGATTTTTTTCACAGTGTTGTTTGATTCAATGTTTGGAAGTATTAAATGATTAGGGATGATTCTAATATTGATTTGGATTGATTCTTATGTTTTTCTTTTCTTTCTTCGATTATAAATAAAATAGTAATACGAAAAAAAAGAGTCGATAAATTCAAGGTGAAAACACTATTTCCGGTTACAGACTGAATCAACACTAACAACTAGTTCCAACCCATCTATGCAAACAAAAAGTGAAGGTGGGGCAGTTGTTCCATCTTCCCTGGAAAAAAAAAAGAAAATTCACGTCTTCTCATTGGCAAGATTTTGAAAGAGTTAAAGATGGATTGGGTGCTTTTGCAATATGTCACCATTTTCATACAAGACTTAAGGCCGAAACTACAAATGGAACTAGTCATTCACGTATGCACTTAAAAAGTTAGCAAAAAATAAATGTCGATATTCGTGATCAATTTCAAATTCAGACTCAAAAAACATCCGATGGAAAAGTTCAATTCGGTAATTTTACATTTGATCAATATCTATCTAGAAAAGAACTTGCAAGTGCAATTATTTTACACGAGTATCCTCCCAGTATTGTTGAGCATGTCAGATTTAGAATGTTTGTGAGTAGCCTCCAACCTCTTATTAAAAATGTAACTCGAAATACCATAAAAAGTGACATATTAAAAATGTATCAATAGGAGAAAACAAAAGCTTACAGGTTATTTGATAAGCTTTCTTGTCGCCTTCTCCATATACGAAAGATGTTCTATGTGATGTATTGATGGATTATTTGTTACATTGGAATTTGGATTGGAAAGTGTCTAATATTATCGTAAACAATTGCCCTACTAATGATGCATTGATAGGTAATCTTGTTGACAAATTTGTAATTAATAATTCAATTTTATTGAACGAAATGTGTTGTGTTGCTCATATATTAAATCTTATTGTTAAGGATGGTATAGACATAATTGAATTAGCTGTTGGTAAAATTAGTGATGGTGTAGCGTTTTGGACAGCCACCCAAAGTAGGGAACAAAAATTTAAGGAGGTCGCACGACAACTAAAAATTCCATGTGCTAAGAAATTGTGCTTATATTGCAAAACTAGGTGGAACTCCACTTATTTGATGCTTGAGAAAGTAATTTTCTATAAGGACGTGTTTCTGTTGGAATATACGCCCCCAATTTTAAATTTCTTCCTTTTTAAATATTAATTTTCCAAGTGTGAAAGGATGGTTCAACAAAAAATTTAAAACAAAACAAACTTCAAATTTTAATTTCTTCAAATTAAAATTAAATTAAACTAGAAGTGAAATAAAAACTACTCAAACATTAATTTCCACTTACACACAATTAATTCAACACAAGTCCTAAAATTTGCCTAACAATAATTAATTCATTTTCGAATATAGGTCAAACTGAATTAACACATATTTTATCTAATTACATTGTGCCGACTTGAATTAAATAAACTTAAACTTACCCAAACTTATTTTAGCACCAAATTAAACGAGATTGTGAATTAAACAAAATTTTATCTTGATTAAACCTAAGCATGCATTCTAAGTGAGTTTTGCAAGATAAAATAAATCACAATCACACGAGAGGCGTGATGTACGAGTAAAACCCAAATGGGAAAAACCTCGAATGGCCCTGGCCTAACAAATCCACTAGGTATGGAATTACAATTACAGGACAATAGATTTACACAACTGACTTGACTCTGTCCAAGCCTTGACACTCCTTCTTATACACACCTACTCCTAGTTGATAACCACGGACTCCGCCGCAGTCTCGGAATCGACTGATGGGGCTATGGTCACCGTCAACCCACACGCAAAGCCTTTCTCCGAGTGGGAACACCGCAGCACAAACCAACCTCCTTTTGGGGTAGAGATGAACCCAAATAACTCTTTTATGGGATGAGAATTAACCCGGTGCCAAATAAACTCTCCAAGAAAAGATATATATATATATATATATATATATATATATATATATATATATATATATATATATATATAGAGAGAGAGAGAGAGAGAGAGAGAGAACAACTTGGATTTTAAACAAACATGGGTGTGTATTTTGTGTTTTGGAAGATTTTAAATCATAAACATCTAACACAAAAAAAGGACTTTTCTTCAAAATGTTTTTCTCTCTCAAGTGATCTCAAAATGGAGTGAAAAGTCTATCAAAAAATGTCCTCCCCAAATGGTTAAAAACTTTTAAAAATAGTGGGGACAAAAAGGTGGGAAATGGTAAAAACTGTCAAATAACTGTTCCCGCTGAAATCTCGTTCAAACGACTTTTTGAGGTCATTCGACTGAGATTCAGAAGACAAATAAGCCAAAAAATCGTTAGAAATATCTCGTTCGAACGAAGAAGTTTGAACGACATTTCGAACGAAAAAATAGAGAATATTGGTTTCGAGTCGTTTGAAGCTCGTTCGAACAACAACTCGAACGAAAATGTAGAAAATACAATATTTTCATTTAAGGACCAAAAACTTTAATAAAAAGTCCTAAAAAGATTTTCTGAAAGGTCAATTGGACAAAAATAACACCCATAAAAATATTTCATGTCTCCCTATATATATTAAATGCATTCATACCTTTTGGAGAAATTGGAATCCTCATGTTGATGACGTGAAATGTGGCACGAAATCCCGATAAGGATGAACTTGAACATCTAGGCCGCAACGTCTTCAACATACTCTCGTCAAAGGCTGGGAAGGATACACAAGAACATCTATCCTATGAATCAAATGGTTTTATCCGGAATTAAGCCAATACTACATATGAACTCAATTAGAAATTTCTGTCCTTATAGTTTCCTCGATTGAAACAACGTGGGAGGCATTGCACGTTTTTGCCTGCAGAAGATGAATGGTCCTTAGCGAAAGAAATATGTGGAAGGTTGAAACTTTTTTTTACATCACCGAAGTTTTTTTCTGGCACTAAATATCCCACTTCAAATTATTTGTTTCCAAAAGTTTATGAGATTAGATTTGCATTGTGTAGTTGGTGTGGCTCTCCTAATGAATTAATTAAAACAATGGCGCAAAGTATGTTGGGGAAATTTGACAAGTATTGGAATGAGTGTCATTTGGTTGGCGGTATAGCAATTGTTTTGGATCCAAGGTATAAAATGAAATTTTTAGAGTGTGTTCTTCCAAAAATTTATGGCAACGAGTGTGATTCACATGTTGAGAGTGTACGGGAAGCTTGTTATGACCTACTAAATGAGTACCAAAGTAAGGTGAAAGTAGATAATAACACACCACATGAAAGTGGGGTAAGTGGGGTTATATCGATAGGTTGTTCGGAATCGAAAAATGGAGAGTGGAATGTTGATATTTTTTCAGATAATGATCAACTTGTTAGTGGTATATTCGAATGCGTGAATGTCAAGTAAGAGTAGGATCATTATTTGGAGGAAAATATATTTCCATGAACTTCGTATTTTGACATTTTAAATTGGGGGAAAGCAAATGGTGTTCGATATCCAACATTACAACTCATTACTCAAGAAATATTGGTTATTTCAATACCAATCGTCGCATCCGAGTTGACATTTAGCACAAGTGACAGTGCTCATCGTAGTCGACTTAGTCTGAGTGTTTTAGAAGCTTTAATGTGTACACAAGAATGGTTGTGGAATAATATTCAAGTTACTTCTTTTTTTAATTAAAAATATTAATGCTAGTTGTTTATTTTTCTTAGCTTTTATTTTACTAAAAAGGTACTTGTTTGTTTATATTTGTTTTGTAGATGAAGATTCTATCGCCGACTCGAGGCCTATGATTTGTGATGAAGAGTCCGAGCCAATGGAGGCTTAAGGTAACTTCTTAATAGTTAAAATATTATAAATATTATTAAATTATGTTTTAATTTATTGATATTGTATTGATATTACTTTTTTTAACATGCTGGAAATATTACCTTTTCAGGTTTGAAGAGTTGATAATATGAGGATGATGTTGATGTTCGTAGAGAGTCACTTGATTAAATTTCTATCTTATGCTACTTCAAATTTAATCCTCTCTATTTTTATGTTTTGTCTACTTATATTTGAGATTGTTGGGGACCATTTTATGTTGTGTAACTTATTATTATGGATATGTTGAATTTTTAGAGACATCTTTGATGTAATGATAAAATATTTAGGTGATGTCGAAAATTTAATGTGGAGATCAAAAGTCACTTTAATAAATGCTGAATTTTTTTTGGGCATGCTGAATTTTTTCAATATTATTAAAATATATAGATGCGGATTTTTTTTAGCATTCCAAAATAAGCGAGGTGATTTGTTACCCACGAAATTTAAGTAGGGCGGGGAAGATTCGAGTTTCTACAAAAAATATTTAAACGAGTTTGGGGCTCCTACAAGTAAATCCGTCGCGGGGTGGGGCAAGTTAAGATTTTTTTAAACGGGGAGGGTTAGGGTTTTTGAAAACCCACCTCAAACCCGCCTCGTTGCTATCCCTACCTGCGGCGGCGGCAATGATGATAATGCTAGTAGGGCTAGAAGTTGTTGTAACTGTTGTCCCGATTAGGCATTCTGCTAACTCCTAGACCTATTCGAGCAAGCGTCTTGCATGTGGCCATGCTCCCCACATACGAAACATCTCCCTATAAAATCTTCCTGCCCCTGACGACCACGACCCTGTTGGCCCACGGTCTGGTTCCCCTGGCTCTATTGGCCCTAAGAAACATCTTGATGGCCCTGATGGCACTACTTGTAACTACGATTACCCGGCTTAAACCACTTAGCCAAGTCCCCCTGTTGGAAACCTCGCTCATGCTACCTCCCCTGCTATTGCGGGGCCCCGCTGGCACCGCCACACCCGACCTTACCCTATTGGATAGACTCTCCTGTCATCTTCGCTCCCCTCAGATGGAAGCGATGGTCCTGGTAGTAGGGAAACGCAGTGTTTACGACCTCAGTGTAAGTCAAAAGTAACAGCTTCCCCAATAAATGCTAGTAAATCCTCCAAGTAACCAATTTGTAAATTTGAGGACCCTCTTCTCATCAGTGTTCACCTCGTCTGGCACAAAGTTTTCCACGCAAGTGAACTCCTCCTCATACTCGGCCATAGTCCAAACCGCACCTAAAAGATTGTATCATCATGGTATCTCTCTACTCTATTGTGAATATCGACCCCTACCACTGAAATGTTGCACCTACTAGATTGCATATAGCTAGTATCTTCTTTTAAGTGTCACTGCACTCAACCTTGTGAAAGTGCCTCAGGATATCCTTCCTTCATTGTCTAGTTGTTACCACATCGGCACTGCCCTGAAACTCCGACGGGTGGCCCTTCTGAAATGTCTCTCTTACTCGTTTATGAACTAACGGCACTAAGTTGGCATGAATTAGTGTTGCCACAGGATGTTGTGGCTGTGCTAGGAAAAATTTTGTGCTAAGGTGGTCATCGTGGCACTAACCGCCTGTGAGACAATAGTTATGACCTCTGTCACGGTCCTAGTTCCCTTAGTGGCATGTGGCTCCGATTGAGCCTCCTCCTCTACAGCCCTCCTAGCGGAACATGTTTGTCTACCTCTCCTTGCGTTTGGCATCTAAAACCAAATCAAAGTTGTATGAGATTCACTTTAAATATAAACAATAGCAGTAGAATGTAAACGCACAGTATGAAACAACAATCCTAATTATAGGACTCTATATCAAAGAAACATAACACTGACAACGTAATAAGTCCACGTGGATCCTAGGGACACTAGAACTTGGCTCTAATACCAACTCTGACAAATCGCCTATTCTAATACCGGATGGCCAATCCTCTACTAAAATAAATTAAGAATCTCCATAAGGTCAATTCTCAGCATCACTATCGCAATACCATATAATATAAATAATACGAACAAACCATACAATCACAAGACTAATGAATAATTCGCCAAGAATAAATAAGAATAAGAGTGAACCGAATAAACCATAGATCACCAAAAAAATCCACAGTATAGAACTAATTAATAAAACTGCGTACTGAAATATAATTGCTCGACAGCAATATAAAATCCTATCCAACTAAGGGCAAGACGCCCAGAAACAGAAATTAAAATGACTGATCCTGTCCAAATAAAATAAGTTAAGGCATTTAAACAAAGATGTAGCGTCCACACCTACTACAACGGTAAGAACTAATCTAGCCTGAAAATTAGATTATATTTTCCAAGTATATAATTATTTTAAATCGATTAAAATGGTAGTGTATTAATTTCAAGATCAACCGCTCACACTCACATGAGACAAACCTCACCTCTTAACTATAGTATGCACCTAACGTGTTCATTTTAATTATTATACTTAAATTACCAGGTCAAACCAGGACATGTAACTTCTATCCAAGCCCAAATTTAAACCCCGTTAATACTCTCTATTAGCTAAGTATAACTACCTTCACTAGGAAAACATTTGTAAACAATATTGTACCGACACACTTGCTATAAATACATATTCACGTAATGAACTTAATACAGCTACTCTCGTTCTATAAATAGATACAAACACTATATCATATAAACATACATATATATCATTCGTTAAATACGTATAACCGTATCCCCGGGGCTGAGACCTCACGGATGCATCCCTCGTGTGTAATTCGGCTCGAGGCGTCACGCCTCACACCGAGGCACCGAATCGGAATTTTACCACCGATCCCAAATGAAACACATACAATGGAAGCGGGAATTGACATATGATCGGGGGTTAAAACCATACCATATTGTGTCCAATCGGCCTCAAAATCAACACCTATCGTCATACATAGATGGTGGCCTTGAATCAGTACTATGACCTGGAGAATCAATCCAACACCTTCTGTTCAATGCCAAGGTGGACTGCCCACTACATGCAACCTCCTATGATAGCATTCACGATTAGGTATGTTCAATAAAATAAATAGCATACACACATACATATATATACACGTCACTCTAATATGTATATATAAGAAGTACCGAACTCGTGTTCATATCCCACATCACACGGTTCATCCAATCCCAAAGTTTAACTTCCCGGTCATTTAATCAATTCGTCACTCACTTGTATCGTCGGTTCTCACCATTATCACATGCATTAACACCCTAGTTAATTAATAAATCCCCCAAACAATGAATAGCGACACAAAACCATTTTTAATTAAATATTTTCTCACTTGGATAACCTCCTATATACTCGCTTGAGTTTAGAAAAATCCCCAGAATGTTTCCACGATCCCAACTTGACCCAGCCTAGGGGTCGAATCGATTCATCTACCAGAGCCAAATCGATTCACCTACCTTAATCGATTTGCCCTGGAGACTGAATCGATGTGAAATACGGCAGAAGCCCAGATCTGCTTATTTTTCCTTACACAAATTTCAATCCCATAAATGCAATTTCATTTCTAAGGTTCTTCCTACTTAAATTCCAATAACTATAACCCTATGATAGTCAAGAAAACATGATTACATCCTTACATATTCAATCCCTGCATGGTAACCCCCCATAAATTCAAGATCATAACTTTTATCTAATTGATTTTTAAATATTCAATCCTTCTATCCAAGTTCTTCATATTCTCCCTTTAAATCCAAGAATTTATTTCTAATTACAAGTATGATTAATCTCAATTAATCATTAGTTTAAATTTATAATCCCTTATAATTTAGATTTCAACATCCATCAATCAAGTTTCAATCTTTCATGCTCTAAATCTCAGATTTCTATTTTAAATCAAGAAAGTAATTAACTACACTAAATTTATGACATAAAGCAAGTAACTACTTGCCTTGGTGGATTAGAGTCTGAAGTTCTCTACTTGTTTGATGATGGGATGAGTCCTTTATCTTCTCCTCTCCAATCTTTCTCTACTTTCTTCGTCTTTTTCTATTTTTTAGGGATCTCTCTCTCAATCTCTTGTGTAAAATATAAAAGATGGGTTTCCATCCACCTTCCTATCACCTTAAATATCGTTTTTATTAACCTAGTCCCATTTTTATTCTTAGCCCAAAGTGTAAAATGACTCTCCTAATGTTATACGGCTCTTACTATGTCTAAAAAGCCCTCGAAACCTAAACATAACACCTGGTTACCTATTCTGGACTATTGCGACCTTTCCCAGATTACCGGTGCACTCGAAAAGGTCATCCAATAACCCAACTCTAAATATATAAACTTTTCCACTACCGGGGCCTATGCATGCGTACCCTACATGTCGTTCATAAATTATACCAATCCGCCGAAGTAACACACTATTGACATATAATAATAAATTTTCACCATCACTCATACGTGACATATAATAATTCACATAACTATTTACTTATCACACACAAGTAAATAATATTTATAATAAATATTAATCCTCTATCTCACTAATTAATATTTACTAAAATCAAATTTAATTTTATCAAATAAATTAATAATATCAAGCACATGGAAACTAATTAATAAAAAAGTTTGGGGTATACATTCTTCCTCCTACCCACGAAATTTCGTCCGCGAATACTTTGTCCACATGTCATCCTCACACTCCCATTTCGACTCAGTAAATTTATGGTATCCCCACTATACATGCACTAAAGGTATCACCTTTAACTGAAGGAAGTTACGTGATTTAACAACAAGGGAAATTGGCACCTATGGAAGTGGGGCCTTTTCCAACATAGAGATAATAGAGACAGTGGAGTATAGGCTCGCCTTTTTTGAAGCATTGTTAGCGGATTCACAATAGTTTTGTGTGTCATTATATAAGCGAGACCTCAATCATAAAGGAATATATCGGTATGTGAGAGTTTGATTGAACTTGTCGCTAATCGTGGTTTGCAATGAGTAAACCTTCAGTCAAAATAGTACCACTGGCATGTCTATAGTGGAAACACGAAAATATTATTGCGAAGAAACTTTTAATATGTTTGGATGCATTCAGTGGAAGGATTCTAAGTTTTTAGTACCGGGCATATCTAAATTTCGAAGACGAAATTCCTTTGCAAAAGGGGAAGTATGTAACACCCCGTATTTTTGGATAATTATGGATTTAATTATTTCTTGTATTTTTAAATTACATGTGTGCAATAATTTAATTAAAATGAAATGTTACCTATTTAATAAATATTAATTGGGTGAGATTAAGATTAATATTTATGTGTTAAATTTACTAAGTGTGCAGTAAATAAAATGTGGTAAATTATTATACGTCGTAGTGAGTAATAACGACGGGACTATGTCATATCTCAATCGGGGATCGTGTGTAGGCTATGTTAAGGTTGAGATAGGAAATTTATGTAGAATTACTTGGATGGTGATTTTGAGGACACGGTTAATTCCGAATGGTAGGAAATAGGGAGAATAGTGTATCCAGGTGTATTCTTTGGGTTCCGAGAGAGTTTTAGACTATATCGGGCTCTTGCAGGGGTATATGGGTCAAGTGGACTTGGACAATTAGATTAATTTCTATATTAGAGAGTTTATAACCTAATATTAAAGGTGTTGTCATCCATTATCATTAGAGGCAAAGCTAAAGAGAGAAAGGAAAAGAGGCAAAGGCTAGGAGAAAGCTAGAAAGGCCAAACTGGGAGAGAATTCAAGGGGGGTTCGAGCATTCAACCATAGATTCATCATCTACAATGGAAATCAGGCCCTACAAATATCTATAAGTAAGTAATTAACTTGTTTTTTATTTAATTGAGTTGATTCTTGGGTGGGGATTTTCATGTAAATGGAGTTTGGGGTTATATAAATTCCATAAATAATGGTGTAAATTAATGCGTGATATTATTGAACCAATTCCATCTCATAAAGATAAGATATTGATAGATATTTATAGGTTTGATCATAGGTAATGGGGTTAGTAAATTGAAACTAGGTTAAATTGAGGTGTTCATAATTAAGACTCATAAGTATGGATTAATTTGATGATTGATGGTTAAATCCTTCGAATTAAGATGATTGATGAGTGTTAAAATCATGTAAAAGAATTCCCTTTTTTATTTATATTGATTGGGTAGTGTAGAGAAATGATTTAGAGGGTGATTGGGATTGATATTAGGTAAGAACATATGTTGGAGTACGCCGAATTAAAACTGCGTCATTTTGACTGTCAAAGCGAATCGGTTCGCCCCTGGTTAAACTGGTTCGATTTACCTGCTTTTCTAATAAATGGAATTCTATATCCTTTTTTTACAATCACGTGGGCGACAACCTCATTTTTTTTATTTTTTTTATTAATTATGAATTTTATACGGAAGGGTGTATGAGACAAAAATATTTAGTTGGTAATCTAGGGATGGATTTTATCTTAGGCATTCGGATTATTACAAAACATTGTGGGTATTTTCCCTTAGTTGATATGAATTCATAATTGATGATATTGAGGTTAAGTTAATGATTTTGAATACCTCTGTCGATTATGTTCAGTAAGGAAAATGTCGGGTAGATGAGAGTTAGCTCAATATACTTATACGTAGAGCATTTACGAAATATTAATACTCAGGGTGTAGGAGATTGAATGGATATAGTGATTTTCGATTTAGGCAATTAGGACTAGTTGGGAGAGTCCGATAGAATTTCTTAATGAGAAACATGTTATATTATTTAATTAAGAGGGCAATTTAATTAATTAAAAGTCGGGGAATTGACTCGAGATAAGTGGGCTAGTGCTTCGAGTAATTAGGATGGATTAGCCGAATTTTGTGAATATATATATGGGTATAGAGGCAGTATATATACACGAATACGAATAATATCGGTGTGTATGATATTTATCTGAAGCATACCCCTCTAGTGCTATCATGGGAGGTTAGGCGATTTGGGTGAATTCATGGTGAGCATAGCCCCAGGTCATAGAGCCACGGATTTTATTGTGTGATTTATTTTCAAGGTGAGACGATTTGGGTATGGTTTAGTCTCACTATCGAACGACTATGACCGCCTCCACTACGTTTACGATGTTTTTACCAAAGTTTGATGTGAGCTAGTCCAATTTGTGGTTATCCGGTTAAAGTGAGTATACTTTGGATATGATAGCATTTTAGATAAAAGCATCCAGTGAGTTACTACTCCAAAGGGATAGCATCTAGTGAGTTATGACTCTGAGGGATGGCATCCAGTGAGTTATTACTCTATGGGATGGTTATTATACGTGATATATGTGTGATCATTGTAGTATACTATTACATATATAATAGTGTAGAAAATTGTATACTGATTAAAGAAATAAAGTGTGAATGTATTAAATATATAACTAGAGTGGAAGTTATATACTCAATTAATATTGAAATAATTAATTAAGCTAATGATTACATTAGCTTATAAATCAAAGATATAAAGTACTCGGTTTAGAGTAGTGTGTTAGAAAGAATTACTACAGGGATAGTTAGACGAGGTAGCATAACTAGGCGGGTTAAGGTGTATGCGTTAGGTGTGCACAATAGTTGAGAAGTGAGGGGTAACCTCATGAGAGTGCGACACCGGCTTAAATATAAAAATTTTGCTGCATATTTATTTATTTTATTTTAATTACTTGCAAATGTTTTTAAAATGTTTTACCCTCTAACCCGTATTAAATCTATTTTCTCAAAACTTTTAGGTGTCCAGCCACGGGGATGTTGTGGATGAATATTCTTTCTTAGGATACGAAGCTGCAGTTGATGTGGAGGCTTGCAGGTTGCTGAGTAGCCGCTTCACTTATTACATTTCTAGATTAGGTTCTTTTTTCCGGTATTGGTTGGGTGTGTTACCCCTTTTCATTCAAACTTTGGTACTTCAGAGTATTTTGGTCAGATGGATTGGATGTATTGGATTTTTACCCGATGATTTATTCGAGGACTTTATTTATTTACCTTTGCTTTACACTTTACATCGTGGTTTCATTTATATTGATTACTGTATATGAGATTATTGTGGTTGGGTTAATATTGTTTTATGTCAATGAAAGATAAACTTCGGCACCAACTTATTTAATTAATGGGTGATTAGTAATTTTAAAATGTTTTCGACAGTGATGCTAAGAATGAACCGAAGAGACTCCTGCTATATTTTAGTAAAGGGCTGATCACCCGGGATTGAAATAGGCAGGGTGTCGCAGATGGTATCAGAGCATAAGGTTCTTGTGTCCTTTGGATCTATTCAAACTTATTGTGTTTTCAGCGTTACTTTTCTTTGATATAGAGCCTTATGCCTAGGACTTATGATTCATAATATGACTTATGTTCTCCTGCTATTGAGTATAGTTGATGTGAATCATATAAGAGTTTGGTTGGGCTTCGTATACCGAACCACATTGGACGACCAGCAAGGGTCGTTAGGAGGATTGCATGAGGAGAGGCTCAGTCAGAGCTACAAAGTATTCTGGGAATGGTGACCACGGTAGGAGTCACCACTAATATTGTTCAGGTAGATGACATTGTGATGACCGTCGGGGCGCGATAGTCCCCAAGTACTGCCATAGCAGACGGTGGTGCAAATTCAGACTCACCCAATACAATCGGTAGGGGAGAGAGTCGAAGGGGCTTTTCATAAGGGTTATCCTCAAGAATTCGAGGAAGCACGGAAGTGTGATTGGACAATGGAAGGAGATCATCCAAAGGAAATTTCATATGGTAGAGTGCAGTGACATTCAAGATTAAATTTCGAGCGAATTTTTTAGCTCATAGGAGTTGCGTTGTAGTTATGGGAGCAGACACCACATCTAAGGAGAGATACCATGAATATCGAGTAATTTGGGTTGCAGTTTAACCGCAAATCCTTTCATCAGCTGTTTAAACAAAAAGGCGAAAGAAATTTCAGTACTTATTGTAGGAGGGTTAGACAGTGGCCTAACATGAGGGAGACTTTGATATTTTTAGCAAACTTTGTACCTGACAAGGTGATTACGGGGGATAAAGGAGTCCTTAAATTAGATGATGGGCTCATGGGTAGAACACACCAGCATTGAAGAGGAAAAATCTGGCTTGGACGACTGATAATGATGTTGTCAATGTCGTACTTTTGCAAGGGCAATGTAAATTCTTCCATGTAAGGGGAGCTAAGATATTGGAGAGTCCAGTCAGCAGGACAAAATTAAATGTGATTGGTGATAGTGAGACATAACAGGGGGATACCCAGTAGGGGATCCATTTAAATGATTTAGATCATGTAACTCCTACTAAGTGACGCAGGAGTCGACCAAGGCCGGCAGGGCCAACAGTATGCTCCACAAGGCCAGCAGAGCCAAAAAAATAACGGAGCTAGCAATCTGGGCCAAGGTTACCAGGCCTGAGAAAATTACAACCCTAATATGGACAGTGGGGTTAGAGTCAGGTGAATGACATAGGGAGGTGTCTCACGTGTGGATAGTATGATCACGTGTGTTGATCTTATCAGCAACGAGTTAGGGGATAGGAGCGGGATGCCCAGTAGGGGCAATAGTTATAGAAGTTTTTGGTTCGGTTTGGATGAGAGTGTTATGCCATGAACCATTTGAACCACCAGTGTTGTTGGTGAGTGAAAGTATGAGTTTTACCCTCGGGTAGAGGGGGTAATTTCTATGTGGCACTGGCATAGGTGAGTTACAGTATTTCTTTACCACTTGATTCATGCATGAGACGGGTTTAGTGGTTAAATCGTTAGTGTAACTATTATGTGTATATTTTATCGTTGGGTAGTGGGGCTCTCTTTGGTTCCACCTGTAGGGGAACATGTGCAGTCACTGAGAGGATATGTTTTAGTTGCTTTACTCATTTTATAAATATGATATTCGAGTGTGGTGCTATCCTAGGTATGGACTGGTTAGCGATGGTTTGAGCGATGGTGGGCTGTCATAGCAAGACCATCGTGTTTTCCAGGGCAGGATGTGTAGTTTTGCAATGTCTCGCCTAAAAGAGGGTCAATATCAAGTCTATATTATCTTGTAGAGGAGACTTCATAGAGTATAGTTGTCTCGTTATATTTGATCCCTATGTTTAGGGACATTATTGGTGTGATTGAGGGTATATCGAGTTTTTTATTGACTGGAGAGATTTAGCTCGTTATTAATTTAGCGTCGGGGACTTAGTAATAGTGCGATAGCAGTGTTATATGACTTCTTTAGAGATGTGGGAGTTAATGATTAGACTTATATATCTAGGAGCAAGGTTTTGCATGTCCCGATTATATGCTTTGGGCCTACGAAACTCGATGACCAATAATGCTAGGAAGTAGAGTATTGGGGTGTTCCTTGTTTGAATTTCGTTTGCGAGGCGTCCCACGCATGAACCCCAGCGAATGTCGAGATTTGAGAGATATGTTGGTCACTAGGGCATGGGTTCAACACTTTAGTTATTACACGTGTGAGAGGGTAAACCCATGGGCGAAGAGCTACTATATAATATACAGCCAGAGGAGCCGATAGTGTTGTATAGAAAGCACTGGAGAAATTTTAGCACCACTAGTTCATATGTGGCGCATTCTCGAGTAGAAATAAGTCACTATTAGTAGGGAAACTGAGCACAAACTTACTGTATAGCCACGCCGAGAGTGTGGGGCTAAGCTTAAGATTAGTATGTTACGTATGAGACGTTAGTGATGATTGTGGAGGTGTGCACGGGATTTAGGGCGTATGGGCGCCCCAGTTAGCTTGATTTTTATAATCGTCCAGGATAAGAGGATGTGGAGATAAATGTGTTGAATGTATGCCCATGGGGCAGTTAGGAACATAACTGGAAAGGTATGATGGACTAAACTTCGTTTGAGAAAAGTAGATAGTCCAACTATGTTTATATCAAGGAGTACTATCATAACCGAGGTGAGTTGAAAGATGGTGGAGGCACATATAAAAAGATATCCCTTGATAAGGGATGTCCCCACAATTTTAGAAATTAGATCAGAGTCTCGCTTAGTTAAATGCCTAGAGTGGCTTGCGCATAGATAAAATGTTAATTTCTACCAGACAAAAAAGTACCCAGGAAATGTCCAATTTTGGAGCATACGCACAGGCCATGATTTTGATATATCCTATAAAAAGGGAGTAAGACATGTCACATTATGTGAAATGTCGAGCATGTGGATCTATGTTGAGTGAAACATAGTGAATTTGTCTCTAGGTGCACCACTCGTAGATGGAAAAGGTTGGTCCGAGAATATCAACCAGAATTTTATAATAGATAGATGATTCCAGTGACGGAATGGATACGCAGACTGATAAAGTTCATTATTGAGTTATCAAAATTATGAAGAGGTCAGGATTTCCTTCGGGTTTTTGGAATGAATTGACCAAAACAGAATAATTGTTATTTATTTGGGTTGAGTTAAACTATCGGGCAATATGCCCAACATTTCATTAGAGAGAATAAATGAATCGACAAAAGGTGTCGCCCAATATTGTTGTGAATCAGGATGAGACTCTTGAGTCCCACCTCCAATAGGAAGTGTCAGGAGGCAGTGGGGACGAAGTTTAGCTTTTAACTAGACATGTCACCCGTAAGTCGATGGTAGACGGGAGGTGACTAGGATGTTGGAGAATTCGAGAAATGTGTATTCTAGATTTTTGGGTAATTGGGAGTATTAATTACCAGTGGTAGAGTTACATGTGATACCTCTTAACAGTTTATTATCTTTGTGATGCCTTCTAAGACTTAACACTGTGATCTTGTCATCCACCCTTTGGTTAGTTAGAGGTGGGGAATAACAGCTTCTCGGACCCTAAGTGATTCATGGTCCGTCGGCAAGGATTGAGTTAATCTACATTATTTTCGTATAGTTCAGGAATGTAGTGAGAGTATACCTTCGTGAATCGAAGTTTTAAGTCTAACATAAGTGGTCAAGGGTTGTTACGGGTGTCCCCCATGACGGAAGTTACGTCTCACCTATGGAAGTGGGTCCTTTTCCAACATAGAGATAATAGAGCCAGTGGAGTATAGGCTCGTCTTTTTTAAAGCATTGTTAGAAAATTCATGATAGTTTTGCGGGCAATTATATAAGCATGACCTTAAGCATAATGGTATATATCAGTATGTAAGATTTTGAATGGACTTGTCGTTAATCTTGGTTTGTAGTGAGTAAACCTTAAGTCATAATAGTACCACTGGCATGTGTATAGTGGAAACACCAAAATATTATTTGGAAGTAACTTTCAATACTTTTGGATGCATTGAGTGGAAGGATCCGAAGTCTTTAATATCGGCCATATCTGAATTTCGAGGAGGAATTCCTTTGCAAGGGGGTATAGAATATAACACTCCGTTTTTTTTATAATTATGAATTTAATTATTTGTTGTGTTTTTAAATTACATGTGTATAATAATTTGATTAAAATGAAATACAACGTATTTAATAAACATTAATTAGGTGAAATTAAGATTAATAGTTATGTGGTAAATTTACTAAGTGTGCAGTAAGTAAAACATGGCAAATTATTATAAGTCGTAGTGAGTAATAACGACGGGACTATGTCATATCTCAATCGGGGGTCGTGTATAGGCTATGTTAAGGTCAAGATAGGAAATTTATTTAAAGTGGGGGTATATGGGTCAAGTGGGCTTGGACCATTAGACTAATTTCGAGATTAGAGAGTCTATAACCTAATATTAAAGGTGTCGGCATCAATTATCATTAGAGGCAAACCCTAAGAGAGAAAGGAAAAGAGGCAAAGGCTAGGAGAAAGCTAGAAAGGCCAAATTGGGAGAGAATTCAAGGGGGATTCGAGCAATTAATTGTAGATTCATCGTCTACAATGGAAATAAGATCCTAAGAATATCTAGAGGTAAGTAATTAGCTTTATTTATTTTAAATTAAGTTGATTCATGTTCATATAATGGTAGGTGTAGAATAAAACTATTCTTGGGTGAGGGTTTGCATGTAAATGGAGTTTTGGGTGAAATAAATGCCGTAAATAGTTGTCGAAATTGATGTAAAAAATTATTGAACGAAGTCCATCTCTTAAAGATAAGATCTTGATAGATATTTATAGGTTTTCTCATAGGTAATTGGGTTGGTAAATTAATACTAGGCTAAATTGAGGTGTTTATAATTAAGACTCATAAGTATGGATTAATTTGATGACTGATGATTAAATACTTTGAACTAAGATGATTTATGGGTGTTAAAATCATGTAAAATATGTCCCTTTATGATTTATATTTGTTGGGTAGAGTAGAGAAATGATTTAGAGGGTGATTGGATTGAAATTGGTGAAGTACATAGGTTTGAGTTCGCCGAATCGAAACTGCATCATTTTTACTTACAAAGCGAACCAATTCGCCCCTGGTCGAACCGGTTCGGTTTACCTGCTTATCCAAAATATGAAATTGTATATCTTTTCATTACGAACGCATGAGCACCAACCACGTATATTTCTATTTTTTTTTGCATTAGTTATGAATTTTACACGGAAGGGCGTATGAGAAAAAAATCTTTAGTTGGTAATCTAGGGATGGATTTTATCTTAGGCATAATTATGATTTGGATGATTACAAAACCTTGTGGGTATAGTTTCTTAGTTGATATGAATTCATAGTTGATGATATTGAGGTTATGTTAATGATTTTACTACCTCTATCGATAGTAAAGGAAATTTCGGGTGGACGAGAGTTAGCTCGATATACTTGTTCATAGGGTATTTATGAAATATTAATACTCGGGGTATAGGAGATTGAGAGGATAGAGTGATTTTCAATTTATGCAATTAGGACTAGTTGGGAGAGTCCGGGACAATTCCCTAATGAGAAACATGTTATATTATTTAATCAAGAGTAGAATTTAATTAATTAAGAGTCGAGAAACAGACTCGGGATAAGTGGGCTAGTGCTTCGGGTAATTGGGAAGGATTAGTCGGACTTTGTGAATATATATATATATATATATATATGTGGGTATAGAGACAGTATATATATACACGAATATGAATAATATCGGTGTGTATGACATTTATTTAAAGCATACCCCTCTAGTGTTATCATGGGAGGTTACACAATTTGGGTGAATCCCCTGGCAAGCGAATTCATGGTGAGTATAGTCCCTAGGTCATAGCATCGTGGATTTTATTATGTGATTTATTTTTTAGGTGAGACGATTTGGGTATGGTTCAGTCTCACTACCGAAGGACGATGACCGCCTCCACCACATTTGTGATATTTTTACCAAAGTTCGGTGTGCGCTAATCCAGTTTGTGGTAATCCAGTTAGAGTGAGCATACTTGGGATATGATAGAATTTTAGAAAAAATCATCGAGTGAGTTATTAATCTAAGAGGATTAAATGCGCATTAAATGTTGATTATTATCATACGTATGTATACGCTTATTGGATAGCTATGTATGATCTTTTCTCATGTACAGCCTCAGGGCTATAAATATATTGTATCATCCTCATTGTAGGGGGACTGGAATTTTTGGGAGATAAATCCTACCTCAAGAATTCCCAAACAGTCAATAATAATACAAACAGTGGACGTAGGCCATTCGTTCAAGGCTGAACCACTTCAAAATCTCTTATCTTATTTATTTTTTATCTGTAATTAAACAATTAGAGATAATATAATTTTTTACATCAACAATCTTTTTACCTAAGCATGCATTCTAGGTGAATTTTGCAAAGATAAAATAAACAAATAACCACTACGCAGCGATGTACAAGAAAAACCCCACAACGGGAAAAAACCTCGGACGGCCCTAGCCTTAAGTCCACTAAGCATGGTATTTTACAAGTACAAGCAAAAAGACTTACAACACTCGACTCGACTCTCTTTCAAGCCCCGATGTTCCTTCTTGTACCGACCTCCGCTTAGTTGACAATCTCGGACTCCACGGAACCTTGGAATCCACCAATAAGGCTATAGGAACAACCGTCAACCAAACATGGTGCCTTTCACCATGTGAGAATGCCGCAGCAAAACACGAGACTTCTTCTTTGAGGGATTTAGAAGTAAACCCAAACTCTCTTTTACGGTAGAGATGAATCCGGTGCCAAACAAACTCTCCAAGCAAGATGTATATATATATAGATAGACACTTGGATTAAAACATTGTTTATTGGGTGTAAACTTGGTTTCGTTCTTTGAATAAATCAATTTGAATAACAAACAACAAGGGAACTTTTTATGAAAGAATTAAGCTCTCAAACACTCTCTAGGAGATGGAAAAAGTTCTGTTAAAAATTATGTTCCCGAAGTCATTAAATTCAGTGATAGAATAGTAGGACAAAGTAGTGGGAAAGTGCCAAAAAGCTGCCAAAAACTGTTCCCGCCGAAATCTCGTTCGAACGACATTTCGTTCAAACGAACTATCTAACGAAGTTCTAGTGGCAAGTCGTTGGCAAACCTCGTTCGAATGACATTCTCGTTCGAACGACAACTTCGAACGAACTTCTAGAAAGTGTAAAAATTCAATTTTTAGCCCAGAAACTTTATTGTAAATTTTAAAGAAACCTTCTGAAAATAAACCTTAGTTTAAAATAAAAGTACACCCTTTATAAAATTATTCCAACTCTCCCTATACATATATAGAAATGCATTCATACCTTTTGGAGACTATGGAATATGATGTTGATGACGTAGAAACATGTCACTTGAAACTCGACAAATGATGAAGCTTTATAAGTCTTGGCCGCTACGTCTTCAACTTTAGTATGTCATAGGCTTGAAAGATGGTCAAGAACTCTATCCTATGACTCAAACATTTTTGTCTGGAATTGGGCCAAAACTACAAAGGACTCAATTGGAAATTTGTGTCCTTACAAATCTCCCCCTTTGGCTATTCTGGGACAAAAACCAACAAAAATCCTAAAGGGTCGTCAAGCTCACTAGACTCAAAAGCATCCCGCCCAAAATAAAGAGTACAATGCTTGACTCGAATACCACTTTAGAATTAACCGCTTTGCCACTTCAAATAGATGCCGCTTTACAATACCTGCACACTTAAGCAACACATTAAACGCATATGGAATATTAAAATATTAAATGCAATATAAATAAAGGCCCCCCCTTAATTAATTCTCCCATTTATCAACTATGATCAACCTAAGAAGATAGTGCTCTCCCCCTAAGTTAAATATTCCAAACTAAGATGCGATTACAATAGGATTAGATACCATTTATCCCCTTATCATTCTCCCCCTTTTTTGTTCAGGAATAGACAAAGGCTAAAGAATAAAAAATTAACTTATCTCCCCTAATTAAAGCATATACACCCCCTAAACTAAACAAGGGATAAATAGAATGGTTTAACAAGCTAAACATGCAATAGTGCGTAAAGTGATGAGAACATTAAAGCACGTGGGCAACTCAAATTTAACTAATCCACATAAAGATATGAATATTAACTATGATGCGATAACAAAAGATATCAATTGATTGTAGTAAACTAAGCATGTGATATCAAAATAAAATTCATCACAAGATAGATACCAAAAGAGAATTACAAGCATAAATGAACTAGCTAATATTGGCAAAGACTAAAAAACAAACAAAATATCATATATATTTATACACAATAGGTTCAAACTAAGCATAAGTACACACATATAGATATAAACACCAAAAGGACACAAAATAAATAACATAATTTTTTCCACACTCTTATAGCATAAATGTATCATATGGAAACGGAAGTGAAGGGGTGTGAACAAGATACCAATGAATTAAAACCCAATCACTTAAACGTGTTCACGTAGTTCGCATTTGATTGCAAAACTTTATCAACTAGAATTTAGCCTTTATTTGACAGGATAAAGTGAACTAATTAACAAACAAACACAATGCATACAAGCCTAGCATGTTCATGATTCTACAAACCAATAGAGTCATGACATTGTAAGCGCAACTAGGATAAACGAACATTGTGTAAACCGTTGATATACCATCCAAACTCCCTCAATAAGCATATATATTTTTCTTTTGAATGAATAAATCAACTAAACAAATTAGGCCTTGGCAAATTATTTTTCTTTTAGTGCCATATTTTCTTTTAAACCTTTGGACCACGTATTTCTTTTAAGTCCAATCTAAACGGTGGCTTACTCGCAAAGGATAATATTTTTCCTTTTGGAGCCCTTCCCCGTGCACATATATATATATATATATATATATATATATATATATATATATCATTTTTTTATCACACAAATCTCACGTGCAACGGATTTTGACATGCACTAGTCCTCCTAGGTCATAGTATGTAGATGACAAGATTGATAGGAGAACACCTCACAAAGCTCAAATATAACATGTGACGTTAAGGTTAAAAAAGCTCGTGCATGTGTGTAAAGGCATATAAAAGTGAATCCATTAAGCAAGTCAAACTTAAGCTACTCGATGTAAGCATGATAAAGAACATTTTAAGGATTAAAATTCTAACCAAAAGTTCTAGTCACATGAAAGAGAAATGAGGATTCAAACACAAACATATGCCACAAAATGTGTGTAAAACCAAAATACATACAAAATAAAATATTTTTGTGTTTTTTGAAATTTTTTAACCAAAAATAAAAATATTTCCTCAAAAGATAAACAAAGATCATTTGTATTTTTCATAAAGCCTAAATTACTAAACAAATAAAACGCAAATGATAAACAAAAATCATTTTGTATTTGTCATTTAATCCAAACTAAAATGAAAGAAGTGTAATACAAAAGATAAACAAAAATCATAATTCTAGCTTGTGATTAAGCATGGAGCATAGACTAGAAAATGATTAAACAAGCATACATTTAGCATGATAATATAGCATGAAGTACAAAAGCTAAAGTATGCAAATAAAACTAACACATTCAACCTTTAGGTTTTTCAAGGGAGGAAGCATGTGAAAGTAAATGAGAATCAACAAATATAATATCTAGCACGTCTAAAATTGATTTCCTAACCTATATAGATGTATATTTAAAATGATGGGATTTGGGAACTAATGAAATGCTAGACATAGACTTCCTAGGACTTCTTTTAAGATCAAAACAAAATGACCTAAGGTGACATTTCCTACCACAATGCAAGCATGTGAAAACACGAGGAATGATACCTAAGGTGTGACCTTTTCTAAAGTCCTTGGATAAATTTGGCCCTCTAAAACAAACAATGGTCTTAGCTATAGCAACGGAAGTATTTGAACAAGATGAGCTAGAACCATTACAATTACTACTCGAGTCAAGTAAATCATTTTTCATTTTTAAAATTTCGGACTCAAGTAATAAATTAGACTCCTCAAATTTACGGGACTCCTTCTTTAAATTTTCAATTACACCTAGAAGGTTATCACGCTCCCCCTCAATGTGAGCAAACTTGTCCCTAAAAGTCTTTTCTCGACAATCACTCTCTTTCTTGGACATTTCTAAAATATTAAAATTGTAATTTATGTCCATAAGCTTTTCACAAAAAATATCTTTTTGAGATAGGGAGATTTGCAAAAACTCAACTTTAGTTTTAAAACAAGAATTTTCATTTTCAAGAAATTTAACTCATTTTGCAAATCTCAAATTTAATTCTCTTAATTTTTCATTAGACTTATTAAGCCCATTAAATTCCTCTCGAATAACAAAAACTTAATTCTCATTAGAAATAGACAAATTATCATTAAGACATCCCATCGAGAGATACAAAACAAAAAAAATGAGAGTGAGTAAACAAAATGAGCCACTTAAAAATACAAGGAGTACAAAAATTATAAAAGCCGAAAAACGGATCTTTGACGCGATAAATTAGCGCTCCGGCTCTAATACCACTTTGAAGAGGATAGGAACCCCCGATTTGAAAATCTTATTACAAAAAGTAATTCAATTTCCTTTTCAAGATATGCGGAAGCGAGATGGTTCAATTAATCACGCACAAACACCAAATTTTAATTTCTTTCAAATTAAAATTAAACCAAGTGAAATAAGATTAAACATACACATATTTTAATTTCACTTAAACCAACTTAATTTCATCCAAGTCCTAAAAGTTTTCCTAACAAAATAATTAATGCATTTTACAAAATTAGACCAAACCAAATTTTATCAAATTAAAGTACATGACTTGAACTCAATTAATTAAACATTACCCAAATTAATTTAGCACCAAATTAAGTAAGTAGTGATTTAAACCAAATTTTATCTTTTTACTTAAGCATGCATTCTAGGTGAATTTTGCAAAAGATAAAATAAACAAATAACCACTACGCCGCGATGTACGAGGAAAAACCCACAGCGGGAAAAAATCTCGAACGGCCCTAGCCTTAAGTCCGCTAAGTATGGTAATTTACAAGTACAAGAAAAAAGACTTATAACACTCGACTCGACTCCCTTTCAAGCCCTGATGCTCCTTGTGCCGACCTCCGCTTAGTTGACAATCCCGGACTCCACCGGAACCTTGGAATCCACCAATAAGGCTTAGGAACAACCGTCAACCACACATGGTGCCTTTCACCATGTGAGAATGCCGCAGCAAAACATGAGACTTCTTCTTTGAGGGATTTAGAAGTAAACCCAAACTTTCTTTTACGGTAGAAATGAATCCGGTGACAAACAAACTCTCCAAGCAAGATGTATATATATAGAGATAGACACTTGGATTAAAACATTGTTTATTGGGTGTAAACTTGGTTTTGTTCTTTAAAATAAATCAATTTGAATAACAAACACCAGGGGAACTTTTTATGAAAGAATTAAGCTCTCAAACACTCTCTAGGAGATGGAAAAAGTTCTGTTAAAAAAAAAATTCCCGAAGTCATTAAATTCAGTGAAAGAATAGTGGGACAAAGTAGTGGGAAAGTGTCAAAAAACTGCCAAAAATAGTTCCCGCCGAAATCTCTTTCGAACGACATTTTCGTTCGAATGACATTTCGTTCGAACGAACTATCTAACGAAGTTCCAGTGGCAAGTCGTTGGCAAACCTCGTTCGAACAACATCTCGTTCGAACGAAAAACTCGTTCAAACGACAACTTCGAACGAACATCCAGAAAGTGTAAAAATTCAATTTTTAGCCCAGAAACTTTATTTTAAAGTTTAAAGAAACCTTCTGAAAATAAACCTTAGTTTAACATAAAAGTACACCCTTTATAAAATTATTCCAACTCTCCCTATACATATATAGAAATGCATTCATACCTTTTGGAGACTATGGAATATGATGTTAATGACGTAGAAACATGGCACTTGAAACTCGACAAATGATGAAGCTTTATAAGTCTTGGCCGCTACGTCTTCAACTTTAGTATGTCATAGACTTGAAAGATGGTCAAGAACTCTATCCTAAGACTCAAACGTTTTTGTCTGGAATTGAGCCAAAAACTAGGACTCAATTGAAAATTTGTGTCCTTACAATATATGATGTGTGTGTGTGTGTATGTGTGTGTGAGAGAGAGAGAGAGTGTGTGTGTGTGTGTGTGTGTGTGTGTGTGTGTGTGTGTGTGTGTGTGTGTGTGAGAGAGAGAGAGAGAGAGAGAGAGAGAGAGCAAAATGAGAAAGAAAGAGAAAGAGAAAAACTGAGAGTTGTTGAGTTCAAATGGAAAAATGAGGGCAAAATGGATTTTGACAATTTTTTGTCAAAGTTTACGGTTCTTTGGATGGAATCCCCACTTTCAAATAAGTTATATAATTTGGGAACTAACTTGAGGAAAACAAAAGATTGCGGACCATTTAAAACCTATAGTGATAGTTTAGGGACTAAAAGCGTAATTTATTCAAAAAAAAAAGCCTGCGGTAGGAAGAAATAAGGGAACTAACTTGAGGCAAATAAAAGATTGAGAACCATTTAAAAATTGGGGTGATAGTTTAGAGACTAAAAGCATAATTTTCTAAAAAAACATATAGTATTTGCTGCGAAGACCAATTATCTATCTTTTAACTATTCGAAGCCATATAAAATCCCTTTCTGTTGACATTAATAAGTGGGTGAATAAAACAGAGGGTAGATAATTATTGACGGATATAAAGAGATAAAATAAGAAGGTGGAGAGAAAATAATATTGAGATAGAAAGCAAAAGGGAAAGATACTCTCATACTTTAATTTTATTTTATACTTTCATTATATTACATTGTAACCAAATAATCCAGGAATTATTTGTTTTATCAAATAACTTTCGTCGTACTTTTTGGTCATTTTAAGTTGTACCTTGAGTTTTATTTATTTTGTGTATTTTTTTCAGTTTTTCGTATTTGTACCTATTTTTAATTTTATTTGAGCAAGCATAATCCATTTCCATGAAATACATCTCTTTAGTTATATATAACACTTCAATTTTTACGTCATACATATACTTTTATTTTCTGTTGAAAATTTCTACTTTAACATAGTCTATGCGCTACACACTTGTTATGTGTGCACTGATAGCTAGTGAATAATGCAGAGTACACACCTCGTAAGCATATTGTAATACCCCATACTTTTAAAGATATTTAAATTACAAAGGTGGGTGAAATTTGGTAAATTGAGGAATTTCTGTGAATAGCAATTTTGGAATTTATGAGTGAAATTAAATAAATTTAATGTTATAAAGAGAATAGTAAATATTAGTTTTCAAGTGCCGGACTAATATTTACATGGATTATATTTTCTTACGAGACTAAGTATATGAGTGGATTTTTTTTAATTACATGTCGCAAGTTGGGTAAAGCGATAAAGGAAATATTTTAAATGGAAAAATACGTGTATTGAACGTGTTGGGTCAAAATAGTGAATTTTAGTTAAGTGACTCGGATGGATATTTCGACTACGCCATTGGGTTCAGAATGGCCGAGATAGTCAACACCGAGTACTTGGGGGTAGTATTTGGATTCCGGGCATTTTTGGACTAGTAGGGACTCGTAAATGAGTACACGAGTCATTTAACAATTGGGTATACACCCAATTTCGGGTTTAATAAGAGAAAACCCTCATTTTTGTCCCAAAATCAGATCTAAGAGAGAGAAGAAGAAGAAGAAGAAGAAGAAGAAGAAGAGAAGAGAAGAGAAGAAGGGAGAAGAAGAGATTTTCGGCCAAAATTCGCGGGATTCGACTCGGAGTCGTCGGATTTAATCCACGAGGCAAGTGTTTACTTGATTTATAAATTTAGTATGTTTATTTCTCATATTATAGTTGGTGTGTAAAACTATAAAGATTTTTGGAATGAGTTTTCGTGTATCAAAATGGGTTTTTCGGAAGATTAACGAGTAAAACCCGAATAATATCAAATTTGAGAAATTTAAGAATTAATTGAAATTAATTGCTGAATCTGGATTCTAGGATGATTAGAACCCTTTCTATGTGTGTATTTATGATTGATTGAGGTTGTATGATGATGGGTGAGAAAATAAAAACCTCGGAGGTGTATTAATGGAAGTTTGGGATTTTGGAGAAGACGATAAATAGTAACTCCGTAGCTTGCGAGATAAATTCGGACAGGAAGAGTGTAGATTCAGCTCTCGGTCAAAACACGAAAATTGTAGATCTTTTCGATACGGTCGCGTGGGCGCCAACCAGTATTTTTCTGATTTTTCTACGAATTGTTAGGATTTTTACAAGATGACAGTTCCGGGGTGAAACCACCAACTCGAAAATGCACTCGGAAATTTGAAAAAAAAAAATAAAGGCTAAAATTCTTTGGAGATAAATATTTGGGGTTCCTAAAAATAGTGTGGGGACTTCTAAATATTTTTTTTAGTAAGGTGTGTATCTTGGGTTAGATGAAAGTAATCCCAAAATTTACCCAAATAGGGGTGTTTGGGAGGATTAACACTCAGGGTGATGTTTAGGTGGGCAAAATTTTATATAAGTAATTGGGTGCGTAGAAAACACACTTATATGCCAATTTTGATTGAGTAAAATCCTATGAGGTGACTACGATAAAATTTAGGATACGGGTTAAAGAGAATTGAGCAGTCATCTGATACGTCTATTTATGACAATTATTATAGGTGAGAGGAATGACTATCGTTATTTATGGGACGAATAAATATATCGGTGTTGTTGGTATTGTCATCGTGCGGTGATAAAAGTTCGAAAATAATATATTGAGGATTAGTCAAAATTGAAAAATGCGTAGGATATTCGAGAGATAAATATACTACGTAGGAAATTTATTATACGGGTTGTGCGTATGCCCGAATGTTATTATATACGTGGGTTAAATAATTACCTATGGGGAATTATGTATAGGTGAGAGAAATACCTATAATTATAATATGGTTGTGTGAATAACAAATTGATGATATATTTATATAGGTGGAATGTGTACCTATATGATTATTTATTATGTGTATGACATACCTACCATACTTGCTATCACGGGAGGTTGGCGTTCGTGTGAGGACAATCTTATCCTGTGTTGCCTTCAGGGGATTTTAGATTTGGTACCTCAAGAACATAGGACTATGAAGGGCTTCTTTGTGAGTCGATAAGTCTGCTGACTATGGGAGCGTAGGTATGTGCGTGGCCCATAGGTATGTGAACTATGTTCGCCTCCAATATGTGTGATTTGTATTGATACGGTTCCTGAGTGATGAGGAACGCGTGATCCTTATGTGCGCGATGTACAAGGATTTGATAGCAGAGTATAAGTGCACCGCAGCTGAGCCTAGGGGTGCCATATATGTATATATATGTATTGTGATTAAAATATATGTGTACTTGAGATAATCCACGGATGCTTAGTAAATGAGAATGACTAAGCCACTTATATCATAGTTCAGTGGATGATTAATATACTTGTTGCGTATAGTACATTGTTTATATTTATGAGATGAGATATCATATAACCTAACCTTGTATAAAGTGAAAAGAATGAATAAAGTGTGATATTACTTCCGGTAAATGAATATCCGGATTTATATGAATATGAATCTTGTGTTCTAATGAGAACTAGTAATAAATACGGGATGGTATAAATATGGTATGTACTGAAGGCCTAATGGATCCCGATGATCAACATTATCACGTAGTAGTGTATCGGGGGGGTTCTTTGTTTGGATTTCGCTTCGCGAGACACCCCACGCACGAACGTAACGTAATGTTGGGAATGGGGAGAAGTTTAGTCCTTAGTACTCAAATTGATGAGGATTATTAGAAAGTGGGTAATTACATTAGTTAGGCAGGGTAGCTTAACTAGGTTGTTTAAAAAGGTATGCGATAGTTGTGCACTGTTAGAAGATAGTGAGGTGTATCTCATGTGAGAGCGATACCAGTTTAAATATGAGAAATAACATGTTTTTTTAAAATATGGCTTTTAATGCACTTGCTAAAATATTTTCAAAACTCGGGCTCTGACCCGTTTCTCTATTTTCCCCTCTCTTGCTATATATATATATATATATATATGTGTGTGTGTGTGTGTGTGTGTGTGTGTGTGTGTGTCCAGACACAGGGACGCCTGGATGATAATTCTTTCGAGTCAGACGTTTGCTGCAGCAACTGTGGATGCAAGCAGGTTTATATTAGACGTTTCTATCATTGAGATCTAGATAGGACGTATTGTAGAAACATTCGGGCTTATGGCCCAACTGTACTCATTTATTCTTTTATCGCCTTTTAGTGCGGCATTCAATTTGGTTGTATTATTGTACCGAGTGTTCGGTTATTTTATTTTATTTCATTTCAGTTGCTGCATATAAATTGTTGTAATTGTTTTATTTGAATGGTTTGGTTAAAAAGATTAGTTAATTAAAAAAAATTGACACCGGCCTAATAGGATATTAGTAAATAAATTATTTTTTGACAGTGATGCTAAGAATGAACCATATGAGACTCCTGTTTTAATTTGATATAGGAGTGATCGCCCGATATTTTATTAGGCGGGGTTTCACAGGTGGTATCAGAGCCAGGTTCTAGTGTCCTTTGGAATCTATGCGGACGTACTACGCTTTCAGCGTTGCTTTTGATTTGATATAGAGCCTTATGATTAGGATTGTTGATATCCTCTTGTGAGATCTCGTTCTCCTGCCATATGTAAGATTATAGTAAATCTTTTGCGCGCTCGTTCGGGATTCGAGTGCTGATCGACGAAGGGCGACCATGGAAGTCCATTGTGAGGGCAGCAGGAGGCGGGGCTTAGTTAGAGCTATAAGTTGATGTTGGAAATGAGGACCGCGGTAAAGGTCATTTTCCTTGCGGCATTATCATTAATTGTTGCAATGACTACTATAGAATAGTAATTATAATTATCTATGCACCGCTATAATAGAGAATGGTGCTAAACTTGAATTACCCAATGAAGTTAGATGGGGAAAAATCTTAAGAGGTCTTTGATGAGGACCGTGCGTTGAAGTTGAGCTAGGCGAAAATGGTGTAATTTCATTTCTAGAACGTCGAAGGATCGAAAGCTTTGGCTTAGAGTTGGGTATGGAAATACCCATATGTAAAAATTTGAGGAAAAATTTTTCACTCGTTGGAGCAATGTGAAATGGTGGGAACAATGGTCACCATATTTAGAGGTGCATGATATTTTTCTCATAAATTAATCTTACAGATGGTTTTAAACTGCAAATTCCCTTGATTTAGAATAAAGTGAATGCAGTTTCTAGGTTATTCACATAAGAATCGGTCAGAGATCGACGGTGAATAAAGAGTGACATGGTTAAGTGAACGTAGTACCAGAGTAAGGTAGGTACAATGGAGAAAGAGGCTTCTTCAGTGGAATAATAGACTCACAAGTAAATTGGACTTACGTAGAGTGAGTTATAGTTGTTTTAGTGCAAGATGTGAAATCTGCAATAATAAAAATTAAAGTTGTGAGACTTCGTGATTTTTAAGAGTTTAATGGGATAAAGACTCTTGGGATTTGAATTGGAATTTCGGATATAATTGGGATACGATCTAGTTGTGATAAGCTTAATATTTATTTATATTATAAGTAAGTGAATACTTATGGGATTAAATTGAATATGTATATTCAGGATATACGGGATAATGTTACGAGAGATATACACAATTAGTTGGATTATATTGTATATATATACGAGCATAGTGAGACGTATATATATATGATATGTTTAAATATATTTGTATGTGATTGGTATATTTATATGAAACATACCACTCTTGTGCTATCATGGGAAGTTATGCATTTTGGGTGAGGCCCATGGCTTGAGGAGCAGGGAGCGTATAGCCCCAGGTCATAGTGTCCATTTTATATTGTGTGATTTTTATTAGGAATGAGACGTAGTGGGTATGTTTCGTTCTCATTTCCGGGGAGGAACTATGATCGCTTCCCATTCGTTGTGATTTGGTTTTTACCAAGTCGGTGTGATAGTCCGACCGCTGGTACCCAGGATGATGTATGAGTAATTCCCTGGAAGATGATAGCATTGAGAGACTGCATCCATTGAGTTATAGCTCTGAGGGATGGTTATTATACTTATATAGTGTGTGATATATAAGTATGGATATACTTGATGTGTATAGTATATTGTATATATATTTATATAAGATGTGAAACATATATATATAGACATAATAAAGAATGGAATGCGAGATAAATTCTGGATGAGCCCGCCTTTATCATATGCTTAGATGGAACTTCGATGAAGAAGTGTTTCATTGCCACGATTTTAGTGCATGGGGACCTTATTGATATAATTTAAGGTATACAGGATTTATTGTTGAGCTGTGAGTTTAAGCTCATTGTTGTTTGCGCTAAGGACTTAGTGTTAGTACAAACGCTTGGTGGTGTGGCTCCTAGAAAGAATTAAGAGTTTTGACCACATTTTATCGATAGGAGTGATGGGATTATCCAAGTGGCATATTTGAACTAGCGGACCTCCACGACCGACAAAGTTAACTAATAGTGTATAGGAGGGGTTCCTTGTTTGGATTTCTCTTGCGAGGCGCTCCACGCATGAACCTTAATGACGTCGGGAGTGGAGAGATGTTATAGAATGCAAGGATGTTGGTTTTGATGATAAGTCACCTAGTGTAGAGAAAACACTACAGAGTGAGAGCCGTTTGATGACTGTATAATTATATAGAGATATAAGTGCTACGGAGAAGCACTGAAAATTATTCTCTCATCGCAAGTATGTGGGTGAGATAAGGTGAAGGAAACCGATTTGAGACGTATATTCAGGCCTTGAATAGAAGGAAAATTCAGAGGAAATACATTTTGGGTATAATGTTCGTAGCGCTTTTGCAGAGAGTAGGCGCCCGATTAATTAGATTTTCCATTTCATTAATATGGAAGGATGTAGTGGTAGAAGTACATTGGTAGGTTAACGAGGTAAGATTTAGAACATCCCGTTGGTGTCCCTTGGACCGTTATATCTCGATGACCGACGATGCGAGGGAGTAGTGTAACGGGAGGGTTCCTTGTTTGGATTTCGCTTTGCGAGACGTCTCACGCATGAAACCGAGCAAATGTCGGAAGTTGAGAGAGGTCTTGGGCACTAGGGATATTGTTGGGATAATACTCATTTTAAGTGTGTGGGAAACGCCTTGATCTTAAGACTACCACGAAATAAGGCCAGTTGGACTAGTGGCGCTGATATAGGAAAATTGTTGTGAGTTAACCACAAGAAGATCGATGGAATAATTTTAAGAAGGATTGAATTTCCAGGTATCGGGAGAATTAAATTTCGAATTATTCGGGTTAAGGGATACCCAGGTGTTAATACCAAGACAATGAAATGAGGCCCGTTATTTAGAGTGAGTGTGGTGTATTAAAACGTTTGCAATGGTGGCGCATATATGCACGGATGATAGGGGGTATGGGTACCCTGATTAGTAAATCCCAAAAATGTCCGAGATGGAAAGATGTGAAAATAAATATGTATAATATATGCCTGAAGGCGGCTATAAACAAGGTTAAACGGTATAGCGTATTGAATGTCGTGCGAGAATGACGATAATGCAAACATTTATGTGCAACGAGAGCTAACACACCCGAGATGGGATTGAAAGGCTGTGGAAAGTCATTTAAAAAGGTACCTCTTAATGAAAAGGTTACCCAATTTATTGTGAGAAAGTAGAGCGGAGTCTTACTCAAGCGAGTATTGAAGAGTGGCTTGCGCGTGAGTGTATGGTTAGCATACTCCAAGTAAAGAAGGAGTGTATGTAGTACCAAATTTCGAAAAAGTATATGAGAGTTAATACTTTCATTATTCGGTATAGGGAATATACCTTGTAGATTACGAGAGAGATATTAATCTGAATATTTGTATAATACGTAGCGATAAGAATAAAATACGTATGAGAAGTGTATGATTAGGTTGGGAATATGCCTATGAATCTTAATAGGATGTGTGTATGCCTATTATGTGATATTATTATTAAGAGCACTAATGGGTGATAACCCGGGGGTGCAAGAACATTATTGATTAAGTGCGCTAATGGGTGTTAACCCGGGGGTGAAGGATTAATATATATAAGATAGGGCTGATGTGATTATATGTGTATATATATGGATTTGTGAATATTTCTACTGTGTGAGACTAGTAGATATGGTATTAATAATAAATACTTTGCGCTAAGGGGTCTTAACAAAAAGGGTGCAAGATTAGTGTAAATATATAGAGATGATGAGACTATATATATGAGCATACGCCTTGAGATGGTTGGAATATAGTGAGAGACCATTGTGTTAGGCTATATCTAAATTTGGTTAAGCTAGGACGTAATGTACATACCGATACTAGAGTAGTGGTACAGGCTATATCTGAATTTCGAGGATGAAATTCTGTTGTAAGGGCAGAAGTATGTAATACCCCGTACTTTTAAAGATATTTAAATTACAAAGGTGGGCGTAATTTGGTAAATTGAGGAATTTCTGTGAATAGCAATTTTGGAATCTATGAGTGAAATTAAATAAATTTAATGTTATAAAGTGAATAGTAAATATTAGTTTTCAAGTGTCGGACTAATATTTACATGGATTATATTTTCATACGAGACTAAGTATATGAGTGGATTTTTTTTAATTACATGTCGCAAGTTGGGTAAAGCGATAAAGAAAATATTTTAAATGGAAAAATACGTGTATTGAACGTGTTGAGTCAAAATAGTGAATTTTAGTTAAGTGACTCAGATGGAGATTTCGACTGCGCCATTGGGTTCGGAATGACCGAGATAGTCAAAATAGAGTACCCGAGGGTAGTAATTGGGTTCCGGGCATTTTTGGACTAGTAAGGACTCGTAAATGAGTACACGAGTCATTTAACACTTGGGTATACACCCAATTTCGGGTTTAATAAGAGAAAACCCTCATTTTTGCCCCAAAATCAGATCTAAGAGAGAGAAGAAGAAGAAGAAGAAGAAGAAGAAGGGAGAAGAAGAGATTTTCGGCCAAAATTCGCGGAATTCGACTCGGGGTCGTCGGATTTAATCCACGAGGCAAGTGTTTACTTGCTTTATAAATTTAGTATGTTTATTTCTCATATTATAGTTGGTGTGTAAAACTATAAAGATTTTTGGGATGAGTTTTCGTGAATCAAAATGGGTTTTTCGAAAGATTAACGAGTAAAATCCGAATAATATCAAATTTGAGAAATTTAGGAATTAATTGAAATTAATTGTTGAATCTGGAATCTAGGATGATTAGAACCCATTCTATGTGTGTATTTATGATTGATTGAGGTTGTATGATGATGGGTGAGAAAATAAAAACCTCGGAGGTGTATTAATGGAAGTTTGGGATTTTGGAGAAGACGATGAATAGTAACTCCGTAGCTTGCGGGATAAATTCGGACAGGAAGAGGGCAGATTAAGCTCTCGGTCAAAACACGAAAGTTGTAGATCTTTTCGATACGGTCGCATGGGTGCCAACCAGTATTTTTCTGATTTTTCTACGAATTGTTATGATTTTTACAAGATGGCAGTTCCGGGGTGAAACCACCAACTCGGAAATGCACTCGGAAATTTGAAAAAAAAATAAAGGTTAAAATTCTTTGGAGATAAATATTTGGGGTTCCTAAAAATAGTGTGGGGACTTCTAAATATTTTTTTTAGTAAGGTGTGTATCTTGGGTTAGATGAAAATAAACCCCAAAATTTACCCAAATAGGGGTGTTTGGGAGGATTAACACTCAGGGTGATGTTTAAGTGGGCAAAATTTTATATAAGTAATTGTGCGCATAGAAAACACACTTATATGCCAATTTTGATTGAGTAAAATCCTATGAGGTGACTACGATGAAATTTAGGATACGGGTTAAAGAGAATTGAGCAGTCATCTGATACGTCTATTTATGACAATTATTATAGGTGAGAGGAATGACTATCGTTATTTATGGGACGAATAAATATATCGGTGTTGTTGGTATTGTCATCGTGCGGTGATAAAAGCTCGGAAATAATATATTGAGAATTAGTCAAAATTGAAAAATGCGTAGGATATTCGAGAGATAAATATACTACGTAGGAAATTTATTATACGGGGTGTGTGTATGCCCGAATGTTATTATATACGTGGGTTAAATAATTACCTATGGGGAATTATGTATAGGTGAGAGAAATACCTATAATTATAATATGGTTGTGTGAATACCAAATTGATGATATATTTATATAGGTGGAATGTGTACCTATATGATTATTTATTATGTGTATGACATACCTACCATACTTGCTATCACGGGAGGTTGGCGTTCGTGTGAGGACAATCTTATCCTGTGTTGCCTTCGGGGGATTTTAGATTTGGTACCTCAAGAACATAGGACTATGAAGGGCTTATTTGTGAGTCGATAAGTCTGCTGACTATGGGAGCGTAGGTATGTGCGTGACCCATGGGTATGTGAACTATGTTCGCCTCCAATATGTGTGATTTGTATTGATACGGTTCCTGAGTGATGCAGAACGCGTGATCCTTATGTGCGCGATGTACAAGAATTTGATAGCAGAGTATGAGTGCACCGCAGCTGAACCTAGGAATGTCATATATGTATATATATGTATTGTGATTAACATATACGTGTACTTGAGATAATCCACGGATGCTTAGTAAATGAGAATGACTAAGCCACTTATATTATAGTTCAGTGGATGATTAATATACTTGTTGCGTATAGTACATTGTTTATATATATGAGATGAGATATCATATAACCTAACCTTGTATAAAGTGAAAAGAATGAATAAAGTGTGATATTACTTTCGGTAAATGAATATCCCGATTTATATGAATATGAATCTTGTGTTCTAATGAGAACTATTAATAAATACGGGATGGTATAAATATGGTATGTACTGAAGGCCTAATGGATCCCGATGATCAACATTATCACGTAGTAGTGTATCAGGAGGGTTCCTTGTTTGGATTTCGCTTCGCGAGACACCCCACGCACGAACGTAACGTAATGTTGGGAATGGGGAGAAGTTTAGTCCTTAGTACTCAAATTGATGAGGATTATTAGAAGGTGGGTAATTACATTAGTTAGGCAGGGTAGCTTAACTAGGTTGTTTAAAAAGGTATGCGATAGTTGTGCACTGTTAGAAGAGGGGTGAGGTGTATCTCATGTGAGAGCGATACTAGTTTAAATATGAGAAATAACATATTTTTTTTAAATATGGATTTTAATGCACTTGCTAAAATGTTTTAAAAACTCGGGCTCTGACCCGTTTCTCTATTTTCCCCTCTCTTGCTATATATATATATATATATATATATATATATATATATATATATATATATAGGTGTCCAGACACAGGGACGCCTGGATGATAATTCTTTCGAGTCAGACGTTTGCTGCAGTAGCTGTGGATGCAAACAGGTTTATATTAGACGCTTCTATCATTGAGATCTAGATAAGAGGTATTGTAGAAACATTCGGGCTTATGGCCCAACTGTACTCATTTATTCTTTTATCGCCTTTTAGTGCGGTATTCGATTTGGTTGTGTTATTGTACCGAATGTTCGGTTATTTTATTTTATTTCATTTCAGTTGCTGCATATAAATTGTTGTAATTGTTTTATTTGAATGGTTTGGTTAAAAAGATTAGTTAATTAAAAAAATTTGATGCCGGCCTAATAGGATATTAGTAAATAAATTGGTTTTCGACAGTGATGCTAAGAATGAACCATATGAGACTCCTGTTTTAATTTGATATAGGAGTGATCGCCCGATATTTTATTAGGCGGGGTGTCACACATATCTTAAGTAATAGAGTAAAGTACCATATTAATCTCTTGCCTTTGGTCATGTCTTAATTTCATTCCTTACCTTTTATTTATCTCAATTTCATCTCCCACCTTTTAATTTGTTTCAATTTAATCTGAATCTTAACTTTCCCTCCAAATCAAACCAAACTTGAATACACATTGTCTAATTTACCACTCATGTTCACACGTCTTTGAATTTACTAAATCAATATAAATATTAATAAAGTATACACATTAATATATTTACATATAATATTCTGGAAATAAAAAGGGTTATTTGCGTCTAGCTATTACATTTATTTTTAAATTATTCGCATCTAGCTATTAATTTATATCATTTTGAAATCTTAAAAAATCATCAAAATTCTAGAAAATAAAAAGGGTTATTTTGAATATTAATTTTGTTTAAGTTATAAAAAAACATTTTGTAAAAACGGTTATAAAAATTATTCAATACAGAGTGACAAAAAAATTGTTTTGTTAAAAAGTTGAGAAAAAAACTGTTTCATTATATATAAGAAAAACTAGGAAAAAAATTGCATAAAAAGTTCATATAATTTGGATGTTATTTATAACATTTGAAAAATATAACAAAAAACATTTTTGTGAATAGAAAATAGTTTAGTTATTAAAAAACTGGACGTTTATTTATTTTAAAAAAAAACTGAATTATTTTTTAGTAAAAATAGTTGGACAGTTAAATAGTTGGACGTTAATTAAAAGCTGATTTTTTGTCAAAAAGAAAACAACAGTAATATTAACGGAATTTTTTTAAAACAGTAATAATAAAACTTGACGGAATTTTTTAAAACAATAATAAATAAAACATCCATTTTTTAAATAAAAGTAACATTCGATTTTTATTTTTTAAATAAATAAATGTCCAGTTTTTTTTACTAACTAAATTGTTTTCTATTTACAAAAATTAAAAAAAAATGTATTTTTTTAAATGTTATAAATAACGTTCAAATGTTATGAATTTTTTATACAAATGTTTTTCCTTTTTTTCTTATATATAACGAAACATGTTTTTATAACTTTTTGAAGAAAAAAACAAATTTTGGTCACTTTTTATAAAAAAAAAATTTTAATGTTTTTTACAAAATGATTTTTTATAGCTTATAAAAATTAATATTCAAATAATATTTTTTTATATAAATTAATAACTAGACGCAAATAATTTAAAAATAAACGTAATAGCTAACCTTTTTCATTTTTAGAATATTAATGTGTAGCAAATAACTCTTTATATAATTCCATAAGTATATATATATATATATCAAGGTTCTAAAAGGCGTGAGGCATAGAGATCAAGCCTCAAGCCTCAAGAGCCTAGGCGAAGCCTATGCGTATAAAGGTGTTTTTTCTTTTTTTATTATTTTAATTATTCTAAGGTTCGTAATGCAATAAAATAATACATACCTTGAATTTTGAAAATATACCCGCATGTTTAGTATTCATCTTTCTCAAATGCATGCTCCATAATCAATATATAAAATGTATTTCTCAACATTTAATAATATACAAAATGTATTTTTCATAATTCAATAATCATTCAATAATCGATAATCAATAATCAATACAAAATGATTCAATATAAATAATGGATTTTTCACCTTTCAAATGGAACGTATAGACTTTTGGTCGGAAGTCGATCGGTAATGTTAGGCTTTTTTTTTTTTACGAGAGGCAGAGAGATTTGGGATATTGTTGTATTTTGATTGTTTTGGACGAGATATTAGTCCGGTTTGTAAAAAAAGTCTTTAAAAGGCTATCATTTCACTATAGCGTTTTTGTTTTAAAAAACAAATGCGCCTTAAGCTTCTTACCAAGAATAAGACATAAAAGGCTTAAGACGGGGCGTTTCTCCCAAGCCTCAAGCCTAGGCGCCTTTTCAAAGATGGGTGACGTGAGGGGTAAATTCAAAGATGGGTGACATGAGGGGTAAATTCATATTGATTTAGTAAATTCAAAGATGGGTGACATGAGGGGTAACTAGGCAATGTGTATTCCAACTAGGTTTGATTTGGATGGGAAGTTGAGACAAGGACTAAATTGAAACAAATTAAAACGTGGGGAACAAAATTGAAACAAAAGATAAAGGACCGAACTGAGACATGACCAAAGGTAAGGGATTAATACGGTGCTTTAGTCTAAGTAATATTATCGAACAAAGTTTTAAAATTCATCCCGCCAAAAAAATTAACAGATAAGGTAAACCCGATTAATCTGGATTGATACGGTAGATTCAGAACTCTTCCTAAATATCCCAAATCTAATTGCTTGTAATAAAAAAAATAGAACTCGTGTGGTCCACAAAAGAATGGATTGAAAATTTTCATTACAAGGGGAAATATTGCTACAACAAGAATGGCTATAAAAAAGAATGAATCTAATAAACTACAAGCATTATAAGAAAGGTACAAAAGCAAAACATATGAACAGTAAGGAAAATCAAAAGGCTATATTATTCTATTCATGAATTACCATTGCTGGATGAAATATGTGAGCAATCATGTGAACAGAGTTACAACATCTCTACGATATCCACGCACAATCAACAGCCGAGGCACGTTTTCAACCAACAAATCCATGTACTCCATGTAGAAGTACGCAGGGTGGCTGACAGGTGGCGGAGGCAGACTCACAAGCACAACTGCTGCCATTCTCGAGTATCTCAGTATCGTGGAGTTCAGCTTAAGGGTTGTATATAGAAATTTCTCCACCTGCTGCTCGTTGACAACCACAACCTTTCCATCAGCCACCAACGGCCCCCCGTCTCTCTCCACTTTCTCCTTCATCTCTGATAAGCAGGTAGCAATCCGACGCTGAGCACCCGTGAATGCCTCCATGGACTCATCTTGCTGGGAGCCACCATCTCCTTGGGCATCCCACGATTTCATCGATATAACAATCACTTCGGCGTGCATGCGAAGATCATAAAGAAACTTCTTCACATCGGCCTTGAGCTCCTCCGCGTCAGAATCCTCCTCGGCAATGCAAAAAACCTGAATTTTACAACTCTCAAAGCTCTCTTTAGTAAGGAGGAGCTGAGAGAGGAGAAGCATGAGCCCACCATCTCTCACAATCCAATACAAATCGATAGTTCCGTACTGTCTCTGATACTCATTGGGCCACTCGTCAAGGCCCTTGACGATAACAACTGCCTTGTTTGCAATGATACAGTCGTTAATTATTCCCACAAAAGTGGAAGGTATTTCGGTCAAATTCTCGCGGCGCCATATTTCGGGGTACCGCATGACCACGATGTTGGGCTTGAGATTGCCGAGGCCCATCGTCTGGACGATGCCTCGGAAGCCATCGGACATGGTGGGGGCCACAACAATCTCAGCCACGCCTTCACAACGCTTGTAGTCGATGTAGGTGCTAAGTTGCTTGCAGGCAGCCTTGGCATCTTCGGCACAATCATGGTAGTCTCCATCTAAGATAGAGAAAAAGATGGACATTCCCCTGCCTTTCTTCTTCATGCAGTTGGCGAAGTCTGCGAGTTTGGGATGGCAAGGTACATTCTCAGGCAGCTTGCCCCATGGACGGCAGAATATGAGGGGGATTGGGTACCAGTTCTTCGGGTGAACTTGGCTTGCTGCATATATATATTTGGGGGTTAATTACAATAATATAGCATAGACGCAAAAACAGTACAACTTTTAGGTAAACCAGAGGCTACCCATTATCTAACTTGGGGCCAAGTAAAGCAAGGAAAAAAATGAACTATGCATTTTTGGAAAACCCATTCCAAGAAAAATTAAACTGCTGCATTTTATTGCAATATATGTTGCTAAAAAATGGCATCTTTGCAACAAAACATATGAATAGGGGGGTTTGCATTAAAATAAAAAGAGATTTCTTGCAAAAAACTAGGTAGTTAAGTGTTCTTTTTTTTTCTTTTTTTGCACTTTTCCCTCTTTAGTTAATATGTCTATGAGTTATATTTGCCCAATGGATCAGGATAAGGATTAGGTATTGTCAAAACAACAACATGAACATGTCCCATGTAATAAACCTATCTCAAAAGAGTCCAAAAAGGAAAAAGGTAATGAAAGCAAGGAAACAGATTCAATATCAGTTTTTCTGTCAAGATTTATAACAAAAACAACTTAAATATTTGGGATGAACGTGCTAACCAGCCATATTCCAAGCAGATATGTTTTACACTAAAAATTTGAGGCTGCAGACTGCCAAATTTTCATTCAGAGGGAGAGGAAAGAGAAGAGGAAGACTTGCAATTGTATATTGTGATGTAAGAATAAGTGTAGACCTGTCAACGGGTCGGGTTGGGTCGGGTTAACAGGTGAAAACACCCTTAACCCATACACGACCCGCTAAGACTAACGGGTTCAATGATAATACCCAAACACGATCCGTTAATATTAACGGGTACACGCACGAACGGTTAGCACCCGTTAATATTAACGGGTCTAAATGGGTAATGGGTTGTTTAAAAATAATGGGTTTTAATGGTTATTTTTATAATGGTTGAGATTAACTTAGGGATTATATATATATATTGTTTACTTACTAATGGGTGTAATATTAGTTCAGGTCACACGACCCAATAAAACCCGGTACCACTAACGGGTGATAATGGGTATAAACGGGTTTAATCGTGTAAGAGTACAAACCCAAACACGACCCGTTATGATAACGGATCTACCGTGTTGACCCGTTAATGACCCAAACCCGATAAGACTAAACCCATTAACTTATAATTTTGTGTCATGTTATCGTGTCGTGACAAGAGAAAAAAAGGATCTTTGAAAAGAAAAAGGAGTTTTATATAACTATTGATCCCCAATTTATTCTGTCTACATAAGATAAGGTCTTGTACTGAAAAGAGCCAGCCCTAGGCATAGGCGGCATAACTGGTGACCTAGTACCCCCAAATGCCTAAGGCCCCAAACTAAAAACAGAATTATCTATATTCTAACTCTAATACAATAGTATTAGAGGTTTTAATGTCCATTAATACAATCAATTGTTTTTACTATAGACCCTCCACTTCAACTACTTTTACTACCTCCACTCCCTAAGAAAAACAAATAGCCGACGAAATCATAATACCCAACCGTGTGAAACGAGAATATCAAACGTCAACACTAATGCATCCCTCCACCTTGTTATTCGTTCTCTTCCCAAGTCCCTCTATATACCAAACGTCAACACTGATTGTTTCAAAAGAGATTTTCTCTCTCATCAAGCCTCTTTGGTTTTTTCCTCTCTTTGCAATTAGGGCTTGCTCCACATGTAAAACTGCATAATTATTTTGTTGGATTTGAATTACTTTGGCTTTCATCATATGATTCTGTTCAGTTATATTTTACTTTGCCATTGTTTTTTTTTTATTTGGACTTACAGAGGTTGAGATTTGCATCTAGGGTTGTGAATTCGGTTGGAACATTAGGGTATACAGCACCTGAAGCAGCATTAACGGGTATACAGCACCTGAAGCAGCATTAACGGGTTAGCACACAAAGGAATAAGATGTTTATAGTTTTGGCATTGTGTTGTTGGAGCTGTTAACTGGGAAGAGGCCAGTGATGTTTAGTGAAGATGAGGATATAGTAAAGTGGGTGAAGAGGCAATTGCAGAGGGGTCAAGTTTCGGAGATTTTAGATCCGTATTTGCTTGAGTAGGACCCTGATTCGTTCGAGTGGGAAGAGTTCTTGCTGGGAATGAAAGTGGGCTTGCTTTGCACGGCCTTGGACCCGTGGACCGGCCCACCATGGCTGATATTGTGTTCATGCTTGAAGGTTGTCGGGTCAGGCCCGACATTCACTCATCGGCCAACCCCACCCACCCCTCAACATTCGCCAGCGTGAATCACAACTGCGAACATTTTTTTTAAACGTTTTTATTTTCTGATGACCAAATTGTATCAGTAATTAGTATTTATTTTAAATGGTTTACATAGAAATAGACTATAATTATAATTTGTATTTGTTTTAATTTTTGATTTAGCCCTGCTAACTTATCCATCTTATACCTTAGGTTTTGGGCAGTATTTAATGTAGGTTTATAGAGATTTTTTTTTTCAATTGATGAGATGGATGAGACACATCCCAATTGATTCTATATAAAGTTCGTGTAAGGTGTTGATCCTATGTCAACTAATTTTTTTAAATAATAAAAAAAAAATTATTTTCATGATTTTTCATAGGATTTTGAAAATGATAATATTATTTATAAAAAATTCAATACAAATAAAACTGATTATCATGAAAAACGGACAAAAAATTTAGAAATGTTTACATTTCATTTTATTAATACAGTTAAATAATATAAAAATTGGATCATATACCAAATAGTCCCTCGAACATTTTTTAGTACACGTTTAGTCCAAGCGTATTTATTTTATTCCAAAAAGTCGCTCACCACATAAAAGCACTCGAAACAAGGAGCTTCGGTGAGGATCGCCGGAACTCCGGCAGTGGGGGGTGGGGTGAGGTTGGGGGTTGGGAGGTTGGGGGGGGAGGTGAGGAAGGGGTGCCGCTAGCGCGGACTTTTAAAATTAAGAGAATGTTGGTTAAATGGTTGTTTTAGGAACTTTTTGGAACAAAATAAAAAGGCTACTAAATGTATATTAAAAAATGTTTGAGAGACTTTTTGATAATTGATCCATAAAAATGTAATATTTTTTTAGATGATTTTTATAGTGAGACTACAAATTTTTTTTTATCAAAACATTCAATTAACAATATTCGTAACATACGTTTCCGCCCGCGCATTGCGCGGGGTACATACTAGTTATATACTGTTTTGTGCACATAGGCCTAACCCAATTTTGTTTTAGACCATGAAATAAAGGAGTCACAGTTTGTCACTATGATTATTGTTTCAATTTTAAATTCTTTGTAGTGTAATTATTGTTATAGGGGCCCGATCAAAGGCTATGACTCAACTCAACTCAACTCAACAAAGTTTTTTTCCAATTATTTGGAATCGGCTACATAAATCTTATTTTTCCATATCATTATGTTCGGTGCAATATCTTCAGTTAAACCACATGATATCATGTCCTTTTTTACAATATCCCACCCGATCAAAGGTTATGACTAGGACCCTCTAAATCTCAGGGTATTTCAGGGCTGGCATTGTACTGAACATAAAATAGAAAACAAGGTTCCTGATCAACTTCGGATTTTTCTGTCGACCAGAAAATATAACGAGGTTGAACCTAGTTTAAACCAACTCTAAAGATTGCCGAAAGTCCCACTCGAACGAAAGTAGTTGAAACTTCTTTATAATGGCCAAATCTATGGCTACATTTCAGCTTCAACAAATTTTAGTTAATAATTGTTCAGTTCATGTTTCCTTGCAAATATGAAAACAGTTCATTGTTCACATTCTCACGTGAACAAAGAAAAAAGAATCAATTAACTTCTGGAATTTCTCTGCTCTCTTTTATAAGATGTAGGTGAATTCACAAGATTTTAGCCAAATTGGTCATTAAAATGCTAGTTTCTTAAAAAAAAATGAAATTATTTTATCAGGTTCAATATCCAAATATTAGATCAAATAACAGAAAGTATAAAAAAAATTCGAGCAACTGATATTTACCTACAACTTGGATATTTCGGAAATTTCAGAAGTTCAAATAAGCATCTGAAAGTTTATTCATCTTTTTACGTAACAAAAAGAAATTAATAATGATTGGCTTCAGATTACAAGCACTGACATTTCTACTTTAGAAGAGTTATATAAGTTTCAAACAGTAGTTGTATTTGTATGCATTCAATTCTTCGCACGAGAGACTAACTGATTCTTCACACAAGATTAACTATGACTAACATAGATTTCTAGGAGGTATTACTTTTCAGTATCAGTTGAACACCAAAATAAACAAATGGAACCCCAAAAATCCGCATCAGTTAATATATAATGGTCATAATTTACCCTCACCAAATGCAAGCCCACATAAGGAAAAGAAAGAAAGGGGAAAAAAAAAAAAGAACAGCCGCAGAAAAGTATTGACCTATTTTAGTATTAATCAAGATTCGTGTAGACTAGTAATTTTCAAGATTAGGACACTCACCACCTAAAGATCGAAGACTGCGAAGAGCGAGTTGAAAATATGCACTCTTGAAACCGTCGCCCCAGTCCCCAGCCTTTCCCTTGATGCTCACGTAATAATATATGAGGCTTGCCAGTGCTAATGACACCACAGTGAATAACCAAGAAATTAAGAACATGATCACTGCAAGAAAAAAGGAAATCAATAGGTAAGTATCATAAAATGCAGATAACAAATGAGTACATCACATACAGAGCTGCGCACTGATTTAGTCACGAGAGTCGATATAAGATGATTTGCGAAAACGGAAAGCAATTTTAACTCAAGTTCATAAATACAAAGACACTCAAACTAAAAAACATTCAATTATTCTGTGATTCAAGAGGTGGGAAAATACCCTGTTTAGTGATTATAAGGATAATTCAGCAAGCATGACATCTAGAAAAATTTGGCCAAGAAGTTACAAAATTTTAACCAAGGAGAAGGTAAGAGCACAACTACTAACTGATCCATCCAAAAAATCTGTTTTTCCGTACAAGTCTACAACCTTTACATAAAGGCTTCAAAACCATAATTAACAACATTTCAATCCCTCGTGAATTATTATTTCAACCGTACATAATAACAAGGTTCTAAAAGGCGCGAGGCATGACCGAGTCGTAGAGGTCAAGCCTCAAGCCTTAGGAGCCTAAGCACGCCTAGACGAAGCCTAGGCGTAAAAAGACGTTTTTCCTTTTTTTATTATTTTAATTATTCTAAGGCTAGTAATATAATAAAATAATGCATACCTTGAATTTTGAAAATATATTCATGTGTTTGGTAGCCATCTTTCTCATATTCATGCTCCATAATCAATATATAAAATGTATTTCTCACCATTTAATGAGCACAAAATGCATTTTTCATAATTCAATACTCAATATCAATAATCATTCAATAATCAACATCAATAATCATTGAAGAATAAGGTGTAATAAGGCATAGGCGATGCGTTCCTCTCAAGCCTCAAGCCTAGGGGCGCCATTTAAAACACAACATAATAATACAATAATAACGGAACCTTCTACAAACTCTTACAGTAACATGGGACTTCGTATTTTCTTTTCACTTAGGGTCCCAGGAATATTGTCTAATTTATGTGGATTCAACACATCCCTTTTGCTTGCCATCAATATCAATATTCTTATCTTTTAATTTAGGTGCTCTAACATAATTGAAATAGTCTATTATAACATTTATTAACGTAAACTACACGTCAATGGCCAAAAATATAAACCAAAACAAGTTTTAGAGAAACAATCAAGAGATTTCTTATATTCAAAAATAGAGTCTACCTCAAATGAGGTTTACAAGAGTATATATATGGGGATTATTACTTGCTAGCCAAGTAATAGTCTAAAATGACCAAAACGATAAATACTAACAAAACTATACCCAATTAGTCCCAAACATACTTGGAGACCAATTAAAGGTGGAAAAAAGGCTAAAATAAAAATTGAAAAATGAGGGGAAAAAATGGATTCTTATCACTATCCCTCCCTCAAAAAGAGTTCGCCCACGACTCAAAGGGAAAGACCCACTGAGTCACCCTCTAAAACCGTGATCAAAGCATGTTAGGGAACTTCCTCGGATGCAATAAGATACTCATATGGATGCTCCATCGTAAAAGGGAACGACGACGCAGGAGAGAGCACTCTAAAGTTCAGTGACAAATATTGCCACAATTGTAGCACATTTAGGAGGACCGGGAGGTGGCATAACGGAAGTAGTAGTGGAAGAGACTGAAGCCGAGACTGAAGGAGGAGCTGGAGTAGAAACCGATCTGAGTGGAGCTCACAGAGCAGGAAGAGCTGCTGGTGCCACGTGATAGGCCTCAACCTTGGTCGTGCTCGTAAATCGGTGGTATGAATGAAGCCTAAAGAGCGGCCTTTAGCTCGGGCCAGGCCTGGATGGGAGGAAGTCCAGCAGATATTCGGCGGTGGCAAAGATCGTTCCATCAAACTCGGGCGAATCCCAGAAATTTGGTGGCGGCGAGAACTCAAGAGCGGCCCTGAACCCGCTTGTAGCCAAATACCGTCTCCATAGCAGTCAACCAATTAACCATGTCATCGGGGGAGAATCGTCCGTCAAACATAGGAATGTCAATGCGTATATCCCCATGTTGTTAACTGAAGTGCCGTAGACAGGGGTTCTCCATCCTGACGAGCATCAAGACCCATCACATCACTCGGCAACATAGTCTGCAAGGATCGATGGCATCTGGGCAGGTGGTGGATGAACATATGGGGCCACAGGAGGTGCTGGGGGACCGCAATGGGGACATGTGCCAATCAAGTGGCCATGCTCTCCACAATAAAAGCATTGGCGGTCTCGTAGTTGTACGAAGCAAGGGGGACCGGGTGGGGGAGATGTCCACTCCAAGACGCTGCAGTGGAAATTCCCAGCGTCGGAGGATGAAGAGGAGTCGGCGTAGAGCTGAGAGAGATCACGATGTGAAGGGGTGTGATGTGATGATGGAGGAGGTGGGACGTACGATGGTGGATAAGGGTGTGTATGAGTGGGGGTGGAGGGAGTGGGTGCGCAAAATACCCACGAATGTCATATAGGGTTGCCACCGGGGAACCAATGGGATGGTGGGGTCGTGTGGGTGGTGGGATTGGGACTAGGTGGGTTGGGGTGTAAATAGTGTCGGATCGAGCTCGGGTTGGCCTCCGAGTAAGGCAGAGAACCCGGTTAGTAAAAGCGTGTAAGGCCCTAAAACACGATTAGTAAGGTTAATTATACGATTAAGTTTAAGTTATGAGTTATAAGTTATAAATTGGTTATGTGGTTAAATGCATCATGAAAATATGTTTCTAAATGCATCATTATGTTTATAAAAAGTAAGCTAGAGTGTTGGTGCGAAAGTGGCGATGTTTGGTCGCCAAATGTGAAAGTTATGAAATTTTGAGTAAATAATTACTCTTCTGTTCGAGCCCAAATTAGGTGTACTAGTTTTATGATTTTGGGAAAACACAAAAACATGAAAGTTGTAGATGTTTAAGTTATATACTCATAGACACAAAGTGAGAGTAAATCGGGGCCCGAAATAGTGAGTTATGGTGATTTTACGAGGCCGGACAAATCTGTCATTAACGGAATTGTCCTATTGGACCCCTTCCCCAACGAATCGCATAATACCACCTTAAAGTGGTCCCATAGCCACGTTTTTTAGCTCATAAGGCAGAACTTATCATCTTTTTCATTCCCTATTACAAGCTTGAGAAAAAATATGCTTATGGAGAGAGAAAAACAAAGTTAAGGAAGAATTTCTTTGAAAATTCACCATAAATCGAGGAATTCTCGTAAGGTAATTACATCTTTATTAAAGTTTGTCACATGGATGAGTTCTATACTTGGCATGTTTTTATTCCTGATTTGGATATATATTTTAATGATACCCATATTGCTGAATTGTGTTGGAACAAGGATGGGTTAAGAACATATGTTATAACCAGAGCTAGGATTGTAAATGCATACTTTAAAGTCCTAAATTTACATCATCTTTTCGTAAAGCATTTTGATTTAGAAAATTCATGATTATGATGTATATTTCTGCTAAAACATGTTTATTATATGTTTCCATGAATTATACTCAAGGTCAAGGTTATGTATGCTTAAAAATGTTAAGTTATGCCTTAATGTTGTATTTTGACCTAGTTGTGCTAAAAAAGGCATAAATCATGGAATACTTATTGGAATGGAGTGATTCAAGTTGGAGAGTAAAATAAACTCATACATGTATAACATATCCGAAAATTGTGTAAAAATACCAAGGAATGAACCCTTGGTGATAGTTTGAAGTCTTGGTTTAAAATCTGCCCTAAAGGAGCAAGAATGCATACCAGGTGTTTGACGTTTTGCTCGACATAGAAAATGAGCCCTAAAAATTATGAAACATTAAATTTGTATTATTCAATGTGTTTACTAATATTGGGTGGAATATCATAGAAAGTTATATTGTACAAAAATTATGAGAATTCTAGGAAGTTGAAGTTGTGTTGTTGTTTTTCTTGAGAACCGATTTGGAAAAGGCTGTAATGAAATGGGCATAACTTTGTCTAGCAAATTCGTAATTTAATTCTGTAAATTGTGTTAGAACCCTAATTACTTGGGTTTTATCGAAATGTGAAGTATCATATTTATTTCCTCCTTAGTTATTTCTGATTGACCAAATGATGTGATGTATTACTAGGTTTAATGTTAATTGGTGTATTCAGATACTAATGACGTTGACTTGTTAGGTGGGGAAGCAACTAATACCACCATACCAAGGAAGTAGTTTGGTATTAATCTTAGCACCAAATCCAAGGTGAGTGACCTGTCCTATGAAATATACATGATCATATGTTCATATGGAAATGTGTAGTTCAATACATGTGTTAAAATGCTTATGGGAGTGATGTTGTATCTAGGAAACATATGCATATGATTGAAATGTTAAGTGATGTTATTTAATGTTAAGGACTGTGGTGGGTCCTACAGGATGTGGCGGTCCTGTTAATCCAACTTAAAGGTTTGTGTACTCGGGCCTAATAAAGGGATGTGGTGGTCCCCGATAACTGTGGTGGATTAATTGGACTGTGGCGAGTCCAGGCTTGCGAGAGTTTCACAATTCCTGTTGGGTTATAGCATTAAAACAAAATAAAAATGGTTATTCAATTTGGTTATAGAGGTGGTATATGGTCATTCACTAAGCTTATATTGCTTACACTCCTGTAATGTTATGTTTCAGGTATGCCTACCGTTTGGAGTTCACTGCCAAGTTAGGACCTTAAAACGGGGGAGTGACGGATATTTAGTATGGTTTGAATATCATGATTTCTTTTGTGTAATTATTAAACTAAGGATCTTGGTTATGTAAAGTTATGTAGTACTTATTAGTTATAAGTAAAGGCAGTTATGTTTTCATCTACACATACCTTTGGAAAAAAAAAATCTTATGCTATTTTCCTTAGAGATTTAAATTAAAGCATTGTTTAAGCCAATTTATCTCTAATTAACAGTATGAGTTTAACAAAATTAAGTCGGGGCACGAAAAAGCGGGTCAGGGCAGAGGCTTTTGGGGGCTAAGGTTTGAGTTGGGATGCTAGGTTAGGGTTTATGGGGTCGGGCGGGATGGGGAAGTGGTCAGAAGCAGGGGGTGATCTAGGGTTTTTTTAGGGGGCTAGACGGCAGGGGCCTTGGTCCAAACAGGTCAGGGGTTGTTCGGCAGGGACAGAGAGTTCCCCTGGGTCCGAAACGGGTCGGGAGTTATGGTTTCTTTTGGATTCAGGGCAGAAGCGATAGGGTGGGGAGTTTTTTGGGGGTCGAGCGGGCCGAGAGGGAGGGAGGAGGTAGGGCGGTGGAGGTAGGCTAGGGCAGAAGGGTGGCCGGTAAGGAAGTGAATGGTGGTGGGCTCGCCTAAAGTTGGGGGTGGGGGTTCTAAGGCAACCTCTTTCCCGGGCCTACATGAGGTCTTTCTGGTGATTTTTCCGTGGTGGTGGGAGGTTGTTTCTTGGAGAAGAGTTGAAAGAGGGCTTCAAATTTTGATTGAATTCTTGGGTTAGAATTAGGCTTTGTTGTTTTTGTTGTTGTGCCCATTTATTCCATTTGTTGTTTCAATTCTTGAATCTCTTCCATTTGTTGCTTGGATTTCTTTGGAACCATTGAAAAGTAGTGTACGATTTTGATTACAACACACCAATACACTAATCGAGGAACGACACCTCGTTCTGATACCAATTTGACGTAAACTACACGTCAATGGCCAAAAATATAAATCAAAACAATTTTTAGAGAGAGAATCAAGACATTTCTTATATTCAAAAATGGAGTCTACCTCGAATGAGGCTTACATGGGTATATATACGAGGGTTATTACTTGCTAGCCAAATAATAGTCTAAAATGATCAAAAAGGACAAATACTAATAAAACTATACGCAATTGTTCCCAAACATGCTTGGAGATCAATTAAAGGTGGAATAAGGGATAAAATAAAAATAGAAAAATAAGGGAAAATACAAGGATTCCCATCATTTATGAGAGTTGAATACAAAAAGAGGTCAATGTCAAAATGATCCTTGCACATGTATTTACCAAAAAAAGTGCACCAAAAAGTTGAATCAAATATTCACATTCTCCTTCGAGAGCCTCTAGCGAGGACCACTTATAGGAGAACAAGATTTTCCAAATCGATTCTATTTTTTGGATCGATTTTGGGAAATCTTTTGGAGGTAGGTTTTTTTGGAAAAAAGTGTGAAAACAGCATTGTTTTGTAATTTTCTTTAATTAAAAAAACATGTTTCTACACTAATATCACCACTATGATGCATCTGATATATGGTAATTGCATCAATATCTCAATATTCTGAAGCCTCAATATGACAATTACATGTATAAATTTATTCTTTGGATCTTAGGCTCCAAAGTCAGAGTCAGTCACCCTGAATTATAGTTTTCTAGATTTCAGCTGACTAAACCTTAATCTCTTGAGGTATCAACATCTTAACTCTATCTACCATTTATCTTAGCTTTTCTCAGTCAAATCAAATTAAAAGCGACAAGGAGCATACCTATACAAAGTGATGCTCCAAGAAGGGAGAGGCTCCAGTGATGAAACTTCCAGCGAGGACGCCAGCTGGGAGCATCTAGCAGATCGAGAAGGAAGCAGGATAAGTTCACACCCGCGTAACACAAAAGGTAAAACATAGTTATGGTGGGTGTAATAAGATCCAGATTCCCAATTACAACACACCCTATACAGAGGAAGGCAGTGAAGAATGTAGCAGCATGAGGCTCACTCCCATCCGCAACCTTGAAGTAGTTAAGAACAGGTAGGATGTCATCATTGGCTATAGCTGCAAGCAGACGTGGGGCCCCAGTCAGGCTCTGAAGAGCTGCACCTAAGGTTGAAAGGATAATTCCAACATATATGAGTGCTGGTAAAGGCCAAGCAACTGTAGCTGTAAGTAACCTGCATAAGCAGTTAAGTTACTCCCTAAGATAATTCTTATCAATTCTATGTCACGCAAAAATCCAAAAACTTCATCTAGTTAACGTCCACACAGGAATGCAACTGATATATGCAGATGCAGGTCTCTACCTACTGACGTCAATGATTATTTGGGTGGGTGAGTTTGTGGAAAGGGGAGGAGTATTTACTTTCTTGTTGCTTAATTCTAGAGTGATTATAGGGGGATTTCTTTACGGAATTATCTTTTATTCTTTATCGGTATCTTTTTAGCTATTTCGGAGCCTTGGTGAGCAAAAGTAGTAAGAACAATAAATAAATGTCATCCCTCCCTTCGTAATCAGATTAGTGAAAATGAAGATGAATTAGAATTAGAGCGAGAAACCATAATATCTCGAGTATATAACTGTGTCTAAATGCTTCAGCATGTTTGCATGAAAACAGAGCTTCAATCGGTTTATTTTTATTTTTTTTAATTTCAGTTAAGTCCTATATCTAACCCTCCTAGCACCCAGCAAGTGGCAGGAGCCTCGTGCACTGGGTTTGCCCTTTATATTTCTAAATATAAGTCAAACTGGGACATCACTTGTACTCAAAAGAGAAAAGGAAAAAGATTAGAAAATCTAACTAACAAATGTATTATGAGAATCAGGGTCATTATCGTCTTTTATCATTTTTTTAGTCACATTTTTAGTATTCCTTTTATTTTTAGCATTCATTGTATTTTTCCTTTTTTGTTTAGTATTTAAAGGAAGGAAGATTAATTGGCATTAAGGGCATAATTGTAATTAGATACTTAGCTTAGAGGCCAAGGAACCTCCTTCTTATAAATACAGACCAAGCAACCTCCTTATAAATACCATTTTGTAGCCTCAATTAAGGCATTCTACCATTTTATGAGATTTGATTAGAGAGAGTTTGAGAGAGAATTATCTTTTCTTCTTCCCATTGACGTCATTTACGTCAATTGGTATCAGAGCCTAGTCGCTCCACCCGTTGTTGTTGTTGTTGTTGTTGTTGTTGTTATTGTAAAACAAAATCTCGTAAGCAACGGCAAAGTGGGATTGAGAAAAGATGAACACCTCCGCCCCAATCCCTCTCGAGCAAATCTTGGAAGCCCTCAATCAAATGAAGGTCCAAATGGATGAGATGAATGCGTGAATTCTACCACCGGCAACCACCACGGGCCGCCCTCAAACCGCCCCGATATTACCTCAAAACCCTAACCCTAATTCTCCAAGATCAACCCATTCTACACCCCTACCCCAAAAAAATTCTAATTTCACAAACCTTAACCCCAACCACAACCAAGAAAAACCCACCACCGAAGATGGCGCCCCTCCACCACCAACCCTTAACCGGAATGCAAAAAAAAAATCCAAGAACACCCCCTCCGACCCACAAATGCCCCTGAACTCCCAAAAAAAATACCCGGACGCTCCCAAACAAACCCCGCCCCTACCACTGCTGCCGACCCAGTCGGACAGCCCTTACCTGTGATCGACTACTATCTCCGCAGTCGGCCAACCATAAATCAAGGTCGTACAGCCCCGGCCCAAGACCGAGATGAACCGCACCACCCGCCGACTGCTCTGGGCACCTCCGGCGCCCTAGGACGAACCAATCAAGGGCCAGGCAACATTGCAGCAGGTCCTCTCATCACCCCAATGCAGTCCGACGCTATCCCCAGCATTCCTTCTCCAATTTGTGTCCAAAAGGCACCTCCTATGATTGAAATGCATTCCCCGACTCTTGCCGAGATTATTCGTGACATCCGGCACGCCAAAGGTTCAAATTCAACCCAAATTCAGCCTCCGGTGACATTTCCCATTTTTAATGAACCCTACTCACACCTTAACCCCAATCTTGAACCCCAAAACCTAAAATTTTTATCCTCTCACATTCCTAATAATTTCACCCCCCAAAATTCACCCCCCCTATACCTCTCCCTCCACCACCAAACATATCACCACACCACCATTTGCCCTCTCCACACCTTCTCCCACCCCGAATTCTTGTCCCCACCCACTCCCCACCACCATACCCACCCAATTATCCCACTCCACCCTCACATGACTACTCTTTGCCCCCTATCTCCATTTACCCTCGTCACCACCCACAAAAACATCTTGAACACCCCCAGATACCCTCCATACCCCCTGCTCCACCCGTTATCACACACCCACCCACCCCATTCCACTTTCCCCACGCTTCTGCTCCCACATATTCTACACACCTCTCCACCAACCGGTCACCCTCTCCATGTCCCACATCATCCACCCTTTTGGGATACCCGTTTCTTTCATTCCGCACCCGTTGATTTCCATGAACGCGTACGAGAGTGGATTACCCTACCTCCCCATGATGGTCGACCTTCACCCCGACCCCACTCCGCTCCAGAGTTTGAGCCACCCCCTCCAACAGAGTGGCGCACTAATGTTTCCCCTTTTGAATCCCGGGCTCGAAGGTTATACCATGTCCCTCTCGCCGAGCGCCATTGTTTTTTATGCTATCAGAAGGGGCATCAGATGAACCACTGCCCCTACCGCCAGCCATTGGTCCCAACTCCACCTCCTTCTCCTCCACGGAAGACTCTTCCACCTCATACCACTCCTCCCGCAGCCCCAGTTCCCCCACCAGCTCCTGGCCCTCTTCATACACCGCCTCGGAGGCGCCCACAGCGCGCCTTACTTCCTGAGCCTCCGCCACGCGATGATGATCTCGACGAGGATACCCTGGCCCTTCAGGGTGGTGATGCCATCACCCAGTTGGCACTTTAGTTACTATCACGAAGTATGCAGGGTAACACTAGAGTAGATGTCTCAATGTTCGACGGTCATTTACAGCCTGATGCCGTTGTGGATTGGCTTGCCGCCATGGAGTGAATATTTGAGTACAAACGACTGAAAGGTCGCCGTTGTGTCTTGCTCGCGGCTACTAAATTTCAAGGTTACACAAGTGTTTGGTGGAATGACTTGGAGGAACGCCGTGTTCTTGAGGGTCAGCCTCCTATACAGACTTGGGCGGAGCTTCGGGCCCAGTTGATGTCAGTTTTTGTCCCGCCACTTATGAGCGTGACCTATTCTTTTAAGCTCACTCTCTTCGCCAGGACACCATAGTTTTGGACTACACTGAGCGCTTCCAGCTTCTTTGTACTCGTGCCCGCTTGTGTGAGAGCGAGGAACAGCGAATTGGCTGGTATATTCACGGCCTTCAGAGCTATATCCAGCGCGACCTCGCTTTACATGACGTCACCTCCTTTGCTAAGGCGGTGGAATACGCCACTAAAGTTGAGAAGTTTCATCAATCTTCTCCTCTTCCACGTGACCGTTCCATGCCAGCCCCTCCAGCACCAGTGACTTCTGCTCATACTGTGACTCCCTCCACTACTGCTACTCCTACTCCCACGGTTCCTCCTCCTGCACCAGCTCATCCGGTCATCTTCAAATGCTACAACTGTGGGGTGATGGATCATCGAGCGTCAGATTGCTCCCTCCCTCGCCGTCGAGCTCTCTTAGCTTCAGAGGACCCTGAGTACCTTGAGGAGGCACCGGATGTCCCACCCTAGCTAGTTCTCATTACTATCCTTGACGGTGACACTGAAGGCCTTCCCCTCTGAGTTCGAGGACGAACTCTTTCAGGGGGGAGAAAGATGAGAATTAGGGACATTATCGTCTTTTATCATTTTTTAGTCATTTTTAGTATTCCTTTTATTTTTAGCATTCAATGTATTTTTCTTTTTTTGTTTAGTATTTAGAGGAAGGAAGATTAATTGGCATTAAAGGCATAATTGTAATTAGATACTTAGCTTAAAGGCCAAGCAACCTCCTTCCTATAAATACCATTTTGTAGCCTCATTTGAGGCATTCTTCCATTTTATGGGATTTGATTAGAGAGAGTTTGAGAAAGAATTATCTTTTCTTCTTCCCATTGACGTCATTTACGTCAATGTAACTCTAGATTTAAAAGTTTATAAGACCATAAATATTACCTGCTACAATGCAAAATGAATCCAACACCAAACCCAAACCAAAGAAGACTAGGTTTTCCTTTTTTTCGATAAGAAACAAGATTTCATAATTCATCAAGACTCGTAAATACAGACCTGTTACTAGAATAATGACATCATATTTCTCAAGGTTTAATAGTTTAAATATCCATGGACGTTATAACACAGATCCAAAGGCAAGTTTGCAATGTTGTTGTGGTGGTAACAGGCAAGTATAGAGAGTTTACACTCCCAGTCAATCTCTTAACGACTCCCATCCCCCTTACTGGCAGGAGTAGATTAGATTCATTGCTTGTACCTTGACCCCCATTCTCCCCCAACAAATATGGCTCAAGGTTTAATAGTTTAAATATCGATAGACATTATGACAAAGATCCAAAGGAAAGTTTGCAATGTTGTTGCGGTGGTAGTGGGCAAGTATAGAGAGTTTACACACCCAGTCAACCTCTTAACGACTCCCATCCTCCTTACCGGCAGGAGTAGGTTAGATTCATTGCCTGTACCTTGACCCCCACTCCACCCACCCCCACCCAAAAAGTAAAAAGAAAAAAAAAATAACTTTCTACATTTGACAGTTCAAATAATTCATCAAAAACATTATAGTGTACCTGTCTGTGAGAAGCTCCTCTCTGGTGGCAAGAGCTCCAAATAAGAACACAGAAAGAATATATAGAGCAGTAGTCGTCAGAGTCGCGGCCAATGTTCCAATAGGAATAGAACGCTGAGTGTTTTTTAATGAGGCAGATCGATTTGAACCTGCCATGATCCCAGTTACAGCAGGGAAAAAGAGACCTACCATTGCACTGACAATGATTCAATTGTATTAGTTGAGAAAACCATAAAACAATTAAATTTTCGTCAAATCCATTTGCAAAACTCAAACAGCAGGTTGAGAGGCAAACAAAGATTAGAAACTCAGGCAACAACAATTGCGACAAAACAAGATCAAATTTACAGTTACATTAATGGTTAAAAAGATGCAACTCTGCTACATAAAATTGTTGCTATCCAATCTTTCTTGTAATATCTTGAGCCAGGCATTGATATGAAAATGATACAATACTACCCATTCTCCATATCTTTTTACAAATGCACTATCAGCATTCGTATCCATATCCCCCTTCCAGACATTATGCACATATCCTTCCAAATTACATGGATCCAGAGTATATCCAATTTTTATATGTTATTTAATATACAAACATTGAACGCCATCTAGGGGTGACAAAAGAATTAACTTAAACTCTACAAAATTGTTTTAAACATCATATGTCAAGTAAAATAATATACTTAAATAAAACTGACCACAGCAAATCCACAGCTACATAATAATATATAGAAAAAATATCGAACCAAAAACCTCAAACCAAATCTTACCCAAACATGTTTCAAATTATGAACTCTAGTATGAAATTTGATTCCTAAATAAATTGTCTGCGATATATGAGTTTATTGCAACTATGAGTTTCTTAAACGATTGCATATTGTCAAGAATCTTGGCCAGTTGGACTATTTTTTTCCGAGAGTCACAAGCAGTTCAACCTAAGATATACAAATGAGAGGAACCCAGGATATATTAGAATTTTTTATTAGAGTTGATATTTACTGGCAATGAATAATGATTTAGATACATTCTATTAGAGGCATACATTGTTTTTATTTGATAATTCAAGTCCTCAAGAAACGCCATATTGAATCTGATGAGAATAGGGAAGCATGGGCTTAATTGTAAAATTGTTAATTGTACTCTTTTTATATTTGTTTATCTTTTATTGTATTTTCTGAATTTTAGGCTAGTAGTTAAGTAAGGAAATAATATTCCCATGAAATATTCTAGTGTGCCATCTTTAGTCATTTAATATTTTCGGTCAACTGATAACTTTCCCTATAAATAAGGCCTTTGGTCATCCTTTGTAATCACTATATATTTTAGATAGAGAAAGAGTTTATTATAATTTGTGCTCGTTGTTGTGTGCCATTTGTCGTGGTATGTCAAATTGGTATCATAGTTCGCCCAGTTGTTATAAAACATAAATCGTGACAACTTCAATGGCATGCGGGAGATCAAGCCAAGTTAGACATCCATCATACGGCGCATCACCGCCTTGGAGGACACCCTTGCCACCTTAATTTCAGAGTTTCGGGGATTAATCACCAACCACAATTAACAGGTGACGGTGGCCACCTCGTTTCTGCCCCTCACTGCCACTCTGCTTCCCACCATTTCACCCCACCACCCACTGTTACACTACCACCACTACGAAACCCACCCTTAACTCTATCAAAACCCAGAAAAAGAAGAAGAAAGTGGTGGAGAAATGGAATACCCCGTAATTTTAATACATTAACTAAATGGAGAAATTTATTAATTATTATGTGTGTCTACAGTGACATGTGATGATGTCACTATTTATATGTGTTATGTGTATCTTAGTCGAAATTAAAATCGGACTTAATACACGGGAATGAATTAATTATTATTTAATAAATAACTTTATAATGGTTTTGGGACGCGTAGAATAGCCAACTTAAAATGATGAGTTTTTAGCCATGTGAGTTGGTATTGGATTTGGGCTTTGTTTTGGGTGTTTTAGAGAGGTATTTGGACACTTTAGGTTGAGGCCCATATGGAGCCCAACCCTATTTTCGAAATTAACACAATAAAATGATTAATTGGTTAACCCTAAATCATTCTAAACCTTTTGTAGAGAAATCCTAAAGCTAGAGAGAGGAGGTAACTTGGCAAAGAGGAGAATTGCGACAATTGGGATTGAATTTCATCCCTTTCAATCAAGGTAAATTTACTTGATGTAGGATTTAAATTGTTTTTGGATATATAATTGATATGTAATTGTTAGAAGAAGGTTAAGCACGGATAAACATTTGAAAGCCCCTTGATAATGTAACTAATTGACATCTAATTTGAGTCAAATTGATTGAAGATGGCATTCTAGGGTTCTTGGGTGAAATTGGAATTTATACCATTAAATCTTGTTGGAATCATGTAAAAACCTTAGTCATAAGTTAGAAGTGATGTTGGTACACTTATATAGGATTATAGTTGATTATTGTGATGATCTAGGAGCTCAGTAGTTCATTCATAGAGGATTTTTAAGGTTGATTCCCGTAAGGGAGAAGATGACATGAATTCTGAATGGTTAGGATTTGTTTGGTTGGGTTTGGGACTTGGTATCGGTTTGAAGATTTTGTTTTCTTAGTTATACGAGAATAAGTAAGTAAATGAATCTGAATTTAAGACTTGAAATCTCTATGTGATTAGGATTTACTTGTTTTGTGTATTATGTGCAACAAACCAAGTCAGAGTCCTCGTGGGATACATACTAGAGGTGATATATTGATGGGGGCGTACAACGGAGACTGTGTTGGTACCCCGATAGATTAGAGATAGGCTTTACCTTGGTCATGATTATCACGGACACTACGTGATGAAAGTACCCGTTGTATCTAGACGAGATGCACCCGGGGTGATCCTTTCATATAGCCTTTGGGTATGGGACCATATGACTGATGTGAAGACGTAGTGATGATTTCTAGCTAGGGGTGGCAAATTATCACACGACCCGATAACACGACACGATCCACACGACTTTTTACCGGGTTTGAGTGAAGCCTTAACGAATATGGGTGCTTAACGGGTGGACCCACTAAACACGACAACTTAACGAATCGGGTTTGGGTTTAGCCATTTAGTGTAAATACACCACACGACTCTTTAAAGCACGACCTGAACACGATCCAAATACGACACGAACTTGATAAGACACGACACGATACATGCGAAAAGCTTAACGGGTCGTATTTGGGTAAAGGTGATTTTGACACGAAACCGATTGGACCCGGCACGAAATCGACCCGACACGACCCATTGACACCCCTATCCCTAACAGATGCTTGGATGGTTATAGGTGCGGGACAACCTATAACTATGCCTAGTACGCGCGAGCGATCTCCGAAGACAGCAAGAATAGGCCTTCGTTATGTGAAGGCTCGAGGAGAGCACATGATGTACGTGGCATGGACCGTACTTGTGTGGACTGTCTTCCCTTATATGTTCATATACTTAAGATGTATAAACTGGTATAATTATGGAACCTCTACTTATATTCAAATGAGATGAATAAAATGTGATCATGGGCTCACTTGGGTTTCGAATTAGACGCATGTGATATTTAGGGTTGTTAGGTTGGGATAACTTAAAAGCAACTAAAATACGTGAGGAAGATGCGTAGTTATATTGTAACCCAAACTTAGTTATAATCATATTTTTCGTAAACTTGTTGTTAACGTTGTATTGACTTTACTTTTCAGGACCTAGGCAACTGTGGTCACCTCCGCCCTGATCTCTCTTTACTACTATTTATAGTCAGTCGAGACGGATTTATGTAGTATTATCATTACAGTCGATTGGATTATGTTGAGACAATTATATTTTTATATTATACTTTACTGTTGTTAGCAATGGTATCAGATGTGTATGAGCTTCCGCTTACTTGTGTACATATATTTATTTATGCACTTAAGTTTTGTTTCCAGTCTTACTTAGAATGATATTCAATTGTTTTAATTCCCGTAATGTTGTATTAGACCTGATAAATCTATTTATAAATTTTACGGGGTGTCACAAGAAATCTCCCCTTAAGGCAACTACAAGGAGAGGGGCAAGGGACACGAAGAGATCGGCCAGCCCTGGCGTCGTCTCAAATCCAGCGACCCTCCAAAGCCCTTTTTAGTTTTAGATCTTCCCTTCTTCCTGTAGTTAGAGTTATGTGTGGTCTGCCATGGAGAACATAAGTATTCCTACTCTTCCTAAAGTAGTTAAAATTTGAATAAGTAGGTGTATACAGTCTCTTTTGAAAACATTCGGCAACAGTGTGGCCATATAGACATCACAGTATGAACAGTACTGAAGGGTGGAGGACTTGACTTTACTATTAAAGTCTTTGAAAATTAGTGGAAGTACCCCTGACCCGCACTCCCGATTCACCATCAGTGAATTCTCCAGTAAACAATGGAAGTACCATAGCTTCTAGTTATAGAAATAGAGAACCTGTGATTCGGCCACCACGATACCCGAGTCCCCCAGTATAGGTAAGTGAGGAAGATCTACAACTTTGAGCCAACGATCATATTACCTGGAGATACAGAGCTTGTCACTAGCTATTATATGACGATGAGGAAAGGATAAGATCCCATTACATCCGTAGAGACCTCACTTGGGAAACCAATTTGAGGACCAATCCCGCATCCTAGCAAGTACAGTGTTGACCCAAAAATCCTAAAAGAAAGGTTGAACTGAATCCTTGGGAACCAAAGGATTGTAGGCGCCCAAGTCTTATTTGAGTCAGAATATGACCGATAGCATAGAATACTCCCCCAACCTCTCCCTTGGATCGGAAATCGAGATCTACCCCTTTGGTACCATCCACATGATACTGACCGAATCTAGAGGTGACATCGACCCTTCATTACTGATAGGACCTCGATCGATTCCTCCTCTACGAGACACCGCCTTTGTCCTTCTAGAGCGACCCGACCCGACCCCTTTTATTTCATGCATTTACTTAAATACCCTTCTTTGTTATATTATTTATACCAAAACGTTATATATATTATAAGAACAATTTTTCTAATATTGTTCATAGTATAGGCCGTTTATAGTTTAGACTAATTTGGCGTATCCCGTTACAAATCGTCACGATGAACCGAACTCGAGCATCTCCAAATTTGAAGATTTCCCGACATCCCTTAAAGGTATAAAGCAATTTAGAGTTTAAATTATTTCACAAAATTCATTTTTAGGATGTTTATTTTTTTTTCAAACGATCAAGGCTTTTTATTTTTAAAAGAAAAATATTTTTTGATTTTAAACCTCATTCAAACGAGATTGGGTTTTCGTTAGAAGGATCATTCGTAGTTTTATCTAACAAGCATCAATCGAGGGCGTACTGTTTTATCACGTTTGAAGCTCGTTCAAACGAGATTAGGGTTTCGTTCTAACGACATTGTTGTCATTCTAACGAGGTTATTTTCTCGTTCAAATGAACCTACTTTCTCTTTCGAACGAGCCGCCGCCTCGAAAATTGTGTTTGTCCTATAAATACATGTTTCGTGTTTGTTTTTGTCAAGACTTTTGCCCGATCCATTTCTGCATATCTTTTGCAAAAATTCTTCTGTTCTAAAACACTTTTTAATTCACAAGATACATCCTGAAAATCGTTCTTGTATATTCGTTAAACCCTAGAAAGTTTTAGTATCTTGCATACACCTTTGTGGAGAAGGCATCTCCATGACTGACTTCTGAATCCCGAGGGGATCACTGCTGAAGACGAAAGTTGAGACTGAAGGAAGACTGTTGTCTTTGTGGTTCTTGCGAGAATCATTGCTGAAGAAGACGAAGGTCACCTGCGGGAGATTTCTCGGGTTATATTTCACTCATAAGGTTGTAAGTTGCGATTTGCAAACTGTATTAGTGAAATAAAAGGTTTTACCCGAAAGGGGTTTCCTTTGTTGAATGCTTCTGTTTTATCACATAAATGTATATTTAGGATAAAAAAATAAAATTGATTAAGATAAAATTTGAAATATTTGTTTGTTACCATCTTTGCCGAGCACATTTATTTCCGCATTCTCATAGTGGTATCAGTGCCTTCCACTCTCTCTAAGTGGTGTCAGAGCATTCTTACTGCCTTTTCATATATATATATATATATATATATATATGTAGAGAGAGAGAGAGAGAGAGAGAGAGAGAGAGAGAGATGAGAAATACCAACTTGTGCGCGAGGCCGCCGCTGTGCGTGAGGCCGCCAGCCAGCTGTGAGATTGAGAGAGCAACGAGAGAGGGATGAGGGGTTGTGATGTGAGATTGAGGAGAGAGCGATTTGTTATTGTAAATGCTAGTAGTCTAGGGTTTGTTAAGTTATATATATATATATATATATTTGTTAGAAGGACATGGGATTTACAAACAGGATGTGCTGACATTTGGGTTTTTGCTGGGTTATGCAAACGAAATGGATTTCATGGGGTTTGATTTGCAAACGAAAAGAAATTCAGTTTTAAATATCTGTTTTAAAAAATTGTTTTGCAATTAAGTTTTAAATTATGTTTAAAAAATCTGTTTTAAAAAATTGTTTTAAAATTTTGTTTTATATTATGTTAAAAAATCTGTTTTAAAATCCGTTTTAAATTCAGCTTTAAAAATCTGTTATGAAATATTTGTTTCTTTTTATAAATATGTTCTAATAATCTGTCTTTTTTTCAGGTTTAAGTAGCTGATGGGAATCGGGCTTCCGAGCATACAGATTCCACTGACCTATGAAAAGAGGCTCTAAGCCTTGGGTTGGAGTTGGGGATATGGTAATACATTGTTGAAATTATCTCCTTTTACGGGAGGGAGAGGGAATGTGCTCTCCTGTTTCGGTCATGGAATAGATGAAATAAATCAAAAAATGGATTTTTGTTCAAGAATGAAATCTTATTGGAAGTGTCCATATTCGGTTCATCTTCATAATTGGCAGTTGAGCATTTTAATTGTGTTGAGTTGTAATAATTGGCAATGACACTTGATATTTGGCACTTGGGGGACACTTGCATTTGAGACATTTCAATTGCGTAATTTTGTAATAGTTTCATTGCTTAATGAGGACTTGTTATTTATTTCAAACATTTTAGTATTATTTTGTTTGCTTAATGGTTGATGTAATTTTGACTTATAAGTTATGACGAGGTTTTGCTATAATTTATATTTTGTTTTCATTGTAATGTTGGATGTAAAAGGCAGTTGCATTATGCATTTGCCAAATCGTTATATAAACTATCTTTTGTTTTGTGTTACATCAAAAAATCAGCTTTTACAAAAAATGAAAAATGAGGCTTTTAACCCGCCCCGAACGGGTTTTTGACCCGTGTGATATAAACGGGGCGGGGCGGGGCAGGGCAGGGACAGGTTTAGGAGGTTTACCATTAATCGGGTTCGGATTTGAAAACTTAAATCGTCGCGAGGGAGGGTCGGATTAATTTTTTTTCTGTGGGGGCGAGTTAGGGTTTTGGCATAACCGACCCGTTGCCATCCCTATCCGGGCCTTTATTCCCCCTCGTGGAGAGTACTTCGACCACCTTGTCCTCACTAAAAGGCCTCTCAATCCACATTTGGTTCTCTCATAAGAGTCAAAGAGCATATATCTACGATGGGCCTCTATTCCTCCTTGTACCGCTGCTCACAGAACTGAAAAAGCCCCCTCTGACATCTTCATCATCAGTTAAAAGAGAACCCCTAATGATAACATAACCAATATAATTTTCCTGATGGTAAGTATAACATCACGTATTTTTGAGCATTTTTAAATTACACGAGTGCACGTAATGTAATTAAATTGAGGAATAAAGTGACTTAAATAAATATTAATTGGCGAATAAAAGAATTAATATTTTCGTGTAATTACATTTACTTGTGTGATAAGTAAATTAAAACATGTTAAATTGCATTACGTCGTAAGTGAGTAAAATCAACCGGTTTAATGGTATCTCATTCGGGACGTGCGGATAGGGTCGTGTTGGGAATGAGATGGAAAATCAATGTTAGATAACTCGGATGGTGATTTCAAGTGCGCCAATGATTCGGAATAGGTCGTGATAGTCAGAAATAGGTACCCGGGGGTTGTATTTGGGCACCGGGGACTTTTTATGCTAAATGGGACCCGTAAAAGGGTATTCGGGTCATTTTACACCTAGGGGCTGACTTAATTTCGGTATTAGGAGTCTCTAAGGTTATAATTAGGGAAGGTGGATGGAGTGGACAGCCATCCAACCATCCAAGAGACCAAAGCTTTGAGAGAGGAGAGAAAAGAGAAGGAGAAATTGATGAAAATTGTAGAGATGTGATCCGGGAGGGAGATTGAATCATTTTGGGCTCAAGACCACTACGAAAAGAGGAACTCAAAAGGAAGAACTCAGAATCTCTTCAATTTAAAGGCAGGTATTTAACTTGCTATAATTCCTAGTGTAGTTTCAATCATTCATGTAGAAATTTGGGATTAACATGTAAAATGGGAATTTTTGTAAATGAATTCATTGAAAAGGGATTCGAATATGATTACATGTTAAATCTGATGTGAATGAAATTATAAAGATGCAATCTTGGATGACCAAAACAATAATTGATAAAATCTTGAATTAGGGTTGAAACTATGTATAATTCTTGATGATAATTGATAATCCCATTGAATTAGATGTGTCTTCAGATTGATTCATACATGGAAATTTGTGTTATTATATTTGGGATTGATGTAGAACTCATATTAGGGGTTAAGGTGAAGATGGGAACTCTTGCGATTGAAAGAAAAGAGATGAATCCCGTCAAAAAAATTAGTTCCATGCGCAGCAAAACCGAACCGATTCGCTGGGGGGAGCGAACCGGTTCGATCAGCCAACAAACCGGTCCGGTCAGGTTGGCTGCCTCCCTTTGGTTGTTATGGTTTTTCGTGAACCGTTTAAAGTACGGCTTGGTTTATGGAGTTCGAGAGTTGGAAGATGACTTCTGGGTATATGCAAGGGAGATTAGAAACTACCTTGGGTTAAACGGGGATTAAGAGAATATGGGTGTACTAGGGTGAATAGTACTTAGGTAATGTCTATGAAATAAGATTTTGGAAAGAATTAGGCTACGTGCTTAGGGAGGGAGTCGGTGTAGACTCGGGATTTGTGGGCTAGTGCTACAGGGGATATGTGCACGATTAACCGATTATATATATATATATATATATATATATATATATAGAGAGAGAGAGAGAGAGAGAGACAGGCTCATGTGCACACTAAGTTTGCACATCATTTTTTAAAACAGTAAAAAAAATATTTTTGAGTTGATTTTTTTTGTGTTATATTTAAACATTTTAACGGACCCATGCAAAAAAAACTCAGCTCAAAAAAACTTTTTTTGCTATATTTAAAAAATCGGTCAAACTTTCGTTGCTTTTAAGCACTTTAAAAGCTGTGAAAGTTTGGGCGATTTTTTAAAAATAGCAAAAAAAAATTGAGTTGATTTTTTTTACATGGGTCCGTTGAAATGATTAAATATCGCATAAAAAAATTAACTCAAAAATATTTTTTTTAAAGCTTTAAAAAAATTGGTGTGCGTCAGCACTGTGCAAACTTAGTGTGCACAGGAGTCTGCCTCTCTCTCTCTCTCTCTCTCTCTCTCTATATATATATATATATATATATATATATACACACCATAGTTGTCAAAATCGTCCGATTCGCGATTCGAATCAGACGATTCGATTCGATTCACTACCAAAACGATTCGAATCAACCTTCGAATCGCAAATGTCTAAAGAATCGGACCGAATCGGCGATTCACGATTCGAATCTTCCGATTCGGGTCCGATTCACGATTCGGTCCGATTCACTTTTTTTTTTTTTTTTTTTTTTTTTTTTTTTTTTTTTTTCGCGATTTTTTTACATTAAATTAATATATAGGCTCTTTATGATATATATATATATATATATATATATATTTGTTTTATGTAGGGTGTTTTAAATTAATATGTAGGGTGTTTTATGAAATATTTTTGTTTTTTACATTTTTAAGCTTAAAATGGATGAGAACATGTACTACGGTTAATTTTTGTGATATATTTTGGTATATTATCATGTGCTATGATTAGTTTTTTGTCATATTACGCTTAATTACCAATTCTATAGTGTTAAATTCCATTTACATATGTTTTACTACGTTTTTATCGTTTGGTTCCGATTCGACCGATACGATTCACGATTCGATTCACGATTCGCGATTCGGGGGGTAAACGATTCACGATACGATTCGCGATTTGACAACTATGATACACACACACTATGGATATATCTATGTGTGTTTGATATATATGTGAACATACCTACTCTAGGGATGCTATCATTGGAGGATGCGCATAGTGAGCGGTCCATCCAGGCGTGACCAACAGGTGTTGGGTCGTTTTCCCAGGTCATAGGACTGTTGCATGACCATTGTATGTGATTTTAGAGTCCGGCTGGGGTAATGTAGTATGGTTATGACTCAGGGGTGTATGTCTATGACCACCTCCAGTTTATGTGTTTACGATTTGGGATCGGTGGTGAGATTCCGACCCAGTGGCCCAGGAGTGGTACATGACGTACCTGGAGCTAGATAGCATCCTAAAGAATGCATCGGGGAGAACAGCTCGGGAATGCTATGTATATACGTATAAAAGAGTGTTATATCTATTTATGTACTCAATGAATGTGCGAACATTAAATTAAATGCATCCGAGAGGAGAGCTCGGGGATGCTAGGTAAATATGTATAAATGGGTGTTACATGTATATGTGAACTTAATGATTGTGTGAACTTTAAATAGTAATTAGTGTACAGTTATGTCGACTATATAACGATGCGAGTCAAATTGAGGATTACTATGACATAGCGCACGTAGAAGCTAAGTAACAAACAAAGTAAAGTGAAATGCGTGTAGTGCGAATGGGGCTAGTGATAGCGGATTGGACTATGTGAAGAATAGTTAGACTAGTTAGGAGGGTAGCATAACTAGGAAGCTAAAATGTATGTGTGCGCGCACTATAGATGAGGGACGAGGATAATCTCGTGGAAGTGCGACACTAGATGAACATGAATTCTGCTACATATATATTATTGCATTTTAAATACTTGCAAATATTTTTAAAATGATTTTAGGCACTGACCCGTATCAAAAATATTTTTCAAAACTTTTTAGGTGCTCAGTCATAGGGACGCCAGGGTTAACGTGTTGTTCCAGTCAGACGATGTTGCAGCAGCTGTGGATGCCTGCAGGGTTCGCTTAGACGCTTCTATCATTGCTATCTACATAGGATGTTATTTCAGTTTCTTTACTTAGGGCATGTCATCCACTGTTGGACAACTTTCCTTTTTAGACTTTGGTACATTATTTCTTTATCAATTGGATGATTGTATTTGGAGTTACCGAGAGTTATTCAGTTGTTTTATTTGATTTACGTCATCAGTATTCATTTTATTCTTGTGGTGAATGTTTATTTAGATAATGGGATAGTATTCATTTTATTCTTGTGGTGAATGTTTATTTAGATAATGGAATGGTTATTTTAATGGTTGAATGTTTTAATAAGGCAAGTTATTAAGGTTTTTTAAAATTTGACACCGGGCTTGACAGGTTAAGTAATTAAATTGGTTTTCGACAGTAATGCTAAGAATGAACCAAACTGAGATTCCTGATTTATTTTAGTAGAGGATTGATCACCTGTTGCTAGAATAGGTGGGGTGTCACAGTAAGCATCTGCCAACCCATGGAAAAACTTCATGTTATTGTCTCCTTCACTTAATCAGAAGGTATTTTATTTCTGCCTCCAAGTCATTCCCTCCTGTAAAGTCTTTCAGCTAACCTCACCTATACATCCTCCCATATGAGCCACTAAAATTGTGACAAAGCCCTGCGCCATGAATCCATATCTCCTCTATACAAACACTGTTCCAGCTTAACCCTTTCTTCCACCTCTTAAGATTTTCCTCAAGACATCTATAGTTTTATGGTGAGCACAAGACTGACATTACCTTCCACTTGATAACGCTGCACCATTCCTTCACCCACAACCACATGCTCTCAAATCTAAAAAAAATCCCCTCAACTCACTCCATCACAACCAAGCCCTGAATGGGAATATGGTCTGATGTCATCCGAGGAAGGCAGGCTTGAGTAACCCTAGGAGAAGTCTCTTCTCTGTCATGAGATAAAAAAAAGTGATCCAATCTAAATAGGGTTGGAGGATCCATAAAACATGACCAAGTGAAAAAAAAAACTTCAAATAGCAAATCAATTATTAAAATCTATGTGGTGATATCAAAAGATTAACGCATGGCCCTCAAGAACCTAGAGCGTCAACTCTGTTCAGATCCACTTTTACAACATTAATATCTCCCACTATTGCACCATGGCACATTCAAACGCCACTTAGATTTGCCAACTCATCCCACAATTCCCACCTACCAGCATCCCATCAGGACATAGACCCCTGAGAAACACCATAAGAAAATATCATCCACAAGCCGGAACAGACAAGAAATATAATAAGCAACCCCCCAAACAATCTAAACTGCATACCATTCTAAAATCCCACAAATGATCCAACCCCAAACTACCATTAGCATCCAAACAGCACCACTCCACCCACCTACCACCTCAAAGACTTCCAACTACATGGCTCACCATAGGTTCAATTTCTGTTTCTTATGGGAAAATCAAGTTCAGCCTCCAACGTCGAATAAAGGGCCAGATAACTGCCCTCTTGTTGGAATCATTGACCACTCTCGCATTCCAGGAAATAATACAGAGCTTCATAAACTCATAAAGATCTCCTTTCCCTCCTTAATCCTTCAACTTCTTCTCACTCCCCTTCAAAGAAAACTAGTTATAGGGCAAAATGAATTTTCCTCTAAGCATGAACCCAATTATAGACCTATAGATAGAACTATAAATATTTATGTTAAATTGATGAATGTAGTGGAAAAAAATCTCACAAAAAGAGGAAGTTCCATAATCATTGAAAGGCTAAATATATACGCGGAAAATATGCAAGTTACGTGGTTCGGCTAATGTAGTAGAAAATATGCAATCACTCTATTGATCATAAGTTTACAAGAACTAGCTCATAGGCTTTAGATGAAACTACAATCTCGATAGGAATCTATTTGTAGAATTGCATCTGATCTATGTCATGGCTGAATGTCTTGAATCTTTGTACAAATCTACTTCATTATTAGCATTAGGCTTTGGATTGGTCTTATCCTTGACATGGAATCTAATTCAGACCTGGGTGCTTGCCATGTGTCGTGCCATTATTAGTGGAATATCTCCCCCCCCCCCCCCCCCACACACACACACACACCACCCAAAAAAAAAGAATGACATTTACCATACAACATATATTGTCAAATTTTAACTAAGCAAAACAATGTGTAGAACAAGAAAACTATCAAGGATGAAGTTTATAAATAAGCAGATAATTCTAATAAAATTATTTTTATTGTTCTAGGATATAAATTTCATGTCAAATATATGGGGTCAGTGATTTGATAAGACTCGTATTAAGTGAAATGAACCAAAATAAAATCGCACCAAATCCTTGAATAATAATTATAGTTTTTTTGGCTTTAGTCCCATCTTCAAAGATTTGTTAGGTTCTACTCCCATATTTTTTTTAAATTGTAACAAGTCCCAAAACCGTCAATAACTTCTATGTAACCACCCTCTTTCTTTTTGCAGAGAATGACTGATGTAAACAAGGGGGCGGAAGCGTAAAAAAAGAGAAGTTATCTACACAACAACAACTTGGAAAATGAAAGAGGGTTTCTTATTTCTCTCTCTAAATCTCAATCTCAAAATGTCAAAAGTGTTACAAATGAAAGCCCTTAGGCTATTTATACTAAAGATACAAAAGGGTAAAAAAAAGAACAAGATAAAATAATTTTAAAAAGGACGCCCATGTCCCTATGCTCCTGCATCACTCTCCCCCCCTTGAGAGAAGACTCCATATATTCCGTATATTGGTGATAGAAATGGGGTCAATGTGCTAAAGGGTAGCCTCGATGATCCAAGAATCTTCCGCCTCCGGACGGCCAACCCAACAAACTAAATAACGTGTATAATCATCCGAAGAAGAAGGCACAAACTCAGAGGTAAGAATCCCCTCAATGCAATCTACATGAGAACGAACCTCGTGACCTGGGGTCGAAGGAATGGGAATCGGTGGAGCATGAGTGCCTCAAAACAGAGAAAGGTCTACCACGTTAAACGTGCGGTGCATGCGGAACTCATCAGGGAGATCGACCTCATAGGCATTCGTCCCACAAGCTCTAACAATCGGAAAAGGGCCAAAACGACCGATAAGAAGTTTGGTACCCTTGCCCTGTCGACGTGCCTTCTGGAGGTATACCATGACAAGATCACCCGGAAAGAAGGAGACAAACTTGTGGTGCTCCTCAGCAGCCCCTTTATAAGAGGTATACATAGATTGTAATCGAGTACGAACATCGGCCTGTATGGATGTCAGGCGAGCGGCAAACTCCTCAGTGGAAGGGCATATAGGTACTGTCGGCAGAAACTCGGTGAGATCAATGGGCATAGAAGGAGATTGTCCCAAGACAATATGAAACGGAGAAAGACCAGTGGATTGATTGATGGCGTTGTTGAAGGCGAATTCAGCCTGGGCGATCACTACGTCCCACCTACGGGGATGCTCGGAAGACGGACACCGTAATAGGTCACCCACACTACAGTTAACCACCTCAGTCTGGCCATCCGTCTGGGGATGAAAAGCTGTCGAGAACTGTAACTCCGCTCGTAAAAGCCGCCGAAGTGTACGCCAGAAGTGCCCTGTAAATCACATGTCTCTGTCTGAAGTGATGCTACGAGGGACCTCATGAAGACAAACAATCTCTCGGAAATATAAGGAAGCAACATGAGACGAATCTGTGGTGCGAGAGCAAGGGATGAAGTGGGACATTTTGAAGAACCTATCCACCACAACCAGAATGGAATCATGACCTCGAGAAGTACGGGCAGTCTAACTATAAATCTATCGACACATCCTGCCATGAGCGCTCTGGAATCGGCAACGGTGTGTATATAGTCCCGCATTAGTGTGTTGGCCCTTGGCCGTCTGGCAAGTGTAGCAACGCTTGATGAAAGCGTTGCTATCTCTCCTCATCGTCGGCCAGTAAAATCGGTCCCTCAGCATCACGTGAGTACGCGCCTGTCCCAGATGGCCAGCTAAACCACCCCCATGGATCTCGGAAATGATCTTCTCCCGCAGGGATGAAGATGGAATGTATAGGGCCATACCTCGGTGGAGGAGCTCATCTTGTGATAGATACTCGCTCGATGCTCCATTGCCCTGTTGGCAAGCTACGAAGATGTGTCCAAACTCTACATCCGTCGGGTAAAGGTCACGACCTCATCGAATCCAAATACTTGACTCCGCAGAGTCACCAACACACGTGCTCTCCTGCTAAGAGCGTCTGCTACTTGGTTCTCCTCTCCCGGTTTATACTGCAAGTGAAAAGTATAGCGCGGGAGGTATGCGGTCCACTTGGCATGCCGGTCACTAACACGCCGCTGACTATGTAAGAAACGAAGGGCCTCATGATCCGATTTGATGACAAACTCCTTATGAAGGAGATAGGGTGACCAAAACTTCACGACTTTGACCACAGAATAGAACTAAAAGTTGTAAGTCGAATAATGGAGGGCGGCACCCGTCAATTTCTAACTGAAAGGCAATCGGTTTCCCATTCTGACTCAAAACAGCACCCACCCCTGTCTTGCAAGCATCACAAGGCAACTCAAATAACTGATCAAAATCGGGCAAGGCTAGGATAGGGTCCGTCGTCATCAATTCCTTGATGCGTTTAAAGGCAGCATCCGCCCTTGGTGTCCATCTGAACTCGGTACTCGAGGAAGTACTCATCAAATCTGTTAACGAAAATGTATTTATTTCTTAATTAATAATTAATTTGTTTAATTATAATTAATGTACATTTTAGTTTAACTAATATATTGATTTTGATGATTCCAAACAAATATTTATTAAGTATATTAATTCATTTCATTTTTTTTGTACTAATTATGTTATGTATGTATCAATATTTTTTTTAGTCGATACTATATAATATATTACTTTGTAAAACTATGTTTACATATACATTTAGTCTACATCATAAAACTTATAATAAATCTTTTTTGTAGTACGTCCTATTACATTTCCATGGAATGTCATACCTGCTACTTATAAACTCTAGTCTTATTATTTCCTTACTCCTACCTACTGCAAACAAACTTAGCTTTTCACCTTTCTCTTGGAACTCATGAAATGGCATAAGTCTTGATTGACATATAGTACAGTGATAAAATTGTGTAAAATCTTGAGAAGATATGGATTGTTTGTGCCACCTACTTTGACAGTCGGAGATGTCATTTTTTAGGTAAATACTGTTGCTATTATTTTATTTATTCATTACTCATTTTTGTCCGAATATTTTTTTATCTATGTTAATATTACGTTTTATCTATATGTTAAATATCTATATTTTTTATATATTGTTAATTATATTATGCGAAATATTTTCTTTGATAAATCTTTATATAGCCCCACGTTAATGTTTATATATAATACTTATATAGTAGCTGCTCTTTGCATCCCATTAAGAGACCCAAATGGGTTATCACTTTTCTTGCTAAAGTTGTCCACTTTATTTCTTAAGCCAGGGTATAAACAGTCTAGTGCAGCTTTAATACTCAACCCTTGTCTTGTCCCATCCGTGTACTGCTTTATCAATGGTTGGGAAACCCTTTTCTTTGTAAATTCATTTCTTGGGACGAGATTTTAATGTCTCTTCCTTGAGCCGCGTGTACTGCTCTAGTAGACCTTGTTTTGAAAATAATAAGAGACAAAATTTTTTAATTTGTTTTATTCTCTTAAGATAATTGTTCATTCAGTTATTTACTTTTTTACTGAAACTCTCTTGGATCTATACTGATTATAGCATTTGGTGGTGCACGGACAAAATTTTTATTTAAAGAGTTGATATCCATCTTGGTCCCACACCATTTAATTCATCCAAATCTCACGCCACGAAACCTTTTGTACTTGTCGGCTTTGATGTGGCTGTATAAGACCTGTAGCACTTGGTTTCGTCACTGTTCAACTGCCTTGGGCAATTCTTTCACTTCAGACCTTTGAACACGCAATGCTATATATCTCATTAGTTTATATATATATATATATTATATATATATATATATATATATATATATATATATATATATATATATATATATGTGTGCTTTATTAACCTTAAACTTTGCATGTTTTTTTTTATGATTTATAATTCTCTTTAGCCTAGGTAACTGTACGCATACATATACATATAAACTTCTGTTATGATTTATAATTCTCTTTAGCCTAGGTAACTGTACGCATACATATACATATAAACTTCTGTTCGTACACATTATATATATATATATATATATATATATATATATATATATATATATATACAGTCCTCCTCTTGTGCGGACCGGACATGTGTCACCTGGCGGTGAGCCCAGAAAAGAGAGAGAGTGTGCCTATAATTTAGGCAATAATTTCTCGGCGCACCGTTAGGTGACACATGTCCGGTCCGCATTCTTAAAATGCGGACTAGTCCGCACAGGAGCATTATTATATATATATATATATATATATATATATATATATATATATACACTTATTTTGATGCATACATCATACGACATCAGCTAATACTTAAAGCTTTATGACATATCATTACAATACATGTTATATATTTACTTTATTATTTATATTTTTTTTACGCATATTTCCTTGCCATACTGCTTCGAGCCATCCGCTCTATTGATTTAACTGACTTGGTCAGTGTTTGGCATACAGTAACACACCTACTATTTGATTTGGTCAAATTTTTTTATAATAATAACAGTATCCCTTTTTCTCTTTCTCTATCTCTGACTGACTGGTGACGTTTTGAAAAGAGAAGATTTCTTTTCTTAATTACCTCTCTTCTAACACACTCCATATGAATTTTTTTTTAATGTTTCTCTCTCTCCATCAGTCTACCATTTATTATTTTGATAGAAATCAGAGAAGAAAAATATGGTCTCCATCTTTCAGTTCACAATTAATGAAGCTCTCAAGTTGATCAAGAGCTTCCATCTTTCAAAATCCCCAGCGTCTATTTCTTTTAGAATATATTGGCCAGCAGTTGCAAGAAGAAAGGGGCATGAACCAAAAAAAAGAAGGTTGAAATATAGAGAGCAATCAGATTTGTACTTTCATTATTCTGCACATCTGAAATTTGACATTCACATCTACAAGTTTTGAGTTAGCTACGATCTGATATTCTGCGATCTGTTGAAGAAATTCAAAAGCACAAAAGTCATTATTCAGCTACAAGATTTCTAGTGAAGACTTGAGACAACAAATTGGAATCACTGTGAAGTCTACTTGAATTTAAAGAAGAATCTCAGATTTACATTTGCACTTTAAAGAGATTCAACCTCCAAACCGTTGTACTTAAACTCCAAATTTATTTTTGAAGCTCTGGCTTTTAGCTTAGGAAAGTTGTACCTGTAGTCGATTTTGCTGCTCAGTTGTAAAGAGGTGGTTTGATCCTACCGTATAAGTGGATCAGGAATAGTGAAGCGCAAGGAGACGGAAGCTGCTCTAGGCGCGTGGACGTAGGCAGGGTTTTTGGCCGAACCACGTTAAAAATACGGTGTCATTTATTTTCAGCATTTAAAATTTATTTATATGCTTGTGATTGATTAATTTTTTTTACATTTGAAGGTTATATAAATCCGAATATTTGATAATTTTTTAAGACTGAAAAATTGATTTTTGTAATATTTAATTAATCTCAGAATATTAGCTTTTATTATTTACGAAAATTATTTATAAATTTATTTGGATCTTATAATCTTGAAATACTCCTGTGTAATTAATTTGTTGTATTTATTTAACACTATTGTGATAATCACTTTAGATTAAAATTCAGAATATAAACTTATATTAAGAGCTAAAATTGATAATTTATTTTGTGGGTATTAAAATCCATAATTCATCTTGATTAAATTAATTTGTAATTAAAGTCATAAAAAGTTTGTTAAACTCAATTCACCCCCCCCCCCCCCCCCTCTTGAGTTAATATCTGGGTAACAAAATCTGTAATAGGGGCCATAACAATACAGAACCCAGCGATAAAGCGCCTATAAAAATCCGTCAAGACATGAAAGCTACGCACCTGAGAGACTGACGAGGGTGGGGGCCAATCCACTACCGCCTGAACTTTGGCATCATCCACCCTAATCCCATCGCTTGAGACCATATATCCCAGAAAGGTCACTAATGGTACCATAAAAGCGCACTTCTTCAATGTAAGAAAGAAGCGCTCAGCTCGTAGGACCTCTAATACTTGAGTCACGTGGTCTAAGTGCTCCTCCTCCGATCGACTGTAGATCAAAATATCATCAAAATAAACAACCACGAATTTGCCCATGAAAGGGCGCAGAATTTGCGTCATCACTCGCATAAAGGTCGAAGGAGCATTGGAGAGGCCAAAAGGCATCACCGTCCACTCATATAGCCCATCCTTCGTCTTGAAGGCAGTCCCGGTTTCATACGAATTTGGTGGTATCCGTTCTTCAAGTCTAACTTGGAAAAAACCCTCGCACCGTGAAGTTGGTCTAGCATATCCTCCAACTTAGGAATAGGGAATCTGTACTTCACAGTGATCTTGTTAATAGCTCGGCTATCAATACACATTCGCCAACTCCCATCCTTCGTTGGCACTGACAGGGCGGGCAACGCACAAGGAGACATACTCTCCCGAATATAGCCCTTGTCACATAGCTCAGTGATTTGCGTCTGTAACTTTGCGTGCTCCGTGAGGGACATGCGGTAGTGGGGAAGATTGGGGAGCTGCGCCCCTGGGATGAAGTCAATCACATACTGAATGTCTCGAAGGGGAAGAAGCTCGTCTGGGGGAGTACACACATCATTGTAAGAATCCAATATACGCTTAACACATAGTGGAACGGATGCCTCCGGAGTGGTGATGGGAATAATAAGAGCATAACATATCCCCGTCTCTGCGGCCTCGGTGGCTAACTCTTCATCCGAAGCAAGTAGGGCCAGGGGTCGAGTCATCGGAAACGGACGCATGGGGCGAAGAAGAAAGCTTCGCTCTCCATGTGTAAAAGAGTAAGTGTTGGCTCGACCATCATAAACGCTTCTATGGTCAAACTGTCAAGGCCTCCACAAAAGCAAGTGGCATACTCGTATGTCAACTACAGTGCACAGAACCTCGCCATGATAATCTCTAATAGAGAAAGCAACTCGACACTGTCGGCTAGGGACAAGTGTGGCTCCGCTGCCCAACCATCCAATACGGCATGGTGTAGTCAATAACTCCGTGGGAAGCTTTAGTTTATCTACCATCTCTTGTGCCACCAAATTGTCACTGGCGCCCCCGCCTATGATCACCGTGCATAACCTTCCCTTCGCGGTGCAACGAGTAAAAAAGATACGCGTTCAAATCCATTCATCATCACCAGAAGGAGGTGATTGGGTATCCATCGAGGTCGTAATCATAACGGTATGAGTATAGGCGGTAGAGACATCGGCGAGTTTCGCTTGAGAATGACAAAAAGAGTCGTGTTGACGACAATGGATTGTGCGGTGGCTAAAGGCACATTGGGTGGGATGGATAGGATACCCAAATAGGTAAATCCTTTGTATAAAGAATTAGGGTTTTTAGGATGCATAAGGTTAGGGTTTCTTGAGAAGAAGGTATGGATGATTTGGATTTGATTTGATGTTGGGGAATTTGATTTGGGTTTAGATTGGGGTTAAAATTGGGTTTAATTTCTGAATTGGGGTCTTTAATGGGGTTTTTAGAAGATTTGGGTCTAAACCGAGACTGAATCATATGAGTTGGTGCCAACGAACATAATCCACCCTTTTCTTGTTGGTCGGAATCTATCTTAGCAGCCCTAGGGACTTCGGCACACTGCCCCGGCCCTTCTTGGGTCTTGGCTTGAGTCACCGACTCAGATTCTTGAACGGAACGGGTCGGCCGGAGTGGGCGAGGTGATCCATGGGATTTCCAGCCGGTTTCTGGCAGCGGTTGAGACCGGTCACAATTTTACCAGGTTAGGTTGGAGTGTCTTGCGATGGGGGAATAATTTCGGTGGGTTTAGGTAGGGTATGAGCAGCCATGGCAGAGTCTAGGATTTTGGGGTTTGAATATTAGGGTTTGATCGAACTTCATCCGGGTGAATCCAATTCGAGTCTCAATCTTCAATAAGCATGGCTAATCCACAAGAACAAACCACGATATGATACCAATATGATGTAAACAAGGGTGTGGAAGCGTAAAAAAAGAGAAGTTATCTACATAACAACAACAACTTGGAAAATGGAAGAGGGTTTCTTATTTCTCTCTCTAAATTTCAATCTCAAAATGTCAAAAGTGTTACAAATGAAAGCCCTTAGGCTATTTATACTAAAGATACAAAAGGGTAAAAAAAAGAACAAGATAAAAGAATTTTAAAAAGGACGTCCATGTCCCTATGCTCCTGCATCAATGACACTTGTCCCATAATTGTTATAATAGGACCACCAACTAAAAAAATAAAACTATGGGAGTGATTACAAGTAAATCTTTACAAATGGGACTAAATACTTAAAATCCCCAATAATTAAAATCAATTACACAGTTTACCATATAAGCTTGTAGCAACGAAGAATGCTTATCAAAAGAATACATTCTAATTCTAATTAACAGAAATGTAGGAGAATAAGACAGGAGAAAAAAGCGTCTGCAGTACATGGGGGAGAAAGATGAGAGATCCTTTCTCAAGATAAAAGGTTAACCAATAAAGAAAGATTGTAAACAGAAAGAGATACATGCCAAGATATATTTCCATGACTTACTTGAAATTCCAGCTTATGTTTCCCTCGGGATCAGGTATTCCAGCATTGTTAGTTGATTGATAATCAGAACTCCAATTATCTCTAAAGGATTCCAAACTCAAGCCTGTGATTCCATCTGTGTCAAGCATTACAAGAGAATTGTGATTTAAACATTGATATTGTGCGAAATAAAGACTAAACTAAGCAAAAAAAAAAACATGGTAAAACCTATGAAAGATGTCAACTAAACCTGTTAATTACCATCTGCCTCGAATATAAAAAAAATTCAAATAATTCAATGCATAACCATTAAAAAGAGGAATTATACAGTAAAGTTGTCCGGACTCCAGACACCTTTCCTTCTTCTGCCCTATGAAGCACGAACTCGATACGTAATACATGTTTCGACACGATACGTGATACGTGATTTTTTCAAAAACTAGGATACGACACGTTAGGATACGTATAATATATATATATATATATATATATATATATATATATATATATATATATATATATTAATGAAATAAAATAGATGTTTTCCATAAAATACATTAGTAGAGCATTCTTAACATGAAATTAAGAAAATGGACCATACAAAACAGAATTCAAACACACTTTAACATTAAAAATCATAAATAAAGCAAAAATCACCATCACATTAGAACAATAAAAAATAAAAATAAAATATACGTAAAAAAAAATTAAAAATTTTAAAAATTAATTTCACGTGCCCTTTTACATGTCCTAGTGTGTCCTGGCCACAGTCGCGTGTCTGACTTGAGTTAAAGCTGACTCGTGACTCGTGGCTTCCGGGAGAGCGTCTGTGCTTCGTAGCTTCTGCCCCTCCTTCAATTCGATAAGGAAAAGAACAAATTTTCAATCATAAAAAAGATGTTTAATTAACAGCTGAGACAAGCTAGCAAGGATACAAGAGAATATCCAGAAAGATATGAACACGCTTATAGGCTGTGATGTGAGGGATCATCCAGTGGCACAATTGTTATTTATATCTTTTTATTTAATTATCGCTACAATTATTTTAAGATGAAAGAATAGAGAGAGAGAGACTATGATAGAACCCTAACTAGGGCTTGTATTTGTTTATGAGAATTTTCTGCCGCGTTACATCAGCCTGATACCCTATGAAGCACGGACTTAACACGCAATACGTGTTTCGACACGACACGCGATACGTGATTTTTCTATAAACTAGGATACGACACGCTAGGATACGTATAATATATAATATATATTTAAATATATATAAAAAAAATAACACAATTTTTTTCCATAAAATACATTATTAGAGCATTTAACATAATAAAATTAAGAAAATGGACCATACAAAACAATATTCAAACACACTTTAACATTAAAAATCATAAATAAAACATAATCACCATCACATTAGTTGCATTTAACATTCAAACACACTTTTTTTTGCTGTTTTTTTTATTTATTTATTTTTTTTTTATTTCTAATCTTATTTTTTTTGCTATAGTTACATAAAATAGAGAGGGAGAAACAACAAATAAAAAAAGCAAAGAAAAGAGAAAGAAAAATAGCAAAGAATGAAGAGGAAATAGCCAAAAAAAAAAAACATGGACTAACGTGTCGGGAGCGTGTCCAACTAAAAAAAAAAAAAAGAGGACACTATGGGACTCGCGTGTCGTGTGTCCGACACGTGTCAAACAAGATTCGTCGCCTCCGGGAGAGTGTCGGTGCTTCATAGCTGATACCACAAATTCTTTTCCCATCCTAAATTTGTCTTTCTTTTTTACTAAGAAACTAAAAAAACAAGGGAAAAAATTGAAGAAAGGGACCAACAAATCCATCTATATTGACAACAAAAATAAGAAGATTATAATGAAGAAGTAAAGGACTTTACCACAACACCTACAAATCAGAGCCTGTAATCCATCAAGAATAATATTTACCTCCAAAAATCTATGCTGAAACCCAAAAACAATGTAAGAAAGGTGTCATCTTCAAATGCAATGTAGGTATCACAAGAGACCTTTGTTTATGATAAAATCAAATCTAAGACTTCATGTAACACATAAGCACAGCCCCAAACCAAAATATCGCAATCTCATCCAATGTATTAAAACTGTGGAATCTCCCAAAATCAAACTGCGACGATGCCCAAAGACAGTTCTTTCCAAGAGGCCTTTTAAAAAGATAAAATCTGTCTCAATGGTGTAAATTTGGCATGATCCTTCAGGAAAGATTTTCACTCACAAAACAGTTTCATCAAGAACTTGTGAGTAGCAAACCACTTTTGAATCTTTCAAAATTAGACACGGTTTTTATTCCTTAAGTCACTAAAGCCCAAAGAAACGGTAATATTCACTCCACGACCTTGCATGTGATCAACTCTTCTAGCACTTTTTTAATCCACACCACCCCGACTAGCTAAGCATGCCCCAGAGACTTGGCATTCATTTGCTATACCAAAGCCACTATAAGCTCCCCACGAGGAATTCATCTTTCTAAATATGGAATGTATATGACAGATACTAGGGGGATGATGATAAATAATTCAGTAGATTACATAATTAAATTTATTTATCTAAAGATTTGAGGCATCTTTAATATGTGACTAGGCCTCCAAGAATACTAGAGCAGTGTTGTATGCGTAACTATGTATGTAGTTCATTCTACAAAATTAAATATGTCCTCAAAGTATCTGACACATCTCAAGTGATATTCGAGAAATATCAGAATCAAAGTCCATCATACAAGTATCTAAGCTACAAATAAAGGACTTTTGTAATTTTTGTTTTATTGCAATTCATAATTTATTATGATAAGGGAGTAATAAGATACTAAACTCCACCAAATAGCATGAAAGCAGCAGAGGTCCCATTACCCAAAAATGAAATGTAGAGAAGAATGCCAACTAAACAAGATGTATTTGATTTGCCACATATTTTTAAATATTAAAAGACCAAAAAGATGTAGCCCTTTGCTCATTTAATAAAGCTTCATTAAAAGGCCCAAATAGAACACAAAGAACTTCCATCCTCATTAATGATCAACTTGATCCTCAAAACTTAAAAATCAAAAATGGAAAAGCTCATGACACCTTGATCCTGAGGAAAGAGGTCCACCAAATCTTTAACATTAAACCCAAGACATATGTTTACCAACTTAGGAGTCAGATTCCCAAATTCCAAGTTAGAGACACTAAACACAATATCATATAAAAAAGCTGCTTAAATTTCTATTTTTTTTTTAATGCTCTGATGAGAATATGAAGAAAGAGCCCTTCAAGCATAATAAAACAATACACCCAACACCAATAACCTGTACAAAGATAAAGAGTATCGCTATCAATATTCAAACCCAAATTCCAAAATGATCCAGGTTCCTGTTTTTGTTAGAAGATCCAAATCATCTTTGCCAAACATTCATCAACGACAAAAAAAATAATAAAAATAGAAATAGAAACCAACCCTAACCAGAAGGCTACACGAGGAAGAATGTGGAATAGAGTGCTACCAGGGTGAAGACGTTAAAGGGGCGCCTTATCCCCAAAACCCGACTCGGGGTGTGATATGTGATAAAAGCGACAATGAGGACAACAATGTGCCAATAACATAACCGACCCTCCCCCATTAGATGACAAATCATATGTGGTATATAACTAGTTCTAGTATGCTTTGAAAGGTCGCAGACTTCACATAAAATAATTTTGTCCTTCAAGCATTAGACAAAGAAATAACATAGGTACTGAAACTGTTTCATGACCTAAACGGGCATGCCACGGATGCAAGTTCCTAAGTGAAACATCATAGTTTATGGAACTTGGAAAGATAGAAGCACTAAGACTATATATGAGAGGATGGGGTGGAGGATCCCCAAAATAGGGCAATTCATCGCGCTCATAGCCCCTGCTGAGAATCCTCATCGAACTCAAGTTCTGCAAGAGATAATGGGTAGGTAAGAACACAATGGCACAATTGAGATGCATGGCCCATTGGCAAACATATAAGAGATTAAATGAAAAAGTAATTGTGTGAAAACCGTGAAAAGAGTAATAACTAGAGACAAACACACATCCCTTGTGTGTCGGGTGGTACCATAGTTATGATAAGCAATCTTCCCGTCAACTGAACGGGATCCCAAAGCAAAATTGCGCCATTTTTTTACGAGACACGTGAGCCATCGAACGGGTGTATGTTGTGCCCATGATAATAAACTTGCCCCTCCCTGAATCACCCATAATATCTCAAGACGAGGTTAAAATAAACTAAATTCATCTGAAAATTGCTGACAAACTTTTGACACGAAGAAAAATAGGCTCAAATCAAAATATTAACCAAATATAGCCAAAACCATGCCGCCAGAACAAACCGGCGGCACGAAAATTTGAAGAAACAAGCAGTGAGTTAACACATTTGTAATAAATGAAACCCTAAATGGGTCCAAAATTGAATTGAAACACGAGAAATAAATTCATGACCCTTACAGCAGCCAGATCAGGGCCAAGCGACCTCAACAATGGCGAACCTAGGTCGAAACCCCAAGGTTCAAGGTTGCAACCTCCAAAGAAGAAGGAAAGAGGCTGGAAACTCTGAGATCAGCTTCGAAAATGGACGAAGTTGGGTATGATGAACAATAACATGTGATTATAGGGTTAACGTTTCAAACTTGCCAAATTAGGGTTTTTGGGGTGAGAGATGTAGAGTGAAACATTTTGGTTCTACAACCAAAAAGGAATTCATGAAGGCTTATCCAATTAGGAGTCCAATAATTGTATTTATACTATGTTACAAATCTAAAAGTTTCAATATAATATAAAGTTAAAATGTAAAAAGACTACACCATCTAAACCCAAAACAAGGAGGACCTAATATAAAAGGCAAAATAAAATAAAATAAAATCCAACACAATCGATGAATCATTAGGAGTTGAGGGTTCTTATCATTGACTTGATTAGCTTTTGTACAAGAAGTGACTGACTGTTCTTGAAAAGAAATCACCATGAATCCAAAAGTCATCTAATTCGTGCCCGAATAACTTCACCCCATTTCCACATAAGCACAATACAATAAATATCAATAGAGATTGTTCTATGGAAACCATCACCATACCGTTGAAATGTTTAACATAAAGGTTCGCGAGCAAAACCAGCCAACCTAGAATTTGGAGTACAAGGAAGGGAAAGGAAGGTATGCAATGGGTAACTGATGGATTCTAATGGGATGTTATAATGATCTCAGGAGGAGAAAATATTCTTTGGTGTTTTATTAGGAATACCCTTTGAATTCAACTTTTATCAGGGCCATTGACTAGGAAACCGTTTCGAACTCAAGCAACCATTTCTTTAGGTCCAAAGCAACTTAGCCACCTTAGATATCTAGATTTTAATGCTTGTACATAAATTTCAGAAGGGGCACGTGATCCCAAGTGGTTGAGGTACATAACTTTAGCAAAATGCCACATTGGAGAGAGTTAAGCAAAAGGAGGCAAACAATGAAATTCATTTTATTCTTTTACAATGATTTGCAATTTTATCTTCCCAAAAAAAAAAGATGGAAAGAAAGAAGTAAAAGACGCAACTCAAAAGGTTGCATTAATATAAAAACCAATTTAACTTTCTAATATTTAGAAATCTTGAATGAAAGAAACAGGACAAGATTACAACTCATGTATCACTATCATGAGCCAAATATTATTTTCTTTCCCTTACAGAAACATAACTTTTAGTCGAAAAGTTAATTGACCCATGGCTACATATACTCCACTTGAGTATGAGAGCTCGGATCTCCATCAGCACCTTGTATTGTATACCATTAACCTTATGGCATCACATGTCTGTTATGTATAGACATAATGTACCTTTAAAATAAAGAGTTTCAAAAGAAGCTATAAACAAAATACTCACTTGCTGGATCATTCGTTCTCGCTGCAAATATCCCAATAAATATGGAGATCAATGAGAATAAAACAGGAATAAGAAAGACAGGTGCAACCCGATTGATCATTTTCACTCCACCAAAAACAATAAAACATAAAATGATGGTCACAACAATCCCGTAAATCTGCAGGTCATGTAAGCTTGGACTTGAAATAGGTTCCGCAACTGCCGTGCCATTAACTCTTGTGATGGTCTCTGCATTATAATATAGAAGGATAAAATCAAAATTCGTATAACAAATTTTATAGGTACTTGTCATGTATAAAGATACATTTCACTTCTTTAAAAATCACGATTCAATTTGTGTGCGCAATTGACTACCAACAACAACCAACAGAATTTCTTATATATATATACACAGCGAGCGAGGGGAAGAGAGAGAGAATGTGTATTTAATGAAATGAAACATTAGAAGCTTACAAAAAAAATTGTATTCAAATAGCAGAATCATTTTGAATGGTCAACAACACAATTGGCCCCCCAGCACCAGGCAGATTTGTAACAAAAGAACATGATAAAATTGGGTTAATATTAGGACATAATGGTCATTTTAGTATTTGTCATTAGTTTTCCTTTTATTTTAGTTCTTTTATTTCCTTTAATGTCTTTTAATTGGTCTCCGAGCATGTTTGGGACTAATTAGGTATATTTTTGCTAATGATTACCCTTTTTAGTCATTTAGGTAATTACTTGGCTAGCAAGTAATTCCCCTCATATAAATACCCCATGTACTCCTCGTTTAAGGACAATTCCTTTCTTTTTTAATATAAGACATTCTTAGTTTCTCTCTAGAATTGGTGTTTGTTTTGTTTTTGGCCATTGACGTGTAGTTTACATCAAATTGGTATCAGAGCGGGTGTCGTTCCAACATTGGTGTATTGGTGTATAGATTATCAACAAATCATACACTACATTATCAATGGCTCCATAGAAATCCAAACAACAATAAGAGGAGATTCAAGAATTGAAAGAAAGCAATCAAGAATTAATGCGAAAAATGGACAAAATGGAAGAAATGACCACCCGAAAAAAGGAAGATATGGCACAAAAACAACAGCAATTTGATGCCCTCTTCCAACTCCTCTCCTCCAAAATTCAACCTCCCACCATCACGAATGAGCCACCACCCCTCATATGCCCGGAAAAGAAGCCCTCACTGAGGAACCCCTAGAAGTTGTCGGCCCATATATAAATTCAGACCGGCCCGCCCTTCTTTGCCCCGATCGTCCTGCTCCCCTGGTTTTTTTCGACCATCCCAGAAGCCCTCAAAAAACAGTCGACCCCACCTCCGAGAAGAATTCTGCCTTCCCGCCCACGGATGGCTTTTTCGGCCTTCCCGAACCCTACAAACTAGCCGAACTCCTCAAAAACGCTGGCCGATCATAACCCCTCGCCAAAAATCATATTCCCGAACTCCTCGGCAACAAAAGAAAATCAAGAAACCCCAAATCAAGAAAACCAAACCCTTTGCGTTTCTTACCTATATTTTTTAGGTTTCTTGCAAGTAGGTACGCGAGTCGCGTACGAGGGCGCCTCCCGTATCAAATTGAAGAATTCATGGAAGGAGGCCAAACCGCGTTGCCGCTTACCCTTCAAGTTCGAGGACGAACTTTTTTGAAGCCGGGGAGAGTGATGGAAACGGGTTCATATTAGGACATATTGGTCATTTTAGTATTCGTTATTAGTTTTCCTTTTATTTTAGTTCTTTTATTTCCTTTTATGTCTTTTAATTGGTCTCCAAGCATGTTTGGGACTAATTAGGTACATTCTTGTTAATGATTATCCTCTTTAGTCATTTAGGTAATTACTTGGCTAGCAAGTAATTCTCCCCCATATAAATACCCCATGTAGAGGACAATTCCTTTATTTTTGAATATAAGACTCTCTTAGTTTCTCTCTATAATTGGTGTTTGTTTTGTTTTTGGTCATTGACGTGTAGTTTACATCTGAACATGGACGAACTAAATACCCAATGATAGTTCCCTAATTTCTTATTAGGTATAAAAAAGCCCAAAAACAAAACAATTGATAGGTGGAAGTGATTGACCAAATCCTTTACACTACACAATTGTAGTTGACTAGTTGCTAAGGGAACAATACTATAGTTTACAAAACCATGCAATTTGTTCAATTACAAGAAGAAAAAGTTCCACGGTATATATAGTAAAAAAAATGTAATATGAAATCTGTATGTTTATCATACGATTTGAATGTTCCAATCCAGATATTTCTCATACATTACCTCTAAAGATCCCAGCACTCGGCACAGCCTTTAAAAAGGTCTCTACAGCTCCCAACACATAACTAGAATCACAAGAAAAGAAACAAGGACAATAATATTAGTGAAGTATCTGTTTATATCTTATGTTTAACTACAAAGACAACAGGAAAATTACGGTTTAGCCATTTCTCTATATAACTCACAGGGCTCCAGCAACTGCATTGCCAAGAAAAAAACATAGTCCAATGCTAACTCCAACCTCAGGACCCAAAGCACGACCAATGAGATAGTACGGTCCCCCACCCTAAAAGTACAATAGATAGTCAATAATATGTACATTAGAATCAATAGAATTGTTTAACCAAATTAATCTGTATATCTACCAAGCGCATATGAATTTTATAGATGTGGAGCAGGCATGTGATAAAAAACCTAGGGATAAAATTTGTGACTAGTAGATATATTAATGTGATTAATGTGTGTATGATGGGGCCATAACTACTAAAAAGACAATAGCATGAAAAAGTAGTTAATTTATGATTATGTAGGTATGCACCAAGGTTCCTCACTAAATCCTTATCTTTTTTCTCTTGTTATAGATGAATTGATAGGAGAAATACAAGATGAGCCAAGGTATATATTTTTTGCAAATGATGTTGCATTAGTGGATGAAAGTAAGGCATAGATTAGAAGTGTGGAGAGTAACCCTAGAAATAAGAGGGTTTAAAATAAGTAAAACAAAAACAGAGTATATGGACTATAACTTTAGAAATTCTAGGAGAAGCAATGGGGATGTGGTGAGACTTTAGGGTTAAGAGATACCTAAAAGTGATTATTTTCGTTCTTTAGGCTTAAATATCCAAAGAGATGGAGATATTAGTACATGGGAAAGTGCTACCGGCGTATACCTTTGAAGTTAAAAGGGGAATTTCTATAGGATGGTCATTAGACCCATCATGTTGTATGGACGGAGTGTTGGACAATCAAGAAAAAAATGTGCAAAAAATGAGCGATGCAGAGATACAAATGTTAAGATGGACAAATGTTAAGATGGATGTGTGGTAAAACTCAAAAGGATAAAATAAGAAAACATATTCATGAAACGGCAGAAGTAGCTCCTATAGAAGATATATTGAGAGAATATTGGCAATAAGTGCTCTTGTAAGAAAGAGTGATTGATGGTAATGCTAGGTGTAGTGGTAGGACTAAATTAACTTAGTGAGATATTGTCAAACATTAAACCATGTGGTTTAACACATAATATTTTATACTGAACAATACAGAAGGGAAAAATAAGATTCATGTAGCCGACACTAAATGATTGGGAAAAGGCATTGTTGAGTTGAGTCTCCACCAAGTGCATCCTATGTAAGTGAAGTTGTTCGTAATTATGATTCACCTGAAAACTATCTTAGTAGCTTTCAGATTATAATTCTTTTTTGTTCCTTCAAAGATAAAATTACGATACAAGCTTTGGCATAGAATTAAGGGCATTACACAGCTTTTATTGTTCACCTAAATTTCCATCCTGTAAGATTTTCATCATTTTTTGAGGTCTGCTTCAAGTAGTAAAATATATTAATGAAAAAAATAAAGAACGTAAAACATTTCAAAAGAAAGTTAGACCACTAACTTGAGCATTCTGTAAGTTTATGTTCGAAAAAGAATTCCAACATAATCACTAAGAAAGATCAATGTCAATTCAAAGTACCACTAATAACTAGTGTTCGTAAAACCAGCTTTCTATCTTTGTTCAGGACAGATAATAATTACCCTAAAATATATGATACAAGCACGTGCTAGTAGTATGACAAGAAGAATTGTCCATTGTACCTTCATTGCACCATTAGTTGCAATAGCACTCAATGAAACTGCAGTGAGGAAAGTGCACAAGCCACAGAAGAAAACCAGTAACAGTGACTCGCCTATACCAGCCATACCAACAATCCTACAATTTATCAACAAAAAAAGAAAAGTAATTTGCTTAAATTACTGTCAAAAAAATAAGAATCTATAATTTGTCTGAACTTATATACTACATGCCAAGGTAAGGATAAAATACAGAAAAAACAAAGAACAAGGTAGACCAAAATAAAGGCTCAGAGTATTAAAAAAAAAAGGTAAATTAACTAAAGAAAAATTAAAAAAATAGCCATCAAATGCAATCCTAAACAAATTGACCTATATATCAATCACCCATGAGTACTATATGATAATGTAACTTTCATTGTAAATTACTGTCAAAAAAATAAGAATCTATAATTTGTCTGAACTTATATACTACATGCCAAGGTAAGGATAAAATACAGAAAAAACAAAGAACAAGGTAGACCAAAATAAAGGCTCAGAGTATTAAAAAAAAAAGGTAAATTAACTAAAGAAAAATTAAAAAAATAGCCATCAAATGCAATCCTAAACAAATTGACCTATATATCAATCACCCATGAGTACTATATGATAATGTAACTTTCATTGTACACAGTGAAATATACCATGACCACACTACTCATCTATCCTCACCATTTCTGTCAAAAGAGTGCCTAGGCCCCAGACTCATATAAGACGCAGCTTTGCCCCTCACCTCATCTCAGTATGGGGTTGCAATTACACTATTACATTTGGTGACTTTGTTGGGAAGGTATTCTCGCATTCATAAAAAAAACGCAACGTGATGACAAGCAAAGAGAAGGTGAGAACGAGTAGATATGCCTAATAAAAACACTGACGACGCCACTTCGGAGTCTGCCTATGGCTGCCGGCAATGATAAATTGATGATGAAACCATTGAGATTATTGTCGCTTAGCATGTTTGGGTGCCACGCAAATTATCTTAGGCCACCTTTTCTCTCCCAAAGCATCTCCTTCAGATTTTCTCCCGAAGTGTCTCTTTTGCTGACGTAAGCGGTGTCAATGGCACCCAAAGAAAGCACACTCGATCATTGAGACTCTCTCAAAAGCTACTAATATATTGATTGATTTGCCCCATTGGGGTGTTACATTATTTATAAGCCTAAAGAAAGGATATAGAAATGGCCCATTATTTGCCTACTAAGGAATGCTTAGGTCACATGTGATGTCGTGACATCACTAATGACATCGCGGGGACTAAAACACCCCCATTACAAAATACCTATTCTAGCCCTTAACTAACCTAATAACTATAACTGAAAAAAGGAAAATAATAAGAGGAAAATTACAATATTAAAAATAAGAAAATGCTAAATGCCCAAAACACAATTAACATCACACTCCCTTACTTAAACCTAGCTCGTCCTCGAGCTTTTGAAATTGGAGCCAAGTGAAAAGTTCCTACAATATGCACGAAGAGAAAAAGGAGAAAAAATTGGGGTCCCCAGAGAAATTTTATCAAAAATATGGGAGGGCCCAAAATATTATTCTTCCAGAATTGAGCCCAAAACAAAATCTCTAATAACTACAACTAAAAAAGCGAAACTAAGAAACTCATAATCAAAAAACTCATTTCCAATTAGAAATAATGAGTAAGAGAATCAGTAGTACCGCCTTGTTGATTGAAATGACCCGGGTTTTGGTAAGTGTGTTATCCGATAAAGAGGGGGAAACTGTAAAGTGAGTGAGAAGATCCTTCCTAAAAACCCAAATAGGATAAGTTCTGCTTTCGAATGTCATGTTGACAGCGATCACTACAGAAAACCAAAGACCACTCTCCCTACAGAGAAAACCGAAGGCCACTATCTCCTCAGGTCGTCAAGGGTTATAGTAGCATCGACCACTTGGCATTATGTGTTCTACGCTTTTGAGGGGATCTCTTGTCTCCATGATCTCGGTAGATCCAACTAAGACCATTGATGTTGGATAACCGGCCGACCCCACCATTAGTAGAAAGTCAGCAAGCGCCTGTAGTTGATGATGTATTTTCGAAAGGGGGGAACTCGGTAGCATCATACGACCGCGAGGTGAACTCTCCGTGGAAGGTTGTACAAGTTAGCATCTCAATACCACCAACTACTATCAGGACAATCATGACTCAAGTGGAAATTATCATCTATGGACAACAAAGAAGCCAAATCCTCAATTTATGAATCATTCATATTTCTTCTCAAAGATAAGTTCCAAGAACGAAAACAATGGACACAGAGATTGAAAAAGGGATATAATGTCGATTTATCCTCCAAAACCTGCACCTTAAAAACATTCGCAACCACAATGTAGCACAAAAATTGAAAAACTAAAACTCAAGAAAAACAAATCATGGGTTACGAAAAGAACCTCTCGACCACTTGTAAATCCCATCCTTGCCCTAAATACCTTGAGTCGGCCCATAAAAAATTAACGGTTACCCCTCATTAACACCACTTGGTTTTGTGTGAGATGACAGCTTTAAAACCGACAAGTAGGACCAAAGTCGATGGTCACGAGTTCGACTCTTATCCGTGTCATTTGTTAGGGGATAGTGTTATGAGAGCATAGCAAGTGCCCTGCCGTAAGGCGCATTGTTGAGTCCGCTCCTAAAAGATTAACGTGTGTTCTTCCTTAACACCAATTCATTATAGGTTAGATGGCGGCTTAAGATCTGACAAGTGTTCGAATTGTAGAAGTTTGGCTCGATGGGTCTCTTTCTCTCTCCTCTCAGTTACCTATTTTTGGGGGGAAGGAAATAGTCTCTCTCTCTTTTGTGGGTTATTGGGATGACCTGGAGACATCTCCAAGTCACATTAGGATGCTTGGACTCCAAGTTTTGTCTCCATATTTACGGAGTGCTTGGCCCACCGAAAATTGCATGCGAGAGATTTGGGCATTCTCCTCGTGTTCCAAAATAGAGAATTATTGTGAGTGAAAACTAAGGGTTCACTTTTGTGTAAAATTGGTTAATTTGAGAACCAAACTTGGATATTCTCTATTGAGGATTTGGGTAGAATTTTAGGAGCTTTTTTTGCGGTGGGATTAAAATTTGTGAGTATTCAAATATTGTGTGTGCCGGGGGAGTTATTTTGTGAGAATAGAGATTCATTGTTTGTGAGGAAGGAACAAAAAATCATTCCATTTGTAATATTCTTCTATTTAGTGACACGAATTGCCTATGGGTTGCATAGCCAAATTGGTGAACCATGTAAAATTTGTGCTCTTTCATCTATTTTATATTTTCTCTATTTGGATTGATATTTTGGTGTAATTGTTTGTTGGTCACGGTGCCCTAGTTGATCACTACACATCGAGTTCCCGCACAACACATTGTATCAGAACCTAGGTTGAAAACTAGGGTCTATCTGGTTATGGCATCCAAGATAAAGTACTATGTGGAGAAATTCGATAGTAAAAACAATTTTGGTCCTTGGCAAGCGGAGGAGACAGACATTCTTGTCAAAGAGGGATTGATCCATGTCTTACAGGAAAAAGCCCGACAATGTTGGATGTGGAAAAAGATTGATAAGGAGGCTTGTTCCACGATTCGGTTGTGTTTGTCTAAGGAGATTAAACACGATATTATAACAGAGACTTCAGCTCAGGTGATTTAGAAAAAGTTCGAGAAGCTTTATTTGGAGAAGTCTTTGACAAATCGAATTAATCTCAAAAAAAAATTCTACTGATTTAGTATGGGCCCGAGTACTTCGTTGCAAGACCGCCTCAAAGAGTTTAACAGGCTTCTGTCATAACTATTAAACGTGGAGGTGAAGATGGAAGAAGAGGACAAGGTTGCGGTTTTGTTGGCTTCTTTTCCCAAGAGGTACGATTCAACGAGAATACGAGGAAAGTGGTTGAGGGTGAAAGTGATTCCGCAAGCCCAATCGTTAGAGGAAGACTGGAGAACCGAGGTTCGAGGAGCTTCAGGTCCAAGTCAAAGGGGCACAAGGATCGAGATTGTTACTACTATCATCGCGAGGTTGGGCACATGATTGCTTCTTGTCCCAAACTTAATGACAGGAATAGGAAACGCAAAGAGAAGGTTCAAGACGCAACTGCAGCTGTGGCGAATGCAAGTTATTCGGAGGATGTCGATGATTTTGCTCTCTGGCAACCTAAATTGGTGAGTCATTCTGGTTGTTCGATCCATATGTGTCCGAATCAGGAATCTTTCTCCTCCTAAAAAGAGGTGAAATTTGGTTATATTTTGATGGTCGATAGGAGAGCCTTCAAAATTTTGGGAATTGGTTCAATCAAAATCAAGACATGATGGGTTGGTGAGATTTTTGTGTGGTGTCCGATACGTTCCAGGTCTTTAGGTGAACCTTATGTTTATGGGTGTGCTAGACTCCATGAGTTATAGGGTTGTAACTTCGGGTGGAGGTATGAGGGTCGTATAAGGTTCTCTTGTGAGGTAGGGGCAACAAGGTGAAGAACTTTTGTGGTCTCCAAAAGAATATGATAACTAAAGTTGAAAACGAATCGAGCCGTTTGTGAACCGCTCGAGCTCAGCTCGTTTGTTAAGCAAACGAACCGAGCTTGAACACAATTTTGAGCTCGTTTAAAAAATTACGATCATTGGGCTCGGCTTAAGCTCGGGTTTTAAGGCATAAGCTCGATTAGACCTCTTAAAACCGAGTGCTCGAGCCCGGCTCATGTTCGGCTCATTTAAAGCTCTCGTTCGTTTAGTAAATGAACCGAGCTCGAACATAATTTCAAGCTCGTTTAATAAACGAGCTTTGCTAAGCTCGTCTCGAACTCGGCTCGATTCGTTTGCAGTCTAACGGTAACAGGTGGAGCTATTGTAGGGTATTGTAATACCCCGTATTTTTATAGCTTTTAAATTATGGGATTTATTAAATTTAATTGAGATAAATTAATTTAATTTTAATCCGGAATGTTGTTTTAAATATTTACTAGCGTGACGAGAGTTGGTAATTATTGGAAATTTGTTATTTCTTGAATATTACTGGATGAGTATAGTAATATATGAGATTTATTTTTATAATATTGTCACGTGTGAATAAAATGACAATTATGAAAATTTAAGTCGGGACGCGCCTGTGTCGTGTCGGGACTAAATGTTGATTAATAAAAGTGAATATTTCATAAGTTGTTCGTATGGTCGTTTTGAGTGCGCCAACGCGTCCGGAAGGGTCGAGATAGTCAGAAAAGTGTACCCGGGGGTTTAGTTTGGGTCTCGGGGCGTTTTAGACCTAATAAGTACCCCGGGAGGGCATTTTGGTCATTTTATATTTTTGGGTAACTAAACCCACGAAATTTCAAGGGTTATATAAGATGTCTAAGGTCGTCTTCTAGGGTTAGAACAACCAAAGACAAGTGACGGCCATAGGAGAGGGAAGGAGAGAGCTTCCAAAGCAATCCAAGGCCCGAAATCCATCCGTTTGCACCGCCTTCACCACCAACGCGTAGATCGCGAGACGGGGAACGCAACCACACCAAATTCGGCACCAAACCAGAACGTCGAAAATCCCACACAAGTGTTTATCTTGCTTATTTCGTTGATGCATCTTTCATATTGGTGTAGGAATGATTAGGATGAATTGTATGGAAGAAAACCCTAATTTGAGATAGGAAATTGCATGTAGTGATGACTTAAATGATATTCTGGAAACCCTTTGTCATGTAGAGGAGTAAACCACGAAATTATGATGTTTACAAGAAGGAAATTCTGGAGAATTCTTGTTAGAACCATGTTTAAGAGATCTCTAGGGTTCTTGATAATTCTAATAATTTGGGGCTGTTAATCCATGTTTAGTGATAGAAATCTACATGCTTTACGTTGGAAATATCTGGTATGATGATATAATGTTAGTAGTATAAATTTTGGGACGATTGGGATTGAAAAATATGGATTTGGTGAAGGTTAGAAGATGAAACCCGTAACTGCAAATCTGCAGATTTCCGCAGACCTGCTTGATCGATCGATCGAGCCTTGAGCTTCGATCGATCGAAGGTTCGATCGATCGAGCCCCAGACCTCGATCGATCGACCCTTCCTTAAGTTTCCCCTTTTAAAATTGTTGGATTGATTCGACATGAAGAAAACTCCTAAAACATCCTTGTTAAAATAATTTGGGAGATAATGATGACCAGTAAGATTCATTAAAGAATAAGAGACCTTTAATGTAAGGCGAAATCTATATTTTGGGATATTTTGCATAAGGGACAATGTAAGTATATATTAAAGGGGAGAGACACGTAAGAGAGAGTTACGTTGGAACATAAATGGATACCTACTGAATTGGACATTTGGGAGAATAGAGTCCATGAGGGTTACGTAGTAAGTTGGAGAAACCCTTCGAATTAAAGTGAGAAACGAACCATTATACGTGATAACTAATAATGGGAAAATAAGGATAAATGTTGTGAATATGGGTTATGGGATAAACCTAAATTGATATAATAAAAGTGGTATATTTATATGATTGTGTATGCATATATTATATACTTGTGAAAATCATGCCCGCGCTACTTGCTATCCCGGAGGTTACCGCGCTGGGACGATCTTATCTCGTGTGCCTTATGGGGGATATTGACTCGTACCCTAGAAGATAGAAATCCTAGGTACGGCTATCGGATCGATAGTCGGACGGTCCTAAGAGACGTGAGTGTATGTACCGACCTCTTGGACTTGGAAACTATGCTTCGCCTCAATATTGTTTATGTATGTGTTAATACAGTTCGAGAGTGATTCCGAACTTGTATTCCCTTTAGTGCGATTGATATGGGGATTGGATAGCAGAGTATGCCCGCACCATAGTTTTTATGTGTGGTGCTGTTATGATATATATATTATACGAGTAGTTAATATATATATGAAATTCTGAAATCTGGAACTGCCTACTGTGATTTGATATGTAGGACATGGTTGATGACTCAAATTATAAATACTTGTTTTGGGAAAGTATAATATGACACTGGAAAACTTTATTGATTAATAAAGTTAAAAGGAGAACTTTGGTTACAAATTGAAATCTTACGTTTTAAATACTTGTGTTGTTCAGTTGTAAATCCTGCGAATAACCTAAGATAAGTTAAATCATTGGGGAAAGATAGTGTGGTATATGACGAGATAGACCATTAGGAAGGTTAGTGCGATAGGTGTGCACATTAGAAGAGAGGTGAGAATTTCTCAAGAGAGTGTCGCATTGCATTGGCCTGTAATCAATTTAAATACTTGCTAAACGAATTTTTAAATCATATACACTATCGGGCTCTGACCCGTTTCCTTTTCTCTTTCTCTCTTGTATATATATATATGTATATATTACAGGTGCCCAGCCACAGGGGCGTCTTGCATAGGGTCCTTTGGCAGGAACGAGCTACAGCTTAGGTGGGAGTTGCAGGCCTGTTGTTTAGACGACTTCATCCATTTGATTCTACTCCTAGTTCAGTTTTATCCAGCAGGGGCATGTGTCGCCCTCTTTCTATTATTTAGTTGATATTGTTAGAGATTGTAATTCTTTTAATTTCAGTATCTTTATTTCAGGATTATTAATGTCAGGATGTTTTCCTTAGTATTTTAATGTTGGGATTTACTATTGTTGGGTAAACTCTTGAATGTTCATTTTATTCTTCTACTTATTGTATGACTCTTTAGACGTTAATGGTTTAAGGTTTTATAACCGGATTTAATAAAATGAGAATAAAGGTTTAAATGGTTTTGACTAGGGGTGGAAGTGGTACGGGTTTTTACCGTACCGTACCGTTTTGGTTAGAAAAAAATGGTTTTGGTTTCATATATTAAAATACCAGAAACCAGTCTTACCGAAACTGAAATTACCGCAAAAAAGTTGGTTGGTTTTGGTTTTAATATTTAAAAAACCGATTTACCGAAATTACCGTACCGAATTTACCGAAACAAAAAAAAAACGTACCGAACTTACCATACCGTACCGAATTTATCGAAACCAGAAAAAACCGTACCGAAATTACCGTACCGTACCGAATGTACCAAAATTAACGTACCGAATTTATCGAAACCAGAAAAAAGTTGGTTTTGGTTTTGGTTTTAATATTTTAAAAAGTTGGTTGGTTTTGTTTTTGGTTTTTTGGGGCTTTTAGTGCTGTTTACCGAAACCAGAAAAAATCGAAATCAGAAACCAGAGAAAACCAGAATTTACCGAAACCAGAAAAAACCAGAAGAAATCAGAAAAAACCAGAATTTACCAAAAAAACCGAAATACTGGCCGGTTTGGTTTTGGTATTGATTTTGGTGTACCGGGTGGTAAACTGGTACAGCTTGGTTTTACCATCCAGAGTTTGGTTTTGGTATTGGTATATACTATTTACCGACCAAACCGTACCGCTTACACCCCTAGTTTTGACACTTAGCTTAATTAATTAGGGTGTTTAAATTGGAAAAGTTTTATTTTTCGACAGTGATGCTGAGAATGAACCAACTGTTCACCTTGAATTAATTTAATAAAGGAGTGATCGCCCGGTATTTAATTAGGCGGGGTGTCACAGGTATTCTATTACGGCGAGTGAAAATTCGTATTCAAAGCTTGGCAACGGATGAGTGGCAAGCAGGGCTTGCATTATGGGAAGATTGGCGATCTTTAGTCTCATTCGGATTGTGAAGAGGACTACACAACATTCTGGGATAGTGAAATCCGCTTTGAGATGGCAACCGAAATTACAGCAGTACTTAAAGGGAAGCAGACCTATGAGAACAGGCTTGGCATTAGCTTGCGATAGTCGTAGTGGCATTGAGTTAGTCCATTCGGGAAGCACGAAGATGAGGGGGAGGCAAGCATTGGGAGAAGATGACTTTCAATTACCAAACGGTGGTTGGGAGTGGTTGGCGGAGGTTGCTAGGTGCGATGTTGAACAGAGGGATTCCTATGATGCTATGGAGCATTATGGGTTTGACATAGATGATGGACGCGCTCTTGTGGCTGAGCCGAGGGTCAAACCTAGTCAGAAATCTTCATTAGTGTTTTGTTGGTGGCGATCGTGTATTTTGGTGATAACCCTCACATTATGTATTTTTTGTTGGATTGTTCGTTGGAAGTTTGATGGAAATTTTTGCGAAAGAGATTTTCTGGAGGAGCTCGTGACCAATGAGCATGGTGTCGTCCCAGCGAAGATGGGATTCGCTGCAGAGAAGGTCCTTCACGTCAGCAAAGGTTTGGTGTGAAAATTCTCTGGGAAGGTGCGCGACCAGTGAGGGTGGGTTCTCCTTCGCTTCCAGCAAAGGTTTTAGGTCTCGCGACCAGTGAAGGTCATTTCGCTTCAGCGAAAAGGGTTCGGCAGCAAGGTTTTTTGGAAGACTCGCATTAGTGTTTTGGTTGATCTTGCCAAGTTGGAGATTTGTAGAAGTTTGGCTCGATGGGTCTCTTTCTCTCTCCTCTCAGTTACCTATTTCAAGAGGGCAAGAAATACGTATTTCCTCTCTCTTTCGTGGGTTATTAGGATGACTTGGAGACTTAGTCTCCAAGTCACATTATGATGCTTGGACTCTAAGTTTTGTCTCCTTATTTAAGGAGTGCTTTCCCCACCGAAAATTGGATATAAAGGATTTGGGCCTTCTCCTCTTGTGTTCCAAAATAGATAATTATTATGAGTGAAATTAAGGGTTTACTTTTGTGTAAAATTTATTAATTTGGGAACCAGTTTTGGGTATTCTTTATTGAGGACTTGGGTAGAATTTTAGGAGCCTTTTTTGTGGTGAGATTAATATTTGTGAGTCTTCAAATATTATGTGGGGGTTATTTTGTGAGAAGAGAAATTATCTGTGTGTGAGGAAGGAACAAAAAATCCATCCATTTGTAATCTTCTTCTGTTTAGTGACACGAATGACTAGTGGACGAAGCCAAATTGATGAACCACGTAAAATTTGTGTTCATTCATTTATTTTTTATTTCTTTATTTCGATTGTTATTTTGGTGTGATGGTTTGTTGCTCACGGCTCCCTAGTTGATCACTATACACTGTGCTCCCGCATAACAACTTGCCCCGGAGGAAGTATTCATAATCATTTTCCTCGAAGAGCCTTATTTCATTTCACCTAAGTACCCGCCCACTCTTTTTAAGTTGACACTAGATACCACTAACCAAATGGTCTTTCTAACCTCTCCAACTCCCTCCAACAAAAAAATATCCTCCATCCACATACTTTCTAGGTTTTGCATTATTGCTTTCTCTCATCGTCCATAGTAGTTTCTACCTCCAACTTTTACCAACACCTTTTGTTTTTTACATTAATCTTTATATCCTTCTAAAGCCATTATATTTTGACATATAACATTTTTTTAATTATGTTCCTAAAAACACTGTTCATGCCCGTTAAAAATTATGAAACATCTTTACTTCTCACTTGTTTATCTTTCAAAAGCAAACTATACTTTTAATATACTAAAACAAAAACATCTATATAAGGTTGTCATCCAAACATCTTTACTTAATCAAATTCAATCTACACCACACTAGTAGATACAAGTCAGCCACAAGAGCAACAACATTGTAGCAATGTTTAAAAATGTGTAATGCAGATTTGAGGCGTTGTGCTCAGGTGAGGCGAGGCGAGACGAGGCATAAGTCCCAAAGCAGATTGGGGCATAAGCCTCAATTTGAAAAAAAAAATCATCAAGATATTATATGTTTAATACGATTACAAAGATGATATACCATGGCTATAAAAAAAAAATTAAAAACCGTAGTGAACTGTATTAACACAATAATAAGTGTACCATCACCACTAAATCACCAGTCAAGGTCTATAATAAGTAAAATGTATCATTTCAATTACAATTATGCAATTGAAATGAATTTATCATGTGTGTGTGTGTGTGAGAGAGAGAGAGAGGGAACTTAATCAACGCTAAACAATCATAACCAAAAAAGAAATCTCGATATTCTTCGATCACATTTATAAATCAAACAATATGTATAGCCAAGGAGTAACCTGAGGCAACAAGTATTCCTAAAAAGAAAAGGGCAAAGGTAGACCTTTAGCTTTAAGTGAGTGAGGGGTAAGCTTCTAATAACCCTAGGCTTAAGCCTCGAGGCTATTTTTCCACACCCCGAGGCGTAAGCCTCAAGCGCTTTTTAAACATTGCATAGAAGTTACAAAGAAGGCTTCTAGTAGGGCCGAATTTAAGGGTTCACAAAAAATTTGTGGCCATCATGGTGGTATGCATGATTAGGGGTAGTAATAATGACAATGATGATAGGCAATGGTGGCACAGTGCTTAGAAAGTTATGGATGTGGAATGGCCAGAGTAATGGTTGTGGTAATTAAAGAGTTGGGATGTCATTTATTAGGTTTGAATAGAAAAAAAAAATCATTTTAGGTTTTAATAAGAGGCTTCTCCTAACTAAAACAACTTACAGGTTATTATGGGGAGGACAATTTCAGTTGTTCAACAATCACCTTGTCACAAAAATAGCTATTGGGTTCTCTACACCCACTAAGTGTAATGATCCAGTATCACACAACCTGAAACGTGGTAAGTTCGCACTCTAGATCTCCAAAAGTGACATCCCCAATTCTAACATTTAACATTTTTGGTGAACCCTTTTAAACTGTTTGTCACCTCGCCTAAATCACCCCGACTAGGCGCAAAGCGGTACTCTGTCGTCTTGCTTAGATCCAATATATATATATATATATATATATATATATATATATATAGTTTGCTACTATTTTGGTGTATATACAATTATTGCAACATTAACTTAGTTGTTGAGACCTTATATTTAAAAGACTAACCGCCTAATCACCACTAGGTGGCCTTCCGCTGCCCACTTTCTTTTTTAATGCCTTTTATAACACTATGAATTTTGTTGTGTTTGGTTGGACAAATTTGCCTCAAAAAAACTTGCCTAAAGTACTTGGTCATGTATATTTTGGCCTTGCTCTGCCGCCTCACCTAGGCCCTGGGCACCTAGGCGGTGATTTGTCATCTCGCCTACACCCAGAAGCTGCTTAGGCACTACTCAACCCACCTCCCGCCTTGTGCCCAACGCCTTTTAAAATTTTGTCCACAGTTCTCATCTGGGCTTTACACCTCTCTATTTTTTATAAGATTTTGTTTATTTATCTTATTGTGATACTCCACTCCTGCTTTATCATTTTCAAATATTTACCACATATTACATGCATGAACTTTTGTCTTTATGAATTTTGTGAAATATTTACTTGGAAAGCTATTATACATACTTAATAAACATTTCCTATAGCTTTATATTAAAAATATAAACATAAATAAAATAATCGCTCAGTCCCCTGCCGAGCCGTCTAGGCGCTAGAAGGTCCCTCACCGCCCGCCTAGTGCCTTCTAGAACACTGATTTTGGACATTTGCCTTGAAAAATTTCCTTCAGGATAAAAAATTCCAGCCATTCCAATCAAACACACCCTTGTAGAACTAAGACAGACCTAAAAAATTCTAAAGAATCCCCTGATCCAAAATAGCAAACTAAGCATACACCCACCGTACCGCGTACAACTAAATCAGCCTATCGTGTGCCATGTATTAAATTAACTCACATTCCTTGTAAAATTGATCGTAAAAAGGAGAATATGCTGGGTAGATATAGTAATTAGAATTATTATACACAATATGCCCCAATTAATTGCACAAGCAACCACAATACAAGAAAATTGCACAAAACTTCACAATAAATACCAAACAATATGAAATTTACCAAGAAAAACGGATATAGTAGATAATTCCCAAAATGCTTTGCAAGCACGGCACAAAGACTCCCATCATCGTCCCCATTTTAAGAACAGCAGTCTGCATAATTTATACACAAGACATGAAAAAAGCATCCAAAGAGATGCACATCAATTTAGGTATATCATAAACATAAAAATCCTTCTTGGGCTTGATCACTCCTCAATCTCAATAATATTTCTGCATAATCCAAGCCTCAAATTGTACATATCATCTCACGTAAATGAAGTGTGCAAACTTGTACTGAATAAAAAGTCGAGCTTAGACTATTTAAGTGAGCAAGTGCAAGGGTGTTCCCCCGGAGAGGTCAAGGGAGATGTAAAGCCTTATTCCTTTCTCCTTGAAGAAAGAGATTTGATTGATACTGGAAACTGCCAAAGGTTGCTTGCACAGCAAGTAGACGTAGACAAGGCCCAGCCACTATAATATAAAATTGCATCGTTTACTTCGTAAGTCTTTATTTTTTTCTCACCACGTTATTTGCATCTAGTTAATAGTGATTGATTGATTGATATCCATTAACTTGCAAAAGAGGGATAAAATTTCATAGATCATTATTTATCCCTCTCTAATTTACAATATAGATCCTGATCAATAACGGAAAACAAAAGATAGTCTAAAAGAACACGGGATTGAACTACAATCCCCTATTTGCTCCTATTTCATTTTTCTTTTCCCCTGTCGCACTGAAACCATTTTTCAAATAGAGAAATTAAGACAGAATCGTACGGAGTGGGACATTTTAAGTTTCCACGTAAACAGTCAATATTCCACGTCGGCAACGCTTTTCACCAAAACAATAGGATGGTACTTTCACCAGCTGGGGTAACCTGAAAAATATTATACTACATGTTGAGCCTAGACAGCAGATGGAGATGCACCTGACATCTTGGCCAATGACATACAACCAGCAGATACACCCACTAGAGGTAGCAATGCCCTATCCTTTCGCATACCATCTAGGTCGCGAAAGATAGGAATATATGGGTATTTAACCTGTCGCCTGCTCTGACTTAGCGATACTCGATGGGCTCACAAAGCCCAATTGGATATTTTTAGTCATTTCATCATAAACTAATACACCCGAGAGGGTAGTTGTCTAAGTCTCACCACCATTCCTTAACTATGAAGTCATTTTTTCCGGTCATAATTCTTCTGTCCTCGCATTCAAAGTCTTCAAAAATTTGAAATACGGTCTTGGATAAAATCAATAAAAAGGTGGAAAAACGGGTGTTTACGCGATTAAGTAGCATCCCAATTTATTTCTTATTCTATTTTCACCTTTTCGGTTAGGGACAGTTCCACACCCCTTTGGGCCTGGTTTAGAATGAGGACGGCCACCCAAGGTGTGTAGCTCATCTTCTTTCCTTGAAAAAGTATTTAGAAAGTGGTCTAATCAGGAATTATTTCCCCTATGGAGTGGTAAAAAAAAAATATATCGTAGTTAAACTAGAAAATTTAATATAAAAGGAATGAGGGAGTTCTTGGAGAGTTATAGGAAAGGGTCCGAAGGGAAATAGAGCAATTTCATTGATTGGAATATCAAGTGCCAATATCTAAAGAAAATGGGAATTGGAAATTGGTAATTTAATTTTAAGAAACAACGCACTTTTGGATAATGATTGTAAATATTTCCTAAAGAGAGATTTTCTTTGGTGCAAAATCATTAGACAAAAAGTATGGGATGAGTGGGAATGGGTGGGATTCTAAAAAGGTGGAACAAGGTTCTTTAAGAAATTCATGGAAATTCATTTCCCATGGAGTCAAGTGTTTCTCCTTAAGGGTGGGGAATGGGAACTAAATTCTAAATTCAATTTGTGGAAGATTCTTGGATGGAGGAATCTCATATAACCATGGTTCAAAATCTCGGTAGGGTCCAGACTTGGAGGTGACCGATCCGATACCAAGACACGAGCTGAAAAAATTCATGTTTCGGTATGAATCATTGATATCTCGACATTATAATTCGATATCTACAACATGTGCATTATAATTCGATATCTACAAGATGTGCATTATAATTTGATCCAGTTCAAAATGTGCATAATTCGCAACTTCGAGTAAGGAATTTGATGTACATGCGAGATACTGAAGAATACTGCAACCCGATAAACTTGAACAATATATTTGAGATAGAAGACCGTGGATTAGTGGATTTGGGAGAATGACGAGGGGTCTTACCATCCGAGACTTAGCTTCGTTAAAGGAAGGTATTCGGCAAAGTGAGGGGGGGAGGTCACAATCAATCGGAACCAATCAGCGTTCTTTCCGGTTCTAATGATGGTGATGGTGATGGTGATGGTGATGGTGATGGTGGTTGGCAAGATATTCTTGGTACTTATAATATTAATAATGGTGACGGTAATGGTGATGGTGATGGTGATTCAAACGATGATGATGATAGGGGGGGATGTTAGTAGGAGATGCTAGTGGTAGTCAACAAACGGCTGGTAGTGGTAGCCAAGGAAGAGGTGGTGGTGGTGGTAGCCGACGAATGGGGTGGAACATGGTGGTGGTATGATATGGACATAAGATGAAAACTATTGTTCCAAACACAGATCATGGGTATCATTCGGGAATCGACAACAACGTAGACACTTAGACAACTTGACAAGATTCCCTAACAATGACGAGTATTCAAGCAAATATGATCCCCACCACCTTGATAATCCACTACGGATATTGGGCTCGGTGACTGATCATGTATACTACGGTGGGAGACATGGTATCTCTAGGACTAGGAATGGCACTAATAGTTATGGTCCTATACAACTTTCTAAATCTATTAATACTAGGTACGGTTAAATATTATGACCATCAGAGAGACCGCAAGACCGTAGTGGATCTCCTAGTAGTTGCAACAGATGGTGGGGGTTACTGTAGTTATAAATAAGGAACGTATTATGGTGGATCTTCAACTAAAAGTATCGAGTATAGTGGTTTTGGATACTATCATCATGGTGGTCAGTCAGGAGATTGTCGATCATATTTTCCAAATTATGGGTTATCTAGTCAGTCATTCAGCCCAACCCTCTGAGTCAGAATATGGTTCATATTTTTTCTCTTACTCAATTTGAGGAAATTACCCATATGAGTTATATTCACATCATTACCACGATCGATATCACAACTAGATAGGAAGATAAAAATGATGAAAACAATGTGACCATTTCAATTTAACTTCTTTATGAACTTTTATGTGTCACTAAATTATTTTGCTAACTATTGATTTATTATGGAGAATTGAAGTCGAGAACGAGAAGTCCGAGAAGCATCAGTAAAATCAATTATTCAATGTTTTGCATATTATATGATGATTTTAAACTTATCTAATTGGTCCACATTAATAATTTATATTTTTAATTTTCTATATGTTTTTTCAATATATGGGGGTAAGGCCAGTTAACATCCGCCTCTCCCAGACCGTGCAGTTAAGCGGGAGCCATGTGCACTGGGTACGACTTTTTTTATATTTTTTTCCAAAATTTCCTAGCTCTCTACATAGCGAATTTTTGCGTATCGCTCGATACCACGGTCAATACGGAGAGCGAATTGAAGATTTAGCATTCGATACGAGAACCGAGACTAAGATTGTGAACCATGCATTGAACCATAACTTTTTTGTTGTAGTGTTCGCGTTTTGGATCATAATTTAGTTGATTCTTGGAATCTTTTGTTTAAAAGAAACTTGGAATTAAGTTGAGATCTTACAATTAATTTCTTTTAGGGTATCATCTTTATTCGAATCAAGAGGATAAAAGGAGATGCTTTTTAAGTGGTGATAGGAACTCTAGTGGTCTTATATCATTTCTTAAATGAGGAACCTCCTTTCCTCCATTTCCACCTTTCAAAATGACAAGGAAGGTTGGGTTCCTATCAAGGTTCACTTAATTCTTAGCTCGTCACCCATAGAAAGGTGAACTCTTGTGAAATGTTACTCTGATTTTCTATGGAACAAGGTATTTATAGAGTTGAATATTCTTGGAACAGTACCTAAAGAGGGGGTTGACTTGCTATGGAGTGGGAAAACATTGCGGAGAAATCTAATGTTAAGTGCCTATGGAGATAATGAAAGAAATTTTCAAGTGAAAGAAGAGGAGAAGAGATGATTGTGAGAGAATTACATTCAAGTCTGTTTTTTTTTTTACCTCAAACATGAAACTTTTCAAGGATTGTCATAAGATATTGATGTAGATGTGTTGAGCGGGAGGCAATGGCAACAAATTCCTGATTTATTTTTCCATCAAGTGTTGTAATTAAGGTGTGGCTGCTATTAAATCGTGCGGTTGTGGCAGTCGTGTAGCATTGTTCCCCTGTTTGGAATGTACCAATTATTTAGATATTTTTTTGGTTCATAGCTTTATGGAGTTTGCTTGTATCACCCTTTTCTAAGTTTTCTTTTAGAGTAAATTATTAAAATGACCCATAAACTATCCTGTTGATTCCAAAATGGCCCCTAAACTATTTTTGGTTTCGAGCCAACCCACAAACGAACCAAACAGATTTAACACGGCTCTTTTGTTTGTCTTCGTCACGAGTCATGATAGAAAATGAATATGCGCAACGCTCACAACCTATTATAAAGACAAAATAGGTATCACAATGTTATTAACGGGAAAGGATTAATTTATCCTATAAATCTACAAATTATTAAAATTAAATTAAATAAAAAGAGAAAATTAATTTATCCTATATATATATATATATATATATATATCAAGGTTCTAAAAAACGCGAGGCGTGGTTGAGGCGTGGAGGCCAAGCCTTAAGCCTTAGAAGCCTAGGCGGGCCTAGGCGTAAAAATGCGTGAAAAGGCGTTTTGGCCTTCTTAATATATTTTAATATTATTTAACCATAATAAGGCTATTAAAATACAAAAAATGCACAAATCATAAAAATATGTCTGAATATATGCAAATTAAAATACTATTTGATTATTTTGGATGAGATAATGGTCCGGTTTGTAAACAAATTCTTTAAAAGGCGACATCGTTTCACTAAATCATTGTTGTTTTTAGAAAAAAGTGCGCCTTAAGGATTTTATCAAGAATAAGGCGTGAAAAGCGTAAGGCGAGGCGTTTCTCCCAAGCCTTAAGCCTAGGCGTGCCTAGGCGGAGCCTAGGCGGGTTTTTTAGAACACTGATATATATATATATATAATCGCAAATCTAGTACGGAAGCTATTTCGACTTTTATTGTACGAGTGAATCTTTCAGAACTCATTGCAGATCTTGCAAATATGACTGTAAAATATCTTAATCTTAACATGACTAGAGGTATCGGTTACTCTTTATATGGCTATAGCTACCACCGTAGCTACGTTTTATAGGCGGTGGACTTGCAGGGGCAGGGGGTGTGGAGGGGGTGGATTTGAAGGGTTGTAAAGGCTTTTCACAGGGGGTGGATTTGCAGATGTTGGATTTTACAAGAGGTTCAAATGAGAAGGGGTATGGATGTTGGGTTTTACTCGGCGAGCTCTGTTTATGGGAGACATCATTGTTGTTTTTAAAGCAATCATTTAGGGTTATGTTTGAACTGTGTACAACCAATGATTGTAGCCAGTAAACATAGATTTCTTCCTAGTTTTAAAAAATATATTCAAGCCGGATTACTTTGTTCTAGCATAAGCATATGCGTCTCACATGAACATTTTCCATCAACTTCACGGCAGAATCAGACAGAAGGAACATGTTATATCTGTTTGGTTAGTTTGAGGGCTGACTTGAAACCTAAAATAACTTAGGGGTCATTTTAAAACCAGACGGGTAGTTTAGTGGTCATTGTAGTAATTTGGTCTTTGTCTTTCGTGTTAATGGTGGACTGCTCGTCCACTTAAGTTGTACCTGGTACAGCTTAAGTGGACGAGCAGTCCACCAGTAACACGAAAGACGAAGACCAAATTACTACAATGACCACTAAACTATTATTATTTATTAATAGTAAAAAAATGTTTCTGATTGAAAATAAAAACATAAAAACAGTGAGAAGAAAATAACTTCTTAATGAATCAAATGAATACACTTGTATCATTCTCGTCCAAGATGGTACTACTGCCATGAAAGAGACAAAGGCTAATAAAAGATATGTAACATGGGTGAAAACAAAAAGTACCTTAGGATGCTCGAGGGTGATAGATGCATCCACACCATCTCTAGGACTCGAAGGTGTCGGAATATGTTCCCCTGTCATACTGCAATGCCAAACCTCATAATTTCCATGATTCAGACAAATAAATCACAAACTTTTTTGCTTGTTGACAACTAATCACAAAAAAATGCTGAACTTGTATGAATCTGACACCAGCCACCCCCCAACCCAATTTCTCCCTTTGATATAGTTTAATTACAAATAATAACAGATTTTAAAAATAATGAATCAACTCCACGCATCAATTGCATGTACGAAAAGTGATTGCTAGAAAAGAATAGATATTAAAAAAAATTGACAGTGTGGAAAAAAATATGTAAATGAATAGAAAGGAGCATGTAACCCTTACCTCTTAAGACCTAGAATATTAACAAGATAATCAACACCAAACAATTCTAGTTTTGATTCTCGCTGGAAGCCATTGACTCCTTCATGAGTGGGAAATGGCCCTGCCCTAGCATTATCACCCATATTAGGTTGCATGCTCACTTTTACTTTCCTGCCACAACATATGAATCAATATAAGAGCATTATAAAAGAAAAAAAGAAATTATAAGCAAGGGTGTTCGTCGAAACAGAAAATAATAAATAAATAAATAAAACGAACTAAACTGGGCACATTAGGTTGGAACTTGGGTTGGGTTGGGTTTTCCCCTTTTGGTTCGGTTTCGGTTCTGTTCCAAAAATTGTAGAACTGATTTTTCAGTTCAGTTCCCTTTACAGCACAAATCTAAACTGAATCGAACCATTGACCGATCCAAACCTGAGCCAACCTGAGAACCTGGACCAAACCGGAACCGATCCGAGATCTTGAAACAAATCCGAACTAAACTTATTTGTACATTAAAAAACTAGGCTCACTTTAATTTAAAGATTCAAATTGAAATGTGGCTTCTGGTTGGTTTTAATTTATATTTTCTTGTTTATAGCGAAAAAGTTATATTTGTGGAAAATTTATTGTTTTATTTATCTTTTATAAACTTATTTGAAACCGGGAAGTGATCCGAACTAACCCAAAAACCGTTGGTTCCAATTGGTTCTGTTCGAGATAATATCATTCTAGTTCCCATTCCAAAAACCAACATTCAACCAACCCCGGTTCAAGTTTTGGATTTGTAGTCAAATCAAACCAATCCGAACCGTGTGCACCCCTGATTATAAGAATATAATTTGCTTCAAAATCTTCATAATGGTATGGCATAACCATTGTGCATATTAGTATAGTTAAATGTTTGCATTCATTTATATATACACAAAATTGAATCTCTAACAATTCACATTAGTAAATCAACAATTTTATCAAAAAATATTTTTCAACTATATACATTTGATATTCTTTAACTATATTCAATATCAAGCAAGTTATCGTGAATCTTTGATCACTATTATTCTTGGAATTTGTCCCTTTGGAAAAAATCTCGGGGATGGAGTGTTTGGGAAATTTGTCTCTTTGATAGAAAGTTTTCATCTATGACAGGGAGAGTGTGGGTTGGTAATAGCATGGAGGAATTCTTGTATAAACTCTCCATCTCAACCTATTTTCAAAATACTCAAGATGATTTGGAAGAAGGAAATACCCTCAAAAGTATGATTTGGAAGAAGGGAATACCCTCAAAAAAAGTCCAAATATTTACATGGGTGGTAGGAGTGTCAATACTTGTAAATTTTTACAACGCAAAAGACTATTCTAAATTATAATGAATCCATTGGCCAGATTTTGTTCCATTATTCATTTACTAGATCGTTCTGGTACAAGGCGCTTAATGAGTTTGGGATTAAGCTGTTTTTCTTAAAGAATGGAGATGGATTTCCATGCTATAATGTGGAATGTTTGGTAGGAAATAAACAATTGAATTAACTAGGAGTTACAGATGAAAATCAATTTTATCGAAACACTTTATGCTTCTTCATCGAAGGAGTTGGGCTCTTGAGTTCTTGAGCTCCTGTGTTTCATTGCTTGGATTGAATGCTGTGATAACATAGGTCGGACCTTATTTATTTGCTTTGTTTTTTTATTGTACAAAAGTTGGTTATGTTTAATGTTGACATTAAGGCATGTTTTACTACTAAACTAACCCCCGAGCTGTATATTTTATCAGTATATCCATAGAGCCATGAATCCCTAAGTATCAAATATTCACAAAAACAAGCTTCTACCACAATCCATACTATATACGTGAGTGTGCGTAAAAAGATTAAAAAAAAAAGGATACGCGAAATCTAATGGTCTAGTTTTGCGGTGAAATGAAGTTTCCTTGTCATTTCATCCTCTTTTGCCCCAAAACGGAGTCATTTTAGTAAACCCGGTAATGGGTCCGCAATATATATGTAAGTGAATATTTTAATGAACATTAACGAAAAAAATCGAAAACCCATTTATTTTAACTCCTATATATTGAAATTGGTCCGCGCCAGCTGCACCTAGATCATTCCGGCCAGTAGTTGCCCGAATGGTCTAGGATTTGAGCATAAGAACTAAAATAAATGGAATTTGAATTTTTTTTTAATGTTCATTAAATTTTTTCCCTGTTAATGTTCGTATTCGAACATTTCCATATATATATGTAGAGAGAGAGAGAGAGAGAGAGAGAGAAAGCTAACTGCAACGAAGAAGAAGAAGAAGAAGAGGCGGGATCCATATAGGACATTTGAAGAACAGCCCTATCGTTATGGTGGGCAACAAGTGGGCTGTATTTTCTACCACGCCCTACTTGTGTTGAGATAAATTCATCTCCGCCCGAACCCTCAATATCTTCGTTATCCATTCTTCTGCCGATCCACACCAATATATATATATATATATATAGAGAGAGAGAGAGAGAGAGGGATTTTGAATTGAATGCAGAGAACAAAGATTTCTGAATAAATTAAAATGAAAAAAGTATAAGCAAATGTAGCCTTTCAACGAGAGAGAGGAGGATGGGGGAGGGAGGGGGTCCTTTATTTGAACATCAGTGGGAAGAGTTGAATTGGTAGGTCTCGTACACGTTTTTAACCGGAAAAGTATGCAAATGTCCACCGCCGTTTCAACGCGTGCGCGTCACTCGGTGCGAATTCCACTTGTTTTCCAAATTAATAATAAATGTACTTTAACTACTTATTTACAAACAAACAATAAAATCATCTATCTAATCGAACCATAACAAGTAAGTTTCATCAATCTTTTCTCAAATAACAAACTATATATACGGCTATCACGATCCCCATGTGATTTAGAAAAATATTATTATTGCTAAATATGGAAGCATCAAAATAATAAATATGGAAGCGACACATGAATATCTATATCCTATTAAATATATGTCGGAACTTTATTCCTACTCTTTTTGAGTTCTAAATGTGTGCGCCTAAAACACATATTATCAAGATGCGGTGATTTATAGTGAATATGATCAAGTCTTTATAATATGACACGTCATAAATTAAAATCGGTCTCGATATAACACATGAACGTGATAGTTATACTTATGATACGATTGCCTACATAATCATTTGTAACTGAAAGTATGAAAATGTATAAACAAACAAATAGAGATAATTATATATATCAAAATATGTAAATATTATTCGTAGTATTATAAGTTCTAAAAGAACAATTAAATATATAGTGTGACACCCCGCCTAATTAATCCCGGGTGATCAGTCCTAAATCAAGTTAGAACAGGTTTCTCATTTGGTCCATTCTTAGCATCACTGTCGTCTTATTTAATTACTAACCACCTAAGTGAGAAAAATAGACTGGTGCCAATTTTTATCTTTCATTATTTAAACAAACACCCATGCGGAAAATAAAACTATATAACAATCACAGATAACTGAATTAATCATCCACAAGTAAAAATAATTGACCGAATAAACCAACGGTCCAAATAATAAATCCCATAAAGACAAGAATAAACTCCCAACAAGTCTAATACAAATAAATGGAAAGTGAGCAACATGCTCGAATACTAATCATGAACTTCTACATTTAAGAATGAAGAGTGAGGCGTCTATCAAAACCCCGCAACATCCACATATGCTGCAGCAACGGATCCCTGGAATATAGTCAAGGCTGGCGTCCCTGTGGTTGGACACCTAAAAGGTTTTTAAAAGTTTTTATAGCAAGGGTTAGTACCCAAAACATTTGAAAAACATTTAACAAATGATTAACTTGCAGTAATAAATAAATATGCATGCTCTTCATATTTTTAGTTAATATCGCACTCTCTTGAGGACTTCCTTACCCTTCCTCTATTATACCCTACGAACGCTTTAATTAAATTACCTAGTTACTCATCTCATGACTAGATAATTAACAAAGTTCCTTTATACCCACCCTACTCTAACTGAGTATGTAGTGATTATGATTTTTAAGTTATTAGTAACATCAACTTAACCAAATCATTTCCCTTTTTAACTTCATATAACTTCTACACTTGTTATACATGTGAAATAACTCATATTTTTCATTAATAGCCCGTATATAATTAATTATCCAATTATATACTTATAATCATATTTCAGCATTCACAATCATACTGTAATATATATAACAACTTGCATCCTCCCGAGCAAAATACTTCCGGAACGTAAATTCTATAAAGTGCTATCCCACTAGGTACAATCACATAGCCTAGTTATCCCAAGTCAGAATTTTCACACCAACTTGATAAAATAAAATAATTGGAGGCGGTCATATTCCTTCCCTGAAAGTGAGATGTCCCTCACCCATATAACGGACGCTATGACCTCGGGAATATACTCACCCTACTCCTCAAGCTAGGGGATTCATCCACTACGCGCAACCTCCCCCTATAGCACTATAGTAACAAATATCTAATCACTGATATTAATTGTGCACACCATATATATATACTAACGCCTCCGTATATATAAATATAAAAGTCCCGGCTATACCGTTCGCTAAAATCCGTAACATAAGCCTATTAAAATTATTAAGAGTTTATGGTCCAACTCTAAATATTAATTAAATTGCACTTTAATTAATTTAGTTATTTTTGGTGTCGCCCCCACCATAAATTTGGACTTACTCCCGTAGCCCAAAATAAATTTATCCGAGTCACAATTCCCGACTCTAATTTATTAGCCTCAAACCCTAATTAATTTATCTACAATTAATTAGATTTAAACTCATGTAATTAATTTCTCAATAATTAATTACATAAGATTTTTATATAAATTTTCCCTCTTATATAACCAACTGGCGAAACTGCCAGATTCTGGCGACCGTCGATCGATCGACCCAGACCGTCGATCGATCGATCGAACAGGTCTTCGTCTTCTTCGCGAAGACAGGGCAGCCATGGACGAGATTTCTTAAACCCTAATCTCTTCTAACATGAATTTTAAGCCTTTATAACACCAGTACATATTAGAAACCTTATTAGGACTCCCCAGAAAGTCCACAACAATCATCAATTCGTCCATAAACTACTAATCCATAATTTTGGGGAAAAATCTGTCTTTATCTTTAAACCCACTTTCATTCCAACTTTCTTCATCAAACTCGTTCTAATTTATCCGGATATCCTTCTAACAGATTCACATCAATATTCCATTATCAGATTTTTACATAAATCCTTATAAATTCCGGCAAATCAGATTCATGTTTTCTTTTGTATTATCAAAACCCCATGTTTATGCCATGAAACCCCAAAACGAATTTTAATTCATTACATCACATAAATACGAATTGAAAGACAGATTTAATGCTATTGCAAGTTATTCACTTGCCTTAGGTTTCGTAGTGTCTGAATATGCGACGGATTCCAAGGTTGAAGATGACCTTGTTGGCTCTTTTGAGATCCCCAATTGGCTTTGGCTGCTGCTAGGGTTTCCTAACCCTTTAATTCCTTTCTCTCCTTAAGCTCAGCCAGCCCTTATTTCTTTTTATTAAGTTAATTAATCAATTCCCGTTTTTTGACTAATGGGCCAAGCCCAAGTGACCAAAATGCCCCCGAGTGGGCCCGATTATGTCTAAAAACGTCCCGTGACCCGTTTACTACCCCCGGGTACACTTTTCCGACTATCTCGGTCCATCCGGACTCAACTGTACACTCAGAATTTGCATCCGAATTAATTTATAAAAATTACTTATCCCCCACCCAATATAGTTTATACCGACTTCCGGATGTGATAAGTACATACCTCGTCATTAATACTCGAAACGACGAAATTACATTATTACTATTCACTCAGTAAATAATTTTCCCTAAATATTAATCATTCAATCCCAGATTAATATTTATATATTATTCTACCATAATTAATTCATTAAATTACAACACACTAGTAATTTAGAATTTCCGAATTAATTAAATTTTAAAAGTACCAAAAATACGGGGTGTTACATACTCCCCCCCTTATAAAGGAATTTCGTCCCCGAAATTAGATCGTACCTGCATTGAAAAGCTCTGGATATTGTTCCCACGTATCCTCCTCCCGCTCCCAGGTAGACTCGTCAACATTGTGATGACCCCACTGTACTCTAACCAATGGAACAACCTTGGATCGTAATTTCCACTCACTATGATCCAGAATAGCTACCGGCCTCTCCTCATACGAGATGTCTGGCTGTAAATCGATCTCCTCGAGTGGAACGTGCCAAAAGGCTCTCTCGCTCCTTCGATATTTCTTCAGCGATGCCACATGGAATACATCGTGTATCCGCTGAAGATGTTCTGGTAACCCAAGTTTATACGCCACCGGTCCCACCCTATCAATAATAGGGAAAGGTCCTACGTATCGCGGTGCTAACTTACCCTTATTGCCGAACCTCATCACCCCTTTCATTGGGGATACCGGGACTAAAACCTGGTCCCCAACTTCTAGCTCCACATGTCTTCGAGAAGCATCGGCATAACTCTTTTGCCTGTCCTGAGCTATCCGAATTCTTCCTCGAATCAACTCTATCTTGGAAGATGTCTCTTGAACAATCTCCGGCCCCAAGAGTTTGTTGTCCCCCACCTCTAACCAACAAACGGGTGAACGACAAGGTCTCCCGTACAGTACTTCAAACGGTGCCATGCCAATCGTGAATTGGTAAGAGTTGTTATACGCAAACTCTACCAAAGGGAGATATTTCTCCCATCCTCCCCCGAAGTCCAAAATGCACATTCTGAGCATGTCTTCCAGCATCTGGTTAACTCTCTCAGTCTGTCCGTCTGTCTGTGGGTGATATGCTGTACTCAAGCGCAACTCCGTGCCCATTGCCTCCTGAAAGCTCTGCTAAAAGTGGGCGACAAAGATTTTGTCTCGGTCGGATATAATATTTATAGGCACTCCATGCAGCTTAACAATCTCTGCTATGAATAGCTGTGCATAACGCATCGTCTCGAAGTCTGTGCGTACCGGCAAAAAGTGGGCCACCTTAGTCAACCGATCCACAATAACCCATATGGAGTCGTGACCCCTCTGCGATACAGGTAACCCTGTGATGAAGTCCATGGAGATGCTCTCCCACTTCCACACGGGAATTTCTAAAGGCTGTAGCATCCCTGATGGTCTTTGGTGGTCAACTTTCACAAGCTGACACGTGGCACATTTCGAAACAAACTCCGCTATGTCCCGTTTCATTCCTTCCCACCAATACTGCCTCCTCATATCTTGGTACATTTTATCCCCACCGGGATGTACCGCAAATTTCGAACCATGGGATTCTGTCATAACAGCGTGCCTCAAATCCTCATCCTCTGGCACCAATAACCTCCCATTAAAGCGTAGGCCTCCTTCTGAGCTAATTGAGTAACCCTCTGCTCCCTCAGCTAACAACTGGCCCACCCTATCCCGACAAATCTGATCCTCCGCCTGAGCCTTCACAACTCGCATAATGATCTCGGGTGTGATGGATAAAGCTGACATGCAAGCCTTGGCTACGTCATCCTCATATTGAAGCTCTCTCCACTTCGCTTTCCATACCTCTGATATCTCCCCAGTCGGCCTTCGGCTCAATGCGTCTGCTACCACATTGGCCTTACCAGGATGATACTGAATATCAAACTGGTAGTCCTTCACGAATTCTAGCCACCGCCTCTGCCTCATATTCAGATCCTTCTGTGTGAAGAGATACTGAAGTGACTTGTGATCCGTGAATAGAGTAAACTGCTCTCCTAGAAGATAATTCCTCCATATCCTCAAAGCAAAAACGACTGCTGCCAACTCTAGGTCGTGAGTGGGGTAATTCCTCTCGTGGGGCTTTAGCTTCCTGGAAGCATAAGCTATAGCCCTCTCCTCCTGCTGGAGTACACCCCCAAGACCCCGTAAGGATGCGTCTGTGTAAACCCGATACTCTAGCCCTCCCTTTGGCAATGCAAGCACGGGTGCAGATGTCAACTTGTCCTTTAGCTCGTCGAACGCTAATTGACAACTATCATCCCACTTGAAAGGTATTCCTTTCCGAGTCAGATTCGTCAAAGGTCCTGCAATCTTAGAGAATCCTTTAATGAATCGCCTGTAGTAACCGGCCAAACCCAGAAAACTGCGCACCTCGGTCGGTGTCGTGGGCTGTCCCCACTCCCTCACCGCCGACACCTTATTCGGATCCACTGCAATACCCTGATCTGACACGACGTGACCAAGGAACTGTACCTCCCGAAGCCAGAATCCACACTTCCCTAATTTGGCATAGAGCTGATGATCCCTCAGTGTCTGTAAAACCATGCGCAAATGCTCTGCGTGCTCCTCCTCGGTGCGCGAATAGATTAGGATGTCATCAATGAACACGATGACAAACTGATCTAAGTACTCCCTGAAAACCCTGTTCATGAGGTCCATGAACACTGCTGGTGCATTGGTGAGCCCGAAGGGCATCACCCTGAACTCATATGATCCATACCGCGACAAGAAAGCGGTCTTAGGAACATCCCCCTCTCGGATACGCAGTTGATAATACCCTGACCTCAAGTCGACCTTGGAGAAGTAAGACGCCCCTCTCAATTGGTCAAATAAATCATCAATCCGAGGCAACGGATATTTATTCCGTATCGTCACCTTGTTCAGCTCCCTATAATCCACGCACAAGCGGAGTGAACCATCTCGCTTCTTCACAAACAACACCGGCGCAACCCACGGCGATGTACTCCGCCGAATAAAACCCTGACCCAGTAGTTGCTGAATCTGTTCCCTCAACTCCCGCATTTCTGAAGGGGCCATTCGGTAAGGTGCCCGAGCAATCGGCCTCGTCCCTGGTGCCAAATCGATAACAAATTCGATTTCTCTGCTGGGCGGTAACCCTGGTATCTCCTGGAATACATCCTCAAAGTCCCTCACTACAGGAATAGAGTCTAAAGGAACTACCACCTCGTGTGAGGTTTCCTCCTCAATGTAGTATAAGTGAGTGCGCGACCCTCCCTCAGGAAGCGGCATTGCTATCAGGAACATTTCCTGTCCCGGAATGGAGAACACGATTGTCCTCTCATAACAATCCACCGTAGCCCGGTAACCTGCCAACCAATCCATGTCCAAGATGACATCATACCCCTCCATATCTAACACTAAGAGGTCTGCTGCTAAACTAAGCCTCCCAATCAAAATGTCTACTCCTCGACAAATCGAGCGAATCAAAGCCCCGCTGCCTACTGGTGACTCTACACTCATACAGAGGCTACCCGCTGTCTCTAATAACCCAGCCCGTTTAGCAAAATTAGATTTAATGAATGAATGTGATGCTCCCGTGTCAAAAAGAATGCTACCCTCATGACCATGAATGAAAAACATACCCTCAACCGCTGGCGGCGCCTGCTGTGCTGGAGGATTGGGAATATCCCGAACGTTGTACACACGTCCGTAGTGCATCTGCCCCTGCTGCTGTGGGGCGGGTGGGGCTGGTGCTGCTGGCGGCATCTGACCCTGTTGCCCCTGCTGGGCACCCTGCTGCTGGCCTTTGCCCCTCTGCGGGCACTCCCTCTTGAAGTGTCCTGGCTGGCCACAGGCGAAGCAGCGTTTCTGGTCGTCACCCTGCCGTTGGCCCTGCTGGCCCTGACGTTGCTGGCCCGGTTGGCCTCCCCCGTTGTTCCCTTGGCCCTGACGGCCCTGAGGAACCTGCTATTGCTGATTAGGGCCTGGTTGCCCCTGCCTGAACCCCTGTCCTCCCGGTCGAAACCCACCAGGCTTAAACTTCTTAGCCTGATTCCCTTGCTGAATGATGACCTGCTGCTGTGTGCCACTCGTCTCACTACTAGTGACCGCCTTGCCCTGCTGGCTCGGCTCACCTGCCTTCTTGTTCCCCTTAGCATGGAAACGATGATCCTGGCAATGTACAAGTGCGGTATTAACGACATCTGTATAAGTCACTAACGCCGGATTTCCAATCAAGTGTTGCCTGATTCTCCAGGCTAGGCCATCCATGAACTTTGACTTCTTTCGCTCCTCATCGCTCACCTCATTTGGCACAAAGTTTGCCAAACGGTTGAACTCCTCCTCATATTCTTCTACTGACCTGTCACCCTGTACCAACTCGCTGAATTTCTTTCTCATCTCAGACTCTACTGCTGGAGGGAAGTACTTGCGGTCAAACCGCACCCAGAATTCAAAAATCGGCATCGAATCCCGCTCCTCAGCGGTGGTTACGGACTCCCACCACTGTAAGGCTGCCCCTGACAGACGAAAGGTAGCCAGCATCTGTTTCTGCACCTCTATACCCTCTAACATGCGCAGATGGCGCTGAATGTTCTTCTTCCAGTCACAAGCCTCGACCACATTGGTGCTACCTCGAAACTCAGGTGGGTGACCCTTCTGAAAGGTCTCCCTCACTCGCTGCCAAGATGGTGGCCCCACTGGAGCCTGAACTGCTGGAGCCAATGGAGGCGGTGCCTGGGGCTGTGGAAAATGAGCTGCCATAGCTCGCATTGCTGTCTCGACCGCTTGGGCCACTATCACTGCCACCTGAGTGGTAGAAATCAACTCGGGTGGGGGTGGTGGTGGCGGTACCTGTGGCTCCTGACGAGCCTCCCTCACCTCATCTCTAGCCTCAGCCCTCTCCGCTCTCTGTCTCTTTGGCGGCATCTGAAATAGATTGAATTGTATAAGTACACAATTTATACAAAAACTAATAGCAGGAATACGATATCTCACAAGCGGAAAATATAATCAACAGTCCTAATAATAGGGCTCTATAACAACCAAACGCTACGCTGAAACGTAGAAAGCCGTACAGATCCTAAGGACACTAGAACCTGATGCTCTGATACCATCTGTGACACCCCGCCTAATTAATCCCGGGTGATCAGTCCTAAATCAAGTTAGAACAGGTTTCTCATTTGGTCCATTCTTAGCATCACTGTCGTCTTATTTAATTACTAACCACCTAAGTGAGAAAAATAGACTGGTGCCAATTTTTATCTTTCATTATTTAAACAAACACCCATGCGGAAAATAAAACTATATAACAATCACAGATAACTGAATTAATCATCCACAAGTAAAAATAATTGACCAAATAAACCAACGGTCCAAATAATAAATCCCATAAAGACAAGAATAAACTCCCAACAAGTCTGATACAAATAAATGGAAAGTGAGCAACATGCTCGAATACTAATCATGAACTTCTACATTTAAGAATGAAGAGTGAGGCGTCTATCAAAACCCCGCAACATCCACATATGCTGCAGCAACGGATCCCTGGAATATAGTCAAGGCTGGCGTCCCTGTGGTTGGACACCTAAAAGGTTTTTAAAAGTTTTTATAGCAAGGGTTAGTACCCAAAACATTTGAAAAACATTTAACAAATGATTAACTTGCAGTAATAAATAAATATGCATGCTCTTCATATTTTTAGTTAATATCGCACTCTCTTGAGGACTTCCTTACCCTTCCTCTATTATACCCTACGAACGCTTTAATTAAATTACCTAGTTACTCATCTCATGACTAGATAATTAACAAAGTTCCTTTATACCCACCCTACTCTAACTGAGTATGTAGTGATTATGATTTTTAAGTTATTAGTAACATCAACTTAACTAAATCATTTCCCTTTTTAACTTCATATAACTTCTACACTTGTTATACATGTGAAATAACTCATATTTTTCATTAATAGCCCGTATATAATTAATTATCCAATTATATACTTATAATCATATTTCAGCATTCACAATCATACTGTAATATATATAACAACTTGCATCCTCCCGAGCAAAATACTCCCGGAACGTAAATTCTATAAAGTGCTATCCCACTAGGTACAATCACATAGCCTAGTTATCCCAAGTCAGAATTTTCACACCAACTTGATAAAATAAAATAATTGGAGGCGGTCATATTCCTTCCCTGAAAGTGAGATGTCCCTCACCCATATAACGGACGCTATGACCTCGGGAATATACTCACCCTACTCCTCAAGCTAGGGGATTCATCCACTACGCGCAACCTCCCCCTATAGCACTATAGTAACAAATATCTAATCACTGATATTAATTGTGCACACCATATATATATATACTAACGCCTCCGTATATATAAATATAAAAGTCCCGGCTATACCGTTCGCTAAAATCCGTAACATAAGCCTATTAAAATTATTAAGAGTTTATGGTCCAACTCTAAATATTAATTAAATTGCACTTTAATTAATTTAGTTATTTTTGGTGTCGCCTCCACCATAAATTTGGACTTACTCCCGTAGCCCAAAATAAATTTATCCGAGTCACAATTCCCGACTCTAATTTATTAGCCTCAAACCCTAATTAATTTATCTACAATTAATTAGATTTAAACTCATGTAATTAATTTCTCAATAATTAATTACATAAGATTTTTATATAAATTTTCCCTCTTATATAACCAACTGGCGAAACTGCCAGATTCTGGCGACCGTCGATCGATCGACCCAGACCGTCGATCGATCGATCGAACAGGTCTTCGTCTTCTTCGCGAAGACAGGGCAGCCATGGACGAGATTTCTTAAACCCTAATCTCTTCTAACATGAATTTTAAGCCTTTATAACACCAGTACATATTAGAAACCTTATTAGGACTCCCCGGAAAGTCCACAACAATCATCAATTCGTCCATAAACTACTAATCCATAATTTTGGGGAAAAATCTGTCTTTATCTTTAAACCCACTTTCATTCCAACTTTCTTCATCAAACTCATTCTAATTTATCCGGATGTCCTTCTAACAGATACACATCAATATTCCATTATCAGATTTTTACATAAATCCTTATAAATTCCGGCAAATCAGATTCATGTTTTCTTTTGTATTATCAAAACCCCATGTTTATGCCATGAAACCCCAAAACGAATTTTAATTCATTACATCACATAAATACGAATTGAAAGACAGATTTAATGCTATTGCAAGTTATTCACTTGCCTTAGGTTTCGTAGTGTCTGAATATGCGATGGATTCCAAGGTTGAAGATGACCTTGTTGGCTCTTTTGAGATCCCCAATTGGCTTTGGCTGCTGCTAGGGTTTCCTAACCCTTTAATTCCTTTCTCTCCTTAAGCTCAGCCAGCCCTTATTTCTTTTTACTAAGTTAATTAATCCATTCCCGTTCTTTGACTAATGGGCCAAGCCCAAGTGACCAAAATGCCCCCGAGTGGGCCCGACTATGTCTAAAAACGTCCCGTGACCCGTTTACTACCCCCGGGTACACTTTTCTGACTATCTCGGCCCATCCGGACTCAACTGTACACTCAGAATTTGCATCCGAATTAATTTATAAAAATTACTTATCCCCCACCCAATATAGTCTATACCGATTTCTGGATGTGATAAGTACATACCTCGTCATTAATACTCGAAACGACGAAATTACATTATTACTATTCACTCAGTAAATAATTTTCCCTAAATATTAAACATTCAATCCCATATTAGTATTTATATATTATTCTATCATAATTAATTCATTAAATTACAACACACTAGTAATTTAGAATTTCCGAATTAATTAAATTTTAAAAGTACCAAAAATACGGGGTGTTACATATAGATAATGGAAACTATTGCGAACATGGTACTATTAAAAAAGGAGGGGATACGGTACTTTAAGAGCTTGAATTGTTAAAATGAAAAGGGTAGAAGATAAACATGTGAATAAGTTACAAAATTGTGATATGTTAAAATGAAAAATCAACTCTTAAGTTTAGCATAGAGAAAAAAAAAAAAAAACTCTAGAAAATAACTCGACCTTGTAAAAAAAAATTGGCCAATTATTGTTTAGTCCACGATATAAATGTACATTTTTTTAAAAAGACAGGTATTTTCACTTTTACCCATATAGTCCCTCCATATATATTTTACATTTTGTCTTTTCGATTATGACCTTCGCATTTCTGTAAACTTATTTGCTCACTTCTATTCCTATATCGTAAGAGTCCAAATATGAACATTGGTTAAACTTCCCAAATTACAGAGTTCGTTCAAATTAGCTAACTTCTTCTTCCGAAAATTAAAGAATTGTATATTCAAATGTATTCAATCTCAAAGCTAGGTTAACATTTGGTACATACTTTCGATTCATCATTGTTCTTCATATGATTGTGATCCTCGTTGTTCTTCTTCACTTTTGATGGTATATATTGTTCTTTTATCAATCTGAATTCCCATATCAATTCATGTATGTATACGTTTATATGTTTTACTCCTCAATTACTTGTTATTCTTGATTTCGTATTTAATTTATGTGATAGGTTTGGTTGTATGTATTTTGATGTTTATGCCTCCTTACGTTTTTTATCCATCAGTATATTTTTATTAATTTTAATTTCATTATGCATGAGATGATCTGTCTTTATCTTTCATATGAAAGTAATCAGTTATGGATTGTATTAACATCGTAATTGTTATGTTCTAAATTTATTCATTGTGTATTTTCTTTGATTTCATGATAAAGTTGAATTGTATGTGAATTTAATTGGTGTATGTTATTCGTATGTTGTTTAATATGGCAGTTAGGTTTCTTTTGTTTATTTTATGGTTGTATTCAATGTGTCGGTTATTGTTTTGTAAGTATATGTAGTTTCGATGCTTTGTTTTACCATTTTTTATGTTTTTCTCTGTTTTTGAAAGCATTATTGTGTTTTTTTAACAGTTTGTTAGTGTTGTTAAGTTAGTAGTGTAAGATTTCATTTTTATGAGTTTTAATGGTAATATGACGTGTATTATTTATTTATTATTTTTTTACAGTCCGTAGAGCTATGGATAGTATTCATGTGTTGTATATGTTCATATGGTTGTATGTCGACTGCTATAAGCGTTGAAACTGCAATTTTGTATTATTCTTTTGTTGATGAAGTATGTTCAAAATTTAAGATTTTGCAAAGAGAAACTATCAAGTTCTCATACTCTTTTGGAAATTTTTCGGGAGTTATTTTGGAATCCGATGGGAATTTAGGCTTATGTTGCTTTGTTGGAAGAAGTCAAAGGTAGAAGATTGTAATTGTGTTGGTGGTGAAGTTTTTGAGATTGAGGATGATTTAATTGATGTTGAGCATTCATTAAGTATTAACTCATTTGATGTTATTGATGAATATTTGGTTGAATCAACATCTTCAAAATCATTTTTTTTTTGTCGGATTCTTGGGCAAATGGAATTATTGAAGTTGGACAGAAGTTTGAAGAGGATGCGAAAGAGTTTCGACTAGTTTTACGTAAGTATGCATTGGAGACTGGATTTAAGTTCAAGTATATAAAGAATGATAATTGTAGGGTGACGGTTCATTGTATTCAAGATGAAGATGTTGTATGTAGTTGGCGTGTGCATGCATTTGTGAATGTTTTTTTTATATTCGAACGTTGAATAATACGCACACTTCTGGAAGCCGTGCTCGTAAGTCAATAAGTGAAATGATGTCATCTCAAATTGTTTCATCGGTGTTTTTGGTTGAAGTTCGTGAGAAGCCCTCGATTAGGCCAATTGACATAATTAGTAGCTTTAAGAGAAAATACGAGTTTGATATATCTTATCATTTAGCGTGAAAGGGAAAAAAACTTGCAACCGTTGAGTTACATGGGCACGAGGAGAAATCTTACAAGCAATTAATATCGCATTGCAACCGATTAATTGAAACAAATCCAAATTTATTTTTGTTTTATTTAGCGTGATGTTCTTGATTTTCGATTTAAGAAATTGTTCATAAGCTTTGGGGCATGTGCACTAGGATTTTAATATTGTAGACCAATACTATTCTGGAATAGGACACATTTGTATAGTAATACAAAGGGGCATTGTTGGTTACCTCATCAAAAAATGGTGATCAAGGTATGTTATGGTATTAAATTATTTTTCTACTAGTAGTGATTTTATTTAGTCTTTATATTGGTGTGGAAACATATACATACATATATATATATATATATATATATATATATATGTGTGTGTGTGTGTGTGTGTGTGTGTGTGTGTGTGTGTGTGTGTGTGTGTGTTATTTTGTTCAATTTTTGTAATGTTATTTTTTGTTTTAAACTTTTTGCAGGTTTATTTCTACTTGATTTTGCTATTGTTGATGCTGAAAATGAGAGCAATTGGAATTGGTTTATGAAATGTCTTGGGGAGGTTTTAAATCCTGTGGAGAAAGGGGTAACATTTATATCCGAACGCAATCAAGGATTTTTGGATATTGTTCCGAAATATTTTCCAAACTCTCCACATGCTTTTTGTCTTTATCATCTTCAAAATAACATACGGGATAAGTATCATGAATTCGGTTCAAATTTTAAGGAGAAAATAGTGAAAATGTTTAACATGTGTGTATTTTCTACAACTACCGAGTCTTACCTAAAATATCGGAACGAATTAATAAATGAGGGAGGTGGTTTGATAAGGGATTTCTTGCAAAATTGTCCAGAGAAGCATTGGTGTTGTGCATTTTTCAATGGACATAGATATGGAGAGATGTATTAAAATGCAGCTGAGTCATTCAATTCCTGGATTAAAGAGGTTAGATATATACCAATGGCACAATTGGTTGAAACTATTCAAATTAAAATGATGAACCAAATCTCCAGAAGATGTCTTTAAATTAAATGGACAATGATATTGTGTCATGAGATGAACAAGAAGTTGAATGAGTTATTAGCATTTGGTAGGGAATGGAATGTTACACGGTCTAGTGAGTCTATTTTTCAAGTTCATAGTGAGAACGCTAAGACTGTAAATTTGTTGAATAGTGCTTATTCTTGTTTCAAATGGCAATTAAGTGGATTTCCATACTCACATGCCTTGGTTGCAATTCGGTCAAATGGTGAGGATATATTTCAATATAGTATTTCACTATTGACTATTTCAATAAGAGTTACTCATTTCCTATTGTTCCGATGACTGATATACAAGAAGAGGAAATTGTTAGCAATTATATGATTTCGAAAACGCCTATAACAAAAGTTCCTTCAGGAAGACTAAGAAAGCGTATAATACCATCTCGAGAAGAATACCGAAGGCCAATGAAGTGTAGTAGGTTCCAAATAGTTGGGAATCATAATAAGAAAACTTATAAATAAACCATATAAGCCAGTTGATCACAATTGATTGATGTAATTTCTTGTTTACAATTGCTTTGCATTTGTCTTTTGGATATTTTATTTGATATATCAGTTTGTATTGGAGTTTTCATAAATGAGAAATAAAAGTAGTGCATTTTTTTACTTTTGATAGTGTTAATATTGTTGTGTTAGTAATCAAAATATATGATTTTAGTTTCTTGTTAGTCTAACCAAAAAAAGTGTGTTCATTTAAGCAGTACTTATAACAATAGTTTGTAAGATTCTTGATTTAATATGTAAGATTAAGAAGTCAGTGATTCTATAATTGAAAAAAATTAGAATTACTGAGTTTATTTGTAGTTCAAATATTAATACATTGTTTAAGTTCAATTTTTATAGTTAACAAGTTAACATATTCATATATGGTATTTCAAAAGTGATTTTAATGACTTTATTTGTGAAAAGGAATAAATCAATTACTTTAAGAATGATATCATACACATCAATCTTCGTTTTATTTTCCAACATTATTTGACATTGTTGAATGTTTTATCAATTAAAAATATTTTTAATTTTCAATCAATTACCAAAAAGTCCTCCAAACATTTGTTAATACACATCTAGATTAACCCTTTTTATTTTATTTCAAAAAGTCTCCAAAAGACCCATATAACAAAAAGGCACTCCCACCCCACGTCTCCCCACCCCCACACTCCCAATGTTGGAGTTCTATTGACCCTCATCGGATGTGACAACCCGCAATCCGAAATAAGGAGTGGCCAGCTCGATACTCCAACGGTTGCAACAAACCTGTCAGTCGCTGATGATCTATCTATACCAATTGACAAGTAGTGTATTGGGATACAAACTCAGAAATATCTCGCTTCATGCCCGACCAGCAATACTGACGGCGCATATATTGATACATCTTGTCACCACCAGATGTACCGTAAATTTAGACCCATGAGATTCTGCCATCACTGCCCTTCTCAAGTCCCCTTCATCAGGGACAATGAGTCTTCCATGGAAGCGTAGTCCACCCTCTGAACTTATCGAGTAGGATTCCGTTCCCTCAGACAATAATCGGCGTATATGGTCCTGACAAACTTTATCTATTCCTTGGGCTTCTACAACCCTTGCCACAATTATAGGCGTAACGGTCATCACTGACATGAACGCCCTAGCAACCGCATCCTCGTGACTGAGCTCTTTCCATTTAGCTTTCCATACATCAGCTAACTCTCCTTCGGACCTTCTACTCAAAGCATCCGCTACCACATTCGCCTTGCCCGGATTATAGTGGATGTCAAATTGACAGTCTTTCACAAACTCCAACTATCGGAGTTGTCGCATATTTAAATCTTTTTGAGAAAATAAATATTGCAGTGATTTATGGTCCGTGAAAAGACTAAATTTCTCCCCTAGGAGATAATGCCTCCAAATCTTCAAGGCAAAGATAATTGCGGCCAATTCTAAGTCATGCACCGGATAATTTCTTTCAGGGGGCTTTAGCTTGCGGGAAGCATAAGCAATAGCCCGTCGCTCCTGTTGAAGTACACCTCCCAATCTCTGTAGAGATGCGTCGGTGAAGACTAGGTATTCCAACCCCGGCTTTGGCAATGCAAGGACTAGAGCAGAAGTCAATCTATCTTTGAGCTCGTCAAAAGCAGCCTGACAAGAGTTATCCCAATTAAACCTCACCCCTTTCCGGGTTAAGTTTATCAAGGGACTAGCAATTTTTAAGAAACCCTTAATAAATCGACGGTAATAACCCGCCAAACCCAGAAAACTACGGATCTCGATAGGTGTCGTGGGCTGACCCCACTCCCTCACCGCAACCACCTTGCTTGGGTCCACCGAAATGCCCTGAGAAGTCACAATATGACCCAGAAATTGCACTTTCCGTAACCAAAAACCACACTTCTCGAACTTAGCATACAATTGGTGATCCCTCAACATTTGTAAGACCAACCTCAAATGAGTAGCATGGTCTGATTCAGTTCGAGAATACACAAGGATGTCATCGATGAATACAATAATAAATTGGTCCAGGAAGTTCCGAAATACCCTATTCATGAGATCCATAAATACGACGGGGGCATTGGTTAGTCCGAAAGGCATAACCAAAAATTCATAGGACCTATACCTCGTCAGAAAAGTCGTCTTGGATACATCCTGCTCCCGTATCCTCAACTGGTGATACCCCGTCCTCAAGTCTATCTTAAAGAAGTATGAAGCTCCCCTAAGTTGATCAAATAAATCATCAATATGAGGCAAAGGGTATTTATTCCGGATGGTGACCTTATTCAATTCTCTATAGTCAACACATAACTGGAGAGAACCATCCCTTTTCTTCACAAACAACACCGGAGCACCCCATGGCGATGTACTATGCCTAATCAATCCCTGCTCCAACAACTGCTGAATTTGATCTCTTAACTCCCTCATCTCAGCGGGAGCCATACGATACGAAGCTCTCGCAATCGGTCTCGTCCTGGGCGCTAAATCTATCACAAACTCAATCTCTCGACTCGGAGGCAAACCCGGTATTTTCCGAAAGACATCTACAAAATCTCTAACAACCGGAATCGAATCCAAGGGAACAACTACATCCCGAGAAGTCTCTTACGCAATACAATACAAATAAGTACTAGTACCTCCTTCTAAACGAGGCATAACCACCAAGAACATTTCTTGCCCCGGAACGGCAAAGACTATACTCTTCTTGTAATAATTAACTATTGTATGATACTTGACAAGCCAATCCATGCCCAAAATCGCATCATACCCGACCATGTTTAGGACGAGTAAATTGGCCTCAAAGCACAAATTACCAAGAGTAATTCCTGTATGTTTACAAACAAGGAAAATGAGTGAACTATCACCCATAAAAGACTCAACGCTAGTAAAAGTGCTCTCTGCACATTTTATCAACTCTGTAGACTGAGCAAAACTTCTAGAAATGAATGAATGTATCGCACCCGTATCAAACAAAACGCGACCCATATGCCCTTGAATAAGGAACTTACCCTCAATCACTGGCGGCGCTGGCGGAGCAGGAGGAAGCATAGCATCCTGGATATAATAAACTCTCTCATACTGTAGTTGACCCTGTTGCGGAGGAACAACCGGATTTGGTGCCTGTGGGGGAAACTGAACATGGGGCTGCTGAGGGACCCTAGGAGGCTGACCCCCAACCAACTAAGGACACTCCTTCTTGTAATGACCCGCCTCCCCAAATTGGAAGCACCTTCCCAACATATTCTACGGAACACGGCCCCGGTTGTTTCTAAACTGGTTAACACCTTAGCCCGGATGGCCCCTACCCCCTTGACCACCCCGACCTGTTTGTTACTGTTGCGAGGCATCCTGACCGTGCCTAGTATTATTTCCACCCGAATTGAACCCACCAAAACGTTGTTTTTTGACAAGTCCCGTTGCTGGGGATCCCTTTCTTTCTGCTTATTACCCGAAGATTGGGACGAGGGAAAAGCTCCTCCTCCATTCCCACTACCTCCAGGCTTTCCCGCTTGCCCCACTACTGTAGCTTTCTTCCTACTCTGCATGTACAACTGATGTTCTTGGCAATGGAGCAATGTTGCATTCATTTCCTCGCCAAAAGTTTGCAAGGCTGGATTACCCAGCAAATGTTGTAGGATTATCCAGTTCAAACCTCCCATAAACTTTGAAACCTTCCCTTCTTTTGGAGTCACCTCATCCGGTACAAAACTTGCCAACCGGGTGAACTCCTCTTCATATTCTGCAACGGACCGCTCTCCCTGTACCACATCCTGAAGTCTCCTTCTCATCTCCCTTTGAACCGCGGGAGGAAAATACTTTTGGCCAAACAAGATATAGAAATCAGTGATCGTCATGGTATCTCTCTGTTCTGGTGTAGTCATCGACTCCCACCAGTGTAACGCGACCCCAACAAGTTTAAAGGTAGCAAGGACTTATTTCTTCTCCTCACTACATTCCACCATTCGTAGATGTCGTTGTATATCCTTCTTCCATTGGTTTGCTCGAATAACGTCAAAACCTCCGTCAAATTCTGGGGGATGGCCCTTTAAAAAGGACTCTCTAACTCTCTCCCACGGAGAAGGTCCCGTAGGAGCTTGTGCATCCTGTGCTCGTTGTTGAGCTTGTGGCATTTGCTGAGCCACTGCGGTCATAGCCACATTAACCGCTTGGGCCACTATATTTGTTACATCAGCAGCATTAATTGTTCCTTGTGGCGGCGGGGGAGGACCAACATCTTCCTCTAAAACTCTATTACGTCTCACTGGGCGACCTCTCTTAGACAGCATCTGAGATTAAGAAACAAATAGATTCAGAACACTATTCAAAATAATCTATCTTGCAAAAAATCACAATTATAAGCAACAAATCAGTCCTAACATGAGGCTCTATATCAAAGAACGCTACAGTAAAACGTAACAAGTCCATATAGACCCTAAAAACTCTAGAACCTGATCCTCTGATACCATCTGTGATAACTCGCAATCCGAAATAAGGGGTGGCCAGTCCGATACTCCAACATAACGGAATCATGGATGGAAATCATTCTCAGCATCACAATAATAAAATAAGTATACGGGAAAACCACCCAATAATTCAGAAAATGGGTTGCCAAAAATTTTAATTTAGTATTATTACAAGTTAAGAAAATATCTTAAACAACCCAATCTGAATAGAAAGTGGAATTCCAAAAGAACTTATATTACATCAACAACAAATATACAATAAAGGACCGAATATGTTGTCGGTCAACAGGTACATACAATGGGTTACAACAATTTAATAGTTTACATAATACATCTATTAAACAGTTACAAAAGTTTGGGCCACACGCCCGAGTGAAAGACCCGATCATATCTAGAATACAAAAGAAGAAAGAGTCTAACAACACATCCTATAATATCCGCAAAATCTTACAGCTCCTCAAAAGCATTGGAATAGGAATAATCAAAATGGGCGTCCTTACGGCGGAGCGCTTGGGCGGATATAAATTACATGCACAACAAGGAAAATAAACGGTTAAGGGCCCGATTATTATATGATTCCCAGATGAATAAGAAGCATGATAGGTATGAACAGTTAATTATGAATGATGAAGATGAGAATCTATCAACAAAATCTCAAAGTATAACAAGACAATTTAAGGGATTACACTTTTATTTAATTATGCAAGAGAATAAATTAGGCAACATTAATTAAAGTCTCCATCATTTTACCAATTCATTTTATCTTTCCATTCCTTATCAGGAATATAATTACCATCATAAGCACCTATGGCATTTCACATATTTCATGTCCAACTTGATTTAGAATAGTCATATTCTTATACATATAACGATTCTAAGACCGCCCCTCCAAGTTTTCCCACTGGGCGCGCCCCTAAATGACTATCATCTTCCAGGGCCCATCAAACAAGACAACCTGGGTACCTAACGCACGTCGGGAAGTGGCCATATGCCTGCGAGCGAGTCATAACCACACCCGAAATTACCTCACTAGCGCAGAATAAAATATATAACAACCCCGCATATGGCCGAGGACTATAGTCTCCCTACATTCACTAGTCAGGGGACATCACCTCATGCGCGAGCTTCCCTTATGATAGCATTTAGAGAGGTGTGTTTAAGTAAATTAGCATTTACCATTTAAATCTCAATTTCATTTCCATTTTTCATATATATGTTTCATTTATCCAAAACCATAATCATTGAATATTCTTATTAATATTCATCGTATTTTAAGTCCCGAATTATTCTCCAAGTGATCACAATAATTCTACAAGTCCCAAGGTTTATATAAGCCTCAATTGAGCCCCTAAAGTCTCCACGTATGGGCTTACAACTCCTAGACCTCTAATAATTAACTAAGGGCAAGAAAATCCCTAACCTCAAATTGTACACCTCCGGAATTATCCCCGTTTAACCCATTCCTAATTTAGGGTAGTGACTCAACTCAACTAAAACTCTAGGACTCTAAGTTTACTTCATACAAGAAGGTTACTAGGTGCTAAACCTAAAGAAAATGAATTGGGATTGAGTTAAAAAACTAACTCAAAAAAAGCAGGAAAACAAATCGATTCGCCCCAAAAGCGAATCGGTTCGGACTAAGAAACCTGGCACTCTGTAAACTGCCGAATCGATTCGGCTTGGCCGAATTAATTCGATCCTAACAGACCTGTAAGCTGACCCTAAGCAAATCGATTCGCCCCTACGAATTTGCCAAGTTTGGCTATGGAGTCTTGGACTCCTAAATTTCCCCAACTCCATTCTACCCAAACCGAGATCATTTAATACCACCAACTGATTATTAATGCATCCAACAACAATTATTTACTCCAATAAATAACCAAATCAACCTCTAAGGATTCAAAACCCATAAATCCCTAAAAACCCTAACTTTCTTAAACCATAACTAATCCACAACTATCAATACTAATCATTCATCTTAAATTACATAGTAGCAAGTAAAAAACTTGCCTTAAGCTTGAAAATTTATATTTGAGGAAGATGAATGCAAGATCAATCTCCAAATCTTTAATCTCTTTATTTCTCCACAAGTTCTCTTCTTCTTTCTCTCACTCTAGGTTAACAAATGCACTTAAGAGAAATAAATGAAAGGCAAGACCCAAATCGTGGCTTAAGTCTAATTTCCAACTTAAATGATTAATACCGCGATAAAATGACTCGCAACTACACATATAAGCCATAACCAGTCAAAAGTGCCCGAAACATCAAAATGCAATATGGCACTTATTTCGACTATCTCGCATCTTTCGGGACTAACTACACCCTCCAAATTATCATTTGAAAATTTTATAACTCATTTCAAGTTTGGGTTTCATTTTAAACCATAATATCATTTTAAATCTTATGACACAATAAAACACCACATGGTGACATTTACCTACACATAAGGTAAACATGTAACATTTTAGTAAATTTTAACTTATCTCATTAAATTAATACTTACTCCACATTTCGACATTTTATATATAATTACTTCACATAGTAAATAAATATAAAATAGATTCTCAAAAGCGAGGGTTGTTACATCGGAGCTCCTTATTCAAGGGACTATTTGGTAGATGGTACTTTAATTATGTATAAAATGGAGTTTATATGTAGTTGAAAGTTGTATATATTGTTTATGTTCTGATTTTATAGTAAGTAAGTAAATATATTAAGACATCGTAATTCACCCGTGGTTTTAGTGACCTTATTTGTGAAAAGGAATTTGTCAGTTACTTTACGAATGAATTTATACACAACAATCTTCGTTTTATTTTCCAACTTTATAACTTAAAAAATTTGAAATTACCGAGTTTATGTGTATTCAAAGATTATTATATTGTTTAAATTCAGGTTTTTATAGTTGACAAGTTAACATATTCAAACATGGTAATTCAAAAGTGATTTTAGTGTCCTTATCTATGAAAAGGAATAAATCAGTTACTTAAAGAATGACATCATACACATCAATCTTTATTTTATTTTCCAACTTTATTTGATTTGTTAAAGGTTTTATCAATTAAAAATATTTTTAATTTTTGATTAATTACGAAAAAGTCCTTCAAACATTTGTTAATACACATTTAGTGTAAGCGTTTTTATTTTATTTCAAAAACATCCCCCAAAGACTCATATAACCAATATTCTCTTATTTTTGAAGGTCCAAGTCAGCGACAGTCCCACCCCACGTCTCCCTGCCCCCACACCTCCGATGTCGGAGCTCTATTGACAAATATATTAACACATTGTAATTCAGCGGTGATTTTAGTGACCTTATTTGTGAAAAGGAATAAATCAGTTACTTTAAGAATGACTTTATACACAACAATCTTCGTTTTATTTTCCAACTTTATAACTGACAAAATTTTGAACTACTAAGTTTATGTATAGTTCAAAGGTTAATATATTGTTAAGTTCAAGTTTTATAGTTAATAAGCTAACATATTCAGACATGGTAATTCAGAAGTTGTTTTAGTGACCTTATTTGTGAAAAGGAATAAATCAGTTACTTAAATAATGACATCATACACACCAAACTTCGTTTTATATTCCAACTTTATTTGACATTGTTAAATGTTTTATCAATTAAAAATATTTTTAATTTTCGATCAATTACCAAAAAGTCCTTCAAACATTTGTTAATACACATTTAGTCTAAGTATTTTTATTTTATTTCAAAAAGTACCTCAAAGACACATACAACCAATATTCTCTTATTTTTGAAGGCCCGCGCCAGCGGCACTCCCACCCCTAATCTCCTCGCCCCCACACCCCCAATGTTAGAGCTCTGTTTATAAATATATTAAGACATTGTAATTCAACAGTGGTTTTAGTGACCTTATTTGTGAAAAGGAATAAATCAGTTACTTAAAGAATGACATCATACACAACAATCTTCATTTTATTTTCCAAATTTATAGCTGATAAAATTTGAAATTACTGAGTTTATGTGTAGTTAAAAGGTTAATATATTGTTTAAGTTCATATTTTATGGTTAATAGGTTAACATATTCAGACATTGTAATTCAGAAGTGATTTTAGTGACCTTATTTGTGAGAGGAAATAAAACAGTACTTAAAGAATGACATCATACACATCAATCTTCGTTTTACTTTTCAACTTTATTCTTTTTTACAATTAATAGTTAAATGGTAGTGTCTATATAATTGAAAAAATGAGTCACTTTAACTACGTAACAAGACATCAATTATGGTGTGTTATAAGTGACTTAAGGTGGGAAATGGAAAAAATCTGTTACTTTATAACTGATAACATACTACATGTTCATTTTGAAAATATCAGTTACTTTACAACTGAGAACATACAACACCATATTCATTTTAGTATCCAACTTTATTTTACTTTGTTCAATGATAATCATTAAACAGTTTTTCTATCATCCATCAATATTAAATTCATATAAATGAAACAAACATTCATTCATTCGAATGCTAATATTATGTATACGTATAACATATATTAGCTCAACTGTCAAGTAAAATACATGCCAAAAATTGAAAACATAGTATTTGAGTTGCAAAACTTCAACAATTGAATATGATGTTTCAAACATTGTCTTTTATAGCTATCGAATTCCCTAGATTTAGTTATAGGTAATTACAACTTTTCTGAAGTATTTTCCTTTGTTTTTTATGCCTCCGTAACTTGTTGAGTCATAATGCAACCATTTTCTTGCAAGCTTGTCAAATAGTAGTAGGGTGAAATGACCGGGCATTTCATAGAACAGAGGGAAGAATATAAACCGTATACTTCCAATGTACATTAATATTTTTTTCAAATATCTGCTTGTTCGCAACAACAGTCTTTCCTTTCTTAACATAGTTCTATTAGAAAAATATAACATAAGTGAATTTCATCGTTTATAGGTGAAGTAAAACTTACTCTATGAGTTATTTTCATCAACAAATATGATTAATGACTATAACAGTAACATTATAAAAAATAAGTTATTTTTGCTGCAAAATTTTAAACTTAAGAATAATGTTACATTGTGTTATTTATTCTATTTATGAGTTCATATGTAATTACATATGGTATGTAAGCTTACCAGAGAGTAAGTTGTAATGAACAAGGATTTGTGCTCGACATTATTGTCTCTAAGCAGTTCATCGCAAAGCAACTCTGCTTAAGCATCAATTGTCTTCACAAAAAATAATTTCAGTATTTCTTGACTATATTTTTTAACATGATAAAGTAGTTAACGTAGAAAGATTTTGTATAAGTAATTTTGACATTAATAATCATATGAAAAAATACAATAAGAAATATAGGATTACATGGCATATAATTACTTTTTTTTTATAGTATCAATGATGCTTCTCTTACTGAGATAAACTCTTAGTCCAGTTCAAAAGTAAGTGCTGAAAATTAGAATCAAGACTTGTAAGATTGCAATGATATCTAATTATAATGAAGTTAATAATAAAACAAAGTTTATAAGTAAACTTAATTGACATTTGACTTGTCAATTTTTTTTAAAGTTTTTTCTTCTCTGGATTTGGAATGTGAATTTGAATTCACAATCTTCAATGACTATTCTCTCTGTCATTTCTATCAATGTATCAATTTTGCTCTCGCTCTTTTGTACTTCTTCTTGCTTTGAAGTTTCATCCAAACCAATTGCATTCGATCCTCTCTATTTCTCTTATTTTTGGCATAAGTGTATTCTCCATATACTTTTGGAATTCCGTTTGCTCTGACCTTTACACATTTAGCCATGGAACTTGGTTTAACTTTGTTATTTTTATATATAAGTTTCGAGCTAATTGGAACTTCAATTATTTGTGTACACTTTCTGCATATTTGAAAGCATTTAACTATGCTTCCAACTTCTTGATTTCACTATTTTTTTCAATAATTTCATACGTCAAAACTGTGACCTCGTCACTATGTGCATTGTTCCTTATTTATTCTTCATCTCGCAACCTTTCGATTTCAAGGGATTGAGACCATATCTGATCTAAGAACCGAAGTTCTTTTTCTTTATTATCTCTTTTCATAGCCTCTATTTTCATTTTTGTCTCCTCTCGAATCTTCTTAATTTCAGATGCATTATCTTGCCTTAGCTTTGCTTTGTCTTTTTTAGCTTCATAATTTTTTCTTTTAAGCTCCCGATCTCTTCATTCATGTGATCCATCTTCAAGTTTAACTCTCTACAACACTCATTCTCAACTTTATACCCACCAAACACTTCATTCATATCAAAATTATCCTCTTTTTCTTCATCTTGACATTCAATCCTTTCATTCTGACCCAAATTATCTTTCAAGTTGCTATCGTCATCATTTTCCCCGACAGTTTCACTGAATGATTCGACCCGTTTGTTGTTCTTCATCGTTATCTTTTTCATGTCCATGCACAAGTAGTTCCCCATCATTTTCCTATAAAATAAAGAATTAAAAAACTTATATGTTTGAATGTAAAATCAGTAATCAGCTTAATAATAACAAACTTAAAGAATAAGTTAATTAGTTTTTAGTGACTTTCAAATTTTTTTATGCAAAAATAGTCACTTTCACTGTATAGATATAACATACTAGACTGTTTTGAAGACACAATTTTTAATTTTTGTCCCACAAAATATTATATTAATTACCCCACATGTTTATATAAACAAGAATATTAATTCATAATATTTGAAGTGCTGCAGAATAGTTACTTTCATTGCATAAAACAATCATATTAGTTACTTTTCAAAACGTATATATATTTTTGGTGTATAGAGTTGCAGCAAAGTAGTTACACCCAAACATATTGTATTAGTTAATCTTAATGTTGATACAAACAATGATATTATTTCATAATATTCAAAGTGCTGTAGAATAGTTACTTTCATTGTATATAGCTGTCATATTAATTATTTTTCAAAAGGTATAATTGTTTTTGTTGTATAAAGTTGCATCAAAGTAGTTACTTTCGCCGTATAGAAATATCGTATTACTTATATTAGTTACTTATGTGAATCTCATCAGTTACTCTTCATGTAATGATACTTAATTTATGACCCACAATATATGGTATTAGTTACTCTTCATGTTGATGGAAACACCAATATTGATTCTTAATTTTTAAAACACAGTAGAGTAGTTGCTTTCATTGTATAGAACTATCATATCAGTTACTTTTCAAAAAACATAATTGTTTTTGCTGTGTAAAAGTGATGCAGAGTAATTACTTTCACCGAATAAAATAATCATATCAGTTATATTAGTTACTCCACATGTTGATACAAACAAGAATACTGATTCATAATATTAGAAGTGCATTAGAGTAGTTACTTTTACTGTGTAGAACTATTAAATTAAATACTTTTTAAAAGGTTTAATTATTTTTATTGTGTAATGGTAGTTACTTTAGAAGCTGATAGAATTATAATATTGAATTGTAATACCAGATATGCAACATATTACTTACTTCATAATGTAGTAACTATGGTATTTGTACGAAAAATAATGTATACCTCTTAGAATTGGAATTCAAATATGGGGATTTCTTGCAGCTTTTGAGCTAGATCTCGAAGATTCCATATTGTGAAAGACGAATATTGTTCACTGATAATGGCCGATTGCTCAATGATGTCAATGTTCTCACAAGGCCAAAACTGAAATAACAATTTATTATGTTAATTTGACAAGTGTAATTGAAAAAAAAAATTACACATTTGTAACGTACCGGTGATAGCACTACACATCCAATGACTTTCATTGTAGATGCATAATACTTCTTTATTGACTTCAATAAGAAGGCTTTCACTGCATTTACCTAGTTGAATGTTGTGGTTTTTTCCAACTTCTCAATGTAATTAACAATGAACCAAGCTAGCTTGGATCTCTTGTGTGGAAACAATAGTGTGCAGCAAATATGTAAGCATATCAATCTCACAAAATCTTTGTGAACACTTGTTCGTTTGCCATTGATGGATTTCTTAATTGCCTTTTTTTATTAACACTCTTGTTAATTTATTTTCTTTTCCAAAATGTATCTTGACAAAAGTTGTTTCTTGTCTATTCTTTAGCGATATACTGAACACTTCCTCACCATATTCTAATCCAAAAATAGTTTGAATTTGTTCTTCTTCAATATTAATCAAATGTCCTTTAATACTAAACTTCTTTGTTATTATATCGAATGATGAAATTATTAAGAATATCGTTGCATTTGATTTTTGAAAACTTTTCGTTGCAAGTTTTTCATCAAAATTTATCTTGAAGATTTTCCAAAATCGTGTCTTCTTTAATAATACCAAATATTGCAGCTGAATTTGTGATTTTACAGCTTTAATTGCCTTGTTCGATGGTAAGAAACTTGACCTTATTTGATTGAAATTTATAACCTCTTCTGCAGGATCTTGTGCCAAATTCTGCTATTTTTGTTCATTATTCACATGATATTGACTATTAGAACTTGTATTTGTGTGACACCCCTCCTAATAAAATACCAGGTGATCAGTCCTTTATTAAATTAAAACAGGAATCTCATCTAGTTCATTCTTAGCGTCACTGTCGAAAACTTTTTAAAACTTACAAACCACCTAGTATTCAAAAGACGATGTCAAAATTTTAATATTTTTATCTAACAACAATAACCATATAAATATCAATACGAACCATTCACACAAACCATGAATCTAAAGCAATACTGAATGAATCAATAAATGACGGGTCGAATAAACAATCGGTAGAAAATCAACATCCATTAATATAATCCAACAAAGAATAGTAACCAGTACAAAGACCGACGAAAATGAAAATAGCAGAGGCAACATGCCCAAAAGAAATACCAAGCTGCATCCTACTCTAGGAATGAAATGAATGAAGCGTCTATGTCCAAATCCTGCAACATCCACACATGTTGCAGCTACGCATCCCTGGAACAGATCTTCAAGTTTGACATCCCTGTTGCTGGATACCTAAAAGGTTTTGAAAATATTTTACTAGTATGGGTCAGAGCCCAAAGTCCTTTTGAAAATATTTTGCAAGTGAATTAAAATATATGAATGCTTTCATATTTAAGTTAGTGTCGCACTCCCTTGAGATACATCTCACCCCTCCTCTAAAGTGCACACCTAACGCTTTCTTCCTAACCCTCCTAGTTACACCACCTCGTCTAACTAGACTTGTCATGAAACTCCTTGAACTCTACTCTAACCCGAGTAATTTGTATCTTTACTTCGTAAGTTATTTATCATATTAACTTAATTAATCATTTCTTAAAAGTCATATAACATTCACTAGTTATATAAGTAATATATATTCTCTTCATGTATTTAATTACCCGTATATAATTATCTACTCCATTATATACATAGAACTATATTACATAATTATACATATGTTGAATATAAATAAAATCGTTCTTAAAAGCCATATAACATTCACTAGTTATATAAGTAATACAAATTCTCTTCATGTATTTAATTACCCGTATATAATTATCTACTCCATTATATACGTAGAACTATATCCCACAATTATACATATGTCTAATATAATTAAAACCATCCTTCCGAGTAATACCTTATCGGATGCATTCTCTAAAGTGCTATCTTTCCAGGTCTACTCAGTCCCACCTGGATTTCTGAGACAGCTAGCCACCGCCGAATCAGAACATAGAAATATAAACGTATTGGAGGTGGTCATATTCCCCCGAGTGTGAAGACAATCATCTCAATGCCCACCTCTATTTGGACGCTATGACCTGGGGATATACTCGCCCTATTCCTCAAGCTAGGGGATTCACCCATATCGTGCAACCTCCCCCGATATCACTAGAGCATATAATTCTAAATAAATACATAGCCACCGGTATTTATGGGCACACAATATATATATACTATCACACTACCGTATATATATGTATATATATAAATAAAATTTAATTCTGACTTTATCGGGTACAAAGTCCATAACACTAGCCAACATATTCTCGAGTCTATGGTCCGACTCCAATTTAATTAATTTACCCATTAATTAAGTTAATATTTCCCCGAGTCTATGGTCCGACTCTAATTTAATTAATATGCCCATTAATTAACTTAATATCTCTCCGAGTCTATGGTCCGACTCTAATTTAATTAATATACTCATTAATTAACTTATTATCTCCTCGAGTCTATGGTCCGACTCTAATTTAATTAATATACTCATTAATTAATTTAATATCTCCCTGGTGTCAAACAACCAATGTACCCGGACTCGCTCACCTGTCCCGAATTTTCATCTCTTAGAACGTACTCCTCAAAATTCAATTATAAAGAGAACACTCCTAATTAAATAATATTTAACAATTTATTATATCATCCTTATAATAAATTATTCCAGCTATAAGCTTTAATTAATTAATCCCCCATTGATTAATTTATTATCATGGCATCACTCAGCCAAACTATACGGACACCCCCTTGGTCCATAATACAATATCCCCAATTAATTATTCAAAATTATCCTCAATAAAGTTTGACCAATTATTAATCCGAGGTTTTCAATTTACTCAATCTGTCTAGATTTTTAAAATGTCGTTTTAGGGAATTTTGGGGCCGTTTTGGAAAAAGCGTATTAGAGAACGAAAGTTAAAAAACGCCATTTTCTAGAGGGCAACGGAGACAGAATCGCTAGTAACAGCTTGTGTGAAGCTTTTTACCCAGAATTATCCACTAAAATCCTTACGAATCAAAACCAGTCCCAATAACTTGATTTGTAACTTCCCCAAATCAAAACCCAAATTGTATTAACCCAATCAAAAAATCATTTGAATAACACCTACTATGATATGAATTGAATATCACCAATTTACATTGAAGCAATTTTACCACTCGTCTTATATATTTGTAGTGTCTGATTATCCTTTGGTGTAGAGATCGTTGTGTGATGAAGAACACATTCCTTGTTCTTCCTCTTTGGCTCTCAAGAGTCCTCCCTCTTTGTCCCTTATGTTCTCAAATTTCTCCCAAATGAGTTATGGCTGCCCACAACTCCAAAACTTAGGTTTTTATCTCTAAATCCCGTTTTTATCTCTACATCCGAGTTAATTTATAAAAAGTCCCTATCTCACACCCAACTTAGTCTATATCCGACTTCTGGCTGAGATTAATAAATGCCACGTCACTTATACACGTTGTGACGTAAATAAATTATTACTATTCACTTAGTAATTTAATTTCCATAAATATTAACCATCTTTTCTCCGATTAATATTTAAATAAATATTAACATAACTAATTCAATTAAATTACGACACACAAGTAATTTAAAATTTTTCTGAATTAATTAAATATTAAATGCATAGAAATACGGAGTGTTACATACTCCTCCCCCCCTACAAAGGAATTTCGTCCCCGAAATTTGGTCATAACTGCGGCGAATAACTCTAGATACTTCTCTCACATATTCTACTCCCGCTCCCACGTATACTCATCAATACTGTGATGACTCCATTCCACTACACTCTAACTGGTAGTACTACCTTAGACTGCAGTTTGCGCTCACATAGCTATCAGTCTCTCCTTATATGAGGTGTCTTATTGCAAGTTATTCTCCTCGAGTGGAACGTGCCCAAAAAGCCCTATCGTTCTTCCTGTATCTCTCGAGCTATGCCACGTGGGACATATCACGTATCCACTGAAGATGTTATGGAAAACCCAATCGATAAGCCACCGGTCCAACCCTCTCAAAGATAGGGAAAGGACCCACATACCTCGATGCTAACTTCCCTTTCTTGTCGAACTTCACCACTACTTTCATAGGAGACACCCGAACTAATACCTGGTCACAAATCTTTAACTCGATGGCCCCTGACAACATAGTTCCCCAAAAGATGAGCCTATACTCCACCGACTCCCCTCCTTACATCCCTGAACTATACGAAAGGATACAACTTACTCAATTCCCGTTGCTGGACCATAACCCATTTCGGGTCCTAGCAGCTTGTTATTTCCCCACGTCTTATCAACCAAAGGTGGATAATGAAATATTTCCCATAAAGTCTCCCGAGGTGTCACGCAAATACTAAACTGTTATGAGGCATCACACGTAACTCTACCTATGGTAATTACTACTCCCGAATTACCTAAAAATATGGAATGCATAATCCTCGCTCCCCGTCTACCCATCAACTTATGGGTGACACGTTCAACCCAATATGTAACTCTGTCCCTATCACCTCCTGACACTTTTTACCAGAGGTGGGACTGAAAGGTCTCACCCAAATTCCCAACAATATTGAACGACACCTTGTTTTGTTTCACTCCTTCCCATTAATAGTAAAGTTGGGCATACTACTCGATAGTATGACCCATTTTGAGACAACAATTCGTGTTCAGGTCAATCCATTCAACAACCCGATGGAAACCTTGACCCTTCCACGATTTTTACCAACCTAAGCATTAATTCCATCTCTGGAACCATAAAATTTCAAAAACTTCTTGGTTGATACCCTCAAATCAACCTTTTTCCCATTGATAAATGGTTTATCCGGAGACAAATTCAGTATGTCTCACTCAACACCAATTCATAGGAATCTACACCTTGTCTATGCGTAAGACCACTCTAAGCATATAACTAAGTGATACTCTTTTATATTTACCCAGAAACGTGACTTCTTTCTTGCCTTAAGATATTTTGTTACATGCGCCTCCACCGTCTTTACACTCCTTACAGTGGAGATAGTTTACCTTGATACGCATATAGTCGGATTGTTTCCTCTTTCAAATGGATTTCAGTTCACTGCACTTTCCCACTTATTTTCTGACTTCCCGACAGGTATACATTCAATATGTTCATTCACACATCCCTTTATTTAAGACGACTCTGAAATCACTCTAACCAGGGCGCCCATACACCCTAAATCCCATGCATATTTGCATAACATTACATACGTCACATACGTAATATTTTTCTTTTAAGGTTATCCCACAGATCACATTATATCATATGACGACATTCGATATTTTCCCAAATCGCAATTTAATCTTCTCGATGTTGTCCCGCCCATTAACTTGCGGTGCGAAATTTTTCTCATTGCTTATTTCGTAGCACTACCCAGCTATACTGACCTTATAGTGTAATAGCTTTCACCTCAAAGTGTAACTCCATACGTTCAAAAATCACCCTTTAAACAGGTGTCATAGCATCATATAACGTCTTTCCACTACTGACGTTTATTAGGGCTTATGCGCATTGTAATACCCCGCAATTTTTAATGACTTTTAAAATGAGTTATATTTTAAATTAATGGATTAATTGGATTTTATTATTAATTAATTCATTGGCGTTTTATCCGAATTGAGGATATTAAAATGTATGATTCTGAATATTACTTAAAGATATTTAGGTAATATATGAACGTGATGATTATTGATAATTGTTGTTCGGTAATTTGGATTTTTAGTCATACACGGTATGGGACGTGTCGGGACTTATTTGTTAAATTAAAAAGGAAATTTATTTTCTATCAACCTTATAGTCATTTCGACTGCGTCGTTGCATCCGGAAGGTTTGAAATAGTCAAAAAAGTCTATTTGGATGTTGGATTTGGGTCTCGGGTCATTTGGAAATGAATAGACAACCCAAAAGGGCATTTTGGTCATTTTTATAGGGGTGAATAGTGATTTCGGATTTTGTCCTATTATAAGTAGTTGAAGATTAAGTGTACGTGGGTTATTCATCTCATCTACACAAATTAGAGAAGTCATCTTCCTAGAGAGAGTAAAAGGTTGCGTGGAAAGAGAAGAGTTTACTTGGGAAGGAGAAGAACTAAAAACCAAGGGTCACCACCACCAACCACCATCGGAGGTTGACCGGAGAAGGGAGAACCACCTGTGATATACTACACCAAAGGACCAGACCTTCATTAAAGGCAAGTGTTTGATAATGGCAATCTAAGTTTGTATATTGTCCATGTTAGAATAGTTATTAAAAGAGATGATTTTTCATGTTTGGAAGAAATAATGGAGTTATAAAATGGATTTCTGGAAACTGAAAATATATAGGAATCAAACTCATGTTGTAGGTAGTTAGTAATCCACGAAATAATCATGAATCTGTTGAAGAAATTATGAAAACCATTGATGTGTTCTTGAAGATAGTATGCTGATAATTTTCTAGAAAAAGTAGATATAAACATGCTTTTAATTCAATCTCTTGATGATTCTAGGATGTTTATATGATTAGAAATCATTCACATATGTTGGTATATCATGTAGTAAGTATTATAAGTTATTTGGGATGTTAATATGAAGGTTTTGTAATACCCCGTATTTTCATGGCTTTTAAATTTAAGGATTTATTAAATTTAATTGAGATAAATTAATTTAATTTTAATCCGGAATGTTGTTTTAAATATTTACTAGCTTGACGAGAGTTAGTAATTATTGGAAATTTGTTGTTTGTTGAATATTACTGGATGAGTATAGTAATATATGAGATTTAATTTTATAATATTATAAAATGACAATTGTGAAAATTTAAGTCGGGACGCGCCTGTGTCGTGTCGGGACTAAATGTGGATTAATAAAAGTGAATATTTTATAGGTTGTTCATATGGTCGTTTTGAGTGCGCCAACGCGTCCGGAAGGGTCGAGATAGTCAGAAAAGTATACCCGGGAGTTTGATTTGGGTCTCGGGGCGTTTTTAGGCCTAATTAGTACCCCGGGAGGGCATTTTAGTCATTTTGTATTTTTGGGTAATTAAACCCACGAAAATTAAAGGGGTTATATCAGATGTTTAGGTTATCTCCTAGGGTTAGATAACTCAAAACACTAGATCGACCATTGGAGAGGAGAGGAGAGAGCTCTCAAGGCATTCCAAGGCTCAAAACTCAACCGTTTGCACCGCCGCCGCCGCCAACGAGTAGATCGCGAGACGGGGAACGCAACCACCCCAAATTCAACACCAAACCAGATTTCTGAAAATCCCAGGCAAGTGTTTATCTTGCTTATTTCGTTGATGCATCTTTCATATTGGTTTAAGAATGATTAGGATGAATTGTATGGAAGAAAAACCCAATTTGAGATAGGAAATTGCATGTAGTGATGACTTAAATGATATTCTGGAAACCCTTTGTCATGTAAAGGATTAAGAGTTTGATTAAGAAAAGAGTTCTAATCAGATACAAATACTAAAAACATTATTTTGGATGATCGGACCATTGGAATCGCTTGAAATTTTAGTATGTTGTAGCGAACGACGAGACAGGACTGCTGACAAAAATTCAGCTTGATCAGACGGTCGGATTTCTAAAACTATTATTTTTACTAGAAAGTTTTATGTTTTGAGGACTCTTAGAGAGTTTTATATTTTGAGGACTCTTCTAAGTAATAAAAAAATTCAATTAAAACTCCATTTTAATTCCAATTTCGAAACCGTTTGAAATTCTCATCTTTGAAAATAAAATTCAAAATCCTTTAATGTAAGGCGAAATCTATATTTTTGGGATATTTTGCATAAGGGATAATGTAAGTATATATTAAAGGGGAGAGACACGTAAGAGAGAGTTACGTTGGAACATAAATGGATATCTACTGAATTGTACATTTGGAAGAATAGAGTCCATGAGGGTTACATAGTAAGTTGGAAAAACCCTTCGAATTAAAGTTAGAAACGAACCATTATACTTGATATATAATAATGGGAAAATAAGGATAAATGTTGTGAATGTGGGTTATGGGATAAACCTAAATTAATATAATAAAAGTGGTATATTTATATGATTGTGTATGCATATATTATATACTTGTGAAAATCATGCCCGCGCTACTTGCTATCCCTGAGGTTACAGCGCTGGGACGATCTTATCTCGTGTGCCTTATGGGGGATATTGACTCGTACCCTAGAAGATAGGAATCCTAGGTACAGGCTATCGAATCGGTAGTCACGGTCCTAAGAGACGTGAGGGTATGTACTGACCTCTTAGACTTGGAAACTATGCTTCGCCTCAATATTGTTTGTGTATGTATTTATACAGTTCGAGAGTGATTCCGAATGTGTATTCCCTTTAGTACGATTGATACGGGGATTGGATAGCAGAGTATGTCCGCACCATAGTTTTTATGTGGGGTGCTGTTATGATATATATATTATACGAGTAGTTAATATATATATGGAATTCTGAAATCTGGAACTGCCTACTGTGATTTGATATGTAGGACATGGTTGATGACTCAAATTAGTGGGGTGCTGTTATGATATATATATTATACGAGTAGTTAATATATATATGGAATTCTGAAATCTGGAACTGCCTACTGTGATTTGATATGTAGGACATGGTTGATGACTCAAATTATAAATAATTGTTTTGAGAAAGTATAATATGACACCGATTAATAAAGTTAAAAGGAGAACCTTGGTTACAAATTGAAATCTTACGTTTTAAATACTTGTGTTGTTCAGTTGTAAATCCTGCGAATAACCTAAGATAAGTTAAATCATTGGGGAAAGATAGTGTGATATATGATGAGATAAACCATTGGGAAGGTTAGTGCGATAGGAGTGCACATTAGAAGAGAGGCGAGAATTTCTCAAGAGAGTGTCGCACTAATATGTTGTTGCATTGGCCTGTATCAATTTAAATACTTGCTAAACAAATTTTTAAATCATATACACTATCGGGCTCTGACCCGTTTCTATTTCCTTTTCTCTCTTGTATATATATGTATGTATTACAGGTGCCCAGCCACAGGGGCGTCTTACTTAGGATCCTTTGGAAGGAACGTGCTGCAGCTTAGGTGGGAGTTGCAGGCCTGTTGTTTAGACGACTTCATCCATTTGATTCTACTCCTAGTTCAGTTTTATCCAGCAGGGGCATGTGTCGCCCTCTTTCTATTATTTAGTTGGTATTGTCAAAGATTGAAATTTTTACTTTCAGTACCTTTATTTCGGGATTTATTACTGTCAGGATGTTTTCCTTTAGTGTTGTAAATGTTGGGATTTATTATTGATGATTAAATTCGTGTATGTTCAATTCTATTTTTATTCTTAATGTGTGACTCTTTAGATGTTAATGGTTTAAGGTTTTATAACCGGATTTAATAAAATGAGAATAAGGCTTTAAATGGTTTTGACACTTAGCTTAATTATTTAGGGTGTTTAAATTGGAAAAGTATTTTTACGACAGTGATGCTAAGAATGAACCAACTGTTCACCTTGATTTTAATTTAATAAAGGAGTGATCGCCCGCTATTTAATTAGGCGAGGTGTCACAGGTTTGAATGATAAAAAATGGCTAAACCCGTAGTCGCAGAAATGCAGAAAATCTGGGTTGTTACCTTAGTGATCGATCGATCGACCCCCTGCCTTCGATCGATCGACCTCCCCAGAATTCCTAAAGTTGTTCCTTTTTAATGTTGATTCTTATCCCAAACCTTTGGTAGATCTTTAGTGATTATTAATTGGATATTATGGGACTTATATAAGATCATTAAGCCCTAGTTAAGATTTGAATTAATTTGATTGGGATTTAATTGATTAGAATAATGATAATTAATTAAAAAGGTATTTCGGTTGTTAGATTCATTTGTTGGATTCTAATTGGTATACATGAGGATTAAAGATAGGACCAGTAGGGGTGATTGAATATAACACCTGGATATCCTTAAGTTTACAAGAGGGCTTAATCCTAAGTGAAAGAAGATGTGTTCATAAGAGATTTGAGACTATCGGTTTTAACCCTAATTAAAGGGAGAGTTTAATTCGTAGTAATTCGGGAGATATGACGATATGGATCAGTAGGGTATTAGTGACTTCTTACTGAATATATGTTGAGGAAAAGCTTATTTGAACCTTGAGTAATGAGTGAGGCTCGGGGATAACTAAATTTAAGAAGTAAAGTTATGATAATTTAATACGTGGGAATTAAAGTGATATAATGCTACGTATGGGAATAATCTAAGGGTAATTTGAGTACCTTGTTGATAGTATATTATAGGTATGATAATGCCCATTTGTTTGATTGATGATTATGTGTATGACATGCCTAGCTTACTTGCTATCGATGGGAGGTTTGTGCGTGAAGGCAATCATATCCTGATGAATCCATAGGATCTTTGATTTGTCGCTCAAGAACATAGGTCTATGAAAGACTTATCGGGGAGTTGATAAGTCCGCTGGCTGTGGGAACGTAGGTATGTGCGTGACCCATGGATAAGAGAACTATGTTCGCCTCCAATTTTTTTGTTGATGTTTGTTGTTCGAGGAATCCTTACCGAACCTTTTGTCTCTTATTCGGCGACCAGCGATGATGGGACATGATAGCAGAGTAATGCATTGCACCGCAGCTGTGACTCGGGGTGCCGTATTATATATGAATATATATATAATGAATTAAATAAACGAATGGTTATATTATGGTTAAAATATCTACTGTGTGATAATTGTAGATAACGGTGAATTGAGAAAAGAATTGAAGTAAGTTAATGACTATTTATTGAAGAGCTTAATTCATGTTAATGATTCATATAAATGATAAATGTATAAGAATGATTATATAACGTATGGTATGGGACATACGGGGCTATGATATGGTAATGGAATCATATTATGGAATTGGTAAAGAGGAACCATTAACTAGGAGGTTAATAGGAAACGTTAAGTGTGCACTCTAGTTGAGAGGTGAGAATAACAAGTGAGAGTTGGATCTAACATGTACATAATAAATGCTTTATTGCACTTGTTAAATACTTGCTATTTTAAAAATCATTTTCACAATCGGGCTCTGACCCGTTTCCTTGCATATTTTCTTTTCTATTGTATCTTCTATATCAGGTGTCCAGCAGCAGGGACGCCAACCTTAGCGGATTATGACAAGCTATGGAGCTATGGAGTATTGCTTAGACGCTTATCTTCTTTTGATTCACAGTATTCTTATAGTTAGGGCATGTCACCTAAAGGATTTCAGTTATCACTTTCTATCGGAGTCATATACTATTGTGTTCGTGTCATTTTAATACATTTATTATTGTTGGGATTACTGTAATGGATTAATATTATTTGGCAATGTTTATTTCAATTGCATTTAAATTCTTGTGTGTTATCTGTTCAGTTATAAGTGTTGTTGAATAAAATGTGTTGCGTTATTCTTAAACTAAACATGGATTTGTTGAAATTAAAATTTGAAAAGTTTCTAACACCAGCTTAATTGGGTATTGGGTGAGTTGTAAATGTTTTTGACAGTGATGCTAAGAATGAGCCAACTGTATATTCTGTTTTAATTTGGTATGGGACTGGCCACCCGGTATTTAATTAGGCGGGGTGTTATAGGTGGTATCAGAGCATCAGGTTCTAGTGTCCTTTAGGGTCTGTACGGATTATTGTGTTTTCAGCTTAGCATTCTTTGATGTAGAGCCCTATGAGTAGGATTATTGTTTTTCTATTTACGCCTACGTTCTCCAGTTGTTTTGATATATCAAATACTGATAGTATTCTCTCGTTTCATATGCCTCCTCGACGTGTACCTCAGCCCGCCCCAGCTCCGGGTACGATGACTGCGGCCGAAGTTGCTGAAATTATCGCTCAGGCAGTCAATGCAGCTCTAGCTGCTGTTCAGCAGGCTCCATCACCGGCACCGATTGTGCCACCCATGCAAGGGCAAGTGTTTCCTACTGCATGGGAACAAGCAAGGGATGCCTTTCAGAAGGCACACCCAACTGAGTTTCAGGGAGGATCAGATGTTGTGATTGCTAGCCAATGGAAGAAAGATATCCAACGACACTTGAGAATGCTCGAATGCACTAAGGTTCAACATCAAATACTAGCCATATTCAAGCTAGTAGGGACAGCTTTGCAATAGTGGGAAGCTACGACCACTATGGAGGAGAGAGACACAATGACTATCCAAGACTTTTGGATACGATTTGATGGGAAGTATTTTCCTTCTGCCATCCAGACAGAGATGAGGCAAAAACTACTTTATTTGAAGCAGGGAGAGAAGACGGTGGAGGAATACGAGGAAGAATTTACGAGATTAACTAATTTGGTACTAGCAGAGGTACCCACTGAAGATAGGATAATTCTAATGTTCACTAATGGGTTGAACTATAAGATTCGCCAACATTTATTGGGGAATCTTTCACTACGTACGTATGTAGACGTACTTAATGCTGCAATGCTTCACTGCCAGGATAACCGCTTTCATGCTCAGGGTGTTAAGCGGGAGTTTGGATCAAACCTACAAGGCAAGACTACTGGGGACAGTTCTAGTGGGACTCAGCCAGGGCAGAGTCATCAGCGTCAGGGTGAGCAGGGTTCCCAGACGGGGGATTATGCTAAGCGTTTGCGATCTGGAGATTCTCGATTTGAGGATAAAGGTATCGGGCAAGGACAGCAGGGCCATCAGGGCCAAAGACAGGCTCATCAGGGCCAAGGGAAAGAAGGTAATGACCAGCAGGGTCGGGGTCAGCAGGGGAAAAGTGGTGGAAAGTTTGCGGGAAAATGTTTCGTGTGTGGCAAGTATGGCCATAAACGACAAGAATGTCCTGATAAAGACAAATTCCCTCAGCAAGCAAAATGCTCGACAGGAGCCACAAGTTCCAGTGTTTCCACCAGCTGCTCTTCCAGCTCCATCTCCGGTGCTAGCTGTGACACCCCGCCTAATTAAATACCGGGCGATCACTCCTTTATTAAATTAAATCAAGGTAAACAGCTGGTTCATTCTCAGCATCACTGTCGATAAAAATAAATTTTCCAATTTAACACCCTAAATAATTAAGCTAAGTGTCAAAAAATATTTTCATACAAACCTTCCAAATTTTAATTAACGAAAAAGATTTATTTAATTAAAACAATATTTCTACAATTAAGAATCACACCACAATAAACTAAATAACATAAACCATTCGTCAATCGAATATCAACATATGAAACTAAAATCACAAATCCATCCTGAATAAATCCCATAGAACAATACTGGAAAACTGAAATATAAATGTCCCAACAACAAATGAAATAATGGAAAGGGCGACACATGCCCAATTAATGAGAATGCTAGAAGTGGAGTCAACAAAAGAAGCCGTCTACTCAAGTGACCTGCAACTCCCACCTAAGCTGCAGCACGTTCCTCTCAAGGGATCCTAGGCAAGACGCCCCTGTGGCTGGGCACCTGAAAATATACATATATATATACAAGAGAGAGAGAGAAAAAGAAACGGGTCAGAGCCCGAAAGTGTGTTTGATTTTAAAATACGTTTAGCAAGTATTTAAATTGATACAGGCCAATGCAATAACATATTAGCACGTCACTCTCTTGAGAAAATACTCACCTCTCTTCTAATGTGCACACCTATCGTACTAACCTTCCCCACGGTTTCTTATCATTTAACGAACTAGTCTTTCTAAAAGATTTAACTTCACTTAGATCTCTCGCAAGATTTATAATTCATGACTCCATTTTATGAGAATGTTCCAAACAGTAATCAAAGTCCTCCATTTTAACTTTATAAAAATCAATAAAGTTTTTACAGTGACATCTTACATTTTTTCAAAACAAGTATTTAATAATTTGAGTCAACAACCATGTCCTACTTATCAAATCTCAGTAGACAGTTTCAAATATCATAATCTCATATATATATTAACTACTCGTATAATATATATATATATATATATATATATAACAGCACCCCGAATAACACTATGGTGCGTGCATACTCTACTATCCAAAGCCCCATATCACTCATATTAAGGGGAATACATTCGGAATCACTCTCGAATTGTATTAACCGAAAAACACAAACAATTGAGGCGAAGCATAGATTCCAAGTCTCTAAGAGGATGGCACATACCGGCGTCTCTTAGGACCGTCTGAACTATCACATCGATAGCCTGTACCAAGGATATCTATCTCATAGGGTACAAGTCAATATCCCCCATAAAGGTCCCATCGAGATAAGACTTGTCCCAGCGCGGAAACCTCAGGGATAGTAAGTAGCGTGTGTATGATTTTCACATGCATATAATATATGTACACACAATCATATAAATATACCACTTTATCATGTTAATATAGGTTCTTCTCATCACCCATAATTATACCATATATCCTTAATTTCACAGTTATAGAATTTCATATAAGGTTTTATTCCTAACCTTAACTCGAAGGGTTTTCTCACTTATTACCTAACACTCCTGGGCTACATCCTCACAAATCTGAATTTCAGTAAGTGTCTTTATTAGGTTCCAACGTAACTCTCTTACGTACCTCACCCTTTAAATTCATAAGTCCACTAACCTAAAGTAAATATCCCATAAATACCATTTTCGATATAGATAAAGGTTACAACATTTATTCATATACCCTACTGGTCCTCAATGTCTCCCAAATCAACTTATCAAGAGTGCCCAAGAATTATATCACGACAATTTGAATTTAACCCATTTAAAGAGGGAATTAATAGTCTGCCAGGAGGCTTCGATCGATCGAAGCTTGGGGCTCGATCGATCGAACCTTCGATCGATCGAAGCTCTAGGCTCGATCGATCGATCAAGCAGGTCTGGGCAAAATTCTGCAGAATGCAGTTACGGGTTTCATCCAACTTCTTCATCGAAAACGATGTGTTTCCATTCTAATAGCCCCAAAAATCCTACTATCATCATTATAATATTATACCAGGTGTTTATAACGTAAAGCATGCGTGTAACTATCATTAAACATGGGTTTTCAACCTAAAATCATGTCTAATTATCAAGAACCCTAATGTTTTCTTAAACAGATTTCTAATGAATCTTTCTCCAATATTTCTTTATTATGATCACCAAATTTCATGGATTATTACCTCTACATGGCAAGGGTTTCTAGAATTTACATATACATCAATACTACATGGGTTCTCCTATAAAAAATGGGGTTTTCTTCCATAGTTTATATCATAATTTATTCCTAAGCTAACATGAAGATTGCATCAACGAAAATAGCAAGTTTAAACACTTACCTGGGATTTTGGTACGCAGATTCCCGGATGATTTTGGTATGGCTGCGTTCCTTGTCTCGTGATCTACGCGGTGGTGGTGGTGGCGGTGAAATCCGGTGCCTTTTTGGCCTTGGTTTGCCTTGGAGCTCTCTCCTCTCTTCTCCAATGGCCGTCACTTGATTTGTGAATGTTCTAACCCTAAGAGGCTGACCTAATGGCTGATATAGGTTGGCTGAAATTCGTGGGTTTAATTGCCCACTTAAGTAAAATGACTAAAATGCCCTCCCGGGGCACCAATTAGGCCTAAAAACTCCCCGAGACTCAAACTAAACCCCCGGGTACACTTTACTGACTATCTCGACCCTTCCGGACGCGTTGGCGCACTCAAAACGACCATACGGACAACTTATAAAATATTCACTTTTTATTTAACAAATTTAGTCCCGACGTGACACGGGCACGTCCCAACTTAAATTTCCGAAATAGTCATTTAATTCACGTATGACATTCAATATAACCAATATAGTATATCACTATGCTCATTAGTAATATTCAACAAGTTTCCCATAATTACTGACTCTCGTCACGTTAATAATTATAACATAATTAATTTCCGGATTTTTATTAAATAAACATTCTCATTAAATTTAATAAATCCCCAAATTAATATAGCATAAAAATACGGGGTATTACACTAGCTCTACCTCCCATTCCAACAGCACCCGCACAACAGGGTCAGTACGGGCGTGTATATAACGTCCATCAGGCAGCGAATCAACAACCACCACCTGCGAATGAGGGTATGTTTTCTATCTAAGGAATTATGCGACATATATTGATGTTTGTAGAGATTAATATTGTGTGGGCTAAAGGGTTGCTAAACTTAGCTTATAGCATTGTTATTTATGTAGACTCACCGAGGGGTCGGGGACATCTATATCTTTCATGTCATCACGTGGATCTGATTTTATTCATGGGATTACTTACTTTAGGCATGTCCAAGCATGATGTGACTATCGACGTGCATTGACTTGTGGTATATGAGAGCGTATGTACTACTACTTTCCAGCATCTTGTCTTCTATAAGAGAGTAGATGAATGGACTCAATTTGAAATTGATAAAACTAATTTTTTTAAATCGATAAACCTGATTTTTATATACTATTGACTAAGGACCTGAGGAGTTTTGATGACCGACTACTTTAGGTAGTAGTGTATTGGGGGGGGGGGGTCCTTGTTTGGATTTCGCTTGCGAGACACCCCACGCATGAAATTAATAACCGTTGGGAGTCGAAATAAGTTAGGTCTTTGGGATATGAGTTTATAACCTTTGCGATAAATCTTGTAATGAAAGTGGTACAATAGGGTGTATGGGCGCCCTGGATGGTTGAATGGTAGTAGTTTTCATAATTGTGAAACAGTGAGTAGTTATGACTTCAGGATATATTTACTTGATGATTGAGGATCATTCGTTTTTCCCAAACTTTGTCAGGAGGATGGTATAGGGAAGATTGGGTAAAGTTTATATTTGATTCAGTTGAAACAATATGGTGAGGTTGGGCGTATAACATCAATAGGGATTTTGATAATGTAATGTATGGGCGGTACATCTTAGATTTCTTGCGATGTGAGATTTATACTCGGAGTTGACCTTACCGGTATGATTTATATTCCTGAATTTTGGGACTAAATTCTGTTATAAGGGGGGAAGTATGTAATACCCCGTAATTTTAATGACTTTTAAAATGAGTTATATTTTAAATTAATGGATTTTATTATTGATTAATTCATTGGCGTTTTATCCAAATTGAGGATATTAAAATGTATGATTCTGAATATTACTTAAAGATATTTAGGTAATATATGAATGTGATGATTATTGATAATTGCTGTTCGGTAATTTGGATTTTTAGTCAGACGCGGTATGGGACGTGTCGGGACTAATTTATTAAATTAAAAAAGAAATTTATTTTCTATCAACCTTATAGTCATTTCGACTGCGTCGTTACGTCCGGAAGGTTTGAAATAGTCAGAAAAGTCTACTTGGATGTTGGATTTGGGTCTCGGGTCATTTGGAAATGAATAGACAACCCAAAAGGGCATTCGGTTATTTTTATAGGGGGATGAATAGTGATTTCAGATTTTGTCCTATTATAAGAAGTTGAAGATTAAGTGTACGTGGATTATTCATCTCATCTACACAAATTAGAGAAGTCATCTTCCTAGAGAGAGTAAAAGGTTGCTTGGGAAGAGAAGAGTTTACTTGGGAAGGAGAAGAACTAAGAACCAAGGGTCACCACCACCAACCACCACCGGAGGTTGACCGGAGAAGGGAGAACCACCTGTGATATACTACACCAAAGAACCAGACCTTCATTAGAGGCAAGTGTTTGATAATGGCAATCTAAGTTTGTATATTGTCCATGTTAGAATAGTTATTAAAAGAGATGATTTTTCATGTTTGGAAGAAATAATGGAGTTATAAAATGGATTTCTGGAAACTGAAAATATATAGGAATCAAACTCATATTGTAGGTAGTTAATAATCCACGAAATAATCATGAATCTGTTGAAGAAATTATGAAAACCATTGATGTGTTCTTGAAGATTATATGTTGATAATTTTATGGAAAAAGTAGATATAAACATGCTTTTAATTCAATCTCTTGATGATTCTAAGATGTTTAGATGGTTAGAAATCATTCACATATGTTGGTATATAATGTAGTAAGGATTATAAGTCATTTGGGATGTTAATATGAAGGTTTGAATGATCAAAAATGGCTAAACCCGTAGTTGCAGAAATGCAGAAAATTTGGGCTGTTACCTGAGTGATCGATCGATCGACCCCCTGCCTTCGATCGATCGACCTCCCCAGAATGCCTAAAGTTGTTCCTTTTTAATGTTGATTCTTATCCCAAACCTTTGGTAGATCTTTAGTGATTATTAGTTGGATATTATGGGACTTATATAAGATCAGTAAGCCCTAGTTAAGATTTGAATTAATTTGATTGGGATTTAATTGATTAGAATAATGATAATTAATTAAAAAGGTATTTTGGTTGTTAGATTCATTTGTTGGATTCTAATTGGTATACATGAGGATTAAAGATAGGACCAGTAGGGGTGATTGAATATAACACCTGGATATCCTTAAGTTTACAAGAGGGTTTAATCCTAAGTGAAAGAAGATGTGTTCATAAGAGATTTGAGACTATCGGTTTTAACCCTAATTAAAGGGAGAGTTTAATTCGTAGTAATTCGGGAGATATGACGATATGGACCAGTAGGGTATTAGTGACTTCTTACTGAATATATGTTGAGGAAAAACCTATTTGAACCTTGAGTAATGAGTGAGGCTCGGGGATAACTAAATTTAAGAAGTAAAGTTATGATAATTTAATACGTGGGAATTAAAGTGATATAATGCTACGTATGGGAATAATCTAAGGGTAATTTGAGTACCTTGTTGATAGTATATTATAGGTATGATAATGCCCATTTGTTTGATTGATGATTATGTGTATGTCATGCCTAGCTTACTTTCTATCGACGGGAGGTTTGCGCCTGAGGGCAATCATATCCTGATGAATCCATGGGATCTTTGATTTGTCGCTCAAGAACATAGGTCTATGAAAGACTTATCGGGGAGTTGATAAGTTCGCTGGCTGTGGGAACGTAGGTATGTGCGTGATCCATGGATACGAGAACTGTGTTCGCCTCCAATTTGTTAGTTGATGTTTGTGGTTCGAGGAATCCTTACCGAACCTTTTGTCTCTTATTCGGCGACCAGCGATGATGGGACATGATAGCAGAGTAATGCATTGCACCGCAGCTGTGACTCGGGGTTCCGTATTATATATGAATATATATATAAGGAATTAAATAAATGAATGGTTATATTGTGGTTAAAATATGTACTGTGTGATAATTGTAGATAACGGTGAATTGAGAAAAGAATTGAAGTAAGTTAATGACTATTTATTGAAGAGCTTAATTCATGTTAATGATGAAATGATTCATATAATTGAGAAATGTATAAGAATTATTATATAACGTATGGTATGGGACATACGGGGTTATGATATGGGAATGGAATCATATTATGGAATTAGTAAAGAGGAACCATTAACTATGAGGTTAATAGGAAACGTTAAGTGTGCACTCTAGTTGAGAGGTGAGAATAGCAAGTGAGAGTTGGATCTAACATGTACATAATAAATGCTTTATTGCACTTGTTAAATACTTGCTGTTTTAAAAATCATTTTCACAATCGGGCTCTGACCCGTTTCCTTGCATATTTTCTTTTCTATTGTATCTTCTATATCAGGTGTCCGGCAGCAGGGACGCTAACCTTAGCGGATTATGACAAGCTATGGAGCTACGGAGTATTGCTTAGATGCTTATCTTCTTTTGATTCACAGTATTCTTATAGTTAGGGCATGTCGCCCAAAGGATTTCAGTTATCACTTTCTATCGGAGTCATATACTATTGTGTTCGTGTCATTTTAATACATTTGTATTTGTTGGGATTACTGTAACGGATTAATATTATTTGGGAATGTTTATTCCAATTGCATTTAAATTCTTGTGTGGTATCTGTTCAGTTATAAGTGTTGTAGAATAAAATGTGTTGCATTATTCTTAAACTAAAAATGGATTTGTTAAAATTAAAATTTGAAAAGTTTTTAACACCAGCTTAATTGGGTATTGGGTGAGTTGTAAATGTTTTCGACAGTGATGCTAAGAATGAGCCAACTGTATATTCTGTTTTAATTTGGTATGGGACTGGCCACCCGGTATTTAATTAAGCGGGATGTTAGACGCATAACATTTCATAACAAAGCCCAAATAAAATTTTCCCCAATGCATTAAACACTAATATTATCGTTCATTAATTTTCGTAGACCCGAGCATATAACCGGGACCCCCAAAACTATGTCCCTGTACTCAAAGGTCTAATTGTCGACTCCCACGTCTCTAAAGTAGTTATATAATGCCGCGCTCACACTATCACTAAGTCCTCAGCGCTAAGTCACTAACGAGCTAAATCTCTTTGCTCCAAGGTCAATCCGTCATGCCCCGAATCACATCAGTAAAAATCCCTACGCAATGGAATATAATATACTAGACAACCCTACCCTCTGAAGTCTATTTTATTAAATATTTTCGCGGGCCCAACCTTCTTTCGGGTGGAACCTCGTAAAGAATATGCATCCTTTCTTGTAATAGTGAACACGATAGTCTTTCTGTAATCGCCCACTATCGCTTACCCGTCGCTAACCAATCTATACCCAAGATAAAATCATGCTCGTATAGCACTTCTCAAAATGAGTTTAACTTCTAAAATGTACCCTCTCAGTGTTCACACCTGCTCCTCTACAGGTAAAATAAAATAGAGCCCTGTTATTCGGCGGTAAACGTATACTTAATAGTAACACTACGATACACCCACTAAACTCGTCTCCCTTGAGAATGTAGTGTTAAGAAGAATACTGTGACCACTCTTGTCACAAAGTTCGCCCCATCTATCCGAGGATAAAACTCATTCTACCACTCCCATATACACCAGTGGCCCAAATGGTTCCTGGACATAATATTCTCATCCAATCGAACCAAAACTTCATCATTGTTGTTCCTACTAGGCATCCCACTCCTATCCCCTGATTCACTGTGGACATAATCAATTGTTGTGGTCCCACTTTCTACACATAAGACACTTCCCTGTGTCAATACCTTATCTCTGGCCCCACTGGCCATGTGGGGGTTATCCTTCTCGCGTACTTGGTAGACTTTACCTTGATTGCTACCCTCATTGTCCCTTTGCCTTCACTGGCCCCATGGGATTTGTTGCTGGCCTTGACGACCCTGATTGAATCCACCTTCACTCGGTAGGAATTTCACTGATCTAAATCATATAAATGGGTTCCTATACTGGGTATACCCTTATGGTGCCTCACTGGCAATGCTAAATACGATCTTGCCTTTTGGTCAGATATTCCACCTCCCTTGGCTTCCTTCTCACAGAAGTATTGATATCAAATCGAAAATATACTACCTTGATGACTATAGCCCAAGTCATTCGAGCCGAAGTTTTCCATCCACGCTTGTGTATTACCCATGAGTCCATTATTAACTCATGGACGCCTTATTGACCTCCGCATCCACCTCGTTGGGTACGAAGTTTGTTGCATAATTCAACTTTCCCTTATGTTCGGCCACTGTCCGACCTTTCTGAAGTAAGTACTGAAATATCCTTTGCTTACCGGTCCAAATGAATGATGCGAAGAGTTGCGATCAAACCGCACCCTAAATTTCTTATTATTTATGGTATTTCTCCATGGTTGTGGTGACTGACTCCTACCACTACAACACCAGCCCACTGGGCCAAAAATTTCATTTTAAATTTAGTTCCACCCTACACAATTATCTTTGGGTTATTGCCTCCCATTGACTTATCGTGCTACTTTGCTACTCGAATCCTTATAGATAGCCCTTCCAAAAGGGTCCTTCCACACTTTCCCCACCCTTTACTGACTACGCTGGGTGAGACTGAAATTGTACCACCGTTATCTACAACAGTGCTTTGGGAGACTATCGCTTCCGGGTGATTATTCTATCCCCACTGGCCTGATGAACAATCAAGGTGATTCCTATCATGATCACCATTTCCATAATGCCCTATATCTTATGTTGAGCCTCTCCTCCTATAATTCTCCTATGGCCCTCGTTGGTCATCCCAAAGAATGTTTGGTATACAAAGCTCAACCGAACTCGTGTATGAATCACCTCACTATACTTGATAGCAGGATAACGTAACTTGCATACATAGAGGAATACAACAATCCTATCACAAGGCTCTAATCAAAGAACGCTAAGATGAAATGTGAAAAGCCGCACAGATCCTAAGGACACTAGAACCTGATTCTCTGATACCATCTGTGACACCCCGCCCAATAAAATACCAGGTGATCAGTCGTATATCAAATTAAAACAAGAATTTCGTCTAGTTCATTCTTAGCATCACTGTCGAAAACTTTTTAAAACTTACAAACCACCTAGTATTGAAAAGACGATGTCAAAATTTTAATCTTTTTATCTAACAACAACAACCATATAAATATCAATACGAACCATTCACACAAACCATGGATCTAAAGCAATACTGAATAAATCAATAAATGACCGACCGAATAAACCATTGGAAAATCAACATCTACTAATATAATCAAACAAAGAATAGTAACCAGTACAAAGTCCGACTGAAATGAAAATAGCTGGGGCAACATGCCCAAAAGAAATACCAAGTTGCATCCTACTCTAGGAATGAAATGATCGTAGCGTCTATGTCCAAATCCTGCAACATCCACACCTGTTATAGCTACGCATCCCAGGAACAGATCTTCAAGTTTGGCATCCCTGTGTCTGGATACCTAAAAGGTTTTGAAAATATTTTGCAAGTATGGGTCAAAGCCCAAAGTCCTTTTGAAAATATTTTGCAAGTGAATCAAAATGAAACAATTAAAATATATGAATGCTTTCATATTTAAGTTAGTGTCGCACTCCCTTGAGATACATCTCACTCCTCCTCTAAAGTGCACACTTAACGCTTTCTTCCTGACCCTCCTAGTTACACCACCCCGTCTAACTAGCCTTGTCATGAAACTCCTTGAACTCTACTCTAACCCTAGTAATTTGTATCTTTACTTCGTAAGTTATTTATCACATTAACTTAATTAATCATTTCTTAAAAGTCATATAACATTCACTAGTTATATAAGTAATACATATTCTCTTCATGTATTTAATTACCCGTATTTAATTATCTACTCCATTATATACATAGAACTATATTCTATAATTACACATATGTTGAATATAAATAAAACCGCTCTTAAAAGCCATATACCATTCACTAGTTATATAAGTAATACAAATTCTTTTCATGTATTTAATTATCCATATATAATTATCTACTCCATTATATACGTAGAACTATATTCCACAATTATACATATGTCTAATATAATTAAAACCATCCTTCCAAGTAATACCTCATCGAATGCATTCTCTAAATTGCTAACTTCCCAAGTCTACTCAGTCCCACCTGGATTTCTAAGACATCTAGCCACCACCGAATCAGAACATAGAAATATAAACGTATTGGAGGCGGTCACATTCCCCCGAGTGTGAAGACAATCATCTCAATGCCCACCTCTATTTGGACGCTATGACCTGGGGATATACTCTCCCTACTTCTCAAGCTAGGGGATTCACCCATATCGCGCAACCTCCCCCGATAGCACTAGAGCATATAATTCTAAATAAATACATAGCCACCGGTATTTATGAGCACACAATATATATATATATATATATATATATATATATATATATATATATATATATATATATAAATAAAATTTAATCCCGACTTTATCGTGTACAAAGTCCATAACACTAGCCAACATATTCCCGAGTCTATGGTCTGACTCTAATTTAATTAATTTACCCATTAATTAAGTTACTATTTCCCCGAGTCTATGGTCCGACTCTAATTTAATTAATATGCCCATTAATTAACTTAATATCTGTAATACCCCGTATTTTTATGACTTTTAATTTTGGGGATTTATTAAATTTAATTAGAGATATTAATTTAATATTAATTCAAAAGATTATTTAAATAGTTACTAGCGTGATGAGAGTTAGTAATTATTGGAATTTTGTTGTAAGTTACTTTATGGATAAATTAAGAGGTGTAATTGTATTTAGTAAAATTATCACGAGAATCTAATTTGATAATTTTGGAAATTTATCAGGACACGCTTGTGTCGTGTCGGGATTAAATTCGAACTATTAAAAGTGAATAAATTATAAGTCACCCGTATGGTCATTTTGAGTATGTCAATGTGTCCGGAAGGGTCTAGATAGTCAAAATAATGTACCCGGGGGTTTAGTTTGGGTCTCGGAGCGTTTCTAGGCCTAATTAACATTCCAGGAGGGCATTTTAGACATTTCGTATTTTTGGGTATGGAAACCCACGAATTTCTAAGGCTTTATCAGATTTTAGGGATTGTCTTCTAGGGTTAGCATAACCAAGAACTAAATACGGCCATTGGAGAGGAAGAGGATAAGCTTTCCAAGGAGTTCTAGGCCAAGAACTCCACCGTTTGCACCGCCGTCGCCACCAAACTTTAGATCGCGCAACGAGGATCACAACCACACCAATCTTTTCCACAAATCTGAGCTAAATAGTTCCAGGCAAGTATCTATCTTGCTCTATTTCAGTTAATGCTTCAATGATGTTAGTCTAGGGTTGATTAGGACTAGTTTTTGTGAAAGAAATCATGTATGGGAGACTCTAATTTGCATGTTGTAGAGGTAAAAGACGTATTCTGGAAATCTAATTCATATGTAGAGGTTGAACCATGAAATTTATTGAGTTAGGAGTAGGGAATCTGGGAAAAGAATGGGAAGAACTAAGTTAAAGGAATTATTAGGGTTCTTGGAATTTTTCTGGATTTTAACCCTTTTAATTCGTTATAATTGATGAAAACTCGCATGTCTTACGTAGATTATTCATTATTTGGGGATATAACACTTGTGGTATAATTTGTTGGAAGTTTGGAAATCAAATATGATGATTTGAATGATTTTGGAATAGCATTCCCGTAACTGGAAATTCTGCAGTTTCTCCATACCTGCTTGATCGATTCAAGAGCATCGATCGATCGACGCATCGATCGTCGAGCACATGTCATCGATCGATCGACCCCTCCTGGAAGACTCAAATCCCCCTTTTCAAATAGGTTGTTCCAACTTAAATGAATAGAAATCCTTGGACATTATTGTTAGAACATTTTGGGATATAAAGAAGACCAGTATGACTTTATAAAAATGGAACCTTTAATGTAAGACGAGATTAACATTTAATGGAGGTGTTTTACACTTAAGAAACAATGGGAACGTGTGTCTAAAGAGTGAGACTCGTAAGGAAGTTACGTCGTAAAATAAAAGAGTACCTAATGAAATTACACTTAGGGAGGTAGGATTCCATGAGTGTTACAAAGAAGGTTTGGAATAACCCCATAAATAAGAATAAAAGAGACGAACCGTTATATGGGATAATCTAGTAATGTGCAATAAGAATAAATATCATAAGTATGAGTCGTGGGTGTACCTAAATTTGAAATGGGAATGGTTGTATACATATATGACTGTGTTTGTGCATATACTATATACGTGTAAAAACCAATCCCGCGCTACTTGCTATCACTGAGGTTACCGCACCGGGATAGTCTTATCTCGATGGGACCTTTATGGGGGATATTGAATTGTACCCTAGAACATAGGAATCCTTGGTACAGGCTATCGGATAGATAGTCAGACAGTCCTAAGAGACGCGAGGGTATGTGCTGACCTCTTAGTGACTTGGAACTATGCTTCGCCTCAATTTGTATGTGTTTTGTGTTAATACAGTTCGAGAGTGATTCCGAACTAGTATATTCCTTAGTACGAGTGATACGGGGACTTGATATCAGAGTATGCCAGCACCATAAATTTATGTGGGGTGCCGATAGTAAATATATATATATATATATATTATAAGAGTGATCGATATATATATATATATAGAATTAAAATTTGGGAAACTTTCTACTGTGGTTAAAATTAGTTGACTAATGAATAAATATTCCAATATTTAAAAGTGTGTAAAAATTTTGAGACAACACTGAAAAATATTATAATAAAATGAGAGTTATGTGAAAACTTTGCCTTTAGGAAGTTACTATCTTAGCACTAGTAATTGTCAGCATGAAACCTTATGAGAATTTTTAAGAAAAGCTAAACTGTTGGGATAAATAGTGCAGTAGGTTCACATTAGAAGAGAGGTGAGAATTCTTCAAGAGAGTGCCGAGTGCCGCATACTAATATGATTGTTGCATTAGCAGGTAAGCATTTTAAATATTTGCTAACTAAATTTTAAACTGTTTTACAATCGGGCTCTGACCCGTTTTCTATTTTCTCTTCTCTCTTGTATATATATGTATATATTACAGGTGCCCAACCACAGGGGCGTCTTGCATAGGATCCTTTGGAAGGAACGTGCTGCAGCTTAGGTGGGAGTTGCATGCCTCTTGATTAGACGGCCTCATTATGGATTCCATTTCTAGTTCTATTTTATCTAGTTGGGCACATGTCGCCCTTTTTCATTATTCAGTTGGTTTTATCAGAGATTGTGATTCGTTTATTTCCAGTATTTATACTTTGGGATTGTTACTGTCAGGATGTTTTCCTTTGAAGTTTTAGAGTTGGAATTAATTAGTTGGATGCTTAAATTGCTTGGATTATATTTTCCAGTCTAGTTGTTGTGTGATTCTTAAACTATGGATTGGGAAAGGTTTTAAATGTTGGTTTTAAACATAAATTTGGAATTGATGTCCTAAAAATGGTTTTGTCACTTAGCTTAATTATTTAGGGTGTTTAACTTAAAAAGTTATTTTTGCGACGGTGATGCTAAGAATGAACCAACCGTTCACCTTGGTTATAATTTAATAAAGGACTGATCACCCGGTATTTATTTAGGCGAGGTGTCACAATATCTCCCCGAGTTTATGGTCCGACTCTAATTTAATTAATATACTCATTAATTAACTTATTATCTTCCCGAGTCTATGGTCCGACTCTAATTTAATTAATATACTCATTAATTAATTTAATATCTCCCTGGTGTCACCCAACTAATGTACCCGGACTCGCTCACGTGTCCCGAATTTCCATCTCTTAGAACGTACTCCTCAAAATTCGATTATAAAGAGAACACTCCTAATTAAATAATATTTAATAATTTATTATACCATCCTTATAATAAATTATTCCAGCTATAAGCTTTAATTAATTAATCCCCAATTGATTAATCTATTATCATGGCATCACTCAACCAAAATATCCGGACACCCCCTTGGTCCATAATACAATGACCAATTAATTATTCAAAATTATCCTCAATAAAGTTTGCCCAATTATTAATCTGAGGTTTTCAATTTACTCAATCTGCCTAGATTTTTAAAATGTCGTTTTGGGACATTTTGGGGACGTTTTGGAAAAAGCGTATTAGAGAACGAAAGTTAGAAAACACCATTTTCTAGAGGGCATAGTGGACAGAATCGCTATTAACATCTTGTGTGAAGCTTTTTACCCAGAATTATCCACTAAAATCCTTATGAATCAAAATCAGTCCCGATAACTTGATTTGTAACTTCCCCAAATCAAAACCCAAATTGTATTAACCCAATCCAAAAATTATTTGTGTAACGCCTACTATGATATGAATTGAATATCACCAATTTACATTGAAGTAATTTAACCACTTGCCTTATAAATTTGTAGTGTCTGATTATCCTTTGGTGTAAAGATCGTTGTGTGATGAAGAACACCTTCCTTGTTCTTCCTCTTTCGCTCTCAAGAGTCCTCCCTCTTTGTCCCTTATATTCTCAAATTTCTCCCAAATGAGTTATGACTGCCCACAACTCCAAAACTTAGGTTTTTATCTCCAAATCCCGTTTTTAATCATATGGGCCTAATTAAAATGGCTCAAATACTCCCGAGTGGGCTCAATTATGCCCAAAAATATTTCGTGACCCATTTACCACTTTCGGGTACACTTTTCTTACTATCTCAGTCCATCCGGACTCAACCGCGCACTCATAATTGACATCCGAATTAATTTATAATAAGTCCCTATCTCACACCCAACTTAGTCTATATCCGACTTCTGGCTGAGATTAATAAATGCCACGTCACTTATACACGTTATGACGTAAATAAATTATTACTATTCACCTAGTAATTTAATTTTCGTAAATATCAATCATCTTCTCTCCGATTAATATTTAAATAAATATTAACATAACTAATTCAATTAAATTACGACACACAAGTAATTTAAAATTTTCTCTAATTAATTAAATATTAAATGCACAGAAATACGGGGTGTTACAATTTGGAGTCGTGTTTGAACTTGAATTTTCCATCTTTCCTATAATTAAAATAATCAAACACTATATATAATTCAAATTATTAATTTTTAAATACTGTATATAAAAGTAGAGAGCATAAAAGTTATTAATATAGTTACTAGTTACTTTTATCTGTTGCATTTTGATATAAGCATTTCATATAAATTTACACATTTCAGTTTGATTTTCTAGTTACCCTTTGAATGAAAATACAATAAACGTACTTAATAAACAAAGCAAATTTGATTTATATGTTAATATTACTCAAAATTTACCAAATATAACTAAACCTAATGAAGTGCTTCATAAATGCATAAATGTTGTTATTATTTTAAATTATTGAAATGTATATGAAACTAACTACATGCAAGTCATAAAATAGTTTTTCAGAACTCTAGTTTTAAACCTATTGTAGTAATTTCCTTATTAATGAAATATATAACAATATATTTGAATAGATAGTAAGAGAATATCATCGTAAATGTAAAATTTATTTGCATTTTAAGGTTAGGGTTTCGAAATACAAATTATTCAATCATGTGATTTTGTTCAATGGAAATGAAATGATTAACATTCAAAATATACATGTTCAATTTCCTCTTCGTACTTGTACTTAGCACTAGAGTTTGATCACTGAAAAAGGAATTTTAGGGTTCACTATTGAGTTTAGAGTTAATGGTTATGTTTTGAAGGGACTGAAGTCTTTGTTTGGAATGCAATTGTTGTTTGGAAAAAGGAAGGAAAAAGAACCGTCTATTGGAAATGGTGAGGATGTTGTGTTCAAACACGAGTGGCATCATCTAGGGATACATTAATCTTTTGACAAAATAAAAAAGAAACGTGAGGATTAATCGTGCATTGTGCATAATGAATAGACTAATCTGGTATTAATTTTGGTTTAAGGGACTAAATGGTTTAAACCCCTATTTTTGGAGTATTATCCTTTGCACTAAATACCTATACCAATGACAAAATAATAATAATAATAATAATAATAATAATAATAATAATAATAATAATAATACGGTGGTAAAAAATGTTAATTAAGTATTTTAGTGAAAAAATTTAGCAAGGCAAAATATTTTAACAATGAGAACGTAGAATAAAAATCAGAGAAACTCGCTAAAGTAGTATGCATGCAAACATTGTGCAGATGAACGTAATACTCATAGACTTTGCATAAGAGAAATCAATAATTCAACTTTGATAAATTACTAAGACGAACATCATTATCATCCAAATTGTTTACCTATGAATCAACTAAAAGTTGAATATTTACATGTATGATTAATCACCGAGTTTTGAATTATCAGATAAATAACACTTTGCAAAATATAAATTATCAAATAAGACTTTGGTTGAACAACACATGCTACAATTATTTCTAGCTTAGAAGAATTAGAGATATGGACATTGGAGGGGGAACGGACTCAATCGATTGTGTCGTTTGGATGATAGATATATAACCCCCCAAAAATTAACAAAATAATACTCTGAAAAAATAATTGTCTAACAAAACTAATGTGACATATTAAGAAAATGAAAAAGGCAGAAAGTACATCTTGGGAATTTGTGTTTGCTCATAATAATCTAACATGAAATATTTATATAAAGGAAAAATGTGTATAGACTGTACGAATTAAAACTAACAGCCACATTTATTTGGCAGATGAGATAATTTAATTTTTGAAGAGTAATGAGATAGGAGAGGAAGAAGAGGTGCATGAACATTTATAAAGAATTAAATGATCAGTCATCTGCACTCTTGCAGCACAGTGGAGCCGGTTTTGAATTTTACAAAAGCTCTCTAAGGAATAAATGTTAATACACGTGATAAACCCTAGTTAAAATAAATAATTTATTTATATACTATATATATGTTGTAAAATAAAGGGACAAAGAGAATTTAGAGGGAGTATAAAAAGTTCATTTCATTGTGTTGTATACTCAAAGAGTATCACCCTTATTTATAGTACAAATCATAGTATCCAAAGATACCTTTAATAATGAGGGATATCAGTGGATACCCATATATATACATATTTTATAACACCCCCCTTGGATGTACACTATTTTTACCATTCAATTTATGTTGTCTCATTAAAACGTTACTAAGAAAAAATCCATTGGGAAAAAACCAAAGTGAAGGAAAAATAATACAACTTTTGTGATAATTGAATCAGTGATGGACGCGCTTAGTGTTGCCTTGTCATAACTTTTAACAGGACAACTCAATGGAAAAAAGTTTAGTTACAGAAAAAAAAATACAGCGCGTATATGTCCATAAATATCATGCTATTTTCTTCCCCTGTTAAGATGTTCCCCCTGATTAGGTACCCCCCTTATTATGGCATTTCTCTAATGATTGAGTCGATGCATTCTCATACACAACCATTGAAATATTTACTTGACTTGGTGAATACATTACAAGAAAGTTGTCAATTAGTGGCAATTTATTTGGTGGAAAAAATGATTTTTTACCGTGAAATATAATAATTGGTGGCAAAAAAATTCATTGCCACTAAAAATAATTGCAGATGAAGTATTAGTAGCAAAATGTGAGATTGCCACTAAAGGTTTGGCGCAAAAAAATTCAACTAGGCTGGAAATAAATTGGAGTGAAGTAGGTGGCAAACTAAAAATATTGCTACTAAAAATCAATATTTATTGGGGATCTTAAAATTTTGCAACAAAATATTTTTTAAATTAAATTTAATAACAACTTAATTTTGTCACCAAATACTAAATTAAAAAAAATTTAAAACTTATTACAGTCCCGCTCAAATCATAATACTTTCCATAATCATTGCCACGAAAGACTCAAATCCATCAAACCGCGCTCAAATCCTTAAAAAACAACCCGCAAATCTGCATATCCAGCTCTCCCTCATCACGTTTCTCTGTTCTCTTCTCATCGAAGGTTTCTCTCTCTGGTTGAAGGTTGGCTTTAAAGGTTGGATTGAAAGTTGGCTTTCAAATCTTTACCTATTTAAATCAGCTTTATATATTGCTAGATATGTATATATATGTATCATAGGTCTGATTTGAATCTAGTTTCAAATGGGTATTTTGAAATCTTTACCTATTCTGTTTACGGGTTGATTTGAATCATAGATACGTATAGCTACATATGTATAAATATATGTATTATACATCTGATTTAAAATAGGTATTATGAAATCTTTGATTTTTTTTTATTTCGATTTCATTGCTTTTGCTAAATTTTATTAACTTTCTTGCAACTTTCTTGTAAGATCTCTTATTTTTCTATTTTTTCATGAAATTCAGTACGTGGTTGGTGACAGACGTTTTCTTCCTAATTCAGTTGGTTGCCCAGATATCTTAGGTAAGTACATTTATTTAATTTCTTATTTTAAATTCAAGGTTATCCAATGTATTTTCTTATATATATACCCATTACTCTATTTTTTGTTGTGTGAACTTCGACTCAGTCCATGTTAAATGGAATTTATAGAAAAAAGAAATAAAAATTGACGGATGTAGAGTTTTTTTTTTAGCTGAAATAGTTTTTTGTAATTGCTGAAACAAATTTTTTTTTAGTTGAATTTATTTTTTAATAGCTGAAACATGGGTTATTTTTTATGGCTAAAACAAGCTTATTTATATATTTTTTATAGTCGAAACATTTTTTTTATGGCTAGTTCGATGTAGTTATTTTTGTACGATAGTATTTATTATGTGTTTGAGACATTAATCTCATTGATCGTTATGCATTTATATCCAGATTGGATATATGGTTCCCAATCAAATTTCCAACAAAAAAATATTTTTTGTTTTTTATTTTGACTTTTCGCTTCTATTTTTTATTTTCATTTTCAATAGAATATTTAGAGAATGAGAGAAGCACATTCATTTGTTAGAAATAGATCATTATTTTTAAAATGTGATTTATAGATATTTGGAAATATGAAATATAACTGAGAGAAAGTTTGACATCTAAAATGTAATTTACCGATAGTGTAATGGCAAAAATTTAATTTATAAAAAGTTTAGGGACTAATATAACCACGAAAATTTCATGGGCTAAATCGTAATTTACGGAGAATTTTGGACTTGCTATTTTTTCCTTAATATTTGGGCATAAAATGTATTTTTTTTTTAAATTTTAGGGGTCAAATGTAATTTACATGAAAACCTGTAAATATAATTTTGAATGTTTCGAAAATTTGTTGAAAAGATGTTAACGTAATTTATGGAAATTTGGAAAATCAGAAAATTATTTTCCAGCTTTTTTTGGAAAGATAAATTTGAATAGATTTTCATTTTTATGGAAATTTTTCAGAATTTTCTTTTGGAAAACAATCTTATTTTATATAACTAAACACACCCTTAGTGTTTGAAGATATTGGTTTGCATTTTTAAAGGTTAAAAAAAGAGAAAAAATGAAAAAAGGAACAAAACGACGTAGTTTTGTAATTGATGCATTAAAATGACTTATGCCCGAATTGCTCCCAAATAGCGCTAAATAGGGACTTTTAGGTAATTGATTCTAATAGTAATGGAGATGGTAGGGATTGCATTATTCATTGTAGTTGGCTTAATGTTTCGTTCTTGTATTTGTTTTTTTCTAATGCAACAAATCACTATTCAAACTTATAAATGAGACCTTTGAATGACTATACACACACACGCACGCGCGCGCGCGCACCAGGATATCACCCACATTATTGATTGAAACAAAATTGGTTGCCTTGAATAGAAATATTTGAATGTACAACCCTAATATGAGTTATCGAGTATGCAACATTACTAAGTGCAACATGTTTTTTGGCTCTTTCTATATATAACTACTGCTAATTTATTTCTAAATATCTCGTGACTTTATTGTTATTTGTTTATCATTAATATTTTTGGATGTTCTCTCAAGTTGTAGGGTTTTGAAATGGATAAGAGTTGGATGCATCATCCAAATAGAATTGGTAGTGCATATAGAGATGGGGTTAAAGAATTTCTTGATTTTACACTTGCTAATGTTGAGCAAAATGGTAAGATTAAGTGCCCGTGCAAGAAATGTAATAACTTCTATTGGAAAAATCGTCAAGATGTTCAAAGTCATTTACTTATAAATGGCGTAGTGAAGAGTTATACTTGGTGGATATATTACGGTGAACCATTGGAATCACAGAACGATAATGCTTATGATTACAACGAGTATGGATTTGAAAATGGAGATGATGTTATCATAGGGTAGGAAGAACACACTACAAACAAGTTTGAGCAAGATGACATGGAGGGAATGTTACGCGATAGGTTTTTCGGACCTTACAATAATGATGTTTTAGGGGATGAATCTGATAGCCATGCGACTCAAGTGCTCGAGGGTGAAGGAGAAAAGTTTACTAGATTAGCTAGGGATACGCAACAACAATTGTGGATTCAAGTGTGACTGGTGGGACGTTGGAAAAAAAAAGGTGTGTATGGATTACATAAAGATTAGTATGATTTCATTCGTGTGAATATCGCTAATACCTGGTACATTGATGAACCATTTGAGTTAGCTTATCAAGTAGAGCAAGTCTTCTTTGTGCCAGACATCAAGTTGGGAAATGATTGGAAAGTTGTAGTGAAGAATACTCTACGAGACAAGTATAATTTTTCCGAAATTATAGCAGAGGAGGATGAGGAGATGGGTGATGAGGAACCGTACCAACAACTTGAGACTAATATTGTAGATGATGAAATAGTGGAAATAGTCGACGAATTGTCTTCCATTACGAAGGGATGATATCCCAGAAATAGAGATTAGTACGGCTAATGTGGAAGGAGAAAACCGGATACGTGATATAGATGATAACATCTTATCGTCCGAGGATGACAATGCTGATATTAACGAGAATAATGGAGATGAAGATGATGAGGACTTTTGACGGTTTGTGTTGGTTATTTTTTCTTCTTAGTAATTATTTTAATTTATTTTAATTATGACACTTCGATCTATAGGAACGTTTTAATAAATTACATTTGTGAAATGTTTTTAATATACTAAATTGCATGTTTATGTATATTTTTTAATAGGTATAACAATGATGATGTCAAACTATGAGAAACAAAGGATGAATAGGATTTAAGATAACATAGCAACAATTAAGGCAATGGGGTTGCATTGAGGGGCTAAATTCTACACGGGTTCTTATAAGAGGAATAATAACAATAAGAGTGAGACAAGGGGATAAAGAAAAGAGGTTGACATGGATGCAGAGTATATCCCGTCGGAAAGAGAGGAGGGGTTAAATTATTTGAGCGAAGGTGAAGATGACGACGACGAATATTTGTTAGGTTGGTTAATTATCCTTGTCACTTTTTATAAACTACTTTGATTGATATGATGTTACTGCTACTGCTGATGATGTTATCTCAATTATTTGATATGATTTCATGCTTGATAATTTTCATTACTGATGTGATTTTCCTCTATATTTTCATTGGTATTATGCTAAAATGTTAAAAGTGTATTTGATGTTTTACATAATTTCTGCATGCATATCTCCTCTACTAATGTTGTTGGTTTCTTATTTAGTTATGCCTGGTTCCGGTCGTGCCCGTGTTCTAAAATTATCTACACGGTAAAGATTTCATGGGAGAATCCACAAGCCCCCTTCTTCTCAATCAAAGGACCTAAATGTTGGCTTCTACATCAACACTATTGCATCTGATAATAACAACAGTGAGGGTATGATCTTTGTATTCTAAATCAAATTACGTGACAATATATAAATATTTATTTAAGTAGGAAATATACCAATGTATAGTTAAATATAGTTACAATAGTAGTGTGTTAATCCATTTCTTACCTGTTATAGGTCACAAAGCAACTCCCGTGCAACGGTTTGTGGTAGAGCCGAATCATCATTTTTCAGGACATAGTCATTTAAATTTTGCTAAATCTTCGGAAATTATTTTATCGGGTTTTAATACCAATTAGGGTATGATTTACTTCTAATTAGAAATAAAATATTTAATGATTTTTTTTTTGTTTTTTATATGCTCATCGTGGTAGTTACCAAAATATCCACAGCAGTGGATATTGTCTGATTGTTGTCTAATCCCCCGTTTTCTGCTTGATTTGAAACAAAAATTAAATATTAGTTCTTAGTTCCAAGAACATTGTCTTTCATCGGCCTTCCAAGAACACATTAACTGTTGTTTTTTGTTTGGTGCTGCTGACATTCGAAAAGCAACTGTAGGCTTTCCAATATTCAAGTCAATTGAGAATGTTGTTATCCCATCTATATGTACAGAGTGAAATAAACACTTAGTTTCATAATAGTCTGAAGCCGCATTCACAATTTTTTACCAACTCAATCGGTCAAACATAAAAATTGGGGAACGAGGAAACAAAATGAGGTCTATAACCATATACTCCCTCTCTCAAATTAAAGTCACAATTTGAAAGTCAAAATTTTAAGAAAATACTAATTTTAATGTAATCAATTGTTAAGATAAAAAAAGTTATTCAACTGTCATTAAATTTGGTACATGGGTTTTCACAATGTGCCTATCAATTTTAAACGCCCTAAAAGAAAAGATGCGACTATATTTTGACACGAGGGGGAGGGGGACTTAATTTGAATTTCGAGAGGTGAAACAGTAAAGTCATTAATGCCACTTCAGCTGAGCCAAACCAAATAGCTACAAAAATCAAACAAGAAGCCCCTAGAAGCAATCAGGATTATTCTTTAGCTGGCGATCGTTCTCAGTTTGTTGATACACCAGCAAAACTTGTGAGAAGGGAATTTAGAGAAAAAAGGCGTGAAAAGTGTGGAGCTGATTTGGTAAAACAAGTCGATGAGGTAACTGTAAAGCGTGAAAATGCAACCATTGAGCGTTCGAATTCCGTTGACTCCGCAGTCTTAGGAAAATACAGTATTTGGAGGAAGGAGAATGAAAACGAGAACTCATGTAAAACGTCATCATTCCCTATTTTAGATATTTAATTTTTGAACATAGACAGCTTTTCGTATAGCCTTCCATACTATTATCGTAAGTAACTACCCGGTACATATCAAGGCTGCATTTGAACTCATGCACAAGCTTACAAAAACACTCAGCTACAGACTACGTACACCTATCCTTGAATAATTTTCTCGATTATTTTTAAAAATATTAATTCATTTTTATCATTTCATATTGTCAACATTAAATTTTTTATTTTTGCTTGATTATTTGCCTCTCTTATGAAATATGTCTACTAGCTCCATTATTCGCTATTAGCGTGTTATGTTATATCTCCTTTGCAACAAACTCTTACTCATATTATTTATTGGTTATCTAATATATCCCCAATGAGAACACCTAAAAAATAAAGTTAGTCTCCAATTCGGAATTACTAAGTACACATGGATGATTTTTTTTATCCCTTTTCATCTCTTAAATTACGCCCCTAAATTTTTTTAATACAATTCCATTTGGTGTGTGTAGGGGGGCCCGAAGATAATATCAAGATTAAATATAATCCCCCCAGTTAATACAAAAGACTCAAGAGATTAAGGCAGTGAGGCAACTCAAGCAAAGCAGCTCAGCGATGCAGCTCAAGTGAGGTAGTTCAGTGTGGCAGCCCAGGGAGATCTTCCAGCGAAGAAACTGGCCGAGAGAGCTCATCCTTCAGTTCTGTTATTTTACTTAGTCTTGTTGTATCTTTTATTTATATTAACTATGAGTTATAACGATTATAATGTTATTTAGTGTGAGGTCGAACGGTACTCGCGAGAGACCAGGCTTGGCAGGGCCTGGGAGAGCTTTCATGCTCTATCGAACGACCTCACCGTGGGAACTTCAGAGGGACTTGATTTGTAGGATTGAGAAGTGAATCACCGTTAGGGCTTGTCCTGACCATCTTAGATACACCTGGTAAAACACCAAAAGACATTGATCATGGAATCTTGGGCGGAGCAACCTTGAGTTCCGTCGGGAGTAGAGTTGTGAACCAAACAACCCTCTACTTAATGTCACATATACTTCATGTGATGTCCCCATCCAGCTAAGCAATGTAAAATCCGCACTTGAGTAAACCACCGTGGTATTTGGGGATGTGAGACAGTTGGCGAGCCACCTCTGTGACGATAGCCCCCTGACACACAGTGATTAGGCAAAAGGCATGTCTTGACATTTAATGTTTGTGACATAAAGTATGAGGGATGTCTTTCACAGTTATAAATGACTAAGCCACCTCGGGAATGGTGTGGGGGGCTATTTATGGGCCTCAACCACTTCTGAGAGGGGCATATTCTTCCAGAGTTCTTTCCTAGAGATTATTGGCTAGAGAGAGAGATTATCATCAAGAAAGAAAGAAGTTATTGTAAAACCAGAGCTTTTACTCATCCACCATGGTAATTTATTACGAGGATTTTAATATCTGATTGGAGACCTTTGAGAGTTGGCGTGTTTGGCTACCTGCCAAGGTGTATGTAGGGTGATTACTTCTCTCTCCCTCTAAATCAGTCACTTCTAAGTTATACACGAGCAATTTTTGAGTTCAAACTGAATTTTTCTTCACTAAGTTATGATTGCGTGTCTTGTAATTAATCAATAGTGTTACTGGTTAACTTATCATTACTATACTCAAAAGGGGTTACACCTCCATCTAATCTAAACTAACCTCTTACATTTGGCGACTCTGCTAGGGAGGTATTCTTCTAGAAAAAGAGTATGGCGCAGGATAACGTTAATCGTAGACTCAACTTTGATGATATTCAACGTAATGAGGAACACGCGGCAAGGGAGGAGGAGACTCCCAGAAGTGAGGTTCCCCCTCAGGTAGAGGTTCCCCAAGATCCAACGATGACTGGAGTCCCAACGCTCACCCAAGCCTCTACTAGTGTTGTCCTAAGATCAACGCAAATGACCCTCCTTATGGGTAAGTTTTTCGAGTTTCTGCAGACACCTGAGGTCGTCACGGTCCTAAGAGGGGGAACACATCCCAGCACTTTTGTGACACCTAAAGTGGTCCTGGTAGCTCCGATGAACCATTCTTCAGCTATTCTCATGGCAACTGGACCCATAGGCACAACACCCACTCCTGCCTCGACGACAGGAATAAAGGGTGTGACCAGTGCCCCATCTTTAGTCCCTCTAGACGCTTCCAGTGTTCCATCGGTGGTCCCTCTGGCCACTCCCTCCATGGTTGAAAAGACACCGACGTCCGCGTTAGAAGAAATGAGGAGAGAAATGCAAAAAGAGGATCTAAAAATGATAGCAACTTCTTCGCAATCGGCGAGCGAGTTAGCTTCAATAGATGACAATTTTCGCATGCCCTATCCCCAAGAATACACCGATGAACCTTACCTGAAGGACTACACCCCTACCATCTTTGATAAATACACTGGAAAGGGGGGAACCCGAAAGAGCACATTAAATATTTCATCAAACATCTAGGGGCTCACTATAACAACAAGAAGCTCAGGCTGAGGGAGTTATCCAAATCATTAACCGATAAAGCTTATACGTGGTACTCTCATCTGGCGCTAAAGAGTGTTTTAACGTGGCAAGATATGCATGTTTTATTTGTCCAGAAGTTCTTTCTGGCAGAAGATGAGTTCACGTTAACATAATTGGGCAGGGAGAAACAACGACCGAGAGAAGATATGGTGGATTATGTTTGAAAATTCAGGGAGAGGTCCCTCGACACGAGGGAAGAAGCCAAAGAGTCCAAACTGTTGTCGAGGGTTTACTCCCAGAGTACATCTGTCACCTGATTAATGAAACTCACGAAGGGATTTTTGCAGCATTTCTAAAAGCAGCAATAAATATATCATTGGTAGTTCAGCTAAACCCTGTTGTGGTACCAATGATGTTCAGGCATCCCGGGCCACTCATTGTATCACGCGACCAGTCCCTACGGGTGGGATACATTGACGGAAGTGAAGGAAATAAACAACCAAAGAAAGATAACAAGAGAAAGTTTGGGAGAGATAGGGAAGACCCACCACCGTTACCCTGCACAGTAGAGGAGGCTGTTAGCTGTTATACTGCCGTGGTTCAAGGAGGAATGATGTATGAACCTAAGGGAATCCCCACCGTGGAACCAGACGCAGTAACCAGAGCGGATCCCAAGTATTGCCAGATCCATTGAAAGATTCAACATCCGACGGGAAGTTATTTTACGCTAAGGAAAATCATCGATAAACATGTAAAGGTAGGGAAACTGAAAATCCCTCCACAAAATGTTAATGACAACCCACTCCCAGCACATGGGGCCAACCTGGTGGTGGCCTATGACGATGAGGCAGAAAGAGAAGCGAGGGAGCTGACGACGGAGTAGAGGGAGTTCGAAGAGGCTTTGGAGGAATGTACTAGAGGAATGGCTAATATGGTGTTAGCCTATGACGAAGCAAGCGCTAGAGACGTGGAGGACATATACAACGTTGAAGGTGAGGAAATGAACCAAAGCTTTGAGTATTGCGCGATTTTATGGTCCCCAAAGTTCGCCTAGTTCTTATATTAGGTGGGAATGCCAAATAAAAGTAGGTTGGAGATAACCCAAGCAATCGTGGATATCACGAGGAAGAATGCAGTCCCTTCACTAAGATGGAAGGGACCCATGGCCAGGCTGGTGAACAAGTTTCTGCCAGAAATAATGTTCAGCGATGCAGATAGGGCCGTGAGATTTCCTTACAATCGACCGTTATATATGACTGCCAGCATCAACGGAGTTAGTTTCGTGAGGGCTTTTTTAGATGTGGGAGCATCCATCAACATCATGCCAATTAATTCTTTCCACGCAGCTAACATCCTTGACGATTTCAGGTTATGACAACCAGTCTTCCAAATCCATTGGTTATGTGAATGTTGGGATTGTAATAGTAAATCTTAATCTAAGTTCGCACATCAAGTTCCACGTGATATAGAGTGAAACTTCCTACCATCTGTTGATAGGAAGAGTGTGGATGCATAACCAAAGACTAGTTCCATCGACTTATCACCAATGTGCCAAGGCAAATATTAAAGGAACTGAGATCACTATACGAGATACGAAGAGGCCCTTTACTATCGAAGAAGCTCAAATAGTGGACGCAACATTTTATACAGAGTTAGAGAAGGACGTTAGAGTCCTAACGAGAAAAATGGAGGGAGCCTGAGTTCCCTCGATCAGAGAAAGGATGGGGCCTGTGAACAAGCATAATAACAAAACTGTGAGCGGTATAGGAGTAATAAAAGAAGCCCATCAAGTGGTCCCTCGACCTAAGAAGATCTCGAAGCAGCTAAAGGAGAGGATGTAACCCAGAATGGACCCGATTAAACACGAGGTTACACGATAAAGTGTGTTAAGTCAATTTTCAGAAGGAAGAATGGCATAAGCTTCGAGGGAGAGGAAAAGAAAACAGTTACAACGGCCAGCGGGTAATGTAAGAAGATTATTACTGAGGAAGGGAAGGTGGTTTATCGCCTATAATGGTGTGAACGGACAGCCGAATGAGCTATGACAGAGGCCGATGAGGAGGTTGACCCGATATATAAGAGTTTTCTGGTGGATCAATGGGGATAATGAATGGTGATAGACAATTCTAACGTACAAGAGTTCATGGACGATGTTGCCGAAGAACCAGACTACATGACGGATAAACCGAAGCCATAAGCATAAGATTAGGAGCAACTAAACCTGGCAAAATAATGGGAGGAACAAAGGCCCATTTTTCTCTCGAAGGATCTCTACATGAAGAAATAAGAGGCTTTGATTGATCTGATCCGGGAGTTTATAGACATATTTGCATAGAAGTATACGAAGATGGAGGGGCTAGATGAAGAAGTAAGGTGCCACAAATTAAACGTGATGCCTTCAGTCATTCCGATCAAGCAAGCAACGAGGACTTACAAGCCTGAGCTGGACTTGAAGATCAAAGAAGAGGTCCAACCCTTGTTGGCAGCAGGGTTCATTCAATCGATACAACACCCACTCTGGCTTTCTAGCATTGTTCCAGTGGGTAAGAAGGGCAAGAATTAGATAAGGATCTGCATGTATTTCAAAGACTTGAATAGGGCTTGTCCCAAAGATGAGTTCCATCTGCCTTCCATCAACAGCTTGATAGATGCAACGGATGGACACGAGATGTATAGTTTCATGAATGGATATGTAGGGTACAACCAGATCAAGATGGACCCCACAGATACAGGGAAAATAGCGTTTAGAACCCCATCGGTCAACTTCATGTACAAAGTCATGCCGTTTGGACTCAAAAACACTGGGGCTACTTATCAAAGAACAATGATGGTCATTTTTCATGATTTCTTTCACAAATTTGTGGAGTTTTATGTGGATGATTTGGTCATCAAATCTGTGACACCTCGCCTTAATTAATTACCAGATGATCAGTCCTTAATTAATTAATTTCAGAATATCAAGTTGGTTCAGATAAAGCATCACTGTCGAAAACTCAAATTTTAATTTAATAAAAACTAACCACCTAATATTTAAAAAGGCTGGTGTTAAAATTTTATCTTGTTATTAACCGTCATCATTAAAGGAAAATATTTAATCATCACCATACATCACCATAACATAAGGAAAGAACTAACTGTATTTAAATAAAGAACTGGAGTAAACACTTCCAGTCAAAACAATAATCCAATAACAAGAAATAAATTTTAATGATGGAATAAAACAACTCTAAATATCTGAATGTAAAATAGGAGGGACGACATGTTCAACTAAAGTAAATAACTAATAGATGAGGAGAAATAGACTCAGAAGCGTCTACTAGCAACATCATGTAGCTTCCAAAACAACTACAACTCGACAATTGAATGGAATCTCCTAAGCCTGGTGTCCCTGTGGTTGAGCACCTAAAATAATAGAACAAGAAAAGAGATTTGATTAAAAAAACTGGGTCAGAGCCTGAGTAGAAAATAGATTAAATATAGCAAGTGCTTAAATTGGTTAATTAGCACAAATATTATTCATGTTAACTTAGCGTACTCACTTGGAATTCTCACCTCTCATCTAGTGTGCACACCTAGAGAGCCTAACTACCCATACTAGTCTCGATACTCCGACTGACTATATGTAGTATACCCACTATGCCGGATAAAGTATCTAAATAACCCGAAGCTAATATATTTATATTATTTAAGAATAGGTTTAAAGATGCTTTAACTCATTCTCATAGCATTCTTAATTCTCAACTGGTGACCCAATAAGTATATACTTTAATAAAGTAGCCAACATGAAACACAGAATAGGAACTCAATATGGATATATATAAAATCTCACTATGTATACATACAAATATATATATCAATATTGCACCCTTGGTTGAGAAACTCCTGGTGCTAGGCATAATCGGCTATCTAGTCCCATTGCAACGCTCACGCATAAAGGAAAACAAGTTCAATCTCTCAAGAACCAATAAAATATGTACACATATTTGAGGCAAACATAGTTCCAAGCTGATGGGCTACGCACATACCTATGCACCTATACGACCATCATCACTATAGTTCTCACAGATAGCCCATACCTAGGTTCCATGCTCTAGTGGTACGACTCAAAATCCCCGAAGGCACACAAGATATGGTCATCCACAATACGCTAACCTCCGTTTGATAACCAGTAACTAGGTATGTCATACACATAATATATCAAGTAATAAGCATACACACAACTAATATAACTCAATAGGCGTTCACACAACCTGATTTCCATAGTACATAAGTAGTATTATTAATTCCACCACTAGCCGTGATTCGATCATATATTTCCTCTCTCAAGCCTACATCCCCTCCTAGGTTCTATAAACTTTCTATATCCCTAGAATAATCACACTCCCGTCTCAATATTAATTCAAAATTTAGGTCACTCATCGTTCACGTAGGCTATTTCTCTCACTTGGATGAACCTAGAATGATTCTTAAATTAACCGAGCCTTAAAAGTGTATTCTAGAATCTTGTTAGAAGTCAGAGGATTCTCGTTCGAACGAGGTCGTTCGAATGAGTTTTTTACTTCGAACGAACTCATAAATTTCGTCAAAAAGGTCGTTAGAATTCTCGTTAGAAGGCTTGTTCGAACAAGGTCGTTCGAACGACCTAGACTGGTCTTCGAACGAGAATTCCGAACTGGCCCTGTTCTTCCCCAAATCATTTTTCTAAATTTTCTAACTTCCAAATCTCGACCCAAAACTCAACCAACTTCAAATTACATGTTTCTAAACTATTTCTAATCACCCTAAGATACTTTCTAATACAAATTAAAGGTCAAATATTTATATACTCAAATGGAATTCAACAATTTCTTCAATTCCTAATAAATCTCTTAAATATGAACCCAGAGTTTTAAACCTTCAAGCGAATCCCATCCTTGGTCAATCAACTCTTGCCTCGCCAAGTGCTCAATCAGTAAGACGACGAGCTTCTTGATTTGAAATACAACTACCTTTGCTTTGCCCTCTAAGCTCTCTCCTTCCTTTCCGGAGTGAGGGTATGTTTTAGTATGCCTTCCTTTGAAGATGCCAGTTCTTTCATTGAGAGGTACTAGGGTCCAGTTACAAGTCTGGAGTGGAGGGCGCCTAGAGTGATAACTATCTCTATATCCTTAAGCGATAGCCCTTCTTCAATCGAGAAGATAGGGGTCGCCCCAGTAAGAATTCTCGATAAGGCACCTTCAGTTACGTGCAAAGTATTCAATTTCAATGCGCTATCACTACCTCAATGCAATTCAGTATTAGAGTCTTCCGTGAAGGAATGAATTCAAGAGTGAACGGCTGCGGCACATAGGAATATGGATAAATTTCGTGATTTCAACATATAGTTACCAAGTTTAACAGTTCTATAAAGGGAAGTTCCTCTACATGCAACCCTATCTCCAATTCATAAGGTTTCTTTACAGATCCTTCTAATTAAACCTAAGTTTTTATTGCAACAAGTTTATATTATCTAATCTAAATCAACAGGAATAATATTTGCTAAAAGAGGAGCAAGATAAACACTTGTCTTGGGATGGACTTTTGATTCTTAGGTTGAATTGGGTATGTGGTTGATCCTCTCGTCGCGATCTACACTTTGACGCAACTTTTGTGTGAAATCTCTTGAGTTTGCCCCTTTCTCTCCTGTGATTCTCCTTCTTATTAGGTTCTTCCTCTCTTTCTCTCACTTTCTTACGTAAGATGAAACTGACAGGCCACTAGCCCTATTTGTTTCTAAATAAAATTTATTTTCGTTCATTTAATTTCTCTAAAATCTCAAAAGACCAAAATACCTCATCCGAGGTGTCTTTTGGGCTAGAATGCCCCGGACTCCAATTAAAACACCCGAGTAGTATTTTCTGACTATTTTGACCCTTTCAAACACACTGGCGTACTCAAAACGGCCATATGAGTCATTTAAAAATAATTTGCTTTTTTAACCCTCAAAATAGAAAATTGACGCGACTCTTACGCGCGTCTCAAATAATTATATTTTAACTTCCGTGTATCTCGTCCCCGACCATATTCTTATTTTCGAAATAATATTACGTTACTCACTACGTAATGTTCAACATAGTTATTACTCAACATGATTTCAACATAATTATTTTCGATAACTACCAACTCTCGTCACGCTAGTAATTATTACCCTTAAAATCGGATTAGTCATAAATTAAATTTTCTCCCTTTAAATTAATTAATCCCAATTTCCATAATTTCATAATAAAATAACTATGCGTAAAAATACGGGGTATTACATACTTCCCCCTAATAACAGAATTTCGTTCCAAAATTCAAAAATGAAAATGTACCTGGCAAGAATAACTCTGGATAACGTTCACGCATATTATCCTCATTCTCCCAAGTAGATTCCTCAAGTTTATGGTGCCTCCACTGAACACGGACTAGTGGTACTACTCTCGCTACGATCTAGGATAGTAATCGGCCCCTCATCGTAGGAGTTATCAGGCTGTAAGTCGATCTCTTCTAACGCGATGTGAGTATGGGCCAGATCATCTCGAAGACATCTCCTCAGTGAAGAGATATGGAACACGTCATGGACTCTATGTAAGTGCTCCGGTAACCCAAGTCTATAAGTAACTGGCCCAATCCTATCGATAATAGGGAATGACCCTACGTACCTAGGTGCCCACTTTCCCTTCTTCCTAAAACGCATAACTCCCTTCATAGGAGACACCCAAAGTAACACTTGATCCCCCACATTGAACTCCCGGAAGTACCGCTTGGCATCGGTGTAGCTCTTTTATCGATCTTGAGCAACCCGAATACGGTTTCGTATTAACTCTATCCTCGTCGAAGTATCCTGAATCACCTCCGGACCAAGTAACTTATTATCCCCCACCTCCAACCAACATGCTGGGGAAGGACAAGGTCTGCCATATAGTGCCTTAAATGGAGCCATACCGATAATAAACTGGTAGGAGTTATTACAGGCAAACTCCACCAGCGAAAGATACTGCTCCCAACCTCCACCAAAATTAATAATGCACATACGCAACATGTCCTCTAACATTTGATTTGTCTGCTCAATCTGTCCATCCATCTGCGGGAGATAGGCTATGCTCAGCCGCAACTCCGTACCCATCGCCTCCTGAAAACTCTCCCAAAATCGAGACACAAACACTTTATCTCTATCAGACACAATGTTTAGAGGCACCCTGTGAAATCTCACTATCTCTGCTATGAATATCTGGGCATACTGTCTCGTGGTGTAATCCGTTTGGGCTAGCAAAAAGTGGGCTACCTTGGTCAGCCGATCCACTATCACCCATATTAAATCGTGACCCCTCTACGATGTAGGTAATCTCGTGATGAAGTCCATGGAAATGATCTCCCATTTCCACAAAAATCCCTATTTACAGGAGAATTCAAAGGGAGGGATACTTCTGGCCTAGGATGAAGTAAGAGCAGCAGAGCTACAATGAAAATATGATAAGTACCAGCTTTTCTTCGAAGTGGCTGAATGCCATTTCGTTGAATCTCAACCATATTGGAGGCAACCCTATATTGATTTTATTAAAGACGGAGTGGTCTCTAAGGAGAAGATTAATGCGATGGAACTCAAAAGAAGGGCCCCAAGGTTCTACGTTCAGGAGGGGCAGCTTTATCGAAGAGGGTACTTCAACAGGCCATTGCGTTACATCACAAAGGAGGAAGCAACCGAAGTCCTCAAACAAGCTCACGACCCAGCTCACATAGGAGGAGAAAAGTTATATGACCAGCTGATGACGTTAGGGTATTATTGGCTAACGATGGAGAAAGACTCTGCTGAGTTCATTTGAAAATGTAAAGCTTGCCAACTGCATGGAAATATGATTCATGCTACATTGGTGGATCTACACTCTCTGGCAACCCCTTACCCTTTACACACTTATGAGTTTGACTTGGTAGGGGAAATACATCCTTCTTCGAGAGGGAAAATCTAGATACTAGTGGCAATGAAGTGCTTTACAAAGTGGGATGAAACGATACCACTAAGAAGGGAAACAACGGGGGTGGTGAGCAACTTCATCAGGGAATACATCATTTGCCATTTTGGGATTCCAAAGGTCATCCTCTCCGATAATGGAACTCCCTTTATAAACTCGGAGGTAACGACGCTGACAGATAAATACTCCATTATTTATCATACTTTAACGGTAGCATACCCAAAGGGAAATGAACAAACCGAAGCATCTAACAAAACATTGGTCAACATTTTGGCCAAGATGATGGAAGACTTCTCGGGATTGTGGGATGATAAGATCCCAGTTGTCTTGTGGGCCTATTGAACAACTAAAAAGAAGCCCACAGGATACACCCCGTTCTCCCTTGTATATGGAGCCGAAGTGATCCTCCCGGCGGAGTTGGAAGTTCTTTTTGTCATATATGCCCTGCGAAGTAACATGCTTCCTCAGAACAAATATGTGCAGTTGGAGGGGTTGGACGAGCACAGAGATAATGCGATGCAACACGTTCAAATGTACACGAAGTAACTCTCAAGGGCATATGATAACTTGGTGAGACCAAGGAAGTTTGTTGAGGGAAATCTTATTTTGAAGGTAGCAGTGAAACACATCAAAGGGCTCCCTCTACCTAAGTTTGCAGCGAATTTTAAAATTAACAACAAATGGTTGAAAGTCTATCATGTATAAGCAAGTAACCTTAGAACATCGATGTACCTAGCTTTTTGTTATGAATATATAAGCCATTTTTCTTTTAAAAGATGTCGTTCGTTATAACTAAAGTAGGATGGAAGATTAAAAAGTTTATATTTTATGCAAGCATTTATAACACAAAGAAGTGGCATAAAAATAACGTATAACTTCTCTTTCATTCATAAATTGGGAGGCATTACAAAAATGGGAACTACTGCCTAAGAATTACATAAGTGAGAAAACGAGAAATTTATATAAGTATACAGGAGGGATCATTGGCCTAGAAGGAACTACAAGTCTGAAGCAGAGAAAAAATTTCCAGGCAGACCTGAGGAAGCAGCTAAACATGCTTGATGAGCGTTGATAGAGCCCTCCATCCTAGTTTGAACTTGATCACGCTCGATGATTAGTTTCTCTCATTTTAATTTGGCCTGACGAAGAGCTTCTTCGATATCCTCCACCTCTTTGTTGGCAGCTTCAAGTAGGGGTACCAGTTCGGCCAGCCTAACTTCCTTAGTTCGTTGAGACTCTTGATGCTTCTGCAGTAATTCCCTCTAGCTTTCCAATTGACGACTCTTAAAAGTCTTCAAGTGTCCTATCAGCCAGTTAAATTGGAAGCCATCCCTGCCTAACTCCTTTAGATGACCTAAAAATTGATTGAGGAGGGGCCTGGTAACGTTTGCAGTAGGGGTGCTGACGAGATAAGCCATAACGAGCGCCATACCTTGAAGTCTGTGGCTCATCACAGGAATGTTTGAATGAAGACAGTCAATAATGAAAGTCTCGGGATGATGAGTTATGATCTGTTCAATCACTAATCGATAGTTGGCAGACAGTTGGGGAGAGCGATGAAGGACCATGAGGTAAAACTCATGAGGAACTAGAGCTAACAGAAGAAGCTCACAACCAGATTCACTATCGGCCTGGGCACCTATCGTGGAACCTTGGTCGTTAGGACTTGTTTCCTCAAATACAGTTGGTTCCCGATTTGGTGAGGCGACATGTGAAGGAACTCCTTGAGGTTGATCTTCAACATGAGAGGACTCCTTAGCAACCCGAGGACAGATAAAGCAAATAATGAGCTAAGTACAAAAAATTGTAACAAGTGGTTTTCATTGTGAAATCACCGTTACAGGTGGAGTTTGACGAAAAATCTTAACAAGTGGTTTTTCATTATTAAGTTATCGTAATTGGTGGAGTTTGACGAAAAATTTTAACAAGTGGTTTTTCATTGTTAAGTCACCGTTATTTGTGGAGTTTGACGAAAAATCTTAACAAGTGATTTTCATTGTTAAGTCATCGCTATTGGTGGAGTTTGGCAAAAAATCTTAACAAGTGGTTTTTATTGTTAAGTCACCGTTACTGGTGGAGTTTGACGAAAAATCTTAACAAGTGGTTTTCATTGTTAAGTCACCGTTATTGATGGAGTTTGATGAATAATCTTAACAAGTGGTTTTCATTGTTAAGTCACCGTTACTGGTGGAGTTTGACAAAAATCTTAACAAGTTGTTTTCATTGTTAAGTCATTGTTACTGGTGGAGTTAACGAAAAATCTTAACAAGTGGCTGCCATTGTTAAGTCACTGTTATGGGTGTCACCGTTATGGGTGGAGTTTTATAAAAAATCTTAACAAGTAGTTTTTTCATTGTTAAGTCACCATTACTGGTGGGGTTTGAATATTTGAAAAAGAGACTCTTCTAGATTGTGCATTGTCAAGAAAAAAAGACATACAATAAGAAACGAAGAGAAAAAGCGAAATACCTCAGCAATGGCCGGAGAAAGAACGAGAGTCATGAAGGAGGCTAGAACGATGAGAACTATTAAGGGCAGGTTCATCTCCTTAGAAGCCTTCGCAGCACCCTCAACCAGAGGCACCTTATCTAGAGGAACCTCAATATTGGGTGAAGCTCCCGCGTCAACAAAAGGAACTAAGGCTAATATTGGGGGAGAGCATGAAGAAGAAGTTTAACCTTTCATAGATGCAACAACACTGGTAGGGTCAGAAAAAGCACCAGGATGAGTAGAAGTGTCAACGGTGGCCTTGGAAATGGTTAGAGTCCCAAAGGATGATGGAGGGATCAGACCTGGAGAAAACTGCAAAAAGAAAGCTAAGTATTAGAGGTGGGGGAATAATATAGAAAGAAGAGACACACTTTACATTTAACTTACCTCAGTAATATTGTTGAAGAAGCGCTCAGCAGAGATGGGTCTTGCTAATGGAGGTGGAAGAAATATATAGGACAACGATGAAGCCAAAAGGGAAGCTACTTCAACCTGAAATACACCAAAATATTTAGAAGATGCAACGAAAGGAGAATGACAGAAAAGAAAGACCTAAAAATATTTAAACCTTGTTACCTCGGGAGAACTTTGCATAATGGGAACGATGTCTAGAGGAACCATAGGCAAATAATGTGAACCAGATGAAGCTAAGGGAGTCTCCTCTGGCCGAAAGAAAACTCCCACAAGGTCAATAGGGGTAATAACCTCCTTAGCAGCCTCCACCGTGCGTTAGGAGACCAAACGACGAGAGTAAGTGACCCCGATCATGGGAAAATCGGGGGGATTTGCACCAATGGGACCACTCCCGAAGCGTCCCCCCACGAAAGGACTCACAGGAGGGCTGGGCCTTTCTTCTTCATCTTCCTGTGCCAAGTTGCTAAGAGTTAGAGTTATAAAAAAAATGAGAAATACACGGGCATACCTCTGATCCCGGGGGAGAGTGGGATGATATCACCATTGGCAAGGAAGGAGGGTAAACAGCTGGTGAAGAACTCTCCGTGCAATATGGAATGATGTTCGACAGTAGGACAGTCATCCAATGCCATAGCTCCAACAACAGAGGTAGCTAGGGCGAGATTTACATCAGGAGCCCGTTTCTTCTGGGACTTGGTACCCAGAGTCTTTTTCCTCGCAATAGCATAACCAAGACTTGGAGGCCCTTGAGATTTTCCTTCACTTTGACCCACCTTTAGATGGATCTACTAATACAGTTGGGAAGGAAGCAACAGGAGGAACAACGGGAGCGTGTCGTCGAAACTCAAAATTTATCCGCTCCACTTCAGCTTAAATTTTCTTTCTTAACTCCTCACTCACTTCGGCGGACATAGGAGGAGGAACAGAGGCAATAGGGAACGCCTTTAAGGGATATTGAGGCTGACGTTGGGACTTAAACTTTGAATAAGTCCCACTACTGGATCTCCTAATTTTTTTGGCTGGCGGTTTTGAAGGCCCTTCGCCAGAAGCTGCATCGATTGGAACATCTTTAGTAGGGGCAGGCTGTTTTGGGGTTACAACGTTCTTGGGTTTGGGCATGGCAGTAAGGGTCATGGGACAATAAGGAGATAGGTTACTGGGAGGATATTTAGGAGTATTGCTCAGAGGGAACTCAACTCCAATAATAGAGTTTCCCTTGAGGCCTAACTCCAAGGCGTAGAAAGAAATAAGTGGGGGATACTGGGGGGGACTTTGTATGAATTCACGAATCATGTCCAGTTGCATAGATCGGAATTCGATGGCAAAAGAGGTGGACACATCCCCTTTTTTGGAAGCACTGGGGATGGTAATTCGACCATCTATAGTAGAAGTCACACCAAGTACTACTGGTGAAAGGTAGAAAATGCAGGCCTCAGTAAAAGTAGCCCTCTTATTCGTTAACTGAAACATAGGTCGAGGATCCCCTTGATCAAAACTGAATGGCCTGCTGCACCTATCAGGGTTGTAAGGTTCAAAAGTATCCCCATTCAGTGAATAAATGAAGGAACCCAGGGGTGAACTGAAGCACCACGGCTTGCGAAGGATCTTCTACAATCGGAACGAAAGTAACCGTTCTAGCTGTAGAAGAGAAATAATTCCAAGTATGGGCGAAGGTAGATTCTCGGTACAGCCTTATGATGGAGGAGTCGAAATGATAAAAAAATACCCATTATCTAATTTCGACTCTCTTTTTTATGGAAGCACAGGAGGCGAGGGGTTTTAATGCCTTGGCTCACGAGATAAGGAACAGATTTGGCAGCAATAGCAGAAAAGCGGGTATAGAGAAAATCCGTTAAGATAATGGTATTGGTAAAATTGGTCAGGTTGTAACGACCAAGGGACCGTGCCATGTCGAGGTGGGTTCTATCCAACAAAGTATAGAGGGACCCCAAAGCAATGGCGCCAAGAGGAAGATTGAAACCCCTGGACAAATGAATAAAGATGTTTATGAGGTCCCTCATAGGCTGGTCGTTGGGTTTTCTAGTCAAGAAGAAATGGGAAAGCAACACAAGAATATAGGCTAGTAATTCCAAAGATGTACCTTTACCCTTGCCTGTAACAGAAGTGACGTCCTTCGCAGTAGGACCTTCGAAGAAATAGTTGATAAGGGGAGTAAAGCTAGCCTTGTTGGAAGACCCAGTGTAACGGTGGAAAATTCGATCCAGCTCAGCTCGATCAACAGTTTTTTTGGCATTCAATGCCTTATCAAGATAAGTAAACTCACCCATGGGTTCAAACCCAAGTATCTCATAGACATCTTCTAAGAAAATGGTCAGCTACCCCAGGCAACGAAGAATGTGTGAGTTGTGACATTCCATCTGGAAACTAACACTTGGAGTGCAGCGTTATGCTTAGAAAGAGTGAATGCCCCAAACTAGTTGGCTCAAGGAAGACCAACCTTGGCAAGATCTGCAGCGTGGCAGATGTGCATGTGCACATGCTAGGTGGCAAAATGAGCTGGCGATCCCCCAGGTGCTTCGAAATCGATCTAGGAGTAAGAGAAGTCGCCACGATCCAACCTGAAACACTGAGTCCCCTCTGGAGGAAGAAACCCCCACTTGGATGAATCTTCGTCTTCATCACCCAGCAACAAAGGGTCATACTTAGCTGAAAAATGATAGGTCTTGCATGCATTATAGAACTCATCATCTCTACCAATTATGGGAGACTGACGGTAAAAGTGTAGTTTCTCTCGATGAGCAACATCCAAGGCAGTGGCGCTAACAGTGGCAACTGCAGCAGAAGTGGTAGCGATGGATCTTGGCTGAGAAGCGGCGGTGGTAGCCTTGGGGACGCTTGAAGAAGCCATATTAAGTGGTGATGAAAGAAAAATATTAGTGAGGAAGGGATATGGACGAAAGTGGAGGAGTACAACCATAGGTGATGGTGAAAGAGACGATGGGAGAAAGGAAGCCAGGGAAAGGCTTAGAAATAATGGCACTCTGTGGATTTTCTCTCTCTAAGAATATTGGGAGTTGAAGAAGATGAAGGCAAAGTAAGAAAAAATGGCTAAGTGTTTGAATAATAGCCGTTTGAAATTTTTGGGTTCGCCTTTTGAGTTTCCCACCACCACACGTGCAAAGCTGTCAGTAATCATTTCTAATGGACATGTGGCGCTTTGGGAAGTGTCCTGACAGTTGAAAAGACGACATTACATCATTAATGAAGTGACACATGGGGATATAAAGGGTTTCTTCCAAGATAAGTTTTGGGGTTTGGCGCTAAAATTCTTCTTTTGCCAGACATATCCAATATCTCCCAACACAGAAGTTGCCCCAATGGTTCAAAACAACTATGATGTCCCCTCGCCATAAGTCCAAACGTTATTGAATGGTGACTCAGATACATCGGGGAGAATTTTTTTGCTCTTTCGAACATGAAGAAATGATGACACAGCACAGCCCAAACGAAGTAGAACCTTCAAATTGGGAGAATTTCATAAGGAGAAGTTTACAAGGGAGAATTCCACAGGTCTCAACGCTAAGAATGCCCAAGGGGGAGATTTCATACCACTAGGGACAGTCTTAAGGCAAATACCAACTACTTACCGTTGCACTACACAAAACAGCACAGACATGGGAGAATTTCACTTCCCAGGAATCTGAATGAACAGATAACAGGTTCCCAAGGCATTTTGGGAAAATTCCAATAGCTACGCAAGAAGAGACAGAACGGACGAGGCTCAATGACAGGGAAAAGTCACGATGTCCCTTCGCCAATCACTGATAAGCCATAACGCTCTGATTCAGGTACATCGGGGAAGGCCCATCAAATTGAGAAGTTTTCGTATAGACATTTCTTGTTCCCATAACAAATCTCTACACGTAGGGGTAAATGTAGGGGGACCGAAGATAATCTCGATATTAGAGATAATCCCCTCAGCTAATACAAAAGACTCGAGATTAAGGCAGCGAGGCAGCTCAAGCGAAGTAGCTCAGCGATGCAGCTCAGTAAGGCAGCTCAAGTGAGGTAGTTCAATGTGGCAGCCCAGGGAGATCTTCCAGTGAAGAAATTGGCCGAGAGAGATCATCCTTTAGTTCTATTATTTTACTTAGTCTTCTTGTATATTTTATTTATATTGAGTATGAACTGTAACGATTATAATGTTATTTAGTGTGAGGTCGAACGGTACTCGTGAGAGACCAAGCTTGGCAGGGCGTATGAGAGCTTTCATGCTCTATCGAATGACTTCACCATGGGAACTTCAGAGGGACTTAGTTTGGAGGATTGAGAAGTGAGCCACTATTGGGGCTTGTCCTAACCATCTTAGATACACCTGGTAAAATACCAAAAGACCTTGACCATGGAACCTTGGGAGGAGAAGCCTTGAGTTCCATCGGGCGTAGAGTTGTGAACCAAACAACCCTCTACTTAATGTCACATCTACTTCACGCGATGTCACCAGCCGGCTAAGCAATGTCAAATCCGCATTTGAGTAAACCACCGTGGTATTTGGGGCTGTCAGACAGTTGGTGAGCCACCTCTGTGACGACAGCCCTCTGATACATAGTAGTTAGGTAAAAGGCATGTCTTGGCATTTAATATTTATGACATAAAGTATGAGGGATGTCTTTCACAGTTATAAATGATTGAGACACCTCGGGAATGGTGTAACCACTTCTGAGAGGGGTGATTACGCGTGAAAAGTGTGTTCGTGTAAGGACACAGTCGTTGTTTTCGTTTCACCGTGATAATACAAATAAACCTAAATTACGGCTACACTTGCAAAGCAAGCACATTGGTAAGTCGGGTATCGAAAATCCACAGGGACGAGATGCTAGAATTTAATTGATCTAATACTCCTAAATAATAGTGTAAAAGGTGATTACAAACTAAAATGAAAAGATGCGAAAAAGGGAAATGATTAATCTAGGCGAGTGTATTGAAACTAAATTAACAAAACGAGTAAAACTATAGGTTGCGTCGAATATCCTTCACCCGGGTTAATTTGTATAAAATGGTTACATGGGTCGACGAGTTATTACGAATGCGTCTCATTTTGACAGTTAATTAAATCAAGGGTTGTCACGCCCCTAAATTCTCATAAAAGCCTAATAAGATTTTGGCGTCAACAAATGCCCCAGAAATTGTGCGCAAAAGGTCGTAAGCATGGGACATACATGATATGCCCCGTCAAATCTCCTAAGCGCAATAACTAGGACAACACAATCGAAATAGACCCGCAAACGCCATCACCAAAGAAAAGCAACGCGTTAAGTTGAGTGAGTTCCATTCAATCACAATCTAATTTAAATTAGCTAGAAAGCATGATAAAAATGCGGTAAATGGAAAGCGATAAATAAACGCGATAAATCTACACTAGAAAACGATTAAATCAAAGCATGTAAAGAAAGCATGTAAACTAAATTAGAAATTAAGAAATAATGAAATGCAAGCTATGTTAATGAAGAGGATGATGAATAGTGTAACATTCAATCCAAATGGGGTGTCAAACCAAGAACAATTGAAGAAGAACTCTCCAAAACCCTCAAACCCTAAGCTATTCTAACCTAAAATCTATCCTAAAACTTAATATCTGATTATTACAAAAAAATTTGGTATTTATAGTAAGTGGAATAAGTAAAGAAAAGAAAAGGAAAAAGAAAATATAAGGCAAAATATCTCCTGGAAACAGGGGATCGATCGATCGATCCCCTAAGCTCGATCGATCGATGCTCAGAATTGAAGCCCACTGTCTCCCACATTTTAGCAAAATAAGAGGGATCGATCGATCGACCCCTTTGGTCGATCGATCGATCAAGCAGGTATCAGCCACTGCATTGCTGTTTTGGTGTGTTTGCATTTCTCGTCCGCTGAAATTGCCGTAACTTCTTCATTCTGAATCGGAATTGCGCACCGTTCTCAGCCACTCAAATCTTGCGAGGAGGGCTACAACTTCCGTGTAGATGTTGGGCCAGGTGCCCAAGATGTGAAAAGACTAAAATGCCTTTGAACGTGTGATCGTGTACTTAAATCGAGCGGAATGCGTCCGAACTTCACACTTAGCATCCAAATACCTATAAAAGCTCAATTAACCCCTGCAAAGCATGTTAACGTAAAAATTCGAGGTTGTCTAGTTAGCGAGCATAAATATAGGGAATAAGATACCCGAGGGGGCTAAAATGCGTAGGTTCGGAGGATGAAATACGTAATATTTGCGTATTATCACACCCCCTATAACTTACACATTGTTAGTCCCTAGCAATGAAATAGGATGCACCAAGAACTACAAGCAAACCAAAAGCGAGAAATAGTACAAAAGTATGGTATAAAAGCAAAAGGCCACTTTTGCGGGCGATTCGATTGCGTTTAACGTATGCAATAAGCTGTTAAACCCCTAGGTCACCCTAGTGGACGAGTGTCGTCTCGTGAGGGTTTTCAGGGATGATACCCACAAACATCACATGGTTTCCTCAAAATAAGCCCAAACCAACATGCGAAAAGCCTAAAAATAACGAACAAGATTTCATACGCATTATTAGCAAAGTGAATGAATTCAAACAAAAGTCCGAATCATTAACATTATAGAATGCACCTCATAGAATCGAAACCTTAAATGTGGGAGGGGGAGTGAGCACATGCAAAGTGTGATTTGGCGAAAAACTTATATAAACCGGATAAACGTTAAAGCAAGCATAAATCTAATCCTCACGGGCATTACACTCATCAAGCGAATTCACTCAAAATAGGGAGTTAACACACGGAACATGGGGGCATAAAGAGTCATTGTAAATGAAAACTAGGCCGCACACATGTCTCAAATGAATAACGCTATATACAAAATGAAAAACTGTAATCTCAATGAAAGGATATCGCCCATTAAAAGAGCGAAATGCATTTTCACAGATTATCAAAACTATTTAAACTTTTAAATTACATCAACCTAAGATCACATAGGACTTTAATAGGGTTGTAATGTAGGCTAGGCTAAGGTGCGAAATGAAAGGATTGTATGTACGGATTCAAAGTGTTCGGGATAAAAACTCGGGATAATGGGAAATTGCGGGCAATATCAAAATTGGAAAACAAGTTCCAAACAAGCATTAGATATATCATCGGGGAGATCAATCAAAGCTTATTGAAATATATACACAACATTTACAACTTTCTCTTTCTTTTCTTTTCTTCTTTTTCTCATTTTTTATTTTGTTTTCTTTTGTTTTTTGCTTTCTCTTTTTCATCTCTTTTTCACTTTTTCTTTGCTTATCAAACTCTCATATGCCTAAATTGCAACCGACATCACAACAACAACATTCAATCCCAAGTAACATTCCAAACAAAGGTATGAAAAGTGTATGTATAGGCTAAAACTCCAATATAGAGTTGGTTATGGCATTTTGGGTAATGAAACAAAAGGCTATATTTAGGCTCAAGGGGGTTGACGAGGGGAAACATATAAGGTGATGTCAAGGCTAATATGGGTTATATAACAAAGAGGGCCTATGATCATTTCCTACAGTTTATGCAATTCTCGAGTCAAAACAATATATGAAAATCATGCTCAAGTAACACATTTCAAGTATCAACTGAATTAATGAATGATCAATGAAAGAATAGAGAGATTACTAACGAATTCAACGTTTTCAATGAGAAAAGAATAGTGTATACACTCACAAATGACGAAAGGTATAAATCTTACTCGGTGTAAGTATATACAATGCAACAAAATATTATCGAGTTATAAAAATCTTAAACCAAATCAATAAGGCAATAAAAGTGCATGTGCTCATGGGATTAAAGTTTAATTAATGAAGTTATTCATAATATCAATAATCAAAACTAAAGTCTAATAACTTCTAAAAGAGAGAACATGCATCATTGGGTTGTCTATTGGATCGGGCAATTATTGAAATTTATCATCGAAAACAAGGGCAAAATGCCCAATAAAGGAGAAAAAAGAAAGAAAATCTTTTTGAATTTTTTAAATTTTTCTAAGAAAAGCATACTAAGTAACTAGCATGTGAGAAAAAACATGGACTAAACAAGAAATGGATAGAATATCCCACACCCCCTAACTTAAAACTTGACATTGTCCTCAATGTACATTAAGAACTAAGTTAAAGAGAGGAAAAGAGCGATATTACCCAAAATTGGAGCGATCCCCATAAGAACAAGTCCAAAGAATCTACAAAACAAGTTAGTACCGACAAATAACAAAAAGTTAACTAATTACACTAGACTAAAATAAAAAGGGAGGAAAAAATTAAAAAGAAAGAAAGAATAAAAAGCTAACTATATACAACCTACTATTTAGGCTTCACACTAACTATACACTAGAAGTCTAAATAATTAAGGGTCCACCGTGAAAACGATTTGACTGTGGAGGATAACCGGTGTACCCTCACTAACAAGCATGCCTTCCGAAAAATATGAATTCCGTTTTAACATCGGAAGACATGTGTAAGGCGGAAGAAATGTACCATCGCCAATTAATAGTTTTGGAGGGACGATGGGGGGTTTGGATTGAACGGGTCACAAAAATATGTGGGGATTGAGAAAAGCCGAATATCCTCCCAAGGATTTTGAAATTGGAATGGGAGGCGGCGCACACAAAAGCAAAGATGCTATTGTGGAAGGCGACTCGAGCAAGTACTCCTCATCGGCGAAAAGGTTTAAAACATTAAAGTTTGAAACCGAATCATCGGGTACTTGTGACGGTGTGATAATAGAGGATGAAAATGGGGATGAAAGAAATTCAAACTCATGAGATGAAACATCATCGCATGAAGATTGAGTTTCGAAGGAAATAATATAATTTTCAATGAAATGTGCTTCTTTGGGGGCCAAAGAAGAAATCATTTCATTGCAAATAGATATTACTTCATTTTCATCCTCACTTTTAATATCTATTATGCAATGGGCAAAGTCAAGAATGGTTTGTTCCAAAGTAGGCACAAAGACCTCATTTGGTTCAAAACATTTCTTGACTTCGAAAGTCTCGGAAGCAAAATCGTCGTCGGACTCAAATAATAAATCCAAGTCATGTTCCCACGCACGATTTTCTTCCCGATAATGATTTTTAATTTTCTCATTCTCATACATACGCAAGCCCTTACCGAATGTCATAGGTCGAGGTGCGGATGTATGAAAATGGGAACTTTAAAAATTACCATCGGACTTAAACGAAAACTCATTATTATAGGAATTTTGAAAACTATTGCAATTCGTTTCAAAATTCCTATTATAAGGAGGTAAAGGCCTAAAATCATTGTCATCATCATCAAAATTTCAATAACCTAAGTTTTGACTTTCATTATACTCGCCCAAAGTCATATTTGAATTTGTTATACTTTGGGATTCTAAGTATTCACCGAAAGTTATAGGCTTGCGAGAATTTTGAGAATTATAACAATGATTACGAAAAGAATTGGAATAAGACATGCTTACCCTAAAAATGGCCCAAATGATTACCGAATTCCACAAAGATAGGCGCGCGCGAGAAATTTGAGCGTTTCTAAGTGCTCAAATGTGGAAGTCCTGCAAAAAGATTAGCAAATAATACAAATAGAAAGAAAATACTATGAAATAATAAATCAAATATACTCTAAAACAAACTAGTCCCCGGCAACGGCGCCATTTTGATTACGCGTGAAAAGTGTGTTTGTGTAAGGATACAGTCGTTGTTTTCGTTTCACCGCGATAATACAAACAAACCTAAATTACGGCTACACTTGCGAAGCAAGCACAACGGTAAGTCGGGTATAAAAAATCCACAGGGACGAGATGCTAGAATTTAATTGATCTAATACTCCTAAATAAAAGTGTAAAAGATGATTACAAACTAAAATGATAAGATGCGAAAAATGGAAATAATTAATCTAGGCAAGTGTATTGAAACTAAATTAAAAAAGTGAGTTAAACAATAGGTTGCGTCGAATATTCCTCACCCGGGTTAATTTGTATAAAATGGATACATGGGTCGACGAGTTATTACAAATACGTCTCGTTTCGACAGTTAATTAAATCAAGGGTTGTCACGCCCCTAAATCTGCATAAAATCCTAATAAGATTTTAGCGTCAACAAATACCCCAGAAATTACGCGCGAAAGGTCGTAAGCACGGGACATACATGATATGCCCCATCAAATCTCCTAGGCGCAATAACTAGGACAACGCACCCGAAATAGACCCATAAACGCCATCACCAAAGCAAAGCAATGCGTCAACTCGAGTGAGTTCCATTCAAACACAACCTAATTTAAATTAGTTAGAAAGCATGATAAAAAAGTGATAAATGGAAAGCGGTAAATAAATGTGGTAAATCTACACTAGAAAGCGATTAAATCAAAGCATATAAAGAAAGCATGTAAACTAAATTAGAAAGCAAGAAATAATGAAATGCAAGCTATATTAATGAAGAGGATGATGAATAGTGCAACATTCAACCTAAATGGGGTGTCAAACCAAGAACAAGTGAAGAAGAACTCTCCAAAACCATCAAACCCTAAGCTATTCTAACCTAAAATCTATCCTAAAACTAAATATCTCATTAATTTGGTATTTATAGTAAGTGGAATAAGTAAAGAAAAGAAAAGGAAAAAGAAAATATAAGGCCAAATATCTCCTGGAAACAGGGGATCGATCGATCGATCCCCTAGGCTCGATCGATCGATGCTCAGAATTGAAGCCCACTGTCTCCCACATTTTAGAAAAATAAGAGGGATCGATCGATCGACCCCTTTGGTCGATCGATCGATCAAAAAGGTATCAGCCACTGCATTGCTGTTTTGGTGTGTTTGCATTTCTCGTCCGCTGAAATTGACGTAACTTCTTCGTTCTGAATTGGAATTACGTACCGTTTGCGGCCACGCGAAGATTGCGAGGAGGGATACAACTTCTGTGTAGATGTTGGGCCAGGTTCCCAAGATGTGGAAAGACTAAAATGCCCTTGAACGTGCGATCGCATACGGAAATCGAGCGAAATGCGTTCGAATTTCACACTTAGCATCCAAATACCTATAAAAGCTCAATTAACCCTTGCAAAACATGTTAACGTAGAAATTCGAGATCGTCTGGTTAACGAGCATAAATATAGGGAATAAGATACCCTAGGGAGCTAAAATGCGCAGGTTCGGAGGATGAAATACGCAATATTTGCGTATTATCAAGGGGCATATTCTTCCAGAGTTCTTTCCTAGAGATTGTTGGCTAGAGAGAGAGATTATCTTCAAGAAAGAAAGAAGTTATTGCAAAACTAGAGCTTTTACTCATCCACCATGGTCATTCATTACGAGTCTTTTATATCTGATTGGAGACCTTTGAGAGTTAGCGTGTTTGACTGCCTGCCAAGGTGTATCTAGGGTGCTTACTTTTCTCTCCCTATAAATGAGTCATTTCTGAGTTGATTATTGTCTTCTGATATTATACGAGCGATTTGTGAGTTCAAACTGAGTTTATCTTCACTAAGTTATGATTGCGTGTCTTGTAATTAATCAATAGTATTATTGGTTAACTTATTATTACTATACTCAAAAGGGGTTACGCCTCCATCTAATCTAAACTACCCTCTTACAGTGTGATCACTTTATAATAACAACTTATTGGGGAAAAAAATCTTATTGATATTGTTTTGATTGTCTTCCATATCTTCATTAGAGTTATGCTATAATTTTAAATGTATACCCATATTTGACATAATTTCTCTATACATATCCCTAGATAATGATTTTGGTTTCTTGTGTAGTTATGCTTGGCTCCACACATGCACGTGTCCCAAGATCTTCTTTGCATCAAGGATTCTAGGGATAATCCACATGTCCTTCTCATTCAACTGACCCAAATGTCGACTACTCTTCGAACATTATTGCATCCGTTGTTGACAACAATAAGGGTATGGTCTTTGTATTTTAAGTCAAATTACTTGACAACTACAAATATATAATTAAGTATGAAATATACCAACGTTAAGTTAAGTATAATTATAAAAGTATTGTGTTAATCCATTATATGCATGTTATAGGTCATACATCAGTTCTCAGACAACGATTTGTGGAAGAGTCAAATCAACTTTTTTCATAACATAGTCATCAAAATGTAGCCGACTCTCCCAACACGTTCTCATCGGGTTTTAATACCACTGAGGGTATGATTTACTGTCCAAACTAGTTTTAAAATTTTTGTTAATGTATAACAAAACTTAAACTTTAAAGCATTACATAGAATCCATCATGGGAACATTGTGAGTAGAAAATTTTGATATTGAAATCATGCTACTAATCTTAATTTCTATATGATATCATGTATTGTCAATTCATAATTTTAAATTTATGTTAATATAGAAGACAGTTTTCTATTTTTGTTTAGTGACTATTGATTTGATATAAGTTTAAAGGGTTTTATTGAAAAAATCACTAGGGAAAAAATGACGACGACGGCGACTATTTGTTAGATTTGTTAATTATCCTTATCACTTTTTTATAAACTACTTTGAATGATATGATGTTACTGCTGCTACTGATTGTTTCTTTCTTTTTTTTAAAGAAAAAAAAATATTTTTATCGAAACATTAGAGAGAAAAGCCCTCTCTCATGGCATACAAACAAATAGAGACCTTGTTGACAAAAAACAAAGAGAAATTACAGAGAAATTTTGTGAATCAACTAAAATAGATGCTCTAATAGCTCTAGGAAGATCACTAAAATTAAGAAAATTGAAGAGTGTTGCTAATATGATCCATGATTGGCAAGCATGATAGCATATTTATTAGCTTCTGAGGAACATAACTTGATGAGACAGTGATTATCCTGAAGAAAATCCTTGATTTCTTTAATATCTGCTCTTATAATCCATGGATATGTTGATGAAGATGAGGAGATACTGTCAAAAATCATATTTGAATCAATTTCAATTTTTATGTTAAAAATATGTTTCTCCTTGCAAAAATTGATCCCAACCATAATAGCTTGAATTTGAACTTCAAGAGAGGAACCTCTAGGGAAAGTCTTTGAAGAAGCCCAAATGAATCGACCAACATCATTTGTAACAATAACTCTTATACCAATATTATTCTCTGCCTTAGCAACACAATTGAGTTTGAGTCTACCTATTGGAGGACATTCCCAAGGCACAACTTTGAAAGAAGATATGGAATGCTTGAAATTCAGAGAAAAAGAAGTTATAACCTTACTACTTAAATTAGATGTTCCACACTTAAAGTTATAATTTTGATATATCTCTGCAATTCTTGATATCACCCTTGAAATAACCAAGCTGGCTCTCATTGATTTACCTTAAAAAAAAGCTTTATTTCTTGAAAGCCAAATTTTCTAGATGATACTAACTGGAATGAACTTATACAGCCATTGAGAAATTTTAGAATTACCTGATTGTAACCACCATTGAATTATCGAACCATGAATAGAGGAAGGTCTTTGAGTAACTCCCATTAAGAAGCAAAATTGATTCCAAACTTTAAGAGCTATAGGACCTAAGATAAATATATGGTTAAGAAGTTCACCATTCTTATGGCAACATACACATCTCGAAGCCAATTTAACTCTAACTTTTTGAATAAGATCTTCAACAGGAACACATTTACATAAGGTTTTCCATACAAATGTAGATATATTAGGAGGAATTTGAGGATCCCAAGTAAAGTTGAAAGCCAATGAGGACAGTTTAAAACTTTAAATTATCTCATAAGCAGAAGAAAATGAGAAAATTTCACTAGAAGAGGGCTGCCATATCAGAACATTATCTATCCAGATAAAATTAGCTTGCTTAGTATCCCTAGCAGATCTGATTCTTCTAAAATCCATCGAGCCACTTCCAGCAGAGACATTAGGATATTTGGCATTCATAAACTTAGCCCATAGGCTAATATTCTTCTTCATATTCCAGGCCAATTTGATGTTGGTAGCTTCCTTCATATAAGCCAAATTTTTTATGTCTAATCCAACTTCTTTTCTAGGACAACAAATATATTCCCACTTAATCCAATGATTGTTTTTCCCATACTCTTTATTCACACCCCCAAAGAAGGAACTAATCAATTGGTTAATTGATTTGATCACCAATTTGGTAGGTTGTAAGGTATAGAGTTTAACACATACCGGATTAAAATGACTCTACCAGCTAAAAAAAGAAATTTAGTCTTCCAATTATGAATTTTAGAGGCAATAGACTGCATAAGAGGCTCAAAATACATTGCTTTCATTTTTCCCTTGAAAAGAGGGCAGCCTAGATAAGTCATTGGGCCATTAGAAACTTTGAAACCTGTGATATGAGAAATATTGGACCTGGAAGTCACAGACGCTTTAGAGCTTAAAGAGAAACAACATTTCTCTTTGTTAATGAGTTGACCTGATTCTTTTTCATAGAAATCTATAAACTTCATGAGACTTTGAAGACTTTTCTTTGAACCTTTAGAGAAGATGATTATATCACCAGTATATCCAAGATGACTAACCAATGGACATCCTTTAGGATGAGAAAAAGGAGAAATACAACCGGCCAACATCTTCTCAAGTAATCCTCTACTAAACACCTCTGCCATAATAATGAATAGGCTTGGGGAAATAGGAATCCCTTGCCTAGTACCCCTTGAAGGTTGAAATAAACCCATTGGATGCCCATTGATAATAATTAAAAACCATGTAGATGAAATGCATCTCCATAATAAGTCTATAAAAGTCTCTAAGAAGCCAAAAGCTCTTAAAGATTCAATTAAAAAATGCCATGAGGTTCTACCATAAACTTTAGCCAAGTCTAATTTCAAAACCACATTACTTCCAATAGCTTTTCTATAAATAAGAAGCATCATCTCTTGAGCTAAAAGGATGTTGTCAAGAATACTTCTCCCTTAAACAAATCCTGATTGATTGTAAGAGATATGAGATGGGTTGATGGATGTGGAATGTAAAAGATGGTTGGTTGCCATGATTGTCTAATGTTGTTGCTGATATTATCTCAGTTATTTGTTATGATTTGATGCTTGATAATATTCATTACTGATGTGATTTTCCTCCATATTTTCATTGTAATTATGCTAAAATGTTAAAAGCGAATTGATGTTTTGCATAATTTCTGCATCAATATCTCCTCAGCTATTGTTGTTGATTTTTTATTTAGTTATCCCTGGTTCCGATCGTGGTCGTGTCCCAAAATTTTTTAAGCGTCAAAGATTCATGGGAGAATCCACACGCCCTCTTCTTCTCAATCAAAGGACCTAAATGTTGAATACTCCACCAACACTAATGCATCAAATGATAACAACAATGAGGGTATGATCTTTGTATTCTAAATTAAATTACTTATACAATAGTAATTTTAATTATTCCATCAATACTAGTTACAATAATATTGTGTTAATCCATTTCATACCTGTTATAGGTCATAGAGCAGCTCCCACACAACGGTTTGTGGTAGAGCCGAATCATCATTCTTCAGGACATAGTCGTCCAAATGTAGATGAATCTCCATACATTATTTCACCAGGTTTTAATACCAATAAGGGTATGATTTACTTCTAATTAGAAATAAAATATTTAATGATTTTTTTTTTGTTTCTTATATGCTCATCGTGGTAGTTGCTAAAACATCCACAGTAGTGGATATTGTCTGATTGATATCTAATCCCATGTTTTCTGCTTAATTTAAAACAAAAATTGAATATTGGTGCTTAGTTCCAAGAACGAACGCCTTTCATTGGCCTTCCAACAACACATTTATTGTTGTTTTTTGTTTGGTGCTACTGACATTCGAAAAGCTACTGTAGACTTGCCATTATTCAAGTCAATTGAGAAAACGAGAACTCATGTAAAACGTCATCATTCCCTATTTTAGATATTTAATATTTGAACATAGATAGCTCTTCATATAGACTTCCATACTATTATCGTAAGCAACTACCCGGTACATATCAAGGCTGCATTTGAACTCATGCACAAGCTTACAAAAACACTAAGCTACTAGTACGCTAGTAGGAGCAGACTACGTACACCTATCGTTGAAAAACCATGGCATTCAACACCAAGATATCCTTCACTATCTTAATCTTGTCTGTCCTCTTACTCTTGACATTCTTCAATGCTTGCAAGACATGCAAGCACGAACCCCCTGCGTGCCCACCATCACCCAAGGAAATTCCATCTCCCATGGCTCCACCAAGGACCCCACCAATGTCATCACCCATGGCTAACCCCAGCTGCCCTAGAGACATATTAAAGCTTAGTGCATCTACCACTCAAAGTTGCATTGACTGCCTAATGAGATATATTATTGTAGCAAAGTCACAATCCCAACACTACTGCTGGTTCATACAGTTGACAATTTACTTGAAAAATAATAGTTGACATAGAATTGGCCATCGCCTACATCTATATATACTCTAAAATGCTATATAAGAGTTAAGCCCCTCTACTCGTAGGCTATCCACGTGAGATTCGCCTCGCTCTTCCTGTCCATTGAAGCTGCTATTCAATGTGTTATACCAAACGTTCTTCTTATCTATTAAAACTGCTATTCAATGTATTATACCAAAAGTTGTAATAGATGGGTGAAAACTGAACTTTGTATTAACTTTCCATCTCTCTTTTCAATGTCTCTTCTATATCCCCACCTCTCTTAATCCCCATGCCTCTTTGATCTCACACTCTCTTCTCAATTATTTAAATCCTGACCTCCTTTCTAATAAAGCTTGCACTGAGAACTCCAAGAGTCATACATTAATTCATAATGGGATATTCGATGGGGGGCTAACCCTTATATAATTTAAAGAAATAAACGGCAGATGTAGAGATTACATTGCCTCTTCTTTATCCAAATTAGAAAATGTAATTTTCTCCTTATCTTTTTTTGTAGCTTCAATAACTTATTTTTACATTTTTTTGAATTCTTCCATGTTTCTCTGTACATCTTTGTAGAAGTTCGTTTGCATTGAATGCATTCTTTAAAAAAATAATTAATTTCTCATAACCGTATTAGGTTTTGTAATGATTACTATTCTGACTACTTTGATACCTCTGAGTTTGGTTCATGTGTTTTGATGCCTAATATATATTTTGAGTACATAAAGAGAATAATCTCGATGTTTCAATAAATATAATTCCAATTCACATGTTTGTGAAGGTAACTTTTGCAGATAATTTGAGTTAAAGAGACAGAGTAATGGTGTTTGTTTGGGGTTTTTGGTCTATGTTTTAGGCTTTACATAAGCGTGAAATCAAATGTGGCGAGAAATTAGGGATTGGAGACTTTTTAAGATAATTAGAGAAATTTCTCATAAGTTTCATACCACGTGTTTGATTATTTTCCCATGAGTGAGTGTTATAAGAAAAATATATTATTTAGGCAAAGTTGAGCAATTTTTCATTTAATTTACTTTCAACATATTTTATCATCTCGTATTATTTTGTAAGGAATTGAGATGCAATAACTAAAACACTTTATGTTTCTTGCCATTGCTTGTATGTATTGACTTTATATACTGGTATACATGTTTGTAGTACATCATATTAATTTCATGATGTTGGAAGGTTGTCCTAAATGTTTTGGTAATTAAAATGAAAAGGATTAGTTTAATTTTTAAGTTGAAACCATTTGTGTTTGGTATTATAACCATCACCCCAGTGATCAGATATACTAAATCATCCCACTGTACTTTATTTTCTTTGAAGGTTAATTATATTAAAACAATGTAAGATTAAAATAAAAAACTAAGGATTATTCACCTAATCATCAAACCAAATGTTCTTATTGACTGAAATATTAACACAAAGACCTCCATATAATGCCAACTGAAGATTCCTTCTCCGAGTCGTTTCAGCTTCATCTCTATTTCCCCACTTTAGATCTCCCGACCTTTCCTATGCCCCTCTCATGCTATCTCTTACCTCCTATTGATATACCTTTTTTTAATCACTAAGTCTGTATTTTCTTATACTCCATGAATCTTTCACTCCCTTATTTTTCCCTATGCTTCGTCTCCTCTATAAAGTTCTTAATATTCAGCTGTAATGTCTTAATTTTACTTAGTTAACAAATTCGTCTTCTCCAAATCAAAGAATATCTTAATTGTCACTGCATCGGAACACCGTCGCACATTATGTTGCTGTTAATGGAGGATTAAGATCAACTTATTTTAAAGATGGCAATAAGCCAACCAGAGATGATAGTGCGCAGTCATCTGATTCGAGCTTTCTGGGGAGGAATAAGCAGGTTGAGTATGTTTATGTTTCTATTTATATTCTTAACATCTCTGGCGTAAATCTCATTATAAACTTTTATGTCGTGTTTCACAAACCTATGGTTATAGAATGTGTATTTTTAACGGGAAGTTTTGACCTTATGAAGGTTAAAATATTGGACTAAAAACTATTAGAAGAGGGTTGTATCTATTACACTCAATTGGTTTTATTCCCTAACTATTATAATGTGGGTTAAAACTATTACAATGCTTCTGTGAAACACTAAATATGAGTGTCCACGTGCATCGCGCGGATTTACAACTAGTATCATATATATTGCAATTCGCAAAGTTACATATATAATTACCTTCAAGCTGATATACACTTGATCTATGTTACTCTCAACTAACCTTTTTTTTTTGCATATGATAATGATATATGTTATACGAGCATATTTATATTTGCTAATCGTTAATATCAAGAGGGATAAACCTGACTAGTAAAGTCTTCAACAACTGTACAAAATATTCACGATCATTTTTATAGAATATGGAATGCATATGGAATGCACGATCATTGTTTGTCCTCTCTTGCAAAAGGAATATGGACCAAGTCCCACAAGAGAGTAATTCTTCATTAGATAATAATGCATAATTTGTATTGTATGTGAGAGATAAAAAAAAGAGATGACTTGTCCTTTTCCCTTCCCTGCATTGCTCCTCTGCCTCATCAGGTGGAACTAGAGGTTAAAGAGTTACTCGGGATGCTTATTTTTGGTTATATAATCATTTTTAACACCAGCTTTGAGTCGAGCACTTACTTTTGTCTCTATTTGTGAATTCAGGTACCAACTTCTCTTTTTTTCTATATTGCTTTGTATATGAATATCTTAGTTTCTTCATTATTTGTATTAGTTCTTTACTTCGGGGGTTGGGATGTTTCAATCTCAGATTGAATTGAGTTCATAGATTCCACAAAGTCTCTGAACTTAGGACCTCCGACACAACTTTGATAAGATATCCAGAGTGACCATACGAATGCTATCAGGCACTATAGCAGACACGTCACCCGGAATAATGTTCTTATTGGCTGCAATATGCATTTGACTCCACTATCATATAATGCAGCTACTGTTCACTTCGGCTTGCAAGCAGCCAACTCCGGTCAAGCCAAGCAAAGGCTAAAAGTGGAAGACTCAGTTGATTCAATCACTATTGCATGAGCATTTTAGAATGGAAATAAATGAATGATTTTCAGAATCAATTCCAGTTCTAGTTCGCTTCGGTGCTATATTGGTTATGCCCTTATATAACCTTGTGCTAATGCATAGTTCTTCTTTATACTACGTCATCAAAGGTCGTACATACTGATCTAATTAAAATAATTTCTATTTTCCAGAAGATTTCAATGACTGCCTTATTAGTATCTTCCCAGGCTTTCAGCGCAGCTTGCTCAGATTCTTCGATCCTGGCATTCCAGAAGTGACATAGCCTAATTCTTACTTTTCTTCTTATTTTTATTGTTTTTAATTTCGTATGTGATTTATTTTGTTTTCATTCTTTTGATATCAATATGCATCGCATACACGTTGGGTGTGCACTGATAGATATTGCATCCATATCTCCATAGCGAATGTTAGTTTTTTGTTTTGTTGTATTGGGCTCCAGACGTGCACGCTCACCAAGATCTTTTATGTGGTAAGGATTCATGAGGTAATCCTTGCATCTTCGTTATAGTTCAACTAATCCAAATGTCAATGACTTTCCCAATGATATCGCTTTTGATGTTAACAACTATAAGGGTACGATCTTCGTATTTGGAAACATATTAATTGACAACATACAAATAATTTCAGTTAAGTAGGGATATCAATGTTTTTTTAAGTATAAATTTAACTAGTTGACGCGACCACAAATGTGTCTAGTGTGCGTGCTATGTAGGCTCAAGTGCAAGCTTATCGCTCAAGTAATAACCCGATAAGTTGAGTATCGATCCTCAGGAAAAAAGGACAAACGGAGTCGTGACGACGTTGGAAAGATAAGGGTAACCTAGCCTTGACTCTAAAAAGAAACAAAAGGTGATTTGGAACACGAAACAACTACAACTAGATGCAAATTTTAGAATGATTAACTAATGAAACTAAGAAGGAACAAAATGCAACTACGCTAATTTAACGAAAAGTTGATGACAAATGATTTATGAATTAACTATGAAATGAGAACAATAGGTTGGGTTACAATCCCCCACACCCTAGCAATTCACTTCATAGGATACTAGACTCGGAATTAGAATTTTAAACGAACCCGGTCTTTATTACCCCCAATTATTACACATATGAGGGATCGTATCCCGCACAGTATGTAATCAAAGGAAGAGAAAAGCGGTGTCGCATTAACCAATACACACGTCGCATTCTTAAGCATCCCGGTTACCCAGGGCAAACGAGATCAAAAGTCCTATGACGGTTGCACCAGCTGTGCAACACAGTTCATATAAGATTTTAATTCAAAATTCTATTTTCCATTATCGTAAATTACATCGGGTGGGGTTCATGCACCCAAACCCTTAGAAAATTAGCTAGACATGATTAACTTAGAGAAAAACGGATTTTTTAAGAAATAGAACATTAACTCTAAAGAAACTAATTGAAAAGAGAATTACAAATTCAAATCAACAATTAAACTACTGAGCAATTGAAAATTAAAGCCAAAGATGTTACTTTAATTGCAGACATAAAATGCAAACCCTTACAATAAAATCTTCTTATGAAAAACTAGGGTTTTTTATTACAAAAACCCTTTACTCCTCATTAGCTAACTTAAAAAATCGAACTCCTATTATTATGTAACAAACTAGAATGAATAGCTCTGAAATATACAAGAGTTTGACCCCAAAAAAACTTTGAGAAAAAGAATAAAAGTTGAAGAAAATCTAAAGCGGTTCGGATTGGTCGGGACATGCGGTCCGAATCTCCCCTTGTTTCGAGACAGTGTTCCTCAACATTTAAGGCAGTTCGGATCCTTTTCTGGAAAAAGGTCCGGATCGCACCCCTTTTTGAGATAGAATTTTTCCCAAGGCGGTCTGGTTCCTTTTCCAATAATAGGTTCGGATCACTCCCTATTTTGGGACAAAACTTTTCTTTTGAGGCGGTCTAGATCCTTTTCCAATAAAAGGTCCGGATCGCCCCCTTTTTCATCGAGGAGTCTTTTCCTTGTTTCCTTCCCAACTTCAAATCTTCGTAACTTGATCACCGGAGTTCGGATTGACTTTTTGTTTCTTCCAAAGTTCTTGAAATTGAATTCTCTTCAACTTTCTAGTTGGCTTCAACTCTGGACGATGAATACAAATTTACAAAATTACCCTTTGACTTTCCTTCTTTGAGTTTGCTCATTGCTTTTCTAGTTTCTTTCTCCCTCAATGCTTCAAGTACTTGCAAAACTTAGGAGAAATACACGAACTAGATGTACTTGTTAGAAGGAGTTAGTGTTAAGAAAATGCGATAATTACACTCGTTTTACGTTATTCGAGATGGTAAAAGTCTCTAAATTAAGGGGATAAATTGGGAAGAATTTGAGCCTAATCAGTAGTATTATGTTGATCCATTTCATACATGTTATAGGTCAAAGAATAACACCAATGCAAAAATTTGTGAGAGAGTCCAATCGCCCTCCTTCACACCCCAGTCATCAAAATGTTATCGATTTTACAGACAGTGTTTCATCGGCTGCTAATACCAATTAGGGTATGATTGTGAATTTGGTAGCTTTACTCATTGATTTTATTTTATATTTCTTGTCATAAATTTATTTTTCGAGTTATTACGGATGAAAGAGATATGTCCGTGTTCTCCTTTTGTACTGTGATTATGCTTTGATGACTTCAAACTTATGAATTTATTTTTAATTTTGTCTTTAAAGTTGAATTGACCATTTTTTTAATTACTTTCGCTATTTTTTTAATGGGTTCTAGTTCCAGGAAGCGACGCAGGGGACCAACACGAGGGATTGGTTTTTAGAAGAAGCTAGAGACGGGGAGAACATTCAAATCCTAATATTGGAGGGTCGTTTAGTAGGGTTCTGTTCTTCGAATATAAAATCCGAGGCAGACATTGTTATCCGAGAAAATACCCCATTCAATCTCAGGTATTGGTAGAAAGTTCTAGAGGAGAACAAAAATCATATATGGATACTTGTGCGGGTAAGATACCTATGCTCTGTAATACCCCGTATTTTTATGCTATATTAATTTGGAGATTTATTAAATTTAATATGAGTTAATTATTGAATAAAAATCCGAAAATTAATTATGTTATAATTATTAACGTGACGAGAGTTAGTAATTATGGGAAATTGTTGAATATTACTAATGAGCAAAGTAATATATTATATTGGTTATATTGAATGTCATGAGTGAGTTAAATGACAATTTCAAAAATTTAAGTCCGAACGTGCTCGTCTCGCGTCGGGACTAAATTTTGATAAATAAAAAGTGAATATTTTATAAGTTGTCCGTATGGTCGTTTTGAGTGCGCCAACGCGTCCGAAAGGGTCGAGATAGTCAGAAAAGTGTACCCGGGGGTTTAGTTTGGGTCTCGGGGCGTTTTTAGGCCTAATTGGTACCCCGGGAGGGGGGGAGTTTTGGACATTTCACCTTTTTGGGTAATTAAACCCACGAAAATTCCAAGGGTTATATCAGATATCTGGATGGTCACCTAGGGTTAGAAACTCAAAACACAAGTGACGGCCATTGGAGAAGAGAGGAGAGAGCTCTCAAGGCAATTCAAGGCCAAAAAGCCACCCGTTTGCACCGCCGTCGCCGCCAACGCATAGATCGCGAGACGAGGAACGCAACCATACCAAAATCAGCCGTAAATCAGAATACCAAAAATCCCAGGCAAGTGTTTATCTTGCTATTTTCGTTGGTGCAATTTCCATATTAGTTTAGGAATGATTAGGGATGAAATATGTGGAAGAAAACCCAATTTGTGATAGGAAAATCCATGTAGTATTGGTTGATATGATGATTCTGGAAACCCTTGCCATGTAGAGGAATTTAACCACGAAATTTTGATGATTATAAGAAAGAAATTCTGGAGAAAGATTTGTTAGAAAACTGTTTAAGAAAATTCTAGGGTTCTTGATAATTAGATATAATTTTGGGTTGAAAATCCATGTTTAAATGATGAATATGTACATGCCTTACGTTAGAAACATCTGGTATATTGTTATAATGTTAGTAGTAGAATTTTTGGGACGTTTGGGGTTGGAAAACATTGTTTTGGATGAAGAAAATTGGTAGAACCCGTAACTGCAATTCTGCAGAAATCAAAATACCTGCTTGATCGATCGATCGAGCATAGAGCTTCGATCGATCGAGTCCCAGACCTCGATCGATCGACCCCTCCTGGCAGACTCCTATTTCCCTTGTTTAATTAGTTAAATTAAATTTATCGTGAAATAATTCTTGGGTATTCTTAATAAAATGTTTTGGGAGATAGGAAAGACCAGTAGGACATTTGAATAAGTGTTGGGAACTTTATCATAAGACGAGAATTTTGATTTTGGGATAATTATATAATGAACGATGAAACTACGTATTTCAAGTGAGAGATTACGGCGAATAACTACGATAGTGAATAGAGGTATACCTACTGAATTTTCTACTTGAAAGGATAGAGTCCACGAGTGTCACATAATAAGTGAGAAAACCCTTCGAGTTAAGGTTAGAAATGAAACCTTATACGTAATACTAATAATGTGAAAATTAAGGATAAATGTTGTAATTATGGGTGACGAGAGGAACCTATATTAATATGATAAAAGTGGTATATTTATATGATTGTGTGTATATATATTATATACATGTGAAAAACATACCGCGCTACTTGCTATCCTTGAGGTTACCGCGCTGGGACAGTCTTATCTCGATGGGACCTTTATGGGGGATATTGACTTGTACCCTAGAAGATAGATATCCTTGGTACAGGCTATCGAATTGATAGTTCAGACGACCCTAAGAGACGCGAGTATGTTCCATCCTCTTAGAGACTTGGAATCTATGCTTCGCTTCGATATTATTTGTGTATGTGTTAATACAGTTCGAGAGTGATTCCGAATTTGTATTCCCCTTGATATGAGTGGTATGGGGTTTGGATAGTAGAAGTATGCACGCACCATAGTTTTATTTGGGGTGTTGTTATTATATATATATTATACGAGTAGTTAATATATATATGAGATTCGGGAATTTGAAACTGCCTACTGTGATTTGATAAGTAGGACATGGTTGATGACTCAAATAGTAAATACTTGTTTTGAGAAAGTATAATATGTCTCTGGAAAACTTTATTGACGTTATAAAGTTAAAATGGAGAACTTTGGTTACCAATTGAAACATTCTTTTCAAAATGGAATGGTTGAATTTTAAATCTTACGAGTAATCTAAGATAAGTTAAATCATTGGGAAGATTAGTGCGATAAATGTTAATACAAACCGTTGGAAAGGTTAGTGCGATAGGTGTGCACATTATAAGAGAGGTGAGAATTTCTCAAGAGAGTGTCACACTAATATGTTGTTGCATTGGCCTGTATCAATTTAAATACTTGCTAAACGTATTTTAAATCAAACACACTTTCGGGCCCTGACCCGTTTTTCTCTCTCTCTCTCTCTCTCTCTTGTATATATATGTATGTATTACAGGTGCCCAGCCATAGGGGCGTCTTGCTTAGGATCTCTTGGAAGGAACGCGCTGCAGCTTATGTGGGAGTTGCAGGTCTCTTGATTAGACGACTTCGTTCATTCAGACCCACTCTTAGTATTTTCATTTAGATGGGCATGTGTAGCCCTTTCCATTATTTCATTGTTATCGGACATTTGTATTTCAGTTATTTCCAGTATTGTTACTATGGGATTTATTCAGTTTGGATGTATGACTTTAGATTTCGTATGTTGACATTCGATTGACGAATGTTTTAAATTAATTGGATTGTGTTCCAGGTTTATTGTGGTGTGATTCTTAATTGTTGAAATGTTGTTATTAAATAAATAATGATTTTCTTTAAATAAAATTTGCAAAGTATGTATGAAAATGGTTTTGACACTTAGCTTAATTATTTAGGGTGTTAAATTGGAAAATTTATTTTTATCGACAGTGATGCTGAGAATGAACCAATTGTTTACCTTGATTTAATTTAATAAAGGAGTGATCGCCCGGTATTTAATTAGGCGGGGTGTCACATGCTCATATATGGAACACAGTCCGCATTTAGATTTGTGAGCTATTTTTTTTATTTCTTTTGAATAGGACAAGTTTCAATTGCCAAATGATGATTACATGAAGTCTATAGTAATTGCACAACTCAATAATCAATTTCGTAACTTTTGCTCGAAAATGTATCATGAACACTTCAAGCCACACGGCTCTTTGGAACGGGTTATTCAGCATCGTCCTCCGAAATTAAGTGAGGCTAAATGGCATGATGTTTGGTTAACACTTGCGGATGAAAAATTTCAGGTTAAATGTGACTTTTAATTTTTTTATTATTTATACGAAGTGCTGATTTGGCATGCTGTTTTTGTGTAGTAACAATATACAGATTAGATTATTGTAGTAAACACTAACTGTTTTTACCTTGATATTAGTTTTCTCATACTTACTAAACCAACCAATGTTAGTGGGGAGAGTCGAATTAAGATCCAATGCTTTACTTGAGTTTTGTTATACTAAGACCTTTAATTAGGGGTTTACATCTAGTTATCTATTTTTAAATTTATTTGAACTTGAATATCTGCATAAAAGAAGTGAAAGAAACTCGAACAATCGATTGAAGCAGACGATTCTCCACTGCAGTGGAAGCAAAGGATTTCGTCAAGTGGAGTTTGAGATGGTAATTATCTGTATAAATCTTTTATCTAAATTAATAATTTTAATATGTTTTAGCATTTTATTTTGTATCAAAATCTGTACAGTTTAATAAGGAGACCGAAACTCCGGCGTCCATGAGTAAGGTATGGCATACGACTCATTGGAGCAAAAAAAGGGAAATTAGGTGACTACAAATGCTTGAAATGTCTATGTAAGAAGTGTTTCAATAGTAGTTTGTTAATAATTTTTTTTACCTATATCGTATGATATAATTATAATATCTTCACTGTTATTAATAGGATGATCTGCAACCAATACTCAATTCACAATTTGAACTTGAAGACGGCGTGGTGATGAATGATGCTGATGCATTTCGAGAAATTCTAGGACATCGCTCGGGATATGTATGTGACAAGTTGCTGAGGCGAGGAAGGATGCGGACGAGACAAGGAGGGAAGAAGATGAAGCAAGGAGAAAAGCTAATGAAGCAAGAAGGGAGAACGCGACAATGAAATGACGAATGGATGAGCTTAATGGATAACTTGAGGCATTAGGTAACCTTGTAACACGACAATATAACTCTTAGTGGTAAGCACATAACCCCAAACTTGTTGACATGCACAATTTTTGCTTTCTTTTGTTATCCGCTAATAATAATCCTAATACATAGAGAATAAAAAATATATTTTTTTTTTGTGGATGGGTGGGGTATAAATGGGAAAAGAATTTGATATTAATGAATGTCATTTATAATATTTTTATTATTTTATAAATGTACTTTGATTAATCTTCCGAAATCTATTGTCGTTGTTTTTCAAAGTGATAATTCTAAACAAATTTTTTGTATTTCTTTTTGCACATTCAGTGGAAGCTTTTGTAGAGTGTAACACCCCATATTTTTGTGCATTTAATATTTAATTAATTCGGGAATTTAAAATTACTTGTGTGTTGTAATTTTAATTGAATTAATTATGGCAATATATATATTTAAATATTAATCGGGGAGTGAATGGTTAATGTTTAGGGAAATTTATTTACTAAGTGAATAGTTATAATTTAATTACGTCATTTCAAGTATTAATGACGGTGTATGCACTTATCCCAGTCGGGAGTCGGTATAGACTAAATTGGGTGTGAGATAATGATTTTTTATAAATTAATTCGGATGGTAATTCTGAGTGCGCGGTTGTATCCGGAGGGGTCGAGATAGTCAGAAAAGAGTACCCGGGGGTAGTAATTGGGTCTCGGGGCATTTTTGGGCATAGCTGGACCCATACGGGGTGATTTTGGCTATTTTAATTAAGCCCATTAGGCTAAACATGGGATAAAGGGTTTTTAACCTAATTGGAAGATTAAGGAATGGCAGCCAACATAACTCTAAACCTAGGGTTTGAGAGGGGATTTGGGAAAAAGCAAATCAAGAGCAAATTGGAGGTTATTGGAGCCAAGTTAAGGGACATCAACAACGGATCAGACCCTACGAGTAATTCCAGGCAAGTGGTTAACTGTTTTTACTCCTAAATTGTGATATCCAATTCATATTTTAGTGATGTGTAACTAAAATTCGTTTTGGGGATAAATGGGAATGAAAATGGGGTTTTGTAACGGAACAAATTTAACGAGATTTAAGGTGAGAATTAGCTGTGTTTTATAATTCTGAGTATGAATATCTGATTAGAATGTGAAATCTAGTAGAAATTATGAACGAAATTGAGATGACTTGATGAAATTTGGATTTTACACGTATAAACCCGAAAATTTACCCAACTCGGAAAAAGTAGAAAATCGTGAGATTTAATTTCAGTTTGATGTTCCATAAGGTGCTTTGATCCTATTCCTATGTAGATATAAGGTTGATTGGGCTTGGGTTAGTCCAGGGGAAAGAATGAAAGTTGGAGGTTTTCGTTAATGGTGGAACTGCCTCTCGAAGGAGATGAAGTCAGGGACGATCGATCAATCGGCCCAGGGGGTTCGATCGATCGATGATTCAGAATTCTGGGCAGTTCGCCTCGTTTGTATATAAGGGGGAAATTAATTAGAAATTAATTCCCATACATAAATTTGTGATAGATAATTATGAAACACATATTCCTAGTAATTATGGGGAAAAGTAATTGGGACTAGGGGAAATTTATGTGGAGAACTTTATGGATGAATTTGATGAATGTTATTCTAAAATATGGAGATATGGATTAAGTGAGTGAGTCCGGGTATATTGTCTAAGCGACGTCAAGGTAGTGAATTAAGTTTGGGGATAAACTAATTAATTTAGAGTCGGGATATAGACTCGGAAAATATTTAATTTCGGGCCAAGTGATCGAGTTCGGGGTATGTTGGTAATTATAGGTAAATATAATTAGGAAATTATGGAGATGAATGTGCGACACATTGTGGGCGAATATGTGGGTATGGTATTATGAGATGTAAAATGGACCAAGTGAGCGAGTCCGGGTATGTTGGTTAAGTGACATCAAGTGTTGAATTAATTATTGAGAGAAAGTAATTAGTTTGGAGTCGGAACATAAATTCGGGAAATATTAAGTTACGGGCCAAGTAAGTGAGTCCGGGGATAATGGTTGGGTGACACCAAGTTATTAAATTAATAGGTGTGATAATTAATTTAATTAGGGTCGTTTTGTAGACTCGAGTAGGATTAAATTAATAGGTGTGATAATTAATTTAATTAGAGTCGGGTGATAGACTCGGGAAGGTATTAAACTAATAAGGGTGTTAATTAATTTAATTAGAGTCAGATTGTAGACCCGAGTAGGATTAAATTAAAAAGAGTGAAAATTAATTTAATTAGAGTCGGATTGTAGACTCGGGTAGGATTAAATTAATGGGTGCGATAATTAATTTAATCAGAGTCGGATTGTAGACTCGTGAAGGGTATTTATTAATTAATGTGATAATTAATTATATTAGAGTCGGACCACAGACTCAATTTAGTATGAATTAATGTGTAAATTAATTATATTAGAGTCGGACCACAGACTCGGATTTGGGTTAATTAATTAATGTGATAATTAATTAATTTCTAATTAATCCCGTACACTGCCTGTAATTTAATATCACACACAATATATACACCTATATATATATATATATATATATATATATATATATATATATATATATATTATAAACCCCGGCTTTACCGTGTACTCAAAATCCCGTACACTGCCTGTAATTTAATTTTCTCACTTAATAATTTATCGTCTTCCCGAGTCTATGGTTCGACTCTAATATTTTTAACTCACACTTCAATTTATATAATACTTTCCCCGAGTCTATGGTTCGACTCTAATTAAATTAATTAACACACTTATTAATTTAATACCTTCCTGAGTCTATCACCCGACTCTAATTAAATTAACTAATTAGAAGTTTAAGGGGGAAATTAATTAGAAATTAATTTCCATACATAAATTTGTGATAGATAATTATGAAACACATATTCCTAGTAATTATGGGGAAAAGTAATTGGGACTAGGGGAAATTTATGTGGAGCACTTTATGGATGAATTTGATGAATGTTATTTTAAAATAGGGAGATACGAATTAAGTGAGTGAGTCCGGGTATATTGGCTAAGCGACGCCAAGTTAATGAATTAAGTTTGGAGATAAACTAATTAATTTAGGGTCGGAATATAGACTCGGAAAATATTTAATTTCGGGCCAAGTGATCGAGTTCGGGGTATGTTGGTAATTATAGGTAAATATAATTGAGAAATTATGGAGATGAATGTGTGACACATTGTGGACGAATATGTGGGTATGGTATTATGAGATGTAAAATGGACCAAGTGAGCGAGTCCGGGTATGTTGGTTAAGTAACATCAAGTGTTGAATTAATTATTGAGCGAAAGTAATTAGTTTGGAGTCGGAACATAGACTCGGGAAATATTAAGTTACGGGCCACGTAAGTGAGTCCGGGGATAATGGTTGGGTGACACCAAGTTATTAAATTAATAGGTGTGATAATTAATTTAATTAGGGTCGTTTTGTAGACTCGGGTAGGATTAAATTAATAGGTGTGATAATTAATTTAATTAGAGTCGGGTGATAGACTCGGGAAGGTATTAAACTAATAAGGGTGTTAATTAATTTAATTAGAGTCAGATTGTAGACTCGGGTAGGATTAAATTAAAAAGAGTGAAAATTAATTTAATTAGAGTCGGATTGTAAACTCGGGTAGGATTAAATTAATGGGTGTGATAATTAATTTAATCAGAGTCGGATTGTAGACTCATGAAGGGTATTTATTAATTAATGTGATAATTAATTATATTAGAGTCGGACCACAGACTAGGATTTGGGTTAATTAATTAATGTGATAATTAATTATATTAGAGTCGGATTGTAGACTCGGGGAGGTATTAAATTAAAATGTGTGTTAGTTAATTTAATTAGAGTCGGGTGATAGACTCGGGAAGGTATTAAATTAATAACTGTGTTAATTAATTTAATTAGAGTCGGACCATAAACTCGGGGAAAGTATTATATAAATTGAAGTGTGAGTTAAAAATATTAGAGTCAGACCATAGACTCGGGACGACGATAAATTATTAAGTCAGAAAATTAAATTACAGGCAGTGTACGGGATTTTGAGTACATGGTAAAGCCGGGGTTTATAATATATATATATATATATATATACGTGTATATATTGTGTGTGATATTAAATTACAGGCAGTGTACGGAATTTTGAGTACACGGTAAAGCCGGGGTTTATATTATATATATATGGTGTAGTGATAGTATATATATATATAAGTGTATATATTGTGTGAAATATTAAATATTAGTGAGTAGATATTTATTCAATTTATATACTCTAGTGCTATCAAGGGAGGTTGCGCGGTGTGGGTGAATCCCCTAGCTTGAGGAGTAGGGCGAGTATATCCCCAGGTCATAGCGTCCGGTATATATGGGTGAGGGATTTATCTCACTTTCAGGGAAGGAATATGACCGCCTCCACTACATTTATATTTTGGGTCAAGTTAGTGGGCGATTCCAACTTGGGGAACTAGGTTTTGTGAGCACACCTAGTGAGATAACATTTTAGAGGGAATCATCCGGCGAGGGTATACTCGAAGGGATGGATATACGTTTGTTATATGTGTGGATATTGTGCTAAAGGTACGTATATAATGGTAGTAAATATTATATACGGGTAATAATACAGTGTGTGATGTATTTACTTTATATAACTTGTGACACGGTTATATGCTACTATTTAAGAGGAATTAATTAAGTTAATTGTGAGATAACTTATAATTCAAGAATCATTATACTCGGGTTAGAGTAGTATGGCAAGGGATGGTTATACCAGGACTAGTTGGACGGGGTAGTACAACTAGGTGGGGTTAAGGTAACCGATAGGTGTGCACAATAGTGGAGGGGTGAGAATGTCCACAAGGGTGTGCGACACTAACTTAAATATGAAGCGCATTCATGCATTTTAAATTACTGCAGTTAATTCACTTGCTAAATATTTTCAAAATGTTTTGGGTTCTAACCCTTGCTATAAAACTATTTTCAAAACCTTTTAGGTGTCCAGCCACGGGAACGCCAGGATCGATATTCTATTCCAGGAACACGGAGCTGCGGCATATGTGGATGCTAGCAGGAGTTTGGATTAGACGCATCATTCATTCATTCCTAGAGTAGGAATCTTGTATCAGTTTCAGTTTTATTTAGGGCATGTCGCCCAGACTTTCAGTTCAGGTTTCAGAATTATTTATTCTGGTGTTGCATATTTGTATTGGATTATTACTTTGGTGGCCGGTGGTTTATTCGGCAAGTTGTGTAATTAATTTCAGTTGAGTTTTATTCAGTTGTGTGAATGGTTTATATTTATTTTCGCATGTACTGTTTTGTATAATTAAAAAGTTAAAATTTGGCACCAGTTTTTGGAATACTAGGTGGTTAGTATGTTTTAAAAAAGTTTTCGACAGTGATGCTAAGGATGATCCAACTGGGATTCCTGTTTTAATTTGGTATAGGACTGATCACCCGGTATTTTATTAGGCGGGGTGTCACATAGAGGAGAGTAACAATAAAGAAGAATGATGGATTAGACCTATTTTATTTATTTTTTTGAGTGGTAGCACATTTCTTGTAAATAATTTGTTTGAAATAGTGTTTAGTGTAAGAACTTTTGAGACAAAGAATTATTTTCCAAAGATTGTTATCTTTATGAGCTATATAAATGTCGATGACTTTATTAGAATTGTGTATATGAGTTATTTTGAGTATTATATGAAATTGGATGACAAGTAATAAACACATGCAGCGAAATTAAGTTGTTACCAAAGCAACGTGTATATGTATTGTGAAAAATATTGCATCAATTTATGGAGATTTTTTTGCAATAAAAAATGTCATTTAGTGGCGAATTTAAATTGCTAAGAAAGTTGTTCCATACAAATTTAAGATCAAATGTGGAAATTTTTTTGCCACAAAACATCCCTTTGGGTGTCGAATCTTTGGTTTGCTACAAAAAATAGCCTTTTGGTGGTGAATTTTTATTTTGCTACAAAAAATAGACTTTTGGTGGAAAACTATCAACTATTGGTGGAAATTTAATCTTTATTAGACGCCAAATTTTTTTGCCACCTAAAGAGATGTTTTGGTGACGAAGTGATTTTGTCACTAAAAAATCAACTTTTAGTGGTGATTTTAATAAATTGCCACGAAAACAATCCGCGGCACACCTTTAGTGGCAATAGCATAACGAAATTTTTTTGCCACTAAAAGATTCAGTGGTGAATTTTTAATAATTAGGTGCAAAAAATTATGCCACTAAAAATCATTTTTCTTGTAGTGATAGATCTAATAAGTTATTAGTTCAACCCCATTCTTCTTTTGAAGTTGGACTTTAGTAAAGAGAGGTGAACATGTCACTTTATGGGATTTATATGACTTCAATTAATTACATGACTCTTCAGGACTTCATATGTTACATAACGTTTCTTGAGTTCATATATGTAGGAAAACTGAAACACGTTGGTCATTTCTTCCTCGATATAACCTCTTTGAATATATATATATATATATATATATATATATATATATATATATATATATATATATATATATATATATATATATATATATATATATATATATATATATATATATATATATATATATATATATATATGCATTATTTCCTTCATAATCAGTGGTAATATCATTTGTTACTGGGGATAAGTCATAAGTGCTTACATTGTTCCTTGTGATGTTCACAGAGATAACATGCATCTACATAACTAACTAAACACATTTGGTTATATATGAAAGTATCACATAATATTATTGATAGTCACATGCTCTGCAAGTTAATGGTAATTATTTCTTATAAAGGATTGACTACAATTATTATGTCTGATATTGTGTTATGTATTGCTTATAAATAAATTTATTTTCTTGCAAAAAAAACTAATAACGTATGGTACTTCTAAACTATATTTTATAATACAATAACAACATGCTAATATGGTACTTGTTAACCAAATTTATATTTGTCATCCTCTTCAGGATGATATGGATATTTTAATATCCAAACACTGAAGACCATAGGTATACTAAAATCGTGTGCTTAATTGCCTCAAGGTCATTCATTTTATTAATTCTTTATTTGTGTATTTTGCAATTCAATTGACCTCTTCAAGATCAAATCACTTTAAGGATATTTGTGTAATGGAACATTGGCATATATGATTGTTTTTATACCTTTTCTTAGACAAGTATTTGCCAAACGGCTGTAAATATATCTATTTGGATTACCTATTGTATAATGAATGTCTTGGTGTATTTCAGTAAGTACTCTATATCTTTGCTTCTCGCAATAAAAATCCTTCTGGTATTTTTTTATATCCTTTGTCTAAGTCTCATATAAATAAGCAGTTATAATGTTCACGGGTCTCATTTATAATATATAGCAAAAAAACTGCTAATCTCGTGAGATATCTAAAAAAGTATTTACGGATGTAACGAGACGGTATGTTCATATATAATATATATGTGGTTTTTACAAAAAATCGTATGCTATAAGTTATGCTCTTTTTAATAAGTTTCTTACTCCACGTTCTTATAAACACCCATTTGTTACCTTCCGGGTTAACGTCTCATGGGATTTGTACTATAGGTCCAAATACACCACGTATAACAAACGACTCTAATTATGCCATCGTGGTATTTTCTCATTTTTTCAATATATTTTTTGTCAACATTCATTTATAATAAGTAGATTTATGGTGTTGTTGCCTTTTGATTTTTGTGTAACTACAAAATATTTAATAATTTCATTGGTGATCATTTTTGGCGATCCCACTTTTCTCTTGTTTATATATAAATTATAGAGATTCCATTAATATTAGGTACCTTTACCTACTTCAGGGGCTTTATTGTCACTTCGGGGACTTGTGTATATCAATAGACAATAACCACTTTTGGAAGTTTAGAGAAAGTTTATGGTTTGTCACGCTTACGGCAAGCAATGAATTTATTTGTTATCGAATTTATTTTGTCATTATGGGACAATGATTTTGGCAAGCACGTTAGCAACTAGTCCATGTGACTACATCTAAAATTTTAAGTTTTATAATCATCTGATGTTGTAGTATCATTATTCACTTCATTTTCACATTGAGCAATACGAAGGATTAGATGAGACAAAGTGAAAGTATTATTCCAGGACAATTCTTCCCATTCTTCGGGAACGGGACATTCTTTAAGAACAACTTTTACTTCAAGTAAAATTTATCCTTCCCCTATCAGTGGAAAGAGTGTCTCATCAATAATAAAATTACACAAAATATACATTAAACGCCATTTGTCCATTTGTCAAGGGTTCAATAGATGGTGAATCATAAACACCATATATGCACCCTTACGATAACAATAGTAAAGATACGCATCCATTATAATCATAAATATATCTTTAAAAAAATAATTAAATAGGTCATTGTATAATATCACCTAATTAAACTATGACAAAGTGTAATTTTGTAACACCCCATAATTTTAATACATTACTTAAATAATGAAATTTAATATTTATGATTATATGTGCTTGTAGTGATGTGTGATGTCTTTATTTATATTTTCATATAGGTTGTGTTATGTGTATATTATTCAAAAATGAAATATGACTCAAGACATATTAATGAATTAATAATTATTTAATAAATAATTTAATAATGGTTTTGGGACTCGTACCGATTAGAATATTAAGATGTTGGTTCGATATTTTGGGTTGATGCTTGGGACATATAGAATGTTTAGTAAGGACTTAAAATAATTGGTTTTAAGACCTATGGGTTAGTATATAACCTGGGTTGAGTTTTGGACTATTTGGATGAAGTTTTAGGTTTGTTTGGTTAAGGTTTATTTGGGGTCCAAACCTAATTTCATGGTTAACCTATTAAAATAATTATTAGGCTAAACCTAATTCACCCTAATACCTTTAGATAGAAAACCCTAAAGACTAGATATAATGAGATAACTCGTAGAAGAAGAATTAGGACAATTGGCTTGGAAGGAGAAGAAGAATTGGGACGATTGACTTGGAATCCACCATTTTGATTTGGAGGCAAGTCTATTTAGTATATTAATATGATTGTTTTTATTACTAGAATATAGTTGTGAGTGAAAATTAGTCACAATGTAATAGATCCTGAAAGCAATTAAAGAAGGAAAGTAAAGAGATGCCAATCACACAACCCAAGATATACGTGGTTAACCAAATTGCCTAGTCCACAGAGAGGTCACTGTTTTTCTATTAAGTTCTCTCAAGTGTCGATTTTTCATCCTCTTTGACCCTAGGTCGAGGGTTACATTTATAAAAGCGTTAAGTGGTGGAGCTGTACAAGGAACTCCCCCTGTTGTGGATCGTGTGGTATCCCTGAATATCTCTTATGAGATTGTTGGTAACCGTTTGAGCTTATCGAGGTTAGCGTGATAAATGTTCATATATATCCATGTTGTGTAAATAAATGTTGATTTCTTTAGGTAGTTAGGCCGGTCATGTCTAGATTCTGCTGGGCATAGTTGGTCGTCCCTTAATTGGGCCTAGTTAATTATTTAGGTCCCACAATTGCCCTTAAAATCTCTAGGCTGAAATCTGAATGGGAAAGTGATTTAACTCATTGTTTGGACCCAATCATTTTTGAAGCTTTGTTGGAAAATCTAAACCGACATGACAACTTTGTAATTATGCTGAAGTCTCAAGGGTACACTCATCCTAGCTGTAGGTGAAGCGCCAAAATTCGCCATAGGAACCGTGTATTATGATTATGCACAAGGATTCAAACATAGTGGGTACACTCCAAATTGTCACTTTGCCTTTGATCTTTTGCTTATCAAAATCTTCAGAGTTTCCTTCGCATTCTTTCGTCTTTGTAAGTCTTCATCTTCACTCCTTTCTCTTGCATTTTTCTTCTTCTTGCTAGTATTTGTCTTCAGCAGTGATAGTCTTATTCCTCTAATCATGTCAATTATCTACAGGAAAAGTTTAGAGGAGTTGAGAAAAATCTATTACATTCCGTCCTGGGTGGAGATCGACTATGCCCCTATGCCCAAAGATGTCAGAGATGTCGATAGGGGCATTGGAACCACACTTTGGTTGTGGTTCAAGGGGGGTTCACATTTTCCCTAAATTCTTTATTTTTAGAGTTCTTCAAATTTTTTGGGGTGATCCCTGCTCAATGTGCCCCAATACTTGGCGAATGGTCAATGGGGTTAACCGTATAAATGATCTTTATAGGACCAGCCTGGGAATCCCAGAGATCAGATATTACTATGTCTGGTCTCACATTTTTGAGGGCCTTATCTACATGAATGTGAGGGAGGTTGAAAGGGTGTTAGTAGTGAAGCTCCCTAATTCCATCAAAGGTTACTGAGACCAGGGGTTTATCACCAGAAATTGACAATATTCACCGCACCATGAGGGCGAAGAATACACAGGGTTTCTGTTCCCTGATTGGGGGGATGATCACATAGGTTAATACTTTTTCTTCTATTCATTTTATTTCGATTATTATTTGCTGTTGCTAATTACTCTTCTCTTTTGTCTTTGAACAACTCATAAAAAAATAAGGAGCACTCCCTTCGAGATATTAGAGTTATAAATATCCTGAAGGCTTGGAGGGTTAAAGATCGTCTTCCTGACGGTGAACATCCTTGGGCGATCGCCCTTTTTTCTTGAATACACGAACACCACTAGTAATTTCACTGATCGCCCAGTAGACGAGATACCCGATCTTCCTCTGCCAGATGAGGAAACTTCTTCTTCTTTCGATCCATTGGACATTGGGTCAATTCAGCTAGAGGGTGAAGAAGTCCCAATGGCTCCCACCAGGAATAGGGTTTTATTGGTGTTTGATGATTATAATGATGATGATGTGCTCCTTTCTTCTAGGGCCGAGTCCCAAAAGAAGGTAAAAGGTAATTCCTGAAGGTCTGGCGACCTAAACTTGGTCGCCAATGAGAAAGAAGATGAGAAGCAGCGGAGGGAAGAGGAGAGAAAGAAGGAGGAGGGGAAAAAGAAGGCTCTTGCCGCCTCTACGAAGAAGAACGACATTCCCACTTCTCTCCCTAACGTCTAGGAAGCCCTGTCTGTGTCCTATAATCCTGCCCTTGCCCCAGGTTTGTTGGGGCAGTGCTTGCTGGTGATTGCAAGTGGATGAAGATGTAAGGACCTGGCCAGCTCTCTCTCCGAGTATCCCAAACTTTGTCCTTGGCAAGGGTCTTCTTTTTATTAGTTGTATTAAGTCTGTTTGACTACTACTCATTAAATCTTCTAACATTTGATCTTTTTCCCACTTTGTAGTTTGTGACAAAGTTTACCAATCTTTTGGATGGTCACGCCAATCAGTCCAAGAAAAATGATGAAGTGACTGAGGTCCTCTGAAAGTTAGAGGAGACTATGCTCAAGGCCAAGGAGCCCTATGAGAAGGATAAGAATACCATTGTCGAAGTTATGGCCTCCTTGAAGTTTTAGAATAACATTGTGAAGATGGAGAACTCTTGATTGACTAAGTAGGTGGAAAATATCTATGCCCTTAAGGACGTCAACTTCGAGCAAGGCTAGAACGAGGCGTATGAGGACGCCAGAATCAATATTATAAGGTATAAAAAAGCGAGCTTCAAGAAAGGATGGGATAAAGACTTATTAGAAATTGGAGTCCCCTCTGAATCCGAGATATTTAGAAGGCACCAACCAGGCCCCCCTCCTACTGTTAACGTGGATCCTTCCATCGGCCATCCTATCAACCAGGTGAAGGAGGTGGCACCTAAAGATAAGGAGGTGGGGACCAAGGGGAAAGAGGCTGAGACAGAGGAGCAGGTGTAGAAGTGAAGCCCGTAGTTTTTAGGGTTTTTTCTTCCATTGCTCGCTTAATATATTCTTTTTCTGGACTACAATGGATCTACCTATATTTTTTGTTGTTTAATAAAAATAGTATTTCGAGTGTGAAAACTCACATATTTTTTTGATAATCTATTTGCTTGTTCTATTTTGCTATTTTAGACTGATGGCGAGGAAATTTCTCATTTTAGTAACTTAGACAATGTGCTTAGGCGAGATGCTAGTGCACAAGCTCACCGAGCATTTATGATTGCGTGTAAAGCTCTAAAAAAGAGGACCAATGCTTATAAGGATCAATCCACTTTGATCGCCAAGCTAAAGGATGACCTCAAGGACTTGGAAGATGTAAGTACTTCCATGCAAAAGGATATCAATGACTTAAAGACCCACTTGGAGGAATCCAAGGATATGGGCAAGGTCAGTATTTTGGTCCAGTAAAAAAATGATGACTTAAAGAAGAAACTCTGAGTCTGAAGAGCAAGTTCGACGGGGAAACACCATGGTGATAGGCTTAAGCCATGATAACAAGAAGCTTCAATACTTATTCAAGATGGGTCCGGCATGGGTGGCAGGCTATGATGAGGTTTAGCAGGATGCCCCAACGAGGTTGCAGGAAGCTCAAGATATTGCCTACAAGCATGACTGGTTGAACACCCTCAAGATTGTTAAGGAACCTTAGGACTTTCAAGTCTGGTATATGTACCAGGTCGATTTTCCTACGTATATTCGACTCCCATTTGGGCGTGATGAGACCTGGATTCCTTCGGATGCCATTCCTCTTCAACTTGTCGAGAGCTACCTGGAAGGTCATGATAGTGATGACGAGTACATGACTAACCCTGACGATGGTCGGAGGAAGCAAATAGTGAAATTTTTGGCTTGTTGACCATAAAATATTGTATAGTCGGAGGAAAAAAATGAGGGACGAAAGGTGTCTCTCCAGTTGGCCTTCTGAGTGTGATACAATATGCCCAAAGTACATGACGGAGCTCGTCCACCCAAGTGCCTTTTGATTTCTGCAGCATTTTCTTAAGGCCATCAAGCATCATTTTGTTAGAGGCCTCTGCCTGATCGTTTCTCTAGGGATACGCCACCGAACTGATGTGATGTTTGACTTTGTGCTCATAAAAAAAACCCTGAAAGGTCCACTCTCAAACTAAGTGCCGTTATCAGTTATGATTGCTCTTAGTACCCCAAAGCGTGTTATGATGTTCCTCCAAATGAACCTTATCATGTCGATGTCCCTAATATTGGCTAGTGGTTCTGCCTCTACTAAGGATGGAAATTTAACCAGTTCTGTACGATTCCCTCCCCGCCCATAATGAATTTAGAGCGGGTATGGGTTTTAAAAAAAATCGTTTATTAAATGTAGGCCTGTAAATTGAGCACCCGAGGCCCAAAGTCCGCCCGTTCGGCCTGCTATTTTTGGGTCGAGCTTTATTTAAGTTTGAGCCGAGCCGAGCCTGAGCCAAAATTTTAAGCCCGAATGAATTTCGGGCCGAGCTTGAGCCAAACTTTGCCAAGCCCGAATTGGGCCCGAAGCCCGAACTTCATATTTATAAATAAATAAATAAATAATTCATATAATATAACATATTTATGTTAACATTGTTTAATTAGGTTTCGTTCTTTTATTTCATTTACTACTTTAAAAAAAAAAATCACTTGTCATGATACATTTGATTACACGTTATTTTCAATTTTGTGATTTTATTGTTAATCTCATTATGGGTATTTGATTTAATAATTGCTCAAGTCACAATAGGCCTTTGTTAGTGATCAAATTTTTCTAATTGTATGAAATTTAATAGGCGTTTGTAGGTTTTCACTCTTATTTCCCTTGTTTTAATTTAATTCATTTCATAATTATATATTTTATTTCATGAAATATCAATTAGATTTTAATGTGTAATTTTGTCCATGATGGAAATAGAAGAAAAAAAATTAATTCAAACTTTTTTAACAAAAAAAATTAAAATCGGGCATGTCCGAAATTTGTCCCGAAGCCCGTCATATTTATGAGCCGAGTTCGGGCTTAGGTGGGAAAAAATAGTTCAGACCGAGATCGGGCTTGAGCATGGGTAAGTGAGTTCAGGCCAAGCCTGAGCAATCCCAAGCCCAACTCAACTAGCCCGATTTACGGCCCTAAATTTAAATGGGGCGGGTTAAGAGTTAATTTAAATAAAACCGCCTAGTTTAACTTATGCTTACATAGACACCCTTTATTTGTATGTTAATTACAATTAAATTACACACACACACACACACACACACACACATATTAAAAAAACATTTAAATGTATCTTAATTTTGTAAAAGATCTATGTGGAAACACAGATTGACAATTGGGGGACTTTGTCACATATTGAAATACGAAACATTGTAGACCTCTAAGACTATATTGTAACTATATTTGAATTAACCTAACCCGGAGGAGCCCCGACCCACCCCGTTTATTAAATTGAACGGGTTAGGAGTTAATTCAGATATAACCACCCCGCCCCGCCCTATTTATGAAATGGGGTGGGTTAGGATTATTGAAAAACCCGCCCCGTTGCCATCCCTAGCCTCTACCCACTTGGTGAAATAGTCTGTGCTGACCGACAAGTACTTACGATTTTCATGTACGGTAGGTAGTGGTCCCACAATGTCCAAGCCCCACAGTGAAAATGGCCATGGACTGGTCAATGGCTTCAGGTCGCTGTCTGATTGATGGACCAGGGGGAGAATTTATGGAACTTCAAGCACTTTAGAACATAAACACCTACGTCTTTATGCATGTATGACCACTAGTAACCCTCTTTGATTGCTCAAAATTCAAGGGACCTTCCTCCTGCGTGGCTTCCACATATTCCATCATGAAGTTCCAAGAGAACTTTCTCGACGTCATTTGGGTGCACACACTGGATGTATGGGCCTGTAAAGGATCTTTTGTACAATTTTCCCCCTCTGTCCAAGTAAAAATGTACAGCTTTCTCCCTGACCTGGTGGGCCAATTTCTTATCGACCAAAAGTGTTTCGTTTTGCAAGTACGCTATGATGTTGTCCATCTAATTAAGACCTTTGCTGATGGAGAGGATGTGCTCGAGAACTGCTGTTTTATCAATACTGGGATTGGCAAGGAATTCCACTTTAATGGTTCTCTTGAGACCTGAGTCCACTACTGAGCTTTGTACTGCTAGAGCGTCAACATGACTGTTGTACCCCGGGGGAAACTGTTGAGCGTGGACTTCCTCAAAATTTGTAATTAGCTCGCGAATAACTGCGAGGTAAGTTGCCATTCTGTCATATTTGGCGTTGAAATCTCCACTGATTTGATTGGACACCATCTTGGAGTCGCAATAAACGTTGAGTTTTTTCACCCTCGAGCAAATGTCCTCCGCGAAGCCCGACGATGAGCACCTCAAACTCAGCCTAATTATTAGAAGCATCAAATCCTAGTTTGATCCCTTACTCGATCATAGCATTTTCTGGAGTCCTAAGTATAATCCTTATACCAACCCCCTTTGAATTGGAGGCGCCATTAAAATATAGTATCCAGCTTTCGTCTTGAGCCTATTCATGCGACTTTGATTGGTTGGTCAGCTGTTAGTCAATGGGGACTTCTCTAGTAAACTCTGCGATAAAGTCGGCCAAAACTGCCCCTTGGTTGTTATTTTTGGTTGGAAGTGAATATTGAATCTTCCAATCTCCACCGACCACTTTGACACCCGTTCAGAAAGGCCAACTTTGCGAAGGATAACTTTAAGGGGGAAATAAGTGATCACATTAATGGAATGGGATTTAAAGTAGTGCTTCAACTTGCGTGAAACGATCACCAATTCATAAATAAGTTTCTCCAGAGGTAAGTAACGCTAATCGACAGCCAAGAGCGTCTAGCTGGGGTAGTAAACAAGAAATTGCTTTGCCTTTATTTCATGGACCAAGGCAAAGCTGACTGCGTGGCTTAATACTGCGAGGTAAAGGTAAAAAGAATCCCTCTGGATGGAGATCACCAGCAGTGGATGTTTGCTAAGATAATATTGATCTCTTTTAGGTCCCTGGAGCATTCGTCATTATAAGTGGGGCCCTTCTCCTTTTTGAGCAGTTAGAAAAATGGTCGGCAGCGTTCAGACGATTTAAAAATAAAGCTGTTGAGTGTTGCGAGCATTTAGGTGAGCTTTTGAACCTCGCGTAATGTCTTCGATGGGTGGACTCTACTGATCGTTTCTATCTGATCCGGCTTAGCCTCAATCGCCCTTTTGCTGACTAGATAACCCATAAATTTTCATGACTGGACCCCAAATGAGCACTTGCTAGCATTAAGTTTCATTTGGTAGCGCCTGAGGATTTTGAAGGTGTTATTCAGATCTTAAAGATGGTTGCTCTTATTTTTGCTCTTAATGAGCATATGATCGGTATACACCTCCATGGTCTCCCCTATTTGGTGTTGGAATATCTTGGTGACTAACCTCTGATATGTAGCTCCTGTATTCTTAAGACCGAATGACATGACCTTGTAGTAATACAAACCGACAGGCATTATGAATGAAGTTTTATCTTGGTCGGGGCCGAACAAAAGAATCTAATGGTACCCCTAATAAGTATTTAGGAAACTCATTTACTCATGAGCTACTGTGGCGTCGACCAGTTGGTCTATCTTTGGTAGGGGGAAACTGTTCTTGGGATAGGCTCTATTGAGGTCAGTGATATATATGCAGACTCTCTAGCCCCCATTGGTCTTTTGGCCTACAATCGAATTTGAGAGCCACTATGGGAATTGAACTTCTCTGAAGGATCTTGCCACTAAAAGTTTCCTTACTTCCTTTTCTACTACTGATGATGCCAAAAATTATCCATCCTCATGGGCCAATTAGAAATGGACACCTGCCCCCTTATGTGGCAATAATCATAGTTATCGATCATTTGGTCGGCTCAGAAGATGGTTAATCGGCCAGCAGGCCGACCAACTTGAAGAATACAAGCCATCATTGTAGATAAACATGCATCGCGTGGAAGTCAGCCAAGAGTCAATCTACACGTGCCTAATACTATCAACAACCACATTTATTATGTACAGGTGTAAATGCATAAATGTATAAAGGGATTCCAACCCTTGATCTCTGGGTCACTATAAATACAACGTATTCCTTTCACAAAGGGCAAGAGAGAAAAGTACAAGGTGGTTCTTATAACAAGAATACCTAGTTTTCTGTAATCATCAGCAGCAATACAATCACAATGGACATAGGCTTTTCTCATTGCTAAACCACTTAAAAATTCTCGTGTCTTTTTTATTTTTCTCTCATTATTTTATCCGCGATTATAAAATTGGCATCATATAAACCACTACCAATTTTAAACATCAACATATTGGCGTCGTCTGTGGGAACATGTGTCTATTATTGTTCTCTATCTTTTATATCTTTGATAGACCTTAAATTTAAGGGAAATAAATGACCTAGAGAGTGGTGTCAGAAATGAAGGAAACACCGCCATCCTATCTGCTCCACCAACCACAACTGGCTTAAATGGATTTTGATTAATCTTTCCAAGGGTCAAGAAGCGATGCAAGAAACTATGAGATAATTGGCTCAATAGTTACATGCCAGGTCTGATGCTCCATCCCGACAAACTATTGCTCCATCTCCTAGGAGAGGAATTCGTCCCCTACCTCCAAGGAATAGTCGAAGTAGTTATTCCACGTCATCACGTGACAGATCTTACCGTCCAGGGGTCAGCTCGTCAATCAGATCTACATATTATTATGATGGTTATTCTCTCACCGCTGAATATCCAAGCGCCCTAGAAAAGCTAAGCAGAGCTTCGGACTTTGATCATTTGGGCCCTCGAGTACACCGAGCCAGCTATAGGGGGAATCCCGATCACACGAGCACACAACCGACCATCGTAAAGGGTCAATAATATCGAGATCAAGCATCAGACGATCTGTACGTGTCGAGTAGACTTATCATGAAGAGAGCTCAGATGTCCGAGCTACTTCTAATAATTCTAATGCAGGAAATCCCTCATGGAAAAGTTTAATCTAACGTTTGGAAGATCGGTTGAGAGAGATGGCTAAAGCAAAGAATCCTCTACAGTGAAATTTTGTCAAGGGGTCTCCTTTTATTCAGGAAATTGTTGATTTCCCTACCCCATCTAAGTTCAAGACACCAGTGGTTACCCTAAATATGATGGTAAGATTGATCCAGTTTTATACATTGAACAATATCAAGTTGTAGATGATCTATATTCCGTTCATGATGAAATGAGGTGTAGATCTTTTTCAAGCACCATAACTGGCTCAGTCCGGATATGGTACAATAACTTGCTCTAAGGATAAATTGCTACCTTTAATCAGCTTACTGAGTTATTTATTAGCAATTTCTGCTTTGGGGCCAAGCCAGTCAAAAGGGTAGCATATCTTTTGAGTGTTCAGCAACGAATAGGGGAAACCACCAAGGAATATATCACTTGGTTCAACAACGTAAAGTTAGAGGTGATTGATTATGAGGAGAAGACAACCATCACAGCCTTGATGAGTGGACTACTTCCAGAAAAATTATATTATGCACTGGCGAAAGATTCACCTAAAACCATGACAAGTTCATGGCCAAGGCTGGCAAAATTATAAATGTTAAGGAAGCAATGGCTGCTAAGCAAATCCCGACAACCAAGCCTGTAAAAAGAAGGAGCAGTGCAGCAAGAAGGAAGAAAAAAAAATATAATGAGTATACTCCATTAAAAGTTGGTGTCCATCATATCCTGGAAGAGATCTGTGACACCCCGACTAATTAAATACCGGGTAGCTACTCCTTTATTAAATCAATACAAAATGCCAAGTTGGTTCAGTTAATAGCATCACTGTCGAAAACATTTTAATAATTACTAACCACCTAGTATTTAAAAAGTAAGTGCCAAATTTTAAGTTAAGTCTGATTAACATGCAATAAAAGAATAATGGAATAACAACATAATCCATTCACCATAACGAAGTAATGAAATAACCAACAATAATATAAGAGTCCGGAGGAAAAACTCCTCACAACAATCCCACGAATGAGATAATAACATAAGTCTGAATCCTGAATTAATTACATGCCCAAAGTCTGAATAACTGAAATAAATGAAAAGTCTCTAAAGAAATGGGAGACATGCCCTACAACTGATAAATGCTGACTAGAGAGTCAATATAGAAGAAGCGTCTACAAGCAAAGTCCTGTAACTTCCACAAACAGCTACAGCTCGTCACCTGAATGAGAATCCTAAGCATGGTGTCCTTGTGGCTGGGCACCTAAAATGGTTTTTACAAAAATAGATTTGAAAGCAAATGGGTCAGAGCCCGAAAGTGGAAATCATTTTAAAAACAGCAAGTGTTTTAATAACATTAAAACATTAAATGCAAAATACATGTTAGGACGTGCACTCACATGAAATTCTCACCTCTCGACTACATGTGCACTCCTAACGTACCGTACCCATCTATAAGACATCCATATCTAACCAAACCGTAATAAGTTCTACCCCTTACTACCCGATTCCCATATTACATTCTAACGTTATCAAATAAATAGAGGGCTTTACTTACTCACAGATTCTCAATTAGAATTACCATTCATTATCAGTTAACCCGTTTTGTTTTCTCAAATCATTACCATAATATTATTCACAATACCAATCATGAAAGTTCCCATTAATTAAGTGTATATTATTCACATCATAAATATACAATACAAGCACCCCGAGACTAAGCTGCGGTGCACACATACTCTGCTATCCATCCCGGTACATCATGTACATAAGGATTACGTATTCCGAATCTCTCAGGTATCGTTCTCAGATAACAACATCACAAATAATGGAGGCGAACACAGTCACATCACATGGGTCACGCACATACCTGCGCTCCCACGATCAGCAGCCTTATTAACATCCCAATAAGTCCTTCTCTGACCTTTGTTCATCGAGGTAACCAGTCTAAATCCGGGCAACACAAGGATTAGAGGGCCTTAAGCGAACGCAAACCTCCCGTGATAGCAAGTATGGTAGGTATGTCATACACATAAAATCAATACATATACTAAGTAAGCATACAACTTAGTAATCACCATAATTATTGGTGGTACACTCCCCATTCTCGTACCGACATATAATACTACACAATTTATATGTTCTCGGTTAATATAATAAATTAGGCCGTCAATAGTTCTCGCAACGTAATAGACACTCACGTCCTACTTCACATTTTCCCTTAGGTTCGAACTACACTTCTAGGTTTGACTCCTCATTATATCCCAAACATCCCAAATATAACAATTTATCATCAAGGGAAGGTTATCTCTACGTATACACAAGGTTACGGGACACTCGGGATCAAGACAGGCTAAAAAGCCTAAACTGTCAGCTCGTTAGAAGTCTCGTTCGAACGAGGCTGTTCGAACGAGAGTTCGTTCGAACGAACTGGGCCTTCTAACGAGATCTCGTTCGAACGAGAACATCGAACGAACTTCACCCTCGTTAGAAGTCAAAGGTCAACTCGTTAGAAGCTCGTTCGAACGAGCTCGTTCGAACGACCTGGGCAGGTCTTCTAACGAGTGACCAGTTTCAAGCACAGAAATCCTTATTTCGTTTTTTCCTTATTTTCTTCACTTCTAATCTCTTCTAAACATTAGTTCAACAATTGTTCAAGGTTCCTAATCGTCCCTAAACATACATAGGTCACCTACTAACGTTTTTGTGGGGATTAATTCATTATAAACATCATCCAAATATCAAATCCATACATTTATCCCCAATTTCAAGAACATGAACCCTAAAATTTATAAATCATCAAAGAGTCTAAATAAATCCGTTTTTGTTTCATCCAAAACGTATTAACATCAGATTATTCCCCTATATATAGTTCTACATGCAAATCCACATCACAATACAAGTTTCTAATTCCAAATTAATGGGTTTTTATCAAACTCCCAAGAACAATAAGATTTCTATCAATTCCTACACATGGAAGAAGCATTCTCTGAAATTAATTGGAATTAAACCACTTGCCTTAAGTGTATCTCTGGATTTGATGACTAATCTGATGAATGGTTCTCTTTCTCCTCTGCAGAATTCCTCCTCTCTCTCTCTCCAAGCTTTCTTCTCTAATGGTGGTAATGGAGGCTAGGGTTTTTGCTTGAGGAACTCTTTGGAACAAATTTCAATAACCTCCGTAGTCTATTTGGTTATTAGTGGGCTTAGTGGGTTATTGCCAAATCAGATATTAATTCCCAATTTTCGTAGGTTTTAATTCCCAAAAATCCAAAATTACCAAATGTAATACCCCGTACTTTTGGCTATAATTATTTTTGGGATTAATTAATTAATTAGCGTATTAATTGGAAATTAATCCGGGTTAAAAATACTAATGTGATGCGAATTGGTATTTGATTATGTGCATATATGATTATATATGAACTTGGAATTTGAAAATTTGTCGTGGGATTTATATACGGCATTTTAGAAATTTTGTTGAGACGCGTGGGACCACCGCGTCACGGTATATTATTTTATTAATAAAAGTGAATTTAAAATCTATAATCCATATGGTCGTTTTGAGTGCGCCAACGCGTCCGGAAGGGTCGAGATAGTCAGAAAACACTAGCCGGGGGTATAGTTTGGGTTCCGGGGTATTTTTAGGCCATCCCGGCACCATAAAGGGTATTTTAGTAATTTGGTATTTTTGGGTAATTAAAAGTGACGAAAATGGAGAGTTGTAATCTGATAAGGATTGACCCAACCAACCTTTATTAACCCCATAAGCTACGTAGGTTATCATTTAGTCTTCCAACTCTCCCTAAGAAAACCCTAGCCACCATAGCCATCTTTGGAAGAAGAAAGCTTGGAGAAGGAGAGAGAGATAGAGGAATTCTGCAGAGATTCTTCACCAAATCAACACCAAATCCGAAATCAAACCAAGGCAAGTGATTTAATTATGTTTAACTTCAGCAAATGTTCTTTCCATGTTAGCAAATTGAAGATTTATAATTGTTCTTGGAAGATGAATGAAAACCCATGATTAATTGAACTTAGGTCTGAATTTTGAGGATAAATTGCATGTAGAATAGTTGATGACGATTAATCTGATGTTAATACATGATTGGGTGAAAGAAAAACGAATTAAATTCTGGGATTTGATAATGATATTATGTTAGGGTTCATGTTCTTGAGAAAATCTGGAAAACTAGGTTTTTTATGAAGATTGATCCATATGTAGCCTTTAGATGTTGAATTATTGATTTATGGACGTTAGTAATACTGTAGGATTGTTATATGGCATTACTATGACGTTATATCTGAGAATCATACGTTAGAAATTAGTTTTGGGATGGATTAAAATCTGCAAAACGAAGCAGCCCGTAGCCATACCTGTTCGATCGATCGATCGACATTCATCAGTCGATCGATCGACTAGATCGATCGAGCGACATTCATAGGTCGATCGATCGACCTTCCCAGAATGAGTAAAATTTTCCTTAATTTGATTTTAATGGTGGAAACCCTCGGAGAAAATGTTTGGAGAACTTATGAATACCCTCACCCTTAGGGAAGACCAGTAGGTGTGATTATTATAGTGGACTTTAATTAGAATGCAATTCGAGGAATTATTCTAGATTATTGAAATTCGTGAAGTGAGATAACGTTTGGGTTAATATTGTAAAATTGTGTAATTTGATGAAATAAGGTTTAGGGCAGAAGTAAAGACCTTAAGAATAAAGATGTTATATTTGGGAATAATCGGAACTTAATAGTCTATTTAAGATAGATTTTAAGGATAAGGGATTACGGCGTGAGACGTGTCGGCAAGTTAACCTTATATTAACGGGAGACTTGAAATATATAAATTTGGAATAATGGTATAATGATGTAGAAAATACCTTATTAAAATGGTGATATCTAAGATGTGTGAATGCTTAGTATATAGTTTATGTGTATAACATACCTACCATACTTGCTATCACGGGGGAGGCTACGTTCGCTTAGGACCCTCTAATCCTTGTGTGCCTACGGGGGGGATATAGACTGGTACCTTGATGAACATAGGTCATTGAAAGACTTATTGTGATATTAATAAGTCCGCTGATCATGGGAGCGTAGGTATGTGCGTGACCCATGTGATGGTGACTGTGTTCGCCTCCATTATTTGTGATGTTGTTATCGGTAAACTATTCCTGAGAGATTCGGAATATGTAATCCTTATGTACGTGATGTACCGGGATGGATAGCAGAGTATGTGTGCGCCGCAGCTTAGTTCTCGGGGTGCTTGTGTCGTATATTTATGATGTGAATAATATACGCTTAATTTAATGGGAACCTTCATGTTAATATTGTGAATATAATTACGGTAATGTTCCGAGACTGTTAATGAGTTAACTGATAGTTATATCAATGGCATATTTAGTAACTGAGTTTACGTTAAACCTCTATTTAATTACGAGCGTTGTTATAATAAATGGAACCGAGTAATATGGGTAGAACCTTTGGCAGTCTAGCCAGTTATGTTGTCAGTTAGCTAGTAGGATGGGTCGATATAGATGGGTAATTACGTTAGGAGTGCACAGTTAGTCGAGAGGTGAGAATTTAATGTGAGTGCACGTCCTAACATGTACTTTGCATTTAATGTTTTAAATGTTTTTAAAGCACTTGCAGGTTTTTAAAAAATGATTTCCACTTTCGGGCTCTGACCCATTTGCTTTCAAATATATTTTCTTGTAAAACCATTTTAGGTGCCCAGCCACAAGGACACCAAGCATAGGATTCTCATTCAGGTGACGAGCTGTAGCTGTTTGTGGAAGCTACAGGGATTTGCTCATAGACGCTTCTATCTTTTGGATTCCAGAGTCACGATCTATCTATCAGTTGTAGGGCACGTTGCCCATTTCTATTTAGAGACATCATTTTTACATTTCAGTTTTCAGACTCTAGCATGTATTGCTCAGTATTCAGTTTTAGTTATTTATTTCAGTTACTTATCAGTTGTGGGATTTGTATTGAGGAGTTTTTCCTCCAGGTTTTATTTACATATTGTGATGGTTATTCATTCTATTTCAGTATGGTGAATGATATTATTTAGTTATTCATTACTCTTGTTGCATGTTAATCAGATTTAATAAAATTTGGCACTTACTTTTTAAATACTAGGTGGTTAGAAATAATAAAACGTTTTCGACAGTGATGCTATTAACTGAGCCAACTTGGCATTTTGAATTAATTTTATAAAGGAGTAGCTACCCGGTGTTTAATTAGTCGGGGTGTCACAGGTGGTATCAGAGCATCAGGTTCTAGTGTCCTTTAGGATCTGTACGGCTATTATGTTTCCGCTACGTTTTCTTTGATATAGAGCCCTATATTTTAGGACTGTTGTACTCTTTTGTGTGTACGTTTCGTTCTTCAGCTATTTTAAAGTTTATAACTGTAGACTTATAAACTTTGTTCTTATTTCAGATGCCTCCACGACGTGCACGACGAGTTCCCAGGAATGCTACGCCCGAACCACAGCCCGCTCCAGTTCAGGGCATGTTGAACGCCACTGAGGTTGCTGCTATAGTAGCCCAAGCGGTAAATGCCGCGATTGCCGTGATTCAGCAGGCACCACCGCAGGCGCCAGTTGCCGCGCCAGTTCATGTTAATGCATTCCCGTCTGCTTGGGAACGTGTACGTGACGCTTTTCAGAAAGCGCATCCACCAGAGTTTGCTGGAAGCTCAGATGTGGTTATCTCGAGCCAATGGAGGAAGGACATGCAGAGGCATTTGAGGATGCATGAGTGCACTGATGTTCAGAAACAGGTGCTAGCTACTTTCAAGCTAGTTGGATCTGCGTTGCAGTGGTGGGAGTCTATTACCACCGCAGAGGAGAGGGATACCCTCACGATACAGGAGTTCTGGGTGCGGTTCGACCGCAAGTATTTTCCGTCCGCAGTTCATACAGAGATGAGGAGGAAGCTGATGAGTTTGAAGCAGAAGGGCAAGACAGTGGCCGAGTATGAGGCCGAGTTCACTAACCTGTTGAATATCGTTCCAGACGAGATTCCAACAGAGAAGAAGAAGATAGAGAAGTTCACTGATGGGTTGAATTGGAGGATTCGCCAGCATCTGCTAGGGAACCTATCGTTGGCCACATATTCTGATGTGGTTAACGCTGCGTTATTGCACTGCCAAGACCACCGTTTTCACATGGCCGAGGGCAAGCGGTCGGGAGAGTCTAGCCACCAGGGCAGGACCGGAGGACATGGTGCCAGCGGGGCACAATCGGGTCAGGGGCAGAGACAGACTGAGCAGGGCTCCCAGCAGGGGGATAACAAGAGGTTCCGGTCAGGGAACTACAGGCAGGGACAGGGAGGTTTCCGCCAGGGCCATCAGGGTCCAAACGGCCAGCAGGGCCAGCAAGGGCAGAATGGGCAGCAATTCCATCAGGGCCAGCAGGGCCAAGGGAGGAATAGTAACGGCCACCAGGGCCGGGGACAGCAGGGGCAGAGGGGAGGGAATTTCCCAGGGAAGTGCTTTACTTGTGGCAAGACTGGCCATAAGAAGCAGGATTGTCCTGATAGGGGCAGGACCCCACAGCAGCAGCAGCAGGGTGCTCGCCAGGAGCCACAGAGACCTATGTTTCCCGCAGCTCTTCCTGCACCGCCACAGATGGCAGCATTGCCACCCATTCCAGCAGTCCCAGCTCAGCAGGGGCAACTACAGTATGGACGTGTCTACAACGTTCACCAGGCTGCAGTTCCACAGGCACCGCCCGCGATCGAGGGTACGTTTCCTATCCATGGCACTATGGGTCGGGTGTTATTTGATACGGTTGCTACACACTGTTTTATTGCTACACACTTCGCGAAAGCTTTAGGATTGTTAGCTACGGCAGAGAGCACAGTGACGTGTGTCGACTCACCATTGGGGAGTGGGTCGCTTATTTTCTTTATATGCCGGGGAGTCGGGGTAGAGGTTGGAGGTTTGGTATTGCCTGCAGACATGTTAGTGTTAGACATGCATGTTCACGATGTGATCATCGGTATGGATTGGCTCGTAGCATATAGGGCCATGATTGATTGCTTCAGCGGGAGCATTGTTTTTGCCATTCCGGGGCAAGAGATGTTTGTAGTGGCGATGCCTCGCCCAGAGGGAGGATCGACCGCTCATCTGTATTACATAGAGGAGGATACCTCTAAGGAGGTTGTTATTCCTTTAGATTCGATCCCGGTTGTCAGGGAGTATTCGGATGTGTTTCAGGAGATACCAGGCTTACCACCCAGTCGAGAGATAGACTTCGTTATTGATTTGCTACCGGGTACGAGACCTATAGCACGTGCACCGTACCGTATGGCTCCAGCTGAAATGCGAGAGCTACGGGATCAGATAGAGCAGCTGTTAGGGCAGGGCTTTATTCGTAGGAGTACCTCACCTTGGGGCGCTCCAGTCTTATTTGTTAAGAAGAGGGACGGTTCACTGAGGTTGTGTGTGGACTACCGAGAGTTGAATAAGGTCACGATACGGAATAAGTATCCGTTGCCTCGTATCGATGACTTATTCGACCAGTTGAGAGGAGCTTCTTTCTTCTCGAAGATTGACTTGAGGTCAGGTTACCATCAGTTGCGTATCAGGGAGGAGGATGTCTCGAAGACTGCGTTCTTATCGAGATATGGTTCTTACGAGTTTCGGGTTATGCCTTTCGGCTTGACCAACGCTCCAGCAGTGTTTATGGACTTGATGAACAGAGTGTTCAGAGACTTCTTAGATCAGTTTGTCATTGTCTTCATTGATGATATTCTGGTTTACTCTCAGACAGAGGAGGAGCACGCCGAGCATTTGAGGCAAGTTTTGCAGACACTTCGTCAGAACGAGTTGTATGCAAAATATGAGAAGTGCGGGTTTTGGCTGAAGGAAGTACAGTTCTTGGGTCACATTATTTCCGATCAGGGAATATCTGTCGATCCGGGAAAGGTATCAGCGGTGAGGGAGTGGGGACAGCCCACTACACCAACGGAGATTCGTAGTTTCTTGGGTCTAGCAGGATACTACAGGAGATTTATTCGGGGATTCTCGGAGATAGCAGGACCTTTGACACATCTTACTCGTAAGGGTGTGCCATACATCTGGAGTGATGCCTGTCAGTTGGCATTCGATGAGTTGAAGGACAAATTGACCTCAGCACCTGTGTTAGCATTGCCGAGACCGGGAGTTGAGTATTTGGTTTACACCGATGCGTCTTTGCAAGGGCTTGGAGGTGTTTTGCAGCAGGAGAGACAGGCCATAGCTTATGCTTCCCGTAAGCTTAAGCCTCATGAGAAGAATTACCCCACACATGATTTGGAGTTGGCGGCAGTGGTATTTGCCTTACGGATTTGGAGGCACTATCTTTTGGGGGAGAAGTTTCAGCTGTTCACGGACCACAAGTCACTACAGTATCTGTTCACGCAGAAGGAACTGAATATGCGGCAGCGTAGGTGGCTTGAATTTGTGAAAGACTACCAGTTCGACATTCAGTACCACCCGGGTAAGGCTAACGTAGTAGCAGACGCGTTGAGCCGCAGGCCAGCAGATGAGGTGGCAGAGGTGTGGAAAGCAAAATGGAAGGAATTGGGACACCAGGATGCAGTGGCCCGATCTTTCATGTCTGTGATGACCGTTACACCGCAGATTGTCACGAAGGTTGTACGGGCACAGGCAAATGATTCGTTCTGTCAGGAGCAGATAGTTCGATTACTCGCTGAGGGAGCTGAATCCTATACCGTTAGCTCAGACGGGGGATTACGCTTCAATGGGAGATTGGTAGTTCCGGAAGGAGAGGAATTGCGACACGATGTTATGGCAGAGTCGCACGGCTCACGGTTCGCGGTACATCCCGGAGGGGACAAAATGTACCAAGACATGAGACGGCAGTATTGGTGGAGCGGTATGAAGAAAGATATCGCTGAGTTTGTCTCGAAATGCGCCACTTGTCAGCTTGTAAAAGTGGATCATCAGAGACCAGCAGGATTGCTACAGCCGTTGGAAGTTCCGGTATGGATGTGGGAGAGCATATCCATGGATTTTGTCACGGGGTTGCCTACGTCGCAGAGGGGTCACGACTCCATTTGGGTGATTGTGGACAGGTTGTCCAAGGTCGCTCACTTCTTACCCGTAAGGACTGACTACACTACGGGACAGTATGCCCAGCTTTTCATTTCAGAGATTGTGAGACTTCACGGTGTGCCCCTGAATATCGTGTCTGACAGAGACAAGATATTTGTTTCGAGGTTTTGGGAGAGTTTCCAGGAGGCCATGGGCACGGAATTGCGATTGAGTACAGCTTATCATCCGCAGACAGATGGGCAGACAGAGCGCACCAACCAGATGTTGGAGGACATGCTACGCATGTGCATTATTGACTTCGGGGGTGGATGGGAGCAGTACCTTCCACTGGTGGAGTTTGCTTACAACAACTCCTATCAGTTCACGATTGGCATGGCTCCGTTCGAGGCATTGTACGGTAGGCCTTGTCGTTCCCCAGCATGTTGGTTGGAGGTGGGGGACAACAAACTACTTGGGCCAGAAGTGATCCAGGATACTTCGGCAAGGATTGAGTTGATTCGAAGTCGCATTCGGGTAGCTCAAGACAGGCAGAAGAGTTATGCTGATGCAAAGAGGTTTTTCAGGGAGTTCCAAGTGGGGGACCAGGTTTTGCTCAGGGTATCTCCTATGAAGGGGATTATGCGTTTCGGGAAGAAGGGGAAGTTGGCACCGAGGTATGTGGGGCCGTTTCCTATTATTGAGCGGATAGGACCGATTGCATATAGACTTGGACTACCGGAGCACTTGCATCGGATTCACGACGTGTTCCATATTTCCTCGCTGAGGAAATACCTTAGGGATGATTTGGCTCATTCTCACATTGCTGTGGAGGACATCGATCTACAGCCGGATAGCTCTTATGAGGAAGGGCCGATTGCTATTTTGGACCGAAGCGAGAGGAAACTGCGGTCAAAGATAGTCCCGTTAGTGCGTGTTCAGTGGCGACATCACAATGTCGAGGAGTCCACATGGGAGCGCGAGGATGAGATGCGCGAACGTTATCCAGAGCTGTTTTTAGCAGGTACTTTCTAGTTTCGAATTTCGGGACGAAATTCAGTTATTAGGGGGGAAGTATGTAATACCCCGTACTTTTGGCTATAATTATTTTTGGGATTAATTAATTAATTAGCGTATTAATTGGAAATTAATCCGGGTTAAAAATACTAATGTGATGCGAATTGGTATTTGATTATGTGCATATATGATTATATATGAACTTGGAATTTGAAAATTTGTCGTGGGATTTATATACGGCATTTTAGAAATTTTGTTGAGACGCGTGGGACCACCGCGTCACGGTATATTATTTTATTAATAAAAGTGAATTTAAAATCTATAATCCATATGGTCGTTTTGAGTGCGCCAACGCGTCCGGAAGGGTCGAGATAGTCAGAAAACACTAGCCGGGGGTATAGTTTGGGTTCCGGGGTATTTTTAGGCCATCCCGGCACCATAAAGGGTATTTTAGTAATTTGGTATTTTTGGGTAATTAAAAGTGACGAAAATGGAGAGTTGTAATCTGATAAGGATTGACCCAACCAACCTTTATTAACCCCATAAGCTACGTAGGTTATCATTTAGTCTTCCAACTCTCCCTAAGAAAACCCTAGCCACCATAGCCATCTTTGGAAGAAGAAAGCTTGGAGAAGGAGAGAGAGATAGAGGAATTCTGCAGAGATTCTTCACCAAATCAACACCAAATCCGAAATCAAACCAAGGCAAGTGATTTAATTATGTTTAACTTCAGCAAATGTTCTTTCCATGTTAGCAAATTGAAGATTTATAATTGTTCTTGGAAGATGAATGAAAACCCATGATTAATTGAACTTAGGTCTGAATTTTGAGGATAAATTGCATGTAGAATAGTTGATGACGATTAATCTGATGTTAATACATGATTGGGTGAAAGAAAAACGAATTAAATTCTGGGATTTGATAATGATATTATGTTAGGGTTCATGTTCTTGAGAAAATCTGGAAAACTAGGTTTTTTATGAAGATTGATCCATATGTAGCCTTTAGATGTTGAATTATTGATTTATGGACGTTAGTAATACTGTAGGATTGTTATATGGCATTACTATGACGTTATATCTGAGAATCATACGTTAGAAATTAGTTTTGGGATGGATTAAAATCTGCAAAACGAAGCAGCCCGTAGCCATACCTGTTCGATCGATCGATCGACATTCATCAGTCGATCGATCGACTAGATCGATCGAGCGACATTCATAGGTCGATCGATCGACCTTCCCAGAATGAGTAAAATTTTCCTTAATTTGATTTTAATGGTGGAAACCCTCGGAGAAAATGTTTGGAGAACTTATGAATACCCTCACCCTTAGGGAAGACCAGTAGGTGTGATTATTATAGTGGACTTTAATTAGAATGCAATTCGAGGAATTATTCTAGATTATTGAAATTCGTGAAGTGAGATAACGTTTGGGTTAATATTGTAAAATTGTGTAATTTGATGAAATAAGGTTTAGGGCAGAAGTAAAGACCTTAAGAATAAAGATGTTATATTTGGGAATAATCGGAACTTAATAGTCTATTTAAGATAGATTTTAAGGATAAGGGATTACGGCGTGAGACGTGTCGGCAAGTTAACCTTATATTAACGGGAGACTTGAAATATATAAATTTGGAATAATGGTATAATGATGTAGAAAATACCTTATTAAAATGGTGATATCTAAGATGTGTGAATGCTTAGTATATAGTTTATGTGTATAACATACCTACCATACTTGCTATCACGGGGGAGGCTACGTTCGCTTAGGACCCTCTAATCCTTGTGTGCCTACGGGGGGGATATAGACTGGTACCTTGATGAACATAGGTCATTGAAAGACTTATTGTGATATTAATAAGTCCGCTGATCATGGGAGCGTAGGTATGTGCGTGACCCATGTGATGGTGACTGTGTTCGCCTCCATTATTTGTGATGTTGTTATCGGTAAACTATTCCTGAGAGATTCGGAATATGTAATCCTTATGTACGTGATGTACCGGGATGGATAGCAGAGTATGTGTGCGCCGCAGCTTAGTTCTCGGGGTGCTTGTGTCGTATATTTATGATGTGAATAATATACGCTTAATTTAATGGGAACCTTCATGTTAATATTGTGAATATAATTACGGTAATGTTCCGAGACTGTTAATGAGTTAACTGATAGTTATATCAATGGCATATTTAGTAACTGAGTTTACGTTAAACCTCTATTTAATTACGAGCGTTGTTATAATAAATGGAACCGAGTAATATGGGTAGAACCTTTGGCAGTCTAGCCAGTTATGTTGTCAGTTAGCTAGTAGGATGGGTCGATATAGATGGGTAATTACGTTAGGAGTGCACAGTTAGTCGAGAGGTGAGAATTTAATGTGAGTGCACGTCCTAACATGTACTTTGCATTTAATGTTTTAAATGTTTTTAAAGCACTTGCAGGTTTTTAAAAAATGATTTCCACTTTCGGGCTCTGACCCATTTGCTTTCAAATATATTTTCTTGTAAAACCATTTTAGGTGCCCAGCCACAAGGACACCAAGCATAGGATTCTCATTCAGGTGACGAGCTGTAGCTGTTTGTGGAAGCTACAGGGATTTGCTCATAGACGCTTCTATCTTTTGGATTCCAGAGTCACGATCTATCTATCAGTTGTAGGGCACGTTGCCCATTTCTATTTAGAGACATCATTTTTACATTTCAGTTTTCAGACTCTAGCATGTATTGCTCAGTATTCAGTTTTAGTTATTTATTTCAGTTACTTATCAGTTGTGGGATTTGTATTGAGGAGTTTTTCCTCCAGGTTTTATTTACATATTGTGATGGTTATTCATTCTATTTCAGTATGGTGAATGATATTATTTAGTTATTCATTACTCTTGTTGCATGTTAATCAGATTTAATAAAATTTGGCACTTACTTTTTAAATACTAGGTGGTTAGAAATAATAAAACGTTTTCGACAGTGATGCTATTAACTGAGCCAACTTGGCATTTTGAATTAATTTTATAAAGGAGTAGCTACCCGGTGTTTAATTAGTCGGGGTGTCACACCAAACTACCCTTATACGTTGCCGGTATGGCCTAAAAATGCTCCGGGACCCAAACCAAACCCCCGGCTAGTGTTTTCTGACTATTTCGACCCTTCCGGACGCGCTGGCGCACTCAAAACGACCATACAGTTAATAGAACTAAAATTTACTTTTTAATTAAAATAAATATTTCCCTGACGCGACTGTCACACGCATCTCAATAAAATTTTCCAAATTGCCGTATTTAAATCTCACGACAAATTTCATACTTCAATATTCATATATAATCATATATGCACATTATATTCAAATACCAACTCTCATCTCGCTAGTATTTTAATCCGGATTAATTTCCAATTAATACGCATTTAATTTAATTAATCCCATAAATAAATATCACAAAAATACGGGGTATTACATACTTCCCCCCTAATAACTGAATTTCGTCCCGAAATTCGGAACTAGAAAGTACCTGGTAAGAACAACTCTGGATAACGTTCGAGCATCTCATCCTCGCACTCCCATGTGGACTCCTCGACATTATGATGTCGCCACTGAACACGCACTAACGGAACTATCTTTGACCGCAGTTTCCGCTAACTTCGGTCCAAAATAGCAATCGGCCCCTCCTCGTAGGAGATATCGGGCTGGAGATCTATGTCCTCCAAAGCAATGTGAGAATGAGCCAAATCATCTCTAAGATATTTCCTTAGCGAGGAAATATGAAACACATCGTGAATCCGATGCAAATGCTCCGGTAATCCAAGTCTATACGCAACCGGTCCAATCCGCTCAATAATAGGAAATGGTCCCACATATCTTGGTGCCAAATTCCCTTTCTTCCCGAAACGCATAATATCCTTCATAGGAGATACTCTGAGCAAAACCTGGTCCCCCACTTGGAACTCTCTGAAGAACCTCTTCGCATCAGCATAGCTCTTCTGCCTGTCTTGAGATACCCGAATGCGACTCCGTATCAGTTCTATCCTTACCGAAGTATCCTGAATCACCTCGGGCCCAAGTAGTTTGTTGTCCCCCACCTCCAACCAACATGCTGGGGAACGACAAGGTCTACCGTACAACGCCTCAAATGGAGCCATGCCAATGGTGAACTGGTAGTAGTTGTTGTAAGAAAACTCTACCAGTGGAAGATACTGCTCCCATCCACCCCCGAAATCAATGATGCACATACGTAGCATGTCCTCCAACATCTGGTTCGTACGCTCGGTCTGCCCATCGGTCTGCGGGTGATATGCCGTACTCAACTGTAATTCCATGCCCATGGCCTCCTAAAAACTCTCCCAAAATCGTGAAATAAATATCTTGTCTCGGTCAGACACGATATTTAGGGGCACACCGTGAAGTCTCACTATCTCTGAAATAAAGAGCTAGGCATACTGTCCCGTAGTGTAGTCTGTCCTTACGGGTAGAAAATGAGCGACTTTGGTCAACCTGTCCACAATTACCCAAATGGAGTCGTGACCTCTCTGTGACGTAGGCAACCCCGTGATAAAGTCCATGGATATGCTCTCCCACATCCACATCGGGACCTCCAACGGATGTAGCAGTCCTGCCGGTCTCTGATGATCCACTTTTACTAACTGACAAGTGGTGCATTTTGAAACAAACTCGGCAATATCTCTCTTCATCCTGCTCCACCAATACTGACGTCTCATGTCTTGGTACATTTTGTCCCCACCGGGATGTACCGCGAACCGTGAGCCGTGCGAATTGGCCATCACCTCGTGCCGTAATTCCTCCCCTTCCGGAACTACCAATCTCCCATTGAAGCGTAATCCCCCGTCTGAGCTAACGATATAGGATTCAGCTCCCTCTGCTAGTAATCGAACTATCAGCTCCTGACAGAACGAGTCATCTGCTTGTGCCTTTACCACTCTCGTGACAATCTGCGGTGTAACAGTCATTATCAACATGAATGATCGGGCCACTGCATCCTGGTGTCCCAATTCTTTCCACTTCGCCTTCCACACCCCTGCCACTTCATCAACAGGTCTGCGACTCAACGCGTCTGCTACCACGTTAGCCTTCCCCGGGTGGTATTGGATATCGAACTGATAATCCTTCACGAACTCAAGCCACCTCCGTTGCCGCATATTCAACTCCTTCTGCGTGAATAGGTACTGTAGGGACTTGTGGTCCGTGAACAATCGAAACTTCTCCCCCAAAAGGTAATGTCTCCAAATACGAAGGGCAAATACAACTGCCACCAACTCCAGGTCATGAGTGAGGTAATTATTCTCCTGAGGCTTTAGCTTACGGGATGCATAAGCAATGGCCTGACTCTCCTGCTGCAATACACCTCCAAGTCCTTGCAAGGACGCATCGGTGTAAACTAAATACTCAACTCCCGGTCTCGGCAATGCTAACACAGGTGCTGAGGTCAACTTATCCTTCAATTCATCGAATGCCAACTGACAGGCATCACTCCATATGAATGGCACACCCTTACGAGTCAAATGTGTCAAAGGACCTGCTATCTTCGAGAATCCCCGAATGAACCTCCTGTAATATCCTGCTAGGCCCAAGAAACTACGAATCTCTGTCGGTGTCGTGGGCTGTCCCCACTCCCTCACCGCGGATACCTTCCCCGGATCAACAGATATTCCCCGGTCGGAAATAATATGCCCCAAAAACTGGACCTCCTTCAGCCAGAACCCGCATTTCTCATACTTTGCATACAGCTCGTTCTGACGTAGTGTCTGCAAAACTTCCCTCAAATGCTCGGCGTGCTCCTCCTCTGTCTGGGAGTAAACCAGAATATCATCGATGAAGACAATGACAAACTGATCTAAGAAATCCCTGAACACTCTATTCATCAAGTCCATAAACACGGTTGGAGCATTGGTCAAACCAAAAGGCATAACCCGAAACTCGTAAGATCCATATCTCGATAAGAACGCAGTCTTTGAGACATCTTCTTCCCTGATACGCAACTGATGGTATCCCTATCTCAAATCAATCTTTGAGAAGAAAGAAGCTCCTCTCAACTGGTCGAATAAGTCATCGATTCGAGGCAACGGATACTTATTCCGTATCGTGACCTTATTCAACTCTCGGTAGTCCACACACAATCTCAGTGAACCATCTCTCTTCTTCACGAAAAATACAGGGGCACCCCACGGCGAAGTACTCCTCCGTATAAACCCCTGACCCAACAAATGCTCAATCTGATCTCGTAGCTCTCGCATCTCCGCCGGAGCCATACGGTACGGTGCGCGTGCTATATGTCTCGTATCTGGTAATAATTCTATGACAAAGTCTATCTCTCGACTGGGGGGTAGGCCTGGTATCTCCTGGAACACATCGAAATACTCCCTGACAACTGGGATCGAATCTAAAGGAATCACAACCTCCTTAGAGGTATCCTCCTCTATATAATACAAATGAGCGGTCGAGCCTCCCTCTGGGCGAGGCATCGCCACTACAAACATCTCTTGCCCCGGAATGGCAAAAACAATGCTCCCACCGAAGCAATCAATCATGGCTCTACAATCTGCGAGCCAATCCATATCGATAATCACATCGTGAACATGCATATCTAATACCAACATATCTGCAGGTAATACCAGACTACCAATCTCTACCCCTACTCCCCGGCATATAAAGAAAATAAGTGACCCACTCCCCAATGGTGAGTCTACACACGTCACTGTGCTCTCTGTTGTGGCTAACAACCCTAAGGCTTTCGCAAAATGTGTAGCTATAAAGCAATGTGTTGCCCCCGTATCAAACAAAACCCGACCCATAGTACCATGGATAGGAAACATACCCTCAATAGCGGGTGGTGCCTGCGGAGCTGCTGCCTGGTGGACGTTATAGACACGTCCATACTGTAACTGTCCCTGCTGAACAAAAACTGCTGGAATGGCTGGAAGAGCTGGCACCTGGGCTGGAGCTGGGAGGGCTGGTGGAAAAAGTGGCCTATGTGGCTCATGTCGAGCACCCTGCTGCTGCTGCGGGGCCCTGCCCCTATCAGGACAGTCCTGGCGTTTATGGCCAGTCTTTCCACAAACGAAACACTTCCCCGGAAAGTTCCCCCCTCTCTGTCCCTGCTGCCCCCGACCCTGGTGGCCGTTACCGTTCCTCCACTGGACCTGCTGGCCCTGCTGAAACTGCTGTTGACCATTCTGACCCTGCTGGTGCTGATGGCCGTTCGGACCCTGATGTCTCTGCCGGAAACCTCCCTGTCCGTGCCTGAAATTTCCTGACCTGAACCTCTTGTGATCCCCCTGCTGGGTACCCTGATCACCCTGTCTCTGCCCCTGAACAGATTTTGCCCCACTGGCACCATTTCCTCCAGTCCTGCCCTGATGGATAGACTCTCCTGATCGCTTGCCCTCAGTCATGTGAAAGCGGTGATCCTGGCAATGGAGCAATGCAGCGTTAACCACATCAGAATAAGTGGCTAACGAGAGGTTCCCTAACAAGTGCTGACGAATCCTCCTTGTCAACCCGTCCGTAAATTTCTGTATCTTCTTCTCCTCCATCGGTATCTCATCCGGAACAATGTTCAGAAGATCAGTGAATTCGGCCTCATACTCGGCCACAGTCTTACCCTCCTGTCGAAGGCTCATCAACTTCCTCCTCATTTCCGTATGAACAGCTGACGGAAAGTACTTGCGGTCGAACCGCACCCAGAACTCCTGAATAGTGAGTGTGTCCCTCTCCTCCACGGTGGTAATAGACTCCCACCACTGCAGTGCAGATCCCACTAGCTTAAAGGTAGCTAGTATCTGCTTCTGAACCTCAGTGCACTCATACATCCTCAAGTGCCGCTGAATATCCTTCCTCCACTGAATCGAAACTACGACATCGGAGCTACCTGCGAACTCCGGTGGGTGTGCTTTCTGAAAAGCATCACTTACACGTTCCCAAGCAGACGGGAATGCATGTGCCTGAACTGGCGCGGCTATCGGCGCCTGAGGTGGTGCCTGCTGAACTACGGCAAGTGCGGCATTTACCGCCTGGGCCACAATGGCTGCAACCTCGGCGGCATTCATCGTGCCCTGAACTGTTACGGGCTGTGGTTCTGGCGTGGCATCCCTGGGAACCCGTTGTGCACGTCGTGGAGGCATCTGAAATAAGAATGAAGTTTATAAGTTCGCAGTTATAAACTTAAAATAGCTGAAGAACGTAGCATATACAAAAGAATACAACAGTCCTAAAATATAGGGCTCTACTTCAAAGAAAGCTCAGCGGAAACATAATAAGCCGTTCAGATCCTAAAGGACACTAGAACCTGATGCTCTGATACCACCTGTGACACCCGGACTAATTAAATACCGGGTAGCTCCTCCTTTATTAAATCAATACAAAATGTCAAGTTGGTTCAGTTAATAGCATCACTGTCGAAAACATTTTAATAATTACTAACCACCTAGTATTTAAAAAGTAAGTGCCAAATTTTAAGTTAAGTCTGATTAACATGCAATAAAAGAATAATGGAATAACAACATAATCCATTCACCATAACGAAGTAATGAAATAACCAACAATAATATAAGAGTCCGGAGGAAAAACTCCTCACAACAATCCCACGAATGAGATAATAACATAAGTCTGAATCCTGAATTAATTACATGCCCAAAGTCTGAATAACTGAAATAAATGAAAAGTCTCTAAAGAAATGGGCGACATGCCCTACAACTGTTAAATGCTGACTAGAGAGTCAATATAGAAGAAGCGTCTACAAGCAAATTCCTGTAACTTCCACAAACAGCTACAGCTCGTCACCTGAATGAGAATCCTAAGCATGGTGTCCTTGTGGCTGGGCACCTAAAATGGTTTTTACAAAAATAGATTTGAAAGCAAATGGGTCAGAGCCCGAAAGTGGAAATCATTTTAAAAACAGCAAGTGTTTTAATAACATTAAAACATTAAATGCAAAATACATGTTAGGACGTGCACTCACATGAAATTCTCACCTCTCGACCACATGTGCACTCCTAACGTACCGTACCCATCTATAAGACATCCATATCTAACCAAACCGTAATAAGTTCTACCCCTTACTACCCGATTCCCATATTACATTCTAACGTTATCAAATAAATAGAGGGCTTTACTTACTCACAGATTCTCAATTAGAATTACCATTCATTATCAGTTAACCCGTTTTGTTTTCTCAAATCATTACCATAATATTATTCACAATACCAATCATGAAAGTTCCCATTAATTAAGTGTATATTATTCACATCATAAATATACAATACAAGCACCCCGAGACTAAGCCGCGGTGCACACATACTCTGCTATCCATCCCGGTACATCACGTACATAAGGATTACGTATTCCGAATCTCTCAGGTATCGTTCTCAGATAACAACATCACAAATAATGGAGGCGAACACAGTCACATCACATGGGTCACGCACATACCTGCGCTCCCACGATCAGCAGACTTATTAACATCCCAATAAGTCCTTCTCTGACCTTTGTTCATCAAGGTAACCAGTCTAAATCCGGGCAACACAAGGATTAGAGGGCCCTAAGCGAACGCAAACCTCCCGTGATAGCAAGTATGGTAGGTATGTCATACACATAAAATCAATACATATACTAAGTAAGCACACAACTTAGTAATCACCATAATTATTGGTGGTACACTCCCCATTCTCGTACCGACATATAATACTACACAATTTATATGTTCTCGGTTAATATAATAAATTAGGCCGTCAATAGTTCTCGCAACGTAATAGACACTCACGTCCTACTTCACATTTTCCCTTAAGTTCGAACTACACTTCTAGGTTTGACTCCTCATTATATCCCAAACATCCCAAATATAACAATTTATCATCAAGGGAAGGTTATCTCTACGTATACACAAGGTTACGGGACACTCGGGATCAAGACAGGCTAAAAAGCCTAAACTGTCAGCTCGTTAGAAGTCTCGTTCGAACGAGAGTTCGTTCGAACGAACTGGGCCTTCTAACGAGATCTCGTTCGAACGAGAACATCGAACGAACTTCACCCTCGTTAGAAGTCAAAGGTCAACTCGTTAGAAGCTCGTTCGAACGACCTGGGCAGGTCTTCTAACGAGTGGCCAGTTTCGAGCCCAGAAATCCTTATTTCGTTTTTTCCTTCTTTTCTTCACTTCTAATCTCTTCTAAACATTAGTTCAACAATTGTTCAAGGTTCCTAATCGACCCTAAACATACATAGGTCACCTACTAACGTTTTTGTGGGGATTAATTCATTATAAACATCATCCAAATATCAAATCCATACATTTATCCCCAATTTCAAGAACATCAACCCTAAAATTTATAAATCATCAAAGAGTCTAAATAAATCCGTTTTTGTTTCATCCAAAATGTATTAACATCAGATTATTCCCCTACATATAGTTCTACATGCAAATCCTCATCACAATACAAGTTTCTAATTTCAAATTAATGGGTTTTTATCAAACTCCCAAGAATAATAAGATTTCTATTAATTCCTACACATGGAAGAAGAATTCTCTGAAATTAATTGGAATTAAACCACTTTCCTTAAGTGTATCTCTGGATTTGATGACGAATCTGATGAATGGTTCTCTCTCTCCTCTGCAGAATTCCTCCTCTCTCTCTCTCCAAGCTTTCTTCTCTAATGGTGGTAATGGAGGCTAGGGTTTTTTGCTTTAGGAACTCTTTGGAACAAATTTCAATAACCTCCATAGTCTATTTGGTTATTAGTGGGCTTAGTGGGTTATTGCCAAATCAGATATTAATTCCCAATTTTCGTTGGTTTTAATTCCCAAAAATCCAAAATTACCAAACTACCCTTATACGTTGCCGGTATGGCCTAAAAATGCTTCGAGACCCAAACCAAACCCCCGGCTAGTGTTTTCTGACTATTTCGACCCTTCCGGACGCGTTGGCGCACTCAAAACGACCATACGGTTAATGGAACTAAAATTTACTTTTTAATTAAAATAAATATTTTCCTGACGCGACTGTCACACGCATCTCAATAAAATTTTCCAAATTGCCGTATTTAAATCTCACGACAAATTTCATACTTCAATATTCATATATAATCATATATGCTCATTATATTCAAATACCAACTCGCATCTCGCTAGTATTTTAATTCGGATTAATTTCCAATTAATACGCATTTAATTTTATTAATCCCATAAATAAATATCACAAAAATACGGGGTATTACAAGATCAAGAATAACAAAGACTTGAAATGGACTGGGAAGATGAAAATACCACCCATCAGAAGGGACAAGTCTAAGTATTGCGAATTCCACAAAGATCATGGACACACAACTGACAATGGCATTTCCACGAGGAATAAAATTGAGGACCTCATTCGCTGAGGTAAATTAAGAAAATTTATTGATCGGACCGAACGGTAGGAAACCAGGAAAAGATCAGGATCCCCTTGCAAGCCTAGAGATGACTAGAAGACAAGTCATGAAGATATTTATGAAGATGATCCAGAATTTTTGAATAAACCCAAAAAACTAAAAATTGATATAAGTATAATAACTTTTGGTTCTTTTGATTGTCATGTCATCTCAGGAGGAGACGCTGAAGGAGGTGATGAGGTCGCCAAAAGAAAATATTATCTGAATGAAATTCCATCCCGCTCCTACATCTGACGCATTAATGAATTCGGCCAGAGTAAGTGGACAACGATAGATTCCCCAACAAGTGCTGACGGATCCTCCAAGTCAATCCATCTGTAAACTTCTGAATCTTTTTATCTTCTGTCGGTATCTCATCCGGGACAATATTCAGTAAATTAGTGAATTCGGCCTCATACTCGGCCACAGTCTTACCCTCCTGTCTAAGGTTCATCAACTTCCTCCTCATTTCCGTGTGAACAGCTGACGAAAAATATTTGCGATCGAACCCACCCAGAACTCCTGTATCGTGAGAGTATCTCTCTCCTCTGCGGTGGTAATAGACTCCCACCACTGCAATGCAGATCCCACTAGCTTGAAAGTAGCTAGTATCTGCCTCTGAACATCGGTGCACTCATACATCCTCAAGTGCCTCTGAATATCTTTCCTCCAGGGACTAGATACCACAACATCGGAGCTACCTGCGAACTCCGGAGGGTGTGCTTTCTGAAAAGCATCACGAACGCGTTCCCAAGCAGACGGGAATGCATGTGCCTAAACTGGCGCGACTACTAGCGCCTGGGGTGGTGCCTGCTGTACAACGGCTAGGGAGGCATTTACCGCTTGGGCTACAATAGCTGCAACCTCGGCAGCATTCATGGTGCCCTGTACTGGTGCTGGCTGTGCATCCCTAGGAACTCGCTGCGCACGTCGTGGAGGCATCTGAAATGAGAGTAAAGTCTATAAGTTCGCAGTTAGAAACTTAAAATAGCTGAAGAGCGAAGCATACATAAAGGAATACAACAATCCTCAAATATAGGGCTCTACATCAAAGAAAGCTCAGCGGAAACATAATAAGCCGTACAGATCCTACAGGACACTAGAACCTGATGCTCTGATACCACCTGTGACACCCCGACTAATTAAATACCGGGTAGCTACTCCTTTATTAAATCAATACAAAATGCCAAGTTGGTTCAGTTAATAGCATCACTGTCGAAAACATTTTAATGATTACTAACCACCTAATATTTAAAAAGTAAGTTGTCAAATTTTAAATTAAATCTGATTAACATGAAATAAATGAATTATGAAAGAATAACATAATCATTCACAATAAAGTCCCAATAGTGTAATCAACAAGTAATAAAGAGTCTGGAGGAAATACTCCTCACAACAATCCCACAACTGAAATAATAAAACAAGTCTGACTCCTGAATTAATTACAAACCAAAGTCTGAATAACTGAAATGTAAAGTGTCTCTAAAAGAAATGGGCGACATGCCCTACAAATGATGAAACTGAATATGGAATCAAGACAAGAAAAGCGTCTACTAGCAAGACCCTGTAACTTCCACAAACAGCTACAGCTCGTCACCTGAATGGAAATCCTATGCATGGTGTCCTTGTGGCTAGGCACCTAAAAGGTTTTTACAAAAAAAAAAGATTTGAAAGCAAACGGGTCAGAGCCCGAAAGTGGAGATTATTTTAAAAACAACAAGTGTTTTAATAACATTAAAACAATGAATGCAAAGTACATGTTAGGACGTGCTCTCACATGAGATACTCACCTCTCGACTAATTGTGCACTCCTAACGTACAGTACCCATCTAAGTGGTATATATATATCTAACTAACCGACATACGTTCTAACCCATCTACTCGATTCACAATATGAATTCCCAATGTTATCACTTGAATAGATAGCTTGATTTAAACCCGAATTCTCAATTATTAGCATTTCCATTTACTGGAGGTTATCCCCTTATTTATCTTCTCAAGGAGTTACTATAATTATACTCGCAATTAAACATAACAATTCCTTTTCATTTAACCGTATATTATTCACATCATAAATATACAATATAAGCACCTCGAAGCTAAGCTGTGGTGCACACATACTCTGCTATCCATCCCGGTACATCACGTACATACGGATTACAAATTTCGAATCTCTCAGGAATTGTTAGAATAAGCACAACACACAAAAATGGAGGCGAACATAATTCAACATATCCATGGGTCACGTACATACCTACGCTCCATAGTCAGCTGACTTATTAACTCACAAATAAGTCATTCTAGCATTATGTTCTCTAGGTACCAATCTAAATTCGATCACACAAGGATTAGATGGCCCTAAGCGAACGTAAACCTCCCGTGATAGCAAGTATGGTAGATATGTCATACACATAAAATCATATACATATACTAAGCATGCACACATCTTAGTAATTACCATAATTTATTAGTGGTATACCTCTCATTCTTATACCAATACACGTGCCCCCGTTTTATATATACACATTAACCATTATCCTCACGTCGTGATTCGCGTCCTAACCCACAATTACCATTTGGTTCAAATCATTCTTCTATATTTTACTCCCCAATATATCCCGAATATCCCAATTATATATATTAGTCATCAAGGTACTGTTATCTCTACCATTAAACAAGGTTACGGGACACTAAAAATCAAACCAGGCCAAAAAGGCCAATCTGTCAACTCGTTAGAAGTCTCGTTCGAACGAGGTCGTTCGAACGAGAGTTCATTCGAACGAAATGGGCATCTAACGAGATATCGTTCGAACGAAAGGCATCGAACGAACATCCCACTCGTTAGAAGTCAAACTGTCAACTCGTTAGAAGCTCGTCCGAACGAGCTCGTTCGAACGACCTGGGCAGGCCTTCTAACGAGGTGACAGTTTCGAGCCCAGAATTTCCAAATTCGTTTTTCCTCCAACTTTCTCTTCTCAAAACTCATCCAAACATTATTCCAACAGTGTTTTAAGGTTCCTAATCATTCCTAAACATACTTAGGTCGTATTTTAACATATTTATGGGCCAAGTCTCCCTAAACAATACCCAATTATCAAATCTCCCGATATTTCCCCCAATCCTTATGAATATGAACCCTAGAAAATTAAAGTCATCAATATCCACAATTAAATTCGTTTTTGTAACATGAAAGTTGTATTTCCCACAGTATAATCATCCAAACACAATTCTACATACAATCTTTTTATCAAAACATGAGTTTCTAATTCCAATTTCATGGGTTTATACAAATCTCCCAATACAATGCAATTATATCAATTTCTAAGCATGGAAGAAGCATTCGCTTGAAATTAACGTAATTAAACCACTTGCCTTAGATAGTTCTCTAAATTTGGTGTTGGTGAACGGGTTAATTCTCCCCTTTCTCTATGGATTTCCTCCCAAGGTTGAAGATGGTGGTTTTCTTTGGGAACCTCTTCTAACTTCTCTCCCACTTCTTCCTATAACTCCCGTAGCCTTTTAGTTGATTAAGTGCTGGTAATGGCTTAGTGGGTTACAAAATAACCTAATATTAAGTCCCAAAAATTCGTTGGTTATTATTCCCAAAATTTCAAAATTACCAAAATACCCTTTTAAGTTGCCGGTATGGCCTGAAAATGCCCCGGGACCCAAACTAAACCCCCGGCTAGTGTTTTCTGACTATTTCGACCCTTCCGAACACATTGGCGCACTCAAAATAACCATACGGTTGATAAAACTAAAATTTACTTTTTAATTAACATAATTACTTTCCCAACGCGACTGTCACGCGCGTCGTAACAAAATTTCCCAAATTGCCGTATTTCTATCTCACGACAAATTCAATATTTTCAATATTCATATATTGCCATATATACACATTATAATCAAATACCAACTCACATCTCGTTAGTATTTTATCCGGATTAATTCTCAATTAATTCACATTTAATTTAATTTATCCCATAAATAAATATCCATAAAAATGCGGGGTATTACATACTTCCCCCCTAATAACAGAATTTTTCCCGAAATTCGAAACTAAAAAGTACCTGGTAAAAATAACTCTGAATAACGTTCGCGCATCTCATCCTCGCGCTCCCATGTGGACTCCTCGACACAATGATGTCGCCACTGAACACGCACTAACGGAACTATCTTTGACCGCAGTTTCCGCTCACTTCGGTCCAAAATAGTAATCGACCCCTCCTCGTAGGAGCTATCGGGCTGGAGCTCGATGTCCTCCAAAGTAATGTGAGAATGAGCCAAATCATCTCTAAGATATTTCCTTAGCGAGGAAATATGAAACACATCATGAATCCTGTGCAAATGCTCCGGTAACCCAAGTCTATACGCAACAGACCCAATCCGCTCGATGATAGGAAATGGTCCCACATATCTCGGTGCCACCTTCCCCTTCTTCCCAAATTGCATAATCCCCTTCATAGGAGATACTCTGAGTAAAACCTGGTCCCCCACTTGGAACTCCCTGAAGAACCTCTTCGCATCAGCATAGCTCTTCTGCCGATCTTGAGCTACCCGAATGCGACTCCGTATCAATTCTATCCTTGCCGAAGTATCCTGAATCACTTCCGGCCCAAGTAGTTTGTTGTCCCCCACCTCCAACCAACATGTTGGGGAACGACCAGGTCTACCGTACAACGCCTCATATGGAGCCATTCCAATGCTGAACTGGTAGGAGTTGTTGTAAGCAAACTCCACCAGTGGAAGATACTGCTCCCATCCACCCCCGAAATCAATGATGCACATACGCAACATGTCCTCCAACATCTGATTTGTACGCTCGATTTTCCCATCGATCTGTGGATGATAAGCCGTACTCAACCGCAATTCCGTGCCCATGGCCTCCTGAAAACTCTCCCAAAACCGTGAAACAAATATCTTGTCTCGGTCAGACACGATATTTAGGGGCACACCGTGAAGTCTCACTATTTCTGCAATAAAAAGCTGGGCATACTGTCCCGTAGTGTAGTCTGTCCTTACGGGTAGGAAATGAGCAACTTTGGTCAACCTGTCCACAATTACCCAAATGGAGCCGTGACCCCTCTGTGACGTAGGTAACCCCGTGATAAAGTCCATGGAGATGCTCTCCCACATCCACATCGGGACCTCTAATGGCTGTAGAAGTCCCGCCGGTCTTTGATGATCCACTTTTACCAGCTGACAAGTGGCGCATTTAGAAACAAACACGGCGATATCTCTTTTCATTCCGCTCCACCAATACTGACGTCTCATGTCTTAGTACATTTTGTCCCCACCGGGATGTACCGCGAACCGTGAACCGTGCGACTCTGCCATCACCTCGTGTCGCAATTCCTCCCCTTCCGAAACTACCAGTCTCCCATTGAAGCGTAATCCCCCGTCTGAGCTAACGGTATAGGACTCGGCTCCCTGTGCTAGTAATCGAACTATCTGTTCTTGACAGAACAAGTCATTTGCCTGTGCCTGTACCACCTTCGTGACAATCTGCGGTGTAACAGTCATCACAGATATGAATGATCGGGCCACTGCATCCTGGTGTCCCAACTCCTTCCACTTTCCTTCCACACCCCTGCCACCTCATCTACTGGCCTACGGCTCAACGCGTCTGCTACCATGTTAGCCTTCCCCGGGTGATATTAGATATCAAACTGATAATCTTTTACAAACTCAAGCCACCTACGTTGTTGCATATTCAACTCTTTCTGCGTGAATAGGTACTGTAGGGACTTGTGGTCCGTGAACAATCGAAACTTCTCCTCCAAAAGATAATGCCTCCAAATCCGAAGGGCAAATACCACTGCCGCTAACTCTAAGTCATGGGTGGGGTAATTCTTCTCGTGAGGCTTAAGCTTACGGGAAGCATAAGCTATGGCCTGACTCTCCTGCTGCAATACACCTCCAAGTCCTTGTAAGGACGCGTCGGTGTAAACTAGATACTCAACTCTCGGTCTCGGCAATGCTAACACAGGTGCTGAGGTGAACTTGTCCTTCAACTCATCAAATGCCAACTGACATGCATCACTCAAAATGAATGGCACACCCAAGAAACTACGGATCTCAGTCAGTGTCGTGGGCTGTCCCCACTCCCTCACCGCGGATACCTTCCCCGGATCAACAGATATCCCCCGGTCCGAAATAATATATCCCAAAAACTGAACCTCCTTCAGCCAAAACCCACACTACTCATACTTTGCATGCAACTCGTTCTGACGTAGCGTCTGCAAAACCTGCCTCAAATGCTCGGCGTGCTCCTCCTCTGTCTGGGAGTAAACTAGAATATCATCAATAAAGACAATGACGAACTGATCTAAGAACTCTCTGAACACCCTATTCATCAAGTCCATAAACACGGCTGGAGCGTTGGTCAACCCAAAAGGCATAACCCGAAACTCGTAGGAACCATATCTCGTTAAGAAAGCAGTCTTCGAGACATCCTCTTCCCTGATACGCAACTGATGGTATCCCGATCGCAAATCAATCTTTGAGAACAAAGAAGCTCCCCTCAGCTGGTCGAATAAGTCATCGATTCGGGGTAACGGATACTTATTCCGTATCGTGACCTTATTCAACTCCCGGTAGTCTACACACAATCTCAACGATCCATCCCTCTTCTTTACAAATAACACAGGGGCACCCCACGGCGAAGTACTCCTCCATATAAACCCCTGACCCAATAACTGCTCAATCTCATCCTGTAACTCTCTCATCTCAGCTGGAGCCATACGGTAAGGTGCGCGGGCAATAGGCCGAGTGCCCGGCGTCAAATCAATCACAAAATCTATCTCCCTACTCGGAGGTAGTCCAGGTATATTCTGAAATACATCGGCAAACTCACTAACAACGGGTATCGAATCAAGTGGTATCACCACTTCCTTAGAGGTCTCCTCCTCTATGTAGTACAAATGAATGGACGATCCGCATCGCCACTAAAAACATCTCCTGCCCGGGAATGGCAAAGATAATACTCCTACTAAAACAGTCAATCGTGGCTCGGTACGCAACTAGCCAATCCATGCCAATAATGGCATCATACTCGGTCATCTCTAACACTAACATATCAGCGGGTAAAGTAAACCTCCCGATCTCTATACCCACACCTCTACAAATAAGGGAAATCACGGAACCCCTACTCAACGGTGAATCTACACAAGTAACCGTACTCTCGATGGTGTCTAACAACCCAATGGTGCGTGCAAATCTCATAGCAATAAAACAGTGTGTAGCCCCCGTGTCAAATAAAATGCGACCCATAGTCCCCTGAATAAAGGACATACCTTCAATGGCTGATGGATTCTGTGGGGCTGCGACCTGCTGGAGCTGATACACTCTCCCATACTGAAGCTGTCCCTACTGAACTGGGACTGCTGGAATGGGTGGTAATGCTTCCATCTGTGGTGCTGGGAGGGCGGCGAGAAACATAGGCCTCTGTGGCTCGTGTCTAGCACCCTGCTGCTGCTGCTGTGGGGCCTTGCCCTTATCAGGACAATCCTGACGTTTGTGGCCAATCTTACCACAAATGAAACACTTCCCCTGGAAGTTTCCCTCTCACTGTCCCTGCTGACCACGGACCTGGTGACCGTTACCATTTCTGCCCTGGCCTTGCTGGCCCTGGTGAAACTGCTGCTGTTGACCAATTTGACCCTGCTGGCACTGATGGCCGTTCGGATCCTGCTGGCCATTCCGAAATCCTCCCTGACCGTTCCTGAAACCCCTTGATCGGAATCTCTTAGAATCCCCCTGCTGGGAACCCTGATCACCCTGCATATACTGACCCTGAGCTGATTATGCCCCGCTGGCACCATTTCCCCCTGTCCTGCCTTGATGGATGGACTCTCCTGATCTCTTCCCCTCTGTTAAGTGAAAGCGGTTGTCCTGGAAATGGAGCAGTGCAGCGTTAACCACATCAGAGTAAGTGGCCAACGATAGATTACCCAACAAGTGCTGACGGATCCTCCAAGTCAATCCATCTGTAAACTTCTGAATCTTTTTCTCTTCTGTCTGTATCTCATCCGGGACAATATTCAGTAAATTAGTGAATTCGGCCTCATACTCGGCCACAGTCTTACCCTCCTGTCTAAGGTTCATCAACTTCCTCCTCATTTCCGTGTGAACATCTGACGAAAAATATTTGCGGTCGAACCGCACCCAGAACTCCTGTATCGTGAGAGTATCTCTCTCCTCTGCGGTGGTAATAGACTCCCACCACTGCAATACAGATCCCACTAGCTTGAAAGTAGCTAGTATCTGCCTCTGAACATCGGTGCACTCATACATCCTCAAGTGCCTCTGAATATCTTTCCTCCAGGGACTAGATACCACAAATCGGAGCTACCTGCGAACTCCGAAGGGTGTGCTTTTTGAAAAGCATCACGAACGCGTTCCCAAGCAGACGGGAATGCATGTGCCTAAACTGGCGCGACTACAGGCGCCTGGGGTGGTGCCTGCTGTACAACGGCTAGGGCGGCATTTACCGCTTTGGCTACAATAGCTGCAACCTCGGCGGCATTCATGGTGCCCTGTACTGGTGCTGGCTGTGCATCCCTAGGAACTCGCTGCGCACGTCGTGGAGGCATCTGAAATGAGAGTAAACTCTATAAGTTCGTAGTTATAAACTTAAAATAGCTGAAGAGCGAAGCATACATAAAGGAATACAACAGTCCTAAAATATAGGGCTCTACATCAAAGAAAGCTCAGCAGAAACATAATAAGCCGTACAGATCCTACAGGACACTAGAACCTGATGCTCTGATACCACCTGTGACACCCCGACTAATTAAATACCGGGTAGCTACTCCTTTATTAAATCAATACAAAATGCCAAGTTGGTTCAGTTAATAGCATCACTGTCGAAAACATTTTAATGATTACTAACCACCTAGTAATAACATAACCATTCACAATAAAGTCCCAATAGTGTAATCAACAAGTAATAAAGAGTCTGGAGGAAATACTCCTCATAACAATCCCACAATTAAAATAATAAAACAAGTCTGACTCCTGAATTAATTACAAACCAAAGTCTGAATAACTGAAAGGTAAAGTGTCTCTAAAAGAAATGGGCGACATGCCCTACAAATGATGAAACTGAATATGGAATCAAGACAAGAAAAGCGTCTACTAGCAAGACCCTGTAACTTCCACAAACAGCTACAGCTCGTCACCTGAATGGAAATCCTATGCATGGTGTCCTTGTGGCTGGGCACCTAAAAGGTTTTTACAAAAATATAGATTTGAAAGCAAATGGGTCAGAGCCCGAAAGTGGAGAGTATTTTAAATACAACAAGTATTTTAATAACATTAAAACAATGAATGCAAAGTACATGTTAGGACGTGCTCTCACATGAGATACTCACCTCTCGACTAATTGTGCACTCCTAACGTACAGTACCCATCTAAGTGGTATACATATATCTAACTAACCGACATACGTTCTAACCCATCTACTCGATTCACAATATGAATTCCCAATGTTATCACTTGAATAGATAGCTTGATTTAAACCCGAATTCTCAATTATTAGAATTTCCATTTACTGGAGGTTATCCCCTTATTTATCTTCTCAAGGAGTTACTATAATTATACTCGCAATTAAACATAACAGTTCTTTTCATTTAACCGTATATTATTCACATCATAAATATACAATATAAGCACCCCGAGGCTAAACTGTGGTGCACACATACTCTGCTATCCATCCCGGTACATCACGTACATAAGAATTACAAATTCCGAATCTCTCAGAAATTGTTAGAATAAGCACAACACACAAAAATGGAGGCGAACATAATTCAACATATCCATGGGTCACGTACATACCTACGCTCCATAGTCAGCTGACTTATTAACTCACAAATAAGTCATTCTAGCATTATGTTCTCTAGGTACCAATCTAAATCCGGGCACACAAGGATTAGATGGCCCTAAGCGAACGTAAACCTCCCGTGATAGCAAGTATGGTAGGTATGTCATACACATAAAATCATATACATATACTAAGCATGCACACATCTTAGTAATTACCATAATTTATTAGTGGTATAGCTCTCATTCTTATGCCAATACACGTGCCCCCGGTTTATATATACACATTAACCATTATCCTCACGTCGTGATTAGTTATTCGCGTCCTAACCCACAATTACCATTTGGTTCAAATCATTCTTCTATATTTTACTCCCCAATATATCCCGAATATCCCAATTATATCAATTAGTTATCAAGGTAATGTTATCTCTACCATTAAACAAGGTTACGGGACACTAGAAATCAAACCAGGCCAAAAAGGCCAATCTGTCAACTCGTTAGAAGTGTCGTTCGAACGAGGTCGTTCGAACGAGAGTTCATTCGAGCGAAATGGGCATCTAACGAGATCTCGTTCGAACGAAAGGCATCGAACGAACATCCCACTCGTTAGAAGTCAAACTGTTAACTCGTTAGAAGCTCATTCGAACGAGCTCGTTCGAACGACCTGGGCAGGCCTTCTAACGAGGTGACAGTTTCGAGCCCAGAATTTCCAAATCCGTTTTTCCTCCAACTTTCTCTTCTCAAAACTCATCCAAACATTATTCCAACAGTGTTTTAAGGTTCCTAATCATTCCTAAACATACTTAGGTCGTATTTTAACATATTTATGGGCCAAGTCTCCCTAAACAATACCCAATTATCAAATCTCCCCATATTTCTCCCAATCCTTATGAATATGAACCCTAGAAAATTAAAGTCATCAATATCCACAATTAAATTCGTTTTTGTAACATGAAAGTTGTATTTCCCATAGTATAATCATCCAAACACAATTCTACATACAATCTCTTTATCAAAACATGAGTTTCTAATTCCAATTTCATGGGTTTATACAAATCTCCCAATACAATGCAATTATATCCATTTCTAAGCATGGAAGAAGCATTCACTTGAAATTAACGTAATTAAACCACTTGCCTTAGATTGTTCTCTGAATTTGGTGTTGGTGAATGTGTTGGTTCTCCCCTTTCTCTATGGATTTCCTCCCAAGGTTGAAGATGGTGGTTTTCTCTTTGGGAACCTCTTCTAACTTCTCTCCCACTTCTTCCTATAACTCCCGTAGCCCTTTAGTTGGTTAAGTGCTGGTAATGGCTTTGTGGGTTACAAAATAACCTAATATTAAGTCCCAAAAATTCGTTGGTTATTATTCTCAAAATTTCAAAATTACCAAAATACCCTTTTAAGTTGCCGGTATGGCCCGAAAATGCCCCGGGACCCAAACTAAACCCCCGGCTAGTGTTTTCTGACTATTTCGACCCTTCCGAACACGTTGGCGCACTCAAAATAACCATACGGTTGATAAAACTAAAATTCACTTTTTAATTAACATAATTACTTTCCCGACGCGACTGTCACGCGCGTCCCAACAAAATTTCCCAAATTGCCGTATTTCTATCTCACGACAAATTCAATATTGTCAATATTCATATATTGCCATATATACACATTATAATCAAATACCAACTCACATCTCGTTAGTATTTTATCCGGATTAATTCTCAATTAATTCACACTTAATTTAATTAATCCCATAAATAAATAACGATAAAAATGCGGGGTATTACAGTCCAATCAGCCTACAATATGATTCTCGAGAGGGTAGGTTTGAAATTTTTTAAGCTGTACCATCCACTATCCACCAATGCCTGAAGGTGGCAAGGGAATGTTATTATACCTCAAGCGAGCAAGAGGTAGCAGACCTAAAGAAAAAGGCCCTTACTTATCTAGTTGATAGTCAAGATCCCCGGGATGAAACTGAGCTAGTCAAAGGGCAGGCAGTAGAGATCACATAAAGTATAATTTTTAATGTTGAAAAACTGAAAAAAAACTACCAAAATTGGCTCCACATTAGCACCATCCCTCAAACAAGAATTAATTACATTTCTAAAGGGGAGGAAAGGTGTATTTTCTTGGAGTCATGAAGACATGCCAGGGATTGACCCCAATTTCATTTTCCATAAGCTCAATATCGACAAGGATGCTAAGCCGATTAAACAAAGGCGTAAGGTGTTTAGTCCTGAGAAAAATATGGCCATCCAAAAAGAGGTAGACAAGCTGCAAAAAGCTCAGCTTATTGAGGATGTCAAATATCCTGAGTGGATAGCAAATGTGGTGATGGTTAAAAATAAAAATAATAAATGGCTTATGTGTGTAAAATTCATGGATCTCAATAAGGCATGCCCTAAAGATCATTTTTCCTTGCCAAAGATTTATCAATTGGTTAATGTTACGACAGGTCATGAGCTGCTCAGTCTTATGGATGCTTATTCGAGATACAAGCAGATCAAGATGAAGCTCAAAAATAGAAAAAAGTACTTCTTTTATTACTAGCCGAGGAACATACTGTTACAATGTCATGCCCTTTGGGCTGAAAATGCTGGATCCACTTACCAAAGGTTGGTAAATAAGGTGTTTGAAGAACAGATTGGTAAAAACATGGAGGTATATGTGGATGATATGCTCACCAAGAGAAAAAAAGCATCAGATCACATCCAGGATCTCAGTCAAACGTTCGACCAACTAGAAAAGCATCAAATGAAGATTAACCCGACCAAATATGTGTTCAGTGTATAGAAAGGAATGTTTCATGATTTTATCATAAATCATCGAGGTATAGAAGCCAATCCTTCCAAAATCAAAGCTCTGATTGAAATGACTTCCCTAACTTGAAAAAAGATGTCCAAAAACTCACCGAAAGAGTGGTTGCTCTTATCTCCTGAGCAACAGACAAGTGCTTACCTTTCTACAAGGTACTTATAAAGTTATTTGAGTGGAAGGAGGAGTGTGAAGCTGCATTTCAGGAGCTCAAAAAATACTTAGGATCTCCTACATTACTATCCCGACCAACATTGGGAAAGAAGTTGTACCTGTATTTAACCGTTTTTGAATCTGCAGTTAGCTCGACACTAATTCGGCAGGAGGTTGGAATTCAGAAACTAGTCTAATACACCAGCAAAGCATTCAGAGGAGTAGAAACCAAGTATCCACACTGAAAAAACTGGCTTTAGCTCTCATTGAAGCCTCAAGACAAATGAAGCCTTAATCCTAAGTACATATAATAGTGGTATACACTGATTTACCCCTCAGACAAGCACTTCACAAACCTGAGAAGTCAGGTAGACTGATGTGTTAGACAGTAGAACTTGGAGAACATGATATCATCTATGAACCAAGATCACCATTGAAAGGACAAGCTTTAGCAGAGTTCATCACTTAATTTACTTACCCAGAGGTCATTAACCAACCCAATTTGCATGCCAAACAGACTTCTTTAGAAGAGAGCTTAGCTCCAAAATTGGCCAATGCTGTCGTCATTCAACCTGAATCATTTGTTGTCCAAGAGATGGCCTAAAAATATGCAGAAGAGAGCAAAAAGATATTCCAGAAAGGAGTCTTATCTGCAGAAGGCTTTGATAAAGAAGTTTTACTATGGAAACTTTATGTGGATGAATCCTCATGCTCAACCGATAGCGGAACTGGTATTATCCTTAATTTCCTTGATGATATTGATGTAGAATATGTTATCTGATTTAAATTTGAGGCCTCAAATAATAAAGTCGAGTATGAGTCATTGATCACAGGACTGGAGTTAGCTATGTCATTAGGTGCCGCGAAAGTGGTGGCGCACAGTGATTCGTAACTAATTATCAACCAGGTACTTCAGATATATAGAGTTAAGGGGGATTTAATGGTCAGATACCTAGCTAAAGCTATGGCTGTCATCTCTAAATTTCCAACAATCGAGATAGTTCGAATACCAAGGTTGGAGAATATCCGAGCAGATCCCCTTGCACGTCTAGTTTCAACTACTAGGATAGAACTTATGAGAAGTATTCCAGTAAAAATCATGGGATCACAAAGCATAGAAGAAGATCTAATGGTCAGTTTCATCACTGGAGATCTGGGACCATCGTGGATGGGTCCAATTAAAGATTACATTAAAAAGGGGATCCTACCAACAGATCCGAAAGATGCCAGAAAACTAAGATACAAAGCAGCTGGGTATGTGTTGGATAAAGGAGTCCTGTAGAAAAGGGAATATATCATTTCCTTACTACGACGTGTTCATCTGCTAGAAGTAACTTAATTGATCAATGAAGTGCATGAGGGCTCCTGTGGAGCTCATCCAGCTAGTCGGACTTTAGTCTGATGAATTAATATGCAAGGATATTATTTGCTAACTATGTAGGCAGATTGTAAAAGCTTCGCCAGGAAATTTGATAAGTGCCAGATATTTGCAGCCATTCGAAAAAGGTCGAGGGCTTCGCTCACACTAATCACTTCTCCTTGAACCTGTTCCATTTGGGGAATTGACTTGGTCGGCACTTTACCGACTACCAAAGGCAAGTAGGCTGTAGATTATTTTACAAAATGGGTGGAAGATGAACCATTGATAGAGTTGACCTATGAGAAAGTGTTTTAGTTTATATGGAAGCACATCATATGCAGATATGGCATGCCTTACTCTTTCATTATTGACCATTGCACCCAGTTTGACAATGATGATTTTGAGGCATATTGTGTTTAATCCAAGATCCAAAAAATTTATAATGCTCCTAGTCATCGACAGTGTAACGGTGAAATAGAGATCACGAATAAAACCTTGCTTAATGGATTAAAAAAGAGACTTGCTGTTGCTAAGGGTAACTAGATCAATGAGTTACATTATGTTCGTTGGGCATATAGAACTACGCCAAGGACAGCCACTTGAGAAACACCTTATATGCTTATTTTTGGGACGGAGGCCATGGTACTAGCAGAAATAGTCCTACCAACTCACTGAGTGTTGAACTTTGACTCTCCTAAAAGTGATCTTATGCAAAGGTTAAATTTAGATCTGGTAAAAGAAGTCAGAGATGATGTTGCCCTCCAATTTACTGCTTATCAAAAAAGAATTGCACATTTTTACAACAAAAGGGTTAAGCCCGACCAACTTGAAATAAAGGGATTACGTCCTCAAAAAAGTCACTCAGAAGGAAAACAAGTTGGAAGCCAATTGGCATGGCCCTTATTGCATCAAAGCAGTCGTTCGACCAGGAACATTTCATTTGGAAACTCTTACCGGGGAGGAATTCAAGAATTCATGGAACGCCTAACACCTCCAAAAGTATTATCAATATTGCGACAAATTTATGTAGTGTTTTCGTAACATTTCAATAAAAAAAATATGACTCATGTTCAATTATGCTTCCATTTTTTGATTTTTTTCGGAGTACAGTGATATCTACCTCCCCAACACAATAACAGTAAACATAAATTTCAATATTTTTCTTCTCTTGGTCTTCAGTCCTTGTCGACTAACCTAAAATAATTTTGTCCTCCTCTTAGTCTTCAGCCCTTGCCGACTATCAGATTATTAACCAGGTTGAACTTATCAAATTTGAGATGCATCAATTATTCTCAACACAATGTGAGATTCTCGATTAAATTAAATATATGGATACATATATACATTCGTGATACACTTGATCGCCAACAGTTAATTACTTCATGTATGATTTTGCCATTGATAAAGTTATGAACAAGAAGCCTACAAAACTTTATGTACATACACAAGAAGTTTTACCCGACTAAGTTAGAATGCAAGAACGTGCATACGTATTTCTAACCACAGGAACATATGTATACATTCGTAATACACTTGGCCGCCAATGATAACAAAGGTTAACACTTAGTTCATAACTATTCACAGTGTTACCTAAATACATTAGTAAAATATAAGGCCCTGCAGCTAAGTTCAAATATTGAACCCATTACTTATTAAATAAATAGATTACTTAGTCGGCCAACTGATTAACTAATCATCAGTTTAACAATAAGTCTCAAACATAAATGCAGAACATGTATTAAAAACAACAAGTAAGATCTTTTTATTTCATTCAAATTAAAGGATGTTACAAGCAAAGTTGAGCAGATACAAAAAACAAAATTATTTTGTTGGACGTTTCCCTTGTGCTTTGGTCATTTCAGAAGATGTCTGTTGTACTTTCTCCATCCCAGCGGGAGGATCATCCAGGGTATATGGGGAATTTATGTAATTAAAATCCCTGAGCATTTGCCTATTGCTATTGCTCGACCCGTTGATCAAATGAGGAGGACGGATTATCTCATGCATATCATGAAGGCCACAATCTCCCAGATATTTGATGATTAAACATTGGGGAATGATATTAAAAGGGATCCATCTTATATCCAACTTGAATGGAGGCTTGTCACAATTCAACAAACTAGGATCATTCCAATACCATAACTCACTGTTTTGATCATGTTTCAGTAAGGTAAGAAAGTTAATCCATCCCCATCTATAGCCCTCACGATGACTTTGTGGAAGATGATCATCCACATGGCTTAGGGCCTCATAGTAACCTTCCATCCAAATTCCGTGATCTGCTTATAAAATTGGAAGGTCAATCTTTCTACCTAATATTGGAGTTTTTTTAGAACATCATTCTTGATTTTTAACTCGGAAGATTGCTAGGCTATAGCTTTACCCTTAGCTTCCAACTGGGTAGATAGATTGCCAATGGTAGTACTCTTTGCTTTCAACTGGGCAGCTTGGTTGGCCAAAGTTTTCTTAGTTCTTTCTTCATCAAAAGTTGGTCCGACAACCACCCTTTGCTTGGAAGTTTGCCCAAGAGTGGTTTGCTGCTGCAATACTTCAAGTACTTCTAGCAATCTTTTATTCTCAGTCTCCAAGAAAGAAGCACCTTCATCAGAGCCAATGATGGATGATTTCTTCAAGCCGTCAAGCTCATTCCTCATGGAATTATTCTCCTTCTCTAGCATAGTAGTAATGCTTCGGGCATTCTCTATATCCTGCTTTAAAGATAACTCCTTCATAATCAGAGCATAAGTGATGTCTTATAGTTTTTTCTCAAAACCCTATCCTTCACTCAAAGCCTTATATTTAGCTTCATAATCAGCATAAAACAGAGTTTTGGATAGGTTATAATATCCTTGTAGTTGTTCAATTATCTCATAATACACCGCATTATTGGCAATAACCCTATCCAATATATAATGGAGATGGATGTAGGATTATTTAACTTGCTGGGATACATCATGACCTAGCAATGACTAAGTCATCTTCAGACATGGGAACATGGCCAGCTTTTAGAAGGTTTTTACTCTACCTAAGTAGGTCGAATTCATCAGAAACTATGGCTTTATTCATACCATCAAACTGCAATTCATAAGGGTAAGAATATAAATACTAAAAGATGATGGTCAAGCAAAAACTTTTAGAAAATATAATTTCATAACAACCAAGCAAGATGAAAGAAAAACACACAACTTAGGTCGAAGTAAAGCCTTTTCATTAATAAGCAAAGGGAGGTTACAAAATGATGATCCTATTACAAGAACAAAAAAGAAACTTACAGACAAAGAAAATAGATAATAAAGAGTTAGACCTTCTCCTTATCCTGAACATTAACTTTAGGAGGTAGCTCAGCAGGAAGGACAGCTCCGCCAACTAGTTCCATAGTGGACTCAATAGGTTGTAGGGAAGACTTGCCTGTCCTTCATTATTATCAAACTCTTACTCCAAGTTTGGAGGAGTACCTGGGTCATGCCCCAGAAATAACTTAAAGTTATCAGAATTACCAACTTCTTTGAGTGCCTCCGACTAACTGTCCTTAAAGTATTTTTCATTGGCGTACTCAATCTAGGAGGAAGCAACCAACAATGCCTTCTCCCAGCCTTTGTAAAAAGCAGTATCTTTTATGCTCTTATTCTTGGCTTTTTCTGCCACAAGATTATCACTCAAACCTTTGAGATTCTCCTTAACAGATGAAAGAAGACTCTTATTCTCCACTAATTTATCTTCAGCCACCTTGGCCCTATGCTCAATAGTTGTCAGACTGGTCTCAGCAGTCTTCAATTTCCCCTCAACAGTAGTCGCCCTTTTGTTGGCCTTCCGTAGCTCATCCTCCCAAGTTTTTTGCTTTGTCTCCAAAGCTTATCGGCTAGCTTCCAAGGATTTCCTTAGACCTTCAAAGGCCTATTCAACTTCTACCGATGAATAACACAGTTGATCGTCCTTCTCCATTATCTGATTAAAGTCCACCAGAAACTGCCAAAATGAAAAAGTAGCAAATTAGGGGAAAAAAATAAGATAGTAAATGCGAGCAACAGATCAAAGATGGTTAACAAAGCCAAAGTTTGGAAAGCCCTCTCTGTTAATCTAGAACGGGGCATAAGAAGTGCAGTTGCCTTATCAGCAGGAAGGGTTCTAGACTTGATCAACTTCCTAGCTAAACCAGGATTAACAGCCACCGAAGATGACCCAACGACATCCATGTCAACTTGGATTTTTTTGACCAAATAATGTTGGTCGGCAGAAGTTGTCTTGGTCAATTTGTCAGGAAGTCCTTTCTCCAATATCTTCAAGTTACCCCTACCAGTTTCACCATCCGCAGTGTTGATAACCTAAGGTACCTTCTTAATAATCTAGACACCTTTTCGGTCACCTTTAACTTTTGGGTATTTGTAACTTTGGCAGTCTTGGTGGAGAAAGATAAAGGCTCATACATCAAATTGGGAAGCTTTCTCTTACCCATGACGATTAGTAGGGTAGTAGAGATAACATACATATCCAAAGATTCAAATGAAGATGACGTTCCCAAGTTCTTTTCAACTTCAACAAACTCCTCAACCTAAGAAGTAAGAATTGGTTCTTCTTCCAAATTGATAGGGATCGAGGGTGCTGCAGTAGTTGACCTAGAAATAAATGAAGTAATAGAGCTCTTATACTCAAGTAAATAAGAAACAACTTTTGGGTGTTCTTCACCAATCCTCTAATGAATAGCCCACAAGAAGTTGAGTTCGTCAAGTCTGATTTCTTCCTTTTGGGGACACTTCTTCTTACTACCAACTGTATAAAAACAAGATAAGAAGTATTAGTCAGCACATCATCAAACAGTTAGTCAGCAAATAAGACAAATAGAAAATTCTACAACATATGCCCCGTCCCTCCCGGGGACACCCGGATCTATTATACACTTATCCTATTTAAAGTGGTGCATGTTGCCAGTTCTTCAATATTATCCCATAATCAAAGTAATCTTTATCTGAGTCTAGAAAAATTTACTACCAACGCCCTATTGGCAAACCTTGTCTTCAAATAATAAGTGTCACTGGAGGTACCCCACTTATAACAAAACATCAGCTCATTAATGCCAATGTGGGTCCCATGAATTTAATTCAGCTTATGAATCCCATTAATCACCCTCCATGTATTGAGGGCTACCTTAGTCGGAACAACATCAAAGTATTGACAAAACTCAAGAAAAAAAATGTTTGGGAGGGAAAGTACCGCCGTATTCAGCTATGAACAAAGAGGGAATCCAGTGAACTTCAGTTAATGATAAAACATCAGCTGAAGGAATAGGAATTTCTAATTCTACCCAATCAGGGATATTTCTTTCCCACCTAAATTCATCTAAAGAATCCCCATGAACGATGTACACCATGATTAAAACAAAGAAAAAATATCAAAGATAAGGGAGGAAGAAATCTTACAGAGAAAGCGATGGCAGAAGCAAGAGTGAAAGTGGATGCAAAAAGAAAGCTTGAAGACGAAAAGCTTGGAGACAAAAGATAGTTCTAAAGTTTGAGATTTTATGGTGCAAAAACCAACTAAAAATCTCATTTCTTGTATCTTTCCTAGAAAACAGTGCAAGTGATGATTAACTATATAGACAATTGACATTCTGACGGCTGCAAAGCTCCAAAGACAAGAAATTACTGATGTGCCTTTGGCGGTTCGCTAAATTTCAAATTATTTATGAAATTGCCATCACATGATCAAATTCGAATATTTTTACAAGTCCTATAAGTGAGCGGCCGACTAAAAGTACAAAAGACTGCCGAACAACTCAGCATGGCTCATACTCCATTATTTTAACAAAATAATAAGAATGAAGCCTTGGGGGATTTTATTGATGCTAAAAATTATCCACCCACATGGGCCAATCAGAAATGGACACATATCCCCTTACGTGGCAATAGTCATAGTCATCAATCATTTGGTCATCTCAGAAGATGGCTAATAGGCCAGCAAGCCGACTAACCTGAAGAATACAAACCATCATTGTAGATAAACAAGCATCGTATGGAAAGCAACCAAGAGTCATTCTATATGTGCCCAATACTATCAACAACCACATTTATTATGTATGGTTATAAATGTTTGAATCTATAAAGGCATTCCAACCCTTAATCTCCTAGTCACTATAAACACAACGTATTCCTTTCACAAAAGGCAAGAGAGAAAAGTACAAGGTCATTCTTCTAACAAGAATACCTAGTTTCTTTAATCATCAATGGCAATACAATCACAGTGGACGTAGAATTTTCTCATAGCTGAACAACTTAAAAATTCTCATGTCTCTTTTATTTTTCTCTCATTAGTTAATCTTTGATTATAAAATTGGCATCATATAAACCATTACCAATTTTAGACATCGATAACTGCCTTTGCCTTTTCTGGGGCTGTTCGATGAGCCTTTTCTGTGATTGGCTTAAACATTGGGTGCACATGAAGTTGATGGCAGGCAACTTGAGGTTTGATCTCAGGCATATCATATGGTTTCCATGCGAACACATCAAGGCTTTGCCTTAGGAAGGCAACCATCTCTTCCCTTTCAATGTTAGTCATGCTTGTCCCGACCAAAAACTTTTTGTCTGGCTTAGCTTTGTCAAAGACAACCTCCTTCAGGTCTTCTATGACCCTATCGGTGGGGTGGATCCTAATCTCTTCGACCCCTGGTCGGCCATGCCGTAGTTACTATTTGGATGGATTAACCCCATCCTGGGTTGCCTCTGGAACAACTTCTTTTTCTTTCTTCTTTCCCTGCTTAGGCCTAATGGTGGCTAAGAAGCATTTTTGAGTAGCTGCCTGGTCACCTATGATATTCATTACCCCTCTATTCGTGATGCACTTGAGCTTCTGGTGGCAGGTGGAAGGGACAACTCTCATGACGTGAAGCCACCCCTGCCTAAGACGGCATGATATGGTGACTCAATGTCGAACATCAAGAACTCTATTAGTTTTGAAATATTTCATGCCCTCACTAGCAACACCACATTCCCTAATGGCATCGTCATCTTCCCCACAAAGCCGACCAAAGGGACGGTTGCCTCTTTTAGGTCTGACATGTTGTGTTTGAGTTTGTGGAAGATATCTAGGTACATCGCCTAATAAAGCTCCCCGGGTTCACTAGTAACTTATCCACGTTCTAATTTTCTATTTTAAGAGTTTTTACTTGCGCGTCATGGTGTGGGTTTTGTACCCCAACCAAGTCATCTTCTGTGAATATGATGTGCTTGTTATAGTCAATCTCCTCTGGTCGCCAGTGTTTATCGGTCTGGCTTTTGGTCGGATTAATTTGGAAAGCTTCCATCACAGCTGTAATCTTCTTAAGTTCCATTCGAATATCATTCTCCTGGATCTACTTAAGGTCGGATTCCCCGTGAATGATGGCGAACTCATGCCCCAGGTCGTCGTCAAGGACATTATCTGGTTTCAGGTCGCTATTGGCTGCGTCTTGGTCAGTTTTCTTCTCAATAAATTCATTCAAATGTCCATCTTGGTCTAATTCCTCCAGATGAGTTTTGATGAGCTTTGATATCCTTACAGTTTCTAGATTTATGGCCACATTCTTTACGGAATGCGCATCAAAACGCATTATTCCTCTTGGTCGGATCACCACCCATCTTTTTGGGCCACTTGACGAACTGTTGATCTTTGATTATCGGATCCTTGAAAACTGTGTTGACGTCTTGAAAGGCTTTAGAGGAATCAATTATGTAACCTTTTTTGGAGCCATTATGCTTCCTGTTCCCCTTCTTCGGGGTGTTCTCCTTATCGCCCCCTTTGTTTACCTTGGCGTGACCAGTCTCAGCTTGACTAGTATAGACCATGTTGTGACACCCCGCCTAATTAAATACCGAGCGATCAATCCTTTATTGAATTAAAATCAAGGTGAATAGTTGGTTCATTCTTAGTATCGCTGTCGCAAAATAAAAAAATTCAATTTAAACACCCTAAATAATTAAGCTAAGTGTCAAAATAATTTAAAACTTTATTTCCATCTTTATTAAATTCCAATTTGAAAACCCTTTAAATAACCAACAGTTAAATAATCACATAAGTGCTATGACCGGGCGGAAAAAGTGTGTTCGTGTGAGGACACAATCGTTGTGTGTTTCGCCGCCGCGATACAAAGAAAACCTAAGCTACTACTACACTTGACAAGAAAGCACAGCGGTAAGTCGGGTATCGTAAGAAATCCACAGGGAGTGATTAAATTTTAGATGTTAATTGTTTTAAAACTTCAAGAATAAAAATGGTGTAAAATAAATAAATGAAAAGGTGATGGTTGGTTGTGGTGACAAAAGAAAAAGAATAAGTTACGCTACGCAAAAGTAAAGCGAGGATCGGGATCGCATACACACATTCACGGGTTGAACAACTACTAATTAGAATTTCGATTCGAAAACATTTAATCGATCATTTTCAATTAAGCATAAACATCACGCAATAAGGAATTTAAGCCAAAGTTGCGAGATTAAACATTTAATCAAAAATGGTCACACGCGGATTAAATTCGGATTATCGCTATAAACACTAACGTTGCGTGACAAAAAAATTTAAACGCATAACAATCCAACTTTAATACACGCGGTTTCAATTAAATGCAATTTTACACGAAACCCTTACGTTTGAGGTCCAAACCCGTAAATGGCGTAACGAAATCCCGACCCTATTTATCTAAGGGCACGACATGGAAATAAACTAAATTAAACTAATTAAACTAGGAAAGCAAGAAATAAAGCAAGTAAACTAATTAATAAAGCATGTAAACTAATTATCAAAGCAAGAAATGATGGAAAACAAGCTATATTAATGGAGAGGGTAATGAAAAGTCAACTTACAAACCAATTAGATTGTCAATCCAAAGAGAAATGAAGAAGAACCATCCAAAACCCTCAAAACCCTAACTATTCTAACCTAAAATCGTGTATGTACTGATATATGGTCTTATTACAACAAAAATTGTATTTATAGTAAGTTGGAATAAAAATAAAGAAGAAAGAAAAGAAAGAAAAATATCTGCAAAAAACAGAGCATCGATCGATCGACCTAGGCAAAAATTCGGCAAATTAGAATGGTCGATCGATCGACCAAATGGGTCGATCGATCGATCAAGCAGGTCAGATTGCAGCAACCTACTGCATTCCTCCCTTCTTCTTCTCTTCTCCTCTTTTGCTTTCCTTGTTTTTCCTCCGTTGAAATCGCCGTAACTTCTTCGTTATGAATCGGAATCGCGCACCGAATACTGAAAATAAATGAACATACATCTCTGACAAATCTACACTGAATGGGAAATGGGCGACGCATGCCCTAACTATGAAGAACTATAACAAGAACCGAATCAATGAAGAGGTCGTCTAAAATAAAGGCCTGCAACTCCCACATAAGCTACATCGCGTCCAATCCAAAGAACCTATGCATGACGCCCCTGTGGCTGGGCACATGTAATATATACATATATATACAAGAGAGAAGAGATAACAGAAAACGGGTCAGAGCCCGATTGTAAAACAGTTTTAAAAATAGTTTAGCAAGTATTTAAAATGCTTACCTGCCAATGCAACAACCATGCTAGTATGCGACACTCTCTTGAGAATTCTCACCTCTTATCTAGTGTGCACGTCTACCGTACTACTAAACCTCAAAAGTCTATCTCACTTATTCTCCATAAGGTTTCATCTTGAGAATCAACAGGGGATAATATTTAGTTTAGAAAGATTAATCTCTTCAAGATTTCCTACGCTGTTTAGAACACATCAGTACTGTTATCAAGTTCCCGAACACCTTCAGAGAGTTGCAACATTTATTCATTTACTTAACTACTTATACGCACAGTAGAAAGTTCCCATATAGATATACGTATATATATATATATATATATTAGTTACGCATATAATATATATACTAACGGCACCCCACATAAAATATATGGTGCACAATTTCCATATATAAGTGGATATATATACCAATCACTCATATAATATATATATATATATCAAGGTTCTAAAAAACGCGAGGCGTGATCGAGGCGTGGAGGCCAAGCCTTAAGCCTTAGAAGCCTAGGCGGGCCTTGGCATAAAAAGGCGTGAAAAGGCGTTTAGGTCTTTTTAATATATTTTAATATTTTTTAACCATAACAAAGCTATAAAAATACTAAAATTGTACATATCATAAAAATATGTCTGAATATTTGCAAATAAAAATACTATTTGATTATTTTGGATGAGATAATGGTCCGTTTGTATAAAAATCATTAAAAGGCGATATCGTTTCACTAAAGCATTGTTGTTTTTAGAGAAAAAGTACGCCTTAAGGGTTTTACCAAGCATAAGGCGTCAAAATCTTAAGGCGGGGCGTTTCTCCCAAGCCTCAAGACTAGGCGTGCCTAGGCGGAGCCTAGGCGGGTTTTTTAGAACAGTGATATATATATACTATCTGAACCCCACATACAATCTATGGTGCTGGCATACTCTGCTATCAAGTCCCTGTATCACACATATTTAGGGAAATGCTAGTTCGGAATCACTCTCGAACTGCATTAACATAAAACACATACAAATGGATGCGAAGCATAGTTCCAAGTCACTAAGAGTTCAGCACATACCCTCACGTCTCTTAGGACCGTCTGACTATCAATCAGATAGCCTGTACCAAAGAATCCTATGTTTTAGGGGTACGAGTCAATATCCCCCATAAAGGTCCAATCGAGATAAGATCGTCCCGGCGCGGAAATCCTCATGATAGCAAGTAGCCCGAGTATGATTTTTATACAGATATAATATATGCACAATCACACAGTCATATATATATACACACATCCACATCGCTAAATTAGGTGCGCTCACGACCCATAATTATAATTATCCGTTATTACACATTTTACTCGATTATTTCGTATAACGGACTCGTTATTTGTATTCTCATTTATTATTCACTTCATACTCACTTCTCCTCTCTCGAAGTATTCTAAGTATAATTTCAGTAGGCATTCACTCACTTACGTTCCGGTCTAACTCCCTTACGAATCCCGATCTTTTTATTAAATATACGCATGATTTCTTACACACATAAATCATTCCTCATTAATCCAAAATCTCATCCTACACTAAAATGTTACTCAACGGGGTCTACCTAGGCCCTACTGGTCATCTCTATATCCCATTATACTCCAACAACAACAATCAAGGGTTCCCATACATCTTAATCGGATTAAACTAACGAATGAGAAATATGCAATTTTCCAGGAGGGGTCGATCGATAGAAGAAAAGGGGTCGATCGATCGATCAACCGATCGATCGATGCTCTTGGCTCGATCGATCGATCAAGCAGTTCTTGCCCAGAATCTGCAAATTAAACCTACGGGTTTCATCTTCTAATTTCTCCAAAAATGTCACTAACAACTCTAGAATTCTTAATTAACAATACTACAAGTTCTATATACATATGTACATGGTTTCCTACGTGAATCATGAATAAATTCATCAACGATATCAGATTAATGGGGTAAAATTGACATAATCTTTAAGAACCCTAATTTTGAAAGAAATATGCATTCCTCTAATTATTTCCAAGATTGCTTATTTCTAAACTCATAATAATTCGCTGGTAATCCTCTCCATATGATGGGTATATCTAGAATTTATAGAACCTCTCTAAACATGGGATTTAAAGTCTCTAAATTAACAATTTCTTTCATAAAACATGATCTTGGTAATCCTAAACTAACATGGGTGATGCATTAACCAAAAATAAAGCAAGATAGATACTTGCCTGAAATTCAAGGTTCTGATTTCGTGGATGAAATGGTATGGTTGCGTTCCTCGTCGCGCAATCTACGTTTTGGTGGTGGTGGCGGCGGTACAAACGGGTGAGTCCTTGGCCTTGAGTTGTCCTTCTCTAATGGCCGTTCTTTGATTTTGTGTTTCCTAACCCTAAGAGATAACTCCAAATGACTGATATAACCTAATTAAATTCGTGGGTTTAATTACCCAAAAATGCAAGATGTCTATAATACCCTCCCGGGATGTCAAATAGGCCTAAAAACGCCCCGAGATCCAAACTAAACCCCCGGGTATACTTTTCTGACTATCTCGACCCTTTCGGACACATTGGCGCACTTAAAATGACCATACGAGCAACTTATAATTTATTCAGTTTATATAATAATAATTTAGTCCTGACACGACACAGGCGCGTCCCGATTTAAATTTCTATAATTGCCATTTTATTCACTCGTGATAATTTTTAACAAAAATCAATTTTACATATTAGTTTACTCAATAAGTAATATCTAACGAATCAACAAACTTTCAATAATTACTAACTCTCGTCACGCTAGTAAATATTTAAAACAACTTTCAGGATTAAAATTAAATTAATTTATCTCAATTAAATTTAATAAATCCCTAAATTTAAAAGCCATAAAAATACGGGGTATTACACATGTCATTTACCTTGGCATACTTCTCAATGCGTGCATTAGATCACCAATGGTTTCAGCTTCCTTCTCGGTAAGGGACTGATATAGCATTGACGTAGGGGGTAGATCTATCTTGAAGGATGCTACGCCAACTTGCTCCGAGCAATACTCTATTTTATTGAAGACTTTCAAATAGCGTTTGGTATACTTATACAGGGACTCTTATGGCTTCTTTTTCATCGTGAGCATCGACTTCATTCTTTTGCGATATGAGCTGTTGGTAATAAATCGAGCAGTAAAGGATTCAGTGAGCATCTTAAAACTCTTGATAGACCTGTGAGGGAGATTTTTGAACCGTTTCTGGCCAACGTCACCCAAACTGGAGGGAAAATGTGACACATCAACGCGTTGTTATGACTCCATAAGGTCATAGCCTACTTGTACTGCCTAACATGGTCAATAGAATCAGTCTTGACATTGTAGACCTTGAACCCAGGGGTCACAAATTTCTCAGAGGGTTCCTTTTCCTAGATGGTTTTTGAGAAGGGAGACTTTATCTGGGTAATGAGGGCTCTCCTTGCTAGCTCCTTGATTGACCTGGCCCCCTATGAGTGGGGTATTAGTCCATATCCTTTTAAACCAAACTCCTTATGTCATCTCTATGGCTCTCATCATCTCCGTGGCACATGCCTTGATAACTTCCATGCGCTGAGCATTATTGGTCGCGCTTAGTGATCCTTCCTCGGCTACGAGTCTTGCTCTCCCGAGGGTTAGGAGTCTGAGGTCTGCACTTTCGATTTTGTAAAAGTTCCCTCTCCATCTCGTCTAATCACCGTTAGAGGCGAACTTCCTCCTCATGGTATTGAAGCATAGCTTCATAGGCGTCAACCAGGTGTGAGATCTTAGTAGATCTAGGCTGCCCGTGGCTTTCCTTCGATGGTTGTTGTTTCGGTCAGAACCTTGGGTTACCATCTTGGAGAACCTTATACCAAACTCTCAGGGGGGCTATGTCAGTCCACACATCTCCAGATTGAGGCATACTGTTAGGAGCATTATTTAGTTATTGAGACATCGTGGGTGTTCCTTGCAAGAATTACTTTCGTGGAGAAGAAAATCGTTCCCACAGATGGCGCCAATTGTGAGTACAAATTAATCGCAATTAAATATATCCAAAAAGCAATTAAAGAAGTAAAGTAAAGAGATGCCAATCACACAACACAAGATATATGTGGTTCGATAAATTGCCTACTTTCACGGAGAGGTCACTGTTTTTCTATTCAGTTCTCTCAAGTCTCGATTTTTCATCCCCTTTAGGGTGAGAGTTACATTTATAGTAACTTCAAGTGGTGGAGTTGTACAAGGAACTCCCACAGCTTGTTAGTGGCTCATATGGTATCCCTAAATATCTCCTCTGAGATGACTGGTAACCGTTTGAGCTTATCAAGGTTGGCGTGATGAATGTTCATATTTATCCATGTGGTGAAAATAATTGTTGATTTCTTTGAGTAGTTGGGCCGGTCGTGTCCAGATTCTACTGGGCCTGGTTGACCGTCCCTTAATTGGGCCTAGTTAATTATTTAGGTACCACAATAGTTATCCATTAGATTCTAAATTCAAATATAGAAATACTTGATTTAGATAATTAAACAACAAGTTTTGGATTGAAATTAATTAGTAAAATACGAAATGTCTCAAACTAAATGAATAAATAACCTTGGAACCCACCATGATACCATAAATAATCTCTAAACGAATGAATAAATAATTGAGAGTCTAATACAAATGAAATGCTGAACATAAATGAGATACTACACTAATGCATGTTGCTTATAATCAACTGCTCAGCCGTGCTGCTCTGGCTTAAACATACCTGAAAAGGTTTTAATAAAATAAAGAGGGTTAAACCCCAAAATTTGCAAGAAATAACTTAATTTATTCGAACTATATTAAATGCGACTCATTTACGTCTCATGTCTTCCTACTGATACTCATATCCAAAATACCTTACCCCACATGTCCTAAGGTATATCCTATAAAAATTCCCATTATAATAGACATGGCTACATCATGTAAATCACAATTCCAACACTAATAATTAAACTACATAATATCACTCTAAGGCTACAACATAGTAATATAACTCTAAATATGCACTAAGAATGATAATAGTACATAGTAGCCATGTACTACCGCTTACCAAATAAGCCACAACGTCACAATAAAAATAGTAGCACAATTCAAATCCCCATATGAATAAATCCATCGCTTGACCAACTACACACACGCGTGCGCGCGCACGCACACACACACACACACACACACACACACACACACACACACACATATATATATATATATATATATATATATATATATATATATATATATATATATATATATATATATATATATATATATATATATCAAGAAGGATCGAACCTTCGTGGACCTCTCGTATGCCTCTATCAGGTTAATCCGTAGGAAGCCTCACCCTAACGGCTTGCAGAATATCTACACATAAAAAGGGAAAATGGCTATGCTGTCACACCACTATGTGATCACATATAAAGATTACATGACAAATCAAACCCCCTTCATCTCTCACTCATGAGACAGTTGACTAATAATGACATAGGATGTATATAGACTTATACACGACCTACGACATCAGCCAGAGTGTAGTACCCGATCCCACGAAATAATTCCATCAAATCATCACTGATAGATGCTACATGAATACACACATACCGATGGTATGTCCAAAAATAGCACATGAAGAATATATACATCAATACACACAATCGAATACTGTATACGATCCTAATAATACACATCGGAATAAACGTTCCCTAAATAAATCCTCAATCCCGAACCTTAATCTCCGCGTAACGGATAATATTAGAACCTTAATGAACTATCCCAAATCCTTCGAAAATTACTTAAATTCTAAATCAAATTTTTTTGGAAACCCTCGTTCAAACCAAGACAACCCTCATTCGAACGAGAGATCGATCGTCCCCGCCCATCAAACAAAAAACGACAACATAATATAAAATTTGGTCTAGAACCTAACATAATCTCTCCCATCAAAACGTAATTAAGGGTTCACCTACCCTATAATCAGTACCAAAAGATCTCAAAAATGATTTCTTAGTTTTACACTACACCAAATCTGTCAGATTGTAATGGTTATTGACCGTAACAAGTTCAACTGGTTAAGGTCAATGACCGTGTCTGAGGGTGACAACTTTTGTTGTCACAAACTTGTCACAGTCAATGGCCGTGATAAGCTTTGTCACGATCAATAACTGTGACAAATCAATGACCTTTTTAAAAAAATTGTCACGGTCAATGACCATGACAATTCTGGGCAGAATTGAAAAACAATCTGTTGGGCAGTATGGCCACTGCCATTACCAGCAGTATATTTGTACCTATTATAGTAACGTTGTACCTGTTCAAGCATCATATCTCCAAATAAAATAGAGATAATGCAAATATACATTCAAAACAATATGCATCACGATATAATCCAAATATAATTAATATGTAACAACTTAAAATAATTCAAATAATGTCACTACATGTCTGGGGTAGGTTTGAGGAGGTGGATAGGCTACACGATATAAGAATTGATACACCCTTAAATATACATCGTGCCTCATTGTTCGGGCAAACCACAAGGGGGAGTTCTCCTTCCCGGGTATCACATGCATGACGAGCACCTTGGAATACCCTGGACAGTATTTGGGTCCCTCAACCCCCGCACTATCCGCTGGCCATCAAATATGTCCAGTAAAAATACGCTCGGCCAACCAAGTGTCAAGATCGATCGGTTGAAGGGAGCCAAATAGGGGAGTGGATCATCAAAGTCCGCACGTGTCGACGATGAAACAGCGAGGTCCACATCCTCGTCATCCTGTAACACTTTCTCCTTCCCTTTCCCCTTACGCTTTCCACCCAACGAACGCTTCATAAATGAGAACATATCTTAGACCGTCGCCACCAAACGAAACAGATTCGCGTCATGCGAGTCCACCGTTCGAGCCAACCCGGTGTTTCTCGTCTCCAAGCCGATGATCCTAGATTTGGCCACCCACGAGCTCACCCCCCTTGTCACCCCTTTGTGATCAACGCCAAGCACTTGGCTGAGTGCGTCCATGGACAAATATGCCTTGTCGGCATCAGACTGTGACTCATGCATTTCCTTAAGCTTTGCCTGAAATGAAAAAAAGCACATGATTAGTTAAATAAGTAAATAAAAAAATTATAACGTAATTAACAAAAAGTAAACTTTAGAATTACTTACAATCGTAGATGCGATAATCGGGGAGACCTCTTTATCCTTCCCCTTCTTCGTCCGAATAGCCACATAAGCATCGAGCCTATGTGGCCTACCCCCAGGGCCACTCCCTGTCCCCTGAAATAAAATAATGCAAAATTAGTATCGGGCTCACAAAGTAAAATAATGCAGAATAACATATTTCTGTAATTATAGAAAAATAAAATCTTACCATCATCCTGTGCTCCATCTCGGGGTAAGACGTCCGGCCGGAGTAGTGCATGTTCGTCTTTTTCGCCCGATTTTCCCTCCCCGATAGGCGAGATGCCAATTATCGCTTCCCGATCTCATTGTCAATGAAATTTTGCCATTGTGCCAATGAGATCGGTTCTTTCGGCGGGACAGATTCACGCATTCGGATAATGGAGTCTCGGGTCTTCCCAAAGTACCGGTCCAACAAATTTTTCGTCCACATCTTGTGTTGCTCCCTCAACTGCTCCAAGACGTAATCGCGTAGTTCTGGGGCTAGGCTGAATTGTTCATGCCCAAAAAATACAATGTTAGTTGCGAATAAATATAAATATAAATATAAATTGAAACATTCATATAAATATAAATATAAATACAGTACCTGTAGTGCCGCCCAAATAGCTAACTTGAGCTCATTTGGCACCTCCCTCCAACTAGTGTACTCCGGGACGATGATCGTGTTTACCATCTCGGGGGATCTCGCTAATATCCCCGTCTTGTTCTCGACGGCCATCCCCAATTTGCCATATTTGGGGAGCCTAGGGGCCGCCTCCGCTACCACCGAGCCCAGACGACATCATCATAATCAGCATCATCATCCTCGCCTTAATACTTAAAGGAGACATTTTCTATAAAAAAAAATGTTGTTATTAGTACAAATCCAAATGAATTAGAAGACGACATGCAAATATGTACAATTACTACAAATTCAAATGAATTATTACTGTTTAACACCTCAATTTTGAATTCCAAAACAACAACATCTAACTCATAATATGTACAATTACTAAAAATTTGAAACATCCCCACCCCCACCCCTACTTCCCACACACACACGCGCACTACACAAGAGTGAAAATGATAAAGTGCAAATCAATTAGAAGCATTAAAAATGGATTGATAAAGTACAAATTGGAATATTTATTACAAATTGAAAAATTTGGGATTCTTACGTGGCATATTAGGGCCACAATCAGAAGATTTACTTTCAATTTCTGAACCTGAAAGTTTTCTCGGCGGTAGCCTATGTTCAACCCCGTCCGATAAAAAAATTGGAACCTTTCTCAAATCTGAAACTATGATCGAGGGTAAAAACCTCCTATGGCAATGGTATACATTTTTTGAGCTAGCAGAGAGACGAAGAGATTCAGTTTCCTCTTCACAAATAGGACACCCCAAATAACCATGTACTACACATCCGGATAATGTCCCATAAGCTAGAAAATCATGAATTTCCCACATCAACATAGCTTTCAGCGTAAACTCTTCTTTTCTAAAAGAGTTAAATGCTTGCACACCCTCTTACCACAACTCATTTAATTCTTCTACCAAAGGAGCCAGGTAGACGTCGATGTCATCACTTGGTGCCTTTGGCCCAGGTATCAACAAAGACATCAACAAAAATTCAGGTCTCATACACTGTGAAGGAGGGAGGTTGAGTAGGGCTAGGATCAGTGACCATACACTCTGATTGGTTATTAGATTTCCAAATGGATTGAAACCATCTGTTGATATAGCCAAACGAATGTTGCATTGTTCTCGAGCAAAATCGGGATACTCATAATTCATCCTCCTTCAAGCTGTAGAATCAATAGGACGACACATGAGATTACCTGTACTTCTGCCCTAGCATGCCAAGTCATTGCCTCCGCTATCCATGATACTATGAAAAATCGCTTTAATCCAGGCCCAATGGGAAAATATTTCAACACTTTTTGAGGCACGTTTTAGCTTGTGCCTTCCTTGCCGATAGATTGAACATATCTAGGTTCATCGCATACCGGACAACGATCGAGATTTTCATACTCCTTTCGGTATAGTATGCAGTCATACACACAAGTATAAATCGATTTATACTTCATTCCCAAACCTTTCAAACTGTTCTGCATAAAGGATATCTATTTGGAAGCGTATTCTCCTTGGGTAGTAATCCCTTCACCCAATTCAGAATTCCTGTCATGCTATTGCCAGATAAATCGTACTGCGTCTTCAAACTGTGCAAACCAACCATGGCATGTAAAGTTTTTTGATATTTCTCACATCCAGAGTATAACGGTTGAGTCGCCTTAAATGTTAAACTTTGGTAGTCATCGTCAAGTTTTATCTTGATATCTTCACGAGCATCTGAACCTTGTACATCATCAGTGACCTCATTCTCCTCCGCTTCATAAACTCCATACGTATCATCAACTAAATCCTCTAACATATTACGATCTACGTCATCCCCTTATACATCTATCTTACTTGTTGAAGGTTGTTGTGAAGGTTGTTCGGGGACAAAAGAAACTTTCAATTTATCGTGAAAACTCCAAAATCGATAATTATCTTGCATACCCCGTCTTAACAAATGTAGTTCAATTGTTTTCCACTTAAACACCTTACCATTCTTATACCTAGCACACAGACATGGAAACTCTTCATCATTATGACATCTTTTAAGCCACTAAGAATATTATTATACAAAATTTATGTAGTCCCAAACTATCCAAATGGGAAAATTCGATAGATCTCATTACGGGGGTAATGACTCTCAAACGGGTCTAAGGGCTATTGAATGCGTACGCACAAGAACTAGAAGGCTAGTATTTATGCGCACTATATGTAGTTTCAAGTATGTTTCATTTAATTATCATACTATATATATATATATACATATATATATATATATACATATATATATATATATATATATATATATATACATATATATATATATATATATATATATATTGTTTGTGATACAAAATAATTTTTTAAAAAAAGTTGAAAATCTCACTCCCATATGGACAATAATCCAGTGGTCATGCCACTTCTAAAATTAACCAACGGAACATCGATCCACTATAATCCAACCGCAATTACAACAACGCATGTGTATCCTGTACTCCTTCTAATTCATCTACTCAATTAATTCATTTCATCAATTAAACTAACAATTAAAGTATACAATTATTAATTTACTAATTTACAATGAGGGGCAATCCTTCTTGCATATGAAACGGGCACTAATTATTAATTTACTAAAATAATTAATAATCAATCAATATTTAATCAATCAATTACTTTACAAGGGGCACTACTTGCATATGAGGGGCAATATCTAATAAGTCAATCAAAATTTAATAAAAAAAAATTAACAAGCCCACCCCCCGCCCCATTTCCCCTCCTCCTCCCCCTCTCCACCCCCCACACGCACACATGCACACACACACGCAACTCCACCCCCTTCCCACCCCCCAGCCCTGCCCCCTCCCCCCATTGCCACTGCCCACCACACACACACATATACACACACACACGCACATATACACACACATGCATATACACACACACACACATATAAACCCCCATCCCCACCCCCAGCCCTGCCCCTCCCCCCACCACACACACATACACACACACATATATACACACACGCACATATATACACACATATATACAAATGTAAGAGAAAGAGAGAAGACAAAATACCTGGTAGAGAGAGAGAGAGAAATGGAGGGAATAGAAAATTTTAGGAAAAAAGAAGAGGGAGGGTTTTTTTACTAACAAAGTTGTCACGGACCTGTCATGGTCATTGACCGTGACAAGTTTTTGAGTTTGTCACGGTCATTGACTGTAACAAGTCCGTGGCAAGTACAGTTATCACGGCCTTGTCACGGTCATTGATCGTGATAAGAATTTATTACGGCCTTGTCACGGTCAATGACGGTGATAAAAAACACATGTTTTTTTATCACGATCATTAACCGTGACAAGGCTGATCGATTGAAGGATGCCAATTTGGCCTTGTTAGTGTAGTGTTACTAAACGTGTTTATAACATAATATAATCATTAACTAGATCAAATCCATAAAAATAAGGCTAGTCAATTAACACCATTAAAACTAAGGTTTTCTATGAAGAGGCATGAGATCTCAACATAGCTTATGATTAATCCCAATTTGATTCAATAAAGAAATAAATCATACATAAGTTACACGTAATATGTGTTAAAGTCTCTAGATCGAATTTCTTAGTGGTCATCTTATTCTCCCTAAATCTCTTATATTGCTTATGTTTTGTGTTATGTTTTAGGTGAGTGACTAATGGGGGTTAAGTCTATATTTAAACCCTTAATCCTGCAGGTCTCTCCCATGAGCCTAATTTAGTTGCCAAAATATCACCTTAAGTGCTCCCAAAACTACCTACCCATGGGCCCCAAATGGCATTACTAAAAACACCACTCATAGTCTCTGTATTCCCAGAGCCCGATCCAATGATACTAACTCACAACATAAAAATAAGTCATCACATTATTAGTAAATTGCGAGTCATGCATGTATAATTTAATTTCTCGTATTAAATTAATTACATCACACAAATAAATGTCAAAATAATCCATACTTATCATGCATATACAACTTTAATGCACATAAACAATAATAATTCGAATAAAATAATCAATAATATTTATATAAAAATACGCGGATTACAAAGGTTGTTGAAGAGTAGCCATTGTCCCCGCCACAGTCCAATTAGCGTTGGAACAACTTTTATTCCTCAAAATATTAGAGCTCCATTAGGGTGTTTTTCCCTATGAGAATGCCCTAATACTTACTTTAGAGATAGTCTTCTTTTACTGCATACTGTGCATATGTGATGATCTACATTTAATAAAATATTACATGCATGTGCCCGTGTAGTAGGGTTGGATAGAAGCTTGTGAACCGCCCAACCAGAAAGGCCCGCCCCGCTAAGCTGAGTATGCCTGTAGACCATGCATGGAAACAAAATTAGCCCAAAAATATTGGGATGGGCTTGGGCACACACTTTCAAGCCTGACTAGAGCCGCCCAATCAGAGGATCGAGTACAATAATATATATTTATTACTATACATACATATACATATATGATAAATTAATTGTGATTTCTTCACTCATCCAAATATATATTATCTATCCCTGCAAATCGATTTTATATCATTTTTTATTATATTTTGAATGTATGCATGTACAAGGTTTTTCATAAAGTTATTTTTATATTAAATAAAGTAATTTAATATATTTAAAATATGTGGATGTGTTAGGGTTTCAAAGGGTTACGGACATGCAGGCTCATGTAGACACATTCATCCCCGATATGAGCTAGGTGAGCATGGATAAGGATCATACGACTTACTATAAAGTGTAGGCCCAACTCGAGCTCGCTTAATGCTCAGACCTGACCATGGCTAGACCTGACAACGGTTCGTGTTCATGTCTAAACACGTGCCTTATATTGGTTGAAAAAATCATATTCAAATATCACTTGTTATCTTGGTGTATCGTATCATGTTCAACCATTATTATCCATTAGAATCATATTGAATCGTAAATGGGTTGAGACATTATCCCATTAACAAACTCAATTAGACTCATTACTTCATAAATATTGTTAAATTTCTCATTTAATAAAATTGATTATGAAACTAACATTAAACAATGTACACTTTTTAAAAGGCCCAACAATAATTCTTATATACTTATATTGATAGATCTTAACGAGTGTTAAGAGTTTTGAGAAGCTAATAATTGTGTTGATATCTTGGTTGTTGTTGCAGTGACATATCATTTTCTCTCTTGTTAACATATCACACTCCCGCTATTTTTGAGACATGTTTTTGCTTATGACAAAAGTGGTTGCCCTTCAATTCGATTTGCAGTTAAAGAATATCACATGTAAAATAAATTTATTTTGAATAAAGCTTCTCTTTGTTTGGCCAAAAAATAAATAAATATATATTATGCCTTATGAGGTTGCACGGTATGATCCAACTCATTTAATAATAATTTCGTATCAATAATGTATTATCACGTTCTCTCTCGTTCTATGAAGTCTAGCCATGGCCACCCCTACCTTGCAATCAACTTTGTTAATATGATGGGTACAGGGATATTTTTCGTGCTGAGGTCATTGACATTGCTTCTCATTCTATGAAGTCTAGCCATGGCCACCACTACCTTGCAATCCGCTTTGTTAATTTAAATTGATAGGTACAATGATATTTTTCATGCTGAGGTCATTGAGATTACTCTTCTCGTCCAGGGTAGAGACTTGTGATTTTTCCTTCAACAAAAGACACATTTTCAAGCACTTATTATTTTGTCTTTACCACCCTCTTGTTATATATTATGACTTTAGCGGGCGCGCACACGCATATGTATACATAGAGCAATAATAGGACTATCCTTTTGTGTTACCCAATGTATCAAACATACATTGAGTGTTGTTTCCAATGATATCATGTGAAATACAAACAACACTACTCAATGTGAGAAAAAAGTTTGATGTCTCAAAGACATCAAACTTTTTTCCGTCAATGTGTGTTTAACACATGATGATTTAGCCCTAGTATTCCTCGTATGTATATATAGAGAGGGGCTAAGGTGTGGTATATTTTATTTTTATTTTTTTGTATGGTTTTAAACATTTCAAGGATCCCTAAAAAAATTAACACATTTTTTTTTTATATTTTAAAAAACTGAGTTAATATTTAATAGTTATAAGTTGCTTATAGTCAAATATGGATCCATTGTTTTGAAATACCAAAAAATCATTTTGACTTGATTTTTCTAGGGGCCCCCGAAATGTTTAAAACTCGTAAAAAAATAAAACTTTTTTTGGATTAAAAAAAAATACCGCACATGCATACCTCATACTCATGCCACACAGGGTGTATATATCTATATCTATATATATATATATATATATAGAGAGAGAGAGAGAGAGAGAGAGAGAGAGAGAGATTCCCCTAACCATTACATAAAAAAATACACTATTGACACCACTTAGCACGGCTGTTTATCTCTATTACAAGGATGATATAATGAAAACGAGAATGCTACAAAGACCAAACAAATATGACACAATTGAGGGTAGTGAAAACCCACAAACGGGAATACAAACTGTAACTCGGAAAAAACATCTAAACCAGCCAAATAAAATTAATAAAAATACAGAAGGAAAAAAAAGAGAAAATAATGAAGGTTAACCATCCGAAGATGTTTTTTTCTTGTGCGTACCATTCTTGTCACTTGTCTTGCCACCTCCATTATTCTGGTTGCTAACAGACCCCTGTTGAGCACTGCACAACTGGGACTTCATCTTAAACCCCAACTTCTTGGACATGCTCCCCCATGCGCTGCCGCTGCCGCCACTGCCACTGGCACCGCTACCACTTTTCTCTCCTCCTTTTACCCTACCCAACTTCTCAATCTCCTGCCTCATGTTGGAACACTCTTTCTCGAGCTCAGAGACACGCATCCTCATGCTATCCATTCCCACCTTTAGCACTTGATTCTCTCTCACGGCTGTGGTCCACCCCCCACCCTCGTTGGGCCCCACCAGGCCGCTCCTCAACTGCCTTGACCCGTCCAGATTATCCGAGACCAGGAAACAGCCAGCAATGGAGGTCCTGAGCTGGAGCTGCTCGAAGAAGAGGACTTGGACTATTATTCTGAGGGGAAGCCTCTCATTTTGGGCCGCGTGGGTGCAAGCTTCTAAGGAGAGCTTTTGGCAGTCCATTAGCCTGCAGAGTTGTTCTCTATCGCCCTCCGCCAACCATGGGTGCGACTGCGAAACAAAAAAATTCGCAATCAGTTGTAGGTCAACTTAATAAAAAATTCCAAGAGCAGTCCCTTTAAAATTATTCTCAGCCCAGGTTGTATATATCCACACAGATTAAGAAATATCTTCACTGGTTGTAGTATATCAGTCGAGGACTGCATACTAAATTTCAATGAACGTGGGTTTTTCATTAAAATATCTTTACATCGGGGACCTAGGTGAGCTAAACAAGTGCATACCTTAACTTTCCGCATTCTTAAAAGGGTAAATTTCACCAAAAAATAAAAATGACTTCTCACTCTAATTGCAAATGCACCCCTGAATTATTAATGTTGCAAAAGAGTTCTTAAACTATATTCTCCATTGTCAATTTTATCCTCCCTGTCGCCACTAAGGTCTCTATCGATACTCGTGTCAGGAAAAAAGCTCAATATCGACACTAAGAAAGTGTTTAGCAAAACAAAAGGAAGTATTTGCGATCTCCCCTTAGTTTAGGGGTTATTTGCAACATCAGGGGTATTTGCAACCCGATTTTATGGGTTATTTGCGGTTTATCTTAGTAACTTATAACGTGAAGTTGGTACGGGTTATTTTGTGGCTCGCTCTTCTTACAAACTTATCATATGAATTGAGGATGTAATAGTCAATAACGATATGCAGGACAATGATCAGGAGGCCAGTTTTCAGAACTGAACCAGAATGCCCTGGGTGGATTTGGATCAAGCTTTCACTGACACCAATTTTGTTTTAGGTTTACAAAGGAAGGCTATAGATAAACTCATCCAAAAATGGCAATCAAGAACAAGCAGAGCCAAATCATATTTTGTATAGATCTTCTCAAAACCACAAAATGTAATTTATTTCTAGGGCCAGGTATCATTCTCTGCTAGAAGATTTTAGATCCTCTTAACTCCAATCTTCGGCTCCTACGCGTTACATCCTTTCATCGAGGTGAGAAGTTAAATGGTGAAAAAAAAACACTTTTTCATAGTTAATTTTAGTTTCCTTTTACATACAAATCTTATAATTATAGGGTGTAGACATGATTATAATTTTAACTCCCAATAGGTAACCATTTTACTTTTCGTCCGGGTAATAAATACACCTCACATCAAATGGGACCTTAAGTTAAATGTCAAAACTGAACCCACATAAAACACAAATCGCAACCAAATATCAACACGTATAAGCTACAAGTTCTCAGGCTATTAAAGAAACAAAGGGAATTTACCTTCAGATAAATGTCAATAGCGCGATAAAGACCGTCATCCAAGGGCCTGGCATAATCAGGAACTAGAGCCGCGAGAGTCTGAAACTTAGGGAGCTTCAGGTTAATATCAGGGGCAACTTCGGCCAGGTAGCCATCAATGAGTTTGGCTACCATTGTGATTGGAGTCAAAGATGGCGATCCCATTAACTGCCCATCATCAATCGAACAAGGGGAAGCCCCACCTGTCACCTGATCCATGACCAAAAAGTGCTCAAGAATCCTCATTACACAGTCAACATTATACAAAGTCTCCATCGAATAAGAAAAATTAGGCATCAATAGATCTTCAAGAGTTGCCTGATCAAGCTGCATCCCTATCCTTCTCTCCAAGTTCGAGACGCACGATGGATCTGCTCGGAGAATCAATGCCGTTCGAAGTAGGCCAAATAGGACCTTAGTAGAGATGATCCCCTTCTGCACTGGTAATAGACGATCAATCTCTTCAAGTAAAAGCTTCTGATCATCTTCTGATGGTGGCCCCCCTGATCCTGCTTGTGTAAGACGATTGCTAGCTTCGTTGGCGCCTTGACGACGGCTCAGCCCTGGCAAGTATTTCTTCGCGTAGAAAGTGAGGGACCCCGCAATGATCTCCTGCTTGATGCCACGCGATTCCATGGCCGATATCAACCTCTTGTAGAGTGGTAAACTCAAACTCGATACATCCTCATACCACCAATCCGAACTTACATTTTTCGGCCTAGCCCCCGTGCTTATTCCATTCCATAACACACTTCCACCCGGGCTCTGCATGGGTCCTCCATGTTCAATAACGGGCCACCCAAACAGATTCGGGTTGGTACTTGCCTTTACGGACAATGACTCAATGCACCTCTTTGTAATGTGGAGCTCTTCGGCACGGGGGGCAATATCTTCACATGTTTGGAGCGCTTTTAAAGATTCTTTCCAGTTTCGTAGTACTACTTGATTGAAAAATATTTCGGTTTGTGAAATTAGATTTCCCTCCCCATACTCTTCGGTCATTTCGAGATGCTCAGCAGCACACCGGAGGAACACAACATTTGCTGCTGTTAGTTCAAGTTTCACTCCATAGCAGAATTTGGTCACGAGTTCAAATGTTTTAGGCCCGCCAGGGATGTCGGGGAGGTTAATGACACAACCCTCTTCTGCTTCTTCAGGAGCTTCTGCAATTAATCTTTCCATAACCCCACTTCTAGAAAGCAAAGGAAACTGCATCATATGGTTAAAATAAAATATTAGAAACTATGGACAGTATATTCCTAGCAATCAAATCATACTTAAACTAGTCCAAAATGTATAAATGGTTAAAAGAATTCTCAAGCCCCACTCAAAAAAGTTTTAAAAAAATGATTAAATTGTGACATTTATTAAGGATAATGACCAAGTTAACTGATAGGCTTGTACCAAAAGCTGACTTGGATTTGATATTTTGAACGGCCAATCTGACGGCTTCTAGATTGGTTGAAATCAGAGTTCTAATCTCATCAAAAATCAAAACATCTAAACTCCTTACAAACTGGCAATACACTAGTGATATATATATTTTTTTATCATAGTTGTATTTTATTTCATTGAACATGGCAAGAAGCTATTCAAATTAAGAATTTACTTGTGGTAATTCCGTCAAATAAATTATCTAAGGACACATTTGGTATGCGGGAATGGAATAAAGCAGAAATCTAATGAATTATGTGGAATGACTCATGGAGTGGAATGAGAAAGGCCATTACATTACTATGTCTATTGCACTCTTTGCTGGAATCAAACGACTGCTCAATTCTTTGCATTTGGTACGAATTGACATATATAACGCCAAATGGAAAATAAGATGAAGATATCTCTCGTCTCAACTCTCTTTCATAAACTCTCCAATAGGTAGAATGCCCCAAAATGAGGCTACAATAGGAGTATTTATAGGGGGAAGATAGCTTAGGCTCTAATTAAAACATCTAATTACACAACTATACCTCCAAGAGCCTTTACTACTCCCACCTCTAAATACTAAGCAAACAAGAACAAAAAGAAAAATACAACCAAATAAAGAAAATAACAAAAATGGCATAAAATCCTAAAAATACTAAAAATAGCCCATAAACTTCTAATGCACATCATTCTTCCCCTCTTAAAACCAACCTCATCCTCGAGCTTTCAAAAATTGGAGAATCGTTTGAAAAGTTTCCAAAATGTGTTGATGAGAGAGACAAAAAAATTTGGGGGCCAAAATTAATTTTCTAAAAATTAAGGAAGTGCCCATTCCTCTGTTTTTCTTCTTCGATCTTGATCTCTCACCAACCGTAAAAGGCTTACTCCAGGGTCAAATACCAGCCCTCGGGCCTTGTCCGGTCAAAATCGGGGGAGGGGATGTGTATCCGGGGAGTTCATTGTGGCTCAGTGATAGCCGACTAGGGTTCTTGCGAAGATCGACCACAAGTAGGTGGCTCTGGACTGAAAGAGGGAGGTACCCTGGCTTTTCGACGGCGCCGATGATGATCTGGAGATTTCCGATGGCTGGGGAGATGTTTTGGCCAGAGGTGTGGTGATCGGAGGCTGATCTGGTGGGTCTACCCGAGTCCGGATGTTGATCGGCCACTACTTGGTGGTTTCGACCATAAGCAGGGGTGCTGGGTGGATTTGCGGTGATTCCTGGCGCATGTTGAGGAAATCCGACCAGCCCTGGCTGATTCCGGCTAATAAAATGTTGCCCAAAGTGGGTTCCGACGACCCTCGAATCGATCATTGTGAGCTTCCACGGGAGCATATCTCCTCTTAAAACCCATTTGTCGTTGTCTACGATTTTTATATGTTTTTTTACGACGACGACGACAACGGGTGGAGCCAACCTGACTCTGACACCAATTGACGTAAATAACGACAAATAGGAAATAAGATGAAGATATCTCTCGTCTCAACTCTCTTTCATAAACTCTCAAATAGGTAGAATGCCCCAAATAAGGCTACAATAGGAGTATTTATAGGGGGAAGGTAGCTTAGACTCTAAGCAAAAGATCTAATTACAAGTATAACCCTAAGAGTCGTTACTACTTTCACCTCTAAATACTAAGCAAACAAGAACAAAAAGGAAAATACAATTAAATAAAGAAAATAACAAAAATACCATAAAATCCTAAAAATATCCTATAAACTTCTAATTTACATCACAAAATGATAAAGAATGAAATGGAATGTGATATGTAATTAAATGATCAAAATACCATCATTGGTGAAAAAGTAGCAACAAACATTTTTGGCATTTAATAATAATCCAAAAGGATCAATAAAAGTCCATTGTCAAGTTTTGGTGAAAGTCCTGTTTGGACTGAAGTAAAACATTAAAAAAATAGTAAATAAAAAAATTGTTTGTCCCAAAAAATAACAATAAGATTTGGAAAAAGTGAAAAAACGAGTGAAGTGCGTTCTGCATGATTTTGGGAATCAGGCCTAATAATTACTTTTGTACAAGTCTAAAAATAATCGAACAACAAATGGTTTGTTTTTGTTATAAAATGCAGGGTATTCTAGTTACCAAATATTTTGTATTCATCCTATTCTAGATGGGACTGGCCATTCCTAAGGGTGTTGAAGCATTAAATTTACTCCACCCTGGTTGTCCTAGTGGTAAGTGGCGGACTTGATAGACTCGAATAATACCCGTTGATCTAGAGTTCAAAGCCCCCTACGGATAACTGATAGTAAGCGGGGCATGTGTTAGGCCTCTGGCACAGCGTCCCCCTTGTTTAGCTCACAGTCCAAGGGCTCGTTCGTGTGGAGGCTCAGGGTCAAGAAAAAAAAAGCATTGAAATTTGACAAAAATGATGGAATAGGATGAACTTACGAATGACCATACCTTCTTTTAACATACCAAACCTGCCATAAGATTTTGGAATGAAATATCTTTGACCATAGGTACGAGATACTTGGATCAATGATACTACTTGCTTACCCATTTTCACATTCAAGAACCATTAAACCACAAACCTTTCTTTAAAATGATAGGAGAACCATTTTTTGCATAGATTATTGATCGAATTTAAGTGAGGGTAGCTTCTACAACACTGTCAAACAGATTATGACTACAAGCAATAAAATAAAAACCTCCCTCAACAGAGAACCCACTAAATTTTCACAGAGATGCAAATTATCTGGATTATAATAAAATGGATAGTGCCAAACATACTTAGATTGGGTTAGGTGAAACAAATATTTTGAGCATTACCTTGTGCAGATGGAAGGACATATCCCCAACTTCAACAACCACATCACTTGGAAGGCCAGTTGTGCAGAACCTACAATTATTTTCACAAACCAAAAGTTCAGGTTAGAGGGTGAGAAAGTCAGAAACAAATATGCATACTTCTCTTGAAGCCAAAAGTTACAATTTATGATAACATCTCAAGGACATTCACTAAATTTATGGTCAAAGATGTTACATGAATCCCATTGGGGAAAATGTGTGTCAAGAGAAAAAAATACAAGCTCTCATGCCAAAATTACTTCCATCATATCTTGGTAAATGTGGGATCCATATCTTTTTTTTTTTGGTAGGGTATCTATTTCATTTTCAAAACAACATAAAGGAGGCAGAACCAGGGTACTTCCGGCGTATAGGATCTACATCAAGTTACAAACGTCAGTCGATAAGCAAAAATGACAAATGTAAATTATTACGAGTAATGAACTTACTGCCATATTTAATGTAAATTGTGTTTTTTTTTCTTTTCTTTTCATGAGGTTCTTACAACCCCACCTCCTATGGTAAGTTAAGACGGCACAATATGACGGCAAGTGTAGTATTACTCGTAGTCCAACTACCCCAACTTAATGAAGCTTCTGACTTAATTCTTTTGCTAATTAATCTTTCCCGGATAGGCAATTTTATCAACTCGTTTGCTGGTAAAACAATGAAATGGCTATGGGGAGTCTAATCAGAGTTTTCCATCAGTAGTCCCAGCAGGATCTAAGTTTTAAATCCATTGCTTTATTTTATATAATTTTGATGATCACTTCAGATAAAGTAACCAGGGAAAAACAACCTTTAGAAACATATTAGGAAGTTCAAAAAGTGATAATCAAGTTCTCATGGAATTGTTGAAAGTTTAGTGACTGACAATTTTCACAAAGGGGATGATGGGATGAGTTGCCCGTTTTCTAAAATAGGGGCAAGGTGCATAATTTAGTGCAGTTTCTTCACATTAAAATCCAATATGTCAAATATCATTTTAAAAATATAATTTTACCTACTTACGTAAAAGTAGATGGAACACACTATAGTTATGTAACTTTGACCATAACAGTGAACAAATTCTAACTAAAGTGGAAAATTCCTTTTTACCACTTTATTTTTCACCCAAGTAAACAATATTTTCCCAGAACGAACGGGGCCTAAAGTGCAAAGTAGAAAGGAAAAAGGGTACCAACCCAAACAGTTTGTACAAGCAGCCCAATGTTTTCACTCGAAACACAAATGGTTGAAACAGTCCTAAATTCTGTCATATCTCAAGTGATTGCAGATAGCAATTATTGGCAAGTACAGAGAAACATGCGTGTGTGTCTGTACTGTATTTGATAGAGAGAGAGAGAGAGAGAGAGAGAGAGAGATACTAATCTCAGATTATCAAAATAAACACACCCACACCCACACACACAAAAAAAAGAAGAATTAACAAAAATTGTAAATCACAAAGAAGGCTAGAGTGATGAGAGAACATACCAGGCCTGCCCTTTCCTTTGGAACGCATCATTTTTTGATCCCAACTTCATACAAGCCATCACAAATGCAAATATAATGTTAACAACCAAAAATCCTCAACTCAAACCACCTTTTCTTTAAGAAAACACACTCGTAACTGCCCCAGATCAGGGCAGTTTCATAATCACTAACTCAAATCCAACACTTTTGTACTTTTAATCTCCCAACTCTCTCAAATCCACAAACTCCTCAGCCTCACTTCACACACCAAAATGAACCTCCCTCTCTCAAACAACCCAATTTTGCAAAACCCCAAAATATTCAACAAAACCTAAAAAAATTACATCTTTTTAAACTCTATCCCCTGAAATTACTCCAACAGGACATACCCACTTCCATAAAGACCCAATTTTTGAAGTCAACTCCTCCAAATTCTTGTCACTAAAAAACCAACCCAAATGTAGAGACAGACAAAAACCACAAGTCGGCACACAAGGGACCAAAACCCTCTCAAACCCAGTAAAGAAAATCGCTACACAAGGCGAAGAAACAACAGTTTCTGTTTCTTCTAATCACCTATATTATAATGTCCGAAAACATTATGAAGCAAGCAAAAACTTTGGAAAGCTCAACATGTGTATTTAATAGTAGCTCTGAAACCAACTCCCCCCACGCTCCCATACATGTGGGGTCGTTGGGACTAAACATACTCATTGCTTCCTTCAACTTTTAGTTACATTAGCACAGTTTGAGAGAATATATTAACAAATCTGTGGTACAATGTCCAAAAAGTTAAACTTTAACCTTTAATCAGCAATTAGTGACAAATTTCTGAAAGTAACAGCTATCAGTTTTGTCCAGCTAGGCCATGTGGACGTTTGATTAATTTCCATTTATTATGGATTTTAGTAGTTGTATTTTGTATTATATGCCCACAATGATACATGTTGCGGAATATAGTATTTCATGAAGTAAGGATTAAGAAGGACAATTTCTACGTTAAGGGAGAAATATGCTCTTTGGCATAGGTTACGACTTAAAGTCAAATACCAAGTTATTTACAAGAATAGACCTTCAGATTTTTTAATGTCGTCAAATGAGAGTTAAATAGATCTATTAATATGATTGATTAAAATATAAATAATTAATGTTATACTAATCTTTTGTGAAAATGGTCAATAAATTTCTACCTATATTATTTGAGATATTTGATATGCAATTAGAGGAAAATCTTCCAATTTTATGAACAAATCAAACTCAAACGAGTTATCAAATAAATATTAATTATAATATGGAATTCACATAGGATTCATTTAAAGTGTGCTTGACAACTCAGCAAGTCCAATTTTTTTAAAATAATTTTAATGTCTTCCTAATATTACTCTTAATACAAAATCATACTTGTTACTATTTTAATGGATATTGACTACTATTAGATATGTCAAATGTGTGACATGGCACAACTTAATATGATATGAAATTATCAATTAAAAGGTTAGGGCTTACGGGGTCTCGATTAATATAGGATTGACTCATTTGTTATGAAAATGATTTGGATTGGTTAAATTCACTTGATTAAGTAACGACTTGTTAAGATTTGAATACAATTCGTGTGTTATCATATCGTGTGACCCGTTAGCAACTAATATAAACCATTAAGAAGATTTAGACAATATTTAATTATAGTTAGGTTAGGGGCTACATGTGTTATTTAAATAAATCATTAAATCTCCTCTCATCTCTATTGTCCATTTGTTACTATCAAACGACTCTAGTTTCACTCATGTCACTTAACCCTCTAAACTCTACGATGTACACTCATCACTAATTCTCATCTCATTTTATCAGTTATTAACTCATCCATCTTCTAAACATTTGGTGTAGTGCAATACCCCATGATTTTGAGAATTTCAAATTTAAATCCATTTTCATTTACGTGGTAGATTTATTTGTTGCATGTTAGATTTATGTTCTTAAATATTAGATTTATTTTGCCTACTTGTTAGATCCAATTGTTTATGTGTTAGATTAATTAATTCAAAATAAAGTCTTTGTTGCATAACTGGATTGCATGTTAATTAATTCAATTATACTGGTATTATGATAGTCGAATGACTGATCAGCAAGTCTAATGATATATACATGAATATTTTTTTTTTTGGATTATTCAACCGACGTACTAGGTCTCACTGATTTAGAGTTAGATTTTTATAATATCGAGTTGGTATATTTGAATGTGTATTGTGGTGATACATGCCCCGTCCTCGACAGAAGGGGAGAGTGATGCGTGTGTCCCTAAAGAGACGAGAGTGTTTGTCTCTCCCTCCTCATTTCTCTCTAAGGTCAGTTTTTTATGATTTTGGAAGTTGTTAAACACTATATCCAGTTTTGTACACGCCCTTATTCGGCTAAGCCTTTCTCGCACGAGGATTTTTTTGGTTATTTAGAGTCGTCAGTTTATTTTATATAAAAACACACAAAATAGGTCAGGTTAGTCCCTTCGAGCTTTCTCTAATGTGTGTTGTGGCTTGCGAATGTTCCATAGATTCTTGGAGTGGGTTCGAGAACCAGGTTACGAGTGGAAATGTGTTAGGAACCCCGAGTTGTTCGTATGCTTCCTTATCTATGTATTTATTATTGCATTTGACAATATAATTACTTTTAGTCTTATTTTAGAACATGCAAAGCGACCTTAGTACGTGAGAATCACTTTTAATATAGACATATGCTTATGTATAAAAAATGGTATTACTGAGAGGTGTATGAGCATCACTAATAGGTATATGGGTACAAAAATGTGCTTGTGTATGAATATGTATACGTGCAATGGAATTCCATTGAAACATGTGTGTAATGGGGAACTATTAGTGTAAATTATAGTGTGTGTATATGGGAAAATCATTAGGGTATGTGGGAATGTAATGGGAAGCTGCTAATATTTATAGGTGTTATGGAAGGTCGTTAGTGTGTTGAGAGTAACATAAGGCCGTGGGTGTGTTGAGGCTTGTGCTCATGAGGGGAGCCTTGGTATTGTGCCTACGTACACGGGTATCCACTATATTAAAGTGTACATAGTGCGTGATGTATATTTGGCATATGTAATGTGTTCCAACGTGATGTGTGTGCAAGTGTTAGGACTTAGCTAAGGAGGGAGGATAGATGTCTGGACATCTAGGAAAGCACCTGCAAGGTTGAAAGGCTGGGGAGATGTGCAAAGGGTGTAATTATTTTAGAGTCGAGATGTCAACTCTAATATGGTGTTTCAAAATTGGAGTGGACCAGACAGGGATCTTTATACCACTTATTAGATAACTTATATCCCGAAGGTTTTGTGATTCTCAGGTTGGTCTAAGATGGTTAAGAAGACCACCTAATATGGTGGTGTCTTATACGTGAAATCACGATCGAAAGGGGGGAATAGAGATGGAAGTATCTCGAAAGACAATACGCCAAGAGACGAATTGTATAACTTTGAATCACGAGTGGAGCTTGGTATTGCACCGACCTGGGATCAAAGCCTATGTAGTCCCAAATGGGGGTTGTATATATGTGTATGGGCTTCGGGATACCAAGTATAAACGTTACAACATTATAGTATTTAAGGAGCCATGTCCTTTGTTGTAATACCTTGTATTTTTATGTGGAACATTTAACTACAAAAATTTGTAAAAATTAATTACGTGTGCTTGTTGTGATATGAGAGTTAAATATTTATAATTTATGTGTTATTTAAATTCGTATTAGAAATCAAATTTTATATATGGTAATCCATTAATTCATAAATTAATATTTGGAATCGTATCAGTTGATTATTAAACTATTAAATTGTTAACTACTCGATTTGGCATGTTTTGTATTTGGATTTTGGGACACGTAGAATGTCCATTATAGCCTAAAATATTTGATTTTGGGCCTATTGGGTTTGTATAAGGCTTGTGTAAGGTTTTAAGTCATTTAGAGGTGATTTTTAACTCTTTTAGGGGAGGCGTATTTGGGTCCTAAGTATAATTTTGGAATTAAAGGGTTTTAGTGAGACATTAGGGATCTTATAAGTCACATATCATAATTGGGGAAGCACTTAAAGTCTAGATAAAAGGAACTTCAAGAGAGGAGGAAGATTTGGGATGAGCTTGACACGGTTTTCTTCACACACTTGAATGAGGAAAGTTTATCTAAAATTGAATTATAGTTACTTTTGTGTTAGATTATATCTATTCAGGTTTTTATGATTAATTAGTTAATTTTTGTAATTAATATAGTCAAGATATTAATTGGGTTAATTCCCATCTTATATTGATTAATTTCATCGTGAACTTCAATTGAAATTGTTTGAAAAGTGTTAGAACATGATTTATGAAGAGTGCGCTTGCGCTCAAATAGAGAGATTATTTAATTAAACTTCAGTTTTTCAATTAAATCCTAAAACATGCATCTAGGTGTGATTTAAAACAATATAATCATGCAAGAATATTCAATTACACACAAAACACACAAATGAGAAACAATCCCCCCAAAGGGGTAAAACCTTTTTATTTTCACTATAATTTGTAAAAACGGTTACATGAATTATAATGAAAATAAGAGTGACATATAAAATACCCTCAGGCATCGGTTTCGATGTCTCGGTTGGAATCTCCCACAAGAACTCCAGGTGGGCAACAATGAAGAAGAGAACGGCTTATCCACAAATTACTCCAGATGAATAAAAACGATCCTCATGAAGGTTTAACGATTCACATACATAGATGGGAGTGTTTATGGGAATAAAGAAGGCATAAAATCTTAAAAGGTGAAGTATATTTTCTGGTCAGTTTTTCGCAGAAATCCTGTTGGAAAAAGACTTGAAAAACGTGTAGAATGAACACTGATATTTATACGAAAATCGAGGCGGCGGCATCGCTCGAACGAGATAGGCATCTCGGTCGAACGAAGGTGAAGCCCTTATACTTTTGACTCAATTGAGTCTATATTGTATAAGTGCTCATCTAGTTTGGAAATTGTGACAAAATTATGTCCTCCCTAGAAACCAAAGAACCTCAGAAGTTAGTTTGCTACTTCATCTCTCTATCTTGTTTTGATCAAGAACAAATTGCCAACACTCACACACAGTAGAATTTATTTATTGCATATCATACTGCATAATAATGTGTGTACATATGTTGAGTGTGTTTAAATCCCTAAGTTGGAATTTTAATAATTTTTTGGGATTTTATAAACTTTTTTAAATAAGGTTTTCTTAATTAAAAACTTAATTTAAAATTTTTTTTGGTCAATTTGTAAATATAATTTGTTGGGTATTTTGGCCTAATGTTACCTTAGGTAGAATCCGAAAGCGGAGTAAACCTTAGGGTGTGGTTTTAATTTCTTTAGGACGCGCGTTTCATATCCTGTTATTGACCAACACTCGTTTTCATCTGATTGGCTGAGATTGTGTTTCTTTACTGAGTTATAAACGTGTATGTTTGTAGCCCTTGGATCATTTGTTATCGACGATCTGCATATTGTCTTAGTGAATCCCAGTACAACCTTTTAAACCAATCAGGTATCGTTTAAGCACCACGTTCTTAGAACCCTTCGATCTAAGTCAATTTAACTTTACTTAATCCTGGCCCTTGGTTTTGATCCAGTCTCTCGAACCTTCTCTTCACCCTATAAAAGGAACCCTATTCTCAGACTTCGAAGACTTTTGCCATTTTCATGTTCTCTGAGAAATAGAGAAAGTAGATAGAGAAGAGAGAAAATAGAGAGAAGAGAGAGAGTTAGAAACCCTAACCTTGTTCGTCAAAGCCTCTTCCATCCAAACTCAAACACTTCTTCAAAACACCTTCATATCCAAAACACTATCCTGAGTGTTCTTGAGTGATTGAGAGTTTGAGTTGAGTTTGTAATTATTGCTGTAACCTCTTATTCGTTAGATCTTGTTTTTAACTTACACTTTTACTCAGATCTACTTTCTGATTTCATAGAAATTTCAGATCTGAGTTATTCATGTTACATTACACTTAGTTTCATTCTTTATTTCTCATCTTGAGAAATATATTGTTGATTATTTTCTATAAAACGTTTGCTTACTTTGAAATCAACAATAAATGCTTTATGTTTCTAGTTCTTATAAAACTAAACCTTTGACCTAGTTTGGAATCTCACTTGGAGGTTTTCAATCTCGAAGAACTGTTCTAAATTCTGAGATTGATTAAGACCTTGTCTGTCTTTCTAGCAAGGTATCCGTGGATTTCGGGAATGATTTAAAGGTCAAATAAGGTTCAAAGTTTTGTAAGAAGAAAGAAAAAGAAAAGATCACAGCATATAGTGTTACTGTAATTTGTTAGGACTGTTTGTACTTATTAAGTGTGTGTGTGTGCATGCATGTGTTAGAGAGCACCTTCACAAACACTTTCACCCTATAACACGAAAAGTGTTGGTAATAAGATCTTGTGAACAAAGAGTCGACGTAAAGTGCTGGAATAAATCAGAAGTTAACAAACTGGGTGAACTACATCTACAATCAGAACTGCAGAGAAGTTATAAGGACACCAGAGGGTACATTCCTAAACTTATATAGGTCTGAGTTGTTTGCATGTTAGTTATATAGTTTGTAACTCATATATTTGTTATAGTGGATTTTTCATTTTACTACGTAGAGGGAGTCGTGGATGTTTCCTGAATTGGTGAGGTTTTACCACGTAAAAAACATCGTGACATAATCTTTCTACATCTCCTCATCTCATTCTTGGTTGTGTTGAGTTTAAGTTTTTTAAACTACTTTATAAACCTGTCATTCAAATCTTGAATAGATCTCGTACATATTGATTTGTTAAACACATCTTGTGTTCAAATAGTTTGGTTTTTATGAAAAGAGTTTCTTAAAAAAATAGATCAGAGTTATTTAAATAGTTTATTTTTAATAAACGGCTTTAGTAACATTTTTCAATTGGTAATAGAGCTTGGTAAACTTCTTTCAAAAGAGATCCTGTGTTTCTGAAATTATTTTCTGAAAATCAAATATGGACGAGAAAAATGAAAGATTTGGTAACTTGACCAGACCTCCAATCTTTGATGGAACCAATTTTGCTTACTGGAAAGTAAGGATGATTGCCTTCATTCAAGGAACTCTGGGAGATGATGTCTGAGACATAGTTGAAAATGGCTACACTTTTCCTACTAAACCATCCAACGAAGGAAGTAATGAGAGGGTTAAGAAAGCATTAAGTGAGTTCACTCAAGAAGAGAAACAAGTTTCTCAAAATAATAATAAAGGAAAGAATGCCATATTTATGTCCATAAATGAACATGAGTTCAAAAGAATCTCATCATGTACCACTTCTAAGGAAGCTTGGGACACCTTGGTTACTGCTTATGAAGGAGACACTAGAGTTAAGGCTGCTAAAACTCAAATGCTTATTCAGCAGTATAACTCCTTAATTATGTTTAAGACTGAGTCATTTGATGACTTCTATATGAACCTGACTGATATTGTGACCAAACTGCATGCTAATGGGGTGACTTATGACAGACATGAAATTGTATCTAAAATTCTAAGATCATTACCACAGAAATTTGATAACAAAAGATATGCTATTGAGGAAATGTGTGATCAAAATCTCACTCCTGAATTACTCAGTAGTAAACTAAGTACTGTGGAAATGGAACTAGAATTTAAGAAACAATTGACACAAACCCATAGGAAACAGCCTAGTTCCAATCTGAGCTTCTCTTCTAAGTTAACTAAGCCTGAGCTTATATTTCCCACTTATGATTCTGATGAGGAATGCAATATAGAGAGTTTGGACAATCAGATTGCCTTAATTACAAAACAGTTTAAGAAAATCATTAAGTTTAGAAACAAAGTGGAAAATAAACAAGGCAATTCAAATTATCCAACTCCCTCTAATCACAGACCTCATGAGAAAAATCATGAAAAAAATTACAAGGGCTCTCATATTAGACCTAATAGAGACCTTAAGAAGACTGAATGCTATAGATGTGGTAAACTGGGGCACATTGCACAAGACTGTAGAGTTAACTTGAACACTCAAAACAAACACACTAGAGATAACATTTGCAAAACATGGGATGATTCAAGTGACTCTTAAAGGGAGGAACCTGAGTCATCTGATGTTTTTTACCCTTGCATGTCCTTCTTTGCCAAGATCATATATAATGACGATGTGATTATGCCTGTGTATGAGAATGCTTCTAGTAACTCTACTCCTGCTATTGAGAATCATGTTTATACTGGTTTAGATGCTTTGATTACTGAGAATATTGCGTGTTCTACCTCGGGGTGTGTGAGTCAAAGGGATAGCGATAATGACGATGTCAATGGGTGTGTGAGTTTAAAAAATGAATCTTTAGGGGTCACTCCACACACCACACTTAGTGACTCGGACAATGAAGACCTCCCTGACATTCACACACTTTATGCTAAAACTCTCAAGAAAAGCGCTAGACTAGAAAAAATTGTGAAAGAACTTACCAAAAAGTTGGAAGATCTAAGCCTAATGGTCAAACTAAATGCTGAAGAGTATACTACCCAATGTTTGACTCATAAAAGCGAAATCAAAATGTTTGATGAAAAACTCATAAATTTAAAAGAAACAAATGAAACTCTGGAGAAAAAATACAAAGGGACATTGTTAGAATTGGAGCAAACTAAAGAAAAGACAGCAACTGTTTTTAAAAAATTTACAAAATTTAAAAATAATTCAAAATGTTTTGATGAATTTGTTGCTGAATCAAAAACCAATTCTGATGATCGAACTGGAATAGGGTTTTACCCCAATTTGAAAACACAAACAAAATCGTTTGAACCTATCAAGTTTGTGCCAGTAGGCAAAAGACCTATTGAAACATGCTCAGACTTTCATTCTCTAAAAACTGAGTTTGATTCAAAAAATCAAAATTTTAACATTGGGGAATCAAGTTGCTCTAAACATGAAAGTTCACCTAAGGCTAAATACGTCTGCCCTTCTATTAGGAAGAGTGAGTCTGCATTCAAGACTGTCACACCTAGGATTAGAGTTCAACCTCAAAACTCTTCAAAACCTTTGTGTAGAGACTTTCCTAAGGAGACCCCAATTCTGAGCAATCTTTATTGCTCCTACTGCGACATATATGGTCACTCTTTTGATAGTTGCTATGCTAGGAGACTAGTTAAACCTGTCTATAATCCTCATATCTATCAGAACTTTAACTATTCTAGGAGGAACCGCAACAATTATGTACTTCCTAGACAGCCAGATAGTAACTCTAATTATAGAAAGAGAAAGACCAAACCTAAAATAACATTCCCTAGAAGTAATCCTAAGCACTTTCCTAAACTAAATGATCAAGTCTTTCACAAAATTCAAAATCATGCGCAAAACATTTTTCAGCAAAAATCCAAAGCTCGCAAATTTTATCAATTGAGAGCTAATAAGAGCAAGATGAAAACTAAGGCAATTTGGGTTAGAAAAGATGATCTATTACCTCAGATGAAGTGTAATTTTGTTGTTACTGCTTTAAAAGCTGAACACACATCATCCGGTTGGTATTTAGACTCTAAATGTTCTAAGCATATGACTGGTGATGAAACTAAACTTTTAAACAAAACCTGCTTTGCTGGTGGTAAAGTCATTTTTGGTAATGGAGTTTCATCTCAAATCATAGGCAAAGGAACTCTCTAAGAAGATGGGCTTCCTATTCTTCAAGATGTTCTTCTAGTCAAAGGTCTTAAGGCAAATCTACTTAGCATATCGCAATTTTTTGACTCAGATCATACTGTTACCTTTTCAAAGAACAATTGCAAAATTTTAAGTGAAAAAGGTGAATGCATAATTACTGGATTCAGAACTCCTGACAATTGCTACAGTGTCATGAACAATTCTGAAATCTGTAATGTTGCCAGAATGGATGACAATGAGATATGGCATAATAGAATGGGTCATATAAATTATGATAACCTAAGTAGACTGACTTCTCAGGAAATAGTTAGAGGAGTTCCTAAAATCAAACTTATACCCAATCTTATATGTGGTTCCTGTCAAGAAGGTAAAATTGTTAAGGCACCTCATAAGAAAGTCAAAGATATTCTTACCTCTAATCCATTAGAACTCATCCATATGGACCTAATGGGTCCCTCCCAAACTGTTAGTCTCTGTGGACACAGTTACATCCTTGTTATGGTTGATGACTTCACTAGATTTACCTGGGTAGCCTTCTTAAAACAAAAGTCTGAAACATTCCAAACCTTCCTAAAAACTCTTCTTAGGATTGAAAATGAGAAGGATACTCAAGTGAATAGAATTCGTAGTGATAGAGGTGGTGAATTCAAAGACACTGATATTATAGAATACTGTGACTATAATGGTTATAAACACGAGTTCAGTGCTCCTAAGACCCCTCAACAAAATGGTATTGCGGAGAGAAAGAATCGTACCCTTCAAGAGATGGCACGTGTTATGTTACATGCCAAGAATTTACCTAAATATTTTTGGGTAGAATCTATTCGTACTGCGTGTCACATTATAAATAGGGTCTATCTTAGAAAGAATTCCAAACAAACCCCTTAAGAATTTTGGTACAATAAAAAACCTAATCTCAAATATCTTAGAACCTTTGGTAGTACTTGTTATGTATGCAAAGATATGGAACACTTATCTAAATTTGAGAGCCGGGGAGGTAAAGCCATATTTCTAGGATATTCGCCTAACAGTAGAGCTTATCGAGTGTATAATCTTCGCACTAAAACCTTGATGGAATCCATAAATGTAATTGTTAGTGACACTACTGTAGAAAGCAAGACTGGTGAATTTACTATTGAGGAAGAGTCTACAAATATTTTAGAAAATAACTCCTCTGAAATGGATAATTCATTACCTATTGAGACACCTGAGGTACCTAACTGGGTTTCTAAAGATCATCCCATAAATAACATAGTTGGTAACCCTAGTGAGACAGTGCATACAAGATCCCAACTAAGAAACTATGCACATTATGCATGTTTTGTTTCCCTTGTGGAACCAAAGAATGTAAATGAGGCATTGAATGACTCTCACTGGATTTCTGCTATGAAGGAAGAACTTTTACAATTTATCATTCATGATGTTTGGTATCTTATTCCACGTCCTGATCACAAAAAGGTTGTTGGCACACGTTGGATTTTCAAAAATAAGATTGATAAAAATGGGATAATAATTAGAAATAAAGCTAGATTAGTTGCTCAAGGATACTCTCAAATAGAAGGAATAGATTTTAACGAGACCTTTACTCCTGTTACTTGTTTAGAATCTGTTCGTCTGCTTTTTACTATAGCTTGCCACATGCATTTTACACTGTACCAAATGGATGTCAAATCTGCATTCCTTAATGGAATACTGGCTGAAGAAACTTATGTAGAACAACCTAAAGGGTTCATTGACCCTAAATATCCAAATCATATATTTCGTCTGAAAAAGGCTTTGTATGGCCTTAAACATGATCCTAGAGCTTGCTATGAGCGTCTTTCCAGTTTTCTTTTTGATAAAGGTTTCAAAAGAGGCGGAAATGACCAAACTCTTTTTGTCAAACATTTTGACAAACATATCACTATTGCTCAAGTTTATGTTGACGATATTATATTTGGATCAACTTCTCCCTCAGAAGTCAAATCCTTCTCTGAAACTATGCATAAGGAATTTCAAATGTCCCTTATGGGGGAGCTACAATTTTTCTTAGGCCTTCAAGTCAAACAAAATTCAGAAGGATTATTTGTATCGCAATCCAAGTACGCTTTAGAGATAGTACAGAAATTTGTCCTCGAGAGTGCTAAAGATGCTAAAACGCCCATGAGTACTACGCTAAAACTTTTTAAAGATGAAAATGGTAAATCTTTAGATCCTACTCTGTATCTTAGTATGATAGGTACCTTACTATATCTTACTACCTCGCGTCCTGATATTATGTATGCTGTGTGTGTATGTGCTCGATATCGAAGTAACCCTAAAGAGAGCCACTTGAATGCTGTTAAACGTATCATTAAATATGTAAAAGGCACTCTAAATCTAGGACTTTGGTACACTAATGACACACCAAGCACTATAATTGGGTACACTGATGCTGACTGGGCTGGGTGTACTGATGATAGTAAAAGCACTTGAGGAGCATGTTATTATATCGGTAATAACTTGGTAGGATGGAGTAGTAAAAAATAAAACTGCGCATCACTCTCGACAGCAGAATCTGAATACATAGCCGCTGGCAGCTGTTGTGCTCAATTAATGTGGCTTAAACAAATGCTAAGTGATTATGGTATTCAAGAAAATCAATTGCATCTCTATTGTGATAATCAAAGTGCGATTAATATTTCTTAAACCCCTGTTCAACACTCGCGAACAAAGCATATTAAAATAAGACATCATTTTATGCGTGAATTGGTTGAATCTAAGGAATTAGAAATCAATTATCTTCCTACTGATCTACAACTCGCAGATATGTTTACCAAACCTCTAGATTATAATAGATTCATTTCATTACGTAAATCTATTGGTATGGTTTATGCTGACTAATAACTTTGTTGTTTATCCAAGTTTTTCCCTTTGTCCATTTGAGATAAACTGGGGGAGAAATTTGAGTCTATTCAATTCTTACATATGCTAAACAGCTTGATCTTAGTGATTTCTTGTAGGTTCTTATTGTACAGTTACTCTCAACAGTTGTAATAGGGTATTCAAATGTACTTAGTTGAGTTATGTACTTTTTTATTTCTAGGTATTGGGTAGATAGAATTTGGATAGGAATAAGTTTTTCTTATTTTTTTGTTGCCCTACGAGCCCTAGATGACTCAAAGGAGATTTTGTCTCATATTTCCAAAGGGGGAGATTGAAGCCCTTATACTTTTGACTCAATTGAGTCTATATTGTATAAGTGCTCATCTAGTTTGGAAATTGTGACAAAATTATGTCCTCCCTAGAAACCAAAGAACCTCAGAAGTTGGTTTACTACTTCATCTCTCTATCTTGTTTTGATCAAGAACAAATTGCCAACACTCACACACAGTAGAATTTATTTATTGCATATCATACTGCATAATAATGTGTGTACATATGTTGAGTGTGTTTAAATCCCTAAGTTGGAATTTTAATAATTTTTTGGGATTTATAAACTTTTTTAAATAAGGTTTTCTTAATTAAAAACTTGATTTAAAAGTTTTTGTGGTCAATTTGTAAATATAATTTGTTGGGTATTTTGGCCTAACGTTACCTTGGGTAGAATCCGAAAGCGGAGTAAACCTTAGGGTGTGGTTTTAATTTCTTTATGACGCGCGTTTCATATCCTGTTATTGACCAACACTTGTCTTCATCTGATTGGCTGAGATTGTGTTACTTTACTGAGTTATAAACGTGTATGTTTGTAGCCCTTGGATCATTTGTTATCGATGATCTGCATGTTGTCTTGGTGAATCCCAGTACAACCTTTTAAACCAATCAGGTATCGTTTAAGCACCGCGTTCTTAGAACCCTTCGATCTAAGTCAATTTAATTTGACTTAATCCTGGCCCTTGGTTTTGATCCAGTCTCTCGAACCTTCTCTTCACCCTATAAAAGGAGCCCTATTCTCAAACTTCGAAGACTTTTGCCATTTTCATGTTCTCTGAGAAATAGAGAGAGTAGAGAGAGAAGAGAGAAAACAGAGAGAAGAAAGAGAGTTAGAAACCCTAACCCTGTTCGTCAAAGCCTCTTCCATCCAAACTCAAACACTTCTTCAAAACACCTTCATATCCAAAACACTATCCTGAGTGTTCTTGAGTGATTGAGAGTTTGAGTTGAGTTTGTAATTGTTGCTTTAACCTCTTGTTCGTTAGATCTTGTTTTCAACTTAAACTTTTACTCAGATCTACTTTCTGATTTCATAGAAATTTCAGATCTGAGTTATTCATGTTACATTACACTTAGTTTCATTCTTTATTTCTCATCTTGAGAAATATATTGTTGATTATTTTCTATAAAACGTTTGCTTACTTTGAAATCAACAATAAATGCTTCATGTTTCTAGTTCTTGTAAAACTAAACCTTTGACTTAGTTTTGAATCTCACTTCGAGGTTTTCAATCTCGAAAAACTGTTCTAAATTCTGAGACTGATTAAGACCTTGCCTGTCTTCCTAGCAAGGTATCCGTGGATTCTGGGAATGATTTAGAGGTCAAATAAGGTTCAAAGTTTTGTAAGAAGAAAGAAAAAGAAAAGATCACAGCATATAGTGTTACTGTAATTTGTTAGGACTGTTTGTACTTATTAAGTGTGCGTGTGTACATGCATGTGTTAGAGAGCACCTTCACAAACACTTTCACCCTACAAAACGAAAAGTGTTGGTAATAAGATATTGTGAACAAAGAGTCATCGTAAAGTGCTGGAACAAATCAGAAGTTAACAAACTGGGAGAACTACATCTACAATCAGAACTGCAGAGAAGTTATAAGGACACCAGAGGGTACATTCCTAAACTTATATAGGTCTGAGTTGTTTGCATGTTAGTTATATAGTTTGTAACTCATATATTTGTTTTAGTGGATTTTTCATTTTACTCCGTAGAGGGAGTCGTGGATGTTTCCTCAATTGGTGAGGTTTCACCACGTAAAAAACATTGTGAACATAATATTTCTACAGCTCCTCATCTCATTCTTGGTTGTGCTGAGTTTAAGTTTTTTAAACTACTTTATAAACCTGTTATTCGAATCTTTAATAGATCTCGTACATACTGATTTGTTAAACACATCTTGTGTTCAAATAGTTTGGTTTTTACGAAAAGAGTTTCTTTAAAAAACAGATCGGAGTTACTTAAATAGTTTATTTTAATAAACGGCTTTAGTAACATTTTTTAGAAGGACATGTGTCATTAGAACGACTTTGCGCGAGATGCTTATCTTGCACGAAGGACAGTGCTAGCTCGTTTAAACGAGCTCGTCAACCGAGGCACTCCGCTTCTACACTTAGAAAATTTTTTGCTTTTGATAAAAATAAATCAAACTTTGAAAAAACATTTTATGAAAAATTTCCCAAATATGTATGCAAATATAAACAACTCCATTAAATCATTTTACCAATAATGCATCATGGAGTAGTGGGAAACAGTTGAGCAGCACGTCGCATGAAGCATGATACACGTCTGAAGATGATGGATGCATGGATTCGGATAAAGGTCGTCGTGGATGATCATGATGACGTGCCGAATGTAGCGGTATAAGACATACAAACTGTGATATAGGGAAAACAGAAAATTCCTAGATTCCACCCCTGACATTTATAAAATTATGTCCTTACAATTTATATTACAAATCCTTTAAAATCCATATGATTAATTGAATCAATCCATGAAAATCCTAAGTCAATTGAAGAGGATGATGAAACTAGGGTTCTTATTACTAAATCTAAAACTTCCCTTAAATCTTAAAACAAACTTGTGTAATTGTTATTAGAATTAAGTTTCAATCATATATATGATGTGGTTTTATTATTTGGATGTTAGTTGGGTCTTTGATGAAGCTTAGGAAGCTATTAATGGAGTTTTAAAGAAAGAAATTAGGTTTAGAAGAAGATGAATCACATAACTAGGGAAATTTCCAAATATTTATTATCATTGATCGATCGACACTTGGTCGATCGATTGACACTCCCAGTTTTGGTGCTAATCGGGCTTTTGTTTATTTGATTGGATTGATGGGTTTGGGGACTTAGGATTAGGTTGGACTGGCTTTAAGTTTTTCTTATGCTTATTGAATATAGTGAACTCTAATGATTTGAGGATTTGGAATTGGGTATTTGGGTTAATTGTGTAATTTTGACCTCGTTTGTCTTGTAGGGGTTAAATTGAGTATGATGCATTAGTTGGAAATCTGAGAGTAGGATTAGTTATTAATTTAAATTTTGGAGGCTTAGTGTATTGGGACATTTGGTCAGGATTAATAGGGCCTTTATGATAGACTAGTAGGGCGTAAATCCTTCGGGGAAGATTGGGATTTAGTCAAAAAATCTAGGTTAGGTTAGTTGGTATATTCAATGTTATTATATATGTTAAGTGTGGGAGGATACATAGATGTTTATCTTTGGGATATTGAGCTAGGATTATATGATATTGAATATAGTTATTATGCGTGTTTCTAGTATAGGTTTTGTGTGGGACTATAACTAGAATTCTGAGAGCCTTGGGAAGCATGGATAATAATGTATTGAATCGGATAGGGGTAACATGTGTATTACCTTTTAAATAATATTAATATTATTTGTGACCCGATGGTGATGGTTTTATATGTGTTGGTTTGATTCAACCCGTTAGCGAGGGTTATATTTGGGTATATGTTTTATGTGTAATGCATACCATGATCGAGTGATTGTGGGTGACGTACTATAGGGGATACCCAATATGTGGAGTATACGAAGTCGACTGCTGATACCCCGATGATTGATTTGAGGTTTACCTTGGTCATTTAACTTATACACTACGACTTATATACCCGTGTCCTGAGGAGGAATACACAAGCATTGTCAACATATAGTCATTGGATATGTGACTGATGGCCATCGTATAGTCTTTGGGTATGGTATTCTATGCGATTGATGAGAAAGTGTAATGATTATCCCTTATTGATACTTTGAGGTTAAAGGGCGGGATTACCTATAACTATGTCAGCATGCGCGAGTGATCCCTAAAGGCAATAGGGAATGCCTTTGTTATGTGTGGGCATGTGAGTAACCCATTTATTTGTACATGTCGAGGGATGTCACCGTGTTTGGATGATAAATGTATAGATCATTTTTCTCCTACTATGTATGATTATTTGTTAAGGTACTAGAGACAGTTGTACCGGATTATGTGTTATACTAAGGATGTTTATGCATTTATTATATGGATATTTACCTATATATTATGACTCGAGATTTATGTATTATATATATTAGACACGTATGTGTTTTCTATGGTACCCTGATGGTTAAACATGCTTTACCTTGGTCATTTACTCCGGACACTAATGCCTACATCCTCATGTACCGAGGAAGAATATATGGGGGGTTGTCAGCGTATTGTCATTGGATATGCGACTGGTGGGCATCGTATAATCTTATGTATTGTAGTCTATACTATTGACGGGAAAATATGATGATGATCTGTTATTGATGATGTGAGGTTATAGTATGGTATTACTTATAATTATGCCTTGTACACGCTAATGATCCACGAAGGCAATAGGGACAGGCCTTCGTTATGCATGGGCATGTGAGTAGCCCATTTATTTTTACATGTCGTGGGTTATACTTATGTGTGGATATTATATGTAGATATTGTCTTTCTCTTACTATGTATTATGTGTTAATGTAATGGAGATAGTTGTACCGGCTAATGTGCTATACTAGGGATGTATATGTGTTTATTATAGGGATGGATACCTATATATTTTGGCTTAGTATTTATATATCACATTTACTAGAGACGTATATATTTGTTATGTAGCGTTTGATAGGCCTAGATTTATAGACTTGAGACTTGTGTTGTGTGATGGTGAACGATACTCATATAGTGAGATGTGCCTTGGGTATGAGACTATCGTGAAAATTATAATTCCTAGAGTAAGAGATTAACTTAAATAGAAGAAACCAATGATTAAAGGATTAAGAGATAAAAATTTAAACATAATCTACATATGGGTTTGGGTTTAAAACCACATGTTACTTTAGGTTGTTAGGTTAGGTAATTAATAACTTAAAATCCTTTAATGACGAGAGGAAGGTGCATGGTTATATTGTAACCCAAATTCAGTTAAAATATTATTTATCATAAATTTATTATTTACGTAATTGTTATATTTGTGTTTTTATAGGCCTCAGATCGTTGTTCCTATCATAGACTGTTTTGATTGTTGTAGGAGAAGCTCTAGTGGCATTCAATCCTTCGTTTTCAGGATCTAGTACTGGAGAATTATTGGTCATTCACTTCTTATATCACTTTATGTTTTAAGCGGGCGTGCATGTTGTACGGTTTATCCCGAGTCAGCTTTTGTATATATAACATTTGTATTCCAGAGTTAGATTATTATGTTAGCAGTATATGGTATCAGAGTTGGTTTTGTTTTATTCAGTATTTCGTTATCTTGTTATATTATTTGTTAGGTTTTATGTTTTTGTTATGATGAGAATGTTACCAAATATTTTTTACTCCCGTGAATTTTTTATTAGACCTGATCAATCTATTTATAGATTTTGTGGGGTGTCACATTTATATAGCATTTTCGTTATGAGTTGGAAAGTTATATTCACATGTTTAAAAATAAATAACAAAATAAAGGTGTTTGATAAGTATTTAAGGAAAACACAACTTTTTGGGTGCCATTGTTGATATGGGAATGTTTTGTCGGAGAAGTGGTGATGATTATCCCTACTTTCGACTTTGACTTTCACAAAGAGTCCAGAGTAACCGTGCTAACTAAAAATTTCCTAAAAATGGGTTGAAATGTAGGAAAAGGGTGTTTTCATGTTGTACTTAGTTTTACCCATTTTTATTAGTCATATTAGGGTGAGAACATAATGATTAGCTTAGTGATGAGAAATGCCGGAGGAGGGTCGAGATTATGAAATATAAACATCGTAAAATGCGTACCTAGTCTCCTGGTGGCGGTCGAGTTATGTTATTATACTAGTATAGATGTTTCTAGGTCCTAATATGTATGTAAAATATAGGTTTATAATTTCCTTGAAGTGTTTACCCGTGGAGAATGAGGCAAGCTTTTGGCAAGGGAATGACCTCGGTGAGGTGGTACAGTCGAACAAAGTTTAGACTTGGGAAGCTCTTACTTGCAGATTTGTGCAGCGGTACGATGTTTTTTTAGTCGGTAGAATTGACTTTGTTGGAAAGTTATAACTTTTCTCGGGATGCTCGGGGCAGTGCTCGGGAAAGGAGAGTTTTTAGAAAACCTATTCAACGTTGGGTTTTGGGATCCTTTTCCCAAGTGTGGGCGTGGGGTGCTTAAAGTCTATATTTAGACCCTTTAACCGTGTGGTTGATTATGACATTAACAACATGGTAATATGATTAATTACCCAATATATATTTTATTTATTTTGTCCTATAACACCAAAACTTAACAATTGTCTCACTTTTTCGATAAGGCATTGCCACGGTCAAGGACGGCGATAAAAAAATACACATTTGTTGTCATGGTCTTTGACTCTGATAAGACCGTGAGAAGTCTTATCATGGTAAAAAAATGGTGACAAATATGATGACTAACAACCAAATTAAAACCCTTTTATGACCTATTTTCTATTTCCATCTTCTCTCTCATCAACTTGCCTATCTCTTTCTCTCTGCCAAATACTGAAAATTATCATGGTTTTGAACCGTGACCAATAGCTTGGGTCACGGTTTTAGACCGTGATAATTTTAAGGGTGACCATTATGGGGGTCACGATCCAAAATCGTTACCACAGTATAGGGTCACGGTCTCTTCCATAACCCTAATGTTCGGGGCATGGTCACGATTAGGGACCGTGAACACTGGTCACAGCCATGAACCGTAACCCCAACCATGATTGTTATGAGGGACACATATGAATCGAAGACTTATGATATGGTTACCTGAAAGAGTAAGGTTCCGTGTCAAATCCTAAAGGAGGTTCCTAAGTCATTCAAAGGTGAAGATAACTGGATTAAGGGTAGGGCTGACCCCTCAAAGGTTGAGGGAGTCTTTACCTTAACTAATGATCCTATTCTTATATCTGACTATTCCCCCCGTAAGTATCTTTGCTTTTCCTTCTCTTCCCATTATCTTCATTAACTTCTAATAACTAACCCCAACCTTCGTCTAATCAGTAGATGATAGGGAAAAACAAAGGTTCGCTAGGCGGCTGGGCCAATAAACCCTTATCGAGGTTGTATTCAATAGGAAAATAGGTATAAGATAACTAAGAGTTTGAAGTTTAGTGATTCAATGGACATCTCAACTCCTAGTGTGAAGTTGGTAAATGAGGCTGACTTGGGACTTGGCCTCGCTGGAGGTTTACTGTTAGAGTCTGAAAAAAACCCTACCTTTGGTGCAAGCAGACTTGGGAGTAAGTGGGAATATTAGTCAAACCCAGGAATATCCTTCTATTCCAAAGGACTTGCAACCATTGGTCTTAAAAGAACAAACCATGGAAAATATGGTACCCTCTCAGGAGGGGAGTTTGTAAAGGTACCTAACACACTAAGGGGGCATGTTATTATTTAGGATAAAGACTTTCCACCTCATGTGATTGAGGGCTATGCAAGGCCTCCCTCAATCGAGGGGATAGAATCCTATGCTTATGCCGTTAACGCCTATATTCGATGTCCAAGATAAATAATTCTAATATAGTGGCCACTTTTAGGGTGAGAGGTACACCAACTAATGCTAAGGACCCGATCCATTTGATGAGAAAGGTAATTTCATGTTTCCCTTGGATTTTCCTTTGAATTTTCACTTTTTTATATTTATTCTTATATTTCTTTTCTCTTATAGACTCAGTACTTAACACTGGCTCTTTTTAGCAGATTCTCTCGATGGTAGCAAAGCATGGCAGATGGCTAACGAGATGGCCAATAGTTGGGACCTCACCTGGATGTATTTTTACCAAATAAAAAATGAGCAGAGGCTATGGGTGGAGGAACTTGATAAGGAGAGACCCATTTTGAAGGTACATGTCACTTCCTTGGAGCAGGAGAACCTTTCAAGTGAGAAGACTTTTAAAGAGTGTGACTTTTTGCTAGTTCTACGCAAAAGTCTTTAGCTAAGGTTAATAATTTGCATTCCCTTAGTCAAGTTAATCTTAGAGTGACTATGGAGGGTCTCCAAGGCCATAAGGATGATGTTCATGGCTTTACAGAGAGACTTATTTGCCCTGATGGTGAGGTGGGGCTCCTAAATCAATCAAATAATTATCTGGCTATTGAAATGGAATTACTGACTTCCCGATGTCTGGAACTTAAGAAGAGCTATTCTTAGGCCTTAGTCAAGTGTAAGGAACTTCAAGGGAAAATTCATACTATTATACAGATCCAGCTGGATGCCTACCAGGAATCTGAGGCCTTGAAGAAGTACTTGTTCAAGAATTTTAGTGATGGCTTAAAATCTTGCAAGGTCCAAGCATTATTCCTTGTCGTGGAAGTTTCTGGACTGTTTCTTGAAGACCCTCGATTAGAGAAAGAGATCTTGGATGGTGAAGGTATTGCTGATGGAGGCATTGATGAGGATTCTTCTCTCAAGATCCAAGAAAAATAAGTTTGGAAGAAGGCCTCTACCTCTCAGCCTCAATCGAGCCCTCTAAAAAGTGAAGATTTTGTTGATCCCACAAATTTCAAGCCTTGAAAAGTCTTTTATGTAATATTTTTTTTGTTTTAGTCCATGGACCTTTCTTGTAGTCCACCCATTTTAACCTTAATAATAAGGTAGTTTTCGAATCACGGGATTTTGAAGTTATTCGCTTCATTACTTTCTTATTTTACTAAGTAATTTTCTTATTGACTTGTATTATTTGAGTTCTATATGAGTCTTATCCAATGTGTAGTACAACCTTCACCCCTAGAATTACTTAGTAATGCAAAGCAACCAGAGACTTGAGTCTGTTAGAGCTGCCATATGGCTCCTAAGACATAAAGAGTCATACTTATAAACTTTCTGAAGTCAAGACTGAGGTTCTCCAATGGGTTAATAGACATTAGAACCATGGGATACTTGATACTTCACTTCTTTAAGATTGAAAGCCCTCAGTTTTTGTACGAATACTTAGTCCCCCCCTAAAAAAAATTGGGCGTAAAGGCTTAAAATCATCCCTGTAAAAAGTCTTAAGACCTTAGGTTTAAAATCTTTCTCGAAAACTTTGAAACCTAGAATCCTTATAAGGGTTAAAAGATCTCCGAACTTAGAAAATTTTGAAATTTGAAGTCCTTATAAGTGTCAAAAGACCTTCGGACTTTAGGAAAATTTGAAGTCATTGTAAGGGTCAAAAGACCTTTAGACTTACAAATTTTTGAAATTTAAAGTCCTTATAAGGGTCAAAAGACCTCCGGGCTTCAAATATTTAAGGGTTATATTGGATTGCTGGACCCTAGCCCCCCTATGGAGGATGTTTCGAAGTTCCACAAAGGGTCATAAGACCTTTAACCCCTTGTATTTACGGGTTTTGAGACCTTTAAATATGTTTTTGGGTTGCTAACCCTAAGGACTGTAGTCTTTTTTCGGTCTTGAGACCTTTGGCTATTAGTCTTAAGCCAAGGTTGAAATCCTTACAACTTGAATTTTACGCCCTGAGATCTTAGTTTAAACCTAAAGCCAAGGCTTTAATCCTTTTAACTCTATATTTTGGGGCTTTATACCTTGGTTTAAGTTTTGAGCCAAGGCTGAAGTCCTTGAAACTTGATTTGTGGATCCTGAGACCTTAGATTTTTAGAATCAAGGTTGAACTCCTTGTAACTCTTAAATAATACTGATATCGAATACACCAAGAGTTAACAAAAAGTTTATTTTTATTTAATATAGTAGAATACATGGTTTACAGTCGTTCTGCAGGATGTCATACATCTTTTGAGGTCTCTGTTGCCTTTGGCTTTCTTCCATTACTTGGAATTTCAGTCGCGGAGGTGACCGTACCCACCTTGTAGGGTTGAGGTATCTAAACACATTATCTCGATGCTCGAGCTCTCTTGAGGGAGATCATTCATTAGTAGTGTTTAGAGTAAGACCTCTTTTTATATTTCATGGAGGTTATATTGGATTGTCGAGCCTTTTTCTTGTCTCTAAAGACTTCTCCCACCCCCTGGGGTTGGGACTCTCATCAACAATACTTGGATTTTGTCTATTTTGTTTTACCCAATCCTCATAGTCTTTGGCTGGGGCAGGATATGTTGAGTTTTTGCATTCATACCTGCGAGATCATCGGAATCATCAAGACAAAACATGGCACGAAAATGACATAATAATGTAATCTCTGAAGCTTTAGCGCTCCATATTCGATCAAACACGTCATAAGCTTGAAAGGTCAACATACAAATCCTAAGCTAAGACTCAAAATGTTTTGTCCAGAATTAAGCCAATACATACAAGTTGACCTTATTGAAAATTTATCCTTACAAATATCCACCTTTGGCTATTTTGGGTAAAACACAAAAAAAAACTCCTATAAGTCGTCAATCTCTCAAAAAGAATCAATTCCCAACCCCAAAAGAAAAAAAGTATAGACTCAACAGATACATGCGCTGAGTAGCTTTGCATACGTGTGAACTTTATCGCATGTTTCAAACCTAAATACTTAAACACACCGTCAAATACAAAGAGAATGTATAAGTAATATAAATCTACATATGAATAAACCCTCCTTATGTCTAACAATCCCCACCTAGGTAAGACGTCTCTCCCTAAGTTAAAGATCTCCTCCTAAAATTAAAGTGAAATATACAATTTCTCCCCCTTTTTGTTCAGGAATAGACAAAGAAATAGTATATAAAAGCCATTTCTCCCCTATAAACCTTATCTCCCTCAAAATGTGAGAACATATGATGTCAATTGGAAATATTGAGTAAATAATAATATCATGAAACAATGTGATGTGCAACAAGCATACAATGATTACACAAGCACAAATAATTCAAATAATGATAAATTAATACCAATATTGATGCAAATACGATACCAACTTCAATATACAATGAAGCATAAGATACCCATATAAATAAGCATCAATAGATACCAAAATGATCATATAGCATGGCAATTTGATTCAAAGATGTGGAACATGACAAATATGGATTAAATGCAAGCGCAATGATTCAAAATAAAAAATACCATACATATATACAAAAATATACCAAAGATATATAAGCACGCATGCACGCGCGCGCGCACACACACACACACACATATATATATATAACCACAACATGACACAAAACACATAGTCTTCACACACTAAAATAGTATCGATATGTCTAAATATGTGGAATGGAGTGAAGGGGAATGACCTAGAAATAATTGAATTATGACCCAATCACTTAATAATGTCCAAGGAGTTGTATTTGACAGTAAAACTTTATCAAACTATGATTTAACCTCAAGTGACATATAAAGTGAACTCAAAGACTAAACAAGCACAAAGCACACAAGCCTATAATTTTAATGATTCGATAAATCAATAGCGTCATGACTTGATAAGAATAACTAGGATTCATTGTACAAACCCATTGATCTTCAACTATAATACCCTCAAAATCTAAACAAATATCATATAATTTTTCACTCAATTATTTTTAAGATACCATTGTTGAAAATCAATCAAACAAACATGTTAGCCTTTAATCTTTTATTTTTGCCTCTCATTTTTAGGCTCTTGCTAACAATGGATTTCCCCCAGAGGAGATTTACTCATCTCATAGCCCTTTTTTGTGCACCCTCATATAATTAATAAAAATATCAACATACTCACGGGCAAGTTCTTACATGCACATATCCCCCATAGTCAAAAGATATGTATATAACAAGATTGATTGGATAACATCTCACTTAACTCAAATATATCATGTGAAGTTAAAGTTCGAGAGATCTCGTGCATATGTGTGTGAAGGCATATACAAAGTGTAACCATTAAGAAAATCAAATTCGAACAACTCCATGCACATATGTTTAAGAAAAATCTAAGCATTGAAAGTCATAATCAAATATCCTATCCACATGAAAAACATAGAATGAAGTGCATTCAAACACACCAATATGCCATACAAAATGTCTAAAACTATTTAAATTTTTTCAAAATGATACCAATTAAAAAAAAACTTAAAAGATAAACAAAATCTTTTTGTATTTTTCAACAAGACCCAATAAATGAAAAATCAAAATACAAAATACTTAAACCATATACAAATAGCAAACACATATACTATGAATTACAAAATCTATTGTATGCAAATATGCAAGAAATCACCCATAAAATATATAGCATGTGAAGAGTCATGAGCAAGCATGCGAGAATAAATCAATTGTGACACCCCGCTTATTAAAATAAGAGGTGGCCAACCCGCTACTCCAATAAAATAGGAATCCTAAATGGTCCATTCTTAGCATCACTTTCGCATGGAAGATAATATGATACGACCACCCAACATTTTAAAATTGGATGTCAAAATATTTTCCAATTTAAAATGAACTATTTCAGTCAACTACTTTCATAACAAAAGGGGTTAATATACATGTAACAGTTTGATAGCATTTACAAAACATAACCGAATAAGCTGTCGGTTAATAGATTGATACAAAAAGGTTACACGAAATATAACAGTAACTATGAGATATAAATTTGGGCAACACATCCGAATATAACTGACGAATCATAACTAGAATATCCAAAAAGAATTTGATGCATCTAATACGAAAATCCTACAACATCCGCAATATGCTGTAGCTCCTTAACACTAGAAGGAAAGGTCAGAACAGGCACCCTTACGATGGGACACCTGAACATAAATGATAACAACACCAAGAGATAAAATATAAACGGGTTAGGGCCCGATTTGATATGATTTAGAAGTGAATAAAATGCATAACAGTTATGAATGCTAGATTTCATAAACAGGTTAAATTCTCTCTTCTCTTGAAGAATCCTACTCACCTCTCCTCTAAAGTGCACATCCTAACGCGTACAATTCATTTTTAAGTTAAGCTACCCAACTACTTAATAGGAATAACCTAAATATATATAATATGCTTGGTTTACCAATTTAACATTTATCCTCACAAGTCAGTTAATCATTAATGATCACATATAATAATAATTGATTCATAATTCCATTTAATCGTCTACGTTAAAACATAATTTAAATGAGAACAGTTATATTCATACAATAAACTTTCTAAGACCATCCTTCCACTGGGTGAGTTCCCTAATTGCTATCATCTTCCAGGGGCTAGTTTCATGACCACGTGGGTACCCTAAATCACAATGTATGGGAAGCGGCAATATACCTTCGACAGTGAGGCGTAACCATACCCATAATTACTTCACTTTGAATAAAAGATATCACAATGTAGCAACTGGTGCTATGGCCTGATGACTATACTCTCCCTGCATCATTAGCCAAGGGATTCACCTCATTTGCATAACTTCCCTTATGATAGCATTTAGAGAGGTATGTACATATATGCCATAGTCATAAGATATATTAGTTTAAACATATAATCCTTCTTTCCAAAACCATCTGTGCATAATGAAATTAAGCTACAAGGTATAAACACTCCCATACTAGTCCCCAAAAGTCAAAACGACACTAATCGAATCTACACTAGTCCTACAACCATTTACTTAATGAAATGAGGCATTATGCACTCATAACTAATCCCCGAAAATAAGCCCGAATCCCCTTACTATCCTAGGGTATCACTCCACTTATGTGAGATCATAATAATCTATAATACATCATATGGGAAGGTCCTTAAGCCTTCAGCCCAAGAGAAAAGGAGTTGAAATAAAATTTTAAAAAAATTATAAAAAGCACCATTTTCGAATCGATTCGCCCTTGGAAGCGAATCGATTCGCCCCAACCGAATCGATTCGGTCGAAATAACCACACTTTCTACTAACTTGATAAATATATTCGGCCTGCCTGAATCGATTCGCTAACTCAGATCTTTAGCCTACCATTTTACCGAATCGATTTGCCAGGGGCGAATCGATTCGCCTGGGTCGGACAACCCAGTTTTGGCTATGGGTTTATATGAACCCTAAATCCCAAAACCCCGCTTCTTCCATCTAAACCCAGCATCATCAAACAACATCATCTAAAAATTGTTCCTACATGATAACCCATCATTTTGAGGCCCTCAATCATGTTTACATCATATACGTAAGGGTTTAAACTTCAAACTCACCAAAATCCCCAAATGGTTTAAACTCAAGAACTCTATCAATTTATATAATTTATTCACACACAATCATACATCTATGCAAGTTAGAAAACTTGCCTCAAGATTGAAGTCTCGGATTCCTCCTCCTTGAAATGATTCCAAGCTCAAATCACCAATTCCTCTCTTTTTCTCTTCTTTCTCTCAAGCTCTTCGCCTCTCTCTTTCTCTTTCTAGGTTATTCACAAATGAGATTTAATTGCTCTTGCAAGACTAAATGCCCAAAATATTCCAAATACATTTAAGTCTAACATTAAATGCTACTACATACTTAAAATGATTCGTAACATCATACTTGAGTCATAACTAGCCAAAAGTACCCGGAAACCCAAAAATACACCCGATACTTATTTTGACTATCTTAGCCGTTCCCGGACTAACCCTTCCCTCTAAACTAACATCCGAGATATCGTTTATAATTTCCTATCCCAACGTCCTATTACCTTTCTTAAATAATCCAATTGGGATATAAGCCATAACCGTCGCTTTAATTCGCAACAACGCAATATAACATAATATTACACTATTTACATTCATGTAACAATAAATATGCAATACTCATAAATATTAACTCTTAAATCATACAAATTAATATTTAATTCAATTTTCATTTATTTTTAAATGACTAACCCACATGGAGACTTATATAAAAATAAATACTCAAAAGTAAGGGGTATTACATACAAGGAAAATTTGTCCTCAAAATTTAGACGTGCCCAGTAAAAAGAGTTGTGGGTACTTTTCTCGGATATCGTCCCAAGTTGATTCCTCATTATTGTGGTGACCCCATTGGACTCGAACCAAGGGCACCACTTTCGACCTTAGTCTATGCTCATCGTGGCTAAGATGGCAATCGACTGTTCCTCATACGAAATGTCATGCTGCAACTCAATATCGTCCAATGGAATATGCCAATGAGCTCCCTTGCATCTTTTATACTTCTTCAAAGATGAAACATGGAATACATCATGAATTCGTTATAGGTGTTCCAACAAAGCAAGTCGATATGCCACGGGTCCTATCCTTTCAATAATGGGAAAAGGGCCTACATATCTCGATGCAAGTTTACCTTTCATCCCAAATCGTATAATGCCTTTAATTGGAGACACCCACAATAAAACTTGATCCCCCACTTCCAAATATACATGCCTTCTATTTGCGTCGGCATAATTTTTTGGGCGATCCTGTGCAATCCATATACGATTTTGAATAAGCTCAATCTTTAAAGATGTATCTTGGATCATTTCAGGTCCAAGGAGTTTATTGTCTCCTACTTCCAACCATCAAGCAGGCGATCGACACAATCGGCCATATAACGCCTTATACGGTGCCATACCTATCGCGAATTGGTACGAATTATTGTATGCGAATTCGACCAATGGAAGGTATTGCTCCCATCCTCCTTTAAATTCAAGTATGCACATTTGAAGCATATACTCTTACATTTGGTGAACTCTCTCCATTTGCCCGTCGATTTTGCGCATAGCATGATGTACTCAATCGTAATTCGGTTCACATTGCCTCTTGGAAGTTTTGCCAAAAATGGGATACAAAATTTTTATCTCCGTCGGATACTATATTAATTGGTACCCCATTAAGTCTCACAATCTATACTATGAAAAACTGAGCATAACGTGTTGTATTGTATTCCATCCGCACCGGTAAGAAGTGTGTCGATTTAGTCAAGCGGTCGATAATGACCCAAATAAAATCATGCCCACTTTGCGTCATCAGCAATTCTGTGAGAAAATCCATTGAGATACTCTCCCATTTACACATCGGTATTTCCAACGGTTGCAACATTCCATTCGGTCACTGGTGGTCCACCTTTACTAATTGACAAGTGGCGCATTGGGAGATAAACTTATAAATGTCCCTTTTCATTCCTACCCACCAATATTGACGACGCATATCTTGGTACATTTTTATCCTGTCGGGATGTACTGTAAATCTTGAACCATGGGATTCTGTCATGACAACACGTCTCAAGTCTCCATCATCTGGGACTATAAGTCTTCTATGGAAATGTAACCCACCATCAGAACTAATAGAGTAGGACTACGCTCCCTCAGTCAATAGCTATCGTACCCGTTCTTGACAGTCTTTATCCCCTACTTGTGCTTTTACTATCCGCATAATTATTTCGGGCGTAATGGATAACACCGACATGCACGCTCTAGATATAGCATCATCCTGGCCAAGTTTCTTCCATTTAGCTTTCCACACTTTCGTTAATTTCCCTACGAGTCTTTGACTCAATGCGTCAGCTACCACATTTGCCTTGCCTGGGTGGTAGTGGATATAAAATTGGTAGTCCTTCACAAATTCTAACCATCGACGCTGCTGCATATATAGGTCTTTCTGTGTGAACAAATATTGTAATGACTTGTGGTCCATAAAAAAGGCTAAATTTCTCACCCAAAAGGTAATACCTCCATATCTTTAAGGCAAACACTACTGCGGCAAGCTCTAAATCAGGTAGGGATAATTCTTCTTATAGGGCTTAAGCTTGCGAGATGCGTATGCAATGGCCCTTTGATCCCGTTGTAACACAACTCCTAATACCTGTAGAGATGCGTTAGTAAAGACTAAATAATCCACTCCCGATTTTGGTAATGAGAGTACAGGGGCATATGTCAATTTATCTTTTAGTTCCTCAAAAGCTAGCTGATAAGAGTAGTCCCAAACAAATCTCACTCCCTTTCGGGTTAAGTTCGTTAAAGGGCCAGCAATCTTCAAAAATCCCTTAATTAAACGACGATAATATCCCACCAAACCCAGAAAGCTACAGATCTCAATCGGCGTCGTGGGCTGACCCCATTACCTCACCGCAGCAACCTTGTTTGGGTCTATGGAAATACCCTCAGTCGTCACGATATGCCCTAAAAATTGCATTTCCTGTAACCAGAAACCACACTTCTCAAACTTTGCATATCAAGTGTTTAGCATGATCAACTTCAGTTCGAGAATAGACTAGAATGTCATTGATGAACACTACCACAAACTGGTCTAAAAAGTCTCGAAATACTCGATTCATAAGGTCCATAAATATTGCAGGAGCATTGGTTATCCCAAAGGGCATAACTAAAAACTCATAGGACCCATACCTGGTTAAGAAAGCGGTTTTGGACACGTCCTTATCCTGGATTCGCAACGGATGATACCCAGAGCTCAGATCTATTTTAGAGAAGTACGACGCTCCTCTTAATTGATCAAATAAGTCATCGATTCGAGGTAATGGGCATTTATTTTGAATAGTTACGTTGTTCAATTCGCAATAGTTAATACATAATTGGAGGGAACCATATCTCTTTCTCACGAATAATACTGGGGAACCCCATAGCAATATACTACATTGAATAAACCCTTGCCCCAACATCTGCTGAATTTGATCTCGTAACTCCCGCATTTTTAAAGGAGCCATACGGTGTGGAGTTTACGCAATCGTCCTAGTCCCCGGTGCTAAGTCAATTACGAACTCAATCTCACGACTTGGAGGTAAGCCAGGAATTTCCTGAAAGACATCCTCAAATTCTCTAACAACAGGAATCATGTCTAAAGATATCACTATAACTTGCTAAGTCTTCTCATGAATACAGTATAAGTGAGTGCTCGAACCTCCTTCTAGAAGAGGTATGGCTATTAAAAACATTTCTTGGCTCGAAATAGCAAAGACTATACCCCTCATATAATAATTTACCATGGCCCAGTACTTCACTAACCAATCCATGCCTAGAATAACATCATATCCGACCATATCCTGGATAATCAAGTCGTCTTCAAAGCGCAATCTACCAAGGTCTATTCCCACCCCTTTACAAATAAAGAATATAAGTGAGCCATCGCTTATATGAGAATCTACACTCATAAGATTACTATCGGTAGACTCTAATAATTCCGATAAACGAGCAAAGTATGTAGCTATAAATGAATGTGTTGCACCCATGTCAAATAACACTCGACCCACAACCCCATGGATGGTAAACTTACCCTCAATAGCTGGCGATGCTAGGGGAAACAAAGCATTTTGGACATTATACATACGCCCAAATTGAAGTTCTCCCTGTTGTAGTGGGTTTTATGGAATAGGTACTGGAGGTTGTAAAGGTACCTGCTAGTTTTGAGGGCCTCTAGGCAATTACCCCCTGTTCAACTGTGGATAGGCTTTCTTCATGTGACCCGTCTCACCGCACTGAAAATAATGGCCCACATAATTCTCTAGATGTCAGACCCGATTGTTATTCCAAAATTTCCCTGCACCTTGTCCCTGCTAGCCTCGACCTCCATTATTCATTCGGTTGACTTGGCCCTATGGAACCATTTGCTGTTGCTGCAGCTGCTGCTGAGCTCCCTGATTTGTCTTAAAACCACCTCCACCAGAATTGAAACCCCCAAAGCGTTGTTTCTTAGACATATCCCTTTTTTGAATATACTGCTCTTTCTATTTACTCCGCGACTGCTATAGTGGTGATAGTGCTCCACCGGCACCATTTCCTCCTAGTTTACTAGATTGTCCAGAATCCCCTATTTTCTTACTCACCTTCAATGAAGGTGGTGATCCTGGCAATGAAGTAAAGTTGCATTCATCACGTCGCCAAAAGTTTATAGGGCAGGGTTCCCCAACAGGTGATGCCTTATCCTCCAATTCAAGCCCCCGACAAATTTAGAGATTATCTTATCTTCCGTACTTACCTTGTCCGACACAAAATTTTCCAAAAGGGTAAATTCCTCTTCAAACTCCGCCACTGTTCACTCCCCTTGAGTAACATCCTGAAGCTTCCTCCTCATCTCCTTATAGACTACTGGAGGAAAATACTTTCGTTCAAACAGAATCCATAACTCCGAGATAGTCATAGTATCCCTTTGTTCCAGAGTTATCACCGACTCCCACCATTGGAGAGTTGCTCCCACCAATTTAAAAGTGGCTAGAATCTGTTTCCTCTCCTCAATACATTCCACCATTCGAAGATGGCGTTGGATATCCTTCCTCCATTGATTTGCTAAGATCACGTCAGTGCCACCCTGAAATTCTGGAGAGGTTGACCTTTCTAGAAGGATTCTATGACTATTTCCCATGTGAAGGGTCCCGTATGGGCTTGAGCCACTAGGGCTGCCAGTTGTTGAGCCTATGGAAGCTGTTGTGCAATAGTGGTCATTGCAGTATTGACTGCCTGAGTAATAGTATTAGACACCTCCATTGCATTCATAGTTACTTACGATGGTGGGCTCTCTACATCATCTGTAACTCGATATACCCTTGTCGGGAAACCTCGTCTAGGCAGCATCGAAGTTAAAAAGCAATTGAGTCAATATACAGTTAAAACGATCCATCCTTCTGGAAGATCGAAAACACGCATAAATAAAAAAGTCCTAATGATAGGGCTCTATATCAAAGAACGCTATGACAAAACGTGACAAGTCCGAACATATCCTAAAGACACTAGAACCTGATGTTCTAATACCATATGTGACACCCCACTTATTAAAATAAGAGGTGGCCAGTCCACTACTCCAATAAAACAGGAATCTTAAATGGTCCATTCTTAGCATCACTGTCGCATAGAAGATAATATGATACGACCTCCCAATATTTAAAAAATGGGTGTTAAAATTTTTTCCAATTTAAAATGAACTATTTCAGTCAACTACTTTCGTAACAAAAGGGGTTAATATACAAGTAACAGTTTGATTGCATTTACAAAACATAACCGAATAAGCTGTCGGTTTACAAACTGATACAAAAAGGTTACACCAAATATAACAGTAACTATGAGATATAAACTTGGTCAACACGCCCGAATATAACTAATGAATGATTACTATAATATCCAAAAGAATTTGATTCGTCTAATACAAAAATCCTACAACATCCGCAATATGTTGTAGCTCCTTAACACTGGAAGGGAAGGTCAGAACGGGCGCCCTTGCGACGCGACACCTGAACATAAATAATAATCACACCAAGAGACAAAATATAAACGGGCCAGGGCCCGGTTTGATATGATTTAGAAGTGAATAAAATGCATAACCGCTATGAGTGCCAGATTTCATAAACGGGTTAAATTTTCTCTTCTCTTGAAGAATACTACTCACCTCTCTTCTAAAGTGTACATCCTAACGTATACAATTCATTTTTAAGTTAAGCTAACCAACTACGTAATAGGAATAACCTAACTCTATCTAATATGCTTGGTTTACCAATTTAACATTTATCCTCACAAGTCAGTTAATCATTAATGATCACATATAATCAGAAGGGATTCATAATTCTATTTAATCGTTTGCGTTAAAACACAATATAAATGAGAATAATTATATTCATAAAATAACATTTCTAAGACCATCCTTCCGGGAGTTACCCCACTGGATGCGTTCCCTAATTTATATCATCTTTTAGGGCCTAGTTTCATGACCACTTGGGTACCCTAATTCACAATGCATGGGAAGCGGTCATATACCTTTGACAGTGAGGCGTAACCATACCCAAAATTAATTCACTTCGAATAAATAATCACACAATGTAACAACTGGTGCTATGGACTGTGGACTATACTCTCCCCGCATCATTAGCCAGGGGATTCACCTCTTTCGCATAACTTCCCTTATGATTACATTTAGAGAGGTATGTACATATATGCCATAGTCACAAGATATATTAGTTTAAACACACAATCCTTTTTTTCGAAACCATATGTGCATAGTGAAATTAATATACAAGGTATAAACACTCCCATACTAGCCCCCGAAAGTCAAAACAACACTAACTGACTCTACACTAGTCCTACTACCATTTACTTAGTGAAATGAGGCATGATGCACTCGTAACTAATCCCCGAAAATAAGCCCTAACCCCCCTTACTATCCTAGGGTATCACTCCCCTTATGTGAGATCATAATAATTTATAATACATCATATGGGAAGGTCCTTAAGCCTTAAGCCCAAGAGAAAATGAGTAGAAATGAAGTGAAAAAAATTTGTCAAACAACACTATTTCCGAATCGATTCGCCCCAGCTGAATCGATTCAGTCGAAATAACCAAACTTTTTTCTAACTTGACGAATCGATTCGTCCTGCCCAAATAGATTCACTAACTCAAACCTGTAGCCTACCATTTTACTGAATCGATTCGCCAGGGGCGAATCGATTTGCCTGGGTCGGACAACCCAATTTTGGCTACAGGTTTGTATGAACCCTAAATCCTAAAACCCTTCTTCTTCCATCTAAACCCAACAACATCAACCAATATCATCTAAAAATAATTCCTACATGATAACCCATCATTATGAACCCCTCAGTCATTTTCACATCATATACATAATGGTTTAACCATCAAACTCACCAAAATCCCGAAATGGTTATAACTCAAGAACTTCATAAATTTATACAATTTATTCACACACAATCATAAATCTATGCAATTTAGAAAACTTACCTCAATATTGAAGTCTCGGATTCCTCCTCGTTGAAACGATTCCAAGCTTAAATCACCAATTTCTCTCTTTTTCTCTTCTTTCTCTTAAGCTCTTTTCCTCTCTCTTTCTCTTTCTAGGTTAAACACAGATGAGCTTTAACTGCTCTTGCAAGACTAAATACCTAAAATATCCTAAACACATTTAAGTATAACATTAAAGGCTACTACATACTTAAAATGACTCATAACATCATACTTGAGTCATAACTAGCCAAAAGTACCCCGGAACCGAAAAACACACCCGACACTTATTTTGACTATCTCAGCCGTTCCTGGACTAACCGTGCCCTCTTAACTAACATTCGAGATATCGCTTATAATTTCCTATCCCAACATCATATTACCTTTCTTAAATAATCCGATTGGGATATAAGCCATAGCCGTCGCTTTAATGGGCAACGATGCAACATAACATAATATTACACTATTCACATTCATGTAACTGTAAATATGCAATACTCATAAATATTAACTCTTAAATCATAAAAATTAATATTTAATTCGATTTTCATTTATTTTTAAATGACTAACCCATAAGGCGACTTATATAAAAATAAATATTCAAACGTAAGTGGTATTACATCAATCTAACATTTAGCGCCTCCAAAACTGATTTCCTAACCCAAATAGATAAATACTTAACGCATCGAGTTTTAGAAACTATGGGGACATTAGACTTCAACTTTCTAGAGTCTTTTATAAGATTATAGAAAAATGCCTCAGGTGACCTTGCCTACTATAGTGTGTGCACGTGTAGACGCAGCGAGGAATGGGACCTTAGGGTTGACCTTTTTTAACACCCAAGGCTATGGTTGATCCTAAAAAATAAATAGTAATCTTGGCTTTACCAGCGGAAGAATTCGAATTATCGAAGCTAGTACCATCACTTCTAACATTACTTGAGTCTCTCAAATCATGTTTTAACCTCAAGATCCTAGACTCAAGCAAAGAATGTGACTCTTCAAAAGTTAATGACTTCTTCTTTAAATTTTCAATCATTCTTAGAAGTTTATCTATCTCCCCCTCAATAAAATCAAAATTATCCCCAAGAGTCTTCTTACGTGCTCTCAAATCTTTTATCAATTTATCATTAACCTCAATGGCACGTTCATTAACCCTAGAAATTTTAGAGCCCTCTAATCCATTCTCTAAAAGTTGGAATCTATCGTCACTCTTTTTTTGGACACTTTTAAAGTTTTAAAATCACGATTCATGTCGATAAGCTTCTCACGAAGGATATCTCCTCGAGTTTCAACAGTTCGCAAAAAATCAACTTCAGTTTTAAAATGAAAATTTTCTTTTTCAAGAAATTTAATTCTTTTTACAAATTTCAAATTCAAAAGATCTTATTTTTTAGTATGATTATGAAGTATATTAAACTCATGTTGAATATCAAAGTCGCCATCATCACTAAATGCATTGGACAACCTATCATTTTAGGGATCCATTGAGAGAAAAAAATAAAACAAACACGAGAGGGAGAGAGAGAGAGAGATCAATAGACCACCCTAACCAGCACAAAACAAGGATCTACACAATAACTTCGTGTACTTGTTCTGATAAATTTTTTATATTTTTTCATAATAAATATATAACTTAAATAAGTTAACCCAAATTAAAACTATGCACCACGTTTAAACCGATTGTTATAAATGATTTACCAAATTTTATCTTATCCTAAAATACGCATCTAGGTCTGAACAAGAATAAAATAAAGCAACAAACCACAACACACCGATGTATGAGGAAAACTCACAACGAAAAAACCTCGGACGACCTAACCACGTAAATTTCACTATGTACAGGAGTACAAAGGACATGAAAGAAGACTTACACAACTGACTTGATGCCCTTGCAAGTCTTGATTCTCTTCGTTCCTCAACCTTCATCACAGTGACACAGGAGTCTACTTGCGAAGCTGCCATAATGTGTGAGTCCACGCACGCCTCGGTATCCACCGATCCAGGCGTAGTAAACGTCTATGAATATAAAATACGGTCGCACCGCTTCTTCACCTCAACTCCACCCACGTAGTCCACCATGTGTAATCAACAAACCGATTACATATTCGACCGTATAAAACTTTTTCTATCAAGATGATGAGATAAATAAACTATGGTGACCACAAATAAGATCTCAAAGCATATATTATAATGAAACTTGAATATTAAAAGGTTTGGGTGAAACTAGGGTTTGGAAACTTTTGGATTTGTATATGAAAATGATTTTTGTCAAAATTCTCTCTAAAAAATTGATGCCGAGACCCCTTTATATGGAAAATACATTTTTCGAGATGGCATATTTTTTGAGAAATCTCGCTCAAATAAAAATAAGGGTTCATTCTAACGAAAACACAATCTCGTATGAACCAACTCAAAACTCCTTCGGATAAACAACCAATCTCATTCGAATCAACTTCGAGCGACATTTGTTCTGCTAACAGAGAAATGCCATTTATTGTTCGTTTGAATGAACTGCTAAACTCGTTAGAACGAAACCTATAAAGTCATTCAAAACGGCTTAAAATTAAAAAAAAAAATCTTTTAAAATTTATTTTTTAAAAAACAACACCAAATATTTTATAAAAATAAAAATGACCAAAATAAAATGCCAAGGATCAAAATGTAAATGCATTCATACCTGAGAGATCCTCAGAATCATGAAGACTAAATGTGGTATGAAACATGGCACAATAATGCAATGTTTGAAGGTTTGCCGCTACGTCTTCAATCAAAATGTCATAGTATTGAAGGGTCAACATACAAAACCTAACCTACAACTCAAAATATTTTGTCTGGATTTAAGCCAATACATACAAATTGACTCTATCGACATTTTGTCGCATGTTATTATCATATTTTACATATATGTTATCATTAAAAAGAGCAATCTATTTCTTTATTTTATAGCGAAATTATTTTCCAATAAAAAAATAGTAAAATATAAATATGAAATTTTACATATATTCCCATCATTTTATTTTCCCTAACACATACACATACACTAAATAATAAAGGCAGAAAATACCAAATCTGAAATCAAATACATACCAAATATATATAAGCAAATACATTCCAAATCTGAAATTTGATAAATACATACAAATCAAATACATATTCATTTTGAGGTTTTGTAAAATTGGTTTAGTCTCGTTTTCCCTAACCATATCATTTTCCTTAACACATAGATACAAAAGCATGAATAGATATATATGTTTACGCGCGCACGTGCACGTGCACGCGTGCACACACACACACACACACAGAGATTTACTCGAGCAAGAGAATGAGAAAGAGTCGGTGGTGGTGAGTGGCGGTGATCGATGGTGGTGGTGCCTTCCGGTGGGTTTAGTCGGTCGTGAAAGAGAGAGAGTTTGCATAAGTGGAGAGAGAGAATGGCCGATTTAAATATAAATAAAACCCTTAACTCGATCTCATGTGTAAATAAAACCGTTAAGGGTTTTATTTATACACGAACTCGAGTCACGGTTCTTGCCCGTGACCTGGCACGTGACCAATTTGAATTAATTTAAATTGTCACGGTTTAGTCAACTTGATCATGCTCCAAAATCATGCCAACAATAATCAGTGGTAATGGGCCACAATCCCCAATTGTGAACCCCTTTCTGTGACCATTTGGAACTCAGAAGATGTCTTGGTACTGGGTCATAGTTATGAACCACGACCATGCTTCACACTAAATAGTCCCGATTGTTTATTGTTGGTCACGACCCAAAACCTTTACCAATTACATAACCATTTTAGTTCCATTTTCCCCACCATTAGGTTCACAATTATGGGCCATGACCAACCCGTGGCCAACTGATCACCCATAGATGGGGTCACAGACTGGGTTATGATTTGGAAGTTCTGGTCATGGATTTGGACTATGACCACCATGATCATGAATTTAGATCGTGACCACCCTTCCATTACCATTTTTATTTTTTTAGCATAGTGAAGCTCTTATTTGCGAATTTTCGTAGAGGTACGATGATATTTTAGTCAAGGGAAGTCACTTTATCGGAAAGTTAGAAGTTATCTCGGGATGATTGGGACAGTGCTTTGGAAAGGATAGTTTTTAGGAACGTAATCAATGTTTGGTTTTGGAACCTTTTTCCCAATTAGAGGGATCCCCTTTTATAAGTCTGGATTTTGACCTTTTAACTGCATGTTAAATGATTAATCACCCAGGAGATCTTCTATTGATTGGTACCATTACACCAAAACTTAAAAATGGTCTCACTTTTTGGTAATTCATTGTCATGGTCAATGAATGTGATAAAAACACGCATTTGATGTCATGGTCCTTGACCTTGAAAAGACTATGACAAGCCTTGTCACGATCAAGGGCCTTGACAATTTTGACGATCAACAGCCGGATTAAAACCACTTTTCGATGTTTTTATATCTTCCTCTTCTCTCTCATCAACCCAGATCTCTATCCTCGGTAAAACCCTTTATTTTCATTCACTCAAAATGTATGATATATATATAGATATGGTGCACACACACACACACGCAAACACACACACACACACACACACACACACACACACACACACACACACACACACACACACATATATATATATATATATATATATATAATCATTTTGGGTATATATACACATTTATACAGTTGTTTTTAAGTATATGTGTGTATATGCAAATGTATGTATAGTTGTTGAATATATGTGTTGTGAGCTAGTTATATATACATGTATTGTCTTCTTATTCTTTGAAATCAAGTTGTGCAAAAACTAGATTAGAACATTCAAACTATTTTTCATTAGAATTTAAATATTTGACTTTATATATTTGTTTGGGCTTCATTATAATGTGTTTATTTGTTGTAAACTAGTTATATATACGTGTATGGCTTTGATATTTTTTGGAAATAATTTGTGCAAAAACTAGATTTGAATTATATATTAGAATGTGGATATTTCAATTTGATCTTTATTTGGGATTCAATGTAATGTGGTTGTTTGTTGTAAATGTAATCAGTTTGGTTAAAACATATAATTCGTGGGTTTATACACAAATATGAAGGATTTTAGGATTTTGGGTGAAAATGTCAAATAAAACAATGAACGTTCTTCGATAATTTTTTATGTTATTCAAATGTACATAGGTTTTTTTAAGTTGGATTTAATTAGATTGTAAAATATAATTAAAACCAATTTGGTATGTATATACGGTTTAGGGTTTCAACATGAGAGTGTCACGGGCCTTACAAAACACACAAGGGTTTCAACATGAGGGTGTCACGGGCCTTACAATTTTGTGTGTATTTTTCGGGTGGGATAAATGGTGTATCGGGTGGGATAAACGGTGGAGGAAGATGATCTAACTCAAGCGTGGGAGACACACCCTCATTGGGAGGAGTAAATGAATACTCATAAGGGAGTGTGGTTTCTACAGATGGAGTTATCAACTTATCCATAAGAGTAGCATCGGTGAATGTGGTGGGTGGGTAAGACGAGGCATTAAGATCGGAGATAGTTGAATCAACATCAATATTCGTCTCAAGGGGAGCCAAATATAATGGGATAGGATCCACATCAAGAGAGGTGGGAACCATCTCTGACGCTACCTCGGTACAATGGTGAGCACTCGTAGCCGGAGCTAACCTAAGATGAAGTGGTTCCTCGGGAACACAAGGGTGAAGCTCGATAGGTGTAGACTCGGGCATTATTTTGGATATGACGGGAGTGTGAACCGCAATGATGGGTTCAGGATGACATGGTGGGATTTGATCAGGCTCACTATCGAAAGGTAAGTCAACACAATTGTGGACTTGGGACCCGGACCATGGAATGGTCTCGACTTTGAGATTCTCGGGGTGGTAGGATTGGTCACACTCAAAATCCGTGTCACGAGAGGACACATCATCGTCACACTCGGTTGCAACGATGGGTGGAGGCATGGGAATGTCCGACTCTCTCGCACACTCCAATTCAGTTAACCTTTGTTAAAGCCTTTGGAGAGCTTGAGTTTGAATTTGAGTGGCTTGCTCTTGCTCGAGTATGAACTTTTGCAAGAGGCTTTTGAGAGTGGAGGTGGATGATGGTGGTGGTGGAGTGACGGGTGGTGGCGGTGGTTGAGGTAGACACAACTCGCTATGATCATGACTATATGGATAATACTCAAATGAAGTGGGTGGGGTGGGGCCAAGTGCATCATACACGAAAGGATCGCTTTCGTGATGGACAAATGGTTGATACTCATGGGGTGCGTAGTGAGGGGACTAATCGGAAATGGGTGCACAAGGATGCGACACGCCAACACATGACACTGAGGGTGATGGACTAGGAGGTGCGTGCAAGGACGGGTTAAGAGTATCAAGGGTACTCGTGAGATAGCCAAAACCATGAAAAATCTCATAAAGAGACGGCTCGGGATCACTCTCACACGTGTCGCATGTCAATGGAAAATGATCAAAGTAGTCCCGTAAAGAACGTTCTTCGGCCATGAGGAGAGAAAATATTTTTAGATTTTTAAATTTTTTCAAAAGGAAAGAAAATATTTTTGGATTTTTCTAAAAAGGAAAGAAAGAAAATCTTTTTGGACTTTTTTTTTTAAAATAAAGGAAGAAAATATTTTTGAATTTTTCTAAACTGAACGAAAGAAAATATTTTTGGAGATTTTTTTTTTAACAAAAATGAAAGAAAATATTTTTGGATTTTTGGGAGAAAAGGTGGGGAAAAATATGGACTCTTTGAATTGGACGAACCAACCAAAATCGACTACCGAAAAATGAAATTGGACACACACATAAGTCAAGAAAATTTCCTAACCAGCACATAATCAATTTTTATCTTAAAATTTAGTGAAAGGGTAGTCAAATTTTAATTAAGTCCGCGGGCGATTAAAAATCACGAAAATATCTTTGTGATCGCCTTTGCAAAATTATTCTCCTAGTGGGATACCTAGTTAACTGATTTTAAATTTAGTGATGGCTAGGGTAGCACACAATGATAAGCGAGTGAGTCGGGTGATGAAATCCCTTCTTGTGAGTGACCGGGTGTAGGTCTTAGTCAATTAATTCACCATACCATTCGAAAATAAATGCAAGAATAAAATCACACAAGAGCACACAAGTACACACAATAATTGATTCGCTAACAAGAGAGGCGCGAGGGTTTAGAAATGTACCTCCCACGGTTTTTACGTCGTGGGGTGACGAAATATTTGAGTCGACCGGGGGGAGATCACGGCAATCTCAGTCGTCCCCGGGAGTCCTACCGACCCAAGATAGAGAGGCTTCTAAATCCTCGCCAATGGACGCCCTCTCTCTACCTTGTCCGGTTTCCCTATCAGGCTTGTCTTCAATTATTACAATTTTAAATGAAAAATAAATGGTGTCCTATGTACCGCAATACAATCCAAGAATAGAATAATCCTAAATACAAGCCTTCTAAAAATATAAAAATGGTACAAAAAATAATAAAGCGCAAAAAAAATAAATGAACTACAATATGAAATCCGCTCCGAGCTTCACAATCCCGAGAATGGCAACGGCGCCATTTGATAAAAAAGACTCCCCGACAACGGTGCCATTTGATAGAAAGAACTTTTGCGTATATGTTTGTCTTTTGTCGTTGCTTGAAAAGTCCTTCTAATCAAAACCTCAAATACCTACAAATATATTAAACTCAAGTGTAGAGGTAAGTAAGGGTATCAATCCACTTCCAAGGGAGTAAGCTAGAGACAAATTCAATTGTAATTCACTTATTATTTTCTTTTTGTGCTTTTTCACTTTTCTAAATTTTTTAGCTTTTTCAATATTAAAACAATAGGGGGAGGTGATGATTTAAACTAAACTAAATTAAAGTGTGAGATGAAAAACAACTAACTAGAAATTTACTAAAATGAAAATTAAAGTATAAACTAAAAATAAGAGATAAGTGAGGTAAATAATTGTGAGAACAATCAAGGAGTGGGATTACACCACAAATTTTAGCTATTCTAATTAATTAATTTAATTAATTGAATTCTCCCAAATTAATATCAAAACTACAAATCAACTCTCGTTGCAAGTGTAATTTTAATAATAACATTTTAGAATATTAAGTTTAACACCTCACAGCTCTAGAAAAATAAATCTACACTCCTTTTAATTAATCACCCGCTAGGATCGATCAATTAGAATTTATGTAAATTTTAGAAAATAATTTTAGAGTTGAAATTCAAGTGATAATACCCCACTTAAGAAACCCCTATCTCTAGTTCGAATCTAAAATGGGAATTGTCACTAGAATTTTGATTTTCTCTCGAAAATCATTTAGCCTCTCTCGAGGCGTAAATTTAAGGGTGAGGGATCAAAATTAACATTCAAAGGGAAATTTCAAGTAATTAAACTAATTAAAATAAAATAACATCAAATAAGGGTTTTACCTCACCCCTTGAAAGGGGTTTTAGCCTAACATGGTATAAAATATGACAAATTAATAATCAAAGGCATATATAATAAAAGAGTAGAGAAAGAGAACAAATCTTCAATAAGTCTCCTTGAAATTGGAAATTTGAACTCTATCATCTTCCATTCAATTCAATTACTCACAATTAATTCTCAACAAATATCTAAAAAAATAAAAGGAAAAACTATTTAAAAATTGGTGTTTATCTCTTTACAATTCTCTCTCTAAAATTTCTATCTAAAAGCTCCTTTTAAATGGGGTTTTCATCTTTATTTATAGAAGGCACATGGAGCATGGGGGTATAGTTGGAAGACTTAAGATGCAAGAGCATGGGGAGTGTGCACATGGGGGTAAATTGGGTAATGGAAGTGCACATGTGCATGGCAAATGTGTGAGGTAAGGAAGGAATATGGGTGAGGTAATTGGGGGATAAAAATCTGATATGATTTATGGGTATTTTTGGAAATGACTTAAAGTTAGGTATTTGGGGGTATAATGGGTATTGGAACATAAAGGTTTAATGAGGCACATGGGGTTTAAGTAGTTTGGTCTGTGGTTTGTTAACAGGTGATAGAAATCGTGTAAGCTTTGGGTCATAAATGGGAAATGGTTTTTTTTTTTGACATGTGGGATTTGGTTTGGGTTTTGTTGGCATCTGTTTTTGCAGGTCACGATTTGGTTTTTGTCTTGGATGACAAATGGGTAGGGGACGATCGGGTTTGGATAAGGACTGGTGATTTGGGTGCTGGGCGTGGTTTGGGTTGATAGTTCGGCGGGTTAGGGGTAGTTCTCAGGTAGAGCGACGCCGGATTTGTGGGTCACGGCGATTTGGATTTGGCCGTCGCCGGCAAAGAGAAAGAGAGAGGCCAAGGGGTATGGGGTCGAAAGGGTGGAGGTTCGGGTTTGGAGCGTCGACGTTAGCCACGGAAAGGGGTTCATGGCTGGGCGAGTTAAGGGCGGTCGTCGTCGCCAGATGTGGCAGTTGGCACCGGCGACGGGTTGAAGGAGGGTTAGGGTGGGGTTTCCAGGTTAAGGGGTTTAGGTTTGTGATGATGAAGGTTAGGTTAATGGTGATTGAGTTTCATAGTAATGGAGGTAGGAGAGAGAGGATGGGTTGTAGGTAGAAGATGGGTGTGGTGATGATTAGGTGTAGTAGGTTGTAGGGGAATATGATGAGGGTGAGTGGGTTAGGAAAGGTTTAGGTGTAGTGAGGTGTATAGATTTTAGGGTGTGAGTGGGTTAATGTGTGTGTTTTATTTGGACACCTAAAAATAACACTAAAAAACTAAAAATCATAAAACTAAAAATCTAAAAATTAAATTCCTATTCTAAAAAAATAAAATAAAGACTCAATTAAAAAAAATGAAACTAAAAAGAAATAAAAATAAAATCTAATAAAACTTAAAATTAAAATCCTAAAAAGAAAATACAAACTCTAATAACACTAAAAATACATGAAATCCAAAAAATTCTAATCCTAATAAAATAAAATAACCTAAAATAAGAACTAAGACTAAAAACTTAATAAAATCAAAATAAAATAAAATTATATTAATAAAATAGAAAAATAGAAAATAAAACCTAAAAATTCTAAAATAATCCTAAAATTAAAATGACACAAACTAAAAATCTAAAAATTGATAAAAGGGCACAAACTCAACACACACACGGTTTAGGCTAGGCTTAGGCTCGGAAAATTTGGTAATTAGCTCCATATTGTTGCAAATTGCCTTAAAATATAACTTTTGACACCGGAACTGCAATTAAGCCTGCATATTGAACAATTGAGCGCATAATACCCATATTGTCGAGAATTAGCAACTAAAATACATCTATTTGGGGTATAAATTGTACTGTTTTGGGTGCTTATCATTATTCAAATGTACATAAGTTTTTAAAGTTGGTTTAATTAGATTGTAAAATATAATTAAAACCAATTTGGTATGTATATACGGTTTAGGGTTTCAACATTAAAGTGTCACGGGCCTTACGAAACACATTATTATTAACCCATACTTGTTAAGACTTAAGTTCTTAATTAAGTTGTTATTTAGGTTTTTAATTACATATTTGATTAAGTTGTAAAATAGTTTGTTGTTGGATCGCACTTGTTGGGTTGCGCTTGTGTCATGTGCACTAAACTAACTAGTTAAAACAAATGGCGTAGTCGTGTGACTCACGGGGTGAGAATTGGATAGAAATTTCTAAAATTACAAGTTAATGTCCTATTGGTAATTTGATTAATGTTTTCAATGATCTGAATAGTGAAGCTAAAGTCCGAATAGCATCACCAAAGTTTTGTTCAAAGGGGACTAATCTTGTCGGGGCATCGAGAGTAATTCTTATTGATGTAGTTTGAAACCCTACAGTTGAAATGCAAGCTAATATGCAGTTTTATAGGCTTGGCTAAATTGTAGATGTACACAACCTTATTTTGGCTAAGATGGGATATTAAACCTTCAAACTCATTTGGGATTTATAACTTAATAAGGTTATCTCATAGTCTTGTTATGAAACTCGAGACCTCGAATGATTTGGATTGGTTAATAGCCCAACTTAGCCAAAAATATTTATGTATAGCTACAATTTGGCCAAGCCTATAAGCCGGACTAATAGCTTTCGCACAACATAGATTAGAACCACTATTGACTCCCCAACAAAATTAATACCCTATGAATAACAGTTTGTTGATGCTAGTAGGATTTTGGCTTCATTGTTTGGATTATTAAACACCTTAATCAAATTACCACTACGATATTTATACCCAATTCTCACCCTGTGAGTCACATGACTATCCTTGTTGTTTCTACTAGTTGGTTTAGTGTCGTGGGGTTTAGAATACATGCAATTTAATGCCATTTTTGGCTACGTAGGAATCTCTTAGTCATTTTTGGATTCAAGTCCTTTCTTGCCAATTTCCTTCAGTTTATCTTAATATATTATCATCTTATTCTTAGGTTATTGAGTTGCGATTGTGTCGGATTTAAATAATGATTTAACTACTTATTTTGTTTACATATGGTTGGTAATGATTCCTACAAGCTGTTATGAGGTGTCCTTAATACAAAGAGTGGATGGGTGAGACAAACAGACTTATAGATGTGTACGATTGTGGTGCTAAAGATTTTGTAAAATTCATAAAGAGGTGTCTTAATAGTGAAAGGTTCATTTTTCCTTCCGCACATTATTTGAGTGAAAATAGTTGAATTACATTTGCTTAAATGGGTCATTCATGATGATTACTGGGTGTGGATTTTTCACGGGTAAATACATTATCCCTTTATACCTATTCAACTGTTAAGTAGGATAGTTGTGTGATTACAAAAGTAAACCATAGATCATAATATGTTAGATGATCTAATAGAAGTTTCTTATGGAGTTCATGTGGTGGAATACGATGAATCTTGTGGTGGAGGTTATAATACTCATGGAGATGTTAGGATAAACCTTCACGATGACCACCTAAGTTTGAAAGTCAAATCGACCCAACCATTGTGCCCTAACTACGAAAAAGATTAAATAAATTTGTATGCCATGGTTGGTTTCCATAGTTTGAAGAGCCATTATGGTTTTTGCTAATAGCTTGACTGAAATTCTGAATTGGGTGAAAGGTTTGCTCCCAAATTAAAACACTTTACCAAATAATTATCCGAGTATAGAGAACAATTTGAAAGTTTAGTAATGACATATAAATCAATTCATGCTTATAAGTATGATTGCATACTATATCGAAAAGAGTAAGAAAATCATAATCATTGTCCAATATACGGGGAACCTAGATATGTTCCAGATCATGGTTCGAATGATAAGAGAGGTGCACTTTCAAAAGTGTCTCAACAAGTATTGAAATATTTTCCCGTTGGTCTTGGGTTGAAGAATGCATAGTATAGGAAATGACTGGGCACACTATAGCAAAAGTGAGGGATAATCTCATGCGCATACTATTGACTCAACCATTTGGAAAGGCATAAATTTTAATTACCCAAATTTATCCAATGAACAATGTAATATTAGTTTGGCAATATCAATAGATAGGTTCAATATATTCGGTAATCTAACAACCAATAAAAGTTTATAGCCGATAATCTTGGTGCCCCTAATCTTTGTCCTTTGTTGTACATGAAACAAATTTTTTTGACGTTGTCTTTGTTGATATCTTGGCCAAAAAGAAACAAGTGAAGTGTAATGCCCCGACTCGATTTTGCGTTAACGTTGGAATAACCCACATCCAAGTCAAGGTGTTAAGGGGGAGGGGGTAACTTCAATTCATTTTATTAGGAAAAACATTTGTTTTACTATGCCTATGTAAAAGTCTAACAATTTTATTAAATTAAAAGGGTGACCACTTATCATGTGAATTTCGTTCATTTAACAATTTACTCATGAAAACATTCACCATAATTAAACTATCAATAAAAGAAATAATTACCCTGTATTATCGCATTATAAAATTTCAAGTCATAGTCCAACATTTAAATCAAAGTACAATAACATGATAAAGTCTCAAATGATAAAGTGTGGCACAGAGCTCTAACGTCGTCTAGTACCCTCAACGGCCTTACCGTTGTCCTTTCCCAAAACTCCACCTAACATACCTAAGGGGGTTTGGATTTTACAAAAAGGGTATGAGAGAATGTCCAGTAGGGTGGGAAATAACAAGCCATTATTTTGTAAATAAAATACTATACATATACATGTCTTTTAGTATTTCTAAAAACATTAACCCTTTTAATTACATTTTAATGCAGCTACATGTAGTGCACTCGGGCTACATGCCCAAACTCACACTTAAGCATTTTCATGTCCCGTATGAGGGACTTAATTAATTCCAATTATGTTAACCACATAATTATTAATGAATTCTTCATAGTTCATTATTTTAAGTTTCATGATTTTTTGTCATTCATTACTTTGGGATTTTGCCATTAACCCTACGGACTTCACGGGCTCCACACTATCAGTTTTGCGCACCATATGCTACTGACCAGTTACTTTGGGGTCTTTCACCACTAGGGACATCATGCACTTCTTAATCATAAACCCGACGTCATCCGAATATCAATTATCTTTTCATGTGTTACATTATACCAAATGTTCACATTAATAACTTAACTTTGTTATTATATAATGTTTCCAACAACATTATACCCATTTTTAACAGTAATACATCAACTAATATCACCAACTTAGTGAGAATTCTTAATACGAAGTTTACTGGGTCTTCTTCTTCCCCTTCTTCATTTTTAGCCTTTAAACTTACTTTTTAATAACACTAAAAAAGGGCTGAAATTTGTATTTTCTTTAAAACATGTTTAGGTTCATTTCTTTCATCTTAAACCATATCATCTAGCATGTACATGAGTTACTACAAATTTATAAACATGAAATATGATTCTACCTAAGAAACCCAAATGAATGCATCCTACAAAGTCATATTCATCTAGTATTTCATTCTTAGCACATTTCTTGCATTTTTCAAGATATAAAAGAACATTAAACCTAACATTATATTCTCAAATTTACTTACCATATTTAGTTCACTTTCTTAACATAAAATGAAATGGGTTATAATATCCTAGAAAATACGCAAGATTAACATTATCTAGCATGAGTTCCACTTCCTACATATCAGTTCAAACTTGAAAATCATAAGTTACAGTGAGGAAAACCCTACTTGATTTGTGAGATGATGAAATGTATAAATGAATATGATAAAGTTGACGAGCTCCTAGATCCACACCAAAATGCTCCAAAGACCTTCTTAAAATCTCCTACAAGTTGTCCCACTTTGGAGTGGTGCTTTAATGGAGATTTTGAGAGCTGGAGGGAGAGCTACTAATTTGAGAGGTTATTCTGGTTTGCAAGAGTTTCATGTCAGAGAGGAAGAATAGAAAAATCTAATATCTTATGGGTGACAACTCATGGAACCCATCTCTCTCTCTCTCTCTCTCTCTCTCTCTCTCTTATAACCATTTCTACTCCACTATTAATTCATAAATCCTTGTTGTGGATCTTACCTTACACCAAAGAGGTAACAATGATTCTACCAAGGCCTTAAATGCAGGTTGAAAGGGACTACCCAACTCCTCCAATCAACATATAATAAAAAACAACCCAGTAAGGGCAGTTGTTCTGCCAAACAGGGGGGACCCTATATTTTTTAATTTTTCTTTACATGGTATTTTTTTTATGTATTTTTAGGGTCTCATGGATGTGGTCATTTTATTTTTTTGACGTTCCAATAGTCCTAAACAATTTGTGTAAAGTTGGATTTTCGCATTGTCATGTACCGTCGAAAAGTGCTAGATTATTATTATTTTATTATTTTTTTCTCTACATAGTTTTTTCCTTATATTTTTAGTGTGGCCATCCCTCCCTGGTTGTTTTCCTCCTTCTCCATCTCGATGGTCATCGGCACTCTTACTCGTGGTGGAGAGAGAGGGAGAGGTCTCACGCCCTTTCCAAAAATGCTTTGGCCTTCGTCGATGTGGAGTGATGTAAAGAGATAGAGTCGCCAACCTATTTTGCACAAAACAGGCAAAAGAACATGTTGTTGACTCGAGAGAATGACATCAAAGACAAACTGATATTTTCAAAAACAAAGATGAGAGGTTCGGGAGCTAAATTACGGAATGGAAAGGTGTTAAGCACCTATATCTCCCTTTCGGTCTCTCATGGGCTTATGTTACTATTTTCCTTCGCTTACCCGTGAAGTGTGTATGCGTGTATATATAAGTGGAGATCAGAATTGTTTAACTCGCATCATGAAAAAAATGGAGTGAGGTCATCCATAGGAATGTTCCCATAATAATAATTAAAAATATGATGTGTGCGCTTATTAAGATATTGATTGTTATGATGAAACGGTAATACGTGTTAGATAATTCTGAGGACCTAAAGTGGGGGGGACCAATTCTGCAGGTTGAGGTCAATTCTGAGGACCTAAAATTATGGCGATCAATTATGTGGCTCGAGGTTAATTATGAGGACCTAAAGTTGTGGCGACTAATTCTACAGGTCGAGGTCAATTTTGAGGTCCTAAAGTGTGGCGACCAATTTTGCGGTGTCGAGGTCAATTCTGAGGACCTAAAGTAATGGCGACCAATTCTGCGGGTTAAGGTAAATTCTGCAGACCTAAATCATGGGGATCTATTCTACTGGTCGAGGTCAATTATGAGGACCTAAAGTAGTGACAATCAATTCTGAGGGTCGAGGTCAATTCTGAGGGCCTAAAGTATTGGAGACCAATTGAGAGGGGTCAATCGTGAGTACCTAAAGTTGTGGCAACCAATTATGCGGGTTGAGGTCAATTCTGAGGACCTAAAGTTGGGGTGACCAATTCTGCGGGTCGAGTCAATTCTTAGAACCTAAAGTTGTGCTCTCTGTGGATTCTTGAATTTACCTTTTTTGAGACTCTATGGGGAAGAGAAATCTGGATGGGGATTATGTCCTTTTGGGGGAGCTGAAATTCTTATTGTGGATGGATCGAGATAAAGTTTAGTTTGGAAATTCTGCTAGTTAAAAAGTTAATGACTTGAGGTTTTGGGATTCTGCTGGGAATGTGTTTCTATGCGATGCTGTCAGGGAGAGATATCCGACTGGATTATAGCTCTACTGGATAATTGATATTTGGAAGTTCTACTTGGGAAACAATTAATGATTGTAGTGGACTTCGGGGATGTGGGCACACTATTTTAGGGTTTAAATTTGGGATAAAGAGGGATTTTGAGAGCTTGAGAAATGGTTTTCTTGGTTAAGAAATGTTCCAATATTTATTTGGCAATTTTAGGAATTTTTTGAAGATTTTTTTTGGAATTTTCTGGCATTTTCTAAGATTTTTATACAAAATTTTTAGGGGGTTGCCGATCGACATGTTGTAAGGGTTGCCATTTGGCAATGGCGCGATCTTCTGGGCTTCCATTGGAAGGGGAAGAGGCAGGAGGCGATAGGTGGGTGCCAGGGGGCTTTCGATCATCATGCCCCTTGGCTTACTATAAAAAGGGGTGAGTTTTCCTCATCTTTCACAAATTCTAGCTTTTAGATCTTCTGCCCTTGCTTGCTAAGATCTGTTTCCAAACCTTTTTTCCTTCTTTGAGTCTTAAAAATGGTGGCTTTTATGCGTAACGCGACCCACGTGGCATGGTTGGGTGTCGACGATTGGGCGAACCTAGAGTGGCGATCTAGTTGCTGATGATCGTTTTATGCTGCACGAACCTTCACGTCACCGGGCGTCTAGGGTGAGGAATAATAGTGGCTACATAAGTATTAATGACCTTTGGCATTCTTTTTCTTCTTTTCTTTTTATTTCCTTGAGTTGACAAAAGGTTTCTTTATTGATTTTTAACAGACTGATATTGCTTCGACGACCTTTCATTCCCAGGGGATGATCGGGTTTGGGAGCACCTTTCGGCAGTGGCGCACTGGGTAGTTTCCTCTGCGAGTTTTGGTCACCTAGCGTCTGCTTTGGTTGAGACACTGCACTCTATAACTGTTCTGTGCGCACTGGGGGAGAGGTGGTGGGACACTACCCACACCATTTATTTTGGATTCGGGGGGATAACGGTGACTCCCATCGACATCCAACAACCGTTGGGGATTGACTGCTAGGGCATGTAGATTGAGGTGGACCAGTGATTGAGGGTGACACTTGAGGTGATTGATGTTGCGTTGGGAGACATGGGGAGTATAGTCTCTGATGATTCGATCCACATTTTTTCTTTTCGGATGACTCTTTTGAGATGGACGATCGATGAGACCGATGGGCTGCAGATACGGCAGATGACCCGTTTATTCATTCTTCTTTTGTTGGGGGGGTTTCTTGGTGGCGTCGAGTGGAGACGTCGTACACCTATGATTTTTACCATTTTTAGGGTATTTTTGAATATCCCTCTTTTGGACTGGGGAACCTAACCCTTTATTCTTCTTTGGACGCTTTCAGCTAGTGTTACCGGTAGACCTTTATGGGAGCCACGTATCTTCTGGAGGTAATTTTTGCATTTCTCTTTATTTATTTTCTTGCATTTCCTTTTTAGTTTTTTTCTAATTGCTGACTCTTATCTTTATACAGACGTGATTTTATGAGGTGACCGGGCTCAATGCCCATTTAATAGGTTTATATTATAAGGAGCTAGGGGACTTCTGTCGGATGTACCGGTGGTGTAAGTCCAACCGGTGGTCAAAGCAGTATCCTTCTCTGTCGCTGATGCGTCTGGTCTTGAACACCTTGATGAGCAAACAAGTTAGTACTTTTTTTTATATATTTTCTCTACTTTCGCAAATATTAATCTCTATTGGGATTGTGGGTGACTTTTTATCCTTGGGGGATGGCTGTCAAGTACACGGGGGTGACTGGGGTGCATACGCAGATGCTCTGGCTGCTGACGCACGATTTCTGCTACTCTTGGTATTTGGGGGAGAGAATGGTCCGATGGATTATGGAGGATGAGGTGGTGGTCCCATCGATGGCACCCTCGATGTACATGAGGCGGGTGTGGGAGATGTTGAAGGAGTCCAAGACGGGAACTATGATTGGCGAGCCTTATTCGTCATATACGGTTATAGTGGTGACTTATGACTATCTTGACTTTACGACGAGATAGATGATGCCTTCTTGTATCTACAATGTGGTGAACATGCTTCCGTCTCCTACGCATTTTGGCAGGGGTACGAGTAGGCTGGTGGGGTCCGCCCACAGCACATGTGGTGCGTCGTCGGCATCGAAAGCGGCAATGGAGCTTCCATTCATTCATTTTGCTCCTCCTTCTTATAGTTTTGATTGGCTAAAGGGGATCGCTGCGCATGCAACACTGCCCTAATGCCATGGATCCGGGGGTGTTGGGGATGACGAAGGTTATCCTTTAGCTAGATATATATATTTTCTCTTTATTTGTCCTCGTCTGGCTTTTCTTTGCTTTAGACTGACTAATTTGCCTTTTATTTTTGATGGTTTGTCTGCAGTATGTTCGGGTGTTGACTACTTGGCTCAGGGAAATTCGGTACTGGATGGCCTCAGTGACTGCCTACACTACATACCTCGGTTCTAGTTCCTTCTTATCTTATGTCATCTATTTCCTTAGAGGAGGGATTAGGATCGGGGAGTGGAGGTTCCACAGCTCACCGTCGGGGAAAGCGTGCTCGTCGTAGGGATAGGGGCTCTTAAAGAGAGGGATGAGAGATTGAGATTGGGGTTTTTGAGAAGAATCCCATTGTTTTTTCCTTTTCTAATTTTCTTCTTTTTCCTGAAAAAATGTAATAATGCAAATGGCGACATCTGTAAAATGAATGAGATTTTTATTTATTTATCTTTGCTTAATGACTTAACCTACATGCACTTTTTACTTTGTTACTGAGACTGTAAAAAGGATGGGATTTTTAAATAACTCAAGAGAAAGGATGAATAGAAATGGATAATATAGGAAGAAACAACCCCGATTTTTTAAAATAAGGATTTATTTTTGTAGATTTTTGATTTTGACAAAAAAGGAAAGACAAAGTTTCCTAAATAAAGGGGGGTGCCGATCGGCATTCCCCTTGTCCTGCCTACACCCTAGGTCTTTGATTGCAATTTCTGCATCTTCAAAGTACTTGGTGGGAGAGGCATTTATTAGAGTTTGTCTAATTTCTTGTTGTTTAGCCAAAATTGGTAAGGTGGTGAGGTTTTTCACCCATTCACATTTTCTCTTCTTTCTTGCTTATTTATTACCTCCTGTCTTATTATTTCCAAAATTTCCCTTCCTATGAGTGCATAATTCACTTCATATCTCAAGAGCCTAGAAGCCATGTGTCTGTACAATATGGATTACAACTCTTTTAACTTACATCGGGTCTATTTGTGGTGCAATCGGCCCATCGACTGGAACATGCTGGTGGAAACAACGCAATTTTGTAATCCGAGGGTCATTGATCAAGGGTGAAAGGTAGCGCAATGTCAGTGCGCCAGTCGTTGAGTTCGTTTCACCGCCTCAATGCAAAAATCTAAACTATTGACTACACTCTTTTTTGGGAGTATAGAGGCTAATCTGGGTATCGAAATCTACAGGGACTAGTTGTTAGAATTATATTATTTTAATACTTTAGGAATACCAGTGTAAAAGATAATTGTTAACAAAAGAAAAGATAATACTAGGCAAGTGTTTAAATGAAGATTAATAAAGGGAATAAAACAATAGATTGAGACTAATATCCCTCACTTAGGATTAATTAGTATAATTAGTTACATGGAAAGACGAGTTTATCAATCTTGAATCTAATTTCAAGAATTAATTATATCTAAAGTTGTCAATCCCTAAATCATCATTAAAGCCTACTATGATTTTGGCGTCGACAAATACCCTAGAAATTACACACACAAGGTCGTAAATACAGTGCATACATGATATACATTGTTCAATCTCCTACGCATAAAATCAAGAATAACCCATTCGAATTAAACTCATAAAACCTATCACCAAAGCAAAGCAACCAAATCCACCCAAGGTGAGTTCAATCAATCACAATCAAAATTAAGTTACCTAGAAAGTATGTTAAATGGCATTAATTAAATGAAAGCAAGTAATTCTAGATTACAAAGCAAGTAAATAAATAACAAAGCAAGAAAAACATCAATGGAAGCTTCGATTAATTTAAGAGATGATAAATAGAGCACTTACAAACCCATTTGCGTGAAACTCTAGGAGAGAGAGAAGAAAAATCCAAAATCATCTCCAAACCCTAAATTTCTCTAACCTAACTACTAAAAGATGATAAAAACAAGATAATGAAAGATTGTCTTCACATACACAAAGACCCACTTAAATAGTAAGTGGTAAAAGAAATAAAGATAAAAGAAAAGAAAATATTTTTTCCTAAAAATCAAGAAGGAGCTCCCTGGACAAATGGTCGTAACATGTTCGTTAGGAACCAGATTGACGAACTTTCAAAGACCACATTATAATGACACAAGTCTCCGATTGAGTCTTGATGTAGTGTTGGCTCAATTCCGGGCAAAAACATTTGAGTCATAGGATAGTGTTCAAGTGTATCCATCCAAGTCTATGATGTGTTAGTTAAAGACGTAGCGACCAAGATCATAAAGTTTCATCATATTCTGGGTTTAGTGTGCCTCGTTTCTACGTCAACAACATTGGTTCCAATGCTCCTAAGGTATGAATGCACTTTATATATATATAGGAGCTTCGAAATTTATTGGGTGTATTTTTATAAAATAATTTTAACGACTTTGTTTTACTTAGAAAATCTTTTTTAGAACTTTTCATAAAAAGTTTTGGGCTTAAAAATAATATTATATTTTCTGGTAAGTTGTTCGAATGAACTGGAATCTCGTTCGAACAAGATTCCCAGGTCGTTCGAACGAGATTTCTAACGAGTTTTCCTTTTTTCTCACTGGAACATCGTTAGTAAAATCGTTCGAACGACTTTGGCGGGAACAGTTTTTTGGAAGTTTTTAGCAGTTTTTTCCATGTTCCCACTATGTTTCCCCCACTAATTTTTGACATAATTACTTAGTGCGGGAACCATCCTTTTGAAATCAATCTTTTCACAATCTAAGACTTTTAGAGAGCAAATTCTTTCAATAAAAAGTTCCATGTTTTGTGTTTGATTTTTATGGATTAATTTCAGCAAAAACACATACACACGCAATACTTTGTTTATTCCAAGTTCCTTAATATATATATCCTTGCTTGGAGTGTTTGGAATCAGGTTTTTCTCTACACCTCCAAGAAGAGAAGTTTGGGTTTACTTCTACATTCTATAAAGAAGAAGTTTATTTGCTGTGACATACCCACTTGGAGAAAGGCTCCTTGTTCGGGTGGAGGTAGCCAGAAAAAGTCCAATCGATGGATTTCAAGACCGCGGTGGACCTCCGTGGTTATTCTCTAGGCAGAGGTGTGTACAAGAAGAAGCATCGGGGCTTGGACGGAGTCAAGTCGGGTGTTGTAAGTTTTTTTGTCTTGTATTTGTAAAATCGTACTTAGTGGATTTGAGGCTAGGGCCGTCTAAGGTTTTTTCTCGTTGTGGGTTTTTTCTCGTACATCGTGGCGTAGTGGTTGTTTACTTATTTTATCTTTTTCTATATCACATTAGATGCATGCTTAGGTAAAAAGATAAAATTGGTATAGTTAATTTGGTGCAAATTCAATTTGGGTAAAAATTAATTTAATTCAAGTCATTACTTTAATTTGATAAAATATTGTTTGGCCTAATTTACAAATTGAATTAATTATGTGTTAGGCATATTTTAGGACTTGGATTGAATTAAGTTGTTTAAGTGAAAATTAATTTTTTGTTTAATTTAATGTCACTTCCTATTTAGTTTATTTTAATTTGAAAGCAATTGAAATTTGGTTTATGTATTTGTTTAGTTGAACCATCTCTCTTCCTCACTTAAAAAGGAAACTCACTTTGTAAAATCTAAGTGGTATCTAAGTGGGGGTCATCGTTTCCATCAAGTGATATCAGAGCATTGATTTGAAAACCTCTCGTTTTCAAATTGGTATCATAGCGGGAACGCTAAATTATTGCGTTTAAGATCCTTTTACCAACTATGCGTATTGGAAAGCGTGCATGAAATCGGCACTTAGGTCTATCGATGAGAGGGTTTGGTTATCAGTCGTTAACGGTTGGTCCCCACCTACATATTTAGTTAAAAATGAACATGTTCCCAAACCCACCGATAGATGGAGTGAGAATGAATTTAAACTTGCAAATTTTAATTCCCGTGGTTTAAATGCCTTGTTTAGGGCAGTCACATTAAATTTTTTTTAAGGTCCCTACCCGATAGATTTATTCCTAAGGTGACCGTGTTAAATTCTTTACCCACTTTAGCATCTATGAAATTTGAAGAGCTCGTAGGTGATTTACAAACCTATGAACTAGACATGTTTCCCTCTAAAATTGAAAAGAAAATAGATAAGAGCGTTGCTTTGAAATCCCGATAGGAGGAAAAATAAGTAATAGAGAGTGAAAGTGAGAGTGACTCGGAAGATATGGCTATGTTAGCTAGGAAGTTTGATAAATTTCTTAAATTTAACAAAGATAAATTTAAAAAGGATTTAAAGAAATTTGAAAATTCTAAGCAAGACAAAGCAGAGAAGATCCCTAAAACTTATAATGAAAATTTAAATAGGGACGAGTCAAATAGATATTACGGTTGTAGCCATAGGGCAAAAGAGTGACCCACTAAACTAAGGAGAGAGGGTAAGCAACCAATTTCCTATAATGCAACCTTTAGTGATAGTGATAATGAAGAGGGACCCGATTCCCCCACTAAGCCCAACTTTGTGGCTTTTATGGAAAGTCATGTGAGTGAAAGTGAGCACTCCTTTAGTGATGAAATTTTAACACTTGACACTTCTAAGGTCATAATTTATGAATCCCAAAGAGATGATGGTAGTGAGAGTGGAGACGAAAGAGAGGGTGAAAGTGATGAGGAGGTTGATGTGAGTGAACTTCAAATTGTATTTCAAGAATTATATGAAGAATCAATTAAATTAAAAAGAACAAATTTGAAGTTAGAAGCTAGTTTGAAAGAGTGTGTCGAGGTCATTAATGAGAGTGTTTTAGTGGAAGACCTTAGGACACGTGAGAGATCTCTTAGTGAGAAGTTTAAATATGTAGAAAGCGAGAGAGATAGTCTTAAAGGTTTAATGGAATCCTTGAAAAAGGAGCTTCTCGCGTTTGAAGAGCGCAATGCTTTATTAGATCCCAACATTTTAGAATTAGAAAATAAATTAAAAGACTCTAGTAAAGTCAAATTTGATTTGGAGTGTCATTCGGAGAAATTAGATAAAATATTAGGAACGATCCAAATTAAAAATGACACTTGTGGTTTAGGCTTCAATTCTTATAACGATTCCTCTATTACAGCAAAAACCAATGTTTTAGGAGAATCCTCTAGGAATAATGTTATATATCATTCCTTAGGTAAGTCTTTATGTGCTCACATTGTGGGCGAAAAGGTCATCTTAGGAAAAATAATTTTGATCCTAAACAAGGTCTTAGAAAATCCCAACGTAAGGCAACTGAGGTAGCCAAGATTCCTTCACCCCGTGATCGTCATTCTTCATTTGTTTGGGTTAGAAGATCCGACTTGGTAGCTTTACAAAATAGAGTTTTTGATTCTCATTTACTTTCACATGCTTCCTCCCTTGCTAAATCTAAAGGTTGAATGTGTTAGTTGTTGGCATATTCTAGATTTTTGTGCCTCTTATTATATATCATTGCTAGGTGTATGCATGTTTAGTCATTTTCTAGTCATTGCTTTATCACAAATCACATGCTAGAATTATGATGTTTGTTTATTTTTTGTATTATAGTTCTTTCATTTTAGTTTGCATTAAATGAAAAAATACAAAAAGATTTTTGTTTATCATTTTTGTTTTACTTTTTAGCAATTTAGGCTTAATGAAAAATACATATGATTTTTGTTTGTCTTTTGAGTAAATATTTTTGTTTGTTTGATTAAAAAATTTTAAAAACTCAAAAAGATTTTTTTTGTGAGTATTTTAGTTTGACACACTTTATGTGGCATATACTTGTATTTGAATCCCTTCTTTTTCGCTCCCATGTGGCTAGAATTTGTGGTTAAGATTATCAATCCTTAAAATGTTCTTTACCATGCTTACATGGAGTAGTTGGATTTTGTGTTGATATAATGGATTCTATTTTTATATGCCTCAATTCACACATGTATGAGCTCACTTGAAATTATAACTTCGTATGTATATTTGAGCTTTGTGAGGTGTTCTCCTACCAATCTTGTCATATACATGTTCTATAATCTAGGAGGACTAGTGCATGTTAAAATCCGTTGTACGCGGGAATTGTGCGATAAAAGATTATATATATATTTTGTGCACGGGGAAGGGCTCCAAAAGGAAATATCATCCTTAGCGAGTAAGCCACCGTTTGCTTGGACCTAAAAGAAAAACGTAGTCCAAAGGCCTAAAAGAAAATGACATTAAAAGAAAAATATTTTGCCAAGGCCTATTTTGTTTAGTTGATTTATTCATTCAAAAGATTAAAATATATGCTTATTTTGAGGGAGTTTGGATGGTACATCAACGGTTTGCACAATGTCCGTTTATCCTAGTTGTACTTTCAATATCGTGACTCTATTGGTTTGTAGAATCATCAAAATTCTAGGCTTGTATGCATTGTGTATGTTTGTTTATTGAGTTCAATCTATATTGTCACATGAGGTTATATTCAAATGTGATAAAGTTTTCAATCAAAGTAGAACTCCGTGAACATGTTTTAAGTGATTGGGTCTAAATTTAATTGTTACTAGTTCACACCCATACACTTCCATTTCCATATGACACATTTTTTCCATACGAGTGTGAAAAGCTTATTGTATTTTGTTTCATGTGTGGTGTCTACACCTATATATATGTGCGTGTGGGTTAGTGATATTCCTTATTTCTACATATATATGGTATTCTTTTTTCTTTGCCTCGCTTTCTAGTCCATCTATGCTTCTAATTCATAATCGATATCAATATTGTTGCATATTGTTATTGATATCACATGCTTAGTATCTTATGTATCATATTGGTATCACTTTTGCATCTTTATTGGTATACGATATTAGTTGTATGTCTTAGTTCTGATTTTGTTGCCCATATGCTTTCATGTTGTTATCACTCTAAGCTTCATCGTGTTTAATTTAGTTTTTATCCTTTGTCTATTCCTGAATAAAAAGGGGAAGAATGATAGGGGTAGAAATGGTATCTATCCTATTGTAATCGTATCTTAGTTTGGGAGATTTAACTTAGGGGGAGACGCCTTTTTAAGTAGGTCAATTATTTGATAAAGGGGAGAATTAATTTAGGGGGAATATATATTTTACATGCATTTAATATTCTTGATATTCCCTATGCGTTTGATAGTTTGCTTAAGTGTGCATGAATTCTTCTAAATGGCTGCTTTCATTGGCAGAGATATTGATCCTTAGGTTTTTGAGTCAAGCTATGTAATTTTTATTTTAGGTGGGATTTTTTTAAAGTCTAGTAGCGCTTGACGGCCCTTTAGGATTTTTGTTTGATTTTTGTCCTAGAATAGCCAAAGGGGGAGATTTGTAAGGACACAAGTCTCCGATTGAGTCTTAATGTAGTGTTGGCTCAATTCTGGACAAAAATATTTGAGTCATAGGATAGTGTTCAAGTGTATCCATCCAAGCCTATGACGTTTTAGTTGAAGACGTGGCGGCCAAGATTATAAAGCTTTATCATATGCCGGGTTTAGCGTGCCTCGTTTCTACGTCAAGAAAATTGGTTCCAATGATCCTAAGGTATGAATGCACTTTATATATATATACAGGAGCTTCGAAATTTATTGGGTTTATTTTTATAAAATAATTTTAACGACTTTGTTTTACTCAGAAAATATTTTTTAGAACTTTTCATAAAAAGTTTTGGGCTTAAAAAGAGTATTAAATTTTCTAGTAAATCATTCGAACGAAGTGGAATCTCGTTCGAACGAGATTCACAGGTCGTTCGAACGAGACTTCTAAAGAGTTTTCCTTTTTTCTCATTGGAACATCATTAGTAAAATCGTTCGAATGAGAATGTCGTTCGAACAACTTTGGCGGGAACAATTTTTTGGGAGTTTTTAGCAGTTTTCTCCATGTTCCCATTATGTTTTCCCCATTACTTTTTGACAGAATTACTTAGTGATGGAACCAACCTTTTTAAATCAACTTTTTCACATTCTAAGACTTTTAGAGAGAAAATTCTTTCAAGAAAAAGTTCCATGTTTTGTGTTTGATTTTTATGGATTAATTTCACCAAAAACACATACACACCCAATAGTTTGTTTATTCCAAGTTCCTTAATATATATATCCTTGCTTGGAGTTTTTGGCATCGATTTTTTCTCTACACCTCAAATAAGAGAAGTTTGGGATTACTTCTACATCCTTTAAAGAAGAATTTTGTTTGTTGTGGCATACCCACTTGGAGAAAGGCTCCTTGTTCGGGTGGCGGTGACCAGAAAAGGTCCGATCGGTGGATTTCGAGACCGCGGTGGACCTCCGTGGTTATTCGCTAGGCAAAGGTGTGTACAAGAAGAAGCATCGGGGCTTGGACGGAGTCAAGTCAGGAGTTGTAAGTCTTTTTGTTTTATATTTGTAAAATCGTACTTAGTGGATTTGAGGCTAGGGCCGTCCGAGGTTTTTTCCCATTGTGAGTTTTTCCTCGTACATTGCGGCGTAGTGGTTGTTTACTTATTTTATCTTTTGCTATATCACATTAGATGCATGCTTAGGTAAAAAGATAAAAATGGTATAGTTAATTTGGGTAAAAATTAATTTAATTCAAGTCATTACTTTAATTTGATAAAATTTTGTTTGGCTTAATTTACAAATTAAATTAATTATTTGATAGGCAAATTTTAGGGCTTGGATTGAATTAAGTTATTTAAGTGAAAATTAATTTGTTGTCTAATTTAATGTCACTTCCTGTTTAGTTTATTTTAATTTGAGAGAATTTGAAATTTGGTTTATCTAATTGTTTAGTTGAACCATCTCTCTTTCGCACTTAAAAAGGAAACTCATTTTGTAAAATCTAAGTGGTATCTAAGTGGGGGTCATCGTTTCCATCAAGTGGTATCAGAGCATTGAATTAGAAAACCTCTCATTTTCACACGTGAAGCTAACTCGAAGGGATACAGCTTCCGCGAAGAGTTCGGGCACGAAGGTCGAACGTAGAAATGGCTAAAATGCCCCTGAGGTTGCTTAATGCGTTGAAAACTTCCCGAATAACAGCAATTTCGCTCCTAAGCACCATAATACCTACAATATTATACCTCGCAAAACGTGTAAACATATAAAATAGAGGTAGTGTGTTTAACGAGCATAAATATAGGAATCAAAGTACCCGAGGGGGATAAAAAGGATAAGTAAAGAGGGTAAATAAAAGGAATATTCGAGTTGAATCACCCCCTACTTACACAATTCTATTCTCTAGCAATGAAATACAAGGTAAGAAGATTTAAAAGTAAACCCTGAGATAGGAGATATGTGGAAAATAGATAAAATCCACTTTTACGGGTGAAAGATTGCATTTAGAATAAGCAATAAGCCATTATACCCCCTAAGTTTCCCTAGTGGACGCGTGTTGTCTCGTGAGAGTTTTCAAGGATGAAACCCAAAAACATAAATTTTCCTCAAAACATTCCAAGCTCAATAACAACTAGATATTTCAACATATTATTTACAAAGTAAAAGAGAATCTTGTCCAATAATCCACAACTATCAACATTGAAAGAATAACTACATGGAATTAAAACCTCGAATGCGAGTGGTGTGCATGCACATACAAAAAGCTTTGATTTGGTAAAAACGCCTATAGCCCGGATAAAAATGAGCGCATGCTTCCACTCAATACTCTCTGGATATTACACTCAACAAATATAAGCATTCGGAATAGGGTGTAACACACGGGACATTTCCAACGGTCCATCCTGTGCACAATTCTGACTTACGGTGCAGACGAACGATCCATTTTTCCCCGAAACTCGACTAAGTGGTCACCTAACGCTCTCAGGCTTCGTTTGACCAAAGTCAACTCTTCAACTCGACCAAGACTGAATGAATCTTAAAATGGCACTAAATACCCTTTCCAACGGTCCATCCCGTGCACGATTCTGACTTACGATACGGACGAACGATCCATTTCACTCTGGAAGGTCACCAAACGCTTCCAAGCTTCGATTGACCAAAGTTAACTCCCCAAACCAGGTCAAACTCTTTGGAATATCGAAGTACATCTCCTAAGATTTCTAATGGTCCACCCCATGCGCGATTCTGACTTACCATGCGGACGAACGATCCATTTGCGTCCGATAATTCCCCGTCAAAAGGACCGACGAACGCTTCCGAGTTACATTTGACCCAAAGTCAACTCCCGAACCCAGGATTAGTCCAAAGGACTTTCTAAGGTATCTTAAATACCTTTCCAATGGTTTGCCCAGTGCATGATTCGGATCAATAGTTCGCGCTCGATGATCAATTTTTCGAAGGAACCTGAAAGACACTGCCAAACGGCACGTTCCAAACCCTGCCTATTGGGAGTGTGCCTAATAACACCTGCCGATTGGCAAGACCAGGTCTATATCGATCGACAATTCCTTGGGCCTATAAAAAGGAGGTCTTAACCTCATTCCAAAATAGAGAAAAATCATAGATCCATTACTCTTAGCAAGTTCGAAAAACCCCTCTAAAAGTCAACGTGATTTCCACATCGAAATCCCTTTCCAACCTTCACCTTTTATCACTTTATTCATCAAACTTGGTGAATTAAGTACCCTCCATTATCACCCAAGCACAAGGGATGCTCTCCAACATCCAAGATCAAGCTCAAGATCTTCAAAAAGGTCCAACTTTCTCAACTCTCTCTTTAAATTCCCTTAAATTCGCATCAACTTGTTTTATTACTTAGCACTTTTATTCTCTTATCTCACATATCCTACTATACTTTTTATTTAGTACTATTGCACATCTCTTATTTTCATATAAATAAAAACCCAAAAAATAAGAAAAAAGAGGATTTGCTCATAAATTCCAAACGGGAATTATCACACTCTTCTCACACTTTTCTCACAACTAAAACATTTTCTTACACACACACACACAAATAAGAGAAGTTCCCGATTGGATTCATGGGATAAATCCCACCCCTCATTTTGCATACGAACTACGTGGACTTTGGTGCCTCTATAGGCCACGTAGGCGTCTCGGGGTAAAACCTGAGACTCGAGTCCTTTTACTACTTTTTCCATGTTCTTTAAACTTAACTCTCTTAGATTATATACATTTACATATACATATATTTTTTCTTAGTGGTGTATTATTCCACATGTGTTATCATTCCCTTATAATGATAAACGCTAGGATAATCGCATAAATCCTATTTTCTATTATTATTTTTTAGGAACATTCCTATGGATGACTCGCTTTATCTCTTCCATGATACAAGTCGATGATTCCTATCTCCGCTACGTATACACATACACACACACCACAAGGAAATAAAGGAAAATAGCAACAACCCATGAGAGACCGTAAGGGCGGAATGGGTGCCTAACACCTTCCCATTTCGTAACTTTGCCTTCGGACCCTTTTCGAATCATTTTGGTTTCGTATGTATCGGTATGTCTTTGGATGTTGTCCTTCGGGATGGCTCCCTTTTATTTTATCTATGTTGAGTAAAATAGACTAGCGACTCTATCTCTCTACATTTTCCACCTTATCAATGACGCCGGCCGAAGAGCTCCAGAGAGGGACACTCGGGACCAAGGATCCTCTCCCACCGCGAGGATCGAGGATGGCCACAGCAGCAATGGTTAGCTGGAGCATCTTCACTGGTAATAGGAGGAGGCATGCCCTCTATAATAGGTTTCGAGCGAGGGTCATGCTCGTCAAAGAGAGGAGAATCAACATCCTCCTTAGCAACAAGCAAAGCCCTGTCCCAACCTTTCTTGAAGTTAAAACGGCTGATGTAGCCGATCTGAGCCTCGACATCCTCATATGCTGCAAACCACCCAACATTGTAAGAGTTCTCCTTGATGGTGGAGGTCTCATATTCCATATTTTTCATCGTCTCGACGACATTTTTATTTTCCTCAACCACCGCCAGCTTGCTCGTGCAGACCAAGCCATAAGACTGCCTCAGATCCTCTAACTCCTTAGACGTTACCTCTTTTGCTTTGTTAGCTTCTATCAAGGCAAGGTCGGAAGACTTCTGAGCAGCACTGGAAGCCTTTAGGCTCGCCTCTAGCTCAGCATTTTTCCTCGCCAGCTCGTCGCGGCTGCGATAGAGGACGGTGAAATCAAACACAAATTGCAGAGAGAAAGAAAACATTAATGAAAGAAGGTATTGAAAAAAAAACTACAAGAGTAAAAAAGTAAAAATATACTTACCAAGGCTATCCCCTGACTCACCTTTAGGGATAACTGGTCGGTCCTTATACTTGATGACCTCTGGCGATCTGCTAGCAAGACTACTCTCTCAAGCACCACCGGAGCCAGCTGATGGGCAAGAGCGACAAAAGCCCCTTCAGATAAGGCAGATACGGGCACTAAGGACTGCCCCATTTTTGTCGTCACTTCTTCTCGCCTCCTTTCTTCTTCTCTCTTATTCTTATCCCTCTCGACCCTCTTCCTCCCTTCATCTTTATTCCTCTCTTCTTCCTTCTTTCTCTCTCTCTCCCCCTCACCAATGCCTCATTTTTCTTCTTCCTCTCCCTTTCATGAGCCACAGTTTAGGAGCCAGTGGCAGTATCCCCACTCCCAGACTTCTGATTCTTTAGCCTGCGATCCAGAGCAACATTTTCATCATCATCATCATCTTGGATTAAGTTCTTCCTAAGGGGAGCCATAGTCTCCTCGCTGGAACTATTCGAATCCTATGAACTCTCTGAATTATCTGAACCTTCCTCCGAACTGGAAGATACCTCACCACTCGAACTCTGCTCACTAGTATCACCCTCAACTCCACCTCTGTCATCCCCCATGCTGTCTTCACTAGATCTACTCTCCTCCTCGTCTAATTGGATTGGCTCAACAGCGACCTATTCTATGATATCAAGGTGAGGAATGCTATCAATAGGTTGGGCGATGAAGCTATTCCCGATGTTCTTTTACTCTAAAAGGAGCGCAGCTGATCGCGAATGCTCGCAGTCAGCCAAATATTCCCATATCTTCTAAGGAAAAAGGAGGACATAAGAAAAAAAGTACACTAATAGAGAATCAATGGGCAGAATAAGAAATATATCTACCTATGTATTCCTCCCCGTAAAAGGGAATATAGGTCCCCTGTACCTCACTCCCCCAGTCTGGGGAGGGAACTGCCAGTTCCTGGCAATGAACCCTTCTTGCCAATAGTCTTTATGGGAATCAGGTAGACTGACTACCAGCAACCTGTCAGAACTCCTAGCTTTCAGATAGAAGAGATCGAAACTCGCTCGAGAAAAGGTATAGCAATAACAAATTTTAGTAAGACCTATATTTGTGCCATAAAGTTGATTGATCCTATGAACGCCGTTGATGATTTTTCAAACATTTGGAGAACTTCGGGCAAGAACTATGTAAAAATAACTAAAGAAGTGTAAAAACAAGCGATTTGAGGGAAATATTGGACCCCCATGAGAAAACAGGAAAACATGAATCCAATGCCTGTCCTCAATGTCTCTAATATTACGATGAACAGGGGCATATTCAATGTCCACCCAGTTGGTGATGTTGTAAAACTCCCTAAACTCAGTTATTGACCTATTACCTATTCTTGCCATAAAAAAAATAAAAAAGAAATAAAAAAGAACTAGCGTTGATAGAAAAGAAATTTTAATGAAAAAGAAAGGAGAAGAAGTTTGGAAGACTTATGAAATGAAAATCAGCTTGAGACGACGTGAGGCCATAAGCAAAGAAGATGGAAAGATAAGGAAAAGCTCAAAGATAAAGGGAGGAACCTGGAAGTGAGAAGACGTAGTTTGAGGCAAGAGATATCTTGAGAGTGTTAAACTTGTGAAGCGACATCAAAAATGGCTCCTTCAAACAGTTTTGAATTCTCTCAACGATAATGCACGAAGAAAGAAGTATATATGTCACCGAAATCTCCTAAAAAAAGACGTTTCTCTCCCCAAAGCATCGCTCAATTCATAAAAATGCCATCGGAGCTAGTATTTAAAATTATTGAGCCTAAGATTGTGACCCAGAATTTTTAGGGTCAATTGTGGGTACCTCGTCCATTTTTGTAGGCCCAAAGAAGTATCTAGGCCGAGCCCTATTTACAATAGGAAGAGTTCGGCCCAAACTCCAAAGCCCCAAACACAGTTAGTTAGTAACAACCCATCCTGTTCCTAAAATCTCTCACGAGATAATCTAAGGATAGTGGGTTAACGTGGGAGTACCCAACACCCCCACTCTCTGAACTTTTACTGTATATATTATATCCCTGGATCGGGTCAAAGGGTATGTAATCAGAAACACTCCCCTGAAGAAAAGAGAAATACAAACCAAAAGCAACACCATGGACGTAGGCAAGTTGTCGAACCACGTATATCTAGTGTCGTGTGTGATTGTGATTATTCTTATTTCGGTTCTTTATTTTCCTGGTGATTGCATTTACTTATAATTTGTGTTGAGATTTATTATCACCACAGAAAATAGTGGTGGGCAGTTAATGATATGGTTCATCCAGTCCATATATGTGGTAGAGATTTTTTGGGCAACTAATTAATCTTTGGATGGCCTTATAGGTACGGTGATTTTTTAGTGATGAAGAAGATGTTGGAGATAAGTAGTTCTATGAAAAGATCGAGCCCCCCAAGTTGGTGGACCTCGCCTGACCTGACACATTTCATCCAGACGATCGTTATTGGTTTTGCTCATGAGTCGGTTTGTGTTTCCACTCTTTCATTTTCAATCATCATTAAATAATTGGACCCTCTTTTATGTTTCAATACTACTACTGTTAGTTATGGGTGCCTCTCATATCTAAAGGTTATACTATAGTAGATGGGTTTGGGGTTGACCCTTTGTTTATTAACATCATATTTAGCCGCTGGAATCTGGAAATATTTTGTATTTGATGCAGATTTAAAGGGCCTTCAATAACCTTTCCCTTCCCTCAAGTTGTCAAATCTACACAAGGACACGTTTTAATAAATTATTAACCATATTATAGACTAAATCAATCTAAGGATGTAATTATATTATGTGTTAGTCCATGATTAAACCTTTTGAATTGGAAGATTTTAATCCCATGATATAATTTATTCCCCCTTGGTTTATGCTAATTAAATGCCAAATTTGTGTTCTTATTTGTACTGTTTACAGATTCAACATTTAAACACCTCCCATTTTGTATTTGAATCAGGATGTGACCCGAAGCATGAGGAAGAAATGGACCCTGAGGCAATATATAAAGATTTTGTTCTTTGGGTCAATTTCTCTTCTCTTCCAGCTTGTGACACTAGTACCAAAATTCAAGCCTTAATCTTTTTAATTTGTAGAGGTCATGGCAGTACATAAAAAGGTTTTTATAGCTATATATATATATATATGTGTGTGTGTGTGTGTGTGTGTGTGTGTGTGTGTGTGTGTGTGTGTGTGTGTGTGTGTGTGTGTTGATGATATTTAGGATCCCCCGTCGAGAGATAACCATTTAACATAAGCATTGAAGATCCAAGAGTGCCAGTGGAGATATCCGGGTCGATATTCCCATGTGACCCCTACAGAGATCTAAAGGTAACAGCGGGAATTGAAAAATGACGGTGGCTAGCAAGAAGCAAAATATTGGAGAAAAAAGCTTAAAATGAAGAAAATCTTAGAAACAAAGTACAGAAAATTCAAGGTAAGAGAAATGGAGGGAAATTTTCGTTTATTTATAAATTTCCTTAAGAATAGGGATAAAATGATTAACTATACAAACGATTGAACTACCATTAGTTGCACGCTTCCCAATGCACAAAAGGACTAGTATGCCCTTTAAGGTTCGAAAAAGTTTGAATTATTTTAAAAAATGCCATTATCAACAGTGCCAGTATTAAAATTCACAAGTCCGGAAGGTCGGTTGTCTACCAGTGCTCAAACATTATGCCGAGCAATGTTTTGAATAAACACTCTATACTTTTGATCAATCATCAAGCACGGATCATTGGGGGCTTTTTTTGTGTGTAAAATTTACTCTCCTATGTGGATCAATGAATAATAGACACTTATCCTCCTACGTGGCCATTCAGCTATCTTAATCGGAATCAGAGATACCTATTCGGCCAGAATGCCGACCAACTCCCAAAATGTGAACCATCAAGAATAACAAAAGTTACTTGGATGGAATGGCGACCATCACTGGATGTCAAGAGTCTCATTTATTGTATATAGATATAAATGACTAAAGATATAAAGGTACTTAGTCTCTAGGGTTTGGGAGGAATATAACAATTACACCAATCTCAAGCTCACCATACTGAGTTATTGTAACCACTAATAATATCAATAATAGACGTAGGCTTTTTACAGCTGAACCATTTTAAAAATCTCTGCCTCTTGTGTTTCTGTTTAGATTGCTTTCGTTCATTTATCTGTGATTATAAAATTGGACCCATTCCAATTTTAGAAATCAACCGTCATTCTTTGTGGATTCGATACCTGAACTCGCCGTTATACATATAAGACATGTGTAGATAAAGTTTAGATTTTTTGTATTGAGGTGTAAAACCGACGACGGTGACAAATGTATTTACACGACGCTAGATTTTTCTTTACTCAAAATGGCGCCGTTATAGGGGAATGATTTGTTTTAAAACTTAATTGATTTATTTCTTTGATCCTGACAATGCACTAATCAAATTGGTGTCGTTGCTAAGGATTGTTTTGTTTTAAAATTTTGAATTATTTATATCTTTGTACATATATTTGAATCAATTTTTTTTAAATTTGTACTGGTCATGCGCAACTGAGATTCAAGCACTGCTAATCTCTCGACAACATTCAACTTTTTGCAAATTTTATTTATGAATCACTTCAGATAATTCTAGTATTCTCGGTGATTTTAATGGTATTATGGGTATACAATTTTATCATAATAATATTTTTCAAACTCCCATCCCCCCTCCCCCCAACCCTATGACTTTTGGCGAATACTTTCAAAATAAAAAAATAAAAATTATAAAATGACCTTAGACGAGTATTTATATAAGCATGAAAATGGTTTGGGGACATACGAAAATTATTTTAATGACAAAATTACTCAAAATTATTATTATAATGGTATTGACAATTATTGTGATAACAATTCTTCGAAATATCATAACCATAATTCTTACAGTTATTATTCTAATAATTTTGAAAATAGTTACGATAATACTTATCAAAAATTTCTTTTGGGTGAAGTTTCTTTACTACCAAATTTATTTGGTGCATATTAGCAAAATCTAAAAAATAATTTTTTTGATAATTATTATCGTGAAGAAAATTATTATTATTAAAAAAAAGAATTAGATGTTTCATTTGAAGCCCTTATACTTTTGACTCATTTGAGTCTAGACTGTATAAGAGCTCATCTAGTTTGGAAATTGTGACAAAATTGTGTCCATCCTAGAAACCAAAGAGCCTCAGAGATTGTTTTGCTTCTTCTCTTATTCATCTTGTCATGATCCTGAGACTATAGCCATCACTCACACACTTAGAACTTAATGTTTGCATATCATATTGCACCTTTATGTGTATTAATGTGGTGAGTGTGTTTAAATCCCTCAAATTGATTTTTATTAATTTTTTGGGAATTTTAAACATATTTTAATTAAGGTTTTATTAAATTAAAACTTGATTTAAAAAGTTTTGGGGTTAATATCTAAATATGTATTGTTGTGATTTTTGGCCTAAAGTTACTCTGGGTGGAAATTAAAAGCGCCAGAGACTCCAGGGTTGGCTTTGTAATTAGTTTTGGACGCGCGTTTGTATTCATTCTATGACCAACACTTGTTGCTCTCTGATTGGCCAGAGTTGTGTTTCTTTACAGAGACAAAACTTCGCATGTTTACAGCCCTTCGATCAACCCTTATCAATGGCCTGCATGCCGCCTGAGTGAATCCCCGTGTAAACCTTTAAGCCAATCACAGCCTGTTTAATCCACCGCCTGTTGTGAGCCCTTGGATTGAAGTCAAAGAAGCTTGACTCAATCTCAGCCGTTGTTTTTAAACGATAGTCTGGAACCTTCTCCTCTTGCTATTTAAAGGACTCTCATCTCAGCCTTCGAAAGCTTTTGCCACTTTGAAAATTCTCAGAGAAAGAATAGAGAGAGAGAGAGAAGAGAGAGAGAGAAACTAGAGAGTCAAGTTAGAAACCCTAACTTCGTCTAAACCTTCTACAACCTAAACCACTTACCTCTCCAAAAAACACCATAACCAAATAAACACCATCTTTAGTGTTTCTTGAGTTTGTGAGAGTTCGAGTTGAGTGATCTTGGGTTGCTGTAACCTTGTGTTCATAAAATCTTATTTCCAACTTAGACACCTACTCAGATCTTGTTTCTGATTCAATAGAAATCATAGATCTGAAGTTTTTCATGTCATAATACACTTAGTTGCATTTTATTTCTCATCTTGAGAAGTACATTGTTGATTGTTTTCTGTTAAAACATTTTATTACTTCAGAATCAACAATAAATGTTTTATAGTTTCTGTTTTTACAAAACTTAACCTGACCTAGTTGGATTCGCACTTGGAGGGTTTTCAATCTCCTAAATATTTTCAAAAGAGATTGAGAAAGGTCTTGACCGATTTCTTAAGCAAGATCTCCGTGGAATCTGGGTTATATTGAAAGGTCAAAAGGTTTTTGGTTTTGTAAGAAAGAAAAATAACAAACTCACTGCATATAGACTTTATATGTAATTTGTATAGGACTGTTTGTCAATCTAAGTGTGTGTGAGTTCATGCGTGTGAATAGGATTCACTACACAAACACTTAACACACTACAAACACTGAAAGTGTTGGCTATAAGATTTGGTGAACATAAGTCGACGTATACTGCTGAAACAAAGGAAGAATTGACAAACTGAGAGAACTACATCAACAATCAAGATCTGCAGAAAAGTTTAAGGACGCCAGAGGGTACAATCCTGAACTTGTATAGATTTGTTATTGTGTGCATGTTAGTTAAATAGATTGTAACTCACATATTTGTTTTAGTGATATTGTTTTGTTTTACTCCGTAGAGGGAGTCGTGGATGTTTCCTCAAGGGTGAGGTTTTACCACGTTAAAAATCCTGAGTATTAATATTTCTACATCTTCTCATCCCATTCTAATGTGTGCTGAGTTTAAAATATTTTAAACTGTTTACTAAAACTTGTTATCAAATCTTGTCCTAATCTCGTACATAATTTTTGTTAACACATCTTGTGTTCAAAATCAGTTTGATTTAAGTAAAGAATTTCTTCAACAAACTTTTCGGAGTTGCTTAAATAGTTTATTTTCAATAAACGGCTTTAGCAACGCTATTTCAATTGGTATCAGAGCTATTGGTGAACTTATTTCAAAAAGATCCTGAGTTTCTGAAACTGTTTTCTCAAAATCAATCATGGACGAGAAAAATGAAAGATATGGTAACTTGACCAGACCTCCAGTCTTTGATGGAACCAATTTCTCTTACTGGAAAGTAAGGATGATTTCTTTCATTCAAGGAACTCTGGGAGATGATGTCTGGGACATTATTGAAAATGGATACTCTTATCCTACTAAACCAGCCACTGAAGGAAGTAATGAGAGGGTTAAGAAAATATTAAGTGAGTTTACTCAAGAAGAGAAATAAGTTTCTCGCAATAATAATAAAGGAAATAATGCTATATTTATGTCTATAAATGAACATGAGTTCAAGAGAATCTCATCTTGTACCACTTCTAAGGAAGCATGGGATACCTTGATTACTGCCCATGAAGGAGACTCTAGGGTTAAGGATGCTAAAACTCAGATGTTAATTCAACAGTATAATTCTTTAATCATGTCTGAATCTGAGTCTTTTGATGACTTCTATATGAACCCGACTGATATTGTCACTAAACTGCATGCTAATGATATAACTTATGATACACAAGAAATTGTGTCTAAAATTCTGAGATCATTACCACAGAAATTTGACAATAAAAGATATGCTATTGAGGAAATGTGTGATATAAATCTCACTCCTGAATTGCTCAGTAGTAAATTAAGAACTGCGGAAATGGAATTAGAGTTTAAGAAACAATTGACCCACACTCATAGGAAACATACCAATTCCAATCTTAGCTTTACTTCTAAGATGATTAAGCCTGAGTTAAACACTCCTAGTAATGATTCTGATGAGGACTGTGACTTAGAAAGTCTAGATAATCAGATTGCCCTAATGTTAAAACAATTTAAGAAAATTGTTAAATTTAGAAACAGTATTGCAAATAGACAGGGCAAGTCTAATTATTCAACTCCTTCAAATCACAAGTCCCATGAGAAACCTCATGACAAACAGAACAAGGACAACACAAGACCTCACAGAGACCTCAAGAAGACTTAATGCTATAGATGTGGTAAACTAGGACACATTGCTCAAGACTGTAGAGTTAATTTAAATACCCAAAACAAACACTCTAGAGCCAACATCTGCAAAACATGGGATGACTCAAGTGACTCTGAAAATGAGGAACCTGAGACATCTGATGGTTTTGATCCTTATTTATCCTTCTTTGCCAAAATCATATATAATGATGATATGCCTGTGCTTGATAGAGAGGATGAGTCTAGTAATTCTAGCTCTATTGCTTTGAATCATACTTTAACTGGTTTAGATGCTTTACTTACTGAGAACATTAATACTTCTTCCTCGGGGTGTGTGAGTCAAAGGGGAATCGATACTGCTGATGTCAATGGGTGCGTGAGTTTAAGAAATGAAACCTTAGGGGTCACTTCACACACTTCACTTAGTGACTCAGACAATGAAGATCTCCCAGACATTCACACTCTATATGCCAAAACTCTTAAGAAAAGCACTAGACTAGAAAAGATTGTGAAATATCTTACCAAAAAGCTAGAGGATGTAAGCCTGATGGTAAAACAGAATGCTGAAGAGTATACTACTCAATGCATGTCTCATGAAAGTGAAGTCAAAGTGTTTGATGAAAAACTGAAAACTTTGACTGAAGCTAATGAAATTCTGGAGAAAAAATACAAAGGGACATTATTAGAATTGGAACAAAAAAAAGAAAAGACAGCAACTGTTTTCAAAAAATTTATAAAATTTGAAAATAATTCAAACTGTTTTGATGGATTTGTTGCTGAATCTAAAACCAATTCTGATGATAGAACTGATATAGGGTTTTGCCCCAAGTTGAAGACACAAACAAAACCTGTTGAACCTATTAAATTTGTGTCAGGAGGCAAAAGACCTATTGAAACATGTCCAGGCTTTCATTCACTAAAAACTGAGTTTGATCATCAAAACACTAACACTGGAGATGCAAGTTGCTCTAAGCATGAAAGTTTACCAAAGGGAAAATATGTCTGCCCCCCAATTAGGAAAAGTGAACCTGCTTTCAAACCTGTGCTACATAGGAATAAAATTAAGCCTCAAAATTTCTCAAAACCTTTGTTTAGAGACTTTCCTAAGGCAAACCCCATTCTGAGCAATCTTTATTGCTCCTATTGTGACATATACGGACACTCTTTCGATGATTGCTATGCTAGGAGACTGAGTAAGCCTATCTACAATACTTCCATGTATCATAACTTTAACTATTCTAGGAGGAGTCGTAACAATTATGTCCTTCCCAGGCCACCAGACAAAAACTCCAACTATAGGAATAGAAAGACTAAACCTAAAAGGACATTTACTAGAAGGAATCCCAGAAACTTTTCTAAATCAAATGCTCAGGTGTTTAAATTTACTCAAAATCATGTGCAAAATGTTTTTCAACAAAAATCTAATGCTCGCAAATTTTATCAAATGAGAGCAAACAAGCGCAAACAGAAAACCAGAGCAATTTGGGTTAGAAAAGATGATCTAGTACCCCAGATGAAGTGTAATATTGTTATTTCTGCCCTAAAAGTTGAACTTACATCTTCTGGTTGGTATTTGGATTCTGGATGTTCCAAGCACATGACTGGTGATGATACAAAACTTTTTAATAAAACCATCTTTGATGGAGGAAAAGTTATTTTTGGTGATGGAGTATCATCCCAGATCATAGGAAAAGGAACTCTTAAAGAAAAAGGACTTCCTGTTCTTGAAAACGTTCTTTTAGTTAAAGGCCTCAAGGCTAATTTACTCAGCATTTCGCAATTTTGTGACTTAAACCATACTGTTGCCTTTTCAAAGAACAATTGCAAGATTTTAAATGAAAAGGGAGAATGCGTAATTACAGGATTCAGGACTCCTGATAATTGTTATACTGTCATGACTAGTTCTGAAATATGTAATGTTGCCAGAATGGATGACAATGAGATATGGCATAACATAATGGGTCACATTAATTACGAAAATTTGAGTAAATTGTCCTCTCAACAAATAGTTAGAGGAATACCAAAAATTAAACCTATTCATAACATTGTCTGTGGTCCCTGTCAAGAAGGAAAAATTGTTAAAGCACCTCATAAAAGGGTTAAAGATATCCTTACCTCTAATCCCTTAGAACTCATCCATATGGATCTAATGGGTCCTTCTCAAACTGTTAGTCTCTGTGGACACAGTTATATTCTAGTTATGGTTGATGACTTCACCAGATTCACTTGGGTAGCTTTCTTAAAACAGAAATCCGATACTTTTCAAACTTTTTTAAAGATTCTTTTACGAATTGAAAATGAGAAAGACACTCAAGTAAATAGAATCCGAAGTGATAGAGGTGGTAAATTCAAAGATACTGGTATTATAGAATACTGTGACTATAATGGTTACAAACATGAGTTCAGTGCTCCTAAGACCCCTCAACAAAATGGTATAGCTGAGAGAAAGAATCGAACCCTTCAAGAGATGGCACGTGTCATGCTCCATGCCAAGAACTTACCTAAGTATTTTTGGGTAGAATCTATTCGTACAGCATGCCATCTTATTAATAGGGTCTATCTTAGAAAGAATTCCAAACAAACTCCTTATGAACTTTGGTACAATAAAAAGCCTAATCTTAAGTACCTTAAAACCTTTGGTAGTACCTGCTATGTGTGCAAAGATAGGGAACACTTATCTAAATTTGAGAGCAGGGGAGATAAAGCCATATTTTTAGGATATTCACCTAACAGTAGAGCTTATCGGGTGTATAATCTTCGCACTAAAACCTTAATGGAATCCATAAATGTAATTGTTAGTGACACTTCTATAGAAAGCAAGAGTAGTGAATTAACTATTGAAGAAGAATCTTCAAATATTTTATAAAATGACTCTTCTGAAATAGATAATTCATTACCTATTGAGTCACCTGAAGTACCTAACTGGGTTTCTAAAGACCATCCCATAAACAACGTAGTTGGTAACCCTAGTGAGCCAGTACGTACAAGATCCCAACTTAGAAATTACGCACTTTATGCATGCTTTGTTTCTCTTGTGGAACCAAAGAATGTAAATGAGGCATTGAATGACTCACACTGGATCTCTGCTATGCAGGATGAACTTTTACAATTTGTCATTCATGATGTATGGTATATTGTTCCACGTCCTGATCACAAAAAGGTTATTGGTACTCGTTGGATTTTCAAAAATAAAACTGATGAAAATGGGATAGTAATTAGAAATAAAGCTAGACTAGTTGCTCAAGGTTATTCCCAAATAGAAGGAATTGATTTTAACGAGACTTTTTCTCCTGTTACTCGTTTAGAATCAGTTCGTCTGCTTCTTGCTATAGCTTGTCACATGCATTTTACATTATATCAAATGGATGTTAAATCTGCGTTCCTTAATGGAATACTTACCGAGGAAACCTATGTAGAACAACCTAAAGGGTTCATTGACCCTAATTATCCTAATCATGTATTTCGGTTGAAAAAGGCTTTATATGGTCTTAAGCAAGCTCCTAGAGCTTGGTATGAGCGCCTGTCCAGTTTTCTACTGGATAAAGGTTTCAAAAGAGGTGGAAATGACCAAACCTTATTTGTCAAACACTTTGACAAACACATTACTATCGCTCAAGTCTATGTAGACGATATCATATTTGGATCTACTTCTACCTCAGAAGTAAAATCTTTTGCTGAAATCATGAGTATGGAATTTCAGATGTCCCTTATGGGGGAGTTACAGTTCTTCCTAGGTCTCCAAGTCAAACAACAACCAGATGGATTGTTTTTTTCGCAGACTAAGTACGCATTAGAGATAGTTAAGAAATTTGGCCTCGAGAGTGCTAAAAGTGCTAAAACGCCTATGAGTACTACAGAAAAATTGTCAAAAGATGAAAATGGAAAATCTGTAGATCCTACTTTATATCGTAGTATGATTGGCACATTACTCTATCTGACTACCTCGCGTCCTGATATCATGTATGCTGTGTGTGTTTGTGCGCGCTATCAAAACAACCCCAAAGAGAGCCATTTAAACTCTGTTAAACGGATAATTAAATATGTTAAAGGCACTCTAAATTTAGGAATTTGGTACACGAATGACACATCGAGCACTATTATTGGGTACACTGATGCTGATTGGGTTGGTTGTACTGATGATAGTAAAAGCACTTCAGGCTCATGTTGTTATATTGGTAATAACTTGGTAGGATGGAGTAGTAAAAAACAGAACTGCACATCTCTCTCGACTGTTGAATCTGAATACATAGCCGTTGGTAGCTGTTGTGCCCAATTATTGTGGCTAAAATAAATGCTAAGTGATTATGGTATTCAAGAAACCACACTTCATCTCTATTGTGATAATCAAAGCGCGATTAATATTTCTAAGAACCCGGTTCAACACTCGCGAACTAAGCACATTAAAATAAAACATCACTTTATTCGTGAATTAGTTGAAACCAAGGAATTAGAAATCAATTATCTTCCTACTGATCTACAACTTGCATATTTGTTTACCAAACCTCTTGATTATAATAGATTCATTTCTTTACGTAAATCTATTGGTATGGTTTGTGTCGAGTAAATACCTGTTATATTTTCCAAGTTCCTTCCCTTTGTCCATTTGAGACAAAATGGGGGAGAAATTTGAGTCTATCTCTGCATATACTAAACAGCTTGATCTTAGTAATTCTTTACAGGTATTCTTCTTGTACAGTCATTCTCTATTGTAATAATAGGATGTTAAACTGTATATAGTTGAGTTATGTAATTTTTGCTTTCTAGGATTTGGGTAGATAGAACTTTTATAGGAATAGGTTTTTCTTATTTGTTGTCGCCCTACGAGTTCTAGATGACTCAAAGGAGATTTTGTCTCATATTTCCAAAGGGGGAGATTGAAGCCCTTATACTTTTGAATCATTTGAGTCTATACTGTATAAGAGCTCATCTAGTTTGGAAATTGTGACAAAATTGTGTCCATCCTAGAAACCAAAGAGCCTCAGAGATTGTTTTGCTTCTTCTCTTATTCATCTTGTAATGATCCTGAGACTATAGTCATCACTCACACACTTAGAACTTAATGTTTGCATATCATATTGCACCTTTATGTGTATTAATGTGGTGAGTGTGTTTAAATCCCTCAAATTGATTTTTATTAATTTTTTGGGAATTTTAAACATATTTTAATTAAGGTTTTATTAAAATAAAACTTGATTTAAAAAGTTTTGGGGTTAATATCTAAATATGTATTGTTGTGATTTTTGGCCTAAAGTTACTCTGGGTGGAAATTAAAAGCGCCAGAGACTCCAGGGTTGGCTTTGTAATTAGTTTTGGACGCGCGTTTGTATTCATTCTATGACCAACACTTGTTGCTCTCTGATTGGCCAGAGTTGTGTTTCTTTACAGAGACAAAACTTCGCATGTTTACAGCCCTTCGATCAACCCTTATCAATGGCCTGCATGCCGCCTGAGTGAATCCCCGTGTAAACCTTTAAGCCAATCACAGCCTGTTTAATCCATCGCCTGTTGTGAGCCCTTGGATTGAAGTCAAAGAAGCTTGACTCAATCTCAGCCGTTGTTTTTAAACGATAGTCTGGAACCTTCTCCTCTTGCTATTTAAAGGACTCTCATTTCAGCCTTCGAAAGCTTTTGCCACTTTGAAAATTCTCAGAGAAAGAATAGAGAGAGAGAGAGAGAAGAGAGAGAGAGAAACTAGAGAGTCAAGTTAGAAACCCTAACTTCGTCTAAACCTTCTACAACCTAAACCACTTACCTCTCCAAAAAACACCATAACCAAATAAACACCATCTTTAATGTTTCTTGAGTTTATGAGAGTTCGAGTTGAGTGATCTTGGGTTGCTTTAACCTTGTGTTCCTAAAATCTTATTTCCAACTTAGACACCTACTCAGATCTTGTTTCTGATTCAATAGAAATCATAGATCTGAAGTTTTTCATGTCATAATACGCTTAGTTGCATTTTATTTCTCATCTTGAGAAGTGCATTGTTGATTGTTTTCTGTTAAAACATTTTATTACTTCAGAATCAACAATAAATGTTTTATAGTTTCTGTTTTTACAAAACTTAACCTGACCTAGTTGGATTCGCACTTGGAGGGTTTTCAATCTCCTAAATATTTTCAAAAGAGATTGAGAAAGGTCTTGACCGATTTCTTAAGCAAGATCTCCGTGGAATCTGGGTTATATTGAAAGGTCAAAAGGTTTTTGGTTTTGTAAGAAAGAAAAATAACAAACTCACTGCATATAGACTTTATATGTAATTTGTATAGGACCGTTTGTCAATCTAAGTGTGTGTGAGTTCATGCGTGTGAATAGGATTCACTACACAAACACTTAACACACTAAAAACACTGAAAGTGTTGGCTATAAGATTTGGTGAACATAAGTCGACGTATACTGCTGAAACAAAGGAAGAGTTGACAAACTGAGAGAACCACATCAACAATCAAGATCTGCAGAAAAGTTTAAGGACGCCAGAGGGTACAATCCTGAACTTGTATAGATTTGTTATTGTGTGCATGTTAGTTAAATAGATTGTAACTCACATATTTGTTTTAGTGATATTGTTTTGTTTTACTCCGTAGAGGGAGTCGTGGATGTTTCCTCAAGGGTGAGGTTTTACCATGTTAAAAATCCTGAGTATTAATATTTCTACATTTTTTCATCCCATTCTGATGTGTGCTGAGTTTAAAATATTTAAAACTGTTTACTAAAACTTGTTATCAAATCTTGTCCTAATCTCGTACATAATTTTTGTTAACACATCTTGTGTTCAAAATCAGTTTGATTTAAGTAAAGAGTTTCTTCAACAAACTTTTCAGAGTTGCTTAAATAGTTTATTTTCAATAAACGGCTTTAGCAACGCTATTTCATTATTTTACTCTAATAATGGTTTTCTCTTAGTAACTTAGAGATGAAGAATGTTTTGAACTAAATGAGGAATTCGAGAACTTTGAAGAGATTTCTACTTTAGAATAACCCATTATTCTTCTGACCCAATTGATAAAAGAAATTAAAAATGTAAAGGATATGGAAATGCAGTCATTTTCTAATGACGGAATTGATAGTGATTCCATGTCCTTTGAAATTTGACCAACACTTAATAATAAAGAATTGATCGAAGTTGAATTTCTTTCCTCACCATTTTCATTCACCGTTATCGAACCATTATAAGTACCGCAAGAATCGAATTAAAGTCTTAAGGACCTTGACCCGATTCTTGTCAACTAATATTTTTTTAAAATGATTTCCATAATAGAGTTTTCACCTGAGCGTGCCCCACCTCCCATTTCATTTGAAAAATGGGAGAAAAATTTGATTTTCTTTAAAGCGAGTTGTACTTATACCCTGATTTATCCAACCCACCTATCATCGAACAAATATATATATTCAAAATTTTGTGATGGATCATTTTTTTTCCAATGCGTCCCCCCCATTACATAAACGGAACTCCTATTTCCCATAAGGCATGAAAAATCATGGAAGTCCACCGTTAATCCCACAAGTTCAACATGTTTTCTGAATAGACCTCCAAAAATTTCATCTTCTAGCTTACGATAAATTAGAAGATGTTTTTTTTTTTTTTTTTGTACATATTTTATTTAAAAAATACTGTGAAAAATCAAAATTAAAGAAAATTAAACATATTTATTTTAGTTTTGTTTTTCTTGTTTATAACGCATTTTGAAAGATTCTTGAATATGATATCCAGGAATTGTCCCATATTGAATAACATCTCTTTATCACTTGAATTGAATATTGCCTTACATAACATTGAGTACAATGTGACGTTTTAGTTAAGAGGTGTCATAATGTATTTGCATACATCCTATTCATTTTCCATTATTAAATAAAAAAATAAATAAAAAAATAAATTTTTCTTTCTGTGACTATTGACGAAAGTTTCTGGGTGAAACCAACTCTAATCGTTTAAAAAAATAAAAATTTGGAAAAAAATATTTTATTTATTCTTTTTTAGGTTTTTTTTTCCTAATTTTTTAATTTTTTTTTAGATTTTACTCTCCAGTTACCTCATTCTTTTAACAAATATCAATAAACATATCTAAGGATTTACCTCTCTAAATAGCTTTTTTGTTTACTTACCATTACTTTATGATTTATTATTTCATATGGTTCATGTATTGACACCTTACTCACATCACGAATTATAGACTCGATAAATTTAAATATGTATAGATAAACTTACCATGTGAGATTTATGTTCTCTTTCCTATTCTGAGTGATGTATACACTTATTCATTATTCTTTTAAAAAATATCATAAGTCGTCGGTAATTTCAATATTCTTATTCAATTGTCGACTAGAGAATGGTGATACGATCCTCTAACATCCTGTAAATTCAAGGACCTTTAATTAAATAATATTTTTGGAGAAAAAGAATTTATTTTATTTGGAGGTATTTAATTTATGATTTGAGAAAATTTTAAACTTGAGGGATTTATTTATTTAGCGAGTTGAGGTTTAATTATTTGGACTACTTTGTGTCGCATTTTGTCAAAAATTTGGAGAATGTTATAAATTGATTCAGATGTCAATTCGGAGTGCACGATTGAGTCCGGATGGGTCGAAATAGTTGGAAATGAGTGGCCATAGATATATATTGGGTTTCGAGACTTAATTAGACATAATTGAGCTCCAAATAAAGAGTTTGAGCCCTTTTTAGGAGGCCCATAGGCCCAAATATAGGATTAGAGTTTTAAACCCTAATTGTGTAAGGGTAAGGCAACTTAAAATCATTTTAGAAGACTAAAGATAGGGAAGAGCTTAAGAGGAGAGCCATTAGAAGAAAATTTGGGTATTTGGGGAGATTGCTTCAAGAACAAGAGGAGATCCTTGAATTCAATCCAACATCTTCATCCAAAGGCTTTGATCTACAATTTGAGGCAAGTGTTTTAATTTGCAATTGTTAATTTATATTTACCTGTTCATAGTAAAGGAGGTGAGAATCAATTAATATGTTAGGGTTTGTGTTCATGAGAAATTGGGGATTTCTTTGATTGGGAGTTATAAATATGTAAAGGTGTTAAAATTTGATTAATTTGATGCCCTAATTGATGAAATTGTTGGGGTAAGATTGAATATGATAAAATTATGGATTTAGGATGAATCTGGGGAAGTTTTGATGAGGAAATTTGTACAGAATGAAGGTTTTAAACATTTTAATGGCGGAATGGGTTTTCTGGGTAGATTAAAGAAGGAGATGATACCAGGGTCGTTTGAACGACCTGGTATCTCGTTCAAACAAGAGCCACTTTCGTTCGAATGATAGGGCTTGTCGTTTGAATGACCTATTAAGCCTTTCAGATTTCTTGCTTCCCCTGATTTCGACATGTTATGTGTTTGGGATATACAGTTCTGTTTTAGTTAATTCTGCAATTTTGGTTATGATTTAGGGTTTTAATTGGTGAATGTTTACCCTTGAATTAATTAGAGGTTTAATGAATTTGAAGATTTAAGGTTCATGATTTAGTGAATTGCAACCTTGTTAATTAAGTGGGTAGACTTAATTGAATGAAATTGAATAATGGATTGAAATTATTAAATTTTGGGTTGAAAGAGAGAGAGAGAGTCCGGGTATAACTAGTAGGGTGACACCAAAATAATAAAAATTAATTAGTGTATAAGTAATTGAAATGAAGCCGGACCATAGACTTGCATGTTTTAGGCTTGTGTATGGACATAGTACACCGGTATCCTAGATTTCTATATATATACGCTGATGTGTAGTATATATGTGATTTATAAATATTTGTCTGAATAATATTAATAGTAAAGCATACCAACATTAATCATATCTTAGGAGGTTGCGCAATGTGGGTGAGTCCCCTTACTAGCGAATGCAGGGCTAGTATATTCCCCAGGCCATAACGTATGTTATTAGGGGTAGGTTGTTAAGGTATGGGGCGGGTACTTTCAGGGGGAACTATGATCGCCTCCTACGCGTTGGGTGATAGCATTTATATACGACATGCGTGTGAATGTTAAGATATGATACGTATATATAGTGCAAAATTATATACGGATATATATACATGGTGTAAATGTATAATGAATATAACTTGTGAAACGGTTGTATAGTATTGAATGAGAATTGGTTTAAATAAGTTAGTGTGATTAATAACTTATATAGTATATGCTAAACTCACTCAAGATAGATTAGTGGGGGAAGTAGTGGAATTTATGTGACAAGACTAGTTACGGGGTGGTTAGCTAGATGGGTTAGGTATAGTACGTTAGGCATGCACATTAGTGGAGGGGTGAGTTGTCCTCAAGAGAGTGTACGGTACTAACTTAAATATGAAGAGCATGCTTGCATTTTAAGTTCCTGCATTTAAATTCACTTGTTAAATATTTTCAAATATTTTTGGTTATAACCTTTGATGTAAAACCTTTTCAAAACCTTTTAGGTGTCCTACCACAGGGGCGCCAGGCCTGATTCTTCCTATAGGTTGCGTAGCTACAGTATATGTGAATGTTGCAGCATATTTGATTAGACGCCTGTCTTATTCTCTCTCTAGATAGGGACATTTCAGTTGTACTATTGGGCTTGTACTTTTATATTCAGTTTTGGCATGTATTTGTACTCTTTTATACTTGCACTTTGTGGATTGTTTGTATAGTCGATGTTATTCGGCTAACACTATTATTATTTGTGTTGCATGATTAGATTTTCCCTTGTGATAGTTATTTTGGTTTCCTATTATAGTGGTTGGGTTCGATTTAATTCATAAGATAAAATTTTGCATCAGCTTAATTAAAGATTAGGTGGTTAGTAATTAATAATTTGTACGACAGTGATGCTAAGAATGAACCAGATGAGAAAACTGTTTAATTTGATATATAACTGATCACCCGTTATTTTATTAGGCGGAGTGTCACAGATCTTTTATGAAAAAAATTAAAAATTATATCTTAACTTATTTTTTTATCAAATGCAATTCATTTCATCATTTCATTCTTGAAAATTGATACAAAAACAAATGTAAAGTGAAATAAGGATTAAACAAAAAAATAAAGGAAGAGAAGAAAAGAGAGAAAAGAAAAGAAAAATAGAATTAAAGAAATTCAAAAATAGCAAAGAATTCCAAATAAAAGAAAAAAAAACTACTCTTTAAAAGTTCATCCTTTCTTCAAATATAAAATCATTTGGAGGTTCTCTCTTATCATCCGTTCATACATTTTCCATCATGAAAAATCCTTAAACAATTACAGGGTTAGCATGATTTTATTCAACATTAAAAAGATTAAATTTTCACATTCTTTAGAAAATAGTATCCTTTCATAAGATTACGTTTTATCGTTTTATATAAATGTCTTTTATCACTGACATGTGCAACTTTGATTCCAATTACCTTTACTTTTTATTTCTTCACATCCTAAGTGACTTACACGAATTCAAAGTGTTTTTAATTTTTAAGTGTAATCACCGATGAGAATTGAACTTCTGCGCGTCATTGTAAACATCGAGTCATTAAAAACTATATAAAATTTGACCTATAAATTTTTGACGCACACAACGAACTCGGTCAATATTTAAATCCCATAAATTGCTTAAACATTATAGTTATAGTAAATAAACTATTGGAAAAATCTGCTAGTCATTATTATTTACTTGTTAAACTTGAAAAGGTTTTCTAATGGTTAACAATTATGAGGAAAATATGGTTTTTATGAGTATCATCACTATAAACTCTCACGAGACAAAACTCATCCACTAGGGTAACCTAGGGGTTTAACCGCTTATTGCATAAGTTAAATGCAACCGTGCATCCTGCGAAAGCGGATATCAATCATTTTTTATAATTTTTTATAAAATAGAAAATTTGAAACGAACAAATCTTTTATTATGTCGTTAGGTACTAACAACATATTAGTTATGGAGTGTGATTAGTGTTAAATATCGCATTTTATTACCCCTTCTACTGTGTTATATTGCAGTTTCGTACTCATTAAACCCACATTTTATACTCATTTATTGAATGGCCTTTCATATTCATGGATAATCGCTTTTGCAAGGTGTATTTAAGTATTTACAGGGTTTACGATGCTAATGATGAAGTCTATAAGCAATCAAAGAAAAAAACATTAACATATGCACCTTCAAGGGAAAATGGTAAATTCATAAGACCAATTTCGAACTTGAACTTTTCTGGGAAGTTGTAGGCCTTGAAACAAGGAACATCTGGGTTCAAATGACATGTCAATCCGATCTCCAATGAAGAAATTCTGATCATGCAAAGTTTCAAACTGAAAGGAAGACAAAGTTAAATCCCTAAGAAAGAACCGAAGTCAGACCCTATAACTCGAACAGTGCAAAAATATTATTCGCCCAAAAATGCGGGTCACGTCGATTTTTACAGTGCATGAATCCGAGGTCATATGAAGAAGATATGGAGTTTGGGAGTTAATTTATAATTAATGAAATCTGGGTTTTAATTAGGGGTCAGTGGTAGGGGAGGTTATGTGTGGGGTGATTGGTCGCGGGTTTGAAAAACCTTGATTCCATTTATTTCTAAATCCAACTCTAATCCGATGGCCGCAAAGCACCACGTGGCGGCGTGATCTAGCGGCCATAGGTGCGCCACGTGGCGCCCAATCCTCAAACAATTATGTTCTCCTTGCAATGCGTGTGCGCCTCAGTTTCTCACATGCACTAGGCGCACTTGGCGATAGCCTGCCCTCTTTCCACATGAGATTCCCTTCCTCAAACCTACTTCTGGCCCTTTTTCTTATTTTTTTGGTCCCACATATAATAAAATATAGGGATGAGCTACTTTCCCTTTAAAAAAATTTCCCCATTATTTTTTTCCCACAAGATCAATTACCCCACACTCAGCTCATTTGTTTGTCTTTCCAACCTCTCTCCCATACATTTTGCCTGTATAATTCATTAAATATACCAATTCCCTTTTTTTCCTTATTCAATTCATTTGCCAGCATACCCACGAGACTTATTCCCCCACTTGTCCATATTTATTATTCCCATGTATATTTCACCTCATACCAATTCTTCACCAATAAAAAGGGACTCGCACACCATCGTAAGGGGCATCTCATATCAGATTTTGGTCGTTTGAGCCAGTGTAGTGTAATTAATTTTTAGTTGTAATTTGTATTTTAATTATAGTTTTAATAAATTTCATTGTTATTTATTTGCTTTCTATAATTAGTTATTTTCACTCTAAAATTAGTTAAATGGTTCCATAATTAGCTATCCACATTAAAAATTATTTTCTCGTCTTAAAAATCACTCTCTCACACACTGTTTTATTTAATTATTTAAAAATACTTTTTAGGTAATTTAAATTATCACCTAGGGTATGTAATTGCTTCGTTGTGGTATGATGGAATAGACCGATTTTTAACGGATTGATTATTCTCAAAATTACGTTGAGGGACTTTAATTAGGTATATCACATATACACCATGTTAAACGAAAATGTATTTAACCTTTTAATTAACAATAAATTAGTTCAATTGAAATTATTGTACATTTTAGTCTAATATAATATTTTAATTTTGATGATTCCAAGCATATATTTATTGAACATATATTTAGTTATAGGCTATTATTATTTATGCTTTTCTTTTTGTATAGCTATCTTTTTATACCTTTATATATAATTATTTGTTACAATTTTTATTTAGTTATAAAGTTGCATACATATTATACTCTCACACTTTTTATTATTATTATTATAATAATTATAATAATAATTATTATTATTATTATTATTATTACTATTACTATTATTATTATTATTATTTTTGTTGGTGGTGGTGGTGGTGGTGGTCGTGGTGGTGGTAAAGTGATACGACGCAAATATTGCGTATTTCACCCGTTAACCTACGCCTTATTAGCCCCCTTGGGTATCTTAATCCCTATACTTATGCTCGTTAACCAGACAACCTCGAATTTCTATGTTAACATGTTTTTCAGGGGTTAATTGAGCTTTTGTAGGTATTTGGATGCTTAGTATGAAGTTCGGACGCTTTCCGGAAATGTTTCGTCCACTTTTGCAGCTTCGGGGGCATTTTAGTAATTCCATCATTCGGGTTTGAATCCCGAGTTCTTCACGGAAGTTTAAGCCCTTTGATTTCTCTTCGCGTGGCCGCCGACGGTGCATGATTCCGAGTTGTATCGATGGAGTTATGGCATTTTTAGGATGGTTTTTACAGTAAAGGTACACTCAAGGTCACATTCAAGGGAATTTTAGTCATTTCATATTTTGGTTTTTTAGCCTAATGTCTTCTTGGATGTTGTATTCCTCTGAGTTATCTTCGCGTAGCCTCTGACCGTGCCTCATTCCGAGCTATAACGAAGAAATGGCGGCATTTTCCGTAAAACATGACAAAGCTGCAGATTCAGACCTGTTGCTTGCGAATCGATTCGGCCCAAAACCAAATCGATTCGGTTTGCACCAGAATGTCAGATATTTGCTTCCCCTGTTTCCAAATCGATTTGGTCCTTTCCCGAATCGATTCGGATACAGTAAAAGTCCGAAAATCTTTATTTTTAAGTTGGTTTTGGTTGGGTATAAGGGGGAAACCATTGTATTAAGTGGGAGATCTTTTTTTAGACTTGATATAATTCATTTAGGTTAGTTTTTAGGTAATATTTTTTAGAGCTTCTCTCTCCTAGGGTTCCATCCCAATTTTTATGTAAGTTGCTAGTATTCATCTTCTTCCTCTTTAATAAAGCTTCCATTTCTTGATTTCTTGCTTTGATAACTAGTTTCCTTTCTTTCAAATTAGTTTATTGTTGTTATTTATTGCTTTAATTAGTTTAGTTGTTGTTTAAAGTAGTTTAATTCATGTATTGTCCGTAGATAACGGGTTGGGATTGCGTTTTCGCCATTAATGGGCGTCGAGCTCCGAAAGTTAGGTTTTGGGTAAAATTATATTTAATTGAAATCGCGTGTATTAAAGTTGGATTGTTATGCGTTTAACTTTATTTGTCACGCAACTTTAGTGTTTATAGCGATAATCCGAATTTAATCCGCGTGTGACCATTTTTTATTAAATGTTTAATCTCGCAACTTTGGGTTAAATTCCTTATTGTGTGATGTTTATGATTAATTAAAAATGTTCGATTAAATGTTTTCGAACCGAAATTCTAAGTATTAGTTGTTTAGCCCGTGGTGGGGACGCGATCCCGACTCTCGTTTTATTAATTGTAGTATAGTGTTAACTTCTTCATTTTTCTATTTTGTCACCATTTCCTACCATCACCTTTTCATTTATTTATTTTACACCTTTATTCCTGAAGTAATTAAACAATTAAAATCTAAAATTTAATCACTCCCTGTGGATTTCTTACGATACCCGACTTACCGCTTTACTTGCTTGTCAAGTGTAGTAGTAGCTTAGGTTTTTGTATCGCGGCGGCGAAACACACAACGATTGTGTCCTCACACGAACACACTTTTTCCGCTCGGTCACAAAATGGCGCCGTTGCCGGGGAGTGTGTTTTAGATAGTGATTGTTTTATTATTTCGTAATATTTCTTTCATTCATATTTGTATTCTTTATTTTCTCCTTTCTTTTTGAATTGTTCTAGATTGTTTCGAGAAATTGAAATTTTGGCGCTTGCTGCTTTTGTTGAATAGCTTATTTTGAAATTTCTCGCTATTATGCTTTAGATAACCTTAATTGTTATAAGAATTGTTTTCCAAGTTATACTCCCAAAACAATGAGAGAATGCCTACAAATTCTTGAAGATGAGCGCATTGAGCGTGAAATTCAAGCATATGTAAGTGATCCCTCTTTGCCTTGTGAGGGTAATTTGGAATGCGGGGAATCCGTTAGCTATGAGCAACCCGCACAAGAAGATGAAATGTCTTCTTGTTCGTTTGATTATGAGTTAATGATGAAGGAAATTAATGACCGATCCGAAAGTTCTCAAGCTTGGTTTCTAGAAACTGATGCCTTACTCGATGAGATTATTTCTTCACAAAATCGGGTTGAGGTTGAAACTTGCGTTTCATCTCCACCCCTTTTTGTTGAAGAAACAATTGAGAGTGAGCCAAGCTTTAGCACTTTCGATTTTTAACCTCTTATTAATTCTTCCGATTGTATTGAGGTTGTTGGTCCTTCCTTTCCTTTACTCCCTACTATTCCCGAACAATTAAATTTATCGCAAGAATCGGTTGAAATTCTTGAGGACTTTGACCCGATTCTTGAACGAGAATGTTATTTTGAGATGCTTCATCTCATGGGCTTTTCACTTGCACTTGCCCCACCTCCCCTTCCAATTGAAAAATCTTGGGGATGTGATTTTTATTTTTCTGAGACTATTGTAGTCTTGTCCCCCATAGTATCCAAATCCCCCATCATCCCTCAAAAATGTCAAATTGGCGATGGTTCACTTTTTTCACCACCCACATGCCTTCCGTTGTTCAAACGGAATTCTTATTTTTCGGGAGGCATGTTCCTTTTGGAGGGTCCATCGTTGATCTTTCAAATTCAAGTCCTTTTTTGGGTGGACCCTCAACTATTTAGACTTCTAATGTATATTTAGTGTGAAGCCTAAATAGTAGGTTGTAAATAATTAGCTTTTTAATTTTCTTTATTTCCTATTTTTCTTTCCTTTTAATTTAGTCTAGTGTAATTAGTAAACTTTTTGTTATTTGTTTTTGCTATGCTCGGTACTAACTTGTTTTGTAGATTTCATTGGACTCGTGCTTATGGAGATCTCTCCAATTTTGGGTAATATCGTTATTTTCCTCTCTTTGTGTTGTGTTCTTAATGCGCATTGAGGACAATGCAACATTTAAGTTAGGGGGTGTAGGATATTCTATCCATTTATTTGTTTTGTCCATGGATTTGCTTACTTGTTAGTTACTAAGTATGCCTTTTTGTGAAAAATTTCAAAAATTTCAAAAATATTTTCTTTCTTTTTTCTCCTTTGTTGGGCATTTTACCTTGTTTCCGATGATAAATTTCAATAATTGCCCGATCCAATAGACAACTCAATGATGCATGTTCTCGATTTTAGAAGTTATTTGGCTTTAGTCCTCAAATTATTGATATTGTGAATAACTTCATGAATTAAACTTTATCCCATGAGCATATGCACTTTCCTTGTTATATTGATTTGGTTTAAGATTTTTATAACTCGATAATCTTTTGTTGCATTGTATATACTTACACCGAGTAAGCTTTGTACCTTTCGTCGTTTGTGAGTGTTATACACTATTCTTTTCTCATTGAAAACGTTGAATTCATTGGTAATCTCATTAATCTTTCATTTGACCGTTCATTAATTTAGTTCATACTTGAAATGTATTACTTGATCATGATTTTCATATATTGTTTTGACTTGAGAATTGCGTAAACTTTGTGAAATGATCTTAGGCCATCTTTGTTATATTACCCATATTGACCTTGACCTCACCCTTATATGCTTTCCCTAGTCAACCCCTTTGTGCCTAAATACTAGCCTTTCGTTTCATTACCCAAAATCCCATAACCAACTCCATATTGGAGTTTTAAGCCATACATACACCTTACATACCTTTGTTTGGAATGTTACTTGGGATTGAATGTTATTGTTGTATTACGGTTGCAATTTTAGGCATATGAGAGTTTGATAAGAGTGATGAAAAGAAAAGAAAGTAGTGAAAAAAGTGAAGAAAAAGAGAAAGCAAAAAAGCAAAAGAAAACAAAAGAGAAAATGAGAAAAAGAAGAAAAAAAAAGAAAGAGAAAGTTGTAAATGTTGTGTATAGTTCAATAAGCTTTGATTACTCTCCAGTTGTTATATCTAATGCTTGTTTGGAAGTTAATTTCCATTTTTGATATTGTCCACATTTTTCTCATTATCCCGAGTTTTCATCCCGAACACTTTGAATCCGTATATACATTCCTTCATTTCGTACCCTAGCCTAACCCACATTATAACCCTATTAAAGTCCTATGTGATCTTAGGGTGCATTTAATTTAAAAGTCATAATAGTTTTGATAATCTGTGAAAATGCATTTCGCCTCTTTTAGTGTGCGGTATCCTTTCATTGAGATTACAGTTTTTCATTTTATATATAGCGTTCTTCATTTGTGACATGTGTGCGGCCTAGTTTCCATTTACATTTACTCTTTAGCCCGCATGTCCCGTGTGTTACCTCCCTGTTTCGAGTGAATTCACTTGATGAGTGTAATGCCCATGAGGATTGAATATATGCTTGCTTTAATGTTTATCCGGTTTATATAAGTTTTTCGCCAAATCACACTTTGCATATGCTCGCTCCCCTCCCACATTTTAAGGTTTCAATTCTATGAGGTGCATTCAACCTGTTAATAACAACGGACTTTTGTTAAAATTCGTTCAATATGCTAATAACATGTTTGAAATCTTTTTCGTTGTTGTTGAGTTTGTCGCATGTTGGGTTGGGAATATTTTGAGAAAACCATATGATGTTTGTGGGTTTCATCCCTGAAAACCCTCACGAGACGACACTCGTCCACTAGGGTAACCTAGGGGTTTAACGGCTTATTGCATATGCTAAATGCAATCGTTCGCCCGCGAAAGTGGCCTTATCCTTTTATTTCTTTTTCATCCCATTTTGTACTTGTATCCTACTTTTGGTCTGCTTTTAGTTCTTGTAGTTTCTTATTACTTTGCTAGGGACTAGCAATGTGTAAGTTAGGGGGCGTGATACGACACAAATATTGCGTATTTCACCCGTTAACCTACGCCTTATTAGCCTCCTTGGGTACCTTAATCCCTATACTTATGCTCGTTAACCAGACAATCTCTAATTTCTATGTTAACATGTTTTGCAGGGGTTAATTGAGCTTTTGTAGGTATTTGGATGCTTAGTATGAAGTTCGGACGCTTTCCGGAAATGTTTAGTCGACTTTTGCAGCTTCGGGGGCATTTTAGTAATTCCAGCATTCGGGTTTGAATCCCGAGTTCTTCACGGAAGTTTAATCCCTTTGATTTCTCTTAGCGTGGCCGCTGACGGTGCATGATTCCGAGTTGTATCGATGGAGTTATGGCATTTTTAGGATGGTTTTTACTGTAATGGTACACTCAAGGTCACATTCAAGGGCATTTTAGTCATTTCATATTTTGGTTTTTTAGCCTAATGTCTTCCTGGATGTTGTATTCCTCTGAGTTATCTTCTCGTAGCCTCCGACCGTGCCTCATTCCGAGCTATAACGAAGAAATGGCGGCATTTTCCGTAAAACGGGACAAAGCTGCAGATTCAGACTTGTTGCTTGCGAATCGATTCGGCCCAAAACCGAATCGATTCGGTTTGCACCAGAATGTCAGATATTTGCTTCCCCTGTTTCCAAATCGATTCGGTCCTTTCCCGAAACGATTCGGATACAGTAAAAGTCCGAAAATCTTTATTTTTAAGTTGGTTTTTGGTTGGATATAAGGGGGAAACCATTGTATTAAGTGGGAGATCTTTTTTTAGACTTGATATAATTCATTTAGGTTAGTTTTTAGGTGATATTTTTGAGAGCTTCTCTCTCCTAGGGTTCCATCCCAATTTTTATGTAAGTTGTTACTATTCATCTTCTTCCTCTTTAATAAAGCTTCCATTTCTTGATTTCTTGCTTTGATAACTAGTTTCCTTTCTTTCAAATTAGTTTATTGTTGTTATTTATTGCTTTAATTAGTTTAGTTGTTGTTTAAAGTAGTTTAATTCATGTATTGTCCGTAGATAACGGGTTGGGATTGCGTTTTCGCCATTAATGGGCGTCGAGCTCCGAAAGTTAGGTTTTGGGTAAAATTATATTTAATTGAAATCGCGTGTATTAAAGTTGGATTGTTATGCGTTTAACTTTATTTGTCACGCAACTTTAGTGTTTATAGCGATAATCCGAATTTAATCCACGTGTGACCATTTTTGATTAAATGTTTAATCTCGCAACTTTGGGTTAAATTCCTTATTGTGTGATGTTTATGATTAATTAAAAATGTTCGATTAAATGTTTTCGAACCGAAATTCTAATTATTAGTTGTTTAGCCCATGGTGGGGACGCGATCCCGACTCTCGTTTTATTAATTGTAGTATAGTGTTAACTTCTTCATTTTTCTCTTTTGTCACCATTTCCTACTATCACCTTTTCATTTATTTATTTTACACCTTTATTCCTAAAGTAATTAAACAATTAAAATCTAAAATTTAATCACTCCCTGTGGATTTCTTACGATACCCGACTTACCACTTTACTTGCTTGTCAAGTGTAGTAGTAGCTTAGGTTTTTGTATCGCGGAGGCGAAACACTCAACGATTGTGTCCTCACACGAACACACTTTTTCCGCTCGGTCATAAAGGTCCTTAAAGGTATATTTGTTCTCCTTGAAAACTAACGTTCCTGTTATTATATTATAGGTTATATATATGTTGCTTTTTATACACTAACTTACTAAATTTGTTTAGCTAGTTTGTGTGTTAAGATGTTCCATCATGTTTAAAAATAACATTAGCTTTATACTCAAATCCTTTTGCACAGCAACCTTCAGCCACGTGCACTTTGGGCTGTTTAAAGGATTTCGATGTTGATACCCTTTTATAATATATTCATGCTTAATCTATTTTATCATGTTCAATTTTTTTTGAGTCGCGTGCCTAGCTTTCTTTTCAAACAACTATCCTCCATAATTTGTGTATATTATTTATTACCTCTGTTCGTACACTACCATCATTGGTGAATAGAAACTTAGGTATAAGTAAATATATTTTATATATTAAATTTTTTGGTTTCTTGCTCAATATCTTTTATGAAAGATCGCATCATCCTGTATCAGTTTATCTACCTTGTATTAGGCCAAAAGACATTTTACATATGCATTACTTTAGTAGCCACAAGTAACTGTTGACATCACGTATGGGACCTACGAATACAGGCTGGGGGCAGTGTCTATATTGATACTTTTTAGCTTTGAGTCATGCACCTGACATCTTAGGAGTGTTAGAAGACAACCTTATCCAATTCTTAGTCCACGCGTGCCAATGAAAATATGTCTCGTCTATTTTGACTGTGAGCTTACCTCGAGCCATGCGTCAACTACTCTACCGTCCAATCTGTTTTTCATTTATTTATATATATGTATTATTTTTATCGTAATCGTACAATTATGTTTGATTTCAAAAATCCTTGAATGAAGTTTTCAGTAGTCACTTAATATTTTGATCCTCGCACTGATTATTCAATGTAAAATCGTATGGCCTTTATTCATGCAAACATTTAATTAAAATATTTTGTCAAATATTTTTTCTTTTTGGCCACTGCTCTGACAGTTGGTAAATCTTAGAGAGCCTGTATTATCTTGCGTATCTATATATTATTTCTCTCTATTCTTGAATCTTTATTTGAGAAAGAACTATTTTCATATATCCAAAATAATTAACACATTATTATATATCAGATTTCTATTCTCTCTCGTGGATTAATATTTTGCAGATTCTATTTTGAGATATTTCAAAGTCTCTTTCAGTCTTATATTTTCATAGTACCATTTCCATACTTCAACAACTATATTTTTATGGAGAAGATAAAAAATGAAGATTTGCAAGATCATTTTTCAAATCACTTCATCTCAGCAAAATCAGGAGCATTTAATGTTCAAAATGGTTGTCTCTAACAGCTAGTTTTTGAAGACACATTTAAAGCATTCAAGGGCTTCATTGAAGACAGACCTACAAGAATCAGACTATGATGAAGAGCTAGAAAATTTATTGAGAGCATTTGAATTTATTATTCAACTACTACACATTCAAGAGAGCAATTAATTTTACAATTTGCTCAATCATTGAAGAAGAAGACTTGTGCCTACACCATGTAACAACCATATTTCTATGCATTTTATATTTAATTAATTCGGATAAATTTAAATTACTTGTGTATCGTAATTTAATTGAATTAATTATGTTAACTTTTATATAAATATTAATCGGAGAATAAATGGTTAATATTTATGGGATTTAAATTACTAAGTGAATAGTAATAATTTATTTTCATCATAAAGTCTATTACTGATGTAGTATTTATTTATCTCAACTGGGAGTCGGATATTGACTAAGTTGGGTGTGAAATAGGAACTTATAATAAATTAATTAGGATGTCAATTTTGAGCACGCGGTTGAGTCCGGATGGGCCGAGATAGTTGAAAAAGAGTGCCCAGGGGTAATAAATGGGTCTCGAAAAGTTTTTAAGCATAATCAGGCCAACACGGGGGTGTTCAGGTCACTTGGACTTGGACCATTAGACTAAAAACAGGATTAGAGTATTAAATATAAATCTAAGAATTGTTGAACGGCAGAAACACAAAACTAAACCTAAGAGTTTGAAAGAAAACTAGAGGGATCGATTGGAAGAGCAATTAGGGATCTTTTTGGAGACAAAACAATGAGCAAATCGGGTGCTCTTCACCAAACCTTTCTCTACATCAACGGATCAGACTCTACGAACCCAAAAAGGCAAGTGGTTAACTTGTTGTGATGTTTAAATTGTAATAATCAATTCATATTGTAGTGGGTGAATCTAAAATCCGTTGTTGGGTAGGAATACATGTGAAATTGGGTTTTCGGGGATTGAAACACTTTGATTAAATTAAAAGTGGAATTAATTGTGTTATGTAGTTATGGAATTAGAAATATGAATCATATGATAAACCAATAGGAATTGGAGACTAATTTCTAATATTGGAATGGTATTTAGAATTTACCGATTTAAACTCGGATAAAACTCGAATCTGGAAAAAGTTGAAATTCATGGAAATTGGTTGTTGAATTAAGGTCTCTAGGGTGATTAGAAGTCGTTTTCATGTGTTAATATTATTGATTGTGATCGGAGAATACTGAGATTGAACTTAAAAACTTGGTTGGGTTAACAATGGAGGAAATATGCAACTCGTAGAAGAAGGGTACATGATCGATCGATCGAACCAGGGAGCCGATCGATAGATGGTCCCAAATTTTTTACAATTTGCCCAGTTTTATATATAAGGGGGAATTTAATTTTTAATTTAAATCATGTGCTCTATTTACTGATAAATAAATATGAGGCATATATTCCTAACAATTATGGGGAAGAGTAACTGGGATTAGGGAGGATTTAGGTGGGGCACTTTATGGATCAATTTGAGGAAATTAATTCCAAAATAATTAGATACGGATCAAGTGAGCGAGTCTGGGTATATTGGTTGAGTGATGCCAAGGTGGTGAATTAATTATGGAGAGAAACTAATTAATTTAGAGTTGGAATATAGACTCGGGTAATATTTAATTTCGGACCAAGCGAGCGAGTTCGGGTATATTAGTTAAGTGACACCAAAGTGTTAAAGTAATTAATATGCAAATTAATTCAAAGTTAGAGTCAAACCATAGACTCGGGATTTATATATAGGCTAGTATTACGGACTTATACACGGTAAAGTCGGGATTTAAAGAATTATATATATGGTGTGTGATAGTATATATATATATATATATATTGTGTGAGCTTATGAATATCAGTGATTAGATATTTATTTAAATTTATATACTCTAGTGCTATCAGGGGAGGTTGCGCAATGTGGGTGAATCACCTAACTTGAGGAGTAGGGCGAGTATATCCCCAAGTCACAGCATCCGTTATATGAGTGAGGGGCTTATCTCACTTTCAGGAAGGAAATAGGACCGCCTCCACAACGTTTATATTTTTGGCCAAGTTCGTGAGCGATTCTGACTTGGGTCAACTAGGTTAAGTGAGCACACCTGGTATGATGGAACTTTAGAGAATACATCCAGTGAGTTATTACTCGGGAGGACGGGCTATTATATATATTCAACATATGCGTGAATGTTGTAATATGGTTTTACGTATATAATGAGATAAATAGTTATATACAGGTAAATTAAATACATAAAGTGACTTGTATTGTTTATATAACGGGTGTGAATGTTATACGGATTTAAAAAATGAAAAATGATTATTTAAGTTAATGGATTAAATAACTTATAAATCATATTAAATATATTCGGGCTAGAGTAGGGTGTTAGAATAAAGCTATAAAACTAACTAGTTACGGGATAGATAACTAGGTAGGGTTATAAAGTGAGCGTTAGGTGTGCACATTAGTTGAGGGGTGAGTATGTCCTCAAGGGAGTGCGATACTAATTTAAATATCAAGCGCATTCATGCATTTTATGTTACTGCAATGTTAATCACTTTCTAAATATTTTCAAAATGTTTTGGGTTCTAACCCTTGCTATCAAATATTTTTTAAAACTTTTTAGGTGTCCAGCCACAGGGACGCCAGACTTAATTGATTCCAGGGATTTGTTGCTGCAGCATATGTGGATGTTGCGGGATTTGGATAGGCGCTTTTATCTTTTCTATTCCTAGTGTAGGGATTCATATCAGTTTATTTCGAGCATGTTGCTCCCAGATTTATCTAGATATCTCTTTTCAGATTGTATGGGATTTATCATTATCTGTTATTTACGTTGGGTTTTGGATTTATCCGATGGTTTATTCGGCAAGACTTTTATTATTCTATGTGATGATTGATTCTATCAGCAGTGGTTATTTTTAGTTTATTTCCACACTTTATTTTTGTCTTGGATTAATAAAGATAAAATTTGGCACCTGCTTTTTTAATACTAGGTGGTTAGTATGTTTTAAATAAAAATTTCGACAGTGATGCTAAGAATGAACCAAATGAGACTCTTGTTTTAATTTGATATAGAACTGATCACCCGGTATTTTATTAAGTGGGGTGTCACACACCAACATCATTTATTGAAGTCTTATTGAAGTAGAAGAAACTCATAATATAGATTGTATTTTTAAGGAGTTTCATTATTCAACCTTGTACTACAAAAATCAGATTTGTTTGAAGCTTTGTTGAAGCTTCGATTTGTAACGGTGATTGGTTCCTACCCGCAAGTGGGCCACGGTGTTTGAAGCTCGACTTCAGCTTGCAAACGGATGTTCGCGGTGATTTGATCCTACCCTTCAAATGGATCACAGTTGTGAAGCGCAAGGAAGTCTAAAGCTCTAGGCGCGTAGATGTAGGTCATGTTTTGGCCGAACCACGTTAAAAATACGGTGTCATTTATTTGCCGCATTTTATTTGCATATTTTATCTGTGCTTGCTTGGATTTATATTTTCAGCACTAAATTGCACGTATATCTAAAATTAACAAAATTATTTTTAAGGTTAAAATAATTATTTTTGAATTAATTAACTAATTTCGGAATATTAATTTTTATTAAATACGAAAAATAATTTAATATCCGTAGAGTGTTAATATTTGCATTCTAAGTTGCTTAAATTTATTGGTTGCATTTACTTGATATTCTTGGATTTATTCTTTAAATATTTATTACTCTGAAAATTGTTAAGGTGCTATAATTAAATTAAATCTCTTTTCTGAAATTTTAATTTGACTAAAAATTTGCTAAACTCAATTCACCCCACCCCACCTGTTGACTATAATGTGGACAACAATTAGTATCAGAGCTAGAACTCTTCTTATTTTTTTTTATTAAAAAATCTTAGAGTTAAAGATCAATGGCATATGTTACAACATCCCTTGGTGAAGGCCAGTCTATTTTTAAACCTCCTCTATTTTTTGGAAATAATTATAACTATTGGAAAAATAGAATTAAATTTTATATTCAGTCACATGATTATGAAGTTTGGAGAGTTTTTATAAATTGTCCTTTTGTTCATATGAAAATTGTAAATAATGTTTCTGTTCCAAAAGATGAAAATGAATGGAATGAAGTTGATATTAAGAAAATTCAAATAAATGCTAAAGCTATGAATATTTTGCATTGTGCACTTGATGTAAATGAGTATAATATATTTTGTTGTTGTGAATCTGCTAAAGAAATTTATGATAGATTAGAAGTTACATATGAAGGAACAAGTCAAGTTAAAGAATATAAAACCAGCATGCTTGTTCATAGTTATGAGTTATTTAAGATGAAATTCTGTTTATGATATGTTCACAAAGTTTACAAATATTATCAATGGTCTTAAATCTCTTGGAAAAATCTATACTAACAAAGAGTTGGTAATTAAAATTCTCAGGTCATTACCAACAACTTGGATAAACAAAAAGTTGGCTATCAAGGAAGCATTAAGAGAAAGACCAATCTCTCTTAATGAGCTACTAGGTTATTTAATCACACATGAGATGGAACTCAAGGAACTTGTTGAAGAAGAAAAACCTAAATCAAACAAAAATATTTCACTCAAGTCTTCAAGCAAAGATGTAAAAAGTGAAGATGGTGATGAAATTTTCTTATTGGCTAAAGACTTCAAAAATTACCTTTCTTCCAAAAAGAAAGCCAAGAAAAGCAGAAGGAAAAATTCTTCAAAAATGTTCAATACTCATTTTGAATTAAGATGCTATCGTTGTGATGAAGTTGGACACATTAAGCCTAATTGTCTAAAGTATAAAAAAAGGAAGAAGGCATTGAAGGCCACAACATGGAGTGAGTCCAACACTAGCTCTTCCAATGAAGATTCAAATGAAAATGAAGCTGATCATCTTTGTTTCATGGCTATGGAAAATGGGGTACATTCTAATCCTGAAACTTCCAGTGATAGTGATGGTGATAATGTTGATGATTATGAGGAATTACAAAATATTTTTGATGAATTATGTGAAAGTTTTGAAGAACTTAAAAATAAATATATTGAACTCAAAAAATCTCATTCATTACTTTCTTCAAAATTTGATTTATATTCAAAAGAAATTAATGAGTTAAAATTAGAAAATCATTCTTTAAGAAAATAAGTTGAAATTATGAAAATAGAAAATTCCAGTAGCATAACTTTTGAGAAACTTGAACTTGAAAATTCAGAATTGAAAAAGAAAGTTGACATACTATTGCCTATACTATCAAATTTTGTAAGCGGTAGAGATTATTTAGACAAGTTGTTAGGTAGTCAAAGATGGATGTTTGATAAAACCGGAATTGGTTACAACACTAATGAAAATGAGAAAAAAATTCAAAACTATTCCAATCATCAAGTTAACTCATTGTGCACTTATTGTGATAAATGCATACATTTTTCAAATTTGTGTCCATATAAATTTAGAAAAAGAAAATTAGCTTGGGTTCCTAAAGGAACTAAGATATATACTAAACCCTATGGACCTAACACATTTTGGGTACCAAGAGAGAAAATTTTCAAAGTTGTGTAGGTTGCATTTTGAGATGGAATGTTGATTTTCAAGGCACGTGAATTGGTATCATTAACAATTTCAAGTATCATTGCCTAATGTTGAAAATTCCACACTTGGAGAAATTTTCATGGATATATCTTTGGTATTGGTAAGGTGGTAAGGAACACTCTTGAATGTTGAATATCTTATGATGATTTTATTTTATGGTCTTAATTGATATATTTCCATGCATAGATTATTTGTCAATATATGAGCTTGTTGTTGATAATTTAAGTCTTCACTTGCAAATTTGTACATTTACGTTTCTTGTTGATTTTATGTTGCATGATACATGCACTTAATTTTGATAATAAACTTTTGAGATAAAAATTCATTTTTCTTTTGTTACATCTTGATATAATTTTGTGAATAATAATTCATGACTTTATTGAAAACGAACATGTCATTTTAGAATATTTCAGTATACTAGTTATATGAGCTACATGTTAATATGTGTGACATTCATGATAAATATTTTTGAAAGATAGTAATATTCGTGTTTTGTATGTTTGAATTGAGAAATCATATGATTATTGAAATTGTTTTGACTTATGAATATTTTTTTTGATTTTTGAAAATGAGTTTATGAAGCAAAAAGATGCACCATATTTCCTATATGCATATATGACTTCATTGGTATCCCTTAGGGGGGGATAAATGTTTATTGAAAATTATTTATGGAAAAATCTTCATCAGAAATTATTTATTAAAGTTGATTATTAAAAATATGATTGATCGTGATTTTTTATGGGTTAATATGAATATTATTGAGAATTTCAAAATTTTAATAATTCGTAACTCGAAAATGGCAAAAGTATGAATATAATAAAAATTCGTGTTGTTATATTCATGTTGCGCACTTCATTAAAATTACTTGATGATTGATATTACTAATTTTATCATTTTGGTGACTTATGCATTATATGATGTCATTTATGCCTATCCGAACATTCAAATACATGCTATGAGAAAATTTATGATGTCACATGTGCATATTAAAAAAATTTATGCCCCTTGCGATTTATGGTCATATCCCATATACATATTATTTTTTTATAGGGGGAGAGTCTTTTGACCCGATGACACTTGTTTTGTATGAAAAATCTTTTTGATAATGTCAAAAGGGGGAGAAATATTTATGATTCACTAATAATACTTAATTTATTCATTTTATGGATTAGTGTGAATCATTGTTTGTCATCATAAAAAAGGGGGAGATTGTTAAATGAAAATGTATTTAACCTTTTAATTAACATTAAATTACTTTAATTATAACTAAAGTACATTTTAGTTTAATATAATATTTTGATTTTGATAATTACAAACACATATTTGTTGAACCTATATTTAGTTGTACGCTATTATTATTTATGCTTTTCTTTTTGTATAGTTATCTTTTTATACTTTTATATATAATTATTTATTACAATTTTATTTAGTTATAAACTTGCATACATACTATATTCTCACACTTTTTATTATTATTATTATTATTATTATTATTATTATTGTTGTTGTTGTTGTTGTTGTTGTTGTTGTTGTTGTTGTTGTTGTTGATGATGATGATGATGATGGTAAAGGTCCTTAAAGGTATATTCGTTCTCCTTGTGAAAACTTGAGTTTTTAATATTTAAAGTTATGATGCAACTTGTTGGAATATATGGCCCCCAATCTTTAAAATTTCCTTCTAAAAATTAAGTTCCTTTAAATGCGAAAAAGTATGGTTCAACACAACACACACAAACTTCAAATTTCAATTTCTTTCAAATTAAAATAAAACTAAACTAAAAGAGACATAAAATTATGCAACAAACGAGTCTTCACTTAAACCCAATCAATTCAACAAAAGTCCTAAAATTTGCCTAACAAGATTAATTCATTTTTCTATTTAGGCCAAATCAAATTTAATTAAATTAAATTTTTTCCGGCTTGAATTAAATTAACTTAAACATCCCCCAAAATTTAATTAGCGCCAAATTAAGCTTAAAATGTTATTAAACCCAATTTTATCTTACTTAAAACTAAGCAAGCATTCTAACGTAATTTGCAAGATAAAAATAAATCACATCACACTACATGCCGATGTACGAAGAAAACCCAAATGGAAAAAACCTCGGACGGACCCTAGCCTTAAGTCCACTAATTATGGATTTATTATTACAAGGCAAATGACATACTTCCTCGACTCGATGCCGTCCAAGCCTTGACGCACTACCTCCGCCTAGTCGACAACCATGAACTCCTCTACAGTCTCGGAATCCACCGATAAGGCTTTTGGACTCCGTCACCCTTACGCGAAGCCTTTCTTCGAGTGGGAACACCGCAGCACGCAAACCAACTCCTTTTGGGTGGAGAAAAACCCAAACTCTCTTCTTTGATGGTGTAGAGATGAACCAATGGTTCCAAACACTCCAAGCATCAAAAATATATATATATATATATACACATATATATATATATATATATATATATATATATGTATATATATATATATATATATGTATATATATATATATATATATATATGTATATATATGTGTGTGTGTGTGTGTGTGTGTGTGTGTGAAGAACTTGGAATAAAACAGAACAATGGGTGTATGTGTTTTAAGAATTTATTCCATGAAAAATTAAACACAAAAACATGAACTTTTGATTGAAGTATTTTTCTCTCAATGTGTCTCACTCTAAAAATCTCAAAAGTTGTCTTCAAAAGACTTGTTCCCGCACTATGTAAAGGTGGTAAAAGGTAGTGAGGAAAAGTAGTGGGAAAAAGGGTAAAAAAGAACACTACCAGAATTTTTGCTTTCCCGCCAATGTCGTTCGAACGATTTACCCAGGTTTTTCGAATGACAGTGTTCGAACGACTTACTAACGATAAAACAGGGATTAAAAAGCAAAGTCATTCGAAAACTCATTCGAACGACACTTCGAACGAAAATTCAGAAATTCCAGATTTTCATTTTATGTCCAAAAACTTTTATACAAAGTTCTAAAATTAATTTCTGAAAATAAAAGGTCATTTTAAACAAAATTACACCCATAAATTATTCCAAGTCTCCTACATATATAAAAGTACCTTCATACCTTTTGGAGACAATGGAATCTTCAACTTGATGACGTAGAAACGAGGCACTAGAAATAAATGAATGATGAAGCTTTAAAAACTGCCTGATACGTCTTCAACAAACTCATCATAGGCTTGGATGGATACATTTTACACTTTATCCTATGACTCAAATTATTTTGTCCAGAATTAAGCCAATTCTACAGATTGACTCGATTGGAAATTTGTCCTTACAAATCTACCCCTTTGGCTATCCTGGGAAAAAACCAAACAAAAAATCCTAAAGGGCCGTCAAGCTCGTCTAGACACTACATCCCACCCAAAAAAAATAATACAGACGCTATTGACATGACCCAAGGAGGTGCTTTGCCGCTTTATAATAAATGCTGCTAAAAGAAATTCCTGCACACTTAAGCAAACCATTAAACGCATAGGGAATATAAAAATAATAAATGCAATTTAAATAAATGCACCCCATAACGTAATTATCCCCCTTTATCAAATATGATCTAACTAAGAAGGTCGTGACTCCCCCTAAGTTAAATCTCTTAAAGTAAAGGTTTAGATACCATTTCTCCCCCTTTTTGTTCAGGAATAGACAAAGGATAAAGTATTAAAACATTATTTATATCTCCCCCAATTAATGCATATACTATTTTTCCCTTTTAAAACTACACAAAGGCTATAAAATATGGGAAAACAAGCAAAACATGATGTTGCATAAAGTGATAAGAGCATTAATGCATATGGGTAACAATGACGCACAACTGATCCATACAAAGGTAAATAGATACCAATTTATAATGCGATAAAAAATGATACCAACTAGAATGTATTTAACATAAGCATGGGATATTAACCAAAATTCGCAACAAGATAGATACCAGTTATGAATTAAAAGCATAAATGGATTAGCTAACATAGCAAAGATTCAAAACAAACAACATATTGTATATATGTATACACAATAGATACAAAATAAGCATAAGCACACATATATAGATATAAATACACAAACGACACAAAATAAATAAATAACGTGAGTTTTTCACACTCTTATAGCATAAATGTGTCATATGGAAACGGAAGTGAAGGGGTGTGAACAAGATACCAATGAATTAAAACCCAATCATTTAAACATGTTCACGGAGTTCTCATTTGATTGCAAAACTTTATCAACTAAGATGTAGCCTTATGTGACAAGATAATTTGAACTCTATGAGTAAACAAGCACAATGCATACAAGCCTAGCATAATGATGATTCTATAAACCAATAGAGTCGTGATAATGATAGCGCAACTAGGAAACAAGGATATTGTGCAAAACCGTTGATATACCACCCAAACTCCCTCAAAATATGCATATAATACTTTTGAATGAATATAACAAACTAAACAAAATAGGCCTTGGCAAATATTTTGATTTTAATGCCATATTTTTCTTTTAGGCCTTTGGACCATGTATTTCTTTTAGGTCCATTTCAAACGGTGGATTACTCGCAAAGAATAATTTTTCTTTTCAGAGCCCTTCCCCGTGCACATTCATATATCAATTTTTTTATCACACAAATCTCACATGCAAGGGATTTAAAATGCACAAATCCTCCTAGGTCACAAGATATGTAGATGACTAGATTGGTAGGAGAACACCACACAAAGCTCAAATATACATGTGAAGTTAAAATTTTAAAAGAGTTCGTACATGTGTTTGAAAAGGCGTATAAAAGCAAATCCATTAAGCAAGTCAAACTTAAACTCCTCCATGTAACCATGACAAAGAACATTTTAAGGATTGAAAATTTTAACTAAAAGTTCTAGCCACGTTGGAGCGAAATGATAGGATTCAAACACAAACAAATGCCACAAAATGTGTGTCAAACTAAAATACGCACAAAAAATCTTTTTGAGTTTTTCAAAATTTTAACCAAATAAAAAAATTTACTCAAAAGACAAACAAAAATCATTTTTGTATTTTTCATTAAGCTCAATAACTCATAAAAATAAAATACCAATGAAAAATAAAATCTTTTTGTATTTTTCATGTAATGAAAACTAAAATGAAAATAATATAATACAAAGATATACGCAAATCATAATTCTAGCATGTGATTAATCATGGAGCATAGACTAGAAAAATGACAAACAAGCATACAACTGGCATGAAAATGTAGCATGAAGACCAAAAGCTAGATGTAAAACAAACCTAACACATTTAACCTTTTGATTTAGCATATGAGGTTTCAAGTGCAAGCAAATGAGAATCATAAATCCTTTTTTGTAAAGCTACCAAGTAGGATCTCCTAACCCATACAAGAGAAGAGTGACAATCTCGGGATTTTAGGATCTTGTCTACCTCGGTTGTCCTACTTTTGGATTTCTTAAAAATTCTTTTAAGATCAAAACAAAAGTTCCTAAGATGACCTTTTCGAACAAAATATGAGCAAGTGAAGACACATCGAAAAGTAGTACCTAATGATTGACCTTTAGAAGATTTCCTCAGTGATTATCTCAAAACATGGGTTTTGGCTTTATTAGTGGAATCGTTACAAGAATCGAAGACTAAACCATAAGTGTCATTTTTGACTTGGACGATTCCTAATATTTTATCTAATTTAGCGAACCTACATTCCAAATCAAATTTGACCTCACTAGAGTCTCTTAATTTTTCTTCTAACTCTAAAATTTTAGACTCAAACAAAACATTTCTCTCTTCAAACATGTGAAGAACTTTTTTCATAGATTCCATCAAACATCTAAGGCCATCTCTCTCTCCTTCTATATATTCAAGCTTCTCTCGAAGAGCTCTCTCATGTGTCCTAAGGTCTTCCACTAATGCACTCTCATCAATGACCTTGGCATGCTCTCTTAACCTAGATTCTAAATTAAAATTATCCCTTTTTAATTTAATAGATTCGTCATATAATTCTCTAAATGCAATTTGAAGTTCACTCTCATCAACTTCTTCATAACTTTCGCTTTCTTTCTCTTCTCCACTCTCACTACCATCATCTTTTGGGGATTCAAAAATAAAGGCCTCGGAAGAGTCATATAAATGTATATCTTCATGGGAAGATTTATTATCGGTGCTCACATGACTTGCCATGAACGCAGTACAGTTGGGCTCGATGGGGGAATCGGGTCCCTCTTCCTTTTCACAATCATCACTAAGGATGGAAGTATAGGAAATCGGTTGTTTGCCTTCTCTCCTTAGTTTAGTGGGGCCCTCTCTCGCCCTATGGCCATAACCCTCACAACCATAGCACCTATTTGACTCGTCCCAAATAAGATTTTCATTATATGTTTTAGGGATCTTTTCAGCTTTGTCATGCTTAGATTTTTCAAATTTCTTATAATCGTTTTTAAACTTATCTTTATTAAATTTAAGAAATTTTCAAAATTTTCTCGCAAATATAGTCATGTCCTCCGAGTCACTATCACTCTCATCAATCAAAACTTGTTTCTCCTCCTTTCGGGCTTTCAAAGCGATTCCCTTATCGATTTTCTTTTCATTTTTGGAGGGGAACATATCAAGTTCATAGATTTATAAATGACCTACTAACTCCTTAAGTTTGGTTGAATACAAGGGGGTAAAGAATTTAAAACGGTAACTTTAGGGATAAACCTATCGGGTAGGGACCTTAAAATTTTCTTTACTACATGGTCATCGGGTATTTTCTCGCCCAAATTAAAAGATAAATTATATATATTGGAAAGTCTAGCATAAAATTCATCAAATACTTCATTTTCAAGAATTTTGATGGTTTCAAATTGAGTGGTGAGGATTTGGAGTTTTGAAGACTTAACGATACTAGTTCCCTTGTGAGTGAGTTGTAATATATCCCAAGATTATTTAGCGGTTTCACAAGTCATGATACGACGGAATTCATCCGGTGTAACCACACTAAATAAAGCGTTCAAGCCTCGGAAATTAAAGTTAGCTAGTTTTAGTCCATTTTCACTACAACGCTCCACTGGTTTGGGGACACGCTCATTTTCTACCAAACATATGGGTGGGAACCACCTGCTAATAATTGACTGCCAAACCCTCTCGTCTATGGACTTAAGTGCTGATTTCATATGCGCTTTCCAATACACGTAATTGGAACCATCGAAAAAAAGAAAATTTGAAAATGGGTAAAATTCCATTTTAACCAAAAAATAATTCTAAAAGTACCTTAACGCAATAAATTAGCGCTTCGGTTCTAATACCAATTTGAAAACGTGAGTTTTTAATACTTAAAGTTCTGATACCACTTGTTGGAATATATAGCCCCCAATCTTTAAAATTTCCTTTTAAAAATTATGTTCCTTTAAATGCAAGAAAGGATGGTTCAAAACAACACACACAAACTTCAAATTTCAATTTCTTTCAAATTAAAATAAAACTAAACTAAAAGAGACATAAAATTAAGCAACAAATAAATTTTTACTTAAACCCAATTAATTTAACCCAAGTCCTAAAATTTGCCTAACAAGATTAATTCATTTTTCTATTTAGGCCAAACCAAATATTATTAAATTAAAATTGTGGCGACTTGAATTAAATTAACTTAAACATCCCCCAAATTTAATTAGCACCAAATTAAACTTAAAATGTGATTAAACCCAATTTTATCTTACTTAAAACTAAGCAAGCATTCTAACGTAATTTGCAAGATAAAAATAAATCACATCACACTACATGCCGATGTACGAGAAAAACCCAAATGGAAAAAACCTCGGAAGGCCCCTAGCCTTAAGTCCACTAATTATGGATTTATTATTACAAGCCAAATGACTTACTTCCTCGACTCGATGCCGTCCAAGCCTTGACGCACTACCTCCGCCTAGTCGACAACCATGAACTCCTCTACGATCTCGGAATCCACCGATAAGGCTTTTGGTCTCCGTCACCCTTACGCGAAGCCTTTCTTTAAGTGGGAACACCGCAACACGCAAACCGACTCCTTTTGGGTGGAGAAAAACCCAAACTCCCTTCTTTGATGGTGTAGAGATGAACCAATGGTTCCAAACACTCCAAGCAACAAATATATATGTGTGTGTGTGTGAAGAACTTGGAATAAAATAGAACAATGGGTGTATGTGTTTTAAGAATTTATTCCATGAAAAATTAAACACAAAAACATGAACTTTTGATTGAAGTATTTTTATCTCAATGTGTCTCACTCTAAAAATCTCAAAAGTTGTCTTAAAAGACTTGTTCCCGCACTATGTAAAGGTGGTAAAAGGTAGTGGGGAAAAGTAGTGGGAAATTGGGTAAAAAATAAAACTGCCAGAATTTTATCTTTCACGCCAATGTCGTTCGAACGATTTTCCCAGGTTGTTCAAACGACATCGTTCGAATGACTTTACTAACGATAAAACAGGGATTAAAAAGCAAATTCATTGGAAAACTCGTTCGAACGACACTTCGAACGAAAATTCAAAAATTCCAGATTTTCATTTTAAGTCCAAAAACTTTTATAAAAAGTTCTAAAAATAATTTCTGAAAATAAAAGGTCAATTTAAACAAAATTACATCCATAAAGTATTCCAAGTCTCCTACATACATAAAAGTGCATTCATATCTTTTGGAGACAATGGAATCCTCAACTTGATGACGTAGAAATGATACACTAGAAACGAGGCAATGATGAAGCTTTAAAAACTGGTCGCTACATCTTCAACAAATTCGTCATAGGCTTGGATGGATACATTTTACACTCTATCCTATGACTCAAATTGTTTTATCCAAAATTAAGCCAATACTACAAATTGACTTGATTGGAAATTTGTCCTTACATCTTGAAAACTAAAGTTCCTATTATTATATTATAGGTTATATATATGTTGCTTTTTATACACTAACTTACTAAATTTGTTCAGCTAGTTTGTGTGTTAAGATGTTCCATTATGTTTAAAATTAACATTGGTTTTATACTCAAATCCTTTTGTACAGCAACCTTCAGCCACGTGTATTTTGGGTTGTTTAAAAGATTTGGATGTTGATATCCTTTTATAGTATATTCATGCTTAATCTATTTTATCTTGGTCATTTTTTTTAGTCGCGTGCCTAGCTCTCTTTTCTAACAACTATCCTCCATAACTTGTGTAGATTATTTATTACCTCTATTCGTACACTACCATCATTGGTGAATAGAAACTTAGGTATAAGTAAATATATCTTATATATTAAAGCTCTTGGTTTCTTTCTCAATATCTTTTCTGAAAGATCACATCATCCTTTATCAGTTTATCTACCTTGTATTAGGCCGAAAGACTTTTTACATATACATTACCTTAGAGGCCACAAATAACTGTCGACAGCACATGGTTGACCTATGAACACAGGCTAGGGGAAATGTCTATATTGATTTTTTTAGATTTGAGCCACACACCTAACATCTTAGGAGTTTTATAAGACAACCTTGTCCCATTATTGGACCACACGTGCTAATGAAAATATGTCTCGTCTGTTTTGACTGTGAGCTTACCTCAATCCATGCGTCAACTACACTATTGTCCAATCTATTTTTGATTTATTTATATATATATATTATTTTTATCGCAACCGTACAATTACGTTTGATTTCAAAAATCCTTGAATGAAGTTTTCAGTTGTCATTTAATATTTGGATCCTCGAGTTGATTATTAAATGTAAAATCATATGGGCTATATACATGCTAACATTTAATTAAAATAATCTGTCAGATATTTTTTTTTTTTGGCCACTTCTTTAACAGTTGGTAAATCTTAGAGAGCCTGTATTATCTTGCATATCTAAATATTATTTATCTCTATTCTTGACTCTTTATTTGAGAGAGCACTCTTTTCTTATATCCTAAATAACTAACACATTCTTATATATCAGATTTCTATTCTCTCTCGTGAATTAATATTTTATAGATTCTATTTTGAGATATTTCAAAGTCTCTTTAAGTCTTTTATTTTCATAGTACTATTTTTATGCTTCAACAACTATTTTTTTATAGAGAAGATATATTTGCAAGATCATTTTTCAAATCACTTGATCTTAGCAAAATCATGAGAATTTAATGCTCACAAATGGTTGTCTCTAATAGCTAGTTTTTGAAGACACATTTAAAGCATTCAAGATCAACATTGAATACAAATCGACAAGAATGAGACTATGATCAAGAGCTAGAAAATTTATTGAGAGCACTTGAATTTATTATTCAGCTACTACACATTCAAGAGAACAATTAATTTTACAATTTGTTCAATCATTGAAGAAGAAGACTTGTGCCTACACCAACATCATTTATTGAAGTCTTATTGAAGTAGAAAAAACTCAGAATATAGATTATTTTTTTGAGGAGTTTCATTATTCAACCTCGTCTACAAAAATTAAATTTGTTTGAACCTTTGGTTTGTAACGGTGATTAGTTCCTACCTGTAAGTGGGCCACGGTATTTGAAGCTCGATTTCAGCGGTGATTTGATCCTACCATTCAAATGGATCACAGTAATGAAGCGCAATGAAGTCTGAAGCTTTAGGCGCGTGGACGTAAGCCGGGATAGAGGGTGTATGGGCACCCTGGGAGGAGCCAGAGCCGCTAGTGTGAAGATTCTTAGAAGATTTGGGGAGAATATGCAAAGAGAATAATTTTGGGTATATTCCAGAGGAATGGGAATAAGTTATCCCAGAATTTTGGGATCATTAAGCATGGGTGTGTTTGAAAGTGACAGTGAGCACGTCGTAACCTACGATTTGCTATCACTAGGGTTCGTGAGTGAGACGGATATTAGTGGATGTGTTAGCCGTAATGGTATATATATATATATATATATATATATATATATATACATACCGTGGGATAGAGGGGTTCTTTGGTGTTAACCACGCGAGAGTGGGGGGTTTACACTAAGAGGATGGTTGCATTATACGAGAAGTTTCCACATTCGAGAATTATAGTAGTAGAGTGGATGTTTCCAAGTTTCAACTGTGTAGCTATAATTGGGCTATAGTGAATAACCATAGTAAGACTTGGTGTTAGCAGTATTAGGGTATGAATTATCGTTGTTAGGTTTCACCTGGGATAAGGTCTAGTGTATATATACGGTAATGTATGATAAAATGTGTTGCATGTTAATGTACTAATATTTTTAAAATTGAAATCCCAGGGAGAAGGGACATTTTTTATGTGATTCCGAAAGGTTGGACTTATTGTCAAGCGGGAAGATATAGCTCGGGTTTTATTTTCGCTCAAATAAACTAGTGATAGTAAGGGCGTGGTAGTATGTATTGTCTTTTTACATAAGAGTGGATCTATATACTTTTATACCGAGAGAGGGGTATTTGGAATGTTATAATTGTGGAATTGAAGTTATATTACGGTTTAAGTGTTGGTAAAAGTCGGGTTTAAATTTCGTGCGGGTAAGCACGGGTACAGGGTGTATGCATGCCCTGGTTAATTATTCTGATTGTTACAAATGATTCGCGATTGGAAGTGGGAGAGATGGGTATAGGATCTTAAGAGTAGGCGACTTGGGAGTTAGTCGATACTGGAAGTAATAGGCTTATCCGAATTTCGAGGACGAAATTTCGTTTTAATGGGGAAGTATATAACCCCCGTGAATTCGAGGACCTTTAATTAAATAAAATATTTGAAGAAAAGAATTTGTTTTATTTAGAGGAATTAAATCCATGATTTGTGAATTTGTAAATTTGAGGAATTTATTAATTTAGCGATTTGAGGATTTAATATTTTGGGACTATTTTATGTCGCCTTTTTTACGCCTTAAAGTTGGGAGATGTTATAAATTAATTCAGATGGAAATTTGGAGTGCACGGTTGAATCCGGATGGGTCAAAATAGTTGGAAATGAGTGTCCATGTGTATATAATAGGTTTCGAGAATTAATTAGTCATGTTTGAGCTCTAAATAAAGAGTTTGGACCCTTTTTAGGAGGCTCATAGGCCCAAAAACGGGATTTAAGCATTTAACCCTAAATGGGTAAGGGTAAGGCAACCTAAAGTCATTTTGGAAGACAAAATTTTTGGAGAGCTTGAGAGAAAATCCAGTAGAAGACTATTTGGGGATTTTATAAGGTAGCTTCAAGAACAAGAAAAGACCCTTGGATTCAATCCAATTTCCTCATCCAAAGATTTCGATCTACAATTTGAGGGAAGTGGTTTAATTTGCAAACTATTAATGTGTATTCACTTATTCATATTAAAGGAGGTGAGACTCAATAAAAATGTTAGGGCTGCATTCATTAGAAATTGGGGATTTCTTTGATTTGAAGTTATAAATTAGTAGAGGGGTTAAGATTTTATGAAATTAATGTTCTAATTGATGAAATGGTTAGGTTTAGATTAAATATGATACAAGTATGGAATTAGGATGAATCTGGGGACGTTTTGATGCAAAAATCTGTACAGAATAAAGGTTAAAACCGTGTTAATAGCGGACTGGGTTTTTAGCAGAAAAGAGAGAAAGAGAAATACCAGGGTCGTTCGAACGACATGGTATTTCGTTCAAACGAGATCCACTGGCATTCGAATGACAGGGATCTTCATTTGAACCACCTGTTAAGTCTGCGAGACTTCTATTTTTCCCCTCGTTCAGACCAGTTATGTTGGAGATTCACAGTTCCTGCAATGGCTAATTTTTAAAATTGAGTATGATTTAGGGTTTGATTTGTGATTATCTAACCTTGAATTAATTAGAGGACTAATGAAATTGAAGATGTAAGTTCATGATTTGGAATATTGTAATCTTCTTATTTAAGTGATTAGACTTGATTGCATGAAATTGAAGAAGGGTTTGAATATATTGAATCTCGAGTTGAGAGATAGAGAGGCTGGGTATACTTGGTAGGGATACACCAAAATAATGAGAATTAATTGGTGTATAATTAATTAAAATGAAGTCGGACCATAGACGTAAATATTTTAGGCTTTATATATGGGCATAATACACCGGTAGCCTAGATTTCTATATATATACGGTGATCTATAGTATATATATGACATAAATATTTGTGTGAATAATATTTATAGTAAAGCATATTAATATTAGTGCTATCGGGGAGGTTGCGCTATGTGGGACAACCCCCGACTAGCGAACGCAGGGTGAGTCTAGTCTCCAGGTCATAACGTTTTGGTTCAGGAGTGATGCGAATGGTGTCTAATTCGCTCTCACTACCATGGGATAATATGACCGCCTCCTAAGCGTTTAACGATAGCATTTATATCCGATATGTCCGTGAATGTTGTGATGTGATACGTATATATAGTGCAAAAATTATATACGGATATAGATATATATGGTGTAAATGTAAAATTAATATAACTTGTGAAACGGTTATATAATATTGAATGATATTTTTCTCACATAGGTTAATGTGCATAACAACTTATAATGTGTATGCTAAACTCACTTGGGGTAGAATAGTTGGGAAAATAGTATAATATTGGGGACAAGGCTAGTTACAGGGAGAGTGGTTAAGTGAGTTATGTATAATTCGTTAGGCGTACACATTAGTTGAGGGGTGAGGTGTACTCAAGAGAGTGTACGACACTAACTTTAATATGAAGAGCATTTACATTTTAATTTCTCGCATTTAATACACTTACTAAATATTTTCATATATTTTAGGTTCTAACTCTTGATGTAAAACCTTTTCAAAAACCATTTAGGTGACCTACCACAGGGGGGCCAGGCCTCATTCTTCCTACAGGGTGTGCAGCTGCAGCATATGTGGATTGCTACGGGATCTTTGTTTAGGCGTCTATTTTATTCTTTCTTTAGATAAGGACTTTTTCAGTTGTACTATTGGAACATGAGTCCCCCAATTTAAAAATCTTACCACAAAAAGTAATTTTCTTTTTAAAGATGCGAAAGCGAGATAGTTCAATTAAACAAGTACACACCCAACAAATTTTAATTTCTTTCAAATTAAAATCAAACTAAGTGAAATAATATTAAACACCCACACATTTTAATTTCACTCAAACCAATTTAACCCAAGTCCTAGAAATATGCCTAAACATATTTTCAATAAACCTTAGTTTAAAATAAAAATATACCCTTTATAAAATTATTCCAACTCTCCCTATACTTATATAGAAATGCATTCATACCTTTTGGAGACTATGGAATATGTTGTTGATGACGTAGAAACATGCCACTTAAAACTCGACAATGATGAAGCTTTATAAGTCTTGGCCGCTACGTCTTCAGCTCTTGCATGTCATAGGATTGGAGGATACTCACTCAGTACTATCCTATGACACAAATGTTTTTATCCAAAATTGAGCCAACACTACATTAAGACTCAATTGGAAATTTGTATCCTTACAAATCTTCCCCTTTGGCTATTCCGAAACAAAAACCAAAATAAAGTCCTACAGGGCCGTCAAGCTCACTAGAATAAAAAATATCCCACCCAAAATAAAGAGTAGAATGCTTGACTCGAATACCACTTTAGAATTAAACGATTTGCCACTTTAAATAGATGTCGTTTTACAATATCTGCACACTTAAGCAACACATTAAACGCATAGGGAATATTAAAATATTAAATTCAATTTAAATAAAGACTCCCCATTAATTAATTATACCCTTTTATCAAATGATCTACCTAAAAGATCACGACTCCTCCTAAGTTAAATCTCCTAAACTAAGATACGATTATAACAAGATTAGATACCATTTCTCCCCCTATCATTCTCCACCTTTTTATTCAGGAAGAGACCCCCTAAACTAAACAAGGGATAAATAGAATGGGATAACAAACTAAACATGCAATAGTGCGTAAAGTGGTGAGAACATTAAAGCACGTGGGAAACTCAAATTTAACTAATCCACATAAAGATATGAATATCAACTATGATGCGATAACACAAGATATCAATTGATTGTAGTAATCTAAGCATGTGATATCGAAACGAAATTCGCAACAAGATAGATACCAAAAGAGAATTACAAGCATAAATGAACTAGTTAATCATGGCAAAGACTCAAAACCAAACAAAATATCATATATATGTATACACAATAGATTCAAACTAAGCATAAGTACACACGTATAGATATAAACACCAAAATGACACAAAACTAAATAACATAAGTTTTTCCACACACTTATAGCATAAATGTGTCATATGGAAACGGAAGTGAAGGGGTGTGAATAAGATACCAATGAATTAAAACCCAATCACTGAAACGTGTTCATGTAGTTCACATTTGATTGCAAAACTTTATCAACTAGAATTTAGCCTTTATGTGACACGATAAAGTGAACTAATGAACAAACAAACACAATACATACAAGACTAGCATGTTAATGATTCCACAAACCAATATAGTCATGATATTGTAAGTGCAACTAGGATAAACGGACATTGTGCAAACCTTTGATATATCATCCAAACCCCCTAAATAAGCATATATATTATTCTTTTGAATGAATAAATCAATTAAAAAAATTAGGCCTTGGCAAATTATTTTTCTTTTAATGCCATATTTTCTTTTAGGCCTTTGGACCAGGTATTTATTTTAGGTCTAAACAAACGGTGACTTACTCGTAAAGGATAATATTTTTTCTTTCGGAGCCCTTCCCCGTGCACATTCATACATATTATCTTTTATATATCACGAATCTCACATGCAAAGAATTTTGACATGCACTAGTCCTCCTAGGTCATAGTATATAGATGACTAGATTGGTAGGAGAGCACCTCACAAAGCGCAAATATAACATGTGAAGTTAAGGTTCAAAAAGCTCGTGCATGTGTGTAAAGGCATATAAAAGTGAATCCATTAAGCAAGTCAAACTTAAACTACTCCATGTAAGCATGATAAAGAACATTTTAAGGATTAAAATTCTAACCAAAAGTTCTAGTCACATGGAAACGAAATGAGGATTCAAACACATGCATATGCCACAAAATGTGTGTAAAACCAAAATACACACAAAATAAAATCTTTTTTAGTTTTTCAATTTTTTAACCAAAAAATAAAAATATTTACTCAAAAGACAAACAAAAATCATTTGTATTTTTCATTAAGCCTAGATAACTCAAAGGTGAAACATAAATGATAAACAAATTTTTTTTTTGTATTTTTCATTTAACGCAAACTAAAATGAAAGAACTATAATACAAAAGATAAACAAGTCATGATTTCTAGCATGAGATATGAAATAAAGCAATGACGAGAAAATGACTAAACATGCATACACCTAGCAATGATATATAATGTGAAGCACAAAAAGCTAGAGTATGCAAACAAAACTAACACATTCAACCATTAAATTTAGCAAGGGAGGTTTCATGTGAAAGCAAATGAGAATCAACAAATCTAATATCTAGCGCGTCTAAAAATGATTTCCTAACCCATATAGATGTATATTTAAAGTGATGGGATTTGGGAACTAATTAAATGTTAGGCATAGACTTCCTAGGGCTTCTTTTAAGATTAAAACAAAATGACCTAAAGTGACCTTTCCTACCACAATGCAAGCATGTGTAAACACGAGGAATGTTACCTAAGGTGTGACCTTTTCTAAAGTCCTTGGATAAAGTTGATCCTCTAAAATAAATAATGGTCTTAGCTTTAGCAACGGAAATATTTGAACTAGATGAGCTAGACCCATTACAACTACTACTCAAGTCTTGTAAATCATTTCTCATTTTTAAAATTTCGGACTCAAGTAATAAATTAGACTCCTCAAATTTACGGGACTCCTTCTTTAAATTTTCAATTACACCAAGAAGGTTATCACGCTCCTCCTCAATGTGAGCAAACATGTCCCTAAGAGTCTTTTCTCGACTATCACTCTCTTTCTTGGACATTTCTAAAATATTACAATTGTATGTCCTTGAGATTTTCACGAAAAATATCTTTTTGAGCTAGTGAGATTTGCAAAACTTCAATTTTAGATTTAAAACATAAAGTTTCATTTTCAAGAAACTTAATTCTTTTTGCAAATCTCACATTTAATTTTCTTAAATTTTCATTACACTTATTAAGCCCATTAAATTCCTCTCGAATAGTAAAAACATCATTATCATTAGAAATGGACAAATTTTCATTAAGACATCCCATTGAGAGATACAAAACAAAAATGAGAGTGAGAAAAAAATTAACCACCTAAAATTACAAGGAGCAAAAAAATTATAAAAGCCGAAAAAAAGATCTTTGACGCGATAAATTAGCGCTCCGACTCTGATACCACTTGTTGAAATACGAGGGCCCCAATTTTAAAATCTTACCACAAAAATTAATTTTCTTTTTAAAGATGCGGAAGCGAGATGGTTCAATTAAACAAGTACACACACAATAAATTTTAATTTCTTTCAAATTAAAATTAAGCCAAGTGCAATAAGATTAAACACCCACACATTTTAATTTCACTTAAACCAATTTAACCCAAGTCCTAGAAATTTGCCTAAAATATATTTTCAATATAACTAAATTAGGCCAAACCAATTTTAACAAATTAAGTGATGACTTGAATTACATTAACATTTACCCAAATTCAATTTGCACCAAATTAAACAAGTAGTGATTTAAACCAATTATATCTTTTTACCTAAGCATGCGTTCTAGGTGATTTTGCAAAAGATAAAATAAACAAATAACCACTACGCCGCGATGTACGAGGAAAGCCCCACAATGGAAAACAACCTCAGACAGCCCTAGCCACAAATTCACTAAGTATGGTTTTACAAGTACAAATACACGAAAGACTTACAACACTCGACTTGACTCCGCCCAAGCCCCAACGATTATTCTTGTACACACCCCTGCTTAGCGAACAACCACGGAGCTCCATCACGGTCTCACAATCCACCGATCGGACTTTTTCTGGTCACCGCCACCCGAATAAGGAGTCTTTATCCAAGTGGGTATGCCACAACAAACAAGCTTCTTATTTTATGGGATGTAGAAGCAAAACCCAAACTCTCTTTTACGGTAGAGATGAATACAGTGCCAATCAAATTCTCCAAGAAAAATGTATATATATATAGAGAGAGAGAAACTTGGATTAAAACATTATTTATTGGGTGTAAACTTGGTTTTGTTCTTTGAATAAATCAATTTAAATAACAAACACCAAGGGAACTTTTTATGAAAGGATTAAGCTCTAAAAAACTCTCTACAATATGAAAAAAATTCATTGAAAAATTCTAGTCCCGAAGTGATTAAATTCTGTAAAGAACAGTAGGACAAAGTAGTGGAAAAATGCCAAAACCTACCAAAAATTGTTCCCGTCGAAATCTCGTTTGAACGACATTTTGTTCGAACGAACTATCTAACGAAGTTCCAGAGGCAAGTCGTTGGCAAACCTCGTTCGAACGAAATTCTCGTTCGAACGACAATTTCGAACGAAAAACCATAAAGCTTAAAAATTCTATTTTAGCCCATAAACTTTATTTTAAAATTTTAAATAAACCTTTTGAAAATAAACCTTAGTTTAAAATAAAAATACACCCTTTATAAAATTATTCCAAGTCTCCCTATATTTATATAGAAATGCATTCATACCTTTTGGAGACTATGAAATATGTTTTTGATGACGTAGAAACAGGGCACTTGAAACTCGGCAATGATGAAGCTTTATAAGTCTTGGCCGCTACGTCTTCAACTCTTCAATGTCATAAGCTTGGAAGATATGTAATACCCCGTAATTATATTGATTTTTATTTAATGGATTAATTGAATTATATGAGAATTATTAATTGGAAATTAATTCGGATTTAAATACTAGCGAGGCGTGAGTTGGTATTTGATTATGATGATGATATTATATATTACTGAGTATATATGGTAATATTTGAGTATTGAAAGTATCAAAATTGTCAAGAGTTATAAATACGACAATTTGGGAAATTAAGTTGGGAAGCGCGTATCAGTCGTGTCAGAAATTAATTTAATTATATTTAAAAAGTAAATTATAATTTTAGCAACCGTATGGTCATTTGGAGGGCGCTAACGCGTCCGAAAGGGTCGAGATAGTCAGAAACCACTAGCAGGGGGTTTAGTTTGGGTCCCGGGGCATTTTTAGGCCAAACCGGCAACCCAAAGGGGTATTTTGGCAAGTTTAAAAATTTAGGAATTAAGACCCACGAATTTTAGATTTTATTTATATATTATTAGAAAAGCCATTTGGGCCATTATCAGCCAAAAAAATAAGAGAGTGGGCTACGTGAGTTAGAGGGAAGTTGCAAAAGGGTTTCCAAACCAAAACCACCACCCACCACCACCATTTTGGACGGAAATTGTGATCGGAAAGAAGAGAGAATCATCCCTTGAACACCAACAACGAATCAGAACATCAAAATTAAGGCAAGTGATTTGGTTTCATTAGTTTTAATGAATACTTCCTTCATGTTTAGTGTAGAAATTTATAATTGTCTTGAAAGATTTGATGAAACCCCAATGAATTTGATGTACAACTCTAAACCTTGGTTAAGAATTACATGTAGAATTGCTCTGGACGAATTTAGTACCCAAAACATAACTTTTGATGATTTAAAAACGGATTAAAGAGGAGAATTATCATTGTTCTTGAAGAACATATAAAACTAGGGTTTTATTGAAGTTTTGATCTATATAAGGCCAATGGTTGATGCTTAAAAGGTTTTGGAACGTTAAAAATGATGTATTTTGGTTGTATGATGATCCTATAACATTAGATTAGAATTTCATACCTTTGTAACGAAGTTTTGGGATGAATTTTGGACTAAAAGAACGAAGCAGTCCGTAGCCCATCTGGTGCGATCGATCGATCCACATTCATAGGTTGATCGATCGACCTCCCTAGAATTAGTAACTTTTTTTCCCTTTGTTGAATTTTAATAATTTCGACCCTAGAGAATTATTGTTGGGAACTTTGTGAACACTCTTAGACTTGAGGAAGACCAGTAGGTATGTTTGCGAGATCGGAGTATAATTAGGATTCAATTTTGGGAATTATATAAAACCTAATAAGGCTCGTCGAGTGAGATACTATTAGAGTTGAGATTAAATGATTAAATTTTGTATAGTGGATAATACAAGATTAGTGGCAGAAATGAGGGCCTTAAGAATAGTGAATTTAAATGTGGCAATAATAAGAGACTTGGTAACCTTTTATGGGTTAGGTTATAAGTACTTGGAATTACGACGTGAGATGTGTCGGTGGTCTATATTGAATATTATTCGGAGACTTAAAAATGTACAGATTGGAATAACGGTATAAGGATACCTCTATTAATATCATAAGATATCTAAGATGTGTGAATGCTTAGTATATGAACTTATAAGTGTATAACATACCTACCATACTTGCTATCAGGGGACGTCAGCTTTCGAACAGGCCCATCTAATCTTTGTGTGCCTACGGGGGGATTTAGATTGGTACCTTTAGGACATAGGGTTGTGAATGACTTATTTGTGAGTTAATAAGTCAGCTGACTATGGGTGCGTAGGTATGTGCGTGAACCATGGATATGTGAACTATGTTCGACTCCAATATGTGAGATTTTTCTTATTAAAACGGTTCCTGAGAGATTCGGAATACGTAGTTCTTATGTACATGATGTACCAGGATTCGATAGCAGAGTATGTGTGCACCATAGCTTAGCCTAGGGGTGTCGCAAGTATATTATTATGTTGAAATTTATATATTGGTGATGATAAGAGACTCCTTGTTAATGTGGGTGAATGTTCTTATTATTGTTTGTGAATAGTTGCGACACTTTTAGTAAAGATAAAATTGAGAATTTCCTATATGATTTAAAATAAATTAATCTGAGAAATGAAAAGGTAGATTAACATAAATTAGATTGGAATGTCTTGAACAAACCCCTATATTATCATGTGAGGACGGGTTGCAGTATAGACTAGTTAGTTAGTGGCATAACTAGGATGGATTATGGATATACGTTAAGCGTGCACATTAGTTGAGAGGTGAGAAACTCATGTGAGAGCACGAAACTAACATGTACTTTATATTCATTGTTTAATGAAATAAAACACTTGCTATATTTTTAAACTGTTTTCACATCGGGCTCTGACCCGTTTTCTTTCAAATCTATTTTCTTGAAAAACCTTTTAGGTGCCCAGCCACTGGAACGCCAAGCTTAGGAGTTCCATTTCAGTGACGTGTCGTAGCTGCTGTGGAAGTTACAGGATCTTGATGATAGATACCTCCACATTCTATATTGATTCCATTTCAGACTTATTCACTTGTTAGGGCATGTCACCCCTTTCCTTTTTGTGACAGTTTTATCATACTCAATTTCATTTCAGTTTTTGGTTAATTAATTTATCATTGAGACTTTGTATTTGGTTTTATTTATTATTTAGATTGTTCAGAGGAGTGTTACTCCAGATTTATTTTTTTCCATTAATATTCTACTATGACTGTGGTATCATTATTTCATAATTTATTTGGATGTGTACGGCTTGTTATGTTTCCGCGTAACGTCTTTTGATATAGAGCCCTATTATTAGGATTGTTGCACTCCTTGATTTTGTTTCGTAGTCTACATTCTTCTGCTTGAATATTAGGTATGGTGGATGGACTAATATAAATCTGTTAAATTTAAGATGTCGCTTTTGAGGGAAGTACAAACTAAAACTGATGAGGGAACAAATGCTGGACAAGAACAGCAAGTACCCCAGGTACACCAAAAAAGAGCAGAAATCACTGAGATAGCAAATATCGTGGCACAGATAGTGACTAACGCAATATTGCAGTACCAAAATAACAGCGTGCAACTTGTAAGGGGAAAAAGAAGGAGAGAAATCGATCAAAATGTTATTGCTAAAGTTAGCGACAAAAGGAAAATACCACTGTAGCAGCGACAAGTGTCTCAGGGTCGTTGTCAGAGAGGCAATAGAAATGGCGAAAAGGGCCAAACTCGCCAGAACCAACAAAGCCAAGAGAAGAGGGCTACCACCAAAAGGTGTTTTAAGTGTGGAAGAAATGGTCACAAACGCCAAGTTTGCCCGCAAAGAGTTGGAGGACAGCCTCGGCCAACTCATCAAAGTCAACTAGGCATTCAGGACCAGCAGCGTGCTCAGCAGGGCCAGCAGAGCAAAAATTGTGTTCATAAGTGTTTTATATGCGGCGAACGGGGCCACTACCGTCGAGATTTCCCTAAGAAAGGCAGAAACCCACAACAGTCATTGGGTGTCCACCAGAACCCACGGAATACCCAACTCGGGGAAGTAGGGATATTCACCCCAATAACAGAGACTTCACAACAACAACAAGTTGTACAGTATGGATGCATCTATAATGCCCGATGTGCGGTTATGCCACTTCTACAACAATTACCACCCATGTTTGTAGGTATGATACTTTATCATTTATAGTGTTTTGTTTTCAAGGTACAAGGAAAATCTTGAATAACCTGTGTGCGTTACAGCTTACTTGTATTACTTGAGAAACATGAGCATAAAATGTATTAGTATCCCGATTTCAAACCGGATAAGATAAGTTTGAGTGATGATAGGCCATTAGAGTAATATTACATGTTCATTAGTCTTTGTTGTAAAATAATTTGTGTTAAGTGTCATCCGAGAGGAAATAGAGTCACTTGTCCTACAGAGACTTGTGGGGTATGTCGTCAGGTTATACCAAACCCCGGTGGGTAGGGACGTTTACTCAAGTGATTCAGGATAAAACGAAATAATTTTGGGCATGGGAATAATTTTGTGGTGAATGGAAGAGTCTAGCACCCAATTAGTAGGAGTAATGTGTTGAATATTTCGTTCGTCACATGAAGATAGATGCGCTAATGTTAGCAGGAAGCAGGGATATGGGTTACGAGTCAAATACTGAGGACCACAATTTTCTTTGACCGACAATGTTAGTTACTAGTGTATCGGGGGGTTCCTTGTTTAGATTTCACTTTGTGAGACATCCCACGCATGAAATCTAGCGAACGTCGGGAACTGGGGATGGTTGGTCTTTAGTAGACGAGTTTGGTACCCTAGTTACCATCCGCAAGAGAAACCATAACCTTAACTTTAATTTTATTCCTATTCGCGGTCAGTAGAACAGTACGATGTGACGTAAGAAGTGATATTGAATGTTTTACATCGGTACTAAATCGATGTAATAAGGGAAGGTGATAAAGTCACGATACGGAATAAGTATTCATTTCCCCGAATCGATGACTTATTTGACCAGTTGAGAGGAGTGGCCTTATTCTCAAAGATTGACTTGTGATCGGGATACCATTAGTTGCATATCAGGGAACAGGACGTCTCGAAGACTACCTTCTTGACGAGATATGGTTCCTACGAGTTTCGGGTTATGCCTTTTGGCCTAACCAACGCCCCAACCATGTTTATGAACTTGATGAATAAGGTGTTTAGAGAGTTCCTAGACCAGTTCGTCATCGTCTTCATTGATGATATTCTGGCTTACTCCCAGACAAAGGAGGAACATGCCGAGCACTTGAGACAGGTTTTGCAGACGCTGTGTCAGAACGAGTTATATGCAAAATATGAGAAGTATGGGTTTTGGCTAAATGAGGTACAATTTTTGGGGCATATCATTTCAGACAGGGGGATATCAGTTGATCCAGGGAAAGTATCGGCGGTGAGAGAGCGGGGACAGCCCACAACACTAACTGAAATACATAGTTTCTTGGGCTTAGCAGGATACAACAAGAGGTTTATTCTGGATTTCTCTAAGATAGCGGGTCCCTTGACACATTTGACTCGTAAAGGTGTGTCATTCATCTGGAGCGATGCCTGTCAATTGGCATTTGACGAGTTGAAGCACAAGTTGACCTTAGCGCCAGTGTTAGCATTGCCTAGACCGGGAGTTGAGTATCTAGTCTACACCGATGCGTCCTTACAAGGACTTGGAGGTGTACTGCAATATGAGAGTTGGGCTATAGCTTATGCTTCTCGTAAGCTTAAGACTCGTGAGAAGAATTAACCCACCCATGACTTGGAGTTAGCAGCAGTCGTATTTGCTCTTCGGATTTGGAGATATTACCTCCTGGGGGAGAAATTCCTTTTGTTCACGGACCACAAGTCCCTACAGTACCTCTTTACGCAGAAGGAACTAAATATGCATCAACGTAGGTGGCTTGAGTTCGTGAAGGATTATCAGTTCAATATCCAATATCACCCAGGGAAGGCTAACGTGGTAGCAAACGCGTTGAGCCGTAGGCCAGCAGGTGAGGTGGCCGAAGTGTGGAGAGCAAAGTGGAAGGAGTTGGGACACCAAGATGCAGTGGCCCGATCATTCATGTCTGTGATGATTGTTACGCCCCAGATCATTATGAAAGTGATGCAAGTCCAGGCAAAAGACTCGTTGTGTCAAGAGCAGATAGTTCGATTACTAGCAAAGGGAGCCGAGTCCTACACCATTAGTTCAGACGGGGGCTTACGCTTCAATGGGAGACTGGTCATTCCGAAAGGGGAAGACTTGCGACATGAGGTAATGTCAGAGTCACATAGTTCATGGTTCGCAGTACATGCGGTGACAGTACTGGTGGAGAGGGATGAAGAGAGATATTGTCGAGTTTATTTCTAAATGCGCCACTTGTCAGCTGGTAAAGGTGGACCATCAGAGACTGACAGGACTCCTACAGCCATTAGAGGTTCCTATGTGGAAATAGGAGAGCATCTCCATGGACTTCATCAAGGGGTTACCTACATCACAGAGGGGTCACGACTCCATATGGGTAATCGTGGATAGGTTGATCAAAGTTTCTCATTTTCTACCAGCCCGGACAGACTACACTACGGGACAGTATGCCCAGATTTTCATAGCGGAGATAGTGAGACTTCACGGAGTGCCTCTAAATATCGTGTCTGACCGGGACAAGATATTTATTTCATGATTTTGGGAGAGTTTCCAAGAAGCCATGGGCACGGAGTTGCAGCTGAGTATGGCATATCACCCGCAGACAGATGGGAAAACCGAGCGGACGAATCAGATGTTGGAGGACATGTTGCATATGTGCATACTAGACTTTGGAGGTGGTTGGGAACAGTACCTTCCACTGGTGGAGTTTGCTTATAATAAATCCTACCAGTTCACCATTAGCATGGCTCCATTCTAGGCGTTATACGGTAGACCTTGTCCTTGCCCAACATGTTGGTTAGAGGTGGGGGAGAACAAACTCCTTGGGCCGAAAGTGATCCAAGATACTTCAGTAAGAATAGAGATGATACAGAGCCGTATTCGGGTAGCTCAGGATCGATAAAAGAGTTATGCCGATGCCAAGAGGTTCTTCAGAGTTCAAGGTGGGGGACCAAGTGCTACTCAGAGTGTCTCCTATGAAGGGGATTATGCATTTCGGGAAGAAGGGGAAACTGGCACCTAGATATGTGGGGCCATTTCCTATCATCGAGCGAATTGGGCCGATTGCGTATAGACTTGGATTACCGGAACACTTGCATAGGATTCATAACGTGTTCCATATTTCCTCTCTAAGGAGATATCTTAGGGATGATTTGGCCCATACCCACATTGCTTTAGAGAACATCGACTTACAGCCTGATAGTTCCTATGAGGAGAGGTCGATTGTTATTCTGGACCACAGCGAGAGGCAACGGAGGTCGAAGATAGTACCGTTAGTACGTGTTCAGTGGCAGCATCATAACGTCGAGGAGTCCACATGGGAACGCGAGGATGAGATGCGCGAGTGTTATCCAGAGTTATTTTTGTCAGGTATACTTTAATTCCGAATTTTGGGACGAAATTATGTTATTAGGGGGGAAATATGTAATACCCCGTAATTTTATTGATTTTTATTTAATGGATTAATTGAATTATATGAGAATTATTAATTAGAAATTAATCCGGATTTAAATACAAGCAAGACGTGAGTTGGTATTTGATTATGTTGATGATATTATATATTACTAAGTATATATGGTAATATATGAGTATTGAAAGTATCAAAAATGTCAAGAGTTATAAATACGATAATTTGCGAAATTAAGTTGGGACGAGCGTGTCAGTCGTGTCAGAAATCAATTTAATTAGATTTAAAAAGTAAATTATAATTTTAGCAATCGTATGGTCATTTTGAGTGCGTCAACGTATCCGAAAGGGTCGAGATAGTCAGAAAATACTAGCAGGGGGTTTAGTTCGGATCCCGGGGAATTTTTAGGCCAAACCGGCAACCTAGAACGGTATTTTGGTAAGTTTAAAAATTTAGGAATTAAGACCCACGAATTTTAGAGTTTATTTATATATTATTAGAAAAGCCATTTGGGCCATTATCAGCCAAAAAAATAAGAGAGTGGGCTATGTGAGTTAGAGGAAAGTTGCAAAAGGGTTTCCAAACCAAAACCACCACCCACCACCACCATTTTGGACGGAAATTGTGACCGGAAAGAAGAGAGAATCATCCCTTGAACACCAACAACGAATTCGAACATCAAACTTAAGGCAAGTGATCTGGTTTCATTAGTTTCAATGAATATTCCCTCCATGTTTAGTGTAGAAATTTATAATTGTCTTGAAAGATTTGATGAAAACCCAATAAATTTGATGTACAACTCTAAACCTTGGTTAGGAATTACATGTAGAATTGTTCTGGACGAATTTAGTACCCAAAACATAACTTTTGATGATTTAAAAATGGATTAAAGAGGAGAATTATCATTGTTCTTGAAGAACATAGAAAACTAGGGGTTTTATTGAAGTTTTGATCCATATAAGGCCAATGATTGATGATTAAAAGGTTTTGGAAGGTTAAAAATGATGTATTTTGGTTGTATGATGATCCTATAACATTAGATTAGAATTTCATACCTTGTAATGAAGTTTTGGGACGAATTTTGGACTAAAAGAACGAAGCAGTCCGTAGCCCATCTGGTGCGATCGATCGATCCACATTCAAGGTCGATTGATCGACCTCCCCAAAATTAGTTACTTTTTTTCCCTTTGTTGAATTTTAATAATTTCGACCCTAGAGAATTATTGTTGGGAACTTTGTGAACACTCTTAGACTTGAGGAAGACCAGTAGGTATGTTTGCGAGACCGGAGTATAATTAGGATTCAATTTTGGGAATTATATAAAACCTAATAAGGCTCGTCAAGTGAGATACTATTAGAGTTGAGATTAAATGATTAAATTTTGTATAGTGGATAATATAAGGTTAGTGGCAGAAATGAGGACCTTAAGAATAGTGGATTTAAATGTGGGAATAATAAGAGACTTGGTAACCTTTTATGGGTTAGGTTATAAGTACTTGGAATTACGACGTGAGATGTGTCGACGGTCTATATTGTATATTATTCGGAGACTTAAAAATGTACAGATTGGAATAACGGTATAAGGATGTAGAATATACCTCTATTAATATTATAAGTTATCTAAGATGTGTGAATGCTTAGTATATGAACTTATATGTGTATAACATACCTACCATACTTGCTATCACGGGAGGTCGGCTTTCGAACAGGGCCATCTAATCTTTGTGTGCCTGTGGGGGGATTTAGATTGGTACCTTAAGGACATAGGGTTGTGAATGACTTATTTGTGAGTTAATAAGTCAGCTCACTATGGAAGAGTAGGTATGTGCGTGACCCGTGGATATGTGAACTATGTTCGCCTCCAATATGTGTGATTTTGCTTATTAAAACGGTTTCTGAGAGATTCAGAATACGTAGTCCTTATGTACGTGATGTACCGGGATTCGATAGCAGAGTATATGTGCACCACAATTTAGCCTAAGAGTGCCCCAATTATATTATTATGTTGAAATTTATATATTGGTGATGATAACAGACTCCTTGTTAATGTGGGTGAATGTTCTTATTAATGTGTGTGAATAGTTGCAACACTTTGAGTAAAGTTAAAATTGAGAATTTCCTATATGGTTTAAAATAAATTAATCTGAGAAATGAAAAGGTAGATTCACATAAATTAGATTGGAATGTCTTGAACAAACCCCTATATTATCATGTGAGGACGGGTTGCGGTATAGACTAGTTAGTTAGTGGCATAACTAGGATGGATTATGGATATACGTTAAGCGTGCACATTAGTTGAGAGGTGAGAAACTCATGTGATAGCACGAAACTAACATGTACTTTATATTCATTGTTTAATGAAATTAAACACTTGCTATATTTTTAAACTGTTTTCACATCGGGATCTGGCCCGTTTGCTTTCAAATCTATTTTCTTGAAAAAACTTTTAGGTGCCCAGCCACAGGGACGCCAAGCTTAGGAGTTCCATTTCAGTGACGTGCTGTAGCTGCTGTGGAAGTTACAGGATCTTGATGATAGATGCCTCCACATTCTATATTGATTCCATTTCAGACTTATTCACTTGTTAGGGCATGTCGCCCCTTTCTTTTTTGTGACAGTTTTATCATACTCAGTTTCATTTCAGTTTTGGGTTAATTAATTTATCATTTAGACTTTATATTTGGTTTTATTTAGTATTTGGATTGTTCAGAGGAGTGTTATTCCAGATTTATTTTATTCCATTTATATTCTACTATGATTGTGATGTGACTGTGGTATAATTATTTCATAATTTATTTGGTTGCATGTTAATCTAAGTTAATTAAAATTAACAACTCACTTTTTAAATATTAGGTGGCTAGAAATATTTAAATAAATGTTTTTCGACAGTGATGCTATGAACTGAACCAACTTGACCTTTTGTATTAATTGGAATAAAGGAGTAGCTACCCGGTATTTAATTAGTCGGGGTGTCACAGGATACCGACTCAATGCTATCCTATGACACAAATATTTTTGTCCGGAATTGTGTCAACACTACATTAAGACTCAATTGGAAAATTTTGTCCTTACATGTACTATTGGGTTTGTACTTCTATATTCAGTCTTCGCATGTTTCGGTACTCTTTTATACTTGCACTTTGTGGATTGCTTGTAGTCGATGTTGCTCGACAAATACTTTTACTTGTTTTGTGACATGTTTAGTTTCCTTCTTGTGATAGTTAATTTGGTTTCCTATTATATTGGTTGGATTCGGTTTAATTCATTAGATCAAATTTGACATCGGCTTAATTAAAGACTAGGTGATTAGTAATTAAAAAGTTTTTCGACAGTGATGCTAAGAATGAACCATATGAGATGCCTATTTAATTTGGTATAGGACTGATCACCCGGTATTTTATTAAGCGGTGTATCGCAATCCTACCCTTCAAGTGGATCACGGTAGTGAAGCGCAAGGGAGTCGAAAGCTCTAGGTGCGTGGACGTAGGGCGGGTTTTAGCCGAATCACGTTAAAAATACGGTGTCATTTATTTTTCGCATTTTATTTGCATATTTTATTTGTGCTTGCTTGGATTTATATTTTTAGCACTAACTTGTAACTATATTAATTCCAAAAATTAACAAAATTATTGTTACGGTTAAAATAATTATTTTAGAATTAATTAACTAATTTCAGAATATTAATTTTTATTAAATACGAAAATTAATTTAATATTCGTAGAGTGTTAATATCTGCATTCTAAGTTGTTTAAATTTATTAGTTTCATTTATTTGATATTCTTGGATTTATTCTTTAAGGATTTATTAATCTGAAAATTGTTAAGGTGTTATTATTAAATTATATCCTCTTCTGAAATTTTAATTTGACTAAAAATTTGCTAAACTCAATTCACCCGCCCTCTTGAGTATAATCTAGGCAACACACCATATTTGTGGCATTGAGTGTATAATTTTGGGATCATTGTTGACGCCATACTCGTATTTAGACTTTATGAAAATTTGGGGAGTGACACTTCAAGTTTAAACAATTGTTTAATTGGGTATTAATCACGTTTAAAAATTTGTCTAACCTTGTAATCACTTACGTTACATATTTCGAGGTGAGATATTTAATTCTCAACCTATGTTTTTTTATTTATAAATTAATTTCGTCTAATATCCGCCTTGATTAATTGTAATATTAAAAACCTTTAAAAGAAATCATCTTTTTCACTTTGTTCTTGAGTAATAAATTAATTAAATTTTGAACGATATTATTTGTGGATTTGATACCCGAACTCGCCGATATAGATATAAAATATGTGTAGTTAAAGTTTAGTTTTTTTGTATTGAGGTGCAAAATCGATGACAACGACAAAACGTATTTACAAGATGCTATATTTTCCCTTAATCATTAATCCCTAATTTCGCCTTGTATGGTTTTATATATTGGTAATATTTTATATAGTTCGATTTATACACTTGATCAACAAACCTTAGGGTAGCCTCTCTAACATAAGTAAGTCTTTATAGGATCTTAGGTTCAACCTCAACAATAAAATAGGCTGAAACCCCAACTCCAGGCTCTAGGGGGCTGATGTAGTTAGGGAGGGGGGATTGATACGGGTAGCATAAAAGGTTTGAAACCCCACTTTAAAAAGTTACTATTTTCATCTTGCTAAACTAATCATTTTCAATACAATTCATCCCAATCAGTACCCAATGATCTCATATACAATAAAGGTTCATAAATCAACATAAACATGGTTATAACATCAGTTCTAACTAATTTGCAATCACAATCTCAACCCAAATTAAATAAACCCTTCATGAGAACCCTACATCCACCATACATGAATTCTTCCCCCCAATCCTCAATGATTCTTATTAATTAACACCACATTTGCATTCGAACATGGTTAAGCAATCAAACTATGATCCAATCAATTATATTTTAACTACTTTAACCCAATTGCACAGTTTATATAAGAACCCTAGTTGTAGCATTATAACCCAGTTATAAGTTCTTAAACAATTCAAAACACGAAATTTTCACACAAAATTTAGATATATTAAATAATAATTATATCTCTAATTTGTTTAATTCAATTGCATGAATTTTAATACAAGTAATTAAGACTAAAGGGGAGACGTATATACAATTTATTGCCCGGCGTAAATAAAATCCCCAATTCATAATCCTTTATTATCTTTTAAAACCTTATTCTCCCTCTCTAGTGTTTTGTCTCCAAATGATATTTTATCTCTAGCCTCTAGCCTCTAGGTTTAGTGTTTTATTTTTTATACTACATTGGATCAACCTAACTTACGATCACATAAGATAAAGTCACATATCTCCCTTGACCCATTTTCAAAACCCATTAAAAAGCTTAAGATGTACCCCAATTAACTACAAGCTTTGACCAATAGATCACCTAACCCATGGGTCTAATTCTACATATTTTACCACTATTTCGGCACTCTAAACTCATCTCAAATTTGACCAGACACCAAAATATACGTGGTATATATATATATTGAGAGTGTGTTTGTGTGTGTGAATTAAAATACTCCACGTATATTAGGTATGTATAAATTGATCAATATATATATATAATGTTTGTGTGTGTGAATTAAAATACTCCACATATATTAGGTATGTATAAATTGATCAATATATATATATATATATATATATATATATATATATATATATATATATATATATATATATATATATATATATATATATATATATGTGTGTGTGTGTGTGTGTGGGTGGGTGTGGGTGTGATTTTATTCCATAAGTAGAAAAGAATACAAATTTAAAATCATAAAAATATTTTTTGTTAGTTATCATTCTTCCAATGATTTGATACATCTCTTGGGTGATTTGATAACATTAGGATTAATCATTTTGTTCGTTTGGTTTATTTTTATCGGATTTTAGGTTGTTTATTGGTTAATGATTGTATTGCCTAGACCTTAGGTTTCAAGTACCTTACCTATTTTCCTTTTGAGTCTAATCATTTTGTGTGTGTTTTTATTTTCATGGCAAAGGGTTCAAAGGAATCAATAACCTTCGCGCTATGGTGTACTTCATTCGATGGACCGTGATATGTACAACTTTATATTGACACATGGTATTTTTCCATGCAAATGGTGGTTGATCAGCCTATCACCATGATTAATATGCTTAATACATTGTTTCCCAACTAGTTTAAGGTTCGGGGTTGGGATCCTATTTTTACATTATCAGGGTCATCATACGTCAACATGGTTAGGGAATTCTATTTTATAAATGGTGGGATGGAGAGCTTCTAGTTTTTGTAATTAGAGGTGTTCATGTTACTATTTCCCCTAACACCATCTCTATTGTGTTTAATATACCTAAGGTAGCATTCCCTCACTATCCCAAAGACCCAAATCATCTCAACCATTTTCATAATGCTTTCTCATCCATTCACACAATTAATCTCGACAACAAGATCCTACTTGAGCACAAGTACCACTACACCAACTATTATATCCTCAACTACATTTTTTTTATCAAAATTTATGCCATATTACCTATCATTCCATAATTGGCGTGGATAACATCTATTTATTTTATGTCGCAAGGTTTGGAAATAGTGAATATATCTCCTATCCATCATTTGGAGACATATGTCCACTATTCACAGTGACAATTACCGTTATTTGAGCCTCTTCGTTTCTTATGGGATTTTAATCACAACTATCGTGATTTACACTGAGGTTTCGTTAGTTATTGATGAGTGCACCACCGATTCTATCTTAAGTGTTGGTTCCTATATGATGCACCGGTCATATTTCCATTTACTAAGGTGTGCTCGTAAGTATCCTCTTATAGCGAATGAGAATATGGATACTTTTGAGACTAATACATACACCTAGTTTAAGCACCATATTCCTCTTACTAGGTTAGAACAAACGTCAACAACTAGTATTTTATCCCCTGCCCCTAGTTAATAGCAACCTAATAATAATTCTTGTAAACCAGTTTACAACACCGCATTAGAAATTGTCCAAGCACATCGATTAACGCTTCGATACCCATGTCAGATTAATTAATGAGGCTTTGGGGCAAAAAATTTGAGCTATAATGAAACTCCATGATAGTTTATTACTATAATGGAGCGTGATTATATAATAGCTGCATAGGAGGAGAAGCTAGATAAGGAGTGGATGAGGATGACATGATCACGAGAGCTTGTTGGGGGTGTTGGTTTATTTTGAGCCATTGAATTATGTGGTGGTGATGATGGGGATTATGGAGGAGATGGACAATCTTAGTTTCATTTGGTTGATATGAAAGCTTAATGTGTTTGTGGTTATTTTCATGATGTCTTTTTAGAGAGGGGGCGGGAGATATATAGATAGATCCAGAGAGAGAGAGAGATTTTTTAGCTATGATTTTATTTATTTTGTATATTATATTTGGTGATTTTCGGACATCATTTGTAAGGTTTAGATATAAGATGAAAGCTTGGTGTATTTTTGGTTCTTTATTTCCTTCAAATTTAATTTAGATATGTTCATTCTTTATTATAGCACATGGATTATCTTTAAATCTGCCGAATTTTGCTAGCTTAGATGGTTTGGATATTTCTTAACCTTGTATGAGGTATGAATTATGCTTAACATGTCGATTATTCATTTATATCGATATATCCATGGTTATTATGTCATTTATCTCATTTGAGCATATGCTTTATTGTGTTGAACATTTACACTACTTGAATCGATTAACATGTGATGATGTGACTATCAAGTTCTTCATATTTATATACTTGTCATTTACACATTTTTACATCTCCTATACGTGACAAATGTATTTAAGTACGCAAGCTTGCATGATTCATGATGTATAGATAAAGTATGAAATCTTTGAAGCCATATAAAGTATTGTGTCTGTCTTGTGGGATTTGGGATGGGTAAATATACGGAATAGGTTTTTTATCCTCGTCATTTTTTGGATATTTTCTAATTTTTAGTTTTGTCCAAGAATAACCAAATGGAGATATATGTAAGGAAAATTTTAAGATTTCTTATTATTTTGGCTTATTAAAGAACTTGACCAAACGTAGGTCAATTTGTTTTTTGAGTCTTGAGTTGTAATGGAAGACTTTAAGAAGTAAACATGTATCGAGATGTCTCTTTACAAGATCATATTACTCATCTTTGCACTTGAGGTTTAAGAAGGGTAACTAATATTTTTGTATTTCCACAAATTCATTTTAATTTATTGAACTGACATGGAAAACATTTATTAAGTAAAAGATTTCGAATATATATTTTTTATTATTTGTTGGATATTTTTTAAAATATCGTACGTAATAATTTCCGTGCGAGGGCCGCTTGTACACGTTGGTTTCCTACGAGGGAATGTGTTTTGATGTAGAACCCCTCCTAAGAAAAAAACATATCTTATAAGAAAGGGCATGTGAAATTTTTATCGTATGATAAGCCCTCATATAATTTTTTTCATATGAGGGAGTTAATTTAAAAAAAAATATCCAACCCAGATTTTGCATAAGGATTTAAATAGGGTGGAGGAGCATATTTTCAAATTAGCAACCTAATTTTACAAATATTATTATCCTTTTGATAGAATTTACGTATGAGTTGAGATCTTATCAGTTTTCATCATTTACAAATCTTTTTTCATCTTCATATCCTGAAGACACATTACGAGCAATCATGTGGATTGATTTCATTTCGAGTTGAGATAAGTGGATACCAATACCCACGAGTTCTGTATGTTGTTGCAGTAGAGAGTAATTGATTACTAGTATGGACAAATGTGACAAATCATAGTGTACGGAAAAAATTCATGGCAGAAATTTTGTCTTATTAATAATAGTGGACTTAGAGGATTGGGGAATGATAATGATTTTTCTAGCAAGGGTTTTTACTACAAACCACCGTGTTCATATATATGAAAGCTTTTACTTTTTCACACTACCTGATTTGTATACACGCGTGAAAATTAAACCAAATCAATTTAGGTAAAGTTCAAATTTGATAGCATTAAAACCGATATTCTCATAATTAAATAATTTGAAATTGATTTTCAATTACGAGTAGTTTTGAGGACGTATTGAGTTCTTTTAAATTAAATAATTAACCAGACATATACATTCATAGGACTTTTTCAGTATCACGTGAATATTTCTTATAGGTTGATCACTCAATGCATGTAATGTCAAGTAAAATTATTTCAAATCTTATAAAAAAATTAATGCATTGAAGCTTAAAAATGCAACGATTTAGAGATGGAAAAAATTATTTGGATGATATGTTTTTGTGTGTATGCTTGGTATGGATGCTTTTAGCATTTAATGGAGTGGATAATGGTAATTAGAACAAATAAAGTTGATTGGGTAAGGATGGTATAAATAAAAGAATATGTATATATATATAATGTGATGTTTTTGTTAACTACTTTGTGCCATGTAATGAATGAATAAAAGTTATATTCTTAAAATGACATGTGAAATCTACATTGCTAAGCAAAAGTAACAAAAAGTATTATAATAAAATACGTGATAGTGTATCAACTTACATCAATCAACAAAAGTATCTATTTGTCAATAATATGATTAAAAAAGAAGTTAAAGCCCTTGCACATCCACTCAAAATGTGTACAAAAAAGCTTATAATGTCTAAGTGTCTTTTGTCTAAGACGATGACATGTTTTTTATTTCGGATAAACATATCTATAATTTGAATGAACATTATTTATTGTACTGATTTGAAATGTGCCCTCAGCTAGTACCTTAAATGCATGTATTAAACACTCACAAGGCTCTTTATATTTACCATCACACCACCTCTCACCTTAATATCATTAATGTCACAATCATATGAGACATTTGCATTTTAATTAGAGAAAATTCACCATAATCAACATTATCAGTGTAATGAACAGATCCATCTACGTATCCTTGATATAACGTGTCTCTCAACTTACTAGCATTAAAAGTATAAGAAATAACCCAATAATCGAAAAAAATAAATCAAACCCCTAATCACACGCTTTATCTTAATAAATGAAAATACATACCACAAGGTATTTTGTGCTAATAAATGGATCGCCACCCCCCTTATATACCACCCAAACATGAATTATAAGTGAATTTAGTAATGATTAAACCCAATGTTTAAGGTATTCACGTGAGAGGTTGGTTGGGGAAATTGAGAATTAATTATCGAAACCATAAAATGAATGGGCATAAAAGACAATATGAATCTACACTAGTTATTTTCCCAAACTAGTTGAGATGGAAGTTAAAAAATAAAAAAATAAATATGAGAATAAACGAAAGGGAGAAAAAAGAACATAAACAAGAATAAGACATGACAATATGAAAAATTCGATATCTTATCATCATTCATAAAATAGCATGTTAACCCCACGAGGTTTTCCAAATGATTCTTGGAATGAAGTTGATGTACCTCATAACTCCCCTGGTACTGCATGAATAACTTGACTTTGATAGAACCCATGCAATAACCCTCATTTTCTCATGTAAAGGTTGGTCAGACATGATATGCCGAAGATGGGACTTATTTGTCAATTAATACCATTCTCAGCATCAAAACCATATAAAAACTGTGGGTACCTTGATTTGCCACCACGGTCCCAGACAAGTATTCCAATAGAAACGGACCAAAGTCTGGGCTCCTCGCATCTCAAGTGAATTTGGTTATGACTTAGTCTACTCCTAAAATCTCGGAAGGAGATATTCTAGGAGTAGAAGGTGGACGTGAGCGAATCCAATACCCCCACTCCCCGAGAAAAAATATGTACAAAACAAACCCTATGCCTGGGAAAAAAGGCATGCGATATATTCTCTGTAAAACACTCCCCAGAGTTTATAGAAATAATATTGAGAGCACCACCGTGGACGTAGGCATTCTTGCTGAACACATACATACTGTGTTGTGTGATTGGCATTTTTTTATTCTTTATTCCCTTTGGTGATTGCGCTTTCTTATTAATTTGTGTTGAATATAATTGTCACCACAATTGGCGCCGTCTGTGGGAAACATTTTTCTTCCTTTAAGAAAGCCCTCACCAACAAAGGATTTTGAATGTCTGGACATAGTAGCAACGCCCCTCAGGCAAGGGATATCCAAGAATAGCCTGCCCCTCACAGGATCAGATCTGAAGTTCGGCGTTCGGATCAGAGGGCTCGCCCGGAGGGGCCAACCTCGAAGGAGAGCCAAGGAACAGCGAGGTCCACACAAATCTCCAGATTGATCGATGCCTATGAGGCAAGGCTCCAAGATCAAAGGGAGTCCGCTCGCAAGCAGGAGGCTGAGAATGCTCGCCTCAAAAGGAAATTAGAGAGGTTGGAGAAATAACTCCATCACAGCACCAAGCGACATCCATACCGCACTCCTAGCCCTCAGGCGAGCAAGTCTCGCAGTCGAGGAAGGAGCCACATACGTGGATCCTAAAAAAGTGAGAAGCTCGAGTCAGATGGTGACTTGCTCGAGCAACAGCGACCATCTCACCGTTATAGGAGCCCAGCTCGAGGTAAGGAGGATATATGAAATTTGGTCTGAAGAGAAATGGACCAACACCCAGCACATCGAGGTCCAGGGAACTTGCTCGACGAGCTCTCAAGACCCAGATGAAATCCCCATTTTTAAGGGAGATAGAAGAAGAGGAAGCCCCCAAGAAATTTTTTATTCCAAGATTCAAGATCTATGACGAAAAAACTGACCCTATCGATCACGTTAGGCAGTACAGGCAGGCCATGACTCTCTAGAACCACCGGGATGCACTAATGTGTCGGATTCTCCCCTTGAGCCTGCACGATGTGGCCCAGAAGTGGTTCGAGAGGCTCCCTCACATGTCCATTAAGAGCTTTGAGTCCCTTGTTGAGCTCTTTACGGCTCGCTTCATTACCAGCAGTTCCCATCCTAAAAGGATGGATACTTTACTAATAATAAAGAAGATGCCTCAAGAGAGCCTCCGGGACTACGCAAAGAGGTACTGGGAGTAGTTAAACGAGGTCGAGGACTTCTCGGAGCAGGTAGCAGTAGCCTCTTTCAAGATTGGCCTACCTAGCTCTTGCCTTCTGCACTAATCCCTGACGAAGAAGGAGGCTCGACCATCGATGACCTGATAATTCGCATCGAGAAGTACGCCAAAGTGGAAGATGTCACCCACCTCAGTGCAGGGGATAATGTTCGAACTAAGCTCGCTGCCAAGGGAAATGATAAGGCCGAAAACCAGAAGAAAAAAAAGGGAAAGAATGGGAGCAGGAATGACTCTAAGAACGAGGGCAAGAATGATGCTTCAAAAGCCTTTCAGGCAGTGAAAACTATCTTCAAATAACCAATTTACAAGATCCTGGTAAAGATCAAAGATGAGCCATTTGTTAAGTGGCCCAGAAAGATTGAAGGAGATCCCTCAAAGAGAAATAACGCACTGAGATGCACTTTTCATAAGGAGGGAGGACATAAGACTGAGCATTGCAAGGCTCTTAAGTTTCACCTCGAAGAACTAGCCCAGACTGAATGAGTTTGTGGAGAAGAAGGCAGAGAAAGTCGCTGCCAATGGAGAAATAAAATCCGACAACGTACTAAAAAATGATGCTGGCCATGAATTTGCAGTTATTTATGGGGCATCTGATATGAAGAAGATTCAGAGAAATTCAACCCGAATGAAAGTGAAAAAGCTTACTACGGTAATGTAAGCTTTTCAGATCGATCCGTCGAAGACACAATCAGGAAAGCGTCGACGAGCTGAGAGCGTTGACTATAGCAAACATATCGTATTCACAGATAAAGACCCGGTGGGGGTAAGAACCCCACATCATGACGCCTTGATCATGACGCTCAGGATAGCTAACTATGACATCGACAAGTTGCTCAACGACCAGGGAAGCTCATCCGAGGTAATGTATCTCGACCTATTTAGGAAATTAAAGTTAAGCGTTACCGACTTGAAGGAAACCATATGATGTTTGTGGGTATCATCCCTGAAAACCTTCACGAGACGACACTCGTCCACTAGGGTGACCTAGGGGTTTAACGGCTTATTGCATATGCTAAATGCAATCGAATCGCCCGCGAAAGTGGCCTTTTGCTTTTATACCATACTTTTGTACTATCTCCTATTTTGGTTTGCTTGTAGTTCTTGTTGCATCCTATTTCATTGCTAAGGACTAACAATGTGTAAGTTAAGGGGTGTGATAATATGCAAATATTGCATATTTCATCCTCTGAACCTACGCATTTTAGCCCCCTCGAGTATCTTATTCCCTATATTTATTCTCGTTAACCAGACAACCTCGGATTTCTACGTTAACATATTTGCAGGGGTTAATTGAGCTTTTATAGGTAATTGGATGCTAAGTGTGAAGTTCGGACGCATTTCGATCGATTTTCGTACGCGATCGCACGTTCAAGGGCATTTTAGTCTTTTCATATATTGGGAACCTCGCCCAACGTCTACACGAAAGTTGTAGCCCTCCTCGCTAGCTTCGCGTGGCCGTAAACGGTGCACGATTCCGATTCATAACGAAGAAGTTACGGGGATTTCAGTAGACGGGAAAGGCAAACAATCAAAACAGCAATGCAGTGTGTTGTTACCTGCTTGATCGATCGATCGACCAAAGGGGTAGATCGATCGATCCTTCTCGATAGTGGGATATTTTGTTCTTGATCGATCGATCGATGATTTTGGTCAATTGATCGATCCCCTGTTTTCAGGAGATATTTTGGCCTTATCTTTTCCCTTTTCTTTTCTATTCTTTTCCCACTTACTATATAAAGAATTTTTTGTTGTAATAATCAGATATGAACGTTTTAGAATAGATTTTAGGTTAGAATAGCTTAGGGTTTGAGGGATTTAAAGAGTTCTTATTTGATTCTTCTTGGTTTGACACCCAGTTGGGTTGTAAGTTATACTATTCATCTTCTTCTCCATTAATATAGTTGTTTTTATTTATTTCTTGATTTGTTAATCAGGTTTACAAGCTTTGTTAATTAGTTTACATGCTTTGATTTAATCGCTTTCTAGTGTAAATTTACCGCGTTTATTTACCGCTTTCTTTACCACGTTTTTAACATGCTTTCTAGCTAATTTAAATTAGGTTGTGTTTGAATGGAACTCACTCGAGTTAACGCGTTGCTTTGCTTGGTGATAGCGTTTACGGGTCTATTTCGGGTGCGTTGTCCTAGTTATTGCGCCTGGGAGATTTGACGGGGCATATCATGTATGTCCCGTGCTTACGACCTTTCGCGCGTAATTTTCGAGATATTTGTTGACGCCAAAATCTTATTAGGCTTTTATGCGGATTTAGGGGCGTGACAACCCTTGATTTAATTAAATGTCGAAACGAGACGCATTTGTAATAACTCGTCGACCCATGTAACCATTTTATACAAATTAACTCGGGTGAGGGATATTCGACGCAACCTATAGTTTTACTCGCTTTGTTAGTCTAGTTTCAATACCCTTGCCTAGATTAATCATTTTCCATTTCATGTATCTTTTTACTTTTTAGTTTGTAATTCATCTTTTACACTTTTATTTCGGAGCACTAAATCACTTAAATTCTAGCAACTCGTCCGAGTGGATCTTTCGATACCCGACTTACCGCTGTGCTTGCCTCGCAAGTGAAGTTATAACTTAGGTTTTTGTATTATCACGGTGAAACGAAAACAAAGACTGCGCACCTTACACGCGCTCACCTTTCACGGGACGATCACATTACTTGTACAATAAATAAAATTATAGCATTGCTAAAATTATCAAAGATTGACATGATAAAATTATACATTAAATATCAAATATTATATTACCTATACATTAACAGAGGATGATTTTCAGTACTAAAAATTATATTTCATCCAAGTCTAATGTTTGGGTTAGATTTTTGGATTTACATGATGAATATTGGCACCCCAGATTACTTTTAGAGATAGCTCAGGGTGTGGGAAACCCAATCAGAATTGATAATACAATCCTTGAACAAAAATACGATTTATTTGCTCATGTTTTAATTGAGATTGACTTCTCTTATGATATGGACAATTTCGTTATTGTTGAGAGAGAAGATGGAGCTAGATTTCAAATTTATTCCGAGATAGAAAAACTTCCATCTTTTTGTGATTTATGTGGATGTAGAGGACATTCTATTTCAGTATGTAAAAATATTAGAAAACATATTCATATTAAACAGGAGTTGAAGAGAGCAACTATCGTTCATATAGATTTAAGCTAATGGTGAGTTTTTTAAAGATCAAACAGTGTACAAGGAATCTAGTCAACAGCTACCACTAGGTCATTTGAGATTTTTGGCCAAAAATGGCATCCAAGTTAGTGCTGAAAAATATATTCATACCCAAATAGTAACCGGTGTATCAAAAGAAATTCTGGTGGATAAAAATAAGGGTACCGACACTGTTCATAAGCCTCAATACTAGTCCAAAGTAGTGTATGAAATTTCTGTGCAAACATCGTTGTTGACTGTTCAACATGATACTGGAAAAATCCCTTTATATCTGGATAGGACTGAAACCGTCCTTGTTCAACATGATATAAATGGTTCAAAGTATAGCAAACCATTGTTGACCATAACAAATGCACATGGAATAAACTGTAATGAAAATGAATTTTTAAATAATTCAAACTTTTCAGTCGAAGCAGGTGGAGACCTTAATATATCAGACAAGAGCAATCCTCAATATAAGGTTTTTGAAAAAGATCAATCTAAGACCTTTAAATCAAGTAGTGTGAGAGAGAAAGTCACAAGATGGGACTGATCAAAAACCAAATGTTGCAATATTTCGATAACCCCTAAAATATTTAATGAAATTGATGATTCGACCGAAAAAACTTCTCCAAGCATGAAAAATTAGAAATTAAAACCTTCAATCATACCGGGTCATACAATAACAGCGGATGATTGTGATAACGCTAATAGTGAGACTGACGAGTCAAATTATTGAGATGAAATGCCCGCTTTAGATGACATACCAAATTTTATAAGTCCTGGAGCGAATTTATATCTCAAGCTCCCCAAATTTGATTTAGGAATGAGTCCTAATTCCTCCAAAGCTAAAGCTTTTATTGAATATCCGATTATTAAAAAAGGTGAAAACATACATTCTCAAACAAAAATTAGCAATTCATTCGATGTCCTGGGCAACTATGAAGATGATTTGGTGGACGACAATTCTCAAAAGCGAAGAAACAATAATTATAAAGTGGATTTTTCAACCTTAACTCGTGAGGAGAAATCGGCGCTTAAATATAATTTAAAGCCTTCTTTTTCTCATTCAAGATCTCGTAAATTTTAGTGTTATTTATTTTTTCTTTAACGCTTGTAAGAGCCATCACGAGAGGCTTTTTCTCCTATTTGGTTATTAATAAATCTTATATTCTAAAAAAATATAGATTAAATAAAATTATCAAGATGATCTAAGGAACTTACCTCGACAACACACTATATGGCCACTTTTAGCCATCTAATATGACAAAACAGTGACACCATAACGTGTTTTGGGGGTCACGGTGTTATACCACCGTAGTAATATCCATATGGTTGTCTCTCACCAGGGAACTTAGGCAGTGATTATGAGTAAAAACCATAACATAACCCACGATAACTGAAGAACGTATGATTGACACGCATGGTTAGACTTGACCGCGTCTCATATCTACATGGTTGTCGTACACCGGTGAAATTAGGCAATGCTTTTGGGTAAAAATCATTACATAAACCACGGTCACTCACAGCAGTATAATTGAAACTCACGGTTTTACTTAAGCGTGTGTCATATCGACACGGTTATCTCATACCAGTGAAATTAGGCAGTGATTTTGGGTTAAAATCATAACATAAATCACAGTCACTTAAGACTGTATGACTTACAACACGGTTAGCCATGACCATGGATTAAAGCTACACGGTTGTCTCACACTAGGGAAGTTAGGCAGTGACTTTAGGTAAAAATCATATACTAAACCACAGTTACATTTACACGGTTATCTTACCTATATGGTTTCACTTGACCGTGTCTTATATCCCATAGTTACCTAAGGTCGTATACTCGCACTATATGGTCGAACGTGACCGTGTGTAATACACACACGGTTGTTTCACACCGAGGAAATTAGGTAGTGATTTTGAGTAAAAATCATAATATAAACCACGGTCACGTGAGGCCATATAGCTCAAAAACACGTTTAGACATGATTGTTTCTCATATCTACGTGGTTGTAGCACATCGGGAAAATTAGACAGTGAGTTTTGACTAAAAATAACAATTTTCACCACGGTCAAGTACAATTGTAAAGATCAACCATACGATTAGACTTGACCATATAGCTTAACTACACGGGTATACTTGATCGTATATTTTATATCCACGGTTGGGCTTCACCGTGTATTTTAGACATTATAGGGGGTAAATATATACCAAATCAATAAAGTGTGCATACCAAATCACAAAAAAGACCACATACAAAAATGTGCATACAAACTCAATAAAGTGTGCATACCAAATCTAAAATACACCATCGTACATCACAAACAACAATATTACATACAATTTTTTTCAACAATAGGCCAAACCAGATAATAAATTGTTTTAAATACTCTTACAACCAAGAATTAATTGTCTACTTTCTTCTTGAGCGCCTTTTTGGGGGGGGGGGGAGGGCTTTTTATTTAGGGGCCTTTTCGCGGGGTTGGATCATAGCGTGCCTTTGTCCTAGTTTCATGACACGTGGGTGCCTTTATTTTTTCTTTCCAAGATTTCATTCCCTTATCCTCAAGTAGGGCATCAAGCGTTGCATGTGCTGAATCAAGGACATCCAAAATATATTGGTCCGAGCTGGCGTCAGTATTCTTCTGGAGCAGACGATGGCTACATTAATCCCATGAACCTATATATGTATAACCATCCACTGTGTTAAAAAAATACATGATAATGAGAAATCCATTTATGAATATTCACAACTTACTATTTTATCGGAGTGCTTTAATTTAGGCTTCCATATACGGTGATCGAGATTTTAAACGTATGAATGGGATCTTTCTAAGTACCATGACATATACCCATCCATAATTCTTAGGGCATTTTCGTCACCGCATTTGACCATCCAGCGTCGGATAGAACATGGTCCACCCAGTTAAGTTTATACCATTTCTTGATATTAAACTTAACTTTGTAGCGGGCTTGGGTCTTTCCCTTCTCCTCTGATAATGGGCACACCGGGAGTCTCGGGATTATTTATACACTGTCAGTCTGGCATAGGACCCTCTCTGGATAATAATCTGGATGCCGTTGTACCACGAGACCTCCTGGAAGGGGTAAGCCTTAGGATTTTCAGCATAGGGATCACAAACAACCTACACCTTATTCCAAGTGTTAATATATATAGCAGAGCAAGATAATTGCGACTAAAACAAATAATACTCACATCGGAAGCTTTTAAACCGTTCAGAGTTACCTTAGTTCCAACATTTGTGCAAAGGCATGACCTGGCACCGTTTGTGACCTCCATTTGCATAGACGTGGCTCAGATAGATGAAAGTTCAGATTCCTTACACCCCTTGCCACGTTAAAGTGGTCGTATATCCACACCTGCATCAAATTGATAAATTTAATTGGTAAATTTATATACATCTAAAATATAATAACTGCCACATGACAACTTAAAAATATTTACCGCTAAAAGGGGGAGATATCCAGCCACCTGCCGCACGTTTACCCGGGACGCAACCCCAAGCTGCCGATACAAATGAGCCAATATGCCCACCCCCAGGCGTATTCGTTGCACTTACCAAATTTTCGCAATTGTTATAGGTGATAAATCGAGACTTGGTTTTATGATTTGTCAGGGAACAACAAGCACCCAATCATGAACAACAAATACCCCCTTGCTGCTTGCTTATTGTCTTTTTTTGTAATATTCTCCCCCAACTTCTTCACCTTCTCCTTATACAAATTCATTAACCAATCAAAACGGACCGCATATAACGACTTGCATTCTTCAATGTCGCCTTCTTATAACCACCAATGTAGTTGGTAAGCCATTTAATTTATGGAGCCTTCTCCTTGACTTTCCAAAACACCGTCCCATACACCAGTTTACTAACGATCGAGATGTTAAGGAGATGGTACACGTTGTTCAGGGTGATGGTCATCTCATCGATCGACATATGGGGCGTCTTCGGTTGCCATCGTTCGATGAATGCTAGTACTGATACATAGTCGATGTACCGGTACAAGTGTTTAACCAAACCTCATAGATCCCAATTTTTAACCAACTAAATCACCCGTTTATCTTCCTTCTCTATATTCCACTCGATAAATTTTTTGAAGTGGTATACGAAATTCATCACGCCCCGCTCCTCGTCACGGCTCCATATCGAATACGCGATATGGTTATGAAATTTTTTTAGCAACTCGGGGTTATTTTGTGTGCACCCCTTGAGTGATTGTGATTCTAAGTGGCTTATTTTTTTCGCTATTTCTTCTCGGGAACTTTAGCAGATATTGACGGTTACATTTTATCTTCCAAATAGGAAGACTTGTCGTCTATATCATCTATTTGCTCATTCTCTTTCTCTCCTACTTGCTCTTTTACTTTCTCTCCTACTTGATCTCTTAATTGCTATTCTACTTTCTCTCCCCCTTGCCATCCCGACTCATCTCTTTTTTATCCTCCACCGACTATTTCTTGTTGTCCCTTAATAGTCTCGTGCGAACTAACCTCCTCTCCCCCCTCTACCTCAGGAATCTCCTTCGTATTGGCAACCGCTTACCTATCCCTAACCCCTTGTTCATCACCAGCCACATTATTAACATATTTCGAAGGAGAATACCCTTTACTATCTCCACTTTCGCTAGACAACGAGGGTTGTTCATCTCCTCTTATCGCCTCCAACCTCCTCTTTCGCTCTGATGCAGTGAGAGGATTTCTGGATCTTCCTATTTATATATCCTACAATTACAATAACAAAAGAGTCACGTATAACCACAAAAACTCAACCTATGTATTTATACTAATGCATTAAGCAATAAAAACACACTACACACACAACATTATATAGGCAAAAAAGTTCTCAAACCTAACTAATAGCTCTACAATATATACTAACAATTTAACAAATTTATACAAACAAATTAACATCAAATCAATGTTACATGTCCAAACATAATAATTAAACGTATCTCACAGCTTCGTAGAAACTAATTGCTTCATCATATGACCAAACAATAAATAAAACTCATTCATGTATATAATCAACACTTTATAACTAGAATTATAAAAAACATACAACCATAAGAGACAGTACGGTGGGAGGTAAACGTAAGGGGAATACCACGGTGAGATACAACCGTATAAGGAACATATGCGTTGGAAGAAGCTGAGATAGAGACCCTTATGGTGGGTTGATGCCGTTAGGATTGATAAAAAGTGAGATAATACGGTCACTCCTCACCGTAAGAAAAATTCCACGATTTTATGGCACCAAAGGGGATTCTCACATACGGTGACGGGTAATCGTAGGTTCACCTTCCCAATTTTTTTTCGTTTAATACCCTAAAGTTGTCTTTTTTATGCAATATATTTCTAATGTTTATATTATGTATGATTGAAATATAATTAAAAAGTGTTTACATTTTAGTTGTTAAATATTTTCATACTAGGGTTTGCATGCTATGGTTTCCTACCATTTTAGTGTGCATTCAGACAAAAATTATTCATACAATACAATAATGGGTATTGAAGTAATATACTCGAAATTGATATGGAGGTAGAGTGAGTAGGTTGAGAGAAATGTGAGTAAGTAGTGTAACGCTGAGAGAAATATTTTAGAGGAAAGTTAGAGAGAGAGAGAGGAAAGAAAACAAGTGAGGTTTTAAATTTTTTTGGGTTTATTTATGACAAGAAGTTATGCGGTGTTAGGTTGTTACGGTGTTTAAGAGAAATAACAAGTGCTTATATGGTGTTTTTGAGCTTTTTTTGGGGTGAAATTATTAGGACCCATAAAATACACCAACGCACTAAATATTTGAGGGATAACACTCAATATGAGGAGATAATTTTTCTTTATTATTCACATAATATTTTCAACCTTTTATGACTTCACTTCAAATGTCAACATTACATGAGTTTTTATAGGATCTCTAAAATGTATCTACTTAAATACATGAATCTATTACATTTAATATAAACATACCCTATTTAGACTTCTATACATGAACCTCATAATACATGAACCAACTAGATGCATGTATTGACTAATTACATATGTGTATATTAATCTAGATAATACAAAATTAATAAATTGCTTAATGAAGTGTACACGTGTCATCATGTGAGCACGATAATTGTCGACGCTATGTTGTGATGACAACTTTAGGTATATACTATTACTAGTATGCAGGTCACGCGTTGCATGGACGTAACAAAGGTTACTTTTTGAAAACTTACATTGTGAAAGAGAAAAACTTTAAATAGAAAAGTATATAAGAAATGGAAGTGTAAATGCGTGGAGATAAAAGGAGATAAGTCTGAAACACAAATATTGAAAATTGTTTTTTGGAAACTCCATCTTTCCTTCTCTTTCTCCCTCTTTCCTTCATGCCTGCATTTGTTACCATATGCAAGAAACTACAACTCAACAAAAGCATTTACAACAGTGTGTTCGTGTATATATATGCTAAAAAAGATAAATGTTATACATAACTTATATGCAACATACACAAATGCTCTAAAAAGGCACATGAAGATATGATGAAAAAACAAAATATATAGAGATGAGAAGAAAAGCTCCATAAAGGTATGGACAACCTGTCTTTTTTCTTTGGGTGCAAAGAAAAACTTGACTTGGATAGGATGCACGTGGGGAGATAACATAAAAAATTAATGAGTGATTGATTGGTTGATGGATATATATATATATATATATATATATATATATATAGGAGAAGGCTCACATACATCATGCTCTATACATCATCCATGCATCACACCTAGTTATAGGCCCTAAAAAAATTTGTTTTGCAAATTTTTTATTTTTCTTTTGAAGTTAACATTACAATAAACCCATGTTCAAAAAATTAGGTCAAAATACATTTCGTAGCTATTTTTAAAAAACCCACAAAAAACTACCTAAAATACCTTATTTATAAGGGTCTGCGCCAGCAGTTTTTTGTGAATTTTTTAAAAATAGCTACAAAATGTATTTTGACCTAATTTTTTGAATATGGGCTGATTGGAAGGTTAATTTCAGGAGAAAAATAAAAATTTTGAAAAAAAAAATCTTAGTGACTAGAACTAGGTGTGGTGTATGATGTGATGTGTACATCATGATGTAGGTGAGCCTTCCTCTCTCTCTCTCTCTCTCTCTCTATATATATATATATATATATATATATATATATATATATATATATATGTCAAGGTTCTAAAAAACGCGAGGCGTGACCGAGGCGTAGAGGCCAAGCCTTAAGCCTTAGAAGCCTAGGCGGGCCTTGGCGTAAAAAGCCGTGAAAAGGCGTTTAGGCCTTTTTTAATATATTTTAATATATTTTTATTATAACAAGGCTAATAAAAAATACTGAAAATGGTACATACCCAATAAAAATAATACTGAAATGGTACATACCTGAAAAATATGTTCGTATATTTGCAATTAGGATGCCTTTTCCATATTCATGCTTCGTAAGTCCTCATCATGTTATCACCCAATTCCATGAAATCAAAATTCAAAGTAGTCAATAAAATAATTTAAATAAATAATATTAATCAATATGAATAAAATCAAAATATCCCCTTATAAAATAGAAAATGATACATACCTTGAAATTGAATACCAATATATGCATTGGGAACCCTTTTCCATGTGCATGCTCCACAAGTTCACATCACCCTAATAAACTTACATTACAATAATTCAAATTAAAATACTAAAACGATCCATTAATTAGTACAACCCAAGTTTCAACCAAACATATCTCTCAAATAAGGTCATAAATATTACAATCTTTTAAACTTAAACAAACATGCTTAATCATCTAATTCCTTATCAGACTCCAATTCAAAATCATCTTCTTCATCCATTCCATCTTCTGTGCCATCCGATACAAAATCCTCTTCATCGGGTTCCCTTATTTCACTTTCATCACGGGCATTTCTACCGCTTCTTCTAGGTTGTAAAATCTCATTTGCCGCTTCTACAGCCGCATCCCATGTAAGTCCAGAACCCGCCTCCGCCCCTTCCACACTCTCATCATCATCATCACAACCATCAACAATCCATGATTGTGCATTAATAGCATCACTTGCTAGCAATTTATCCTTCTTCTTTTTCTTATCATTCTTATTCTTCAACCTTGCATTGAATTGCACAAATACTAGATTATTCATTCTCGTGGTATCTAATCTATTCCTCTTCTTGGTGTGTATCTACATTAAGAAAACAAAATATCAGGATATTAGTATACTTGAAATTACAAAACTATTAACAAAAAGCAACTAAACAGGATATTTATGTAACTTACCCCTTAAAAGACACTCCAATTTCGTTCACACCCCGATGAACTAGAAGTCAAACCAAGTATCCTTTTGGCCATTATCTTCAAATTTGGAGTTCCACTTCCATAAAAGTCCCACCAACCAACTAGTCAATGTGAAATAAATAGAATAAGTGGGTGAGAACAATGTAAAGAGTGTGACTAATGTAAATGTACAAAAATGAAAAAGATGAATAGTAACATTATAACATACCAGGGTTATAATTATCATCATTGTTCTCACATCCACTAATCGCTTGCTTTTTGCCGAATGCACCCTCCTTCTGGACATACTTATGCAACTCAATATTTAGCACATGATTTTGGATTGCATCATCATCAGGAAAGAACTTCTCAACACAAGTAATCAAATTATCTAGTAATCATTGGATCATCTTTGATACTCAAATTTTTGTAATAATAAAACGGATTCAACAAATAACCCGTTGTGTGAAGTGGACTATCAATGCGACCCTTGCCTTTGGTATCAATAATGTCCAAGATCGGTTTATAATCACGCTCTTTCTTCAACGCATTTCTGATTTCCTCCATAGCCTTTACTACCTCCCCAAACACAAACCCCATTGCAGGCTCAACATCACCATCAACAAGTCTAAGCACCTTTACTAATGGAGTGAACACTCTCAAGCACAGCTCAATCAAATTCCAAAACTCATTTGGAACAACAATAGCAAAAGCCTCCTTCCCCTTTTTGCTCTTATACCATTTAGTCTCATCCCACTCATTGCTAGTCATCATATTTCTCAACTCCTGTTTTTTGTCAAGCAAACTTTGTAAAGTCAAGAAAGAAGTAGCAAACCTCGTGACTCCTGGTCTAACTATCTCCTTCTTCGTAAATTTTTTCATCAATGACAAAGTCTTGTGATGTGCATAGATGAAAATAGTGAATGACTTTGCCTTTTGGATCACATTTTTAAAGTTGGGAAACTTAGAAATCCCCTCAAGCATGAGGTTAATAGTGTGGGTAGCACATGAGGTCCAAAAGATGTTTGGCCTTTCTAAAGCCAATAAATTCGCCGCCGCCATATTGTTAGTTGCATTATCAGTCACCACCTGAATCACATTTTCTGGCCCAACATCTTTAATACACCCATTCACATACTCAAATATGTAAGTACCGGTGTGAGCATCACCCGACGCTTCTTTTGAAGAAAGAAAGGTGGTACCTAACTTACAATTCACGCACAAATTCATTATACTTCTCCTTTTTCTATCACTCCAAGCATCGGTCATGATTGAACACCCATTCGCTTTCCACTCCTCCTCTTGCTTTTTAAGTTCTTTTTTGGTGGACTCCATCTCCCCCTTTAAAAGAGGCTCCCTCAGCTGGTACTGTGAAGGGGGTTGGTAACCCGGGCCATATAACCCAACCGCATCAACAAAATTCTTGAAGCTATCATTGTCAATTGCATTAAAAGGTACCCCCGCTTCATATATCCACTTCGCCAAATATTGATGAATCGTTAATGCCCTTTTCTTGTCAACAGCATCGTTAATATTTTGTTGCTTCTTCTCCATGCAAGCAGATAAATATGAGTCATCCAACCTAATTTCCCTCATAAATTGATCCATGGGACCACGAAAAGCCCTTTTACGACTCCCACCTTTAAGACTTTCAATTTCTTCTTCATCCTTCTCCTCGTTCGTTAAACTTACCTCACTCCTCCTACTTTTATCACTCACCAATTTTTGGACTTTCTTGTGTCTCGCCTCTTCAAGCGCCTCAATACATTTGGCCTTTTGCTCTTCATTAGCCTTACTACATGGTGCAACACCCAACCCCTTGATTCCAGATACATGAATTTTATGTCTATAAATTCCTGCTTTAGTAATTTTTCCACACAATGTGCACTTGATATCATTATTGTCTTTTGGATTCGCACGAACCGCGATTTCCCATCGAACATCACTAAGATCTTTCTTTGATGATGCCTCATTGGATGCCATCGACGAAGATTCATTTGGATCCATTAACCTTCTATATTAAGAACAAAAACAGATTACAAATACAGAAATAGATTAGCACCGAACAAATACAGTTTACAATTAATGTAAAAATATATTAATTGTTACCAAATACGAATTAAATTACAAAAAAATAAAAATAGAAACCTTATAGAAAATAAGCAAAAATACTCCACAATAAACATTTTAGCTGGGTTGGGGAGCGAATTGGAAGCTATTAAAATTGAACCTAAACATGACAATCAACATAAAACTTAATTCGTATGACTGTAACCTTAATTCGTATGGTTACAGTTATAATAGCTTTAATGACAAACTAATAAAAGTAAAAAACCCAAAATTTTAAAAGGGAAAAAAAGGTTACAGTTATACAACTTATACTAAAAGCTTCAATGACATTCGTATGGTTACAGTTATACTAAAAAGGAAAAAAAAACACAGAATTTTAAGAAGACATCTCAATAACAGAACAGTATAAATGACATTCGTATGGTTATAGTTATCAATAAACGAAATTAGGAGACTTATTATCCAAAACAAGTTCAATACAAAACAAGTTTATGGCTGGCTTATTATCCAGCCCCCTACAGATACAGTATAAAAAAAAACAGCCATCAATTCAAACAAGGCTCAATACAAAACAGAGACAGAGATCTTGGAAATGAATAACAGGTAAACAACGATTATCCCCTACGGATACATAAAATCAAAGATTCTGAAAGACTTATTATCCCCTACAGATACATAAAATCAAAGATTCGAGAAAAGAAACTCAAGAAAATTGGGATTTTATGGCTGGCTTTGCATTGAGCTTTGTTTCGAGAAAAGAAACTCAAGAAAACAGTTTCGGGTTTCGGCAAACAAAAGGAAATGACTCACCTGAGTTCCGGCGACCGTGAGAAGGGCAGACCGGCGATCGTTTGGTTGAACGGCGATATCACCTTTTCTTTTTGAGAACAAACGAGCTGAACTTAACGAATTAGGTTTAGAGTTTAAGCTGCGTTTTTTTAGGGGTTAAATGGCAACCAAAACGCCGTCGTTTTGGCTAACAACGCATATTTAAAAAAAAAACGTCGCCTAAGGCGCGTTTAATCTTCAGAAAAACGCGTTTTTTTACGCCTTTTAAAAAAAAACGTTGACTAAAGTTGACCACGCCTTAGTTCACGCCTAGGCCCTAAACGGGGCGTATCAAAAAAGCCTTGCGCCTAGGCGCGTTTTTTAGAACACTGATATATATATATATATATATATATATATATATAATGATCTAGAAACAATTGTTGGTAGACGTATAGAGAATGGGTGGCATAAATCATGTCTCTTTATCTCTAAAATGTATCTACCAAAATACATATATCTATTACATTTAATATAAATATATCCTATTTAGACTTCTATACATAAACCTTCGTATACATGAACCAAATACGTATGTATCTACATTAATCTAGATAATACAAAATTAATAAATAATTAATACATCAATAAAATGTACACGTGCCAACATGTGAATGTGACAAATGTTGATATGTCGAAGCTTAATTATGATATCAATTTTAATTGTACACTATAATTTTATAATAAGTTGAAAAAATTATATTAGAAAATAGCACTGTTCTAAAAAACCCGCCTAGGCTCCGCATAGGCACGCCTAGGCTTAAGGCTTGGGAGAAACGCCTCGCCTTACGTTTTTCACGCCTTATATTTGGTAAAACCCATAAGGCGCATTTTTTTCTAAAAACATCAATGATTTAGTGAAACGATGTCCCCTTTTAAAGAATTTGTTTACAAATCGGACCATTATCTCATCCAAAATAATTAAATAGTATTTTAATTTGCATATATTCAGACATATTTTAATGATCTGTGCAATTTTTGTATTTTAATAACGTTGTTATGGTTAAAAAATATTAAAATATATTAAGAAGGCCTGAACGCCTTTTCACGCTTTTTTACGCCTAGACCCTCCTAAACTTCTAAGACTTAAGGCTTGGCCTTCACGCCTCAATCAGCCCTCGCCTTTTTTAGAACCTTGGAAAATAGAGGAGAGATAAGTTTTCGACACCCATTTCCATTTTTAAAGAGAAAATGAGGAGAAAGTGAGACGGGAGAGGTATAATTAATTTGTTTTCCTGTCCACTTCGAGTGTCCTTTTATAATGGTAGTGCTTTGGATGCTTCACATGTCCTCGGGTTTCGAGCTCCCTAATGGACACACTCTATTCATTGTTGTTTCCTCTTTCTTGAGCATCAACACACAACAATTATATCAGTTCTTATGTAGCTTTTCCTTCTTCAAGATATCCTTTCTACTGTAATATGTGCAAAAAATTGTTTATGACAAACAATACGACAGTTTTTAAATCTCTGATATCTTCTTTTCTTTGCACTTCATGCATTACACTCATCTGCTTCTGACACTTTCTGTATCATCTGTGCCATTGTTCTCTTGTCTCTTCTATTCCTTCTTCAAATAAAAAATCATTACAAAAACAAAAAATGTCAGTGGGTACATCTCTTGCTTAGTTCTAGGGGAACATCAGACCATTAAGGGGACACACTTTTTTTTTTCTTAGGGTTTATTTTATTTAGTAAGTTATTTGTGACAATATTGTAGATTTAGAAACTGGGTTATGGTTTAATGTTCACTTTGAGTATCATATGAGGGTATGCAGTGCATGTACTGTGAAAATAGTGTATTGAGACTTTGGATGATTCTAGGGTTTTGGTTGTGATATGGGATAATCAAGGAACAGATTGCACAGTTACTTGGGGATTTTTTGTTAAAGCTTAAAGCTTAAAGCTTTTTGCTTTTGTGGGTTATGCAGATTTCATCATTTGAAACTAGGTACTGTTGTTAATTGTGTCATCTAATCCAAGTTACTGACAAGCCACACTGGATTTTGGTTAGGTGTCTTCTTTGAGGTATGTGATACGAAACTGGTAAAGTTTATATAATTATATGCATATGAAATTTGCTGGTGATTGGATCTTTATGGTATAGAGGTATACAAAATTTGATATGCACCTATTATATTATTTCCCCCTGTTACATTGACATGTTGGAATAGTTATATTGAGAAGAAAATTTTATTTGCAATCTAGGATATTAAGAAATGGGTTGTGTGGCCTCGAGGATAGATAAAGAAGAGAGGGTGAGAATTTGCAAGGAAAGGAAGAGGGTAATGAAACAATTGGTGGGATTAAGAGGAGATTTTGCTGAGGCTCAGTTGGCATATTTGACAGTACTGAAAAACACTGGTGTAACGCTTCGACAGTTCACCGAGTCAGACTCGTTGGAACTTGATGATGTTCCGTTTGGCCTTCGATTGCCTCCCTCACCTCCTCCTCCTTTGCCTCCTTCCCCTCCTCCTCCACCCACTTTTAGCCCTGATTTGAGGAAATTTGAGAATAAGCAGAAATTAAAAGCTGCCCAAGAAGAAATTATAGAAATTGACGAGGATAATGATAATAGCACTTGTACCCCACCGCCACCTCCAGTTCCAAGTTCTTCTTGGGATTTTTGGGACCCGTTTGGAAATTCTTCACCGGAATGTCAGAAGAAGAGTGAGATTGTGGATCAGGTTGAGGAGGAAAATTGGGCAGAGACTAAAACTGAATTTGATGAAGAGGATCAGGAAGATGATGAAGAAGAAGAGTCTGTTGTCAATAATGTTGTAAGTCTTGTTCCTGAGAAGAGACAGATTGTTGAATTGGTTGATGATAATTCTTCAATGATGAGCTGGCAAACTAAAGACACTGCAGATATGGCCATGGTAGTCTTGAGGAGTAAGAAGACCTTGGCTAGTATTGTGAAGGAGTTAGATGATTATTTCCTTAAAGCATCAGCTTGTGGCAAAGACATAGGCGTTCTTATGGACGTCAATGTGGTTGACACTTTCTTCTCCCAGAATATTAAAGAAAACAAGAGTAAATATCTTCTCTCCTGATTTATTCGAAAACAGTTGCTTTCTGGGCATGGTGTATTTGTGGTTGTTTTGCTTTTATTGTTGCACATTGTAGTTATTATTCTACGTGGAGTGATTCAGGATATTTTGCTTTTTTGTTTCGCACAAATGTTACTTTTTCTCTTTCTTTTTATCTTAATATTAATATTTAATTTTTTATTCCCATTTTCTTTTCTTTTTTGGGGTGTCATTATGTAAGGTGTTACATCTCGGTCTTGTCTGTGGTTCCAAGAGATTGAGCTGGATCAGACATCAATGATAACGAGCATTCCTTGTAATAGATAAAGCTTGAAAACCTAGATATGTTTCCCAAGCCTATCCTGAGAAAAATTGAGTTGGCTTCTACTAACACTTCTCTCTTCCCTCCTTCCACTCCCCCCCCCTCTCTTTCTTTCTTTCTTTCTTTCTTTCTTTCTGAAAGAAAAATGAATGGCCCATCGAAGGGTTAAGAATTGACAACAAATGAGGGAAAGTAATTTTAAGTTGATTTGCATAATAAAGTGGATCCATTACATTTAGGTTGCCAAAGGACAAGCGCAAGAGCAAATAGATACATCGATTTAATAGGTGGGCGAAAAAGGTTGCCAATGATTCAATGTAGCCTATGTTTCTTTAGATTGAACTGAATTGCGAGATGGTTTATTTTGCGGACTTTAAGTTTCTGTGTTTAAAGCTTTGTAAGAGTAGAAATGCATATGTAGAGATTTAATTAAATTCAGTCAGGGAAGGAAAATTAGCTACTAAGATAATTTAGTATCAGAGTAGTATTGGATAGTTGCTACTCACATACATATTTATATTTACATATATGGACTAAAATAATCAACTAACTCCTAATTTTGATGATTTTATGAGATTTGGTCATAACTAGAGCACAATGCATTCTCAGTGAGGATCACATCTCCATTACACCTATTGACAAAGTCATAATCATTTCTTGTCCCTTAAAGTCAAGCAGGCATACTGTGTTGGGCAATTTACAATTAGGTCTCATGTTGATAATTTTTAAACATTTAAGGACAATTTACTATTAGGTCCACTTGTCATGCCACTAGCGTGGACTTCTAGAAGAAGAGAATTAGTGGACCTAAGTGTTTAAAATTTATTTGCGAGGGACCTAAGAGTACTTTGCTATATTGTGTGTCAGTATGTGAAGTTAAAATGCGGAAGCGTAAATTTACTAACTAAACAACAACAACAATATCATTTTGTTTAGATGCCAATGGACCAAGAAATAACTCAATTTCATCTCTAAAAGTAAAGTGAGTACAATGGATGACCAAGGGCCTTATTTATAGGATAAACTTAACTTGCTAGACAAGCTAAGCCTAAAAAGTAAAAAAGACTAAAAAAGGTCACTTTAAAGAGATAAAAAGGCAATGCCATCCTCTAACCTAAAATAACAACTAAAATAGTAAAATAACCAAATAAAACATGAAAAATAAAATAAATAAAAAATACGAAATAAATCCGGGACCCACATCACTTTTCCCCACTTGAAAAAGCTTATCCCGAGCAAGGGAGATGTGCGACAATATAACAAAGCAACCATTAATGGACTCCCCCACTTGAAAGGGAAGTCCTCGAAAGCGCCTGACATATCGGCTAAGCCCTGGGAGAATAGCCACCATATCCAACCACGACCGATGAACGAGAATGCGACCTCGAATCTTACCACGTTAAGAACCATCACAATGACCCCTTGGAGAGGGCCAACGGGGCCAAATGTATTTCGTCTCCCATGATAAGCACTCATGAGACTAAACCCTTCATCTCAACCTTCGACCATGCCTCACAAGCCTCCCACAAGGGGTCCACATGCCCTCGAACTAACTCGGCCACCCAAAGCAATATGTCCTCCTCGGGAGACATAACCAACAAACTAACCCCATCAAAATCATCATGCCCAAAGAGTGGGAAGAAATCAACCAAATCATATTACTCCTAGCGAAAATGCGTGCGAGTCACCCAATCATCTTCAACAAAAATATTGAAGAAATCCTCGATAAACAACCACATATCTTCTTCCCCGAAGATGGGAAAGAAGTCTCCAATCTTGAAAACCTCAAAATCCCAAAACCGGGTGTGAATGAGCCAATTGCTCTCCTAAAAAATGCAAATGAAATCACATGGGAAGAATTTAGGCTCCGTACCATCCGCCGCTGGGGCCTCGACATCCATGAGGACGTCCTCACTAAGCGTGATTGGGTCGGGGGCATCATCGTTGTTACGGGAAGGACATTGGTCGGAGGAAAAATCTCATCGGTGGAGTCAAAATAATGGGCCAAACGCCTTGCCCGTTCGTGCACCCAATGCTCGCGGCTCCTCCTCTAACTTAAGATAATCCGTACGACACTAATCGAGGAGGTAAGGACGTTTCTCGTACTCCCCGATGAAGTAGACACTAAATTGAAAGTTTCGAAGCTCTCGATGCAGTGTTTCTCCAAGTCGGTTCAAGTCGTCGAGGCGAATTTCGAGTCTTCGATGAAGGTACAACTCAATTGCTCAAACTCGGCCCAAATCCCCATATAATTTTCATAATCAACATCACCACCTTCATTCCATAGCATATCAAAACGGGAATAATCCTCTTCGGGGAAAGATGTGGTTATATAATTGGGGGGTTGGGAAAAAGTAGGGGTAGAAATTGTATTTCCAGAAAGGTCGGGGACTGAGAAACATTTTTCAGAAGTTTTTTGGGTCGATTTGGAATTTTTAGAAATTATTGAGGCCGAAATTATACTTTTGTAGAAGGGGAGGGGCTGAAAATGATTTTCCAAACTAACAGAGGTTGTATTTGGAATTTTTTTAGGTCAAAGGGGTGGGGCAGTGTGGTTAAAAGCGGAGGGGTTAAGTTCAGAATAACACCCAAATTTTTGGAGGGGCAATATTGTCATTGGAACACTAAATTTAGAAGCTCTACTTAGGGTTTCATGTACATCTATCGCAGCAGCCTCTATGTCTTGATTTATTAACTCTAGCGGAACTCTGGCAAGGCACCTGGATGGCTGACGATGGTATTACGCTGCCCGGTGTTGTAGAACAACGACGAGGGAGGGAGGTTTCCTTGCTTCTAGCGACCTCTTGAGGGTGTAGCGTGAAGGAGGGATATATCGAGGCTTTTGGGGGTGTTTGATGGCGGACTTTCGGCCTTCAACCGACTTGGTCTCACTCCAGCGATGGTCGCGGAGGTCTGCTATCGTCGTGGAGCAGCTGCTGACTGAGAGCGGTTCAGATCTAAGGTTTTCATTCCCCCAAACCTGCTGCACAGACATACCACCGGGAACACGAGTCTTTGGAAGGGGAACAACTTTGACGGAGGTTAGATTGCCCCTCACTGAAGTCGTGCTGACTAGGTAGAGGTCTTCGGTGGTCGGCGAAGGCTGACGGGCCTCCGATGATCTCAAAACAACATTGAATCTGTGATTTTTTGGGGGTGGTGCTCAGATATAGGGTTTTGAAAGTAGGGTAGTGGAGGACAAGGTGGTGCCGCTTGACCGCTAGCGGCGGGTGTGTGTTTAGGAGGAGTGATTCACCGGTTCATTCGAGCCATACCCATGCCTCTACAACAATCACATCGGCGAGCACATCTGGAATGAAAGTCGCTTTGATACCAATTTGATGTGAAATTAAAATGTGAAACCGTAAATTTACAAACTACACAACAACGACATTTTGTTTAGAGGCCAATGGCACAAGAAATAGCTCTTTTTCATCTCTAAAAGTAAAGTGAGTACAATGGATGATCAATGACCTTATATATAGGACAAACTTAGCTTTCTAGACAAGCTAAGCATAAAAGGTAAAAACAACTAAAAAGGACACTTTAAAGACATAAAAAGACATTGCCACCCTCTCAACCTAAAATAACAACTAAAATAGAAAAATAACCAAATAAAACATGAAAAATAAACTAAATCTGGGACCTGTACACATCAGTTTCCCCGGGTTGTTCTCCTTCCTTGGATCTCCTAAATACTGAAGAATGAAGATGAGAGTGTTGGTTATATGGAACTTGGGAATTTTGTATTTATTCTCATTAATTCAACTCAATTCATCTGCGGGTACTCCCACTTCACAATATTTCAGTTCTGATAACAAAATGTGATCAAAATTAGACTTACCCCCGGCCATCTAACAGACTTGTAACACTATTAAGTAACATCGATAATTGATTATTAAACTTTACCCCCTTGTTGTTTGAAGACCAAATTACCCTTTTAATCGCTCCATCTTCTTCCTTGAACACAGAAACTTGTGGCCCAAATTTTAAAACCCTGATTTTAAGAACATCAATCAATTACAAAACACAAAAAATTAACACAAATTAATTCCCTTACATACAAAAATCAAAACCCTAGTTCTTACAAGTTATAAGTAATTTATTAAACACGCAACAATTACCCTAATTAATTCAAGACAACAACAGAGTCTCCTACTCCACAGCCATCTCACCATTTGCCATTTGTGTTTTGACATAACTCGAACTCGCGACACGAATGTCTTGGTCTACTGGTTCTTGGTCCTCAAACGATTGATTAGAACTCTTCCTCATCTTTGGTGTAGTCAAAGTTGTCGTCGAGAAGGGGTCTCAAAGAACAATCGAGAGGTTTAATAACTGCACGGATTTGGATGAATAGGAGCTTTATTTTGTTGATTTTGGTGCTGAAAATAGCAAAAATTGTGATAATTAAAGCATCCCATTTTCAGAATCTGTAGACATGCAGCACTTTCTCCTGAAGTTTGAAAAGTGAGAGATTAGAGATGGGTTTTGTAGGCATTTCAGGCCAGTCTGAAAATCGCTTATCACTAGACCTGCAACGGGTCATTTTGAGACGTGTTCGTGTATGTTTTTATTGTGTTTCGGTCTTATGGGATGGGTGACGATATTATATTATCGCTCATGTGAAAAAATCATATTCAAAGCCGACCCGTTATATAAACATGTTGTGTCGTGTTCACCTGTTATTATCCATTAAGATAATGAATCATTGTGAATCATATACGGGTTGACACATTAGCACATAAACAAACCCACTTAGACCCATTAATTCATTAACGTTACTAAAGCTCTCATTTAGTAAAAATTCATTAGGAATAAATTAGCATTAACCTACATAAATTCTTTAGAAGGCTCAACAATATTTCTTATTTACTTAAATTAATAGATCTCACGGAAACAGCCTCTCTGCGCAAGCAGGGTAAGGCTGCGTACATCCAGCCCCCCCAGTACCCCGTAGTGGCGGGAGCCTCGTGCACTGGGTTTGCCCTTTTACTTAAATTAATAGATCTTAACGAGTCTCAAAGGTTTTTACGGTTGAAGGAGGTCAGCACTAAATCCGATTCGCTAACTATCGTGTCTTGTTGAGTTGGCACTGATACGATCTGAAACCATTAGTCCACTCATTAACCAATAACTTCGTGTCGGTTCGTGTTATCATATCGTCTCATTTCGCCACATCCACTTATCTTGTTGATTTATGTAATCTCCATGTTAGATCCTTCAAGAACCGGCGAAGATATGAAAATTCTAAATGCAGGCTGATATAGTGTAGTACAAGAATTAGGATTTTTATTTGTGTGTATGGGATTTAATTTGTATTAATTTTATGTGTTCCTAATTGATTAGTGTTTTTAAAATTAGGGCTACAAGCTTTTTGTTTTTGTTCGAGGAAGAAGATTGAGTTATTAAAAGAGTATTTTGGTCTTTAAACTATTAGGGGGTAAAGTTTAATTATCAAATATCGATGTTACTTGACAGTTTGTTAACGGCGGGGGTAAGTCTAATTTTTGAAAATGCCAGGGGGTTAAGTCTAATTTTTGAAAATGCACGGGTCGAATAGTAGAAAAACCTCTGTAAATCTAAGTATTACTTGTATATGGGTTGGGTATCTTTAGTATGTGTACTGGGTCCTTGGGGCGTCGATCGCCTCGAGCCCCCTTTTTAGAAATATTTAAGGAACCCCCAAAATAAAATAGCTTACTTGTTCCTCGAGCCCCTTTTTTAGAAATATTTAAGGACCCCCCAAAATAAAATAGCTTACTTGTGTAAATTCTATTAAAGCATGTAATAAAAGATAGATATAATCTTTCATACTAGGCCAAGTCATTTATGTACAATCAAATACAAACCCAACTAACTTTTACGAAGCCTCGAACGAAATTAAGCCTCATTCATATTAGGGCCACTCCAATGAGTCAAACCCAAACATCTTAATAAATAGAAAAAAGGAGAAAAACATATTTCAAAGTCGATCAAAGTTCTCAAAAAGATTAAAAAAATCAAAGAAAGCAGGAATCATTGGACCAAAAGGGAAAAAATAACTATTGGGGTTAGGACCGTTAGGTATAGTCCTCCATGTAGATAACCTTGAGGTTAATTAAGTGAAACACACACTAATATTCAAAAAGTGGAGAATTTTTTTGGGTCCCTCGTATGAGGGGTGGTTTAGTGTGCGGTCCAGCACTTTTTAATGTTAGGTTTGTGGTCCCTCATGGTGTTATATAACTATAAATGCGTGATATTGATACCATGACTGTCTTTTACTTTAATGGTTATATTCATAATATAACTGTCTCACATTGTAATATAACTCTTATCACATTGTTATATTTGGCAAATTGGGGGATACTTTAACTGTATTTAAAATTATGTTAGTAATATAACTGTCTCACATTGTTAAGCATCCTGAAGGTGACAAAAATTTTTGAACTGCAAGCTAAGCTAACATTTTCAAGTTATAGGTTTAAAAAATCGTACTTTATCTTGAATAATAAGGAAAGTGTTATTTGTATAGATTCTTAGTACAAGGGGCCCATCTCACGAGTTTTCCTCAGGCTTCTTGAAGCTAAAGGTACTGCGTAGTCAAGTTAATCTTTTACCGGTGTTGAGTATAGCTGATACTTACTCCTGTGTGTGTGTGTGTGTGTGCTCACATCGTATCATGTGTATTGATCTTTTATGTTTTTGTTTTTTATATTAGAAATATTTGTTTCTTGAATGTTAAAAATTTTCGAGTTTGCTTTGGAGCTTATGGTAACTATATCACGTACAGGGAAGAGATCTAATTCTGCAAAGGTATTTAGTGCACTGACATGGAGTTGGTCTTCTAAATCACTTCATCCTACAAGAGATGCAGTAGATTGCTCTGGTCCAAGTGAGCCGTGCAAACTTGGAGCTCATTGTAATACACTTGGAAAGCTATATGCTGAGGAGCAAAGGCTCTACAAAGAAGTAAAGGTAAATCTAGTATTTGAACTGGCTCCTCCTGAGAGTGATATTGAGCTTGTGGACCACTTATTATTGGCTGACTATACACCTCAATTTTTCTGATGTACACGGCGGATGTGTGGGTGGGAGCTTTGGGATTTTTTGATTGGGTTGGGAGTCATCTTGTAATTTTTACTATAATAGTATCCTCATAATCAATGTTATAAAAGGCGATTTGAGGCGCGCCTCGAGGCGTCACCTCGAGGCGAGGCACTAAAGAGGCATCCTGAGGCTTACGCGTCTGCTATGTTTTTTGAGGCTTCCGCCTTGTGAGGGTGAGGCGTCCGCCTTGAGGGTATGCGCCTCGAGGCTCTTGAGGCGTACGCCTCTTATTTTTGTCCTGAGTAAGGGTATAAGTGTTCAAACAACTTAAAAGGAAAAAAAAACTTGTGTTTTCAATCCAAAACCCCTCGTCTGTCTTTGTTTCACAAAACCGAAGGGAAAAAACCTAAAAACCCTAGCCGATTTGCCCTCAAAGACCACCGTTTGTCTTTGTTTCACAAAACCGAAGGCACAAAACCTTGATTTGCTCGTTTTTGATTTTCTGACCTCCGGCCACCTTTGTTACAGCAAACCGAATGTAAATACCTTATATTTTCTGTGCCGATTTGTTTTTTTTAAAGTTTTTTTTTGTGCTATATATATAAAGGTAAACATATATAAGGAATTTATGTTACTTATATATTCTGTTTTTTTTGCTATATGAAAATATATATATATATATATATATATATATATATATATAAAACAGAATATATATACTGTTTTTTTTGCTATATGAAAAATGAAAATATATATATGCATATATATATATATGTGTGTGTGTGGATTTATTTTGTCTTGACGGTATAATATGTATTGTGATGATGACATTATGATATTATTTGTATTGTGTTGTGGAATCAAGTTTACATTGTTTGTTTTCATGATAGTCGTGATACTTAATTTGTTCATCGTTTAATTACTATTTTTATATCAATTTTCAGTTACTTTTGTGAAAAAAGTTGAGGCTTACGCCTCGGACTGCCACGAGGCTTACGCCTCGCCTCACAGAGGCAAAACGCCTCAATTATGCCTCGCGCCTTTTAAAACCTTGCTCATAATAACCAATAAAATCTAAATTATATCCAACTATAATAGTATCCTCACTTTTTCTACTGTTTATTTATTATGAATATGATAGAATGAGATATTTTTATTATTATTATTATTATTATTATTATTATTATTATTATTATTATTATTATGTGTTTGTGTGATGTGAACTCTCACTAGTAACCATTCCGAACACTTTGAACCCTCAATATAAAAACTTAATTTTAAATACTTGGGAAATTCCCCAGGAGAACGTATATGTTACTTTATGAATATAGTTGATGCCAGAATGTCGACAAAGTTGTTCTCTATGTGATGTAAGTGAAGAATTTGACACCAACGTATACAACATTAAGAATAAAAAGGCTTCACTCAATCATTCATCTCGAAAAGTAAAGCGCCTAGACTGAATAGAAAGGCCATATTTACAGGTGAGGGGTATCTTGCTAGCCAAGATTACCCGAAAAGGTCAAATGACGGGGCAAATAAAAGCGAGAAATAACCTAATAAAACATGAAAATAAAAATAGACAAAAATCACAAATAAATCTCTGGAGCTCTCATACACGTCACTCTTCCCAACTGAGAAAAGCTCATCCACGAGCGTGAAAGCAGTACAGGTGAACATCAAAATCATATAGACGGTGGCGTTTTCCCCAACTAACAAAAGGGAAACGTCGAGATAAGCGCCCTCCATATCAGTGAACAAAATTGTGAGGCCAACCATGGCTAATGAACATGAACTCATCCCTGAAAATCTTACCTACGCTTCGGGGAGGGCCAACATTGCCAATTATGATCGAGTCTCCCATGATGAGCATCCTCAAGTCTAGATGCTACTTGACCTCCAAACGTGCCTCAAACCCATCCCAAAACTATCACACGTACTCAAAAGCATCCCATCGACAAAGGCAACAACCCGGTCTCAAATTATCAAATCACCCCCTTCCCCAAAAGTGGGAAGAAATTAGCAATACCAATAAGGGGAAGAAGTGCAATTTTCTGGAAAGGAGGGGGAGTCTAAATGATATTTAGAAGTATAGAGGGATGAGTTCGTAAATGAATCTTTCCTTGCGTTAAGGGAGTAAGGAGAAATAATAGTTGGGGTAGGGCTGAAATTTTCAGGGGACAAGGGTGAGGGATAGAATGAAAAGGGGGAATTTAAGACATACATTAACCTTTTGGAGGGTAAAATGGTAAATGGAGGTGGTAGGAGGAGAAACCCTTGCTAGGGTTTCTTTTTAAACCCTTGCTAGGGTTTCTTTTTAAACCCTTGCTAGGGTTTCTTTTTTCTTATAAGGGGCAACAGCATAGATGAAATCCAAGGTTTCCTTTTTCTTAGAAGAGGCAACAACAACATAGATAGAATCCATGGCCACTAGAGCTTCGGTGGGGCTCGAGAGTTTCCGAAGGTGGTCGTTCGGTGAAAGCAAGAGTGACTGCTCATCGACGGTATAAGATCGAGGTCGTAGGAGGTCGGGATGAAGGCTGGAATGTCCTTGTGGCGGCTGGGGAGAGGAGGTGGCTAACTATTGATGGGTTCGTAGTTCGTCGGCAAGTTTCCGACCGACGTTGCAAGACCCCGATGACCATCGTCGTAGGGAGGAAAGTAGCCGGGAACAACCCATCATGGTGGAAGCATCCTATAGCTAGGGTTTTACTGCCTTGTTGTTGAGACGTCACGGGTAGGTTCTTTGAGCACGAGCGACTTCCGGTAAGGGTCTCTGGGGGCTAATGGTTGTCGTGCCACTCTGATGAGGCCATGAGGTGTCCAGACGGTGGGCAATGGATTTGGGTGGTTGGTTTCAGATACGAGGCTTGTAACTTCAGATTTACGGGGTGGACATAGGTGTGGTGCCACTTAACCACTGGCGGCAGGGGTTGGTTGTGGTTCACCGGTTCCTCCAAACCTTGCACGTGACTCTACAACTACTTTGGCGACCAGATATCAATTTGATGTAAGTGGAAGCATTCAACTCCAAAAGTAAGGTGCCTACAATGAATGGCCAAAAGCCTTATTTGTAGGTGAGGGGTATCTTAGTCACATTAACCCTAAAAGGTGACATTAGTAAATGTCACACTGTAACCTAATATATCAATTAAAAGATAGAAATAACCTAAGAAAACATGCAAATAAAAATATAAAAAAATTACAAATATATATGTGGGGCCCTCGTACACATCATATGGTGGTTAGGAGGTTCTGCGGCTGACTTTATGTAGATCGTAGTTTCCTTGCTCCCAATGGTAGAACTTGTTTTCAACCTAAGTATAGGGTATTCAATCTTGAAAAGTGTGACCTTTTAGAATTTCAATGTGAACAGATTGAGTGCCATATCTGGGGAACTTCTAGCCTCGTGCACTTGAGAGGTAGATTTGTGTTTGCGTGTTGTGTTTTCTTTCTTTTTTTTTTTTGGGGTTGGGGTTGGGGTTGGGAGGTTGGGTTACGATGGATATGCTCATCAAAATCATCACCAAGACCAGCATCGCCAGGTCGCGAAAGATATATTGGCATGCCACTGGTCTTCACTCCATCATGAGCTCAACCCTTAGGGCTCGCATAACCCGACCATTTGCCTTCTAGGATCTTTAGATGATATTTGATATGAAGGCTGGGATAAGGGCCTCTGCGCTACCATGTAGCGTTGCAGTCCCAGGATTGATAGATAACTCTCAGGTTCGACATACACTTGCCAAAATGTGCTGGCACAAGATGATGAGGGCTTGATCTGGGGAAATGAGGCTCGCATAACCCGACCATTTGCCTTCTGGGATCTTTAGATGATATTTGATATGAAGGCTGGGATAAGGGCCTCTACGCCACCATGTAGCGTTGCAGTCCCAGGATTGATAGATAACCCCCACATCCTTCACTCGAGCGGCCTTCATTTCCCCAGATCAAGCCTTCATCATCTTGTGGCAGCACATTTTGGCAAGTGTATGTCGAACCAGAGAGTTATGATGCCGCTGCCTGTATGAAAATACGACTGTACATGACTGACACGCTCTTAAAACTTGGCCACTAACCATATTGACAATTTGTTAGTATTAGAAAGTTTTTCTTCACTACTCTGTCACCACTATCACGATAACTGTCTCACCTGCAGAATGACAGCGTGCCCTCTGCTTACGATTTGTCCACCTGACACGTCCCCCTCGCTCATTAAAGAGAAGCTCTATTCCTTCTTGCATATCAGATATATAAAAAGAAAGAAAAAGAAAATCCATTAGGGATTATAGAAAACCCAATTGAGGATTTAGTTGTCCTTGCTACGGAACTCCTCTTCCAGTCACTCCCCAATATCTTAAACTACACGGTCACTGTCAATCATCTTGTAGACTCACTCCCTTCAGTTTCTACTATTATCCCTATGGTGACCACTGACCTATATTCCTGTATTTTCTCTCCGCTAGAATGTCTGTGTTCTCATCCTCTAACCGGACGACCTCTATCATTTGATATCTCTATGAGTGATATTGCTCCAGGGCATGGGATACCCCTCACGCCTGCCACGCAGGTTCTATAATTTATTTCTTTCCTTTTACCCAGTAGAATGCCAAAAAATCTTGAACTTGTTTTTTGTTAGCTTGTCAAATGTACTTGAAGAACATTGGCAACTGACACCTTAGTATTTCATTTATGTTTAAGTTCAATTATTTAATTTATCATATATATATATATATATATATATATATATATATATATATATATATATATATATATATATATTGACATTAAGGCTTAGTTGAGTTAATTATAGTTTGTCAAATGTATCATTCACTCTTCATATAACTATAATTAACTCAACTAAGCCTTAATGTCAATTATTGGTTGACTTAATGTATCCTTAATTGAGTTAATTATAGTTTGTCAAATGTATCATTCACTCTTCATATAACTATAATTAACTCAACTAAGCCTTAATGTCAATTATTGGTTGACTTAATGTATCATTCACTCTTCATATATATATATATATAGCCTCATAAAATTCCCTCTTGTATTGCTAAAAAATATAATGTCTATAATTGCAAGGATAAAGGTAAAAGGTATCTAAGAGCCAGTTCAATAGAGTCGCTACCTGGAGGATTTTGCTATAATACAGAGCATAACTTCACTTTTTCCTTCTCCAGCAGCCTAACTACTGTAGGCAAATATGATAGTGTGCGCAAGGGGGTGAGTTGTCAGGTAAAAATGCTTAGGGGACGACTCATTATCCTGAGATAGTGTCAGGGCTTTACTGTAACTTACTTAAAAAAAATTTGTAAATCATTTGATTTTGGAAGTGACACATAAATACAAAATATGATAGTATAATAAATTATACTAAAAAATAATAATGAAACAAATAGTAATAAAACTATCCAAATAAAGAGGGTTGGAGTTGCTTTGCATATGATTATTTTATAGGGTGCTTTCTATTGTGTAGATAAGACGCCCCCTAAATAGAGAGCATTGCTGGAGTTGTTCTTATGAAACTGCTTTCTTTTTTGTATATTGATTTTACTAAAAAACTTTCTCATCTGACAAGTTATGTCTTGGATAAGTTTTTCTAAAGACAAAATGATGGTGAGTGATCCCAAGTTATTCATTATGTGCCAAATAACGTTCAAATTAGGTCAATTACTTGGTTTTTACGAACTTACATTTTAGAATTGGCATTCATGCACTCACTAACATGGGCTCTTTGGTTGGGCATTATAATATGCTATTGAAGGTATGGAACACCGAACATGATATAAACGGTTATAAGAGTATTTAAAAGGAAGGTTTCTTTTTTTCTTAAATACCTCTATAATTTACCCGTTTTGACTTTAGTACCTTTTTCTAATTTAATTTGGGTTTGGTATCTTCTGTTAGGGCTTCTTTAGATATAATATAAGTCATGTGACCTGTTTAAAATAAATTATTTAAAATTAAGAGAAATCAGGCAAATCAATTGAAGTGTTAAAACTAAAAACAAAGAATAAAATTTTAAAAAATAAAGAAATCATAAAAAACCAGAAAGCTTTAACAGCCTCCCACCACCACCTCCAGCCAGATTACTGCACTACCCCCAGTCAGCTACCAACACCCCCAAACCTGAAATCTCTATCCTGTCATCGCCGCCACCGCTACCACCCCCTCCCTTTCGCTCCCATTATCCCCGTCGGCCTGTTACTACACACACACACTCTCTAAATCTATTTGAAATCCCTAAAGAGAAATCAATTTTTTTTTCAGATCTGGTTTTCATGAGAGAGGGGGCTGCCAACGCACATGAGAGAGAGAGAGAGAGCTGGTGGTGGTGGGGGTCAGGCCGCGATTCGGGTGGGGTGTGGGGGATTGCCGGATGGATTGGGTGTCGTTTGCAGGTTTTGGGGTGGTGGTTGAGATTTTGGTCTTTAAAAAAATAAAATAAAAATAAATTTATACTATTTTATTCTTCCCTTTTTCATTAGTTTTCTTGGTTTTAATCAATTTCTTTTTTAACATCCTTAATGAAAGAGGTATCAAACCCAAACTAAGTTAGTAAAAGGTACCAAAGTCATAAATGGTCAATTACGGATGTATTCTGTTTATTCTTTTAAAAAAAACCCTAAAAGAAAAGACATAATATATGTGTCCATCAGGAGCATGAGTATGGGGCCCAATTCAATTATTTTTTTTTTATAGAAAGTATAACATTATTCTTAAATCAATGGAACAATGCATTTGAGTACAAGATATCTGCTGATCCAGTTCATCTAACCTATCACACTAGACTTACACATCGAGACTCCATATTCATTCTATACTTGGTAGACTAATGCGCATGTTGTTGGTCTTTTGGCATAGAAAGGTGGTCCATTGTTTCAGTATCAGCTGCATTACCAAAGATGATATTTGCTTATTTGTTTTAGTACTGTTCCCTGGGTTTCAGGAGGTCTAATGTGAATATCTTAAAATGTCCGCGCACACTTAATAACACTATCTAGGATTTACCTTTGTAGGACAAGTGCCTTCAAATATGTGCCTACCTGACACTGCTAATAAAAATTTAGACGTAGTTGTGATATTAACTTAATACGACCTATCTTTCTATAATAAGTGCGGTCAAATATGTGCCTACCCAACTCTACTATGAATAATTTGGGCCTAGTTGCGATATTGCAACCTCATCTCTTGGTTACAAATTGGTTTTCTCATGCATGAACTATATACATTTCATATCTCTTGCCCATTTTTTTGGGGATAATTTACCTGTTTTCTCTTGGATATTATTATCGCACTGTAGGAGGAAGAGATTACCAAATTAGAGCATGAGAGAAAATCCTTACTATTACAAAAACTAGAGGTTGAAGATCATGACTGGACCAAGACTGAGAAAACTCGGTTAAGTGTTGAGAGTTTGCAGTCTGACATTACATGTCTGCAACAGTCAATTAGCAGGACTTGCTCATCCATATTGAAGCTCATACATGAGGAGCTTCATCCACAGATGACTGCATTAACTTCTGGGTAAGTTGCGGATTTAAATCTTTACGTCGTTGTTTGGTGTGTATTTACTATACTTGCAGGATGATTCTTGAAATTCCATACTTGTGGTGTAGGCACAAGAAATAAGGAGACTGCTGAAAATGATTTCTCAAATCAAAATGGAATTTTGTTTCTTTGATTTCCTTTGAAAGTATGTGACATAAACAACACACACTAACCTACTATCACAACACAACCGAATTAAAAATTTCTTCAATATTTTCAAATTAGTCAACCTCAGTGCCATCCGTAATGAGAACATCGATTTTCTCGGGTTGCTCTGCCACCCGATGACTAAATTGAAGTACTTGAATGCAACTGACGTGGATAGTAGAATACAAGGGCTCAATTGTAAAATTTGTTATTGTATTCTTTTAATTTTGTTTTTCTTTCCTTTTACTTCCTAGTTTAGTTATTAGTTAGTGGGGGTATTATTTCTTTGAATATTCTCTCACTGCCCTCTTTAGTGTTTTTGCACTTTTTGGATTTTATCTTGACTAGCAAGATAACGCAAGCCTATAAATAAAGCCTATCTCATTGTAATTACTTTACCTTTGGATATTAGTGATACTTTGTGCTTAGTTTTGTTCTTTATTTTAGTGCCGAGGTTAGTGGCTTTGATGGATTCGGCCTAAGCCTTAGGGAGAATTTAGTCTTTTTTTGCTTGTTGTTTTGAGGAGTTATTTTGTTTTGCGCGTCTATTAACATGATTAGGGTCGTTAGTGTCTTTTTGTGGGTGACGTAAGGCATATTTCTATAAATGATATAGTTTTAGTGGCACGCTATATTTGAGAGGGAAAAGAGACTACACTCGTGTTATTTATTTTCCCATTTTGTCTCATTATATTTGAGAGAGAAGATAATACACTTGTGTTACTTCCTTTGCCATTTTTCATTACGTCAAATTGGTATCAGGGCCAAAGTTATAAAATCGTAATCGTTTCATCATGACACCTAAGAAATTCAACCAAGTCGATAGGGATCAACGCATGGCTTCTTTGGAAAACTCCATTCAAGCGATTTCCACCCCCCTCCATGCTGAAATTCGTCACATTTTCGGCCCTCTTTCCTCTCTATACGTCACCATGCCACCACCACCTGTTGGCCAACAACAAAATGAAGTTGTCTGGACGCAACAATAGCCGCCCGGACCCATCTAAGGGTTGCGGATCTCTGGCACCATCTCCACGCCCTTAGCGGGACAGCCAAGCACCAAGTCGCACCAGGGCTATTGGCCACAACGATATGGGAAGTCCCCTATTGGCGCTGCCTTTTCTGCCCATCCTTTTGTAAACCCTCACGTCATCACCGTTAGGGATGAAGGTTATATCTTTCATCATGGAGCCACACCAAACCAGCAAGGGGCGGGAGGGCGTCTTATCCCCCTCTTCGACACTAAAAGGAGTGGGTTTAACAAGTGTCCTCGAAGAAAATTACGTTTGGGGATATTGCAGGTACCGAATATAGTGATACGCTTCGATCCGGTTTCTTGGACAAGGCTGTCAGTTCATGGGAAGATTGCAAGGGCTGGAAAGGGTGGAGAGGAAGTTGGAGTGAGAAATGGCCCCGTTTGTTGATTTGGGATCCAATATGTGCCTTCGTGAGCAACATGATTGTTGCTTATGCCACGAAAGGGGCCACGATATGGATGAATGCCCAAACCGTGAGGCCGGTGAGTGTAAAGCAGCCGAGGAGGCTACGAGGCAGCATTTTGGCGGTCGTAGGCCATGTGCTTTGGGTTCTATTGAGGATAGAAGACGAGAACGAGGATGTTGATGAAATAGATGTCGCGCTGGATCATCTTGGCCAAGCCTTGAGGCTTTTGATCAAGAGCCTTCATGGCGATATTCGGGTAATGTCCCTAATTTGATGGCTGAATGAATCCGAATGCATATGTGGATAGGCTAGATAGTGTTGAGAAAATGTTCGAGGACAAGAACTTGAGAGGAATTAAGTGTGTGCGACTAGTAGTCACTAAATTCTAGAGGTATGCAAAGGTGTGGTGGAATGATGGATTAGAAACAATACGCTCGTAGCCGCGACACATACTGAGGGGAGCCTTCATCCCGCAAACCTACCACCATAATTTATTTTCTCGTCTCCAGGACCCCATGTAAGGTACTGATGTAAATAACGCCAAATGGGAGCAAGAATATATATTTCTCTCTCTATTCACAATCTCTCAAAATTAAGGAATGACTCAAATGAGTCTACAAAAGGGGTATTTAAAGGGGGAAGGTTGCTTGGCCACTAAGCTAAGTACCTAATTACAATTGTGTCCTTAAAGCCAAATAACCTTCCTTCCTCTAAATACAAAATAAAAGGAAAAATACAATGAATGCTAAAAATAAAAGAAATACTAAAAAGGACTAAAAGAACTAAAAATGACGAGAAAACCCTTATTCACATCACTCTCACCCCTTGAAAAGAGTTCGTCCTCGAACTCACAGGGGAAGACCTTCCGTGTCACCATCAAGGATCGTAACAAGAGCTGGCTGAGATGGGATCTCCGGTGCCTCCTCAATGTAGTCAGGGTCCCTAGAGGCTAAGAGAGCTCGACGGCGAGGGAGAGAACAATCTGATGCTCGATGGTCCATCACCCCGCAATTGTAGCATGTGAAGGAGGCGGGATGCGCTAATGCAGGAGGAGGAACCGTGGTAGCCGGAGTAGCAGTGGTGGAGGGAGTCCCAGTAGGTGCAGAAGTCACTGGTGCTGGAGGAGCGGTCAGGGAGCGGCTACGCGGTGGAGGGGCAGTCTGGTGGAAGGACTCAACCTTAGTGGCATACTCCACCGCCTTGGCAAAGGACAGTGGTGGAGGGAGTCCCAATAGGTGCAGAAGTCACTGGTGCTGGAGGAGCAGTCAGGGAGCGGCTATGCGGTGGAGGGACAGTCTGGTGGAAGGACTCAACCTTAGTGGCATACTCCACCGCCTTGGCAAATGAGATGACCTCACGCAAAGCAAGATCGCGCTGGATGTAGCCCTGAAGACCGTGAATATAATGGCTAATGCGCTGCTCCTCACTCTCGCCGAGGCGGGCTCGAGTACATAAAAGTTGAAATCGCTCAGTGTAGTCCAAAACTGTGGTGTCCTGGCGAAGAAACTGAACTCGTAAAAATAAGTCACGCTCATAAGTGGCGGGAACAAAAGCGGACATCAACTATGCACGGAGCTCGGTCCAGGACTGGATGGGGGAAAGACCCTCAATGGCACGGCGCTGCTCCAAGTCATTCTACCAAACACTGGTATAGCCCTGAAACTTGGTTGCTGCTAGCAGAACACTTCTACGACCCTTCAGCCGTTTATACTCAAAAATCCTCTCCATGGCGGCAAGCGAATCAACGATGGCATCAGGCTGTAGGTGGCCGTCAAACATGGGAACATCCACTCTGATATCACCCTGCATACTTCGTGAAAGTAACTGAAGGGCCAACTGTGTGATGGCATCACCACCCTTAAGGGCTAGGGTATCCTCATCGAGGTCATCATCCCCTGGCAGAGGCTCGGTAAGTAAGGCGCATCGTGGGTGCTCCCGAGGCGGTGGATGATGAGGGTCAGGAGCTGGTGGAGGAACTGGGTCGGCAGGAGGAGCAGTGTGAGGTGGTAGAGTCTCACCGGGTGGGGAAGGAGGTGGTGTTGGAACCAATGGCTGGCGGTAGGGGCACTGATTCATTTGGTGCCCTTTCTGGTGGCAAACAAAGCAATGACGCTCAAAGATGGGGATACAGGGGGTCACCTTGGGGTTTAATGAATCAAATGGAGAAACATCCGTGCGCCACCCGGTAGGGGGGGGTGGCTCAAACTCAGGAGCGGAATGGGGACGGGGTGGAGGGTCAGCATGGAGAGGTAGGGTAATCCACTCCCGTACCCGCTCATGGGAATTAACGGGCGTGGAGTGAAAGGAACGGGTATCCCACGGTGGTGGCTGATGTAGGACATGAAGGGAATGGCTAGGTGGGGGAGTGGTATGTAAAATAGGGGGGGGGGGGGGACTGTGGGAAAGGTGGAATGAGGTGGTTAAGGGTATGTGGAAAGAGATGGAGCGGGGGGGGTATGGATGGTATGTATGGGTTTTCAAGATGTTTTTGTGGGTGATGGCGATGGTAAATGGAGATAGGGGGCAAGGAGTAGTCATGTTGGGTGGGGTGGAATATGAGGGTGGATGTGGTGGTGGAGAGTGGGAGGGACCAAGAATTCGGGGTGGGGGGGTAGATGTGGAGAGGGAAAATGGTGGTGGATTAATGTGTTTGGTTGTGGAGGTGAATTTTGGTGGTCGAAATTATTGGAATGTGGGAAGAGGAAAATTCTAGGGTTTGGGGTGCAAGATTGGGGATAAAAGGCATAGGGTTTGTTACATTGGGATGTATTTGAGGCGAATTTGATTTTTTTGTGTGCCGAATGTCACAGATCATTTCGGCAATTGTGGGAGAGTAAGTTCCGATCAATGGTGGTGCCAATTGAACACATAGGGGTGACGGATTTATCAAAAAATTGTCGGAAGGCACTAGAGATGGCAACCGACCCTCGGTAGGGTGGTTCGAGTGTCGGAACTCATGTCCCAAGTCGGTGGATGCTTCAGGCACTAATGTCGGCACAATATGGGTTGATTGGGTCGGATATTGGATTGTTCTACTTCGAAGGAAAGTATCCGGTGGTCTGAGACTGAATTCCTGCCTGTCAGGACGGTGGTGGGTGTTGATCATCCTGTTCCTGGGGTAGATCCTGAGTTTCGGTGGACTGAATTTGATTTGGGGAAAAATCGGGATGATCGGGTGGGCGGTGGGAAGCAGTGGGATGGGTCGGCGGGTGTGGGGCCTATTGGGGTTGGCCGACCACCCTTTTTTTGGGTTTTTGGGACTGTTTCGGGGCGGGTTGACTGGATTGGGGATTTTTTTGGATGGGTGGGCCAGTGGGTTGTGGTGGTGGGACAACCTCTTCAGTGGTGGTGCTTTGTTGAATGCTTTTAGGGTTAGGATTTTCAACTAGGGTTTCTTTGTGGGAGTGGTGGTGAATGGGTGGATCTTGGGGAATTAGGGTTAGGGTTTTGAGATGTTACCGGGGCGGTGAGGGGGCGGTCCGTGATGGTTGCCGACGAAGAATTACGGACGTCCATTGCATCTATTCGGGCCGTCAATCGGTTGATGGCCTCCAAAATTTGGTTGAAAGGGTTTGCGTCGGAAGAGTTCATCATTTCTTGAACCCACCGTGACGTTGTCTACGTGTTTTTGTTTTACAACAACAACAACAACAACAACTGGGTGGAATGACGAGGCTTTGATACCAATTGACGTAAATAACGCCAAATGGGAGCAAGAAAATATATTTCTCTCTCTATTCACAATCTCTCAAAATTAAGGCATGACTCAAATGAGTCTACAAAAGGGATATTTAAAGAGGGAAAGTTGCTTAGCCACTAAGCTAAGTACCTAATTACTATTGTGCCCTTAAAGCCAAATAACCTTCTTTCCTCCAAATACAAAATAAAAGGAAAAATACAATGAATTCTAAAAATAAAAGAAATACTAAAAAGGACTAAAAGAACTAAAAATTACGAGAAAACCCTTATTCACATTAGGTACCCGTTTTGCGATGAACAAAATAACTGAACAAATTATATATATATATATATATTGCTAATGAGTATGAATTGATTTGCAAAAAACCGAGTAAATATCAAAGAAATTGAAAAATTTGAACATAACAATGGTGGTTATCATGAGTGTAGGTCAATGAACAAATACAAACCTAGGTCAATGAACAAATACAAACCTGATTACCCATTTCATCCCCCAAACTCCTTGCAAATGGATCAATAGAAGCTGAGTTGTTTTATGACTATCAACATCAATAATAGCCCATTAACGAAAAATGATAAACATGTATTAACAAATGATTATAAACATCCATCTGTAAGGAGTGATGAAACAACACTTAAAAGAAATGAAATTCCAATAATAAATTATGATGAATGATGAAATACCTGCAACAAAGGGGTGTGTAGATGACTACTATCAATAAATAGCACGGAGGCTTAAAAAACAAGACCATAGGAGTACATGTATACTAATGCGGCTCCAGTTTGTTGGGTATTCTTGATTTTGTCAACCAAAAGCACACTTTGGGTATTGGTATTTGCCTTACTAAAAAGCTTCATCGAAGTCAAGAATTGAAGCCGACTCATCATCCTCCGAATTCACATTGGTCCTCTTGAGGATATAAAGGACTTACGTTTCTAGTACTCATCTTGATTAGGAAAATTAAAATTTGAAAAATATATTTGAACTCAATTGTGTGTGTTTGAGATATTTTTCCTCATCATATGTCGTATACTAAGTCTTTGAGTATGAAATGTATTTTCCTAAATCTAGACAAATTTTGAAGTGGGTCAATTTGGCTGCAACGAACCTTGTCTCGCTATCTGTGAACCTCTATACATCTTTTGGCAAAAATCTCTAGTTGATTTCATGACCTTGTTGCTGTTGGCTCACTCCTGCAGAGAGTTTCTCGCTGTTTATGACCCCCCCAACCAATCTTCTCTGCTGGATTCTCTGTATTCTTTGCGACCTCTTTTGCTGATGCTCGCTGCCTTGTCTTCACTGTAGCGAATTGCTCATGAGGTCCCCATTGAAGGTCTGCAGGTCTTATCTTTATGGCCGAATTAGGTAGATTTCCTTATAATTCGTATAAATCCTCCCATTTGGAGGAGTACAAGATGATTAATGTTCTAGCCCTCTATCCACTCTCTCATGCCTTGCAGGTATGGAGAGTTGACCTCCCTTCACATCAAAGTTGGGTTTCATTAAACGTCACTTTGATAGCAATTAGATTTGCTAACTGTGAAGAAAGTGAGAGAAGCTTGTTTATTACTCAAAACCTTTGAGGCTTCTTTTACTCTAAAAGAGAGAGAGAAACCTTTTCTTTGCATTTGATCACCTCTTTTCTTGAGGTTCATCAAGAACAAAGCGGAAGAACTTTGCTGTTGAGCCTACACGATTTGTATTATATTCTCCCATACGCTTAAGGTTTTCCAATCCTAAAAGATTTTGTGATCTTTGGGACTCACTTGTGATTCCTCATTTAGAATCAAAGAACACTTCATTTTTAAAGACTTTGCTTGAAGAGATTGAAGGCGACAAGGTTGACCGTGGATCAAGATTGAGATATTGAAAACTCACCAACATTGTAGAGTTCTCTGCGTACTAAGATTGGTGGAAAAAGTTGGTTGTGCAGGAAGCACACAAGGCACATATGGTAGTGGAAGAAGTTAATCGCCTTTGCAAGTATGTACTACGCTTTGATGAGATTGTTGTATTAGCCCGAGTTTTTTTTTTTTCGGTTAGTGGGTTTTTTCTCGTCCATCCAGTGCATGGTTCAAAGTCTCGGTATTGATCCCGGTATCGGCCACCCGATTTTCAACTCGGTCGCGGTATTGGTCACAGTATCTGGCGATACGCAAAGATACACTATTTAGAGAGTGCAAAAAATTCCGAAAAAAATCTTGAAAATTGAAAAAAAAAAAACGATTAACAATGTGGACCAATTAGATAAGTTTAAAACTAACCTTTAATTTGCATAGCATTGTACAATTGATTATACTGACGTGTTGCGAACTTCCAGATTCAATGTTCCATAATAAATCAATGGTTTTTTTCACGGAGGATACAAATATTATGTTTTTACAAAGAAAAACAAATGTTACATTTTTAGTAAGAGGATATTTTTTTTTTTACAAAGAGGATACAACTATTATATTTTTAGTATTATTTTTAATAAGAGGATACAAATGTGTTTTTTAAGTATGTTATATTTTTCTAAAAAGGATAGAAATGTTTCGTTTTTAGTATTGTTATTTTTTTAAAAAGAGGATACAAATAGTGATTTTGACAAAGCACTACATTTTTTTTACAATCGTTTTTTACAAAAAGGATGCAAATGTTATTTTCTTACAAAAAGTGATGCAAATGTTATTTTTTTATAAAAGGAATGTAAATGTTATTTTTTTTGTTGTTGGGTTGCAAATGTTTTTTTTTAAATTGATGCAAATGTTATTTTTTTACAAAGAGGATGAAAATATATATATATATTTTTTTACTTGTGTTGCAAATGTTATTTTTACATAAAAGATGCAAATATTATTTTTACAATAATAAAGGATGCAAATATTATTTTTACAATAATTACGGTTGTATATTTGTTTGTAAAAGAATAACATTTACGTTTTTTTTATAAATAATAACATATTAAAAAATAACAGTGGGAACATTATTATAAAAAATAATAACAAATAACATTTGGATCATTTGCATTCTTTAAAAAAAAAACTGGCACACATACAATGCACTAAATTAAACCCACACTATGATCAAATAACCCACACACAGAGCACACTAAATTAAAAAAACAGTTAGCCTTTCGTAACCTCCCCCAAAAAACCAACACAGCACTGGAGAGAGAGAGAGATGCTTAGTAACTTATACCATCCCGGCATATATATCACCGATATGGATCGATACTATTGTGATATCACCGATATGGGCCGATTCCATCGCGATATCTCCGATATGGCGATTCTACTGCGATATCGTCGATATGGGCCGATTATACCGCGATATCACCGATACTACCGAGAAATTACCGATATAGGGTTGATTCCCATCAATAATTGAAAACTCAACTCATAACTCGGAATCGGATCAGTGGGCACCGATACCTAGTCAACTGGGCCGTATCGTCGCGGTATCGGCCTTGACTTTGAACCATGATCCAGTGTTATGTGTTGATTAATCTTTTTCGCATGATTTATCATCTAAATGTTTAATAGGAATGAAATCAATGGTAAATTTTATCACAGAGATCATTAGGGTGTGTTTTGTTTTTGCACGTTCTTTTGAATTAGAAAATACAATTTAATTGGTGTATCTGTTTTGAGCATGTAAAACGCACTATCAATGACAAATACCAAATCAGCCATAAGTCCAAATAACAACAAAGTTACGCTAGGTTGGAATTTCATGAAATTTTCGCAGTTGAGGATCCTTTCAATGATGTACGCCACTTTTGGCAATTTCATTTTTTAGGCATCCCAATTCGCGTTTTTGTGTTATTAGGAAAATTATTGGGGCGTTTAGTTGTGGAAAATAGTTTTCTAATTTCATTTTCTATATTTTGTGTTATAATTTGGCAAAGTATGCCCTCTAAATGGGAATAAGAATGTGGTTTCATGGAAAATTGTTTTCCAACTTAAGCTAATCTGAAAATCATAAAATACATGTTTTCTAGAATTGCTCAAGTTGAAAAACAGTTTTCCACTCCTCCTTCCCATCTTAATGATCCATTGGCAAAGATATAGAGAAAAAAGTGGCAATGGAAAATGGAAAACAGTGTTCCACAACTAAATGGGCCCCATGCTTCTGTAGTGCCAGTGAAGATACCTTTGCATGATTTTTTGAGCTAGTCGGGCTATCCCAATCTATAACAATGGGGCTGCACTTAGGCGATTCCTGCCTTGTCTGGCACATGCTCTAGGACCAGAATTCAGTCTGAACTTAATTGTGGGTTGGTATAATTTGAACTGGAGTTGGAGAGATGGAATAAATTGATCTGAGCAGTTTTGCGCCACCGAGTCTAGGCATTCAGTCTTCATATCCTTTAATTTTTTCTCAAGAGTAGGGTGTATAATTTGAACTAGGGTTCAAGGAGGTCGGGAGGGTGCATTCTGAACTTAAGTCTCTCCAGACCTGAGCTGGTCATACAGAGTTTCCTATTCCAGAATATACAGCTGGATTTCTGTATCTAGCCACTGCGTCCACTTAGATTGCTCTCGAGTGAACTCTTGTACAGTTGGTTATGAAGAGTTATTTATTATAATGTCCAATGTCCTTAACAAAAGCACAATACTTGTCTAGGTTACATTCTCTTCATTGTCATCGGCCTTGTCAGGACGAGGCCAATGACATGCTGTCCTCTCTTGTGATAGTGTTTATTTTATTGAAAATATGTTTTCTAGCGAAAAAAATTGACCTCATCAACCAAAGCTGTTACCTCACCTTGTGGTGGACATGGTTGGATTGACTGTTAATGAGCATTGGTAACTGCCACTGATGCTCCAGGAGTGAATGAGACGGAATCGATGCTTCTGTTTCCCCCCCCCCCCCCCCCCCCCCCCCCCTCCTATAGAGGTTATAATATGATGGAAGCATGGACTGATCTGGAGTCTGGGATGGACTTAGAACTAGAGTTTGTTTTGGAATGAAAACTCAAGCTGAGCTAATTTCCAAGGGTGCAGTCCAGACTTGGGCTGGTTCAGTTATTCTGAATAGTTGACATTGTCTTCCCCTTTCTGCTTTGGCCCCCGTTTTGAGATGTTGTCTTATTCATAGTTAGCCGGATCTCTATGCCCATTGTGTTTTGCGATTCGGATCAAATAATCTCAACTGTAGCGAGTTTGCACTTTATATTTATAAATTGGCTTCAATTTTAATAATTATTCTTTTAGTTTGTATTAGTGAAAATACAACTTTATATTTTAACAAACATAAAAATAAAGAGTTTCTTAGTTAAAAAACATTTTTTTTTTTTATTATTATTATTATTATTATTATTATATATCCATAGTTGTCAAATCGCAAATTGTATCGCGAATCGTTTACCTCCCGAATCGCGAATTGTGAATCGAATCGTGAATCAAATCGGAACCAAATGATAAAAATGTAGTAAAACATACGTGAATGGGATTTAACACTATAGAATTGGTAATTAAGCATATTATAACAAAAAACTAATCCTAGCACGTGATAATATACCAAAATATATCATAAAAATTACATGTTCTCATTCATTTTAAGCTTAAAAACTAATCCTAGCATGTGATAATATACCCAAATATATCATAAAAATTACATGCTCTCATTCATTTTAAGCTTAAAAATTAATCCTAGCACGTGATAATAAAAACTAATCGTAGCACGTGATAATATACCAAAATATATCACAAAAATTAACTGTAGCACATGTTCTCATTCATTTTAAGCTTAAAAATGTTAAAAGCAAAAATATATCATTAAAATATAAAACAAATACTAAGATTAATTTAAAACAGCAAACAAATACTTTCAAAGATTTAAAACAGCCTACTAAGATTAAAACAATATTAATTTAAAACAGCCTACAAAATTAAAACAATATTAATTTAAAACAGTAAAAACATATTAATTTAAAACAATAAAACAAATACTAAGATTAATTTAAAACAACAAACAAATACTTTCAAAAATTTAAAACAGCCTACTATAATTAACAATATTAATTTAAAACAATCTACAAAATTAAAACAATAACATATATTAATTTAAAACAATAAAACACCTACGAAGACAATTGCTACCAATAACACGGGGTTTAAAAAACAGGGGTTTTATAACAAATACTAAGATTTTTTAACACAAAAAACAGCAAATAAAACGTCAAACATACAATAAAATGTACCGTTTTAAAACAAACAGCAACAATAAACTTCGGTTCGTGGTCTGCGGTTGGATTTTGGGCCGGTTTTTCTGTTTTCAGTTGGATTTTGGGTCGGTTTGCTGTTTGCGGCTGTATAAGGGTTCGATTTGCTGTTTTCGGTTGGATTATGGGTTCGATTTGATGTTTCTGGTTGGGTTAGGGGCTGGTTTTGAGAGAAGCTTGCTGTATAAGGGCTTCGGTTTGCAGTTCGTGGTTTTGATTAGGGCTCATTATTTTTTTTTCAGTACAATACGACTTAAACAAAACACGTGCGCCGAACAGGGGGTTTAAATAAACCCATTTTAATGAATCGTTTTGAGATGCGATACATGATTCCAACTCGAATCGTACGATTCCAACCCGAATCGTACGATTGATTAGCCATTTGCGATTCACCTCCTGATTCGAATCATTCCACCCTTGATTCGAATAAAATTGTCCGATTCGCGCGAATCGGACGATTTTGACAACTATATATATATCACATAGGCTAACTGCAATAAAATCCTGACTTTCAACTTTTTGCAAGAAATCCCTTGAACTATTTTTAATGCAAGAAAACTCCTGAACTAAGTATTTTGTGGTGAAGACCCCCTGTAGAAGTTGTCACCGAAGCCTTCCGAAGGGGGTGCTTGTAACAAAATGCGTAGTTCAGGGGGTTCATTGTAAAAAAATGAAAGTTCAGGGGAGTTTTTAGCACTTCAGCCTATTATATACTCTATATGACAAAACCCCAGTATGATAACACGATATTTGACTTAACCCTCAGTTGTTTCAAATAATTAGAAATTACACCAATTCAATGCAAATTGACACATATTTCATGCAAAACAACAGTTGTACACATTTCATGAAAATACTCATATTGAATGCAAATCGATAATTTTTCCATGCAAATCAACAATTTGTTTCATGAAATTGGTGTGATGTGTAATTTTTTTCAAAAATTGGGGTAAAGTGAAATATCTTATTATCAAACCGGGTTTTGTCAGAACGACCCATATATTCTATATAAATCTCTATTTGTGCAGCATGTATGTACTTGAAAATATTAGTCTCTCAAAACAATCCGAACAAACGTTCTAATTATAAATAACTTTATGACAACAGACCAGCTAAGCCTACCCCGATCGTACTGCTTACATACTAAAATAATGTACTGCGTACTTGTATCTTGCGTATCTGTACATGTAGCACATACTGGTAGTTTGTTAGTTTGTTTAAATAGAATTTGGACCAGGGATAAACTTCACAAGTGGAATTACATTAATAGTGACCTATGTGTCCTATGTAATGTTCATGTGGAATGCAGGAATCATATGTTCTTTAAGTGTGTATTCTCGAATTATATGGAGCAGAGCCTTGCAGTATAATGGTATTCGAAGAGAGGTTAAAAGCTTTGAAGAAGAAATTACTTTTATTTCAAAGAAGGGGGATAACTTTACAACTAATATGTTAAAACTTTCATTCTCAGTGTCTATATACAACGTTTGGAGAGAAAGATATAACATAATTTTTATAATGCAAGATGCATTGAAGATAACCTATTGATGGAAATTGAAACTATTATTCGGAATACTATTTGTAAATAGCCTAAGGTTAAAAGATGCAGAGAATATTGGGAAATGGTAAAGGGCTGGGGTGTATCGGAGAAAATTTTGAAAATACAAGACCTAATTCTTTGAAGGTCTTTTGTTGAATAGATGGTTCCTGCATGCAATTTGAAAGATTGTTATTTATTATTATTATTTTTTTTGTGTGTTGGAATCTAAGAGATGGTTGTATACTTATTTTGGTAGAGAGATGTTGGGGATGGACGCTGGGATGTGAGTTCTGAGTTCTGTGAACGTTGGTAGTGTAGGCTTCAAGAGTTGATGCTGATATTGGTTCTTTTCTTGTTGCATGTTGGTCTCTAGATCAGATCTTCTTGAAAATGGTGATTACAGCCTTCACCTTCTATGATTGGTGCGTCAGTGGATTTGCGAGCTGTGTAGGTTGGATTGTGTATGCTTCATGAGTTGGTGTTGATCTTGTTCTGTTTTTGTTGCTTGTTGGTCTCTCGCCCAGATTTTGGTTATGGTGATTTCAGCATTCTTCTGCAAGAAAGATTGGTTCTTGTTGCACCTGTTTGTGGGAGATGTTCCGAAAGTGGGTTTGAAGATTCATGCTTGGTTCTTTTAGGGTTTTCTGGGTTGTATGGATGGTCATTTGGTTGGTTTGCTTAGGGTTTTCTCTCTCCAAAGGTTGAAGACAATGGTTTTTGGAGAATGAATGGGTTTTGGTCTGCTTTGAGTGTTGATATTAGTGGCAGACAAGGCAGACTGGCGGTTGTTTTTGATTGGTGCTATGTTCGGTGGGTGTACGCGTGTAGTGAGAGGATGCAGGGCAGTCCTGAGATTTGGAGTGCCCTGTGCAAAACTAAATTTAAGGCCCTTGCAAAAAAATATTTAAAAAAAATATTAAATACCTAAAAACTCTTTGAAAAATTGTTCTTTTAGCATTTCTACTTACAAAATCACTGATTAAACACGCAATTAACAATGAATCTAATAGATAATTTATTCTATAAATATCTTAATTGATTGAATATAAAAAAATATGAAAAAATGTCACCTGGTTTGAGCCATTTATTATTCCCTCTCCAATTTCATCTACTTGGTTAGTGTAGGAAGTAAGAACCCGATAACAAAAAAAATAATTACATAAAAAAAAGATTAATAAGTAAGACCTTGATGAATTAAAAAACAAATTAGTATAAAAAAACATAGCCAACAACAATCTACATTTATTTTAAAAACCTATTCATAAAAAGAAAATAGATTAAAAAACTATTGTTTATTTTAGTAATCTATTTTTTTTTTCATAAAAAAAATTATAAAGAGGTCTTAATCTTACATTTGCCTTCAAGATTGTTGACTATGCCTTTTTTAGACCTCTTGCAAAAATCAAAAGAAAAATAATAGTAGTACAAAAAGAATAGAAGCAATCTAGCATCAAGTGCATTTGTACAGAGAGAGAAAGAGGGACGTTGGAGAGAAGAGCGAGAGAGAGAGTGGGGCGGTGGAGATTGCAAATGAAAGAGAGAGTGGACACCAAAAAGATTGTGGGTAGTTGAAAAAATGAGTCCCTAGAAAAATGGGAATCTTAAATGAGTTGGATCAGATTTTTTTGGATAGTTGAGCCATTCTTTATACATGTTTTTTTTATAGTTGATAAAATGGGGTCCTAAAAAATTAAACTCATTTTAAAATGGGCCCCTAAGAATATACATAAAATATTTTTGGACTCCTAAAATATATATATATATATTAATGCTTGTTCTAAAATGGGCCCTGTGCCATTGCTCACCTGGCACATGGCCAGGGCATGAGAGGATGCATTGAAGGAGTACGTGTCTGGTGAACGCGTTTAGAGATAGTGTATGTGTTGTTTAGTTTGGGCCTACTTGTGTAGTGGTTTAGTGTGTTTTGTTTGGGTGGGGTTGTGAGTTTGAGACTCTTTAAGTTGTGTTTGTTTATGGGTTTGAGCTGTTAGTCCTGATTTGTTTGGTTTGGACTGTGTGTTTGGTCCTTTGTTTGGTTTTGTTTGCCCTTTGGGCTGCCCTATGTTGTAGTTTTGGGCTCTGAGCTTGTTTCCCTTTGTGCATTAATCAAATCACATTTCACCAAAGAAAAAACATGTAGCACATACTAAAACGACCCAAATTCTAGTTAACATTGATTCTAATCCTTGTGGCTTAAAATATTCCTGGAATCTTCACACATTTTTCTTTAACTGAAGATGAAATATCTGTTTTTATTTTAATTAATGTTGATATCATATTATGGAGGACGCTTAATTTTACCACTATTTAAGACCCTGCATAAGATTTTATTTTATTTCTGCTCAATTTTCAATATTTTTTTTGGTAAATACTTGTCCAGGTTGATGCATATGTGGCGAAGAATGTATGAATGCCATCAAGTTCAGAACCATATTTCTCTGCAGGTTAGTCATCTCACGGATCATCAAATCATGGACCCAACTACTGACTACCATCGGCAGGCTACAGCTCAGCTGAAAGCTGAGGTCACTTTCTGGTACAACACCTTCTGCAAACTCATGAAATTTGAAAGAGAGTACGTGAGAGCGCTCTGCAGGTGGATCCTACTTACCGAATGCCTTGTGGATGACTGTCGACGAACGGGCGGCTCATCTGCAATCCTTACTCTTTGTGAAGAATGGCAGCTGGCCCTTGACAGGTTACCTGATAAGGTATTTATCTTTGCTGTAAACCCAAATGTTATATCTCAGCTAAATTTCTTACTTACATCATTCTGCTTGGTTAATAAAAAGAAAAATGTAGGCCACTTGTGTTAGGGCCATTCTTGGTCATTTATAGGAACTAAGTAGTAACGATCACAAGTGTAGATCAATCTTGTGTTAGGGCCTGATTCTATAAACTTATTTGTGTTTGGCATCGGGGTTTGTGGAAAAGGTTAATTGGAATTTGGATTGCTCTGCTATGTGGAATGTGGAGGGGTTTACTCTGTCGCTTAGCTTAATTAGAAGCTAGATGTGATTATTGTGGTATTGCAACTATAATACTATTTTCTTCGCCATTTACTAAAAGATGATGTTTTCCCCTTTTTCCACTGCTTTCTGATATTTGAGGTTGGGTTTGTCCATTGCGTTCTGATATTCATTCTCTTTGTTACATTTCTTGATATTTGAGGTTCTTTTCTGTTTTTGATTGTTTGAGTGCTCGTGTAAAAGTAATATGTACGCTGTCTGTAGGGTCTAACCTCTAGGAACTTATCAGAAGTTAACAAGATCAATATTTGCTGCATTTTGTTCTTTTGGGTAATAAAAATTGGGCGCACTATGAGCAATTCAAATGGTTGTGACGCGGTTACTTTTCTTGAAGAAATTCAAAATGTGGAAGCATCTATATGAATTATCTTTATGTATTTTGTGGTATGTTTTCACAACCACTATAATACTTCGTCAATCAATCACCTTGTAATATTCTAGGGTCGACAACTTCTAACATGACCTGCCAATTTGACACAAACAAAAAACAAAGTTAGTGACTATAAATAAGTCGGGTATGAGTTCAGCCAAATTCGTCATGATATGACTTGAACTTGACTTTGATATTACCCATTTTGCCAGCCATAATAAAATCTGTGATGCTGACTTTCCTTACTTATGATCTATCATTTATCTGGATTTTTACACGGAGAAGCTTTCTGACTGGTGGCTTACATTACAGGTAGCAGCAGAGTCCATTAAGACCTTTTTGTCGGCTATCCACTCCATAGTATTGCAGCAGGAAGAAGAACTCAACCTACAGAAAAGATCCGATAAGCTAGAGAGAAAATTACAAAGGGAGTTAAATTCAGTCACTGAAATGGAGATTAAGTTTGAGGGGAGCTCCACTGTGGAAGATGCACGTGCTGTTTTGAGTCCTAAACATCCTTTATCAGTAAAGCGTGCTAAAATTGAGGCCTTGAAAAAACAGGCCACTGATGAGAAGTCAAAGTATCTCAACTCGGTTGAGGTTACTCGAGCCATGACTCTTAGCAACCTACAAACAAGCCTACCAAATGTATTCCGCGCATTAATGGGTTTTTCAAGCGCTTATACCGAGGCACTCGAGTCTATCTGTAACCGTGCTGAATCAGTGGATTGTCATGATGGATCTTCAAGAACGGAATGTTGAACACTTCTTTTCCACATGAGAACTGGGAGGTTTGTCAAAACCTTGTTCTGGTCTCTGGTACCAGTGTTCTTTAAACAGTGAAAATAGCAATGCAATTTTATGTAAATTTTTTTAATTACCAAGGCTTTGTGGGTGATAATTGAGAAACCTTGATATAGCATTTATGGGGAGATGGCACTCGATGATTTCTGGGCGAGGGGAGTATTGCGTATTACAAGGACTCTCTCTCTCTCACACACACACACACACGCGCCGTGCGCACTTGCTTTGTATTGACAGGTCCAGACTAGCTTTTCAGGTACACCTTTTGTAATACATGCTGCATCGTTACATTGTGTAGACGAACAATTTTATTTGGTTACAGACAGGAATTAGGAAACAGCAAGCAGAAAACAAAGACAAAAGTCTAGATCATAGGATTATCAAGCTCGGCACATTCGAGCAATTCAAGAAGCTTCTCTGGCGTGCGCCCATTCTCCATGTAGAGATCAAGTGAGTCTTTCGCCATTTTTGCCATGCAATTTACTTGAGTGTTGCGTTCACGGGGAATGTGGATGATCTTGGCTTTGGTGCATTTGATGAGCTCGCGGCAATCCTCAATGATATTAGCCAAAGGATGGTTCCCATTTTCGTCCGACTCCACGAGTTGGACGATTTCAAGGCAATCGGTTTTGAGACATAAATTCTTCCACTTCTCTGAAAGTTATATGGTTAAACCATGGAAAACTCCTTGAAGCTCGGCGCAGAGGGGGCTTGCGGTACCTTGTAGTTGCCCGTTGAAGTCAACAATCCATCTCCCATCTTTTCGCACAATTCCTCCAAATGTTCCCAACCCACTATAAATGTCAAAGCTCCCATCTGTATGTATGATATATTTACCCGTGACACACTCCCTAGCATTTCAGGATAAGGTTAATCTATCCCCTTTTCGGTTTGCATTCTTTCTATGGGTTTGTAGAATGTCGCAAGTTTATTAGAAATAATGCTAACCGTAAAGGGGGTAATGATTTTATTTTAAAAAAACAAGGGTGTTACGTGCTTTCCAAATCCACCATAAGCAATAGATAAAGTGACATACCGTTTATTATCCACATTGTTCCACACATTTGCAATCACCCAAGACTTAAAGTCGAGATGAGTACCTTGGCTAAGCTTAAAGTGCGGATTGATGATTTGCCACACTTGAATTCTAGGAAAACAATCTCTAAAAGGTGATTAATGTCTTCATCTTTCGATCATTTGGGCATATGCTATTCGTGGTAAGGCCCCTTCTTTTGCTATGGACATTTGTGAGTAACTTCTCATGGAGGGGGGGACCAAAGAAAGTGTTTTAACGTGGGGTTAGACCTAATTTTCATATTTTCTTCCAAGCATTCCAAGGAGGATTCGTTTCATCCCCCATCGTAATTTTATTGTAGATAGAATGAATTGAGAACTTACCTTATTGTTACGTTGCCAAGATAGTTTATCCTCCCTTTCCCCACTAGTAGGTAGTGGCGTGTTGATGATTTCTCCCACAATTGAGTCCTTGAACCGTTGGTGAATTTTACCGAAGTCCTAAGCTCCATTGGCATTTATGAGGGTCCTCACCTTATCATCATTGTCTGGGCATTGGGTTATGCATGATTTCAGTGATGCTTCACCACACCACCAATCTTTCATGATGTCAATTTTATTCTTGTTACCCACATCCCATTTAGTGTTCTTGATAAGGATGCCTTTACAATTATGAATACTACGCCAAATGTGGGAGGCGTTGGTTCTCTTTTTCCAAAGTTTAGGATTTGGTTCAACTTTATATTTTTTAGATATGACATTTGCCCAAAGTGAACCACTATTTTTCATCATATTCCATCCTAATTTCGCAACCGTTGCGTTATTAATTTCATGGGTATTTCATATACTAAGTCCAAGTCTATCTTTTGGCCGACACACTTTATCCCAACTAACAAGATGAATTTTTTTGTTACTATCATTTTCTCCCCAAAGAAAGTTTCGATTATTCCTATCGAGAGTCTCACAAGTTTTCTTAGGAAAAATAGCGGTTTGCATGTTATAGGTGGGGATTATCGAAGTAATTGATTGGACGAGTGTGGCTTTACCCGCAAAGGAAAGAAGCTTCGTTTTCCACCCAGTTAGCTTCCTTTGGACTTTTTGAATGACATTTTTAAGGTGAGCATTATTGAATCTACCATGGATAAGGTTGGTACCTAGTTAAATACCTAGGTTCTCAGTAAGTCCCATAGTAAACTTATTACTTAATTCACTCGCTTTAGGTCTAGGGACATTGGGAGAGACGAATATTTTGGATTTTGCGTAGTTGAGTCTTTGACCGGATAGGTGACAAAATTCTTCCAGGGTGTCTAAGATAGCCTCACAAGAGCTATTTGACGTATTTGAAAAAAGAATGAGGTCATTCGCAAAAGACAGATGTGATATGCATGGGCCATTAGGGGAAGATTTAATTCCTTTCCATTTACCTTTCCCCACTTCATCAGAGATACTAGCCGAAGCATATACTCCATGCACATAACAAACAGGTAGGGGGATAGGGGGTCACCTTGTCTAAGATCTCTGGTGGGAGTGAAACTAGGTAAATAAGTGCCATTCCAAAGGATAGAGGTGGAGGTGTTTTTAACACAACTCGTAATGAGTTTATTGAACTCACTCTCCACATTAAACCGCCAACACTTCTTCGAGAAAATACCAACTAACTTTATCCTAAGCTTTTTCGAGATCAACTTTAAGGATGATTCACCCCAGTTTATCTTTTTTCTTCACAAGGGTATGGATAATTTCCTGAGTAATGATTATGTTATCCGAAGTTTATCTACCTGGAAGGAAACTCGTTTGGACCGGGTTGATGGTCCGACAAAGGATGGGGCGTAATCTGTTAACAATCACTTTAGCAAGAATTTTTTATGAGACATTACAAAGAGTTATGGGATGGAATTGATTAACGCTCTCCGGATTATCAATTTTAGTATACGTGTCACATAACTATTATTAAGGTTTGTCCGGAAATTCTTATGGGTCAAACACTTGTTAACGAATTAAATAAATTATCTTTTATGTCATTCCAAAAATGTTGATAGAACATGGGTTGAATCCCATCGAGACATTTATATCTGTAACCAAAAAATTATATAAGTTACAGATTACTAGGTGTTGCTACAATTTTAGATTTAAAAACAAATAAGTGCATAACGTAGAGTGATTTTCTCATGAAAATTTGTGTCGTTAAGATGCCATACATGACAAATCCAATTATTCCATTACAAAAGGGAGGTACCAACGCAATTATTTTTAACCAACGACAGATTATGATGATACATTGTCCCACCAGAATTGTGCTTGAAGACGTTGAATCACATTTTTGTCCATCTGGAATGCCTTGGTAAGAACATTAGGTGGAATGGGAGAATCTGACCCAAATACTGCATTTGCAACGGTAGCGGCCAATGGGGTTTGGCCGCACTGGTCTTTCCTATGTTAAGCTGGAAGTGAAAGAGTCCCAAAGAAAACAGGAACGCATCTCCTTGGTGTAACACCTTGGTCATGAGACGATTTTCTAGGTTGGATGTGACGAAGCCAACGCAGAGGGCACCCTAAGCACAATTAGGATCATATTTGCGCAAGGATGCTTGTGGGGTGGATTGAAACCATATGGGGTATAGTCAATGCCAACTAAGGAGACACCAGAAGTGTTGAGTTATGGGTATCTGGGCAACATTTACTAGAATGACAATAGAGCCAATTGGTTTCAATGTATTTCTAGGGATTTGGCGAAAAGAAAGGAAGAAATCATTGGGAGTGCAAATTTAATTTTGGATTTTGCCGAAGGAGTATTGGTGGTTGGAGTTTAATGATTGAAAGTCCGTTGATATCCACGCTCCAAGGTTCGGAAAGACTGTAGCACTCATATATTTTTGGGAATAATACATCTCATTTTAAGAAAAAATAGGAACTAAAAATAAATACCTTTTTTTTATAAAAGAGAACTTAATTGTCCTAAAACCATAATAAGGATTTAACTTAATTCTCCAATTTTAATGCATGGGTTAAAAAAATAAAATCAACTTAAAAAAATAAGGACTATTTTTACAAAAATAAAGTTGAATGTTTTGTATTCAGATCCAACATTATTGCAAGTCCTAAAAGTGGATAATCTCTAATTTATATACTCCTTATATTTCAAATTAATAGTCATGCTTTCTTTTTCAGTATGTCCCAAATTAATAGTCACGTTTTAAAAAATAGTATATAAAATCAGGTGAGCTTATGAAGTTGCCCATCCAAATAATAATCATGAGAGAACAATAATCCAAGTGCATGTTTTGAATTCAAATGTAATAATCAGTTTTAGGAGGATAAATTTTGAAAGTAAATTTTTTTCTTAAAATGTTGACTTTCAAACAACTATTAATTTGGGACTAAGTGTTGGAAATATTGAAAAAAAGGGTTGACGCAAGAAGTAGATCTTTCTCTTTAAGTCTAATTCGTGCCTCTACGAAAGAATAAATTCCGATGCGGAGAGGGTCATTAAACCCCAGGATACAATCGTCTCAAACTCATTTTTCTCCTTTCTTAAGTTTTTTTAGAAACTTCATAAAACACTCGTTGAGAAGATGAAGACTACACCTCTGTTATATAATTTTCTAACCTGGTTGAATAAATCACCTTCATAATTTGAACATTGGGGAGAAAAAAGAAATGTGAGAAGAAAAAATTGAAAAGTGTTTTTTGGTAAAAGCAAAAGAGTTTGAATTTTAAAAGAAATTAAAATAGCTAAAAAATATCAATTTTTTTTATTAAACTAAAATAATTCAACAAATAATAATTTGGATTAATTAATTAAATAATTTTTTTCCAAAACCCATTTTTTCATTAGATTCCACAACTTGCAACCCCCGGACCTATGACGGGACGATCGGGTGATGGCGGCGTGCAAATATGGGTCTTTAGGCCAAATTCATGTAGGTCCTCCTCCCTTAACAAACTTAGGATAGTCCATGTGGTTCCAACCCCAAGTGCATAAACTGGGTATATTAAACCCACTCACTTTTAACATTCTTTCGATCTGCGATCTGAGATAAGAGAACAAGACAAAAGGTCAAAGAATAATTTTTGTGATTAAAATGCTCTATAATTCCCCACTTATGTCAATAACAAAACATATATCCATGAGTACATAACTGAGTCAAGAAGTCATAAATATGATAAGCTATGGACAAATAAAGGTATACATAAACTCGAACCTTTACATAGTGAAGAACTATTCGAAGTATAAGAAACTCAAGTGATACCAAGTTAAACTCCACTTTTTGAGTATACATCAATTTCTCTTCATGAACAATTCTTTACTTATGAGGTCTTTACTAGCGAGAGCGTTAAGGCCCCGTGCCTTGTCCCCGTCTCACGATAGTGTGACACCCCGCCTAATAAAATATCGGGTGATCAGTCCTATATCAAATTAATACAGGAGTCTCGTATGGTTTTATTTTCAGCATCACTGTTAAAAACCATTTGATTACTAATAACCTACTAGGCCACGGTGTCAAATTTTAAACTTTTTAATCTTTTTAACTTAACTGCACACTTAAAACCATTCACATGGTAAAATAAACAACGTAAATGAATAATTAAATATCCGATAACTCACGGTAAAACATCATATACAACCATATCGAAAGAGCGTAAAACAAAAGTGTTGGAAATAAAATAAATGACATCAATCCTATCTAGATCACAAAAGGTGGAAGCGTCTACACAATCTCCTGCCCATATCCACAGCTGCGGCAGCAACGTCTGACTCGAAAGAATGGTCATCCAGGTGTATTTGTGTTTGGACACCTAAAAAGTATAACAAGGGAGAAGAAAAAGAAAATATAGATATGGGTCAGAACCCGAGGTTTTGAAAATATTTTAGCAAGTGTTTAAAGTACTTTAACATATTAGATAAGACATTCTCTATATTTAAACTGGTGTCGCACTCACATGAGATACTCCTCACCTCTCATCTAACAATGCACACCTAATGCATGTATTTTAAACATCCTAGTTACGCTACCCAACCTGACTAGCACTTCCAAAACCTCCAATTTACCATACGCTAACACATGCCCCGCGTATATAATATCCTAAGCTTACTCCCGACTTATAGATAATAATCTCTCACTTATAATCGCCAACTAATCATAAAATGAAAATAGTTAACCAGGGTGCCCAACCATGTACTAAAGACCAAACACCTACCTACTTCCAATGTTGCGTCAAGCTTCGTGCGTGGGATGTCTCGCAAAGCAAAATCTAAACAAGGAACCCTCCTGATACACTACTACTTAACGTTTACGGTCATTGGGATCCGTTGAGCCCTATGTCCATAACATGTACTCCTAAATTCCCATCTCTAGTTATAAAAGTACACTCGTATAAATTTCAACTCTTCCCAATAACAATTTAGGTCTCACATCGTCAAGAGGATACACTAAATCCCATCAAATTATTCATATAATTATACTAAGAACAATAATCCAAAACAACCTAGGGTCTAACATCCCTCAGCTCCCGACCTTTACTACTTTCGTGCGTGGGACGTCTCGCAAGGCGAAATCCCAATAAGGAACCTTCCGGATACACTACTACGTAGCTCTGTCGGTCTAGGACCTAAGTCTATTAGTCAATCCAAATAGAATAACTTCCACTAGTCATTACACTATCCACATCTTAGTGTAATTTATCCCGTATATAGCAATCTCGTCTTATAAACGTATATCACAATTTTATTCCGGATTTTATATTCCCGGATGCTCTAGAAATTATCTCACATGACATCCTTTACCTTAATCCATGCATATATATAGGTTTTCACATCTCATATACGTATGCATTTTATACCTATACACATCAAGTATATCCATGCTTATATATCACATACTATATAAGTATAATAACATTCTTTCAGAGCTATAACTCATTGGATGCAATCTCTATAATGCTATCATCTTCCAGGGAATTACTCACATATCATCCTGGGTATCAGCGGTCGGACTCTCACACCGACTTGGTAAAAACCAAATCACAACGTATGGGAAGCAGTCATACTTCTGAACCTGTACGTGAGAATGAATCATACCCAAGGCTTCTCACCCAGAATAAAAATCACACAATATAAATAATGGAAAACTAAGACTTGGGGACTATACGCAACCTGCTCCTCAAGCCAGGGACCTCACCCACGTCACAAAACTTTCCTTGATAGCACTAGAGGGGTATGCTTCACATAACTATACCGTTCACACACAGATATATTCATAATCATATCATATCTTTATACATACATATATATATATATATATATATATATATATATATATATATATATATATATATATATATATATATATATCATCAAATCCGGCTATTCATGCCTATCTCTCGTGATATTAGCCTATAATCCCAAATATACAAATTCATATACTTAATAAGTACTCACTCACTGATTTTAATCCCCTAAGTATTTACTCACTTATGTTAGAATCCTCGCATTCATAAATTTTCAAATATTAGCTTATCGCCCTAGCTAGTATTCTAAATCCATCCTACTCACACATTCGGATCCACTCAATAATAATCGGCATATATATATTTTACGCGCATAAACATATATATTAATACCCGTCGAATAATCTCCCGAGTTTCGTTCATGCCAAACATTCTTAAAATCAATATCCCAAAATTTATTCTCACTAACCCAAGGTTCATATACCGTTCCTTAATATTTCTCAAAGTCCTTTACTCATCCACGGACATACCAAAATAATCCAAATTTGATTTCGCACCAAATATTTTTGTCTCAAACACCCTTCCATAATAAAATCATTACTAATTAAAAAAAAATCAGAAAAATGTGTGGTCGGCGCCCACGCGATCGTATCGAAAAGATCTATAACTTTCATATTTTTGACAAACTGCTAAATCGGACCGGTCCAGCCCTGGGAAAATTCTAAGATGGGAGTGCCATGGCTGTTATGGCTTTTCTCCCAATTTCTTCAGAAAAATCACTTCCAAAAGTCATCACAACATCATCCACCATCAATCTAATCATCTACACACTATGATATACCAAACACATCAATTAATTCATGGGATTCATCAATCTATACAAGAATTAAACCTTAACTCCATTTTTATTCAATCCTCCAAATTTCTAACAATTAACATGAATTTTAGTTTAGAGTACACATAGAGTTGTCATCACATCATTTACATGAGATTAAAACCCAAAAATCCCATTTTTATGCAAGAATTGCAAACCCAAAATCCAAAGTTTTCATCTCACCAACTTTGATATGAAAAACAAACACACTAAATGATTAAAGCAAGATAAACACTTGCATGGTTGGATAAATCCGACGACCTCATGCCGGGAATCCGCCGGAGTTGGCCCGAGCTCCTATCTTATTCTTTCTTTTCTTTCTTTCATTTGTCTCTCTCGTGCCTTATAATGAGAGAAATGAGGTTTTATCCTTTATTAAACCCAAAATAGACCCGTGTACACAATTGTGAGTCCCTACTAGTCCAAAAAGTCATTGGAACCCAAACACTACCCCCGAGTACTCTATTTTGACTATCTCGGCCCTTTCGAGACCAATCGTGCACTCAAAATTTCCATCTGAGTTACTTATAAAAAATTTACCTTTTTAATTCCAATACAACTCCCTCCTTATTTTTTTGAATAAAATATTACTTCTTGTCGCTTTGCCCAACCACGACCTGTTATAAACCTGTATGTAAATATAAAACACATCAATAATAACCCAACACTTTAAATTCTCAAATTAATAAATTACTCTCACTTATGTAATTTAAATGTCCTTAAAAGTACGGGGTATTACATATAGCACTAGAGGAATTGTGCCCTAATAATCCTCATAGGAAGCGACCAAGACTTGCACACTTGTTAGGTGAGTCTATAAAGACTGCTTTCACAACTACGCACTATGCTCGTAAGAGCCGTATGTAATACCCCGTATTTTTATGACTTTTAATTTTGGGGATTTTATTAAATTTAATTAGAGATATTAAATCAATATTAATTCGGAAAATCATTTAAATACTTACTAGCGTGATGAGAGTTAGTATTTATTTTTGTTATAAGTTACTTTATGGGTAAAGTAAGTGGTGTAATTATGATTAGTAAAATTATCATGAGAATCTAATTTGATAATTTTGGAAATTTATCGTGACGCGCTTGTGTCGTGTCGGGATTAAATTCGGACTATTAAAAGTAAATAAATTATAAGTCACCCGTATGGTCATTTTGAGTGCGTCAATGTGTCTAGAAGGGTCGAGATAGTCAAAATAATGTACCCGGAGGTTTAGTTTGGGTCTCGGGGCATTTTTAGGCCTAATTAACACCCCGGGAGGGCGTTTTGGACATTTTATATTTTTGGGCATGAAAACCCATGAAAATTCTAAGGGTATATCAGATGGCAAGAGTCATCTTCTAGGGTTAGAATCACCATAAACCAAAGACGGCTATAGGAGAGGAAGAGGAGAGGTTTTCCAAGGAGTTCTAGGCCAAGATTTCCACCGTTTACACCGCCGTCGCCGCCAAGCGATAGATCGTGCAACGAGGATCACAACCACACAAATCACTCCACAAATCTGAACCAAGAATTCTCAGGCAAGTATCTATCTTGCTCTATTTCAGTTAATGCTCCAATAATATTAGCCTAGGATTGATTAGGACTAGTTTTTGTGAAAGAAAAACCTATTTTGGAGATTTGAATTCGCATGTTGTATGAGTAATAGATGTATTCTGGAAACCCAATTCATATGTAGAGATTGAACAACAAAATTACAGTAATTAAAGAGTATGAAATCTGGTAAAAGAATGGGAAGAAACTAAATAAAAGAAATTTTAGGGTTCTTGATATTTTTATGAATTATGCCCTTTTAATTCGTTATTCATGATGAAAATCCGCATGCTCGACGTAGGAAATCACTTATTTGAGGTTATAATACTTGTAGTATAAATTATTGGGAGTTTGGTAGTCAAATATATCGTTTTGGAAGAGAAAACCCGTAACTAGAAATTCTACAGATTTGCCATACCTGCTTGATCGATCGATCGACCCTAGAGCATCGATCGATCGATGATTCGATCGATCGAACACCTGCCATCGATCGATCGATCCCTCCTGTATAACTCATATTCTCTTTTCAATGGGTCGTTACAACTTAAATGATTAGACATTCTTGGATATTAATGTGAGAGCATTTTGGGATATAAAGAAGACCAGTAGGACTTTAGGAAATATATGGACCCGTTAATGTAAGACGAGATTAACATTTCACGGGGTGTGTGTGTGTGTGTGTGTGTGTGGTGTTTTTACACATAAGGGATAATGGGAACTTGTGTTAAAGGGTGAGACTCGTAAGGAAGTTATGTTGTAAAATAAATGAGTACCTAATGAAATTACACTTGGGGAGATAGGAATCCACGAGTGTTACGTAGTAAGTTGGATTAATTCCATGAATAAGAATAAGAGATAAACCGTTATACGTGATAACTAAATAATGAGTAATAAGGATAAATATCATAATTATGGGTCGTGAGAGTATACCTAAATTTGATATGGAAATAATAGTATACATATATGACTGTGTTTATGCATATACTATATACGTGTAAAAATCATGCCCGCGCTACTTGCTATCCCTGAGGTTATCACGCTGGGACAGTCTTATCTCGATGGGACCTTTATGGGGGATATTGACTCGTACCCTAGAACATAGGAATCCTTGGTACAGGCTATCGGATCGATAGTCAGACGGTCCTAAGAGACGTGAGGGTATGTGCTGACCTATTAGTGACTTGGAACTATGCTTCGCCTCAATTTGTATGTGTTTTGTGTTAATACAGTTCGAGAGTGATTCCGACTTGTATTTCCCTTAGTACGAGTGATACGGGGACTGGATAACAGAGTATGCCCACACCATAAATTTTATGTGGGGTGCTGTTAGAATATATATATTATATGAGTATTTAATATATATATATTTAAATATGAAATTTGGGAACTACCTACTGTGACTATGGTACGTAAGAAAGGGATAATTATTTCAACTGGAGAATAAATGTTTGAAAGGTATGTTATATTACTGAGAAACTTTATAATCAAATAAGGCTTATGTGTGAACTTTGCTGTTAAATAAGATTTACCTCCTTAACATTTGAAATTGTCGGCATGAAACCTTACAAGTAACTTAAGTTAAGATAAGTTAAACTGTCAGGAGTATTAGTGCGATAGGTGTGCACATTAGAAGAGGGGTGAGGATTTCTCAAGGGAGTGCCGCACTAATATGTTGGTTGCATTAGCAGGTAAGCATTTTAAATACTTGCTAAACTAATTTTAGACTGTTTTACAATCGGGCTCTGACCCGTTTCCTATTTTCTCTTCTCTCTTGTATATATATATATATGTATATATTACAGGTGCCCAGCCACATGGGCGTCTTGCATAGGATCCTTTGGAAGGAACGTGCTGCAGCTTAGGTGGGAGTTGCAGGCCTCTTGCTTAGACGACCTCATTATTGATTCTACTTCTAGCACTATTTTATCCAGTTGGGCATGTGTCGCCCTTTTCCATTATTCAGTTGTTTTATCAGAGATTGTGATTCATTTATTTCCAGTATTTACACTTTGGAATTTATTACTGTCAGGATGTTTTTCCTTCAAGTTTTAAAGTTGGAATTAATTAGTTGGATGTTTAATTATTTGGATTGTTTGTTCCAGTATAGTTGTTGGGTGATTCATAATTTATGAGTTATGTAAAGTTTTAAATATTGGTTTTTAATTTAAGTTCGGAAATTGATGTCTTAAAAATGGTTTTGTCACTTAGCTTAATTAATTAGGGTGTTTAACTGGAAAAATTATCTTTACGACAGTGATGCTAAGAATGAACCAACCGTTCACCTTGATTTTAATTAATAAAGGACTGATCACCCGGTATTTAATTAGGCGGGGTGTCACACCGTAGAACTCATTAAGAGTATTAATCTCAACCTCTATATCTCTACAAGACATCATGCTTACCATTACATGTATATGAGACATAAATAACATGATACTTCCCCTACATACCCGTGCCACTTCATTTTTTCCCATTGTACCTAGTTCTTGGGATCTCCATTCTTTAGGTTGGACACCGATCACACGTAATCTTTTTATTCAAGGGCTTAAATTGCACACTGTATCAAAATAGCTGGTAACGGTCTATGCTAGACACGTATATCAAAAGTAGGACACACAACCAACTAGCCTTTTCACTTGCAGTGGCTAATGCAATAATTCTGACTCCATGGTGGATTGATCTATAGTGATTTATTTTTTAGATTTCAAAGAAATAATAACACATCTAATATTAAATATATATATACAAGTTGCCTTTGAAACTTACCAAAGGGTATTCCAGTCATTATCATTGTAACCTTCAAGTATAAAGGGAAACTAGTGATAATGAATACCTAAATTTATTGTTCTTTATAGTTATTGCATAAACCTGCCTATTGCAAGACAATGCTCCATACTAGATTTACCAGTGTATCGACATAAGACTCCTATAACGTGGGAAATATCTGGCCCAGTACAATTGATAACATATCTTAGGCTACCTATGTTACCAGTGTAGACACCTCGCTCCGCTCCCCCGAAGTACTAGGAGACGATGATGCAAACCATCACTCTCTAACAAACCCAAAACAAGTCATAAAACTCATGAATTAAACTTTGGCAACCCTTGGAAAGGCCCAAAACACAAAACAAGCTAAAAAAAGGCTCAACCCCAAAATGCGCTTGGATGACCGACCAATCCATTGGGAAGTGTGCCCAGACCAACTAGTCTCGCCGAGGTGGACTAACCGGTCATACACCCATGTAAATTTGCCTATAAATAAAGGCCTAACCAACAACTTCAAGGGCCATTAAATCTTCCTCTTAAATGTTGCCTTCATGTTTTATGGATTTCTCTTTCTATAAATGCCCCCAAACTCTGTTCTTTTGCATTCCAAACATATCCTTAACCAAACTTCCATCTTTTAACCCAAAACCCCCTCTAATGTTCCCTCTTCTCACATAAACCCCCAAAGTCCAAGACATATTCCTTTTTCCTTTTTTTCTTCTTTCAAGAAACTTCCTCACTACCAAAGAAGCTTCAGATCTATTTCTTAAAAGGAAGATATCAATCTGGAATGCTACCGAAATAGAAAAGTGCTCAAGTGAAATCATCGGTACATTCTCTCTAATTACGTTTACCTTGAAAGTATAAACATAAATGGGTGGTGTCGTAATACAACACCACCCATTATCTTCTTCTTTTTCATCTTCTCCATTCATTAGTTTTCTCTAAAGGCCATATCAGAAATACATTGATTTTGATCATGCCTATAATAGAACTGTAGGCGTAATACGGGGCCCACCTCTAAATTTCAGGATTGATCTTGTACATATTTACCTATTTTTACTAAACACATAGATCTTCAAAACCATGTAATATATAATATAGGTTAGAGGATCAATAGATACGGGATTCTACTTACTATTTTGGCCTTAATACATATCTATCCTTTGTTTATACTATTTACACCCCCCACACTGCATTGCACAGTCTACTTACATATTAAATATTTTCATTTCAACATGCATATATAAATATTTCACATATATAAATATTTACATATACATTTGAGACCAAAATGGAGGAGCAGGTTCCTAACACCTTCCCTTTGTACTGCTTTCTCCCATAGGGACAAGATTACACTCTAGGCTTCCTTTGAACCTTGTTTGTAAAATGTATGCCAAATATATAATAATATTAAGGAAATTGGATCTTTTTAGAAGCAAAAGATTTTTCATAAGACACACACTACTTCACTGCATGACATCTGCATATCACTACATAGCCTATCACCCTAGGAAGCTTAGTGACATGATTCGAGTCTAACTAATGTAGTTTGCAAATACCACACTATAAGACCCCCTTAAAACTCTCCTTAGGTCTCTAGAACTTCCTTCTTAACCATGGAACCCTAGGTCATACTCTAAGTACTAATTTAGAGGCCACCGAGCGCTCCTGGGCCCCGTTTGACTCTGGTTAACTTTCTCGTCTAAATGAAAGCTTAATGAATATTCTAAGGTCTCTGAATCCCATTTTCAATGGTCCACCCCATGCATGAATCGTCCATATGGTTCAGACAAACGATCCGTTTTACTATAAAAAATCAATCTCGAGGCCACCGAGCGCTCTCGAGCCCCGTTATGACCCCAATCAATTTCCTCACCCGAGCGAAAGATATATGAATCTTTGAAGGGATCTGAATCCCTTTATAATGGTCCATCCCGTGCAAGAATCATCCTTATGGCACAGACGAACAATTTGTTTTCCCTCAAAAACTAATTCGAAGGCCATCGGGCGCTCTTGGACTCCATTTGACTTCTGTCAACTCTTCATCTTAAATGAGACTGAATGAATATTCGAAGGGCACTGAATACCCTTTCCAATGGCCTGTCTCGTGCCTGAATCTGCTTTACGGTACAGTTGAATGACCCATTTTACTCCGAAGGGTCACCGAACGCTTTCGGGACTTGTTTGACCAAAGTTAACTCTCGCAATGCAATTCAAACTTACGGTTTGGGCGAATGATCCATCGTCGTCCGAAGATCTCCTGTACAACGGATCGACGGGAATTTCTGAGCCCCGTTTGACCCAATGTCAACTCCCGGACTTAGGAGCGACCCATCTATTCTCAAAGTTCTTTGAATAACCTTTTCAAAGGTATGCCCTGTGCACTATTTGGACTTATAAATTGCGCTTTATGACCGTTTTTTCGAAGAATCTGCACGAGACTGCCAATTGGCAGGTCCATTTCCCTTCTTATCGGCAGCGTGTCTAAGGTTACCTACCAATAGGCAGGACAAGGAAAATGACGATCGGTAGTTACTTGACCCTATATAAGGAGAACATGAGCTCACTTTGAAAGGCACCTTAGAAATATCAACTTCAACGATCTTAGAAACATTCTTCTAAAGTCAATGAGGTTTCCTTATTTGAAACCTCTCTCCAACTTTCATTTCCATCACTTTCACACTCAATTTAGTAAAATGCCCCTATATTCCCCAACTACTTAAAAGGAAGCTCACCAACCATCAAGATCAATATCCAGGTCTCCAAAGAAGGTCCAAACATTCTTTTCTCTCTTTAAATTTCTTTATTTTCGCTTTAGCTATATATGTTCTTTATTTAGCTTTTACTTTAAATCATACACATATTAATATTCAATCCTTTATTAGTAGTATTGCACATATTATATTTTCTATAAAAAAAACCGAAAGCAAGAAAAATAGGGTTACACCTATAAATTCCAAACGGGATTCTTCACTACAGTTTCTCAAACTAAAAGACCTTCTTTACACACACACACACACACACACACACACACACACACACACACACAATAAAATCTCCATTTGAATATATGGGATAACCCCCACCCTTATGTCGCATGCGAACTGCGTGGATTTTGACGCCTTTAAAGGCTATGTAGGCGTCTCGGGCTAAAACCCGAGACTCGAGGCCTATTTTCCTATTATTCCGACTTTATCCATATATTATTTATCTATATTATACTTGTGATTCATATGCGCATCTTATCTAACACATATTATCATTTCATCATAACGATCAATATCTCGATAAGGGCACATATAATATTTGTAGTTACTATTTTGAGAACAATCCTATGGACGACCTCATACCGTCTTTTCCCATGGTGCGAGTCGAACAATTTCGATCTCCACTTATATATACACGCACACACACTTCACGAAGAAATTAAGGAGAATATGAACATAAGCCCATGAGAGACCCAAAGTTTGGGATGGGTGCCTAACACCTCCCGTTCCTAACTTAGCCCTCGAACCTCTGAACTAATTGGTTTCGCAAGTATTAGTTTGTCTTTGATACCATTCTCTCGAGACGGTACCATGTTCTTTTGCCTATTTTGTGCAAAATATGCTGACGACTCTATCTCTTTATATCACCTCAAAATTAACAACGATCGAAGCGCCCAGAGGAAGGGCGTGAGACCTGTATCTCCTCTCTCGTACGCACATGCACACAAGTTTCGGAACCACCAAAACCCCATGTGGGAGGAAAGATCTCCCGAGGATGGCCACAGCGGTGACTCCGCTGGGGACTTACTTATAATAAGAGGGCTAGACTATGTTTGCATGAGTGTTATCATTTCCTGTTTATGTGCGTATGCACCTATCTGTATGTTCCCTTTTTTTCTCCATTACTTGTTGTACATATATACTTAATGTTTATATCACCTTTCACTCCACACACGTGTAAATACTCTCTATGTACACCTCACACTACTTACACTTGTATATAAGGTCACTTGTGCCCACATGCTTCACACACCACTTAGAAATATCCATTCTTAGGCTTCACTTGCACACACCTCCACTTATCACACTTATATATATCCATGCTCACTTGTACTTATAACACACCACTTGTAGTTGATCCATGCTTAGATTCACTACCACACACTCACTTATAGATATTCACACATCACTCACTCTCACATACCCTTGTTTATTGTAATCTTCATGCTGCATGCTAGATTTATTTTTCATAATACTTGTACATTCTTCCTTATTAGTATAGTGCTCATCATGCCAAATAAAATACTTTCTCAATAATATAATAATCAAGAATCATGCATTTTGCACACTACATCACCAAGAGCATTGCTATACTGACCAAAATTTTGTCCCGTACTAGGGGGTCACTTTGTGATGGGAACTAGTCCGGCAGGGCACCGTTAACCTAAGCAATATGACTCTCACCATCTATTGGTCTAGTACCTTCGACGTATATCGAACGGTTCTCCCTGCATCATACCGCTTAGCCGAACTCATGATAGGAGATATATAGCAGGAAACTCGTTCACGTATGCCGAGTTTATTGAATTCTCTTTCACACGTATGGTTCCCACGAGGTATGTGGTGAGGCAATTCACATACACTCGCGTATATCAAATGACTTGTCCACACGTACCAATTTCCCTCAAAAGCAATAAGTATATCGTGGAAGTGATGCTAAAGGGGGAAACCCTTCCACTAACCCAACAACTGCATACCCTCATATAGGCGTCAAACCTAGGTCACTCATATCTAGTTTTACGGTTGCTACATGAAACTCTGTCGAAATACCGGGTCGGCATGCCGCGCAAATTTTTGTGCAAATTCATCATTTTTAAAATGGGACCCTGTGCACGAGCCTGACAACAAGTCAAACGAAGTTTTACATATTTTTCAAACCCAATTTTCCCAGGCTTGAGTCCCTTTCAACATTTCTTTTGCATTTAGGTAAAGCTAATACAGGTGAGAACATAATAATAATAATAATATTAATAATAATAATAATAATAATAATTATTATTATTATTATAATGCTAAGATTCTTCCCTGGCTCCTTTATTTCCTCCTTTCTCGAAAAATCAAAATACCAAAAATATTTTTCTTCCTTTTATCATAAATGTCAAAAATATTTTCCCTTCATTTTATAAAAAAAAATACCAAAAACATTTGTCCTCCCCTTTCCAAAAAAATGTCCAAAATATTTTCCTCCCTTTCAATAATAATTATTCGTCCTTTTCTCTTTTAAAAATAATTTCGCATAATTTTTTCTGCTTAGGTCGATCGCATACCCGACCCTTGGCCTGGTTCCCTATTGACTTCGGTCTTCCATCAAACTACCCCGAAGCTCCGTCAGTTCTCCTGCTACTTACCCCGAGTCCAAAATCTACCTTTACCAACCCTCCATGGAAAATGCTGACCAAGTACCGAATGTGCAACCTAATTTGATTACAACCCCAGTCTAACTTGTCGCGAAGATTGATAACCTTCAGACCGAGGTTCACGAGATACAGTAAAATCGGGTCCATGTTCACAAAAAGCCAGAGGTCCTTTTCCCTTGTGCTGTGGGTTTACCTGCATATGAGCCTGTTTGGTTCCCAAAAGAATATCAACACGCTCCACATGGCCCTCCTACCAATAGGCCACCACCATCTCAGCTCCCTATGCCGAATCTTGCCTAGCCAGGGGATAACCTGCCAGTACCTGTCGATCCGAAGGAAGAAGAGTTAAACAATGTCAAGGAGGACCTTAAGTTGTTAACCAAGAAATTTGACCAAGTCCGAATCTCCACAAACTACATGGATTACACCCATATGTACCCTAAAGCAAGGCTGCTAGAAAAGTTTAAGATGCCTAACATTGAGAAGTTCAGAGGGAGCGAGCCCCCAATTATTCATCTTCGAAGCTACCACCAAGCCATGACTCTCCTAGGTGCCTTCGAGGAAATAATATCCTAGTTGTTCCAACAGACTTTGAAGGATAACGCTCTTAGTTGGTTTCTATCCCTCGAGGAATCCAGAATTCATAATTAAAAGGATGTTGCCCATGAATTCATGTCTCAATAAAAATGTAACGAGGAGTTGGGGATTACACGCCGTGATCTAGAACTTCTTAAGTAGAACTTCGAAGAAACCATAAAAAATTTCATAGCAAGGTCGAGGGAGAAACGACCACTATGACCAACTGACCTTCTGAAGAGGAGCACGTTAGTATTGTAAATAGAAAACTTCTTGCCCCATGTCCAAGCGACGATGGGAGGATAATATTACCCACATTTTTGAGCTCTCCAAAAAGCCGGTGTGGAGATTGTGCCAAGATAGAAGATGAGCCAAAGAAAGTATCCGAAAAATTCACTATAAGAAAATATGAGAAGCCTGGTACAGTCTCGACCATAAATAACATCTCTCAGCCCGCTACCTCTTGGGCGCTAGAAAACCGTGATAGTCAAGTCAGAATTAATACACCAAGCTCCATGCTCCCCTCTCTAAAGTCTACCAGGCCTTGTAAAGCCAAAATCTTATCAAACCTTTGGACCCTCGTCCGCTACTAAACCCACTTCCCAAAAATTTCAAACTCGGCGCCCATTATGATTTTCATCAAACTGTCGGCCATACCACTGATCACTGCTTCCATCTCTGAAATGTAATTCAAGGTTTAATTGACAAGGGTATTGATTGGACATAAATATTGTATATTTATTCCCCTAATTTCAGTGTATTTGTGAACCCGAGTGATGTAACCTATATGGATTTGACGCACATTTATGCTACTAATCTTCGTTGGCAAGTATTTCGTGTTTCGTGCTTCTCTTATTGGTTTTACAGGTTAATTATGCAAGCAGCGCAAAAGAGAAAGCGAGACAATGAAAGAAAAGCTAAGAAGGCAAGTTCAAGGGAATTTTGGTAATTCTGTAGCCAGATCCCGAAGGAGGAGTCAACTGGAAAGTTGAAGAGCTTGGAACAACGAGAACACTGGAAGAAACGGTACCCAAATCCGAGCTACGGTTGATGAGTTATGACCCGTTGAAGTTGAAAAAAAATCCAAGGAAGAAAGGAAAGAAAACAAGAAAAAAAATTCTAAGTGTTGAATGGAAGAAAAAGCACCCCAGACCAGCAAACATTCGCGAACCCAGGGGCGAACCGGTTTGGGATGCGAACCGGTTCGGGGTACATGCGAACCGGTTCGGGGGGCCTGATGCGCGAATTTGCCTCATTTATTCTGATTGGCTCTAAGGTTTCCTTTTAGGTTAAAACTCTCCAAAAAGAGTGGGATACGTAGGTAGTAACTTAGGAACAACCATTCTGGATAGTTTTGAGCAGTTTTTGATAGAGAAAAAGTGAGGAGAACATCTAGGAACATAATTTTGATTTATTTCTGCAAGATCCATACACTTCCGGGTTTGTTTTCAAGTTGTAATCTCAGCTATATTTTTGTGATTTTCAGTATTCTTGCATGGTAATTTTTCTGCATGGTTTGAATGAATTTTTTCGTTTATAATGCTTAGCCACGTATTTCGATCTAGTGTTATCATGAGTTCTTTCGCATGCAACGTTATTATTTCATGCATCCTTCAGTTTAATATGTCCGGCTAGGTTTAAAAGGTCGGGATGCATGAACCCAACCTAATGTGTTAGTGCATGTGTATAAAATTAATCCGATGAATTTAGTGATTGATTATGATCGTATTGCATAGTTACATAATAATTGTGGATCTTTATATCTCGTTTACCTCTGGGTACTCGTGATGATTTAGAGTAGAATTTGAGTGTCACTATCGCGATACCGATTTACTCATCCTCAGATTAGGTATGACGCGGGCTTGAACCTCGTATACATAATGCTTGAGAGTATTAAATTCCGGGTCAGATCAATCAGATAAATTTACGATTAATATTATCACTGCACTACACTAGGGTTGGGGGATTGTATTCCCGTCCTGTTTCTCTCATCATTTAAAATAAAAAGTTTTTTTTGAATTCATCAATCATTCTCCATTTCGTTAGATTAATTTAGTTGCATCGTTTCTCATTTTCATTATCTCATTTAGCTGTAATCAATCTCAAAACCAAATAAATTTTTCCTTTCCTTTTTAGAGTCAAAGTTAGGATTTCTCTGTCTATCCAACGTCATTACGTTCACTCGTCCTAGTTCCCTGAGGATTCGATACCCAGACTAGCCACTATACTCCACAAGAGTGTAGTTATAGTTTAGGTTTTTGTATTGTGGTTGGAAGCCGATAACAACGACTAGCGTATTACACGGACGCTCGATTTTCCACACGAACAGGTATCATCATCCCATCTGCTAATCCCAAATCCAACACCACTCACAATCCACTTCCAAACCATACAAATACTATCTTCTTAGAGAATGACTCGAAATTTGATCCATCTACCTAGATTGTACCCAGTAAAGCACCCATTATGCCCATATTTTCACCCAAACCCCTTAAAGTCTGCCCATGGTTTCTCTTACACCCTACCTATTTTGCCGACCAAAGTTTATCTCTTCTCACAAAAGCATGTATTGTTGTTCGCACTCGATCCGGAGGGACTGATATGGAATAGCCAACAGCACTAAACCACCTTCTAGAGTTTGGGCTGAAATTTCCCCCTAAAATGACCATTGACTGCTAAAAGTTCAGCATCCTATTCATGAAATCTTGGAAGTGGGATCGAGAGTTAGATAATTGGGTGGCACCTGTTGAAGAAATCATTTTTGATGAAGAAATACAGATTATAGTAGACTTGTTTCGATAGACTAATGACATTTGCAGTATATCTGAGTTACTCGATGCCGAAAAGCTAAAAGGGCGGTTGGTTCATTCAATTATGTACCTCCCCATTGAGTGGGAGGATCTATACGAAGAAGCCATTGAGGTTATCGAACACACTGACTTTTCATGGAAAGACGACATCATTTCCATCGGATGGGGGATGAATTTGATAGCTCAGATGAAGAACCAAGACAAGAAAATGTTAGTCTGGTAATCAGTATGCGTGGGATGATATCTTTTGAAGATCTACTAGGGGAAATCGATAAAGTGTTCGTACAACTTGAACTAGATGAAGAAATGGGGTTTCTCTTATTCCCTTCCTCCATGAACCATATGACAAGATTTGGGAGACACTACAAGAGTCTGAATCCTCATTCAGCAGGGGTAGATAAAGGAAAGGGAGTTGTCAATAAACACCCCATGCCAGAAATGACCATCGAGAAAAGAAAAATCCTTGACCAACTCAAGAAAACTTAGGACAAAATAACCTTATGGGACTCTTCATGTCATCCCTGCTACACCAAAATGCTTTGATAAAGTTGCTCACCGGTTCCACAATCCATCCTTCCACCACTCCAGAAGAAGTCATGAACCTGTTTGTGTCTTTGACCCCCACTAGACTCCTTTCATTCACTGAAGAATAAATCCCAAAGATCAGGTTAGATCATAACTATGCTCTCAACATCTTCGTTGTGGTGATGGGGAAGATAGTCCTACTCTCACTCGTCGATAACAAATCAACCTTCAATATTTACCCATTAAGAACCTTCAACTGCCTATGTTTGAAAGTAAGTGACCTTTCTCCAACTTCCATTGCAGTGCGTGCCTATGACAACACTCATCGAGAGGTGATGGGATCCATAAAACTCACAATACAGGCTGTCCTTATATTTCCCACAATCGAGTTTCAAGTTATCGATATGCTCGCTTATTTTAATATATTGCGTGGTTGACTGTGGCTTCACAACTTCAAGGGGTATGTTCCTCGCTCCATCATAAAAGGAAGTTCTTCTACAAGGGACATTTCATGACCATCTTGGGAGACGATGATAGCACTGAGAATGCAAGCACCGATAACCCGATACTAGAAATATAGAATAGGATGAATGACATGCTTCTTTTCGGCTTTAGGGTTGATCTACTTCCTGCAGGGGATGATTTTAAACATCGAGTCTGCCCAAAGCACAACCCACATGGTAATGTCAACGTGATACAGATATTAAAGATTATATACTTCATGCCCGGACTAGGACTGGAACAAAGACAACAGGGGATACTGGAAACCATAGTTTTGAAGAAGGCCTTTCCTCCACGTGGCATGGGTTATCATCCGTCATCAGAGGAACTCAAAATGCTACACCAACCCTAGTTGAAGAGAAGTTTATAAAGTACCAAGACTTTTTTTTGGGGACTCATTGAACGGAAGATTCGTCAAAGAGGGTGAAGGTTTTCCCAAACCATGGTATGATCATGTTGACAAGAAGATGAAGCCAGGGATGGATATCTTCTTTTAAGATAGTTATTCCAGGGACGAAGACTTCCAGCATCATGTGCAACCACTCATTAAGAAAGCTATAGCTTCTACCGATGTTTTTGAGGGAAGTAACTCCGAGGACTCCTTCAATCTATAGACACTGGGGCCAACACTCATCATCAAAACTGTCCACTCTAATTAAGGTCGTTGATGAACCTCTCCTTAACTAGAATGCTATACCAATTCCACCTGCTGAAATGCAACCCAACCCAGATGTTTATCCTCTCTCTTCTTCTTTTGTTGTCCCTTATTTTTCTAATAATAATGTTATCAAGACCTCCTTTGACGAGGTTCTGAACACCTTTTTTCCTAAAATTGAAATAAATGAAGATTTTACGTATCTTGCTGTGCCTTACATTAATTTTCTTGATTAAATTAAACTCTTGATGATGATGATTTTGTAAATGAATAATTCTTAACTGATCTTAATAAGGTTAATAACAAACAACATAACCTCATTCAAATTAATGAAGATGAAGCTGTTGTTATCAATCTCGGTTCCTGTAGTCAACTGCGTGAGATTAGGATAAGGTCCACCCTTAATGAGCATGAGCACACGCAACTCAAAGAACCATTGAAGGAATTTATGAATGTATTCACATGGTCCTATGACGATATGCTCGACATCAATACCGAAATAACTTAGCATAAGATCCCAACTCTTTCAGAATGAAAACCATTCAAACAGAAACTGTGAAAGCTCTGCACAAAATGGTCGCTCAAAGTTTAAGAAGAGGTGACCAAATAGTTGGACGTAGGCTTCATCTGGATGATCGAATATCCCACATGTCTAGCCAATATTATACTCGTGCCAAAATCAGGAGGAAAAGTTTGCATGTGCATTGATTAGCGGGATTTGAACAAAGCATCTTCGATAGATGATTACCTATTACCCACCATCGACACGATTGTGGATAACCCGGCCAGTCACGCTCTTAAGTCATTTGTTGACGGATTTTTTTGACAATTAGATAAAAATGCACCCTAATCATTAAGAAAAATCCGTATTCATCACCCCTTGGGGAACCTTCTATTACACCATTATACCATTCAGTCTCAATAACGTAGGGGCTACCTACCAAAGGGTTGCCATAACCATATTGCATAATTTGATACACAAAGATGTCGATGTCTACGTGGATGATATGATCATTAAGTCTAAGACTCAGTAAGGTCATGTTCCTGCCTTTTGGAAGTTCTTTGAATGACTACGGTGATACCAGATGCGGCTTATCCCATAAAAATGCATTTTTGGCATCACCGAAGGAATTTTTTTGGGATTTATGGTTAGAGTGAAGGGGATTGAAGCATACCCTACCAAACTGAAAGCCATACTCGAAATGACACCACCCCAAATGGAGAAGGAAGTCCGAGGATTCTTAGGAAAATTATAGTATATCAGCCGGTTCATCTACTAGTTGACTTATATTTGTGAACCCATCTTTAAACTCCTCCGAAAGGATTCCATCAAAGTCTAGAATGGAGCCTGTCAGGAAGCCTTCGACATAATCGAGCAATATCTTACCCGATCTCTAGTACTCATTCCATCGCAGTCTGATCTCCCTCAACTCCTATACTTGCTCATAACAAATACTGCAGCTGAGGCTTTACTAGCCTAATACATTGAAGAATCCTGCAAAGAAAGGAAATTTATTATGCTAGTCACAAATCGATCGAGTACAAAGTCAACTACACTGCCTTGGAGTAAGCATATGTTGCCCTTATCGGGGCCACTCAAAAGTTATGGCACTACATGCTCGATTTTCCCATCAAACTTGTGTCCCAAATGGATCCTCTCAAATACTTTCTTGAGAAACTTGCCCTGTCTAGCCGAATGGCCCGATGGTTGATACTACTAGCCGAGTTCAATGTTGTGTATGTCATGGAGAAAGCCATGAATAGAAGAGCCATCTCCGACTACCTTGCTGACTACCCTATGGAAGAAATCGACGTTTGGATCTCCGAGTTCCTGGATGAAGATATCCTTTTCACCTCTCAAGAAGACCTCCTGTGGTAAATCTTTGATGGCTCTGCTAACAAGAAAGGATATAGTATTGGGATACTCCTAATCTACCCTAATGACTTTCATACTCCCATTGCCATCAAGATAGATTTTCCCTACACCAATAATATGATCGAATACGAGGCGTGCACCGTAGGCCTCAAAGTCACTCTCAAGAAATGTATCCAGTGCGTAGATGTCTATGGGTACTCTACCCTTATCATCGACCTCTCCCTTAAAAGATGGAAAGTCAATGATGAAAGACTCTTACCCTTCCACCCCCACCTAGAAGAACTAGCTTCCCAGTTCTGGGACATCACTTTCCACTACTTACCCCATGCGAGGAACAGCTTGTCCGATGCTCTTACTACCCTAGCCTCCATAGTCAACATGCCCGAGGGAATAACTATGGCCTCCCTTCATAGTCCAAAAACAAACTATGCCGAACCACTGCTACCACATTGAGATCATCATAAAAGAGGACTTTGATATGGCTGAGTTATCGTATTACGATATTTGACACCTCTTCAAGCACGGTAGGTATCCTCAAGACACGAACAAGAAAGATCGAGCGACTCTTCTCATATTGACCGCCCAATGCATTATCTGCGATAAAGTACTGTTCAAGGGAAACTTCGATGGAACCCACTTGCACTGTATCGCATGGGTTGACATTGAAGAAATGATGCAGAAAATCCACAACGGGGAATGAGGACCCCACATGAATGGTCATATGCTTGCCAAGAAAATTATCCAGCAGGGGTACTATTGGACCACCATGGTTTAAGATTGCACTGCCTATGTACGGTGATGCCTTAAATGCCAATAGTTTGCTAATATCCAACACTTACCTCCACGAGAATTATATAACATGACTTCTCCCTGGCTGTTTTCTACCCGGGGCATCGATATCATGGGGAAAATTACACCCAAATCCTCCAATGAGCATGAGTTAATCCTGGTTGCCATTGATTATTTCACCAAATGGGTCAAAGCCTAGTCATACATAGTGCTAAATGCCAAAAATATAGCCAAGTTAATTCGAAAGAACTTCATCTGCCAATACAGGGTTCCCCATGAGTTAGTGCCAGATAACGGATTACATTTTGAGGCAGAGGTCACATAATTGGTTGACGAGTACGGAATTCATAGACACATATCTTCTCCCTAACAACCATAAACCAATAGTGCAGTTAAAGCCTCCAATAAGAACCTCAATGCAATAATCAACAAGATGATCGAGAGTTGCCAGGATTGGGTCGATCGGATCTCTTACGCCATCTGGGGGTACCGCACTTCAGTTCGGGCATGTACTGGGGCTACCCCTTACTCTCTAGAATACGACATGGAAGAAATCCTACCCATTGAACTACAAATACCTTCATTACGTGTTATGATTGATAGCAAAGTCAGCGAGGATGACTGTCATCATAGTCATTTTGACGAGTTATCACTTTTAGACGAAAGGAGGCTAAAGGCTCTATATCATAAATAGGAGAACCATCGTCTAATAGCGCAATCGTTTAACCTAAGAGTCAAGGAACGTGGTTTCTAAGAAGGAGACTTAGACCTCAAAGAAATCATAAAACCCGTCTGGGACCCCAAAGGGAAATTTAAGCCAAACTGGAGTGGACCCTACATCGTGAAGAAGACAATTTCCAGTGGTGTCACTATGCTAACTAACCTTGATAGAGAACATATGGCACATCCAGTCAGTCTGGACTGACTTAAGAAGTTCTACCTTTAGTCCGAAATCTGAGCGCGCTATGACTCCTCTTATCCCCCTTTTATTCTAAAAAAAAATTCTTTATTTCCCTCTACACAGAACTATGTGGGGCCTAACCTCTAAAAAATTTTTTGCTCTCAAAATAAAACTCAGAAAATTATCAAAACCCCAAGAGGTACATTAGCAACTCATACGCTTTAGATGGGCGTGGTTCCATTCTTTTTTATAAAATGCTATTATTTTCTTACATCGGAGAATGATAATTCGTTTAATCCTTTACATGAACAAAAGGATTATGCATGCCTTAACTATTGGTATAGATAATTCAAATGTAAAACTCATCAAGAGGCACAACAATATGATCAAAATTCTTTTTTATTCCATAAATGGGAGAATTCAATACAATTAATGAAATATCAGTGTAGGGAGTAAAAACAACCGCCTCCGCCAACCAAACGCCCCATAAAACAAACACAACCAAACCTTCCCAAAATTATCCCCCCAAAATAACACAAATACAAACCAAACACCAGCTTTAAAAAGACCCTATCCACAGTTGTCGAAAGATCCAGCCCCATTATTGTCTGCTCCTTAAGGCCCCCAAACTTCCCCTGCTATACTGGTGTTTCAAAGGCCCTCTATGGAGCGATAATCTCGGACCAACCTAGAGAAAACGACTACGCCCCTCCATAGTATCAAAAAGGGCAAACCATATCTGTTCGATATCATCTGCCAAGATCTTGACCACCACCCTCTTCCATAGCCATTTCAGATAATCTTTAAAAATGCCAAATCCTGCCGACGGATAGAGAAGGATGGGTTGAGGACTAACAATTCTCCCTCAGAGAACCCAGGCGCATGCGCAGGGCTTCAGTCAAATGCTCTACATGAAAGAAATCTAGGGTACGGGGAGGCATAATTTAATCCCATTCGACTTGGCGCAGGAGCCACCAGGAGAAATAGAATGAGGTCTATCGAAGGCCAACTAACTGAACGTCTCGATATTCACCCACTTCCAGAATGGAATACAACTCTCCCCACCATGGCACTGACCAACGCAGACATCGAGATCCGTGATCCATGAACCAATTTACCCAATTCTGATGGTCTAAAGATGATGAAATAACGAGTGAAAAAATTTGGCACAGATGCAAGGGATATTCAGGGGGGACCACCAAATGAAATCTCTCAACTAGTCACATGAACAACATAAATGGTTTTCCTCTAAAAAAATTAGACCGGGCTTCCCACCAAGCATCTAGACCGTTCAAGGTTTCTGCCAATATCACCACCTTAGGATTGCGATAATATGACATCCGCCGATTGAGGGTCCACCACCAGGTCCTCGGTCACTAGTAGTAGCTTCGAAGTTAGGCCTAGGATAAGAGATTTGGCATGCTCCGCATTGTTGAAATCCCGTAAACGTACATAATATATGACAACTGGAAGATAAATCATTCCCCCAGTAACTAATGGACGAGTTGTCGAAGGAGATATGTGAAGAAATTCAACTAACAACGCCTATGGAGAGAATTCGGGCATAGCCACTTCCACGCTAGGATTAATCCCTAACAGGGCTGATAACTCCTCATAGGTCAGACATACCTCGTCCAAGCCAAAGTGGAAAACATGATCCTCGGGATACCAAAATTGTGCTGCCGCCACCAGCACGTTCCAATCAATGGGCCGATTGCGCTACAAAGAGACCCAGCGCAGGTTAAAAGCATCATAATTCACATTGTACAGACATATGGCTTCCAAGATCTCGAGATATAAAGAGAATTATGCACTCATTGGAAGGGCAATTTGAGAAATAATAAGGCAGGGAAAGAAATAAGAGAGAAGAGAAAATGTGAATGGGTGAAAAACCACACCACCTTACCCCCTTTTTATACCAAAATACCTTGGCTAACGACAAGAAACCTAAAGGGCTCGAAATAAAACCTGCCCTACCAAGTACTTTGGGCTGCAAGAAACAATCGAAGCCTTAGGGTGATTTGACTGGATTCACCTGCCGATAGTTAGGACAAGGGGTATGCCGATCAACAACCCCCTTATTTTAGAAAATTATATCTTTCCTTTTTCGTCGAAATCAAAAGCTCAAAAAATAAATCCTTATATTTAAACCTTCGGGTCCATTTTTACTCGTCATTTTTCATCAAATTATATAATCACTTTTCTAAAAAGACATCATATCATTTTTATACTATTAACAAAAAAATAGAGTGCATGTAGAGTAAGCCACTAAATCAAGATAATCAAATAAAACATGCATATCTTTTTGCCTTTTTGAGCATCTTTTTAGGTGCAATGCTGCCACATCAAGCTTGCAATATGATCAAACGCCAAGCTCACACAATCAACGAGAAATCTGTAAGAAAATCCAAAAGAGCCGTCCCCTAAGGGTAAAAGGTCACCTACATCCTCAATAGAGATTCAACAATCCTACCCAATGCCGCCTGCCCCACCTCTGGCGTCACCCTCAGCATACGATCCACCTCTATCTGCAAACCCTCGCAATCAATCCCCAATAGCTGCTGAACCCCATATTGATTGACACCTTCCTCTCCCCCTTCCAAAGGCGGCCTAGAAGACTATGTCACTAACGAACGACAACCTCCGTCACCAACTATTTGGCAGTCCCCCTCGAAATTTCGTACGAAAAAACCAAAAAATTCCAGAAAATTCCAAAAATTCTCTGAAAACTTCATAAAATTGCCAAATAAATATTGGAACATTTCTCCATAAAGAAAGCCATTTTTCAAACTCTCAAAATCCCCAGTTGGATTAAAACTACATCCTTATCCTCGATTTAAAATGACGCGCCCGAATACCAAAGATCACTACAATTCCCCACCGAAAACCCAAAACCTCAAGTCATCCCCAGCGAAACTGTAAACCTCAAAAATAAAAATGTATCCCCAGAAGGACTATATAATATCCTACCCATTTCCTAGTGGAATTTCCAAATTAAACTTTCTCCCAGAGAAATTCTATCTTCTCCAGCGGAGCTATAAGCCCTAGTCGGACATCTCTCCCTAGCGGAACCACAAGTGCATCCAAACCCCCAAAGATAAATTAAAGACTCCCCAGAGAGTAAATCCCCCCTTACAACTTTAGGTCCGCAGTATTGATCTCGACCCGTAGAATTAGTCCCCACAACTTTAGGTCCTAAGAATTGACCTCAAGTATGCAGAATTGGTCACCCCAATAATAGGTCCTCAGAATTGACCTCGACCTGAAGAGTTGGTCACCCCAACTATAGGTCCTCAGAATTGACCTCGACCCGTAGAATTAGTCGCCATAACTTTAGGTCTGCAGAATTGACCTCGGCCCACAGAAATGGTCGCCTCTACTATAGGTCCTTAAAATTGACCTCGACCCATAGAATTGGTCGTCCCAACTTTAGGTCCTTAGAATTGACCTCGACTTGCATAATTGGTCATCACAACTTTAGGTCCTCAGAATTGAACTCAACCCACATAATTGGTCATCCCAATAATAGGTCCTTAGAATTGACCTCGACTCGCATAATTGGTCGCCACAACTTTAGGTCCTCAGAATTGACCTCAACTCACAGAATCGATCATCTACGACATTACTTAGTTCCTCATAATCGACCTTGTCCCACTAAATTGGCCATCGTCACCCCTTTGGTCCACATAATCAATCACTTTCCCAAATATTCGTGTGGTGTCTATTTGACGACTTTTAGTTTTTTCAAAGCCCACCCGTCGAGGGACTCGGTAGATACCACATTTTATGACCCCCCCTAAACTCTACTTAGTCCCCTAGCACTTCCTCCTTCACCATAGGACCCTAGGTCATACTCCGAGTACCAATTTAGAGGCCGTCGGGAGCTCCCAGGCCCCGTATAACACCGGTCAACTTTCTCATCTGAGAGAAAGATCAATGAATATTTAAAGGGATCTGAATACCCTTTTTAACCCTCTTCTCCATGTGCGAATCATCCTTACAGTTCAGATGAATGATCCATTTTACTATAAAATATCGATCTCGACGCCACCGAGCGCTCTTAGGCCGAATTTTGACCCCAATTATCTTCCTCACCCGAGAGGAATCTCAATGAATCTTCAAAGGGTTCTGAATCCCCTTTCCACTGGTCTACCCCATGCGCAAATCAACCTTACGGTATAGACGAACGATCCATTTTTCCTCTAAAAACTAATTCGGAGGCCACTGGGTGCTCCCGAACTCCATTTGACTCCTGTTACTCTTCAACTTGAATGAGACTGAATGAACCTTCAAAGGGCAAGAAATATCCTTTCCAACAATCCACCCTTTGCTTGAATTAGACTTACGGTACAGACGAACAACCCATTTTACTTCGAAGGGTCACCAAGCAGTTTTGAGCCCCGTTTGACCAAAGTCAACACTCCGAACCGAGCGAAGCTCTTTGGAACATCAAAGTGCCTCGCATAACCTTTACAATGGTCCGCCCCATGCGCAATTTAGACTTACGATTTGACGAATGATCCATTATTGTCCGATGATATCCTGTCCAAAGGACCGACGAACGCTTTCGAGCCTCGTTTGACCCAAAATCAACTCTCGAACCCCGTTTAACCAACCATCAAGATCAATCTCCAAGTGTTCAAAGAAGGTCCAAACATTATTCTCTCTACGTAAATTTCTTTATTTTCACTTTAGATATATATGTTCTCAATTTATCTTTTACTTTATATCATACACATGTTAATATTCAATCCTTTATTTGTAGTATTGCACATAATATATTTTCTGTAAAAAAGTCCAAAATAAGAAAAAAAGGGTTACACCTATAAATTACAAAAGGGATTCTTCATTTCATTTTCTCAAAACTAAAACACCTTCTTTACACACACACATATAATAGAATCTACGTTTGAATTTATGGGATAAACATCGCCCTTGTGTCGAATGCGAACTACATGGACTTTAATGCCTTTAGAGTCTACATAGGCATATCGGGCAAAAACTCGAGGCTCGAGTCCTATTTTCCTCTTTTTCCTACTCTATCCATACATTGTTTATCTATATTATACTTGTGATTCGTATGCGCATCTTATCTAACACATATTATCGTTTCGTCATAACGATCAATGTCTTGATAAGCGCTCACATCTTATTTCCTATGGATGACCACACTCCATCTTTTCCCATGATGTGAGTCGAACGATTCCAATCTCTACTTATATATACTCGCACACACACACTTAATGTATAAATTAAGGAGAATAATAACATATGCCCATGAGAGATCGAAAGGGTGGGATGGATGCCTAACACCTTCCCATTCTGTAACTTAGCCCCTAAACTTCTGAACTAATTGGCTTCGCAAGCATTAGTTTGTCTTTGATGCCGTTATCTGTAGGCGGCAACATATTCTTTTACCTATTTTGTGCAAAATAGGTTGGTGACTCTATCTCTTTACATCACCCCAAAATTGACGACGGTCGAAGCACCCCTAGGAAGGGTGTGAGACCTATATCTCCTCTCCCATGTGCGCGCGCACGCAAGTGCCAGAACCACCAAAACCCCATGCTAGAGGGATGATCTCCCGGGGATGGATACACAGGTCTCTAGAGATAGATTACACTCTTCTATGCCTCAAACCCTCGACGTATATAGAGTGGTATGTTCTCGATGAACATCACTCACGTACCTTGAGTATATAGAGTTAACTCTCTCACGTACTGTCTCCGTGAGGTATATAGGGAGGCTCAATTCACGTACATTTGGGTATATCACAATGGCCCTCTCACACGTACTTTAAGGTATATAATGTGGGGTCATAGTCAAAGAAGGGATACTGTAGGCTCACGAAAAGCCTTGCATAACCTCATGCACTTGAATATTAGGACACAACCAAATAATGCAAAATCTAGGAGATTCTCCAAAACGGAGATATCCATCAAATAAGTTTTAATCTCCTAAGAAAGTTTCCTAAGATACGTGGGAACTCAGAACTTTAAAAGTTTACTCATCCTTCTCGGCCTAAAACCAAGTCTTGCAATGCCAAGTGAGGAGTTTCATAGGAAATGGGTCATAACCTTGGCTTATTCAAACATACATCTGTTCTTTCTTGATATATTGCATGTCCTCTATATATTTCCACTTAGGTAGCTTCCTAACTCTACATTTTCCATTGCATCACAGCTGCCACCTTGACAAAGGAAAAAAATCCACACCTCTCGAACTCCTATAACTTATAGTCTTATCATTATGCAAGCCTATGAGAGGGTGTCACTAAACGATATCATAGATATCTTGAATTCTTTAAGAAATGAAATGCATACTTTGAGCCAACAACAAGTTTCTCTCTATAATCGACTAAAAAATACTGAAGGTCAAGGGGAAAACTCATTGCCTGCAAATGTCGTACGTCTACCCATCGTAGTAAACATTACTAATATCCGATTGCCACTATCGAAAGTGCCCCAGTTTCCAACACAACCGAGGCCCCAATGGACATGGGACGCGTTAGAATGGAGTTCCAAACACTCTAATAAAACTTCCAGCAATTTTGACGTGATCTGAATGACATTAAAAAATTGTCCTTCTATCCAAACTCTAGGTTTACCGACAGATTCAAGAGGCCAGACATTAAGAAATTCACAATAATGGGACTGCCCACTATTCATCTCAATCTTTATGTTCGAGATATGCAAAACCTAGGGGATTTTGAAGAAATTATGGCTCAAATGTTTAGACACAGCTTGTCCGGAGGCGTCCTCAGATAGTTACTCTCAATGGACGACGAACGAACCATGGCATAGAGATATGTCTATAGGGAATTTGTGACACAATAAAAATACAACAACGAGTTGGAAATAACTCATCGAGACTTGAAATGACGAAAAAAGACATACTGGAGTACTTAGGAACCTTAATTTCTTGTTAGAGAGCTAAGTTAGCCCAAATGGTGAATTAAATCTCCGAGGAAGAGCAAGTGGAAACTATAAAACCCATGACAAGGGAATTAAGAAAATTAATGTGTTTGGGGACTCAACCCTCATTATCTGTCAAATTTTGGGACACTAGAAAATAAAATAAGAAAAATTATTGCCATACCACGGGTACCTAGAAGAGATGGTCTCTTTTTTCAAGGATGTTCAATTCTTTTACCTCTTGCGAGATCGAAATAACTTCTTTGATTCCTTAAATACTCTCACTTCAATGGTGGATATCCAAGATGAAATGGACAAATTGTCGTTGGATATATGTAATAAACAGCGATCGGGATTCACTTACTAAATTTTCATAACTAAGGCCATAGACAAAGAACCATGGTATCAAGACATCAAAAGATTTATCCAAAAAAGGAAAATTCCCTTAAGGATATAAAAAAAAATTTAACATGCAATTCATCATACTTCGAAGATGGTCAACCCAATTCATCATGTGCGCAGGACAACTATACAAGAGACACCCTAACAACACCCACTTACGATTCCTTATTGAGATGGGGGCATAAAAGATAATGGGAGAGATTCATGGTGGAGAGTGTGTTCCTCATATGAACAACCACATACTAGCAAAGAAATCATCCTCCAAGGGTATTATTGGAGCAATCTTCAGCATGACTGCAACAAATACGTCCAAATATGGCTTACATGCCAACAATTCACAAATCTACAACATTTGACAGAGAACTTTACAACATGACATCACCATGATTATTTTCAACTCGGGGAATCGATATCATCATAAAGGTCACTCCAAACTCCTCTAACAACCATGAATTCATCTTGGTATCCATCAACTATTTTACCAAATGGGTCGAGGCTGAATCACTTGCTATATTAAATGCCAAAAGGATAGTCCAATTCATATGAAGAAATATTATCTATAGATATTGTGTGACAATTGAATTGATCTCGGACAATGGGATGCACTTTAAAGCAAACGTCATAAAACTCATCGATGAATCTGTGATCAAGAGGCAAAAATATTCCTCTTAACATCCATAGACTAATGGTGCCATTGAATTTGTAAAAATGAATATGAAGTTCATCCTAATTAAGATGATTGAAGGATGCCATGACTGGGCTGACAAAATATCATACGCACTATAGGGATATCGAACTTCCATCAAGACACCTACCAAGGCTGCCCCACACTCCCTCTTCTATGGTATGGAGTATATATTTCCAGTAATAGAATTGGAAATCCCTTCTCTATAGGTGATGCTAGAGAATCAAATTGCCTAAGCTGACTGGACGAAATGCCATTATATGGAATTAACATTACTGGGTGAACGTCGACTATTAGCTCTCTATCAGACGCAAGGCTGGGTGAACATCGAATATTAGCTCTCTATCAGACGCAATGATGTCACAACTGCATCACCAAAAAATATAAAAATATTCAAATATCGAGGGTTCCGGGAAGGAGACATGGTATTGAAAGAAGTCATAGAGCCCATATGGGACCCCAAGGAAAATTCAACCCCAACTAAATACGGCCTTATGTCATGAAGACAATCCTTTTAGGAGGCACGATCTTCCTAGTCGAGATAGATGGAATGGCATTGTCTAAGCTGACTAATTTAAATTGCCTAAATAAGTAATATGCCTAAAGAAAAAAGGGAAAATATAAAATAAATACATTTTCAACGAGAAGAGCAGCCACACCAGAAGTATCTCGATTGTTTGAGACATCTTTTGAATTTACAACATGTTTACCACTTGATGGATGTTCATATACAACCCTTAGGCATCCGGTTAATAACCCAAACACTCCTTCAGGGCAATTTTTACTGCCACTTTATCTCACTTTAGGTCACTGAAACCGTTCGCAGATCGATGGCATGATAAAGAAAGGTTTGGAGCCACAGGTGGACTCACTTTTTATTTGATACAATTTTTCATTATAAGAACATAATAAACATACATTCATCATCATAAAAATATAAAATTTTATTAATTAAAAAGGACATTAGAAGGGAATTACTGTTTATACTTCCAAGTCAATAGATTTCCATCTTATTTAAGAGGCTTATGTTCTTTGAACGGATACTTGTATCTATTGCTACTTGTTATACCCGAACATTTAAAAAAAATTATCCTCTGAATCCTGTATGTGAGCAATACACTGGACCTCCCCCGGACCAGGGGAAATTAGTCCAAACTAAAGAAGACACGTTTTCATGAGAACCACAACATCCTTGACAGTCCCCCACAACCACAAATGATATTTCTGTGATTGATAAGTCACCATAGTGCCAAATAAACCCATGGGTATGGGAATAAAAAGATAAAAAATTGCGCTAACTAGTTTGGTAGAAGGAGGTTCCACATGGTACAAGCACCTTACTGGAGGTGGAACTTCCTATCGCCTACCATACTGACGCAACAAACGCTGGAGATCATTAAAAGACATGAAGTAAAAGGAATGGAGTTGGACATGAGGGAAAAACGCTCATGGACAAACCAGGTGCTGTAGTCACCTACCACGGAAGGGAACAACAAATATAAAGATGATCAGAGATAAAGAACCAATAGACGCACTCTCCTCCAATATACATAAAGTGAGGGATCGACTCACTACAAATAAAGTCAGATGGTGTTAGGGATTGGGAGTGACATAGATGCAAAAATTTTTTAGCCCAACGATCTTTGCTAAATAACAAAATGGAAAGTAAAAACAATAGGTTTTAAGCATAAACCTAAGGTTTCAAGAAACAATACTATTGTGGATCTTGTTGTGATCCGTGCGAGGATAAATAGGTTGATGAAGATGATGATCTTACTGCACAACCAAGGTCTCCAAAAATCTTTTTAGAATGCTTCAAACATCTTGAATCTTATTGTATAGGATCCACTCAATGTAAGCCTCTTGTGTGGGCACTTTTGCCGATGAAACTTTGATAAAATTTAATAGAAATCACTTTCTCTCTCCTCACCCCTTCATAAAAAACTTGAATAATGTTTTGTTCTCTCCCTCTTTAACCATCCATAATGGATCATTAACCAAAAAACCTACCTTACACCAATATAAGAATGTATAAGTCATAGGCTTTATCCAAACTGGGCTTTTAGAGAGTTGTGGACCTATTACTTGGGTATTGGACTCTACTAGGGACCCAAAACTAATAATTAGATTGAATTCTAAATAAATACTCGGAAATAACAAATTACAATTTCCATAATTTATTTCCATTTTTATTTAATCGTGATTAATTCCACCAAATAATCACAGCTTCACTCCAATTTAATTTTATGTAAATCACTTGGAATAAAGAGATCTTATTTGTAGGGATGGAAAATGGGCAGGGATACCCTTCCTAACCCTAAACCGGTTAAGCCACCCTACCCCCGACCCTGTTAAAGAACCAGCAGCCCCTTCGAATCCATCCCTGAACCCATGAAAAAGTTCCGCACAAATTAATCACAATTAAAAAAATGCACCGCGACAAGACATATGCATCTCAAAAATACAAATCTGCATCCCAAGCAATTTGTTTTTCAACAGTTTGACAAAGCATTCCACAAATTGATCAACAATTATGTTAACAACTTTTGCATATACATTTTCTATTCTTTTAATCAATTTTATGGAGTTATTTTAACATCCTTATGACCATATCTGAACCAAGAAAAAAGATTTTTGTTTAACATCCTTATAACCAAATCTGAATCAGAACACAATAACCCATATCAACTTACGAGTGGTGAGAGAGATAGAGATAGAAAGCACCAGTCATCTTTGGTAAGAACTAATGTTGGGGTATTTTCATCAACAACTAAGGTAAGGGGTGACGAGGATTTTATTGAGTGCCGTGAGGGAATGGTGTGGGCTGGAGGGTGTGGAGGTGGAATGAAAAAGTGAAAAATGAATGTGTGAAAATTGAAAGTGGGAAACCCTAAAACTATAATAGGGGTGTGTGTGTGTTTATATATATATATATATTTGGTTTTTTTAGCAACACATATAAATGACTCGTGGTTTTTACACACTAAACCCCACCCTTCCCAGAACCCGATGGGTTTTTCTTATATTAAACCTGACCTCGTCCCACTCTGTTTAACAAGCCCTAAATCTTCCCTATTAGGGTTGGGGCGGTGCAAGTAACTTACCAAATCTGGATCGTTTCCATCCCTACTTATTTGAAAAGTTAATTGTGGTATACAATATGATTCCCCCAATAAGTGTCCGATACCCTATCGGTCAAATCAATTTTTCGCTAATCGATTTTAAACAATGTTAGTTCAATTCCTTGATTCTCAGACTTCAATTATTTTCTACTCCATCGAATTATAAATTTATCCACTGACTGGGTTTTTACTGATGGAAACAAAACATATAATTCTATCAAGTGATATCATAATCTCAAACCTATCTACACAATGATTACCTAACTTGCGGGGATATATTGACCAAACATATAATTGAATCACACCCATATCAATCAAAAAAATAATTGTGCAAGCATTCCAATCCTCATAACCTTCAGGGATTAAGAATTTATGCACCTTTTGAAAATGGTGTGAGATTACCTAAGTCCAATCAAGACAACCCTTAGATTTAAACCTCATGTGTGATCCTATTAATAGGCTACTGAATGTATCGATCACAATCCTCTTTTGAACTATCATAAAAGTTTTCAAACTATGAGACAGTTTCTCATAGTTTGGGATAAACTACTAGGATTTTACACACAACCATATCGATAAGATGCTAACTTCCCATCTAGGTTGTGAACACATTCAATTGAATTAGAATTGAAATTATGATCTCTCATGATTAAGCCGAACCTAACTCACCAAAATTACCATAAATTCCAATTGACCAACATGCATACAATATATTTAATCATAAATATAAGGCATTCTCGTAGCCGTGATTGTTATTTCAAAATGAACTGATACACCTTTACTAAAAAGTAAACGTACGTGCTTTTAAGAATAAAACTCCAAGAATCTCCCACTCAATCATGTACCTATTGTAAGAGCAAAATTTATAATTTCTCATTTTATTTTTATTTTGCTTATCCTGTTACACCCCACTATACCTTCATGAATGTTCTCAAGTCTTCGAAGAGAAGAAATATTGGTGACATTTGTTAGATTGAAGATCGTTCATCACAACTTTACCCGACAAGTGTGATGTAGTGGTTTGGTAAAGCTTTAAATTTCTAAGGGTTACTTTTAAAGAGTTTTCATTTAAAAGTTTTCAAAATATTTCTAAAATGATTTCTAAAGAATTTTTAAAAAAGTCACTAACTCGTTAGAACGATATTGGTATGTCATTCGAACGAGTTGCATAGGGTACTTAGAATGAGATCCCTATGCTCGAACAGATCTGGAACGACGTATTCTGGTTCTCTCTAGAATGTCATTCGAAGTTTTATTGGAAACCGTTCAACCGATATCGGTATATCATTCAAACGAGATGCTAGTTTTTTTGAACGAGTACACTTGTTTTTATTTTTTAAACAAATCTTATCTAAATCTTTGATCCCTATATCTTTGCAACAACTTTCCCTATAAATAGAGATGCGGGATTACAATTTTTGAGAAGCCTTTTTAGAGTTCTTTTTGTGACCAAACTCTATAATTTTTCAATCCAAACCCCTTGGATCTTTGAAGATCACTTTTCCAAATTAAGAAGAACACAATCAAAGTTTTAAATCCCTTTAGGATATTTTGTCTACTAATGATTTGTGGAATCAAGGCTCCACTAATGAAGAAGATATAAATTATGTATTCTTGAGGTTGATCGGTGGATACCGAGGCAAGATCTGCTTGCTGTGGATGGTACTGGACTGCATCATTTTCTATTAAAGATTTGAAAACATATCCACGTTATACTTATGGATCTCTAAGTAGTCTGTAAGTCGTCTTGTGTTTATCAATTCTGAAATAGTGCTGAATATAGGTTTTGCTTGAAAGGAATTTTTCCTCAAATTCTTCTTCTGCTCATTTGGTTTGGAATTTCGCTTTAATTTATTTTGCATGTTCACTTTAATTTAAATCAAGATAAATTTTAGTAAAAGTTAATTTGTGTGTTTAGTCTAAGATACAAGTGATTCATATAGCTTGCACATTCTCAAATTATTATCAGAGCAGGTTACACTAAATTATCGCCTGATCTTGATTTTTTATTGATTCCTTCTGGATACTAATTTTTCAAATTGGATTTAGAGCGGGTTGCTCTAAATTATCACGTTATCCTATATTTTTTCAAATTCCTTTTGCATACTAATTTCTCAAATTGGTATCAGAGAAGGTTACACTAATTTATTATGTAATCATTATTTAGTGTCTTTGGGCTTTTTGGTCTATTTATTTCTCTCTTGTGTTTTGCTTGTTTGTTTTCTCCTGATGAGTCTTCACCGTGATAAGTTGTCCAACGCGTTTAGCGATGCCGATGACTTTGGCATTCAAGATGAGTTTAATGAGCTTCATAACCCTGTAGATAAATTATCTCATTTAAATTTGAATTTTTCAAAAAGAATTAAAACTCTTGAAAAAAAAATTCATTTTAAAGATGCATTTGAACTTTTGCAAACCGTGAAAACTCAAAGATATTTCCTACATGAGAAGATCATGGACATGAATCATGATTTTAAAAATTTAGAAGTGTCCAAGATTGAGAGTGAGGATAAAGTTTGACTTTTAGAGAAAGAATTAGAGGACTCTAAAGTTTCAAGAGCTCGTGTTCGTGGCTATCAGGATAATGATAAATTGATTAAAGTTTTGAGGGAATATGAGAAGAATATTAGGGATAAGTTCTCTTGCATTGAAGTTGAGCGAGTCTAGGATTTTAAGGTTAAAGGATAATTTGAGAGACTCAAGTAGTGTTGGTAGTGATGGTATTGAATTCCATGATTCTAATTTTTCTATTGCTAAAGCAAAGACCATCATTTATTTTATAAAGTCAACCACATCCTCGGGTGTTAGAAAAGGTCAACCCAAAGGTCCCATTCCCTGTCGCGTCTACACGTGCACACACTATAATAGTAAAGGTCACCTTAGATTTTTTTGCTATGATCTTACAAATGACCCTAGTAATTTGAAGTCTAGTGTACCCATGGTTTCCAAATCCAGCGCATTAAGTATTTATCTATTTGAGTTAGGAATCAGTTATGAAGGCACTAAATGTTAGACTCGTTGATTGTCGTATGCTTGCGTACGACTCTCCACATGCTATATCTTATGGGTAATTGCTTGCATGTTTTTCATATACAAGCTTCTGTACTTTATGATATATATACTTGCTAGTTGTATGATGTTTATTCTTCTGTATTAAAATTTTTCATTTATATGGTCTTATTGAAAAACTCAAAAAGATTTTAAGTTCTTTAGAAAAAGTTCAAAAAGATTTTATTTTGGATAAATTTTTTGAAAAAGACAAAAAGACGAAAGGCTTTTTTTATTTTTTCACCATATATGGATGTGCATTTAAGATATTCGGGTCATCCCAACATTTCATCCATTCACGTGACTTTTTTCATGGTGTTTTGATACATGGCTTCGTTGCTTTAGTGTGATTAATAACGAGTGGATAGCATTTCGTTGTTCTTTGATGATTACTTTTTCCATGCTAGACTTTTCATCACCTTTATTGCACACATTTACGGAATTTTTGAACATTGTAGTTTCTTATCATTTATCAAATGCAGTGTTCTCATCCGAGTCGTGCTTACTAACGAACCATTTGTACTAGAGATAATTTGTGCTTGAACGAACTGATAAGCACCCAAAAGTGTTAATTTAATCCCCGAATATGCATTTTAATCGCTCGTTTTTAATAAAAATGACCTTATGTTCGTATTTGTTTATTTCTCAGGTCAATTTGATGTCACAACATCAAATAATGCTAAATCGAGTTAATTGAGACTCAATAGTGGCCAAAAGCGTTAAATGAAGAAATTCAAAGCGGTCGTGAAGTCAGAAGTCCCATTGAGCTTGCTCCGATGAGTTTCGATGCCCTGAGCCTTTTTTCGAACCATACCTAAGCCTAAACCGAGTCTAGTCCATCACCCGAGTCTGTGTGTGTTGAGTTAGTACCTTTATTATTTTTTTAGATTTTTTAGTTTGAGTCATTTTTGTTTTTAGGATTTATTTAGAATTTTTTAGAATTTATTTTTATTACTTTTTAATTTTAGTCTTTATTTTTAGTTTTGCTAGATTTTATATTTTTTGGAGTTTAGGTTTTATTTTTACTTCTTTTGTAGTTTTTCATTTTATTTGAGTTTTATTTTTAATAGATTTTATTTATTTTTAAAGAATTTTTTTATGTTTGTGCGTCGAGTATTTGTTTTCCTTTATTTTTTTGTTAGTTTATTATTATTTTTTTGTTTTCTTTTGTTTTATATTAATTAGTTTTTATTTGAGTCGTGTTTTGTTTTTAGAGTTTGTATAGTGTGTCGTTTTATTTTTGTTTTAGTGAGTTCTTATTTTTAGTTTAGTTTAGTTTTTTTTTCTTACATGATTTTAATTTTATTTTATTTCTTAGTTGATTTTTTTTAGGGTCACATATTAAATACACACATACATCTAGGGGCGCACAATGGAACCGGGAAAACTAGGGCTGTGTTTCGGCCGGATCGGATCGGAAAATGCCTATTCGAAAAAAATTCCGATTTTTTCGGAAATAAAATAACTATTCCGATTTCCGATCCTATTTTTTCGGAAAATTAAAAAAATTTCCGAATTCGGAAAAATCGGAAAATCGGCAAAAATCGGAAAAAATCGGAAATTCACAAAATATATTAAAAATCCAGAAATTTCGAAAATTCCAAAATTTCAAAAAATAAATTATGGATTTTCGATTACTCGAAATTCTCATTTTAAAGAAACAATGAAAATAGCTTAACCCAACAAGTAAACACATGAGGATTTAACTCATTTTTCATTTGTGTAGAAGTTAGGAGGATACTCTCCTTTTATAGAGCATATTTTGGAGCCCTCTCCCTCTCCCAACCGATGTGGGATATGGGAAATTTTCAAAAAATCGGAAAAGAAATCGAAAAAATCGAAAATCGAAAATAATTTGGAAAAAATCGGAAAAATCGAAAAATCGAAAATTCAGAATTATTTTCGATTTCCGATCCGATTTTTTTCGGAAAAATCGGAAATCGAAAAATCGAAAATCGGCAAACTAAAATTTCATTCCAAATTAGGAAAAAATCGGATCGAAAATCGAAAAAATCGAAAAGCTCGGAAAAAAAACACAGCCCTAGGGAAAACCAATAAACCGAACCAAACCGATTGTATTAGGTTGGGTTGGTTCGATTTTTTAGACTATTGGTTCGGTTCCGGTTCCAAAAAAATAAAACCGATATTTTCGGTTCGGTTCTTGGTTCCACTGTAAATTCAACTCGAACCGATCCGAACCGATGCAGTATATTTTATAAAATAAATAAATATATATGTATATAATATTTGTAATTTATATTTTTTGGATTACTCGAGTTTCTAACTTATGTTATTGGGGATCAAAATTAATTTGACCATAAAAAAATCATTTTTGAAATACATTAATCTTAAGATTTCACTAAGTTTGAAAAATGAATTTGGAACCGAAAACCGATCTGAACCAATCTAGGAACCGTTGGTTCGGTTCTACACAACTATCGGTTTGGTTCCAGTTCCAAAAATTAGGAACCGACACAACCCGGTTCGGTTCTCGGGTTAGTATCAAAACCGAACCAAACCGAACCGTGTGCACCCCTACATACATCCTACACACCCTACACCCCATTCCATACACCAAACACCCCCTTCACTAACCTACATTCACCTACACCCAAACACATCCTAACCCACACTCTACACTAACTTACACCCTCCACTATTCATCATCCCCTACCTTCCACTCACTCTCTCTCCTCACTCCTCCATAACCACACATACCCAGGTAACACAACCTCCAAGACACCTAACCCCAAACCCGAGCCCCCGCCCCACCATAACCCGGATGGCCTCCAACCCATTTTTTTTCCCGAACTCGACTTCCACCCAAACCAAAATCAACCCAAACCTTAAACCTTTCAAACCACCCTTCTGTCCAACTCGGAACTGTCCAACCCGAAATTTGGGATCCAACACCTCAACCCATGACCCCCCATCACCTCCCCATACCAACCCGAAATCGCTGCTACTACCTTAAACTGCTTAAAAAAAATGAAACCAACTCGCTGCTAACCCAACTTCAAACACCCACAAATCCGATCCACACACCAACTTTCTTAAAACCCAATACCAAAACCCATTCAACCTGAAGTTAACCCACATCCATAAAACTAGGTGCACAATATTATCTTATTCTTTCCAAAAATTCACGTGTCTTTCCCCTGGACTTAGCCAAAGAAATCTCTCCAAAGAAATCTCTCCAAAGAAAACCAATTCATGGGTTATAAAAGAAAAGAGGGGGGCGGTTCATTAAAAGGGAGGAGAGGACTCAAAACACAGGACACACACGGATAGGCGCACAAAGATACTCTAAAATAGAGAGACACAGTCTATATTATGTACATATTAGGAGCATAAAAAAATTAAAAAAAAATTAGTTTAGTTTGGAATAATTTTTAGTTTTTTTTAGTCTTCTTGATGTAATCAAGTGTTGGATTTGTGTAGACATTAGGACACATGCGCATGAACGCGATCCAAGGAATCAATTCAAAGGGAGACTTTTGTGTATTGTGTTTCTTGCTCTACTCTTTAATTTGTTGTTCTATGTTTATGACTGTGATTAATTATTTCATTATGTTTGGCTAGTCACCCTCTTCAAGGAGTGGGATGCATTTCGCAGGATATTAATTTAATTAATTGATTTCATTATTGCTATATTTCTAGCAAAATTAATTTTTGACTATCACCAATTAATTTATGTAACGAGAGTTAGTAAATTAATTGTACAAATTAATGTTTGAATTTAGGGATCGAACTTGTGATAGATTTTTCCAAAATTTAAATATTAATTCTGTGTTGAAATTTGAGAATTCATACTGTTTTTGTTAAATTGATCCTAGCGGGTAATTTTGTTGAACACAGTATAGTTTTTAATTTTTCACCGTGTGACATTTTTAAATTAGTTTTCCGAAAAAGATATTATTAAATTTATAATTGAAATGAGAGTTAGATTATCGATTTAATATTATCTATAAATATTTCAAATTAATAAATTGAAAAATTAAAATAAATGATAATGCAGTGTAATCCCTCCCATCTCTTGACATTCTCACATTTTTCACACCCGATTGCAAATTATTTTTTGTTATTTAGTCATTTCATACTTTTTAGGATTTAGAAGTTAATTTTCCCTTGAAGTTGTTTTAAATAAAAAAAATCATTTTTTTTTTCATAATAAAATTTGAATTGCAAGTTTTCACAATAATTGTTTCAGCTTGGAAGTTGGATTGATACCCGTACTTACCCCAATACGAGTTGTTTTAAACAAGTTTTGTAGGTAATCAGGGAAATTTTGAAATTGACTTTTGAAGACAACGACCATACGCAAAAAAAGCCAATTATCAAATGACGCTGTTGTCGGGGAGCACATAAAAAACATCTTATCAAATGGTGCCGTTGCCGCTTTCTTGACGTGGAGACATAGTTGAAGACTTGTACTTTTTTCTTTATGTTTTTATTTATTTATTTATTTATTTATTTTAGTTTAGTAATTCCTTCCCCCTCCTCCTTAGATTGGTTGTATATGATTTTTGCAGCATTGTATTTTTTGGGGTGCATTTTGACACCATATTATTTCTGTAATAATTATTCCATAAAAAAAGCGAAAAGGAAAACTGGACAAGGTAGAGAGAGGGTATCCAACGACGAGAATTTTTGAAGCCTCTCTACTTTAGGTCGGTAGGACTCCCAGAGACGACTAAGATAGGCGAGATCTCCCCCCGGTCGACTAAACTCGGTCTTCACCCCACGTGTGTAAAAGTCGTGGGAGGTAATTTCTTTCTCACTCGCTAATCTCGTGCTAGCGTGTTCAATTTTTGTGTGATTATTTGCTCCCCTGTGCTATTAATTTCTGCATGGAACTTAAATTGAATGGTTTGATGAATTAATTTACCTAAGACCGAGACCCAGTCATCAAAACGAGAAGGGATTTGATCACTTGTATCACTCGCTTATCCATTGTGTGCTACCCTAGTTGTCATTAAATTTAAAATCAATCAACTAGCTAGACCCGTAGGGACACATTTTTACAAGTGACGATCACAAAGATAAATTCCGTGATTTTTGTCCCCCGCTGACTTAATTATAATTTGACTACCCCTTTAACTAATTTTAAAGATAATAATTGGCTACGTGCTAGTTATGATTTTTCCTTTACTCGTATGTGTCCAATTTAATTCTTTTGGTAGTTAATTTTAGTTCGTTCGTCCAAATCAAGAGTCAATTTTCTCCTCGTTTTTCAAAAAATCCCAAAAATATTTTCCTTCTCTTTTAAAAATATTTTCAAAAAGATATTTTTCCCCATATTCCAAACTCCAAAAATATTTTCCTTTTCTTATTTTTAAAAATCACAAAAATATTTTATTTTCTTTTGAAAAATATTTAAAACTAAAAAAAAATATTTCTCTCGCCATGGCCAACGAACGTCCTTTACGTGATAACTTTGACCATTTTCCATTCTCTCGAAGCTTATTGGACGTTAGGCTTGAATCGAACCAGCATACACTACTTCATGGCTTTTATTCTCAATCACACACTATTGATACTTGTTTGTCACCCACGCACACGTCTCATCTTCCACCGCCTCTGGTGATGAGTGTCAACCCATCTCATGCTTCGCCGTGCACACACTACTTTCTGGTTGATCACTTGTCCTATGAGTGTCCTTTTATTTTCGCTCCATCTGAACCCACCATGGCCCAAGTGTTTCCATATGACACTGTTTTGGAACAACCATCGGCGTATTGTCACGACATATCTAATGTTGAGGGCCATGAGTACCCCAGCTATTCATGGCTTCCTGAGCATCGTTCCATGCAATATAAATCCCAACACCATCTTGTGGATCCTTACGGTTTCCAACAGTCGTCCTCACCACCTCGTGCACCTCGTACCTATCGGTCCCCTTACTATGCTCCTCATGCTGATCAACCTTTTGCCTCTCACGGAGATGTTCTCTCGTATATGACCAACTTGACTCCATTACCCACACTTCAACTGAGCATTCTCCTTATCCTAGTGTCTATAGTGAGTTGTGTCCACCTTCACCACCACCATGCACATTCGCTCTCGAACACCTCTTGCACAAGTTTTTGCCCACTCTTAATTCCCACAATGAATCCCTTCAAAGGCTTAAATATCGATTAAATTAATTTGAGTGTGCGAACGAGTCGAATTTCACCCAAGTCAACCCATTGTTGCACCCGTGTGGAACGATGATGTGTCGTATTGTGTCACTTATTTTGAGTCTGGCCAACCCTATCCTCCTGAGAATCTTGAAGTTGAGACCACCCAGTGGTCCGGGTCCCAAGTTGACAAGTGTATTGACCTATCCACTGACTGTGGGACTGATCCCACACCACCCTATTCCCTCGCACCCACCATTGAGGTTTGCTTTTCCCCTTCCATAGCTTCCTTATTTATGACCGAGTCTACACCTTTTGATCCTTTCCTGTCTGTTCCCGAAGAACCATTTATTTATAGGTTAGCTCGGGCTGTGATTGCTTCCCACTGTCCTGAGATTGAGTCCAAGATGGTGTCTACCTCTCTGTATATGGATCCTGTCCCACCATGCTTGGTTCCCGTTGAGTTAGCTATTAATGTTGATTCACTATCTCGTATTTGGATGCCTCGTTTGATGTTTCCACCACTTTGTATGGTGACTTAATGGTGGATAATTTGATTCCTCACTCATTTATTTTCACATTTCCTCCTGCGAGTACCCTTAAGGATCACTCCGGGCCTCGTGAGGAGTGTGTCTCTCCTACTCTCTGGTTAGATCATCATCCCCCAACCTTTGTCTCACCGGATACACCCACTGTCCTTACCACCTCACCACTTGATTTGGACCTTGCTATTCTACCTTCCCTATTCACATTTAAGCATTTAGGTCCTCACCTCCACCCACCCTCCACCCTGTGTTCCACGATCCCATTTGTGCACGTTTCATCGACCCCACCATCCGCGTGAGTATGCATGCGACTCTACCCTTACGAGACACCGATCTTGTTACACTATGCACACCACTTCCTTGTGGTGTTGATTTTTTCCATTTAGACTCCCTCGCATGTCACGGCGCGACCACTATCATCGTCCATTTAAAGAACGGCCGTGCCCCTTGTATGAGGCCCACCCCATTACTATTGTCAAATCATTTTTCCTCCCTGTCCAATTATGGCATCATGCTTATAGGTCCCTTGTTGCCCTCACCTTTCGACTCAATAAGGCCTGTGATCGATGCTTATTCTTCCCTGCCTTTCTCATACTTACCCTGATACCCACCCACCCACCCATGGTCCATCGATGCTTTGCATCGAGTGATGCACTTTTCCATTCAAGTGCATGGAATTATTCTAGCCTTTATCCACTAAGACTAATGCTTCAGTCTTGTTTGGGGGTGATTATCATCACCCGATTTTTCTTTCACCCCGTACTTTCATAATTTTTATCCTTAGGGTGAATTCCGTTCGGTTTGGTTGAAGACGTTAAACTTAGCGTTACCAAGAGGCAGCCCGTCGTTTATTGTTTCTGAGTATGAGTCATATCCTGTTTGGGGGTGATGTTTCACATCACCCAATCATTTTCACATGCTTTATAGACTTGTACGTTTTTGTGTTGCATATGTTCTTCAGGTTTCATCTCTGCTCCATCATGTGGTACATTTTCATTAGTGGTTCATTATGGTAATATCTTTCCTCCCTTGTGCTTCTCAATTTTTTATATATAGTTTTAAACATCAAGGACGATGTTCTCTTTTGTTTGGGGGTGGAAAATTTATCAAAATCATACTCTTTTGAAAATTTTTAGAAACAAGTGATTTTAAACTTTTTGTGCTGTTAAAAATAAATTTTTATGACATGAATTGTCTGTCATCCCTCCTTTAAACATCTCGGAATACCCGTGTTCGAACCTAAAACTACACCTTTTTTTATAAAATTAATTAAAACCTCTTAAAGCATATTTGCACTATTAATTACTAAACTCGACAAATTTGCACTATCACGTTTACAATCAAAAGTTGAAGAGTAACAATATTCTCAAGAGAGCCTTAAAAGATCACTAGTGGTGACTTAAACCCGTGAGATTTGAGTTTTTCACCTTTTGAGGGTTTTTACGTATCTCCAAATCACAAGTTGACTCAACTTTCTTTGGGTACTACATTTAGTCGTTGCGCGGTCTCATTATTTTTCAGATTTGGCTTAATCACTGAGAATGACATTACTTTCGAGTTGTAAGAAACACGTGTCTTGTAGTTTGTCCTGAGCACTAAACTAATTCTGACGATTCATTTACCATTTTTACTTGTTCCATTATCATTTACCCATTTTCCATATTTCCCTTATCCATGTATGTCCTAGATACCATCCCTATGCCATTTCCTATCTTTACCATCATTTTTGAGAAAAAGGGTGTTTGAAGTTTTCAATGTAAATTCTCTTCATTTGTGTTATGCAAAGAAAAATGTATCGCAATAAAAAAATAGAGAAAAAGAAAACAAAAACAAAATAGAAAAATGAGCCAAAAAAAAAAATAGAAAAGAAGAAAAAGAAAGCTTGCGATCATAAATTCAAAAGATGAAGACATTAGCCAGTCAAAGTATGTTTCACTCTTCTCAAAAACCCTACATCATCTTCTTCATTTTCCCTTTATGCCTTACATAAACCCCATTTTTACCATTGGTAAAGTGTCCGGGCAAATGAGAAGACTATATGGTGAATGACTCGACATTCTCAACATAGTGGTTGGCATTCGTTCATGAGATCAATTTTTTTTCATGTATCCGTCATTTTCTATAAAGTGTGTGAGACGTTTGAACTTGTTTACATTTACTCACATCCTCACACACTAAAGAGATACACTTACCTAATTCTCAAAGAGTTTGATTCAGAGAGATATATCCAGTGAGAATTCAAGTCAAAGCTTTGATTCTATAAAGATGATCTAAGTAGTACTCTAATGATACCTAAGATTGTTTCACACTAACACACATTGAGTTTTAGGAAGGATTTTTCTTTTGGTATTAAGTAATTTGATATCTCATTTTGATAGTTGAATACGGTGTTCCTTGACCACCTTTAAGTTGGCTTGTATAGCGGTTCATCATCTACTCAGTTACTGCATTTAAATAAGTTTTTGATTTTTGTGGGTACATTCACTACAAACCCTCACGAGACACCACTCGTCCTGTAGGGCAACCTATAGGTTTAAGGGCTTGTTGCACATGCTAAGTGCAATCGCCAGTGCCTGCGAAAGTGGCACACTTTTGGTTACTTATCTCTATTTTCTCTCTATTATTTTGCTTGAGGACTAACAATGTTCTATTTGGGGGTGGTGTGATAAGCACCCAAAAGTGTTAATTTAAGCCCCGAATATATGCATTTTAGTCGCTCGTTTTTAATAAAAATGACCTTATGTTCGTATTTATTTATTTCTCAGGTCAATATAATGTCGCAACATCAAATAATGCTAAACCAAGTTAATTGCGACTCAATAGCAGTCAAAAGCATTAAATGAAGAAATTCAAAACAATCGTGAAGTCAGAAGTCCCATTGAGCATGTCCCGATGAGTTCCGATGCCCTGAGCCTTTTTTCGAACCAAACCTAAGCCTAAACCGGGCCGAGTCCATCACCCGAGTCTGTGTGTGTTGAGTTTGTACCTTTATTATTTTCTTTAGATTTTTAGGATTCATTTTTGATTTATTTAGATTTTTTTAGAATTTATTTTTATTTTTATTATTTTTTAATTTTTGTTTTTATTTTTAGTTTTTCTAGATTTTATATTTTTAGGACTTTAGGTTTTATTTTTACTTCTTTTGTATTTTTATTTGAGTTTTATTTTTAATAGATTTTATTTATTTTTAAAGGATTTATTTTTTTATGTTTATGCGTCGAGTATTTGTTTTCCTTTATTTTTGTTTGTTAGTTTATTATTATTATTATTTTTGTTTGTTTTGTTTTGTTTTATATTAATTAATTTTTATTTGAGTCATGTTTGGTTTTTAGATTTTGTATAGTGTTTCGTTTTATTTTTGTTTTAGTGACTTCTTACTTTTAGTTTAGTTTTTTTTTTCTTTTTTCTTACATGTTTTTAATTTTATTTTGTGTCTTAGTTTTTTTTTAGGATTATAAATTAAATACACACATACATCCTACACACCCTACACCCCATTCGATACACCAAACACCCCCTAAGGGTCCGTTTGGTTCGTGGTGAAATAATTTTCACCGTGTTAAAAGTAAAAGGTGAATTATTAGTGCGGTGAATTTATTTTCACCATCTCTGTTTGGATGGTCGAGTTTTCACTAGGTGAAAATTTTAATTTTTTACCATTTGTTGTTTGGATGCTCAAGATTAATATGGTGAAAAAATAAAATGACCATATTACCCTCATACTTCAAATGCACATAACTATTTTGATTTTCATCACACAAGTGTCAATGGCCATTAAAAAATATGCATTTACCTCAAACTAAAATTTGACATAATCACCCCTCCACACACAAAGCTAGTCATATTTGGCTACGCAAGACAAATAAGTAAAAAAACAGTACCAATTAAAAATAAAGTCCTTATTAAAAAAGAAAACAGTTCCAATTTAAAAAAAAAAAATCCAACAATGAAAAAAAAACGTCATTTGTAAAAAAAATAATCACAATTAAAAAAAAAAGTCAACTATAAAAACAGTAGTCCACAATAAAAAAAAAAAGTTCTCAACAATGAAAAAACAATCCCAATTAAAAGAAAAGTTTTCAACATTGAAAAAAAACAATCCCAATTAAAAAAAAAGTCTCAACTATGAAAAAAAAGTGTTCCAATTAAAATAATTAAAAAAAAAATAGTTCCCAACTATGAAACCGTCCCAATTACTAATTAAATTCCCAACACATTACTATGCACCAAACAAATATTCATTTTTTTAATTTTTTTTATGGGAATAGATATTCCCACACCATCTATATGTTCCCCCACACCCTTTGAATAATAAATGACAATTGTGCGCTTAAATTTATAAAATCCAAATGTCCAATTTTTTCACCTCCAACTAAAATAAATACATTTGATAAAAACAAAAAAAATTATATTTTCAATAAAAAAATTGTTTTTTTAAGTAATAATAAAAAAAACTATTTATAAAATGTAAAATCTTATCTATTTGTTTTATTAAAAAACTGTATATAAAACGTAAAATTTATTTTTCTTAAGAAACTCTTTTCTTAAAAAGTGTTTTATTTTTTATTTACAAATTTTATCTTTGGTTAAAAACTGCTTTTTTTTTGTACTATATTAAAAATAATCTTTTTACTATTTTTAAAAAATATTGTCTGCGGCAGCGGTATGTATAGGCGGTCCGACCACCTATACATACCGCTGGCGCGGAGCATTTTTGTCTAATATGTTGGTCCGTGCTAACGGTATGTATAAGTGGTCGAACTGCCTATACATACCGCTGACGTGGACCATTTTTTTGTATAGTAAAAATATTATTTTTAAAATAGAAAAAAAATCGTTTTTAACTCAAAAAATAAATAACGAAACAATTTTTTAAAATAAATAAAAGAAACAGTTTTTTAACTAGAAATGATAAAAAGAATGTCCGTTTTTTAAAATAAATAACGAAACAGTTTTTTTATCAACGTCCATTTAAATCAAAAGTAATATGTTATTTTATAAATAACATAATGTTTTTTAAATGAAAAAATAACTTTTATAATTTTTATATTTTCAGAATATTAAAATTTTAATTTTCTAGAATATTAAGATTTTTATTTTCAAAATATTATGTTTTATTTTTTTCATAATATTACTTTTTTTTTAAATAATAGATTTTTGGGCAAAAGATTATATTTGCTTAAATCATATATGCATAGAGGGTCTTTTGATCTTTTAGTATTTAAATATTAAAAAGGGTGTGGGAAAAGACATAGAGGGTGTAGGAATAGCTATTCTATTTTTTATTTATTTTTAAAATTTTTAATTATTTAAATTATTTTATTTGTTTTAAATTTTTAAATTTTTTAAAATTTTTTAAAATAAAAAATGAAATTGAGAAAAAAATATTTTTTCAAATGAATATTTGATGATCGTATTAATTGAGAGGGAGAAATGAATGTGTGATAGTTATAAGTGGTAATAAGAAATGTTACTTTGGTAATAAAGATAAATTTCATTGTTTTCACCTCTTAAATTATTCACTTTACCCATGGTTTAAAATGGTTAAAGTTTCACCTCACTTTTCACCATATTCATTTTATTTCACCGTGTTAAATGCCCAACCAAACATATATTTACCTAGGGGAATTATATTTTAACGCGGTAAAAAATATTTCACCACGAACCAAACGGACCCTTAACTAACCTACATTCACCCACACCCAAACACATCCTCCTAACCCACACTCTACACTAACATACACCCTCACACACACAAAACCCACCCACCACTATTCATCATCCCCTACCTTCCGCTCATTCTCTCTCCTCACTCCTTCATAACCACACATACCCAGCAAACAAAACCTCCAAGACACCTAACCCCAAACCCGAGCCCCTGCCCCGCCATAACCCGAATGGCCTCCAACCCATTTCTTTCCCGAACTCGACTTCCTCCCAAACCTTAAACCCGTCCAACCACCCTTCTGTCCAACCCAAAATTTGCGATCCAACACCTCAACCCATGTACCCATCACCTCCCCACACCAACCCGAAACCGCCGGAAAAAAAACACGAAACTAACCTGCTTGACCCAACAACGGTCCAACCCGCTCCTAACCAAGCTTCAAAAACCCACAAATCCGATCCACACACCAACTTGCTTCAAACCCAATACCAAAACCCATTCAACCCGAAGCAGAAATGTGAAATTAACCCACATCCATAAAACTAGGAGCACAATATTATCTTATTGTTTCCAAAAATCCACGTGCCTTTTCCTTGGACTTAGCCAAACTTAAAATCCCAAAGAAATCTCCCCAGAGAGAACCAATTCATGGGTTATAAAAGAAAAGAGGGGGGCGACTCATTAAAAGGGAGGAGAGGACTCAAAACACGGGACACACACGGATAGACGCACAAAGAGATTGCAAAATAGAGACACAACGTATATTATGTACATATTAGGAGCATAAAAAAAATTCAAAAAAAATTAGTTTAGTTTGGAATAATTTTTAGGTTTGCTATTTTTAGTTTTCTTGGTGTAATCAAGTTTTCGATTTGTGAAGACATTAGGACACACGCGTGAACGCGATTCAAGGAATCAATTCAAAGGGAGATTTTTGTGTATTGTATTTCTTGCTCTACTCTTTAATTTGTTGTTCCATATTTGTGAGTGTGATTAATTATTTCATTATGCTTGGCTAGTCACCCTGTTCAAGGGGTGGGATTAGGGGTGTTCAAAAAAACCGCCCGACCCGAAAACCGAACCGAACCGGCCCGAACCGAACCGAAACCGCCGGTTTTTTTTAGCCCGGTTCGGCCTACGGTTTACGGATATAAAAAACCGACCATGTCGGTTCGGTTGTCGGTTTATACGTGGGAAACACCGACTCAAACCGAACCGACCCGAACCAATATATATATTAAAAAAAAACTAAATAACTTATATTTTTATATCCAAAAACCATTACCCACCTTTAAAAACCGACCCAAACTGAAAACCGCCTTAAAAAAACCGGTCCAAATATGAAACCGTCGAAAACCGACCCGAAACCGAACCGAACCGAAACCGACGTGAACCGAAACCGACGGGTTTTTTCATAGTCGGTTCGGTTTCGGTCTGGCCTTTTCCAAAACCGAACCGATCAGTTCGGTTTGAACTATGGTCCAAAACCGACCCGAACCGACCCGTGAACACCCCTAGGTGGGATGCACTACGTAGGATATTAATTTAATTAATTGATTTCATTAATGCTATATTTCTCGACAAATTAATTTTTGACTGTTACCAATTAATTTATGTAACGAGAGTTAGTAAATTAATTTTACAAATTAATGCTTGAATTTATGGATCGAACTAGAGATAGGTTTTCTAAAATTTGAATATTAATTATGTGTTGAAATTTGAGAATTCATACTATTTTTGTTAAATTGATCCTAGCGGGTAATTTTGTTGAACACAATATAGTTCTTAATTTTTCATCGTGTGACATTTTAAAATTAGTTTTTTGAAAAAGATATTATTAGGTTTATAATTGTAACGAGAGTTAGATTATCGATTTAATATTATTTCAAAATATTTCAAATTAATAAATTGAAAAATTAAAATAATCGATAATGCGGTGTAATCCCATCTCTTGACATTCTCACATTTTTCACACTCGATTGCACATTATTTTTTGTTATTTAGTCATTTCATAGTGTTTAGGATTTAGTAGTTAATTTTCCCTTGAAGTTGTTTTAATAAAAAAAAATTAAAAAAATATTTTCATAATAAAATTTGAATTGCAAGTTTTCACAATAATTGTTTCACCTTGAAAGTTGTATTGATACCTGTACTTACCGCAATACGAGTTGTTTTAAACAAGTTTTGTAGGTAATCAAGGAAATTTTGAGATTTACTTTTGAAGACAATGAACATACGCAAAAAAAAGCCACTTATAAAATGGCACTGTTGCCTGGGAACGCATAAAAAAACATCTTATCAAATGGCGTCGTTGCTGCTTTCTTGACGTGGAGACATAGTTGAAGACTTGAAATTTTTTCTTTATGTTTTTATTTATTTATTTATTTTAGTTGTAGTTATTCCTTCTCCGTCCTCCTTAGACCGGCTGTATATGATTTTTGCAGCTTTGTATTTATTTGGGGTGCATTTTGACACCATATTATTTCTATAATAATTATTCCATAAAAAAGCGAAAAGGAAAACTGGACAAGGTAGAGAGAGGGCGTCCAACGACGAGGATTTTTGAAGCCTCTCTACTTTGGGTCTGTAGGACTCCCGGGGATGACTGAGATAGGCGAGATCTCCCCCTAGTCGACTTAACTCGGTCTTCACCCCACGTGTGTAAAAGCCGTGGGAGGTAATTTCTTTCTCACTCGCGAATCTCCTTTTAGCGAGTTCAATTTTTGTGTGATTATTTTCTCCTGTATGCTTTTAATTTTTGCATCGCACTTAAATTGAATGGGTTAATGAATTAATTTACCTAATACCTGGACCCGGTCATCAAAACTTGAAGGGGTTTCATCACCCGACTCACTCGCTTATCCATTGTGTTCTACCCTAGCTGTCATTAATTTAAAATCAATCAACTAGCTAGCCCCGTAGGGACACATTTTTACAACTGGCGATCACAAAGATAAATTCCGTGATTTTTGTCACCCATGGACTTAATTAAACTTTGATTACCCCTTTCACTAATTTTGAAGACAATAATTGGCTACGTGCTCGTTAGGATTTTTCCTTTACCCGTATGTGTCCAATTCAATTCTTTCAGTAGTCAATTTTAGTTCGTTCGTCCAAATCAAGAGTCCATTTTCTCCCTTTTTTTCGAAAAAATTCCAAAAATATTTTTCTTCTTTTTTTTAAAATATTTCAAAAAATTCCAAATAGATATTTTCCCCCCATATTCCAAATGCCAAAAAGATTTTCCTTTTCTTATTTTCAAAAATCCCAAAAATATTTTATTTTCTTTTGAAAAATATTTAAAACTTAAAAAAAAAATATTTCTTTCGCCATGACCAATGAACGTCATTTACGGGAGGACTTTGGCCATTTCCCATTCTCTCGAAGCTTGTTGGATGCTGAGCCCGAATCGAACCTGCATACACTAATTCATGGCTTTTATTATCAATCACACACTATTTATACTTATGTGTCATCCACGAACACATCTCATCTTCCACCGCCTCCGGTGATGAGTGTCAACCCATCTCATGCTTCGTCGTGCACACACTGCTTTCTGGTTAATCACTTGTCCTATGAGTGTCCTTTTATTATCGACCCATCTGAACCCACCATGGCCCAAGTGTTTCCATATGACACTATTTTGGAACCACCCTCGGCGTATTGTCACGACGAATCTAATGTCGAGGGGTATGAGTACCCCAGCTATTCATGGAGGCCTGATCACCCTTCCATGCAATATGAATCTCAACACCATCTTGTGGATCCTTACAGTTTCCAATAGTTATCCTCACCACCTCGTGCACCTCATACCTATCGGTACCCTTACTATGCTCCTCATGCTGATCAACCTTTTGTCTCTCACGTGTATGACCAACTTGACCCCGTTACCCACACTTCAACTGGGCATTCTCCTTAACCTAGTGTCTATAGCGAGTTGTGCCCACCTTCACCACCACCTTGCACATCCGCTCTCGAACACCTCTTGCACAAGTTCGCGCCCACTCTTAATTCCCACAATGAATCCCTGCAAAGTCTTGAACATCGATTAAATGAATTTGAGTGTGGGAACGAGTCGGATTTCACCCCAAGTCAACCCATTGTTGCACGCGCATGGAACGATGATGTGTGGTCTTGTGCCACTGATTTTAAGTGTGACCAACCCTATCCTCCTGAGAATCTTGAAGTTGAGACCACCCAGTGGTCCGGGCCCCAAGTTGACAAGTGTGTTGACCTATCCACTGACTGTGAGACTGATCCCACACCACCCTATTCCCTTGCACCTACCATTGAGGTTTGCCTTTCCCCTTACGTAGCTTCCTTATTTATGCCCGAGTCTACACCTTTTGACCCTTTCCTGTCTGTTCTCGAGGAACCATTTATTTATAGGTTAGCTCCGGATGCGATTGCTTCCCACTGTCCTGAGATTGAGTCCAAGATGGTGTCTACCTCTCTGTATATGGATCCTGTCCTATCATGTTTGGTTCCCATTGAGTCATATATTAATGTTGACAAATCTATCTCGGATTTGGATGCCTCGTTCGATTTTCCACCACTTTGGATAGTGACTTAATGGTGGATAAGTTGATCACTCACTCGTTTATTTTTACATTTCCTCCTGCGAGTACCCTTGAGGATCACTCCAAGCCTCGTGAGGAGTGTGTCTCTCCTACTCCCGAGTTAGATCATCTTCCCCCACCCTTTGTCTCACCGAAGCCACCCACTGTCCTTACCACCCTATCACTTGATTTGGACCTTGCTATTCTACCTTCCCTATTCACATCTAAGCATTTAGTTCCTCACCTCCACCCACCCTCCACCCTAGTGCTCCACGATCCCATTTGTGCACGTTTCATCGACCCCACCATCCGTGTGAGTATGCATGCGACTCTACCCTTACGTGAAACCGATCTTGTTACTCTATGCACACCACTTCCTTGTGGTGTTGATTTTTTCCATTTAGAGCTCCCTCGCATGTCACGACGCGACCACTATCATCGTCAATTTATAGAACGGTCGTGCCCTTTCTATGAGGCCTACCCCATCACTATTGTAAAAAATAGTTCGTATGCTTCAAATTCTCATTTTATGTACTTAATAGCTTATATTTATGATGTTATTTCATTTGGATTTATGTGATGATTATTATCCATTATTAGTTTCTAACTCTTTGTCTATTATGAACAAAAAGGGGGAAAATAAATTGAGGGGTACTTTATTTTTTCTTAAACCTTGTGCGCATCACAATATTTCTTTTGTCTCATGTGTGTAGGTGTCTTTTGCATTGATGATGATCTCATGGATTACAAAAGATGAATATTTTAGTTAAAGATTTATATATTTATGTGTTTTCATTTCTTGAATTGTGGGAGCATTAGTTGTATTAATTTTAGAGGTCAATTTGGTTTCGGTTTGTGTTTTGTACCAGAATAGCGAAAGGGGGAGATTTGCAAGAGTAAAGTTTATAATTTCTCATTTTATTTTTTTGTCTTATCCCGTTACAACCCACTGCACATTTTTATGATCGTTATCAAGTCTTCGAAGACAAGAAACATTGGTGACATTTGTAAGATTGAAGATTCTTCATCGTAACTTTACTCGAGATGTTATGAAGTAAGTTGGTAAAGCTTTAAATTTTCAAGGGTTATTTAAAAGTGTTTGCATTTAATTGTTTTCGAAATAATATTTAAAGGATTTTTGAAAAACTTGCTAACTCGCTATAACAAGATTGATAAGTCATTTGTAGGAGTTGCACAGGGTCGTTAGAATGAGGGTCCCACGTTCGAACAAGATCTGGAACGATGCCTTCTGGGTTCGCTCTGGAATGTCATTTAAAGTTTCGTTTGAAACCGTTCGAACGAGTTGGCAGTTCATTTGAACGAGTATGCGTGTTTTTATTTAAAAAAAAAATCTTTTCAAATCTTCAATCCATATGTCTTTGCAAAAAATTTTCGTATAAGTAGAGATTCGAGATTAGATTTTTTGAGAAGCCTTTTTAGAGTTATTTTTGTGATGAAACTCTTTAATTTTCCTATCCAAACCCCTTGGATCATTGTAGATCACTTTTCCAAATCAAGAAGAACACAATCAAAGTTCTAAAACCACTGTAGATATGTTTTCTATTGCTGATTTGTGGAGTCGAGGCTCTACTATTAAAAAAGATAGGAATCGTATATTCTTGAGGCTGATCGATGGATACCGAGGCAAGATCTGTTTACTGTGAAAGGTGCAGGACTATATAATTTTTTGTTGAAGATTTGAAGACATCTTCACGTTATGCTTAGTGGATGTCTAAGTAGTGTGTATTTCTTCTTGTGTTTGTCAATTATAAAATAGTGCTGAATATAAGTTTTCCCCGAAAGATATTTTTTCTCATATTCTTCTTCTTCTTATTTAAATTGAAATTTGGATTGAATTTATTTTGCATATTCACTTTAATTTAAGTCAAGATAAATTTTGGTAAAAGTGAATTTGTTTGTTTAACCTAAGATACAAGTGATTCCATATAGCGTATGCTTTCTCACCCATGCATCTAACTCCCAATACAGGTAAATTCCTATGAAACCTTAGTTATAAACTTATCACCTCCCTATTAGATCTCTTGAACTAAGTAAAACCTACTCTCAATGTGATTAACCCTTTTATGGGTTATGGATTCTCTTCAACTTCCAATCACACCACTATATACAGTAAAAGTGAAATATCTAATTTCACTTGAAGGAACCACACCCAAGTTATATAGTAAGTACCCAAACAATATAACCTCTTTAGTTGCCTCCTAAGTGGCAACAACTTCAACCCCATTGGTGGGGTCAACAATGGAATAATGCTTCACACTCCTCTAACTTACAAATCTACCTCCTAGGGTACAAACATATTCCAAGGTAGAAAAATTGGAACCCTTATTTTACTGAAAAATAAGATTTGTACCTAAACGGTTTAAGACTATCAAATTGAAATTTGCTGACCATGCCATATGTACATCTATTTTTCGGTCTAGTACATAATATATAACAGACACGAGGCTCCCCATTATCGTAAAATTAGGTATATTCCTTATACTTTCTATCTAATCACGTGTTTCCATTTATTACTAGACAAAGTGATTTCATAATTGAAAAGAAAATCTTTTCATGGAATCCCGATGCAAATCTTGTGAGTACAATATCGATATAAGTTGCAAAAGAGTATAGTATATTCAATGTGCTCCATTGAATAGAGTGTCTAAATTCCTTATCAAAACATGTTTGAGTTTTTATTGAAGAAGTCACCGCAAAGATTCATCAATTTCTATCCAAATTCACTCATGTCGAACCTCAACTACACCACTTAGGAAAGGTATACGACTTAGCAAACTTAGATTCACACCTTAGTTAATTGCTTTCATAATTGAAAAATCTTTTGAATGAACCTTGTTTGGATAAATAGTCAAATACATTATGCAATTATAGTTTTCATATAGGAAAATCATTTTTCTTAGCAATTGCATATTTTTCATGTATTTTAAGTACGCGTGTTCTTTGTTGGGACAAACATACTTAGAGTTTTGCTTAAACTTATTTTTAAATTTTAAGGAAAAATTGGACAAAATTCTTGGATAGTCTCGTGGGCTACTTGACTGCAATGATGCACTTCTTCGTTGTAGCGAAAGACCTTCATTGACATTTTATGTACCGTGCTTTTTTTTCCTTTGAGGATCGCGTTACCTACATCACTTTAGGATAACCACAACGAATTCCTGCAGCGACGTCACCAGTGACCATGTCTGACAATGTCGAAAGCACCTTTTTTACAAGATCTTTCCTTAATATCTTTTTGGTTTTTGTATCAAGTACACCTATTTAGGTGACTTTAGATTATAAGTGACTACTTGACTCCATAAGAGTGTGACACATAACCTATTAGCCTTCCAAACACTTTCAAATCAAAAGGCTATACAGTAATGTGTTCCATACTCTTCCAAACTAAGAGTGAGAGGTTTGAAAAATCTTTTAGCTAATCAAAACATTTCAAATATTTGAGAGAATATTTTTCACTCCTCCTCTTTGCGTTATTCAAGCCCTTGAGTTTGGAATTTTTACTTTGAGAAAACCTTAGAGATATATTTGATCATCTTTGTGTTCCAAAATAATTTTATAAACATTTTGCATGTGCGTAGATATTTTCTCTTCCTTAGATTGAAAAATTTGTTTTGAGATTTAGAGCACTATACACTGATAATACACAAACATAACCTTTTAGGACTCCATCAAGATCCTTGGTGAATATTTTTTGGTTGCTTGAAGGTTCCAATATTGGAACAAGTTGCTTCAACTTTAAAAAAGAAAATTTTGACTTTAGATTTGATGACATTAGTCATGGACCAAAATCGGTATCTGTTGTATAGCGTTCTTCAGCTCTCGACACTATCCTCTAAGGATATGGTTTAAAAGATGTTCTAGTTGGTCATAGAATTGTACGGTTGTAAGTATTTGTATTCTAGTTGTATTATGTATAATATAATGCATTTGTCCTTCTCATCGTTTAAAGATTTTTCCCTTTAGTGGTGTTTTCCCTCGTACATCGGGTCCTGTGGTTATTTTACTTTTTTCACATTTTTTAGAATGATGGTCTTAATTAAGAGGTTAAAATTTGGATTCTAAAATCTAGTAAAATATTTTGTCACATACACTTTTGGATTGATAACACTTTTGACAGTAACAAATTAGTAAAACATTTTCTTGAATTAAGTGAATTAATTTTTATTTGGGTTGCAACCATCGAGAGGCACACTCTCAACTTGTATTCGATCGAGTCTCCAATGTTCTAGGTTTTATGACCTATGTTTAGATCCTTTTTGTGTGCAATTGATGGAAGTTATCCCACCAAACTCATCCATATGATGGTAACAATTATTCCTATTGGAAAGTCCATAAGATAGCTTACTTGATGTTTATGAATGATCGAATATGGAATAGTGTTCTTTTGGGATGGACTTTTCCTAAGACTGTTGTCAATGTTGTCTTAGTAGAAAAGATTAGATCTAGTTTGGATGATAACTATTTTAATGAGAATGGGTGGAACATGCTGGGAATTAACGTTATTTTTGATTACGTGTCCCCAAATGAGTTTATATGTATATCCACTTATACGACGTCGAAGAATGCATGGAAACTTTTACAAATGACCTACGAAGGCACCTCCATTGTTAATCACTCCAAGTTTCAATATTTGACCACCTATTTTGAATTTCTTACCAAGACGGAGAATGAAACTTTCAACAAGTTCTATGCTGAGCTGAACGACATAGTGACCTTTATATTTTCTTTAGGTAAGACTTTCAAAGATGATATAATTATTGATAAATTACTATGGTCTCTCCTATGTAGGTTTCGTGAAAAAGTGGATTCCATTGATAACGTTAAAGATTTGATTTCAAAACTAATGAATGTCGATGAATTGTTTGGATCTCTCCAAAATTATGGGGTAAATTTCATTACACCAAATCTTCCGAATTGTCACAGTCATTGACCTTGACAATTTCAACTTGTCAAGGTCAATGACCGTCACAATTCTGGGCGAGACAAATTTTTTTGTCACGGTCATTGACCATGACAAGGTCGTTAGAATTGTCACAGTCATGTCACAGTCCCTGATCGAGACATGTTTTGTCACGGTTTATAACCATGACAAGCGCGTGACACTCTTTAAAAAATTATCACGGTTATTGGCCGTGACAAGTTTGTGACAACAATCCTTTGTCACAGACTTGTCACGGTCAATGACCGTGACAATTCTGGACAGAATTGAAAAAAAATCTGCTGGGCAGTATGGCCACTGCCACTGCCCAACAGTATATTTGTACCTGTTATAGCAATGTTGTACCTGTTCAAACATCATATATCCAAATAAACTAGAGACAATGCAAATATACATTCAAAATAAAAATAATATGCATCACGATATAATCCAATTATAATTCAAATGTACCAACTTAAAAACAATTCAAATGTACCAACTAAAAAATAATACAATTCAATTCAAATAATGTCACTACATGTCTTGGGTAAGGTTAAATTCGAGGAGGTGAGTAGGCCACACGATATATGAATTGATACACCCACTGATATACATCGTGCCGCATTGTTCGCACAACCACAACGGGGATTTCTCCTTCCCGGGTATCACATGCGTGACGAGCACCCTGGACTCGATGTCTTGAAGCTCACGTCCATGAACTAGTCCACCCTGGATGATATTCGGGTCCCTCAACCCCCGCCCTATCCGCTGGCCATCAAATATGTCCACTATAAACACGCTCGGCCAACCAAGTGTCGATATTGATCGGTTGAAGGGAGCCAAATAGGAAAGTGGATCATCAAAGTCCGCACGTGTTGACGATGAAGCAGCGAGGTCCACATCCTCGTCATCCCGCACCTCGTCCTCCTGCACCCCCTACCCCTACCCCTCCCCCACCTTCTCCTTCCCTTTCCCCTTGCGTTTTCCACCGCCCAACGAACCCTTCATGAATGAGAACATATCTTGGACCGCCGCCTCCAAACGGGATAGCTTCGCGTCATGCTAGTCCACTGTTCGAGCCAACCCGGTGTCGCTCGTTTCCAATCCGATGATCCTAGATTTGGCCACCCGTGAGCTCACCCCCCTTGTCCTCCACTTGCGATCAGAGACAAGCGCTTGGCTGAGTCCGTCTGTGGACAAAGATGCCTTGTCAGCATCAGACTGCGACTCATGCACTTCTTTAAGATTTGCCTGAAACGACAAAAAGCACATGATTAGTAAAATAAGTATATTAAAAAATTATAACGTAATTAACAAAAAGTAAACTGTCGGATTACTTACAATCGTGGCCGCGATGCTCGGGGACACTTCCTTGTCCTCCTCCTTCTTCGTTCGAAGAGCCACATAAGTATGGAGCCTATATGGCCTACCCCCAAGGCCACTCCCTGTCCCCTGAAATAAAATAAAGTAAAATTAGTATCGGCCCTGTAAAGTAAAATAATGCAGATTAATATATTTCTGTAGTTATAGAAAAATTAAATCTTACCATCATCTTAAGCTCCATCTCGGTGTAAGACGTCCGGCCGGAGTAGTGCACATCCATCTTTTTTGCTCGGTTTTCCCTCCCTGATTGGCGAGATGCCAATTGTCGCTCCCCGATCTCATTGTCAATGAAATTTTGCCTTTGTGCTAATGAGATTGCCTCCTTCCGCTGGACGGATTCACGCCTTTGGATAATGGACTCTCTTGTCTTCCCAAAGTACCGGGTCCGCATATTTTTCTTCCACGTCTTGTGTTGCTCCCTCAACTGCTCCAAGACGGAATCGCGTAGCTTTGGATCCAGGCTAAATTGTTCCTGTCCAACAAATAGAATGTTAGTTGCAAATAAATATAAATATAAAATGAAATTGAAATATTCATATGAATATAAGTATAAGTATAAATATAAATATAAATATAAATACATTACCTGTAGTGCCACCCAAACAGCTAACTTGAGCTCATATGGCACCTCCTTCCAACTAATGTACCCCGGGCTGATGATCGTCTTTACCAGATCGAGGGATCTCGCTAATAGCCCCGACTTGTTCTCGATGGCCATCCCTAATTTGCCATATTTGAGGAGCCTAGGGGCCGAGGAGCCCTCATCGCCTCCGCTACCACCGAGCCCAGACGACATCATCATAACAAGCGTCATCATCCTCGCCTTAATACCTGAAGGAGACATTTGTTGTAAAAAAATGTTATTAGTACATATCAAAATGAATTAAAAGAAGACATGCAAATAAACTAACAATTAAAGTATACAATTATTAATTTACTAATTTACAAGGAGGGGCAATCCTACTTTCATAATTAATCATATATTAATTTACTAATTTACAATGAGGGGCAATCATATATTAATTTACTAAAAAAATTAATAACCAATCAATTCGTTTACAAGGGACATTACGCACAAACACGCACACTACACACACATATACACACACGCGCACATACACACACACACCCGCGCACATTCACACACACACACACACACACACACATAACCCCCCACCCACCCATCCATGCCCCCTCCCCCCCATCTCCTCCTAAGGGTGAGGTCAAGTATGTTTCATTTAATTTCAAGTAATTTTCAAAAAAAATTGAAAAATCCACCCCCATATGGACAATAATCCAGTGGTCATTCCACTTTTAAAACTAACCAACCCAACATCGATCCACTATAATCCAACAGCAATGTCAACAACAAATGTGTATCCCGTACTCCTTCTAATGCATCTACTCAATTAATTCATTTCATCAATTAAAGTAACAATTAAAGTATAGCAATTATTAATTTACTAATTTATAATGAGGGGCAATCCTACTTTCATATGAAATGGGCACTAATTATTAATTTACTTTCTCATAATACTATACAATTAAAGTTATAATTAAAGCTATACAATTTATTAATTAAAGCTATACAATTGTTGAGATTGCCCCCCCACACCCCCCCCCACCACCACACACACCTCAATTCTGAATTCCAAAACAACAGCATCTAGCTCATAATATGTACAAGATTGAAACATCCCCACCCCCACCCCCACCCCTACTGCCCACACACTACACAAGAGTGATACAAAGTAATTTTTAAAAAAAAGTTGAAAAATCCCACCCCCATATGGACATTAATCCAGTGGTCATACCACTTCTAAAATTAACCAACCCAACATCGATCCACTATAATCCAACCGCAACAACAAATGTGTATCCCGTACTCCTTCTAATTCATCTACTCAATTAAATCATTTCATCAATTAAACTAACAATTAAAGTATACAATTATTAATTTACTAATTTACAATGAGGAGCAATCCTACTTTCATATGAAATCGGCACTAATTATTAATTTACTTTCATATAAAACTATACAATTACAGCTATACAATTTATTTTATTAAAGATATACAATTAAAGTTATTTCGAATCTCAATAATTATCTGTTAATGAGGGGCAATCTTACTTGCATATGTAATGGGCAATACATATTTTATTAATCAATTTGTCCGTTTTAATTGTTGAGATTGCCCCACCACACACACAGCCCACCCCACCCCCACCCCCTCCCCCACCACACACACACACACATACACGCACACACACCACCCCACCCCCTGCCCCCTCCCCCCACCCCACACACCTCCACACACCTGTACACACACACACACACACACATACACCCCCCACCCCACCACACACACACGCACACACCTGCACACACACACACACACACCACCACCCCCTGCCCCCACCCAACCCCCTATCCCTCCCCTCCATATCCCCCTGTCCCTCCCCCTCCCCCCACCACACATGCACACGTACACGCACACACACACACTTGTACACACCCACCCCACCCACCCCCTGCCCCCTCCCCCCACCACACACCACCACCCACATATATACACACACATATAGAAATGAAAGAGAAAGAAAGGAAAAAAACATACCTTAGAGAGAGAGAGAGAGCTCGAAATCGCTTAGAGAGAGAAAGAGAGGGAAAACCAAAAACGGTGGGAAAAAAAGAAAGCGTAGTTTTTTTTTACTGAACAAATTATCATGGACGTGTCACGGTCCTTGACCGTGACAATATTATAAGGTTTGTCACGGTCATTGACCGTGACAAGTGTCATCGTCACGGTCTTGTCGTTGTCACGGGCTTGTCATGGTCAATGACCGTGACAAGGCTAGCCGCTGGAAGGGTGCCAATTTACCCATTTTGGTGTAGTGTTTGTTATATCACCAAGGTATCCCCTTTAAGGAGAAAATCTAGGTTTTAAGGTGAAGAAGACATCTCTTAGTTTGAGTTCCCTTAATGTTAGTGATGAGGATATTGACTTCTTCACTAAAAATCTTATCAAAACTTAGCAAAAGAGAGTTCAATATAAAGTCACTCCTAAGAATTATCTGCCTAGATTTGGAATTACTCAAGGAAGTAGGGTAAGAAGGTTCTATCGCCAAATCCCATAAATTGTTTTACTTTTTGTGGCCGAGGACATATTTCGAAGCAATGTACCTCAGATTTGAGTAAAGGTGGTTTCAAAAATTCTTATTAAACCACTTTTAGTGATTATGACTTGAATTAGGATAATGACTCTCAAGGAAGCATATATGCCGCTTTTATGCCAAGATAGAAATATAACGAGTTATATGATTTAGAGGTCTTTGATGATCCTCAATCAATTAGAGAAGAAAATGATCTTCAAGACGAGTATGTTAACCTTTACGGGGAATCCATAAACCTCGAAAGGAAAAAAATATAACTCTCCACCATACTAGCCAATGTTGAAACTGAAAGGGCTATGGTGAGTGAGAGTAGTGTGAGCTTTTTTTTATGCTCAACTTATGGTGTGTAGTGATCCACATTCAGAAGTAATTATCAAATACTTATTTAGACTTGAGGTAGATTTCCGTAGGAAGTCCTTACAAGAGAGTGAAAACTCAGGATAGCCTTAGCGAACAAAATTTGTTTACTTAAGATCTAATTATTATCCACGTTCACTTTTAAGGTAAATTTGGCGAATAGGTCTGAAAAGTTGGATAAGATTATTTTTAGAATCAAACCACCAGCTAAGGATAAATTTTGTTTAGGTTTTTGTTGATGGTGAAATCTTTATATCTAGACAAAAGGTCTTTGAATTGAAATATATGTTTCCATATGCTATTGATGAATCCTTTACTAGAAATGTATCCATGAAAAGACAAAGAAGGGTGAAATTCACGTGTTCCCATTTTAACAAAGAGGGACACTTGAAAGCGGCTTACTTGAGAAAAAGGACACAACAACTCCAACACCCCATCGACCCAATTGAACTAAAACCCCATAAGTTTACTCAGTGCCATAAGATAGGGTACCTTAAAGAGTTTTGTGTTTTTATTTAAACCTCATTACTTTTAGGTGACTTTAGGGGTCATAGAAATGTTGATAGGAAAGGGAAAAATATGGTGGAATCCCCTCAAAGGGTTTCCAAGGAAAAGGGAAATATAGTGGACCTGTAGACACCACATTCGTTTCTCCTTAGGTCCCTAGCACCTCCCCATTTCACTACAAACACAAGGTCTCACTCCGAGTACCTATCTAGAGGCCATTGGGTGCTCCCGAGCCCTGATTGGACCCCAGACAACTTCATTATCGGAGTGAAAGATATTTGAATCTTCGAAGGGAACTGAATACCCATTCCAACTATCCACCCCATCCGCGATTTTGACTTACGGTGCAGACGAACAATCCGTTTTACTTCGAGAGGTCACCGGGCGCTCCCAGGATCCATTTGACTAAAATCAACTCTACAACACGAAGGAGACTGAATGAATCTCCTAAGGTACCGAATACCTTTTCTAACGGTCCACCCTGTGCGCGATTTTGACTTACGGTGCGGACGAATGATCCGTTTTACTGCGGGAGGTCATTCGGGGTTTTCGAGCCCCGGTTGAACAAGGTAAACTATTTGAACAGAGAGAAACTCTTTGGATAGTCAAATTACGTCTCCTAACCTTTCCAATGGTCAGCCTCGTGCGTGATTCTGACTTACCATGCGGACGGCCGATCCGTTTCCATCCGCCGATCTCTCGTCCAAAGGACCGATGTGCACTTTCGAGCCATATTTGACCTAAAGTCAACTCCTGGACCCAGGAGTGATCCAAAGGACTCTTGAAGGTCAATGAAGTAACTTTCTAACGGTATACCCCATGCACAATTAGGATCAACAAATTACGTTCTACGATCATTTTCCCATAAAAATTTGTACGAGACTGCCAATTGGTAGGTCCAGTTTCTTGCCTATCGTCAGTGTGTATAGGATCACCTGCCGATGGGAAGGATTAGGGCAATACTGATCGGCAACCCCCTAACCCTATAAAAGTAAGGCATAACCTCACTACTAAAGGGACCAAGACCATAGATCCATCAGCATGAGTGATCTCAACAATATTCTCTCAAAATCAGCAAAGTTCCTCCATGTGAAGTTCCATTCAAGCTTACATTCCCATCCTTTTCACACCCAATTTAGAAAATCTCATTCCCTCTCATCCAACCTTCTCCTCACATTCAAGGGAGTTCATCCAAGATCAAATTTCAAGCTTCAAAGAAGGTCCAATTCCTTCCCTTTCTCTTTAGATTTCTTGTTTTTGCATAAATTACATTAGATTCATAATCTAGTTCTTACTTTAGTTCATACACATCTATATCTACATTTTTACTAATATATTTCACATACTTTATTTTCTATAAAAAACCCAAAAACAAACAAAAAGAGGGTTTCACCCATAAATTTCGAACGAGATTATCCATCGCACTCTTTCAAACTACTAAAACACATTTTCTATACGCACACCCATAATAAAATCTCGATCGAATCTATGGGATAAACCCCACCCCCATGCCGCATTCAAACTACGTGGACTTTGATGCCTTTATAGGCTACGTAGGCGTTTTGAATTAGAACCCGAGACTCAAGTCCAATTTTCTCAATTTTTTCATGAATTTCTCTAAATCCTCCAATTTTTCTAAATTCTTCATTTTCATATTTATCTTATTCTTGCATTAATATACATATTATCTTTATTAGTGTTTCATCCAACACATATTTTCGTTTCATAATAACGATCAATAACATGATAAACGCGTAAATCTTATTTTCTATATATATTATTTTGGGAGCATTCCTATGGATGGCTTCACTATATCTTTCCCATGGCATGAGTTGGACAATTCTGATCTGCGTTATATACACGCACACACACTTCATGGAGAAATAAAGGAAAACAATAACACAGGCCCATGAGAGATCGTAAGGGCGGGATGGATGCCTAACACCTTCTCATTCCATAACTTAGCCCCAGGATGCTTAGAAGTATTGGTTTCGTATGTATTAGTTTGTCTTCGACGCTGCTCTCTCAAGGCAGTAACATATTCTTTTGCCTGTTTTGTGAAATATAGGCTGGTAACTCCATCTCTTTACATCTACATCACACTGACGCCAGCCGAAGCGTTCCCAAGTAGGGGGCGAGACCTTTCAATCCCCCATTCCTTCCCTATTTCCCCCCTTCAGGAGGCAAGAGGAGAGGAAGTAGGGCCGCGATCTCAATCGGGATGACCACAAGGGAGACTCCACTGGGGAAATTTTTCATAAGAGGATTAGACTTTATTTGCATGGGTGTTTTGTTTTCTTGTGTGCATATGCATCTATCTGTATGTTCCCTTTTCTCTCCTATATTATTTCTTGCACATATATACCTCATGCTTGTATCACTACTCACTCACACACTTATAGAAATTCTCCATGTACACGTCATGCCACGTGCACCTAGGATCACTTATATCCACATGTTGCACCCATCACTTAGAAATCCATGCTTAGGTGTCACCAACACACACCTCCACTTATAACACTTGTATATATCCATTCTTACTCACACTTATCACACACCACTTGTAGTCGATCCATGCTTAGGTTCACTACCACACACTCACTTGTAGATAATTACACATCACTCACTCTCACATATTTATGCTTAGTATAGACTTCTTTACTTGTACCATATTCCCTTCTTAGCATGATCAATAAAGATACTCTCTCCATAAGATACTAATCAAGAATAATGCATATTGCACACTACATCACCAAAGAGCACTGCTATTGACCAAATTTTATCTCGTAACTTAGGGGTCACTTCGTGATGGGCGCTGGTGCGACAGGGCGCAGTTAGCCTAAGCGATATGACTCTCACCTTACATTGGCCAAGTAGCTTCGATGTGTATCGAACGGTTACCCCCGCATCGTACCGCTTGACCGAATTCATAATGGGAGGTATATCGCATGGAAATCGTTCACGTACGTCGAGCATATAGAATTCGCTCTCACATGTATTGTCCCCACGAGGTATATAGTGAGGCAATTCACGTACAGTCAGATATATTAAATGGCTTGTCCACACGTATTAATTGCCCTCAAAAGCAAGAAGTATATCGTAGAAGTCATGCCAAAGGGGGAACACTTTCCAATTAACCCAACAACTGCATACCCGCATATAGGTATCAAACCTTGGACACTCATATTTTGTTTGCCGGTTCTACCCGAAACTCTGCCGAAATGACGGGTCAGCATGCCACCCAAATTTTTGCACAATTTTTAAAACGGAACCCTGCCCAAGAGCCTGGTAACAAGTCCAATCATAGTTTTGACCTATTTTTCAAACCCAATTTTTCCAGGCTCGGGTCCCGTCCGACATTTCCTTTTGCATTTAGGTAAACCTAATAATTGAGAATCGAATAAACATAATAATAATAATCATGCCGAGACCCGCATCTCATTTTTTTTTTCAAAAAGTGTCCAAAAACAATTTTCCTCTTTTATCAAAAATACCAAAAACATTTTTCCTTCCTTATACCAAAAATATTTTCCTCCCTTTACCCGAAAACATGTTTGTCCTTATCTTTCCCAAAAATGTTGTAAGGACATTTTTGTCCATTATCAATATGTATGTCATACGCCGTTACACCGTTAAAGAAATTCAAGATCGCATCTACATCAACGGATCCGAATATCAAAGCGTCTTCAACATCATAGCCTCTACGAGAATGAACTTGGTAAAATTTTGTTTTTACGTTCCTTAAAGTTCATATTTAGTATTGGGAAATTTTTATAAAATGTTTTTTTATAAAAATAAGAAGTAAGTTTTTTAAAGCAAAATGAGGCTTTTAAAATGATTTTTTTTTGGGAAAACCGGACCGATCCGGCCCCATACCGGACTGATCCGCTTGCTGCAGATCCAGTATACCCCGGACCGCAAGCGAACCGATGAAGGCCAAAATAAAAGAACCGATCCGCTTGACCGGACCGATCCGCCTCAGAACCGGACCGGTCCGACTGGGATAAATTCGGCCAGATTCGCTGCAGATTTTTTAGGCTCAAAATTTTCCTATTTAAAGCCAACTTCGGGGAGTTATTTTTCAAGACTTTTCAAGATGATTTTCAGAGTCCTAAATACTCTAAGTATTCACCTTTTTGATGTGCGAAACATCTTTTTGATTCACACAAAAATCCCAATTACTTTTGTGAATCTTTTGGAACCCTAGATCACAAGCTTTGCTATTGTTCAATCTTTGTGGGGAGATCTTTGCAACCGAGGGCTGCGTGTCATTGCTGAGGGAGTCTCTACAAAGTTTTATGGCTGCGTGTCTTTGAGGAGTGCTGCGGTTCTTCCTTTGTTAATTGGACTGAGGTTCATGTGGGTTCGCTGCGTGTGAATTCATTGCTGCCCTCCTAAAAAGGGATATTTCCAGCCGCCGACTACAGAATCCGATACCTGAGGGTAATTCTTAGTCACTGTATTTTCATTGTAATCCGATTGTAAGCCGTTTTCTTACAAATTATAGTGAAAATAAAAGGTTTTGCCCCTTTGGGGGATTTTTCCTGAAATTGTTTGTTTTTTATCCTGCATGCTACATTTTATTTGATAAATCATCTAGATGCATGTCTTAGGGTTTTAACTAAAATTTGGGATTAATTAAAATTGGTTTTTTATTTGAGAAGTCGCAATATTTCCACTGTAGCTGCACTCTCTATCCTAAAGCAAGGTTACCGAAAAAGTTTAAGATTCCCAACATTGAGAAATTTGAGGGTAGCGAACCCCTGATCATTTATCTCCTCAGCTATCACCGAGCCATGACTCTCCTAGTGGCCTCTGAGGAATAATGTCTCAAATGTTCCAACAGACCTTGAAGGATAGCGCTCTCTATTGGTTCTTATCTTACGAGGAGTGTAGAATTCGCAGTTGGGAAGATGTTTCCCGTGAGTTCATGTCACAATACAAGTACAATAAAGAATTAAAGGTTACCCGCTGTGATTTAGAGTTTCTCAAGAAGAATTCTGGGGATTCAGTTAGTAACTTCATAGGAAGGTGGAGAGAGAAAGAAACCATAATGACCAATCAGCCTTCCGAAGAGGAGAAAGTCAGCATTATGAAGAAGAACTTCCTACCCCATGTCCGAGCAATGATGGGAGGACAGTACTACCCTTATTTTTGAGCCCTCTGAGAAGCAGAAGTGGAAATCTAAGAAGGTCTTGCCAAGATAGAAGTTGAACTAATGAAATCCTCTAGACAGCTAGCTCCCAGAAGGTTTGACAAGCCAATTAGTATCGCAGTTTCAACCATCAACAACATCTCTCAGCGTGCCACTTTATGGGCACTAGAAAGCAGACCTAACCCAGTCAGGAAGGAATATACCGAGATTTATGATCCACTCTCCAAAGTTTACCAGGCCCTCTTGAGGTGAAATCTTATCAAGCACTTATACCCTCGTCCATTACCAAACCCACTTCCCAAAAATTTCAAACAAGATGCCCATTGTGACTTTCACCAAACTGTTGACCATACCAGCGACCAGTGTTTCCATCTCGAAAATGTGATCAAGGCCTGATTGACGGGGGTATCATCGCCCCACTAGCCAATCCTAAACAAAACAGTACCCACAATCCACTCCCGAATCATACAAATGCCATCTTCTGAGAAGAAGACCCAGAATTTAACCCATTTACCCATATCATGCCAAGCAAATTAGCTATCATACCCACATACTCTCCTAAACCTCTCCAAACATGCCTATACTTTCTCCTACACCCTACCAGCTTTTCCCATCAGGCCCTATCACTCCTCACTAGAGCATGCATCACTGTCCGCACCCGTTCTGGAGGTAAAGATATGGAATTGACAGAAGTGTTAAACCATCTCCTAGAGTTCGGGCTAAAAATACCCTCCCAGATGACCGTTGACTATTAGAGATTCATTGTGTTGTTCTTAGAAGCTCAAAAATGGGCACAAGAGTCAGACAATTGGATGGTACCGACCAATGATGTCAGTTAAAATGATATGGTTCAGATAATAGGGGATTCATTCTGACAGATTGGTGATATTTACAGTATATTCGAGATACTCGATGCTTTGAAGCTACAAGGGCATATAATCTCTTTGCTTTTACATCTCCTCGTCGAATGGGGGGACTTATACGAAGAATCCATTGAAGTTGTGGAGTGTATTGACTTTTCATGGATATATAATGTCGTTGCTACCAGATGGGGGGGAGGGGGATTCAATGATTCAAAGCAAGGTCTAGAAAAGGCTAGTCCATTAGTCAGATTATGTGGGATGACATCATTTGAGGAGCTACTAGGAAAGATCAACAAGGTGACTGAACAACCCGAGATCGATGAGGAAACATGGTTTCTATTTTTTCCCTCTTCTCTGAACCACATAACCAGGTCAGGGAGGCGCTACCAAACTCCAAGCCTGCAACCATCAAAAAACGACAAAGGAAATGGTGTTGAGAATCTTCCTATGCTATACATGACCCTCGAGGAAAGAAAGATCCTCAGTCGGTTGAAGAAAACCCAAGCCAACATCACTCTGTGGGGACTTTTATGTCTTCCCACCTGCACTGAAATGCCTTGATCAAGCTACTCACAGGACCCACAGTTCCTCCTTGTACCAAACCAGAAGAAGCAGTGAATCTGGTCGGATATCTAACCTCTACTTGAATGCTCTATTTCTCCGACGAAAAAATCCCCAAGATTGGTCCAAACCACAATTATTCTCTCAACATCTCCATTGAAGTCGTGGGAAAGACTGTCCCGCTCTCTCTTGTCGATAATGGATCAACTCTGGATGTCTGCCCATTAAGGACACTCAACTATTTGGTATTGAAAGTAAGTGACCTTGCTCCAACGTATGTCGCAGTACGGGCCTACGATAATACCCGCTGCGAAGTGATGGGATTTATAAATCTTGCAATAGGGACTGGACCTATAAATTCAGTTGTTGTATTCCAAGTCATCGATATCCCATACCATTTTTATCTGCTGCTCGAACGATCATGGCTCAATAGCATCAAGGGGTCTCTTCTTCCTTTCATCAAAAACTGAAATTCTTCGCCAATGGGCAGGTCATCACCATGTTAAGCGACGACGATAATGCCGAGAATGCAAGCACTAGTAATTCAGTACTAGAGATACATCACGAGATAAAATTTATGCTTTTGTCAGGTTTTTGGTTTGAACCGCTTTTACTCTCAGCAGGGAAGAATTTCAAACATAAGGTTTGCCCAGAGTACAACCCCCATATCAACATCAATGTAATCCAAATGTTCAAGAACATGCACTTCATGACCGGACTGGGGATGGGACGACAATAACAAGGGATACTTGAAACCATTTTGTTGAAGAAATCTTTTCCTCCTTGTGGCATAGGCTATTAATCATCAGCAGAAGAACTCAAAATGATCTGACTAAAGAGAAGTTGAGAAATCGCCAAGACTGTCTCGAGAGATTACTTGAATGAAAGATTCATCAGAGAGGGTGAAGATTTCCCCTTCTGTGGCTTTGCTAAAGTGTGGTATGTTCACATGGACAAGAATATGGAACCTTTACTGGAAATATTTTTCCAAGATAGCTACTCATGGGCTGAGGGTTCAATATCAAGTGCAACCATTCATTGAGAAGACCGTAGCTGATACTAGAGATTCTGAGAAAAGTGACTCCGAGAATTCTTTTAATTTGTAGACACTGGGGCTGACACTCTATATGATCCACTCAGGGTCTACATCATCGGATCCATCCCATCTGATCAAAGCTACTAATTCACCTCTCCTCAATTGGCATGCTGCACCAGTTCCGCCTACTGACATTCAACATAACCCTGATGTTTATCCCCTTTCTTCTTCTTTAGTTGTTCCTCCTTACTCTGATGTAATCAAGACCTCCTTTGATGAGGTTCTCAATGCTATTTTTCCTATCAATGAAATAAACAAAGATTTTGAGTATTTTACTGTACCTTACATTTGTTATCTTGATTCTAATCAAACTCTTGATGATGATAATTTTGCAAATGAATAATTCATAACTGATCTAAATAAGGTCAATAACAAATAACATAACCACATTCAAGTTAATGAAAATGAAGATGTTGTTATTAATCTCGATTCTAGTAGCCAACTGCGCGAGACTAGGATATGGGCTACCCTTGATGAGGATAAGCGTGCGCAACTCGAGGAATTACCAATGGAATTTATGGATGTCTTCGCATGGTCCTACGATGACATGCCCAATATTGACCTTGAGATAGCTCAACATGAGATTCCCACTCTCCCAAAATGCAAACCAGTCAAACAAAAACTGCGAAAACTTCGCACTGAATGGTCGCTCGAAGTTAAAAAAGAAGTGGTCAAACAGTTGAACGTGGGTTTCATTCGTGTGATTGAATATCCCATATGGCTAGCCAATATCGTACTTGTGCCTAAATCAGGAGGGAAGGTTGGCATGTGCATCGACTATCGAGACTTGAACAAGGCCTCTCCAAAGGATGATTACCCGCTACCCAATATCGACATGATTATGGACAATACGGCTAGTCACGATCTCAAGTAATTCATTGATGGGTTTGTTGGATATAATTAGATTAAGATGCACCCATATCATCAAGAGGAAATCACATTCATCACCCCTTGGGGAACCTTTTGCTATTCCGTCATGCCATTTGGTCTAAAAATTCAAGGGCTACCTACCAGAGGACTGCCACAACCATCTTGCACGATCTCATACATAAGGAAGTCGAGGTCTATGTGGATGATATGATTATTAAGTCTAAGACTAGGGAAGGTAATATTATCGCTCTCCGAAAGTTCTTCAAACGACTGCGACAATATCAAATGCGACTTAGCCCACAAAAATATGTCTTCGGCGTTACCAAAGGAAAACCCTTGGGATTCATGGTTAGTGAGAAAGGGATAAGAACATATCCTCCTAAGATGAAATACATACATGAGATGCCGCCACCCCGAATGGAGAATAAAATCTGGGGATTCCTCGAGAAATTGCAGTACATCAGTCTGTTCATCAGCCAATTGACTTCCATTTGTGAACCCATCTTCAAACTCCTCTAAAAGGATTTGACCAAAGTTTGGAACGAAGCTTGATAAGAAGCCTTTGAACGAATAAAGAAATACCCAACCCAACCTCCGATACTCATGCCACCGTAACCTAGTCTTCCCCTACTCCTATACCTAACCATGACAGATACCGCAGCTGGGGACTTGCTAGCCCAATACCTTGAAAAAATCTATAAAGAGAGAGCCATCTACAATGCCATTCGAAAGTTGACCGGGTATGAAGTCAACTACACTGCCTTGGATAAAGCATGTGTATCTCTTGTCTGGGTCACCCCAAAGCTATAACACTACATGCTCGCCTTTCTCATCGAACTTGTATCCCGAATAGATCCCATCAAATACCTACTCGAGAACCCTGCCCTGTCCAGCCAAATGGCCTGTTGGTTGATGCTTCTAGCCAAATTCGATATTGTATATGTCACGCAGAAATCCATAAATGGAAGATTCATCTTTGATTACCTTGCTGAATACCTTATGGAAGATGCCGATATCTGGAATTCTGAGTTCCCGGATGAGAATATCCTCTGTACGTCCCGAGAAGATCTTCGATGGAAAATGTTCTTTGAGGGCGCTGCCTATAAGAAAGGGTATGGCATTGGGATACTCCTAATTTCCCCTAATGATTCTCACACTCTATTTCCATCAAACTAGATTTTTCCTGCACTAATAACATGATCGAATAAGAGGCATGAGTGGTTGGCCTCAAAGTTTCCCTCAAGAAAGGAATTCGATACCTAGATATCTATAGGGATTCAACCCTCATCATCGGTTAAGTACTTAGCATGTGGAAAGTCAAGGACAAGAAACTCTTACCCTTCTATGACCATTTAGAAGAGCTAGCTTCCCAATTCTAAGAAATCACCTTCCACTACCTGCCCCGAGCAAAGAACAACCTACTGATGCCCTTGCTACCTTAGTCTTTATGATTGACATGCCTGAAAGAATAACCATGTCCCCTTTCCTTGTCCAAAGGAAAAATAAATCAACCCACTATTGCCACATTAAGATTAGCACAGAAGAAGGCTCCGATATAGCCAATTGCAGGTACTATGATATTTGGCACCTCCTCAAGCATGGTAGGTATCCCCAAGGATTTGACCAGAAAGATCGAGTAATCCTCCACAGATTGGATACCCAATATATTGTCTGCGATAAATCACCGTTCAAGAGAAACTTCGATTGAACCCATTTGTACTGCATCACAGGGGCTGACATTGAAGCAATGATGCAAAAAATCCATAGCGGAGAATGCGAACCCCATATAAATGACAATATGCTCGCTAAGAAGATCATCCGACAGGGTTACTACTAGACTACCATGGTTCAAGATTGCACAACCTACTTTTGAAGATGCCTCAAATGCCAACTATTTTCCAACCTATAACACTTGCCTCCATGGGAATTGTATAACATGACTTCTCTCGGGTTATTCTCCACATGGGGCATTGACATCATAGGGAAGGTTACACCCAAATCATCCAACGAACATGAATTCATCCTGGTTGCCATTAATTACTTCACTAAATGGGTCGAAGCCGAGTCATATGCACTTCTGAATGCTAAGAATGTGGCCAAGTTCATCTGTAAAAACATCATCTACTAATATGGGGTTCGGCACGAGTTGGTATAAGACAATGGGTTACACTTCGAGGAAGAAGTTATAGGGGTGTTCGATACGTATAGGATTCAGAGACATAAATATTCTCCCTACCGACCTCAAACTAATGGAGCAGTTAAAGAAACCAATATGAATCTCAAAGACATCATCAGGAAGATGGCCGAGAGTTGTCGAGACTGGGCCGATAGGATCCCTTTTGCCCTCTGGGGCTACCGCACCTTAGTTCGAACCTCTACTGGGGCTACCCCTACTCTTTATTCTACGGAATGGAAGAATTCCTACCCGTGGAGCTAGAAATCCCTTCGTTGTGTGTCACGCTTGAAAGAAAATTCAGCGTGGAAGACTGGTACCAAAGACGTCTTGACGAGTTGTCACTCTCAAACGAAAAGAGGCTGAAAGCTCTATATCATATACAAAGATACCATCACCGTATAGTGCGATCATTCAATAATAGAGTCGAGGACCGCGGTGTTCGAGAAGGGGAATTATCCCTCAAAGAAATAGTAGAGCCTATCTGGGACCCTAAAGGGAAATTCAAGCCCGATTAGAGCATCCCCTACGTTGTGAAGAAGATCCTGTCAGGCGGCGCCACTATGCTCACCGATTTTGATGGAAAAGAAATAACACATCCAATCAACCTGGACCGTCTCAAGAAATTCTACCCTTAGTCCGAAATCTCGACGCGCTACAATTCTTCTCATCTCCATTATATATATATATATATATATATATATATATATATATATATATATATATATATATATATATATATATATATATATATATAATTTCATTTCTCTCTACTCAGAACTACGTGGGGCCTGATCCTCTAAAAATCCTTTTGCTTTCAAAAATGAATTTAATTTTTTTTCAAAACCCTCAGAGGTACATAGGCAACTTATCTGCTTTATATGAGCAAGACTCCTTTATTTTTCACAAAATGCTATTCTCTACTTATCCCCGAGAACGACAATTCATTTTAACATAGACATGAACAAAAGGATCATGTATGACTTAGCTATTGGTATAGATAATTAAAATTGAAAACTCATCAAGAGGCACAACTATATGATAAAAAAAATCCTGTATTTCATCATTCAAAATTTTGGTATGATTACATCAACAAAGGGGGCCAAATGACTTCCCTTGTCAGCCTACTCCTACCTTCCTAAAACAAAAATAAAACAAGGCCCACTACACCTAAAATAACCCTCAAATTATTCTTAAAAACTCATTACAAAAGCTTCACACATCCTACCCGCAGCTACCATAAGAACCAGTGCCATCATCACCCACATCCTGGGGTCCCCAAACTTCCCCTGCCTGAATGGAGTGCTGCAGACGCTCCATAGAGCGATAAGCCCGGGCTAGCTTGGGGAAAATCATAACACCTCCCTCCATGGTGTCAGATGTGGAAAACCACTTTTGCCCAGTCTCCACAGCCAGAATCTTGGCAACTACCTTTCTCCACAACCACTTCATATAGTCCCCTGAAATATGCCAGACTCTTCCAACAGATTGGGATGGAAGGGTCGACTGGGAGGCAAGATGCATGTGCATACGCTTTATCAGATCCTCTACAGGGAAGAAGTCCAGTGTCTGTGGGGGCACAATTTGTTCTTAACTAAATAAGCGTAGAAGACTCAAGGGAAAGTAAAAAGAGGCTTGTTAGAGGCCAACCAACCGATCATACTAGTATTCTCTGAGTTCCAGAATGGGCAACAACTCCCCCTACCAAGGCACTGACCAACGCAAGCCTCGAGTCCCGTGCTCCACGCACCAGTTTTCCCCGCTCTCAATGACTAGGCCTACAGTGATGAAATAGCGTGAAAAGAAGTTTGGCATCGTCGACAAAGGATACTTAGGGAGGACCGCCATACGGAACCTCTCTGACAGCCACATGAACAACATTACAGGGTTACCCCTCAGAAAACAGAACGACCTTCCCACCAGGAATCCAGACTATTAAAATTCTCTTCCAGTATCACCGTCACTAAATTACGACAGTACGATATCCAGGAAACAATAGCTGCAAGTTTGGGGTCTACCAGGACTTCCCCAGTCACCAATATAAGTATTGAAACTAGGCCTAGAATGACGGGTCCAGCATAGTCGACATCCTGTAAATATACAGACTGTAGCACCACATGAAGATAAATCATTCCTCCCGTAACCAACGACCTGGTTATCGAAGGTGAAATATGGAGAATCCCACGAATAGCACCCTAGAGGATCAGGAAAACTCAGGCATAGCCTCTGTAACGCTGGGATTTATCCCCAACATGGCAGAAAACTCTTCATAGGTCGGGAAGATTTCATCCAAAGCAAAGAGAAAGACATCGTCCTCGGGGTACCAGAACTCAACTTCCGTCATCAGCATATTCCACTCTATGGGCCGATTACACCATAAAGAGACTCGTTGCATGTTGAAAGCATCGTAGTCAATGTTGTAGGAGCACATCATTTCCAAGGTTTCAAGGTAGTTCACAAACTCTACACTACCAGGGAGAGACATATCACAAATTAAGAAGATAGTGAGAACTTAAGAATGTATAGAAGAAGGAATGTTGAAGTGTGAATAAAAATCTCCATCTACACCCCTATTTATACTTGAAAGCTCTCAAACAAAGACAAGAAACCCTGCAGAAATCGGAGGAAAACTTACCCCACCAAGTACCAAGAAATTAAAGAATGTGCAATCAAAGCCTTGGGTTGATTAGACTGGACTGATATGCCGATTGGCAGGATAAGGTCATATCGATCGACAACCCCCTATTTTTGGGAATTACCTTTTTTTTTTTGTCAAAATAAAAAAACTCAATAAAAATAATTTTTATTTTAAGGGAATTTTGAATTTCCTTATCCTTATGATTTTTACTTTTCCCATTTTAAAATAAAATCGTTCCTCAATCATTTTTAATTATTTTTAGGTCTTATCAGCAAAGTAAAAAGATCATGTGCATTAGTCCTTAAAAACAAAAATTAACAAAAAAATCATTTTATTTGCATAGATATTTGCTGTGTTACATCGGTTTTGCAGGAAATAAGAAAATACAACGGGACTCAGCCCGAACCCACCTAATTTTCTCTCTCTCTCTCTCCACCTACAATCACACTCTCTCTCTTCTTTCTCTCTGTTCTCCTTCTCTCTCGCTCTAGGATCCTCCTTCCCTACGACGCTCTCTCTTCCCCCTGCGATGTGATGATGTGCCACCACTCCCCGAGACAGACCCTTCCTCAGACGAGGCAGACAACACCAAAAAAGAATAAAACGCATGAAGGAAAATGTGAATGCATAAAGGAAAATGTGAAAAATAAATAATACCTCAAGAAGATACGTGGCCCTGGTAAAAGTTTACCGATAGCACCGGCTGAACGCATCAAGAGAATAATAAAGGGTCGCCAAGGTCAGGCTCCCCTAGTCATGAAGGAGGATGTTCGAAAACACCCTCTGAAACGGCAAGAACCACAAGTGGACGACATCTCCGCTCGTCGCCACCAAGAAACCCCCCACACCAGCAGAATAAACAAATGGGCCATCTGTCGCACCTTCCACCCATCACTCTCATCAATCCTCCTCCGCAACAATAACTCTGTCAGAAGAGACAAACAAAGAGAGTCCCCAGAGACCACCCTCTCTACATCACCCAACGCCTCCATCACCGCCTCCGACATCACCCTCAGAGTCCTTTCCACGTCAATCTGCACCCTATCACAATCCAACCTGAGCAGCTGCTTCACATCTATGGGAGTCACCGTCATCTCACCAAAGCCAAAATGAAAGGTGTGGGTGGTGTCCCACCACCTCTCCCCCAAAGCAAAGAGAACAACCGTAGAACGAGGCGTCTCATCCAAAGAAGAAGCCAGTCTCCCAAAATTGGCTGATGACACCATCCAACACACCACAGATGGAAGGTGCTCCCAAACGTCCCTAAGATCCGTCATCCCTTGGGCACGCATAATCGAAATAGAAACATCAGATTGTCAAAATCAAAAAGCAAAACCCTTGTCAAAATTTAAGAAATAAGGAAATATCGCCACAAAAAAGGAAGAGAATACCAAAGGTCATCAGTACTTACATAACCACCAGGGTTCACCACCCTAAAAGAATGATGATGTGAAGCCTTGCACAAGAGAGTCCGATCATCCACTACGGGCTCGAATGAGTCAAAAGAGTTTTCGCTGTCAAAGTAAGGGGCACCCTTGCTCTCCCTTCCAAGGCTGCTCAATCGTCAGCATTGAGTCAAGCCACATGTGTTGCGCTGCTTGAGAACTCAATAATTTTTTATATTTGGAACATTAGAATGATTTGCAGAAGGTAATTGTAGAAGAAGGAAAGTTAGAAAGATGTGAAAAATAAGGAGAACCTGCCCCCTTTTTGTAGGAGGCCAAGGGGCATGTCGATCGGCATCTCCCTGCCACCCACCGATCGATAATGTCCCTCCACCTGCTTGAGGTACCCTAAAAGATCATGCCACTGCCACTTGGCACCCTCCCAACCATGCCGATCGGCACCCTCTTTAAAATGTTGTACAACAACTCCAAAAAAAACCCAGAAAATCCTGAAAAATCCTAAAAAAATTCCCCAAATTCCCAAATAAATTTTCACTAAATTTTTTTTTTTATCTCACTCATTTCCCTGGCAGAACTCTTATCTCCCCAATGAAATTCCCGAAATCAATTTCATGCCTCCCCAACAATGTCTCCAAAGGACACCACAAAAACTAAGAAATTCCCCCGCTACGAAAAATCCAATCCTCAGATCATTACCTCTTCCCCAGTGAAATCTAAAATATCCCCATCAGCCCGCAGAATTGTCTTCGGCCCACAGAATTGGTCATCTCTATCTTAAGCCCATAGAATTGGCTCCGACCCTCATAATTTATCACCCCCACTTAAGCCAGCATAATTGGCTTTGACCCACAGAATTGGTCACTTTTACTTAAGCCTGAAGAATTACCTTTGACCCGCAAAATTGGTCACCCTTATCTTAAGTCTGCATAATTAGCTTCGACCCGCAGAATTGATCGCTTCTACTTAAGCCCGTATAATTGCCTTTGACCCGCATAATTGGTCACCCCTACCTTAAGCCTGTAGAATTGTCTTTGACCCGCAGAATTGGTCATTTCTACTTAAGCTCATAGAATTAGTTTCAACCTGTAGAATTGGTCACTTATACTTAAGCCCTCAGAATTGGCTTTGACCTGCAGAATCGGTCATCTCTATCCTAAGCCCGCAGAATTAGCTTCGACCCTCAGAATTGATCATCTCTATCTTAAGACCTCAGAATTGACTTCGACCCTCAGAATTGGTCATCTCTATCTTAAGCCCACATAATTAGCTTTGACCTGCAGAATTGGTTGCTTCTACTTAAGGCCTCAGAATTGTCTTTGACCCATCGAATTGGTCACTTCTACTTAAGCCCTCAGAATTGGCTTTGACCCGTAGAATTGGTCACTTCTACTTAAGCCCTCAGAATTGGCTTCGACCCTCAGAATTGGTCATCTCTTTCTTAAGCCCCCAGAATTGGCTTCGAGCCTCAGCCCTCAGAATTGGATTTGACCCGCATAATTGGTCACCCCTAATTAAGCCCTCAGAATTGGTTTTGACCCACAGGATTTTTCACTTCTACTTAAGTTCACATGATTGGCTTTGACCCGTAGAATTGGCCACTTCTACTTAAGCCCGCAAAATTGCCTTTGACTTGCAGAATTGGTCGCTTCTACTTAAGCCCTCAGAATTGTCTTTGATCCGCAGAATTGGTCACTCCTATCTTAATCCCTTAGAATTGACTTCGACCCTCAGAATTGGTCATCTCTATCTTAAGCCCATAGAATTGACTTCGACCCTCAGAATTGGTCGTCTCTATCTTAAGCCCGCATAATTGGCTTTGACCTGCAAAATTGGTCATCTCTATCTAAAGCCCGCAGAATTGGCTTTTACCCGCATAATTGGTCATCTCTATCTTAAGCCCGTAGAATTGGATTTGACCCTCAGAATTGGTCACCCCTAACTTAAACTCTCAGAATTGGCTTCGACCCGCGGAATTGGTCACTACAACTTAGGTCCTCAGAATTGATCTCGGCCCATAGAATTGGTCACTCCCTACCTTTAACCTCACTCGTCAGCCCTTTTAGGTCCTCAGAATTGTCCATCCCCAACTTTCCCTTTAGGTCCTCAGAATCTATGTCAACCCTTTAAACCGATCATCCTCATCCCTTAGGTCTGCAGAATTAATCTCTTTCCCAAAACATCACGTGGTGTCTATTCGATGACTTTCACTTGTTCCAAGCTCACCCGTCGAGGGGTTTCTGTAGACTCCACATTCTAAGACCTCCTGAACTTTCTCCTTAGGTCCCTAACACCTCCCCATTTCACTACAAACCCTAGGTTGAATTCCGAGTACCGATCTAAAGGCCATCGGGTGCTCTTGAGCCCCGATTTGACCCCAGAAAACTTCATTGTCAAAATGAAATATCTTTAAATCTTTGAAGGGCACTGAAACCCCTTTCCAACGGTCTATCCCATGCATGAAACAACATAACCGTTCGGACGAACGATTTGTTTTCCCCTGAAAATCTATCCGGAGGCCACCAGGCGCTCACGAGCCCCGTTTGACCAAAGTCAAAACTTTAACTCGACAATGAATGAATCTCCAAAGGGCATTGAATATCCTTTCCAATGCTCCACCTAGTGCGCAATTTTGACTTACGGTGCGGACGAACGATCTGTTTTACTCCGAGAGATCATCGGGTGCTTCCGGACCCCGGTTGACCAAGGTCAACTTTCCAAACTGAGAAAAACTATTTTGAATGTTAAATTACACCTCCTAACCTTTCCAAAGGTTTGCCCCATTCACGATTCTGACCTACCATGCGGACGAACAATCCGTTTTTGTCCGACGATCTCTCGTTCAAAGGGACGATGTACGCTTTCGAGCCATATTTAACCCAAAGTCAACTCGCGAACCAAGGAGCAGTCCAAAGGACTCTTTAATGTCTATAAAGTACCTTTTTAATGTATGACCCATGCACGATTCGGATCAATGAATTACATTTGATGATTATTTTTCCAGAAAAATCTGCACAAGACTGCCAATTGGCTGGTCCAGTTCCCTGCCCATCAGCAATGTATCTAGGGTCACTTGCCGATGGGCAGGACTAGGGAAATGCCAATCGATAACCCCTTGACTCTATAAAATGAGGTCATGACCTCACTACCAAAGGGACCAAGACCAGAGTTCCATCAGCATCAGTGATCTCAGCAGCATTCTTTCGAAATCAGTGAAGTTCCTCCATGTGAAGTTCCATCCAAGCTTATATTCCCATCCTTTTAATACCCAATTTAGCGAATCTCATTCCCTCTCATCCAACCTTCACCTCACATTCAAGGGAGTTCATCCAAGATCAAAGATCAAGCTTCAAAGAAGGTCCCTTCCCTCTCTCTTTAAATTTCTATTTTTGCATAAATTACATTAGATTCATAATCTAGTTCTTACTTTATTTCATATACATTAATATCTAGATATTTATTAGAATATTTCACATACTTTATTTTCTGTAAAAAAACCCAAAACAAACAAAAAGAGAGTTTCACCCATAAATTCCGAATGGGATTATCCATCACACTCTTTCAAAACTAAAACACATTTTTCTACACACACACCCATAATAAAATCCCGTTTGAATCTATGGGATAAACCCCATACCCATGCCGTATTCAAACTACGTGGACTTTGATGCCTTTATAGGCTACGTAGGGATTTCGGATTAAACCCGAGACTCGAGTCCAATTTTCTCAATTTTTTTCTCAATTTCTTTAAATCCTCTAATTTTAATAAATTCTTCATTTTCATATATATCATATTCTTGCATTAATATACATATTATCTTTATTAGCATTTCATCCAACACATATTGTCGTTTCATAATGACGATCAATATCGCGATAAAAACATAAATCGTATTTTCTATATATATATATATATATATATATATATATATATTATTTGTGGAACATTCCTCTGGATGGCTTCACTCTATCTTTCCCATGGTATGAGTTGAACGATTTCGATCTCCGTTATATATACACAAACCACACTTCACGGAGAAATAAAGATAAACAATAACACAGGCCCATGAGAGATTATAAGGGCGGGATGGATGTTTAACACCTTCCCATTCCGTAACTTAGTCCCCGAATCCTTCGAACTATTGGTTTCATATGCATCAGTTTGTCTTCAACACCGGTCTCTCAAGGAGGTACATTTTCTTTTTCCTATTTTGTGCAATATAGGCAGGTAACTCCATATCTTTACATCTACCTCACACTGACGACAACCGAAGTGTTCCCAAGTAGGGGGTGAGACCTTTCGATCCGCACTTCCTTCCCTATTTCCCCCCTTTGGGAGGCAAGAGGAGAGGAGGTTGGCGCGCGATCTTGATTGGGATGACCACAAGACCCTCCCGAGGTGGTTTTAAAATCCATTCCTTTAAAAATGAATATCATTGATAGGACAAAGTTGGAAACCATAAGAGATCGTGCTAAGGCGAGCTCTTTGAGGAAAACTTAGGATTCTTTCTTTTTGGCTCTTTATAGTTTTTGTTTACTCTTTTTGATAAGAACATTGGTCTCTTTTTTGTTTTTTTATTCTTTAGGATATGTTCATTGATTTGTTCATACCTTTATATTGTAGCCTTGTTTAATATTAGTCCTTTATGCTTGTTAGGTATTATTTTATTCCATCTGTTTAAATGCAAACCCACATTCTTAGTTATTGTACTAACAATTTTATTTATGACTTTTATGCTCCATGTTTGTAAATTCATAGATTGAAATGCCTTGCTATTTTAGAGTGTTTTTCATAACTCATGCACTTTACACCGCACTATAACTTGAGCAATTTCCAAGCAAAATGTAATGAAGGGATTTGTTTTCTATTTTTACCAAAACTTAAAAATTTTATTTGATATTTTGTAAAAGGGTGTCGTTATTAATCCTTTTTGTGCATGATAGATTTTTATCATCATGGTTGGTGTTGAAAAGTGATATATTTTCCAAACTCATGAGTGATTCCGTGGTAAGGTTTGTAACTTTAGGGTTGTGAGAACTACCTTATATTCACAACTGTTCCCCACCTATTGTAATGATTGAGTGAAAGCCGCCACATGAAAAATTTATTCAAAGAGTGATGCCCCAAAGATTTTTATCTATCCAAAAATTGAGTAACATCAAAGATATGAGATGGAAAAGATAGTAATCATAAATCCCTATTTGGGGGAGAAAATCTTGGTAGTTCAAATTTTTATTTATTTTGAAGGAAAAATAAGGCTTTCTCTTTGTTGCATAAAGCCAAAATTTTCAAAAGTGAGATCAAATATTTATCATCATTCTTGATTTTACACGTTAACGCTCATGTTATTCACTTTCTGTCACGAGTTACGTCTTTGAATAACTCTATCTTTTGTATTGCTATAATTTGACCTTAGTCCTTTGAATGATAAATCATTCTTTATGTAGAGTATTTGACATAACGAAGACCGTTTTATTACCTTTTGAATCTTGTTTGATCATTGTAAATGATATTTTTAGGAATAAAATGTGCTCGCCTAGAGCTAAAAAATCAATTGTGTACATTTTTTTGTGTGTGAAGTTCCATTCAGATTAATAAATCTTAAACGATTAGAACAAAGAATATAAAGTAGATACAACCAAATGATTTAAACAAGCTAAACATGCAGATTTTAACACTTAACAAATATTAAATTAATTTTCATATTTAATATAGATTAATACTCTGAAATTAATTAATTAATTAATTAGAAATAATTATTTTAACCTTAAAATAAATTTACCAATTTTCAAAATTAATATATTTGCAAATTTAAGAGCTGAAAAAAATATAAATTAAAGCAAGCACAAATAAATAAGCAAATAAAGTGCGAAAAATAAAGACATCGAAATTTAACATGGTTCGGCCAAATCCTGACCTACGTCCACGCGCCTAGAGCTTCTGACTCCCTTGCGCTTCACTACCGTGATCCACTTGAAGGGTAAGATCAAACCACCACGTACACCTGTTTGCAAACTAACTCCGAGCTTCAAACCCCGTGGCCTACTTGCGGGTAGGACCCAATCACCGGTACAACAATTCGAAGCTTCAACAAAGCTTCAAACAAATCTATATTGTTGGTACAATGGTTGAATAATGAAACTCCTTAAAAATACAATTTATATACTGAGTTTTTTCTTCTTCAACGAGACTTCAATAAATGATGTTGGTGTAGGCATAAGTCTTCTCCTTCAATGATTGAGTAGAATGTAAAATTAATTGCTCTCTTGAATGTGTAGTAGTAGCTGAATAATAAATTCAAATGCTCTCAATAGATTCTCTAGTTCTTGCTTATAGTCTCATTCTACTGTGCCTTCAATGAAACACTTCAATATTTAAGTATGCCTTCAAAAAATAGTTGTTAGACACAGGCATTGTGAGCATTAAATGGTTCTGATTTTGCTGAGATGAAATGATCTGAAAAATGATCTTACAAATCTTCATTTTTACTTCTCAAGAAGAATATACCTATTGGAGTACTAAATAGCATTATGAAAATAGGGGACTGGAAGTTGCTCTTTGTAGATAACCTCATATAGGTTCGGCACAAATGTTAGTCCAAGAGAAATAAAGAACCAAACTGAAGTGAAATATTAGTCATTTAACGTGAAAAGAAAAAAATATTTCTCAGCAAAGGATATATTGTCAAAGATAAAATATGAGATGATAAAAAATATAATAATCGAAAGAAAATGCATAAAAAAAATTATCAGTTGTAAACACGCATGAGTCCCAAGGACATTTAGAAAATATACTATCTGAGATATGTGTACAGACAATCATTTACATCAAGAGCACAATGCAAAATATTCATAGCTTTAGAATTTATTTGAATTTTCTTAATATCAACTTCATTCCATTCATTTTCATTGTAGGGAACATAAACATTATTTACAATTTTCATAGGAACAAAGGGACCATTTGTAACAACTCTGCAAACTTCATAATCATGTTGAAGAGTGCGACTGTGTGATAATTGTTTTAAATTAAACTTGCAAGTTTCCAAGTACCCCTTATTTAATTAGATTCCATAAGCATGCATCTATGGTGCGCGTGTCAACCCATAAATAAATAAAGCATGTGACACAAAAATATGTTGAGACACAGATTTCAGAAAAAAAACCCTTTCGGGTAAAACCTTTATTTCACTATGAATATATAAATCGCACCTTACAATTACATAGAGAAATCTGCAATGGATCAACATGCAGCCAGCCCACAAAGACACGTAGTCTTGAACTCAGCAAAAGAATACACGCAGCACCCTCCAAGGACTCGCAACCCATACAAACTAAGGAAGAACAACAGCTCTCCTCAATGACACACAGCCATAACACTTTGTAGAGACTCCCTTCGCAATGAGATGCAACCCTCAGTTGCAAAGATCTCCCCACAAAGATTGAACAATAACAAAGCTTGTGTTCTAGGGTGCCAAAAGATTCACAAAAGTAATTGAGATTTTTGTGCGTGAATCAAAAAGATGTTTGGCACATCAAAAAATGAAGTCTTGTTGTGTTTAAACTCTTAGAAACGTTTTCTCAAAGACTTGAAAAATACTCCACCGAAATAGGTATATTTATAGGAAATATGAGTCGGTGGAAAAACATCATATGGAACTGTTCGAATTTATCTCAGGCGGACCGGTCTGGTATGAAGGCGGATCGGTCCGACCTTGGATCGGTTCGTTTTTCAAAAGGGGCTCTACGGTTCTGTTTCGATCCGGGGTTTACTGGTGCAAAGCGGATCGGTCCGGAGGCGGATCGATTCGTTTAAAATATGGGCGGACCGATCCGGTTTACCAGAAAAAAAAACTTTTAAAAGCCTCATTTTGCTTGAAAAAACATACTTCTTATTTTTATAAAAAATCATTTTATAAAAATTTCCCAATACTAAGTATGAACTTTAAGGGACTTAAAAACAAAAACTTTACCAAGTTCATTCTTGCAGAGGTTATGATGTTGAAGACGCTTTGATATTCGGATCCGTTGATGTAAATGCGATCTTGAATTTCTTCAACGGTGTAATGGCGTACGACATACAAATTGATAATGGACAAAAATGTCCTTACACATGTGACTGAATAAATATTTAATTCTATTTTTCCAATAGTTGTAATTATTTCCAGAATATAGAGGAGGTTTAAAAATGGATTGTCATTCACCAAGAGATGTTGTAATATTTGCCATGACCTTTAACTATAAGATTGTTAAATCTAAAAAATACTAATTAGAGCACTACCTCTGATACCTATTATTACCCGGGGGGGGGGGGGGGGAATTGAGTATTTACAGACTTTTCCGGTTAAATTTGTATGTCAGAAAAATATTTAATTTACAACACCTTAACAATTTTCAGATTAATAAATCTTAAATGATTACAACAAAACATATCAAGTAGATACAACCAAATGATAAACATGCATATTTTAACACTTCACAAATATTAAATTAATTTTTCGTATTTAATATAAATTAATATTCTGAAATTAATTAATTAATTTGAAAATAATTATTTTAACCTTAAAATAAATTTACCAATTTTCGAAAGTAATATATTTGCAAATTTAAGTGCTGAAAAAAATATAAATTAAAGCTAGCACAAATAAATAAGCAAATAAAGACACCAAAATTTAACGTGGTTCGGCCAAATCCCGGCCGACGTCCACGCTCCTAGAGATTCCGACTCCCTTGCGCTTCACTACCGCGATCCACTTAAAGGGTAGGATCAAACCACCGCGTACAACTTTTTGCAAACTAACTTCAAGATTCAAACCCCGTGGCCTACTTGCGGGTAGGAACCAATCACCGGTACAACAATCCGAAGCTTCAACAAAGCTTCAAACAAATCTGAATTTTTGGTACAATGGTTGAATAATGAAACTCCTTAAAAATACAATTTATATACTGAGTTTCTTCTTCTTCAATGAGACATCAATAAATGATATCGGAGTAGGCATAAGTCTTCTCCTTCAATGATTGAGTAGAATGTAAAAATTAATTGCTCTCTTGAATGTGTAGTAGTAGCTGAATAATAAATTCAAACGCTCTCAATAGATTCTATAGTTCTTGCTCATAGTCTCATTCTACTGTGTCTTCAATGAAACACTTCAATATTTAAGTATGTCTTCAAAAAATAGCTGTTAGACACAGGCATTGTGAGCATTAAATGGTCCTGATTTTGTTGAGATGAAATGATCTGAAAAATGATCTTGCAAATCTTTATTTTTACTTCTCAAGAAAAATATACCTGTTGGAGTATTAAAATAGCATTATGAAAATATGGGACTTGAAGTTGCTCTTTATAGATAACCTCATATAGGTTCTGCACAAATGCCAGTCCAAGAGAAATAAAGAACCAAACTGAAGTGAAATATTAGTCATTGAACGTGAAAAGGAAAAAATATTTCTCAGTAAAGGATATATTGTCAAAGATAAAATATGAGATGATAAAAAATATAATAATATAAAGAAAATGCATAAAAAAAATTATCAGTTGTAAACACGCATGAGTCCCAAGGACATTTAGAAAATATACTATCTGAGATATGTGTACAGACAATCATTTACATCAAGAGCACATTGCAAAATATTCATAGCTTTAGAATTTATTTGAATTTTCTTAATATCAACTTCATTCCATTCATTTTCATTGTAGGGAACATAAACATTATTTACAATTTTCATAGGAACAAAGGGACCATTTGTAACAACTCTGCAAACTTCATAATCATGTTGAAGAGTGCGACTGTGTGATAATTGTTTTAAATTAAACTTGCAAGTTTCCAAGTACCCCTTATTTAATTAGATTCCATAAGCATGCATCTATGGTGCGCGTGTCAACCCATAAATAAATAAAGCATGTGACACAAAAATATGTTGAGACACAGATTTCAGAAAAAAAACCCTTTCGGGTAAAACCTTTATTTCACTATGAATATATAAATCGCACCTTACAATTACATAGAGAAATCTGCAATGGATCAACATGCAGCCAGCCCACAAAGACACGTAGTCTTGAACTCAGCAAAAGAATACACGCAGCACCCTCCAAGGACTCGCAACCCATACAAACTAAGGAAGAACAACAGCTCTCCTCAATGACACACAGCCATAACACTTTGTAGAGACTCCCTTCGCAATGAGATGCAACCCTCAGTTGCAAAGATCTCCCCACAAAGATTGAACAATAACAAAGCTTCTGTTCTAGGGTGCCAAAAGATTCACAAAAGTAATTGAGATTTTTGTGCGTGAATCAAAAAGATGTTTGGTACATCAAAAAATGAAGTCTTGTTGTGTTTAAACTCTTAGAAACGTTTTCTCAAAGACTTGAAAAATACTCCACCGAAATAGGTATATTTATAGGAAATATGAGTCGGTGGAAAAACATCATATGGAACTGTTCGAATTTATCTCAGGCGGACCGGTCTGGTATGGAGGCGGATCGGTCCGACCTTGGATCGGTTCGTTTTTCAAAAGGGGCTCTACGGTTCTGTTTCGATCCGGGGTTTACTGGTGCAAAGCGGATCGGTCCGGAGGCGGATCGATTCGTTTAAAATATGGGCGGACCGATCCGGTTTACCAGAAAAAAAAAACTTTTAAAAGCCTCATTTTGCTTGAAAAAACATACTTCTTATTTTTATAAAAAATCATTTTATAAAAATTTCCCAATACTAAGTATGAACTTTAAGGGACTTAAAAACAAAAACTTTACCAAGTTCATTCTTGCAGAGGTTATGATGTTGAAGACGCTTTGATATTCGGATCCGTTGATGTAAATGCGATCTTGAATTTCTTCAACGGTGTAATGGCGTACGACATACAAATTGATAATGGACAAAAATGTCCTTACACATGTGACTGAATAAATATTTAATTCTATTTTTCCAATAGTTGTAATTATTTCCAGAATATAGAGGAGGTTTAAAAATGGATTGTCATTCACCAAGAGATGTTGTAATATTTGCCATGACCTTTAACTATAAGATTGTTAAATCTAAAAAATACTAATTAGAGCACTACCTCTGATACCTATTATTACCCGGGGGGGGGGGGGGAATTGAGTATTTACAGACTTTTCCGGTTAAATTTGTATGTCAGAAAAATATTTAATTTACAACACCTTAACAATTTTCAGATTAATAAATCTTAAATGATTACAACAAAACATATCAAGTAGATACAACCAAATGATAAACATGCATATTTTAACACTTCACAAATATTAAATTAATTTTTCGTATTTAATATAAATTAATATTCTGAAATTAATTAATTAATTTGAAAATAATTATTTTAACCTTAAAATAAATTTACCAATTTTCGAAAGTAATATATTTGCAAATTTAAGTGCTGAAAAAAATATAAATTAAAGCTAGCACAAATAAATAAGCAAATAAAGACACCAAAATTTAACGTGGTTCGGCCAAATCCCGGCCGACGTCCACGCTCCTAGAGATTCCGACTCCCTTGCGCTTCACTACCGCGATCCACTTAAAGGGTAGGATCAAACCACCGCGTACAACTTTTTGCAAACTAACTTCAAGATTCAAACCCCGTGGCCTACTTGCGGGTAGGAACCAATCACCGGTACAATAATCCGAAGCTTCAACAAAGCTTCAAACAAATCTGAATTTTTGGTACAATGGTTGAATAATGAAACTCCTTAAAAATACAATTTATATACTGAGTTTCTTCTTCTTCAATGAGACATCAATAAATGATATCGGAGTAGGCATAAGTCTTCTCCTTCAATGATTGAGTAGAATGTAAAAATTAATTGCTCTCTTGAATGTGTAGTAGTAGCTGAATAATAAATTCAAATGCTCTCAATAGATTCTCTAGTTCTTGCTCATAGTCTCATTCTACTGTGTCTTCAATGAAACACTTCAATATTTAAGTATGTCTTCAAAAAATAGCTGTTAGACACAGGCATTGTGAGCATTAAATGGTCCTGATTTTGTTGAGATGAAATGATCTGAAAAATGATCTTGCAAATCTTTATTTTTACTTCTCAAGAAAAATATACCTGTTGGAGTATTAAAATAGCATTATGAAAATATGGGACTTGAAGTTGCTCTTTATAGATAACCTCATATAGGTTCTGCACAAATGCCAGTCCAAGAGAAATAAAGAACCAAACTGAAGTGAAATATTAGTCATTGAACGTGAAAAGGAAAAAATATTTCTCAGTAAAGGATATATTGTCAAAGATAAAATATGAGATGATAAAAAATATAATAATAGAAAGAAAATGCATAAAAAAAATCATCAGTTGTAAACACGCGTGAGTCCCAAGGACATTTTAGAACATATAATGTCTGAGATATGTGTACAGACAATCATTTACCTTAAGAGCACAATGCAAAATATTCATAACTTTAGCATTTATTTGAATTTTCTAAATATCAACTTCATTCCATTCATTTTCATCTTTTGGAACAGAAACATTATTTACCATTTTCATAGGAACAAAGGGACCATTTGTAACAAATCTCCAAATTTCATAATCATGCGACTAAATAAATATTTAATTCTATTTTCCCAATAGTTATAATTATTTCCAGAAAATAGAGGAGGTTTAAAAATGGACTGACTTTCACCAAGAGATGTTGTTACATTTGGCATGATCTTTAACTATAAGATTGTTAAATATAAAAAATACTAATTAGAGAACTACCTCTGATACCAATTGTTTGCCAGATTATACTCAGGGAATGGGGGGGGGGGGGGGGGGGGGGGGGGGAGGTATTGAGTATTTACAAACTTTTCCGGTTAAATTTATATGTCAATATTTAATTTACCACATCTTAACAATTTTCTGATTAATAAATCTTAAATGATTAGAACAACGAATATTAAGTAGATACAACCAAATGATAAACATGCATATTTTAACACTTCACAAATATTAAATTAGTTTTCGTATTTAATATAAATTAATATTCAGAAATTAATTAATTAATTTGAAAATAATTATTTTAACCCTAAAATAAATTTGCCAATTTTTGAAATTAATATATTTGCAAATTTAAGTGCTGAAAAAAAATAAATTAAAGCAAGAACAAATAAATAAGCAAATAAAGTGCAAAAAATAAAGACACCCAAATTTAACGTGGTTCGACCAAATCCCGGCCTATGTCCACGCACTTAAAGCTACCGATTTCCTTGCACTTCACTATCGTGATACACTTGAAGGTTAGGATCAAACCACTGCGTCCAAATCTTTGAAAACTAACTCCAAGCTTCAAACCCCGTGGTCTACTTACGGGTAGGAACCAATAACCGGTACAACAATCCGAAGCTTCAACAAAGCTTTAAACAAATATGATTTTTTGGTACAATGGTTGAATAATGAAACTCCTTAAAAATACAATTTATTTACTGAGTTTCTTCTTCTTCAATGAGACTTCAATAAATGATGTTGGTGTAGGCATAAGTCTTCTCCTTCACTGTTTGAGCAGAATGTAAAATTAATTCATCTCTTAAATGTGTAGTAGTAGTTGAATGATAAATTCAAATGATCTCAATAAATTTTCTAGTCCTTGCTCATAGTCTCATTATACCGTGTCTTCAATGTAGCACTTCAATATTTAAGAATGTCTTTAAAAAATAGTTGTTAGACACAACCATTGTGAGCATTAAATGCTCCTGATTTTGCTGAGATGAAATGATCTGAAAAATGGTCTAACAAATGTTCATTTTTACTTCCCAAGAAAAATATAGCTGTTGGAGTATGAAAATAGCATTCTGAAAATATGGGACTGAAAGTAGATCTTTGTAGATAACCTTATATAGGTTCTGCACAAATGTTATTCCAGGAGAAATATAAAACCAAACTGAAATGAAATATTAGTCAATTAACGTGAAAAGAAAAAAATATTTCTCAGTAAAGGATATATTGTTAAAGATAAAATATGAGATGATAAAAAAATATTAATAGAAAGAAAATTCATAAAAAAAATTATCAGCTGTAAACACGCATGAGTCCCAATGACATTTTTGAAAATATATTGTCTGAGATTTGTGAGCAGACAGTCATTTACATCAAGAGCACAATGCAAAATATTCATAACTTTAGCATTTATTTGAATTTTCTTAATATCAACTTCATTCCATTCATTTTCATCTTTTGGAACAAAAACATTATTTACAATTTTCATATGAACAAAGGGACCATTTGTAACAAATCTCCAAATTTCATAATCATGTGACTGAATAAATATTTAATTCTATTTTCCCAATAGTTATAATTATTTTTAGAAAATAGAGGAGATTTAAAAATGGATTGGCCTTCACTAAGAGATGTTGTAACATTTGCCATGATCTTTAACTATAAGATTGTTAAATCTAAAAAATTCTAAATAGAGCGCTACCTCTGATACCAATTGATTCCCAGATCATACTCGGGGGGAGGGCGGGGAGGGGGGGGGGGGGGGGGGGGAGAATTGAGTATTTACAAACTTTTTCGGTTAAATTTATATGTCAGAAAAATATTTAATTTACAACACCTTAACAATTTTTTGATTAATAAATCTTAAATGATTAGAACAAAGAATATCAAGTAGATGCAACCAAATGATAAACATGCATATTTTAGCACTTCACAAATATTAAATTAATTTTCGTATTTAATATAAATTAATATTCTGAAATTAATTAATTAATTTGAAAATAATTAGATTAACGTTAAAATAAATTTACCAATTTTCAAAATTAATATATTTGCAAATATAAGTGCTGAAAAAATATAAATTAAAGCAAGCACAAATAAATAAGCAAATAAAGTTTGAAAAATAAAGACACCAAAATTTAACGTGGTTCGGCCAAATCCCGGCCTACGTCCACGCGCTTAGAGCTTCTGACTCCCTTGCGCTTCACTACCGTGATCCACTTGAAGGGTAGGATCAAACCACCGTGTACAACTATTTGCAAACTAACTCCAAGATTCGAACCCCGTGGCCTACTTGCGGGTATGAACCAATCACCTATACAACAATCCAAAGCTTCAACAAAGTTTCAAACAAATTTGAATTTTTGGTACAATGGTTGAATAATGAAACTCCTTAAAAATACAATTTATATACTGAGTTTCTTCTTCTTCTTCTTCTTCTTCTTCTTCTTCTTCTTCTTCAATGAGACTTCAATATATTATGTTGGTATAGGCATAAGTCTTCTCGTTCAATGATTGAGCAGAATGTAAAATTAATTCCTCTCTTGAATGTGCAGTAGTAGCTGAATAATAAATTCAAATGCTCTGAATAAATTCTATAGTTCTTGCTCATAGTCTCATTCTACTGTGTCTTCAATGCAGCACTTCAATATTTAAGTATGTCTTTAAAAAAAGCTGTTATACCTAACCATTATGAGCATTAAATGCTCCTGATTTTGCTGAGATGAAATGATCTGAAAAATGATCCTGCAAATCTTCATTTTTACTTCTCAAGAAAAAATATAATTGTTGGAGTATGAAGATAGCATTTTGATAATATGGGATTGAAAGTAGCTCTTTGTAGATAACCTCATATGGGTTCTACACAAATGTTAGTCCAAGAGAAATATAGAACCAAACTGGATTTAAATATTAGTCAATTAACGTGAAAAGAAAAAAATATTTCTTAGGAAAGGATATATTGTCAAGTATAAAATATAAGGTGATAAAAAATAAAATAATATAAAGAAAATGCATAAAAAAAATTATCAGCTGTAAACACGCATGAGCCCTAAGGAGATTTTATAAAATATACGGTCTGAGATTTGTGAGTAGACAATCTATTAAACACAGACATGGCTGACCAAGTCAGCTGATCCAGAAGAATGTGCGGCTCGAGGTAAGAATCAAATATGTATCCCAATACACATGGTTGACTACCTAATTCTGTGATTCTTCTAATTTAAACGCATAGCCTGATGTAAGTGATATATATATATATATATTAAAACTCTTTGAAATGATGAATTAAAACAAAAGGTGATGGACATATGAATACAGTGCCGTCCAAAAAAAGTTGATTTGGCAATTCTATTAAAGAAAAAAAAATCTTGAAATGACCTCTAAGAAATGGCGTGGGGCCTTAGAGTAGAATGACAGAAGATAAGTTGTCGATATTGTGATAATGATAAATGTGAACAAGACTAGTATTAATATTTATGTGCAAAAAAAATCTATTTATTGACAGACATAAATTAACAATAATCATTTGTCTAGGTCTGTTTTCAATCATAATAAACAAATATATATGTATACAGTAAATATAATATAACGTATATATATATATATATATATATATATATATATATATATATATATATATATATAGAGAGAGAGAGAGAGAGAGAGAGAGAGAGAGAGAGAGAGAATCAGGCTCATGTGGACACTGAGTTTGCACATCATTTTTTTAAAATAGTAAAAAATATATTTTTGAGTTGATTTTTTTGTGTGATATTTAAACATTTCAACGGACCCATGTAAAAAAAATCAGCTCAAAAAAACTTTTTTTACTATGTTTAAAAAATCAGTCAAACTTTTGCTACTTTTAAGCACTTTAAAAGCTGCGAAAGTTTGACTGATTTTTTTAAAAATAGTAAAAGAAGTTTTTTTGAGCTAATTTTTTTTACATTGGTCCGTTGAAATGTTTAACTATCACAAAAAAAAATATACTCAATTTTTTTTTCATGCTTTTAAAAAAAATGGTGTGAACCAGCACTGTTATTGTGGACAGGAACTTGCCTCTCTCTCTCTCTCTCTATATATATATAGAGAGAGAGAGAGAGAGGCAGGCTCCTGTGCACACTAATTTTGCACACTAACTTTGCACATTACCTTTTAAAAGTGTGCAAACTTAGTGCTGGCGCACACCAATTTTTTTATGTAATATTTTAACATTTCAACGGACTCACATAAAAAAAATTAGCTCAAAAAAACTTTTTTTGCTATTTTTAAAAAATCGGTCAAACTTTCGCAGTTTTTAAAGGGCTTAAAAACTGCGAAAGTTTGACCGATTTTTTAAAAATAGCAAAAAAAGTTTTTTTTGAGCTGATTTTTTTTATATGGCTTCCTTGAAATGTTTAAATATCACACAAAAAAAATCAACTCAAAAATATTTTTTTTACCACTTTTAAAAGGTAATGTGCAAAGTTAGTGTGCAAACTTAGTGTGCACAGGAGCCTGCCTCTCTCTCTCTCTCTATATATATATATATATATATATATATATATATATATATATATAACAACCCGGGCTTTTGAGCGGCTATTTTATAATATTTTGCCCAATGGGCTAATTCTATAAAATAGGAGAAGTTGGAGTAAATATTGTTTCCCGTGATATTTAGGGATAATATTTACTACGTTTTGTCTATTTACCGTATGAGAAGGTAAATGGCATTATATTGTGATATATTGCGTCGTTATATGTAAAACGACGGTTATGACTCATATTTAATTTGGAGTATAATTAATGAAGTAAAATGAATTTAGAACATAAAATTTGTTCACATTTTCCCGAGTTCCAAAATAGGGGGTGAGGTTGTTTTTAGAATAGTCGAGATAGTCAAAATAAGTGCCAAGTTGTATTTTTGAGTTTCGGGCACTTTTGGGGTGTTATGACTCAATTATGTGGATACGAGTCATTTTAATGGTGTATTAGCAATTAAAAGAGGGCATTTATGTTTTAAGACCCGTTTAAGTCCCCCACCCCTTTTTCTTTCTTCATTTGTGAGAAAAGCCAAATGAGAGAGAGAGAGAGAAGAGAGAGTTGGGAGAAATGGAGAAAAAGAGAGAAAGTGGAGATTTGGGCTGGATTTCCATTGCTACCGGAGGTGGATCAGAGACTACGAACCTCGAGGCAAGTTTCTTACTTGCTAGATGTGATTTAATGTGATAAATTGCATGTGTAGTTAAGTTTTGGAGATTTAAACCCTAAATTGGTATTTATTGATTTTGGTGATTAAAGCCTTAAATCTTAGTTTTAATTTGATTTGAGGATAAACTATTTGTTATTAATGGTGTAGAAATGATTTGGGAGAATTAGATGTTGTTGGTGTTGGATAAAATCAAATATTTGAGGTTTTGGGATTTTAGGGTTCATACAACCCGTAGTCCAAACTGGGCAAGATTTTAGGACCGAATCGATTTGGCCCTAGGGGTGAATCGATTCGGATAAGGGATAGGCTACAGGTCTGGCAGACCGAATCGATTCGAGTTAAGACCGAATCGATTCGAATAATTGCAGAAAGTCAGTTTTGCTCACCGAATCGATACGGATTATTAGCGAATCGATTCGCAAGGGCGAATCGATTCGGTTCCCCTGTTTTTGTGAGATTTTCTTAGTTTGATTTTTTTAGCCCTTTTCTTTTAGGTCCAAGGTTTAGGGGCCTTCCTTAAGGGAGATTCATTTTAAATGGTTTATGTTATTATATTGAAGTCTTGGGGACAAGTTGAGGTTGTTGGTACTTCGGGTCTTAAGTCATTAATAAAATACGACTTTAAGAATAAGAAATGAATATTATTAAATGTTGTACAAATAAATATGTACAAATGATTTTGAGAATGTAAAAATGGATATTTTCAAATGAAAAGGAAGATGATTTTCATAAATGTTAAAAGTTATGGATACACACCCTCTCTAAATCGCTATCTTAAGCGAAGTTCGTGCGTTGTGGTGAAGCCCCCTGACTAATAAATGCAGGGTGGATATAGTCCCTAGGCCATATGACCGTTTGTTGTATATTTTTCTGCGATGGGTAGGTAACTCCGTGAGTGGTTATGACTACCCCACTGGCATATGGCCGCTTCCCGACGTTTCGGTAGGATCCTAGGTTGTCTAAATATAGGCCCTGGAAGATGATAGCCATTTAGGGGAGCGCACAGTGGGAAAACCCGGACGGGCGGTCTTAGAATCATTATATATGTATGTTTATAACTATTCTAAATCAAGTTGGACTTGATGTATGAAATGCCGTAAAGAGCATGATGAAGTGCCATAAAGAGCACAAAGAAATTCCACAAATAGAATTTGACGATGATGGTATTCCTGTTAAGGAAGGTATTTTTTACAAAGTGCCATAAAGAGCACAATGAAACGCCACAAAGAGCATAAAAACTATGATTATATTTCCTGATAAGGAATGGAACCATGAAATGAACTAGTGTACCGGATGAAATTGTTTGGTAAACATTTGATAAAATGTTGTACCATTTATGTATGTTGACCCCTCATATATATATATTGTACTTAGGGTATAATGGATCCCGACGATCGACCTTTCCTAGTAGTAGTGTATCGGGGGGGTTCCTTATTTGGATTTCGCTTTGCGAGACACCCCCCGCACGAATAAGGGCATAATGTTGTGACTGGGGAGAAGTTTATCCCTTAGTACTATGTTAAAAGGAAATTTAATTAGATGACTATATATGAAAATATTGTACTTAGGGTATAATGGATCCCGACGATCAACCTTGACTAGTAGTAGTGTATCAGGGGGGGGTCCTTGTTTGGATTTCGCTTTGCGAGACACCCCACGCACGAATAAGGGCATAGTGTTGTGACTGGGGAGAAGTTAGCCTTTAGTACTCAGATTAATTAGGACAGGGTCTAATGTATCTCGACGATCAACCTTGCCTAGTAGTAGTGTATCGGGGGGGTTCCTTGTTTGGATTTCGCTTTGCGAGACACCCCACGCACGAATAAGGGCGTAGTGTTGAGACTGGAGAGAAGTTAGCCTTCTGTTCTTTGTTTAACTAGAGCATCATCATTGATATTGCGCTAGGTTGCTTTTAGATTGAGAGGTGAGAAATGTTATTGTTAACTGCGAGAGAACTACGCACTTAACTGTCATGCATTTTATTCACATGGGAATCATATCAAACCGGTCCCTGACCCGTCTATATTTCTTGTTTTCTGCATATACTCTTTGTCGTTACAGGTGCTCTACCGCATGGACACCCGTATTTACATTTCCATTTCGGTTGTCATGGAGCTATGACATATTGCGGATGTTATAGGTCACTTGTTTAGACGCTTCTTTCCCTTGTACTCTAATTGTGCTCAGTTGTTTATTCCGACGTGTTTGTCCAAGTGTTGCGCTCATTTACTATATTGTAAATATTGAAATGTAATACTGGGTGTAACTATTTGTATTGGTCTGTTCACCGACAGCTTATTCGGTGATTATTTATGTTATTGTCGTTCTTTATTTATCGATTTTTGATATCCACCGTTTTCGCAAATGGGATTGTCTAAGTGTTTTCTTTTATGTACAAATTTTCTTATTATTGACAGTCCGTTTTCTAAAATGATTGGTGGTTATCTCGTACTATTATTTTAATCGACCGTGATGCTGAGAATGGACCATCTATGATTCCTGTGATTATTAGAGTATTGGGCTGGCCACCTATTATTTTAGTAGGCGGGTTGTCACAATATATATATATATATATATAAAGACGTTAAAAAATAATGTTCCTTATATAATCTATGCGCGGCCAACAATGAAAGAAATCAATTGTGATAGATTTGTCCGAAACCAACTATATCTATATCAACTATTTTAAAGCCAACTATTGTCATTTCGTGGGGCCTAAAGATCTCCCAAGAAGGCATGCCAATTTTTCAACAACTATAGGATAAGGAACACTGCACAAGAAAATTTGCTCAAGGGATATTGGAATGAAAATATAATGAATATCTATGTAAAGTACTTGGGTTATGTTATAGGCAATTAAAAAAAAGTTTGTTTAAACATTTAGTTTCAAAATAATATTCAAAAAGTGATTAACATGATCTAACTTACCCATGTATATATCATATAAAAAATTATATTAAAAAAAAGAACAAATGTGATTTAAGCGTGTAAAAGTTAATAGGTAAAACAAATTGAACACATAAACATTTATATATAACGAAATATATACATAAATATTAAACAAAAAAAAAATTATTATCTGATACTAAAAGTCACTTTAGTACAATTTCAAAATGTCACCTCAAAGAAATCCATAGCAATTATAATAATGCACATAAAGAAGATTGTAGACCAATAAGTGTTTATACAGGATGAGTAACTCCACTTTGCCTAGCCATAAATAACTTTATGTCCAACTTCCATGCTTTCATGGTAGCATGCTAAAAAAATATTTGTACCCATCCAATTGTATGTAATGTATATAGAACATGACATGTTGGGAGTGTACTGCCAACTATTATATATATATATATATATATATATATATATATATATATATATATATATATATATATATATAATCACCCCAAAATAAATCATTGTACTTAAATATTACATGACAAATATATTAACAGTATATAACAGATAAAAATAGACAAAAAGAAATTATAATATTAAAATTATAGATTAAGATATATTTACAAAATCAATCAATAAATATATGGTTTGGAATCATCAAAATCAATAAAATACATTAAACTAAAATGTACATTAATGTAACAGTAACAACCCTCGATTCTGGGAGGCTCATTTTATACTAATTTTACCGCATAAGGTAATTATATAAAATGTGGGGACTGGAGTAAATATTAATTGAATGAATTGAAAGTTAATATTTACTAGATTGATGTATATTTACTGTAAATATCATCAGGTTGCATGTTTTATAGTGTCATGTATTTTAAATGACATTATGGTTTAAATAAAATTGGAACTGGAAATAATTTATAAAAATTTGTCGGATGCCAATTTAGAGGGTGTAATTAGTCTCGGAAGGTGCGAGACAGTCAAAATAAGTGCCATATTGTATTTTTGGGTTTCGAGCACTTTTACCTGATTTTAACTTAAACGCGTATTAAGAGTCATTTTAATGTGGTATTAACCACTTAAGTTGGGAGTTTTAACTTAAGCCACGATTTTAGTCTTCTAAACCCCCTTATTTCCCCATTTAATACCAAACACAAGAGAGAGAGAGAGAAGAAGAGAAAAGAGGAGAAGAAGAGAGAGATTTGGAGATTGAAGAATTGGGATTTGCTCCTACCTCAAAGAAATATGAATTTGCAACCATAAGGCAAGTTTTCTACTTCCTAATATGTGATTTAAGATGAATAATTTGTGTGATATTTATGTATTTGCATTTGGGTATCAAAAACGGAAATTATGGTATTTAAACCTAGATTTTTGGTTTTGATGATGATCTTGTGGGTTTTAGTGGGTATAAACCATGTAGTATAAGTCTTGGGTAGATAAATATTGTTGGTTGTGTGAAAAATAGAAGAGATTTGGGGTTTGGAGAAATTAGGGTTCATAACCCTTCGTAGCCATTCTTGGCAAAATCGTAGGACCGAATCGATTCGGCCCTAGGGCGAATCGATTCGGTAAGGGGTAGCTTCCAGGTCTGCATAACCCGAATTGATTCGGACAATTGCAGAAAGTTGATTTTGTGGTCTGAATCGATTCGCTAGGGTGAATCGATTCGTCCCTAGGGCGAATCGATTCATTTTCCTGCTGTTTTTGAGTTATTTTTATAACTCAATTTTGACCCTTTTTCTTTAGGGATAGGACCTAGGAACCTTCTTGAATGATGTAAATCTAGAGTCCTAGAGTTATAGATAAGTTGGGAAGCTTCCCTAGAGTAGAATTGGTTTATATGGGGTTTTTCGGGGCTATGCCTATTGATGTTAGGGCACTTTTCTTCTAGTTAACTACTATAAAACTAGGAGATGTAGTATTATGTTTGGGAGACATTAGAAGCTCAATTGAGCTATATTAGTTTTGATGGTTTATATTATCACCCCAAAAGAATGTTGGGAGATTTTAGAATCTCAATTGAGTTATGTTAACCTTGGTGGTCCATATTAACACCATAAAGGTGAGTTTGGAGAATAAATTGAAAGTTCATTCATTCCTTTGAAAGATGATAATATTGGGGTTTTAAAATAACACCCTAAAATGCTTGGAGATAATGAAGAGTTTATTTACTCCTTTGAGTTTGTAGTTACGGTATAAGTTATCGTATGGCTCCGGATGATAAGGTGAATTATCTACAATAATGTGAACAAGTAAGGTTTCAAATAAAACGAAAAACATACATGTATAAATGGAAATGAAATGGTTATGGTAATGATGAGGGTAAATGATAATTTACTTAATCATGAATATGGTAAATGCTAATTTACTTGAACACACCTCTCTAAATGACATCATAAGGGAAGTTCGCGCGCTTGGTGATGCCCCCTGGCTAGTGAATGCAGGGTGGATATAGTCCATAGGCCATATGAGCGATTATATTATATTTTCTGCGTTGGTGAGGAGATTCCGGGTGTGGTCTTGACTCTCCCGTAGGCATATGGCCGCTTCCCGACGTACTTCGTTGTAGGTGCCCATGTTGTCTTGTATAGATAGGTCCTGGAAGATGATGGTCATTTAGGGGCGCGCCCAGTGGGGAAACTCGGAGGGGCGGTCTTAGAATTCGTTATATGTATATAAATATAACAGTTCATGATCAAGTGGGACTTGATGTTTGTGATATGCCATAAAGAGCATAAAGAAGTGCCACAAAGAGCACAGTACAATGCCATAAAGAGCATTTAATGTTGATTATATTCCCGCTAAGGAATGGTAATGCCAGTATGGGCATGTAATTTAAATAAATGCCATAAAGTGCTTAAAATTATAATTCTATTTTCCTGATAAGGAATGAAATGCTAGTAAAGAGCATAAATGTTGTAATTATGAGTTCCTAGTAAGGAACATAATAATGAGATGGAAGCTTTTAATTTATGTTACTCTTTCTTTTTCTTTGCATATTCAAATTAAACTCATGCTTTTCTTTACTGTCTTAGCTTATGTTTTAGAACTGTGTAGATAGATTTTATTCTTCCTAGCATGATTTTATTCATAACTATCATACTTTTTATTCATCTGGTAATCATATAGAACCGGGCCCTGACCCGTTCATATTTCCTGTTGTGCTTGCATCTTGTATCCGCTCAGGTACTCCGCTGCAAGGATGCCTGATTTGAATTTCGATCCCGGTGTCTTTGGCGAGCCGTGATGCTTTGCGGGTATTACGGGGAATTTGGAAATAGACGTTGTCATTTTTGCACTCTAGACATGATCGGGTCTTTTTACTCGGGCGAGAGGCCCAAGCTTTTGTACTTGATTAATGTAATGTATTATATAAATTTATTAAAATTGTTTAACAATGTTGTATGTATCAGCGGACCGATAACATATTTGGTCCTCTTATTTGTCACTTGTTATTATAGTAATATATATACATCCTTGGGGTTTCCCCTATCTTTTCAGGATTTGGGTTGTTTGTTTTCTTTTATTTACTTTAAAATAAAATTTTTGGCAACCCGTTTTTTGGAATTTTGGGTGGTTATCCTGGATACTCTATATTTTCTTGTGATGCTGAGAACGATTCCATCTATAAATCTTGTTATATTGGAGTATTGGGATGGCCACCCCTTATTTTGGTGAGTGGGTTGTCACAGATGGTATCAGAGCATTAGGTTCTAGAGTCCTTAGGAATCTGTGTGATCGCCTTAAGTTTTCCGCGTTGCTTTTGACTTGACATAGAGCCTTAGGATTAAGATCGTTGGTTTCTTTAGTGAGATCTCGTTCTTCTGCCATGAGGTAGAACTTATAACATCTTTTGCGTATTCGTGTGAGAATAGTAGGTCAATTGAAGAAGGGCGTCATGAGAAGGAACTACTACTGGCTGTAATTTGTGGTCGGGGATGAGGACCGTTTTGGAGGTATCTCCCTTTTTGTAGCACTTCCTTGTCTTACTACTACGACAACTAATTACAGTTGATGTAGTTTCCCAAGTACCGCTAGAAGCGGAAAGTGGTACTAAGCTTGAGATTTCAAGCAATGTTAAATTGAAGTGGAGAAGTGCCCAGAAATAGGATGGAGGGAAACCTTCCTCCCGTAGGAGTAGTGTTGAGAGGGTGATATTGTGGTCACCATATTTATGGGTGCTAGAAGTTTAGCCCTAGAGAAGCCCGATGGATACTTGCAACAACAAGTTTCACTGGGAAAACTGGACTGAAGAGAAGGTGGATTTTCGAATGTTCACACAATGTTCGATTAAAGGCCGATAGCGAATAAAGTGTTGTACGCCTAGGGAGACCGTGAACCATAAAATGATAGGCTCCATAATAAGTGTCGTTAACACCTCTGATGGAGTAATGATCGTGAAACCCCTTTGGTGGACATCCAACTGGGGAGGTTTCATTGAACCGAGGAAGAGGAGGCCGAGAGCGTGTCCTCTTTTACTGAGAAAGTAAGACGGACTGCGTGGGCAACTGTTGTCGGCCAGAGTCAGAGTAATGGCTATGATGCGGAGTGTTTAGTAAGAATGTTGATGGGAATTCCACCTTAGTTGTGGGTGGTGTATTCCTTAGGATAAGACGTAGTAGTATTATATCTACTGTAGATTCGGGTGTGTATATTGAGCTGATATAAGTATTGACGCTATTATATAAGGGTAATGATATGACTTCCATGGTATGGAAGTTCTATCTTTTCTTCACTTGTTATGAAGCAAGTGATAGTATTTTAAATGTATATATGTCATATGTGTCCCTTGGTTTAACTGCTCTATTGCTTGTTTGCATTATATGTGGTTGTCATGACTTATCTCCATGACCAACAAAGTTAAGTAGTAATGTATAGGAGGGGTTCCTTGTTTGGATTCCGTTTCTGCGGGACGCTCCACGCGTGAACCTTAACGACGTTGGGAGTGGAGAGATGTTATTTTTCCTTTCTCTTATTTTATGTACTTTATGCGAGTAAAGATATTTGGTTGGTTTGGGGTGATAGCAAGCAAATAAAATTGTAAGGCTATCTTACTTCTAGTTCAAAATGGAGCTAGTTGTTCTATAATTTCTCTCCTGGATACAAGTTGAGACTTTATAGAGGTGGATCGAGGTAGGTAGGAGATTTTATTATTCGTTTAAGTTATCTTGTGTGAGTGTTTGATTGTTTATTTGCCTTGTTTGTGTTTGTTACGCTTTATCCCTATAATCAACAAGTTCAGTAGGCATGCGTCAGAGGGGTTCCTTGTTTGGATTTCGCTTTGGTGAGACACTCCGCCGCATGAACACTTAATGATGTTGTGATTGGAGAGACGCTATCCTTTTCTTTCACTTTTATTTTATTTATTTTGTTGTTAGAAGTGGGATTGAAAGGATTAGATGAGAATCACGTAGAAGAGTGATTAAGGGCTATTAAAGTGCGAGATATAAGCACTGTATATAGTTCTCTCCTCTGATCGATGTGAGGGAGACTGGGACACGAAGTTGAATTGAGACTTCGGGATTGTGCCTTGATAAGAAGGCCATGTTTAAATAAGGGGATATATATATATTTGAAAGAGTTCACAGAAAGTGAATGTCTGATCAGTTAAAATCTTTAATGATGCTATAGTAAAGACTAGAAGTAGAATCTTATTAGTAGGGTTGTGAATTTGCATTTTTATTATCGATCCCGATCATGTGTCTTATATTGTCATATCTCGACGACTGACTATGCGAGGTAGTAGTGTAAAGGGAGGGTTCCTTGTCTGGATTTCGCTTCGACGAGACGTCCAACGCACGAACCCGAGCGAATGTCGGGAGTTGAGTAAGGTCTTGGGCACTAGGGATATATTTAGTATTATATATCTATGACTTAGATAGGGCATATATAGATTGACTTTAGTATTATTAGGATGTTATATCTTTAGGGTATGAGACGTTAGTTTAGGAAGGCTGTAAGGAGTTGACCACAAATAGGTTGTGGGTTAACTCTAGGAGGGATTAAGTCACTAGGAACGACATTTATGGGGTCTCGAGAGGTTTGGTACGTGAGGCCGAAGAAGATAAGGCCTTTATTGATTAGAATTTTATGTTGATAACTTAACGTCCGAGGAGTTGAATGGATGAATTGACTTCTACTCCCGAGTTCATGTGGTTAAGTTCGGGGGTGGATTCAATGAATAAGTCTCTGCCAGGTTGTGGAGTAATGATACTGGAGCATGGATCCGTTGTCTATGCGTCTCACAAGCTTAAATTTGGGGGAAGTATTATCCCACGCTTGAATTAAAATTCATTGTGATGGAAATTGCCTTAAAGAAATGGAGGCACTACTTCCTCGGCAGGGAAATTTAGTCTTTCTCACGAGCAACAAGTGGTTGCAGTATGTCGGGGGAGAAATTGAGTTGGTGTTTGGAGTTCTTAAAGAACTATCATTTGGATATTCTCATTCGCTAAGGAAATGCGATTGGGGTAGTAGATGCATCGAGTAAGAAACCCGTCGGAGATATTTGTGTTGGCATGGAAAGCCAAATGAAACGAGCATGACTAGGGAGACTTTGTAGCAAGAATATTCCGGTCTATGATTGATCATTTCATCTACTCGCGTGAAGAAGAGTAGCGGTGAAATGAAGAGGCGTGTATTCATAGACGTTTGCATTAAAGTGCCGGGACCGTTATGGTCATGATCCTATTTGAGAAAATTGTTGATCGTTTGACCAGACTGTTGCATTTTCGGCCATTATGGATGGACTACATGTAAAAGAGTACGCTCCATTCTTGATGGAGGAACGGTAGAACCGTGGGAGGAAATTGACTTAGGGCCGAAAGGCATATCTTGAGCGGGAGCCTTAGAATACATAGCAGATGGGAGCAGTAAGTATATGGATAGAGATTCCCGTACAATAATTAGGCTATTGAATGGCCTTATTGATCATTTCCTAAGGCATGGCATCGTGAGTGGCCTAGTGTGGTCGGTTGAGTAATTTGCATACTCATTGGATGGAACCAACGGGTAATATGTTCCTTGGACTTGGTGTGGTCTCATGATATTTCTTTAAAGATTTGGCTTTCGAGCCATAAGCCATGATGGGATACGTCAATGCGAATAAAAGTTTATTAGTGTTGGGGTTAACCAATTAGCATTGGTATAAATATCCCCGAGGAGGGAGTAAAGCGGTCTATGCCGAGTTGTGTGGGTATCTGCTTCCGTTTTAAGACGGTAGAATCGATAGTTAGTGGGGAACGCTTTGTACTATGCTAGATCACAATTGATGTAGGCTGAGATCGATAAAGTCGACCTTAGTCCGGGTCCATTTAGGACGATTGCGATAACGAGGGGTTTGTTTAGGATGGTAGAATCCTAGTTTAGAGTAGTATACCCTTTAAATTTTGGGGGCAAAATTTCCTCATAAGTGGGGAGAGTATGTAATAACTCTCGATTCTGGGAGGCTCATTTTATACTAATTTTACCGCATAAGGTAATTATATAAAATATGGGGACTGGAGTAAATATTAATTGAATGAATTGAAAGTTAATATTTACTAGATTGATGCATATTTACTGTATGTGAAAGTAAATATCATCAGGTTGCATGTTTTATAGTGTCATGTATTTTAAATGACATTATGGTTTAACTAAAATAGGAACTGGAAATAATTTATAAAAATTTGCCGAATGCCAGTTTCGGGCACTTTTACCTGATTTTAACTTAAACGCGTATTAGGAGTCATTTTAATGTGGTATTAACCACTTAAGTTGGGAGTTTTAACTTAAGCCACGATTTTAGTCTTCTAAACCCCCTTATTTCCCCATTTCATACCAAACACAAAAGAGAGAGAGAGAGAGAGAGAGAGAGAGAGAAGAAGAAGAGAAAAGAGGAGAAAAAAAGAGAGATTTGGAGATTGAAGAATTGGGATTTGCTCTTACCTCAAAGAAATCTGAATTTGCAACCCTAAGGCAAGTTTTCTACTTCCTAATATGTGATTTAAGATGAATAATTTGTGTGATATTTATGTATTTGCATTTGGGTATCTAAAATGGAAATTATGGTATTTAAACCTAGATTTTTTATTTTGATGATGATCTTGTGGGTTTTAGTGGGTATAAACCATGTAGTATAAGTCTTGGGTAGATAAATATTGTTGGTTGTGTGAAAAATAGAAGAGATTTGGGGTTTGGAGAAATTAGGGTTCATAACCCTTCGTAGCCATTCTTGGTAAAATCGTAGGACCGAATCGATTCGGCCCTAGGGCGAATCGATTCGGTGAGGGGTAGCTTCCAGGTCTGCATAACCCGAATCGATTCGGGTTAAGGCCGAATCGATTCAACCAATTGCATAAAGCTGGTTTTGTGGTCCGAATCGATTCGCTAGGGTGAATCGATTCGGCCCTAGGGCGAATCGATTCGTTTTCTTGCTTATTTTGTGTTGTTTTTATAACTCAATTTTGACCCTTTTTCTTTAGGGATAGGACCTAGGAACCTTCTTGAATGAAGTAAATTTAGAGTCCTAGAGTTATAGATAAGTTGGGAAGATGCCCTAGAGTAGAATTGGTTTATATGGGGTTTTTCGGGGCTATGCCTATTGATGTTAGGGCACTTTTCTTCTAGTTAACTACTATAAAACTAGGAGATGTAGTATTATGTTTGGGAGACTTTAGAAGCTCAATTGAGCTATATTAGTTTTGATGGTTTATATTATCACCCCAAAAGAATGTTGGGAGATTTTAGAAGCTCAATTGAGCTATGTTAACCTTGGTGGTCCATAATAACACCATAACGGTGAGTTTGGAGAATAAATTGAAAGTTCATTCATTCCTTTGAAATATGATAATATTGGGGTTTTAAAATAACACCCTAAAATGCTTGGAGATAATGAAGAGTTTATTTACTCCTTTGAGGTTGTAGTTACGATATAAGTTATCGTATGGCTTCGGATGATAAGGTGAATTATCTACAATAATGTGAACAAGTATGGTTTCAAATAAAACGAAAAACATACATGTATAAATGGAAATGAAATGGTTATGGTAATGATGAGGGTAAATGATAATTTACTTAATCATGAATATGGTAAATGCTAATTTACTTGAACACACCTCTCTAAATGACATCATAAGGGAAGTTCGCGCGCTTGGTGATGCCCCCTGGCTAGTGAATGCAGGGTGGATATAGTCCATAGGCCATATGAGCGATTATGTTATATTTTCTGCGCTGGTGAGGAGATTCCGGGTGTGGTCTTGACTCTCCCGCAGGCATATGGCCGCTTCCCGACGTACTTCGTTGTAGGTGCCCAGGTTGTCTTGTATAGATAGGCCCTGGAAGATGATGGTCATTTAGGGGCGCGCCCAGTGGGGAAACTCGGAGGGGCGGTCTTAGAATTCGTTATATGTATATAAATATAACAGTTCATGATCAAGTGGGACTTGATGTTTGTGATATGCCATAAAGAGCATAAAGAAGTGCCACAAAGAGCATTTAATGTTGATTATATTCCTGCTAAGGAATGGTAATGCCAGGATGGGCATATAATTTAAATAAAAGCCATACAGAGCTTAAAATTATAATTTTATTTTCCTGATAAGGAATGAAATGCTAGTAAAGAGCATAAATGTTGTAATTATGAGTTCCTGGTAAGGAACATAATAATGAGATGGAAGCTTTTAATTTATGTTACTCTTTCTTTTTCTTTGCATATTCAAATTAAACTCATGCTTTTCTTTACTATCTTAGCTTATGTTTTAGAACTGTGTAGATAGATTTTATTCTTCCTAGCATGATTTTATTCATAACTGTCATAATTTTTATTCATCTGGTAATCATATAGAACCGGGCCCTGACCCGTTCATATTTCCTGTTGTGCTTGCATCTTGTATCCGCTCAGGTACTCCGCTGCAAGGATGCCTAATTTGAATTCCGATCCCGGTGTCTTTGGCGAGCCGTGATGCTTTGCGGGTATTACGGGGCATTTGGAAATAGACATTGTCATTTTTGCACTCTAGACAGGATCAGGTCTTTTTACTCGGGCGAGAAGCCCAAGCTTTTGTACTTGATTAATGTAATGTATTATATAAATTTATTGAAATTGTTTACAATGTTGTATGTATCAGCGGACCGATAACACATTTGGTCCTCTTATTTGTCACTTGTTGTTATAGTAATATATATACATCCTTGAGGTTTCCCCTATCTTTTCAGGATTTGGGTTGTTTGTTTTCTTTTACTTACTTTAAAACAAAAATTTTGGCAACCCGTTTTCTGGAATTTTGGGTGGTTATCCTAGATACTCTATATTTTATTGTGATGCTGAGAACGATTCCATCTATGATTCTTGTTATATTGGAGTATTGGGCTGGCCACCCCTTATATTGGTGAGCGGGTTGTCACAGTAACAACCCTCTCTTTTCAGAACCTATTTTATATTTATTTACTATGTGAAGTAATTATATATAAAATGTTCGGATATAGAGTAAATATTAATTGAATAAGTTAAAGTAAATATTTACTGAAATGTTGCATTTTTACTGTATATGTAAGTAAATATCACTATGTTGTGTTTTAAAGTGTCATGAGATTTTAATGAAAATTATGGTTTAAAAGGAAACCGGAACTTGAAATGAGTTATAAAATTTCCAAATGATAATTTGGAGGGTGTAGTTAGTTCTGGGAGGTGCGAGATAGTCGAAATAAGTGCCATATCGTATTTTGATGTTTTGGGCACTTTTGACTGGTTTTAGCATATCGCGTAATGGGAATCATTTTAATGTGGTATTAACCACTTAAGTTTGTAGACTTTAGAATAATGCCCCGATTTAGTCTTACTAGGCATTTTATTTCCCTTAAGTGAAATTGTTAACCTAGAGAGAGAGAGAGAAGAAGAGAACTTTGGAGAGAAAGAGAGAGATTGAAGATTTGGAGATTGATCTTGCATTCATCTTCCTCAAATTTGAGATTGGAACCCCAAGGAAAGTTTTTTACTTGCTATTATGTGATTTAAGATGGATAATTAGTATGATAGTTGTGTATTAGTTTTGGTTTGATAATGTTAGGGTTTTTATTTGATTTATGGGATTTGGAATCTTTGGAAGAGATTTGGATATTTATTGGTGTAGATTAATGTTGTTGGAAGAATTTATAATCACTTGGTAGCAATTACTGATCTTTGTTTTGATGGATTTTTGAGTTGGGGGTATTTTTGGAGTTCAAGACTCCATAGCTAAACTTGGCAAATTCGCAGGGGCGAATCGATTTGGCCCCTAGGCGAATCGATTCGCTTAGAGTCAGTTTCCAGGTCTGGGTACCCGAATCGATTCGGGTTAAGGAGGAATCGATTCGGCATTTACAGAAAGTTGGGTTTGTCTCCCGAATCGATTCGCTTTTTAGGCGAATCGATTCGGCCCCAGGGTCGAATCGATTCGGTTCTCGCAGTTTTGAGTTTTTTTTAACTCAATTTTTGTCCTTTTTCTTTAGGTTTAGGGCCTAGGAACCTTCTTGAATGAAGTAAACTTAAAGTCCTAGAGTTTTTGTTGAGTTGGGTCATTACCTTACAATAGGAGTGGGTTAAATGGGGCTTATTCCGGAGGTGTACAAATTGAGGTTAGAGTATTTCTTTTCCCTTAGTTATTTAGTTGGGTTCTAGGAGTAGTAAGCCCATATTTGGAGATTCTCGGGGATCAATTGAGGTACATAAAACCTTGGGGACTTGTAGAAATATGATGACTACTTGGAGAATAATTCGGGATTTAAATATGATGAATATTAATGAGAATATTCAATGATTGTGGTTTCGGATAAAATGAAACAAATATGAATAATGGAAATGAAATTGAGATTCAATGGTAAATGCTAATTTACTTAAACACACCTCTCTAAATTCTATCACAAAGGAAGCTCGCGCATATGGTGATGTCCCCTGGCTAGTGAATGCAGGGAGACTATAGTCCTTGGCCATATGCGGGGTTGTTATATGTTTTATTCTGCGCTAGTGAGGTAATTATGGGTGTGGTTATGACTCACTCGCAGGCATATGGCCACTTCCCAACGTGCGTTAGGTACCCAAGTTGTCTTGTTTGATAGGCCCTGGAAGATGATAGTCATTTAGGGGCACGCCCAGTGGGGAAACTCGGAGGGGCGGTCTTAGAATCGTAATATATATAACAATATGACCATTCTAAATCAAGTGGGACTTGAGATATGTAAAATGCCATAAGAATATATGATTGTATTATATTCCTATTAAGGAATGGAAATTGGAATGAAATGGAAAATAATGATAGAGGCTTTTAAATTTATGATATCTAATTATATTCTCTTGCATAATTTAATAAAAGACATATCATTTAAACTGATTTATTATGCTTTGTGACTAGGTTGTTAGATTCTCATCTTCATCATTCAGGATTAACTGTTCATATCTATCATGCTTCTTATTCATCTGGGAATCATATAAAAACCGGGCCCTGACCCGTTCATTCTCTTTGTTGTGCTTGAAATTATATCCGCTCAGGTGCTCCGCCGTAAGGGCGCCCGTTATGATATTCCTACTCCTATGCTTTTAAGGAGCTGAAAGATTTTACGGATATTACAGGATGTTTTATTAGATGCCTTTATTTTTGTATTCTAGATATGATCGGGTCTTTCACTCGGGCGTGTGGCCCAAACTTATGTAATTGTTTAATGGATGTATTATGTAACTATTAAATTGTTGTAAGATGTTGTCTGTAACTGTGAACCGACAGCATATTCGGTCCCCTTATTGTATGCTCATTATTGTGGTAATATAAGCCCTTTTGGAATTCCACTTTCTCTTCAGATTGGGCTGTTTAATTTATTTTCTTAACTTGTAATGAAACTAAATTTTTTGGCAACCCGTTTTCTGAATTATTGGGTGGTTTTCCCGTATACTTATTTTATTATTGTGATGCTGAGAATGATTTCCATCCATGATTCCGTTATGTTGGAGTATCGGGCTGGCCACCCCTTATTTCGAATTTGCGGGTTGTCACAGATGGTATCAGAGCATCAGGTTCTAGAGTCTTTAGGATCTACGCGGATTTGTCACGTTCTACCGTAGCGTTCTTTGATATAGAGCCTAATGTTAGGACTACTTTGTTGCTTATATTTGCGATCTTCTGCAATATAGATTGTTTTGAATAGTATTCTAACTCTATTGTTCCTTCATCTCAGATGCCGCCTAAGAGAGGTCGCCCAACGAGACGTAATAGGGTTGTAGAAGAGGACGTTGGTCCTCCTTCGCCGCCACAAGGAACAATTAATGCTACTGATGTAGCAAACATTGTGGCTCAACCGGTTAATACTGCTATGACTGCAGTGGCTCAGAAAATGCCACAAGATCAACAATGAGTGCAGGATGTACAAGATCCTACGGGACCTTCTCCGTGGGAGAGAGTTAGAGAGTCCTTTTTAAAGGGCCATCCCCCGGAATTTGACGGAGGTTCTGATGTTATTCGAGCAAACCAATGGAAGAAGGTTATGCAACGGCATCTACGATTAGTGGAATGTAGTGAGGATAAGAAGCAATTCCTTGCTACTTTCAAGCTTGTTGGGGCAGCGTTACACTGGTGGGAGTCAATGACTACACCAGAACAGATGGATACCATGACGATCACTGATTTCTGGGTCTTGTTTGACCAAAAGTATTTTCCTCCCGCAGTTCAAAGGGAGATGAGAAGGAGACTTCAGGATGTGGTACGGGGAGAGCGGTCTGTTGCCGAATACAAAGAGGAGTTCACCCGGTTGGCAAGTTTATACCGGATGAGGTGACTCCGAAAGAAAGGAATGTTTCAAAGTTTATGGGAGGTTTGAATTGGAGAATCCGACAACATTCGCTGGGTAATCCAGCCTTACAAAATTTTGGTGAGGTTATGAATGCAGCATTGCTCCATTGCCAAGAACATCAGTTATACAGGCAGAGTTGCAAGAAAGCTACCGTGGTGGGGAAAGTGGGAAAGCCTGGAGGTAGTGGGAATGGAGGAGCTTTTTTCTCATCCCAATCTACGGGTAATAAGCAGAAAGAAAGGGATCCCCAGCAAGGGGACTCGTAAAAAATGCAACGCTTTGGTGGGTTTAATTCGGGTGGCAGTAATAATAGTCACGGTCAGGGTGCCTCGCAACAACAACAAACAGGTCGGGGTGGCTGAGGAGGTAGGGGCCATCTGGGCCAAGGTGTTAACCAGTTTAGAAACAATCGGGGCCGTGTTCCGGAGAATATGTTGGGAAAGTGCTTCCAATGTGGGGAGGCGGGTCATTACAATGAGTGTCCTCAGTTGGTTGGGGGTCAGCCTCCTAGAGTCCCTCAGCAGCCATATGTTCAGTTCCCGCCACAGGCACCAAATCCGGTTGTTCCTCCGCAGCAGGGTCAGCTACAGTATGGGAGAGTTTACCATATACAGGATGCTATGCATCCTCCTGCTTCGCCAGCGATTGAGGGTAAGTTCCTTATTCAGGGACACATGGGTCGCATTTTGTTTGATATGGGTGCGGCACATTCATTAATTTCTAGAAGTTTTGCATAGACCACAGAGTTGATAAAATCTGCTGAGAGTAATTTCACTAGCATCGAGTCTTGTATGGGTGATGGTTCACTCATTTTCCTTGTTTGTAAACATATAGGAATTACACTTGGTAATTTGTGCTTTGAGGCCGATTTACTCGTCCTAGACATGGTCATGTATGATGTGATTTTGGGCATGGATTGGCTTGTCAAGTATCATGCAATAGTTAATTGTTACGGGAAGAGTATAGTCTTTGCTGTTCCGGGACAAGAAATGTTCTTGGTGGTTATGCCTCGTTTGAAGGAGGTACTAGTACTTATTTGTATTGTATTACGGAAGAGACTTCTTGGGATGTAGTCGTTCCCTTAGATTCGATTCCAGTTGTTCAAGATTTTGTAGATGTTTTTCGGGAAATATCAGATTTGCCTCCGAGTCAGGAGATTGAGTTTGTGATTGATTTAGCGCCCGAGATGAGATCGATTGCGAAGAGCGCCGTATTGTATGGCTCCCGCTGAGATGAGGGAGTTGAGAGATCAAATTCAACAGTTGTTGGATCAGGGATTCATTAGGCGTAGTACGTCACCATGGGGTGCTCCAGTGTTGTTTGTGAAGAAAAGGGACGGTTCTCTCCAGTTATGTGTTGACTATAGAGAATTGAATAAGGTCACCATCTGGAATAAATACCCTTGCCTCGTATTGATGATTTATTTGACCAACTTAGGGGAGCGTCATACTTCTCTAAGATAGACTTGAGGACGGGTTATCACCAGTTGAGGATACGGGAGCAGGATGTATCCAAGATCGCTTTTCTGACAAGGTATGGGTCTTATGAATTTTTGGTTATGCCTTTTGGACTAACCAATGCCCCCACTGTATTTATGGATCTCATGAATAGGGTATTTCGGGACTTCCTGGACCAATTTGTTATTGTATTCATCAATGACATCTTAGTGTATTCTCGAACGGAATCAGACCATGCTACTCATTTGAGGTTGGTCCTACAAAGGTTGAGGGATCACCAATTGTATGCTAAGTTTGAGAAGTGTGGTTTTTGGTTGCAGGAAGTGTAATTTCTGGGACATATTGTGACTTCGCAGGGTATATCGGTGGATCCGAGCAAGGTGGTTGCGGTGAGGGAGTGGGGTCAGCCCACGACACCTACCAAAATTCGTAGTTTTCTGGGTCTGGCGGGTTATTACCGTCGGTTTATCAAGGGTTTCTCTAAGATTGCTAGCCCTTTGATAAATTTGACCCGAAAAGGTGGTTACCGTCGGACAACTCTTGTCAGGCTGCTTTCGATGAGCTCAAAGATAGATTGACTTCGGCTCCAGTACTTGCATTGCCAAAGACGGGGTTGGAATACCTAGTCTTCACCGATGCATCTCTACAAGGATTAGGAGGTGTACTCCAACAGGAGCGACGGGCTATCGCATATGCTTCTCGCAAGCTCAAGCCCCATGAAAGAAATTATCTGGTGCATGACTTAGAATTGGCCGCAGTTGTCTTTGCCTTGAAGATTTGGAGGCATTATCTCCTAGGAGAGAAATTTAGTCTTTTCACGGACCATAAGTCGATGCAATATTTATTTTCATAGAAAGATTTAAATATGCGACAACGCCGATGGTTGGAGTTTGTGAAAGACTATCAATTTGACATCCACTATCATCCGAGCAAGGCGAATGCGGTAGAGGATGCTTTAAGTAGAAGGTCCGAAGGAGAGTTAGCTGATGTATGGAAAGTTAAGTGGAAAGAGCTCAGTCACGAGGATGCGGTTGCTAGGACATTCATGTCAGTGATGACCGCTACGCCTACAATTTTGGAAAGGGTTGTAGAAGCCCAAGGAAGAGATAAAGGTTGTCAGGACCACATATGCCGATTATTGTCCGAGGGAGCGGAATCCTACTCGATAAGTTCAGAGGGTGGACTACGCTTCCATGGAAGATTTATTGTCCCAGAGGAGGGGAATTTGAGACGGGCAGCGATGGAAGAATCTCACGGTTCTAAATTTATGGTACATCCCGGTGGGGACAAGATGTATCAAGATATGCGCCATCTGTATTAGTGGCCAGGTATGAAGCGAGATATTTCTGAGTTCGTATCTCAATTCACTACTTGTCAGTTGGTCAAGATAGATCATCAGCGATCGACAGGTTTGTTGCAACCGTTGGAGATTCCGGTATGGAAGTGGGAGAGCATATCGATGGAATTTATTACAGGCTTTCCAAGGTCACCAAGCGGTTGTGATTCAATTTGGGTGATTGTCGACCGCTTGACTAAGTCGGCACACTTCCTACCCGTGCGTACTAATTATGACACTACTCGCTATGCCCGATTATTCATTGCGGAGATTGTTAGACTCCATGGGGTGCCTTTAAATATCGTTTCCGACTGAGATAAGATTTTTGTTTCCAATTTTTGGTGAAGTTTCCAAAAGGCTATGGGAACCGAATTGAAGTTAAGCACTTCTTATCATCCCCAAACAGATGGCCAGACCGAACGAGTAAACCAAATGTTGGAGGATATACTCCGTATGTGTATGCTCGATTTCAAGGGTGGTTGGGAAAATATCTTCCTTTGGTTGAGTTTGCTTATAACAACTCGTACCAACTTATTATTGGAATGACGCCCTATGAAGCACTTTATGGCCGAACTTGTAGATCACCCACGTGTTGGTTAGAAGTAGGGGATAATAAATTCCTTGGACCTGAAATGATCCAGGATACTTCGTCTAAGACTGAACTCATTCGGAATCGCATTCTGATAGATCAAGACCGCCAAAAGAGTTATGCCGATGCAAATAGGAGACATATGGAATTGGAAATTGGGGACCAAGTCTTGGTGCGAGTGTCACCAATGAAAGGTATCAAGCGTTTCGGGAAGAAAGGAAATCTTACGCCGCGTTTTGTTGGACCTTTTCCCATGATTTCTAAGGTGGGTCCAGTGGCGTATGAACTTGCCTTACCAGAACCTCTACAGAAAATCCACGATGTGTTCCATGTCTCTTCCTTGAAGAAGTATAAAAGGTGCGATGGTGCCCTTTGGCATATCCCTTTCGAGGATATTGACTTGCAACCCGATATCTCATGTGAAGAACAACCGATTGCTATTTTAGATCATGGGGAACGTAGGTTGAGATCACGAGTGGTGCCCTTGGTGAGAGTCCAATGGAGTCATCACAATGTAAATGAATCGACATGGGAATGAGAAGACGATATGCAGGAAAAGTATCCGCATCTCTTTATACAAGGTACGCTTGAATTTTGGGGACAAAATTCCCTCATAAGGGGGGGAGTATGTAACAACCCTCTCTTTTGAGAACCTATTTTATATTTATTTACTATGTGAAGTAATTATATATAAAATGTTCGGATATAGAGTAAATATTAATTGAATAAGTTAAAGTTAATATTTACTGAAATGTTGCATATTTATTGTATATGTAAGTAAATATCACTATGTTGTGTTTTAAAGTGTCATGAGATTTAAATGAGAATTATGGTTTAAAAGGAAACCGGAACTCGAAATGAGTTATAAAATTTCCAAATGATAATTTGGAGGGTGTAGTTAGTTCCGGGAGGTGCGAGATAGTCGAAATAAGTGCCATATCGTATTTTGATGTTTCAGGCACTTTTGACTGGTTTTAGCATATCGCGTATTGGGAATCATTTTAATGTGGTATTAACCACTTAAGTTTGGAGACTTTAGACTAATGCCCCGATTTAGTCTTGCTAGGCATTTTATTTCCCTTAAGTGAAATTGTTAACCTAGAGAGAGAGAGAGAAGAAGAGAACTTGGGAGAGAAAGAGAGAGATTGAAGATTTGGAGATTGATCTTGCATTCATCTTCCTCAAATCTGAGATTGGAACCCCAAGGCAAGTTTTATACTTGCAATTATGTGATTTAAGATTGATAATTAGTATGATAGTTGTGTATTAGTTTTGGTTTGATAATGTTAGGGTTTTTATTGGATTTATGGGTTTTGGAATCTTTGGAAGAGATTTGGATATTTATTGGTGTAGATTAATGTTGTTGGAAGAATTATAATCAGTTGGTAGCAATTAATGATCTTTTTTTATTGATTTTTGAGTTGGGGGTATTTTTGGAGTCCAAGACTCCATAGCCAAACTTGGCAAATTCGCAGGGGTGAATCGATTCGGCCCCTGGGGGAATCAATTCGCTTAGAGTCAGTTTCCAGGTCTGGGTACCCTAATCGATTCGGGTTAAGACCGAATCGATTCGGCATTTACAAAAAGTTAGGTTTGTCACCCGAATCGATTCGCTTTTTGGGCGAATTGATTCGCTAGGGCGAATCGATTCGGCCCCAGGGGCGAATCGATTCGGTTCCTGCAGTTTTGAGTTATTTTTTTTAACTCAATTTTTATCCTTTTTCTTTAGGTTTAGGGCCTAGGAACCTTCTTGAATGAAGTAAACTTAGAGTCCTAGAGTTTTAGTTGAGTTGGGTCATTACCTTACAATAGGAGTGGGTTAAATGGGCTTATTCCGGAGGTGTACAAATTGAGGTTAGAGTATTTCTTTTCCCTTAGTTATTTAGTTGGGTTCTAGGATTAGTAAGCCCATATTTGTAGATTCTCGGGGCTCAATTGAGGTACATAAAACCTTAGGGACTTGTAGAAATATGATGACTACTTGGAGAATAATTCGGGATTTAAATATGAAGAATATTAATGAGAATAGTCAATGATTATGGTTTCGGATAAAATGAAACAAATATGAATAATGGAAATGAAATTGAGATTCAATGGTAAATGATAATTTACTTAAACACACCTCTCTAAATGTTATCATAAGGTAAGCTCGCGCATGAGGTGATGTCCCCTGTCTAATGAATGCAGGGAGACTATAGTCCTCAGCCATATGCGGGGTTGTTATATGTTTTATTCTGCGCTAGTGAGGTAATTATGGGTGTGGTTATGACTCACTCGCAGGCATATGGTCACTTACCGACGTGCGTTAGGTACCCAGGTTATCTTGTTTGATGGGACCTGGAAGGTGATAGTCATTTAGGGGCGCGCCCTGTGGGGAAACTCGGAGGGGTGGTCTTAGAATCGTTATATGTATAAGAATATGCCCATTCTAAATCAAGTGGGACTTGAGATATGTAAAATGCCATAAGAATATATGATGGTATTATATTCCTGTTAAGGAATGGAATTTGGAATGAAATGGAAAATAATGATGGAGGCTTTTAAATTTATGATATCTAATTATATTTTCTTGCATAATATAATAAAAGACATATCATTTAAACTGCTTTATTATGCTTTGTGATTAGGTTGTTAGATTCTCATCTTCATCATTCATGATTAATTGTTCATATCTATCATGCTTCTTATTCATCTGGGAATCATATTAAAATCGGGGCCTGACCCGTTCATTCTCTTTGTTGTGTATGAAATTGTATCCGCGCAGGTGCTCCGCCGCAAGGGCGCCCGTTATGATATTCCTACTCCTATGCTTTTGAGGAGCTATAAGATTTTACGAATATTACATGATATTTTGTTAGACGCCTTTATTTTTGTATTCTAGATATGATTGGGTCTTTCACTCGGGCGTGTGGCCCAAACTTATGTAATTGTTTAATGGATGTATTATGTAACTATCAAATTGTTGTAAGATGTTGCCTGTAACTGTGGACCGACAACATATTCGGTCCCCTTATTGTATACTCGTTATTGTGGTAATATAATCCCTTTTGGAATTCCACTTTCTCTTTAGATTGAGTTGTTTAAATTATTTTCTTAACTTGTAATGAAACTAAAATTTTTAGCAACCCGTTTTCTGAATTATTTGGTGATTTTCCCGTATACTTATTTTATTATTGTGATGCTGAGAATGATTTCCATCCATGATTCCGTTATGTTGGAGTATCGGGCTGGCCACCCCTTATTTCGGATTGCGAGTTATCACAGATGGTATCAGAGCATCAGGTTCTAGAGTCTTTAGGATCTATGCGGACTTGTCACATTCTACCATAGCGTTCTTTGATATAGAGCCTAATGTTTGGACTGCTTTGTTGCTTATATTTGCGATCTTCTGCAATATAGATTGTTTTGAATAGTATTCTAACTATATTGTTCCTTCATCTCAGATGCCGCCTAAGAGAGGTCACCCAACGAGACGTAATAGGGTTGTAGAAGAGGATGTTGGTCCTCCATCGCCGCCACAAGGAACAATTAATGTTGCTGATGTAGCAAACATTGTGGCTCAAGCGGTTAATGCAGCTATGACTGCTGTGGCTCAGCAAATGCCACAAGCTCAACAACGAGCGCAGGATGTACAAGCTCCTACGGGACCTTCTCCGTGGGAGAGAGTTAGAGAGTCCTTTTTAAAGGTCCATCCCCTGGAATTTGACGGAGGTTCTGATGTTATTCGAGCTAACCAATGGAAGAAGGCTATGCAACGGCATCTACGATTGGTGAAATGTAGTGAGGAGAAGAAATAAGTCCTTTCTACTTTAAAGCTTGTTGGGGCCGCGTTACACTGGTGGGAGTCGATGACTAAACCAGAACAGAGGGATACCCTGAAGATCACTAATTTCTGGGTCTTGTTTGACCAAAAGTATTTTCCTCCCGCAGTTCAAAGGGAGATGAGAAGGAGACTTCAGGATGTGGTACAGGGAGAGCGGTCTATTGTCGAATACGGAGAGGAGTTCACCCGGTTGGCAAGTTTTGTACCGGATGAGGTGTCTCCGGAAGAGAGGAAGGTTTCAAAGTTTATGAGAGGTTTGAACTGGAGAATCCTTCAACATTCGCTGGGTAATCCAGCCTTTCAAACTTTTGGTGAGGTAATGAATGCAGCATTGCTCCATTACCAAGAACATCGTTTCTCTCTTCCGGATCACTGTCACTAAGGGTGGAATTATAAGCTATCGGTCTCTTGCCCTCCTTACTTACTGGGGCACTCAGCTATCCTATAGCCATTATCCTCATGACCAAAACACCTCTTTGAGTCATCCCTGTTAACATTCTCACTACGATTCTTAGGGCAGAGATCGACCTGTTGTTCTTTTCTTTCTTAAATATTTTTGCAACTTTCGATTGCATTTGGGATTTGAGAAATTTATTGAATTTATTTGCCAATGTTGAAACATCTTCGTATTCGGTGTTCGACTCATCATGAGAAACTATTGTTTTCACCTTTTGGGATTTCAAAGTAATGCCCTTTTCTTTCTTCGTTACATTCTTAAAGGTAAACATGTAAAGATCATAAGTTTGTAGGTCACCCAGAAGCTCTTTAAGTTTCGCCGAGTTAAGTGTACCCAACGAATTCAAAACAGTCACCTTTAGATTAAATCTGTTAGGCAACGACCTTAATGTTTTCTTTATTACTCAGTTATCGGATATTATCTCTCCCAAGTTAAACAATGAATTAACTATATCAGACAATATAGCGTAGAACTCATCAAAGGTCTCACTCTCTAATATCTTAATTGTATCAAATTGAGTGTTGAGGTTTTTGAGTTTGGAAGTCTTAACAACTTGGTTCCTATATGGGTGATTTGGAGTATATACCAAACCTCTTTGGATGTCTCACACGTCATGATATGACGGAATTCCTTCCAGGTAATAGAACAAAAAAGAGCATTTAAACCTTTAGAATTATATTGTGCTAATTTATGCTCAACATCAGTCCATGACTCAACAGATTTTAAGTAAGTTGTCCCTCTATCTCTCATAAATGGTGCTATCCACCCCTTAACTATAGCTTACCACACCCACTCATGTATAGCCTTAAGTGAAAATTTCATACTCATTTTTCAGTAAACATAATTAATCCCATCAAACATAGGGGTTCTAAAACCATCAAACCCACCAAAATTCATGCCTAAAGACACGGGATCACAAACACAATAATGAAGTGTTCTAGCTATGATATCAATTTGATAATACCCCTATGCAGTGTTCTTATGCAGAATACAATATTTTTTAAAATTTTCTCAATTTTAACTTAGCTCCAATTAAACTTATCTTGTGGGAAAATTTTGATTTACTAATTTTTATCTTTTTAACCCTATAGCATGAAGTTACTGTGATTAATCAGATAAAGTAAATAAAATAACAAATCATAAGATGCCGATGTATAAGGAAACCACTAAGAGAAAAAACCTCTAATGGCCAGGCTAGACAATCCACTATGACACGATTTTACAAAAGAGTAGACAACATACATACTCAACGACTCGATCCCCCACAAGTATTACCTCTCTTCTATTTTTCTACCGCTCCTCCATAGGGAAATGTAGGAATCCATCCACCTAAGTGTCCATAGCACACGAGTCCACGTGCACCTCTATATCCACCTATATAGCCTGAACAAACATCTACAATTCGGAAAATGAAGTCCATCGTTTCTTCACTATAATCAACACGTATATAGTCCACCACATGAAAGTAGTTTTTCTTGTGATCGAAGAAATAAACAAGGTGCCTGATAAGCACCCAAAAGTGTACATTTTATACCCTGAATAGATGTATTTTAGTTGTTAATTCTCAACAATTTGGGTCTTATGCGCTTTATTGTCTATTTTATAGGTCGATTGCACGTTGCGGTATTCAAATGCGCATTTCAATACAATTGTGCGGATTATGGAGATAATTACCCTTGTCCCATATCCTACCCTACCCTAAACCGACCTAAACATGTCCCGAACCATGTGTGTTTAGTTTGTCCCATTTTATTTTATTTTATTTGTGTCATTTTATTTTTAGGGTTTATTTTATTATTTTATTTTATTGAGTCATGTATATATTTTTAGGATTTTTATATTTTAATTTTTAGCGCGTCGTGTATTAGTTTTTATATTTTCTTTTATTTTCTTAGTTTTTAGTTAGTTTATTATCTTTTCATTTTTTTTATTTTATTAGTTTTTATTTTAGTTATGTTTAGTTTATAGAGTTTGTATAGTGTGTTGTGTCGTGTCATTTTTATTTTAGTTGATTTTTATTTTTTTAGTTTTGTTAAATTTTTATTTTGTTTTATTTTAGTTTATTTTTTTAGGGATCATAAGTTAAACACACACACAACCCCTCACACCCCAATACCATTCACTATCCTACACACAAAAAAATCCTTACCCTCACCCAACTCACCTACACACTAAGTGCACCCCACTTCATCTTCCTCAAACCCCCCATTTCTCTCTCCTCCTAACCTCCATTAAAACTCCACCTTAAACAAAACCACAAACTCACACACTTCAACTCCCCTTACTAACCCGGCGACCCGATCCATGCTCGCCCACCAGCAGCACCCTGCTCCGGAACCACCAAACCGAGATCCCCCTTCTGCCATCTCCAACTCAAACCCAAGATGCCGGACCCTTTTCCCTCCGGCGTCCTACCACCTGCCAAACCCGGCATGAATCTCACTCCTCCCCTCTACCCGGATATTTGTCCGAACCCAGAACCCATTGCCGCGCTCCGAACCCGCAACGCCCAGAACAAAACCCGCGACCCGCCAACTCGCATCCACCCATGTCCAAAACACCAACAACCCGGGCGCCCGACCTGTTACCTCCTGTGACCGATCCTGCTCCAAACCCATGTCACCCATTTCCCATTCCAAACCTTTACACGATTTCTCACCTTCTACCAAAACAATAAACCAAGTCAAAACAAATAACTCCCACATGTGTGTTAAGCCATATATCCCCAATTCCTATTTTACCCCCAATTAACTTTTGTCCCCTTTTCCAAATAAAACCCCAACTACCCTCATGTGCACACAATTCAGATTTTATTAACTCACACATTTGCCATGCACATGTGCTCACCCCATGCCGCTCTCACCATTTCCATACACACTCAAACCAATTCCCAAAAATACCCCTTAGCCCTATGTGTGCCATGCATCTCCTATTTAAAGAGATGAAGACCATTTAAAAAAAATCTCAAATTTAGTTTTTAAAGCATTGTGTGATAAAATTCTCTCCACCCCTCTATGTTGAGTATTTGCATTTTTAGCAAATACCTCAATATAGAGGTGTGTAGTGAAATTTATCTCTAGTATAAATTCAACCCCACCCCTCTATAATGAATTTTTGCATTTTTAGCAATTATTCAAAATAGATTGACGTAGTTGAATTCATCCCTTATGGGAGGTAAATTCTAACCCATTCCTTTATGTTGAGATTTTGCATTTTTAGCAATTATCTCAATATAAAATGATGATATAGAATTTATTTCTTTGGATGAATTCTAATGTACAATTTAATAATGTTACGATTTGCATTTTTAGCAAATCTCTTTTATTATTTAATTGTCCATTATGAATTCATCCACTATCCTTTTTATTTTTATTTTGTAATTTTTATTTTAGATTAAATAAATACATTAGTGAAGGATTATGATTGAGGAATTTTGATGTATAATTGAGAGATTGTTGATGTAATTGAAGATTCCGTTTCAATTCAAGGCTTTAATGGATTTGATCTCCTCCTCTTGATTACTTTTAGTTTAATCCTCACATGCTTTTTTTTTTGTATACTTTATTTTTATTTTTTTGGATAATGATTATTGAGGGCCAATCTATCATTTATGGGATGAAATTTTGAAGCACTCATGAGTCCAATTTAGTTAGTTTGCTTTTTAGGACAATTTTGTTTACCTCAATTTTTATTAGCTTTTACATCTTAGTTAGTAGTTATCAAAATTAGTCTATAGTTAGTTAAAAAAAATCCCTTGAAAAATCCATAAAAAAATATAGATAGAAAAAAATAGAACTATACTAATAAAATGCAAATGAATCTATATATGTTGTCTCCAATTTTGTGTTTCATCCATAGATATGGATTGATACCTCACGTACCGCTATATTCTAGTTTTGTTCTACTTTTATTTGTTTGTGAAGATTTTTGATGGAAAGAGGAATTGCACAACGACAAATACATAAGAGCGCAATTTCTATTTATCAGTGCCAAAATCAAAATCTTTATAGCATATGAATTATGAAATTGGATCTTGAAAACCAAAGGCTATTTTTGTATGGTGGGAACTTTTGCAATAAGTGTAGAATCAAAGAGTTCTTATGATTTTTGAGTCTGAAACGCCTTAAAATGAAAAACATTATTTTCAAGGAGGCAGCTCGTTCGAAGGAAAATTAGCAACTTTCGAACGAGAATGTCATCTCGTTTGAACGAAAACCTAGTTGATTTGAACGAGATCCCAATCTCGTTTGAACCAGTATCGAACAAGTATCAAACGTTGCAAAATAATACGCCTCTGTTAAATGTTTGTTTGAAGAAAATTTTGAACGAGGCTTCAAATGAAAGGCCAAGTGGTTTGAACTTTTAAGTTCGTTTGAATGAAAACCAAAATTCATTTTAACTTGCTTAAAGTTCGGTAAACGAAACAAACTCAGAAATATTTTTAAAATTAGTTTTTCAAAATAATTTTTCAAACTCCCAAAACATTTTAAGTATAAAATACATCCTTTAAACAAAATTTTAGATCTCAAAATTCACTAGCATTCATACTTGAGAGATCTATGATAAATGCAAGTGTGTGAAGACAAAGGTGTCACAAAACAGAACATGATGTAAACTTTGAAGCTTTGCCACAATATCTTCAACATAATGCAACACCCCGTGATTTTAATAGTTAATTAAATTAATTAATTGGGAAATTTGAGAAAAAATAAAATTTTGTATTTTATTATTCTTAGTAATTAAATATGTTGGTTTTTATATATAAAAATAAGGTTCTAAGTGAAATTTAAATCGGGATTAAAATTTGAAAATTATAACATTTTGTATAAAAATTAGGGGAGGATCCGAGTTAAGTAGGATAAAAATAATATTTTTTAAAATCCAATTGTCCGATCGAGCTGAATTTTTCATAGGAGCTCCGTCTCGCCGTTCGCTACAACATTAAAAAATTTGAGGCCATTCTGACATTGGATCGTCCGTAATAATTTTTCGAGTGTTTGTATTTGATTTGGATTCAAATTCTTTTTGGTATATAAATAAAGTGACGAGTTTAGTACTTTTAAAAACACATTCTTCTAAACCCTAAGAGAACCAATCTCCTCTTTTACATCTTCTTCCTCCCTCAACACCTTAAATCCATTGGAGAGTTATTTTCAATCCAAGTTTTGAAGCTTTAAACCGGGTTTTCTCAAGATTGTTCAAGAACGACTCTTTACTAATTTTTTGAGAGGAATTCAATCGTCAACTCAGATTTTTTTCATCTAAATCACATGCATGAATACTCTATTCCTTTCCTTTAGTATTACGCGTTTTAAGTGTCGCATAAACCCTTAATCATGTTTTTTTCTCAAAAGAGATTAATGACTTAATTAGGAATAATGATAATAATTTTTGGGGCTGTTTTTATAAAATCTTTCAATATGGATAATATTCATAACCCTTGGGTACGTAGGATTTATGAGTGGATTTTGGGTTTTATTGGTGTAGGCTGAATGTAGAAAAATTTTAGTTTTTATTTAAATGAATTTGGGGCGTATAACTCATGTAATTTGTGTTGAGATAATGAAATTGGAATAATGATGTATTAATGATGAAATCTCGGTGTATTTAATTTAAAATAATTAAATGGGATTAATTGGGTGCTTATGACAATTTGAAAATTAAATTAAGATTTAATTGAATTGGACTATCATGCGTAGTTTGGTACATTGATTTATTATGCTTGCTTGTGTGACTTGTTTGTATTGTTAAATTGCCATTGTAACGGTGAGTTGTTGGGTATTTTTTCTCTCCCTATATTTTAGGATGCCTCTAGGTATGGGACTAGTGGGTAGTCCTTTTGATGCTTTACGCCTTCAAGGTATGGGACTAGTGAGGGTAGATTATCGCGATTTTATCATATTGGGGGTGGGCTAATTTTCGGTATTTTATCGTCGCTACACTAGTCTAGGTACGTGATTAGGTCGAGATTTATGTTAAAAATTCATCCTATACATAGGGTAGGACGTATTGATAACATGGGGACCCTTAGGTATAGGACTAAGGGGTATTTTGAGGATCTCACATCGATAATAAGTGTGGGAGAAATTTGTAAATTGTGAAATTGAGAAAATTGAGAATTTAATACCTAAGATAAAAAACTGGATATTAAAATATATTGGTGTCATTAATAACGTGCAGGACCAACAGTTTAAACGGGTTGGCTGGCAACTGCGACGTGTGGGTGTGTGACGTTTGAATAACTTGCAGGGATGATAGTTTAAACGGACTGGCTGTCTATGAAGATGTGTCGTGTGTGGAACCTCATGCATAACGTGCAGGGATGATGGTTTAAACGGGCTGGCTAGCTATGACGAGGGGAATTGCGGGTGGTATAGAGTTTATTGTGGACGTACCGTAATGGAAAATAAAATTGAGATAAATTATAGTTTTGGCTTAATTGAATTCAATTAATACTTTGTGGCAGTGGGATAATTAAAATACATTTGTGTGATTTTTATAAGAATCTTTGGGGGTAGTTAGTAATTTATCTTTTTCACGTTTAAATTACTCATCTAATTAAAATACTCTATTGTGATATTTATTGCGTATAATGCTATTGTTTGGGTTCATGAACCCTATTTGAGGGGAGTAGTGTGTAGTCATGGTCGGGGGGCTGACCTCGTGCGTTGACAAACTTTTCAGGAAATAGTATTTGGAGAAGTTGCATAGAATTATTTGAAGATTTGCTTGGAAGTGCAGTTGGAGTTGCTGTACCTTATGCGTATTGATTTAGTTTATTTTTTCATTCCTTCTTATTTACTTTGAGACACAGTTTATGGTTTTGATTGGGCCATTCGGTTCCAAAGTTGTTATGGGTTTTATTCAGTTATTTCACTGGATTCAGTTGGAGATTACTCAGTTTCGTATTATTAGAGATTGGATTTACTTTAAGTTTAGCATGGAGATGGATATTTTATCGCTTAGTTGGATGGTTTATCTTTTGGGATTCATTATCATTTATTTTGTGGATTAATTTTATATGTCTAATATCTGTCTCATGCTAAGAATGATATTTTATTTACTCACGCCCGACTTAGTTTTGGTGGCGACTGACGCCGGAATTTAGCGGGGTGTGACACATAACACATCATAGGCTATGTGGGATCATAACTTTGTGACAAACCTACGGCTCAAACAATTTTGTCTGTAATTATGAAAATTACAAACAAATTGTCTCGATTGGAAATTTGACCTTACAAGGTTCCTTTACAAGCACTCAGTATAGTTTTTCTGGAAGCAAGCCAGTCATGATGGTAGTAATATCAATCTTCTCTTCATAATATATAACTTACAGATTTTCATTGTTGAACCTATTGATCTACTATCTAGTTGTCTCATCCTCTTTTTGCCTGACAATGATGAGATGAGCCACTATTTTCACTAGTATCGTATCGAAGTAGAAGTCACTGATAAGCAGGCTAGCCAACTATTTGAACTTGTTATATGCCCTTAAGAATCCCCATATACCACACATGGGCCGATCCGGTCAACATATTGGAAAAATACCTACATCTCATCACGTCAATGATGGAGTAAATATCATAAGCATCCTGATACTGCTTAAATGGTGAACGGGATCTGACTCCCGATTATATCTCGGCATAATGACTAGCGTCTTAAACTCGGTCGGGGTCGGGTAACTCAGAATAGAGGTATTTAATGGAGATCCTTTAACATAACCCCTATGTAAAGGGTTTTTGTTGTTGATAATATTCTTAGATGATCTTCAAATCACTGAATGGAACCCTTCTATGACCGATCCTTCTCGAGCTTCCTTAGGTGATCCTCTCATCTCTAACTATCTGTCAATATCTCTTCCTTCTTAGTACGGTGCTCGTCACGTCTTGCCTTGACCTGGCCAAGTAGTCAACCTCTTTTGTAGATAATCACCAAGACTCTTCCGTGTGTTCTCTTTCTCACTCACCATTAGATACCACGAGTTAGGGACAAGACAATCGAAAGAACTTTCTTTACTCAGCCTTTCCAGAACACTTAGTTATGGAGGCTCAATTGCGTAACTTCCTTCCTCTGTTGTTATGAAAGTGGAGGTACTACCTGGTCTATAGGATCCATCACCACGGTGAGACCCATTCTTCCGATCAGATCTTTACCTCTCACCTACTGAACCCAAATCCAGATGTCTCGAATTCTCCATGCACCACAACAAAACAGATAATTAGTGGCAAAAAAATTCGTCACCAAATGAAAAAATTTCGTCACCAAAGACATTTTGTGGCGAATTTTTTTTTCAATCATCCGTCACGAATGCCTCGTCGCTAAAGGTTTTGGTGACGAAATACAAATTTTGTCACCAAATAGTACACCTTTTGGTGACAAAATATGCTTTGTCATGTAATAACAGGCTTTTAGTGACAAAATTATTTGTAGCTAAAGATCTTATTTTTTGTCACAAAAATGTCAATTTTGTCACCTAATGTATATGATAATATGCAAAAGGATTACCATTTGGTGACAAAATTAATATAATTCGGAGACAATATTTTTGCCACGAAATGAATTTTATTGTCAAAAAATTATAAATTTATAACTCATATTTTTTTCATTTCTCATATAGTTATTCAATCAAATAAATATTAATTATAGAATCAATTAAATTTTATCGTCATTATATAAGTAATCAACTGCCATCATATACATACTCAAAATTAAGGTTAAAAAGATTAGATAATTAATACGAAAGCATTCATACAAATATCTCAAAATCATTGATTAATTACAAAGTAGCATACATCGTTTGTTACAACACATCAACTACAAAGTAGCCTCCAAAAAACAATTCCTAAAGCATTAGTTTGTAACTTTAGATTTCCTAAAGAAGTATTTTCTAATCAATTACAATGTAGCCTCCAAAAAATAATTCCCAACAAATTTGTTAAGTTCTCCTCGCATCTTCATCATCCCAAAAATAATTTTCAAAAAAACGTCCTCACAACGTCTCAATCTGCAATTCAAAAAGTACCAAGGCATTAGTTTCTAACTTTATAAGTCTCTTAACAATTGATAAATAGAATAACATCAACTAAGAAATAAAACATTGAGCCAAACACCAAAAAAATTACGCAATTCAATTTTATTTTTAATATTTTTAAAAAACCGACAGAGTTTCCTTTGTTTATAGACTAAAACCACCATGTTAAATAAAAAAAATAAAAAAATCAAGAAATTCAACAACAATCCACCAAAATACCCCCTCCACTGATTCAAAAGATAAGGTAATAGCATCGCCAATATTTAAAAACAAATCTGCAGTGTTCCCTTTGTTTATAGACTAAAACCACACTGTTAAATTAAAAAATAAAAAAGTCTAGAAACCCAATGAAAATCCACCAAAATACCCCACCGATTCAGAAAATTAGGTAATAATATAACCAATAGAGAGATTAAATAACTCAAAGGATGTGAATTCAATAATGTAATTTCGATAAATTCAACATTGAAATTATTACTTACCATGTAGTAAATGTGGGAGGAAGGGAACCTGATGCTTTTAAAGCATCACACAACTTGTCGAATCTAAATTGACGAGCTTCTAAACGTTCCAGATGCTCATCACGAGCTTGTAGTTATTCCTTTAACTCGTGATTTGCTCTCTAAGCTTCCCTAAGGGCCTCCTCCAACTCTGCGTCTTGTCGTGATGTTTTTGATTTGGTATATTCCCTTGTCCCTTGAAATTTCAATAGTCAACTTTTTTCCATCCGCCCTAGTCAACTTCTCAAGGCCTTTCCTCTAGTTGGACCACATATCCTTTTTGTCACGTTGGAAGCTGCAATTAAAGGATATATTAGTTCATTGAATACAACTTATAATCAGGTGAGGTACGATAAAAACCATGATGTGAACATTAGGCTGCTAGTATATGCAAGTATATGATGTGAACACTTGGACACTATAAAACATGACGTGCACACCATGAGGTATGATAGTTTTCACAGATTTTTAGGTCTGTGTGTGCTATGGTCCATTAATTTGAAGCTTTGGAGTAGTATATATATTCAGTTCAGATATATAAATTTAATGTTCATAAGACGCTCCTATTTTATAATGTTCACAAGATTTGGCTTCAGACCATACCAAGTACACACTTTGGAGGAAAATATGGTATTGGTAACAAATAATATTATTAGTAGGGCATTTACCCGATATAAACTATCTACATCATAAGTTTCAATAATCTCATGATAAAAAACAAATCAAAACTAACATCAGATATAATCGCGAGTTAAAGGGAGAATAAAATAATAATAATAATAATAATAATAATAATAATAATAATAATAATAAAATAACGGGTTCAAACCATGGAGATATGCAGATTAATTAATACTCCCTAAGCAACGCGTGGTAGAAAGACAAAAAAGGCCATGGATTTGATTTTAGTGTAGTCACCCTCAAATTTCTTCTTCTTGTAATTGTACATGTATATATCGATTGAACGAAATGATTTGATTCTTTTCCCATACTATTTACTACCCAAAAAAACAAGTTCCATATGAGGATGAAAACCATAAATACAAGGACGTAAAAAATTGCTTTTAATTTCTGGTGCTGCGTGAATACCACTGATAGTATGATCTAATGACAGGTACAAGTCATTTTGATCAAGGGAATTGTTATAATCACGATCATTGGTGTGCTTAAGTGTAAAAGACATGCATTCAATATTGGGAAGCGGTACCACAAGAAAAAGACATGCATTAAAAAAATTAATGCAAGAAACAAGAACACGATTAAGGAAGAACTCACGATTTTCATGAACCAAATCGCCAACAACTGCCTTTTCATCTAAATCTGCTCTAACATCAGTGTGTTCCTATGTTTAAAAAAAATTGAAACCCTGTAAGATATAATTTCCAATTAAATAACATCTTAACAAATGAAAGCACAATAACATCAAGGTATACCTGTTTGACTGGGCTAGAAGCTTTAGCAACATATGATTTACTATCAAATGAACTACTAGAATCTGAACCATTAGAGAATATATAAGCAACAAGTGTTCTAAGAACGATAATAATGCAGAAACAATAGCAATAAATAGATGAAATGTGTACTTAGTATATTATTAACATATAGTTATAATTGAGCAAATTAATGCAAGTATTGTTTTGTTGCAAAAATGTCTTATCGAAGGGTAAAATGCTTCGCAAATTTTCATGAACATATAGTTATAATTGCGCACAATAACATCAAAGTAAGTGTTTTGTTTCAAAACGTCTTATCGAAGGGTAAAATGTAATTATTGTTGCAAAGACGCTTTGTTGGCCGAACCTGCATAATGAATAATTACAGTGGCTTGAAAGACGGGTTTCGTAAAATGAGTTGAAGCCACAACGAAGTATTCCTTAGGAGACCCATGTAGGGTGACTAAAAAAGCCCTAGATTGGCCAACATAAATTTCAAGTGATTCATAGATTTCCTGCATCATATGAGCTCCTTCAAATTCAACCAGTTTCACTGAATGGCCCTTGATCCTAAAATTTATTGATTGATAATGTTAAGGCCACATTTGACATCCTGAACAGGTTGTTTTTCCCTAAAATACAACAAAACCTCAGTGTTAATATTTCCAATGGTTTTTGTAACTGATGTGATAGTATAAAGGGTTATTTAACAGGGTGGTTTTAGTAACTCAGGGAGATTAATACTCAAGCTGCAACCTCTTTGAGCTATCCCTTATGTCGCCAGATCATACTCAAGCGGTAACATATTTTTCCCCCTTCACTCAGCTCATGAGTTGTCAAATGGTATTGGTACACGCTATAATCTTTAATGCTCAAATAAAGCAATGGTAATCGTAAAAATGGGGGCCAAACTTAAATTATTAAAAATTTAGAGAATCAAAATTAGTTTATTCTCAACTCTGGGTCCAAAATCCAAATGTCCCAAAATATAATCATGAACCAACACATAAATCTGTACCTCCTGTTGCTTGCACGCTTGTTTGATTCTCTCTCCACTGGCCTTACCCAAATCCTTGATCCAATTCAACGAAAATGCAACTGTAAAATGTGCATAATTAAATGATTATTTATTTCTCATTAACAATAGTTAATTGAATATATAGTTTATTTGCACGCACACAGACACACACACAGAGTCAATCCAAGAAAACATGGATTAAGTAACTAATTAATCCATAAATAAATTGTACACACACATTGTGGAAAAGGGAATCCATAAGTAACTACTTAATCCATTTATGAGAATACCATTAGGAAAAGGGAAAGGATTTCCAGTATCCAATTTCTGTTGTAAAGTCTACAAGCATGAGATGACTAGAAACACTAATTCCTTTAAAAAAATTCTAATTAAAGAAAATTTACACAATAAAGTGATAAGAAAAAGACCGAAACGGTCATGTAATAATCTTTAGTCAATTATTAGGACACAAGAAGCTCCGTTGCAACCTCTTCTCATAGACTTCTACATAGACATTTGGTCTTCTTTTACAATTATTATATATCCCCTTGAACACATTATTTTACGTTTACTATGTTCTTCCTTTCATGTATAAACATGTGTGCATTCAAGTAGTACTCTATAAGAAGTGTTCTAAGTTCACTCAGCACCTCAGTAACTCAAAGCAAGTCACATTTTAAAATTTTCAGATTCAAAATATGAAGGTTTGTGACTATAAATTCCATAAAATGCATGATTTAGTTTCCCCGTACTTGGAAAGCTGCTCATTTTGCCTAATGGCATAATGCCAAATAACATGAAGGCATCAAGGAAAAATTAGGTAAATGCACTTACCAAATAAAAATAATAACTCAGTCTAAGAAATGGTTCCAAGGATCTAAAACCCCAGTAGTAATAAATGATAGCTTTAGTACCTAAAATTGTCAAGAATAAGTAGTTGGGTAATCTATTTGAAAAGTTTTTCCTTAAAAGAGGAAAACACCTTTAGATCCATCACAAGAATCTCAACCGCTGTTGCTCGATCATGCCTTAAAAATATAGTAAATACAAGAAATTAGTCATAGAGATTATTTCCAAATAGGGGATGAAATAAAATGATAACACAAATGAACCTAGCAAAAGATTCACCTATCAAGAGCTTCCAGATACTTCTGTTTTCGTATTTCGAAAAATATCTTCATTGAGTAGTTGTTTTCCTCCACCTTTGTGAGCCCTCCTAAATAGCGTTTAACTTCATCCCATTTACCTGCCTGAACTTGATCCTAAAAGTATTTCATATTGAAGAAAAAAGAAGACTCTTGTTCCAACCTATATACATACAAATAAAGATGCAGTTCCAACTTAAGAAAAATATGTGTACTGATGTGGTGAACTAATGGATGTACAGTATAAATTTAATTATCGTGAAAGACATGAACAACATACAACTCACCATGAACAAGACAAGCTTTAATCGATTAAAACTAAAGAAAATAAGAAAAATACATACAAAGACACCGTAATAAAGAAAAGAGAAAGATGTATCTGTGAAATATTTTGCTTTATCTGTGAAGTAAATGACATCACCATGCTGATCGATGTCCATATCGTTGGTGAAAAGTAGGGGCTAGCCGTCGACTTGTGTAACTAGTTGAGTGGCCAAACCACTATTTTCACTAATCTATGTGCCCTAATTTCTTAGTCACGTTCTTTGTTCCACCACAACAACCATCTCTCTCTTTTTTCTCCCTCCACTAACTTCCCTCTCACCGCCCCTCGCATACAGTCCGCATTCGAAGTCACAATCAATGGCATTGATGACTCAATTAATAATTGTTTATCTCTTACTTTTGTAAGTTCTTACCTACGATTTTTGTATTTTAATACATGATCTCCATTTCCATGAGATCATAAAAAAAAATCACAAAATTCAGTCCAAAAGTGGGGTTAATGTAAACTTGATAAATATGTGTCTTTTGGATGATCACCCGAGCCTCTTTTGAATTTAATTTTTTGATTTTTTTTTGTGTGGAACTATGGAGATCATATCCACCTTGTTTGAAAAATTCTATTTTTTTTCTATTTAGAAAAAAATGGTTCATAAAGGTGATATATTAAATAGGGGGACAATGAAGATTTGGGCTAAATAAAGAAACTAGTGTGATTAAGATCATATAGTTATTTTACCTAAATGGATGAAAATTTAAAATGAATTAGCATAATTAATGAGCCTTGTATATGCATTATGTTCCTCATGTATGTATATCCACTAAAATGAGTAGCAGTAACTTCAGTTTCCTAACTACTAGTTTATAATTAATAAACATGTGAGGCATAGGAAGGATATGTTGTGAGTCCTTAATTTTGATGAAAATAAGATTTATTTTAAAAAGGGGGAAGTTGGGAAATAAGGGTGGGTCCAACCAACCTCATCAAAGTAGTTGATGTGAACGACGTCGTAAATGTCAACTTTCATTATCATCAATGAATACAAACATTACCAACTTTAATGTAAATATGAATCATGTTTGGGGCAAAATCGTTAATATTATTTTTTTTGGTTCTAGAAAAGAAAAGGGTATGTACCTTTGAGAAGAAGTGAGGGGAAAATAAACCCAACCGTGGGCATCTGGTTGCCTCTTGAGAATCGGTTCGTCGACGACGCCGGTGTAGGGGCCTCCACCGTCTGGATCAAAAGCGACACTTTGGTAGATTGAGAGTTGATTGGTCGCAATTTGGTAGGAGGGAGACGGATTAGTTAGGGGATTTAGGGGGTGGGGATTTGGGACTACAAAACCACTTCATAGACGATTAGGTTTTAGAAAATTTTACAATGTGTTTTAGTATATTTTTAGTAATAGGTGAGGAAATTGTTTTGTCATAAATTAATTTTTTTTTTGTGATAAATTTATTTATCACTAAATGTATAATAAATTTGCCACGAATAGATAAGTGGAATAATTTCTGGCGCAAGAAGTGTGGCGCAAGAAGTTTTATGATTATTTGGTGACAAATATTATTAATTCGTCACCAATTTAATATCCTCCAAATCAATTCGTGACAAAATTAATTTTCCTCGCAAAAGCTAACTTTTAGTGACAAAAATACTTCTGTCTTGATTTTTTTTGTCACTAATGAAACAATTTGTTGTAGTGATGTCACACTCTCGGAATGAATACCTATTGTCTCTAAGTGGGGAAAGCGGTGATATCTCCTTACATTTGTTTGAATTTTCTACAACAGTTGGAATGGTTAGATCCAACTCCTATTGAGACTAGATTGGAAGGGTACGCCCGATAAATAAGTAATGTGTCAGCATGTTTATCTTTTCCTACATTGTCCTTTGTCTTTTGATCAATGTCTATAGAGTACCTTGTAAATCTGCCATTCCAATGGGGGTTGAGGGAGCTACCCCCAACCACACGACTTCCCTTGAGATTATAAGGCATCCTAATAGAGTAATCATAACAGAATATAGTAATGAGATTTATAGAAAATATAAATAATGACACAATATAGATCTAAGAAGTAATTTAGAAAAATTCAATGAATTAAACGAAAATTTCTTCAAAAAATAGCTCTAACCCTTTGAAACCATGGCGAATTTAATAGTGATTTACTACTTCATATAAAATAGGTATCCTTAAGCAATGGAAACAAAATCTGGGGAAAAATGACATGGACATTCATTCCCACAGTTGATGCCAATTTGTTATTGCAAGAAATTTCTATCAACCAGATCTTACCTAAATGATATCAATTGACTAACAGGCAAATCAGTTAAGAGACATAATACTGAAATAATAAGGCTTGAATGAAGTAAAGAGTCAAGAGAGAAAGAAAGAGAACCAAATATATGTGGTTTGTCCCAACTCGGTGCTTACGTCCACAAGTGGAGATATTTATACTACTTATATTGGGCAATATACATGAAAATACTGTAGGTACAAGTTCTCAGGTTATCTCTCAATAATTTGGTGGCATAACAGTTTACGATATCTTATAACTCAATACAGGTTTATGTGTTATTTTTTATAGGCCGTTAAAGGTGAGAAAGTACATAGACACCTGTCTCACGTTTGTAGATTAGGCGAGATCACATTTTACAAGTTATGTGAGATAATACTCAAAAGTTAGTTGTTGCCACATGGAGGATAATATCTGCATATCTTCTTCTGTTGCACGAGTGTGTAGCCATTGACGTCATTCGATTTGTAGAGGGGGCCTGAAGGTAATCCTGGGATTAGGGATAATCCACCAATTAGCAACAGTGTTCTGAGGATAAGCTCAGCGAGGCAGCTCAGCGTGGAAGCTTGGCGTGGCAACTCGTACTTTAGCTTATTGTTACTTTGTCATATTATAGCTTTGTTTATATTGACTACGAGTTGTAACGACTGTAATGTTGTAACGATAATAATGAATGGGTGTGAGGTCGAACGGTACTCGCAAGAGACCAGGCTTGGCAGGGCCTGGGAGAGCTTTCATGCTCTATCGAACAACCTCACCGTGGGAACTTTAGAGGGACTTGGTTTGGAGGATTGATAAGTGGGGCACCGTTGGGGCTTGTCCTGACCATCTTAGATACACCTGGTAAAACACCGAAAGATCTTCACCGTGGAACCTAGAGCAAAGTAGCTTCGAGTTCCATCGGGAGCTTTGCTGTGAACCAAACAACCCTCTACTTTATGTCCCATTTACTTTAGGTGATGTCACTAGCCAGCTAGACAACGTCAAATCTGCACTTGAGTAAACCACCGTGGTATTTGGGGCTGTCAGACGGTTGGTAAGCAACCTCTGTGGCAACAGCCCCTGACACACAGTGGTTAGGCAAAAGGCATATCTTGGCATTTAATGTTGATGGTGTAAAGACAACTAGTGCATCAAATATTTAATGCTGGTGACATAAGGTATGAGGGAGGTCTTTCACAGGCATTAATGACTTAGCTGCCTCGGGGGTGGTGTGGGGGCTATTTAAGGCCCCAACCACCTCCAAGGAAGGGCATCGATCAAAAAGTTCTAAAAAGAGTTCTTTTGGAGATATTCTCCTAAGACTTTGAGAAATTATTACTAGAGAAAGAGTTATTGAAAAACCAGAGAGTTCTTCCACCCACCATTTGTCATTTATTAGGGAGCCTTAATAACCTGACAGAAATCCTTGAAGAAGACCTTTTCGGTGCGTGTGTTTTTACCTACCTACTAAGGTGTATCTAGGATGCTTACTTCTCTCTCCCTCTAGTTAAGTTGTCTCGGAGTTCTTTATGATATTGTGAGTTATACACGAGAGATTTGTGAGTTTAAGTCGGGTTTCATACGTTCCAAACTGTTCTTGGTGTCTTGTGGCTAAATCACTAGTGTTTACTGATTAACCTTGTCTTCACCATACTCAAAAGGGGTTACGCCTCCATCTTATCTAAACTACCCTCTTACATTTGGCGACTCTGCTGGGGAGGCATTCTTATAAGGAAGGAGTATGGCGCAAGATAACGTTAATCGAAGGCTTAACTTTGATGATATCCAACACAGTGAAGAGCAAGCATCGGTAAAATTGGAGGCTTTAAGGAGCGGAGCTCCTCTAATAGAAGTGCCCCCAGTTCAGACAACAACAGGCGCTCAAGGAGTGACGTAGGCTTCCACGAGCGCTGGGCTGGGACCTACCCAGATGACCCTCCTCATGAGAAAGTTCTATGAGTTTTTGCAAACTCCTGTAGCTTCAACGGTGTTGGGAGGACTCGAAGCCAATTCCTTCGTAACACCAGGGGCAGCTCCAACGGTCCCACCGGGCGCAGGTACAACGGGAGCAGACCCGGCAAGCATACCCTCCGTCGTGAATCTGGCGGTGGGAATCTCCGGAGTATCAACGGCGCCAGCTGTAACGATGGCTCCAATTGTAACGGTCATTCAGCCAACACCCCCATTGGTCGTTGCCCCATCGCCCATGGAGGAAATGAGGAGAAAAATGTAAAAGGAGATGTTAAAGTTCATACAGGCTTCCTCACAGTCTATAGGCGAGGTAGCTTCAGTCTATGACGACTTTAGGACACCTTATCCTCAGGAATACAACGATGAGCCTTACCCGAGGGATTATATTCCCCCCATCTTTGAAAAATACACAGGGAAGGGTGGGAATCCGAAAGAGCACATTAAACATTTTATTGAGCACCTGGGGGCGCATTGCAACAACAAGAAGCTCAGGTTGAGGGAGTTTTCCAAATCCCTAACCGATAAAGCATACACGTGGTATTCTCATTTGGCCCCTAAAAGTGTTTCCACGTGGGAAGAGATGCATGTGCTGTTTGTCCAAAAGTTCTTTCTAGCAGAGGATGAATTCACTCTGACCCAACTAGGGAGAGAGAAGCAACGACCAGGAGAAGACGTGGTGGCATATGTTCGAAGGTTTAGGTAAAGGTCTCTGGATGTGAGAGAGGAGGCCAAGGAGTCCAAACTATTACAAATCTGTGCCGAAGGACTACTCCTAGAGTATATTTGCCATCTTATCAATGAGACGCGCGAGGGAACTTTTTCGGCGTTCTTAAAATCTGTAAGGAACATCTCATTGGTCGTACGACCAAACCAGGTGGCGGTACCTATGATATTCAGGCAGCCGATACAACCTGGGGGAGGAAGGCCTCAACCCACACGAGTGGGATACACCGAAGGAACAGATGGGGGTAAGGCGGCGAAGAAGGACAACAAAAGGAAGTTCGGAAGGGATAGAGAATACCCACCACCGTTACCATGCACGATAAAAGAGGCGGTGAGTTGTTATAACTCCATGGTCCAAGGTGGAACGGTCTACCTACCAAAAGGCGTTCCGGCGAAAGAACCCGATGACGCAACGAAGGCGGTTCCTAGGTATTGTCAGGTTCATCGAAAGATCCAGCACCCGACAGAGAGCTGCTTCACACTAAGAAGAATCATTGACAAGTACATGAAGGCAGGGACGCTGTAGATCCCCCCACAGAACGTTAAAAACAACCCACTTCCGGTGCATGGGGCCAACTTGGTGATGGCCTACGATGATGAGGCGGAAAGAGAAGGAGGAAGGTCAACAATGAAGCAAAGGGAATTCGAAGAAACTCTGGAACATTGTACCACAGGAATGGCTAACGTAGTTTTAGCCTACGATGAAGGAAGCGCTAAAGACGAGGAAGACGTATACAGCGTTGAGGGCGAGGAAATGGAGGCAGTCGTTGAATACAGCGCAGTTTCAAAATCCCCAAAATTCGCTTGGTTCTTCGATCAAGTGGGGATACCAAAGGAGAGCAGACTGGAAATAACTCAGGAGATCCTAGACATCGCGAAGAAGGACGCGGTTCCCTTGTTGAAATGGAGGGGACCCATGGCGAGGCTGGTGAAAAAGTTCCTATCAGAGGTGACCTTCAGCGATGCAGATAGAGCTGTAAGGTTCCCTCATAACAGGCCCTTGTATGTGACGGCCAGTATCAATGGGGTTAATTTTGCAAGAACGCTTATGGATGGGGGCGCTTCCATCAACATTATGCCGATCAACTCCTTCCACGCAGCTGATATCCCAGAAGAAAGGTTGGTCCCCATGCCTCTGGTAATCTCAGGGTATGACAGCAATCTTCCAAATCCATTGGGTATGTGAATGTGGGAATTGTAATGGGAAATCTGAGTTCCCACATCAAGTTCCATGTAATAGAAAGTGCAACTTCCTATCATTTACTAATAGGAAGAGTGTGGATGCACAATCAAGGTTTAGTTCCTTCAACATATCATCAATGCGCCAAGGCGAATGTCAAAGGAACAGAAGTGGCCATTAGGGCTACAAAAAGGCCTTTTGCTATCGAGGAAGCTCACTTTGTAGATTCGGCCTTTTATACGGAGTTGGAGGAGGATGCTCGAGTCCTAACGAGAAGAATGTAGGGGGCATGGATTCCCTCGATCAAAGATAGAATGGGGCCTCTGAACGAGCAAAGTAAAGAAGCCGCGAGTAACGAAGGGGTGAGGGCCGAAGAAACCCATCAGGTGATCCCTCGACCTCAAAGTACCACAAAGTAGCTCAAAAACAAAGTAAGGCTTAGAGTGGATCCTATGGAGCATGAGGTCCAACGGAAAAGCGTGCTGAGTCGCTTTTCAGGGGGAAGGATCGTTGAGGCTTCGAGAGAAAGGAAGAGGAAGGTCGTGGCAACAGCTACCAACAGGCAATGCAAGAAGGTGGTCACTGAAGAGGGAAAGGTGGTATACCATTTATAACGATGTGAGCGGGCGGTCGAAGAGACCGAGGATGGGGCTGACCCATTATATGAGTGTTTCTTGGTGGATCAGCAGGGACAGTGTATGGTGATAGACAACTCCAACATACAGGAGTTCGTGGAGGAGGTCGCCGAAGAACCAGACTACATGGAAAATCAACCAAGGCCCCAGGCACAAGAGTTGGAGCAGTTGAACATGGAAGGAGAAGGGGAAGACCCAAGGCCCATCTTCATCGCGAAGGATCTCGGTAAGGAGAAACGAGAAGCCTTGGTTGGGCTAATCCGGGAGTTCATAGATGTCTTTGCATGGAAGTATACCGAAATGGAAGGGTTAGATGAGGAAGTGAGCTGCCACAAGCTAAACGTGATGCCTTCAGCCATCCCGGTGAAGCAGGCAACAAGGACTTATAAACCTGAGTTGGACTTAAAGATTAAGGAAGAGGTTCAATATTTTTTGGCAGCAGGATTCATCAAACCAATACAGCATCCCCTTTGGCTATCTAGCATTGTGCCAGTAGGGAAGAAGGACAAGAGTCAAATAAGGATCTGTGTAGATTTTAGAGATTTGAATAGGGCTTGCCCTAAAGATGAGTTCCCTCTACCCTCCATTGATAGCTTGATAGATGCCACGGCTGGGCATGAGATGTATAGCTTCATGGATGGGTACGTAGGGTACAACCAGATCAAGATGGACCCCGCGGACGCAGAGCAAACGACATTCAGAATCCCGTTGGGCAATTTCATGTACAAAGTAATGCCGTTTGGACTTAAGAACGCGGGAGCTACTTATCAAAGAACGATGATGGCCATTTTTCATGATTTCTTCCACAAATTTGTAGAATTCTATGTGGACGATTTGGTCATCAAATCGAAGAAGGAGGAGTCTCACCTAAACGACTTAAAGAAGGTGTTTACTCGATGTAGGAAGTATAAATTAAGGATGAACCCATTGAAGTGAGTCTTTGGAGTAACAAGCGGGAAGTTTCTAGGCTTTGTGGTTGATCGACAAGGGGTGCAGATGAACCAGGATAAACAATGCGCGATCTTAGAGATGCCGTGCCCAAGAACGGCGAAGGAGCTAAAAAGTTTCCTCGGTAAGGTCTCCTACCTCAGAAGATTTGTACCGGGATTGGCCGAGGTAACATACCCGTTGATGCAGCTGCTGCGAAAGAACACAAAGTTCAGGTGGGAAAAGGATCACCAGGAGTCTCTCGATGAGTTGAAGAAGCTGCTCGTTTCACCACAAATCATGGTTCCTCCACAGGCAGGAGTACCGTTGCAGCTGTACCTCACCTCCACTACAAGGTCCGTTGGAGCTTTGCTGGCACAAGAGATTGACGGGTAAGAACGGCCAGTGTATTACCTCAGCAGGATCATACATGGGCCAGAGATTAGATATAGCGGCCTAGAAAGGCATTATTTGGACTTAGTCTTTGTAGCAGAAAAACTTAGACATTATATGCTGTCTTTTACAATTTATGTTGTAATTAGATGTGATCCTATCAAGTATTTATTGGCTAGAACTATCTTGATTGGCAGAGCAGCTAGGTGGTTCCTTATTCTCTCCGAATATGATTTAAAGTGTGTGATTCCTCGTGCTATCAAGAGCCAGGCGTATGCAGATCTGTTGGCAATCTTTCCATCGGGAACGTTTGAACTACCTAAAGAAGACATTCCGGGAGATGACTTACAAGCCAACTATCTGGATGCAACCGATGAGGAATTGACGATGCAGTTTGATGGGTCTTCGGCAGAGAAAAAAGGAGGGGCAGGGCGTCATCCTTTCAAAAGGAACAGAGGAGATTTGCCTTTCCTACAAACTAGATTTTCCTTGCTCCAATAACGAAGCAGAATACGAAGCATTAGTGCTAGGGTTGCTGGAGGCTCTTCGAAGGGGAATTCGTTCACTCTGCATCAAGGGTGACTCGAACTTAGTGATTCAACAAGTTAACGGAGAATATGCGTTGAAGCACATGAGTTTGGCACCGTACAGAACGATCATTCAAAGGCTCCTCAGCCAGTTCCATCGGACCAAAATCAGAAGACACCACAGAACGATGAACCGTCATCCAGACGCTTATGCCACTATTGCTCAAAAGATGGTCATGAGGAGCGATACGACTATCGTTATGATCCAACGAAGAATAACTCCTTCGGTGGTGCAGTCAATACTACCGATGGAGGGAGAGGCGGATTGGAGAGGAGAGATCAGGAAGCAACTGGAGTCTGGCGAAGGAGCTACGGGACTAAGAGAGTTAGCCCAATACTTTACAAACCAGAGAAATCTTTACTTCAGAAATGCAGGGGGGTGGTTATCAAGATGCATTGGGCCAGAGGAAGAAGAGCGGAGGTTGAAGAAAACACATGAGGAGCACTGCGAAACAACTGAGATACCTCTTTATAGGAGAATTCAAAGAGGGGGGTATTTTTGGCCTAGAATGAAACAAGATGCGACAGAACTACAACGGAATTGTGATAAGTGTCAGCTATTTTTTGAAGCAGCTGAGTGCCATTTCATCGAAGCCCAAACGGACTGAAGGCAGCCCTATATCGACTTTATTCAAGATGGAATTGTCCCAACGGAGAAAATGGATGCGATGGGACTGAAGCGAAGGGCCCCAAGGTTCTATATCCAGGAGGGGCAACTTTATCGAAGGGGGTACTTCAACAGGCCATTGCGTTGCATCACAAAGGAAGAAGCAACTGAGGTCCTCAAACAAGCCCATGACCCAGCTCACATAGGAGGGGCCAAGTTATATGATCAGCTGATGACGTTGGGGTATTATTGGCCAACGATGGAGAAAGACTCTGCCGAATTTGTTCGAAAATGCAAGGGTTGCCAACTTCATGGAAATATGATCCATGCCCCATCGGTGGAATTACACTCTCTGGCAACGCCTTATCCTTTCCACACTTGGGCTTTCGACTTCGTGGGGGCGATACATCCTTCGTCGAGGGGCAATATATGGATACTGGTAGCAACGGAGTGCTTTACAAAATGGGCTGAAGCAATACCACTCAGAAGGGTAACGACTAGGGTAGTGAGTAACTTCATCAGAGAGTATATCATTTGCCATTTTGGGATCCCAAAGGTTATTCTCTCAGATAATGGGACTCCCTTCGTCAACTCAAAAGTAACGATGCTCACAGACAAGTACTCCATTGTTCATCACACTTCAACGGTGGCATACCCGAAGGGGAACGGTCAGGCTGAAGCAATTAACAAAACTCTGGTTAATATCTTGGCTAAAACGATGGAGGACTTTCCAGGATCGTGGGATGACAAGATACCAGTAGTGTTGTGGGCCTATCGGACGACGAAGAGGAAGCCCACAGGGTACACTCCGTTCTCCCTTGTCTACGGGGCTGAGGCAATCCTTCCAGTGGAGTTGGAAGTTCCCTCTGCTCGATACGCCTTGCGAAGTAGCATGCTTCCTCAGAACAGGCCTGTGTAGTTGGAGGCATTGGATGAACACAGAGACAACGCGATGCAACATTTTCAAATGTATACAAAACAGCTCTCTAGGGCATATGACAACCTAGTAAGACCAAGGAGGTTCGTGGAGGGAGATCTCGTTTTGAAAGCAGCGGTGAAACACATTAGGGGACTTCCTCTGCCAAAGTTCGCAGCCAATTGGGAGGGACCTTTCGTCGTGAAGGAATCTCATGACTCAAGTTATTGTTTAATTTCTAAGTTGGAGGAAGATAAGCCATTCAAAATTAACAATAAATGGTTGAAAGTCTATCATGTATAAACTATTAAGTTTGTACCATCGATGTACCTAGTCTTTGATTATGAATACACAAGTTTTATTGATGACGTGAAGTATAGACATTGATATGAAAGCAGTCATAACTCAGAGATAAACTGGAAAATATACATTCTTTCATTCATTAAACAAGAGAGCATTACAAAAAATTGGGAACTATTGCCCAAGAATTACATGAATGGGCGAAGAAAGAAAATATATACAGGAGTTTACTACCCTAAGAGGAACCATAGGTCCGGGGAAGAGAAAAAATCCCCAGGAAGGCCCGAAGAAGATGAAGCAAAGGAGCTTTGAGCGTTGACAGCAGCCTCTAGCCTGGTTTGCACCTGTGCGCATTCAATAAGAAGTCTCTCCCGTTTTAGCTTGGCCAAACGCAGAGCCTCTTCGGCATTCTTTACTTCTTCATCCACCGATTCCAAAAGAGGTGCCAACTCAGCTAACTTAACCTCCTCAGCCCGTTGGTCCTCCTGGTGCTTTCTCAGTAGTTCCCTCTGGTCGATCAGCTGCTGACTCTTCAAAGTTTTCAAATACGTTATAAGCCAGTCGAAACGAAAACCGTCACGACCCAATTCCTTCAGAAAACCCAGAAACTGATTAATAAGGGCTCGGGTGACACTGGAAGTGGGAGTACTGGCAATCTCAGCAACAACAATCGCCATGCCTTGCAGTCAATGACTCATCACGGGAATGTTGGACCGTAGGCAGTCCACGGTGAAGGTCTCAGGGTGATGGTTCACTAACTGCTCAATCACCAAGCGATGGCTCACAGGCATTTGGGGAGAATTGTGAAGCACCATTAGGCAAAAGGCAGGAGGAGTTAAGTCAGGAAGAGGCAATTCGCACCCAGATTCACTTTCTGCCTCGGTACCAGTCGTGGAACCTTGGTCAGCATGATTAGGTTCTTCCGAAACAGCAGGTTCCTGACGAGGTGTGCCCATAAGTGAAAGAGCTGGTGAGGAATCCTCCCGAGCAACCTGAGAAGAGATATAAAAAACAGTGAGATTATATAAAAAAAAAACTTAACAAACGTTTTCGTTGTTAAGTCACCGTTATAAGGTGGAGATTATATAAAAATCTTAACAAACCTTTTCGTTGTTAAGTCACCGTTATAAGGTGGAGATTATATAAAAATCTTAACAAACGTTTTCGTTGTTAAGTCACCGTTATAAGGTGGAGATTATATAAAAATCTTAACAAGTGTTTTCGTTGTTAAGTCACCGTTATAAGGTGGAGATTATATAAAAATCTTAACAAACGTTTTCGTTGTTAAGTCACCGTTATAAGGTGGAGATTATATAAAAATCTTAACAAGAATTTTCGTTGTTAAGTCACCATTATAAGGTGGAGATTATATAAAAATCTTAACAAGCGTTTTCGTTGTTAAGTCACCGTTATAAGGTGGAGATTATATAAAAATCTTAACAAGCGTTTTCGTTGTTAAGTCACCGTTATACGGTGGAGACTATATATAAAAATCTTAACAAGCGTTTTCGTTGTTAAGCCACCGTTATAAGATGGAGTTATGAAAAAAAAAACCTAACATACGGTGGAGTTTATGCAGAAAATTGAGAAAGTACCTGAGTCACAACAGGGGAAAGAATGGGAGTCAACACGGAGGTTAAAGGGGCAGGAACCGTTGGGAGGGGACTTGTTACCTCATCAGCCTCAACGGGGTCTCTGGCCGCAGAAACCTCAACTATCGACAAAGTTCCCTCGCCCACATAAGGTACCAAAGCAAGCGTAGGGGGTTCATTGGGAATAGATGATGGACTCCCGAAAGAGGCCCCAGCACGAAGGGACGCAGAAAAAACACCAGGCTGCGAAGACGCCCCAACTTTAGCCCTGTATGCGTAAAGACTACCCAAAAACGAGGGTGGTGAAAGATCAGGGGAAAGATGCAATATAAAAGCCAATGTTAGTAAAGAGGAACAAGTACAGAAAAAGGGCGAAATATATCCAAGTGTTACTTACCTCAGTCAGGACATTGAAAAGGGGCACTGTGGTCAGAGGTCTCGTCAGCACCGTTGGAAGAACAATGTTTGCTAGCAGCGAGGACACTTCGACCTAGGGCAACCAACATCCCAAATTCAGCACACAGAATGGGGTGAAAGAGAAGGAATGCCAGATCAGACAAATTAAGTATGAAATCATTACCTCAGGGTCACTTGCAGCAGCCAGAACGATGGGCAGAGCAACCTCAGGGGAGGCCAGTGAGCCAGAGGGGACTGAGGTAGTTGTCTCGGATTGCGTTGTCTCTGGTGGCAAAGAGACATCCATGGGCTCTATAACCTCACCCTCCACAGTTGCCTCCCTCGCCCATTGTGAGATTGAACGACGGGCGTAAGTAAGCCCGGTCATGGGCGAACGGGGTGGGGTAGTATCGGATGAGAGGGCCCCACATCGACCACCCACAAAACGGCTTATGGGGGGACTTGGGGGACTAGGAGGACGAGGCCCAGTTTCTTTAAACCCCTGCACCAAAATAATTAAGAACAATATATATAAGCAAATACAACTTGCTTTAACTGAAGAGGAAAAGAGAACAAGATAAGTGTACATACCTCAGATCGGGAAGAAGAATGAGAAGCTTGCACCGTGGGAGCTTGCTTCCTCTGGGACTTGGTGCCTAAAGTTTTCCTCCTTAACTTTGTCACGTCACTGCCAATATCTTGAGGAACCTTCGAACTTTTCCTCCTCCTTGCAGCTGGCTCAGTTGGATCGACGACGATCGTAGGGAAAGCAACCGAAGGAGGAACGACGACAGCGCGCCGTTGAAACTCTGCATTTACCCGATCTACCTCAGCTTGCGCCTCCCTCCTTAACCTCTCAGCCCTTTCAGGAGACATGGGAGGAGGAACGGAGGCTATGGGAAGGGCTGCCACAGGAGTCTGGGATTTGGCCTTCTTGGTTGATGGCTGCGAAGACCCTTCATCAGCAGTGGCTCCAGTCGAAGGAGCAGTCTTCCTGGATACCCCAGCATTTTTGGCTTTGGGTATGGCAGTAGGAATCATGGGGCATAACGGAGGAAGCTCTTCGGTAGTCCTTTTAGGGGTTTTGCTTAGAGGGAACTCAATCCCAAGAACGGAGTTGCCTTTAAGTCCCAGCTCCAACGCAGGAAAAGACAGAACTGGAGGATACACGGGCTCGCCATCTATGAACTCAGCAATGTTAGACAGTTGTTTCGGCCAGAACTTTGTGTCAAATAGACCGGTCACATTCCCTTGCCTTTTGTTGGAAGGAATGGTGACTCGCCCAGCCATTGATTCACTTATCCCCCACGCAGTAGTAGAGGAAAATAAGGAACATGCCTCGCTGAAGCTCACCTTTGGGTTTGAAGATTGGAAAACTGGGCAAGGAACCCCCTGATCAAACCCAAATTGACGACTACACCGATTGGGGTTATAATGTTCGCTGGAATATCCCCACTCAGTGTAGGACGACAGATACCCTGGAGAAAGGAGAAGCACCACGGCTAACTGAGGATCTTCAATGTCTACCCCCACCTGAACCACCCTGGATTCGTGCTGGAAGAAATCACAAGTATGAAAAAAGACGTCCTCTCCATAAGGCCTCATAACAAAGTCCTCAAAACGGTCAATTGAGGCGATCATCTCTTTTCGGCTCTGCCTCTTGTGATAAATATAAGAGCGTGGGGACAGAATGGTTTCCCCAGAAGGAGGTCACTTGGCCTTGGCCGCTACAACAGGAAAGCGCACGTACAGGAAACCGGTTAGAAGGACGTTGTTGGCAAAATTGGCCAGGTTATAACAGCCAAGCGATCGTTCCATGTCGAACAATGTTCTGTCGAGCCAGGTGTAGAGGGACCCTAAGGCAATTGCAGCCAAAGGAAGTTTGATGCCCCAGGCCAAATGAAGGGATATGTTGATAAGGTCCCTTCGGGGCTGATCATTTGGTTTTCCCGTCAAAAGAAAACGGGAAAGAATCACAAGGATGTAAGCATGGAGCTCTAACGAAGTACCTTGACCAGGGGCATCCGTTGAAGTTGAAGAACTACCTTCACTAGAACCCTTGAAGAAGTAGTTAATCAGCGGCGTGAAGGTAGCTTTGTTTGAAGAACCGATGCAACTTCGGCATATTCGGTCCAACACCAAACGGTCAGCAATCTCTTGGGCGTCGAGAGGCTCATCAGTATAAGGCTCATGACCTGTTGCTTCGAGCCCCAGGAGCTCGCAGACATCTTTTAGGGTTATCGTAAACTCGCCCCACGCAGCGATGAATGTGTGAGTTGTCACGTTCTAATGAGAAACAAGAATGGGGAGAGCAGCATTATTTTTGGAGAGAGTAAACTCACCAAACCATTTGGCCCGTTGAAGGCCAATCTTACTCAAAATATCACCATGGGAACTCACCATGTGAGAGTTCCAAGCAGCAAAATGGGCAGGAGAACCCCCTGGTGCTTCGAAATCAATTTGGGACCATTGGAAGTCCCCTCGCTCCAGACGAAACCTGAGAGTCCCCTCTGGAGGAAGAAAGCCCCACTTCGAGGGTTCTTAGTCCTCGTCACCCAGCAATAAGGTCTCAAACTTGCATTCAAAACTGACAGTCTTGCAGGCAGCATCAAAGCTATCATCCTCGTCAAAAATGGGAGAGCGACGATAAAACCTTAACTGTTCACGATGGGCAGCGTCCAAAGTGGCAACAACAGTGGTAGCAATAGCGGTAGCAGGCGGTGCACTGGTTGAAGAGATGGTGGGGGAACTTGGAGACGCCATGGCAGAGTGTTAGAGCAAAAAAAAAAAGAAAGCCTTGAGTAACAGGAGCTTGAGCACGACAATGGAGGAGAGAAACCATAGGAGGTGGCGTAGAAGATGAGAGCAAGAAAAGGAAGGCACAAGCTTGAACAACAATGAAGTTTTCAGATGCTCAACAATGGAAGCTCTCTCTCTCTCTCTAAAAGCAAAGGAAATTTGAAGAAGGTAATGACAAAGTAAGAGAAAGTAAGGTTTTAAGTGTTTGGGGGATTTAGCCGTTTGGATTTTTTAAGTTCGTCGTTTAAGTTTCCCACCATTTCACGTGTGAGGCCGCCTGCAATCATTTCAAATGAACACGTGGCACTTCGGGAAGTGTTCTGACAATGGAAACGACAACGCTACGTCATTAATGAAGTGACACCTAGGGAACCGCCATCGTTAATGAAGTGACACCTAGGGAACAACCATCGTTACCTTCCTAAGAAAGATTGAGTTTTGGGCGCCAAGATTTTCTCAGACATATCCAATTAACCCCCCAACGAAGAAGATGTCCCAATGGTTCAAAAAAGCCACGATATCCCCTCGTCAGAAGCTCAAACGTTGTTTAGTTATGACTCAGTTACATCGGGGAGATTTTCGAACATTACTGGGAGAATATTAGCAGGTCCTTCGGGAGAATTTCAGATATTCAAGCTAGAACGGTTGAGGCTCGGCATTAGGAAAAAGTAGCAGGCCAGACAGAAAAAGGTTCATCGAATTGAGAAGTTTTCGTGAAGGCACTTCTTGTTCCCACAACAAATCCCTCCACGAAGGGGCAAATGTAGAGGGGGCCTGAAGGTAATCCTGGGATTAGGGATAATCCACCAATTAGCAACAGTGTTCTGAGGATAAGCTCAGCGAGGCAGCTCAAGCGAAGTAGCTCAGCGAGGCAGCTCAGCGTGGAAGCTTGGCGTGGCAACTCGTACTTTAGCTTATTGTTACTTTGTCATATTATATCTTTGTTTATATTGACTACGAGTTGTAACGACTGTAATGTTGTAACGAGAATAATGAATGGGTGTGAGGTCGAACGGTACTCGCGAGAGACCAGGCTTGGCAGGGCCTGGGAGAGCTTTCATGCTCTATCGAACAACCTCACCGTGGGAACTTTAGAGGGACTTGGTTTGGAGGATTGAGAAGTGGGGCACCGTTGGGGCTTATCCTGACCATCTTAGATACACCTGGTAAAACACCGAAAGATCTTCACCGTGGAACCTAGAGCAAAGTAGCTTCGAGTTCCATCGGGAGCTTTGCTGTGAACCAAACAACCCTCTACTTTATGTCCCATCTACTGTAGGTGATGTCACTAGCCAGCTAGACAACGTCAAATCTGCACTTGAGTAAACCACCGTGGTATTTGGGGCTGTCAGACGGTTGGTAAGCAACCTCTGTGGCAATAGCCCCTGACACACAGTGGTTAGGCAAAAGGCATGTCTTGGCATTTAATGTTGATGGTGTAAAGACAACTAGTGCATCAGGTATTTAATGCTGGCGACATAAGGTATGAGGGAGGTCTTTCACAGGAATTAATGACTTAGCTGCCTCGGGGGTGGTGTGGGGGCTATTTAAGGCCCCAACCACCTCCAAGGAAGGGCATCGATCAAAAAGTTCTAAAAAGAGTTCTTTTGGAGATATTCTCCTAAGACTTTGAGAAATTATTACTAGAGAAAGAGTTATTGAAAAACCAGAGAGTTCTTCCACCCATCATTTGTCATTTATTAGGGAGCCTTAATAACCTGACAGAAATCCTTGAAGAAGACCTTTTCGGTGCGTGTGTTTTTACCTACCTACTAAGGTGTATCTAGGATGCTTACTTCTCTCTCCCTCTAGTTAAGTTGTCTCGGAGTTCTTTATGATATTGTGAGTTATACACGAGAGATTTGTGAGTTTAAGTCGGGTTTCATACGTTCCAAACTGTTCTTGGTGTCTTGTGGCTAAATCACTAGTGTTTACTGATTAACCTTGTCTTCACCATACTCAAAAGGGGTTACGCCTCCATCTTATCTAAACTACCCTCTTACACAATTATAAGGTAAACACATCTCGAAGAGGTGTTAACTAATAGAGTTCATTTGGTTTTTTCAGTTCTTGGTGAGCCAACCCATGTACGGAACGACCCCATTATACATCCTCGTCTCTTCTTGTATGAAGTGTATGTGACTTGGTTCACCTCTATGCCAGGTGTTGTCTTCTAATTGGTCCATAGTCCCTAACATATTTACGGTACAACACTTACCCCAATATTTCAATTTGTCATGATAAACCCCATAATACACTTAGTAACACAATTAGAATCTCCTAGGGCCTTCCATTAGTTAAAGTTAACGGAATGTTGACGTGGTGGCTGATTCAGTAGATGATATGGAAGTTTTTTCATCATAGCCAATTAAGTTATGCCATATGAAAAATAACATGAAAAAATAAAGTAAAATCCTAAAAGTAAAAAATAATAGCAAGTTATGAAAAATCATAAAAAATGTTAAAAAAATTCTATAAACTGATTCAAAATTATGGAAAATTAAAAAAATAAAGCTTGGCAAGATTTTTAAAAATAGAAAAAATAATAACAAAATTATAAAACAGGAAAATAAAGAAAATAGCAATATCAATCCCCTACTGTGTCATTAACAACCCTTTATTTTGCCAACCCCCATCACTATCGCCACTACTTCTTACCCTCAATCCCACCTCCACCACCTAATAACCCCCCTCTGTCTCTGTCTCTGTCTCTCTCTCTCTCTCTCTCTCTCTCTCTCTCTCTCTCTCTCTCTCTCTCTCTCTCTCTCACACACACACACACACACACACACACACACACACACACACACAATTCACACACAAAAAAGGACTTGGATTGTTTAGAGATCTCTAAATCGATTTCCCATTTAGAGATTTGTTTGCGATTTGAATTCCAATTTTGTGGGTGGTGGACGTGGGAGGGCGTGGGGATGGCATACGAAGAAATTGTTGGAGGTTGGTTCAGGCGGGTAGGCAAATGGTTGTTTTTAGTTTTTTGAGTATTTTTTGAAATATATTTGATTGTTTTTGAGTATGTATTTTATTAAAAAAGATTCTTTATGCTTCAGCTTTTAAAATAATTTTCTTATATTTTCCCTCCATTTTGATTATATTTTAGTTTTTTAATACTTTAATACGCCCATAATTATGTCGTTTTGTGTTTTATAAGTTTTTAATTCAACTTAAATTTGGTACCTTTTTCTTTAAAGATGTGATAAACTCCATGGTCACATGCCTTCCAAATGACTCGTGATTTTTTTAGAAACTAATAGAAAAACTACAAAAATGAAGGAAGTAAATAATAAACATAAAAATATGAGGATATGGATAAATTACTAAAAGCTTTATCCGTTGTAATTCAAATTAGTACTTAGATTAAGAAACTTCACTGATTTTAAATTTCGTGTATATGAGATATTTACAAGGACTAGTAACGGTAAAAACAACGCTAAATTCAAGAGGAAACAAGTATATGACAAACTGAGTAAATTTCATAAATTTTTGCACTGAAGATACAATACATGCCAATCAAATGACTCCATTAAAAAATGATAACCACCCAATTATTTATCCTTAACATCATAATATGATATCAAATGTGTTTTTATGTAGGTTTTAAGTATTAACTTAGTTGTTATCCCACCAAAACTGTGCTTGAAGATAGTCAATCACATTCTTGTCCACTTGGAATGCCTTTGTAAGGACATCAACTGAAATCGGGGGATCCGAACTAAATACTGCATTTGCAATGGTAATAGTCCTTGGATTTTGGCTGCTTAAGGCAACAATTGCGACAACATTGGTTTTTCTCCCATTAAATTGAAAGTGAATGAGTCCAACAGGAAACACAAACACGTCTCCCCGGTATAACACCTTGGCGATGAGATGATTTTCTGGATTGGAGGTGACAAAGCCCACATAGAGTGTACCCTCCATCACAGTGAGGATCTCGGTTGCACGAGGATGTGTGTGGGGTGGGTTAAGGCCATGTGGAGCGTAGTCAATACGGACTACAGAGACACTGAAGGTGTTGAGTCCGGGTATTTGGGCTACATTTATGGGAGTGACGGTTGATCCAAAGGGGTTGGATGTATTTCTAGGGATTTGAAGACCTGAAAAGAGGAAATCCTGGGCCGTGGCAAAAAAATTTCCATTCACAAAAACTGCATTGAGAATGAATACACATTATGTGCTCGGAAATAAAATTCTAAAAATGCTTAAAAAATGACAATCCATTTGATATATATATATATATATATATATATATACAGTCCTGCTCTTGTGCGGATTAGTCCGCATTTTAAGAATGTGAACCGAACGTGTGTCACCTGGCGGTGAGCTCAAAAAAAAAGTGCGCCTATAATTTAGGCGATAATTTCTAGGTACACCGTTAGGTGACACATGTCCGGTCCGCATTCTTAAATTGCGGACTAGTCCGCACAAGAGCATTATTATCTATATATACACAAGGAGAGGTTCAAAAGTGAACATAAAAGATAAATATTTTAATGATCATTAACAAAAAAACACTTAACAACCAATTAATTGGGTTTCCTATGTCGTAATCAGCCCGCGCCAGCGGCAACGGACATGCGTGTCGATCGAATATTTTTTTTACACACACAAGCTGATAAAATTTCAAAACCAAGTCATAAATAGATGCTTATTTTTGGGACTTTATAAATTTAGCACTTATTGTACTATGTATTTTGGAAATATGACAACAAACATTTTATTTATAGTTTTAGTCCCTATTTTTGAATAAAGCTTCCGGCACGGACCCATATTCATAAAACGTCAACCCATCACAGCATGTCACGTGTCCCTTTAATTTGAAAATAGGGACTAAAAATAAAAACGAAATGTTTATTGTCCTATATCTATAATCAATATTATTTTATGTCATAAAAATATATAATCTATTTATTTTTTCAATTACAAGAACCATTCTACAATACGTTCTCAACCACTTCATTTTTATATATTCTTCGTGGACGTGGTCCTTTTTCCTCATCTTAAATCTTATTACATGCATTAATGTATGCGTTCCATGGGAAACCTAATATGGGAAAGGGTCACATTGTATCACAAATCCCTAAAATACTTTTTTTCTTAGAATGAGTAAAGAACTCGTGGATTACTCTAAACAAACAAATAAGACTTTGTCTCCTCAAACTTAGAACTCCTTTCATTCCTAATACATTAATAATATCATTTTGATCCCATAACGCCATCCTTTTGCTGGAGAAAAGGTAATGGTGTGGTAAGCAGGGACGTAGCTAGGATTTCTTGAGAGTGGGGGCTAATATAATGGTAATTTTTGGTGGTTCGGGGGCGGGAGCCCCCGAGCGGATTTTTTTTAAGGTTATTTTTGAGTATTTACCAAATAATTACTAAAATATTTATTTAATCTAATGAAAAGAGAAATAATTTTCGCTAAGGTTAAACCAATATTCAGCTCCCCAAGTTTATATATACAATATCCCTTTAGTCAATCACAATTTAATCCTAAAACTAAATTTTGAATTTAAACTAACCAAGAATGACACTAAACAAAAAAAAATATTAGCTCTTTTATCTTAAATTAAAGGAAGGATTTACGAGTGAAAATTAGAGGGGTAAAATATAATTTAATATTTAAATAAAATTTATATGATTGACATCATAAAAATTTATTCAAAAATTAAAACAAAATCTAAAATTATAAATTAAATAGAGAATGAGAAGAGAAGTGCTTTCCTTTTCATTTCAAAGAGTTGTGTGGGATGAAAAAGAATACAAGAGTTTTTTATAATTGTTGATACCAAATTTAGTCTGCTGACATGGCCCAACTGAGTGAAGACACATGGCAATCTACGTGGCAACAAAAAACACTTACAAGAAACTCAGACTCTCCGAGAAACCATATTACAACGAGGAACACTAATTCCCGAGGAACTCAGACGCTTCGACCAACAAGAACTCTACGAGGAACTTCTGAGTACCGATCAACTTTTGAGTACCTAGCAGCTTAGGTGGTACGAGCAGCTTAGGCGGTCCAAGATGCACCTCGAACAAAGCATTAATAGCAGGATGACCAACAATTTGACTATTCATTAAATGCTTATCATTCAGATGCATACACTTAAGGGGCATTGAATGTATTACCCTTTCACATGTACAGTATTGAATGTATTACCCTTTCACATTATAGCCTTAGGGCTATAAATACATTGTATTACCCTCATTGTAAGGGGACCGGAATTTCTTGAGAAAACTTGTAATCGAGAATTCCCAAACAGTCACCAATAACAGAAACAGTGGACGTAGGCCATTCTTATAAGGCTGAACCACTTTAAAAGTTCTTTGTCTCATTTTATTTATCTGTGATTAAATAATTAGATATCATCTCATTTTTTACATCAACAGATTGGCGCCGTCTGTGGGAAGCGACTGGTAATATCGTTTTTCATAAAAAAAATTCATCAAAAATGGCTGATATTCCAGAATCCAGCAATTGAAACGCTGGAAGCCCTCCAAATCCATCTGCTCCGCCAAATATTCCAGATCTTGCTGGAATAATGACAAATCTGGCTCAGGGCCAGACAGTCATGCAAGAAACGATGCGACAACTCATACAAACCCTCCATGGCGGTGCACCAACCCATTCAGGAATGCGAAGTATTCAAAGAAATACCCGTTTGCCTTCTTCATGTACTAGGCGTACTGATTCATATCGTACTGAGGAATCTGAAGATTTTTCTTATCAACCTGGATGAACTTCGTCAGTACGGGCCACAGATACTGAACAACGTATCACTCTCTCTCCAGAAAGAACTAGTGCGCTAGAGAGGTTAAGCAGGGTATCACCTTTTGATCGATTAGGACCTAGAAGGAGTAGAAGTCCTCCTAAAGTCGCATCAAGGAGTTTTCGACGACTATCAGATTTAAGTGAAGGATCCGCCCAGTTGCGACCAGCTGCTCGTCAAGATAGATCCCAGGAAACCACATCAACGCGATCAGTTGCTCGAACCAACAGGCCCGAGGAAGGAAATGATGCATGAAAAGGCTCTATTCAGAGACTGGAGGATAGATTAGGGGAAATAGCTAAAGCTAAGAACCCTTTACAACGAACTTTTGTTCGAGGAACACCTTTTGTCCAGGCCATTGTAGATTTTCCAATACCATCAAAGTTTAAAGCACCTGTTGTGACCCCCAAATATGATGGAAAGACCGACCCTGTCCTTCATATAGAACAATACCAAGCTACAACCGACATCTATGCTGTTCCCAATGAGATGAGATGCAAAGCATTCTCGGGAACTCTTACCGGATCTGCTCAAATATGGTCTAATAATCTTCCTCGGGGTAAGATCTCAACTTTCTTTCAACTGGCCGAGTTATTCATTGGGAATTTCTGTTTTGGAGCAAAGCCAGTTAAACGAGTAGCGCATTTTTTAAGTGTTAGACAAAAAACTGGTGAAAGTACCAGAGATTATATAACTCATTTTAATAACGAGAAGCTCGAAGTCATTGATTATGAGGAAAAGACAGCGATTACCGCCTTGATGAGTGGACTACTGCCCAAAAAGTTGTACTACACTTTCGCCAAAGATCCACCTAGAACCATGCCAGATCTGATGGGAAAAGAGGCCAAGATTATGAATGCCGAGGAGGCTATGGCTGCGAAGAAGAATATGGATGCCAAAGAATCTAAGGTGGAAGGTGATAAAGCTAAGAAGAAATAGCATAAGAACAATGGTAGTGACAAACATTCAAGAACAAGGTCGTCATGGGAAGTATTGAAGAAATTTGATAATTATACTCCTTTGAAGAAAAACATCAACCACGTTCTAGAAGAAATCAAGAACAACGAGGAATTAAATTGGCCAGAGAAAATAAAGGCAGACCCCGAAAGGAGAAATAAGGCAAAATATTACGAGTTTCACAAAGATCATGACCATATGACTAAAAATTGCATAGCTCTTCAGAATGAGATTGAAACACTCATCAGACGAGGAAAACTGGCAAAGTATGTTGATCGGAGGAATGATAGAAGAAACACCGACAGAGCAAGAGAGAGGTCTAGATCTCCTCATCGAGCAGAGGAGAACAAGAAGAGAGACCATGAAGTTGATCCAGAAGACGACCCCGATCTTCCCAAGAAACCAAGGTAGCCAGAACGTGAGGTATTTTCAATACGCTTTGGGTTATTTTACTTTAATGTTATTACAGGTGGAGATGCAGGAGGAGGAGACCTTACCGTCGAGAGAAAAGCTTACCTCTGTGAGGCTCAAGCTTGCTCATACATTCAACGAACAAATCTAGCTGAGGAGGATCGCCCGAGAAAGGTGAACAAAGAGAAATTGGTCATTGGTTTCTCAAAGAACGACCTCGTAGGTGTTCTATATCCTCATGATGACCCATTGGTGATCAAAATGAGGATGAAGGGGGTAATGATTTCAAGAGTACTGGTAGACAATGGTAGCTCGGCAGACATTATGTCCTACTCGTGCTTCGACAGTTTAAATATAAAGCTATCTCAACTGGAGCCTTATCATAGACCCCTCCTCGGTTTTGCTGGTGAGAAAGTATTTCCACTTGGGACGATCAAGTTGGATATATTCATTTGTAAATGGCCTACTTGTCGAACATAAAGAATACGCTTCTTCATGATGGATAAGAATATTCAATCATCATACAATATCATCATGGGAAGAGTAGGATTGAAGAAGTTCGAGGCTGTACCATCTACGGTACATCAATGCCTAAAATTTCCAACAAATTTTGGAGTAGGAGTTGTTAAAGGTGATCAGAAAGTAGCTCGGGAATGCTATTATTCATCCGCCGAGCAAGAGGAAATAGAGGAGTCACGGAAAAAGACCATCACCTATCAAGTGGATGAAGGTGCAGAAATTGAAACATTGGATCCTAGAGATGAGTCGCAACTTGTGAAGGGTCAAGTGGTGGAAGCTACTGAAAACATCATCCTGGACGATGAGCACCCTAAACGAACTACTCAAGTAGGTTCGTCGTTGGAAGCCTCACTAAAACAGGAATTGATAACTTTCCTAAGAAGCAGAAAGAAAACTTTTGCGTGGAGTCATGAGGATATGCCTGGGATAGATCAAAATTTCTTATGTCACGAACTCAATGTGAATAAGGAGATCAAGCCTGTGAAACAGAGAAGAAGAGTATTTAGTCCCGAGAAGAATCAAGCTATACAGGAGAAAGTCGAGAAGCTCCAGAAAGCTTGTTTTATTAAAGATGTTAAATATCCAGACTGGTTAGCAAATGTGGTGATGGTGAAAAAGAAGAACAACAAATGGAGGATGTGTGTATACTTCACCGACCTCAACAAAGCATGCCCAAAGGATCATTTTCCGCTACCCCAAATTGATCAACTAGTTGATGCTACCTTGGGACACGAGCTGCTGAGCTTCATGGATGCTTATTCTGGTTACAATCAGATTAAAATGAAACCTGAAGACAGGGAGAGTACTTCTTTCATTACCCCTAGGGGAAATTATTGTTATAATGTTATGCCTCTTGGTTTGAAAAATGCAGGTGCGACATATCAGTGGCTGATGAACAAAGTCTTTGCTGAACAAATCAGTTGCAATATGGAAGTCTATGTTGATGATATGCTGACAAAGAGAAAGAAAGATGATGATCATCTAGTTGACTTAAGCCAGACCTTTGATCAACTAGATAAATACCAAATGAAGTTGAACCCGACGAAGTGCATATTTGGAGTACGAGAAGGCATGTTTCTCGGGTACATTGTCAATCAGCGAGGCATTGAAGCTAACCCTGAAAAGATCAAAGCTCTATTAGGGCTGCGATCCCCAACGACGAAGAAAGAGGTGTAGAGTCTTACAGGACGAGTAGCAGCACTCAACAGATTTGTATCGCGAGCAACTGATCGATGTCTCCCATTCTTCAAGACGCTCCAAAAGAATTTTGACTGGAATGATGAATGTGAGAAGTCTTTCCAAGACTTGAAGAAATATTTAGGAGCACCTCCACTATTATCCAGGCCAGTGATGGGAGAAAAATTATACTTGTATCTGGCAGTGTCCAAGAATGCAGTCAGTTCGACATTTATATGAGTGGAGAATGGAGTACTAAAACCAATCTACTATACACGTAAGGCCTTCCGAGGAGCAGAGATCAGATATTCAAAGCTGGAAAAATTGGCACTAGCATTGATCGAGGTAAGTAGAAGAATGAAGCCATACTAACAGGCTCATACCATAGTAGTATATACTGATATGCCATTGAGGCAAGCCCTTCATAAACCAGAAAAGTCAGGAAGATTGATGTGCTGGGCAATAGAACTCGGTGAATATGATATAGTCTATGAACCCAGATCATCGCTAAAAGGGTAAGCGATAGCAGATTTTATAGCAGAGTTCACCTATCCTGATACCCCCGAGGAATAAAGGTTGCTCGCTGATCAACCTGTGGATGTTACAGGATCACCAAATGCAAGCCCAGACCAACTTAGCTTGGTAAAAGAGAAAGTAGATGTTACAGGATTATCAAATTCAAGCTCAGACCAGCTCAGGTTGGTAAAAGGGCAAGAACAGATGATCGACGAACAACAAGAAAAATCAGGAGATGGTGAAAGGAAGCAGCAAATTTTCCACCGAGGAACTCTGTCAGATCAGCAATTTAAAGATGAGTTGCCTATATGGAGTCTGTATGTGGATGGTTCATCCTGCACTACAGGATGTGGCGCAGGGATAGTTTTGAACAGTCCGGACGAGGTCGACATGGAATACGCCCTACGCTTCCAATTCAAAGCTTCCAATAATGAGGCTGAATATGAAGCCATGATTGCAGGTCTTAGTTTGGCAAAAATCATGGGGGCAGAACAAGTTATTATTTTCAGTGACTCGCAATTGGTCATAAATCAAATGATGGGATTATATGTAGCCAAAGGAGAATTAATGATCAGATTTCATGCAAAGGAAAAGGAATTGGTGTAGGAATTTGCTGCTATTCAGCTGGTCAGAATACCAAGAATGGAAAATGCAAGAGCAGACGCCTTAGCTCGATTAACATCAGCTACTCGTACCGAGCTGCGAAAAATAATCCCAATTGAAGTTTTAGCTGGCCGGAGTATAGATGAAGATCTGTCGATAAACTTTAATACCCTCGATTTAGGGTCATCATGGATGGATCCCATCAGGGCATATATTGAGAAAGGGGAATTACCAACTGACAAACTTGCAGCCAAGAAACTGAAGTTTAAGGCTGCTCGTTATGTACTGACTAATGGTATTTTATACAGACGAGGAATTATAGCAGGTTTGCAAAGATGTATGCATCCCACCAAGGTGAAAGATTTGATTGAAGAGGTCCATGAAGGGTCCTGTGGAGACCATGTAGCAGGTCGGACTCTTTTGCAAAGAATGATGACTCAAGGATACTACTGGCTGACGATGAGGGCTGATTGCATAGTCTATGCTAAGAAATGTGATAAGTGTCAGCGCTTCTCCTCCATCCGAAGAACTTCCCAAGCGTTATTGACTCCCATTATTTCCCCTTGGCCATTTGCCATATGGGGAATAGATTTGGTTGGGCCACTGTTGACGACCAGGGGAGGATTTAAGTATCTCGTGGTCGCTGTGGACTATTTTACTAAATGGGTTGAAGCTGAGCCTCTCATTGATATGACGTACAACAAGGTGTACCAATTTATTTGGAAGAACATCATTTGTCGATATGGTCTTCCTCATGCCTTCATCACAAACCATGGAACACAATTTGACAACGAGGAGTTCGCTGCCTATTGTCATCAGTCAAATATCTTGAAGATCCACTCGGCACCAGGCCATCCTCAAAGAAATGGACAAACTGAAGTGACTAACAGAACGCTGCTGAATGGTTTGAAAAAAAGACTGAATGACGCAAAAGCAAACTGGATCAACGAGCTACAATCAGTGTTATGGGCTTACCGAACTACTCCCTGAGCAGCAACAGGGGAATCTCCATATATGCTAGCATTTGGAAGTGAAGCTGTGATACCCGCCGAATTGGGTCTCCCAACACACAGAATACTGAATTTCAATTCCCCTGTCAGATATTTAATGAGAAGGTTAGACTTGGACATGCTCGAGGAGGTTAGAGAAGAAGCAGCCATTAGAAATGCTGCTTACCAGCAGCGAACAACTTTGTTCTACAACAAGAGAGTGAAGAAGTGTGACTTGAAAGAAGGAGACAATGTGCTAAAGAAGGTGATTCAAAAGCACAACAAACTGGAAGCAAACTGGCATGGACCCTACCGAGTTAAAGAAGTTGTTCAACCAGGGACATACAGAATAGAAACTTTAGAGGGGGAGGAGTTTAAGAATGCATGGAATGCTGAACACTTGCGCAAATATTATCAGTAATGTAAACTCTCATGTAATGCAGTTTCATCAGTATGAATAAAGCGACAATGTTCTGCCCAGTTCTTTCCTTTTATTGGAAATTTTTTACGGAATACTAGTGTTACACACTACTCAGCAAAACTCAGACTACTTTACTCAAATGCATTCCTCGGGAAGTAAAAGTATTCCTAAAAATGCCAACTTATGTTGGTTAGGAAGTAATTTAGTCCTACGGGAAGTAAAACTATTCCTAAAAATGACAACTTATGTTGGTTAGGAAATGTATTCCTAAAAATGCTAACTTATGTTGGTTAGGAAATGTATTCCTAAAAATGCCAACTTATGTTGGTTAGGAAGTAAATGAATTCCTACGGGAAGTAAAACTATTCCTAAAAATGCCAACTTATGTTGGTTAGGAAATGTATTCCTAAAAATGCCAACTTATGTTGGTTAGGAAGTAAATGTATTCCTCGGGAAGTAAAACTATTCCTAAAAAAGCCAACTTATGTTGGTTAGGAAATGTATTCCTAAAAATGCCAACTTATGTTGGTTAGGAAATCTATTCCTAAAAATGCCAAATTATGTTGGTTAGGAAGTAAATGTATTCCTACGGGAATTAAAACTATTCCTAAAAATGCCAACTTATGTTGGTTAGGAAATGTATGCCTAAAAATGCCGACTTATGTTGGTTAGGAAGTAAATGTATTCCTCGGGAAGTAAAAGTATTCCTAAAAATGCCAACTTATGTTGGTTAAGAAGTAAATGTATTCTCGAAAACGCCAACTAAAGTTGGTCGGGGGGTAAAACTATTCCAGAAAGTGCCAAAGTTGCTCGTAGAGGAAAAACCCACTAACTGTAGTTGGTCGAAAAGGAAAATTTACCGACCTTGGTTGGTCGGAAACATTTTATGAATACGAGAAAGTGATCGAGCAAAATTTTCGATACTCGTAACTTTTTAAATTACTACTAAGTTGGTCGAGAAACAAAACATCATTTTTGCCAAGTGACTACCACAAATTCAAATTACTCGACAATAAGTTGATCGACAAATAACACAATATTATTATCTTTTTAACAGATACACATGCACAAATGTAAAGTGTTACAAGACAATGGTAGTCAAGATTTGCAAATGAAATTATTTCATTAAATGTAGAACAAAATACATCAGGAATGAAATACAAATTTATTACATCAACATTCCTATTCTATTGGTTTCTTCCCCTATGCTTTTGAAACAGGCTCCTCGCCAGCAGGTGGATCATTTAAAGCAAGAGGAGAATTTATGAAGTTAAGATCTTTTAACATCCTGATATTAATCACAGATGGTCGATCTAGTAGATGCTCGGGACGAGATATCTAGACATTAGAGTGGAGATTGTAATCGCCGAGGTATTTGGAAATCAGACATCGAGGGATGGCCCGAGCAGGGATCCAACTCATATCAAGCTTGAATGGTGGCACTGGTAGGTCGAGCAGCCCAGGATTATGGTACTCCCACAGGTAATGACCCTGTTCGAGTTGCAGCACACCTAAGGCATTCAGCCATCCCTGTTTGTAGCCCTCATTATTTGCATTCTGGATACGATCGTCCAAGTGGTAGAGAGCCTAGTTGTAGCCAGCCATCCAGAATTCTCTGGGATGCTTGTGGAATTGATATATCAATCTTTACAGCTGCTCGTGGAGATTTTTAATAAAAAGTTCTTTATTCTCCAAGACAGACTTCTGCGCAGAAAGCTGCTCTTCCAGGTCCCTGATCTTTTTAGACATCTCAACCAATGCCTGGTTCTTCACCATCAGTTGGAAGGCCTGGTTCTCTAAAGAAGATTGAGTCCTCTGTTCCTCGACAGGAATCTGAGCAGCTCTTGCTCATACCCGAGGAGCTCTTGCTCATCAACGAGAAGATGTAGAAGGGCCAGCTCTTTTCAAGGTTTCCAACTCATCCCTCAAGTTAGCGTTCTCGACCTCCAAGAACAAGAATCCCTCATCAGTCACTGGGATCAAAGCATTTGAGGTGGAAGATGCAAACTTCAACTGAGACACCTCTCTTTGCAGGTTATTATTTTCTTGCTCTAATAACTCAGCTATCTGTCTGTGCTCTTCGACCTCAGCCTTCAATGTTCTCTCCCGCACGTCGTAAGCAACAAAACGCTTCTCATATCCCTTATCAGCACTGATTTGCTGATACTTCTTCTCGTACCCCTCGTGCAAAAGGGCAGTGGATTCCTTATAAATTTGCTGAAGTTCTTCAAGAGTGACTTGGAGATCCTCAATCATATCATAATAGGATACATTATTGGCCACTGCACGATCAAGCAGACACTTTAAATATTGGTAGGCTTCAATTGCCTGTTCTGAAGCATCTTGGCCAAGGATGTCGATGATTTGTGCCGCACTCAGATCCATGTGACCAGCCTTAAAATATTCATTGCATTGCCGTAACAGCTATGTATCATGAGCAGACAATAATTCCATCCTGGCCAGAAACTAGTAGAGGAAGAAAAAGCAACAATTAATAAGAGTTCAAACAGATTATGAAGAAGGGAAACAACAGTATGCATAAACAAAATTTCAAATTTTATTATATCACAAAGTTCAGAGTTACATGCTCAGGGTTACATTTGACAAAGAAAAATAAAATAGAGAGAAACCCGAACAACTCTACACCTTTTCCTTGTCTCCCAAAACTTTCTCGGGAGGCTGGGACGAGGAGGTAGGTTGCTCGGAGGGAATATAAAGTTTCTCGGGGAGCGTTGGCAGTTGTTCGGATGAAGTAGCGAGTTGCTGAAGTTCCTCGTTAGTAGGCTGGATGGCTGTGGGATGAGAAACTTGATCTCCCATCACCATGGAAGACTCCTCAGAGGCAGCTTCGTCCTCTTCTTCGTCTTCAGGAGTTGGAGGGGGACCAGGGATGTGCCGCTGAAATAGTTCAGAAGTTTCATCAACTTTCATCTCTTGTAGAGCAGCGACCCACCCATCTCTAAAGTATTTAAGGCTGCCATATTCTACTTGCGATATCATGGCAGCCAAGCCTTTGTTCCACCCTTTATCCCAGCCAGCGCTGAAAGATTTCTTCAGAGTCAATTTCTTCTTTAACTTATCCGAGGAAAGCTTCTCGGACAGAAGATTTTTAGTAGCCTTCAGTTTATTCTCAACTTCCTCCTTCTGCCGACTTACTTCCCGAAGTTGACCCAACTCCTCCTCAGCAACCTTGAGCTTATTTTCAAGCTCCCCAGCATTTTTGAGATTCCCTTCGAGATCTTTATTCTTCTTCTCCAAATCATTTATTTTTTTCTCCAACTCCTTAGAGACTTCAACAACTTGAGCCTCCTCCTGCTCGGTTGAGGTAAGTTTCTTCTCCCAAGCAGCCTTGTCAGCATCATGCTTCTGACGAGAATCTTCCAAAGACCGCGTCAGACCCATCAGAGCTTTCTACACACCAGATGAGGATCTTGAAGATTTAATAGCTTCATCTTTATTCAAAATTGTATTAAAGCAACTCACCAACTGTGAAAAGAAAATGAAATCAAGTTAGAAACAAATATAACAAGGGAAAGATGAAAAGTTCAAAACAATAAGACTTACAGAAGCAATATGGCGAGCAACCAATGAGGTAACCATGTCTCGAGAAAGGTTTTCTTCAATACCTTGGATCTCGTGAATGATCCAAGTCTTCACCGAGCTCATGGCAGAGCTCAGGGGAACAAAAGTAGGAACACCAGTTCCAGTAGTTGGGGGCTGAGAGATGGTTTTAGCCAAATTGACCGAGGAGCTTTTCTTCAGCTTCCTCGGGGGAACATGAAAAGTTTCGACCAATGAGGAACTCTTGGTCGGTGATATGACAATCACTTCTTTTGGAGCATCAGTCTTGCTCGGGGCCACTGGGGGCTTCTCGGCAACCTTCACAGGAGCAGCCGGAGGGGGTGCATCAATTTTCTTTGTCCCCTCTCCTGGGACATCAATCTTACTTCTTTTTGCCTCTCCAGCACCAGAGGTAGGTTTCTCAAAAAGGGTGGGAGGTCTTCTTTTCTTCATCCTTTCACTCAAAGTAATATGTGACTCAGGCGAAGAACTTGTAAAGGCAGGTATTGGCTCTGCGTCACTTATCACCGGACGAGCAGTGAAAGAGGAGGTGTAACTCTTGTACTGCAGCAAATATGAAGCTGACCTAATGTGCTCATCGGCAACAGTCTGATGCAAACTCCAGATAAGTTTTAAATGCCTTATATTAACGTCTGGCTCTTTTGGAGACTTTCTTTTACTGTCAACTGCAAATAAATAAACATTAAAATATCAATGACACATTTTATCAAACATAAAGGAAGCATAATTTCAAAATAAATAAAATAAAATAAAAATAACCTATCCCATTGCCATAGGGAGGGCATCTGGGACCCTGATACACTTCATCTCCAGATAAAGGAGCATGTTGCCAATTTTTTATATCAATCCCGTGCTCAAAATAGTCCCTATTGGCATCCGGGAGATTGACCACTAAAGCCCTATTTAAAAATCTAGTTTTTAAATAAAAAGTATTATCACCAATAGCCCATATATAACAAAACATGATTTATGGAATTCCTATGCGAGTTCCATGAATTTGATTTAGTCTATGAACCCCATTAACTATTCTCCATGTATTGGGGGCTATTCTTGCAAGAACAACGTCAAAATATTGACAGAATTCCAGACATAAAGGATTTGGCGGAAAAGAAAAGCCACATTCAGTAATAAAGAGACTGGGGAACCAATGTCCCTCAGCCAAACGGAAATAATCGAAAGGTTCAGAAAGTTCCTCCAGAACAACCCATGAAGGAATAGAAAAATCAGAACTAAATTTATCAAGAGATTCAACAACGTAAACCATGATGAATAAAGGAAATGAAGAAGAAGGAAGAAGATCTTACAGAAAAAGAGTGGATCTGTTGACAACGAACGATGAAAAGGATGAACGCGCAAGAGAGTAAGACAATGGAAAACTCGAAGATACAAATTTGAAAAAGTAGAAGACGATGGGATTGTCTGTGACGCTTAAATACCTTATCTTGGGAAACGGTAAAGTTAATGATTACAAAAAGAAACGATTACGCTACCGGCGGTTAGAAGGACAAAAAGTACGCGGAGATCGAGGCGGTTATAAAAATTCAAAAAAGCCTGATTCTACGAATTTGGAAGGAAAAATAAATATAAAGGAAACACTCCTAAAAATCAGGAGGACCATTTAAAACTACCATATTCCGAGAAAAAATGTTCCATACTCCTCAAATTTCTAACTATGAAACATTAGGGGCTTCTGTTGATACCAAATTTAGTCTGTTGACATGACCCAATTGAGTGAAGACACGTGGCAATCTACGTGGCAACAACAAACACTTTCGAGAAACTCAGACGCTCCGAGAAACCATACTACAACGAGGAACACTAATTCCTGAGGAACTCAGACGCTCCGACCAACAAGAACTCTACGAGGAACTTCTGAGTACCGATCAACTTTTGAGTACCGAGAATCTTAGGTGGTACGAGCATCTTAGGCGGTCCGAGCTGCACCTCAAACAAAGCATTAATAGCAGGATAACCAATAGTATGACTGTTCATTAAATGCTTATCATTCAGATGTATACACTTAAGGGGCATTGAATGTATTACCCTTTCACATGTACAGTATTGAATGTATTACCCTTTCACATTACAGCCTTAGGGCTATAAATACATTGTATTACCCTCATTGTAAGGGGACCGGAATTTCTTGAGAAAACTTGTAATCGAGAATTCCCAAACAGTCACCAATAAAAAAAAACAGTGGACGTAGGCCATTCTTATAAGGCTGAACCACTTTAAAAGTTCTTTGTCTCATTTTATTTATCTGTGATTAAATAATTAGATATCATCTAATTTTTTACATCAACAATAATTACCAAACCCCATCTTAAATTTTCAAAAAACTTCTTTTTATTCTTAGAATTTTATTTTGGTACATATGTATTTATTTATATTCTTAATTTTGTGGGGGCTCAAGCCACCACTAGGCCCCATGTGGCTCCGTCCATGGTGGTAAGACGCCCTTGCAAAATGCGCATGATACGAGAAATATGTTTTGTGCAAAGATTTGAATTTGTCTTGGGCCACTTGGCCGTCACAGTATTACATGCTCTGCACCAAAAGGATACACATGTTCAGTTAAAATAACATTCCATCTGTAACATAGTAAGAACCTTGTTTCTTTTTTAAATCGTGTCTAAATAAGGCTTCTTATCTCAATAATAACTAGGTAAATATGCCAATAGTCCCCTACACTCTTCGTTTATCTCCATCAAGGAGACACATTTTTTTATGATTATCTTAAGAGCACCGTATCTTTGATTAATTGAATTGAAAGAAATCTATTGGGTAGTTACACTTTTATATACATGTACATTTAAGTTACATGTATAGCGCTAAAACATAAACAACATGTAAATAGTTACTTTAAGATATTACATTTTAAATTTATTTTTTCTTTTCTTATTTTGAGTGTTAAAACTCACATCGATACATTTTTATGTCAGAAATAAAGAGGGTTGGTAAAAAGTATGTCAATCGTAATATAATTGAATTTAGTCTGTTTTTGTCATGTTCTTATGATTAGGTCTTTGAATCTAGAGACATCACACTATTTTCTTATAAATATAGCTAATGGAAATTTTTAATATTACATGAGGAATACTCGTGATGTTGATTTAATGTTAGTAAAGATTTAAACAGTAATTTTTAAACTACGACCGATAGAGTATTATTAAGGTTTTAGAAACGGAATATTTCTAAGTATAAAATAAGGAGATCACCAACCCCGGGTAGATTTGAAGTGGTCCATGATTTGTATACTTATTCTAGATAGATTTTGTTTAGATATAACACATGCATTAATGCACTTAGTAAGAAGAGAAAGAAGAGGCGAAAGAAATATGGAAATGACCATGTCCATGAGGTAAACATGTGAGGTAACGTGTGAGCAGTTGTTGAAGATCGGTTCTTGAAATAAAAATAAAATAATTATGCATTAAGGACTTGGTTTTCCAGTCTTATCAGCTCATTATTAAATAAAAAGTTAATGACTGATTCAAGGAAGAGTGTAATTAATCTGTTAATCTATAAATATGCATCATTCTTATGCAAAAAAATCATTTCTCAAACAAGCAATCAACATATCTAGTGAATCCATTTTAGCTATGGGCATTAAGTACTCAAGCATAACCATTGCCTTGTTGGCTTTGGTATTCTCACTTTCCCACGCATCTGACCCTAGTCCTTTGCAGGACTTTTGTGTTGCTGTTAACGACTCCAAGGCTGCTGGTACTCTCTCTCTCTCTCTGTGGTTGCAGTTACTTTCCAAAATGTTTAAAAAGTAGCAGTGTGATTATAGAGAATTTTTTGGATGTCTTTTAACATTACCCGTTTATTAACTATTTATTTAAAGGAGGAAAGAAAGTTACTTGATCGCTGGAGAGATAAACAACTCAAAATCTATTTTGAGTTAATTAAACATTTAAAACAAAGCTTAAGCAACGTTGTATATATAATGGTGACATTTATTAATTCTCAATGCAGTTTTTGTGAATGTAAAGTTCTGCCAAGACTCAAAGATTGCCAAGGCGGATGATTTCTTCTATTCAGGTCTCCAAAACCCTGGAAATACATCGAATCCAGTTGGATCTATGGTAACTCCCGTAAATGTTGCCCAAATTGCAGGACTCAACACTCTGGGTGTCTCCTTAGTTCGCATTGAATACGCCCCACATGGCCTCAACCCACCTCAAACGCATCCTCGCGCAACTGAGATCCTCACTGTCTTGGAGGGTACCCTCTATGTCGGCTTTGTCACTTCCAATCCAGAAAATCGTCTAATTAGCAAGGTTCTGTACGAAGGAGATGTGTTTGTGTTTCCTGTTAGGCTCATTCACTTCCAATTTAATGTGGGAAATACCAACGCAGTCGTCATTGCTGGCTTAAGCAGCCAAAACCCAGGGACCATTACTGTTGCAAATGTAGTTTTTAGGTCTCATCTGTTATATGCGTATACGGGAAAACCAAAAATATAGTAATAAATTGGAACGACTTATCTGGATGCTGAGGTGTGTGTTAGACACACAGTCCTAAGACATAAATATCACCCGCACATTAATCAGTGATGCTTCGAGCCTCAGATAACTGTCCCCAGGATTCAACAACACACTTCATTCGATTGAAGCACTCAATGGATGACTTTAAAACCACAAGAGATTATGCCCAAAATTGGAGTATGAAGAAGGACGCTTTTTGAGAGAGATATTGATTGAAAAACGTTATAGGAAACTGATATGCATATCCCTCATATAAGGGGATGCAGAAACCACTCACTCCCCCAAAACGTGGATGACCACTTCTCCCACTAAACCACTCCCAACGGCTAATTAAGAAAAACGTGTTTTAATTTCAATCATAAAATATTTTTTTAATTAATTAAATAAAACGATTTTTAATATTAATTAAATAAAATTATTTAAAGACGAAATTAAAATCAACTGATTATTAGGACCCAAGCCCAAGTCCCCAAGTCCCAAGTCCCAAGTCTTGATATATAATATAATAATTATATATCTATTTAGGTATAAATACCCAAAATCCTCTTAAATTCCCTTAGTGGGACTTGAACCCATGACCTCGCTTAAAGTGGACTCAAAAGTTACCACTAGTCTACAAGGTCTTATTGTGAGTATATCATTCACACCAATAGTTATACACACACACACAAACAACAATCCCCCACATGAATGAGATACGAGAAGAAAGAATAAAGAAAGTTTTGGGCAATAAAAATGTCATTAATAGGCAGAGGTGTCTTTTGGACTTGAACCTTGCTTAGTGTATGTCCATTGGGCTTACAAACTATTCAGTGAATTACATATCTTGAACTGACCAGTTATTTTGGTAAACCAGTTCAATAGACTACACATATGACACTTTAATACACTTGTGGTTCACAACAGTTTTGCTCATTAAGGCCATGAGATATATCCCAGTATCATGAGCGCTCTAGAGAATTCAGCCACAATTCCCATAGGTAGCGGCCCCACTACCACACTCACTTAGGTGAATCTATCAAGAATGTCCTGTCACATCCCGCTTGAAAATCCAAGCCATAGATTCATTAAGAGTTTAACTCAACCTTTCTCATTATAGGTCGCACTACTACTATTATTATTAACACCATAGGGATAGGACAATGATAAGTCTTTGTAGCGCTCACATATAATCATCCATAATTAGTTTTGCCATGGAACCTATATCCTAGGATCTCCATTCAGATAGGTTAGGTATCCATCATGATGATTTTACTCATTAGGCTTTAAGCCCATCCCCCTCGATGTTTTGTAAATGATATCTCTTGACAACCCTTTGGTCAACGGATCTGCTAAGTTATCATTTGACCTTACAAAGTTAATGGTTATAATGCCATTAGATATGAGTTGTCTCACACTGTTATGCCTGCGACGAATATGTCTTGACTTTCCATTGTAAGACTTGTTGCTTGCTTTTCCTATTGCTGCTTGGAAATCACAGTGTATAATTACCGCAGGTACAAGTTTAGACCACATTGGAATGTCTGCCAGAAATGTCCTCAGCCACTCGGCTTCTTCACCTGCTTTGTCTAAAGCTATGAATTCAGACTCCATTGTTGATCTCGCGATACATGTCTGTTTTGAGGATTTCCACGATACGATAGCCCCGCCTAATGTGAATACATATCCACTTATAGATTTGGATTCCTCTGAGTCTGAAATCCAATTAGCATCATTATAACCTTCAATCACAGCAGGATATGAGACATAATATAAAGCACAATCCAAAGTAAATTTCAGGTATCTCAAAACTCTAATAAGTGCATTCCAGTGATCATTATTAGGATTACAAGTATATCTACTCAATCTCCCTACTGCATATGCAATATCAGGTCTGGTGCAGTTCATAATGTACATTAGGCTACCAATAATTCTTGAATATTCAAGTTGTGACACAGGTTCTCCTTTGTTTTTCTTTAGTTTACTATTTGGATCATAAGGAGTTCTAACAGGAGTAGATTCATATTGATTGAATTTCCTTAACACACTTTCTATATAATGTGATTGTGATAATTTGATTCCCACAGAATCTCGTATTATTTTTATTCCCAAAATGAAATCTGCAACTCCCAAGTCTTTCATATCAAATTGTTCACATAACATCTTTTTAGTGGTTTTTATAATACTCATATGTGATCCAAATATTAACATATCATCAACGTATAGGCAAACAATCACACAAGCATGTCTATGACACTTAAAATACACACATTTATGAGATTCATTTATTTTAAATCCATCATTAATCATTACTTGATCAATTTTTTCATGCCACTGCTTAGGGGCTTGTTTTAGTCCACATAAGGATTTAACTAGCTTGCAAACTTTGTTCTCTAACCCCTTTACAACAAATCCTTCCGGTTGATCCATATAAATTTCCTCTTCTAATTCCCCATTTAAAAAAGTTGTTTTAACATCCATTTGATGAATTTCCAGTTTATAGATGGATGCGAGGGAAATTAGAATTCTAATAGAAGTAATTCGCGTAACCGGAGAATAAGTGTCAAAGAAATCGATTCCCTCCTTTTGTTTATATCCTTTGGCTACTAACCTAGCCTTGTATTTTTCTATGGATCCATCAGTTTTCATTTTTCTTTTAAAAATCCATTTACACCCTATGGTTTTACAACCTGGTGGAAAGTTAACCAAATCCCAAGTGTGATTTTGCATAATAGATTCTATTTCACTATTAACAGCCTCTTTCCAAAATGGAGCTTCGGGAGAGATAAGAGCATCGTGATAAGATTGAGGATCCCCCTCGGACAAAAATAAAATATAATCGGGCCCAAAAGATTTATCTATTTTACGTCTTTTACTTTTCCTAAGTTCCTGTATTTCCATATCATTCTCTTGCCTACTACTAGATGGCATATAAATGTTTGAAGGAGCATCCTCAAGTCTAGTAGTGGGATTATGTGGAAAAATATGTTCAAAAAATTCTGCATCATAAGATTCAATAATAGTATTTGTAGATACACTATCTACATCTGATTTAAACACAAGGAACCTATATGCACTACTGTTTTGAGCATTTCCTATATATACACAATCAACAGTTTTAGGTCCGAGTTTAGTTCGTTTAGGTGGAGGCAAGACTACTTTTGCTAAACACCCCCACACTTTTAAGTATTTATATGAAAGCTTTCTTCCTTTCCATAATTCATAAGGAGATTTATCAGATTTCTTAGGGGGAATTTTATTTAAAATATAACAGGCTGAAAGTACCGCTTCACCCCATAAATTGTGAGGAAGACCCGAACTGTTTAACATAGCATTTACCATATCCTTTAGCGTTTGATTTTTACGTTCCGCCACACCAATTTGTTGTGGACAATATGGTGTCGTAGTTTGATGTATTATGCCATGTATTTTACAAAAATCATTAAAAGGCTCAGAATATTCTCCTCCTCTATCTGATCTCACAATTTTAATTTTTTGATTTAGTTGATTTTCAACTTCTGTTTTATATAGTTTGAATTTCTCAAGTGCTTCATCCTTAGATCTCAAAAGATACACATAACAGAATTTCGTGTGATCATCTATAAAGGTGATAAAATATTTTTTCCCACCCCTTGTTTGAATTCCTTTTAAGTCACACAAATCGGTATGAATTAAACCCAAAATTTCAGTAGAGGGTTGTAAGCTTTGAAAAGATTTTCTTTTGAATTTTGGTTCAACACATATTTCACATTTGTGTTCGACATTTGCAGGCAGTTTAGGAATATCTCCTAAATTCATTAATCTTCTAAGTGAAGAAAAATTAATATGTCCAAGTCTACTGTGCCATAAATATAAGGAATCAAAAAGATAAGCAGAAGAATTAACTACATTAAAAACAGAGTCAACAGTTACATTTAATTTGAATAATCCCTCACACATGTAACCCCTTCCCACAAACACCCCATTTTAAGATAAAACAAACTGATCAGATTCAAAAACCATTTTAAAACCCTTTTTACTCAACAGCGAGCCTGAGACCAAATTTTTCCTAATGTCGGGCACGTGCAACACCTCGTTCAACGTCAGGACTTTTCCAGAAGTGAATTTTAAATCCACCTTCCCTTTTCCAGCAGCAGCAGCTACTGAAGAATTGCCCATGTAGAGCTTTTCATCACTTCCCACCACCTCATAGTGGGAAAAAACACTCCTGTCTCCACAGATGTGTCGGGAGGCCCCAGTGTCCACCCACCAGTCCTTAATGTTGCTAACCAGGTGTGCCTCTGAAATAACAGCAGAAAAATTATCAGTTTCAACAATTGAAACTTGTGCACCCCCATTAGGTTTTTTGAGATTCTCATTGTTTTTCCTTTTGTAGCAGTCTTGGGCTCGATGTACAGGTTTACCACAAACAAAACAGTCTCCCCCGAATTTCTTAATCCCACCTTTAGGTTTCGTAGCATTATTTGGTGCTTTTCCTTTTCCCTTAAATTTATGTTGGTACTTATTTGGCTTAAACTGATTTTTGGTCCCCCCACTACTTTCAACAATGTTTACTTTGGCAGCCATAGCCGTGGCAACGTCTCTTTTTTCCTTAACACAATTATCCTCTTCAATTCTAAGTCTAACAGTGAGATCTTCCATAGTCATATCTTTACGTTTATGTTTAAGGCCATTTCTAAATTCTTTCCAGGAAGGGGGAAGTTTCTCAATAACAGATGCGACTTGAAAACCCTTACTAATTGACATACCCTCAGCATGAATTTCATGAATAATGACTTGAAGTTCCTCTAATTGTGACAAAACAAATTTTTCTTCAACCATTTTAAAATCCAGAAAATGACTAACAACAAATTTCTTACTTCCAGCATCTTCATTTTTATATTTCTTATCTAACATCAACCATAACTCTCTAGCAGTGGGGACAGAAAAATAAATATCATACAGGGCATCATCCAAAGTGTTCAGAATATGATTTTTGGACATAAAATCAGATTTTTCCCAAAGTTGATTAACAACAGTTTTGCAAGTTCGGTCTCTTCAGAATTATCTTCCTTAACTTCTAACGTGTGATCGAGTTCCAACAGGTTCAGATAAAATTGCATTTTTTTATTGCCAACGTTTAAAATTCAAACCAACAAATTTTTCAGGCCTAGCAGAGGCGATAGCAGCAGGATCAAATTTTCCCATTATACGAATATAAAATTTTATTTCTGTCTTAGAGTGTTATATGCGTATACGGGAAAACCAAAAATATAGTAATAAATTGGAACGACTTATCTGGATGCTGAGGTGCGTGTTAGACACACATTCCTAAGACAGAAATATCGCCCGCACATTAATCAGTGATGCTTCGTGCCTCAGATAACTGTCCCCAGGATTCAACAGCACACTTCATCCGATTGAAGCACTCAATGGATGACTTTAAAACCACAAGAGATTATGCCCAAAATTGGAGTATGAAGAAGGACGTTTTTTGAGAGAGAGATTGATTGAAAAACATTATAGGAAACTGATCTGCATATCCCTCATATAAGGGGATGCAGAAACCACTCACTCCCCCAAAACGTGGATGACCACTTCTCCCACTAAACCACTCCCAACGGCTAATTAAGAAAAACGTGTTTTAATTTTAATCATAAAATATTTTTTTAATTAATTAAATAAAATGATTTTTAATATTAATTAAATAAAATTATTTAAAGACGAAATTAAAATTAACTGATTATTAGGACCCAAGCCCAAGTCCCCAAGTCCCAAGTCTTGATATATAATATAATAATTATATATCTATTTAGGTATAAATACCCCAAATCCTCTTAAATTCCCTTAGTGGGACTTGAACCCATGACCTCCCCTAAAGGGGACTCAAAAGTTACCACTAGGCTACAAGGTCTTATTGTGAGTATATCATTCACACCAATAGTTATACACACACACACACACACAACAATCCACCCATTTCGGATGATGTTCTTACCAAGGCATTCCAAGTGGATAAAAATATTATTGACTATCTTCAAGCACAATTATGGTGGGACAACAACTAAGTTAAGAGAGTGGTGCTAAAATCTTAAAAAAGAAGCCATGTAATATCATATTTTCCTCTTAGGAATAAATAATTGGGTTGTTATTCTTATTCTTATTCTTAGTTATACGTATGAAATAGTTGAATTTTTATATAGGATATGTCCATTTTACGATGATTCTCTGAGTACTATCTCCCCCAAAATAATGAGTTTCGTAATAGTCAATCACAGAGTCTTAGTTATAAAAGAATACATGAATGCGCTGCTATTTAATGTTAATGATAAAGAAGACGAGACTAAGATTTTGACAAGCTTCCCACTTCGTCTCATAAAAAAAAAAGATAAACACATGATTAATATACAATGGGATCCGCTGAGAATTTTTTTTGTCTACCAAGTTGTGTCTTTGTAGGTTAAAAAAAATATGAAACACCGGGATAGATAGCTAAAAAAAAAGGTCTCAATGGCCTATGTGGCAACCTATAAACCAACACAATTTGAAAACTTCTACATGTATAAATTCAGATAATTATTTTTTCCGAAATCATAGAAACAAAAACAAACTCATCACATTTTATAGTAGGGATCACAATGAGTTATGTTTAGTTTAGTGTCTACTGATGAAGTTTGGTTCAATCTAGACATCCCCATTTTGAGTCGTGTATATTTAGTTTCATAGTTATTGAAAGCACTAATATTCTAGCTATATACGAATGAGTAGGTATGTTTTGAAGTGTTACACTTCCCGTCGCTATAGAAAAAGGTGGTTACTTTTTTTTTTATATTATCAAGATATGAAATTTGGTTATTGGCTAAAGTCAGTGAATTTTGAGTACGCACCATTGGAGAGGGTTTATGGGCTCCATTATGTTAATTTTAGTGAGCTTTAAAATTTTATTATTCCATTGGATGTACTCTAACTAACAGGTTCATTTCTGACGAGTTAATGTCGTCAATTTAGACCAATCATTCTTATTAATTAAATATTTAACATTGCATAGGAGTATTTCATAATAAGGATACCAACATTAATTACAAAGGTAAGATAAATATAGAAGAGTAGAAAACAGTAAAACTTGTTGGTGACGTCTGACTCAAAACAATTGTAGATGAACTTGTGGTGACAAGAGAAGGTGAAAGTCACCATCTTCTTCGAATACTATTGTAGTTACCTTCAGGAAATTAAAACCTCTTTTGACCATAACATATTCATTTCTCAACGAAAATGAGTGTTTCCAAAATTAAAATTGCTTATTTTTTTAAAACAAAAAAGTATAAAATTAGACGAAGACATGGACTATAAGGGAAGCTCGTTCTGGTTCAAAACAAGGATTTGTGTTGCTTGCATAAAGTGTTAATCAGGCTGTTTGGCTTGGATTCGAGCTACGCCACCCATGTGTTCTTATGAATATTTATTGTTAGGTGTACGCATTATAACCATGTTTATTAGTTGGATACACTTGCACACACCTCCCCCTTAGTTTCTGTTAACTTTATGTTAATTATAACATTCACATTATGTGTTCACACCCATATATTAGCCTATATAAAGACCCTTCTTGTATAACCTAATATCACATCAAATATATCATTTCTCTATTTCTTTTTTCTTTTTATATTATCTCACTTGGTATGAGAGCTGTGATGATTTTGAGTTCCTAATTAGCTTCCGCATCCATCGATTGGTGGCAATTCTCGTCGCCCACCGAACCTCTCAAATTAGCTCACCATTCACACCTATCAATATCAGAATCATTATCCCTTCATTTTCCATCTATGCCTCACTAGCCGCCCCTCTCACTCACTCCAAGCCTACTGCCATGTCACCAAAAGAACAACACCAAAGCTGTAGATATCATCTTATTGAGTGAACATTACCCAAACTCACCACCTAAATTCATTCCATCCCGAATATCTCATAAACCTATTTTTCAGCCCAAATTACCGCTCCATTTAACATCTAATTCCACACCCCCTGTCAATCCATATCTGCGTCTGAATACCCCATCTGGGTAGTGCTATTCAACTCATTTTCTCATCTGGGTTTTCTTAGAAATACAAGTTTGTCGTTTTCACCACCTAATAAGAGTACGCGTTATTCTCTGATGGATTAAACTTATTTAATTAGATGTCAATCTCAAATAAATTCCAATTTTAATTAAACCCTATACATGCATCTATGTGATTCAAAATAAGCATGCAACCAAACAAACAGTTTTAAGAAATATTCCTGCAGGGAAAAACCTTTTTTTCACTAAAGTTTGGAAATCAGAACTTCAACTCCCACAAGAACCCACAAAGACTGCAACCTTCATCAGCAATGATTCCCTCGAGAATCACAAGAATTGTAGTCCTCCCTCTACAATAGTGAATACCCTCGAGTATCCCCAAGATCAGCAATGAAGAAATCTCTCCACAAGAATAACTTTGAGAAAGAAGTATTTTGGATTCCAAAGATGATTCACAAAAGAATTTGGATTGTTTGGGTAAATTTAAAAACTGAAGACTATTTTCACTACACCAAAAACAATAATGACACGGTTTAAAATTGCGTCAGATCAAATCTGGCACGGTTTTGAACCGTGCCAGAATCTGGTGTTCCAAAATGGGCATTTTTTTCTGGCACGGTTTAAAAGTGTGCTAGATTTGGCCAAACAGTAACACTTGTTGCACAGTTTAAAAAAGTGCCATAATTTGATATTTCTGGCATACTTTTGGCACACTTTATAATTGTGCCACATTGAGTAAATTTTGGTATACTTTTGGCACACTTCAAAACCGTGCCACAATTTGATACACTTTTGGCACAGTCTTGAATTGTGCAAAATTTTTGGATAAAAGAAAAAAATTAATTGAAAAAAATATTACCAAAAAAAAATCGCAAGATTTTCACTATTTTTCATACCTGTTTTAGAATAACAAAAATTCAATAATAATATAAAACCAGTATGACAAAAATAGTACAACAACAATACAAATAGTCTACAACAATACTAATACACATCCAGACAACAACCCCACTAAAAATTAATGGCTAAAATTCCATTAATAGAAAATTCATGTCCATACATATGAAATTCATCTCAATACATGAGGAAATTTGAAATTTATCTCAATTCATGTCAATATAAAATTCATGTTAATACATATGAAATTCTTCTCAAATTTCGCGGTCTTCTCTTCAAGCAGCACTAACGTGTTTAACTTATCATTTATTAAGCAACACTAGTTCGCCTCTACATGTACAACCATCGAACTTCCAATGAGTTACAACCTATAAAACAAAAAAACACAAAAGAGTAATTAATTCTTATCATTTGACCAAATTGAATGACAAGATTGAATCAAACTACGATCATGCAAAGAGTAACCCAAAAGCTTTCACAAACTATTTTTGATTTTTAAGTTTTTCATACAAAAATGCAAATATAATTTTTACAAAAATCACACACCATGAATTTACATCGAGAAAACCAAATCAAGAAAACGGAATGAATGGGTGTGAACATATTCGACAGGCAAATCAAGGCAATCAAACGTAACATATGTACACGATGCATATGTGTACTCCTAACGAATGAATCTAAAAATTGTCCTTAGGTGTTAAACATGTTGAATTTCAATGACATCGACTCAATTCATCAACACATCAAAGTCAAGAATGATTCCCACACCGATAACGTTTAAAACTATGAATGCTTTTTCAAGAGGCTGTCAGGACGTGAAAACCTGTTTTTTTTATTTCTTTCCATCCAAACTCCCTCATAAATAATTATGCATTAATTTTTCTTTTGAGGTGGCCCCTTTTTGGCATATTTATATTTTTATTGCCTTTTAATTTTTTTTGGGCTCTTTTTTATACGGTGGCTTTCACGACGAGTTAAATTTGAACTCTCGCAGCCCTTTCCCATGATCACTCATCATATTTTGTTGCAATTAAATCCTCACGGTAAAATATTTTTACATGCACTACTCCCATTGTCAAGTGTTATCGCATATGGTTGGTTTTAAAGACATAATTGAGATGACAACACTCCGACCAATATGTGATAAGCAAGTACAATAATCAAACAAATCTGTGCAAGCCTGCATTAAAGGAACTCATGAGTCAAACATGTAGCTAGTAACAACTAATCACATCTCAATGACTCCAAACATTGTAAAACATAAAAATGAAATGATGACGCATATCAAAACACTATCAAATCGTCACGTGGATATGGAATGAAATTGTGACTGGATCATCCTAAATATCCATTCATATACGATGCAAAATAAAAAACAAAACTCTGCCTTTTTCAAAAAAATTATCAAAATAAAATGTTTTTGTATTTTTCAAGACAAAAAATCTAATACAAAAAAATTTATACTAGCAATAGGCAAAAATATCATTATGCAAATTAACCTATGCTAGCAAACAAGTCTAAACCTCAACCGTTTAGGGTGGTAGAGTTTTCCAAAGGTGGTGACATTCTATGAAAAACCTCCATCAAATCATGTGAAGTTTTGACCAATAATTTTACCTTCTCCCTAATATGTGTAAACTCTCTCGAGTAATCATTTGGATCATCATGTGTTGGTGCGTGTGTGTGAACACGTCTAGTAGCAAAACGTGACACGTGACCCAACTTAAAACAAAACTCCCCAAGGTGTCCTCTCTTTTTGCAATGTATGCAAACATAAACAGTCCTAGATAAACCTCTCTTAAAACGTCTCCTACGCTCTCTCCTATTAGGTGCTGGATGCCTAGGTGGGTTGGGTTGAGAGTCATGTGAATAAAATAATAAAGCCGGAATCGGATCGGATGCAACATGTGAAGTGGATGCAACATCATGACCTATTCCTAAACTCACACCACTACCCAAAACGGGATTGAGAACCATCTTTCCAACCTTCTTAGATGCGTTATCTAAAGGGAATTTGACCTTCTGAGCACGTTCAAGATCACTCTCAAGTTGGGATACAGGTGTCGTCAGACTTGACACCGTGTTGGTGAAATCACTCTTCTCTCGATCTAAAACAATCAACTGTTCACTCAAAGAAACCTTAACCTTCTCGAGTTAACTTGCTTTTGCCTCGAACACCCTCAAACTCTTTCTCCAAATATCATAACCTAAAACTTAACTCTTTATTTACCCATAATTCTAAACCAAACACTACCAACAATCCACTCCCGAATCATATAAATGCCATCTTTTGAGAAGAAAACCCAGAATTTGACCCATTTACCCATATCACACCAAACAAATTAGCTATCATACCCACATACTCTCCTAAACCTCTCCAAACATGCCTATACTTTCTCCTACACCCTACTATCTTTGCCCATCAGGACCTATCACTCCTCACTAGAGCATGCATCACTGTCCGCACCCGTTCTGGAGGTAAAGATATGGAATTGACAGAAGTGTTGAACCATCTCCTAGAGTTCGGGCTAAAAATACCCTCCCAGATGACCGTTGACTATTAAAGATTCATTGTGTTGTTCTTAGAAGCTCAAAAATGGGCCCAAGAGTCAGACAATTGGGTGGTACCGACCAATGAAGTTAGTTTAGATGATATGGTTCAGATAATAGGGGATTCATTCCGACAGATAGGTGATATTTACAGTATATTCGAGCTACTCGATGCTTTGAAGCTACAAAAGCATCTAGTCCCTTCGCTTTTACATCTCCCCGTCGAATGGGGGGATTTATACGAAGAATCCATTGAAGTTGTGAAGTGTATTATCTTTTCATGGAAATATAATGTCGTTGCTACCAGATGGGGGGGGGGGGGGATTCAATGATTTAAAGCAAGGTCCAGAAAAGGCTAGTCCATTAGTCAGATTATGTGGGATGATATCATTTGAGGAGCTACTAGGAGAGATCAACAAGGTGACTGAACAACCTGAGATCGATGAGGAAATATGGTTTCTATTTTTTCCCTCTTCTGTGAACCACATGACCAGGTTAGGGAGGCGCTACCAAACCCCAAGCCTGCAACCATAAAAAACGACAAAGGAAATGGTGTTGATAATCTCCCTATGCTATACATGATCCTCGAGGAAAGCAAGATCCTCAGTCGGTTGAAGAAAACCCAAGCCAACATCACTTTGTGGGGGCTTTTTATATCTTCCCACTTGCACTGAAATGCCTTGATCAAGCTACTCACAGGAGCCACAGTTCCTCCTTGTACCAAACCAGAAGAAGCAGTGAATCTGGTCGGATATCTAACCTCTACTAGAATGCTCTCTTTCTCCGACGAAGAAATCTCCAAGATTGGTCCAAACCACAATTATGCGTTCAATATCTTCGTCGAATTCATGGGAAAGACTGTCCCACTCTCTCTTGTCGATAATGGATCAACTCTGGATGTCTTACCGTTAAAGACACTCAACTCTTTTGTATTAAAAGTAAGCGACCTTGCTCCAACCTCTGTCGCAGTATGGGTCTACGATAATACCCGCCGTGAAGTGATGAGATTTATAAATCTTACAATAGGGACTGGCCCTATAAATTCGGTTGTTGTATTCGGAGTCATCGATATCCCAGCCCATTTTAATCTACTGCTTGAATGACCATGGCTCCATAGCATCAAGGGGTCTCTTCTTCCTTTCATCAGAAACTGAAATTCTTCGCCAATGGGCAGGTCATCACCATGTTGGCGACGACGATAATGCCGAGAATGCAAGCACCAGTAATTCAGTACTAGATAAAATTTATTCTTTTGTCAGGTTTTTGGTTTGAATCACTTCTACTCTCAACAGGGGAGAATTTCAAACATAAGGTTTTCCCAAAGTACAACCCCCATATCAACGTCAATGTAATCCAGATGTTCAAGAACATGCACTTCATGCCCGAACTGGGGATGGGACGGCGATAACAAGGGATACTTGAAAGCATTTTGTTGAAGAAAGCTTTTCCTCCTTGTGGCATAGGCTATTAATCATCAACAGAAGAACTCAGAATGATCTATCTAAAAAGAAGTTTAGAAATTGCCAAGACTGTTTCGAGAGATTCCTTGAATGAAAGATTCATCAGAGAGGGTGAATATTTCCCCTTCTATGGCTTTGCTAAAGTATGGTATGTTCACATGGACAAGAATATGGAACCTTTACTGGAAATATTTTTCCAAGATAACTACTCATGGGCCGAGGGTTCAATATCAAGTGCAACCATTCATTGAGAAGACCATAGCTGATACTAGAGATTCTGAGAAAAGTGACTCCGATAATTCTTTTAATTTGTAGACACTGGGGATAACAATCTATAAGATCCACTCAGGGGCTACATTATCGAATTTATCCCGTCTGATCAAAGCTACTAATTCACCTATCCTCAACTAGAATGCTGCACTAGTTCTACCTACAAACATTTAACCTAACCCTGATGTTTATCCCCATTCTTCTTCTTTAGTTGTTCCTCCTTACTCTGATGTAATCAAGACCTCCTTTGATGAGATTCTCAATGATTTTTTTCCTATAAATGAAATAAACGAAGATTTTGAGTATTTTACTGTACCTTACATTTGTTATCTTGATTCTAATCAAACTCTTGATGATGATAATTTTGCAAATGAACAATTCTTAACTGATCTAAATAAGGTCAATAACAAATAACATAACCAAGTTCAAGTTAATGAAGATAAAACTATTGTTATTAATCTCAATTCTAGTAGCCAACTGCGCGAGACTAGGATAGCGGTTACGCTTGACGAGCATGAGCATGCGCAACACGAGGAATTATTAAAACGAATTTATGGATGTCTTCGCATGGTCCTACGATGACATGCTCGATATTTACCTTGAGATAGCTCAACATGAGATTCCCACTCTCCCAAAATGCAAACCAGTCAAACAAAAACTACGAAAACTTCGCACTGAATGGTCGCTCAAAGTTAAAGAAGAAGAGGTCAAACAGTTGAACGTGGGTTTTATTCGTGTGATCGAATATCCCATATGGCTAGCTAATATCGTACTCATGCCAAAATTAGGAGGGAAGGTTGAGATGTGCATCGATTATCGAGACTTTAACAAGACCTCTCCAAAGGATGATTACCCGCTACCCAATATCGACATGATTATGGACAATACGGCTAGTCACGATCTCAAGTAATTCATTGATGGGTTTGCTGGATATAATTAGATCAAGATGCACCCATATCATCAAGAGGAAATCGCATTCATCACCCCTTGGGGAACCTTTTGCTATTCCATCATGCCATTTGGTCTAAAAATACAGGGGCTACCTACCAGAGGACTGCCACAACCATCTTGCATGATCTAATACACAAGGAAGTCGAGGTCTAGGCAAATGATATGATTATCAAGTCTAAGACTAGTGAAGGTAATGTTCCCGCTCTCCGAAAGTTCTTCAAACGACTGCGGCAATATTATATGCGACTTAGCCCACAAAAATATGTCTTCGGCGTTACCAAAGGAAAACCCTTGGGATTCATGGTTAGTGAGAAAGGGATAAAAACATATCCTCCTAAGATGAAATACATACATGAGATGCCGCCACCCCGAATGGAGAAGGAAATCTGGTGATTCCTCGAGAAATTGCAGTACATCAGTCGGTTCATCAGCCAATTAACTTCCATCTGTGAACCCATCTTCAAACTCCTCTGAAAGGATTTGACCAAAGTTTGGAACGAAGCTTGCTAAGAAGCCTTTGAACGAATAAATAAATACCCAACCCAACCTCCGATACTCATGCCACCGTAACCTAGTCTTACCCTACTCCTTTACCTAACCCGCACAGATACCACAGCTGGGGCCTTGCTAGCCCAATACCTTGAAGAAATCTGTAAAGAGAGAGCCATCTACCATGCCATTCGCAAGTTGATCGGGTATGAAGTTAACTACACAGCCTTGGAGAAAGCATGTGTCTCTCTTGTCTGGGTCACCCCAAAGCTATAACACTACATGCTCGCCTTTCCCATGGAACTCGTATCCTGAATGGATCCCATCAATTACCTACTCGAAAACCCTGTCCTGTAAGGCCAAAAGGCCTGTTGGCTGATGTTTCTAGCCAAATTCGATATTGTATATGTCACGCAGAAAGATATAAATGGAAGATTCATCTTTGATTACCTTGCTAAATACCTTATGGAATATTCCGATATCTGGATTTCTGAGTTCCCGGATGAGAATATCCTCTGTACCTCCCGAGAAGATCTTCGATGGCAAATGTTCTTTGAGGGCGCTGCCTATAAGAAATGGTATGGCATTGTGATACTCCTAATTTCCCCTAATGAGTCTCACACTCTATTGCCATCAAACTAGATTTTTCCTGCACCAACAACATGACTGAATAAGAGGCATGCATGGTAGGCCTCAAAGTTTCCCTCAAGAAAGGAATTCGATACCTAGATGTCTATAGGGATTCAAACCTCATCATCGGTTAAGTACTTAGCATATGGAAAGTCAAGGACAAGAAACTCTTACCCTTTCATGACCATTTAGAAGAGCTAGCTTCCCAATTCCAAGAAATCACCTTCCACTACCTGCCCCGAGCAAAGAACAACCTACTGATGCCCTTGCTACCATTGCCTTTATGATTGACATGCCTGAAGGAATAACCATGGCCCCTTTCCTTGTCCAAAGGCAAAATAAATCAACCCACTGTTGCCACATTAAGATTAGCATAGAAGAAGACCCCGATATAGCCAACTATTGGTACTATGATATTTGGAACCTCCTCAAGCATGGTAGGTATCCCCAAGGCTTTGACCAGAAAGTTTGAGTAATCCTCCACAGATTAAATACCTAATATATTGTCAGCGATAAATCACTGTACAAGAGAAACTTCGATTGAACCCATTTGTATTGCATCACAGGGGCTGACATTCAAGAAATGATGCAAAAAATCCATAGCAGAGAATGCGGACCCCATATTAACAACAATATGCTCTCTAAGAAGATCATCTGACGAGGTTACTACTAGACTACCATGGTTTAAGATTGCACAACCTAGTTTTGAAGATGCCTCAAATGCCAACAGTTTTCCAACTTATAACACTTGCCTCCATGGGAATTGTATAACATGACTTCTCCCGGGCTGTTCTCCACATGGGGAATTGACATCATAGGGAAGGTTACACCCAAAGCATCCAACGAACATGAATTCATCCTGGTTGCCATTAATTACTTGACTAAATGGTTCGAAGCCGAGTCATATGCAGTTCTGAATGCTAAGAAGGTGGCTGAGTTCATCTGTAAAAACATCATCTACCGATATGTGGTCTCGCACGAGTTGGTATCAGACAACGGGTTACACTTCAAGGAAGAATTTATAGGGGTGGTCGATGAGTATAGGATTCAGAGACATAAATATTCTCTTTACCGACCTCAAACTAATGGAGTAGTTAAAGCAACCAATATGAATCTCAAAGCCATCATCAGGAAGATGACTGAGAGTTGTTGAGACTGGGCCGACCGGATCCCTTACGCCCTCTGGGGCTACCGCACCTTAGTTTGAACCTCTACTGGGGCTACCCCTACTCTCTATTCTGCGGTATGGAAGCATTCCTACCCGTGGAGCTGAAAATCCCTTCTTTGCGTGTCACGCATGAAAGAAAAGTCAGCGTGGAAGACTGGCACCAAAGACGTCTTGATGAGTTATCACTCTCGAACGAAAAGAGGCTGAAAGCTCTATATTACATACAAAGATACCATCTCCGTATAGTGCAATCATTCAATAATAGAGTCGAGGACTGCGGTGTCCGAGAAGGGGACTTAGCCCTCAAAGAAATAGTAGAGCCTATCTGGGACCCTAGAGGGAAATTCAAGCCCGATTGGAGCGGCCCCTACGTTATGAAGAAGATCCTATCAGGCGGCGCCGCTATGATCATCGATCTTGATGGAGAAGAAACGACACATCCAGTCAACCTGGACCGTCTCAAGAAATTCAACCCTTATTCCGAAATCTCGGCGCACTACGACTCTTCTCATCTCCATTATATATATATATATATATATATATATATAATTTCATTTCCCTTTACTCAGAACTACGTGGGGCCTGATCCTCTAAAAATCCTTTTTCTTTCAAAAATGAATTTAACTTTTTTTCAAAACCCTCAGAGGTACATAGGCAGCTTATTTACTTTATATGAGCAAGACTCCTTTATTTTTCACAAAATGCTATTCTCTACTGATCCTCGAGAACGACAATTCATTTTAACATAGACATGAACAAAAGGATCATGTATGACTTAGCGATTGATATAGATAATTAAAATTCAAAACTCATCAAGTGGCACAACTAGATGATAAAAAAAATCCTTTATTTCATTATTCAAAATTTTGGTATGATTACATCAACAAAGGGGGCCAAATGACTTCCCTTGTCAGCCTACTCCTACCTTCCTAAAACAAAAATAAAAACAAGGCCCACTACACCTAAAATAACCCTCAAATTATTATTAAACACTCATTACAAAAGCTTCACACATCCTACCCGCAGCTGCCAGAAGAACCAACGCCATCATCACCCACTCCTGGGGTCCCCAAACTTCCTCTGACAGCCACATAAACAACATTACAGGGTTACCCCTCAGAAAACAGAACGACCTTCCCTCCAGGCATCCAAACTATTAAAATTCTCTTCCATTATCACTGTCACTAAATTACGACAGTACGACTTCGAGGAAATAATAGCTGCAAGCTGGGGGTCTACCAGGACTTCCCCAGTCACTAATATCAATTTTGAAACTAGGCCCAGAATGACGGGTCCAGCATAGCCGACATCCTATAAATGTACAGACTGTAGCACCACAAGAAGAAAAATCATTCCTCTTGTAACCAACGGCCTGGTTATCGAAGGTGAAATATGGAGAAGTCCCACCAACAGCACCCTAGAGGATCAGGAAAACTCAGGCATAGCCGCTGTAATGCTGGGATTTATCCCCAACATGGCAGAAAACTCTTCATAGGTCGGGAAGATTTCATCCAAACCAAAGAGAAAGACATCGTCCTCAGGGTACCAGAACTCAACTTCCGCCATCAGCATATTCCACTCTATGGGACGATTACACCATAAAGAGACTCGCTGCATGTTGAAAGCGTCGTAGTCAATGTTGTAGGAGCACATCGCTTCCAAGGTTTCAAGGTAGTTCACAAACTCTACACTACCAGGGAGAGCCATATCACAAAGTAAGAAGATAGTGAGAACTTAAGAATGTATAAAAGAAGGAATTTGGAAGCAAAAATAAAAAGCTCCATCTACACCCCTATTTATACTTGAAAGCTCTCAAAGAAAGACAAGAAACCCTGCAGAAATCGGAGGAAAACTTACCCCACCAAGTACCAAGCAATTTAAGAATGTACAATCAAAGCCTTGGGTTGATTAGACTGGACTGATATGCCGATAGGCAGGATAAGGGCCATATCGATCGGCAACCCCCTATTTTTGGGAATTACCTTTTTTCTTTTTTGTCAAAATAAAAAAACTCAATAAAAATAATTTTTATTTTAAGGGAATTTTGAATTTCCTTATCCTTATGCTTTTTACTTTTCCCATTTTAAAATAAAATCGTTCCCCAATCATTTTTAATTATTTTTAGGTCTTACAAGCAAAGTAAAAAGAGCATGTGCATTAGTCCTTAAAAACAATAATTAACCAAAAAATCATTTTATTTGCATAGATATTTGCTGTGTTACATCGGTTTTGCAGGAAACAAGAAAATACAATGGGACTCAGCCAGAACCCACCTAATTTTCTATCTCTCTTCACCTACAATCACACACACTCTCTCTCTTCTTTCTCTCGGTTCTCCTTCTCTCGCGCTCTAGGATCCTCCTTCCGTGCGACGCTCTCTCTTCCCTCTGCGATGTGATGATGGTCCACTACTCCCCAAGACAGACCCTTCCTCAGACGAGGCAAATAACACCAAAAAAGAAGGAAACAAAATCGCATCCCGAATGTGAGTGGTCATCGAAGATATCCAATCCCTAATATCCTTCAGCTAGGTGGTGGAGACCTGGATGTGCTGCAAAAGAAAATAGAAAAGATTAAATTAGTCAGTCTGAGGCAAAAGAAGAAATCAGGAAATCAAAAAGAGAAAGAGATGAAGAGTATACCTCAAGTCGAAGAACCTCCTGTGTCAAGCCTAACTCCTCCCGATCCATCTAATTAGGACGGTTCAGCATACGCACCGACCCCCCATCAGCCCACTTAATATTGAAGGTAGGAGCGGCCATCCGCATGAAAGGAACCTCCGAGGTCCTCGCCGCTGCAGATGTCGACGCATCGCATGTGTTGTGGGCGGACCCCACCGATCGACTCAAACCCGCATGGGGAAGAGGATTCATGTCTTATATGCTGGGAGGTATCAACTATCTTTACATAAAGTCTATATAGTCATACATCAATGCCGTGTCAGTATATAGTGAGTAAGGCTCACCAGTTATCGTCGCTACTCGTGCATCGTCCGACATCTCCCGCACTCGCCTCATATACACCGGGGACTTCTTCGGTGGCACATCAACCTCGTCCTCCATCGAACTACTCTCTTCTCAAGTTACCAAGAGTGGATGAACTCATGCGCCAGCAGACGCCGCATCTGTGCATGTCCCCCAGTCAACCCCGTGTACTGTATGTCCCTCCCCCGGGGATATGAGGTCACCTGCCAATTCCCCAAAAAGAGCAGAAAGATCAATATTAAGAAAATACCATCAAAGGAAAGATAATCTCAAAAGAAAAAAAGAAGAAGGACTTACCAGCTCACTCGTCAGGCCATTCAAGACCTGACGCACCACTTCCAGAGAAATGGACTTTTACGATTGCCGATTGGACTTTCGCCACCAGTACATCCGATAAAAGTCCCCAACAGACTCGTCCTTCAAAGCTATCAATTGGGTGTTAAACCCAATCACCTCATAAAACCACGTCTGCAAAGGACAAAAGGTCAACAATTATGAAATCAAGAATAAAATGCATGAAGGAAAATGTGAATGTATAAAGGAAAATGTGAAAAATAAAGAATACCTCAAGAAGATACGTGGCCCTGGTAAAAGTTTACCGATAGCACCGGCTGAACGCATCAAGAGAATAATAAAGGGTCGCCAAGGTCAGGCTCCCTTAGTCATGAAGGAGGATGTTCGAAAACACCCTCTGAAACGGAAAGAACCACAAGTGGACGACGTCGCCACCAAGAAACCGCCCACACCAGCAGAATAAACAAATGGTCCATCTGTCGTACCTTCCACCCATCACTCTCATCAATCCTCCTTCGCAGCAATAACTCTCTAAAAAAAGACATACAAAGAGAGTCCCTAAAGACCACCCTCTCTACATCACCCAACGCCTCCATCACCGCCTCCGGCATCACCCTCAGAGTCCTTCCCACCTCAATCTGCACCCTATCGCAATCCAACCTGAGCAGCTGCTGCACATCTATGGGAGTCACCATCATCTCACCAAAGCCAAAATTAAAGGTGTGGGTGGTGTCCCACCACCTCTCCCCCAAAGCAAAGAGAACAACCGTAGAATGAGGCATCTCATCCAAAGCAGAAGCCAGTCTCCCAAAATTGGATGATTGCACCATCCAACACACCACAGATGGAAGGTGCTCCCAAACGTCCCTAAGCTCCGTCATCCCTTGGGCACGCATAATCGAAATAGAAACATCAGATTGTCAAAATAAAAAAGCAAAAACCCTTGTCAAAATTTAAGATATAAGGAAATATCGCCACAAAAAGGGAAGACAATACCAAAGGTCATCAATACTTACATAACCACCAGGGTTCACCACCCTAAAAGAATGATAATGTGAAGCTTTGCACAAGAGAGTCCTATCATCCACTACGGGCTCGAATGAGTCAAAAGAGTTTTCGCTGCCCAAAGTAAGGGGCACCCTTGCTCTCCCTTGCAAGGCATTGAGCCAAGCCACATGTGTGGCGCTGCTTGAGAACTCAATAATTTTTTATATTTGGAACGCTAGTATGATTTGCAGAAGGTAATTGCAGAAGAAGGAAAGTCAAAAAGATGTGAAAAATGAGGAGAACCTACCCCCTTTTTATAGGAGGCTAAGGGGCATGTCGATCGGCATCTCCCTGCCACCCACCGATCGATAATGTCCCTCCACCTGCTCGAGGTACCCCAAAAGATCATTCCACTGCTGCTTGGCACCCTCCCAACAATGCCGGTCGGCACCCTCTTTAAAATTTCGTACAACAACTCCTAAAAAATACCATAAAATCCTCAAAAAATTCCCCAAATTCCCAAATAAATTTTCACTAAGAAAAAACATTTTTATCACACTCATTTCCCTGGCGAAACTCTTATCTCCCCAGTGAAATTCCCAAAATCAATTTCATGCCTCCCCAACAATGTCTCCAAAGGAAACCACAAAAACCAAGAAATTTCCCAGCTACAAAAAATCCAATCCTCGGATCATTACCTCTTCCCCAGTGAAATATAAAATCATCCCCCTCAACCCGCAGAATTGTCTTCGGCCCACATAATTGGTCATCTCTATCTTAAGCCCATAGAATTGGCTTCGACCCTCATAATTGATCACCCCCACTTAAGCCCACAGAATTGGCTTTGACCCACAGAATTGGTCACTTTTACTTAAGCCTGAAGAATTGGCTTTGACCCGCAGAATTGGTCACCCCTATCTTAAGCCCGCATAATTGGCTTTGACCAGCAAAATTGGTCGCTTCTACTTAAGCCTACATAATTTTCTTTGACCCGCATAATTGGTCACCCCTACCTTAAGCCTGCAGAATTGTCTTTGACCCGAAGAATTGGTAATTTCTACTTAAGCTCGTAGAATTGGGTTCAACCTGTAGAATTGGTCACTTATACTTAAGCCCTCAAAATTGGCTTTGACCCGAAGAATCGATCATCTCTATCCTAACCCCGCATAATTGGCTTCGACCCTCAGAATTGATCATCTCTATCTTAAGACCTCATAATTGATTTCGACCGTCAGAATTGGTCATCTCTATCTTAAGCCCGCATAATTAGCTTTGACCTGTAGAATTGGTCACTTCTACTTAAGGCCTCAGAATTGGCTTTGACCCGTCGAATTGGTCACTTCTACTTAAGCCCTCAGAATTGGTCACTTCTACTTAAAACCTCAGAATTGGCTTCGACCCTCAGAATTGGTCATCTCTATCTTAAGCCCCTAGAATTGGCTTCGACCCTCAGCCCTTAGAATTGGATTTGACCCGCATAATTGGTCACCCCCAATTAAGCCCTCAGAATTGGTTTTGACCCACATGATTTTTCACTTCTACTTAAGCTCACATGATTGACTTTGACCCATAGAATTGGTCACTTCTACTTAAGCCCGCAGAATTGGCTTTGACCTGCAGAATTGGTCGCTTCTACTTAAGCCCTCAGAATTGTCTTTGATTCGCAGAATTGGTCACCCCTATCTTAAGCCCTTAAAATTGACTTCGACCCTCAGAATTGGTCATCTCTATCTTAAGCCCATAGAATTGACTTCGACCCTCAGAATTGGTCGTCTCTATCTTAAGACCGCATAATTGGTTTTGGCCTACAAAATTGGTCATCTCTATCTAAAGCCCGCAGGATTGGCTTTGACCTACATAATTGGTCATCTCTATCTTAAGCCATAGAATTGGCTTTGACCCTCATAATTGGTCACCCCTAACTTAAGCCCTTAGAATAGGCTTCGACCCACGGAATTGGTCGCTACAACTTAGGTCCTCATAATTGATCTTGGCCCGTAAAATTGGTCGCTCCCTACCTTTAACCTCACTCGTCAGCCCTTTTAAATCCTCAGAATTGGCCATCCCCAACTTTCCCTTTAGGTCCTCAGAATCAACCTCAACCCTTTAAATCGGTCATCCTCGTCCCTTAGGTCCGCAGAGTTGATCTCTTTCCCAAAACATCATGTGGTGTCTATTCGACGACTTTCACTTGTTCCAAGCTCACCCGTCGAGGGGTTTCTGTAGACACCACATTCTAAGACCTCCTGAAGTTTCTCCTTAGGTCCCTAACACCTCCCCATTTCACTACAAACCCTAGGTTGAATTCTGAGTACCGATCTAGAGGCCATCGGGCGCTCTCGAGCCCCGATTTGACCCCAGACAACTTCATTGTCAAAATGAAATCTCTTTAAATCGTTGAAGGGAACTGAAACCCCTTTCCAATGGTCTATCCCATGCATGAAATATCATAACCGTTCGGACGAACGATCAGTTTTCCCCTAAAAATCGATCCGGAGGCCACCAGGTGCTCTCGAGCCCTATTTGACCAAAGTCAAAACTTCAACTCGACAATGAATGAATCTCCAAAGGGCATTGAATACCCTTTCCAATGGTCCACCCTGTGCACAATTTTGACTTACGGTGCAAACGAACGATCTGTTTTACTCCGAGAGGTCATCGGGTGCTTCCGGACCCCGATTAACCAATTACAACTTTCCAAACTGAGAAAAACTATTTTGAATGTTAAATTACATCTTCTAAACTTTCCAAAGGTTTTCCCCATGCACGATTCTAGCCTACCATGCGGACGAACGATCCGTTTTCGTCCGACGATCTCTCGTTCAAAGGGCCGACGTACGCTTTCGAGCCACATTTAACCCAAAGTCAACTCCCGAACCCAGGAGCAGACCAAAGGACTCTTTAATGTCTATAAAGTACCTTTTTAATGTATGACCCGTGCGCGATTCGGATCAACGAATTACATTTGATGATTATTTTTCTTGAAAAATCTGCTCAAGACTGCCAATTGGCTAGTCCAGTTCCCTGCCTATCAGCAATGTGTCTAGGTCACCTGCCGATGGGAAGGACTAGGGAAATTCCAATCGCTAACCCCTTGACTCTATAAAATGAGGTCATGACCTCACTACCAAAGGGACCAAGACCAAAGTTCCATCAACATCAGTGATCTCAGCAGCATTCTTTCGAAATCAGCGAAGTTCCTGAATGTAAAGTTCCATCCAAGCTTATATTCCCATCCTTTTCATACCTAATTTAGCAAATCTCATTCCCTCTCGTCCAACCTTCACCTCACATTCAAGGGAGTTCATCCAAGATCAAAGATCAAGCTTCAAAGAAGGTCCCTTCCTTCTCTCTTTAAATTTCTTATTTTTGCATAAATTACATTAGATTCATAATCTAGTTCTTACTTTAGTTCATATACATTAATATCTAGATATTTATTAGAATATTGCACATACTTTATTTTCTGTAAAAAAACCCAAAACAAATAAAAAGAGAGTTTCACCCATAAATTCTGAATGAGATTATCCATCACACTTTTTCAAAACTAAAACACATTTTTCTACACTCACACCCATAATAAAATCCCGTTCGAATCTATGGGATAAACCCCACCCCCATGCCGTATTCAAACTACGTGGACTTTGATACCTTTATAGGCTACGTAGGCATTTCGGATTAAACCCGAGACTCGATTCCAATTTTCCAATTTTCTCAATTTCTTTAAATCCTCTAATTTTCCTAAATTCTTCATTTTCATATATTCTTGCATTAATATACATATTATCTTTATTAGCGTTTCATCCCACACATATTGTCGTTTCATAATAACGATCAATATCGCGATAAATTCATAAACCGTATTTTCTCTCTCTCTATATACATATATATATATATATATATATTATTTTGGGAATATTCCTATGGATGGCTTCACTCAATCTTTCCCATGGTATGAGTTGAACGATTCCGATCACCGTTATATATACACGCACCACACTTCACGGAGAAATAAAGAAAAACAATAACACAGACCCATGAGAGATTGTAAGGGCGGGATAGATGTTTAACACCTTCCCATTCTGTAACTTAGTCCCCGAATCCTTCGAACTATTGGTTTCGTATGCATGAGTTTGTCTTCGCCATCGGTCTCTCAAGGCAGCAACATATTCTTTTGCCTATTTTGTGCAATATAAGCAGGTAACTCCATCTCTTTACATCTACCTCACACTAACGACAGCCGAAGCGTTCCCAAGTAGGGGGTGAGACCTTTCGATCCACACTTCCTTCCCTATTTCCCCCTTTGGGAGGCAAAAGGAGAGGAAGTCGGCGCGCGATCTTCATCGGGATGACCACAAGACCCTCCCGAGGTGGTTTTAAAATCTAGTACTTTAAATATGAATATCATTGATAGGACAAATTTGGAAACCATAAGAGATCGTGCTAAGGCGATCTCTTTGAGGAAAACTTAGGATTCTTTCTTTTTGGCGCTTTATAGTTTTTGTTTACTCTTTTTGATAAGCACCTTGGTCTCTTTTTTGTTTTTTATTCTTTAGGATATGTTCATTGATTTGTTCATACCTTTATATTGTAGTCTTGTTTAATATTAGTCCTTTATGCTTGTTAGGTATTACTTTATTCCATGTGTTTAAATGCAAACCCACATTCTTAGTTATTGTACTAACGATTTTATTTATGACTTTTATTCTCCATGTTTGTAAATTCATAGATTGAAATGCCTTGCTATTTTAGAGTATTTTTCATAACTCATGCACTTTACACCGCACTATAACTTGAGCAATTTCTAAGAAAAATGTAATGAAGGGATTTGTTTTCTATTTTTATCGAAAATTAAAAATTTTATTTGATATTTTGAAAAAGGGTGTCATTATTAATCCTTTTTGTGCATGATAGATTTTTATCATCATGGTTGGTGTTGAAAAGTGATATATTTTTCAAACTCATGAGTGATGCCGTGGTAAGGTTTGGAACTTTAGGATTGTGAGAACTACCTTATATTCGCAACTGTTCCCCACCTATTGTAATGATTGAGCGAAAGCCTCCACATGAAAAATTTATTCAAAGAGTGATGCCCCAAATATTTTTATCTATCCAAAAATTGAGTAACATCAAAGATATGAGATGGAAAAAGATTGTAATCATAAATCCCTATTTGGGGGAGAAAATCTTGGCAGTTCAAAAGACAAAATTTTCAAAATTGAGATCAAATATTTAACTTCATTCTTGATTTTACACACTAACGCTCATGTTATTCACTTTTCTGTCACGAGTTACATCTTTGAATAACTCTATCTTTTGTATGGCTATAATTTGACCTTAGTCCTTTGAATGATAAATCATTCTTTATGTAGAGTATTTGACATAACGAATACCGTTTTATGACCTTTTGAATCTTGTTTGATCATTCTAAATGATATTTTTAGGAATAAAATGTGCTCGCCTAGAGCTAAAAAATCCATTGCGTACATTTTTTTGTGTGTGAAGTTCCATTCAGATTAATAAATCTTAAACGATTGGAACAAAGAATATCAAGTAGATACAACCAAATGATTTAAACAAGCTAAACATGCAGATTTTAACACTTAACAAATATTAAATTCATTTTCTTATTTAATATATTTTAATACTCTGAAATTAATTAATTAATTTAAAATAATTATTTTAACCTTAAAATAAATTTACCAATTTTCAGAATTAATATATTGGCAAATATAAGAGCTGAAAAAAATATAAATTAAAGCAAGCACAAATAAATAAGCAAATAAAGTACGAAAAATAAAGACACCGAAATTTAACATGGTTCGGCCAAATCCCGACCTACGTCCACACGCCTAGAGCTTCCGACTCCCTTGCGCTTCACTACCGTGATCCACTTGAAGGGTAAGATCAAATCACCGCATACACCTGTTTGCAAACTAACTCCGAGCTTCAAACCCTGTGGCCTACTAGCGGGTAGGAACCAATCACCGGTACAACAATCCGAAGCTTCAACAAAGCTTCAAACAAATCTATATTGTTGGTACAATGGTTTAATAATGAAACTCCTTAAAAATACAATTTATATACTGAGTTTCTTCTTCTTCAATGATACTTCAATAAATGATGTTGGTGTAGGCATAAGTCTTCTCTTTCAATGATTGAGTAGAATGTAAAACTAATTGCTCTCTTGAATGTGTAGTAGTAGCTGAATAATAAATTCAAATGCTCTCAATAGATTCTCTAGTTCTTGCTCATAGTCTCATTCTACTGTGCCTTCAATGAAATACTTCAATATTTAAGCGTGTCTTCAAAAAATAGCTGTGAGACACAGGCATTGCGAGCATTAAATGGTCCTGATTTTGTTGAGATGAAATGATCTTGCAAATCTTTGTTTTTACTTCTCAAGAAAAACATATATGTTGGAGTATTAAAATAGCATTATGAAAATAAGGGACTTGAAGTTGCTCTTTGTAGATAACCTCATATAAGTCCTGCACAAATGTTAGTCCAAGAGAAATAAAGAACCAAACTGAAGTGAAATATTAGTCATTTAACGTGAAAAGAAAAAAATATTTCCCAGTAAAGGATATATTGTCAAAGATAAAATATGAGATGATAAAAAATATAATAATAGAAAGAAAATGCATAAAAAAAATTATCAGGTGTAAACACGCAAGAGTCCCAAGGACATTTTAGAAAATATACTGTCTGAGATATGTGTACAGACAATCATTTACATCAAGAGCACAATGCAAAATATTCATAGCTTTAGCATTTATTTAAATTTTCTTAATATCAACTTCATTCCATTCATTTTCATCTTAGGGAACAAAAACATTATTTAAAATTTTCATAGGAACAAAGGGACCATTTGTAACAACTCTCCATACTTCATAATCATGTGACGGAATAAATATTTAATTCTATTTTTCCAATAGTTATAAGTATTTCCAGAATATAGAGGAGGTTTAAAAATGGATTGGCTTTCACCAAGAGATGTTGTAATATTTGCCATGACCTTTAACTAAAAGATTGTTAAATCTAAAAAATACTAATTAGAGCACTACCTCTGATACCGATTGTTGCCCAGATGATACTCAAGGAGGGGGGGGGGGGGGGGGATTGAGTATTTACAGACTTTTCCGGTTAAATTTGTATGTCAGAAAAATATTTAATTTACAACACCTTAACAATTTTCAGATTAATAAATCTTAAATGATTAGAACAATGAATATCAAGTAGATACAACCAAATGATAAACATGCATATTTGAACACTTCACAAATATTAAATTAATTTTCGTATTTAATATAAATTAATATTCTGAAATTAATTAATTAATTTGAAAATAATTATTTTAACCTTAAAATAAATTTACCAATTTTCGAAATTAATATATTTGCAAATTTAAGTGCTGAAAAATATATAAATTAAAGCTAGCACAAATAAATAAGCAAATAAAGACACCAAAATTTAACGTGGTTCGGCCAAATCCCGACCGACGTCCACTCCTAGAGCTTCCGACTCCCTTGCGCTTCACTACCACGATCCACTTGATGGGTAGGATCAAACCACCGCGTAAAACTGTTTGCAAACTAACTCCAAGATTCAAACCCTGTGGCCTACTTGCGGGTAGGAAACAATCACCGGTACAACAATCCGAAGCTTCAACAAAGCTTCAAACAAATATGAATTTTTGGTACAATGGTTGAATAATGAAACTCCTTAAAAATACAATTAATATATTAAGTTTCTTCTTCTTCAATGAGACATCAATAAATGATGTCGGTGCAGGAGTAAGTCTTCTCCTTCAATGATTGAGTAGAATGTAAAATTAATTGCTCTCCTGAATGTGTAGTAGTAGCTGAATAATAAATTCAAATTCTCTCAATAGATTCTCTAGTTCTAGCTCATAGTCTCATTCTACTGTGCCTTCAATGAAACACTTCAATATTTAAGTATGTCTTCAACAAATAGCTGTTAAACACAGGCATTGTGAGCATTAAATGGTCCTGATTTTGTTGAGATGAAATGATCTGAAAAATGATCTTGCAAATCTTCATTTTTACTTCTCAAGAAAATATACCTGTTGGAGTATTAAAATAGCATTATGAAAATAGGGGACTGGAAGTTGCTCTTTGTAGATAACGTCATATAGGTTCTGCACAAATGTTAGTCCAAGAGAAATAAAGAACCAAACTGAAGTGAAATGTTAGTCATTTGACCTGAAAAGAAAAAAATATTTCTCAATAAAGGATATATTGTCAAAGATAAAATATGAGATGATAAAAAATATAATAATAGAAAGAAAATGCATAAAAAAAATTATCAGTTGTAAACACGCATGAGTCACAAGGACATTTTAGAAAATATACTGTTTGAGATATGTGTACAGACAATCATTTACATCAAGAGCACAATGCAAAATATTCATAGCTTTAGCATTTATTTGAATTTTCTTAATATCAACTTCATTCCATTCATTTTCATCTTAGGGAACATAAACATTATTTACAATTTTCATAGGAACAAAGGGACCATTTGTAACAACTCTCCAAACTTCATAATCATGCGACTGAATAAATATTTAATTCTATTTTTGCAATAGTTATAATTATTTCCAAAATATAGAGGAGATTTAAAAATGGATTGGCCTTCACCAAGAGATGTTGTAATATTTGCAATGACCTTTAACTATAAGATTGTTAAATCTAAAAAATACTAATTAAATCACTACCTCTAATACCAATTATTGCCCAGATTATACTCAAGAGGGGGGTGGGGGGGTGGGGGTGAATTGAGTTTTTACAAACTTTTCCTGTTAAATTTGTATGTCAGAGAAATATTTAATTTACAACACCTTAACAATTTTCAGATTAATAAATCTTAAATGATTACAACAAAGAATATAAAGTAGATACAACCAAATGATAAACATGGATATTTGAACACTTCAGAAATATTAAATTTATTTTCGTATTTAATATAAATTAATATTCTGAAATTAATTAATTAATTTGAAAATAATTATTTTAAGCTTAAAATAAATTTACCAATTTTCAAGATTAATATATTTGCAAATTTAATTGCTGAAAAAATATAAATTAAAGCTAGCAAAAATAAATAAGCAAATAAAGACGACAAAATTTAACGAGGTTCAGCCAAATCCTGACCGGCGTCCACGCTCCTAGAGCTTCCGAGTCCCTTGCGCTTCACTTCCGCGATCCACTTGATGGGTAGGATCAAACCACCGCGTACAACTATTTGCAAACTAACTCAAAGATTCAAACCTCGTGGCCTACTTGCGGGTAGGAACCAATCACTGGTACAACAATCCGAAGCTTCAGCAAAGCTTCAAACAAATATGAATTTTTGGTACAATGGATAAATAATGAAACTCCTTAAAAATATAATTTATATACTGAGTTTCTTCTTCTTCAATGAGACATCAATAATTGATGTGGGTGTAGGCATAAGTCTTCTCCTTCAATGATTGAGTAAAATGTAAAATTAATTGCTCTCTTGAATGTGTAGTAGTAGCTAAATAATAAATTCAAATGCTCTCAATAGATTCTCTAGTTCTTGCTTATAGTCTCATTCTATCGTGCCTTCAATGAAACACTTCAATATTTAAGTGTGTCTTCAAAAAATAGCTGTTAGACACAAGCATTGTGATCATTAAATGGCCCTGATTTTGTTGAGATGAAATGATCTGAAAAATGTTCTTGCAAATCTTCATTTTTACTTCTCAAGAAAAATATACCTATTGGAGTATTAAAATAACATTATGAAAATAAGGGACTTGAAGTTGCTCTTTGTAGATAACCTCATATAGGTTATGCACAAATGTTAGTCCAAGAGAAATAAAGAACCAAACTGAAGTGAAATATTAGTCATTTAACGTGAAAAGAAAAAAATATTTCCCAGTAAAGGATATATTGTTAAAGATAAAATATGAGATGATAAAAAAATAATAATAGAAAGAAAATGCATAAAAAAAATTATCTGTTGTAAACACGCATGAGTCCCAAGGACATTTTAGAAAATATACCGTCTGAGATATGTGTACAGACAATCATTTACATCAAGAGCACAATGCAAAATATTCACAGCTTTAGCATTTATTTGAATTTGCTTAATATCAACTTCATTCCATTCATTTTCATCTTAGGAAACAAAAACATTATTTACAATTTTCATAGGAACAAAGGGACCATTTGTAATAACTCTCCAAACTTCATAATCATGTGACTGAATAAATATTTAATTCTATTTTTCCAATAGTTATAATTATTTCCAGAATATAGAGGAGGTTGAAAAATGGATTGGCCTTCACTAAGAGATGTTGTAATATTTGACATTACCTTTAACTATAAGATTCTTAAATCTAAAAAATAATAATTAGAGCACTACCTCTGATACCAATTATTTCCCAGATTATACTCAAGAAGGGGGGGGGGGGGGGGGGGGGGGGAATTGAGTATTTACAGACTTTTCCGGTTAAATTTGCATGTCAGAAAAATATTTAATTAACAATACCTTAACAATTTTCAGATTAATAAATCTTAGATGTTTACAACGAAGAATATCAAGTAGATACAACCAAATGATAAACATTCATATTTGAACACTTCACAAATATTAAATAAAATTTTCGTATTTAATATAAATTAATATTATGAAATTAATTAATTAATTTGAAAATAATTATTTTAACCTTAAAATAAATTTACCAATTTTCGAAAATAATGTATTTGCAAATTTAAGTGCTGAAAAATATATAAATTAAAGCTAGCACAAATAAATAAGCAAATAAAGACATCAAAATTTAACGTGGTTCTGCCAAATCCCGACCGACGTCCACGCTCCTAGAGCTTCTGACTCCCCTGCGCTTCACTACCGCGATCCACTTGAAGGGTAGGATCAAACCTCTGCGTACAACTATTTGCAAACTAACTCCAAGATTCAAACCCGTGGCCTACTTGCGGGTAGGAACTAATCACCGGTACAACAATCCGAAGCTTCAACAATGCTTCAAACAAATCTAAATTTTTGGTACAATGGTTGAATAACGAAACTCCTTAAAAATACAATTTATATACTAAGTTTCTTCTTCTTCAATGAGACATCAATAAATGATGTCGGTGAAGGCGTAAGTCTTCTCCTTCAATGATTGAGTAGAATGTAAAATTAATTGCACTCTTGAATGTGTAGTAGTAGCTGAATAATAAATTCCAATGCTCTCAATATATTCTCTAGTTCTTGCTCATAGTCTCATTCTACAGTGCCTTCAATGAAACACTTCAATAATTAAGTGTGTCTTCAAAAAATAGCTGTTAGACACAGGCATTGTGAGCATTAAATGGTCCTGATTTTGTTGAGATGAAATGATCTGAAAAATGATCTTGCAATTCTTCATTTTTACTTCTCAAGAAAAATATACCTGTTGGAGTTTTAAAATAGCATTATGAAAATATGGGACTTGAAGTTTCTCTTTGTAGATAACCTCATATAGGTTCTTCACAAATGTTAGTCCAAGAGAAATAAAGAACCAAACTGAAGTGAAATATTAGTCATTTAACGTGAAAAGAAAAAAACATTTCCCAGTAAAGGATATATTGTCAAAGATAAAACATGAGATGATAAAAAATATAATAATAGAAAGAAAATGCATAAAAAAAATTATGAGTTGTAAACACGCATGAGTCCCAAGGACATTTTAGAAAATATACTGTCTGAGATATGTGTACAGACAATCATTTACATCAAGAGCACAATGCAAAATATTCATAGCTTTAGCATTTATTTGAATTTTCTTAATATCAACTTCATTCCATTCATTTTCATCTTAGGGAACATAAACATTATTTACAATTTTCATAGGAACAAAGGGACCATTTGTAACAACTCTCCGAACTTCATAATCATGTGACTGAATAAATATTTAATTCTATTTTTCCAATAGTTATAATTATTTCCGGAATATAGAGGAGGTTTAAAAATGGATTCGCCTTCACCAAGAGATGTTGTAATATTTGCCATGACCTTTAACTATAAGATTGTTAAATCTAATAAATACTAATTAGAGCACTACCTCTGATACCAATTGCTGCCCGGATTATTCTCAGGGTGGGGGGGAATTGAGTATTTACAGACTTTTTCGATTAAATTTGTATGTCAGAAAAATATTTAATTTACAATACCTTAACAATTTTAAGATTAATAAATCTTAAATGATTACAACAAAGAATATCAAGTAGATACAACCAAATGATAAACATGCATATTTGAACACTTCACAAATATTAAATTAATTTTCGTATTTAATATAAATTAATATTCTGAAATTAATTAATTAATTTGAAAATAATTATTTTAACCTTAAAATAAATTTACCAATTTTTCGAAATTAATATATTTGCAAATTTAAGTGCTGAAAAAAATATAAATTAAAGCTAGCAAAAATAAATAAGCAAATAAAGACACCAAAATTTAACGTGGTTCGGCCAAATCCTGACCGATGTCCATGCTCCTAGAGCTTCCGACTCCCTTGTGCTTCACTACCGCGATCCACTTGAAGGGTAGGATCAAAGCACCGCGTACAACTGTTTGCAAACTAACTCCAAGATTCAAACCTCGTGGCCTACTTGCGGGAGGAACCAATCACCGGTACAACAATCCGAAGCTTCAAACAAATCTGAATTTTTGGTACAATGGTTGAATAATGAAACCCCTTAAAAATACAATTTATATACTAAGTTTCTTCTTCTTCTTCAATGTGACATCAATAAATGATGTCGGTGTAGGCATAAGTCTTCTCCTTCAATGATTGAGTAGAGTGTAAAATTAATTGCTCTCTTGAATGTGTAGTAGTAGCTAAATAATAGATTCAAATGCTCTCAATAGATTCTCTAGTTCTTGCTCATAATCTCATTCTACGGCGCCTTCAATGAAACACATCAATATTTAAGTCTGTCTTAAAAAAATAGTTGTTAGACACAGGCATTGTGAGCATTAAATGGCCCTAATTTTATTGAGATGAAATGATTTGAAAATTGTTCTTGCAAATCTTCATTTTTACTTCTCAAGAAAAATATACCCGTTGGAGTATTAAAATAGCATTATGAAAATAAGGGACTTGAAGTTGCTCTTTGTAGATAACCTCATATAGGTTCTGCACAAATGTTAGTCCAAGAGAAATAAAGAACCAAATTGAAGTGAAATATTAGTCATTTAACGTGAAAAGAAAAAAATATTTCCCAGTAAAGGATATATTGTCAAAGATAAAATATGAGATGATAAAAAATATAATAATAGAAAGGAAATGCATAAAAAAAATTATCAGTTGTAAACACGCATGAGTCCCAAGGACATTTTAGAAAATATACTTTCTGAGATATGTGTACAGACAATCATTTACATTAAGAACACAATGCAAAATATTCATAGCTTTAGCATTTATTTGAATTTTCTTAATATCAACTTCATTCCATTCATTTTCATCTTAGGGAACATAAACATTATTTACAATTTTCATTGGAACAAAGGGGCCATTTGTAACAACTCTCCAAACTTCATAATCATGTGACTGAATAAATATTTAATTCTATTTTTTCCAATAGTTATAATTATTTCCAGAATATAGAGGAGGTTTAAAAATGGATTGGCCTTCACCAAGAGATGTTGTAATATTTGCCATGACCTTTAACTATAAGATTTTTAAATCTAAAAAATACTAATTAGAGCACTACCTCTGATTCCAAATATTGCCCAGATTATTATGACAACCCGCCTACTAAAATAATAGGTGGCCAACCCAATACTCTAATAATCACAAGAATCATAGATGGTCCATTCTCAGCATTACTGTCGATTAAAATAATAGTACGAGATAACCACCAATCATTTTAGAAAATGGACTGTCAATTTAAAAGAATTTGCCAGTAAATGAAAAACACTTAGACATTCCCATTTGTTAAAAACGGTGGATATCAAAAAGGAAGAATAAAGAGTGACAATATAATAAATAATCACCGAATAAGCTGTCGGTGAACAAACCAATACAAATAATTACACCGAATATTACATTTCAATATTTACAATGTAATAAATGAGTGTGACACTTTGGCAACACGACCGAATAATTAAACTGAACATAACTAGAGTGAAATAGATAGAGGTGTCTAAAACAAATAACCTACAACATCCGCAATGTGCTGTAGCTCCATGACAACCGGAATGGAAACATAAATATGGGTGTCCATGCGTTAGATCACCTGTATGGCAAAAAGTATATGCAGAAACAAAGAAGTATAAACGGGTCAGGGCCCGGTTTGACATGATTCCCATGTGACTAAAATGCATGACAGTTAAGTGCGTAATTCTCTCGCAATAACAATAATACTTCTCACCTCTCAATCTAAAAGCAACCTAGCGCACAATCATGAGATACTCTAGTTAACCCAGGTACTAAGGGCTAACTTCTCCCCAGTCTCAGCACTATGACCTATTCGTGCGTGGGGTGTCTCGCAAAGCGAAATCCAAACAGGGAACCCCCCAGATACACTACTACTTAGGCAAGGTTGATCGTTGAGATCCATTAGACCCTAAGCACAAAATTAATATGTATATAAGTGTGTGCTTATTATCTACAACTACTCACGGAAATATAAGTAAATCCATTCACCATCTAAATCATCATTCCCATTCCTTTCTTTAGGAATATATATAAATGGTACAACATTTTATCAAATGTTTACCATTTCAATTTCATAACTCTTTATGTACCGTTCCTATTTCTTTCCTAGGAATATACATAAATGGTACAACATTTTATCAAATGTTTACGAATTTATCTCATTTATACAATTTCTTTACCGATTTTATTTCCTTTCTTCCATCCAGGAAGAATACATTTTTAAAGCAAGTTTTATTAACATAAAAATGCTTTATCATAAAACCCCACTTCCTTTCTTCCATCCGGGAAATGTAATCAAAATTCATTTTTTTTAGCATAAAAATACTTTTGTATACCATGTATCCCATTTCCCTTCTTCCATCCAGGAAATGTAATTAAAGCCAATTCATTATCATGAATCCCTTTAATAAATCTAAGACCGCCCCTCCGGGTTTCCCCACTGGACGCGCCCGTAAATGGCTATCATATTCCAGGGTCTATCTATACAAGACAACCTGGGAACCTAACAACGTCAGGAAGCGGCCATATTGCCTGCGGGATAGTCAAGACCACACCCAGAATCCCCTAACCAACGCAGTAATATAAATGCCCATATGGCCTATGGACTATATCCACCCTGCATTCATTAGCCACAGGGCTTCACCACATGTACGCAACTTCCCTTATGATAGCGATTTAGGGAGGTGTGTAATCATAAATTAACATTTATGAAAAACATTACTTTTCCTTTTTGAAATCATCCAATTTTACATTTTCAAAATCATTTGTACTTATTCATTTAATACCACATTTTTATAATATGCATTTCTTATTTATTAAGTCATATTTTATAAATGACCTAAAACCCAAAGTGCCATCATCCTCAAACTAGCCTCCAAAAGCTCATATAACTTCATAAACCATCAAAATGAGTCTCCCTCAAGGAATATCTCCCAAAAGTCTCACATTAACATTTTATCTCCAAATTACTGTTAGGTTAAATCCCTAAATCATTCGGGCATTATTCTATACAAACTAGCCCTCGGGTAAGCCCAATTATCCTATTTTAGCCTAGGACATTAATCTACCCAAAAAAACCCTCTAGGACCCTTAGTTACTTCCCAAAGGAAGGTTCCTAAGCCTTGGACCTAAAATAAAAGGGCTAAAAACTAAGCTGGAAAAACCTCCCAAAAATGCAGAAATTTCGAATCGATTCGCCCATTGCCGAATCGATTCGGTCCCAAAAACGAATCGATTCGGTCAAGAAGACCCAGGCATTATTCATAACCCTGAATCGATTCGGGTGGTCAAAATTGATTCGGTCAACCCAGACCTGACATTTTCCCTCTTATCGAATCGATTCGCTAGGGGTGAATCGATTCGGTCCTGCAAAATTTCTAAGTTTGGGCTACGGGTTGTTTGAACCCTAGAACCCCAAATCCCTCAAACCCTTGATTCTTTCCAACATCAACAACAACAACAACTCAACCCAAATCATTTCTACACCATTACTAACTACGAATTTATCCTCAAATGAAATTAAAACCAAGAATTTAGGGTTTAATCATCAAAATCAACAAAACCAAATTTATGGTTTAAGTCTCCCAAAACTTAACTAAACATGAAATTTATCACATTAAATCAATATCTAGCAAGTAAGAAACTTTCCTCGAGGTTCGTAGTCTCTGATCCTCCTCCGATAGCAACGGATTTCAGCCCAAATCTCCATTTTCTCTCTCTTTTCTCCATTTCTCCCAACTCTCTCTTCTCTCCCTCTCTCCTTTGGCTTTTCTCACAAATGAAGAAAGAAGAAGGGGTGGGGGGACTTATACGGGTCATAAAACACCATTCCCCATATTTTAATTACTAATACACCATTAAAATGACTCGTAACGACATAATTGAGTCATAACACCCCAAAAGTGCCTGAAACTCAAAAATACAACGTGGCACTTATTTCGACTATCTCGACTTTTCTAAAAACAACCGCACCCCATATTTTGGCTTCCGGGATAACATGAACAAATTTTATGTTCTATATTCATTTTATTTCATTAATTATACTCCAAATTAAATATGAGTCATAACCGTCGTTTTACATATAACGACGCAACACAACATATTATAATGCTATTTACCTTCTCATACGGTAAATAAGAAAAACATAGTAAATATTATCCCTAAATCTCACGGGAAATATTATTTACGCCAACTTCCCATATTTTATAAAATTAGCCCATCGGGCAAAATAATATAAAATAGTCGCCCAAAAACCTGGGTTGTTACATACTCCTCCCCTTAGAGGGGAATTTTTCCCTCAAAATTCAGGTATACAGTATAACCATATAAAGGTATACTATACTAAACTACCATTCTATCATTCCTAGCAAACCCCTTGGCAATACAGCGTCCACGTTGGACACGGACTAAGGTCATCACTATTTGATCTCAATCTATATTACCCTTGTTCTAATCATAGCACCAAACCATCCTTATGATCTATCGATCCTACCTCTCTATTTCAGAAGGAGATACCTACACATCTCAGCACAAATAGCCTTTCTTCCCAAATCACGTTATACCCTTGCTAGGGAATAACTATGCTAACATATAATGGCTCACCACAATACTACTAACTTCTATTCGCGTTGGCGTAACCCTTAAAAGTATGCGGCTCAATGAGCCCAATCATCAAAGAAATATCCTCGGACCATTCTAAGTCCAAAGAATATCTACTGTCCGCTGGTTCCATCCAACGAGCAGGCGAACTACTCAACCGACTACACCAGGCTACACACACTACACCATATTTATAAGAAACGATTCGAACTATTGTACAGAAATTCGATCCCAACAAAGTTAATACTCCCATTCGCATTTCTATAGCAAAAAGGGAATATCCAATTGATAGTCCTTTACGAACTCCAACTTGTCGCTCGTGAAAAGACTAGTTTTCTGCCCAAGAAGTAGTGCCTTTATTCCTTTAAGGCGAATACTGCCGCTAGGAACTCTAAATCAAGCGGGGGATAATACTTCTCATAGAATTTAAATCTGTGAGACGCATAAACAATGGGTTCATGCTCTAGCATTAATACTTCCCATTCCTGGAAAAGACTCGTTCGTTAAGATCCACTTTTGATCGTAACACATGAGTGCAGGAGTAAAAGTCAACTTATACTTCAACTCCTCGAAAGATAGGTTACCAACGTAACGCTCTATCTAGAAAAGGCCCCACCATATATGGCCCATCGTTTTGAATCACTTAAGATCCTATACTCCTTCGTTCTAGGGACCGAATCCCACTTAGAGTTAACCCACAAACCTATTGTGGTCAACTCCCTGCCCCCTTCCTAAAACAATACTACATGCCTTAAGGGCCTCACGTCCTAAAAATCCTAAAGTCAATCTATCTATCCTAATCTAGGCGTATAAGTATTATCCTAATTATATCCCTAGTGTCTAGGGCCTTTCTCAACTTCCGACATTCGCTTGGGTTCATGTGTGGGACGTCTCGCCGAAGCAAAATCCAAACAAGGAACCCTCCCGTTACACTACTACCTCGCATCGTCGGTCGTTGAGAAGTAACGGTCGAAGACACATGATCAGGATTGACGGAATTCTAACTCGTAATCCTACTAATTCATTTCAACTTCTAAGTTCTACCATATCGATTGACTGAAAATTTTAACTAACCTGACATTTACTTTATGAAAAAATGCCACCAATGATCTATTTCAATATATATACGTACATCTTTTTAAATGGCCTTCTCATTAAGGCAAAATCATAAGTCTCTATCCGACTTCATATCTTAGTCTTCCCCACATCGATCAGAGGAAAAACTATCATAGTGCTTATATATCGCACATCAACTTAGCCTTATAATCATTCAATTACGTGATTCTTGGCTACCTTCCAACCCATCATTAACTAACAAAAAGAAAAACGAGAAAGAAAAGAAAATGCACATCTCTCCACTTCCAATGTTGTTAAGGTTCATGTGCGGAGTGTCTCGCAAAGCGAAATCCAAACAAGAAACCCCTCCGATACAATCCCCTTAACTTGCTGGTCGTGGAGATAAGGCAATAGCATACACAAGAAAAACAAGCAAACAATTACTAAAACAAAACAAGCAAAGCAAAACAAAATAAAAAATAAAAATAAAGGAAACTATCTACATACCGTAAACCACCTCTATAAAGTCTCAACCTGTATCCAGGAGAGATATTATAGAACAAGTAGTCCTTCTCTAGAACTAGGAATAGGATAGCCTCGCGATTTATTCGCTTGCCATCGCACCAACTCAAACCAAGAATATCTTTACTCGTATATTACATATATTACAAGTAGTACATACCACTCATATCCTCACTCACCCCATAACGAGTGAAATAAAAACACAAAACTTCCCTATCCTGGAAGCTATATAAATACATTCACTATATTAACATCCATAATACCACAAGCTCGATACACACACCCGAATCTAGGGTAAATATGATACTATTCCATCTTATGCTCCACCCTCAACCACGGTGGAAATTCCTGCCAACATACTTTCCAATTCCTTGGCCACCACTAATGGTTCCTAGACACGTTATGCTAGTCTCATCCGAACTAAACTACTTCCATCTCTAGCTATCCTAGCGATCACTCACGTAGTTCCCCTTAACTCCTTTAGTAAAGAGAACATTCTACTAGCCTCCCCGTCCTTAGTTCAATGAGTCTTCCCCGAGTGGAGGTCCACCGATGGGGTCCCATGAACACTACTTCTCCAAAATTGTTAGCAACACTTACTTGTGAGCACATCGTTTCCATTGAAAGGCTCTATCTCTCTCTTCCTTGTATCAACCTTATGTCGGTGCACAGTTTCCATAACTGTAGCACCCTCTATTCACTATCGGCCTCTAACCGAACCTTGCACGAATACTTGAGAATCTACTTTCTCATCATTCCTGACATCCTAGAGAAACTCGCTATTGAAAATATCTAACGGGTTTCTCTATGGGCAAAACCTCCCGTTCCATCAAAATATGGCGACTACCATTCTCGCCACTTCAATCTCACTCCTACTGGTGAAAGACTTTCCTTCAATCTTCACACCTGAGCACCTCTATACCTCACTCTAGGCCAAACTCTCGGGCCGTATACTTCCACAGAACGAGGTTACACCTCCTCTATCCAACCGAACTTCAACATGTGGTCCTCGTCAAGGACTTCTCATCTTCAAATTAATGTCACTTGGAGTCCCAAGCTTAGCAACACTCCCTACTTGCAGCGGTACTTGAAAAAACTATTTCTACTGTACCTAGTAGTGGCGGTAGCAATATTAGAATAATGCCACAAGGGAGCGACCTTCAAATGGTCCTTATCCCCGAATACAACCTACAGTTCTTAGTAATCTCGCCTCGTGACGCATTCACAACGGCCTTCTTTGATGCCCATCATTTGACGACTTACTAGTCTCACACGAACGTGCAAAGGATTTTCGGGGTTCTCATAACCTAGCAGAAGAACAAAATCTCACAAGACAAATCAACGATCTTAATCCTAAGGCTCTATATCAAATCAAAAGAAACACAGAAGACACAATACATCCGTACGGATTCCTAAGGACTCTAGACCCTAATGTTCTGATACCATCTGTGACAACCCGCCTACTAAAATAATAGGTGGCCAGCCGAATACTCTAATAATCACAAGAATCATAGATGGTCCATTCTCAGCATCACTGTTGATTAAAATAATAGTACGAGATAACCACCAATCATTTTAGAAAACGGACTGTCAATTTAAAAGAATTTGCAAGTAAATGAAAAACACTTAGACAATCCCATTTGTAAAAAACGGTGGATATCAAAAACGAAGAATAAAGAGTGACAATATAATAAATAATCACCGAATAAGCTGTCGGTGGACATACCAATACAAATAATTACACCGAATATTACATTTTAATATTTACAATGTAATAAATGAGTGTGACACTTGGGCAACACGCCCGAATAATTAAACTGAACATAACTAGAGTGAAATAGATAGAGGCGTCTAAAACAAATAACCTACAACATCCGCAATATGCTGTAGCTCCATGATAACCGGAATGGAAATGTTAATATGGGTGTCCATGCGTTAGATCACCTGTATGGCAAAAAGTATATGCAGAAACAAAGAAATATAAACGGGTCAGGGCCCGGTTTGATATGGTTCCCATGTGACTAAAATGCATGACAATTAAGTGCGTAATTCTCTCGCAATAACAATAATATTTCTCACCTCTTAGTCTAAAAGCAACCTAGCGCACAATCATGAGATACTCTAGTTAACTGAGGTACTAAGGGCTAACTTCTCCCCAGTCTCAACACTATGCCCTATTCGTGCGTGGGGTGTCTCGCAAAGCGAAATCCAAACAAGGAACCCCCCAGATACACTACTACTTAGGTAAGGTTGATCGTTGAGATCCATTAGACCCTAAGAACGAAATTAATATGTATATAAGTGTGTTCTTATTATCTACAACTACGCACGGAAATATAAGTAAATCCATTCACCATCTAAATCATCATTCCCATTCCTTTCTTTAGGAATATATATAAATGGTACAACATTTTATCAAATGTTTACCATGTCATTTCATAACTCTTTATGTACCGTTCCTATTTCTTTCTTAGGAATATACATAAATGGTACAACATTTTATCAAATTTTTACCAATTTATCTCATTTATACAATTTCTTTACCGATTTTATTTCCTTTCTTCCATCCACAAAGAATACATTTTTAAAGCAAGTTTTATTAACATAAAAATGCTTTATCATAAAACCCCACTTCCTTTCTTCCATCCGGGAAATGTAATCAAAAGTCATTTTTATTAGCATAAAAATACTTTTGTATACCATGTATCCCATTTCCTTTCTTCCATCCAGGAAATGTAATTAAAGCCAATTCATTATCATGAATCGCTTTAATAAATCTAAGACCGTCCCTCCGGGTTTCCCCACTGGACGCGCCCCTAAATGGCTATCATCTTCCAGTAGGGATGGCAACGGGTTGGTTCGGGGTCTGGTTTTAACTCCCCGTCCCCGTCCCCGTTAGAAAAACCATTCCCCGTCCCCGCCCCGTTCCCCGTTATAACGGGTTCGGGGATCCCCGTCCCCGTTTAAAACGGGTATCGGATTCCCCGCGGGGAACCCGTTTTGATTTTTTTTTTTTCAATTCCTCTTTAGGCACCTAAGTAAAAGTTATTTTTAAATTACATCTCAACTAGAAGTGTCATATCATTTCATAAATTCACCAATTAACTGTAAATTAGAAAGAAAATTATTCAAATAAAGCTAGAATTGTGAAGCCTTATATTCAAATAAACCAACAGTTTATTCCTGATTGCTTATGGTTGTAAGAATCTACTCCCCTAAATGGAGCTTGCAATATTAAAATTAAAGTGAAATTAAAAAGAAATGTTAAAAATTAAATGAACTAACCGGATAGCTGAAATTAAGGTCAGGGATAGTGACGAGAGGTGGTAGCAGAGGCAAAATCCTACCCAATCGCTCGGATCTATACAAACCCACAGATGTCTATGTATGAGTCACATGCAATTTATAATAAACACACAGTTATCCATGTAAATGAAAACAAATTTCACGAGAAGAAACAATCAAGATCTGACCGAGAAGAAACAGACAAAGGGGAACCAAGATCTGACCGAGAAGAAACAGCCAACAGCCGTAATGGAGGGTGTGAGGCGCTGCGGAGGCGCTGCGGAGGGAGGGTGAGGGAGGGTGTGAGGCGCTGCATGAGGAGGCGAGGGCTGAGCGTGAGGGAGGGAGTGAGGAAGGGAGGGAGAGAGTGAGGGAGTGTGAGGGATTGTGATGGGTGAGGGCTGCGTAACTCTAACAGATGTGTGTGTTGTGTTGTGAGGGATTGATTGTGAAGGAATATAGGGTTTAGTTAGTTTATATATTTTTTATAATATAAATATATATTTTTTAATATATGTAAGTAATTCGGGTATCCCCGTGGAGACCCGAAGGCATACCCGAAACCGACTCGAAACTTTTCGGGGATTTTTTTCACTCCCCGAACCCGATCCGATCCTCGAATTTTTGGAGATTTTTCGGGGATTTTTTTCGGGTATCCGCGGGGACCCGAAATTTCGGGGAAAATTGCCATTCCTATCTTCCAGGGTCTATCTATACAAGACAACCTGGGAACCTAACAACGTCGGTAAGTGGCCATATTGCCTGCGGGAAAGTCAAGACCACACCCAGAATCCCCTAACCAACGCAGTAATATAAATGCCCATATGGCCTAGGGACTATATCCACCCTGCATTCATTAGCCACGGGGCTTCACCACACGTACGCAATTTCCCTAATGATAGTGATTTAGGGAGGTGTGTAATCATAAATTAACATTTATGAAAAACATTACTTTTCCTTTTTGAAATCATCCAATTTTACACTTTCAAAATCATTTGTACTTATTCATTTAATACCACATTTTTATAATATGCATTTCTTATTTATTAAGTCATATTTTATAAATGACCTAAAACCCAAAGTGCCATCATCCTCAAACTAGCCTCCAAAAGCTCATATAACTTCATAAACCATCAAAATGAGTCTCCCTCAAGGAATATCTCCCAAAAGTCCCACATTAACATTTTATCTCCAAATTACTTTTAGGTTAAATCCCTAAATCATTCGGGCATTACTCTATAAAAACTAGCCCTCGGGTAAGCCCAATTATCCTATTTTAGCCTAGGACATTAATCTACCCAAAACAACCATCTAGGACCCTTAGTTACTTCCCAAAGGAAGGTTCCTAAGCCTTGGACCTAAAAGAAAAGGGATAAAAACTAAGCTAGAAAAACCTCCCAAAAATGCAGAAATTTCGAATCGATTCGCCCATTGCCGAATCGATTCGGTCCCAAAAACGAATTGATTCGGTAGGTCCAAATCGATTCGGTCAAGAAGACCCAGGCATTTTGCATAACCCCTAATCGATTCGGATGGTCAGAATTGATTCTTATCGAATCGATTCGCTAGGGGCGAATCGATTCGGCCCTGCAAAATTTCTAAGTTTGGGCTACGGGTTGTTTGAATCCTAGAACCCCAAATCCCTCAAACCCTTGATTCTTCCCAACATCAACAACAACAAAAACTCAACCCAAATCATTTCTACACCATTACTAACTATGAATTTATCCTCAAATGAAATTAAAACCAAGAATTTAGGGTTTAATCATCAAAATCAACAAAACCAAATTTATGGTTTAAATCTCCCAAAACTTTACTAAACATGCAATTTATCACATTAAATCAATATCTAGCAAGTAAGAAACTTGCCTCGAGGTTCGTAGTCTCTGATCCTCCTCCGATAGCAACGGATTTCAGCCCAAATCTCCATTTTCTCTCTCTTTTCTCCATTTCTCCCAACTCTCTCTTCTCTCCCTCTCTCCTTTGGCTTTTCTCACAAATGAAGAAAGAAGAAGGGGTGGGGGGACTTATACGGGTCATAAAACACCATTCCCCCTCTTTTAATTACTAATACACCATTAAAATGACTCGTAACGACATAATTGAGTCATAACACCCCAAAAGTGCCCGAAACTCAAAAATACAACGTGGCACGTATTTCGACTATCTCGACTATTCTAAAAACAACCGCACCCCCTATTTTGGCATTCGGGATAACATGAACAAATTTTATGTTCTATATTCATTTTATTTCATTAATTATACTCCAAATTAAATATGAGTCATAACCGTCGTTTTACATATAATGACGCAACACAACATATTATAATGCTATTTACCTTCTCATACGGTAAATAAGCAAAACATAGTAAATATAATCCCTAAATCTGACGGGAAATAATATTTACGCCAACTTCCCCTATTTTATAAAATTATCCCATCGGGCAAAATAATATAAAATAGTCGCCCAAAAACCTGGGTTGTTACAATTATACTCAAGCGAGGGGGGGGGGGGATTGAGTATTTACTGACTTTTCCGGTTAAATTTGTATGTCAGAAAAATATTTAATTTACAACACCTTAACAATTTTCAGATTAATAAATCTTAAATGATTACAACAAAGAATATCAAGTAGATACAACCAAATGATAAACATGCATATTTGAACACTTCAGAAATATTAAATTAATTTTCATATTTAATATAAATTAATATTCTGAAATTAATTAAATAATTTGAAAATAATTATTTTAACCTTAAAATAAATTTACCAATTTTCGAAATTAATATATTTACAAATTTAAGTGCTGAAAAAAATATAAATTAAAGCTAGCACAAATAAATAAGCAAATAAAAACACCAAAATTTAACGTGGTTCGACCAAATCCCGGTCGACGTCCACGCTCGTAGAGCTTCCGACTCCCTTGCGCTTCACTACCGCGATCCACTTGAAGGGTAGGATCAAAGCACCGCATACAACTGTTTGCAAACTAACTCCAAGATTCAAACCCCGTGGCCTACTTGCGGGTAGGAACCAATCACCGGTACAACAATCCGAAGCTTCAACAAAGCTTCAAACAAATCTGAATTTTTGGTACAATGATTGAATAATGAAACTCCTTAAAATACAATTTATATACTAAGTTTCTTCTTCTTCAATGAGACATCAATAAATGATGTAGGTGTAGGCGTAAGTTTTCTCCTTCAATGATTGAGTAGAATGTAAAAGTAATTGCTCTCTTGAATGTGTAGTAGTAGCTGAATAATAAATTCAAATGCTCTCAATAGATTCTCTAGTTCTTGCTCATAGTCTCATTCTACCGTGCCTTCAATGAAACACTTTAATATTTAAGTGTGTCTTCACAAAATAGCTGTTAGACACATGCATTGTGAGCATTAAATGGTCCTGATTTTGTTGAGATGAAATGATGTGAAAAATGATCTTGCAAATCTTCATTTTTACTTCTCAAGAAAAATATACCTGTTGGAGTATTAAAATAGCATTATGAAAATATTGGAGTTGAAGTAGCTCTTTGTAGATAACCTCATATAGGTTCTGCACAAATGTTAGTCCAAGAGAAATAAAGAACCAAACTGAAGTGAAATATTAGTCATTTAACGTGAAAAGAAAAAAATATTTCCCAGTAAAGGATATATTGTCAAAGATAAAATATGAGATGATAAAAAATATAATAATAGAAAGAAAATGCATAAAAAAAATTATCAGGTGTAAACACGCATGAGTCACAAGGACATTTTAGAAAATATACTGTTTGAGATATGTGTACAGACAATCATTTACATCAAGAGCACAATGCAAAATATTCATAGCTTTAGCATTTATTTGAATTTTCTTAATATCAACTTCATTCCATTCATTTTCATCTTAGGGAACATAAACATTATTTACAATTTTCATAGGAACAAAGGGACCATTTGTAATAACTCTCCAAACTTCATAATCATGCGACTAAATAAATATTTGAGTGTGGGAACGAGTCGAATTTCACCCCAAGTCAACCCATTATTGCACCCGCATGGAACGATGATGTGTGGTCTTGTGCCATGATTTTGAGTGTGACCAACCCTACCCTCCTGAGAATCTTGAAGTTAAGACCACCCAGTGGTCCGGGCCCCAAGTTGACAAGTGTGTTGACCTATCCACTGACTGTGAGACTTATCCCACACCACCCTATTCCCTCGCACCCACCATTGAGGTTTTCCTTTCCCCTTTCGTAGTTTCCTTATTTATGCCCGAGTCTACACCTTTTGACCCTTTCCTGTCTGTTCTCGAGGAACCATTTATTTATAGGTTAGCTCCGGATGCGATTGCTTCCCACTGTCCTGAGATTGAGTCCAATATGATGTCTACCTCTCTGTATATGGATCCTGTCCCATAATGTTTGGTTCCCATTAAGTCAGATATTAATGTTGATTCATCTGTCTCGAATTTGGATGCCTCGTTCAATTTTCCACCAATTTGGATAGTGACAAAATGGTGGATAAGTTTATCACTCACTCGTTTATTTCCACATTTACTCATGCGATTACCCTTGAGTATCACTCCAAGCCTCGTGAGGAGTGTGTCTCTCCTACTCCCGAGTTAGATCATCTTCCCCCACCCTTTGTCTCACTGGATCCACCCACTGTCCTTACCACCCTAGCACTTGATTTGGACCTTGCTATTCTACCTTCCCAATTCACATCTAAGCATTTAGTTCCTCACCTCCACCCACCCTCCACCCTAGTGCTCCACGATCCCATTTGTGCACGTTTCATCGACCCCACCATCCGTGTGAGTATGCATGAGACTCTACCCTTACGTGAAACCGATCTTGTTACTCTATGCACACCACTTCCTTGTGGTGTTGATTTTTTCCATTTAGATCTCCCTAGCTTGTCACGACGCGACCACTATCATCGTCCATTTATAGAACGGTCGTGCCCTTTCTATGAGGCCCACCCCATCACTATTGTCAAAAATAGTTCGTATGCTTCAAAATCTCATTTTATGTACTTAATAGCTTATATTTATGATGTTATTTCATTTGTATTTATGTGATGATTATTATCCATTGTTAGTTTCTAACTTTTTGTCTATTATTAACAAAAAGGGGGATAATAAATTGAGGGGTACTTTATTTTTTCTTAAACCTCGTACGCGTCACAATATTTCTTTTGTCTCATGTGTGTAGGTGTCTTTCGCATTGATGATGATCTCATGGATTACAAAAGATGAAGAATTTTAGTTAAAGACTTATATTTTTATGTGTTTTCATTTCTTAAATTGTGGGAGCATTAGTTGTATTAATTTTAGAGGTCAATTTGGTTTCGGTTTGTGTTTTGTACCAGAATAGCGAAAGGGGGAGATTTGTAAGAGTAAAGTTTATAATTTCTCATTTTATTTTTTTGTCTTATCCCGTTACAACCCAATGCACATTTTTATGACCGTTATCAAGTCTTCAAAGATAAGAAACATTGGTGACATTTGTAAGATTGAAGATTGTTCATCGTAACTTTACTCGAGATTTTATGAAGTAAGTTGGTAAAGCTTTAAATTTTCAAGGGCTATTTAAAAGTGTTTGCATTTAATTGTTTTCGAAATAACATTTAAAGGATTTTTGAAAAACTTGCTAACTCACTATAACAAGATTGATAAGTCATTTGTAGGAGTTGTACAGGGTCGTTAGAATGTGGGTCCCACATTCGAACAAGATCTGGAACGATGCCTTCTGGGTTCGCTCTGGAATGTCATTCAAAGTTTCATTAGAAACCGTTCGAATGAGTTGGCAGCTCATTTGAACGAGTATGCGTGTTTTTATTTTAATAAAAATTCTTGTCAAATCTTCAATCCATATGTCTTTGCAAAAACTTTTCGTATAAGTAGAGATTCAAAATTAGATTTTTTGAGAAGCCTTTTTAGAGTTATTTTTGTGATGAAACTCTTTAATTTTCCTATCCAAACCCCTTGGATCATTGTAGATCACTTTTCCAAATCAAGAAGAACACAATCAAAGTTCTAAAACCACTGTAAATATGTTTTCTATTGCTGATTTGTGGTGTCAAGGCTCTACTATTAATAAAGATAGGAATCGTATATTCTTGAGGCTGATCGATGGATACCGAGACAAGATCTGTTTACTGTGAAAGGTGCGGGACTATATCATTTTCTGTTGAATATTTGAAGACATCTTCACGTTATACTTAGTGGATGTTTAAGTAGTATGTATTTCTTCTTGTGTTTGTCAATTATAAAATAATGTTGAATATAAGTTTTCCCCGAACGATATTTTTTCTCATATTCTTCTTCTTCTTATTTAAATTGAAATTTGGATTGAATTTATTTTGCTTATTCACTTTAATTTAAGTCAAGATAAATTTTTGTAAAAGTGAATTTGTTTGTTTAACCTAAGATACAAGTGATTCCATATAGCCTATGCTTTCTCACCCATGCATCTAACTCCCAATACAGGTAAATTCCTATGCAACCTTGGCTATAAACTTATCACCTCCCTATTAGATCTCTTGAACTAAGTAAAACCTACTCTCAATGTGATTAACCCTTTTATGGGTTATGGATTCTCTTGAACTTCCGATCACACCACTATGTACAGTAAAAGTGAAATATCTAATTTCACTTGAAGGAACCACACCCAAGTTATATAGGAAGTACCCAAACAATATAACCTCTTTAGTTGCCTCCCAAGTGGCAACAACTTCAACCCCATTGGTGGGATCAATAATGGAATAATGCTTCACACTCCTCTAACTTACAACTCTACCTCCTAGGGTACAAACATATTCCAAGGTAGAAAAATTGGAACCCTTATTTTACTGAAAAATAAGATTTGTACCTAAACGGTTTAAGACTATCAAACTGAAATCTGCTGACCATGCCATACGTATAGCTATTTTTCGGTCTAGTACATAATATATAACAGACACGAGGCTCCCCATTGTCGTAAAATTAGGTATATGCCTTATACTTTCTATCTAATCACGTGTTTCCATTTATTACTAGACAAAGTGATTTCATAATTGAAAAGAAAATCTTTTCATGGAATCCCGATGCAAATCTTGTGAGTACAATATCGATATAAGTTGCAAAAGAGTATAGTATATTCAATGTGATCCATTAAATAGAGTGTCTAAATTCCTTATCAAAACATGTTTGAGTTTTTATTGAAGAAGTCACTGCAAAGATTCATCAATTTCTATCCAAATTCACTCATGTCGAACCTCAACTACACCACTTAGGAAAGGTAAAAGACTTAGCGAACTTAGATTCACACCTTAGTTAATTGCTTTCATAATTGAAAAATCTTTTGAATGAACCTTGTTTGGATAAATAGTCAAATACACTATGCAAATATGTTTTTCATATAGGAAAATCATTTTTCTTAGCAATTGCATATTTTTCATGTATTTTAAGTACGCGTGTTCTTTGTTGGGACAAACATACTTAGAGTTTTCCTTAAACTTATTTTTAAATTTTAAGGAAAAATTGGACAAAATTCTAGGATAGTCTCGTGGGCTACTTCACTGCAACAATGCACTTCTTTGTTGTAGCGAAAGACCTTCATTGACATTTTATGTACCGTGCTTTTTTTTTTCCTTTGAGGATCGCGTTACCTGCATCACTATAGGATAACAACAACGAATTCCTGCAGCGACGTCACCAGTGACCATGTCTGACAATGTCGAAAGCACCTTTTTTATAAGATCTTTCCTTAATATCTTTTTGGTTTTTGTATCAAGTACATCTATTTAGGTGACTTTAGATTATAAGTGACTACTTGACTCCATAAGAGTGTGACACATAACCTATTAGCCTTCCAAACACTTTCAAATCAAAAGGCTATACAGTAATGTGTTCCATACTCTTCCAAACTAAGAGTGAGAGATTTGAAAAATCTTTTAGCTAATCAAAACATTTCAAATATTTGAGAGAATATTTTTCACTCCTCCTCTTTGAGTTATTCAAGCCCTTGAGTTTGGAATTTTTACTTTGAGAAAACCTTAGAGATGTATTTGATCATCTTTGTGTTCCAAAATAATTTTATAAACATTTTGCATGTGCGCAGATATTTTCTCTTAGATTGAAAAATTTGTTTTGAGATTTAGAGCACTATACGCTTATAATACACAAACATAACCTTTTAGGACTCCCTCAAAATACTTGGTGAATATTTTTTGGTTGCTTGAAGGTTCCAATATTGGAACAAGTTGCTTCAACTTTAAAGAAGAAATTTTTAACTTTAGATTTGATGACATTAGTCATGGACCAAAATCGGTAGCTGTTGTATAGTGTTCTTCAGTTCTCGACACTATCCTCTAAGGATATGGTGTAAAAGATTTTCTAGTCGGTCATAGAATTGTGCGGTTGTAAGTCTTTGTCTTCTAGTTGTATTATTTATACTATAATGCATTTGTCCTTCTCATCGTTTAAAGATTTTCCCCTTTAGTGGTGTTTTCCCTCGTACATCGGGTCCTGTGGTTATTTTACTTTTTTCACATTTTTTAGAATAATTGTCTTAATTAAGAGGATAAAATTTGGATTCTAAAATCTAGTAAAATATTTTGTCACATACACTTTTGACAGTAACAAATTAGTAAAACATTTTCTTGAATTAAGTGAATTAATTTTTATTTGGGTTGAAACCATCGAGAGGCACACTCTCAACTAGTATTCGATCGAGTCTCCTTTTTGTGTGCAATTGATGGAAGTTATCCCACCAACCTCATCAATTTGATGGTAACAATTATTCCTATTGGAAAGACCATAAGATAGCTTACTTGATGTTTATGAATGATCGAATATGGAATAATGTTCTTTTGGGATGTACTTTTCCTAAGACTGTTGTCAATGTTGTCTTAGTAGAAAAGATTAGATCTAGTTTGGATGATAACTATTTTAATGAGAATGGGTGGAACATGCTGGGAATTAACGTTATTTTTTATTACGTGTCCCCAAATGAGTTTATATGTATATCCACTTATACGACGTCGAAGAATGCATGTAAACTTTTACAAATGACCTACAAAGGCACCTCCACTGTTAATCACTCCAAGTTTCAATATTTGACCACCTGTTTTGAATTTCTTACCAAGACGGAGAATGAAACTTTCAACAAAGTTCTATGCTGAGCTAAACGACATAGTGACCTTTATATTTTCTTTAGGTAAGACTTTCAAAGATGATATAATTATTGATAAATTCCTATGGTCTCTCCCATGTAGGTTTCATGAAAAAGTGGATTCCATTGATAACGTTAAAGATTTGATTTCAAAACTAATGACTGTCGATGAATTGTTTGGATCTATCCAAAATTATGGGGTAAATTTCACTACACCAAATCTGCCGAATTGTCATAGTCATTGACCTTGACAAGTTCAACTTGTCAAGGTCAATGATCGTGACAATTCTGGACGAGACAAATTTTTTTGTCATGGTCATTGATCGTGATAAGGTCATTAGAATTATCACAGTCATGTCACAGTCACAGTCCCTGACCGTGACATGTTTTGTCACGATTTATATCCGTGACAAACTCGTGACACTCTTTAAAAAATTGTCACTGTCATTGACCGTGACAAGTCCGTGACAACAATCCTTTGCCACGGACTTGTCACGGTCAATGACCATGACAATTCTGGACATAATTGAAAAAAAATCTGCTGGGCAGTATGGCCACTGCCACTGCCCAGCAGTATATTTGTACTTGTTATAGCAACGTTGTACCTGTTCAAACATCATATATCCAAATAAACTAGAGATAATGCAAATATACATTCAAAATAAAAACAATATGCATCACGATATAATCCAAATATAATTCAAATGACCAACTTAAAAACAATTCAAATGTAACAACTAAAAAACAATACAATTCAATTCAAATAATGTCACTACATGTCTTGGGTAAGGTTAAATCCGAGGAAGTGAGTAGGCCACACGATATATGAATTGACACACCCACTGATATACATCGTGACGCATTGTTCGCGCAACCACAACGGGGAGTTCTCTTTCCCGGGTATCACATGCGTGACGAGCGCCCCTAACTCGATGTCTTGAAGTTCACGTCTATGAACTAGTCCACCCTGGAAGATATTGGGGTCCCTAAACCCCCACCCTATCCGCTGGCCATCAAATATGTACAGTATAAACATGCTCGGCCAACCAAGCGTCGACATCGGTCGGTCGAAGGGAGCCAAATAGGAAAGTGGATCATCAAAGTCCGCACGTGTCGGCGATGAAGCAGCGAGGTCCACATCCTCGTCATCCTGCACCTCGTCCTCCAGCACCCCTCGCCCTCCCCCACCACCTTCTCCTTCTCTTTACCCTTGCATTTTCCACCGCCCAACGAACGCTTCATGAATGAGAACATATCTTGGACCTTCGCCTCCAAACGGGACAGCTTCGCATCATGCGAGTCCACCGTTCGAGCCAAATCGGTGTCGCTCGTCTCCAATCCGATGATCCTAGATTTGGCCACCCGTGAGCTCACCCCCTTGTCCTCCCCTTGCTATTAGAGCCCAGCACTTGGCTGAGTCTGTCTGTGTCGGCATCAGACTGCGACTCATGCACTTCTTTAAGCTTTGCCTGAAACGACAAAAAGCACATGATTAGTAAAATAAGTAAATTAAAAAATTATAACGTAATTAACAAAAAGTAAACTGTCGGATTACTTACAATCGTGTCCGCGATGCTCGGGGACACCTCCTTGTCCTTCCCCTTCTTCATACGAAGAGCCACATAAGTATGGAGCCTATGTGGCCTACCCCCAAGGCCACTCCCTGTCCCCTAAAATAAAATAAAGTAAAATTAGTATCGACCGTGCAAAGTAAAATAATGCAGAATAATATATTTCTGTAGTTATAGAAAAATTAAATCTTACCATCATCCTATGCTCCATCTCGGTGTAAGACATCTGGCCGGAGTAGTGCACATCCATCTTTTTTTCTCGATTTTCCCTCCCTGATTGGCGAGATGCCAATTGTCGCTCCCCGATCTCATTGTCAACGAAAATTTTCCATTGTGCCAATGAGATTGGCTCCTTCGGCGGGACGGATTCACACCTTTGGATAATGGACTTTCTTGTCTTCCCAAAGTACCGGGTCCGCATATTTTTCTTCCACGTCTTGTGTTGCTCCCTCCACTGCTCCAAGACGGAATCGCGTAGCTTTGGATCCAGGCTGAATTGTTCCTGTCCAACAAATACAATGTTAGTTGCAAATAAATATAAATATAAATATAAAATGAAATTGAAATTGAAATCGAAATTGAAATATTCATATAAGTATAAATATAAATATAAATATAAATATAAATATAAATATAAATATAAATATAAATATAAATATAAATATAAATATAAATATAAATATAAATATAAATATAAATATAAATATAAATACATTACCTGTAGTGCCACCCAAACAGCTAACTTGAGATCATATGGCACCACCTTCCAACTAATGTACCCCGGGCCGATGATCGTCTTTACCAGCTCGAGGGATCTCGCTAATAGCCCCGACTTGTTCTCGATGGACATCCCCAATTTGCCATATTTGGGGAGCCTAGGGGCCGAGGAGCCCTCGTCGCCTCTGCTACCACCGAGCCCAGACGACATCATCATAACAAGCATCATTATCCTCGCCTTAATACCTGAAGGAGACATTTGTTGTAAAAAAATGTTATTAGTACATATCAAAATGAATTAAAAGAAGACATGCAAATAAACTAACAATTAAAGTATACAATTATTAATTTACTAATTTACAAGGAGGGGCAATCCTACTTTCATAATTAATCATATATTAATTTACTAATTTACAATGAAGGGCAATCATATATTAATTTACAAAAAAAATTAATAACCAATCAATTCGTTTACAAGGGACATTACGCACAAACATGCACATACACGCACGCTACACACAAATATACACACACGCGCACATACACATACACACCCGCGCACATTCACACACACACACACACACACAGCTCCCCACCCCTACCCCACCACTGACCCACCCATCCCTGCCCCTTCCCCCCATCTCCTCCATCACCTCCTAAGGGTGAGTTCAAGTATGTTTCATTTAATTTCAAGTAATTTTCAAAAAAAGTTGAAAAATCCCACCCACATATGAACAATAATCCAGTGATCATGCCACTTTTAAAACTAACCAACCCAACATCGATCCACTATAATCCAACAACAATGTCAACAACAAATGTTTATCCCGTACTCCTTCTAATTCATCTACTCAATTAATTCATTTCATCAATTAAACTAACAATTAAAGTATACAATTATTAATTTACTAATTTATAATGAGGGGCAATCCTACTTTCATATGAAATGGGCACTAATTATTAATTTACTTTCTCATAAAACTATACAATTAAAGTTATAATTAAAGCTATACAATTTATTAATTAAAGCTATACAATTGTTGAGATTGCCCCCCCCCCCCCACCACCACACACACCTGAATTCTGAATTCCAAAACAACAACATCTATCTCATAATATGTACAAGAGTGAAACATCCCCACCCCACCCCCCACCCCCACCCCTACTGCCCACACACTACACACACACACTACACAAGAGTGATACAAAGTAATTTTTTTATAAAGTTGAAAAATTCCACCCCCATATGGGCATTAATCCAGTGGTCATAGCACTTCTAAAATTAACCAACCCAACATCGATCCACTATAATCCAACCGCAACAACAAATATGTATCCCGTACTCCTAATTCATCTACTCAATTAAATCATTTCATCAATTAAATTAACAATTAAAGTATACAATTATTAATTTACTAATTTACAATGAGAAGCAATCTTACTTTCATAAGAAATGGGCACCAATTATTAATTTACTTTCATATAAAACTATACAATTAAAGCTATACAATTTATTTTATTAAAGCTATACAATTAAAGTTATTTCGAATCTCAACAATTATCTGTTAATGAGGGGCAATCCTACTTGCATATGAAAGGGGCAATACATATTTTATTAATCAATTTGTCCGTTTCAATTGTTGAGATTGCCCCACCACACACACACCCCACCCCACCCCCACCCCCCCCCCCCACACCCCACCCCTCCCCTACCACACACACGCACACGGACACTCACACACACCACTCCACCCCCTTCCCCCTCCCCCCTCCCCCCACACCTGCACACACACATACACCCCACCACCCTCTTCCCCCCACCCCACCACACACACACGCACACACCTGCACACACACACACACACCACCACCCCCTGCCCCCACCCAACCCCCTATCCCTTCCCTCCATAGCCCCCTTGTCCCTCCCCCTCTCCCCACCGCACACACACACGTACACGCACACACACACACTCGTACACACACACCCCACCCACCCCAACCACCCCCTGCCCCCCTCCCCCACCCCATCCCACCACACACATATATACACACATATAGAAATGAAAGAGAAAGAAAGTAAAAAAACATACCTTAGAGAGAGAGAGAGAGAGAGAGAGAGCTCGAAATCGCTTAGAGAGATAAAGAGAGGGAAAACCAAAAACGGTGGGAAAAAAAGAAAGCGTAGTTTTTTTTACTGAACAAATTATCACGGACGTGTCACGGTCCTTGACCGTGACAATATTATAAGGTTTGTCACGGTCATTGACCGTGACAAGTGTTGTCGTCACGGTCTCGTCGTTGTCACGGGCTTGTCATGGTTAATGATCGTGACAAAAAATGTGTGTTTTTTTGTCATGGTCAATGACCGTGACAAGGCTAGCCACTGGAAGGGTGCTAATTTACCCATTTTGGTGTAGTGTTTGTTATATCGCCAAGGAATCCCCTTTAAGGAGAAAATCTAGGTTTTAAGGCGAAGAAGACATCTTTTAGTTTGAGTTCCCTTAATGTTAGTGATGAGGATATTGACTTCTTCACTAAAAATCTTATCAAAACTTAGCAAAAGAGAGTTCAATATAAAGTCACTCCTAAGAATTATCTGCCTAGATTTGGAATTACTCAAGGAAGTAGGTTAAGAAGGTTGAATCGCCAAATCCCATCAATTGTTTTACTTTTTGTGGCCAAGGACGTATTTCGAAGCAATGTACCTCAAATTTGAGTAGAGGTGGTTTCAAAAATTCTTATTAAACCACTTTTAGTGATGATGAATTGAGTTAGGATAATGACTCTCAAGGAAGCATATATGCCGCTTTTATGTCAAGATAGAAATATAACGAGTTATATGATTTAGAGGTCTTTGATGATCCTCAATCAATTAGAGAAGAAAATGCTCTTCAAGACGAGTATGTTAACCTTTACGGGGAATCCATAAACCTCGAAAGGAAAAAAAATAAAACTCTCCACAATACTAGCCAATGTTGAAACTGAAAGGGCTATGGTGAGTGAGAGTAGTGTGAGCTTTTTTTATGCTCAACTTATGGAGTGTAGTGATCCACATTCAGAAGGAATTATCAAATACTTATTTAGACTTGAGGCAAATTTCCGTAGGAAGTCCTTACAAGAGAGTGAAAACTCAGGATAACTGTAACACCTCGCCCGCCCGGAGAGAGAGAATGCAACGCTACTCATCGATAAATATAATTCAAATCCACAAATAACAAGGTATAGAGCATCTAATTCCCACAATAAAACAAGAGAAACAACTAATCTCAAATCTCTTCAATTAAAACAACAAGTCTCTCGAATTAAAACAACTATCTATCTCGATACTAAAATGATCTCCAATGCTCTATACATCAAAATAAATAAATACAAGTCTTCTCTCTCTTGTATTTAAAATCTTCCCAAAATAATCCTCGCTAAAATCATCCCAATTGGTCCATAGCACTCAAAATCAGTGCTAACCTTCCACTAAAAGAAAATATGGGGAAGTACACAATACGACAGGAAAGATGCTCAACAAATATGTTAGCGTTGAATAAAATGTAACAATACGAATACGAATATTCAAATCAAATGCAAATATGAATATCATTTTATCAATAGATTTCACAAGAACACATTAACCGGGTCACCAGGCCTCACCCCATCCGCATATTCTTTATCAAGTCATAGCTCCGGGAAGCAGGAATTTTGGCGGGTGCCCAACGTCCGTGCCATATTAAAATCTCATGACAACGTGCTCAACGACAGCATGAATAATACCACATGAATCAAAATAATTCCAACAATTATTTTTCCACATTTCAATGAATTTAACAATTCAAAATATGAGTTCAATTAACAAGAATTCGACGGAATAAACACTCGCGAGATTTAGGAGCATATTGTGTAAAACCCCATACCTTAAACCACCAAAAAGAACCAGCATGAATCATCACAAAATTTCAGCCTCAAAATATAAACACACCATCACGTTCTTCTTGCGAAAATAATCAAATCTCGTTCTAGCCCAAACTCGAGAAAACACCAAATAAGCCTTCTAATCTAAGGTTGAAATCTTGAATAAGTTTGGGGCTATGGTTTGTATATGAAAGTGAGTAATGTTGGAGAGGTCTTTTGGTTGAAAAGTTTGAGAAAATGTGATTTGAAAATTCCATCCACGAATTTGTTGATATATAAAGGATTAAGAGTTTGATTAAGAAAAGAGTTCTAATCAGATACAAACACTAAAAAATTTATTCCAGACGATCGGACCGTTGGAATTGGATGAAATTTTACAAAGAATTAGCTGAAGACGAGAGAACGCTACAAAAAAAATTCAGCTCGATCGGACCGTTCAATATTTTTAAATATTTTTTTCTAGAGAGTTTTATGTTTTGAGAAGTCTTAGAGAGTTTTATGTTTTAAGGAATCTTCTATATAATAAAAATTCAATTAAAACTCCATTTTAATTCCAATTCCAATTCCGTTTGAAATTATCGCCTTTAAAAATAAAATCCAACATATTTGAGCAATAAAAATAATTTTACCAAAAACTTTATTTTCCTCTATATTTTTAAAATACCTCAAAATTACGCGGGTTGTTACACTTCCCCACTAACAATGGAATTTTGCCCTCGCAATTCGCCGAATGCCTAACTCTAAAAAATCATGTCAACAATCTCCAAAAATAAACTCTTCACCAAAAATAAATTCCTCACATCTAATCTAGATGTCTAACACGAAACGATCATCTAAAGATTTCTATCTCCAAATTCGCGCCACAAAAATGCAACAGACCCAAAACCCAAGGCCCGAGGGTGATCGTATACCTAAGCTCTGATACCATTCTGTAACACCCTGCGCCCTCGAAAAGAGAACGCGCGTGCTACCACGATAAAACTAAACTAATCCACAATATAGCAAGGTATAGAGCATCTAAAAACCCACAATAACAAAAGAGAACTACAAATCTCAATCTCTTCAAATAAATACCAAGTTTCTCGAAGTACATACAACAACTAACTCGAAAATATAATACAAATCTCCAATGCTCAAAAATCTCCCGAAATAAAACATCTAACTATCTCGAAAGAAAATAAATCTCCAATGCTCTATACAACCAAAATAAATACAATTCTTCTCATGTAATCTCGAATATTCTTTCCAAAATAATCGACGCTAAAATCCATCTCCAATAAACTCAAAGCGCCCCAAAATCCACACTAACCTTCCACTAAAAGAAAAGCTGGGGAAGTACACAATACGACAGGAAAGATGCTCAACAAAAATATTAGCGATGAATTAAACGTAACAATACGAATACGAATATTCAAATCAAATGCGAATCTCATAAGCAATTATATCAATATAATTTCTCAACAACACATTAACCGGGTCACCAAGCCTCGCCACCGTACCGCGCCTATGCATTTTTTAGCATATCCGGAAAAAGAAATATTGGTGGGTGCCCAACTTCCGTGCCATATTAAAATATTTATGACAACATGCTCAACACCAAAAATAACACCACATGAATCAAAATTAGATTCCAACAAAAATTTCCAGATTCCAATTAATTTATCAATTCAAATATGAGTCAATAATCACAAGAAAACAACGAGAATAATACTCGCGAGATTAAGGAGCATATTGTGTAAAATCCCATACCCTAAACCACCAAAAAGAACCAACATGAATCATCACATAATTTTAAGCTCAAAATCTATTCACACCATCACGTTCTTCTCGCAAAAATAATCCAATCTTGTTCTAGCCCAAACTCGAGAAAACACCAAATAAGCCTTCTAATCTAAGGTTGAAATCTTGAATAAGTTTGGGGCTATGGTTTGTTTATGAAAGGGAGTAATTTTAAAGAGCTCTTCTGGTTGAAAAGTTTGAGAAAAAGTGATTTGAAAAGCCAAGCCACGAATTTGTTGATATATAAAGGATTGAGAGTTTGATTAAGAAAAGAGTTCTAACCAGCTATAAACACTAAAAATTTTATTCCAGACGATCGGACCGTTGGAATTGGATGAAATTTTGCAGACAATTAACTGAAGACGAGAGGAAGCTCTCAAAAAATTTCAGCTCGATCGGACCGTTCAATATTTTTAAATATTTTTTTTGCTAGAGAGTTTTATGCTCCGAGAACTCTTAGAGAGTTTTATGTTTTGAGGACTCTTCTATATAATAAAAATTCAATTAAATCTCCATTTTAATTTCGATTTCGAAACCATTTGAAATTCTCGCCTTTAAAAATAATAACCAACATATTTGAGCAATAAAAATAATTTTATCTCAATTTTTTTTTCTCTTTATTTCGAAAATACCCCAAAAATTACACGGGTTGTTACACTTCCCCACTAACAATTGAATTTCGCCCTCGAAATTCGTCGAATACCTAACTCTCAAAAATTAGACCAACAATCTCCAAAAATAAACTCGTCACCAAAAAAATAATTTCCTCACATCTAATCTTGATGCCTAACGCGAAACGATTCTCTAAGAATTTCTATCTCCAAAATACGCGCCACAAAAACGCAACAGACCCAAAACCCAAGATCCGAGGGTGGTCGTATACCTAAGCTCTGATACCATTCTGTAACACCCCGCCCACCCCGGGGAGAGCGAACGGAGCACTACTCATCGATAAAACTAAACTAATCCGCAATATAACAAGGTATAGAGCATCTAATTCCCATAATAAAACAAAAGAAAAAACTAATCTCAAATCTCTTCAATTAAAACAACAAGTCTCTCGAATAAATACAACAACTAAAATGAATCTCCAATGCTATACACATCAAAATAAATAAATACAAGTCTTCTCTCTTGTATTAAAAATTTTCCCAAAATAATCCTCGCTAAAATCAAACTCCGTAGCGCCCCAATACGACAGGAAAGATGCTCAACAAATATGTTAGCGTTGAATAAAACGTAACAATATGAATACGAATATTCAAATCAAATGCAAATATGAATAGCATTTTATCAATAGATTTCTCAACAATACATTAACCGGGTCACCTGGCCTCACCCCATCCGTATATGCTTTATCAAGTCATAGCTCCGGGAAGCAGGAATTTTGGCGGGTGCCCAACGTCCGTGCCATATTAAAATCTCATGACAACGTGCTCAACGACAACATGAATAATATCATATGAATTAAAATAATTCCAAAAATTATTTTTCCAGATTTCAATGAATTTAACAATTCAAAATATGAGTTGAATTAACAAGAATTCGACGGAATAAACACTCGCGAGATTTAGGAGCATATTGTGTAAAACCCCATACCTTAAGCCACCAAAAAGAACCAACATGAATCATCACATAATTTCAGCCTCAAAATATAAATACACCATCACGTTCTTCTTGCGAAAATAATCAAATCTCGTTCTAGCCCAAACTCGAGAAAACACCAAATAAGCCTTCTAATCTAAGGTTGAAATATTGAATAAGTTTGGGGCTATGGTTTGCATATGAAAGTGAGTAATTTTGGAGAGGTCTTTTGGTTGAAAAGTTTGAGAAAAAGTGATTTGAAAAGTCCATCCACGAATTTGTTGATATATAAAGGATTAAGAAAAGAGTTCTAATCAGATACAAACACTAAAAAAATTATTTCGAACGATCGGACCATTAGAATTGGATGAAATTTTACAAATAATTAGCTGAAGACGAGAGGACACTACTGAAAAAATTAAGCTCGATCGGACAGTTCAATATTTTTAAATATTTTTTTTGCTAGGGAGTTTTATGTTTTGAGGAGTCTTAGAGAGTTTTATGTTTTAAGGACTCTTCTATATAATAAAAATTCAATTAAAACTCCATTTTAATTCCAATTCCAATTCCGTTTGAAATTATCGCCTTTAAAAATAAAATCCAATATAGTTGAGCAATAAAAATAATTTTACCAAAAACTTTATTTTCCACTATATTTTTAAAATACCTCAAAATTATGCGGGTTGTTACAATAACCTTAGAGAACAAAATTTGTTTACTTGAGATCTAATTACTATCCACGTTAACTTTTAAGGTAAATTTGGCGAATAGGTCGGAAAAGTTGGATAAGATTATTTTTAGAATCAAACCACCAGCTAAGGATAAGTTTTGTTTAGGTTTTTGTTGATGGTGAAATCTCTATGTGTCTAGACAAGAGGTCTTTGAATTGCAATATATGTTTCCATATGCTATTGATGAATCCTTTACTATAAATGTGTCCATGAAAAGACAAATAAGGGTGACATTCACGTGTTTCCATTTTAACAAAGAGGGACACATGAAAGCGGCTTACTTGAGAAAAAGGACACAACAACTCCAACACCCCATCGACCCAATTGAACTAAAACCCCATAAGTTTACTCAGTGCCATAAGATAGGGTACCTTAAAGAGTTTTGTATTTTTATTTAAACCTCATTACTTTTAGGTGACTTTAGGGGTCATAAAAATGTTGATAGGAAAGGGAAAAATATGGTGGAATCCCCTCAAAGGGTTTCCAAGTAAAAGGGAAATATAGTGGACCTGTAGACACCACATCCGTTTCTCCTTAGGTCCCTAGCACCTCCCCATTTCACTACAAACCCAAGGTCGCACTCCGAGTACCGATCTAGAGGCCATCGGGTGCTCCCGAGCCCCGATTGGACCCCAGACAACTTCATTATCAGAGTGAAAGATCTTTGAATCTTCGAAGGGAATTGAATACCCATTCCAACTATCCACCCCATTCGCGATTTGGACTTACGGTGCGGACGAACAATCCGTTTGACTCCGAGAGGTCATCGGGCACTCCCGGGATCCATTTGACTAAAGTCAACTCTTCAACACGAACGAGATTGAATGAATCTCCTAAGGGTACTCAATACCCTTTCCAACGGTCCCACCCTGTGCGCGATTTTGACTTACGGTGCGGACGAACGATCCGTTTTACTTCGGGACGTCATCGGGAGTTTTTGAGCCCCTGTTGAACAAGGTAAACTTTTTGAATAGAGATAAACTCTTTGGATAGTCAAATTACGTCTCTTAACCTTTCCAATGGTCAGCCTCGTGCGCGATTCTGACATACCATGCGGACGACCGACCCGTTTCCATTCGACGATCTCTCGTCCAAAGGACCGATGTGCACTTCCAAGCCATATTTGACCTAAAGTCAACTCCTGAACCCAGGAGTGATCCAACGGACTCTTGAAGGTCTATGAAGTACCTTTCCAATGGTATACCCCATGCATGATTAGGATCAACATATTACGTTCTACGATAATTTTTCCAGAAAAATTTGCACTAGACTGCCAATTGGTAGGTCCAGTTTCTTGCCTATCGACAGTGTGTCTAGGATCACCTGCCGATGGGAAGGACTAGGGCAATACTGATCGGAAACCCTCTAACCCTATAAAATTAAGGCATAACCTCACTACTAAAGGGTCCAAGACCATAGATCCATCAGCATCAGTGATCTCAACAATATTCTCTCAAAATCAACAAAGTTCCTCCATGTGAAGTTCCATTCAAGCTTATATTCCCATCATTTCACACCCAATTTAGAAAATCTCATTCCCTCTCATCCAACCTTCACCTCACATTCAAGGGAGTTCATCCAAGATCAAATTTCAAGCTTCAAAGAAGGTCCAATTCCTTCCCTTTCTCTTTAGATTTCTTATTTTTTTATAAATTTCATTAGATTCATAATCTAGTTCTTACTTTAGTTCATACACATCTAAATCTACATTTTTACTAATATATTTCACATACTTTATTTTCTATAAAAAAAACCCAAAACAAACAAAAAGAGGGTTTCACCCATAAATTCCGAACGAGATTATCCATCGCAATCTTTCAAAACTAAAACACATTTTCTATACACACACCCATAATAAAGTCTCGATCGAATCTATAGGATAAACACCACCCCCATGACGTATTCGAACTACGTGGACTTTGATGCCTTTATAGGCTACGTAGGCATTTTGAATTAGAACCCGAGACTCGAGTCCAATTTTCTCAAATTTTTCATGAATTTCTCTAAATCCTCCAATTTTTCTAAATTCTTCATTTTCATATTTATCATATTCTTGCATTAATATACATATTATCTTTATTAGTGTTTCATCCAACACATATTTTCGTTTCATAATAACAATCAATATCACGATAAACGCGTAAATCATATTTTCTATATATATTATTTTGGGAACATTCCTATGGATGGCTTCAATATATCTTTCCCATGGCATGGGTTGGTCAATTCTGATCTCCGTTATATACACGCACACACACTTTACGGAGAAATAAAGAAAAACAATAACATAGGCCCATGAGAGATCGTAAGGGCGGGATGGATGCCTAACACCTTACCATTCCATAACTTATCACCAGGATGCTTAGAACAATTGGTTTCGTATGCATTAGTTTGTCTTCGACGCCGCTATCTCAAGACGGTAACATATTCTTTTGCCTGTTTTGTGAAATATAGGCTGGTAAATCCATCTCTTTACATCTACATCACACTGACGACAGCCGAAGCATTCCCAGGGGGCGAGACCTTTCAATCCCCCATTCCTTCCCTATTTCCCCCTTCAGGAGGCAAGAGGAGAGGAAGTCGGGCCGCGATCTCAATCGGGATGACCACAAGGGTGACTCCGCTGGGGAAATTTTTCATAAGAGGATTAGACTTTATTTGCATGGGTGTTTTGTTTTCTTGTGTGCGTATGCATTTATCTGTATGTTCCGTTTTCTCTCATCTATTATTTCTTGCATATATATACCTCATGCTTGTATCACTACTCACTCACACACTTATAGAAATTCTCCATGTACACGTCATGCCACGTGCACCCAGGATCACTTATATCCACATGTTGCACCCATCACTTAGAAATCCATGCTTAGGTGTCACCAACACACACCTCCACTTATAACACTTGTATATATCCATTCTCACTCACACTTATCACACACCACTTGTAGTCGATCCATGCTTAGGTTCACTACCACACACTCACTTGTAAATAATTACACATAACTCACTCTCACTTATATATGCTTAGTATAGATTTCTTTACTTGTACCTTATTCCCTGCTTAGCATGATCAATAAAGATACTCTCTCTATAAGATACTAATCAAGAATAATGCATATTGCACACTACATCACCAAAGAGCATTTCTATTGACCAAATTTTATCTCGTAACTTAGGGGTCACTTCATGATGGGCGCTGGTGCGGCAAGGCGTAGTTAGCCTAAGCGATATGACTCTCACCTTCCATTGGCCAAGTAGCTTCGATGTGTATCGAACGGTTACCCCCGCATCGTACCGCTTGACCGAATTCATAATGGGAGGTATATCGCAGGGAACTCGTTCATGTACGCCGAGCATATAGAATTCGCTCTCACATGTATTGTCCCCACGAGGTATATAGTGAGGCAATTCACGTACACTCAGGTATATTAAATGGCTTGTTCACACGTACTAATTTCCCTCAAAAGCAAGAAGTATATCGTAGAAGTCATGCCAAAGGGGGAACACTTTCCAATTAACCCAACAACTGCATACCCACATATAGGTATCAAACCTTGGACACTCATATTTTGTTTGCCGGTTTCTACCCGAAACTCTGCCGAAATGACGGGTCAGCATGCCTCCCAAATTTTCGCACAATTTTTAAAACGGAACCCTGCCCATGAGCCTGGTAACAAGTCCAATCATAGTTTTTACCTATTTTTCAAACTCAATTTTTCCAGGCTCGGGTCCCGTCCGACATTTCCTTTTGCATTTAGGTAAACCTGATAAGTGAGAATCGAATAAACATAATAATAATAATCATGCCGAGACCCGCCTCTCAATTTTTTTTTTTCAAAAAGTGTCCAAAAACATTTTTCCTGTTTTATAAAAAATAACAAAAACATTTTTCCTTCCTTATACCAAAAATATTTTCCTCCCTTTACCTGAAAACATGTTTGTCCTTATCTTTACCAAAAATGTCAAAAATATTTTCCATTTTTTTCCAAAAATAAATCTCAATTTTCCCCCTCCTCAGGTGGATCGCATACCCTTGGCCTGGCTCCTTATTAGCTTCGGTCTTCAGTTAAACTGCCCCGAAGCTCTGTCAGTCCCCTCACTTCCTTCGGGCCCAGAATTCATCCACTTTCCATGCAGAACACATACCAAGTACTGAATGTGCAGTCAAATTTGATGACGGTCCTAGCTCAACTCACTTACAAGATTGATAACCTTTAAACCGAGGTTCATGAGATGCAATGAAATCGGGAGAAGAGCCCGAGGTCCTCTTCCCTTACGCTATGGGTTCGTCCGCACCCGAGCCTATATGGGTTCCAAAATAATACCAACATACTCCACGTGTTCCTCCTGCTAATGGGCCGCCGCCAGCCCAACTTCCTATGTCAAATCTTGCCTAGTCGGTGGCTAACTTACCCGTGACCATTGATACAAAGGAGGAAGAGTTGAACAAGGTCAAGGAAGACCTTAATATGTCGACCAAAAAATTCAACCAAGCCAGACTCTCTGAAAACTACATGGATTACACCCACATGTCTCCCTATCCTAAAGCAAGGTTACCGAAAAAGTTCAAGATGCCCAACATTGAGAAATTCGAGGGTAGTGGACCCCCGATCCTTTATCTCCTCAGCTATCACCGAGACATGACTCTCCTAGGGGCCTCTGAGGAAATAATGGCTCAAATGTTCCAACAAACCTTGAAGGATAGCGCTCTCTATTGGTTCTTAGCTCACGAGGAGTGTAGAATTCGTAGTTGGGAAGATGTTTCCCATGAGTTCATGTCACAGTACAAGTACAATAAAGAATTAAAGGTTACCCGCCATGATTTAGAGTTGCTCAAGAAGAATTCTGGGGAGTCAGTCAGTAACTTCATAGCAAGGTGGAGAGAGAAAGAAACCACCATGACCAATCAGCCTTCCGAAGAGGAGCAAGTTAGCATTATGAAGAAGAACTTCCTACCCCATGTCCAAGAAACGATGGGAGGACAGTACTACCCTTATTTTGGAGCCCTTTGAGAAGCAGGAGTGGAAATCTAAGAAGGTCTTGCGAAGATAGAAGTTGAACTAAAGAAATTCTCTGGACAGTTAGCTCCCAGAAGGTTTGATAAGCCAATTAGTACCGCAGTTTCAACCATCAACAACATCTCTCAGCGTGCCACTTTATAGGCACCAGAAAGCAGCCCTAACCCAGTCAGGAAGGAATACACTGAGATTTACGATCCCCTCTTAAAAGTTTACCAGGCCCTATTGAGCTGAAATCTTATCAAGCCCTTGTACCCTCGTCCATTACCAAACCCACTTCCTAAAAATTTCAAACAAGATGCCCATTATGACTTTCACCAAACTGTCGACCATACCACCGACCAGTGTTTCCACCTCGAAAATGTGATCAAGGCCTGATTGACGGGGGTATCATCGCTCCACCAGCCAATCCTAAACCAAACACTACCCACAATCCACTCCCGAATCATAGAAATGCCATCTTCTGAGAAGAAAACCCAGAATTTGACCCATTTACCCATATCATACCAATAAAATTAGCTATCATACCCACATACTCTCCTAAACCTCACTAAACATGCCTATACTTTCTCCTACACCCTTCCATCTTTTCCCATCAGGCCCTATCACTCCTCACTAGAGCGTGCATCACTGTCCGCACACATTCTGGAGGTAAAGATATGGAATTTACAGAAGTGTTGAACCATCTCCTAGAGTTCGGGCTAAAAATACCCTCTCAGATGACCGTTGACTATTAGAGATTCATTGTGTTGTTCTTAGAAGCTCAAAAATGGGCCCAAAAGTCAGACAATTGGGTGGTACTGACCAATGATGTCAGTTTAGATGATATTTGTTCAGATAATAGGGGATTCATTCCGAAAGATAGGTGATATTTATAGTATATTCGAGCTACTCGATGCTTTGAAGCTACAAGGGAAGCTAGTCCCTTATCTTTTACATCTCCCCGTCGAATGGGGGGATTTATACGAAGAATCCATTGAAGTTGTGGAGTGTATCGACTTTTCATGGAAATATAATGTCATTGCTACCAGATGGGGGGGGGGGGGGGGAGGGGATTCAATGATTCAAAGCAAGGTCCAGAAAAGTCTAGTCCATTAGTCATATTATGTGGGATGATATCATTTGAGGAGCTACTAGGAGATATCAATAAGGTGACGGAACAACCCGAGATCGATGAGGAAACATGGTTTATATTTTTTCCCTCTTCTGTGAACCACGTAACCAGGTCAGGGAGGCGCTACCAAACACCAAGCCTGGAACCATCAAAAAATGACAAAGGAAATGGTGTTGAGAATCTTCCTATGCTATACATGACCCTTTAGGAAAGCAAGATCCTCAGTCGGTTGGAGAAAACCCAAGCCAACATCACTTTGTGGGGACTTTTTATGTCTTGTCACCTGCACTAAAATGCCTTGATAAAGTACTCACAGGACCCACAGTTCCTCCTTGTACCAAACCAGAAGAAGCAGTGAATCTGGTCGAATATCTAACCTCTACTAGAATGCTATCTTTCTCCGACGAAGAAATCCCCAAGATTGGTCCAAACCACAATTATTATCTTAACATCTCCGTTGAAGAAATCGGAAAGACCGTCTCACTCTCTTTTGTCGATAATGGATCAACTCTGGATGTCTTCCCGTTAAGGACACTCAACTGTTTGATATTAAAAGTAAGCGACCTTGCTCCAACGTCTGTCGCAGTACGGGCCTACGATAATACCCGTCGCGAAGTGATGGGATTTATAAAGCTTGCAATAGGGACTGGACCTATAAATTCAGTTGTTGTATTCCAAGTCATCGATATCCCATACCATTTTTATCTGCTGCTCGAACGATCGTGGCTCTATAGCTTCAAAGGGTATCTTCTTCCTTTCATGAAAAACTAAAATTCTTCCCCAATGGGCAGGTCATCACCATGTTGGGCGATGACGATAATGCTGATAATGCAAGCACTAGTAATTCAGTACTAGAGATACATCATGAGATAAAATTTATGCTTTTGTCAGGTTTTTGGTTTGAACCACTTCTACTCTCAGCAGGGGAGAATTTCAAACATAAGGTTTGCCCAGAGTACAACCCCCATATCAACATCAATGTAATCCAGATGTTCAAGAACATGCACTTGATGCCCGGACTGGGGCTGGGACGACGATAACAAAGGATACTTGAAACCATTTTGTTAAAGAATGCTTTTCTTCCTTGTGGCATAGGCCATTAATCATCAGCAGAAGAACTCAGAATGATCTGACTAAAGAGAAGTTTAGAAATTTCCAAGACTATCTTGAGAGATTCCTTGAATGAAAGATTCATTAGAGAGGGTGAAGATTTCCCCTTCTGTGGCTTTGATAAAGTGTGGTATGTTCACATGGACAAGAAGATGGAACTTGTACTGGAAATCTTTTTCCAAGATAGCTACTCATGGGTCGAGGGTTCAATATCAAGTGCAACCATTCATTGAGAAGACCATAGCTGATACTAGAGATTCTGAGAAAAGTGACTTCAAGAATTCTTTTAATTTGTAAACATTGGGGCTGACACTCTATATGATCCACTCAGGGGCTACATCATCGGATCCATCCCGTCTGATTAAAGCTACTAATTAACCTCTCCTCAACTGGCATGTTGCACCAGTTCCGCCTACTGACATTCAACCTAACCCTGATGTTTATCCCCTTTCTTCTTCTTTAGTTGTTCCTCCTTACTCTGATGTAATCAAGCCCTCCTTTGATGAGTTTCTCAATGCTATTTTTCCTATCAATGAAATAAACAAAGATTTTGAGTATTTTACTGTACCTTACATTTGTTATCTTGATTCTAATCAAACTCTTGATGATGATAATTTTGCAAATGAACAATTCTTAACTGATATAAATAAGGTCAGTAACAAATAACAAAACCACGTTCAAGATAATGAAGATGAAACTGTTGTTATTAATCTCGATTCTAGTAGCCAACTACGCGAGACTAGGATAGGGGCTACCCTTAACGAGCATGAGCGGGTGCAACTCGAGGAATCACTAAAGGAATTTATGGATGTCTTCACATGGTACTACGATGAAATGCTCGATATTGACCTTGAGATAGCTCAACATGAGATTCCCACTCTCCCAAAATGCAAATCAGTCAAACAAAAATTGCAAAAACTTCGCACTGAATGGTCGCTCAAAGTTAAAGAAGAAGTGGTCAAATAGTTGAACGTGGGTTTCATTCGTGTGATAGAATATACCATATGGATAGCCAATATCGTACTCGTACCAAAATCAGGAAGGAAGGTTGGCATGTGCATCGACTATGAAGACTTGAACAAGGCCTCTCCAAAGGATGATTACCCTCTACCCAATATCGACATGATTATGGACAATACGGCTAGTCACAATTTTAAGTCATTCATTGATGGGTTTGATGGATATAATTAGATCAAGATGCACCTATATCATCAAGAGGAAATCGCATTCATCACCCCTTGCGGAACCTTTTGCTATTCCGTCATGCCATTTGGTCTAAAAATACAGTGGCTACCTACCAGAGGACTGCCACAACCATCTTGCACGACCTGATACACAAGGAAGTCGAGGTCTAGGTGGATGATATGATTATCAAGTCTAAGACTGGGGAAGGTAATGTTCTCTCTCTCTGAAAGTTCTTCAAATGACTGCGACAATATCAGATGCGGCTTAGCCCACAAAAATATGTCTTCGGCGTTACTAAAGGAAAACCCTTGGGATTCATGGTTAGTGAGAAAGGGATAAAAACATATCCTCCTAAGATGAAATACATACATGAGATGTCGCCACCCCGAATGGAGAAGGAAATATGGGGATTCCTCAAGAAATTGCAGTACATCAGTTGGTTCATCAACCAATTGACTTCCATCTGTGAACCCATCTTCAAACTCCTCCGAAAGGATTTGACCAAAGTTTGGAATGAAGCTTGCTAAGAAGCCTTGAATGAATAAAGAAATACCCAACCTAACCTCCGATACTCATGCCACCGTAACCTAGTCTTCCCCTACTCTTATACCTAACCATGATAGACACCACAGTTGGGGCCTTGCTAGCCCAATACCTTGAAGAAATCTGCAAAGAGAGATCCATCTAATATGCCATTCACAAGTTGACCGGGTATGAAGTTAACTACACAGCCTTGGAGAAAGCATGTATCTCTCTTGTCTGGGTCACCCCAAAGCTATAACACTACATGCTCGCCTTTTCCATCGAACTCGTATCCCGAATGGATCCCATCAAATACCTACTCGAGAACCTCGCCCTGTCAGGACAAATGGCCTGTTGGTTGATGTTTCTAGCCAAATTCGATATTGTATATGTCACGCAGAAATCCATAAATGGAAGATTAATCTTTGATTACCTTGTTGAATACCTTATGGAAGATGCCGATATCTGGATTTCTGAGTTCCCGGATGAGAATATCCTCTTTACCTCATGAGAAGATCTTCGATGGAAAATGTTCGTTGAGGGCGCTGCCTATAAGAAAGGGTATGGCATTGGGATACTCCTAATTTCCCCTAATGAGTCTCACACTCTATTGCCATCAAACTAGATTTTTCCTGCACCAATAACATGACTGAATAAGAGGCATGCACGATAGGTCTCAAAGATTCCCTCAAGAAAGGAATTCGATACCTAGATGTCAATAGGGATTCAACCCTCATCATCGGTTGAGTACTTAGCATATGGAAAGTCAAGGACAAGAAACTCTTACCCTTCCATGACCATTTAGAAGAGATAGCTTCCTAATTCCAAGAAATCACCTTCCACTACCTGCCTCGAGCAAAGAACAACCTACTGATGACCTTGCTACCTTAGCCTTTATGATTGACATGCCTGAAGGAATAACCATGGCCCCTTTCCTTGTCCAAAGGAAAAATAAATCAACCCACTGTTGCCACATTAAGATTAGCACAGATAAAGACCCCGATATAGCCAACTGCTGGTACTATGATATTTGGCACCTCCTCAAGCATGGTAGGTATCCCCAAGGCTTTGACCAGAAAGATCGAGTAATCCTCCACAGATTGGATACACAATATATTGTATGTGATAAAGCATTGTTCAAGAGAAACTTCGATTGAACCCATTTGTACTGCATCACAGGGGCTGACATTGAAGAAATGATGCAAAAAATCTATAGCGGAGAATGCGGACCCCATATGAACGACAATATGCTCGCTAAGAAGATCATCCGACGGGGTTACTACTAGACTACCATGGTTCAAGATTGCACAACCTACTTTTGAAGATGCCTCAAATGCCAACAGTTTTCCAACCTATAACACTTGCCTCCATGGGAATTGTATAACATGACTTCTCCTGGGCTGTTCTCCACATGGGGCATTGACATCATAGGGAAGGTTACACCCAAAGCATCCAACGAACATGAATTCATCATGGTTGACATTAATTACTTCACTAAATGGGTCGAAGCCGAGTCATATGCAGTTCTGAATGCTAAGAAGGTGGCCAAGTTCATCTCCAAAAACATCATCTACCGATATGGGGTCCCACACGAGTTGGTATCAAAAAACGGGTTACACTTCGAGGAAGAAGTTATAGGGGTGTTCGATGAGTATAGGATTCAGAGACATAAATATTCTCCCTACCGACCTCAAACTAATGGAGCAATTAAAGCAGCCAATATGAATCTCAAAGCCATCATCAGGAAGATGATCGAGAGTTGTCGAGACTGGGCCGACCGGATCCCTTACTCCCTCTGGGACTACCGCACCTTAGTTCGAACCTCTACTGGGGCTACCTCTACTCTCTATTCTACGACATGGAAGCA